>OZ007588.1:114009932-116879932 GCA_963931845.1 Maratus michaelseni
GAACTATCGTTAAACTTTTGTAATTCAAAACATCTCTGATTTTATAAATATTTATTCAAATGTTGGAATATATCATTTTAATCATGTTAAAATTATTTAAAAGATTTAGGAGCAATAAATAAATAAAATATATTGACTAAATGTGCTTTTATCACATTTGCAATAAACAGAAAATTACATTTTTCTCATAAATAGTGTCAATTTTCTAATAGAAAATTCTAAAGTATACGAATTTACTTTTGTAAAAAATATATTTTAGGGCGTATCTGGTCTTTTTAATTTGACAAATTTTACGAAGTTTATTTTAGCAATAACGATGTGAAACTGCTCAAATTATAAATAGAAGTTTGGTATGAAAAATTAACTCTTTATCACTGTGTGTTGAGAATTGTAGGAGTAACTTATATTAACTGTTGTGTTGGAAGACAGCAGCAATAAATAGAATCGTCTTTCAAAACCCACTTTATAAGTGACATTGACTTTTGCGTATGTAGCAGATATGAAAAGCGGTGGTATTACAAAAGGTCAAAATTACTAAATATAAAATTTAGGAACTGCCTAGTATTTATTCCACATGTTTCATCTGTATTTTTACTTTCTTCTATCTATAATAGAAGAAAGTATTGTAATCGAAATTTTTTTCGACTTCCGGTTTTCGACGGATTTACACGTTTTAGGGATCAGGGATTCCGAAAAACTTGTTTTTACAAAATGCCTGATTGTCCGTCCTCATTGTATCATCGAAAAGTGTATGCAGTTATCCTTCAATTTGAACCACATTTTTTTCCTATCTTTTTGGCTATGACAAGCAGGTCCTACTTGAATTCGGGGATATTTCGACGAAAGGGGGCGCTGCTATCGCGATTTTTGTTCGATTTTCACTATTGTATCATCGGAAAGAGTATGAAGTTATGCAGATAATTGAACCAATTTTTTTTAATATATTTTTGACTATAGACTGCCGGTCCAAGTTGAATCCCGGGATATTTTAACGAAAGGGGGCGCTGCGATTGCGATTTGTGTTCGATTTTCACTATTGTATCATCGAAAAGTGTATGATGTTATGCAGATAATTAAAACAAATTTTTTCTAAGTTTTTGGCTATGGCCAGCAGGTCCTACTTAAATTTGGTGATATTCCGCCGGAAGGGGGCGCTATGATAGCCATTTAAAGATTCAAATTCAAAAATATGTACGAAAAATTAGAAATCTTAAAAGTTTTGTTCGTTAAATGTTCGGCCTTGATCCGGAGAATCCGGAGCAATTTTTGTTTTGCCTCTATCTTAAAAAATGGCTAAGATATAGTGGTTTGAAATTTTAGGGTAGCTGACATTTTCAAACAAGACATCAGAATTCATCCATAAACGGGTTTAATTTATGAGTTTTAGTTAACATGGTTTCGACAAATTCTCTTTCATTGTTGTAACCATTGTTCCTATTCTTATATGCTTAACACTATATATTTATATTCGCCAACGTCAAATTCTCGCCAAGCTTGGCGACAGTTGGCGAAATATCGCCAAATTTGGCGACAAAAATAGGTTGCCATAAATGAAGCCAACTTGGCTGTAGAGGACTCATTTGGCGGTATTCACTTTCAAATTTAATGTTGACGAGAACTGGGAATGAATCTTCTTTAATTGGGTTCCACGCATTTTAGCTTCGTGTTTTCTAGTAAAATGAGCTGAAATAGTAAGACCAAGAAATAGGGAGGCTATCTGTTCCAGTCGGTACAGGCCAGAAGGACTTTTCGTAGTTTAGTATACATCAGTTGATCGCATCCCGGTAACCCAATTATTCGCAAGAAGCTGACGTACAGCAGAATGACGAAAAATATTGATTTTATTGGTGATGTGATAGCGAATTTTAAAGTTTTAACATGACTGAGATAGAAGAAAGTTTTGGGATTGGCACATCCGACTAGTTATTATAGTTTGTGAATTACTGAATTTTTAATCACGCGAGAATATTTTGGTCTGCCATGTAAAGTAATAACATGTAAGCATTTTGCTATATGGCGCATACGATTAAGTTGGTTCCCGTCTAGATCACCGAAAGTGAATCAGAATCGACCGCGGTCAGTGCTTGGGAGGGTGACAACCTCTCTCGACGGCTGTTGCTTTGGGACCGTGTACGTTAATGGGAATTGGTGCACGTAAAATCTGTTCGTGGCTCCAATGTCCTCCAAGTTTGAAAATGATACCTCTAGGAGTGCCGATCCAGGTGCAGGTCTCTCATCTGGAATTGTTTCAATATTAGGAGACCAGCTCTAGAAGTCCAACCTCTTTTGAGGCTCTGGCACCCCTTCTTTCAGAGAAGTGCCATGGCACAATCTCTGACACGACAACAACTCAATAAATTAATATATTAGATACTTTTCAAATTTTTAGATTCAATGCAGATTCATTTGATTATTTTGTAATGATTCATATATATTTTATATAAATTTTATGTGAAACGAAAAATATTACATTTGGATAAAAAGTTCTAGATATGACCAAAAAATTTTTTTTTTCATTTGATATTTATATCATATTTAGAGGAAAATGAGAATAATCTTTATGTACTTTTTAATAATTAAAGTAACCGGAGCTTAATATATTTGTAATAGGGTATAATATCAAGTATAATACCGAGTGAAACAAAAGTTCGTTAAAACTTTAAAATTCATAGAAAATAAAGCAATTAACATAAAGAAGTGCGGTTTGCATGAAAGGGCTCACTAGGTAGTCGGTTTTTTTTAGCAGAAAAAAATAGTTAAAAATGTTACCTATAGATGGCGCTAACATGCGAGAGATTTAGGAGAATTATGCAAATTAACCCTGCAATAAAAGACCGGGATACACAAGGTTTTCTGATTCACTTTTAGAATGTTATCATTACCCGATCGAGCATGGTTAGTGAATTTGTTCTATTTGAACGGAGAGTCAGCAACTGTTGCATTGCGAAAATTTCGTACGGCGAAAGGATCAGCAGAATGTGGTCTGGAGGTCATGTTCAACAATTGTTATTGAAAGAATAAATGGATGGAGCGTACTGTTGTCCCGTTCATTGTGTTTCGGGTCGTCAGCGCCCTCTACCAGTGACATTTGTAATTAAAAAATTTTTGCAGCTAAAAAAAATCCGACTACCTTGTTGGCCCTTTCTTGAAAACCGCACTTCTTTATCATAATTTATTCCCTTTTTATGAATTTTTAAAGTTTTAACGAACTTTTGGTTCACCCGGTATATTTATTATAGTTAGTGATTTACTGAATTTTTTATTCAGAGAGAATATTTTGGACTGTCTTTACATTTAAATTAATAACATATGATCATTTTGCTATAGTAATAAATTGATATGTTAGATGATTTTCAAACTTTTAGATTCAATGTAATTTGGGTGGCTGAGAGGTTCTGCTCTCGAAGCTGGTAGACGGGAGGTGCTGGGTTCGATCCCGATCGCGCCCGTCGGTTTAATCGTTCGGAGTTTTCGTGGTTTTCTTCGAGCCGTGGATTTATCCAGGGATGACCACCTCAGGAAACCCGGCTTAAGCCTTAGAATTTGTGTGCAATCCTGAGGGGCTGACACGTCTCTATCACCAGCGAGACCACAATTACAGAATTATGTATGCAATTTTTACAATATAATATTACACATGAATTTTGTCTGATAATACAGTTATTGCTTTCATACATACGATTATTATTATTATTTCAATGTATGCAGAATATATAATTTCCGGATGAGCTATTTACAAATACTGTGCATGCACCATGCCTAAAATTATTAGCGGTTAAATATGATGGGTTATTCTTGGCTAGCATATTTTATACAAATACTTTACTACAATTGATGTATATGGAAAAATATGATGCATATATACAGTTATTATAATTAATTCGATTATACAATTATACAGTTTAGACCATTTCCAGAATATGACTATATACAAGTACTGTGCAGACTTTATATTTTGGATTTTTGGTTAAATGGGATGCAGATTCATGGTTAAATACTTCTAATACAATTAATAATATACTAATATGAATATACAGATGCGAATACACTAAAAATTTACAAATAATATGCAGATACTAATAATATACAGACAGTGTGATATTAAATCTCATTACAACAATTATTATATTCAAATACAAAATACAATTATTTATATACATATGTACAGAGAAAACAGGACCCCTGCTATATTGGACAAGCGGGCGCTCGACTACAGAAGAAGAGGATTGGAAAATAAAAATTCATTTTTTTGAATAAATTTCATGCAGTTGACTATGCGCTGGAGAAAAACCGGACGGTCCAGGAGATAGTGTAGCCAGTGCGTAAATACGGGTTAGGTTCCCTTAGAAAGACCCCCAGGAAGGGTACTCCCCCCCCCGGGCCTATATCCCAAGTGTAGATAATTGGCCGTCAATAATCAACCCAACCCAACCCAATGTAATTTGGTTTGATTTTTTTTTATATATATTTTTTATATATATTTTTTTCATATATCCTTTATATATATATATATATATATATATATATATATATTTCATTAAATAGTGAAACGTGTAAAGTACGTATTTGTATAAAAAGTTCCAGATATGACCAAAAATACATTTTTTTCTTTAAATTAGAATTTTATGTTACATATAAGGATGAAAAAAGAATACTCTTTATATACCTTTTAATAATTAAAGTAACTAGAAGTTAATCAACTAATATATTTATAACAGATATTGTGTATAATATCAAGTAATACTTTACGATATATTTTTGAATTTATGTCGAAATATTAACACTATATAAAATAAAGATTAGATTCAGAAAAAAAAAACTGATATGAAATTGGATACAAAAAAGTGTAATAAAATCAAAATAGTTATTTGAACATGAAACTTTATTTTTAGTAAGTCCGCAAAATATTTTCATTAAAACAAAATAATCAACGAAGTTTCAAAATAGTAATGAATAAAAAAAGACGAATTTCAAATCTTAATTAACGTAGAAGAAAAGGCATTTTTGTAATTTTTTGCTGAAAAATAAATACAAAAAAATAAATAATAAATAAATAAAAAATCCAAATGCAACAAAGTAATTGAAAGACGTAATAATTAGATTTTTTTTGGTTGTTCACGATTTTCGAAATTAAAAGCACAACTACAGTATTTCGAAATAGATAAATAATAGAATAGAATAAAAACAGAAAATACATTCAAATTTGATATTATATCTTCAAATAACGAAAACATGAAAAAAGTTTGATTATATTTTCAGCGATTAAAACAACCGTGTTTTAAAATTACATTGAATAAAAATGTTACATTTGAATTATTAATTAACTTAAATAAGAAAACACTTTATAATTTAAACTTAAAATTAAGTACGGTTTTCAAAAGATCAAAATGTGATAAAATTATGTTTTTTTCTTTCTTTTGTAGCAAATTTAACCTTTGTATACGATAAATTGTAACCTTGTATTATTCGTTTGAAACACGAAAAACTCATTTTAATATTTTTGCAATGCATTTTATAAGGGAAAGTTCCTGGTAATTTAGTATTAAACAAATGAAGGTAATAGAAAATGCATTTTAAAAATCCCTTTAATCATTTGAGGAATTTAAAAAATGTATTTAACAGCAAAATATATTATTCTTAATAAATTAATATTATCTATAAATTATTTTGCCGTAAATGAATCAATTTGTTTTGAAAAAAACAAAACTACTTCTACATTTCTTCATAAGAACGAAAAAAAAAAACAGAAATATAAAAAGCTAAATATATTTATGATTTTTATATTTCTGGCTTATCCAAAGGGATTTTACAAAAATTACTGATTTGGCACATAATACTGCATTACCTATCGATTAAGGTATTAATTACTTAATTTAAGAGGACATATCAAACTTTAACAAAAATTTTAAATAGACATTATTTGAAAAAATAAATAAATATTAATTGAATAATAATAATAATAATTTTTTTTTCCCGAAAATTATACCAATGTTTTTTTAGACAGTTTTCCTTAATACCTGCACACGTATGTTTATTTTATCCTGGTATAAAAATAAGTATAATTTTGTGTAATAAAACGTATTAGAACGTTTATGAATTCAGTTACGCAAAAATCCTTTGAAATCCTTATGTAATGAAAATCTTTTTTCTCCTAACTCGTTTTCCAAAGTATAAAAAAAAAATGATTCCTTGGAGATGATTAATTTCGGGCTATACAGTTGCAATCAGATTCAGCAAAGTCAGCAAATTTCAGATTTAGTTCGACCTTGATATAAATTGGGGCTGATTATGTTTGGATGTATATCGCCAACCAGGTAGCACTGCTATGCTGTGTTTTTCATGATTTTCCCAATAGCTATAACTCAAAATATAATGCACCACATTTCAATAAACTTTATATTGTGTTAGATCTTAACATAAATAGATGCTGATTAGGTATAGATAGAAGAAAATTTTGTGATGACCACAACTTACAAGTTTTAATATGACTGTTTTAAATTTTCTGTTCAGCATCTGTTATGTTTAAGAATTTGTATACCTTTAAAAGCTAATATTTATTATTCTATTACAAACAGGAAACACCGGACTTTAACAAACCCACAGACACTCATTTCATGATTCTATAACATCGCACGAGAAAATATCTTTGAAATTTCTTTAGATTAAAAAATATAAATATATTGTTTGAAAAAGAATATTACAAATTCATCCAATTTTTTATATTTTATTTCATATAATTATTTTCTTTTTTTTGGTTAAAAAAATGAATAATTATAACCTATTTATAAACATGTGTATATTATTCATATACAGATGAATAAATCATATTTAAATTATGTTTTTTTATTATGTATTAAATGGTACTTAATAATTTTTTTCAATAATTTTTATTGTTATTCAGAAAGATAAAGAGTGATATTGTAATTATTCTTTTAAGTATGTGCAATACAAAACATTGCAAGACAAAAATTATACTCACATTAATAGCTATAAAAGCTAATAGTATTCAAAACAGCTTTCCTCTTTAAGATGAAAGTAAACTTTATTTTACTTGCTAGTTTTTGATAGTAGGAATCCTGCATTATATTTTTATTAATTTATTCTATAATCTGAATGTAGTTATTACAAAATCAACATATTCTAAAAGTCGATATTCTCATTTCACAAAATGTCTTCAAGGAACTGCTCATTATCTCATTTTTACATGGTGTTTTTAAGGAATATGCTAAAGAAATGTAATACTTTGAAATACGTTGCATAAAGTTTAAAAAGTGCTTTAAACAGCATTTACAAATACATTTTATAGGAAAAATGTCGTTGTAATTTTTTTTTCTCATATGCTAAAAGTGTAAGAAGTTTAGGGATTTTTTTGTTTTTAAATGGTGCTAATAAAGATTTGCCTTTTCATATTTCCAAAATGGAAAACTTAATGGAACCTTTTTGTAAATAAAAAAACTGCTTGCAAATGTGAGAAAATAGTTTTTAATGAAGTCAACTGTATAAAGTTTCATAAAACATTAAAGAATAATATTCTAAAAGAATAGTCCACTATTATAAATAACGATCAAATAACGATTTTATGTTTTGTTTTTAGAAAAATCGAAGATCAAATATTCTTTATGCTAAACAAATATTACTATTTATTACCATTACCATTATTTACATTTTCTAATATTGTGATTACTTTAAATTTCCATAATTTTTTAAGGATATATTTATTTGAAGCTTCATATCAATGCAGACTAATCAGCTAAAAATATTTATAAGAAATAATTTTTAGTAAAGTTTATTAAGAGAAATATATGAAATACTATTTTAAAATTATTTGAAATTCCCCAAATTATTTTCTTGCGAAGAAACTTGTATAATGCAAATAGGAATAACAGTTTTCTTTACATTATGTACACTTCATACACTAAAAAAAATATTTTATAAAAATGTAGATGTATTCCGAATGATTTTTAATTAGCACAAGACGTGTGGATTGGCTTTTTCAATCTACTATTTATCGAATTAAAATATTAACTTGTTATTAAATTCTGCTTTAGGTTCTTCGTTTTTCAAAATGACAATATTAAAAGGCATCTGTTGTGAAGTGTAATTTAAATATCTGTGAAGCATTCTAATTTGATTTAATTTATTATGAAATGAACTGAAGAAAAATTATTATTTTTGTTTTTTAGAACAGGAATAATTGTTTTTTGGTAGTGATCTTTTACTGTTTTTTTTTAAAAAGATATCATCAAAAAACACTTTTTAGAGAAACTAAAAAATGTCAAATTATTATTTTCAATTCAATATATTTTTTAAAAATGTATTATTATTATTTTAAATTGGTAAAATAAGTATAAATAAAATTATTATTATTATTTTTTTTTAGATTAAACTAAAAATTTTGTATATAATTATGTTTTAGATTAATCGCGGAACTTTAAATGGATATTGAGACTTAACTCAATATATTACTGATTTATTTTTCATATTAATTAAAATATTTCTCGTAATTTTATATGCAAAATGTCTTACAAAATAAGGCCTAGAACGACGAAATATAAATCTTCAAAAAAAAGACGTTTTAGAACACATTATTTTCAGAAAAAGGTCAAATTATAATTTTTAATTCCATATATCTTTTAATTTGTATTATTATTATTTTTTTAATTTGGTAAAATAAGTATAAATAAAATTAATTTTATTAATTTTATTTTTAGATTAGATAGCATAAACCTTATTGTTCTAAGAATGGGTGATAACAATAAGGTTTTTCTTATTCTGGTTATTTTACTTCATCAGATGATAGTACTTTTCTATACATCTACCAATATGAATTCTCAGACCTAATAGTAAGGAATATACAAAAAATCATACCTTTCAAGAAAGTCATTTTTTGTAGTTCTGCAATTATCCTTTATAAGGGGAAATGTGGACTGAAATTTTAAGTGCAAGATTTTCAAATCAAAATACTTTTAGGGAATCAAAGTGTTGTACAGAGGTTTGACATGGTTAAATAAAGTATAAAGCAACTTTTAGTTTAGTATCAATATTAATTAGGTGATGAGAAAATGTAAAAGAAATAAATAAAAATTTCAATATACCTTCAAAAATGATGAAAAGCATTTGCTAGAAAAACAAAAATGACAAAAAAGTGTAACAATAAAAATTTTAAACACAGCTGTGAGGATTGCGCATGCCTCTTCTTGCTCTAGTAGCGCCCCCTTCTGGAGAAACGAAAGCGCGCGGCAGTAGAACGCAGAACGTCAGCGGCGAAGAACGTCGTTTGTGATATGAGAAACCAGAATTGGTTATGAAAATGGTCGTAAATGTTACCGGTCATGAATCTTGAAAAATATGAATAATCTTTTATGTTGATTTATGTAACTGTCATCTGTCCTCGTCATTTTTATGTCAACTTTATGTCATCGTTATGTCAAGAATTAAACTTGTGTTCGTAATTAGAACGGCCTGTTTCCTTTAGAACGCCCACACCTATAGAAGAGACATCACACTGGTGTCAGAACTAATGGATGAAAAACAGGCTGTATTACTGGATTACGGAGTGAAATATTATAGTGAAACATTATAGTGAAATATTATAGTGAAATATTATAGTGAAATATTATAGTGAAGAAAAATTTTGGATAACCTATACAGAGGTAAGGTAAATTTTATTATTTAAGTATGGCCGATCAACTGACTAAACTTAAAAAAACTAGAGGGGTAATAAAAGCATCTATTACCTCTATTGTTAAAAAAATCGAAGATGCATGGGTTTTAGAATCGCCGAATTTGGTGGAATTGGAAGAAAATTTAGCTCAGCTAGAACAAAAAGGTATCGATCTTAAACGAGAAGATGAACAAATTTTAGCGCTAATTAATGATGAGGATGAAATCGAAAAAGACGCGAAGGCCTCCATAGAATATCATGAAAAAATAACTTTATGGAAATTTAGAATTAATAAGAAATTGAAAAATAATAGCAAAAGCCAAGTTTCCCCCGTAACTCATGTCGATAATAAGCACGCAGAAGTAGTTGCACAATCTGTTAAACTCCCTACATTAAAAATTGAGAAATTTTACGGCGATATAAGTAAGTTTCAAAACTTTTGGAACTCATTCAAAATAGCGGTCCATGATAATGATTCACTGTCAAATATTGAAAAAATGAGCTATTTGCAAAGTTATTTAGGTGGTAGTGCATATAATTCTATTTCTGGGTTTGCGTTATCAGATAAAAATTATTTGGAAGCTGTCCAAATTCTGAAACAACAATTTGGCCGAAAGGATCTCATTGTGACGACACATATAAATACTTTATTATCTTTGAAACCTGTATTGAAAACAAATGATGTAACCGCTCTACGGAAATTATTTGATACGATTCAATCGCAAATAAGAAGTCTCAGGTCTTTAGACATTGAATCAAATGGATTTGATAACCTGTTGACACCTATAATTCTTAAATCCTTGCCAAATAATCTTTCGTTAGAATATAATAAGCAATGTATAAAAAATTCTAGTGACTCGCAACCAAACATTGATGATTTGTTATTATTTATTCGTACCGAAATAGAGTCGAGAGAAAAACAAAATTATTTAACTGGCAATTTAGATAACCCAAGGTCAAAACAGTCGTATAATAATGATTCGCCTGCATTTCGTAGACAAATGTTTGCTAATGATAGAATTAATTCTGAAGTATCTCATATTAAAGCCACCTCTGAAACCTTTTGTATATTTTGTTCTTGTAATAGTCATTCGACTGAGGAGTGCAATAAATTACCCGTTGATCAGAAAATAGCTAAATTAAAAGCACAAGGACGCTGTTTTTTATGCTTAAAGAAAGGTAAACACGTCGCTAAAGATTGTACCATAAAAGATAAAAAATGCACTAATTGCGGCAGATATCATAATGTTACGATATGTAGTTATTTACTTGGCAATGCCAATAAAGTTGATAGGGAAAATAATTCAAATTCAAATGAAAAAGCACTCACTGCTAGAGTCAAATTGGATGAGTTATTTAATTTGAAAACACCGCGAAAAGAAACGAAATTAATTAAAACATTACCGACGGTAGATATCGAATGTGGTAATAAAATATTACATGGCGTAGTAGATTCTGGAACTCAAATTTCTATAATAAAGACTAATTGTGTACCCGAGTACTTTAAAAATCCTTGTGGCACTATAATATTGCAATCTGCATTCGGTCACCAATTGAAAGCTCCTTTAATAAATATCCCATTGAGTATTGCAGTTGATAAATTAAACCCCAAGATATATCCTAATATTATGATAACATGTGCTGTAGTTGATAATTTAATTAATGATTTATTACTTTCTCTTGATACATATAATGAATTGAATGATTTGAATAAATATAATGAAACTGAAAATGCATTAAATTGTAATGTTGACGCGATAAGTGACAATACGAAAGAAACCAACGCTGTAGATCTGTCTGCTTCAATTTTAGACCATGTGTCAGTTAAAAATGCGAATGCAAACGAGAACATTGACCATACACCTGACGACGACCCTGATACTTTTATACATGATTCAGAGAAATTTAAATGGCAACAGAAAAACGACCCTTCGTTAAATCAGTGTCCGACAGCTAACAAAAACGAATTTAATAGCCTTTTCGTTCATGAGAATTTCTTATATCACTTAGATAAATTATTTGATGATACAAAAAATAACCCTCACCCGCGTACTAGTATTACACAATCGATCACGAAAGAAACTAATAATAATGAAAATGACACATGTACTGTTGCCGATTTAATCGTAATAGAGAGTGGAGATCAAATCGAAACGGAAATTCATTATAAGGAAGAAGATCCCCAAATTAGGCAAGCAGAAGAAATTTTACATAATTCAAAAGATTTAAAGTCCAAAATTATTTACAGAGTGAACACAATATTATGACTAATACTCCCATAGTTAACAACGTAATTTCAATTTTCGAACCCTC
This sequence comes from Maratus michaelseni, assembly GCA_963931845.1. Classification (NCBI taxonomy): domain Eukaryota; kingdom Metazoa; phylum Arthropoda; class Arachnida; order Araneae; family Salticidae; genus Maratus; species Maratus michaelseni. The sequence continues at coordinate 114,021,910 of OZ007588.1, forward strand.
AAACTATGCAGTCACGCCTGATGAAGAAACCGAATACGAAACCCCGAATTATGCTAAAAAGAATGCAAGTACCTCGGATAAATATTTGATTGCATCAGCAGACATGAAGGAAGAAAATATAAGACTAAGCATAATTTCTGAAAATGAAGATTCAAAAGTTGATGTCACGACAACAGAAGAATCTTACTCTGTTTTCAATAATACAATGCCAGAAACACTTGATGGAAGTTCCGAATCCAACACGATTGAGTTCAGCGAGAAACAACCTCTTGTTTACGATGAAAATTCCGACTACATTATAGTCAATGGTTGTGTGAAATCACATGAAATAGCAAACAAAGAACCCGATGTATTCCTTAAGTTAAATCATCCTGACAACATGATGTTAGAAAAATGCCAGAAGAAATCTGAGAAGCTTGATAAGTTTACAGCGACCAAGGAAATGACGATTGACGAAAATAAAAATGAAACTGAACTTTCTAAAAAATATGATAAAGTGAAAATAAAGGAAACTGTGAGGAAGAAACAGTATACACGTGATGGCTTTCGCCGAATGAACAATACATTTAGTACGGGAAGACGGCGAAAACGGAAAAAAATAAAATTTCTAGATCATGTGGTAGGATCCGGTATACATGCACCCGATCCCGACAAAGTATCAGCGATACAAAACTTAGAAGTTCCCAAGTCAAAGAAAGATGTCAGAAGCATATTAGGTCTTCTATCTTACTACCGATCCTATGTTCCTTCATTCTCCGACATAGCTCGTCCATTGATTGAACTTACGAAGAAACGTGCCCCTAATGAAGTTACTTGGTCTGAGGATTGTGACAAAGCCTTTTTTGAGTTGAAACAGGCGATCAGTAAATTACCCATCTGTTATTCCCCGAACTTTCAGAAACCATTTATTATACATGCAGATGCTTCTCTGTATGCGATAGGCGCTTGTCTATCTCAAAAAGATGAAAATGAACAAGAGCACCCCATTGCTTTTACAAGTAAAAAACTCTCCAAATGCCAAGAGGGTTATGCTACCATCGAAAAGGAAGCTTACGCTGTTATCTTCGCCCTGAAAAAGTTCAAACACTATATTTATGGTTCGCACGTAACTGTGGTGAGCGACCATAATCCTTTGAAATTTCTCACGGACTGTGCACCTCAAAGTGCGCGCCTTCAAAGATGGGCACTTGCACTTCAGCGCTTTCAAGCCCAAATAACGTACCGACATGGGAAACTCCACGCGAATGCTGAGTCTCTAAGTAAGCTACATGCCTCACATTGGACTTAAAGACTTAAAAACTTTGAACATTTGAAAATTTGAACATTTCTTCTATGTTACAAGTCTGAACTTTAACTTTAAAGACTTTAACTTTATCCTCGAACTTTAAAATATTAGTATTAGTGTTATAGTGTATTCTATTTGTTTATTTTCTTTGCTGTTCTTTAAATGTTTGAATTTTAGTATTAATATGTTTTAATTGTTTATTTAGATATTTACCAGATATTGATTTGTCTCAAAAGACTAAATCAAATTCTCGAAAGGGGGAGGTGTGAGGATTGCGCATGCCTCTTCTTGCTCTAGTAGCGCCCCCTTCTGGAGAAACGAAAGCGCGCGGCAGTAGAACGCAGAACGTCGTTTGTGATATGAGAAACCATAATTTGTTATGAAAATGGTCGTAAATGTTACCGGTCATGAATCTTGAAAAATATGAATAATTTTTTATATTGATTTATGTAACTGTCATCTGTCCTCGTCATTTTTATGTCAACTTTATGTCATCGTTATGTCAAGAATTAAACTCGTGTTCGTAATTAGAACGGCCTGTTTCCTTTAGAACGCCCACACCTATAGAAGAGACATCACAACAGCATTGAAACTATACGAATAAACGCAGTTTAATTTTCTTTCTTTAAGTATGAAAGCTAACCGATAACTGAAATGCATTTTTAAAAATTAAGAGGTTTGACTTTTTGATTATCTTTTGTACGTACACCCAGAAAAAGGAATTGATTAAAACAACAAAACATGTTTTGTTGAGTACATTTTGGTTGTTTCAAGCAAAATTTTTAGTTGAAGTAAAAAGTTGGTTTTGTTGCATTGACAAAAAAATATTGTTGACACGCTTACAAAATTAAAAAAAAAATTCATTAATTTTACTTGAATTAACTAAACCTGTTTTTTATTTTTATTTTACCATAATTTTGTAATTTATAATTCCAGCAAAATTTTGTTGCTTTTACAAAATTTAAATTGTTTTGTAGTAGCCATAACTCTCTGACGTAACTTGGTTTATTTGACTTATATAGCTGTATAATTAAAGGATTAACATAATTTTTGGATAATTAAAACTTTTTTAATTGGGACGGACTAAGGTAGCTTTAAAAATCCCCCTATACAATTTATTACTTTATTCTATCTTTACAAGAAGAAAATATTGGAATCATGAACATTTTCAACTTCTGGTTTTCTTCGGATTTTATAAGGTCCTGAACACGATTTGATTGTTTTCAGAAAATGATTGTCTATGACTCTGTCTGTCTGTATGTGAAAAAAATCTTGAGTGCGCTCTATTTCAAGAACTAATGCACGGAATTTAATTAAATGTTATATTCTGTTACTTTCTGATATAAATTGGTGCTGATTAGTTTTTGGCATAAATAGCGCAACATGTGGCGCTGTTATGTTGCAATTTTCGCGATTTCTACAATTGATTCGCGATTTCTGCAATAGATTCGCGATTTTTCAAGAACTAATGCACTGATTTACATCAAAGTACAGATTGAGTTAGACCTTGACATAAATTGAAGCTGATTACGTTTTGGTGTCAATAGCTCAACAGGTGGCACTACTATGTTATTTTTTTCATGATTTTCACCGTAACTAAATCTCAAGAACTACTGCACGGATTAATTTTTAAATCATTTTCAGCAGTGATTTACGCCTGTAATTCTTAAATAATAACCAGTGAATTTTTATCCTGCTTTTTTTCAAGCGTAAACCGACAGAGTGAAAAATGTCCCAAGCCGGGAATCGTACCCGGGTCCTCAGAATAGCACTCTGAAGCCCCAGCATACGGCAACACAGTTAATTTTTAATTAATTTTCTGCAGTGAATTACGCCTGTAATCCTTGACTAATAACCAGTGAATTTTTATCCTGCTTTTCACAGGCGTAATTCACTGCTGAAAATGAATTAAAAATTAACTATATGTTGCCGTATGCTGGGCTTTGTATTTTCGTCTCATGTTTGCCGCAAAAATTTGCATACTCATGCAGGGCCTATTTACCGAATAGTCCCGGGAAGCTTGTGCTTACCCAAACAAATACTAAGGTGCCCTCAAATTTACTTTTCAAAATAACTTTTTACAAAAGAAAAAAAAAGAAAGAAGAAAAAGAAAAAAATTCAATCAGGGTAAGAAATGCAATTTTTATCTAAGAAGCTCGCTCTTTCTAAATTGTTGTTTACTCGAAATTTTGATGGTAAAATTTCAAATTGTTGCAGCATACCAAAAATAGATTTAGTAAATAACAAAGAAATTGGTAGAGGGGGACCCCAGAGTAACGTCGGGTATCCCCTACTTTTATGTCTTAAGTGGGTGCTGTGCTCATGATGACATTTCCATGTTGGGCTGCGTTTGCAGCCGGTCCGACATATATAAGAGTGAGAAATTTCAAGTTTGGATATCGATTCTTCTGGCTCAGTGGTTAGAGTCTCAGATCGTTATTCTGAGGACCCGGTTTCGATTCCCAACTGGGGACATTGTTCAAACTGTAGATTTGCACTTGAAAAAAAGCAGGATAAAATTCACTTGTTATTATTCAAGGATTACAGGCGTAATTAACTGCTGAAAATGAATTAAAAAATAGTAAAGTTTAGATTGGTTCTAATACAAAAAATTATTTTAAAGTAAATATTATAATTGTTTATGTAACAAAAATCTTTTGTTTTTAAAACAAAAAAAAATTCGTAAAATTACACAAAACAATTGTTCTTTAAACAAAAGTTTTTGTTGCCAAAACTGAAAAGAACTCTTAAAGTAACAGATAATTATATTTATTTTGAGAAAACTTTCAACAAAATAATTTTGTTAATTCAAGTAAAATTGAAACATTTTTACTTGAATTAACAGAATTTTTTTTTTTTTTGCTGGCGATAAAATTTTTTTTGTTGGAATTGCAAAAGAAAATATCAGCAATATTTTTCTTGTTGATTCGAACAAATTTTCCATTGACCCATATTTAAACGGAAAGTTTTGTTGGGCCAACCCAATTTTTGTTGATTCAACAAAACTTTTCTCTGTGTGTAATATACAAATAATGATCTGTTTATATTTTACACATAACGTTCCATATGTGAGTTAATTTTAATTGAGCCCAGAAAATATCCTAAACTCTTAAAAATTCTTTCAGTGTGCAACAACTATGATACTTTGCTTGTAAAAATTTTATATTATTTGTCACCCCTTAAATGCTTATTGCTAAATTAATAGAAAAAAAAAAGAAAACTTATGCTTGCAATAACGGATTTGTATGGGTTATAAAGACTTTTTTGAAATGCAATAAATCACTGAGCTTCAAAACAGGAAAAAAAGGATCTTAGATAATATCGTTCTAAGATTTAAAGAAATTTTTCTATGTTAAAATATTTAAACGCAAATATGTCCCATCGCTTATACAAAATCTTTAAGCTGGTTATATAAAATAAATGGAACTATAATACATTATTTTATTCATACAATAGGAAATAATGAAGCAAAAATATATTACTTTAAAGTAAAATAACGTTAGAATGTTACACTTTTCTGCTATTTTCTTGAACAAAAGTATACGTTTATTACATTTCAGCATAAGACTGTTTCTAAAATACAATCTTTTAACCCTGTTGTCCTGTTCGTATTTACTACACGTATGTAGTGTTCGGGTCAATATGACCTGATTCAGAATGTTATCATTTCTATCAGTAAATGATAGGTGCCATTTGAGAAATGATTTAAATAATAGTAAAGTAGCTTAAATACATATCAAATAATATAAAGCATCCAAAAAATAACACAAAAATATTTAAAATTGAAGCTTACCTTTATTTGCAATTTGGGCAGTAAAAGTTTACATGAGATTTGCAAATGTGTTTCTTACAATTGTAGCAAAATATATTAGTTTTGTTGTCATTGCTTGATGGACAAAACTTGAACCTTGCACGTTTTATACACAATGAAGTATTCACAGCAGATCCTGAAGGTACGTTCTGACTTTTACTCTGTACTGTTTTTACTATTTTTGATTGAGTCCCAATTTCTTGGTAGGTGTTGTCTTGCTTCCATGTGTGGATAAATGAGTGATTTCCCCAATTCTTCTAAAATTAGCATTCGTTTGGTCAGTTTTTTTCATTCCATTTGCTGTGTATTGAAGTCCATAGAATATATACATTGTAAGCTGAAGTATCAAGCATGTTATAGAATACTATCATGGGCAGCGATTTGTTTTTATTTTACAAGTGTGCGTATTCAAAAGTTGATCAAGATTATCCACAGCCCCTTTAGTTTCATTATAATCTAATATCATTTGAGGTTTTTTATCTGGTCTGTTGCTAACTTCTTTGCGATGATGCAAAGTTCTCATAAGAATAACATTCTTGTTCTTTTTTGGGATGTAGTTTACAACTGTTGTGTCATCTGTAAAATAAAATGACGAGCTACGCACTTCTGTGTTTAGCATTTCTTCAGGAAGTTCTGGTTTATGTTTTCTGATTGTGCCAAGCATAGTAATTTTCCGTTTTAGAAGAAGTTTTCCTAAGTTGTAGGATGTGAAAAATTATCACACGTAACATTATGCCCCAAATACTCATAAGTAAGATCACTACTCGCATACCCTGATTTTTCTCAGGCCTTGATCCTTGTTCTTTTCCAGTATAAATTTGTGTTTTCAGTACATACGAAGTTTTACTGTCACATAAAGTTCATATTTTTATCTCATACTTAGATGGTTTACTTGGCATATACTGTTTGAATAGCCATCGGCCACGAAAACCTACTAATTGTTCATCTACAGTAACGTTTTCATTCTTATAATACAATTTTGGTACAATTTCTACCCATTTTTCCCAGATATCTCGCACAGCTGTAATTTTATCCACAGACCTTCTTTCTTGTCGAGTGGATGTATTATCAAAACGAATAACTCTCGATATGGTGCAAAGGGTTTCGAGGGACATTGTAGCACGAAATATGTTTCTTCCAGTTCCTTTATCCCACAAGCTTTTTGATGATTCTCCATATGATTTGTAAACACCAGTTAATAATAATAATCCAATATATGCTTGAAAAGTTTCACTCTCGATATTTTCCCACTCTTTTCCATACACTTTTTTCCTTTCAATATTTGCCATTTTTATGATTTCATTTTCAATTGTGGAATTGAATACTGTCTCAAATGCACTTTTTATATCTGTTATCCTTGACGTTGCATATCTTGTGACACCTGGAGTAGTTTTTATAATATTAGCAGAGGCTAATCGACCAGAATAAGGAGGCGGTTCCAATTTCCACTTTATTTCACGATTATTGGACTGAATACTCTATCTATTGCACATTTGTTGAATATCAATATCAAAATCGTTGTCAGAAATTTCACTTTCAGTTCCATCACTCGGATATATCTTCCTCCTCGCTATCAGAGACTTCCATTAGCTTAGCTATGTCAGCGTGACTCAAATGTCTACGGTTCTCAATTTTTGTAATTAACACGTTTTTACAGTACTCACAGGCACAACTGCTTTACAGAATGTTATAAACTGAAACACAGCGTTGCAACAGACGTGAATATTTTGGTCCCGTGCCAACTGTATCAACCTTTTGACCTTACACACGCTCTTCTGTCACGTGATCAAGTACACATGTCAACGAATTTCGAAAAGGGATAAATTACATCACTTATTGTTACTATTTTCTGTTGAATTATTCCATTCAAATCTGAAAGAATATAGGTAAAGTAATTACTTTTTTGAATCGGGTCATATTGACCCGAATAGTACATTAGGAATACATTTAAAATATTCATTGAATATACAAATTAAACGTAAATCCTTCTAGGAGTACATATTTATATTGTTTACCGATAACGTCAAGGAATTTATGAAATTATCTCCGTGCATTTTTTTATAAACGAAAAAAAATTATTTCGGGTCAAATAGACCCGAACAGAATAACAGGGTTAAAATTTAACAATCATTTCTAAACTTCCTGCGTATAATATATAACAAAACGTGCTTCCATTTTTTTTCCTACACACAGTAAACCACGCAATATATTATGCAATTTATGATTGATTTTTTTCACAAATTATCCTAATAAATGGATAAAATTTGAACGATATTATAAAGGCATGAGAAATATTGAAACAGAGAAAAATTCAAATTCAAATTAATTCGGAAATATATATATATATATATATATATATATATGAAAATAGGCATTATATAATGTATATTATAATAATAATTGCATATATATTAATATATATAATATATATATATATATATATATATATAATGTAACGAAACTAGCATTATGTGCTCGGGAAAGCCTTCTGGTTGATCAAGGCCGACCTCACTAAATATAGCTTAACTGGAATTATCTGTTGTGTGGACCTATGGCTCCGAGGTAAAGTGCTTGACTACAGACCAGAAGGTGGTGAGGTCAATCCCCGTCGAAGGCAAGTGTCCTAAAATTTGTTTTGATTTAAAGATTGCTTTGTATTTGTTTCTAGTTCCTTCGGAAATATGCTAATTGTTATTATGTTAATTCTTATGCTAATCGTTATTTAATTTCTAGAACTTTCCAAGCTTGGAATGTTCCATTCGAGAAAGCACCCCTCGAGTGTATTTAAGATGGTGTATGGTTGAGTTGGCGGAAATAAAGCTTCGAGTTTGTTCATGCTTGTTGTCTTCATTCGTCCTCATTTAATACCTACGCGACAGTTTGGTGGAAGCGCCGGGTACTACACAAACTACGGAAGAGCCACGCAGATGTCAACGCCTTCAAGGACTGTCTCCTGAGTTTGGGCTCTTACCCGATCCAAGGAGAGTTAGAAGAAAGATGGCTGATGATAAGAACAGTGTCCCAGAAAAGGCTAGTACCGTTCCAGCTAACGTTACTCCTGTACCCATCATGACATACCAGCTACCTCGGAATCCGTGCATCTTTTCGGGAGAGGACGAACAAGATGTCAGCAGGTGGCTGAAAGACTTCACACGAATTGCCACCTATAACCGTTGGGATGAAACGATGTGTCTGGCGAATGTTATTTTCTATCTTGCTGGAACAGCTCGACAATGGTTCGACAACAATGAGGAAAGTTTTACTAATTGGACTGCATTTAAAAACTCCTTAGAAAACACGTTCTGCCGAACGGACGACGTAAAGAGGCAAGCTGAGAGACTTTTGCTTACACGGGCGCAGAAAACTGGTGAAATGGCCGAATCTTACATCCAAGACGTTCTTGCCCTGTGTCGTAAAGTTAACTCTTCTATGCCAGAAGGAGAGAAAGTGGCTCATCTCATGAAAGGGATTGCAGAAGATTTGTACCAGGTCCTGTTGGTTCAGGATTATCAAACTGTCGATGACTTCGTGAAACGCTGTCGTCAAATAGAAACTCTTCGACGTAAACGTATCACCCGGCCAAGATTCCAGAGGCTTCCTAATGTTGCTACAATGTCAGCCGAAGCAGATTTAGGTGATATAACATCATTGATACGAGTAATTGTGCAGGAAGAGCTTAAAAAGTTCTTGCCGGAAACGAGTTGCTGCACAAACGATGAATGCGAATCTCCAACGGACGTTGCTTCGTTAATAAGAGAAGAAGTTAAGCATTGGCACCACTCACGGGTCCACAAAGACGTACCTTCACTCCCAGACGGACAGTTCCGGTCAGGCCTCAACCTAGGCGTGAATCCAGAAACAGCACCGTTCCGCAACGAAAGACAGATATATGGAGAACAACCAATAATGTACCCCTTTGTTACCATTGTGGACGTCCAGGGCACGTGCTAAGGTACTGTAGAGAAAGACGCAGGGTATTCGCGGATGCAAACACCTCTTGGACATCCAATCCCGGACGAGATATGGACACTGACTCCCTACGCAGCTCCGACGAGAATTATTCGCAGCCCATATCTTCTAGTTTCAGAAATAGTTCGCCTTATCCCCGTCGCTCTTCTAGCCGCCGACAGTCGCAGTCACCTATACGTCGCTCTAGCTGTTCTCCACGCCGAGCGAAAAAGGAAAACTAGCTCTAGCGACCTATGCAGGAGGTGAGGCCGCAATCAAAGAAAATCCTCCAGGGTACATTATAACCAAGTTAAAAAAAAATACTACCTATGTTACCGTAAATGGACAGTGTGTAAAAGCCCTCGTCGACTCTGGTGCCGATTATTCTGTTATATCTGAAGCATTTCGCAGGCAACTGAATGTACCTATGTTTACTGAAAATGGACCTATATTGAAGACTGCATCTGGAAAGCCTGTAGCCGCCTCAGGACATTGTGTATTAAAAGTCAACTTGAATGGAATTGTGAAACCATTTGACTTTCTTGTGTTTCCACGATGTAGCCATAAAATGATACTTGGATGGGACTTTTTCCGTGCCACTGATGCTGTTATAGATTGTGGGAATGAAGAGCTTCAACTATCGGAAATTCTCCCAGACACCGTGGTATGTAAATTTGATTCTCCCTTGGTTGCTGCAACAGATTACGTAATTGAGGCAAATTCAGCGAAGCAAATATGTGCCGTTAGTCCGGAAATTCAAGAAGCAGATGAAGCTATGGTTATTGGCAACAAAACTCTCATGTGGGAAAGAGACCTATCCATACCAGCATCAATCATTACGGTAGAAAATAATTGTTGTAAAATATGGGTAACAAATTTCTCTGGACGAACTCAGATAATACCAAAGAGGATGAATATAGCTCGTTTAACAGTAATCGAAAATAACTCCATCTGTTCGCTGAATGATACTGATAAAGAACATACCAAAAGACATAGGTCCAGAAAGACACTGATTCGAGGAAAATTTAAAGAAATGTTAGATAATGAGCTAACTAGTCAAGAAGAAGACGCACTGTTAAATCTGCTGGAAGAGTATAGTGATGTTTTCGATATTAACAGAAAATCAAGAAAATCTAGATGCAATGGTGTAAAGCACAAGATTGACACAGGTAACAGCGCTCCAATTAAGCAGAGACCTTATCGTACATCAGCAACTGAGAAACGAATAATTGAAAATGAAGTACAGCGGATGCTAAAAGACGTGATACAGCCATCAAACAGTCCTTGGTCATCTCCCGTCGTGCTTGTGAATAAGAAAAATGGTGAATGGCGCTTCTGTGTCGATTATAGAAGATTGAACAAAGTCACTAAAAAAGACGTCTATCCGCTGCCACGCATCGACGATGCTTTAGATTGTCTTGCCGGCGCGACAATTTTCTCTATGATGGACTTGAAGTCAGGCTACTGGCAAATAGAAGTTGATGAAAAAGATCGAGAAAAGACAGCTTTTGTGACGTCAGACGGCCTCTATGAGTTTAAAGTCATGCCTTTTGGACTATGCAATGCCCCCGCTACATTCGAACGAATGATGGATGCAGAACTGCGAGGACTCAAATGGAACATCTGTCTTTGCTATTTAGACGACATCATTGTGTATGCACCAAACTTTCAAGAGCACCAATTACGCCTGAGGAAAGTTTTGCAATGTATTCAAGAGGCAGGGTTGACGCTTAACTCTAACAAATGCTCTTTCGGCAAAAAGAAGCTGACCATATTGGGACACCTAGTAGATCAACATGGGATCTATCCCGATCCACAAAAGACAGCTGCTGTGACAAAGTTCCCTGTTCCAGAAAATGTTGCAGATGTTCGAAGTTTTCTAGGCCTGTGCTCCTATTACAGACGTTTCATCAGGAATTTCGCCGATATCGCAAAGCCCTTGCATGAGTTATTAAAGAAAAATGCAAAGTTTTCTTGGGACACATCGCAGAGGGAATCTTTCGCAACGCTCAAGAAGTTACTGGCCAGTGGCCCTGTTTTGGGACATTTCCTGCAAAACGCTGAAACAAAGATACATACAGACGCTAGTGGCTATGGCATTGGTGCAGTATTAGTACAGGATCAAGATGGTAAGGAAAGACCAATAGCCTACGCCTCCAGATCCCTGACCGTAGCTGAAAAGAACTATTCTACAACCGAAAAAGAATGCCTTGCTGTCATTTGGGCGATCAGTAAATTCAGACCATACATTTTTGGAAAACCTTTTACTGTAGTGACGGACCACCATTCTTTATGCTGGCTGGCTAATGTTAAAGATCCATCTGGAAGACTTGCCCGTTGGGCTTTGAGGTTACAAGAGTACGACATCAACGTCATCTATAAGAGTGGTCGAAAGCATTCCGACGCTGACTCACTCTCAAGAAAGCCCCTTGCTGAAACAGCAGTCGACGACGATGGAGAAATACCTTTCTTTGCTGTCATCGCAGACTACGGAAAAGAACAGCTAAAAGATAAGCAGTTGAAATCTATAATTAAAACTACCCAAAAAGGCGACGGATGCCGAGGTTACCAAATGAGAAGCGGAGTACTCTATAAAAGAAATTACGACCCTATGGGACAGCAATGGCTCTTGGTAGTCCCGAAACAACTCCGTCGCGACATACTAACGAGTCTTCATGATGCTCCAACTGCAGGTCATCTCGGATTCGCCAAAACGTATGATCGGATAAGGAGGAAATATTATTGGCCAGGAATATGGCAGCATACGCCGTTATGTGGCACACTGTCGAGAGTGCCAAAGACGGAAATCTCCACCTGGACTTCCACCTGGGCAACTTCATCCAATAAAGTCCCCTGATGCACCATTCGCTAAAATTGGAATAGATTTACTTGGACGCTTCCCAATTACTCGGAACGGGAACCGATGGATTATTGTCTGCACGGATTACCTGACGAGATTCACAGTTGCAAAGGCATTACCTACTGCTGAAGCTACTGAAACCGCCGAATTTATAGTTGAAGAAATCATACTCAAGCACGGTGCTCCCAAAGAGATGATAAGTGATCGAGGACGCTCCTTTCTATCCAATATTGTGAAAGACATTAATCAACTATGCCAAACATCTCATCTTCTAACGACAGCCTATCATCCACAAACCAATGGACTGACCGAAAGATTTAACAAAACATTGGCCGACATGCTGTCTATGTATGTTGACGTTGAGCAAAGAAATTGGGATACAGTCTTGCCTTTTGTGACTTTCGCTTACAATTCAGCAAAACAAGATACCACCGGGTTCAGTCCCTTCTTTCTCGTACATGGTAGAGATATACAGACTCCTCTGGATGTGATCTTTCCTCACTTCGCAGAACCCTATAACGAAAGTTATGCACAACATCTAGTCACCAGGGCAGAGGAGGCTAGACAGCTGGCGAGATTTCACATCCTCGAGGCTCAAGCAAGTGACAAAAGAAGATATGACGAAAGACATCGACCAATCAGCTATAATGTCGGAGACTTAGTCTGGGTTTTTATTCCCATACGAAAAGTTGGGCTTTCGGAAAAACTTCTAAGGCGTTACTTCGGACCATACCGAATCACACGACGACTATCTGATGTGTCATACGAAGTAGAGAGCATGGAGGAGAAAAAAAGGCGACGAAGTTTAAAGGACGTAGTCCATATTCTGAGACTGAAACCCTATTGTGATCCAAAAGAACAAATAGTTGATGAAGAGATACACAGGAATTCCAGGGGACCTGTCAAGAGGAGTCAGACTAGATTGCAGCGGGACGCTGCTTCCTCCTAAGGAAGGGGAAATGTAACGAAACTAGCATTATGTGCTCGGGAGAGCCTTCTGGTTGATCAAGGCCGACCTCACTAAATATAGCTTAACTGGAATTATCTGTTGTGTGGACCTATGGCTCCGAGGTAAAGTGCTTGACTACAGACCAGAAGGTGGTGAGGTCGAAGGCAAGTGTCCTAAAATTTGTTTTGATTTAAAGATTGCTTTGTATTTGTTTCTAGTTCCTTCGGAAATATGCTAATTGTTATTATGTTAATTCTTATGTTAATCGTTATTTAATTTCTAGAACTTTCCAAGCTTGGAATGTTCCATTCGAGAAAGCACCCCTCGAGTGTATTTAAGATGGTGTATGCTTGAGTTGGCGGAAATAAAGCTTCGAGTTTGTTCATGCTTGTTGTCTTCATTCGTCCTCATTTAATACCTACGCGACATATATATATATATATATATATATATATATATATATATATATTACTGTATGTAATACTGTATGTAATACTGTAATACTGTATGTAATTACTGTATGTAATAATAAATATATTGTTATTACACAATAAATATATTTTTTTAATTTAATAATTTAAGTCCGTTCAAATAAGACACATATACGTAAATTTTCACTGTTTGTTTTATACGTTAAGTAAACATAGAAAAAAATCAATTATCACACAATTTATCTTTTTCTTGAAAAGATCAGCATTTCCTCTAAAGCATTCTTTTCTATCTTAAAATAATCGAAAACGATGGATGTTGAAAGAAAGTCGGATACTGTCAGTGATGGAAAAATCTTTAGTTATACGGCGAAATTGTTCACTGTGATAACGTTTCCTTGCATTCTGTTCTCATATAACTCATATACATACCATTTAGGCAAAAAATCCGTGACACATAAAAAAAAAAAAAAAACATTGGAAAATAAAGAAATTGACGAACAAAAATGCTTTTTAGACGAAATTTCTTCTTATGATCGAGAGGGTTTGTTAAGCATATTAAAAAACATAGTTCTAAAAATTGCCCATAGAAGATACTGTGCTTTCAAATCTGAAAGAAAAAAATCATAAAAAATTCAAAATAAGGAGTTCGAAATTTTTTTGTTCAGTAAGTTGAAAAACAGACGTGATTCTCAATCGAACAGTTATTTTATTTTTCTCTGCGAGAGTTTGGCGATTAAAATGTATTGTGTGTTCTTCCTTTTTTTTTTTTGACAACTGTGCAATATATTATCATATTTTAACGTGTAGAATGGAAATGAGAACCATTTAGACGTAATTTAAACTACAAACAATACGACACATTGAAATATTGTAGTGTATAATTAAAAAATAAATAAATAAATAAACAAAAAAAATTATATGTTTGCTTGATTTTTATGCTTTTCCTCAGTTTTGAAGTTATAGCACCATTTATTAACAGTGTTTTGAACTAACATTTTCTGTAAACAAAACTTTTTTACAAAAGCATTTTCGTCACACTTGTACGCCAATTTCTTCATTGACAAGGATTTTTGACCAACCCTGCTTATTAACACAGAAGCAAGTCTAAATATATTACCTAAACTTTAGAGTTAGCAAATAAACAGTATGTTGTAATTATCCATATATTTAAAGCTGTTTGGTAATTCTGTCAAATCTATTCCATCGAAATTCGATCGAATACGCATGCGTCAAAAAATCACCGGCCAATGAGGTGAGGGTCTATGACTGTCTCTACAAACGTGTTTGGGATCGTATCATCTGTTGTTTTTTTCTGTTGTCACGTTGCGTTAAACCTAGGAAGATATTTATCTAGAACTCACTGTGGAGTGTTTAGAAGGTATTTATTTTATTTATTTATTTTATTTATTGTAATTTGTATGAATACTTAGATGTCCATTTCGGATTTACTGTTTAAAAATGAATTTAGGCTCATAAGTTGGCGAAATCCCGATGGAAATTTTTTTTTTAGATCTCTATCATTTTGTTTATATAGTACAGAAAATAATTATTCAAACGTGTAGAACACGTAATACAAAATTGGACCACTTATGGTTTGTTTATTATCGGGAATGAATCTTATGGTGTTCCGATTGATAATGAATTCGATTATGTAAATATAATGTCAAAAGACAGTACGCACGGTAGTAATATTTTTATTATTATGTGTTCGAAAAAAGCAGAATCTGAGCATCTGAATATAAGTTATAAAATAAACAGAAATATATTATCTCTATTCGATTTAAAAGTTTTGTCATTACATAAGTGGGCTATTTTATTTGTAAAGAGTATGTATGCATTATATTGTTTGTATGTATACAAATCTTTATAATGTTTTGATTTGCAAACTCTTAATATTTGAATAATGTTTACATTATATTTGTTTGTATGTATACAAACAATATATGTATACAAAGAAGTATATATACAAACAATGTATAATGTATCATGTAACAATATTAATATTTACATTGTATTGTTTGTATGTATACAAATCTTGAATGTTTTAAATGGGCAAATTTGTAATGTTTTTTCTGTTATTTTATTTAAATGTCAAAAAAAGATAAATTTTCAAACTTGGTATAAATAACTTAGGTACTTTTCTCTATTATCCCATTGACCACTTTTCATAACAAAACAGAAATATATTATCTCTATTCGATTTAAAAGTTTTGTCATTATATAAGTGGGCTATTTTATTTGTAAAGAGTATGTATGCATTATATTGTTTGTATGTATACAAATCTTTAGAATGTTTTGATTTGCAAACTCTTAATATTTGAATAATGTTTACATTATATTTGTTTGTATGTATACAAACAATATATGTATACAAAGAAGTATATATGCAAACAATGTATATAATGTATCATGTAACAATATTAATATTTACATTGTATTGTTTGTATATATACAAATCTTGAATGTTTTAAATGGGCAAATTTGTAATGTTTTTTTATGTTATTTTTTTTAAATGTCAAAAAAAGATAAATTTTCAAACTTGGTATAAAAAACTTGAGTACTTCTCTATTATCCCATCGACCACTTTTCATAACAAAATGCTATCGCCAAACTGTATGATTAAATGCCAAAATTGCAGTCCCATTTACTTGATGTCGAAAACATTATACGTGTTTTTTATGTCATCAAGTGGTTTTTAATTCAACATTTGCGTGTATTTTTCATCATGTTTATTTGATTTATTAGTTATTTCATTAATTAAAATAACAATTGTATTCTTAAATTCTTATATTTTATTTATTTATTTTGATATTCCAATGACAACGTTCTCCCATTTATTTGGCGATAGTTTTTTTTTTTTATGAAAAGTGGTCGATGAGATAATAGAGAAGTACCAAAACTTAATTACGTATATGAGTATATTCTTTGACAGTATTAATCATTACTCGATATTTTAAAACTGCATCTTATTTGTAGAATTATATTAATTTAAACAATGCTTCTATTGAAGTGTGAAGAACCATATACCTCTATGAAGAACCATATATTTACATAATTGTCTTCATTAGCAATCGGAACACCATAAGATTCATCCCCGATAATAAACGGACTATAAGTGGTCCAATTTTGTATTACGTGTTCTACGATATTTTTACATACATTTAAATAATCATTTTCTGTACTATATAAACAAAATGATAGAGATCTAAAAAGACAATTTCCATCGGGATTGATTTCGCGAACGTTAAAAGAGCCTAAATTCATTTTTAAACAGTAAATCCGAAATGGACACCTAAGTATTCATACAAATTATAATAAATGAAATAAATAAATACCTTCTAAACACTCCACAGTGAGTTCTATATAAATACCTTCCTAGGTTTAACGCAAAGTGCAGGAAAAAAACAACAGGAGATGATCCCAAACACGTTTCTAGAGACCGTAATAGACCTTCACCTCATTGGCCGGTCCTACCGGAAGATTTTTTTTATGCATGCGTATTGGGTCGAATATTGTTGAAACATTTGACAAAATAAGCAAACTGTTTCCACCTAGGTATTTATACACAATACAACAAATAAAATAAATGCCTTCAAAACCCTTATGATCATCACATCAGCGTGCAAGACAATTTTTTTACCGGAAACCGTTTGATGAATTTCATTATTTTTCCGTTATCGATTGACAAATTTTACGATTTTACCGCTAACGATTGCTGAATTTCACAATTTATCGACTATTGATTAACGAATTTCATGATTTTTTCCATGAACATTTGTCGAATTGCACAAAAAAAATTAAGAATATCGTCAAATTGTCTTGGGTAAAAAAAATTTTGAATATTGTCAAATGCCATCGAGAAAAAAGTCTCTTTGTCAAATGATTTTGAAGAAAAAATCGGGAAATTCACAAAATGGTTTCGGAAAAAACTTCACCAAATGGTTTCAAAATTCTTTGAGTGACAGCGGGAAAAAAAATTTCATTTTACATTCAATCATCGCAATTGGCGAGTGTGACTAAGTTTAGCCAGTGGTGGCAATAACATCAATCACCAATTTCCAGTATTACTCGCCGATTGGTGAATGTTAATTTTGTCTTATATCACAAACTGTATTTACATATACTACTAGATATAATGATTATGAACCATGATTTTTCTGTTATTGGGCGAGATTCATGTTTTTTCAGCAATTCTTTGACGAAATTAGTGTTTTTTCAGCGATCCTTTGAAGAATTTCGCATTTTTCTCACGATCCTTAACGAAATTCGCATTTTCCAGCAATTCTTTGATAAAATACATTTTATTCCGCAATTTTTAGACGAAATTTAGTAAAAAAGCGTGATCTTTTGGTGAAATTTCCTTTTTTGCGATTCTTTGACAAAATTTGCTTATCTTTCGCGATCCTTTTGCATAATTACGTTTTTTCTGTGGTCTTTTAACAAAAGTCATGTTTTCCCATTATCCTTTGATAAAGTAGTGTTTTTTCCTCAATCATTTGACAAAATCTGTTATTTTCCTCCCGCGAAGATTGGTTAGATGTTTTTAGTCTGCAGGTGCCCTAAAAAGTCTGTGACGCCCGTTGCTGCATCGCACACATTCTTCCATGGGGCATTGAACGAAGTAAATTCAACCTAAAGAATCATTGTTTCATTCCTGACATTTCTCGAAAGAAACAACGTTCAACTCATTGACTGAATTGTAAAGGGCGAAATGTGTCAATTAGCAGAAAGTGCGCAATTTGTTCATTCATGGAAAAAATCGTGAAATTCGTTAACCGATAGTCGATAAAATTCGAAATTCGTCAATCGATAGCGGAAGAAGTGCAAAATTCATTAATCTACACAGTGGAAAAATCGCAAAATTCATCAACTGGTTTCGGGAGAAAAATTTTTCGAATATCGTCGAATTTCTTCGAGAAAAAAATTCACAATCTGCCAATTTCGGGGATGAAATTTACCAAATGGTTTCAAAATTTGTCGCGTGACAGCAGAGAAAAAAAATCTTTTTCCATTCAATCATCGCAATTGGTGAGTGTGACTATTATGTTTGACCAGTGGTGGCAATAAAGTCCATTGCCAAATTTTCAGTATTACTCGCTGTTTGGCAAGTGCTAATTTTGTCCTATACTTCAAAACCCTTTTTATCATCACATCAGTGTGCAGGACAATTTTTTTTACGGGAGACCATTTGATGAATTTCGTGATTTTTCCGTTATCGATTGACCAATTTTACTGCTATCGATTGTTGAATTTTATAATTTATCAACTATTGATTAGCGAATTTCCTGATTTTTTCCATGAACGTTTGACGAATTACGCAAAAAAAAATAAGAATATCGTTAAATTGTCTTGGGTAAAAAAAAATTTAATATTGTCAAATGCCTTCGAGAAAAAGGTTGCAAGTTGAAACGGCTGTGACTTCTTTTTCATGTTATGCATCTCCGGTGTCCATCCCCCCCCCCAATTGGGACACTTTTCTAAATTTTGCACATACCCCTCATGTGATATATCGGTGGAAAAGTCTTTGACCACTTATTCATGTTATGCATCTCCGGGGTCCATCCCGCCCCCCCCCTAAGGGGGGCACTTTTCAAAATTTTGTTGACACCCCTCATGTCATACATGGAAAGGTCTGTGACTGCTTAATCATATTATGCATCTCCGGTGTCCATCTCCTCACTTTGCCCCCCCCCCAAAGGGTACTTTCTAAATTTTGCACATTACCCTCATGTTATATATCATTGGAAAGGTCTGTGACCACTTAATCATTTTATGCATCTCCAATGTCCATCTCCCCACTTTGCCCCCCCCACCCCCTAAGGGATACTTTTCTAAATTTTGTTGACACCCCTCATGTCATATATCATTGGAAAGGTCTGTGACCACTTAATCATATTATGCATCTCCGATGCCCATCTCCCCACTTTCCCCCCCCAAGGGATACTTTTCTAAATTTTGTTGACACCCCTCATGTCATATATTGTTGGAAAGGTCTGTAACTGCTTAATCATATTATGCATCTCCGATGTCCATCTCCCCACTTTGCCCCCCCCCCCCAAAGGGTACTTTCTAAATTTTGCCCATTACCCTCATGTTATATATCATTGGAAAGGTCTGTGACCACTTAATCATATTATGCATCTCCGATGTCCATCTCCCCACTTTGCCCCCCTCCCTCCCCCAAAGGGTACTTTCTAAATTTTGCACACAACCCTCATGTTATATATCATTGGAAAGGTCTGTGACCACTTAATCATATTATGCATCTCCAATGTCCATCTCCCCACTTTGCCCCCCCACCCCCCTAAGGGATACTTTTCTAAATTTTGTTGACACCCCTCATGTCATATATCATTGGAAAGGTCTGTGACCACTTAATCATATTATGCATCTCCGATGCCCATCTCCCCACTTCCCCCCCCCCCGAAGGGGTACTTTCTAAATTTTGCACATTACCCTCATGTTATATATCATTGGAAAGGTCTGTGACCACTTAATCATTTTATGCATCTCCAATGTCTATCTCCCCACTTTGCCCCCCCCCAAGAGATACTTTTCTAAATTTTGTTGACACCCCTCATGTCATATATTGTTGGAAAGGTCTGTAACTGCTTAATCATATTATGCATCTCCGATGTACATCTCCCCACTTTGCCCCCCCCCAAAAGGGTACTTTCTAAATTTTGCACATTACCCTCATGTTATATATCATTGGAAAGGTCTGTAACTGCTTTATCATATTATGCATCTCCGATGTCCATCTCCCCACTTTGCCCCCACCAAAGGGTACTTTCTAAATTTTGCACATTACCCTCATATTATATATCATTAGAAAGGTCTTTGACCACTTAATCATATTATGCATCTCCGATGTCCATCTCCCCACTTTGCCCCCCCCCTGTACTTTCTAAATTTTGCACACAACCCTCATGTTATATATCATTGGAAAGGTCTGTGACCACTTAATCATATTATGCATCTCCGGTGTCCATCTCCTCACTTTGCCCCCCCCCCTCCAAGGGGTACTTTCTAAATTTTGTACACAACCTCATGTTATATATCATTGGAAAGGTCTGTCACCACTTAATCATATTATGCATCTCCCATGTCCATCCCCCCACTTTGACCCCCCAAGGGTGTACTTTTCTAAATTTTGCATACACCCCTCATGTGATTTATCGATGGAAAAGTCTGTGACCACTTAATCATATTATGCTCCCCACTATGAAATTTGTCAAGTTAAAGCAACTATAAATTTTACTTTTATGGTATTATCAAGTTGTTTGCCGTCAAATTTTGACGGGTTCCATCTAGTGTTATCTTAAACATGTTGTACACATAATGCAATGAATGAAAATATTTTAATTTAAGTGAAATGTTGGAATTTTAAATATTAGACGAAATGTACGTTTTTATAAGATATAACATTATTATTTATTAACTAATATCTACATTAATAAAAGAAAGATGTTTGTTTGACTGTGTGTCTATTCGTGATGGCTATGGAAAGTTATCGAACGTAGAGGCCTGAAAATTGGGATAAGAATAGACAAAGAAAGGTCCGAACGCACATGAGACACAGACTTCTTTTATTTTATTATAATATATTAATATTATAATAAATAAAATATTATTTAAAAAACCTCGATACATTAATTTAAAACCCTCGTTGAACGCTAATGAATGTGCTTCAATTTTCAGCAGTTCGCATACGTTTAAGATCGTTTCTGCGCTTGTCCGGGGAATCCGTGTTTTTTAAGCACAGACGTAAGTAAACGTTTTGTTTTCTCTGCATTTTGAACTAGAAATCGCCTGCTCTCCTATAAAGTTACGAAAAAAAAGAAAATAAAAATAAAGAAACACGTTCGCCCTTGCCCTTGAATTTTTTTGGATGGACAGTTGAACTTTTTTGAGATGTAAAGAACATGTTTGAATTCGTTTTTCAGTGAAGATTTTGTCGCAAGGACAATTAAGGGGGGGGGGCAGTAAGAATTTTAATAATAAAATAATATTTTCGATCACCCAAGTAACAAAAAATGCTATAAATGGTCTGTCACTGTAGCAAATTACTATCTAGGTCCTGTCCAACATTTCTGTGCATTTGTGTAAATTGAAATTACCAATTAAATATAAATTTTAAATTACTTTAAATCGTGGTTAAATATTACGTGCCTGTAGCTTTACGTTTCACTTATTGGACTTTTTTACACTAATAATATGTTCAAATTAATTCATTAACTACTACATCACAACATACTAACAAACTTTTTAACTTAAATATAACACATGAGCTGATAAGTTCCCAGTCTGGCACACAGATGGCGTTGCAATCGCCGAACCGATGTTTTTTTTTAGTAAATACTAACCTTTAAAAGGTAGTAGAAAAAAGGCCATGACGATTCTCCGTGTGGATAAAACGTTAGAGTGGTTTTAGTTGAACGACTTTGTTGATAAACAAAAAAATGGATAACAAGAATTTCAAGAATTGTTATTTGATGGGGAAAAAATACCGTTTAAACAAAAGCTTGGCTAGATAAGCGTTATCCGGACACTGCACCAGGTAAATCAACCATTATTGACTGGTTTGCTGAATTTAAACGTGGTCGTACGGGCACCAGTGATGCACCACGCAAAAGAGGTGGTTACTCCGGAAAACATAAAAAAAAGTCCACAAAATCGTTTTGGGGAACCGTAAAGTGAAGTTGCAGGAGATAGCTGAGACTCTGAAGATATCCAAGGAACGTGTAGGTTTTTTTTAATGATAATTTGTCTATCAAAAAGCTGTTGCCAAAGTGGCTGCCGCGCGTGTTGACTTTTGACCAAAATCAACAACGAGTTCTGAGCACTGTTTGGAGCTTTTTCGTTATAAAATTATGTTATTTATTATTAAATTATTATTATTAATCTTTTATTAACTTATTATTATAAAATTATTATTATTAAATTATTTTTAAAATTATTATTATTAAATTATTATTACAAAATTATTATTATTAAATTATTATTACAAAATTATTATTTTTAAATTATTATTATTATCATTAAATTATTATTATTTATTATTAAAGTTATGTTATTTATTAAAGTTATGTTATTTATTAAAGTTATAAAGTTATAAAGTCATAAAGTTATAAAGCTTTGTTAAAAAGTTGTGTTTTCTTTATTAGACCGGGAACTTATCAGCCCATGTGTTATAATAACTTAAATAATAAAAATACGAAAAGAAAACATTCTTTTAAAATTCACCAAACGTCATATTTATTTTCTCCAATTCCATGGAACATATTTTCTGTTGCCATAACAACTAGTTAAATTAAAATTCAATAAAAAATAACGATCTTCTTATGACCATGGAGGCTACAAGTCTCTTAAAGAAAATTTTGTGAACAGAAATATAATTATGGTGTGTTTTTACGTAACATTTCAGGAGCTGTATTTCATCTTTATTTTTATATACTGCTTAAAGAGAATGAATCTGAAACTTACTACATTTAAATATTTTTATATATTCTTCTCCACAGTCTGTCTGTATCCGTAGTTTTTGGCATATTTCCTAATGTGGTTATGTGAATTTGATATCTAAAGATAGATTTAGTCAAGCACGATTGCTTCGAATGATGTAAATGTGTTTCGTTTGTTTTAAGATTTCTGCCTGATGCGCGGTTTTGAAAAGTATTGCGTGATCAGAATATGCAACAGTAATAAATCATGTATAGTTTTAGGCAAATTTCGTAAAAAATACTAGCTATTACATTCTGTGCTATATTCGAATTTCTGAAAACATTGTGCAGAGCTTCACCGATTATGACCCGTAGAAAAGAACTCCCCCCCCCCCCCCCAGTTCAAAGCTTTATCTATCTATCTATATATTTATGGACAGGATAACTCCCATCATTCTGAACAAATCTCTTCGAAATTGATACAGAAAATTTCGGCCAAGTTCGTTAATGGGTAAAATTGCACCAGGGGGGAAGGGGGGGGGGTTCTGAAAACATAAAAAATCCCATAACGTCTTAATTAGGATACATATCGAATCCGTTTAAAGTTCTTAATAATTCTAAGAAAAGGACCAATAATTTATGTATGGCAGAATTTGGATATAATTAAAAATGGCCTCAAGGTGGAGAAAAAATGGGGTTTTAAGAAGAAAAAAAATTACAATTTCAAATCCGTTTAAATTTATTATAAATCTTCTTAAAATTATCTATAACTTTTATATTGACAAGTTTTTGATAGGACCAAATCTTACATAATAAATCTCACATAAATAAATCTTACATAAATAAATAAATAAATACAAACAAAAAAATTTAATGCGACCCCCCCTCCCCACCGCCCAATAAATGTAAACTTCCCCAGCACAGCGCATCACGTGAAATTAGTACTTAACTTCGAAAGCTTCCTGTGCCTGTAAGCCGAGCCGTGAGGGATTTTTTTTTTCATTATTTAACTTGTTTTCACCACTTTTAGATTAAAGAAAAATTTTATTTATTTCTAAAATATTAATATGTTTTTAAAATTTAGTTAGTTAGCATTATATGGGAGCCAATTTTTAAAAGTACAAAAGCAGAAAACTTGCAGAATTACAAAGCAATATTAATTTTAATAAGTTAAAATGCTCCTTGTAAATTAATATGGCGTGTATTTTACATTTTATTGAACAATCATTTCACATTATATTTCTATATATAAATGAAATAAGGTTGTAATGTGTATTTCTAATACAAGTTTCTGATTAACATTTTTATATTATTATATAATTAAGTAGTTAATTTTTACTATTCTGTTAATTATTCATTAAGTTTTATTTTTAAAATGTACAGTGTGAAAAAAAAATAAGGCTGAAGTTGAAAATACATTTATTAATGCTAGAAGCTATAAAATTTCTTTCTTTAAAGTCATTAGTATTTTATGTTACGTGATTATTTAAAATAAAAAATAAATAAAATAAAAAATAAATGTTTGCATTCTTAGAGTCTGCAATTAAAAACAGATTTATTTTAATGCTTACGCTTAAAATAGGAAAATGGTATTTGTACTTGTCATTTCTTCTTTTACTAAAAATATTTTAGAAGATTCCATTTTTTAATACATTTATTCATTAATGCCTCGGTGACTTTTTATTTTGTCTGCCACATTTTTTTGAGGATTTATTGTTTTGTTACAATTATGTTGTTTAAAAAAAAACACTTATGTTTATAGGAGCAAAAGGAAACAAAAACAAAATAGTAGACAAAAAACCACGATAACAGACGAAATTTTTCATTTAAACACTATTTCAGTCCAAATTGCAATGGAAACCAAAAGTAATTATACAACGAAATCTTGAAACTCTTTTAGTTTTGAATTTTTTATAATTAGAAAAATAAATTCAAGATCACTTTTTTTAGGTCATTCACAAGGACCCTTTAATTGCATTTTGTTAGGCAATTTTCTGTAAAAAAGATAACGTGAGACTTTACTTCTTGACATATGGTTTTTCTCTCTATTTTAAAGTATCAACTAACATATTTTAAAATACAAATACCATGTGTATATTGGAATATTCTTGTGTGAATTATTAAAAGATTAACAACGAATAGATTTTTGCATTTTATTAGATATTTTCTGAAAATAAGAAAAGTATAGTTTTATTTTTTCAGATTTATTCTTTTTGCCTTATGATTAAATACTATAATACTTTAAAGTAAAAGTAGGACTTGAAATGTTAAACATTTATGTCCAGAAAACATATTTTTACCATGACATATCAAATTAGGCAAAATTAAAAATAAATAAATACATAATTAATTAAATAAACAAGTCTTTATCTGTGATAATTTCGTTTTTCTCAACAGTATAAAACGTAAAATCATATTTTGTGTCGCCCAAATATGTATAATTATAATATATGTATGTAAAATGTACACATTTCAAAATAATATGATTTCTTTTTGTCATTACAATATGTGTTTGTAGCTAAAACGTTTGATAAAATATGCCAAAAAGTTATTTGATTCAAAGAGATTGGGAGATCAAAAAAGTTATTATTAAGACATTAAAATATTTCATATTTTGTATGACGCCATTTGAACGAAAATGGAAAATATTAAATAATAGTAAAGTCCATTTAATCATAATAGGCTATTCTTTGTATTATAGGTTATCAAAAGCTATGCTTAGAAATTAGTACAAGTAATTTTTTTACGGTTTATAAAGCTAAATTTCAGTCGTGAATTCTCATATGGAATATTCTAGCATGCATTAAACATTCAACTTTTCGCAAATATGAATTACATTTCTCTGGTTTATCATTTTATGACTGACATAGATTATATGATCGATAATAATCTGAAGGTTATGTTCTGGACAAAATTGGGAATATTTTGCTCCACTTTAAAAGAGCTATGGGAGCCGGAAAAAAGCAGTTGATCCATCAGTTTCGCTCAACTTTTTTATATGTCCTGAAGTGAACAAAAAGTGCGGGTAAATTTAAGTTAAAGTTTATAAATTATTTTTTTAATTTTATTCATGTTAATACTTTATACTTTACATTTATACTTTATTAATTTAAATACGGTTAATGACATTTATCTGAAAAGAAGTAAATAGGATAAATAACATTCATCTGTTTTCGCTTTAAAACAAAATAATCTACTAGTTATCAGTGGTCACATCTGCGGCTGTGAGTTTCTGCTCTCGAAGCTGGCACACTGGTTTCAAACACATGTCGTGCTAACTAGCCTAACCGTTTGTAGTTCCGTAGTATTCAAACAATTATTTATATTAGTGGTACTCAATTGCAATCATTTCGATTCTGCAGAAGTATTCTTTCGCGTAAATACGAGTTAGAAATATTCCTACGCAGAACCCCCCCCCCCTCGTTTGTAGGCCTATATCGAATCGAGTAGATAATCTGGAGTAATAACTACTTGGTATCAGAATATAATGTTATTGGGTTACAGAATAAATTTTAAGTTAGAATAAAATGCCCCAAGTTGTTGAGTTGGCTTTAAAAAATTACATACAGGTAGACTGAAAGTAATCCTCTTAAAAATACCGCTTTCAACCAGTTAAAAAAAAAGTTATTTTTTCAGACAGTAATAGAAAATTTCGACATTGTCTTCGTATATGCGAACTCCATTTTTAAGAGTTATTTTGAAAATTTGTCTTGCCTTACACGACTTATGTATAATAAACTTTCAAAAACGATGGAATGATTGCCACGGTAAAACAATATTTTTCTAGCAAGAATTATCGGATTCATCTATATTAATGTCTGTTTCAAATTTAGAATATTTAGGGATATGAAAGTAAGCCGGTAAAAAAATCGCTTTCGACAAGTTTTTAAAAATAAATATTTAAAATATATTTTCTATCGATTTTTACAGTAACAGAAAATTTTCACAATGTCTTACAAGGGGAACCGCCAAACATGATGCGCACAGATTTTGATTATTTTAAAGTATGTTGTAGGGGTCACACCCCTAACTATTGAGGTCAAAGGTTTCCTTCAAATGGGCGTCAGTTTTCAAGAAATTTCGGGTTAAAGTTCAGTATGCATTGAACAAGAACTCCGTGGTGCTGGGGTATCGCGCGCGAGTTGAGAGCGGGAGATGAGGTTTCTGTCCTCTCTAGTGACTTTTTAATAAATTTTATATATTTGTTGCGTTATAATTTGTAAGCAGAATTATTAATTCTGCATCTTTGAACTTTTTGATATTTTCTTAATAAATTCCATTTACATTTTCAAATTTTTTGTAAAAATTTACATTTTTTTTTCAAGTTTTGAAATTAATATTTTTATTGACAAAATTCCAAACTAATTTATGTCCAGATTTTGTTTAATTTTTTTATTATTTAGCCTTTATATTTTAATAACCTTTCTAAAATAATACTTTTTTTTTTAACTTTAGGAAATTTTGAATGAAAATTTATCATTTTTTATAATTTATACAAAATATTTTTTATCTCAAATCTTCTAAAGGTATTTATGATTAGGTAATTCCAACAGCATATCTTGAAGGGAGTAATAAAATATTAAAGAGTAACGCTTACAACCAAATTTTAGCCTGTTATATATATATATATATATATATATATATGCTATTTAAATACATTTAACTGAAAGTTCAAACTCAACATAATTTTTTGATTTGCACAAATAAAAAACAATATATTACAATTAATTTTTTTATCATTCTAACAAGTCGATGCCCTACAGAAAAATTCAAGTAGAAATGAAAAATCATTTGTAAATTACAATACATATAAAAAATATCTGAAAGAAAATCGTGTGCAATGACTTTTATGGTAATATCAGAATAAATAAAATTTTCTTTTCATTCATTTCGTTTAGCTTCCTTTGCAGATAATTATAACAATTGAAATAATTTCTTTTTCAACTTTTAATGCATTTTTAAATATACTTATCACAATTTAAGTATTGAAAGAATATATAATATGCTAATTTATACATCCTTCCAATATTGTCAAAACAATTTGCGTAAAGAATTTATTTAACGGCGATTTTTAATACGGAATTTGTTTAGAATATTTTTGCGATATGTATCACACAATTAGTTCCATATTTATTAAACTAAAAATGTCAATGTCGGTGATGATAAATATTTTAGTATTTCAGAAGTTAACATATTTCAATATATTTAGAGCAAATCAAATATTAAAATGGTATTTTATTTTGTTATTTTTTTCTTAATCATTAAAATTTTTTAAATAGAAAATGCAAATAAAAATAAATGCATTATTTCATAAATACGATAAATATATAAGTAAATATATATATATATATATATATATATATATATATATATATATATATATATATATATATATATATATATATATATATATATATATATATATATATATATATATATATGTAAACAATAATCGTTTTAAAAAGACAAATTAGTTTGGATTTTCGTCAACAGAAATATTAAAATAAAAATTGCGCAAAAACTATAAATTTTCACGCAAAATTCGAAAATGTAAATGGAATTATTACGAAAATATCAAAAAGTTCAAAGATGCAGAATTCATAATTCTGCATAAAACTTATAACGCAACAAATATATAAAATTTATAAAAAAAAGTTAAAAAAGTCACTAAAGAGGACATAACCCCATCTCCTGCTCTCAAACCGCAATCGTTACCTCAGCACCATGGAGTTCTTGCTCAGGACTGCGAACTAATGGGTATTTGAAATGCATACTGAACTTTAACCCGAAGTTTCTCGAAAACTGAAACCCATTTGAAGGAAACATTTGACCTGAATAGTTAGGGGTATGACCTCTACAACATACTTTAAAATCATCAAAATCTGTGCGCATCATGTTTGGCGGTTCCCTTGTTAGTATATGTCAACTTCATTTTAATGTTATTTTGAAAAATTGTTGATCCTTACACGAGTTATGTATAATAAATTTTCAAAAACAATGGAAAGTATATTAGGTACAACTATCTCATTTTAATATTTTTCTAGCATAAATGATTTGATTCAACTGTGTTGTTTGTTTCAAATTTAGATTATTTAGATAATGCGAAAGTAAACTGCTCAAAAATACCGCTTTCAACCAGTTTTTGAAAAGAATTAAAAATTTAATATGTATTTTCTATCGATTTTTTACAGCAACAAGCATTTTTCCCATTGTTTTAGTAATGTTAATATCATTTTAATGAGTTATTTTTAAAAATTGTTGTAAATTCCACGAGTTATGTATAATACCATTTCAAGAAGGATAGATGTAGGCCAGGGTAGAAATATTTAATTTTAATATTTTTGTAGCCTTAATGATTTGATTCATATGTATTAAGATTTGTTTCAAACTTATATTTAGGCGGTGTGCTTTTCTACTTTCAAACAGTTTATGAAAACAATTAAATAGTTTAAAATATATTTTCTGTCGACTTTCAAAAATACCACTTTCAACCAGTTTTTGAAATTAATTAAAGATTTAAAAGATATTTTCTGTCAATTTTCAAAAGTACTGCTTTCAGCCTGTTTTTGAAAATCATTAAACATTTAAAAGATATTTTCTATCGATTTTTCACTAATAGAAATTTTCACATTGCCTTGGCATGTGCCAAATTCATTTTAAAAAATTACTAGCTGACCCCCTGACACGTTGCCCGGGACCGTGAAAAATAATAATAAAAAAAAAAACAAGTTTTTATTATTTTATATATTTACCCCTATTTTGTATAAAATTATATATTTAAATGAAAAATTCGCCAAAAAATATTGATATTAAGTAATAAAACGCTCATTTTCTTGTTTTTCTTTTGTTTGTTTGTTTTTTGTTTTTTTACAAAGGGCTGTTTTATAGTTTTAAAATAAAAAGTTCTTTTTGTAAGAACTCTTTGAAATCTTTATTGGTGTTAAATAAAACGGTTTTACAGCACGTGTAAAACTTTCGTCAAAATATATTATCAAGTTGTAAAAGAAATGTTTTCTTCTCACTTTTTTGTTTATTTGTTTGCTTTCGCGTCGGCTCCTTTAAGGGTACACCTTTAAAATGGTCCAAAAATTGATTTTTAGATTTTTACATCTCGAGAAAGATAATTTTATTCTGAATAACGTGATACCAATCTTTTAATTGTGGGATAATTATTTACTGAGATATTAGGGAAAATGTACACACGACTCCTTCATTTCCGATTTCAATGCCATGCGAAAACAGTCATGGCGGCTTGTTAACATCTTTTTATAACTGTTTAATATTATCGCCACTTTGGAAATATGCTTAAATGCGTTAATTGTTTTTAGTTGAATACTATACATAATAATAAGAAAGCTTTAGAACATTAACTTCAACTTCCACTTTCGCCAAGTTTGTTTACTTTTGATTACTTATTTTTACACTGAAACATGATCACACTTTTGCTTAGCTGTTTACTTCTATTCGCTATTAAGCGTTTAATTTGAAACCAAACTGTTATTTTCAGAATAATATTTTCTTAATTTTGCAATATTAATGCATTTCTTAGTATTTATTATCCATTTTATAATGAATAATAGCGTGAAAGAAATCGTCAGTTTAATGATATTCACTATACAAAATTCTATTCTAAAAATATGTCCTAAGGTGCTAATTTATCTTATAAAAAACTAAAAAGTAATGAATTTGACAGTAATTTTGTTTCAGTTGACAGTTTTGGATACGAATCTTTTTATATTAATATTATTTTTAGTAAACTATCCACATTGTTGTGCTGCAACGTATGTGAATCAGATTTTAAAATATCAGAATCCCTAAAAAATGGCCTATATTTTGCATTAAATAATTTCATATTATAAAAAGCACATATTTAATTCACTTAGTAATCAATGCGAAACAAAATTTCAACTTGTATGTTTAAAATTAGTTTTTTTTTTTTTTTTTTTTTTTTTTTTTGCAAGAATAAGCCTTACATTTTTACTATTAAATTTATTCATTTTTTCACATGTTCCTATATTCTGCAGCATTTTACAAATTATTTTATATTTATCAATTCAAATAAGCGTCTTATTTTATTTTTAATACTGAATAAGTTATAAAATTAGTAGTTTTGTTTCTTTTATTAAGAATTTTATATTCTTAAAATACAATTAAAACTATAAACGGCTTTTTCTCAAAATTACTATTTTTACTCTTTCGCGCATGATATCTCCAAAACCGTTTGAAGTATTAATTTTTACTTTACCTAAATATTGATATAGTCATAAAAGTGAACTAGAATGGCGAAGCTGTGTTTAGTATAAACAAAATAGTGAGGTTAAATGCATGTAAAAATTAGTGTTTTTTTCTAATTTTTCTAATTAAAAGTTAATTACTCTTTATATAATTAACCGTCTACAAAAGTTTTAGTTCAAATTATAGTGCAGAGTATTATGTTTAATTTAAGATAATTTAAGCAAATTCAATGAAATTTGCATGAGTTATCGTGCGCGCAGTGAATTGTTATCCAAATAAAAAAATTTAATTATCACTTTGGAACCCACCCCCTGAATTCTTTTTTATGATATTATGTCCAAATTAAAAAAAAAATAAACATAGTTCAATATTACCTCAATATTACCTCAATATTACCTAAATTGAATGCATGTAAAAATTAGTGGTTTTCTAATTTTTCTAATTAAAAGTTAATTACTCTTTATATAATTAACCGTTTACAAAAGTTTTAGTCCAATTTATAGTGCAGAGTATTACGTTTAATTTAAGATAACGTTTATGCAAATTCAATGAAATTTGGATGAGTTATCGTGCGCGCAGTGAATTGTTATCCAAATAAAAAAAAATTAATTATCACTTTGGAACCCACCCCCTGAATTCTTTTTTATGATATTATGTCCAAAAAAAAAAAAAACATAGTTCAATATTGCCTCAATATTACCTAAATTGAATGCATGTAAAAATTAGTGGTTTTCTAATTTTTCTAATTAAAAGGTAATTACTCTTTGTATAATTAACCGTTTACAAAAGTTTTAGTCCAATTTATAGTGCAGAGTATTACGTTTAATTTAAGATAACGTTTATGCAAATTCAATGAAATTTGGATGAGTTATCGTGCGCGCAGTGAAATGTTATCCAAATTAAAAATTTTAATTATCACTTTATAACCCACCCCCTGAATTTTTTTATGATAGTATATCCAAATTAAAAAATTTTAAACATAGTTCAATATTACCTAATTATACTCTGAAATTTTGGTGTTTCTAGTGTCGTTACCTTTAAAAAAAAAAAAAAAAAAACATGTCAAACTCGTGACAAATTTCGCATGTTCTGCACGTGTTAAAGGTGTACTGTCCCCTTAACAAAGCAATAAAAAAAATTGTTATCATCTTCCGAACTCTCTGACATATCAATCGGTTATAAATATAACTCACTTTAAATTTTTGCGAAAAAATATGCATATTTAGTAGTGGAAACAGGAATTCTTAAAAAAAAAAAATAATAAACTTTAGCTTTCAACCTCAGATCAAAAATATATTAAAAAGACTTTGCTTTCAATGCAATGGTAAGGCAGTCATCCATTTTCAATCAACACTTTTCAATCCCTCTAGGCTAAACAGGTAATACAGTACTCCAACCTCAGAGCAAAAATCTATTAAAAGGTCTGTGCTTTCAATGCATTGGTACGGCAGTCATCCCTTTTCAATCAACAAGTTTCAACCCCCCCCCCCCCCCCTAGGCTAAACAGGTAAATACAGTAATTCAACATGGAGTGAAAAATTAACCAGAGCCAGGAATCGATTTTGGGTCTATGGAACAGCCCGGAACGCAGTGGACACAGGTTCGATTCCTGGCTCTGGCTAATTTTTCACTCCATGTTGGATTACTGTATTTAATGTATGTATGACTGTATAATAATTGTATATCTTTAAATACTTCATTTTAGTAGTTTTTTAGCATCAATAATTTAATTCATCTGTATTAATGTTTGTTTGAAATTTTAGAATATTTAGGTGACGCAAAAGTAAGCCGCTCAAAAATATCGCTTTCAACCAGTTTTTGAAAATAATTGCAAATTAAAAAGAAATTTTCTATCGATTTTTACTGTAATAGAAAATTCTCACATTGTCTTGGTATATTCTAAAATCCTGTTAAGGAGTTATTTTGAAAATTTGATATGCCTCACACGAGTTATGAATAATAAACTTAAAAAAAAATTATGGAACACTGGTACAACTATTTCATTTTAATATTTGTCTGTGACAAATGATTTGATTCATCTGTATTAATATTTCTTTCAAATTATTGTTATTTCGAAATATTCTTAAGAAAATGTAGATTTTTACAGGAAATATAAATTTATTTTATCCTCAATTTCATGAATGCTGTTAATTTTTATTTTTCATGTCACAGAAAAAATTCTCTCTTTGATTAGTATATCGATTAGTAATAGTTATTTGAAAATGCAATCATACAATTTATAGTTCAAGATTTCGTCGATGTAACATCAAAATTTACATATGTAATTCTCATTTACGTGAGAAATCATTAATCTAAACCCAATAAATAATAAAAAATAAATGTATAAATAAGCAACAGAAATGAAAAGTAACAACGTACGTAATATGAATATTTATCTTTTTCGCTGAATTCGAAACTTTAAATTTGAGAAATGTGCAAAAAAAAAATGAATAACTAAAAATCACAAAATTAACGAAGCACGAAATGCAATCTAAGATAAATTCGAAACTTGTACGAATTTTGAATAAATATTTCGCTTTAGGAAATACTTGAGAAGATATATTCCTTCTTATATTAATGAATGTTTAAATTTTGAAATTATTTTATATTTTTCATATCATGTTGCATTTTTATATTTTGAAAATAGATTTTAGGAAGTATAAATATAATAACTATTCTGTTAATAAATTTATAATAAAAAATGAAAATAAATAACTGTAAATGAAATAAAAAAAAACTAAATAAATAAATATATAAGTAAAACATGTTTTATAAAAAATTTAATATTCAAATTTAATATATTTTCAAAATATATTTTTTTAAGTGCGCATTTGAAATATAGGTAGATAAGAACAGTATTCATAGACAGCTACTCAATATATATTTACTGTTCAAGGATGTGACATGTAGAAATATTCGAAATTTTTTTTCGAGTAAAATTATTCTATTTTCCAACTGTGTGAAAAAGTGTCCATGCAGAATTTGAACCAGGGACCTATGGTTTAAGCTGCTAACACTCTGCCAGCTGAGCTATCCTGGGCAAATCTGACGGGTACCAATCATTGACGATCTTTTTGGTAATGACATCTAATGTGTTATCTAAAACAGCTCAACAGAAAATATCGCATGTACTGGAACTCCAAGAAACGTTGTATACGTAATTACAAGGTATTATTTTAACACAATTCTTATAATTTCTAAATACATCATGTGAGTAGTACTTTTCCAACTGACTGAAAAATTGTACAGGTCAGGATTTGAACCAGGGCCATTTGGTTTAAGCTTTCAATGGTCGTATGATTGTATTAAAGTAATAAAATGTAATTACGTATATCCAACGTTTCTTGGAGTTCCACTACATGCGATTTATTCTGTTATGCTGTTTCAGATAACAGACCAGACATCATTATCAAAATGTTGTCTGAGTGAATTGTGATCATCAGATTTGTCCAGGATAGTTCAGTTGGCAGAGCATTGGCAGCTTAAACCAATGGTCGGTGTTTAAAATCTTGGCTTGGACACTTTGTTAACTTAGTTGGAAAATGTCGTGTGATTTATTTGCCGATTAGAATAGTTGTGTTAAATTAATAAAATATAGAATTAGTACTATATTAATGCTTTTTTCTGTTGTTAATTTGAAGATTGTTTACTTTTGACTTATGTTTTATATCTACAACAACATCAAAAAAGCAATTATTCATTAAAAACAACAACATTTTTATGGAATAAAGAATACAAATTGCCACAGACACACTGTTAAATGTTTAATGACTTATAAATCTACTGAGAATTAAATTAATGTTTTAAGTGATATTATATTACCAAATGAATATTCTTATTTTTTGTATATACAATTGTTATATACGAAAGTTTATATCATTAAAACGTGTGCGAATAAACTTTATATAAAATTTCTTAATGGTACAGCAAACATGAAATAAAAACAGTAATCTTAAAATTATTTATTTTATATTTTAATGAAATATTTAGAAAATACTCTTAAGTGATACGTTGGATTTCTCATAATATTGTCATGAAAAAATATATAAAATACTGGTTATAGTTTTTCTAAAATAGTGTGTATTTTTTAATTAAAAAGATTCATTTGTCTTATTATACACATTGTTTACATTATAATAACAGTGTTTATATTCACACGATTTGTGACAGATTCAAATTGTTTTTAAATCTCATAATTAATGAAAATTTAATTTACATTTAAGGCTCTCATAAACATGTCTTTACCAAACGCAGAATATCCTTACTATAAATGAAGGCAGAAGCAACAACAACAACAAAAACTATATACCTGTGATTTTATGCTTATTTCATAATCTTTTATAACTATTGAAGGACAAATCATATTAAATAGTTCTCCTCTAATAACTCTGTCAATAGCATTTGCATAAAAATGCATTAGTATTTTTAGTATACAAAACACATAATATCCCTATTTAAATTAACAAAAAAGTATCGCGAGTTTAAGATTATTTTAACCTTATAGGATGCGTCGGTGGTACTTTTAAATGCCATTAAAGAAAATTTAATCTAAAATTTATTTAATTCGTCTATTAATAAAAGTAGATTTTACTTTTAATATGCTTTGCTTAATCGCTCTTAAAAAGTACAGAGAAACGGAATTAGCTAAATATTTTTAAAAAGTGGTTATCTTCTGAACCATTACATAATCATCTACGTGGTACGATAAAAAAATTCGGAGACTGCATCCATTCCTGACGACGAAAGTAAGTACTTAAAGTCACACCGCTGGAAAATGATTCTCCCAACTCTCCCCTAATTGCCCAGGTTGGTTTAGCCTATGTCATGTGACCGACCCTGCATGCGCAGCTGTTATCCTCCAAAGTTAGTTACTTTTGCTCCGCGACGTACGAAAGATGGCTTTTCTTGAACAGCGCTGCAACATGAAATTCTGTCAACGCTTAGGTAAAACACCAATGGAGACTTTGGGAGACTTTGGACTCACCGCGATCGAAAAAATTTCGGCAGGATCGGAGCAAAGGGAAAGTAATGATGGGGGTATTTTTTGATTTTCAAGGAATTGCGCATTCAGAATTTATTCCCGAAGGCCGAACAGTTCACAAGGAGCAATATTTATGCATTTTACGTCGTTTGAGGGAGTCCATTCGTCGTAAACGGTCTCAGTTCTGACAGAGTGGCGACTGGTACCTTCTGATTGACAACGCACCAGCACATCGATCCAAATTGGTAAAACAGTTCCCCGCCAAAACTCGCACTCATGTGCTTCCAAATCCCCCTATTCACCGAACTTAGCTCCGTGTGACTTTTACCTGCTCCCATCAATGAAGAAACATTTACAGGGACGCCGTTTTGTGTCGTCACATGAGGTGAAAGCAGCATCGCAGGAGGCCATACGGGAGTTGCGAAAAATGACTTCCAGTAGTGCTCCCAGAAGTTATACGAACGCTGCTGGCAGAAGTGTATCGTCGGCCAAGGTGACTACTTAGAAGGTGGATGTGCTTCGGAACTGGGAACTATTCGGGGTAAGGTTTTTTACACCTTGTCCCCGAACTTTTGGATCATACTAGGGTACATAGGTCTAGATTTTCCCTTATTAAAAAATGATCTATGAAAAATTTGCAAATACAAACTTTTCCATTTACAGATACAATCACAAACATTTATATACATTGTTTTTAATAGAATTGCAGGATTTCCATAACAGTAAATAAAACTAATTACAGTAAACTTTTCCTAATTAATCTAATTAATTTTGTAAATATTTTAGAAAAAAATTATAACTACCGATTTATTAAAACATTTTTTATAGAAAAATCTAAATGTCATACTATTATGATATAATTTTTCTAATAAATTTTCAGACTTTAAGGAATATAATTATAGAGGAGAAGTAATTGCTTTATTCGTAATTTGGGACGTAAAGGGTTAAGCTAAACAACTAATTTAATTATGTATATTTCTCTATTAATCAATAACTAATAATCAACTTAATCTACGATTTTGTAATTTATTTATAATTGTTCTAAAGCACCTTGAACTTTAGAATAATTATTCTAATAGTAATCCTTTAGAATAATTATTCTTTAGAATAATTATTCTAATTTAGAATAATTATTCAAGAGCTGAAATATATTTCGAAGGATATTATTATATGGAATTTATTTTTACCTATCAGATACACTTATGTATTTCTCTGTCGCAACAGCCACGAATAAATAAGTAAACTTTAAGATTTAACTACCAGAAATATTTCAAACAAGAAAACAAATAATATTTGTTGTTTACACACGGTGTTGTCATATTGATCATGTTTATTCTTCCTTTAAATGAATTAAACAGGTTTGGAATTAAAAGTTATAGCAATAAAAAACTAGTCGTTGAGGGCCACCGTAATACTTACCCATCATGGATATGCATAATGTAAAATATTAAAATAAAAATGTGTAAACTACTTATAAAATGCATTGCAATTCCAATAAAATCGTGGCTTGATGGCGTCACAAACTTTAAAGGCTCGATTACTGAATTGCTTGAAAGAGGTTTTTCCTTATAACTCCAAAAATAATAATCCTATTAATTAGCGGTTTATTGCATCTGATTAAGCGTCAAATTTCCAGTTAAAATATATCTTTGAAGTGAAATTTGGATGAAATACAGGGTCATGAAAAATCGAAGAGTGTGGTAAATAGGATTCCAAATATCTCGGCAACTAATTATCCGATCGACTTCATGCTTTATTCAAAATTTGTTTTTTTATTGTCTTTTATATTCATTTCTTAAAATAAACAATTTCGAAAATTTTTATATACCTTTCATCAGAACGAATATTTCGAGAGTCCGAAAAAAATTGTTCCGGTTAATCGAGATTATTGAAATGAAAAAGGCTTCTTCCCATTATTACATACTAAGTACATACCAAATTGCAAGTCTCTATCTAAATTTTTTCGGGATATAGAGCGTTTACAGACACACAGACACACACACAGACACACACACACACGGACACACAGACACACAGACGGACGGCAAAATTTTTTTCTAAAAATTTGTTTTTCGGAATCTCCAGTGTCTGAAACGTGTAAATCCGTCAAAATTTTTTTTTCGATTTTTCAAAACGATTACAAGACTTACCCTATACTACGTATGATGGGTAAGTAACATCCATACGTTTTGAAAATTCGCCTGATGTTTATTTCTTCTGAGAAATAGTTACGTAAGAAGTGCAGGATTTATCGAAAGGAAAATGTATCAGGTTCGTGAAATTTAGAAATTAATTACAAAATAACAATATATGATTAAATATAGCGGTCTGTGCGAATGGGATAAGGAAGATATCTTTTTTTATTTTTTTTTTTTTTATATATTTTTTTTATTATTTTTTTTTAACAACAAAAAGTTTTAGAAGTCATCGATAGAGGACGCTGAGACGATATACGTAGGATGTAAATGCAAATGAAGCGTGTACTAAAATACAATAAAAATTTAAAAAATACTGGACAGTAGCAGGCAAATTACAGGACAGTATCTGTTAAAATACAGGACATCATCTGATAAAATACAGAATAGCACCGGCTGTATCACAGGAATTGAAATTGGCCGTTTTCTCTTTCTTGAGTGTTTTCGCTGTGCGAAATGATCGCAGTGTTTTTGTTTCTGATATACAGTACATGTAACAAAGCTTAATCGATAACTTTAAATCTGGAAAGGATAGCATACAATCGGAAAAGAAAGAATAATCGAATTGCATCCCGATTGATTTATTCGCAGGCAGATTTTTAGAAATATATGTAATAATGGCATGTTATCGCTTTATATCGTTGCAATTTGGAACTACAGTCATTTCATGTTATTTAAATATTCTCTAATCCCATTCGTTTAAATCGCACTTTGTATTGCTAGAACTTCTTAATAACTTAAAAGATTATTTCAGACATTTAAAATGACTAAATATACACAATTAAAACAAATAATTTACAAAACAATTGATTGTTGTTGTTTCAAAGTCCAAACGAGCCCCTCATCAGTAAAATTTCGATTGATAACCAAGATTTGCTCAACATGCTCCCGGTACAAATAACCAGTTAAATCATTAAAATAATATGGAACATACGGTAGAATAGAACCGAATATGTAGGTGGAGCCGTATAAGCTTCGTTAAGGGGCGAACTATGTAAGTGCGTAATCCAGCCTTCCAGAAAAAGTCTACTTATAACATTGTTAGAATTGAAACTGTCATTTCTAAAACAAACGACAATTCACAAAAGTCATGTTTTTTTTCCAAATATACATTTTTTATTTTAAATGCTTCCTTAACATATTGAGTGCCACGTCAGTCATCGGTGACTGACACTGAACTTTCCGTTTAAGCCTCTCGGTCACCGATGACTGACAGTGTAAAATATGATATAAAACTAAACAATTACATTGTTTTAAGTAATTACTGAAAATTTATTTAAAATTTAATTAATTTTTATTTATTATAGGATTAATGCATTTATATATTTTTATCAAAAGAATTTAATAGATTTTATTGAAACACGGTAAACATTAAAAAATTTTGTCCTTCGCATGTATCACAAAATATGGCAACTTGTTCAGTCATTTTTCAGGCCATTGCTCTACCAGATTGTGTCACATTTTCTTCATAGCATGATCCACAATATTTTTGCACTGCAGAGGTTTTCCAGGTCGTTTTTGGAGTTTGTGTCATGGTTTTTTAGAAGTTTTTGCAATACTGCCATGTGGAATATCTTAAGAAACATTTTTTTAAATAGTGGTGCGAGTAGAATATAAAATTAGTCACCAGTGGTAGCCCTGGCTTTTAAGCAGCGCACGTGGCGTAAAGGGGATTTCCTTAAAAATACGCGTGGCGCTCAACGTGTTAAAGGTAGAGCCATGATCTGGGTCACAACCACGTAAGTCAGAGTATTCCTTCCTTTTAAAACAATACTTTCTAATTTTCGTTCATTACTTAAATGACATAAAGTTAGCGACTTAAGTGATTTTTTTCATGCAATACCAGATTACATGAGGATACCATATTACATTACCATGTTACCATTTGCATGTCATACCATATTAAAACATAAAAATGTTCCTGTATAAGTGCTGTCTTCATTAATTTTAATTAAAAATATGTTTAATATGACTGTTTTGTTCAAATTAAATACAACCTAGCCTTGTTTCTTCCTTAAACAACAGAAGTCAGGAACAGTTCTTCTGTTCTTCTTCTGTTTATTATTCATAAATTATTAAAACAAAATCTGTATTTACAAACTTTGTAGTCCAAGCTCTATAATAAGCTACCAAAAATACATAAAAATTAGTTTAATTGAGAATAATACAGTTTTGTCTTTTAATTTCTGAAATGTTCTGATTCTGTGACTTATGTGGTTTTTGAAATGACCGATTCAGTTGGATTTAATTATTTTAATATTTACAAAATCTGGCGCGTGATCAGTATCTTTGGAATGCTTAACACGTTTCGATTGTAGATATCGAGATTTATAAGACTATTTATGTTCAACAAAGACCAATCACACACCAGCTTTCGCAAATATCAAAATAAGTAAATCCAACTGCAGCAATGTTAGACATTTAGATGGAAGCTGGTTTACGAGATTACAGAATTTTCCCCCTGATGAAGCTTTTACCGTTCCACCTGAACATTCGGTTCTACTTTGACATGTACTCCACAGTGTTTTATTGATTTAAATGCACATTTTGTATGTCAGCATGTTGAACAACAAGTTTGGTTGTCGATCGACATTGTACCGATAAGGAGCTTGTTTGGAGCTTGAAACATTTACAAAAATTGTTTTTATTTTGTGATATAATTGTGTATTGTTTTAGTCTTTTTAAGTGTCTGAAATAAATTAAATGTTTTTAACTTTTTAATAATTGTGATTCATAAATAATATGTTTAGTTATGTGAAATGCTATCACTTCGTTTACACACACA
This sequence comes from Maratus michaelseni, assembly GCA_963931845.1. NCBI lineage: Eukaryota > Metazoa > Arthropoda > Arachnida > Araneae > Salticidae > Maratus > Maratus michaelseni. The sequence continues at coordinate 114,062,830 of OZ007588.1, forward strand.
TATAGATATATAGATATATAGATAGATAGATTGGTAGATATATATAGGTATAAATATATAGATATATAGATATATAGACTGGTAGATAGATATAGGTATAGATATACAGATATATAGATTATATTGCAAATCTTGACAATAATATCTGAAATGCTAAACACAATCGAACATAAATGGGACAATGCTAGTATCGTGGATGAAGAAGTATGTAGCTCACAGTTCGTTTAGAGGAAAACAAATGAAATAACTTACAAAATTTTCCATCATGGTATCGTACGAAAAAAACTCAACTAATCCAAACCTAATTGAAATTCTTCATTGATCTTGCAAGTATCTTGAATGATCTCGTATGTAGTTCTTATAGTTCATTAACAAGGACATATAGATAACTTGTGATCACGCTAACATCGGAATTACTAAATGAATTCGTACTTTATCAGGACAGTATATCAATATTACCAGTATCTCGATTGAGTTCGTCAATCAAACATGTAGCTTTTATAGTTCGCTTACAGTGTCATACAAAAGCAAAATATACAAATTTGGCAATCAACATAACGTCCTAAATGCTTAACAAATTCAACGTGTGATTAACCGTGCAACGTTCCTGTGCTCTTTCTTGACAGTTGACAGTCTATTTAAAAGCTGAATTCAACAGAGGAAAAATTTAAATAGTAAAACCCACAAGTTTACTGAATGGAATTCGCGTAGCGGCGGCCGCGCGACAGTTCAAGCTCTCTGTGCCACTTCCCGACACTTGACCGTCTCTTTAAAAGCTGAATTCAATAGCGGAAAAAATTAAATGGTAAAATCCATTAGTTTAAAGCATCGATTTGGCGGAGCGGCGGCCGCGCGACAGTCCGACGTCCCTGTGCCCTTTCCCAACACTTGACCGTCTCTTTAAAAGCTGAATTCAATAGTGAAAAAAAATTAAATTGTAAAATCCAGAGGTTTAATGCATCGTATTCGTGGAGCGACGGCTGTGCGACCGTCCAATGTCCCTGTGTGCTTTCGCGACACTTGACTGTCTCTTTAAAAGCTGAATTCAGTGGCGGAAAAAATTAAATGGTAAAATCCACAAGTTTAATGCATCAAATTTGCGGAGCGGCGGTAGCGCGACAGTCCAACGTCCCTGTGTCCTTTCCCGACACTTGACCATCTCTTTAAAAGCTGAATTCAATAGCAGAAAAAAATAAATGGTAAACTCCACAAGTCTAATGACTGAATTTGCGGAGCGGCGGCCGTGCGACAGTCCAACGTCCCTGTGTCCTTTCCTGTCACTCTTTAAAAGTTGAATTCAATACCGGAAAATAGTAATTTATATATATTTCATTTAAAGAAGTGCAAAGTGTATTTACTTAATTATTTATTTTAATTTTTTTTTTTACAATTTAGCGGGAAACGAAAAATACTTCATACCTTATGACCATTTTAAGACCACCGAACCTTACAATACTTCCATATTGAAAACGAATAATTTATTAAAGAAAATGTATTACAACAACATACATTTTTTTAAAATTTAAAATGAAAATAAACCTCGAAAATCAGATAATATTTCATACATAAATATTTATACAATTTTTAATTCTTATATTTTTAGGAATAACTAATATATTTTTAAATAAAATAAATACTTGTTTAAATTAGGCGTCACTGGGCTTATAATAAAGTCTATCAGATTATTTTAACTCTAAAAATAAACATTTTTAGAGCGAAAATATTACTAAATCTTTCTTTCATATTTTATAAATTTTAATCTAATTAGATTTATGTAGGATTTTTAAAATATGTGCAAAATTTTCCAAAAACAATATTCATATAATTTAAAACTGAAAAAAATAAAACTTTTCATTAATATTTTAGTCCGCTAATTCCCAGAATAGTTGGAAGCATTAATTATTTGTAATATTTAAATGTGAAGTTTGATGTGTACTTGGATTTTGAAGATCATATATACTTTTTCGCAAAATATGATTCTTTTTTAAAGAATTAAAGACATAAAGCTCTATTTTCAAAACTACATAAAATTAAATAGATTTATTATTATCATTACTTTGAAAATTACGTTTTTGTTATTTAGAAATTAGTTGAAAATCAGAATAAAATTATTACTGAATAATAAATGAATTTAATAGTTCCGATAAATGACTTATTAGGATCATCCTGTGTTAATATTTTATTTCCTTCATTAGAAACAGCACACTTTCATTATACATTATTACATTATATTCATTATACATTCATTATACATTATAATTTAGATTTTTTTTTAACTAAAACTTTCTACAAAGTCCTATTTATTAATATAAAACAATAAAGGCCTTTTATTAAATATATAATACTATTTGTCTTTTACTAGACATGGCTTGTAAACATTATTTAATACTATAGAATATATAATTTCAAAAATTTTTAAACTAAAATTTCTGCAAGGTATCATTTACTTCTATAAACTTCAAAATGCTTTTCATTAAAGACAAGAAATGGCTACTCAGAAAAGAAAGGGTAAAGTTCTGTGACGTTTTTTTCTTTCTTTTTTTTTCCTATTTTTTAAAAAAGGGAATTGATACACCTTTATTAACAGGTCTTTGAATAATTTAATAATAGAATAAGATATATATAACATATATAAGTTTGTGTCTGTGTCTGTTACTGTGTATGCGGGCGTGCTGCTAAAGGTAGCTTTTGTGACTAACACTACTATATTATAAATACAATAATAATAGTTTTTAAAAGTCTCTATATTACAATAAAGGTTTCGAATTAACTTTATGAAAAGTAAATAATCCTGCTAAAGGTTTCTCAAATTTAATAATTTATCGTGTTTCTATTTCATAAATAACATGACATTGAACTAGCTTACAAAACAATGCTAAATTAGTTTGATATTTTGTTATATAATAGGGTAAGGATACTTACCAAACTAAATTTACCATAGACACAAATCTGATTTAATGTACAATGTACTTGACATTAACCCACTACATAGACAATCTTATATTTTTCTTAAGATTTGAAAATTTTATTAACAGATAAAATATGTTGTTTTATGCATCAGAATAGAAAAAATAATATATTTCTTTTAAATGCTAAAAAGTGTAAATTAACAACATAATATACAGTACAATAAATTTTACTAGATTGTTGACATGTTTTGGCTCACTCAAAGCCATTTTTAAAAACAAATCAGAATACTCTATAAATGCAAATCAATTCTATATTATTTGAAATGCTATCATTTAATTTTCATGTACTTTTTAAAAATTACGCACATTATCTTTTATTTTTACTTGGTTGTTTATTTTCATATTTGTCACCCTGGAGCAACTCGAACCACAATTTCGGTAAGTTAAAAGATGCTTACCAAAATTGTAGCTCATTTACTCCATGGTTACATATATGAAAACAAACAGCCAATTAAAAATAAAATATAACGTGCGTATTTTTTTTTAAAGTACATGAAAATTAAATGATAGCATTTCAAATAATAACTTCAAAGACCGTGTAATTATAGAATATACTCATTTGTTTTCGAAAATGGCTCGTAGAAAGCCGAAACATGTCAACAATTTTATAAAAGTTATTTTACTGTATATTATGTTGTTAATATACACCTTTTAGCATTTAAAAGAACTATATTATTACAAGGTATTTAATCTATTATATTTTTAGAAAAATAACATTTTAAATCTGTAATATTTAAAAACAAAAATTCAGGGATAAAACGAAATAAAAACATACAAATAAACAATAATAAATGACTCTTCATAAAATGTATGAATTTGTTTATAATCTGATTATAACACATAAGAAAAATTAATTTTACCTAATTATTTCTAAAGGTTTGTAAGGTTCTAAAGGTCTGTAATGTTTGTGTTTTTACTGCAAGATATTAGTCTGTTCAGTGTTGTTTTGTTCGGAGTTTTCGCAAGCCACATTTCAAGTGTGGATGTTATTCCGTTTGAATGTTACGAAAAGAAAATACTTTTTTGAATGTTAAAGTTAACCATTAACGTTGTTAAAGATCTTATATCTTGTGTATAATTGTATGGGGTATTTAAGTTCGAATATCATATATATATTGTACTTTTACGCCATTTAATACCGTGGAATTAACTCATAAAAAGCCGACTCATATAAACTTCGTCTACTACGCTTTTTTTATAACGATTGATTCTTCATTAGCTCCGACACTCGTCCAATATCTGAAATACAGTGACTAGGGCAACTAACCAGATACTGGGTGCTAACCTGGATTTACTTCATAATTATTCTTTCTGTGTAATTTCAATCGACTCCGTATGTTCCTGAACAAATTCGAGGTAAGGTAAAGCCAGGAGAGATGACGCGGTCGGAGAGATTGCGCACATAGAGGTTCGGGGGGGGGAGGAGTAGAGTGAGCACGCAGCGATTGCAGGTAGTTGTACAACAGCAGTAGTGGAGTGTCTACTTGAAAGTGCACGTTGATTGTTTTGAGCGTCTAAGATAAACCATTGCTATTTTGTTTTGTTTTCCCAAAATCAGCGCTTGAATTTTCATAGCTAATCGTCAGAATTTCTATACAATGTCAGTAGTACAAAATATTTTAAACTTAAACGATTTCTCATAAGCTACTAATCTAGACTAACAGTGTGAAGACCAACGGTTCGTTTTAGTGGCGGCCATGTTTAAATAAAAGGCCGCGCAATCTCTCCTACCGAAATTGGAGAGTTTGTGCATCTGCTACTTAGGAGAGATGGCGTATTGTTCCCATTAGTTTCCATGCTAGGAGAGATTTCGCAGCTCATTGGTAAATTTGCATTAAAAAAATTAAAAAATTAAAAAGGACTAATTTTAAGTTAAACGTGTTATCAAGTAACTTAATGTTATTTTGTAATCTTATCTGGACTTGCTTTTTCTGATTCTTTAATTTTTCCTCCCTTTAATTATTTTTTTAATATTTTTAAAAGTATTTCCTTTTTCTGATTCTTTAATCATTAGGTTGAAATATTTACTCCTAATACAATAATATTTGTTCACAAAAACCTTACAACAATGTCATTTAAGTGTAATTATTATTGTTAACAATTTAATTGTAGTTATTATTAGTAACAATCTCTCCTACCCATGTGCGCAATCACATCAACCCTGTAAGGACAGATTGCGCAAAATAACTTTCTTGGTTTTATTACAGCTGTTCTATTAAATTACAACATAACAACAAAATAGCATTGGAAAGGCATAAAAGACAAATGAAATAAAAATTATTCATGGATAGTTTAGCAAAATATTAATATTTAGATTATTTATTGTTATTATTTCGAATTTTGCGCAGACTATCCTAGCTTTACCTTATACATATTCATGCATTTTTAAGTTGATACAAATATTATTACATTTTCGTATTAAATCAATGGAATATGTTACAAAAAATGTATAATATCAGATCTTATATTTGAAGTGACGTCAGATAAGTTTTATAATAATAAATAAGTTATGTCACATATATTTTATGAATTTTATTAAAACATTCTGTCCATAATCACAAAAGTAGCAACAATTATTTTCTTTTTCGGCGATCTTTACATTTGACCTTAAAAAAAATATTTTAAACTTGATACAATGTTTGTACGTAATGCTACCGTTCTATAAGTAGCTCAGTATTTCAAATATATAATTACTTTTTCAAATGTTAGGGGAAGCATTGTTGTTTAAATTACATTGATATACCGAAAAAGTATATATCAGTTAACAAAATAATGCTAGTTGTTTTTAAAAGAAAGATTTCCCAGCAAAATATTTTGAAATTTACTTTTATTTACAAATGCTTAAAGAAAAAGAGATTAATTTATTTTAAATGACTTATGAAAAATATTTCTCATACTTTTATTTAATGCAATGATTTAATTATTTAATAATAAAATATAGTCTATAAAGTTTTAAATTCATTATAAATATTTTATATTAGTTAAACTTTAAACAAACAAATAAGCAAAAAAAATATAAATTATCGAAAATAAATTAACTCATTCCGTCTAATTAATTAAAACATTTCTTACACCCTAATTACTATTTATATCGAATTGTTTATCATACGTTATTTAGATTGCGTTCTTTATGAAAAATAAAATTAAATCTAAGGATATTATTTTGTTGTTTCGATAAAGTACAGCGCTTGAAAAAAAAGACATTTCTTAAAATCAAAATGAAAAGATACTATTATATACTATTTACAGAAAGAATAAAAACTTATAATTCTTAATGAATTAAATTTGGAAAGAGTCAAGAAAGTAGAGTCCAACTTGCATCTTATAAAAAAATAAAGATTATAAAATAAATAAAGACTAATGACTATCTTTAACTATGTTTAATTCCACTTGAAATTAAACAAAAAATAAACATACAAAACACATTTTGTACAGAGGAATAGCAAAATTGAATCCTATGTCGTAGAATGGCGTAATTAATTGCGCAGTTATAATTTATGGAGGTCTTATTTAAAAATAAATGGATATAAATAGAAAACTAAAGATTTTTTTCTTTTTTTTTTCGAAAAATTTTATCCGTACATTTTTTTAAATAGCTTTAAATGTAAATTAGTCAATGAAAGGTCAAAACAGTCTTTAAAAATATTCTGAAATCTTAACGTCATTAGAATTATTTGCTATTTATAATTATAAATTGAAATGTTTTTCTTTAATTAAAAGAAAAGTGATAAATGAATTTGATATATTATTCATAAGAAGTATTTTATGTATTTTTTGTATGATAATGACGTTATTTATACATTTAAGGTAAAAATAATTGTAACCAATGATATAAAAAAATCATATTATTAATTATATTCTCAAACAACCTCTTTAAATGTGATACAATTCACGTGTTTAAAAGTTTAAACACGTATTTAAGTTTTTGCTATTGATAAAATTTGCTATTGATTCAATTGAAGATATTTCATAATTGTAAACATAACTTCAGAAATCTTTTAAAATATTTTAGAATATTTTAAATGTTAAGCATTAATATGTAATGCAATGCATTCACATATATCATATTATACACAGTTATTTCATACAGTTATATATGTGGCTATGCTAAAATTCTAAACACCGAATGTGACGTTTGTTTGAAATTTAACATTGATCATGAAAATTTTGATCATTTCTTATAAAGAGTTATAGGTTATTTATTTCATATTTAAATAAACATAAAATAACAAATTTGTTATTTCTGTTGCAAATTTTATTGTACTTAAAATGTTTGTTATGCAAGTAAACAAACATATGATAAGGTTTCAAGCAGCACTAATGAAGTATACAGAACATTTTGGCCTGCTATGGAAAAGAGAATTCGCGGATTGATGCTGTCCGAACCCCGTATAAATGATATAGGATAATAAGTGGTAATTATATATGAAATAAGGGTTAACAAAAATAATGGCTATGAGGTGCGTTCAGATGGCTACACTGTGAAAAATAACACTTTCAAATCTGAATAAATCGATGTTTTCATTTTTTATGAAACTTTTTGTTTCAAATATGACGACCCATTGCTTTCATTTCTGAAATACCAAAAATACTCAGAATATTGAAACATGGACATACTCAAAACTGAGCACACAGAAGTCAGTTCGTTCTAATTTTTGAAACATGGACACACTCAAATATGAGCACATGATGTTTTATTCTTGAGTGTGTGCATGTTTTCAGAAATGAGTACACATGTTTCAAACTTGAGTAATTTAGATTCGGAGCCATTTTAACTATGCGACATACTCAGGTTTGAGTGTTTTTTTCGCAGCTTTAAAAATTTCGTTTTTAGAGTGTATGAGGTGAATTCCACTAAAATGTAAACTACAGATAATTAATGTGATACACTACTCATAGCCGCCATGTCTCGCATATGTGGTCAGATTCAGTGATATTTGCGATGTGAAATATAGTTTTGCGATTACAGCATGTTGCTGAAATGAAGGTGGACAAACTGAACATTAGTTTTAAGCATTCTTACTACACAGTTATTTCAAAGCCTTTTGAAGAATTTTTACAAGGGACATATTTATATAATAAATGAAAACCACATTATTTCAGTTAAATGAAATTTCTCGGATTCAGGGCCGTAGAACGCACCTCGGAGACCCTCTTAAGTAAGTAATTTATTTTCCGGTAACCCTGCAAGTTGAATTAAGTGAACCATTTTCGAGGCTTGCTTGTAAAATTATTTAACAATTATTCGAAATTAAGAATAAGTAAAAATAAGTCAAAAGATTTATCTATTCGTGCAATTGAAAAATATATCGTCCATCCATCTAACATAGAATTATTTGAGGAATTAGCAAAAGTAAGTCCCCGTCGAATTCATTTCAGCAAAATTAAATGTTTCTATAAGACTTGTTTGTTTTTACAAAGCGAAAATGTATTTTTATTTTTTATAAAGAAATTAAAATAATTATTTACATCTTTCTAATTCTATTTATCAAACTGTTCAATGTTTAATTCCAGTTGAAAAAAAAATATTTCATAATTTTCGTCATATCTATATCTCGTTCGCAGCATAACTTTTATAAAGGACTCTTATCGAAACTAAATTTGAAAATAATGTAAAAAAAAAGACTCTGCTTCGCCCTGTATTAAGAAATGCATGATAACTAATGTTTCTTTTGAAACGGTATTATATAATTAAAACATTATCACATATATAATAATTACAAATTGAAATCAATTCTTATGCTTTATATTAACTTATGAATAATTAAATAATTATAAAAATTCAAAATATTATTCAAATAGACTTTTTTTTCTTCTAAAACTGTCGGTTTTAACAATTACCGTTATATCTCGGGGTATAACACGCACTTTTAACTCTAAAAAATCGCTTCATTTTTCCATGCGCGTGTTATACACCGGATATAAAATGGTTGTTGTAAAATTATAAGAAGAGAACATTTAAAATGTTTAGAGTTTATTTAAATACATCTATATATCAAAATAAATAAAGAAACTTACAATATATATTTTCTAATAAAGTTATTCTTCTTTAACAGATAACATGAAAAGTTCGTTGTACTCGTTCTCATTTATATTTTCGGGAATGTCATCTTCTTCCCCACTCTCGCTTTCATGTATCCCTACTGTCATCCTCGGTATCGTCACGTTCATTTGATATTCCACACTTTTTTAAACGATTTAACAATTATTTCCACTTTTATTATATTCCATGATGTTATAATCCATTCAAACATTTGCATTAATGATGCATGCTGCATATTTCCTGCTTTCGTAAAAGTTTTTCCTCCCTCTAGCATCTATGTATTCCATTGCCTTCTTAAACTTTCTTTAAAATGTTTTGTTTATGGAAACATCTAATGGTTGAACTAACGATGTAAGTCCACCAGAAATTACTGCCAAATCTGTATTAGATTCGTTTAATCTTTTTTTTTTAAAAAATTCCGTCTGTTCTATGGGTTCTAACCATATCCCAAACTAAGAGACTTTCTGGTTTTCTTAAAGGCCCTCGACGATTTTCTCAAAAATTTATTATCTTTAATTTTAACCCATTTTCATCCATCCAGCCCTTCTCATGGACATGAACAAAAACTCCTTTAAGAAAATTGCCATTTGACCTTGTCTTTCGTTGAAAATTACCATAGGTTTTAATTTGGTGCCGTTAGCTAAGCAAGATAGAACCACCGTGAAGTGGGATTTTTCGTGTCCCGTTGCTTTAAATGGCACAGATTCCACTCCTTTTGTTTCCTATTATATCGAACATTACTGGCGTTTTGTCCATATTTCCAATTTGAGACAAATCACAGTTTTTTTTCCTTTCGTTTATCAATAACAAAATTCTGGAATTTTAACAGTTTTTGTTCCAAGTCTTTTGAAAGCTTTTGGGAAACATCTGTCTTTTGGCGAAGAACGAAATTTTTAGGATTCATCAATCGATCGCACTAATCCATAGTTGCCTTAAAGTTTTCACTTTCACTGGTATTATTTTCTGCCCATTGTAACGCAAATAAACAAACACTGTTTCTCGTTATTATTAGTCCATTTTGGCGATTTTCTAACATCCATTGGGCTACATTTTGCTATTAAACATGACACTTTGTAATACCAGTGCGCAGTGCACATTTTTGTTTTGGAATATTTTGAATCGCAGCTTCATTCTTCTTCCAATCACGAACACAACACTCATTAACTCCGAACATTCTAGCTGCAGCGCGATTACCATTTTCTTTTGAAAATGCTATTACTTTGCATTTAAATCCAGAAGTGTACAGGGTGTTTCTAAATGAATATCGCGGTTTTAACATTTTGTAGTATCTATTATAAAAAACTTAAAATTACACTTAATACATAAAATGAAAGAGCAACTCAAACAGTTTTACCTAAAAGCTTACAAGTGTTCAACGTGAACAACTTTCGTCACACGGCACACATCAAGTCGGTAGCTCAGTTCTTCCCAAACGCCACTCTACGCTCACCTGATCTGACGCCATGTGATTACTACCTGTTGGGATTCATAAAGGATCGAGTGTATTTGTCTCCACTACCAGCTGACCTATCCAACCTAAGAAACAGGATTGAGGCAGCTGTTGCAACAATTACCCCACAAACAATAATTAACGTTTGGGAAGAACTGAGCTATCGACTCCATGTGTGCTGTGTGACGAAAGGAGTTCAAATTGAACATAGTTTAAAAACTTGTTAACTTGTAAGCTTGTAGGTAAAACTGTTTGAGTTGCTCTTTCATTTTATGTATTAATTATAATTTTAAGTTGCATGTAATAAATACTACCAAGCGTTAAAACCCCGATATTCATTTAGAAACACCCTGTATTTATTTCGCTTTACTGGAGGCAAACTTTATGAATAAGAAATGATTTTATTAGGCTTTTGGATTAACACACCTGAAAGTTAACCGATTCGTCCGAATGGAGAATAGCGTGTAAAACGGGAAAATTCGCTTGGTCAGATTAGCGCATTCGCGCAGATGGGAAGGAGGGAAGTTTCAGTGCGTAATAGACAGGACCTGTTTCAAATCAGATTTTGGAGAGACGGATTATTTAAATTCCAAAGGATAGAAATTGAGCAAACAGGAAAGAATCGCGCTCGCATGTCACAAAGAAAAGACACATTATCTGAAAGGGGGAAAGCGAAAGCTGTTATTTTTGGATCGTTTTCGTGGGGTAAAATTGATGCGTGTTATACGCCAGTATATGCTTGAAATAAAAATATATACTCTCAAATTAGTGATGCGTGTTATACGCCGAGATATACGGTAAATAAAATCTCCAGAGAATTTATGTTTTATAAAGAAATTAAAAGAATTAGTTACACCTTTCTAATCTTGTTGATCAAACTGTTCAATATTTGATTCCGGTTGAAAAATATTTCATAATTTTTGTTATGTCAGTATAACTTTTATAATGAATTAATTGTTATGAACAATTAATTGAGTACACCATGCGCCATCTGTTGGGCAAGGTGCACCCAGTTCTAATGAGTACTAACATATGTAAAAATCTAACGGAATACCTAGTTTGATGAAATTTCATCGCATAGATCCTGAGATATAGCGATAATGTAAACCGTGAGAAATACAGTACTGCAACGTCACATATCGGGCTATATTCACCGAAACCCAATTCGTATCTACATATGGCTAAGTCTAACTGAATGTCATGCTTCATGAAATTCCATCTCATAAACGACGAAATGTAGCTATGATGGAAATCGCGTATAATATAGCATACTATCATCACCTGTTGGGCGATCAACACAAAAATCTAATGAGCAGTAGTTCATTTCAAGGACTTAGCGAATATAAAGTTTTACTAAATTCCGATGTCGGTCTTGAGATAAAGCGGCCACAAACATTGTTTCACACACAGACTATCAGACAGATAGATATTTTCTAAAAATAGTCAAATAGTTTTCAAGATATCCCAAAACATGTAAATCCATCAGAGAAATATAAGTCAAAATTTCGAGATTCCCATACATTCTTCTTCTACCTATGTATAGAGAAAAACTAAACAGAAATTATGCTTTTAATATTTTTCAAAAATCAGAATGTTCAATGTCAAAAGATAAAAATGGATCGTTGAAAGAACGAATAAAAAACAACAGAATAGTGTTTAAATTTAATCCTTTATTTCTAGCACAACGTCCCTTGCCAGAATTATTCAGTTCCAAGTTGTACATTAAAACTTTACTCTATTTATTTTTCCAAGATTATTTGGGTTGATTAGTTTGTGTTTAACATTTTTGTGCTGCGCTTAATGGAAAACATTATTCTTCTTAAGATTAGAAAGGCACAAAATATCCATTTAACAATTGATAATACGGTTACTTTCCATTTATCAATTTGTTATACGGATACATTCCTTTTAGCTTTATGACTTATTTTCTCATGCTTTTGTTTTATATAAATTCCACTGCCTTCTATGAAGGTTAGTCGATATAGAAATTACTCAATTTTGAAAGCGTTTCAAAAGTATTATATTTTTTAATTTCAAAATCATTGTATCTTTAATGAAACATTTTATTATTTTTCCATTTTTAGCTGAAAGTCATTAAAAAAATACGAGATGTTATAGTTAAATAAATTTATACATAATATATTTTTTTTTCCAATAATTAAATAAATTGTATTTATATTCATTTAAAATTTCTCAATTTTTGATATGAAATAAATATTTTTTTATACCTTAGCAGAAGTGCCAACCTCACACTAATCTTCTGTAATGCGCGGATTAATTTGATCCAGTTTAACAACGTTTCGAACCAGAAAAATTATTTGATGATTCTTTATGTACCGGGTGGTTATAAAACAAGCATCGCTATTTGGAGTTGTCTGTAGCTTGAAGGAATAACAGGAATGAAACCAAAATCAGTGCACTTAATATTCGAGAAGGGGGAAGAAGAATGGAAGAATAAAAAAATTAATTGCAATAATCGCCGACAGATGGCGCTTTTGAGTGTGAAATGTAATGTGTAATATTGTGTACCGTGGAGGTGTCACAAACCTCAATGACTTTACTGCATATCGTAACATGTACGAAGGATAACTTCTGATGCATTACATTCCGCAGTTGAGCACGTTGTGCACAGCCTGGATTGTGTCCTCCAGAACAATGACCATGTGGAACCTGAACATGATCGCGGCACCGCCATGCAAAAGAGTAACCACGTTCACCGTGACATTTTCCAATAAATTAGGTTTGTCATTCGGTCTGCACCTTAATTTTTTGTTCTTGTATTACATTTCACACTCAGTAGCGCCATCTGTCAGTGATTATTGAAACTATTTTATTATTATTATTCCATTCTGCTTCCACCTTCTCGAATAGTAAGTATGCCGATTTTGGTTTCATTCGGATCATTCCTTTGAGCTATAGACAGCTCCAAATAGAGATACTTATATTATAACCACCCTGTAGTTAATTTCAGATTTCAACATGGAATACTTTTAATTTCATTTCTCAAACAAAATTCTGCTGCAAAACGTACTAAACGTGGGTTGAATTAACCTACATATTACAGAAAATTAGTGAGAGCTTGGCACCTCTGCCTTAGATATGTGGAAAAATACCACCTTTATGTATTTCACATTTCTATAACTATGATTTAATTCTGATTTTTAATATAGCCGATATATCTAATTAAATATAATTATTAGAATCCTGAATAAGACGTATAAAATGTTTTCTGTATTCTATGCAAAAGAGGATATTTTTAATGCTATTGTATTTTCCCTTAGGAAACTCTCCATTAATTATGTACAGATATTAAACTCCAATATTTTATCCGTCAAAGAGTGAAAAAAAAAACAGATGATTTCATTTTAATATTTTTAGAAAATAAAATCCATATGCCTCAATAGATTTTATGTTAAATTTCTCTAAAAGTATCATAAAATAATAATATAAAAGATTGCATTATTTAAAAAAAACATATTATCACTATGTTTTTTTTTTTTTTTTTTTTTTTTTTTTTTTTACAAAATCATACATATTCTTGAATATATAAAGATAACGTTCCCATACTTCTGATTTTTTATCTGGTACAAAGTATAGTATGGCAGTTGGTTGACAGTAGTTTTATGATTTTTTTTTTCAGAAAAATAGTATGTAATTTCTTTAAGCTTAAATTACTGTACATAAAAAATAATATATTGATTGATTTTATAACGAAGACGGTATCATATAATCTAATAGAATGTCATTTAATACTATTTAATACAGAAAATTGTTGCATAACATTTGAAACTGTTGAACATTAATTCAATATATTTTACTTAGAAATTCAAACAAAGAATGAATAAATCATGAGTTGATTATTTATTTAATTATGATTCGTTTGAGTATTTCACGGTCCAAAATATACAATTTTCAGTAAATGGATGAAAATTTAATAAAGTTGCATTTAATTCTGATAGATATTATTAAACTTTTGATATCATGCCATCATTTAAGTTAATTAACATAAACTCGTTTACTTTATAACTAACTTCAAAAACATTGAGTTTAAAGTTATTCAAAGTTTAAAAGGAAAAGTGGGCAGTTAGTACTCCAATCACTTCGTTTTAAAGATAATTTGCATAGGAGTGTGATTACTTAAAATTTGGAATGCGTACAGAGCATATTAATTTTTTAATTAATAAATGGATTGGAATCTGATTAAAATTAATGTAAGTATTTTCCATTAGGTTACTTAAAACAGTATGAATGTTTTCACCAGCGATCTGTAAAAATACACATAAAACGAAATGTGTGTGCTCGTATGTATATTTTAAAATTATAAGTGAATGTATGTAATGTTGTCGCAGTTTTTTTAAATCGTGATATAGTATCTTCATAATGTTTTAATGTAATATTTTCGTAAATAAATTAAGGGTGAAACTTATTTGAAGACAATTTTTTACGCACATGATACAAAATATATATTTTAATTTTATTCCATAATATTTTTAATTCCTATTCGAACCACTTTAGTTTATCAATATGAAATAAAATGCATGTATTTTCTAAAGATGAAAAATAGAACAAGAAATAAAAATCATTAGCCAAGTATATATTATTATACTATACTACTTTCCAGTACTGTAAAATTCAGAATACCGTATTTAAAAAAAAAAAAAAAAACTTTGCTTTTTTATAACGAGAAAGATGATACTTAAATAAACATATTTGAAAACGCATAGCATACAATGAAACCCAATTTCAGTGTTTACCATCTATAATTGGTAAAATATCCCAATTCTCATTTGTATCGTATGAATTATTCTGCACATGATCTATAATTTTTCATTCATGTGCTGTATAGTATGCTAATATTTAGTTCGGTAGAAAACGCATAACACAATTGAAAATAACCCTTCAGCAATTTCTGTCAATAAAAGAAAATTTGCTGTCATTTTTTGTGCAGCCTTATATATCATGTATAGAATTTATGCACACCAAGTGTTAAATGCAACATTTTAAATGTTTACCACAACTGAAATCGTATTTGTAGAAATTATAGTTCATATACAGTACTGTAATTAAATTCTGTTGTGTGTCCCTGATGCATTTTTAATAAATGATCTATAAATGCAATCCACATCATATTCTACAGAAAGCATATTATACTACACGTCATTGGTATGTACCAAATTCATTATGTTTGAAATAATGTAACATCTGCAAAAAAAAATTGCAAACGATCATTGCATTTTTTCCGTAAACCGTAATATAACGGAATTATTTTGAGGGGCTTTGTAAACGAAATATAAATACTACACTCTTCATTTTCAACACAGAGCTCTCAAGAGCTCACACTGAGAAATCTCAATAACATAATATTAATAATAATTAAATGGTAACTATGAATATTTACGCGAGGTTCAGCATCAAGACAGTAAAAACGAAGTCTCGTTTCGAAATACATTTTTGAGTGTATCTTAACTGTTTGTTTCAAAATAAACAATAGTTACTATTTAAACTAAAAAAAAACACACATGAAACATTACGTTTAATGTGTAATAAAAATAATAATAATTAAATATAATTAACAATGTTTCAAACTATAAATGCATAGAAAAGATAATTGTAAAAAGTTAATTAATTTAGAAAAAGTGAAGAAAATTTGATTTGGTAGTTTTCAGGAAGCAGATATTTATTTCAGAAAGCAGATGTTTTCCAAATCAATAAAGTACTTGGAAGTGGTTTTATTCATTCAAAATGGTGTTTCTAAGAGTCTCAGAATTAAATGTACAGTTATTGCATTACGAAGTGTATAAATGAAAAGGATTAAATGGACATATAGAATGAAGCAAAAACGCCATAGTCATTATTCCAAATAACTATGAAAATATGAAAACCAATTATGAAATAATTAATAAATAATAATAATACTATGAAACAAAGAGAATTAAATTATTAATTACAAATTATTTCAAAATTTTAGAATTCAAATATTTTTCTTAGATTTTATGGAAAATCTATATTAACGTATATTTCTTTTTTTTATTTTAAATGCATAAATTAAAATGAAAAAGAAAACATGAAATTATATTTTGAATTTACATTACAAATAAAAATTGGAGAGTATTGTCAATGAACTGAATTTTTGTGATATTATATAATTATTCCTTTAATATGTATCAATAAATATAGAAAATAGTTTATTTAATAGAAATGAAAAGTACGTTATTCAAAATATAAATTGTCTTACCTATATATATATATATATATATATATATATATGAACGGATGGGTGGGCAGATGTTGGATCGAGGAGGTGTGTGGCGGAGTTGTATGGGAAAAATCGCATGGTTCATTTATATATATATATATATATATATATATAAAAGGCGCATTTTGATTTACACATACGTTTGCTAATAAACATTTTATAATGGACTATGATATGATACTTTTATATGCGAATTAAGGTAGTTAAATTTACATATTCATTAATTAATTTAAATGAATTTATATTCATTACTATTAAGAATGTTTTTTATTAATTGTATTTACTTTAATGCCCACGATGGACAGTATCATATTAACTTCTAATATATTGTATACTTTCTTAAATGCTAATATAATACATGTATTAAATTTAATAAATGTTCTACCTAACCGCTTATGTCATGTGTATTTAATTTTTAACTTTGTATGCAAAAACATAATATGTAACTAATTAATTTCAATATTTACTTAACATTAATTTTAAATCCTTAGCATCTTAATTCAAATAATTTAGTATTTTAATTTTAATTTAATTTAATTTTTGTGATGTTGCATTTTTGGCAAAGCTATTTAATAGTGGCTGTGTCATTTCTTGGTACATGTATTTTGATGTAGCATTAATCATTAATTATTAATTTTACCATTTTACATGTTATTTTTTAACATAGAAATATTCATTAATACATCCATTTTCACTTTAATGTAATTGGATATTTCATTTATTATTTAATTTAATTAATTTATTATTTAACTAATTACTATCATTCTTTAGATAGAATATGGTTTAATTTTTAAATATTAATTTTCTTCCACTGCTTTTTTTTTAATTCATCGCATATTCCCTTTTCTCTCATAGATGGCAGCACCATGGTTTGTGTTGCTTTACAATAATAGTCCATGGTAATTCATTTTATAAAACTTAATTTGGAAACATGGTTAAACATCTTCTAAAATTGATTTTGGCAACATGTAAAGATATTTTGCAATTCATTGCCTCTGTTTAGTTATGCTCATATATCTGGTTACTGATGTGCACGAACATCCTTTTTAATCCAATTGTTTTTAGCAGTTTACGATTAAATTTCATGTTTTTATCTCTTAATTATGGATAAGGCTTATTTCCTTTTTAATATTGTATTTCTTTTTGAACTTTAAGATTTTTTCACAGGTTTTATTCTTTGTTTATGAGTGGTAGCCCCAAAATAATATTCTTTAGCAATGTTATGGCTAATATGATGATGAAACCACTCATTTTATTTGTAGTATTTAGGCTTGATAATTCTGTCTAAATTCCACAAATTTCATTCATTCAAAATTTCATTCATTCAATTTTTAATTTAATTTCTTCTTCTTTTAAATAAGTATTTGATATATATATTCAGAGTGTTGGGGAACACTATCGTTGTCAATTAATTATTACATACTAAAACATAATTTCATCGTTTATGTTGGTGTTACGGTAATGTTTCATTAATGGTTATATATATATATATATATATATATATATATATTGCAGTTTTACAGAAAAATCCTCCTAAATATTCAAAACTACAGTTTGATGACTGAATATAAATGCACCAAATAATTACGGATTAGCTTGATAGAAAAGTGTGTTTAATGTGGATTGAGGAATCAGCGATGTAAGAAGATGTAAGCATATAAATGTTCAAAGATCTCCGTGAAATTATTAGGAAAATTTGTATTAAATTAATCAAAAATTACATGATACGTGAATTTCAATTCACATATAGAAAACATATGCATGGACAACGTATTGTGAGTAGCACTTGGATACACCATCATAGGCTTCCAGCCTAGGAATAAACGTTTCGGAATTGAATTTTATAATGAGTTGAGATCCTCCAAGCTGATTTTGTAAACACTAATATGATTTCCGGCTTCAGCTAATATTTGACATAAATTTGTCTTCCTCCACATACACAAGACGGACTAGAATTACCCAACCGACATCCATGATGTTTAAATCTGTTCCTTTTTGATAGCTTATCCAACACATTGATATTGTAGTCGTAAAACAGACAGTTCACAGGAGAAAGAGTTATTAGTCACAGATTTTCAACTGCAAGGCCGCCTCGATTTCCTGATCTTATACCATGCGACTTTTGACGATAGGGTTACCTAAAGTACAAGGTTTATCTGTGAGATGCCCCGAACCACGCTAGTTTAAAAAATAGTGTATCAAGAACAGTACGGGACATTCCTGCAGACATGTGACTTTCTGTTCTTTTCAATGCTGTGCACAAAATATAATACGTAGTCCGCAAATACAGCGGCCACTTGGACCTGAATTTAATATGCTAAATAAAATATAATTTTATTTCAGTATTGATTCTGCATTTTTTAAACATTCTTTTCTGTTACACAGCGCCATGTATCCCCCTAGCGTTGAATTTTGGAATTATATGTTTCGTGGAATCCTCTGCCTGTCGTCTTGTTTAATCACCCTACATAATTTCACTCCGATATGTATATGATATATATACATGGCGATTCCAACCTCAAGTGAGTTCACCGTTTCGCAGTAGATGACAGCAATAAAATCGTTTGGCGTGCTTGTCATGCGGTGTTGAAGTCAAAGGAAGTACGGTAGAGAGAGTTCGAGAGAACAGTGGCAGAAGTTTGGCGATATGACAGGAAGACGCTGCGATGAGTCGATGTCCTGAAGTTAGCTTTCACGTGCTAAGATATTTTTTAAATTAATCTGTCACAGTTTCATTGTAAGTAGTTCATGCTTCAATATATTTCTTTAATCAATTGAGAGAAGTTTAATTTTATTTACTAATGTGCAAGTTTTATTTACTTCAATTTCGGTGAAAGAGGGTGCGATTGCATTCGCCGTCAACAAAAACATTTGAAAAGATGTATGTTTTATAGAGAAATGGTGGTAGTCAAAAACTATTTCTGAATTTATATAATAAACATCTATAAGTGATGCAAGTAGTGATGTATATTGATTAAGTACTTGTTTATGCAATATTAGAGTGAAATTGTGATTCACATATTTTCCTGACAAGTTGTATAGCTTAAGAGAATTTTTATTTCCAGTGCGTTTAGCCTCTCTCAAGTAGATCACAGCACCAGAACTTACAGTGTCACTTGCCATGTCTGATTGACATTAAAGCAAGTACTCTGAAGAGAGTTGTTTCAAAAGACAAGACTTCAAAATAGAAATGATAGGAAGACGCTCCAATGTAGGAATGACATAAAGTTTGTTATATACGTGTTAAGATTTTTTTTATAATGTAATTTGTAAATACTTCATTGTAAATAGTATATGCTTCAATATAATTCTTTAACTATTTAAAAGAAATTTATCATCATTTATATGTTTTTTAAAGATAGAAATACACGCTTATTATAAAAGAAAATGTGACATTCCAGCGCTATTTAAAGATGAAGATAAAATTTGTCACGAGAAAACAAATTGAATAACGAAAAAGCTTTTCTGCTATGTCATCATTATTAGCCTGCGCAATTGTTAGGTTGCGTAGTTAGTACCCGTATTCTGAAGAATTCGGATTTTAACTAAAATTTTCTGTCACATTTTCACTGTATTTATACATACCTGCCAATTTTTTAGGCTTTTATCTTGTAACGACAATTTAATAGCAAAAAGGCCTAAAAGTTGTCCACTATGTTTATATATAGTTGTACGTATAATAGTTTGAAAATCTTGATTATCTTCTATATTTCAAAATGTTTTTGAAAATGAAATGCACCTTTCGAAATTTTCCTTCACTAATATTTCAATCCCCATTGAGCGAAGAATGGAAAATTAATAAAATAAAATCATTCGTGCGTATAATCAATATAATCAGAATATATCCAACTGAAAGTTTAAACGATGTAATCAGAAGATAACGAACTGAAAGTTTAAACGATGTAATCAGAAGATAACGAACTGAAAGTTTAAACGATATAACGAATTGCGTAAGATTCATTTTACTAATTTTTAAATTTAAAACTTCAAATATTCTAAAGTTTTCGAAGAAATAAATTTCAACTATATTTTCCTGGCATAGTTATTATGAGACATTTGTATAAAAACTTAAAGCATTTTCTTATTTTTAAATTTTGTAATTTTCGTGGAAAAAATCGAGAGGAAATATAATTATTTTTCTGCATGAGCTCTTTCAATGAATTGCTTTTAAATTTTATATCGCAAAACTTTCAATCTTCGATTAATGGAAAATGAAAAAATATTAAAATAATCTTTCGAGCATGTAATCAAAAGATTTGTAACTCAAAGTTTCACCGAAGTAACAACTTTCGTAATATTTATATTTCTCAATTCGCTAACGTTCAACTTTAAATTTAAAAATAAATAAAAAATAGATCTGAACACACATGTAACAAAATATAAAATGAAAAATAAAATGAATTCTAAGAAACATTCTGGATCTGTATGATGTGAAAATCATTGTTTAACTGTAGACAGGATGTCGTACTTTTTCTTTCAATAAAGCTTTATATTTATCTGTTTTTATCCTAGTTTAATTGATATTGTGTAGCATTTTAATTTTTAGATCGAATATATTTTAAGGTATAATTTTAAGGAAACATATTTTAGTATTATATACATATTTAAGAAACCTATACAGGGTGACCTCAGTTTTTATTCCTTACATATTGATCATTTAGACATATATTATGAATTACAAAGTTGCGTAAAAAAATATACAGAATTTTATTAAATCGATTACAATTTTCAGGGGATTAAATTAGAAGAAATACAAATTTTAAATTTTTATACGGTATATGTCGAAGAAATGCCCCGTAAAAAGTTCCCTAATGAATAAAATGTGCCCGCATACACTAATAAGGTCATGTTCAAAATATCAGCATTTTATTATAAAAATTCACAGAGATTTGTTTAAACAAAGTTGCTGAGGGGTTTATACATAAATTAAAATGTAAAGGTTTACAGCTAGAGTGCAGATGATGTAACTCAGAAATGCATCATAAGCAAATAAAATATCGCTCTTACCTTTAGTTTGATTTACAAATTTACAAAACTATGATTCATGAAAAAAATCCTAAAATTTTACATGATTACAGAATAAATTTTGGAAATGGGACAATTAATGATCATTAAAACAGCATTGTTATCAAACGAATGCAACTCTGTATTGTCATAGATGGAAAACATTTTGCACAAAATTTTTAATATTTGCGCAGAGGTATTATTTCTATACAGTTTAGCTACTTTGTACCAGTAAATAATACAATTAATATTTATTTATTCAATCATTGTTTTCTTTCGTAATTTGCGTACGACTTCTGAAACACGATCATCCGACATGATTTTTTCCCTTTTCGAACTC
Source organism: Maratus michaelseni (assembly GCA_963931845.1). NCBI lineage: Eukaryota > Metazoa > Arthropoda > Arachnida > Araneae > Salticidae > Maratus > Maratus michaelseni. Next base: position 114,084,892 of record OZ007588.1, read on the forward strand.
ATATCCAAGCATCGAAAAGTAGTTTAAGTCAGTATTTATATCTTTTCATATTTCTACGGCTTTTTATGATAAAATACTGAAATTTTGTATATGACCTTATTAGTGTATGGGGCACATATTAGTCACTGGGAAATTAAAAAAAATAAATTTTGTATATCTTCAAATTGAATTTGCAGAAAATCGTTATCGATTTCATAACATTCTGTATCTTTAATTATGTAAATTTGTAATTTATAATATATGTCTTTGATCAATATTTAAGGAATAAACGCCGAGGTCAGTGTTTTTAGGAAATCCGGTATACTCGGTAATAAAAAGTAAATTAATAAAAACAGAAAAAAAATATATAAGTAAAATATACATTTAAAAGTGTTAAAATAACGTATGCTTGTATTTAAAAAGTTCACGATTTTTTTCTCACCGTTTTTCTAAAACGATTAATTATGAAATTAATTAGTATAAACAAAAATTTTGTCTTTTTAAAACTGTATCTTACATACGTAGAAAAACGAAGAAATAATTTATAAATAATGACTTAAGACAAATGAAAATTAATGTGTAAGACATAAAATTATAACATTATTAATAAAAAATGCATTACTAAATTACTCAATATTTAGCTTAATATCCATTGTAATTAGATAATTATTTTTATGTTAAAATATATCAACTTATTAATCTTTATTTTGTGAATAAAAAAACTGGAATGCTTATAATTTGTGATTTACACACATTGTTTCGCCTTTAATCATGCAACATATAAATAGAATATTATATGTTCTATCTTTTTACAGAGTCGAAATTTTGAAAAGCTTTAAATTACCTTTTTTTTTAAAAATTATTTCCCATAGCTCTGTAAACTGTAAATTGAGTCAAATAAACCCACTTCAGATATGCTTGCCACACATTTAAAAAGATTTGACTCACCCAAAAAGATAAAAAAACATAATTAAGAATGTTTTTAATGAAACTTAAGAAACATATGTACAATTTTAGGTAGCTTTCATTACAAAAAGCTACCTAATGCAGCTGTTCGGAGGAAAGCAAGTCAAAAAATATTGTTATATTTTCACCGATCATGACCTCCAGACCCCCAAACCACACTCCGTTCAAATGTTGATTTATCTATATATATATATATATGTCTGTCATATGTCGTGCTGTAACTCTTATTTATGAGCTGATTTGGATGTGACTGTGTATGTGTATAGGACATATCAAGATCTCGACCGAGTTCGTTGGCCAACTTCTTCCGCCATCTTGTTTCAAAATAACGGCCAGTTTAAATTTTTAATTTTTTAAAAAAATCAAAAAGATGTACAAAAAATAGAAAATGAAAAAAATGCTTCTATTAACTATTAGAACGTGATACAAGGATTCTGGAACATATTTTTTTTTTGCTATATCTTAAAAAATAACTGAGATGTAGCAGTTTGAAATTCTAGGTTGGCTGAGATTTTGAAACAATCTGATATTTGTTATGCTGTAACTCTCGTATTTATGAACCGATATGTGACTGATCATGTGAACAGAACATACCAAGGTCTCGACATAGTTCGTTCGCCAGCTTCATGCACCCTCTTGTTTCAAAATGGCTGCAAGACAATCTTTTTAATTATTTTAAAAATTTAAAAATAGGTATAAGAAATTATAAACTGAAAAAGTTGTTTCTGTTAAGTGTTAGATCGTGATACAAGGATTCCGGAACATGTTTTGTTTTTGCTTTATCTTAAAAAATGGCTGATATATTGCAGTTTGAAATTCTAGGGTGGGTGACATTTTGAAATAATCTGACTTTTGTTATGCTGTAACTCTTATGCTGAAATTCGCATTCAAATTCAGTATTCCATTTCACCGGCGACAGGTATGGGGAAACAGTGCTTTTACCCCCGACTTATCTCGGGGCAAACGGTGAAGTGGTTAACAAAAAACCGGGATTGAACCTTCTAAAATCGGGTTCCAAGCATTTTAGCTTTGGATGTTTGGGTAAAATGAGTTGAATTTTTAAAAATATGGACTATGAAAGCTACCTTTTTCCTTCCGGAATGTACCGGGATCTTATTATTTTTATTTAATTTCATTAATGTAATAATTTTTTGGGTAGAAAAAACATTTATTTGATCTGAACACTGGGTAAAGTTAATGATTTTCAATATGTTAGTTAAGCTACTTTCTTAAATTTTCAAATTAATGATTTTTTTTCATAAACAAGTTAGTCAAATATTTTTAGGGCGACTCTTTTTAAACCACTACTGATGATTGGATGCGGTAATTTAAGAAGACGCCCAAAAAAATTAACGCAATATATATAGTGCAACCTGTGATAGATGCACATTATACATAAAATATATATCCTAAGATTTATGTAGCTGTATTTTGAATAATTTGTTCTGAATTGTAAACACATATGTTTGAATTTGCTATTCACATAATATATTAATAGGTATTTCTGAATTAAGTTTAATTTTATATATTATATTACAATCCCTTTTAAAAAATATTTATAAAAAATACTGAAATTATTTATGACTGAAATAATGCAATTAATATTATTAACGATAAAATAAAACCCAATTATTAAATTGTATAAATGCACTTGTTGAAAAAAGGGAGATTTTAACAAGGGCCAAAATTCCTAAACTAGCATTTGAAAACTAACGTATGAAAACACATGGTAATAAATATACCAAGTTCTAATTAACTATAACATATTTTGATCATTAAATCACGTACAGGAAAGTATTTGTTCATTTTTATTTACAACAAGGATAAGAGCTTACGAGTTTCAAATAAAAAAATATTTTTTTGGGGATAAATTAAAATGATACAGAATGATACAGAATGATACAGAATGAAATACAAAATGATACAGAAAACAATCAACTTTATAATGTTACAGACATTATTTATATTTTATTCATTTATTGAAATTTCAAATTTGTATTTTATATTGGGTAATATATATATATATATATATATATATATATATATATTATTATACACCCAGAAAAAGGAATTGATTAAAACTACAAAACATGTTTTGTTGAGTACATTTTGGTTGTTTTAGCAAAATTCAAGTAAAATTGAACCATTTTACTTGAATTAACAAAACATTTTTTGCTGACGGAAAAAATTTTTTGTTGATTCAAACAAAATTTCCATTGACCTATATTTAAACAAAAATTTTGTTTAAATATAGGTCAATGGAAATTTTGTTTGAATCAACAATTTTTTTTTTTTTTTTTTTTTTTTTTTTTTTCAATTCCAAAAAAAAAAAAATTGTATCGTCAGCAAAAAATGTTTTGTTAATTCAAGTAAAATGGTTGAATTTTACTTGAATTTTGCTAAAACAACCAAAATGTACTCAACAAAACATGTTTTGTATTTTTAATCAATTCTTTTTTCTGAGTGTAATATTGTGATTAGATAAATTTGATACAACATCATATTTTTCATACAAACAGCTGTATATAATTAAATGTGCTTATGCATAGAAAACTAGTTATATAGTTTTTCTAATATATTATTTTACTTTTATTAATGATATATTAATTGAACAAAAATTGGCATTTTCTGCGACAATGGTGGTCATCCCAAACAGGAATGCTTTATATAATTTTAATGAATTCTTCATTTTGAGTAATTAAGAAAAACAACAATATAAAAATTATATCACACGCAGATTACAGAAGTAGAGGGAGGTGGCCTAAAAGGATCCAAACGAGTAAAACGATCCACATATATTTTCTTCGAGACAGGTTGCGCTATCTACAGGGTAACATATAAACTAGTTGCGATAAGTGAAGAAGAAGCAATGGCGGTATTCAAGCGATCGCAGTATTTTGCGTCTGAATAGAATTCTTTGAAAAATTGGGTTTTATAACATCTGTTATAAGGTGAGCACTAACTTTCATATTTACTTTTATATCCTTTATTTTGCCGATAAAAAACAATTTACAATTATTTTTAAATGAAGTATCATTTTGCCCTTTGGTGACGGTAAAATTATCCTTTGGACACTTTAAAAAAAATCTTTTTTTTTTTTTCATTGCTCAATTTGGGTTTCAAATATTATTAAAATATGTTTATAATGCAAAATATAGTGTAAAAAATATTAGCAAAGGAAAAAAGGTATATTTAAATAGTTATATTGTTTCACACAAGTTTTCCCCTTAAGGGGATCTTCCCCTACGTTAAAAAAAATAGAATTCCAGGCATCTTCCTAAGCAGTATAATATTTTAGCCGATTTAGATTAACTTGATATGGCATTTTATGTTCAACATAAATTGAAAATCTGTCTTTGTTGCATGACAAATTTTAATTTAGTTCCGAAGGTAAGCCGGTATCATATGGTTAATCTGCTCTCGTGTTAAAGGTGATTTTTGTTCTTTTTATTTGTTCTGGACAATCATATGCTAATTGTTGTAACTCTGCGAATAACTATTTTACATTATTTTTCAAATAGTTTGGTTGTGATAATTCTTTTTAAACTGCATCAATGAAAATTATTTAAAACCATAAAAAATGTACAGTAATTTGAATTAAATATTTAAAACAAAATGTTATTTAAAGTACATTTTTTTTTCTGTTCGATGATGTAAGTATGGAAATTGTGTGATTATTATAATTTATGTATGAGCGATAAATATACTGGCTTTCAGGAACCATCAAATTAGCCTATGCTCGAAAAAAAAAAAAAAAAAAAAGAATTAAACTTTTTTTTAGTTGCTTTTTTTTTTTTCTTTCTATTAAACAAAACCAAAAAATCCGCTTTGAATTGTAAATTTCCCTTTAAATACAGAAAATGCACCAATCTAGCATAAAAATTGCCTGAATTAATTTAACTGAAAGCTACAACTTTGTCAAATCACAGAGGTGTTCCGGCAACTGTACTGTATAGTATTTATTCGTATTACAAACGAAATTATCACGCATGTGCTTTAGCCCTGAAAATACAAAAAAATCGCTATTTTAAGCTAAAAATTTCCTTAATTTATCCAGCCAAGAGACAGAAATTTCTTCAACATAGAAATAAATATTTTCCGATCAAAGGGGTTGTTCCAGCAACTTACTGCCTGTAGTTTTTGCGTTTTTCGACTAAATTGTACTTTGAAGTGTACATTTTTCTGACCTAAAAATCCGTAGTAAAAGAAATATGACTTTACCGCTAATAAATAAACTTAAAAATACCACGAATCACATTCACTTACTGTTATAATGTGAAAAAAGCAACCTGAAATTTACGAGGGGTTTTCAAATGAAAAGGTACGAAGCGTCGTAACAACCAAACCAATTGAAATTTGAATATGCCGCTTTGGGATAAAGTAGTAGACATCTAGGGATGCAAATGGTGTGTCCGGCATGGTTGTGCGCATGCGCGGGTGCCCAAGTATGAAGCAGGATACAGGCAGGCAGAGTTGTGTGACCCGTCCAATTGACGCGGCAGTGCGTGTATCTCTTATCACCAGTCGTTCACATTGTCGTTGAGTTCGGCGGTGATTACCGTGTTTGTCTGGCCTGGTCTCGGGCATCACTTCCGTCTGTTTTAAAACGGTACGATAATTATTTTAATAGATATTACACTTTATTAATATACAAAATAAACGCAAATTATATCCAGCAGTTTTTATAAACAAATTCAAATGATATATATATATATATATATATATATATATATATATATATTGCATTAAAACTTACATATTGTTAGAATGAAATTATTTTTATGTATTTTATGTAAAATTTCGTTTATAACGTATTTTATAACTTATGAAATCAAAAATTGTAATAATTTTACAGTCTGGTATATGATTTCTAAAGCTTTTTTTTTTTTTTTTTTTTTTTTTTTTTTTTTTTTTTTGCATAAATTCCATTCTTAAGTTTAAGTAGATTTAAATTTCTTTAAACTTTATCTCTTAACTATTAGTAACATTCCTTTCTGTCAAAACTTTCCCAAATGAATTAATAAAATGGAATTTCTAGGAATAAAAACAAGCCATATTTTAAGCGAAAATATATCAGTAGTTTACACACGCCATTTAATAATTTGTTTTATCATGCGAAACAAAAGAATGTGTTGTTCTGCTTATGTTTTTTTTTCTTCTTTTAATGGATAAAATAGCTTATGAATAACGAATGGTAAATACAAAAAATATTTTCTTATATGTACAAACATTCACATAACATTTTAAGATAGTTAGATAACAAACAGATTTTTTAATTTTATTTGCGAAATGTACTATCGTGATTGCTTCTAAATAAAATGCGAAATAGCGTTTCTCACGCATCCAGTTTATGCTTCAAAAACAATAAAATATTTTTAATATATTCTATTTGAACTAAGAAGGAATCGGAAATAGAAAATTTAAAACGTTCTGTTGCATTATTTTAAAATAGAAATTTATGAAAAAAATATGTGTAATTTATTCATTCTTTCTTATTCTGCATTTTATTTAGTGATTAATTTTTTTTATAAACTCTAAAATGCAGTTTTTAAGTGTTTCATAAAAAAAAAATGCCAAAAGTATGCATATTCACGAAGTTACTTTTCGATAAAATTATGAATTTCAGCTTATAATTTTTTTTTTCACAGGAAAAGATTTCTAGAATCTTTATTTAGGAAAACAAAAAGTTAGAGTTCCTTACGTAAACTCGTTGTTGAGTCATACTTAAAAAAAGCAAAATTAAATGTACGAGGTGAAATGTCCTTCTTCAAATAAAAGGGCAAATGAAACGTCGTAACAACCAAAACGACTGAAATATGAATATGCCGCTTTAAGATAACGTAGTAGACATCCAGAGATGCGAATGAAGTGTCCGGCGTGGTTGTGCGCATGCGCCGTCGCCCAAGCCTGAAGCAGGAGAGAACAAGGCAGCGTTGTGTGGCCCGTACAATAGATCTGTTTCAACTGACGTCATACCCTAACAACCACCTTAGCAACTAGCTTTGTTTTTTGTTTGCCAGCCAAAAATGGTGGATTGAGATTGGCTGGCTACAAATCGACTATTATGATTGGTTTGATAACGCTTGGTGGGCAGGCGATCACGTGTTTGAAACTGATCTATTGACGCGATAGTGCGTGTATTACTTCTCACCAGTCGTTCACCTTTGTCGATGAGTTCGGCCGTGATTATCGTTTTTGTCTGGCGTGGTCACCGGTCATCACTCAAACACTCCGCCTTCACGAAAACGGGCACTCCACTTTCGCACTGACTTGTCGGACACATGGTCTCCCCAGTGCACGACCACCATTCGTCGATGAATACCGGTCGGTTTAACCCTTTCCGCAGTCAGAAATCGGATAACACCTCGATGCTCATCAATGGTTAATTTTTGCAGGAGCGACTAGGTATTGCGGTCCCTCCGTTAAACGGCGCATGCGTCAACTGATTCTTGGGTTGTTTTCGGCCGTTGATTTGGGGATGAAATGCCAAGCATTTTGGGAAAGCGCTGCGTATAAATAAATTTCAGTAATTACATTTTTAAAATCATTTAAGCTATTTATGATAATTAAAATAAAAATTTATTAATATGAAATAATAAATATCCTAAGCTTACGTTAAAAATATTTTTATGGTTGAAGTTTAGTAACAGATAAATATAAAATTTGCAGAACTAATTTTTAAATTTTTCATCTTTTAATGTTATTCTTGATTATTATTATCATTATTATTATTATGGAGATTTTTGTTTCTATCTTTACTTATTAATTTGTTATCAGTTGACTTGTAATTTTTATTTAAAATGAAATATTTTAATGAAATATTAATATTTAGTACTACTTATGAGATATTGTTAAATAATTAAATTAAAATATTTATTTAAATGCAATAATAGTATCTCTTAAACTGATACAGAAAACTATTTTCATAGAAAACATAAAAAAAACTTATTTTTAGAAACTTCGGATGTATTGTATACATCTGAGAGAACAATTAAAAAACTTTATGCATCTTGTTATAGCAATCTCATTATTTTATGATAATTTAACTAATTGAGTCATTAAGTTGGTCATTGAGTTCCAACTGATATCCTATTATATTGTTTTGGAATTCTTAATAATTTTTTTACTAGAAAGTAAAAGTCTATTCACCAAAACAAGAGATAAATTGCCAAACTAGTCGACTTCACAGAGATGAAATTATCGCCAAACTCTAACGCATGCCATGTTTAACGGAAGAATAGCTATACCTAGTCGCTCGTGATTTTTGCAATAAGAACGCAATGATGACTTGACACGCACTGCCGCGTCAATTTTACGGGGCACACAACTGCCTGCTTCCCTCCTACTTCATGCGCAGGTGCCCGTGAATATCGCACAACCACGCCGAATACTCCATTCGTGTCCTTAGATGTCTCACTACGTTATCCCAAAGCGGCATTTTCAAATTTCAAATTGTTTCGTTGTTACGACGTGACGTTTCATACTTTTTTCATTTGAACACCCCTCGTAATTTGTTTTACAACGATTGAAAATGACTTTAACATTATGTGTAATTTAGTTCTTCTTTCTTATTCTGCATTTAATTAATTTATAAATGATTTACAAACTCTAAAATGTAGTTTTCAAGGGTTTCATAAAAAAAATGCAAAAAGTATTTATATTCAAGAAATTAATTTTCGATAAAGTTATGACTTTCATATTGTAATTTTTTCCGCAGAAATAGATTTCTAGAATCTTGAATTAGCCAAACAAAAAGTTAGAGCTGCTTACGTAAAGTCGTTTTTGAGTTATAATTAAAAAAACAACATGAAATTTAATTTATTTTGCAGCGATTGGACATGACATTGGACATTATGAGTTCTAAATGTTAAACATTCATAATTCCAAAACTACTTTACCGTTTTGTATCCGAAAGTAAAACTACCGAAATAGCCGTATATAATGTCAAAATTATCTTAATATTGGAAATATTAAAGTTCATTACAATTTCTGTATGTAATATATATATAATTATACAAAAGTCCAATTATTTCTAAGATTATTTATATTATTATAAAGTTTTGTTTTTGTATTTTTAACAAATTAAATATTAAATTAGAGATTGTAATTTTAATTACAACAGTAGTTTTGAACTTCATCAAGCCATCCATGTTTCGTTAGTAATGATGTTCCATTTCCACTAATAGTTTGGAAGATATTCTTCAGTGGAGAGTTTGCATACAAGAGAAGGTGTTACAATTGATATTTTAATCAAAATAATTTTGGAATCCACGGGATTCCCATTAATTAGTGATATTTCCTTATTCTCTAGTGACATTTTGTGGAGTGCTGTTACAGAGTTACAAGTTTCATTTTCGTAACAAAATGAGGTGAACCTTTTTTAGGTGCCGGCAAACAATCCACGTAGCTTGGTTTGAGTTAGTATTAGAGTTTAAAGAATTTCGAGGCATTAGCATTATTGTTCTCATTATTTTATTGCTTGAGCTTATAAATTTATCATTTTTAATTTAACTGTCATGCTCCACTGAAAGATTCATTTACTATTGTTTTTAAATTCATTGTTTCTATTATTAATCTGTCTGTTATGGCTATGTAGTTGGCGGGCGCCACACATTTAGTATAAAATGATACCTTCTTTTTAAAAACAACTTTAATATCAGCTCAGAAATGTATATTTTTTAAAGTTGTAATAACTAGCTTAAATTTGACAGGTGTCTGACATTGTAAAGCAGATGTGCATTTATTAATAAAACTAATGCGTGAAAGCAAGGTACGGTTTATTTTAATAAGAAAGTCAAGTTAAGTATGATTAATATTCCCACTAGTCAAAAACATGCAGGGTGCTTGCTTTGATGATTTTTTCATTAATATAAACAGTATCTTGCTTACATGTCTTAGTTAAAATAATAAATGTACATCTGCCTTTTAATGCTGCACTTTTGCATTCAATTAATGGCGTATTTATACTGATGATTAAATACTACATTTGAAAGTTTCTAATAAAGATTTATTTTACGATTGATGCATCATTTCATACTAAATCGAACACGGTCTACAAATTATAATTTGACTATTTCCCCATATCTCGTACCTTTTATCCCTGTAGGGACATGCCAGGCACCGAATGGTGTAGCGCATATCCGTTTCTCTATACCTAGGCACCACGTTCATAGCTGAAGGTCGATGAATGAAGGTAGATGAAAGAAGGTTCGATGAATAAAGGTATAAGTACTAAATTAAGAAATGAAATGTAACAATAAATAATTATAAATAGTATGAATCTAACATTAATCTCAAAAAGCATTTTATTGAAAAAATAACAAGAATTTATATAAGGCAACATTGAAAAGTTATACTGCAATTTAAAGAAATGAAGATATGGTAATGTGTAATTCTTTAATTAAGGGTATCTGGCAAAAACGTGATACTTTATCATAGAAAATTGCGATTTTTTTTATTTACATTATTTTATATAAATTAAGTTGAATAAAAACCGATATTTTAAAAAGAATTACTTATGTATAACGATATAAGAGAGAATTTTGTAAAATAAATGTCAGAATAACGTTTACAAAAACGATATCTATGATTTAGCGTAGGTCGTTATTGAATTGTCCTATTGTATCTATCCTCGTGTATCTTATTACAGTAATTTACAGCAATTATTTGAGGCGTAACGGAATTACCGATTCACTGCGGAAAAAAAATAACTTTACATAATTCCGAGCAAATTTAAATAATTAAAACATATTACATTACATTACATTCAGCCCAAATTTACTATTTTTATAAGCACTAAAACCCACACTTTACTAAAACAGCAAAAATAAAAGTATTAAAATCCGTCAACTAAATAAGTTTTTCCCTTCTTCGTTTGTGACTTTCACTCTCTTTTCCAGCAGCCTTTGAAGTTTTTTGTTCTTCTATTAGATTGACTGATTTTTTTGTTCGTGTTCCCTAGGGAATAAGAAGTTAAAACATTACCAGGTTAGCTTAAGTTCAAAGTAATGCTTCATTTAAAAGTTGATTAATTTTTAATAAGGTTATAAATAAAGATGATTTGTGATTAAAAGTAAAACTTATGTCTCAAGATAGAAATGAAAATTTAAAAAAATGTCTGTTTAAAGCAATGAGACAGCCTTTATAAATGAATAAAGTTATATATATATATGTATAGCTTTATTTCCCTTGGGTAAAGCTAAAGGGCAAACATACCGACATGTTTAAGCCCAGTTTAATTTTTTTTTAATCCTCTTGAGTACTTGAAACGAATACATTTTTTTCCCTTATTACATGATATTTTAAAATAGGACTATTACTGGTAAAATTAAGAAATTTACAATAAACGGAAGTTTAAAACTGTACATAATATATTATTTTCTGGTTGTCTATTGAATTCAAATTAGCAACTGTCTATGAGTTGGAAGGCTATACATCAATTTTAAAGGATTATGAATTTCGATTTCAGCCAGCTATTAATACATAACAAGTACATGTTCTTTTAATACGTTTTTATGGATTTTCACTAAACAAATTTTGATGTAAAAATCATGCAGTTTTATAAGCACTGACACCTGCCGCAATAATATAGGACACAGAAGGTCCATTATCCTTAGAACAAGAATAGATGACACTAAAATGTCTTTTCTATACTTTTCACAGATGAATGAACGAAGATGGAAGTACTAAATTAAGAAATGAAATGGAACAATAAATAATTATAAATGGTATGAATCTGACATTAATCCCAGAAAGCATTTTATTGAAAAAATAACAAGAATTTATAATAGGCAACTTTGAAAAGTTATGCTGCAATTGAAAGAAAATGGAGGAATGGTAATATGTATAATTCTTTAGATAATCTGGCAAAAACGCGATATTTTAGTATAGAACATTCCGAAAGAAAACTTACTTTTATTTATATTATTTTATAGAAATTAAGTTGAATAAGAACCGATATTTTTAGAAGAATTACTTATGTATAACGATGTAAGAGACAGTTGTACAATAAATGTCAGAATAGAATTTACAAAAATGATATATATGTTTTAGTGTATATGTATCTATATAACTAAAAGAAAGGTTTTGTCCGAGTGCCTGTCTGTTTATTGTCGATGGATAGGAAATATATCGCATGTGGAGACCTGCAAATTTTGTTCTGGATAGAAAATATCAGGTCTAAATCCACCTGAGGTTCAGATTTTATTTATTATTATTATTTTTTTTAATTAGATTTTTTCTATTTTGTGTCGAACGAAAAAAATCACGTATTTCCCTGTTTTTCCATATATACCAGCGATTTTTATTCATTCACAAAATTAATCCAAAGCCTTCTTTTTGTCCCATTTAGGAAATTTTACCATCTTTTCGTTAAAATTTATCTAGAATTCGTACGGTGATCTTTAAATTTTTTTGCGATTTTTTAAATTCTACACTTCGCCGAAAATGAGAAATTTTTAATTCAACCAATTTCTATTCATTCCTTATCTGTCCAAATCCCGAATCGTCCCCTTCAGTGTGGAAGAAAACCGGGAGCCCGGTATTGCGAGCTATGCTTTGACATGACGGGGTCAGGTAAGTAGACGAATCACAACTTCAGTGAGCTGGCGGGTGGGGAAAGTGGTGACCGATTAGCCGGTGGTGCCGGAGTAGGGGCTACAACGCCACGGGAATTTTTGGTCGGTTCTCGACTGCAGGGGTTTTCTAGATCTACATCGCGAGTGGCAGTCCTTGCTAGGTGGCGGAAGGCATCTCATAGGCCTATTCCAGCTGCCCGGTCTGATCCCAACCAGACCGGATAGATGACACTGGGAAACGACTAGCTAATGTGATAGGACCATTTCTATATTTATCCAGGGCTAGACGGAGGCGAGGACGGACTCTAAAGGATCGCTTGTGGTTCCGTAGTGATGTCTGGTCAGTGCGTGAGGCGGCATGACGCAACCCTCGGTACTGGCAGACGGCGGAAAAATAGACAAGGGCGTAGTAGGTGAGATGGCTGATGGACGTCCCCCCTCTACGGTCATCTCTCATCCTTTCCAGTTAGGCGGCGGTGAAGCAAGATTCGTAGGGGAAGCTTGGCATAAGGACTAGGGCCCAGTTCCCTCCTGGGTTTCCGGCTCTGAAGCTGTCAGGGAACTCCGAGTTTCCTCAAGTGTAAGATGTCGGTGTCATAAGATTTATAGGAGTCAACTAAAATAGCAGCGACCTCTGTAGTAATTTCCTTGGAAGAATGAGTGGAATCTGCATGTGGCGACGCCCCAACCGATCTTAGCGCCTTCAGAACTCTCCAGTTTGGAAGCGTTAAAAGTTCTTTAGAATTTGAGTACGGCGGTTGACGTGTCATAGGCGTGCCCGTAGGCTACTCAGTTTTAAACACTACATTTTACACTACTGTGTGGAACACACTTTTGAGAATCGATTGAAATTTTTTAAAATATGAAATACTCTTTACTTTCAATTAATTATAAATAAATTAGGGAATTCGATTCTTTATCTGCAACACGAAGAAGAAATCGAAGGAAAATTTCCCTGCGTTGATTTGCTATATAACCCTCTTTATAATCTAAATCCGTTACCAAGACGACGCAGGTGACATCGCGGTAGGAAGATTTTTTTAATTCGGCGCATACAAGATAAATTCAAAGCAGTGGTTGCCAACAAATGTACCGCGGCGCAGTCAGAGCACCCGAGCTGTGTCGTGATGATTTTAATAATGAACAGAAATATTGCTATATAATATACAACGTTTCATATTATGCTATTTATTTCGAATTGAGATAAAGTTTTAAAGTATTATCCCAAGAGTGGGTAGTTGTGCCTGGTAGGAAAGTTGAAAGCATTTATATATAATTGCAGCAAAACCGAGTGATCTAAACTTCAGAAAAAAAAATAATTCGAAGAGTATATAAGTTACGGTCAATATGATTCATCCGGTCATTATTAATAATAACCGACTATTATGGCCGGTTATTAGGTGCGTTCGTAATTATATAAATACGTAGCACCTATTGTCGTCGCCTGGTCCGTCCGTCTGTCTGTCCGTCCGTCCGCATATAACAACGCAAAAACTACCCAACCGAATGGTTTGGAATTTAAGATATATTATCTTTGCAGAATTTTGTCGAGACATTTCAATTTTTTTAAAAATCGAATCAAAACTTTAGGAGATATTAATAAAAATATTTATTAAGAAATTTGAATTAAAAGAAAAGAAAATCGGTGCTTTCTTGTTAGAGGAGCTTTCGAGGTTTAATCGTCAAGCGACCGAGATACTTATTTTATGACAGAAATTAATCTGCAGACGATATAATTCATTTCACAGAATTAAAAATCATCCAGATCTGAATATTTATATAACTAGCTATAGTAGAACGCACCTCATTTGTTACGTTTGACGTACAATTTCCAACTTGTTATTAATAATGACCGTATTTATGATATTGACCGTAACATATATAATAGCAATGTGAAGTTTTCTCTGAGATGTGAATAAAATCGCGATAATTTTGTATTAATGGAACATTTATAGATGGAATAGTGAATTTGTCTCTCAAAATAGAGTTTCAGTTGCGTCAAAACTTTGTATATAGTGTCAAGCACAGTTCACAACGCATTTAAGATTACAGTTATTCAATTTGAAAGATAAAGCTTCGCAGTGTTTCTAAAAATCTATTTTGTACATTTCTATTTCAGTTGTTAAAGGAATCTACGGCGAAGATTATTGTTTTAAAATAGTGGTAGGAAACGCAAAAAAATGATGACTGCTGCAAGCCCTGCATATGTTAGAGATAATAGCTGTCAGAGGTTACGAGGCACACTGAAGAGCATCTAAATGTATTTATTTAATAATTCCTGTCGCACGATGTTTTATATAGCAACAAGCAGTATCTTACTACTAAAGTGCTAACTGACCATGACAAAAACTGCTTTTGTAACAATTAGGAGATGAACTATACATTTATGTGTTAATCAATCTTTTTTGGTTATTAAATCTGTCCAAAAATCTAATAAAATTTTGTAATTTTATGGTTTTGATGTAAATTACTAGTGTACGCTGGGGTTTGCACTAGCATCAAATTAACATTGTTTGCTATACGAGTTAACTGTTATTACACACAATTGTCAACATTTTCAGAATGCTATAAAAATACTCCCCCGTTTAATAAGGTGAAAAATAATATCTGAAAAAACAAGTTCAACTAGGTGAGGTGGCCTACTCAATTAGTTGTTTATATTAGTTTTTTAAAAATCCATTGTTGTTTACATTAGTTGTTTAAAAATCCATGATTATCTGTGTATTTATGTAAAAATTGCATTGTTTTACTGTCTACTATTTTAGAGTTATTGGATTTTTATGTATATTTTGTTTTTTCGATCACTCTACGCTAGTTATAATTTTGCGAATTCATCTTTTGTATGCGAGTCCCATTTTAACTTTTTCCGTCAAACAAAATTTAATTTAACTTATTAATTTTGGATAAAAGTTCATAAGAATTCTTAAAGAAATGTAACATTAAATACTAAGAAGAAAGTACGTTTGCTCAGATCTATGTTTCCGTCGTTTAATGGACCTTTAACTGTGGCTTATTGTCTTGAGATGTCTACATGATAATACTGGATGCCATTATCAAAAGTTTGTCTGAGAGAATTGCATCCGCATGTTGTCATTCCAAGTAGAGTAATTGGAAGAGAATTGCCAATTTAAGATTCTATGTTTGATTTCGAGCTTGGAGATATTTTCACCCAGTTGGAAATTTTGTAACTGGGTGAAATTTTTTAGATGACATATACGTACATTTTGTAGGTGATTTCATTATTTCAAAATCAGCTCCATTTTCTGAATGACATAATCGTATTTACTACTTTGAATATAAAATATGTTAGAAGAATAAGAAAAGGACATTTAATTTTTTTATACCTTTATTTTATATTACATATTTTTAACTTAAAAATGTAATTGAAGAAACTGTTTCGGCGTTCAGAAGTGCGTATGAAGCTCGTACTTCCTCACGTTCCTACCACCTATTCTGAATAAATTTCTTTTTATTTATTTGCAGAAAATGTGCGATCAAATAGGACAAAGATTATTTTTCAGAATAAGTGATAGGAACGTAGAAATATTTGAAAAACATTCGCACCCCTGCTGCATTCATTGTAACATTCGAAATCGCACAACCATTCAACAGCTTTTTGTTGCAACCCACCTGAATTCCTGCCGCATTAAAACTTCGAGATATCAGTTTTCAAATAAAATATTTATTATTAGATGCAGTATATCATTTTAGCAAAAACATCTTCAAATAGTATATAAGTGTTTTTTAAACTATTTTTTTCTAAGTCAAGATACTTAAGTATACAAGTAAATAGTCATACGGTCACATTTAATACAACACATCGAATACAATGTATAAATTATACATATCAACAAATTGTACATTCGCAAATTATACTACGAGAGATTATAAATAATATAGTATTGTTAGGTAAAAATAATTATGCTCGTTTGTTTTATCTGATTCTTTAAAAGTTTCTTGGTAGATGATAGAATTTATCCATAGATACTTGCGAAAATATAGGATTGTGTGTGTAGAAATGAATACACAATTAAAAGTTTTATTTAAAAAATGCACATTAATCATTTCTTAAATTATGTTATCCATTCTGTTACCTAAACTTTCCTCTAAGTATGCTGAGACTGATGTCATTTTCTTCCTTAAATGACATCATTTAAGACTGAGACAAGATCCCTGAGATAATTTGAATTTTGTTATATTTGAAAATTATGTATTAAAATCATAGTAAAAAATGTAAATAATTTTATTTAAAAAAACTAAAGCACTAAAAAAATTAGACTAACCACAAAGGAGTTTCTAAATATAATTTGCTATTCGAACTAGAGATAGCAATAGTAAGCAATCATATTGAAAAGACAGCGTTCATTGGAACATAATTGGAAAAATCTCCAATAAACGTAATTTCCATGCTCACATTTATTATTGAAAAATACACATAAATAGTAAAGTGTATTTTATATTATTACAATCAATGTAGTTAGAGTTTTCCTTTAAAAATCCTTGTAGTTCTACTAGGAAGATATCATATTTGACTCTTGAAGTTAGTTAGTTATGTAAGTCATGTTAATCGATGGAAGCTGGTAAAACTGGTGAATTGTTAGTTTCTCTTAGATCTCAAATATTTTTCCTAAGTAGATTTTATCGTTCATCGGACCGAAAAGTAGCTCAACTTGAACTAGCGCGACATCTTACAGAGATTTTAAGGAAAATCTTGTTTAAAAAGAAATTGTTTAAAGTTTTTAATCAGCCGCCTTCTCGTCAGTCATGTCAGTCGTCCGTTAAACTGATCTTCAAGAAATACATATTGTATGGAACAAGTATGGAAAGTTTTTGAGCTCTTGCTTAAATCTTAAAAAAAAACAAAAAACCGTAAAATACTAGTAATTTCAAATGATTAGTTTTGAATATATATTACAGTATAACCCCGATTTTACGTTTCTCAAGGGACTGAGGAAAAAAACATAAAATAAGGGAAATACATAGAAAGTAAAAAATCGTAGAAAAAAACTAAAAGTAGTAAAGATGACTCTTTTAAAAGGTATTACAATCTATATTTTACGAAAGGAACATGATTATACATACCATTTTAACATCACTTTTGCACATTTAGTTGCGAATCCTGGCGTTTAGGTTGAAAATAGTCCGTAATAGTGGATTGTGTTTTAGTCATTGAGTTCAAAGTGAATGCAGCATCTTCCAGGATTGAAATACTTTGCAAGTTTTTTTCCTGGTCTTTATGAGAAAAAAAATAGTCTTTCACTATTTGTAAGCTCTTCAATGCAATATTGAAAGAAACGGGCTGTGCTTCTGTTTCTTCTTCATCTTCATCGGTGGACGAAAAGTCCATAACGTCGGCTACGGATGGAGCAGTAGCTCTTTTAGCTTCGCATGTTTCTAAGTTTTCCGGGATGTAATATTCAGAGTCATATATAACTGTTTCGTTGTCATTCTTCGAGTCTACCGCAGCTGATTCTTCATCTGTTCTCGGTTCATTAGATGCTACGATTCCGCTTTCTTCAAAACAATGGGAAATGCACTGTTGTGTAACGTTTCTCCACGACGCAGAAATAAAATGCGTAGCCTCTAGAACTCTTAACTTTAATTTGCAGGCGTCATTTAGGTTTCCATTTTCTATTTCAGCTACAGCTTACCGGACTAGTTGCTTTCTATAAAAAACCTTGAAAGATCGAATAATGCCGAGATCACAAGGCTGCAATTTGCTTGTGCAATTTGCTGGAAAAAATTCGACATGCACATTAGATAGAGGCAAAACCGGATGTGCACTGCATTGATCAATGAACATACTTATTTTAAGATTCTGCAACTTCATTTTTTTGTTTAGTCTG
This sequence comes from Maratus michaelseni, assembly GCA_963931845.1. NCBI lineage: Eukaryota > Metazoa > Arthropoda > Arachnida > Araneae > Salticidae > Maratus > Maratus michaelseni. The sequence continues at coordinate 114,103,259 of OZ007588.1, forward strand.
CGCAAAAAGTCTTCGAAAAGGGGTATGGTTATCCACGCATTTTTGTTTGCTTCGTACTTTGTCGGATAACTTCTCACGTTTTTGAAGCATCGTGGGTTGCGCGACTTTCCAACAACAAGAGGCGTCAGCTTCTCATTTCCATCAGAATTACAGCACAGTAAAACCGTAAGACGCAATTTAGACATATTCCCTCCATGGCAGGAGTCTCCTTTAGCAACGTAAATTTTATCCGGTAGGAGGTTAAAGAAAAGTCCGGTCTCATCCGCATTGAATACGTCCTTTGTCTTGTATAATTTGGTCAAATTTGGTAGATTTTTCTTCCAATCTTCTATTGTAGCTTCATTTACACTTGATGATTCTCCCGAAAGCGATCTATACACAAGATTATGTCATTTTTTCATCCGGTCAATCCAGCGATTTGAAGCTGGGAAGTCTTTCAAACCACCAAGCCTATCGGCGATTTCTAGAGCTTTTTTCTCTTAGTATCGTGCCATTTATAGGTACATTCTCGGCACGAGCTTCTTTAAACCACTTTAATAAGATACCTTCCAGTTCGTCGTACGGCGATTGTTTCAATGTTCTCCGTTTCTTGGCTTTTTTCGTCCACTTTCTCGATGTTTTTTTTTAAAGCATTCTTTTTTCTGTAGTATGGATTGCAGGGTTGTCATGGGAATTCCTTGCGATTGAGCGAACGTTACTTTGGTTCCGTGAAATTCATCAAATTGTTTAACAATTTCGGCCTTCTCACCAACAGAAAAGTTTTTGCGTTTTTTACTCGACATTTTGGCACAAAAAAGTTAAAAATGCGACCACCACGTGCTAAACAGCAACTGAACCTGAACACATGAAGAAGGGTAAGGACCCCTTTCCCTCTCTGACGAAAGAAATGAGCCACCCCATCTGATTGGTAACTGGAGTGTCTCTTCCCCTGCCCATCTCATTCCTACACCAATAAAATGTGTTGTTTCTGTACTTTGCTCCCCCGTCAGCTGTCCGGGGGAGGTAATGGAGTGTCAGGGAAGGGAGCAGGCCGTGACAGCAGGTGTTCAACAAAGGAGGGGTGGAACCAGTTTCAGAAGACAGGAGTCTGTAGAATGCGTTTCTGTTTTCACAGATTACATAACTTTCAACAACGTGTATCAGCTTTAAAAAAGCACATAAAGAAAAATTATTGCTTATTTTAGAACTTTTTTCCCTTTTCACTTTCCAGAGAAAACGTAAAATGCGGGAAATTCCATAAATAACAAACTTACGATCCGGGTTAAATTAACATTTCAATTATACGGAAAAACTGGGACCTGATGAAAAAAAATGCGAGAAAAACGCAGATTCGGGGGACGTAAAATCGGGGTTTCACTGTATGTGAATAAAGCAATAAATATGTACGTTTTCAATATTTTGTTGAAATATAAAACAATGGTGAAAAATAATTCTTTACAAAGGTATATTTTATACTAATGAGCTATTAGAATATTCAATGCAGTTCTTTAATAACAAAAATAAAAATTCAGTCAGAAGTTTCGAAATTCTATTACAAACGAAATATAAATCAATAGAATGTTGACTAGGAGAGATTCTTTGCGTTGTAGTTAAACTACAAAAGAAATGGCTGCCTTATGTGTAATATATTCAATGACACTTCAAAACAAATTTAAAATATAATAATTTAAAATCTTAATTGAAATCAAAAGTATTGACTTTATATTTATTATAGATAATGTGATATGCTTTTAACAACGATTTTAAAGTAAACACTGATAAAAATATTTGATTTTCTATAAGGGGCGGAAATTTAATTATTTTGTCTAACTGTAAAAATGCATACACAATTTCTTCAATATAAAATTTATATTCCGACAAATAAATTTAAGAGGTTCGTGTATATTATCTTATTTTTATGCATAAAATACTTTTTCCACAATCACAAATGTCATTTAGCTGATAAGCATTGCAATGTCTGCATTAGCAAGATCTGATAATATATTTTTTTAATATAATATGCGCACTGTAATTATTTACTCAGCTTATTTCTTGAAATAATTTTTCTACAATAAATTTTTATATGCATAATAATCTTGACCTATAAACCAGCCAGTGGCCGTTGCTTGCGGGTTCGACTTGATTCTTATCGATCTTTATTCTTACTTTATGGTACATTCTCGTGATATTGAAAGAAAAGCTTGGAATACCTGAACTCAGCATACCGAAAAACATTAAAAACAACCTATAACTTTGCACAGCAAATTGAAAAAATAATTTTTTCAAACCTTAAAAAGTTTAAGTTAAATAATATACATTACATCGTAGTGATATAAAATGTCAATATTTCATAATTAAATTTCAAGAATGTTTCAACCAAATATGTTCCAAAATGTGTATCGTAAAAATATTTTTAATGCATTTTACAACTTGAAATATACTGAAGATAATTTTAATATATATCTTGTCAACATACGTCAGTAATACATTTCCGCGGGATTCAATAAATCATTATTTCATTATTTATATATATATCAATTCGTTTGAATATTGAACTTTTCAAAATGTCCAATTTTGATTAAATAAAAGTTTCAAGAATATTTAATAAAGTTAAATTTAGAAACATAGGCAGCTTTAAGTTTTGATCTAGCATCATTTCTTAAATTTACAAAATGACGTTAAAGTAATTTCAAGCTTCAGAATTATCTAGTTTAATATTATTTAACGGTAAACACGAAAAGTACATAGTGAGTAATCCAATCATTTCATTTTCAAGATTGCTTGCACAGTAATGTGGTTATTTAATGTAAGCGTTAGATACATTGTATACTAAAGTATTTCATTTCATTTACGAATAGAAGCTGGTTATATGTTATGAAAACATGTTATTAAGTTGTTCGTTACCATACTTAGTGTTGGCTGCTGCAGTATGTATGCATTCAGCAGAGTTCGATAAAAATAAGCATACAACTAAACATATTTATTTGATAATGCATTTTTTAAGCGAATATTTATACTTTAAACGGATGTTTATAATACATTAAGCGGATGTACCTACTTTTTTATTTTCCGAATACAACTTAACTTGGATGTAGGAGAAATTTTTTATATGTAAATATGGTGGAAAAAATCTGAGACGAAGGGATAGAAAAGATATTTTAGCAACAAAATGCCAAAAAAAAACTAATTTGAGAGAAAGAAAGAAATTAACCTGAGTTTAATGAGTATTTTTTAAAACACAAAATGTGAGGCAGCCCTCACAAAGTGTAAAAGAAGATTTATAAAGTAATATTGAACTCCCAATTTACCACAATATTTACGTTCTTACTCAATATTTTTGAAAAAAACTTTAAAAGAGCTCAATTTGTTCAGTAATAAATACAATAAAACAGTTTGCTTTTCTGAGAGTCTGTGCTTTTTATGGAAGTAAACAACTTAGAGAAAAAATATTTTGATAACGTAAACATAAACCAACTTAACGCAAAGAAATTCCATTTCGTTCCCAATCACTAAAGACGAAATTGTCCTAATAAAATAGTTTGAATAAATACTCACATGTGATTTTTAATACGATATTATCTATTAATACGAAACCTATCGATGCTCATATTTATCTTGTTTTTTTATGAAATTTGTACCGAATGTTGTAGCGAATAAATGCTTCTTCGCTTGCCCTTTTCCACTTGACTACTCAGACGAATGTTGGACTACTACGCCAACGTTTGCTTTTTATTTTTTACTTTTCAACTGTTATGATGCTACAGCAAAAAATATAGCTAACGTCGGAGACAAGCTGCGGCTTTCCACCGTTTGTCTTCACTATTCATTCTATCTTGATCACATTGCAGTTCATCAACTAGTTTAAACCAGCCTATCTGCATCACATGACATCAAAGTGGGATGGAAGTATCGCTGCCAGTCTTTTTTAGTGCATTTTCGCACGAAGCTGTTTCTTACAAAAATCCATCGTTCTGCTCACGTAACAAAAGCTTTTAAACATCTTTGTAGACCTAATATATTTACTTAACTTCTTAAAAGGACACAAGGTAATATTTAGTTACATACGAAAGCACCGACAAAGTTAGTTTATCATAATACTATAAAAGCGTGTTTCTATAAAAGCATGTTATTTTTTGCATATGTTAACTCTGAGTTAAAAACAAATTCCTGATATATTTTATCCATGTTAATTTCCACCCACCCCCCTCCAAAAAATGTGATTTACATGCTAAAAACATATTTTTACATAGTTATAATATAACATTTTTGAACGAAATGTAATTAGAATGATTTTTGTGATAATAATTAGCAACTACATACATAAAAGTTTTACTTCAGCCCTATTATGGAGTGGGAGAATGCAAGTTTAATTAAATAAAACGTCCGTTAGTATGTTTCTAAATTACATATAGAGAATTTATAAACTGTATTCATAAAACTAATTATTCCATTTCATGCTTACTTAAGTAATTTGATTTCTTTTTCTTTATGCCACAGAAAGGAAATGTTTTACTAATTAAGCATAATGAAATTAATTTGCTTCATTTCAACAGCAATTAATTGTTGTTTCACAGCTAAACATACATTTTCGAAAATAATAAATATATATTTTTTAAATTGGAATAAGGCTTATTATTCATATTAAAATAAGGGCGAAAATACTTTGGAATAAATTGACTAACTGTTAAGTAACTAACAATTTTTAATGTTATGAAAATCAAATTTAAAAATTATACTTCAAGTAGTTTTTAATGCACTACTTTATATTATCGTAATTATTAACAATGATAAAGTTTAGATTTAATTTAAAAAAGAGAATTCATGTTACTACAATATTAAAAAATAATTTGTTTATAATGAACAAAGGTCCTAATGAACAAAGGATTTGCATTGGATATAATTTGTTTAGTTTGTAAAAATAAATTTCATTTAAAAAAAGTGCATTGATATTTTTAAAGTGTGTGTAGGGTTAAACAACTATAGAATATGTTCTGAACTTTTTTATAACTTACCTATTTGCTCCGAAAGACAAAGTAAAATGCAACGCAGACTAGATGAATTGAAGTTAGTACAAAGTCGATCCATTTAGGTCATATATTGGGTTGAGGAATAATTCATGGACTTTTTATTTAAACAGAAATTTTTGCGCAGAAATAAAACGCATTGGCAATTTTTTTATAATATTTTAAAGCGAATATTTCGCCCTACAAGATAGTGTGTTTTGAGTTTTTTTTTTTTTTTTTTATTGATATATTAGTATTTTCAAATCATTAAAATGGACTGTTAATTTAACAAAACTGAGCAATTTCGACAGTGTTTGCCATTTTACATCTTATCATGATGTTAAAACTGCTGAAGCTGCTTGTGATATTTCTACTGTGCATGAAACAGGAGCAATGCCGCAAAGTACTGCCCGACAAAAAGTGAAATTTTGACCTCAATGACGGATGATCCACTGGTCGACCAACTAAGTTCGTTAAATAGTAACTGGACACCTTCTTCACGAATCCAACATCAAAGGACCAGTGCAGATAAATTGTGATAAAAAAAAACTATATCGAACCATCTTCACACAATGGGAAATGTTCAGAATATGAAAGAATCTCCAATGAATTAATCCTCATCTCAATATTTTAATTGACGCATTTAGAATGAAAGAATAAATCAACTCCATGTAAGATTATCCAGATTTATTTATAGATAAAGATATTGGTCCGAATTACATTCAGAATCATAGGAGACTGGTATAAACAGCCAATCACATAAACTACTACTTGGGCTCTTATGGTACAGAACAGCGGATTGTTTATAGAACAATAATTCATCTCAGACACATTTAAATATAAAATAGACCTGATGCACATTGTTTCTGAATGCCTCAATCGTTTATTATGTAGTTTTAATACATACTTATTATATTAATGTGGTTATTGAAATAAGGGTTAGAAACATATTTTATAATAAAGTATATGTAGTATACTAAAATCTTACAGAATTTTCTATTCCAGTAGCGCTTAAACACTAGAAGTGATATCTTAAGTTTCAATCCAGTTTTCTTTTGTATTTCCGACCATGATTCTCGATCTGTATTGTGATACACTGTAAAAAAGGACAAACGTGTTTTATCTAGAAAAATACGAGGATTATTCTTAAAGTAAAGTTCGTTTTGCAATAAAAAAACACACGGTACATTTAGAAAATGTATTTTTACAACATTCTTCATACCTTTTCAACTTTTTTACATAATTTACATGTATGTTGAAACATTTTTCTTAACGCGCCATGCGTTTTTATACCCCTTGCTCATGGAATGCCGCCGCGTGTAAGTAAAGCCACACCTTAACCGCCGTTTCTGCTTCCTCGTTAGTGGTGAATTACTAGTAGCTGAAGAGTTACTAGTCCCACGTCGCAAGGTCAGGACTATATGAGTGGTGATCGAATTGTTCTCATATAAAATATTGGATGATATATGATTTGACCAGCAATGCGTGGCCACTCAATTCATTGAGGCAATACAACTCACAGATCTTGGGTATAATATCCGTTCCTGTCATATTTTGTGCTGCCAAAATCCAGATTTCGGACAGTATTTTACAGTCAATGAAACAATTAATCGACTTCAACATGTTTATCGGTCACTCTGAAGCAACACTCTGACACCGTAGGTGCACAACTGGCGGCTTCTGCAGTTCAAAGAATGCTGGAAGTCTTCTCGCATACGCTTTGCTGCGAGCTCGCGATATTTAAATTGATACTAGATAAAAGAACGTACTTTAAAAAGTCCTTCCGACATATATCGGGAGGAAAAGGTAGCTTTCATAGTCCATGTTTTTAAAAATTCAACTAATTTTACTGAAACACCCGAAGCTAAATTGCTTGGAACCCGATTATAGAAGATTCAATCTCGGTTTTCGTTACTACTGAATTTGAAATTAATATCAGCATGAGAGTTACATCATAACAAAAAATCAGATTGTTTCAAAATGTCCGCCACCCTAGAATTTCATACTGCTATATTTCTGCCATTTTTTAAGATAAAGCCAAATAAAAAAATTTTCCTTTTATTACGATCTAACACTTAACGGAAACAACCTTTTCAATAATTTTGTATACATCTTTTTGAATATTTTATAAAAATTATAAAATTTAACATGCCGCTATTTTGAAACGAACGACGCATGAAACTGACCAACGACCTCGGTCGAGACCATGGTATGTTCTGTACACATCATCAGTCACATTCATATCGGTTCATAAATACGAGAGATACATAATAACAAACATCAGATTGTTTCAAAATCTCAGCCCCCCTAGAATTTCAAACTGCCATATCTCTGCCATTTTTTAAGATATAGCAAAAACAAAAAAAAATCTCCAGAATCCTTGTCTCACGTCCTAACACTTAACGGAAACAATTTTTTGAAAAAAAAAAAATTAACTGTCCGCCATTTCGAAACAAGCGGGCGGATGAAGTTGGCCAACGAACTCTGTCTAGACCTTGGTATGTCCTATATACTATACATATTCAGTCACATCCGAATCGGTTCATAAATAAGAGAGTTACAGCATGACATACTATGTCAGATATATAGATATATAGATATATAGATATATATAAATCAACATTTGAACGGAGAGTGGTTTGGGGGTCTGAGGGTCATGATCGTTGAAAATATACCAACAATTTTTGGAATTGCTTTCCTCTGAACGGCTGCAACAGGTAGCTTTTTGTAATGAAAGCTACCTAAAATAATCCTCCTATAATAGAACCATAAGCAAAAACATACAATAACGCCTTTCGTGTATCCATGATTCCAAAAAACGTAGTATATATTTTGAAACCTAAGAATCTATCATATTTTCAAGATTCTAAGAAGCAATTATGAAAGGAAAGGAAAGAATTTTTTGCTGCGACTGATTTTCGGAAACGTTTCGAGTAGTTTTTGTAGTATAATAATTATAGCGCTATCAGATCTCAAGTAAATATTTTCTTGTTAAAGAACCATGTTTTACAGATGAATATGATAAATTAACAGCATTAAAATTAACATTGTAATTAATAATATTTTGTTAATTTTTCCTGTATAACTTTTGTTATATTGCTGAAAATTGTTTAATTAAGAATTCATAGCATCCTAAAAACCGATAATCCGATTTGAGAAATTTGATTAATGCATTATAAAAACTACTCGAAAACGTTTTTGAAAATCATTGGCAGTAAATTTTAAATGCTTCTTTAAATCTTAAACATATATTGGTTTTTGAGATTTATAAAGAAGAAAGGAATCGAAAGGTATCACGGGAGAGATTGTTGCATATTTTCGTGCATGACTATATTACATTTTCTTATATTAAAAAAAATATTTTTGTTTATTTACAGTGTAATCCACTTTTTAAATGTCATGTACCTTAGAAGTGTCACATGGTTGAATACTGCTTTGTATTTGAAAATCTTTTAGAATAAAATTAATTGAAATGAATTGATCCATCAAAAGGATTTTTAATTTACAAGTATCATACAAGTTTGTATATACAAGAAAGCAAAGTTATAATCTTTTTTTACGAATGATAAATTGGAAGTAAGTCTTTAAATGAAATCCTGATAAATATAATAAAGCATTTAAAGACGTCTGAAAATATTGAAAAAATAAATAAATAAATAAAATGTAAAAGTAAGGAAAGCTAGTGTCATTGTTTGCTTATAGATTTAAAATCAGTTTAAACATTTTTTAGAAACTTTGTTGAATTTAAAACAAATTCAATACTTTACTTAGAAATCGCAGATTTCAATTAAGTTTTGGTCGTACCAGAAGTTTCCTGAACCGAATTTAATTAATTGTGTTAACAAGATAATATGATGATTTGAACTTTGGGAAATTTCATCAATCTGCGATGCATACATAATGCGTTTAAGTTCTCGTATATCTGATCTGTAAGATAATAAGATATGATAATGGATGCCTGAATGTAAGACGAAATTCTCAGTTCTAAAAAGTTTTATATAGACTGAAGTGTAGGGTTTAATTACAATATCAAAGTTTGATAAATTATTTATCTCATAACTGCTGTTTAAAACTGTTTCATGGTTGTAAATTCAATCAATAAAAATGATTTTTAGATTGGTATATCAGTTTTAGATTAAGATAAAAAAATATTTAGCAAACGTTTTCATTATTTATAGAAATACATAAAAAAAGAATCAAATCTACATAACTACATAATACTAAATTTCCTACATACAAAAATAATCAAATTTCAGATAATGCGATTAGTAATATTTTGAAAGGTTTTTTAAAGCGTTCAGGTAAGTAAATATCAATCTGTTTTTGATTTATGGATTTATATATAATGAATTTATTTAATATTTAATAATATTTAATGAAATGTGCATTTTATTGAAAAGGTCCCCATATAAATTTATTTAATAATAACTAGTTTTGAAAAAATAAAGATGTGTGTAATACAATGAAAAAATCAAGGAGATATAAATAAAAAAAAAATTATTTATTTACACAAATGAAGGTGAGTATTATATGACTGAATATAAGCCATTATGAAGGTGATATCCATAAAAGTATATAGTATACGTTTAAAGAATCATATTACCAAGATTTACGTCTCTTCTTTCGTCAAAAATCGTTAAATGGTTAAAATTTTGAAGTTTGAGCTTTATTTAAATGTCATTTAACTGAATTCAAATGCTTTGTATTCCCATTCAAAATTTAATCTTTGAATAAGTGGGTAAGTTAAATATAAGATTTTGTATTATTAAAATATATTAATATTCAAAAGGAAATTTAAAACAATTTAAAGAATATAAATTATATACATAAATTATGAAATCAACTATATGCATACTATATCCATAATATATAGTGGCGACAATGTCATGAGAATAATCATAGTAAAATGAGATTGGTCATTGAACGAAAGGATTTTGGACAAAATATTGGCGCTCTTACAATTGTTTTGGATTTGATGATCCTACTTCTATCGTCAAGCTAACGTTTCAATCTTGAGCGTGTACAGAGACCGAAACGCGGGTTACTCGAATAATTGTGCAATGACGTCGTCTGATTTTCTCACGGTTCGGTTAAAACGGCTTTGAACGTTTTTGGGTAAAGTTATGGGCATGTTTACAATCAAACACTTCCGTCAACGAATCTACCATTACATTTTGATTGCACGAACATTGCAGAAAACTTCCTAGCCGACGTTGGCCTATTATATCATAGTCCTGTTAAAGGTAAGCCAATCAAATGGTCAGGACTCAAGTGTACAGTACCCCCCCCCCCCCAATCCATACAATATCAATAATATCCTATCCCAATACATCTACTGTATCATTTTTACTATATCGATAGGAATATTTTAAATTTCATAAATAAATACTGATATTTCGTTTTAGAGTACATTTCTATAAAAAAACATATAGATACTGCATTAAAGATACTGATTGAAAATACATATCTAACTATATGCATATAGGTTTTTGCAGTGTTATCTTTTACATACAATAATGTGAGACTATCGAATATAAACATTAGATGGTTTCTTAAAATCAAAGTATTTGAAAAAATGATTTAAAAAATACAAAATCTCTTCGAATTTCGTATCTTTTTTCATTTAATTCTCTGCATGTATCTGATGTGCCAGATTGAAAAAGTTTCCTTAATCCCCCCCCCCCCCCCCAAGTGTCATGTGTAAAATGTGTTTGAAACGTTCAGAAACTGTGAAAATAAATTTAATCTGTAAAAGTGTCACTGGGGGAATATTTTTGTACTCTCTTTTATTCCTGAATGAATGGTCTCTCTTAATGGGCATTGCCATAAATTTTAGACTGAACATGTAAATAGTAACCACACTCATTTACAAACTCTAATCTGTGATGTGTCGACTTTTCAGCAAATTTCTAATCCGAAATAATTTTAAAATTACTCAAATACTCATAAATTATAATGCAAATATCCATGACCTTCCGATTAGTAGTTCCTATCTTTATTACATACGAAAACGTTTCAACTATATCTTCAATTAATTATTTAAATTAAACATTAAGAAATTAAAATATCTCAGTATATCGATAAGCTTTTGTTATAGCACACTTTAAAATGTGTAAGTATTTCCTTTCAGAACCTATTTCTTTTCAATTAAAACTGTAACTACTTTCTTTAGAAATAAAACTAAATAATAAAATGCATACCAGCAGAAACAAAAATAGGACTAAGTTATGTACAACTTTAAGCGATAAAACGGACAAATATTTAGTATTGCTTATATGAAAATATTACCTATTCAATACATTTAACACCATAAAAAGTTAACATGTTGAATGTGTTAATGTTAGTATTTTTTTTTTCAATTTACACTGATTTAAATTATTTGCCACTATATTTATAACATATTAATATTTAAATATTTTATTTGCTTATATACATAAATATAAATATGGGTGAAAATATTATTTCAGGTACAGTTTTAAATTAAAACCATTAACACGGACAAGATTGTTATAGGAAAACGGGTGTTTTCTTATTATTAAAAAATGCTTTTGAAATACAAATTTCGATTTTGTAAAAATCAATACATAATTAATATAAATAAAATTATGAATTAAAACAAGATGTTTATGAACGAAATACATTTTTTCCTCTACGTTGTTTTTAACTAGCTTCTAGACTGGATTATTTCCAACCTTTTATTCAGTCAAAGCTTGTATCTATTTGTTTATAATTATGTATTCTTTAAAAATGAAGGACAATGGATATAGGAACATCGATGCAAAAAGTTTAATAATGTCATATTGTATTATATTTACACTAATAATATGATGCATACATATATATTTTTTTTAATATTTGTTTTCCAATAATATTAAATCTTTGTTAATAAACAGAAAATTACTTTCATAAGAAATCAGAAACAAAAAGAGTTTCCTATGTTTTTTAAAGAAATAATTATTCGATAAAACAAATCTAATTTGATAAAATAATTCAAACGTATTTTTTTTCTTTCTAATCATTTAAAAGCACGTAAAAGTTTTAATTATTTAACAATTTTCCAATTTCATAAAAAAAAAGATTATTTGTAAAATCAAATAACATTTGATAAAGTAATTAAAAGGTGTTTGATTAAACATAAATTTAACTTAAAACATGCTAATTTGTGTAACACATAATGCAAAGTAGAGTTCTTACAACGATGTGCATTTATCGCTTAAATAAAGTAGAGTTTATTATTATATAATTATTATAATCATTATAATAATTATAATCATTATAATAATAATTATAATGAAATAATAATTGCAAGTTCACAAGCTGTATTTAATTACATTAACTCATAATAACTTAAAACTACAGATGTGAATGTTTTAATCTTGTATTCTTTACCGAAGTTCGGTTGACACTGCGTGTTTATAATAATGTGTGTTTATATAGAATGCCTTTATGGGAGAGTGACGAAATATTGGTAGTAAAATGTGATTGGTCATTGAACGAAAGGATGTTGTACAAAAGATTGGCGCGCTTACCATTGTTTTGGTCTTGACGATCCTACTTCTATCGCCAAGCTAACGCTTCAATCTTGTGTTCTTTACCGATGTTCGGACGACAGTGTGTTTTTATAAAGTGCCCTTATGGGAGAGTGGCGACATACCGGTAGTAAAATATGATTGGTCAATGGAGAAATGATTTTAGAGAAATCATTGGCGAGTTTACCATTATTTTGGTCTTCATGATCCTACTTCTATCTCCAAGCTAACGTTGCATTACTTGTCTGAATCAAGAAACTATGAAACTTATTCAGAAGATTATAAAAAATTTCTGTAATGTGGGTACCTGAATTTCGCACAGAACGTCCAATTTGTGAACATTCACTGTGCATATGCCGCCATTCCTCTATAAGTGCACTGCAGATTCCAATTTTTAAATACTGTAGTCTTTTTATCGATTCTCATTTTTACAGAACGTTTTTCTGTGTACTTGAGTATATGTAGTTTTTTATTTCAGAAATACATATGTATTCCATTTAGTTAATTGTGAAGATATTAATTAAATTTCCTGTGGGCACATTTTCAAAATGTTTAAATTTATTGTAAATCAAGGTGAATAAATAGCCTCTTTTTTTAGGGTACAAGACACATTTTTAAGACATTTTTCTCAGTTTAAAGAAAAAATTAAATTGGGATACATTAATTTAAATTATGATGCGCTGAACAGATGGCGATCTCACTATGATTTCAGTTATTTAAAACTGTCTTCTAAGAACGAGGAATAATCATTTCATCTCATTTTACATTATTTTCTAATCTCTGATTATTTCCCTGGTAGGTAAAAATATTACGAAAATTAATTTAAATTAAGATGAATAGCCATAAGGAATTGGATGGCTATTATGTAACCTTCAATAAATAACAAAAGTTTGTATTAACAAAAGTTTTATGTTCTATAGAACATATTTAATTCGTAAACTACTCGTGAATCAAGCGGCAATATACAAACTTACCTTAAATGAAAACTATATTTTTTTTAATCCGAGACATTGCCCTGAGACCTCTCATTTACAGCTTCTTGATCTTTAAGAATGTGTTTGGATTTGAGTATTGGTTATTAATAACGATTTACTCTATGAAGCCTTGAACTTAACTCAGGATAGCATAACCAATGTGTTTTGAACCCGTCTGCAAATATTTGTTATTTTGTTTATCAAAGTACGAATACATACTAGGGTTAAGCAAAATATAATTAATGCTTGCAACATTATTAGTGCCGAAGAACTCTACAATATTTACAGAAACATTATTAAAATATCTCAGTTGTCAACATAATTTTAATCTAAAAAACTTTATTGCCAGTTTGTATATTGTAAATAATTTTATTCGTGAAATACCATTTTAAACAGTATGACAATGTCAGCTGTTTTCCTTTATTATAATTCAGCTATTTAAAAAAAAGCAAGAAAGCAGTTTTTTAATGACCTTGTATAAATAACAGCAAAACAAAACTAATTGACAATTTTAGTAAGGGCAGAAGTATAAAAAAATAATTTTGAAACTTAATTTCAGTATTATTTCCTTAACAATATATTATTTTTTTCATTTATATAGAACACGATTACCACTTCACATTGCCGATTTATCTCCAAAACATTTATACCCTTTTCACACTTTTTACAGCATCATTTATATTTACAAATTTATAACATTACCATTCCATATAAAGCAAAATATAAAAATGTATTTTTTGACTGATAAGTTTGACTGATATAATAATGTTCTGAAATTAAAAAAAAAAAAAATGTAAAATTACATGCACAATCTTTGTACAAATAAAACATTTTCCTATTTATTGTAAGTTGTAAAGCATGAACTTCAATCAATAAATGTTCTGAACCACCAATTTTGTTTTAACAATGTTCATTCATTTAAGTATCATTTCTTAGCACATAATATATGAAACCTATATTTTTGCGGTAGTTCCATAATCAATAACATCACATCACATTTCCAAACAGGGAATTTTTTTTGAGGACGATGATATACTGAGAACATTTATTGTGTCACATTTTCTGTTGTGGGAGAGCAATACGATATCCATTAAACCATTATCCCGCCAGTAATGTTATTAAATGCTTTTAATCTTTTCTGTTTGAGGATCAAGAATTCGTTTGACATATAGAAGATAGTAAAACAAACATAACTAGGATTATATATCATTACAAAGTCTTTACACATAGAGTCTTATATGAGATATAAAGATTTTATAACTGGAAGATGTTCTGGGATGCTGTTATACACTTTTCGATTTACTATATTTTATGTCCATTAGTTTTTAATGATAAATAATGTAAATTGGTGTTTGCATTTTTCTCTATATTTTAAAATAAATTACGTTGAATATATTTTTATAATTCACCTGCAAGATCATAAAATAAAATTTTGAAAAAATGCAGTGCAACATTTTTCGATTTGAAAAATCTTCAGATTAAAATCAGTGTTTCTTATTGAAACTGTATTTCTTTAAATACTTTTTTGGTCTCATTATTCGATATTAGTAATCATTTTGCCATCTGTACAGCAAAACAAATCTGCTCTCATACTACGGGTTTTCTTGTGTACTTCAAGAAAATTTAGCATTACATTTTGTGAGAGCTTAAACAATCATCTGTGATCAGGAAGGATTGCAATCTAGCAATATGCGTGAATTAAATGTAATCATATGAACAGTCTTCATTTTTAATTTATTATTATTATTTGTTTATTTATGATTCAATCTATATTATAAATCACAGCTATGTGCAAATTATTATTTTTATATTGCATTTTTAATAATTTGCATTTTTTGCATTTAATAATTTTATGTATTAATATTTAATTTATTTTATTTTATTAATTAAATAATTTTATGTATTAATAATTAATAATATATTTACATTTTCAATAATAATAATAATAATAACAACAATTATATAAAACAAATTTTTTATGTGCACAATCTTAATATTCGCAAATTAGTACTCATTGCTATTGGCGAAAGATAAATAATCGCTTTTTCACCGCTACGTACTTAAGTTAAGCTTCTGGTGACTTACCAGAGCCAACAGAAAGTTTTAGATTTACGCGTTTAAATTC
Source organism: Maratus michaelseni (assembly GCA_963931845.1). Classification (NCBI taxonomy): domain Eukaryota; kingdom Metazoa; phylum Arthropoda; class Arachnida; order Araneae; family Salticidae; genus Maratus; species Maratus michaelseni. Next base: position 114,118,869 of record OZ007588.1, read on the forward strand.
GCAAACTATTACGTTGTTTATTTCAGTAGTGCAATAAATAAATTTTTTCATAGATTTTAAGTTTAAGGTGATAGTAATTTTCAAGAACCTAAAAAAATAAAAAAATAAATAAAAATTAAAAATCTTAAATATTTTTGAGAAATGTGCTTAAAATTAATCAATTAATCATTATATGATCTGATCGATTAAACATACAAGTATGTTTTCCAAATATTTTGATACAGGATTTGCTAATGTGCATTTCACTGTTTATGAACCTATACAAATTAAATGAGTTATTCTACAGTTGAGATAAAATTGGCACATTTTTACTCAATTATTTTTGGTAAAGAAAAATTTCAACATGCGATTAATGAAAATCTCAAATATATCTATTATGAACAAACAATTGTTTCTACAGCTCTTATGAGTTTCTACAGTATTAAGAAATTGCAGCTCCCGGTCTTTTGCACACATTTATATCGCTTATTCAGATATATCGTTTTTATTTCCAGCACTACCGGAAGGAAGAAAAACTATTTGTTAAGCATGTTGCTAATTTTATAGTAATTCAAATGTAGCTAATAATAAATGTAGATAATTCTATTGTAGACAAGTGTGATTATCTTATATTATTTTTAGTAATTTATAATAATCGTTGAAAATAAAGTTTTGTCTATTTTACAGTGAAATTCTTTCTCGCTGCATATGTGAAAGTATAGCCATCGTAATGGGAAAAGTACATGTAGTCGTTCATGCGTTCAAATTAGTTAAAGTTTGTAGCATTTAAAATTTTATTGAAACAAAAGCTGTATCTGCACAGCGATCTCAATGAACTAGTGTAAATATATAATACATAGTTTCTATAGTTAATTGTCGCTTCAACAGATATCTTTCTGCTTACGTCTGTTGTAGTTGTTACTAGGAATGTTGCCAAAAAATAAATGACAAATGTTTAAGTATTTGAATTGTTTTTATATGTTTGATGTCATAGCATTTGTTTTACTTTGTTGACTATTTTATTATTTGCTGATCTTTTTATCATTGGAATAAAATATGAAGTTTAGATTTAGATAACATAGTTCATTTAACTACATAAAAATGAAGCCAATATGTATACAATTTACTTTCATGACAACATTTTTTTTTTTTTTTTTTTTTTTTTTTTTTTTTTTTTTCAGATTTTAAAAAAATCTCTTATGACTTTTTATTTTATGATTGTGATTTTTTGTAAAATATTTTATAAATATTATGTTAAGAGCTACTATATTTACTTTTTTGTATGTGTGTTTATGTCTGCATGAGTTTCAAAAATACTTGTGTTTATGAATTTTCTTAGTTTCATATTTTGGTGATATGGTTGAAGTAAAATTTGATTGGTTTAGAGGAGTTTACAGAAAAAATACTAACACAAATATTTGTTTACCCGTTAAACATTGCAGGCGAATATAGCTATAGTCTCCAATATGAGTTGGGATATATTAGACAAAAACTACCAATTTGTGTACGGGCCATTCCGATAAATAAAGGAACATAAAGTTTTAAAATATGGAAATGTAGTTAATTTTATTCTTTATATATATTCTTTTAAATTACTTTTGATTTCAATATTTTCAATTTGTAGATTTAAACATTAATATTTTAATGCAAGCTTAAACCTGAAAATATCTATCTAAAAACAGTGTTTCATTTAGCAACATCGTAGCAATTTATAGCTTTAATTTATAGCTGACATTTTAAAATTAAATATAAAAATCATATTAAACTTTGAAAATATGTTTAAGAATATTAGAAAAACATAAAATAAATGATAAATATTCGTATGAATGTATCTCACAGTATTGAACATTTTTCTGTCATTCATTCGTAGACACAATCTGCTTTCTGCAAGTAAACATGAAAGCACATCAAAAGGCTTTCATAAATCGAATCATATTTTTTAGAATCTAATCTTTTTACCAGACGAAATGCTTTAAGAAATTTAATTATGTAAAAAATTCTAGTGTTTTGGAATAAGGTCTGAATGTGAAATAAAGTTTAAGGAAGTTTTATGTAATGGATTAAAGTGCATTTTTATTTAACATGTGGAAATGTTTTCATAAAGTGTTTTCCAAAAAATTGATAAAAATTCATGTTAAATAAATTTAAGCACATTTCTTTACATTGCGTATAATCTGGCGGATGATTTTTTTTTTAAATTCAAGTTGCCCTATACAAATGTACTACCGAATAAAAAAAAAAATGTGTCAGCTTTCGTAAATACGCATAATCTAATTTCTAATCGAAAACATAAAAGCAGATGAAAAGGCTTTCATAAATTGAATCATAATCATTAGAATGTAATCTATTCAACAGAGAAGGTGATTTAAGAAATTTAATTATATATACAAATTCTATTATGTGTTTTCGGAGTAAGATCTGACTGTGACATAAAGATAAGGCATCATTAATTAATTAATTAAACTGCAATTTTATTTAACATATGGAAAGGCTTTTCGTTAAGTCGTTTAAAAAAATTGATAAAACTTCTTGTTAAATAAATTTAAATACATTTCTTTACATTGCTCTAGCGTATAATTTTTATTTCAATTGGCTTTTTTATGCAAGTTGCCCTATACGTTTCACTACCGAATTTTTTTTTTTTAATGCGTCATCATTCGCAAACACGCACCGCATAATCTGCTTTCTAATAGAAAACAGAAAAGGGCATCAAAATGCTTTCATAAATCGAATTAGAATCATTAGAATCTAATCTAGTTAACAGATAAGATGCTTTAAGAAATTTAATTATGCATAAAAATTCTATTATGTGTTTTGGAATAAGATCTGAATGTGACATAAAGGTTAAGGCAGCATTATTTAATGAATTGAAGTGCATTTTTATGTAACATATGGAAATGGTTTCGTAAAGTCGTTTTCAAAAGAATTGATAAAAATTCATGTTAAAATAAATGTAAATAGATTTCTGTACATTGCTATGACGGATAAAAAGGTTATTCAATTGGATTTTTTATACAAGTTCCCTATACAGTTGACTACTAAATTAAAATTGTTAGTGTGTCATCGTTTGCTAATACGCAATTAACCCTTTCATTGGCAAGTAATTGTGTTTCTGTGATAATGATTTCTCAGCAGAATATTCTAATCAATTTATTTCAAAATATGAAAATGCAATTTGATAGCTTTTTTTGACGAAAATTAAAAATTAAAATTTTTATCAAAAACTCCATCACTCCTCCATCGCCTTTCAAGGGGTTAAATATTGTTTCATGTAGTAGGTCATATCTTATTAAATATTTATATATGCATTTATGTATGCAGTACAAACGTCCTTTTCTACTCTGACAAATTTGCTAAAAGTGTCGTTATTTGAAAACTTTTGTTTAAACCAGTCGCACAAAATCTTTCCCAGTTTCTCAAAAAAAAGAGATTTTCAATATTTTTCTTTTCTTTGACAAATTTCCCAGTTTTTCAGATTTTAATTCCACAGAGACCTCTTGTTTTAGGATGGTTTGTAACGTGGAACAAGCGATACCGAACGATTTTACGAGATACACTTTAGTTTATTTGGAAACTTTGCATTTTTCGATCATTTCTGCCTTTTCGGCTACAGAGAAACATTTTCTTTTAGACATCCTACTTTTGACAAATAATAGTTCATCGTTACTTTCTCACGGGAGTATTAACGGCGAGGGGAAGAACTGTTTTGATAACAAACAACCAGTTGACCAATTGGAAATCATTTTTGTTCTTTTGAAAAATTTTCTATGAATGAAAAAAGAACAAAAAATCCTGAGGTACTTGGCCTAAAATAACGTACCAAACGGGAAACGTTAAGAGTAAATAACGTAGAATCGAGGTACTTTTATCATTATCGGAATAGGAATTTTCTGGGACCGACGAAAAATGACGTAGGAAGCGGGATAACGTACGAAACGGGTTACGTAAAATCGGGGTTCCACTGTATATATATATTTAAATATATATATATATTTATTTCAATATAGAAAATTCCATATATTGCACGTCAAATTCCCCTTCTTAACTTGAAATAATCCAACGTAAATTCATTGATTATATATTTTAATTGTTACTGTAATGGGTGCAAATACAAAAATACATTACTTTTAAATGCTAAAGGTGTAAAATTAACAACTATAATATAAATTAAAATAACTTTTATTAGTTGTTTTACATGTTTCGACTCTTCTGAGTCATTTTCAAAAACAAAATGAGAATATTCTAAAGCTGCACGGGCTTTGAAGTTATTATTTACATGTACTTTTTAAAAAATTACGCACGTTATCTATTATTTTTTACTTGATTGTTTATTTTCATATCTTTGAGCATGGAGTAATTCTAGCCACAGTTTCGGTAAATTAAAAGATGTCGCATCGTTGCATATTGTATTTTTGCGCGTGAGTATCTCTATGGTTTCTCTTATTACGGATGGATAGTGTAGACTGGAGGGAAATATTATTTTACTTTCATTGAAATTTATTTGGATGGTTTCTTCTTGATATAATCTTGCTAGGGCTGTAGTTTTTCTATTGTATTTAATATCAGCTATATGCTCTTTTTTTCTGCAATTAAATTTCCTTATGGTCATGCCTATGTAGTAATTATTGGATCCGTCTTCTTTAATAAAAGGTATTTCATATACTCCTGAATAATTCTCAAAATTAATTGCGTCAATTTTACTGCAAATGATATTCTTTAATTTCTTAGGTGGTTTGGCTATTAAGCAGATATTGAAACGTTTAAGGCTGGGTTTTAATTTTTCGAAAAAGCTTGGATAATATTGCAGAGTATAAAGTTTGTATTTTTGTGAATCAAATTTCTTTTCTGAATACTTATTATTGGTGATATCTATGATTAATTTATTAATATGGTGTACTGTAAAACCATTATTATAGGCAATTTTACGAATATTATCTAATTCATTATTCAATTTATTTTCAGTAATATTATAAAGGCTCGTTTTATGAGAAATCTGTAGGCTGAAATTTTGTATGTAAAGGGAGAACCTGCGTTATTTGGTATGGTAGATTGGTTAGCCATGTTTTTCCGGAAAACAGCTCTGTAGATAGATTTATTTGTTTGTTGAACAAATAAATTAGAACAAATAAATCTATCGACAGAGCTGTTTTCCGGAAAAACATGGCTAACTAATCTACCATACCAAATAACGCATGTTCTCCCTTTACATACAAAATTTCAGCCTACAGATTTCTCATAAAACGAGTCTTTATAATATGTACTGAAAATAAATTGAATAATGAATTAGATAATATTCGTAAAATTGCCTATAATAATGGTTTTACAGTACACCATATTAATAAATTAATCATAGATATCACCAATAATAAGTATTCAGAAAAGAAATTTGATTCACAAAAATACAAACTTTATACTCTGCAATATTATCCAAGCTTTTTCGAAAAACTAAAACACAGCCTTAAACGTTTCAATATCTGCTTAATAGCCAAACCACCTAAGAAATTAAAGAATATCATTTGCAGTAAAATTGACCCAATTAACTTTGAGAATTATTCAGGAGTATATGAAATACCTTTTATTAAAGAAGACGGATCCAAGAATTACTACATAGGCATGACCAGCAGGAAATTTAATTGCAGAAAAAAAGAGCATATAGCTGATATTAAATACAATAGAAAAACTACAGCCCTAGCAAGATTATATCAAGAAGAAACCATCCAAGTAAATTTCAATGAAAGTAAAATAATATTTCCCTCCAGTCTACACTATCCATCCATAATAAGAGAAACCATAGAGATACTCAAGCGCAAAAATACAATATGTAACGATGCGACATCTTTTAATTTACCGAAACTGTGGCTAGAATTACTCCATGCTCAAAGATATGAAAATAAACAATCAAGTAAAAAATAATAGATAACGTGCGTAATTTTTTAAAAAGTACATGTAAATAATAACTTCAAAGCCCGTGCAGCTTTAGAATATTCTCATTTTGTTTTTGAAAATGACTCAGAAGAGTCGAAACATGTAAAACAACTAATAAAAGTTATTTTAATTTATATTATAGTTGTTAATTTTACACCTTTAGCATTTAAAAGTAATATACTATTACATGGTGTTATATTTTATTATATTGTTACAAAAATACAGTTTTAAAATTATAAAAAAATTGCCGATGTTAAAAACACATTCAATGTTAAAAACAGAAAATTCCTTAGCGCTTTCGGCTAAACGTTTACCATCATCACAAGATAAAACTAGTCGAAAACGATTGTTCAGAAGAAGTACACTGGACATGTACAGATCGATCGAAACCAAAAGATTATTGTCTTTTGGTTTCGATGGAGGGTAGGACGGAAAATGAGGTGATGTCATTGAAAGCTGGTGTAGGGTGGGCTAATCAAAACCAAAAACACCGGTGATACCAAGTAAATTATACCAAATATGCAAAATATTATAAGATAATACATCTTTGCATGTATAATTGCCTCTTTTCAAAATTAAGGAGTGCAAATATAGGTGAACACTTATGGGTTCACCTATGTAAGGATTACTACACTGTTTAAAATTTGCAGCAAACTGTCCAGTCATTTGACCGTTTTTATAGAAAATGGTTACATAACCGTAATTTAACTCTTTTCTGACCATAATATGGGCAATAATATGGTCAGAATAGAGTTAAATTACGGTTATGTAACCGTTTTCTATAAAAACGGTCAAATGACTGGACAGTTTGCTGCAAATTTTTAACAGTGTAGCTTAATTGAAATTGCGACCTCTTCAAATAATCATCATATCTACATCTACCCTTAATTCTGCATTATGGGTTAGATATGTTGATGACATCCTGATTATATAGATTGATTCACGGTACTTCTGCATTAAATGAATTTCTGACGCATGCTAACAGTATGGATAGCAAAATACAATTTACTTGTGAAGTAGAGAAAAATGGTTCGTAGCTCTTTTAGATATAGAACTTATATAAAATATTCCAACACATAGCACCGATGGAAAAATTTATAGAGAACCTTGCAGATCTAATAAGACAAATTCCTACAATAGTAATGATCCATTTAATTACAAAACTGCGGCATATAGTTTTTATATCAAAAGAACATTTGAGTTTTGTTCAGGGGTTTATTTAAATGATGAATTGAACAATATTAATGTAGAAATGGTTTTTGAAAGAAATTTATCAGCAAGTTACTTTATGAATATAACAATAAAAAGTCTACAAAAGTTAATAAAGATATGCAAGCTTCGAAATTTTGCAGTATTGATTATATTCCACAAATTTTTGAAAGAATTAGAATACGCATTAAAGAAATATAATGTAACTCTCATTGCAAAGCCACCAATAAAGTTAAAATATCTGATACATATAAGGATATATCCAATTAAAAATGGATATAAATCAAGCGTTCATATCAACCTTTTTATAGTTAATAGCAATTCTAAAACATATTCATATGTGGGCATCACAACTCGCAAGTTAGAGTAAAAGATTAAAAAACATACAAATTACACAAAAAAGGCTAAATTATCTACTGATCTATGCCGGTAAAATCAAGTTAAGGACATTGATGTATGTTTCAATAAAGCTAAAATAATTGCAAACTGTTCATACTATTGAAATTGCATAATTAGAGAGTCCCTGGAAATTTTGAAAACAGGCAATAATACATGTAACGATGTATTATGTTATCAGATTTCGCATATTTGGTATAATTTACTTGGTATCACCCGTGTGTTTGGTTTTGATTGACCAAAACACACACACCAAAATTCAATGGAGCCACCTAATTTTCCTTCACCCTCTCCATTTTATTATTTTTTGGTTTCGCCCGATTGCTACCTGTCCAGTGTACTTCTTCAGAACTGTGGTTTTCGACTAGTTATATACTCTGATCTTGGCTAATGTTTATCCAAAAGCGCTAAGGAATTTTTGACATGTGCTTTTAACATCGTAAATAGTTTTTTCTGCTTTAAAACTGTATTTTTTTATTTGCACCTTTTACAGTAACAGTTAAATTAAATAATCAATGTATTTACATGTGATATTTCATAAACATTTTACTTCTATATAAATCAACTGTACATAAAAGTAATTCTATAAACTGTTCGTATTCCTTTATATATTTTTTTCTCTTGATCCTTTGATAATACGAGATGGTCGCCTTAGAACATCGACATAAAAACTTTTCTAAATCCCGAAAGTTATTGATTTGAATAATTTGTAAATTTAAATACTCGTTTCTTGACAAATTTGATTTGATTTATGTAAAAATTAGTGTAGCGAAAAATTATCATCTTTAATATGAACTTATTAATAATTTTCGTAATTAAAAGAATATTTTTGAATCGATTTTGTAATTTATCATATAATTATTAATTATTATACAATTATTAAAACTTTTGTAAGAATTTTAAAACAGTTGAAAGTTTCCAGTACACAATAAATCATTTGCAGCTTTAAATAATTAATTAATAAATCAGGGCTTATTATTAATTTAATTATGATTCGTTTGAATATTAAACAGAATTATAGTATATATATAGATTTAGTAAATGGATATTGCATAAACACTTAATGGAGTTCCATCTTAGCTTCATAGGTATTACTAAAGTTTTGATATCATGTTATCCCTAAACTTAAATTAAGCTAATCAAGTTTATGTTATTACTATCTTCAAAATCATCTAGTTTAATGCTATCCAATGTTAAATAGAAATGTTTACAGTAAGTAATCCAATCATTTCATTTTAAGGAATATTTGCATGGTAACGTGATTAACTAAAATAGCTAAAATGCACACGCTGTATAATAAATATTTTAATTATTTAATGGTTTGGAACCTAAATTATGTGTTAATGAAAGTATTTTTGATAGTTACTGATGTCGATTTATGAAATTTGCGTTATGCTTGCTTTTTCCACCGATCACTGCGAATGCATGTGGAATGAAATATAGACGGCATTTGTGTGTAAATATTTTTATGAATTACATATGAATGCGTTTAAAATGTAAAAAAAGCTGACTTCATAGAACATCTAATATGTTTTCTTTCAATACCAATCACTATAAATGTCTATGAAATGTACTAGTTCATAAATATATTTTTAAGAATTTCAATAAAATGTGTTTGTAATGTATCTGTAAAATCAATTGGGTATATATACGGGGGGATTTTATTTGAAATTTATATATTTTAGCGAAGACTTTCTATTTTGAATAGAAATTGTAAATTTTCCCAGAATAACCGGAAGATGACCTTTTTATCATTAACACGTTGAATGTCAAAATTGAGTTGTGCCACCTGACGCCGACTGACCTCGAACGTACGCCTACGGCACTTCAAACACTGTACACAAGTTTTATAGAACTTTTAACGAGACCTGTGTGTTCTACGACTGGTGGAGGCGCCACCACCTGTTGACCACCCACATTTTCCCAAGGATTGACGACATAGCTCGTTGCGATTTGTGGTGGTTCCCACCTTATTGGTAAACCACCACTTTACACCTGAGGATGAACCGGAGTCCGTCGACAGCTTCGAGATCCGGACTCCCAGAAGGGAACCGGCCTTAGGACTTAAGCCGGATTTCCCCGACCCGTACTTGCTTTATCATAGCTGTAAGGACGTGAAGATCTACAAAGATAGTCACTTGTCCCTTTCGCAGTGGATTACAATTCAGATGAGGCCGGACAGTCGACCCCTGCTTGCGAACGTTACCATGCCTCTGAAATGTAAGATAACGTTAGACAAACAAAAACATAAACATAAACAAGCAAACAATAATAAAAACAACAACAAACATTAGCAAATTAATAAACTTAACAAAGTAACGCAGAAACAAAATGCCGGCTCACGAGACGAGTCTCGAGTCTGCGGACTATGCACCGTTTCTCCCTGCGCCGCGGGGAGGTTGATTTGTGTTCAAATGCGGTCATTTAATTGTATTTCATTGTATGTGTCATTTCATTGTATTTGTGTCCACATGAACCCTAATCCAATTTATATGAACTTCTATTCTTGTCGTCTTCATCAACTCCCTGATATCGGCTATGCCCTGTGCTTTGGCACAAGACCGTGAAGCGCATGCAGCGCAGTTCTCGATTTTGAGTAGATGTCGAGTTCTCCGCTCCTGATCACAATGACCTCGACTGCAAAGACTTCCTAACTATCTGTGAGACGGAACTGGCTATCCTCAACAGGCACGGCGAGAAACGCGCACCCTACGGTGTTGTTTTGAACCTTCCGTGTAATGTGTACACGCGGTCCTCAGAATGAGGTCCGAAGTCCACTGGGTCCCCTAGAGGACATCTCGTCTGGCAGAGGGCTTTCAGATGTTGACTAACTCGGAGTCTAGTACGATTCCGTCAACGCTCCTATTCCAAAAGAGAAGGGCCGTGAAGTCCCTGTCCAGCTCCGCATTCCATGGCATAACATTTGGTCACGCATAAGAGGAGGCCTTTTGGCATGCATAGAAACCTGTTAGCTACTACTACTTTGCCGTTGTACAAAATAGGGGCAGCATATAAGATTATACGCTCCACCACAACGGCGTCGGGCATCTAGCGAAGCTTTGGCTTCAGACCCCATTTGGCTGCGGTGAGCCGATTCATTTTATGCAGTACCTTGAAAGCCTTTTCCTGGGCCGAAGTCAGGTTAGGCATCCAAAGTAGGTGAGCATTGATCGTAATGCCCAAGGGCAGAATAATTTTCTGATAGCTATCCGGTTTCCCTCCATACGGGGGGGGAGGACGGCTGATACCTGAGAGTACACTTAGGTGGAATGACCGTATAACAGCACTTGCCACAGCTGAACTCGAAGCTGCATTATATCGCCCAACTACGGAAAGCTGATACAACCGGGCCGAGGATCGTTGCGAACATCATGACAGCCGGGCTTCGTGCTGCTACGAAGATGTCATCGGTGAAGACGTGACCAGTCCACGCCACACCGTCTTGTAATCGTCTTAACAAGATCTCAATCACAACCAACCAGAGGTACGGGCCGAGACACGAACTCTGTGGTACGTGTACGTTAAATTAGTGTTCCCCGTCTAAAAAGACGATTGACCGATACCATAGGTAGTCGTCTATCAAGCCTAGGAGAAACGGTTCGACACCGAGTTTCTCAAGGAATCGAAGGATATCGGTTCTACGAACACTATTGAACGCTGATTTCATATCAATCGTTAGAAGACAACCCCAGCAGCTAGAGATATCGGCTAAATTTCGGCATATTATAAGAATTGTCGGTAAATGAACGGTAATCGTAAAGAGAAATTCACACGATATCGTCTCGACAATGACTTCGAAATCTATAGTTGTAAACCAACGACAAACTTCGACAGTAATTTAGATTAAAGTCGGAAATAAATTAGATAACACTCGTGTTTATAAATATTTTTGGATGAAACTAATTGTGTGTATTAAGCTTACCAATGTCTCGACCTAGTTTGTTAACCAGTTTGGTCCGCCCTTTTGAAACAAAATGGCGGCCATTTAAAGATTAAAACTAAAATAAATATACAAAAAATTACAAATTCTAATTTATTTTAAGCTTAAGTGTTAGGACCTTATACAAGGATTCCGGAGCATTCTTTGTTTTACCTCTATCTTAAAAAATTGCTGAGATACAGCAGTTTAAAATTCCAGAGTGGCAGACTTGAGGAGATTTTGAAACAAGGAAGCACATTACAAAATTCCAACGATTAATCTATGAGTTTTAGTGAACGCGATTACTCGCAAATTATTATTTTCGTCATTGTAATCATTTTCCCAATCACACGCATAAAACTAGCTATTCATATCCAAATTCTCGCCAAAATTGGCGACACTTGACGAAATATCGCCAAATTTGGCGACCAAAAATAAGTCTTCCTAAATGAAGCCAATTTGGCTATAGTTGACTAATTTGGCAAACTTCTTATTTAAATTCAGTATTAACGAATCTTGTGTAATCGGGTTCTTTGCATTTTAGATTGCTGTTTCGAGTAACATTAGCTAAAATTTTAATACGAAGATATAGAAAAGCTACCTTTTCCTCCCGGTACAGACCGGAAGGACTTTTTGTAATTATGGATTAGGAAATATTGAGTTAATAAAGTATTTTTATTAGAAATTATTAATTTAAATTTAGGAATTAATAAAATACATCGCTCAAATTGTAATTAAATAAAATAGGACATAAACAAAAATTGTATATATTTTGATATTTAATTTCTAAATGTTATGATGTGAATTGTTTTATACAGTAAATCATCTTTTTTTTCTAAATTTGGAGACACATTTACTTTTATGCTTTTTTGAAAAGTTAAGAGAATATATTGTAAAATTCAAAAACTGTATAATTAATCAAAATGTATGAAAGTTCGTTTTAATTCAAATAATAAATTTTACTAAATGGGAATATTTTCCATAAAAAAATGCAAAAAGATATACGTATCGAGTGTGTAACTAATTAAAACGTAAGATATTTATTTTTATTTAAATACTAATCATTGCTCTTTATAATGATTATACAATAAAAATACATTTAATTGCAATTACTATTTAAATTACAATTAATTTATGTTTATAAGATGCAAAAATACTTACAATATAAATAGTATAAGTAACTAACAAGTAAAAACGTAGTTTTTAATTTAAAAGATAATGTTATTTGCATCTTACAATGGAAAATTAATTTCAATTTAAATTTCAATTGTAATTAAATGTAATTTTTTATTGTAAAATCATTAAACAGTAATGTTTAGTCTTTCAGCAAAACTAAATTTCTAACGTTTTAATTACTTACACACTCAATAGGTAAATATGTTTTCATTTTGTAGTGGAAATTATTCCTATTTAGCAAAATTTATTATTTTACTTAAAACGAGCTTTCATGAATTTTAATTAATTATACACTTTTTGAATGTTACAATGACAAATATTCTCTTAACTTTTTAAAAATGCATAAAATAAAATTTCTCTCTATTTTTAGAAAAGAAAATAGATGATCTATTATTCAAAACAATTCACTTCATGACATTTAGAAAATAAAATCTCGAAAACTATCCCATTTTTAAAAAACGTCTTATTTTATTTAATTACAGCTCTAGCGATGTATTTTATTAATTCCTAAATTTGTCTTAATAATTTATAAAAATATTACTTTAAAAGCACAGGAGTTTCTAATTCATAATTTAAAAAAATGGATTTAGAGCAAATAATTTGTTGTTTATAATTTCGGATATTTTCTCATATTTGTGTACGAGTTTTCCTGTATGATATCGCTAACTAATCGGCAAAATATCATATTTAATCGCACTGAACTCGACAAAAGATTACCAAGTGATCAGATGATCGAAAACTAATCGGCAAAAACTTGAATATTGATACAGCAGTAATCGCAATGTAAAGGTCGAGAGGGGAATTGTTGGCTGGATAAGATGACTTGTCTGCTGACCTCAGGGAGTGAGGTCGTCTGCACGAAACATTAGTCGGCTTAGGACATTTGATGGAAGTTAGGCCAGGGATTATTTGCTACTTGGAATGTGTATTCTCCCCGCTTCTTTGATTCAGCTCTACACAACCGGAGTGCATCGACCGTACTAATATTCTTACAAAAGCTGTACTGCCGTTCATCAATCAAACCGTTAGCTTCTAGATAGAACACCAGTCTAGTTGTACACAGCATGTCTAGAACCTTCCCCAGGGTCTGTAGGATACAGATCGAGCGGTAGAATGCAGGGTCGCTACGGTTCTCACACGGTTTGGGGAAATTCACCGCGGTGGTCCGCTTCCAAGTGAGCGGAAAACAAGACACTCTTAAGCAATTGTTGTACATAGAAAGTAACCACTGAGGATGTAACTTGAGGACCTGTCGGACGATCTCGAGACTGAGTCTGTCGTGGCTGGGAGCCTTATTAGTCGGTAGCGATTCTACTTCAAACTCCAGATCAAGAATGGAGAAATAGTCTGGTGCAGCGGTCCTAATGTTAGCGACCTGGGAAACATCATCGGCCTGTAGTAAATTGCGTCTAGCAAGTTCATCCTGAGATTCCTCCCAGGTGAAGACTTGGTCGACCGATGGGAGCACCAGCATAACCGGTGCTTCCAGCCTCCACGAGTCCGCACCCCCTCAACTACGTGACTTAGTTTAAAAAAATCTGTGAAAAGTCCCCCAGAAATAAACCTTTGGAGCGAGGCACGCTTTGCGTGCAGGATCGCTTTCATGTACGATGCGCGTTTACACTTATAGAGAGAGCTAAGTTTCACCCTCTGAGCCAGCTCCAGCGTTCGTTGTTACCGTCGTCTCAGCGTGCTCAACCGAGATCTCTGCCTGTCCACCAACACGTCTCCCGATTCTTGTCCAACCTGCGTTTCTAGTTCTTGCTGCACAGCCGAATCAAATTCCACGCCAAATGTTTAAGTCCCTCGTCGGGGGTTTCAGGCTCATACGCAGTCAAATCCGCAGCTTGCAGATCGCAGAGAAAATCATCACAGACCAAATCCCTCTGTCGTCGACGACGGTTGACGTCCTAAGAAGTCGAGAGGCTGGTCTACCTATATAGGCTCATTTCATAACTCCAAGGGACTGAACGTCGAAGGGACTGACTCGTAAAGGACTGAACATCGGATATTTGCCAGTCTGTTATGTGTGTAGCACAAAATCGGACCGACAGGACATTGATCCACCCCTGCCCTTGCGAGCTTTTAAAGAAGGACAGGCTATCAGTGTCGTTCACGATAAGTTTGCGTTCGCGGCGAAGGCGATAAGGTCCCCCAACCCCGGCAGATCTGTCGGCCATTGCCCCCAGATTATTGACTTCGCGTTAAAGTCGCCCACCAAAACAACAATGTCGTTCGTGTAGGTTCCTAAAAGCGTAGCCAAAGGTACGAGCACAAGGTCAATGTCCGATGAAGGGGCAGATTAGCACAAGACTGCTAGTACCTCCTTACCTATCTGCAGCGGATAGCTATCCTGTCAGAACGCCGTAGAACCGTGCTGAATGTGATGCGCTTGTTTAAATTAATTATATGTAAGGATTTTGTTTTAAAAATAATTTGTTATTTTAAATACATTTCAACCTTTTATTGAACCTCAAGATTTTATTAAATAATACAAAAGTAATATCACATTGGGTTACAAAGTTCTAGATAGGACCAATCTTACATTTTTTTACTTTAAATTTTCAGGGATAGTTGCCCCCCTTAAGCCCCCCTTTAGTTTTTATTTTTATAGTAATGATTTTTGTAGTGCATATTTAACATATCTATTGTAGATTTTATGTAGTTTTTCATAAAGAAGTATTATTGTAATATAAATACCAGATAATATGGTATTTTTATCAAAAAACATAATCAATGATTTTGGCCATCGTTCCCGAACCTCAGAGTTATATGCCCCACTTGATCGCTCCAGCCAGTAGCTCTGGATGTAAGAAGAAATATGGCTGCAACCTATGAACTAACACACTATTCGATACCTGTTTCAACAACATTCATTAAATATTTCAAGAATAATCTCTAATAAATACATTATATTTCATCTGCTGCATCTATATCTTATAAAACATAAAACAAAAGCGAAACTTATCTTTATTGTTGAATATAATTTTTATTTAAAGAAATAAATAACTGCAAATTCGTCTATTGTACTTTATTATACAGATTGGAAGAAGAAGGACGTTACTTGGTCCGTTACGTGTCCAATATCTGAAATTCAATGACTGGGGCAACTAACCCGGTGGGGCTTCTAACCTGGAGAGATAACTCGTACCCTATATCACATTTGTGCAAACGTAAGAATACACTTTATATACTTTTTTATAGTTTAAGCAGCTACTACTTAATCAAATAATATATTTATAAAAGGTATTGTATATAATATCAAATAATACTTTTTAATATATATTTGAAGTTATTTTAAATTTTTAACGGTCTTAAAAAAACGATGTGTTTGAAACAAACACCAATTTTTAATTTAATACAAAAAAGTGTAATAAAATCAAAATACTAATTTAAACATGAAAATTTAATTTTAGTAAGTTTAAAAAAATTTTCATTATAGTGAAACAATTTAATCAACTTTGTTTCAAAATAGTAATGAATGAAAAACATGAATTTTGAATCTTAATTAACGTAGAACAAAAAAATCATATTTATATTTTTCTCTATAAAATAGATATTATTTAAAAAATAAATCAAAATACGACAACTTATTAAAATACATAAGAAAATGAATTTTTTGGTTCTTCACAATTCTCGAAATTAAAAGAGCAACTACGTTAATGCGAAATATAGAAAGAAAAAAATACAAATTAAATTCAAACTGTATATCATATCTTCCAACAGTGAAAACATGAAAAAGTTTGATTATATTTTCAGCGATTTAATCAACGGTGTTTTAAAATAGAATTGAATTCAATTGTCAAACTCTTAATTAACTTAAATAAGAAATGCTTTATATTTTTAATATAAAGATAGGTACGGTTTTAAAAAGATAAAATTATTTATTTTTTCTTTACAGCAAAGTTCGACCTTTGTATACGATAAAATATAGCCTTTTATTTTTCGTTTAAAACACGAAACATCTGACATTCTTTTAGTCACCGACACTAATTTGAAATTGACATAAAGTCATATATATATTTTTTTTTGTTGTTTACATTTTTGGAAATTTAAATAAGTTAATATAGTTTTTGGGAGAATAAATTTTATATAGTGTCAATTATGCGACATTGGATCATTCATTTTAGTTATTAAGATTGCAATATTTCACTAATGAAAGTTTATAGCTCATTTTTTATACACACGCACATATACATACCTATTTGTATATATATATATATATATATATATATATATATATATATATATATATATATATCCGATTGAACTCATTTAAGACGAGTATGGCTAATACGAGGACACTTTCGAAACAAACAATTTTCACATTAAGAAAAGTTCGTCATTTAAATATATTAAGATAGTCTCCGCTTAATTACGATGTACAAAAGTATTATCACGCATAATACGAGCAAAACATCGTTCATTTCAATTTGAATTTTCGCGAAAATTGAGGTATAATTAATAAAGGAAAACCGTCACATCAGTGTAGGATCCAGAGCACGAGAAACCGTTCATTAAATTCCCGTTTCACATTTCTATCTTTATTGTTTTTTATCGCTAGAATGAAAACAGAATTTTGTCAAGACAGCAATCACCCTCAAAAAAGATGCTCTTTTGCTTAATCATACTGACGTCATTCTATTTCCTACTGAACAATTTAATCCACCTTCTACACTTACGATTTATACTTTATGATTACGTTAGCATCTTTTGTTCATGTTCTATTAAACTTTAAAAAGTTGAGAATCTCGGCTCGCAAGCAACCAGTCAGTGAACGACAACGGTAGAAACTTTTGTTGGGGTTCTGTACGAGGCTAACGAAAAAGACAGGCTACCGCGTTGCATTCCACTTATTTTTTTTTGTACAGACCGCTAGAGTGACGTGATGCTCTTTTCGTACACCTGCATTGGTGGATTCGAGCATCACGTGTCTCCCGCGGTCTGTAAAAAAAGATACACGTAAAGCACCGCGGTAGCCTTTCTTTTTCGTTAGCCTCGGTTCTGTAAATCTGACGAAACCCTACTCATCTCACGCCTCAGTCTGTCTGTCTGCCAGTCACAGAGTTCGTACTTGGAAACTGTATCATTTAGACACATGAAAGTTTGCATATTTATAGGGGAATAACTTCTGTCACATGACAAATCATAAAATTTTGAAATAGTCTTATATTATTTAAATTAATTGAATTCATTTAATGTCATCCGACCATTTCTGCGATTTTCATAGATTTTAAAACAGAACATTAATTGCATTCTTTTACAAGTAGGCTAGATGGTTCGTTAATAGCGCATTTCTTCCTAACTCAAATGTTACGGGTACTGTTCTCGACGATAGAAGTAAAAATTTTCGTTTTTACATTTCGATATCCGATTGATTTAATTAAAAGGGCTATAGTATTTATTTGTCATTTTAAGAGTTTCGTTTCAAGTCCAGAAAACATTTTTATTACAATGAAAACAATTTAATCAACGATGTTTCAAAATAGTAATGAATGAAAAAGATGAATTTCGAAACTGAATTAACGTAGAAGAAAATTCCTTTTTGTAATTTTCGTCGGAAAATTTATACATAAAATAAAAATCTAAACACGTCAAGTTATTGAAAGACGTAATAATTAGATTTTTTGGTTTCTTCTTGATTCTCGAAAATAAAAGCGCTACTACACTCTTCCGAAAAACAGAAAGAAAAGAATAGAATAAAAAACGGAAATTAAATTCAAATTGGATATTATATCTTCAACGAGTGAAAACAAGAAAAAAGTTTCATTGTACTTTCGGCGATTTAATCAACGATGTTTTAAAATAGAAATGAATAAAAATGTTACATTTGAAATATTAATTAACTTAAATAAGAAAACACTTTATATTTTTAATTTAAAATTGAGTACAGTTTTCATAAAATTATGTTTTTGTTCTTTTATAGCAAAGTTAAACCTTTATATACGGTAAAATATAATCTTTTATCATTTGTTAGTAAATATACATACACTAGATCTTTGATATTAATTATTTGCAAAATTTAAAGAATGAAAGAGTATAGCTAATTTGTAATTACACACACAGGGAAAGAGCGACATATATATATATATATATATATATATATATATATATATATATATATATATATATATATATATATATATATATAATTTTCTCCTTTGGCCTCATTAAAACTATAATTCTGTGTAAATCCCATTAATCTACATTATTTTCTCGCTCCAGTATTTCGATTGTCAAAATTCAGTCTAGCTAAAAATAGTTTATTCCAAATTCATTCTCTTAAAAAAATGGCTCATCGCGATGTTCTATTAAAATTACGCACTTTTAATTCATTAAATAAAATGCATCCGAGAATTTATTCTTTAAAAACACAAATCTCCCAGCTAAAAATATTTTACTCTCTTCAAATAACAACCTATATATTTTTATTTATTTTATTTTAAATCCCTATGTTTTCTGACAAAATAATATTACTTCTCAAATTATGAAAGTTACTTTAATCTCAATATAAAAATTTATCTTGGCATCTTGCATGCCCGATTAAACGTATGTATTTCTTTTCTTTTCTTCTCTTCTTATTTATTCGAAGGAATTAGATTCTGCGGGAATATTCTCGAAACATTTGTTTGCCGCGCATTTTCCAGCTCACGGTAAAATCGCTTCAATATAAGAGCGCCGAAGAATTAATCCGAACGCGCTGATTGGTCGAG
This sequence comes from Maratus michaelseni, assembly GCA_963931845.1. Taxonomy (NCBI): domain Eukaryota; kingdom Metazoa; phylum Arthropoda; class Arachnida; order Araneae; family Salticidae; genus Maratus; species Maratus michaelseni. The sequence continues at coordinate 114,138,186 of OZ007588.1, forward strand.
AGACTTTTTAGTTAACATGTATTCTGGAGCGTTCAAGAAATGATGTACGGCGTTTTTCCCGCGTTTGGGTGAGAATGTTCCAGGATTCGGTGGTGTATGCAACCCCGACATGTACTCCCTAATCATAGAACATTCTCCTTGGCTCGCCGATAGATTCTAAAAAAGAAATGCCTTTTTAAGAGCAAAGATGTCTTCTTATTAGTTAAAATTAAATCATCAAGCCACGGTATTAAAATCAACACGTATGGATTGAGCATTATAAAGAGTAAAGCCTAGCCAGTTTGTTTTTGAGTTTCGAATAAAAGTGAAATGGAAATGGACTGTCTCTTCTTTGCATTCTATACGTACACTACGAAGTGAGTTCTCGGTGCTCGACTGTAAAATTCCTCGGAGAAACCCTTGCCTTGAGTATGATTCTACAAAAAATGTGATGATACACGTTAAATCGTGACATTATTAAATTTAGTCGACGAGGATTTCGAGATATTTTTAAAATTGACCAGGATGATCAGATACTTTTAAAAGCCTAGTGGATATGCCAGATGCAGGTGCTTTTGTTCGACCGGTTTTGTTCGATGCTTTTGGTGCTGGTGTATGGACTTCAGCTATTATGACAGTGTGGAAATTCAGATCGGAATATGTTTATGTCACTGAGTGAGATTTGTAAATCCTTCGGATGGAATTAAATGGAACTTTGATGATTGACTGTTTTTGGTGCTGATTGAAAAATTTAGTCTTTGATATGCGGCCAAGTATAAATAAGACACAGTAGTTGTAAGTTATGTTTTTTATGATTGAAATTTTTATTTTGTGATTTTATGCTATTACTGTTAATGATTATTTAAATTCTATTGTTATTTAAATGTTCCTAAGATCGGGGCTTTGTAAAGAAAATAGAATACCTTCTTATATTCATATTGATAAAAGTAATAGAAATATGGATGAAATTAAGATTATTGCATTTGACCCTGATTCGGGAATGGGGATTCAGCAGTGGCTAGAATATTTCAACCAAATTTGTAGCAGAGAAAATAAAAATGAGGGATGGAAATTTAATCATGTATCTCAATATCTTAAAGGTGAAGCTCTTAAAGTGTATGTTAATGACTGTTTAAATTGTGATAATTATGAACAAATTGTAAATATTTTAATAGAGAGGTTTATTGACTTAAAATGCCCAAAATTTTCTGATTTTACTACACTGAAACTAGATAAATTGCGTGACTTAGAAAATTATTTTAGAAAAAAGGTAGAGATAGGTAGGCAGTTAAAATTATGTGAAACCATTCTGTTACAAGGATTGACTGATGGATTACGACCGGAAAATCAAAATTCCATCAATGTAAATCATCCTGAAAATACCACTGACTGGTATAAAGTTGTAAAACAATTTGTTGAAATTTCTCCAACGGTCAATACTAAACAACCAATCAATCAACCGTATCGTCAGCCAAATTTTTCTGCTCCCCGTTTCCAAATGCAATCTTTTCGACAAAATTATCAGCCTTTCCGACCATTTCGGCAAGAATATGCTCCTCGGAATTGGCTACCAGCACGACAAATTAATCAGAGATCTCCTAATTATAGGAATCCTGTACAAAACAATAATTTTCAAAACCTTTATCCAAGCAGACCGTGCAGAATTTGCACCAATAAGGGGGTCAGAAATGCTTACCATTGGGAAAGAGAATGTGTTTTTATAAGTAATACTACTCCCTCTGATACTCCTAATGCTTCTTCTTTTGATTGTAATCCTGGTAATGAATGACAATTAATAGTGTATGGATACACTCCTAGTTATAATTTACCTTGTATTGAGGATAGTGGTTCCACAATTGCCATTTTACCATTGAAATTTGTAAGAAAACTTAATGCTAAAATTGAGAAAATACCTACTACTATTATTGGTCAGGCAAAAGGGTTTATGGAAATTAATCAGAAGTGTAGAGTGCTCATCAGGGTTGGGAAAATAAGTAAATGGGTAGATTTTCTAGTATGTAATATAGATCTAAATTATGCTATATTGGGGTTAAAAGAGTGTTCAAAATTTGATTTAACAATTAATTGTAAACATTGTATTGTCAAACAGGGGAAAAGAATTGTAAATAGAGGTGTAGCCATACAAAATGCGAAATCTCTCCATTTTCATATTGTTGATGTTAATAAAGTGCAAGTGAATAATGAAAGTATAAAATTTGAAAATGACAGTAGTAATTTTGAAAATAAGTATGATCATTATAACAAGTTTAATTTTTATCAAGAAAATAACAATTTTGAAAGTAATGAAAAGCATAATGATTTGGATTTTTATCATGATGAACAACTAAATTTTGAGAACTGTGGTAATAGTATAATTATGCAGTCAAATGAGGAAAATAATGACTATGAAGTGCAACCAGATTGTAGAAGACTCATGACTCCTCAAATTTCTCGCGAAGTTAATAATTCTAATTGTGAACTAATGGGGGATATAAATTTGATTCAAAATGGGGTTTTAAGGGAATTAATTCAAAATTACATGGATATTTTTGCTAAACATAAATATGATGTGTGTATAATTAATATTGAACCGCAACGCGTTTATCTTAAATCTGACCTACCAATATCTTTGAGGCCTTATAGAACTTCACCAGCTGAGGAAAAAGAAATTCAAAATCAAATTCAAGGTTTGTTAGAAGCAGGATTATTTAAAGAGAGCAACAGTCCTTATTCGGCTCCTGTCACTTTGGCTATGAAAAGAGAGGAAGGCAAAAAGACTAGATTATGTATTGATTATCCAAAATTAAATGCAATAGTAAAAAATGATACCGAGCCATTACCTCGTATCGATGGGATCTTGGATAAATTGAGTGGTGCTCAGTATTTTTCAACTTTGGACTTAGCCTCCGGCTACTGGCACATACCCATACATCCCGCAGATACTGAGAAATTAGCTTTTGCTACTAGCTCTGGGTTATTCGAATGGTTAGTCCTCCCATTCGGGATAAAAACGGGACCCCCGATTTTCAATAGAACTATTAGAAGAATCCTAAATAAATACAAAATAGATTTTTCTTGCCACTATTTCGATGATATTGTAATTTTCTCCTCCTCTCTAAAAGAACATCTTGATCATTTAAATCAAATATTCAAAATTTGTCAATTAGAAAACATTAAACTCAAATTATCCAAATGTAAATTGTCTCAGACTAAGATTAACTTTTTAGGATATGAAATTTATGATGGAATTCTAACTCCTGCAAAGCAAATATTGAAACTACAAAGGAATTAAAACCCCCAACAAATATTAAACAATTGCAAAGTTTCCTAGGATCAATAAATGTTTATCATAAATTTATAGATAAATATGCTCAAATTCGACAACCTCTTAATAAATTACTTAGAAAAAATACAATATGGAATTAGACTCCAGAATGTCAAGATTCTTTTAATAAATTGAAAGATGCTTTAATCCAAAAACCTATCCTTAAAATTTATGATGCAAAATTACCACTTCATATGTTTGTTGGCGCCTCACAGATGGCAGTAGGATCAGTACTTAAACAACCAGATAAAGAGGGGTTTCTACATCCAATTGCTTACCATTCAAGGAATTTGAAGAGTTATGAACAGAATTACTTCATTACAGAGTTAGTGTTTAGCGATTAAAACAACTCTTGATAAATTTTATCATTACTTTCATGGAGTCAGATTTACCATCCATACTGACCATGCATCTCTAGTTTGGTTAAAAAATGTTAAGAATCCTAGAGGAAGATTATTCAGGTGGTCTTTAAAATTAAGCATGTTTGAGTATGAAATTAAGTATGAAAAAGGGTCAACAAATGTCGAAGCTGACATGTTGTCCAGAAACCCTGTAACTTTTTTCAACCAACATATTAATTTATTGTTAGATAAAGATGAAATAATAGAGATGCAAAATAAGGAAAATGTAAGTGATAGCAAATATCGATCAGAGAATGGAATAATCATACTTAAAAAACATGGATTTCGAAAAGTGGTAGTACCAATGGCTTTAAGAAAAAAAAGTATTACATATTGCACATGAGAATTATGAACATTTAGGTATACAAAAGATGCAAAATTTAATTTCTCCAAACTATTATTGGCTTAATATGACAATAGATATAACCCAATATGTAAAACATTGTGACACTTGTCAAAAAAAAAAAAAAAAAAAGAAAAAAAGATTTGGCTTATTACAAGCTCTACCAGCCACAGATCAACCTTTTGAGTGCCTTTCTATTAATACTGTGGGTGGATTTAATTATTATAACTCAACAAAGAAAATTTTACACATAATAATAGATCATGCCACAAGATATGTCTGGGCTTTTCCATCTAAAAATGTTACATCAGCCACATATATTAATTGCTTAAAACAATTTTTCAATAGTCAGGTTCCCCAATCAATACTCAGTGATAGGCACAACGCATTCCGGTCACCTCAATTCAAAAAATTTCTCAAGACACATAACATTAAACAAAGATTTACCTCTTCACATCATCCACAAACGAATGGGAAGGTTGAAAGTGTTAACCAGACAATAGTCACTAGATTAAAATATAAAGTAAACTCAATCTCATCTAAAATTCCATGGACTCGGTTATTAGAGCAAGTCATTCAAGAATACAATAATACTCCTCATTCCATAACTAATTTCCCACCAGCATATCTATTTTATGGCAAATTACCTTATAACTCTCCTTTAAATCAAACTTATTATCCACCTGTTCAAGAAGCACTAAAAATTGCTAAAAAGCGTAAAAAGAATTTCACTTCAAAAATAAAAGGTTATATGATAAAAAAATTTGCTGAGTGTCCTTTAAAAGTAAATGATTTTGTAATTTATGAAGAATTTAAATATCCCAATACTAGGAAGTTGGAACCCACTTTTTCAGGTCCATACAAAATCATAAACAAACTTTCAGAAGTGACTTATGAAATAGACAGATTTAATTATGAAACTAAAGCCAATTCAGTAATTGTACACGTTTCTAAATTGAGACAATATTATTTTACAGATGATTTCCAATTATTACATGAAAATACACAAAAAACAACACAAACAACTGCACATACAGGTTCACAACACCAAACATTAGTAAAAACAATATATTAATTTCTTCCAAAAGTTTTTATTTACAAAAAAAAAAAAAAAAAAAAAAAAACTTTTCTAAAATTAAAAAATAAATTCTTTTTACCAGGTATATTCTTGGGTCGACACAGGGATACTACTTGTGTAAATTCAATTAACTTTAAATATAAACAATAACTTCTCAACATTACTAGGTGTCTTCTAGCCTGATCAACTAGTTTTGGTACTTATTTTTGTTGAGTCTATTAAATTAAAATTAAATATTCTATATAATTACAGTTTAGTAAATATTATTTATATTATTTAATGCATTCACAGTAACTATATTTACTTTGTTTAATACAATAAAGGTCTTGAATTATTCTTAAATGCTGATATTCTGTATTAGTCAAAGTTGATATTGTGATATTGTAGTGAAATATTTTAAGAGAGATTAGTTGAAAAATAAGGATTGCAATAGTGTAAATAATAGTTTTATATTCCAATTCTCTGTCATCTATCTATCTAACAACTATTATTATTATTATTATTATTATTGTTATTATAATTATTATTTTGCTTATTACTTAAAAAAGTGTAAAAAGAAGCATATGATTTTACACTTAACTTTTGGTAATTAGCTATACCCGATTATGTCATAGATTTTAGTAGTTAAAAGAAGAGTATCAGAAAGGGATATTATTGTTCACAATTGTTGGTTGAGTGAATCCTATCTAAATATTTGGGCATCTAAATTATTTAGTATTGGAAAAATAATATATTGTTAATTTTTTTATGCACAATTCGGCTAGCAAAAATTTATTTCCTGCTCTTTTCAAGTAAGGAAACAAACAGATTTTGGTTATGTAATTTTTTTTTTTCCTCAACCAAGAATTTTATATGGAATGTAATATTTACTGTGATATATTACTAGAGTTTGTTGATATTATTTATTATTTGAAGAGATTTATTAATGTTATTATTTATTAAGAGAATATATTAGAAAAATGTTGAGAGATATTATTAGTAAGACAAATAGAATTATATTTACAAATTGTTGACAAATTGATTAAACTGCTTACAATGAATTGTAGTTATAAAATATATGATGAATTTGAATTTTGGTACCAAGGTTGTGATATACCTAAGTAGTGTATATACCAGTAAGTACAATATAACATAAAAAAGTAAAAACAAAAAATTACTGATTGTGACAAAAGATAGCTATCGCATGGAATAATTTAGCTCTAATCTCTAGTGTGACCACGAAAAGAGTGGCACCATAGATTAGAGTGGGGTCAATCCCAAACCACAATAGAGACGGAAAAAAAAGACTGAAATTTATTGAGAACTGTTTGAGACTGTTGTTGCGCAAACAGTGACTGTTTAAGATTACTGAAGCTTCAGAGATCAGTTTCTTCAATTAGTATGTATAGTATTAGTATTCTTCAGTTTTTTTTCAATTAGTATGTATAATATTAGTATTCTTCAATATCAATGTAATTCAGTTTTCAATGTAATTAATTTCCAACTTTTTATTTATTATATTGAATTATTTATATATTATGTTATTAATATTATTTATTATGTTAGTTTCTTCTTAGTTTATCTTGATGTATTCTCATTTATTTACACTTGCAAAAAGTAAGTGTTGTTGTAAAATTTATGTATTTTAGGTTATGCTTTACTCTAGAAAATTTTTCTAATTTCTATTCTTCCAAAATTTTAAGGCAAGAGCTTTGTTCGTGATTCTTGGTGATTTAAAAATTAAAAAATTAAAAATTTTAGAATTTTTATAATTTAGGAAAAATTCTCAATATATATATTTTTTGTCACTTATCTGAACTACTGTTAGGGAACTGCTGTTCAGATCAGCTTGTTTTTTTTTTTTTGGGAAGGGGTTATGAAACAAATTAAAAAAAATTTCTCCGTTGGCCTCATTAAAACTATAATTCTGTGTAAATCCCATTATTCTAAATTATTTTCTCGCTCCAGTATTTCGATTGTCAAAATTCAATCTAGCTAAAAATAGTTTATTCCAAATTCATTCTCTTAAAAAAATGGCTCATCGCGATGTTCTATTAAAATTACGCACTTTTATTTCATTAAATAAAATGCATCCGAGAATTTAATTCTTTAAAAACACCAATCTCCCAGCTAAAAATATTTTACTATCTTGAAACAACAACCTATATATTTTTATTTATTTTATTTTATTTCCCTATGTTTTCGGACAAAATATTATTACTTCTCAAATTATGAAAGTTACTTTAATCTCAATATAAAATTTTATCTTGGCATCTTGCATGCTCGATTAAACGCATGTATTTCTTTTCTTTTCTTCTCTTCTTATTTATTCGAAGGAATTAGATTCTGCGGGAATATTCTCGAAGCATTTGTTTGAGCGCTTTTTCCAGCTCACGGTAAAATCGCTTCAATATAAGAGTGCCGAAGAATTAATCCGAACGCGCTGATTGGTCGAATTTTTAGTTAACATGTATTCTGGAGCGTTCAAGAAATGATATACGGCGTTTTTCCCGCGTTTGGGTGAGAAGGTTCCAGGATTCGGTGGTGTATGCAACCCCGACATGTACTCCCTAATCATAGAACATTCTCCTTGCCTCGCCGATAGATTCTAAAAAACAACTGCCTTTTTAAGAGCAAAGATGTCTTCTTATTAGTTAATTTTAAATCATCAAGCCACGGTATTAAAATCAGCACGTATGGATTGAGCATTATAAAGAGTTAAGCCTAGCCAGTTTGTTTTTGAGTTTCGAATAAAAGTGAAATGGAAATGGACTGTCTCTTCTTTGCATTCTATACGTACACTACGAAGTGAGTTCTCGGTGCTCGACTGTAAAATTCCTTGGAGAAACCCATGCCTTGAGTATGATTCTACAAAAAATGTGGTGATACACGTTAAATCGTGACATATATATATACATATATATATATATATATATATATATATATATATATATATATATATATATATATATGTGTGTGTGTGTGTGTGTATCGATGTACGTCGTAATTTCCGTCAGCAAATATATATATATACATATATATATGTGTGTGTGTGTGTGTGTGTGTATCGATGTACGTCGAAATTTCCGTCAGCAAATATATATATATATATATATATATATATATATATATATATATATGTATATAGTGTTCATAAAAAAAATCCTTGCTTTTGAAGCAAATTTTTTTAATTCAATCATAAAATTAGATTCATGTTATATATATGTACTTAGTACTTAAAGGTAAATTTATCAAGATTTGTACCATTTAGTGGATTTTAATGTGGGTCCCGTGTGTGGCACGGCACACTTCTAAACGGTATTCAACCTGTTCGTCGAAACCTCTTCGACCGCGTCGTCAGAACGATCTTTTCGAACTTCGTTCACATGAAGTACGGATTCTATCAACGTTCTCTTCTGACACTCGTGTCCTACTAGGCTACGTTTTATTTAACACACTTCCCGTTTCTTTAAACGCACGTACTACTGACGAATGGTTTTACTGTAAGCGCATTAAACCATACTCGTGCAGAAAATTCCATAGCAGTTGCCAAGACAGCAATCATCGTCAAAAAAGATGCTCTCCTGCGTAATCATATTGACATCCCTCTGTTCCCTTCTGAGCAATGGAATCTGCCTTCTACACTCAGAAAAAGAAACTGATTAAAACTACAAAACATATTTTTTGAATAAATTTTGTTGTTTTAGCAAAATTGGAGTAAAATTGAACCATTTTACTTCAATTAACAAAACATTTTTGCTGACGATACAATTTTTTTTTTTTTGGAATTGCACAAAAAAAAATTGTTGATTCAAACAAAATTTTTATTGACCCATATTTAAACAAAAATTTTGTTTAAATATAGGTCAATGGAAATTTTGTTTGAATCAACAATTTTTTTTTTTTGTTAAAAACCAGTTTTTTTGCAATTCCAAAAAAAAAAATTGTATCGTCAGCAAAACTGTTTGTTAATTGAAGTAAAATGGTTCAATTTTACTCCAATTTTGTTAAAACAACCAAAATGTACTCAACAAAAATGTTTTGTAGTTTTAATCAATTCCTTTTTCGGAGTGTACATTTACGATTTCTGGTCTATGATTGCGTTAATATCTTTCGTTCATGTCATATTAAACGTTAGTGGCTGGGAAGCTCGACTCGCAATCAACCAATCAAAGACTGCCAACGGCAGTCCTTTTCAGTTAGAAACTTTTTTTAGGGTTTCGTTTATCTGAAGAAACCCTATGCATCTTAAATTTCTGTCTTTCTGTCAGTCACACAGTTTGTACTCGTAAAGTTAGAGACTTCAGGTTTTGCATGCTTATAGCTGAATACCTCCTGTCACACGATAAATTATAAAATTTTGAAGAAGTCTTACATCATTTTAATTAAATGAATTAATTTAACGACATCCAACCGTTTCAGCGATTTTCTTAGATCTTAAAACAAAACCTCAATTTCAGTCTTTTACGAGTAGGCTAGATGGTTAATAGGTAGAGCGGATTTTCCTCCTAACCCAACCCGTAAGGCATGGTGACGTCACGGCGACGTCACTGTGAAGTCACACTGTGACTTTGTGACCGTCGTCGTGACGTCACGTGACGTCGATGTGAAGTCACTGTGACATAAATGTGAAGTCGTTATGGCCGTTTTCAAGGCTTTCAGTGACCTCACAATGTGACTACTTTGTGAAGTCACCGTACGACTTCAATGTGACAAATGTGACGAATCTGCATCGGATGGGGTGACCAGATTTTACCCGAATCCTATCCGGATTGTTCGGATCAACATTTTTTTATGCTACAAGTTTGTGACGTTTGTGACGACACTGCACCGGGTCGGGTGACCAGATTTTACCCGAATCCAATCCAGAAAGTTCGGATCGATCTTTTTGGATTTGTTTGGCTACAGAATAGATTTGGATTAGTGGTCGAGTGACCTGATTTTCGTGAACCCGATCTGACCCGAGTCGGGTATAATGTTTTTACTGTAAGTCTTGTTATAAGGAATATAATCTTGCATACGACCGAGTAACCAGATTTTATCAGAAATTGTAATACGACACAATTTCTGATGTCGGATGGGATCTAGAGTCATTCACGAATCCGGTTATATACTTCTTGAAAATGACTAAACATGAATGATGGTTGACTAAAATTATATTTCGATTCAACCAGTATTCTTACCCTAACCCAACAACAACAACAACAACAAAAAATCTGTTGACCCTCAACCCGACCGAACCTGATAAATGATTTCGCATAGATTCGGATAACAAGATTTTACCAAATCACGATAAAATCGACGATAAGGATTGGATCGGCAATAATATTTTTTGTGCAACTCGTATTCTAATTAAAACTTTGCATCTGATTGGGAAACCGGCTAATGTAGCCGTTAAGCAAGAAAAGTATAAATGTTAAAAACGCATACTAATATAAAAATAATATGTGAATTCATTAAAAATTATAATAAAAGTTAATACTTCAATAATATGAACTTCTATTGTGCAAATAAAAACTTTTTAAATTAACTTCTACTTCCATTTGTTTTATGTAACCACCAAAAATATTGACAATAATTAAAACAATGCTATTTTGCTGTTAAGTATTGAAGTCTTTAAATGTGTATACTTTGCCATATCTCCCCTCGCTCAGTATCACGAAACTTTCTGACACATTTATGAACAAATATTTAAACGCTGGACACTTGCATGCCTGATTATTAAAGCGATTTGGAATGAATAGCGTTTTCTATTTTTAGATAAGTGAAATACTTAAGATCAATTTCGGTCACGTTTTTTTTTTCATTTCTGACGCTGCGCGTCGGTAATTCGGTTCAAAACACCGACTTTGCTAGTGTTTTCTGAAACATCTTCTGCCGTTACCAAAAAATGCCATTCTATTAAATATATTCTGATTAAGAACACCTGCCAATTTCATGTGTTTCCGAATAAAAATGAATTCAGAAATATGTCAGAAATTAGTTATTTTGGATTTGTGAACAATGAAATATTTTGATAACTAGGAAAAAAAAAAGAAACATCCTTTAAGAAGAGTACACGGAAAACAGAAGTTAAAAATATTAATTTCCTGAGGAGATATTTTAAATATACGAAAACATCCTTCGCCCATAGGTTTAAAATTAGCGAGGGCAGTAGGAAAGTTCACTGAAGAACAGCCTTAAGCATTGTCAGAGGAAACACAATTCCATGTATTCTGATACTCCGAAAAATGTTCTCATTATATATATATATATACTATATGTATATTTGTCTTACGTGGCGCGGAAATAGGGCTGAATTTCTACCTTATCGTTGGCAACAATCGTAGTTTCCAGAGCTCAGACCAATGAACAGACAAGATTGTGTTAGCTCCGCCTCCAATATGGCGGAAAGTGTCAGAGCAGTGAAACTGAAGCTAGCAATTATTAAAAATAAAATAATATGAACGTAATCCAAAGCGTCTGAGATGATTCCTCATTTTAATTATGAGAAATAGTGTTAATTTCAAATGAATTCATTATTTTTCAAATGAATTCATTTAGAATTTATTTACGAATTTCACCCACACAAAAAATCGGAGATAATAAAATATAAACTTTCTAGAATGCCCTGCTGCCATCTGTTGCCGTTTTATTGAAGTAAAAATAATTTCTTTTGCAGAAATCTATAATAATCAATTAGAATAATAAAATGTTGAACGAAATTTAAACAATCATTGATGATAAACTATCTTCCTATCACGTTTTTTTTTTTTTTTTTTTTTTTTTTTTTTTTTAAATGAATTTAAGCCGTGCTGTACAATATTATAGGTGCTAATTATGTTTCTAAGATCCTCTTTTCTCAGTATTTAAATTATTTATATGTCCATTAGTAGCATCAACTAAATGCATTTTTAGTTGTGTTTTCAACGGAGTTTTCAATTACTTTTTTACATTAAAAAAATTGTCAATTTCATATGTTCAAATGATTTATTGTAGTACTTATTCCGGCTAGAATTACTAGAAAAATAAAATGAGGCGAGCGAGCAAAGCGAGCTGTGACCGCGTAGCGGTCTCAATGTGAATTGCCTTGCAATTCACCGGGGGGTTGGCGAGCGTTAGCGAGTAGGGGGCTGAGCCCCCTAGTATATATATATATATGTTACGGTCAATATGATTAATCCGGACATAATGGCCGGTTATTATTAATAATACCGGTTATTATTATTAATGACCAGATTAATCATATTGACCGTAACATATATATATTAAACTCCATACAAAATCATTGTCTCAGTAATCTAATAAATGTAATTCTAAATTCAGTATTTTAAATATGCTATCGAAATACATAAAGTATTCATCTTGTGATAATAACAACAATTAGCTTGAACAATTAATTTTTAGCATAAATATTTGATTAATTATTGATATCCTAATTGGTAAATGTATTTCAAAACGAATATTGTGTTTATTTAGTATAATTTCATTAAGTTCAGATTCGAAACGCAATTATAAAACAATTACCTATTACTTTTTTATATGAAGTCCATTACTGGCACAGTGGATGTCCAGTACTGGAATGGTGGATGCCCGTTGCTGGAATTTTAAGTATTTTCATTTATTTCTATTGGTACAATTAAATTTACATTCACAAGTGAAAATGTGACAATGAGATTGGTTTCATATTGTAGATACATTCATATATTAAATTTAAAAAGTGGAATATAATAACGATAACTAGTAATTAAAAACATATTTTTTAAAGAAATTACTTAAAAGTACCCGTTACTGGAAAGAGTGCCCTATTACAATAATATAATGATAATTATTTTACATTAATCCCTCAGACGTAAATTTCTCTATTAAATATTTAAAATTTCCAAGTACTTCCTTACGTATTAGCCATCGTGTTATTTTCGTAATGCTGCAAAGTTCTATATTAGATATTAATTCCTAATGTTTAATAATAAAACTCATATTTTATGCAAGACATTTCATATATTATTAATAATAATTTTGATCAAGTCTCTTTAAAATGAAATACATTACGAATAAGAAATAGTACCTGTAAACAAATCTATGGAAATTCACAAAATCTTATATTTATGTTTAAAAATCTATTAAGTCCTAAAACATAATAAAATAAGAATATATCGTTTTACATTATGAATTAAAAATATTACAAATAATTAATTTAAAACAATGTAAATTTGTAACTCTTAAGTACAGACAAATTGAAATTAATTTTAGCATATTTTGTACTTACCAAATCTTAATGCATATCCATCTAAAAAATCTTCGCGTGTTCCTTTATCCATTTTTAGCAAATTATTAATGATGTCATATTAGAGGGAATCTTTTCCAGCAAGAAATTTCGGATAACTGACACTTATATGTAACACAGCTACCACGAAATTCCCCAGCTAGAATTCTTCAAAATTTGAAAATAAATGAAACAAAACTTGAATTCATCTTATGCTTACAAGTTACAACAGTTTGAATAAATAATCCTTCCGAATGAAACAACCACTTTTCAAATTTATCTTGACCGCAGACGATAGACGAGTCCATATTATAAATAATGAACAGCTGCTCAATTTCCTTACCAAAGAATAAATGTTTTCTTCTTCCCTCCCCCCTCCGCCGTTCACTATGTATATGTTGTTTTTCAGGCTTCAAAATAACGCTTTGCAGATGATACAATGAAAGACTTCCGTTTATTTTATTTTATTTTATTTTATGTCAAGTTTGATAAATGCAATTTTTAAATTAAAAAATGTCGAGATTTTTTCCCTTCCAAATATGGGCTAGAATAGCTATAACAATTATATTGAAAATTAAGAGATAAAATAAAATGAAATAGTATTTTCCTTCTAACAGAAGCAAATTACTTATTTTATACGTTTATGATATTCATAACCTACTTCATCCATAAAGAAACGAAAACAATTTAAATAAAGCCCTAGCATACAAAAAAGAAACTTTGCTTTTCTAAAAATATCGGATTATCTCTATTCGCATTTTGTCTACATTTTAATAGCACTTCACAGTGAACAACACTTCCCTCCACTGTATTATTTTTCTGCCAGTTCCGATGATTACAAGTAATTTATAATTGACAAAATTCTTTGAAGTTATTTTAACACTAATTATTAATTTTTCCTACAAAATAAAACTTTTATATTTTTTTAATTACAAAATAAGTTAAAAAAAAAATAAAAAAAATTACATTTTCTAGTTTTCATAAATAAGTATGTTTCTATGATAATTTACAATTGCATAATTAAAAAGATATATATATATATATATATATATATATATATATTATGCTGATAATTTTATTTTAGTTAGATAAATGAATAACTGAATATAAATTACTTTCCAAGAGGCATAATAAATTACTAAGGCTCTCAAATGCGTAAAGATGACACTATGTATGTTTCTTCTCATTTTCAAAGATTTTTTAAATTCACATTTTTGTCACAGTGTGAATTCCCAACATGTTAGTACTTTGGTCACAGATGTGACGTGACATGCGTGATTTACAAAGACGTCAAAGTAACGTCACAAAAATTAAAAAAAATTGACTAGAAAAGTATTTTTACGATGAATAACATGTTTGAAATAGCTTTGTATGTTTTTTTTTATAATTTTTAAAGAAGTCCACATTTTAGTCACAATGTGACCTCACTGAATGGTGGCATTTTGGTCACAGATGTGTCGTGACAACTGTGACTCGCATTGACGTCACTGCGACCATGCATAAGGTTCCGAATTCTATTCTCGACGACGTTAGTTGAAATGTTCGATTTTTACAATTCATCGGCCAGTCGATTTAATTAAAAGAACTTTCCTATATTTCTGCCATTTTAAGGGTTTAATTTTTTTTTTAAAATCTAAAATGAAATCACGTAATTAAATATGATTTTCAGAATATACAAATATATGCTCCTACAATCGGTTAAAAAAATGTTCTTTATTATTTTTCATTTGATATAAAAAAATAGATTCCTCTCGTTATCATTTTATTATTAAATTTAATACTGCTACCATATATGTACTTATTGATAAAAATATTGATAAATGTTAAGGATAATTATAAATTAAGGATTTGGATTTATTCATTAAAGTTTGTACTGTTTTGAAAGTAATATTAAACGGAACCCTTTGTGCGATCTTCAATCACACTTACCCTCTTGTTTTTAATTGTTTAATATATTTCAATTAACACGGAGCATTGACAAAGTGTATCCGCATGTTCCTGTGACTGGTTGATTATGAGCCGAGTGTTAACGTCTTCTGTTTTTACTTACCCATCATACGTAGTATAGGGTAAGTCTTGTAATCGTTTTGAAAATCGAAAAATTTTTTTTGACGGATTTACACGTTTCAGACACTGGAGATTCCGAAAAACATATTTTTAGAAAAAAAAATTTGCCGTCCGTCTGTATGTCTGTGTGTGTGTCTGTGTGTGTGTCTGTAAACGCTCTATCTCCCGAAAAAATTGAGATAGAGACTTGCAATTTGGTATGTACTTAGTATGTAATAATGGGAAGAAGCCTATTTCATTTCAATAACCTCGATTAACCGGAACAATTTTTTTCGGACTCTCGAAATATTCGTTCTGATGAAAGGTATATAAAATTTTTCTAAATTGTTTATTTTAAGAAATGAATATAAAAGACAATAAAAAAAAATAATTTTGAATAAAGCATGAAGTCGATCGGATAATTAGTTGCCGAGATATTTGGAATCCTATTTCCCACACTCTTCGATTTTTCATGACCCTGTATTTCATCCAAATTTCACTTCAAAGATATATTTTAATTGGAAATTTGACGCTTAATCAGATGCAATAAACCGCTAGTTAATAGGATTATTATTTTTGGAGTTATAAGGAAAAACCTCTTTCAAGCAATTCAGTAATCGAGCCTTTAAAGTTTGTGACGTCATCAAGCCACGATTTTATTTGAATTGCAAAGCATTTTATAAGTAGTTTACACATTTTTATTTTAATATTTTACATTATGCATATCCATGATGGGTAAGTATTACGGTGGCCCACAACGACTAGTTTACATTTTAACGACTTTGGAATCAGAACTGTGATTGTAAATTTAGTGTTTTTTTTTTTTTTGTTTGTTTTTTTTAATGCAAATGAATAAATTCATTCAGAAAATGTAGTTTTAATTTTAAATTCTTTAAAATGTATAATGTCAAGTCTAAAAATAAAAGTATTATCAATTAGTGAAAAAATAGACATTATTAACGAGTATAGTAATGTATACTAATGTATGTTAATCTACTAAAAAAATACAATACAAAATATAACTAGTCGGATGTGCCAATCCCAAAACTTTCTTCTATCTCACACAGGTTTCGTATGCTCTAAAAATAATTGGCACCAATTAATATCAATGTCTAACTGAATCTAAAGTTTTATTAAATTCCGTGCATTATTTCTTGTGATATGACTGTTTCTAAAATTGTGTAAATCCTTCAAAATGCAGCATAGCATCGCCACCTGTAGGAAGATTTAGACCAAAACCTAATCAACAACAACCTATGCCAACGTCTATCTGAATCTGAAGTTTGATGAAAATCCGAGCATTAGTTCTTGAGATATAGTTATCGTGATAATAATGAAAAAAGTAGCATATCAGCGCCACCTGTTGAACTATTTACACCAAACCGTAAGCAGCATCTATTTATGTCAAGGTCTAACAGAATCTGAAATTTGAAGAAATTCCGTGCATTATTTCATGAGATATAGCTATCGTAAAAATTATAAAAAAGTGGTATAGCAGCGCCTCCAGTTGGTATATCTACACCATAAAGTAATCAGCAGCTATTTATGTCAAGGTCTATCTGAATCTGAAGTTTGATGAAAATAACTGCTTTAGTTCTTGAAATAGTGCTATAGTGAAAATTGAGAAAAATGCAGCATAGCAGCACCACCTGTTTGGCGATTATCACCAAAAAATTATCAGCACCAATCTACATCAGAAAATAAATGAATGTAAAGTTTTATTAAATTTTGTGCATTAGTTCGTGAGATACAGCGCCCACAAAATGTTCGTCACATACAGACAAACAGACAGACAGAGTCATAGACAGATATTTTCTAAAAAAACAATCAATCGTGTACAGGACATTCTAAAACGTATAAATCCGTAGAAAACTGGAAGTTGAAAATTTTTATGAATCCAATACTTTCTTCCTGTAAAGATAGAAAAAAGTAAAAATGACATCCTAAGCAGTTTTAAATTTTTAAGATGGAAACAAAATTTTATTTTGCTAATTCTATCGTAATGTCGCATAATAATATATTATATTTCAATTGAGGTATTTTGTTCTGAATATAGATACTGAAAAATAAACATATTCTAAAAAAACCTTTTAAATATGCAAAATTGCTTCAGGTATTTACTCGTTATAAAAGTTTTATACTTTTTTAAATGTATGGTAAAGAAACACAATTCTTTGAAAACAGCTGCATTAAAAAAAGCTTTAAACCTCTTTTATTATTCTTGTAATGCATTTTATAAGAGAAGGTTCGTTGTATTTTAAGATTTTTAAAATGAAGATAATCGAAAGACATTTTTAAAATTTCTCTAATGCATATATTTAGCTTTGCATATTTCTGGATTTTCTAAATGGACTTTACTAAATATATTGATTTGGCACATATTGCTGCATTACTTTTTGATTGAGGTATTAGTTTCTGTATATAGGAGTGAAATCAAATTTAAACAAGACTTTTTTATCGATACTATTTTAAAATACTTTTTACAAAAATTATATCAATGGATTTTTTTAGAAAATTTTCTTTAATACCTACACACGTATTTCAATAACGTATTTTTTTTTTATCCCTGTATAAAAATAAGTATAATCTTGTATAATAAAACGTATTGTGGCGTTTATTAAATTTGTTTCCCAAAATTTTTTTGACTTCCTTATTTAATGAAATAATTTTTTCTTCTGATGCCTTTTTCAATGTGTCAAAATAAACGCTCGTCCGAAGACGAGCAGTAATTTCGGGATGAAAGTTGCTATTAGATTCTACAATGTTTTAAGGAGACAAATTTGGAGACGATTTTAACACCATTTTTTCCGGGTATAAAGGAAAGAGGGGTTGCAAATGTTGTTGCAAAAGTTGGAGGAAACACAACTTATTACTAATACTGGTTGTTACTATTTATAGCTCTTACGTTGACGTTCCAAAATACCTATCTCTGATTGGTTTATTGGAAGCGGAACTGTTAATAAGAGTATTTTATATGAGCTGTCGGAAAACAGTTTGGTAAATTTTTTATCACTATCACAATGGGATTGAACCCATTGCTGCCAACCACGAGTATAGTCGTAGTTTTTCAATATAAAATTAAGAATTCGTACCAGAAATTTCGAAAGAAGAATTTTTATTTTATGCAATCACGAAATGTCTGTAATTAAATAAAGTAAATATTGCTATTAGTGTTTTCTGATATGAATTCGAAATTTCTAAATAAAATAAAATTCCGGTAATTTTAACCCGACAGTAAACGTGTTAACACTTTTTCTCAAATCAAATATTGCCCAAAACTTGTTTAAGTTAATAAGAGCTTTAAAAGGATGATCGAGTGTTGTCCAGAAAAAGTTTCACTTTGTTACACTAGCTGCATGAAGACTTCAATTGTACCGGAGAAGGATAACTATCTGACCGGAATGGAACGATTCAAGAACAATATCTTGCTTTAATTTCCCCCAAAAATTCGCAATACTACACTGCATTCTATGTACGACTGTCATTCGTAATATAAATTGACCAAATATCCCGCAAATCCTCAACTTTCTGAAATTCGGTGTAGGTAAAATTCTGCCTATATTTATAATTTTTAAATATGCCTGCTTTAATTTCCCTGTTCAGAATTTTTTACATTTAAGACTTTGTATACCATAAAAAATATAAATAAAATATCTTTGAAATTTTTGGAAATTAAATAAGAAAAATATATTTGATGAAAAGGAAACTTATGTTGTATGAGTCATCCACGTTTGTATATTGTATTTAATTTACTTATTTTCATCTACTTATTTCATCCACATATTCATCTACATTTGTATAAATTCATAAATAAATGAGCAAATTATTTTTAAATTGTGTTTTTATGGTAAATTAATTGGTATTTAATAAATTTTGTTATATATTTTTAGTAGTTTTTTAGAAAGATAATGATTGAAATTTTAATTATTTTTTCAAGTATCTGCTGTAAAAAAAATATGCAAGACAAACTATTATACTCACATTAATGATCATAAATATTACATTAAACAGCTTTACTCTTCAAGATGAACCTAAATTTTATTTTACCTAGTTTTTTACTGTAGTTGCCCTACTTTAACATTTAGTGATTTAAACTATTCAGAATGTAGATATTAAAAAATCAACATATTCTAGAAGTCAGAGTTTTTGTTTCATAAAATTTCTTCAGGGATCTGCCCATTACCACATTTTTATATGCTGTATTTAAGGAATATGCTAAAAAAATTAATACTTTGAAAACTGTTGCATTAAGTTTAGAAATGCTTTGAACAACATCTTAAATTTACCAATACACTTTATAAGAAAAATGTCGTTGTAAAAATCTTTTTACCTAATTAGCTAAAAGTGGAGGAATTTTAGAGAGTTTTTTAGGTAGCTTTGATTACAAAATCTACCTATTGCAGCCGTTCGGAGCAAGGCAATTCCGAAAAAATTGGTATATTTTCATCGATCACGACCCCTAGACTCCCAAACCACCCTCCGTTCAAATGTTGATATATATATATATATATATATATATCAACATTTGAACATATATGTTGATATGTTAGATATATATATATAGATATATGACATATGTAATGATGTCACTCTTATACTTATGAACCGATTTGGATGTGGCTGAGTATGGGTTTAGGACATACAAAGGTCTCGACCGAGTTAGTCGGCCAGCTCCATCCGCCATCTTGTTTCAAATAACGACCGGTTAATTTTTTTTTTTTTTTAAATCAAAATGATGTACAAAACAGTATAGATTGAAAAAAAAAAGGTTTATATTCTGTGTTAGAACGTGAGACAAGGAGTCTGGAACAATTTTTGTTTTGGCTATATCTTAAACAATGGCTGGGATTTTGAAACAGTCTGATATTTATTATGCTGTAAGTCTTGTATTTATGAACCGATATGAATGTGACTGATCATGTGTACAGAACATACCAAGGTCTCGACCAAGTTCGTTGGCTAGCTTCATGCGTCATCTTGTTCCAAAATAGCGGTAAGTTAATTTGTTTTTTAATTCAGAAAGATGTATAAAACATTATAAATTGGAAAAGTTGTTTCCGTTAAGTGTTAGATCGCAATACAAGAATTCCAGAACATGTTTTGTTTTGGCTTTATCTTAAAACATGGCTGAGATGTGGCAGTTTGAAATTCTAAGATGGCTGACATTTGGAAACAATCTGATTTTTGTTATACTGTAACTCTCACGCTGAAATTCGCATTCAAATTCAGTATTAATGGAAATCGGGATCGAATCTTCTATAATAGGGTTCCAAGCATTTTAGCTTCGGGCGTTTGAGTAAAATGATTTGAATTTTTAAAAACATGGACTATGAAGGCTACCTTTTCCTCCCGGTACAGCCCGGAAGGACTTTTTTAAAATGGTGCTAATGCATTTTTACCTATTCATATTTGTAAAATATAAAACTTAATGGAAACCATTTCTAAATAAACATGTTCGAAAATATTTTTAATGAAGTCATCTGTATAAAGTTCCATGAAACATCAAAGAATAATTTTCTTCAGGAATAGAATTTACCTATGAAACCACTCTTATAAAGAAAGATCAAATAACAAATTTTTTAATAGAAAAATTGAACATGAAATATACTTTGTGCTAAATAAATAGTTTCATTTATTATCATTACCATTATTTACATTTTCTATTATTGCGATTACTTTAAATTTGCATGTTTGTTTTTAAGAGTACATTTATTTAAAACTCCATATAAATTCAGATTAATCAACTATAAATATGTATCAGAATTAATAGACGAATTTTTTTAGAGCAAGATATGAAATACTCCGTTAAAACTATTCTAAATTAACCGAATTATTTTCTTACGAAAATACTTGTATAATATTAATATGAATAAAGTTTTATTTCCCTTAAATACACTTCACACTATATTTAACAATTTACTAAAATATTATTTTAGAAAAAAAATAGATGGTTTCCAAATTACTTTTAAATAAAATAAGCCGTGTCAAGTGACCTTTCGGTGTTACATTTTATCGAATTAAAATATTAAATTGTTATGAAATTCAGGTTAAGATTCTTTTTTTTTTAAATGACAATATTAAAGAGCATTTAATGTGAAGTCCATTTCAAATGTCTTTGAAAGATTCCAATTTTATTTGATTTGTTATTAAATGAACTGAAAAATAACCTTTTAATTTCTCTAGAAGATGGTTAATTTTTTTGGTAGTGTAATGCTACTAAATTTTAAAAAAAAATCTAGAAGTATTTAAATCACCATTTATAAAATATTTTAAAAGAACATAACAGACGTAATATAAATAGCCAAAAGCAATTTTGTCTGAATAAAATACAAAAAATTTATTTGTTTTCTAAACTGAACTGTTTACACCTTGATTTATCTTTTATGTAGTGGAATGAACACTCTTATATAAAAAACAATGAAGTTTTTGTCAATTATAATTTCTGTTTATAAAGGAAACTACAAATTATTTTTCGTTTCAACTACAACTTCTAAATATTATTCATATTTTTTTCAAATTATAAAAGCATCCACAAAAAATCGTCTAATTAAATCATTGGCTATCTTACGTATAAAACACAATAAAAAACAATGGATAGTAGTGAAATAAAGTGCATAAATACCACATAAATAGGTTTTTTATTAAGATTCTTTAGGAATACAATACAATCAATACAAAATACATATAAATTCAATAGACTGCTCACTAAAGTTTACTGTGGTTCATGTTAAATGAAACAAATGACACGCTTTATTATGCACAACCTGCCTGAAATTTCGGGCGTGCTTTTTTTTATGTTTCAGTATATAATAACTGCTTGTATATAATAACAAATATATTATTATTACACAATAAAAATAGTTTTAAATTTTATGATTTTTAAACCGTTCAAACAATACACATATACTTTTTCAGTGTTTTTCTTATCCGTTAGCAAATGTAAGAGTGTATCACAATTTATCTTCTTCTTGGAACGATCCGGATTTCCGCTAAAGCACTCTTTTCTATCTTAAAGTAATGGAAAAGTATTGATGCGGGACGAAAAGTCGGATATTGTCAATGATGGAAAAATCTTAATGTATACGGCGAAATTGGTGAGTGTGATAACGTTTTTTGCCCTTTTCTCTCATATAACTTGAATAGATAGGACAAAAATCTGTGACAAATTTTTAAAAATAATCAAAGAAAAATAAAGAAATTGACAAACAAAAATGCTTTTTCGATGAAATTATTCTCATGATTGAGACTCTTTTAAAAGTATATTAAATATATATACTTAATTACCGAGGGATTGTGCTATATTTTCTAATATGAAGTAATCATTAAAAACTCAGAGTAAATAGTTTCAAAAGTTTCTTGTAGAGAAAATTAAAAAAAACACACAATTATCTGTCGAAGGGTTACTTTCGTTTTTCGCTGCGACAATTCCGAGATTAAAATGGTTGAGAAGTTAGGGTATTCACATTTTCCCTTTCATTACTGTACACATTTATAATAGAAGAATGTGCCTGTTATCCTACATATTTCAATCCGGGTGAATGACAGTTGTGGTCAAGTTATTATGTTATTTTCGTAGCATAAGGTGCTTGATACGTTCAAACTTTCTATTTTATATAGTGAAAGCCTTTCCTGTGTAACATTAGCTTTCGATATGGAAAACGCACTAACTTTTTACGTGTTCAAATAGGTTACAATTTATATCTTTTGAAATTTTATTGAAGAAAAAAATAACCAATTCTGCACAACAAACACAACGAAAGAGTTCAAACACATAATACATAGTTTCTGTACTTAATTGTCTGTGCGACAGATATAGTTATTTTCTGCTTACGTCTATTGGGGTTGTTCCTAGGCATATTGCCAACAAACAAATGACAAATGTTTGAGCATTTGAATTGTTTTATATGTTTGATGTCATTGCATTAATTTGACGATTCATTATTTTTTTTGTTGTTGTTGTTGACGCTTTTATTGTTTGAATAAGATATGAATAATATTTAAACGTTTAAGTTGAAACGAAAAATAATCTGTAGTTTCTTTATAAAAAGAAATTGTAATTGACAAAAACTTCATTGTTTTATATCAAAGAGTTCATTTCACTACATAAAAGAGAAGTCAAGTTGTAAACAATTTAGTTTAGAAAACAAATAAATTATTTGTATTTTATTCAGATAAAAATCGCTTATGGCTATTTATATAATGTCTGTTATTGTTTTGTAAAATATTTTATAAATGTTGGTTTAAATGATTTTAGATTTTTTTTAAATGTGTTTTAAAATGTTTTGTTAGTGATTTTGCAAAAGGCTTTGTAAAATGTTTTTAGATTTATTTTATTTATAATTTTGATGATAAAGTGAAAGAAACATTTGATTTGAGAGGATTTTGGAAAATAATAGTAATTCAAGTACCGTTTACTCGCTTAAGTCGACCAGGCGATAATCGCTATAGACGCTAATATGGGTTGGGTGATTTTAGAGAACAACATCCAATTTGTATATACGGCATTCTTATAAATAAAGAACAACAAGTGTTCCAATAATGAACTTTTAATTTTATTTTCCTATAAATTTTCTAAAATAACTTATAATTTTAATAATTTCAATTTGTCAATTTAAATATTAAAATATATGATGATAATGAAAAATTAAACATGAAAACATCTTTCGAAAAAGAGTAAAAACTTACAAGGGAACCACTTTTGGTGCAGCTCACACCTAGCATCAGGACCTGGTGCATTTTATAGCCCTATATATAAAAGTTAGAGAACCGATAAAATTTCTCTGTTAAAATAATATTTTATCTATTTTTTATATTTTTAATTTGTTATTATTGGATTTTTAATTGTTAATTGTACACCAAAAGCGAATTAAGTAACCAAATATGGTACTACGAATCCAAACAGCAGACAACTATAACATTTATCCAGGGTTGGCGAGAAAAATTCTACGATAACAAAAAAAGCCAATTTCGCGTCGCCAAAAATGCTATTACAATGTTGTGTTTTTTCCAAAATCAAATTCGTAGGTTCCTGAAGGAACATTTAAAATTTTTTTCAATATTTTATACTTATTACTAGCTAACCTGCCCTGCGTTGCCCGGCCCGAGATAATTACAATCTCACAGAAAGGCGTTAACTCCCTCCCTCCCGATACCCGCAAATATACATTCAAGAAAACCACCGTCACCTACATTAACGCGATCATTAAAAAAATAATTACATTTTTCTGATAATTAGACCATAACGAAGACGCTACGCTAAAATATCCGGCAGATGACACCCCTTCCCGACCTCAATTTCAAATCTATATCTTAATTAGTACCTAAATTTTTGTTTATTAGTAAAAATTGGCAATCATTTCCTTTCATTTTCGCAAATTAAATGGAGGGATCGGCCAGAGAAACAGATCTCTTTGTAGTTCAGTTTTTAATGAAAGCGGATCCCTGTCTGAAACTTTCTCGGATTGTTTTCACTGGGGCCGGCAGATTGAATAATTTGTATTTTAACTGTTTTGTTTTAAACTTCTACGTTAATACAGTGGAACCCCGATTTTACGTAACCCGTTTCGTACGATATCCCAATAATGTTAAAAGTACCTCGATTCTACGTTATTTACTCTTAACGTTTCCCGCTTGGTACGTCATTTTAGGCAAAGTACCTCAGGATTTGTTTCTTTTTTCACTCATGGAAAACTTTTCAAAATAACAAAAATGATTTCCACTTGGTCAACTGGTTGTTTGTTATCAAAAACAGTTCTTCTCCTCCTCGTTAATACTCTCGTGAGAAAGTAAAGATAAACTATTATTTGTCAAAAGTAGGATGTCTAAAAAAAAATGTTTCGCTGTAGCCGAAAAGGCAGAAATTATCGAAAAATCCAAAGTTTCCAAAGGAACTAAAGTGGATCTCGTAAAATCGTTCGGTATCGCTTGTTCCACGTTACAAACCATCCTAAAACAAGAGGTCTCTGTGGAATTAAAATCTGAAAAACTAGGAAAATTGTCAAAGAAAAGTAAAGAATTCAAAACGTCTCTTTTTGAAAAACCGGAAAAGATTTTGTACGACTGGTTTAAACAGGCCCGTTCAGCCAAGATTCCAATCAATGGCTCAATTTTGTAAGAAAAAGCTCTGGAAATTTCTCCTTGATTTAAAATGTAGAGTTTCATGGCATCCAACGGTTAGATCGACCGATTCAAGAAGAGGTATAATTTGTCTTACAAGTTTATTTGTGGTGAGGCAGATTGAGTAAATACTGCGGTTGTTGAGGAATGGATGGAAAAAACTTTGCCTTCTGTTGTGTGTAATTACTCAAAAAAACATCTTTAACGCAGATGAGACCGGATTGTTTTTTATCTCTTCCCTGATAGAACATATACCGTGAAAGGAGAAACGTGTCACAGTCGGAACTGAGAAGCTAACACCCTTTGTGATTGGTAAATGAAAGAAGCCTCGATGCTTCAAAAAATTTAAAAGTTTGCCGATTTCAATGCCAACCACAATGCTTGGACAACTCTAAATCTTTTTGAAGATTTTGTAAGAAAATTGAATATAAAATGAACTTACAAAATCGATTTTATTCGTAGACCAGTGCACTCATATTAATCTGAATTTAAAGAATGTGCGTATGGATTTTTTCCCACCCAACTGTACCAGTTTACTTCAGCCATGTGACTTGGGAACAAACAGATCACTCCAAAATCCATTATAGAAAGCAACTGGTAAGAAAATGCATTTTTCACTTGATTCTGGTGAGCTTCAAGATGCTTGGAAAACAAAGCTAAAGGTGCCGGGTGCTCTTCATTTCCTCTCATCGGCGTGGAATTGAGTAGATGTCAAATGCTTTTCTGAAGAGAGAATTTTCAAAATCTGAAATTAACGGTGAAGCGCCGCCGGAAGAGCTCTCTATGGAAGACTACACAAAATAGGATGAATTTATACTTGCAGACATCAATGTTGATGAGTGCATTGATAGCGATAACGATGTTATCGCTACCACAGACATTCAGGCTATTTCCGATTTTATTTCGCAATATTGAAGTGAGGATGATATTGATGAAGATCCAGAAGACATCGTGCCCTCATCGGCAGAGGCCATTGTGAGTTTAAAAAAATTAAGGAAATTTTAACTGGACATGACAATTAAGAAAATAATTTGCAAAAACTTGCATGTATTGAAAATAGAGTGCATGTGAAATTACACTAAAAAAAACGCAATAAAGAATAACACATTTTTAAAAATACTAATATGGTATTGGTAAGTTTATTTTTGTATAATTTGTTTTCTGGACGTATTTTTCTCTATTTGACCCCGATTTTACGTTTTCCCGTTTCGTACGTTTTTTTATGCGGGTCCCATGAAAAACGTAAAATCGGTGTTCCACTGTAGTTCGATAAGTGGTCTCGAAAATTACATGTTCAGAAAGTTATGCTGCTATGAAATCGAAAAATATGATTTTAACTAAAAAATGTTATCGATTATCAAGCTTGGTAATATAGGTTGTTAAAATGCACCAGGTCTCAATGCTAGGTGCGAGGTGCTAGGTGCGATGTGCTAGGTGCGAGGTGCTAGGTGCGATGTGCTAGGTGCGAGGTGCTAGGAGCGAGGTTAGATCAATCGCAATAAAAATTTAAAGACTAATTTACCGCTATCTTTTATAATTCAAATATAGTAAAAAAATAATATTTGAAAATATATTTAAGAATATTAGAAAAACAGAAAATAAATAATAAATATTCTTATGAACACATGACTTAGTACTGACTCCTTTTCTAGCATTAATTCCTAGACACAATCTGCGTGGCAATGGAAAACATAAAATCATATCAAAAGGCTTTCAAAAATCGAATCATAAACATTAGAATCTAATCATTTTAACAGACCAGATGCTTTAAGAAATGCAATTATGGATAGATATTCAATTACGTGTTTCGAAATATTGCCTGAATGTGAAATATAGGTTAAGGCAGCATTATTTAATGAAACAAAGTGCATTTTTATGTAACATGCGGAAATTGTTTCGTAAAGTCGTTTTTAAAAGAATTGGTGAATCTCCGTGTTAAATAAATTTAAACAGATTACTGTATATTGTTGAAACGGATGTAAATTTGATTCAGTTAACTTTTTTATACAAGTTTCCTTATAAAGGGGACTGCTAAATTATACGAAAATGTAGCATAAACTAAGTTGCTTCCCTATTGGGCTCATAATATATTTTTATTTTTCAATTTTAATGGAAAATATTAAAATTTAATTTTCACTTTCTGTGGCATTATAAAAGTTTATTCCATAAATCCTTTCCCTTCTAAATTCATTCTTCAACCCTAGTTTATTAATTTATATATCTGCTTAAATATTATTCTTTTGATTTTATTTATCTAAATTTCTTTCTATTTAAAACGCGTAATTTAATACTTTAGTTTCTTCAAAAAATCATAAAAAACACTTCTCGTAATTATTTTTCTTATAAAAACTTTTTAATTCTCAATTCCTAAAAAAAATGAATTCGTTCTAATTAAAATTATTACCTGTACCATTTTCTTTTTCCTATTATTTATTCAAAAAACCCGATCTCGCCGTTGACGCCTTTTTACATCGAAATTGTATTTCTTTCAATAAAGCGTTCAAACATCACATAGCTCTCTCATTGGTTAGTTAGTAAGACTGCAAAGCCGTATTTAACTTTGCGCAATCTGGTATAAAACATGAAACTTGAGTTCTGGAGTTAGATTTTCTATGACATCGGCTACTAAGATAAAATGTTGTCGTCCGTAGTGAGAAAGAGAATATTTTTCGAAATGGGATTACACATTAACATAGACGTATTATGTTTAAAACATGGCAAGATGGCTAAAGTTTTTAATGATGAAAGTATCTTGTAAAAAGATATAGTTCTGGTGAATGTTTGTTTATCTGTCATCGTATGGAGAATAAATAATTTTTTTTTTCAAATATTCGTCTATTATTCGAATGAAAAAACAAGCAATGTGATATTGATCAAAGATCAGGTGGAGTGATACTAACGACTGCACGATTATATAATTTTCTAGTCAATTCTTTGAGAATATATCTACTTAAAATACATCATCAATTTAAAGCTTACTTCAGTATGCTATTTATGTCGCAACACACACACACACTATCTATCTATCTATACATATATATATATATATATAGTGGAGGACACCATGAAAAATATTTTTGCATACTGTGATAAATTAATATGTTAATCAAATTAATTAGATGGATAATCAGTTTTTTTCCATTAACTTGTCATATTTCATTTAAATGATTTATAACAGTGTTAGCCGGTGGAATAAGTATAATTTTATGAAGAATTTGTATTGGTATTTAGTTGTTGTGACAGATGAACTTGAATATGTGTACGAGGCTAACGAAAAAGACAGGCTACCGCGGTGCGTTCCACTTATCTTTTTTTACAGACCGCTAGAGTGACGTGATGCTCTTTTCGTACACCTGCATTGGTGGATTCGAGCCTCACGTGATTCCCGCGGTCTGTAAAAAAAGATACGCGTAAAGCACCGCGGTAGCCTTTCTTTTTCGCTAGCCTCGATATGTGTATATATGTCGTAGGCTAATTGGGAAATCTGCCTCTTTGCAAACAGTCTAGGCTCTTTGCAAAGAGCCGGTCTAATTGGAGAATCATTTCCCTTTTCCCAATCAGCCTGATGTTTTTCAGGCTTATTGCAAAGAGCCTAGACAGCGTTAGGCTAATTGGAGTATGGTCATTTATTTCTTAATCAGCCTGCATTTTTTAGACTCATTGCAAAGAGCATAGATAGGGTTAGGCTAAATGAAAAATGACCATGCCTATTTAGAAAATTACCAGTTCTTTGTCAAAATATGGTGTTGTACCCAACTCGAACCTGAAAATTCCATTCGAAGTCGACCCGAACGCGACAGAAAATTCAATCGAACCGTAACCCGATCCTCAAAGCACAAAATAAATTCCTTCTAGTCGCAACCCGACCCGAACCAGAAAACTCAAGTTAACCAGTAACCCAACCCGAACAAGACATAAAAAATCCATCGAACCGTAACTAGATCCGAAATCGACAAAATAAATTTCTTCGTCTCACAACCCGACTCGAAACTGAAAATTGAAATTAACCCGAAACCCTACCCGAACCCGACAAATAATCCATCGAACCGTAACCTGATCCGAACCCGACAAAAGAAATTCCTTCGTGTCACATCCCGATCCAAACCAGAAAATTCAAGTTAACTCGAAACCCGACCCGAACCCGATAAAAAAATCTATCGAACCGTAACCCGATCCGAACCCGAAAAATTAAATTTCGTAGTCACGCAACCCGATCCGAAACTGAAATTTTAAGTTAACCCAAAAACCGATTTGAACCTGAAAATTTAATTTAACCCGAAACATAACACAAACCTGAAAATTTATTTTAACCCGAAACATAACCCAAACCTGAAAATTAAAGTTAACTCGAAACATAAAGTTGAAACGAACCCGACCCGAACGTGAAAATTAAAGTTAATACAAAACCCGAAACTGTCAAAAATTTCATCGAACCGTAACCCGACCCGAACCCGATAAAAAAAATCCATCCATCCGTAAGCCGATCCGAACCCGAAAAAATAAATTCCTTTGTGTCACAACCCGATCCAAGCCAGAAAATTCAAGTTAACCCGAAACCCTACCTAAACCCGATAAAAAAATCCATCGAACCGTAACCCGATGCGAAACCAACAAAATAAATTTCGTCGTCACGCAACCCGAACCGAAACTGAAAATTTAAGTTAACCCAAAAACCAATTTGAACCTGAAAATTTAATTTAACCTGAAACCGAATCCAAACCTGAAAATTAAAGTTAACTCGAAACAAAAAGTCAAAACGCAACTCGACCCGAAACAGAAAATCGAAGTTAACCCGAAACCCGAACCCGTCAAAAATTTCATCGAACCGTCACCCGATCCGAACCCGACAAAATAAATTCCTTTGTGTCACAAGCCGATCCAAGCCAGAAAATTCCAGTTATTCCAAAACCCGACCCGAACCCGACAAATTAAATTTCGTAATCACGCAACCTGATCCGAATCTGAAATTTTATGTTAACCAAAAAATCGATTTGAACCTGTAAATTTAATTTAACCCGCAACATAACCCAAACTTGAAAATTAAAATTAACTCGAAACACAAAGTCGAAACGCAACCCGACCCAAAACCCGAACCCGTCAAAATTTTCATCGAACCGTAACCCGATCCGAACCTGACAAAATAAATTCCTTCGTGTCACAACCCGATCCAAGCCAGAAAATTCAAGTTAACCCGAAACCCGACCTAAATCCGATAAAATAATCCATCGAACCATAACCCGATCCGAAACCAACAAAATAAATTTCGTCGTCACGCAACCCGAACCGAAACTGAAAATTTAAGTTAACCCAAAAACCGATTTGAACCTGAAAATTCAATTTAACCTGAAACCGAACCCAAACCTGAAAATTAAAGTTAACTCGAAACACAAAGTCGAAACGCAACTCGAACCGAAACTGAACATCGAAGTTAACCCGAAACCCGAACCCGTCAAAAATTTCATCGAACCGTCACCCGATCCAAACCTGACAAAATAAATTCCTTTGTGTCACAACCCGATACAAGCCAGAAAATTCCAGTTATTCTAAAACCCGACCCGAGCCCGACAAATTAAATTTCGTTGTCACGCAACCCGATCCGAATCTGTAAGTTTATGTTAACCCAAAAATCGATTTGAACTTGAAAATTTAATTTAACCCGCAACATTACCCAAACTTGAAAATTAAAGTTAACTCGAAACACAAAGTCGAAACGCAACCCGATCCAAAACCCGAACCCGTCAAAAATTTCATCGAACCGTAACCCGATCCGAACCCGACCAAATAAATTCCTTCGTGTCTCAACCCGATCCAGGCCAGAAAATTCAAGTTAACCCGAAACACGACCCGAACCCGATAAAAAAATCCATCGAACAGTAACCCGATCTGAACCCGACAAAATAAATTGCTTCGTGTCACAACCCGATCCAAGACAGAAAATTCAAGTTAACACGAAACCCGACCCGAACCGATAAAAATTCCATCGAATCGTAACCCGATCCGAACCCGACAAAATAAATTTCGTCGTCACGCAGCCCGAACCGAAACTGAAAGATTAAGTTAACAGTTTTCGTCTTGACTGCAAATTGTGTTTTGAATATTTTTGTGGCAGAGGACAAATTTTATCTATAAAAAAGAATGTGTTTATTAATTATCAATAAGGCGCATAAATGAAATCTATCAAAAAAGCAGTTTTTTTTAATCAAATTCATTCAGCAACACATCTTCTCTACATAATGATAGAAAAATATTGAAAATCTGCCACATCTGCAGTTTTCATAGACAAAGAACTTTTCTTATTTATTTTTATAATATTTTCATTCAGTAACCCATTTTCTACGTAACGTTGAAAATCAACAAAAGTCTGCCAGATCTGTAAGTGTCATTATTGCAAAAAAATTCTTACCTATATATTATAATAATGTTCTTTAGATACCGATGTTATCTGAATAAAACTGGGAAACATAAAAAATCTGCCTGAGAAATAATTATTACAGAAATTTTCATAATTGTTTTCATTGGCAACCCATCTCTCCTCATTAAAGATGGGAAAACTTTAAAAATCAACCTTATCTGCAGATTTCATTAATATAGAAATTTTCATATATATTTTTATAATAATATCGTATATTTTTTATTTTTATAACAACCTATCTTTTCTACAAAATTCTGAGAAAACATTAACAATCTGCCTCATCTACAGATTTTATTAATACTTCTACACGGGATGGTTGTGAAAAATATACCCTTAAAACAAAAATGAAGTATTCACTAATCTTAAATTCTCAGCCGTATTAATGAAATCTGTCAAAAGGACAGATTTCTTATACATTTTATTTTTAATTTGAAGTTCCTACTCCTATTTGTTATACTAAAATTATGCATAATCATTTAATACCTTGGATGTTCTGCAATAACCCATGATTAGAATCCTTCATCGGGTCCGGAAAACCGTTTTCCGCTAAACTGACCCGACCCGCGGTTGACGCTTATGTCCCTGTTTCGGATCGGGCTAGCATCCATTTTTTAGAGTTCGAATTGGGTTACGTTTGATGGATCCATATTGTCGGGTTAACTTCAATTTTCAGTATCAGGTCGGGTTGCGAGACGAAGGAATTTATTTTTTCGGGTTCGGATTCGGTTACGGCTCGATGAATTTTTTTTGTCGGGTTCGGGTCGGGTTTCGGGTTAACTAAAATTTTCAGGTTCAGATCAGGTTGCATGACAATGGAAATTATTTTAATGTTTTCGGTTTGCGCTGCGGTTCGATGGAATTTTTTTGTCGGGTTCGGGTTGAGTTTCGGGTTAACTTTCATTTCCAAGTTTGGGTCGGGTTGCGACACGAAAGAATATGTTTCGTCGATTTCGGATCGAGTTACGGTTTAACTTAAATTTTCAGTTTCGGGTTGGGTTGCGTGTTGACTTTGGGTTTCGCATTAACTTAAATTTTCATGTTTGGGTTAGGTTTCGGGTTAAAATAAATTTTCAGGTTCGGGTCGGTTTTTAGGTTAAGTTCAATTTTCAGTTTCGGGTCGGGTTGCGTGTCGACTTTGGGTTTCGAGTTAACTTCAACTTTCAGGTTTGGATTATGTTTCGGGTTAAATTAAATTTTTAGGTTCGGGTCGGTTTTAGGTTAACTTAAATTATACGTTTCGTTTCGGGTTGCGTGACGACGAAATTTATTTTTCGGGTTCGGATCGGGTTACGGTTCGATGGAATTTTTTCCAGGTTCGGGTTGGGTTTCGGGTTAAATATTAGTTTCAGGTTCGGGTTGGTTTGCGACACGTAGGAATTTATTTTATCGGGATCAGATCTGGTTACGGTTCGATGGAATTTTTATGTCTTGTTCGGTTTGAGTTACTGGTTAACATCGAATTTTTAGGTTCGGGTTGCTTTGCAACATGAAAGAATTTATTTTGTTGGGTTCGGATCGGATTATGGTTCGATGGAATTTTTGACGGGTTTGAGATTCGGGTTAACTTCAATTTTCAGTTTCGGATTGAGTTGCGTGTCGACTTTGGGTTTCGAGTTAACTTCTATTTTCAGGTTTAGGTTAGGTTTCGGATTAAATTCAATTTTTAGTTTCGGGTCGACTTTGGGTTAACTTAAATTTTCAGTTTCGGTTCGGGTTGCGTGACGACGAAAACTATTTTTCGGGTTCGGATCGGGTTACGGTTCGATGGAATTTTTTTCCTGGTTTGGGTTGGGTTTCAGTTAACTATTATTTTCGGGTTTGGGTCGGTTTGTGACACGAAGGAATTTATTATATCGGGTTCGCATCTGGTTACGGTTCGATGAAATTTTTATGATTTGTTCGGGTTGCGTTACTGGTTAACATCGAATTTTTAGGTTCGGGTCGTTTTGCGACACGAAGGAATTTATTTTGTCGGGTTTGGATCGGGTTATGGTTCGATGGTTTTTTTTGTCGGGTTCGTGTCGGATTTCGGGTTAACTTGAGCTTTCTGGTTCGGGTCGGGTTGCGACTCGAAGGAATTTATTTTGTCCTTTTAGGATCGGGTTACGGTCCGATGGAAATTTTCTTTCGGGTTCGGGTCGACTTCGAATGGAATTTTCAGGTTGGTGATGGGTACAACACAATATTTTGATAAAGAACTGTTCATTTTCTACTGGAATTTATTTTGTCGGTTTCGGATCGGCTTACTGTTCGATGGATTTTTTTATCGGGTTCGGGTCGGGTTCGGATCAGGTTACGGTTCGATGAAATTTTTGACGGTTTCGGGTTTTGTATGAACTTTAATTTTCACGTTCGGGTCGGGTTCGTTTTAACTTTATGTTTCGAGTGAACTTTAACTTTCAGGTTTGGGTTATGTTTCGGGTTAAATTAAATTTTCAGGTTTGTGTTATGTTTCGGGTTAAATAAATTTTTTAAGTTCAAATCGGTTTTTGGGTTAACTTAAAATTTCAGTTTCGGATCGGGTTGCGTGACTACAAAATTTAATTTTTCGGGTTCGGATCGGGTTACGTTTCGATAGATTTTTTTATCGGGTTCGGGTCGGATTTCGAGTTAAATTGAATTTTCTGGTTTGGATCGGGTTGTGACACGAAGGAATTTCTTTGTCGGGTTCGGATCGGGTTCCGTTCGATGGATTATTTGTCGGGTTCGGGTCGGGTTTCGGGTTAACTTCAATTTTCAGTTTCGAGTCCGGTTGCGAGACGAAGAAATTTATTTTGTCGAGTTCGGATCGAGTTACGGTTTGATGGAATTTTTTTCCTGGTTCTTGTTGGGTTTCGGATTAATTATTATTTTCAGGTTCGGGTCGGTTAGCGACAAGAAAGAATTTATTTTGTCGAGTTCGGATCTAGTTTCGATGGATTTTTTATGTCTTGTTCGGATTGGTTACTGGTTAACTTGAGTTTTCTGGTTCGGGTCGGGTTGCGACTCGAAGGATTTTTATTTTGTGCTTTGAGGATCGGGTTACGGTTCGATTGAATTTTTCTGTCGCGTTCGGGTCGACTTTGAATGGAATTTTCAGGTTCGAATTGGGTACAACACCATATTTTGACAAAGAACTGGTCATTTTCTAAATAGGCATGGTCATTTTTCAATTAGTCTAACCCTATCTAGGCTCTTTGCAATGAGTCTAAAAAAATGCAGGCTGATTGAGAAATAAATGACCATACTCCAATTAGCCTAACGCTGTCTAGGTTCTTTGCAATAAGCCTGAAAAACATCAGGCTGATTGGGAAAAGGGAAATGATTCTCCAATTAGACCGGCTCTTTGCAAAGAGCCTAGACTGTTTCAAAGAGGCGGATTTCCCAATTAGCCTACGACATATATATTTCATAGATATTTTATTTTTGTTTAAATTTTAAGAATTTAACAGAAAATGTCTTATCTAAACTAATAAAAGTAAGTTTCGCTCTGTGCGTCTGTGTGTCTGTGTGTGTGTGTGTCTGTTGGCGATGGCTAGGAAAATCTGGTCCACCTAGAAGGCTGGAAATTTAGATTTAGGTAGTCCAAACCCTCTCCTGTTGCAACGTTACTTCAGAATTTTAATATTTTAATTACTGTCTGAAATATTAATTAAAATGCACAAAGAACTCTCATTAAAAATACGCTTTTATTCTCTTGGGTTGGATGGTTCACTGGTTGGTTGTCTTCACAGAAGCAATTAAATAAACCAGAGTAGCGATTCATAAATAAGGATTTCTAACTAAATAGTGTGAACATGGATTGAAGTTATCAACGTAGAGGAGCCATGCGATTGTCGCGCCACCTGTGCATGACAAATTACACATACGTCCCACTGATCGAATTATTTTGCAGGCATATATTTTTTCATGACAATTAGTCGGGTTTAAGTTTTTTTTTCTTTTTTACATGACATTTATTATTATGATGGAGATTAAAACTTTATTTAACAGATTGTTTTTTATATTTGCGGGAATGAAGAGGGGCAAGGGTCTAATTACATTTAAGCTTCAAGGTGTATTTCTAGAAAGCAGTTACCAGAATTTCCGAATAATAGTGTCGGCCAAATTTCAAATTAAATTCCTAGCTTAACCAAATGAATCAATCATTAAAGGTTGTGATCCTCCTAATTAGTTATTTGCTGAATGCCACTTGCACAACCCCCCCCCACCCCCCACCCCTCCCGGCCCGTCTTTCAAGGTTTTTTCTCTAACTCTTCTCCGTTTCCATATCTCAGCAACTATCTTTCCGATTTCAACGCAAGTGATTTCAAACATTATAATTAACTTAATAGTCACCCTTTATAACATTAAACTAAATTTATGAGTAGCGGTTACCACTATTTACGAATAACAGTTTAAGCCAAATTTGTAATTAAATTCAAAGCTTAAGGAAACGAACGAATTTTGAAAGATGCATAGTGGTCCTCCTAATTAGTTATTTGCTGAAGGCCACTTGAACAACCCCCCCCCCCCCCCACCGCTCCCGGCCCGTCCTTCAAGGTTTTTCTCTAACTATGCTCCCTTTCCATATCTCAGCAACTATTTTTCCGATTTCAACGCAAGTGGTTCCAAACATTATAATTAACTTAATAGTCACTCTTTATAACATTAAACTAAATTTATGAGTAGCGGTTACCACTATTTACGAATAATAGTTTAAGCCAAATTTGTAATTACGTTCCTAGCTTAAGCAAACGAACGAATTTTGAAAGATGCATAGTGGTCTTTCTAATTAGTCATTTGCCGAAGGACACTTGAACAACCCCTCCCCCCCGGCCCGTCCTTCAAGGTTTTTTCTCTAACTCTGCTCCGTTTCCATATCTCAGCAACTATCTTTCCGATTTCAACACAAGTGATTCCAAACATCATAATTAACTTAATTGTCACTCTTTATAACATTAAACTAAAATTATGAGTAGCGGTTACCACTATTTACGAAAAATAGTTTAAGCTAAATTTGCAATTAAGTTCAAAGCTTAAGCAAACGAACGATTTTTGAAAGATGCATAGTGGTCCTCCTAATTAGTCATTTGCTGAAGGACACTTGAACAACCCCTCCCCCCCGGCACTCCTTTCAAGGTTTTTTTTCTCTAACTATGCTCCGTTTTCATATCTCAGCAACTATTTTTCCGATTTCAACACAAGTGATTCCTAACATTATAATTAACTGAAATGTCACTCTTTATAACATTAAACTAAATTTATGAGTAGCGGTTACCACTATTTCCGAATAATTGGGTAAGCCAAATTTGTAATTAAGTTCCTAGCTTGAACAAACGAACGAATTTCGAAAGATGCATAGTGCTCCTCTTAATTAGTCATTTGCTGAAGGGTACTTGAACAACCATCCCCCCCCCGGCCCCTCATTCAGGGTTTTTCTCTAACTATGCCCCGTTTCTATATATCAGCAACTATCTTTCCGATTTCAACGCAAGTGATTCCAAACATTATAATTAACTTAATAGTCACTCTTTATAACATTAAACTAAATTTATGAGTAGCGGTTACCACTATTTACGAATAATAGTTTAAGCCAAATTTGTAATTACGTTCCTAGCTTAAGCAAACGAACGAATTTTGAAAGATGCATAGTGGTCTTTCTAATTAGTCATTTGCTGAAGGGTACTTGAACAACCCTCCCCCCCCCGGCCCCTCATTCAGGGTTTTTCTCTAACTATGCCCCGTTTCTATATATCAGCAACTATCTTTCCGATTTCAACGCAAGTGATTCCAAACATTTTATTTAACTTAATAGTCAACCTTTATAACATTAAATTAAATTTATGAGTAGCGGTTACCACTATTTACAAATAAGAGTTTAAGCCAACTTTGTAATTAAGTTCCTAGCTTAACAAAACGAACTAATATTTATGCATGCATAGTGGGCCTCCTAATTAGTCATTTTCTGAAGGACACTCGAACATCTCCTCCCTTCGGCACCTCACTCAAGGTTATTTTCTCTAACTGTGCCTTATTGCAGTAACTGGGCTAATAATGTTCCAATCTTCTCGAAACCAGCTCAATTTTGTAGTGTGCCTACTATACAGTAACGTAGGCAGCGGGGACCTGTCTCAGAAGTTCGTGCGGAAAGAGGTTTGTTTAGAACAGAATGCTCCCCTGGCGGTGGTAGGGGGAAATAAAAGATTTTCTAGAGCGTACGAGCATGCCGGGTATACGGTTCCGAAGCTATCGCAGACCGTGGCCAGAGTTCCGTTTTTTAAGAGATTTAAGTTTATTACAAGGGCTCGGGCAACGCCGGGCGGGTCAGCTAGTATTTAAACTAAAATGAATTTTGTAATTTTTTGACACAGGTACGAAATTTGTTTTATGATACATATATTAGGTATACGGTAAATTAGGTTTCGTTTTTTGGTTAAAGTTACATGTTTATTTAGCAAGTATATAAAAGTGGTACATTATTCAAAGTATGTTCCACCAGAAGCCACACTCGTCAAGGGCTAATTGCATCGATCGGAATAAATAATAATCTAGAGGAGCAATAACTGGTAAGTATGGCGGGTGGAATAGAACTTCCCAGCTCTGCCCTTCTAAGTAGGTTTTAACGACGCTTGCAGTACGTGGTTTTGTGTTGTCATGCTGCAAAATCAATATTTTGTATCTATTCTCCCATTCTGGTCGATTTTCTTGAATAGCTCGTATCAAACGCCTTAATTGTCGTCGGTAGACTTCGCCAGTCACAGTTTCAGGAGGTTTAAATATTTCATAATTTTTCGGGCTACCTCCACATTCTGCATCTTTAACATCAGATAAACCTTCTTTAAATTGCCTGAAAAACTTTCTACACATATACCATCAGAAAAAATAGTATGTTGGCTGTAAGCCTCTACAAGTAAACAATGACTCTCAGCAGCGCTTTTCTTCAAATTATAAAAGTATAACAAAACTCCCCGCAAAGGACGATTATTTGCCACAAAACTATCCACTTTAAGTCGGATAAAAACTATATAGTGTGCACTTTAATCAAATGTCATATACTACGTTTTGAAGGATATAAAGAGTCGTTTCAAAAGCATGTATTACCAGATTCACACAATGCATATAAGAAAACTTACGTCATCTATTGAAAAAACGGAACTTACTTTTGCATATACCCAATATCTTTTAATTCCTAATACTTACAAAATAACGCACAATATTTTTTATTTGTATATTTGGAATGATTTTATTTTTCATTTATGTTATATTTTATACTTAAAAATTTTTTTAATCATTTTTCAAAAATTTACAGAATTTAGTTTGATATTAACTTGTTTCAAATACTAGCTGTTATTTTTAAAATAATACATAAATTTAATAAATTATTTTGGAAACCAGAATTAGTGTTAAATGTAGATAATCGAAACAAATATCCTGTAAATTTTTACTAGAGATAAACAACGCCATTCTTCTTAAAAGTTTAATTAAGGTGATATGTACGTAAAAGTTATTTACGTAATGGAAATAGGTTTAATCTTTATTCTTATTTTTTGTAAATTATTTTAAAAATTGTATATGCTCATTTATTTATATTTGCAATTATTATGTTATTTCATACAGATAAAGTTCCATTGACACCCAAATTATTTTCTTTATTATTCCCGCATTACGTTTATAGATTTTATCATTGAAATTCGAAAAAAACATATTTAAAACAAAACGAGTAATAAACACACATTTTAGCAATTACATAAATATTTTAGATTTTTAGATTTAAAGAAATAACGCATATTAAATTTTAAAATGATTTTTTTCCATAGTGCTTGATGTTACTTATGCTTCTGTTTCATCAAAAATCTTTTGAAATGTACACTTTAAAATTATTTGAATGTTCCCAAATTGTCTTTCGAAATACCATACATCTAATAAGATATTTTGTATATCTGCAATTAAGACTATAATTATCAAAACACAGTATTCTTAATTTAAATTTTTACTTAAACTTTTGATTACAGGGTAAATACACTGTATTTCCTTGCAACTATTTTTTTTTATTTTATGCAAACCACTCTGTGAAAAATAACCTCTGTTTTACATTTACTCTAGTATATGTTCAAGCGATACCTACCGCAAAAAAATATTTGTTTAGAAATTGTGGTACAATTGACCATAAAATTAGCCGTCATCGGGGCCCGTAAACAAAATGTGAATTATATTATGCCTTTGCTAAAATCACTCAATAGTCTATTTGTAAACGACGAAATTTTTTTTCGTTAAAAAGACAAATATTCTGTTATTAAATTCATTAAAGATTAAGTCTATGTAGTGATTCTACAAATTTCATCTTAAATAGAACCTTAAACAATAATTTTTGATTTATAAAATTTTTGAAGATATAGATATTATTACAAATCAATGTGCAGGTTTTAATTTTTATTAATTTAAACAAGTACAAAAATAATAAAAAAAGACTGTCATAGATCCACAAGATACTTTATTAATAAAAAAATAGTCTAAGAAAAATACAAAAATAAATTTTTTGCAACATAAAGCAAAATATCGGACTCGTGATAAAGTATAATTTTTCATGTCTGGATATTGGGTCGAAAGGTGACATTTTCTTATCGAAAGTTGGGAAAGAAAAATCGTTTTTTGCTTGGGATATTTGATATAGAAAGATTTATATAAAACGGACGATTTGAGAAGAAATATTCTCTGTGTAGCTGAGGGTGATACAGCCGAGGATTCACAAAACTCTTTCTTAAAGTAGTGGGTTTTCTCAGAAGATAGATAGAAAAAAAAGTATCATTTATATTCTTAAATTTCTGGTTCTAAAAAATAAATAAATTATTAGCAATTTTAAATGTTCATTCAAACACTTAAAAAATTTACTTATAATAGTATTAAATACATTGTAAATAAAAAAGCAGATGTTTTTTAATCTATGAAAATATGATATAACCGCAAACAAAAATATATAATAGCTTCTACAATAGTTATCCTTGATTCTGAAAAAAGGCCTTATCTTTAGAAATCTCGGAAAGTATCATTTATATTTTAAAAATTCTATATATTAGCTAGTTCTAAAAAAATGAAATTTTATCATATTTTAAATGTTTATTCAAACGCTTAAAATCCATATTTATAATATTATTAAATGCACTGCAAAAAAAAAAAAATAATAATAATAAAAAAATAAATAAAAACAATGTATTTCAATTTGTGAAAATATAATATATCCACAAACGACAATATACAATAACCTCTTCCAAATTACATTACCCATGATTCCGAAAAACCTTCTTGTCTTTAGAAATCTTAGAAACTTTAATTTCGAGATTTAAAGAATCACTTCTAAAAAAAAGGAAGGTTTTTCAGATACTATTTATTCTGTAGTAAATATTTTCGTGTTAAGCAAGCAGTTTTTACAGATAGACATGTTACATTACCAGCATTAATAAAACATTAAAATTAATATTATTTTGCAATTATTGCATGTATAATATTAAATTACGCAGCTGAAAATATGTAATTAGGAAATGAGAGCATCTTAAAAATGATATTTCTGTTTGAGAAAACTGATGAATATACTATAAAATCTTCTCGAAATCTCGAAAATTATATTGGCTTCTGAGGTTTCTAAAGATAAAGAAGGTTTTTTCTGAATAATGGATATCTCGGAAGATGTTATTACTGAAACGTCAGTGAAGGCTCACTGTGGAGACGCGTTTTGTTTTCCGTCTGTTTGTCTGTCAGTCTGTAGAGCGACAATTGACGCAAAAATGATCGATTACATTTATTTTTAGTAGGTATGTTGGTGAGGTACTCGGGATTAGCTGTATAGTTTTTCGTTACATTTGGTTCATTAGTTCGAAAAATATAGAATATTTTGTTTTAAGCCATTATGCTTTGCAATGGGAAGTCACACGATTTTTTGAAATTTTAACATTCACCGAAAGGAAAATCACACATTGGGATAAATTTAAATGCTAAATTATGGACGCTAAATTTACGAAATGGATATCTTAATTTAATTCAAATATATTTATCAGAATTTTGAAATCAATTATACAAATTGTTGTGAAATTTTACGCATTAATTTGAACGATATGAAACACTTTAATTTCTCATTTTTTACAAAACCTTCGAATGCATTTCATTTTTTGTTCTCTTTCATTAAATGACTGTCAAGCAGCTATATTTCAAAGAATATCAACAAAAGAAAATTCAAATTCAAGTGAATCGCATTATTTTGAAGCGAAATTTTATTAACAAAATAGCTAATTTTCGGATGATTTATGTTTTTGATATGTTTTTTCTAACGAAAAAGATGAGAATCTATTTTAACTAATAAAGAAAGATGATCAAATCGGTTTTCCAAACGAAATATACAAAAACGTTGAATGTGTAAATTGAGTATAAGTCTCATAAGAGGAATTTACACTTGTATAAGTATAATTAATAGACGAAATTTTATTCAATATCAGCAACATATGATGCTTAGTGGTTGAAATATAAGTATTCTTTTAAGGATAGGATAAAATCGCCTGTACAAAAGAGATGATTAATTTAATGAAATTACAATAGTATGCATTCAGACACATATTCTAATAATGAAATAGTACAATTATTGGAAATTGAGAATATAAAATTAAAGTGACAACGGGGGGTTCAGGGGGTTGGTTTCATCCTGAAGGAATGTATTCTTATTCTGAAAAAATACAGTAATAAGTAGTTTATGCTATGATTGCATAAAATTTTGTTTAATGTGATACTTCTAAAGTTACTGGAAGATTCGATAAATCTTATATTCTTATTAAATGTATAAATAACTTTAAAAAATGGAATTTTAGTATATCAAATATTATGCAGATTATATTAAAAATTAGTGAGATTAATGAACGATGATTTGTAGAGCTGACGTTGAGGCCTCTTATCTATAGATTTAATAGTGTATATTTCCGTTCATGGTTATATTATATTTTATAAAATTAAGGAACATTTTATTTACAGTGTGCACAGGCTTAACAATTATGCTGTTTTCTGAACTGGACTTTTGCAGTCACTTCTTAAGTCATTTTTCGATCGATCATAGAATTGAATTTAGTGTTTACAAAAAATCCCTTTTATAATCAAGGATGATCTTAATTGGTATTTGTCTAAAATGTTAATTGAGTAAAATAATTATTTATATGCATTAAATAGATCCACAAAATAAATATTTGGCCATAACATGGATACCAAATCTAAATAGCGTTAACTGATCTAAATACAGTGTGTTTCAAGAAAGGTTCGTTACTTTGAAAAAGCCCCACCAGTGGCTGAGAGATTCTGCTCTCAAAGCTGGTAGACGGGAGGAGAGATTCAAACCCCTGTCGCGCTCGTCGACCTAACTGTTCGGAGTTTTCCGT
The DNA here is from genome assembly GCA_963931845.1 of Maratus michaelseni. Classification (NCBI taxonomy): domain Eukaryota; kingdom Metazoa; phylum Arthropoda; class Arachnida; order Araneae; family Salticidae; genus Maratus; species Maratus michaelseni. The sequence continues at coordinate 114,181,479 of OZ007588.1, forward strand.
GGTTTTCTTCGTAGCTTACAATAAATACCGGTTAGGATCCCTTAGAAAGACCCCCGCGGAAGGCACTTTCTCCCTTAGGAGGGGGAGTTCCCACGTGGAGCGATCATCCCACGTGGGGGTTTATCCCACGTGTAGATAATCGGCCGTCATAAAATCAACCAACCAACCAACCTAACTTTGAAAATAAATAACACGGATACGGTGATAGATAGAAGCATGAAACCAGTTGTATGTTTATTAAATAAACCCTAAGCATCTGATACAGAAACCTCAAAATTTTAGTTAAAAATAGCGCCGATAGATGGTGTTGCAAGTGACATTACAGATCCCTAAAAAAAGAGCTCAGACGCCAAGAAAGGCAGTCGTCGAAGATTTCGCCTTTGAAACGTGATCGCTATTAACATATAGTGAAAGAAATGCCGGAAATAACAATGAAGGACATTGTTTACCGCAACAAATCTTTAGTACTCGACGAGCTGGAGGAGGCTATTTATCAAGCGTGTGTGTCGATATCCGGTGACATACTACAGAGAGTCAATGACAATTTCATTCTTCCTTTGTGATAGGTGAGTTGTGTGAGAGGTGCACAATTTGAATCGCTTTTGATGTCGTTGCTATCACTCGAATTATGGTTATGCAACCTGCAGCGCCATCTATCGGCAAAGTTTGTTACTAAATTTTTGAAGTTTCTGTATCAGATCTTTACTGTTTTTTTAATAAAAATACCACTGGTTTCATGCTTCTACTTATCACCGTTTCCAAGTTATTTACTTTCATAATTAGGGGGTCCTTCGTGAAATACCCTGTATCTTCACATGTAGTTTTTAATTTCGTCGTTAAATAAGACGAATATTTCTAATTCAAACAAGTGATGGCAATCAAGCAATCTGAAATTTTAAAAAGTAGGCTACTGGCAACAGTGGTCAGAAGAGAAATGTGATTGAATATTTTAATAAAAATCACTTTTAAACTTTTTGGGTGCGATATGTCAAGATGGAGGCAGTCTTCTGAACAATCGTGTCTGGAAGAGTTATGTGATTCGGCTATTCCGCGAGTAAAACCATTGATTCATTTATATTTTGATCGAAATTATTTACCGTGTATATCAGCGAATAACGCCCACTTTTGACATATGAAAAATGATCGAAAGTTACAGGTGCGGGTGATACGCCGTTTATAAAATTGAAAGATTAAAAATTAAGAAAAATATATAACCATATATATGAACTAACATTGTTTTATAATATTTCTAATGTAACGCTAATTATACTTTACAACAATTCAGGTTATTTTTATGTATTTCATGAAGGTTTTGTTTTCGAAGCTTGAAAGTCTAGGTGCGCGTTTTAGACGGAGACTGTTACACACCTGAGCGCATTTAACGACACAATATAAAATATATTTGGTAGGCAATACCAGTATTAAAAATATTGATATATAATACAAGAATAAAAATGTTTTCACAATAATGTATAATTACATTTTCCTCCATTTATTAGATGAATATGATCGTTTACTTACAAAACGCGTTTAATTTAAATTCAAATCTACTTCAATGAAATTCAGAGAATATATTTATTATATTATACATATATTCTTATTCGTATATACTTATGTTCTGCCAAATGTTTTATAATATACTGAAAAACAGCATGTTTGAAATTAAAATACAAATAAAGGCAAGTTTTATTAATTTATTTCTTTAACTCATAAATGCTGCTTTATCTACATAAAAAACTCAGAGTACGAGTTTCATATTTACAAACAATCTTCAATACTACGCCGCCATATTGTGTAAGTCTGTTGCAATAGTTAATCGGCATACTGCCAAAGTAAATATGACAAATAATGAAGAAATTATTTTTTTATCTGACTTATATCATACCATATTTTTATTTTACATTTTCTTGCATTACTTTTTTGTTCATATCTTTCTGGCTAAAAGATTTAGAATATATTTATTTTCGAATAATAAAGGCATTTGAATATTTTGATAAATATAAATATAGTACTTTTAGAATAAGGAAATTTTCATTATTGCTAAGTAAAAAATTATATACTTAAAAAAAAGTAAATGCACAGTAAATAATTAGCTTTATTCAGAGTACGCTAAAATAATTTAATCGCACTAATGAATGTACATTTTAAAAAACACCATGTATAGTCGTAAAAAAGGATAAAAAGAGAGAATACACCACATTAACTCTGCCTCAAATCAGCTTAAGAAAATTTGACTAGTACCAATCATTTAGTAAAAACGTCTATAAATTAATGCTATATATCCTAGAAAGATATCCACCCACCAAGAAAATACAAAGGAATGTCTTAATGTTTTTATAGAATGAAAGAAATAAGAGATACATAACGACATATGAAATACCGTCCCTTTGTAACATTTACAACTGCGCCATGGATATAAAGAAAACATTGTTTTAATCCGGACTCTGAGCCATATTAATCAGCCTTTTCATGTTTTATACTGCTCTGTTAAAATGAAAAAGATATGCGAAATCAATGCGTATTATGGATAAAGTTTAATACTAGAAATTTTATAATTCCCTTTCTTCACGTACTAACCAAGTTCACATGTATTTGGCATTTATTTTTGAATTATTGCCTTATTTTGCCTGGCAGAAAACCTTGTTAATGTAAAACAATACAACCAAATGAAATGAAAATTCATGGGACAACACAAAACATTTTAATTATATTTTACTGAGAAAATAAAAACTAATTGTAATATTGGATAGTTTTAAATAAATAACAAAATAAACTTCTTTTGATTTTACATTCTATGATTCTAAGATAGGTGCAAAAACAAAATTCGTACTTTTTGAACTTTTGATTAGAATTTTTTAAAATTATATTTTAACCTTATATCATTGCAAGTTTCAGTGAAAAAATAAGACAAATATTATTCTTTAAATAGTTTTACAAATCCTGAATACATACCTAGGTAGGGAATTCTAGTTTTCGTCGTTATATATGCATATATACAACGACTATATGTATATGTATATGAATGCATTTATGTATGTCTGAATTTAATAAGCAACCACAAATCGGATATGAATGTAACCGACATTTGTAATACGCTAGGAAACGTTTTAAGCTAAAATTAGTCATCATATTGTGTCCATATTTTTAAAAAGTTCACATCAAATATTTTGGTATGTAATTCCCTATTTAGTATTTTGATTCCTTAAATAATAAGAGAATAGTGACTTATGACCCCAATAAATATAGGGCCTTCAGGAATAGACATTCTATGTGGGCGTGTTTCGTGTTTTGAACTTGAATGTTGTTGCCCAAACACAGCTGATCGCATTGAAATTTTTATTCGTCGAAAAGATCTAACCCTTATGTTCTTTCGTTATTTAGCTTAGATAATTTGTCTAATCAAATCCGTGTTGTTGAGCATGAATACAGATGTTTGACTACTGCTAAAAATGTTGCCATGTTCACTTAATATTAAATAGACTATGAAAATTAAAAAATAATTCGTTGAGGATTTTAGATAAAAACTTGGCAAGTAAGCCTCATAGTGAGATTTTGGTAAATATATCCGGTGTTTTTCAGATTTTGATACATTTTTAAAACTTCAGTCTTCTACTTCTCCTTATCAGTTCATATGCATCTAGAAATACATTTAAATTCATTACTGCTGTTTAGAATGAGAAGATTTTCTTTTAAACATAGAATTTCTGTTTCAAAAGCATAATATTGCACAATCTTTTTTTAATTTTTTTGTATCTAAATAATCATATTTCCTAGTCTTTGGTTCCAGTTTACAGTTATTCAGAAATCTCAGACACCATGCAGTAATTTTTATTAATTTGATACCGGAAGAATATTGATTAATTAAATCAGTATTTTCTAGATATTGCGCTTAAACAATTGGCTAATCATATCACGTGCAGTTGAGACTAATGTTTGACTACTTCTAAAAGTGTTGCCATGTTTCGTCTAATTATAAATAGGCTAAACCCATTGAAATTTAATTCGTCGAGAATTTTGGGTAAATGGGCAACCCTTTTCGGAATTGAGCGGTACATGCTAGCATGTTTTTGTATTTCAACATAAACATCATATTCCAATCACAACTGTTTTATTGAAGGTGTTTTGTTGGTCGAGAGGATAATGCTAATATTTCATGCCACTTATTATTGTTTAGATTATTCGTCTAAACAAGTCACGTGTTAGAAAACACTTCTGATGTTTTTATTTTAAGTCTGTGGGCATACAAAATATCACTACTGAAGATCTAGGTACAAGCTTGCCATTTTCGTGAAGCTAAGTTTATTGACTTGTCTCAATAACATATTTAAAACTGTCTAGGTGAGTACTGCCATTTTCTGCAATGTGCGTTTTCATATTTTAGACAGAATATTTTAATCTGAGCATGTTCGTATTTCTTTTATTTATAAAGCAATTTGCTATAAATAATAAAGAATTTGAGTGTATATAATAATGAAGGATTTCCACAAAAATCACTCTAGTTTCCATAACCAATCTCGCTAAAATACGACAACTGGCGAGCAATAGGTAAACAAGTAAAATTGATATATTACTCGCGACTGCTTTTGCAAAATTGCTTGCAAGTTGCAAATTAAGAAACCGTCACTCGCAAAATGTTGTAATGTTTTATTTCAGAGTTACTATGTTTATTTGGAAATATACATATTTTTTATGCATTTCTGAAACAGATACTTGTGTCAAATTGACGTATGTAATATCGTTATTTATATGTTGCTTAAAAGTTATAGAAATATGTGGTGAAAATGTGTTTAAAAAAAAGTTTTTTTCTAATATCATAAAATATATTTTTTGAGAGTTTTCTAATATAGATGTTTTTTCTGTCTTTAAAAGAAACATTTTAATCAGAAAAAAAAAATAGTCGTTCAAGTAAGAAACATAATAAAAATCATAAATAAAGTCGTAGGATAAATTAAACAGAATAAAAAGAATTTGTTATGAAAATAAGATAAATTTCTTAAACAGAAAAATTACAGCTTACAAATTATCTTAATATTTAATTATCACATTCACAAATATATAAACAGCATTTTCCAATTCCATTAAACATGTCTGACATTAAAATGTTACTGTCTAAATCTATGTTATATCTTTTATTAAATAAGAAGTACTTTCCCCTCATTTCTTCATCATCTATAAACAACATAACAAAATCATGAAATATTATTTTCCAAGAAACGTCTTTTAATTTCGTCTTAAAATAAATTAATTAAATTTAGATAAACAAATTCGGCAAAATGGTATTATTAATATATTAACTATTTTGTATCATCCGACTTTTTCTCTCATGTTTTTCTTTATCCAAGTGGTTTTAAAAAATTTTAACACAATGTAAAATGTTTAGTTCTCTTATGTTAGCCGACCGAAACTCTCACCAATATATATTTTCTTCTCGCCAAAAGAAATTTTTATTTTTTGCGTATGTATTAGACAATGCTTTGATGCTGAAATAAAATGTTTCGGTTTATGGTATTACTAGCTGTTACCCGTGACTTCGTTCACGCAACATTAAAATAATAATAAATACATTAATTAAGCAAAATATTTCACTCCCGATAATTAAAACGTTAATAATTATCTAACTCTTTATCACATTTCATAGGAGTTACTTGCGGTATTTTTTACGGTATTTTTTGTTATAGGGACCTTGACATAACTCAGTCTTAAAAAAGTGAAATTTTGTGCCAAATAATCGCGAAAATGAAATTGCAACCAATGCAAAAAGGAGGGCCAAATAAAATAGTGGAAATAGACGAATTGGATAAAAACAACTGTGAATTTTAGCTGATAAACAATTTTACTTTTAACGCCTTTGTGAAACGTTTTAACAGCCATCCTTCAAAAAAACATTAATTGGAATTAGTATATGATTTTTCTTTAAATACAATTCTGCCTCCTTGGTTTAATGTATAGCTGAAACAAATCTTGTTTTCTAAATGACAGTATGTTGACAGGCAATTTTTGTTCTCCCGAATAAATTGATTCATGAAGTTTGAATATGTGAAAATATTTTTTTATTTTTCGGATAATTTATTGAAATCAAGATTTTGTTTTCACCATCTATCTATTCAAATGAAAATAAATTCTGTTTTTCAGTTTTAATGAGAAAATGGTGTAAAAAATATACTGATCTGTTTTATTTCTCCTTTTTCATACACAAATATGGAGTATGTTACTTTCCGTTTTTAGAGAAACTTTATTAAAATTTACAAAAAAAAAAAAATAAAAAAATAAATAAATAAATAAAAATAAAATAAATAAATAAATAAATAAATAAAAAAAAAATCTTGGTATCTAATTTATTTTTTTAATTCTGAGAGTTAAGTCTTCGGATCAATGATAACCGGTATTAAGTAAATCGCGTTGCGTTCGATAGTTTAGGATTAGTTGCGAAATACAAACACACTGTCAGATTTTAATATAATAGATTCGTGTTCATTTTCCTTTTCTTAAAATTATGATGTGACATTTTAGCAGAAAACTCTCATCTGTATATAATGAATACTCATGCTTAATAACCAGTGTAGATAAAAAAACATTTAAATTTTTCGTTATAAATATGGCGTGAAACTCATCTACTTTATATGCTTACTAATCTTTGTATTATTAATGTAAGGAATTGATTCACATCCATTTTAAAACATGTCGGAAAATTCCCGTTTTATTTCAAATATATATTTCCCCAGAGAAATCCCTTTTAAATGACATAATACTTGTTAATTTTCATTTCCAGGCAATTAATTTCAATACTGGCATAGGGGAAATTATGTTATTTTAACGAAATAATATTAAATCTTTAGGTTTTATCAACAAAAATGGAACTATTAACATTCGTCATTTTTTTTAGGTAATCGAGGTATTTCTTTTAGTTTTAAGAATGAAAATATTTTTTTATCGCTATCCATGACATCATTTTCGACATGGATAATATTGCGGAGCATATTATTGACATTTGCTAACCATTTTCTTTTGAAATTTCTTTTTATTTTTTCTAAATTTAAATAAAAAATACGGTATAGTTATATTAGCCGTGCGCAGACGGTAAAACACCACGTATTGTTACCATACAAAAGAAAAAAAAAGAAAAGAATTGAAGAAAAACAAAACCTAAGATAATTTTATTTCACCAATCAAAGCATTTCCGCTTTATTTTCCATGTATGACGTCATATTAGCCTGTTTCCTATGGTTACGCATATTGAAACCTTGTATTATTATCAAAAACTAATCAAAATCTAAAAACTTTTCAATTGAATCTAAATTGTAGAGTAAAAATTATTATTCCAGGTTTTTAATTAGTTTTGGCAACTATAAAGTATTAGCAACGGCAAAGTAAATTTAACCATTTTAAAAATATTATACGAAAAAATGTCCATTTATTCTCTATGAAAATAGCGAAATTTGGAATTATTAAGAAAAATATTTGAATAAAATTAACAAAAACCAGCCTATGTTCATAAGAGGGTTATAATCAACCTATATGCAAAAACACAGGATCATTAAATGCTCCATTTTGACGCTGACTTCAGCCTAACATTTGCACACAATCAGATTTATAATATTATTAGGATTTCTTTTTAATATTTTGTTTTTGTATTTTAAATAAAATGGGTGAAATGCATGTATTATAAATGAATGTAGGATTATATTTGAAATATATATTTATATATATAATTTTTAATGAAAGTTATTTACTCTAAAGGAAATGTCTGGTACGTCTATACTATAAATGAAATGAATGCTATAAGATATATGGCAATAATGGAAACAATATTTGGGGAATTATTACCTGTGCCCGGCTATCATAAAAATATCAAAAGTTTTTTATTACAGTTAACCGCCTCATTCAATGCAACCTCATATCAAGGTTGCCAATTTGGCCTTTTTTTTTAATTTTGAAATTTCGCATTCATACCAGAAGTTCCCTGAAATATTATTTTCTTTATTTTTTTTTATTATTTTTATTTACATTTCGCGGTTACTTAATGTAAAAATTCTTCATTCAAAATATCCGGTAACAATTCGAAATTTTTTTATTTAAAAAAAGGCCAACATGGCAAACCCTGCCTCATATGCGGTTGTACTGCAAAAAAACACAGCTAAATGAATGCGATAAGAATTATAGCCATCGGAGCAGTATTGGGAGATTTATCATCTGCGACAGGCGAACATTTAAAAGTATCATTTTTTGTATTGCAGTTAACCCTATCATCCATAGCAAACTGATATGCGGTTGTACTAAAAAACAACACTCAGTAATCTGTGCATATTTACTTTTTTGTTATGGTGTCACATACAAACCTTATATGTAAATCAGTAATGCTTGTGGAATACAAGAGTAGATGGCTGAACCACTTTCTTTTCGGATATTCAATTGGAAAATCCGCCTTTGATATTCTGTTTCTGTTGTGCACGAGGAATGATTTTCTCAAATAATTCCTGTTCTTTCATCTAAACTAGTGTTTCTCTTTTTTTTTTTTTTATCTCGCGGCACACTCAAACATAAGGTTTAACTTCCGCAGCACACTAAACTTATAACGATTAAAATCCTATGAAAGGAATAGATGTATTTTTTTTATTTATTTAGTAACACAAACGAAATTCTTTATCACCGATGTACAAACTAAGTATTTTGTCATTTTCGGATATTCATACCAGTAAATCTTCATCGAAGAATCTAGCAGAAACTTATTTTTTTCGTTTTGAACTTTATTCGCTGTGAAAAAGCTTATTGCTCGTAAATGTAATGTAACACTGGTATTTTTTAAGTATTAATTTGAAATTTAAAATTGATTGAAGACCAAAAGTTTATCATATGTTTTACTCTTTTCATTGTAATTCTTTGACATTTCCTATTACAAATATTAACAGTAAAATGAATTTGGAGGAAATGCAGTTTTAAGACAATTTATCTAATTACCTCATCAAATGCAAAATTTAGAATGTTTCATTCTAAATTACTTTTGTTAATTCGCCGAATCTTCATATTACTGTACTGAAATTTCTTGGCGGCACACCTGAGATGCACCAGTGTGTTGCAACACACCTGAGTATTTCTCTCGATATAAAGTCTACATCGCCACATCTGGGGTCCTTTCAGGATGCACCAGTGTATCGCGGCACATCGGAGTACCTCTCAAGATACACAAGTGTGTTAAAGCAACTCGAGTTCCTTTCGCAGTGCATTATGTGTTCAGGCACATCCGGATTGCTCTCATGGCGGACAAGTGGGTCGTGGCGTACCAGACTGCGGTAATGAGACAATGTACTCACCAGAGTAAAACACTAATTAAAAAAATGGAAATATAATACATATTATTGTAGAAAAAGCAGTGTACTCACATTTATGTAGCGTAGAGATCAAAACCAGTTTGGTACAATCAAGAATATATTTGTTAGATAGGGTATTTATTGTGACAAAGACTGCATTGTTTTGAATAAGAAATTTCAATTTACTAACCTTTTGCAAACAATTTATAGCCTTTATTTTTTATCATTTGCACAGTTTAGACAAATATACCCTTTAATGTTCTTTTCACACAAATGATCCAGAGGTAATGAATGTGTATTATTCTATAAATACACATGAAAATGTGTCCAATCTATAATGCTTCTCGAATCCTATTTAAAAAGATTTGTTTACACTCATAATTTTAATAATATTGAATTCATGAAAACTTAAGAGCCATTAAATTGCTGAATTGCATAATTCTCAAGAAATTTAAATGTTTTGTTACTGTAAGAAGACCGGCTTAAAATTATCAACAGCTTTCAAAACTCTACCAAATAGTCCATCGAAAGACTAAAGCATTGAATTTGCTTTTGAAATCTTTTTTAGTAAAACTCATGCTTTATTTTCGATTTAAAACTGCATTTTTTCCAGATGACGGCGGTCATTATCCAGCAAAAATCTGTCTGACATTATTTAACCTTTAACAAAATATTTCATCATCCTATTAAAAAAACTTTGTTTACTGGATTACCGTATGTTAAGGTATTTCCCGTTGTCCTTCAGACCCATTTTTCATGCTCTCAGACACGCAAATATCGTATTTCTTTAGAAATTGGAGTATGTTTCCAATTTCTTTTTTCAAAATATTTTGAGTTCACATTTATATCGTTATGAAAATTAGTCTGTCTTTACGGGGAAAAAATACTCTCTCATTAATTTTGCGGATTTAGCATGTTTCAATGCTAAAAGGAAAGTTTTAGCAGCAAAACGTCCATAAGGATTTAAAATTTATCTATGATAAGGAATTTTTACAATTTTTTATTTCCTACTTTATGAAGCCTAAATATTTAGCGACGCTCTATCTTCAAAAAAACTAAATAGTTATGATAAATTGCATTTCTTACACATGATTTAAAACAGCAAAAAATTTTACTAGTAGGTAAATAAAGGAATAATCATCTTACAGAATATTGGCAAAATGTAACGAGAATATAATTATTTATTTGCCAAATTACAGTCAAATTTATTTCATCATATACTGAATATTTTACGATAGATTTTAATTATTTCATTATATATTTTTTTTAACAGATCCAATATCCCATTTAATGAACCCCCGACAGCAGAACAATTGATTATAAATAAAAACAAAATATCGTTTGTGTTTATTGCAGCTTACTGGATAAGGATTTATTTTATTAAATTTCTTTAAACATTAACAGAATGAAATACTCCTTATTTCAGCTGAATTCGGTGTTTTTATAGTCATCATTTTTTATGCACGACAACGGCGCCATCTAAATTGGTATATGCATTAAGCAGCAGATTATGCAGCATTTTATTGGCGACCGGATTATTAGTCAACACATTCATGTTTAATGACTCTCTCCATCTCGAAATTTGAACAAATTTGAACACATTTGACTAACTGCGGTTATGTTAAAAGCACCATTTATAGGGACAACATTAAGAAATTTGTCGAAAAACGCCATTCCCAATATATTCAGAATAGTTCGGCATTATGTCTTGATGAAACTGGGCTTTAATTTTGTTATAGGGAGGAATGGACACACGTGGAATCTGTATTTCCATGAGTGTTATTTTTAACATATCTGATAATATAAAGACTAAGAAAAAAACTATTTTTTTCTTGAAGTAACATTTAGAACTAATTAAGGGATCTCAGGAGTTCATTTTCACTGAAAGTGCAATATAGCATCATGTCACATTTAATTTTATTTCTAATTCTGAAACAAACAGAAATGCATAAAATGTTTATTACTAACAGCTTAATGTCTGTTCTATGTAGTATAATTATTTCAATGTTATACAGCTGATATTCTACATTTATTTTAAATAATTAATTTTGTTAAAAAATTTAAAATCGTTTTTTAACTTGCATCCATTTTGCGCAAAACTCTAGCAACTCTATTTGCTCTAGAGTCCCAAATAATATTGATAATTATGTAAAAATAATGTATGTGGAACGTATAGTGTAAATTTAGTAATATAATTGCACTCATTATTTAAAAGTACCATTTTTTAACAAAACCAATGATTTTTTCAAAATTTTATAATTTAAATTTAAATTAAATTAAATAGAGCTTAAGTTTGCAATTGCATCAAAATGGAGTATACGTTCAAGCAACACTAGTTTTACATCATTATCAATATTATTTGGGACTTTAGAACAAATACTTTTGTAATAGTTTTGCGTAACGTATGTGCAAGTGTGGTAACGTGGAACGTGTTGTAAGGTCAGAAATTTTCCATTTACAGATATTCCAAAGTGAAACTTTAATTTTGACTACCCTGTGTATCAAATAAGACTCTTTTTTTTTACTATGAAATTATTAACCATTTGTTACTGTTTTTTTTTTTTTTAATTTGCTTTCATCGACATTTTCTACTGGTTATGGATATACATCCGTGCTGTAGAGAAAATGCTTGTCCTATGTGAAAATATTACACAATAAAATGCCCTTCTTTTCAGTTTAATGTAGTGAATTTTTATGTTTTTGAAAACAAATTTACCGAAATGAAATTTTTTCACTAAATCATTAACAACAACAAAACAAATCTTTCAGCTCAACTGATTTATCTGTTAGTCACTGGTTATTTCACATTATTTTCCAAATGTCTTGTAGTCTTTTATAAACGATTGAGTGACCTTGTATTTATGTCGCCGGAAACAGTAACTGCTTTCTAAGAAATAAAAAATAAAGTACAGGATAATCTGATCAAAAGCTCTTTAATTGAAATAATGATTAACGAGAAAAGGTGGAAACTTATGATGATTGACTTGGATCTTATGTGGGTTTATGGGATTAGAAATCTGATAAATGTGTTATTTTACACACTGAGATAAATTGTTGACTCACAATGTATTTGGTATTGTTCAATGATTATCTAAAAATAACTGATTTTATCAAGTTTAGTATAATTTATAATTATATTAAACGTTACAAAAAAATGCTTGATAAATCATTTTCCACTTACTAGTCTCCGTCATCTTGCAACTGACCAAAATAACCTTACGACATAGATTTTATTATGTTTAACGTTTCAGTAAAAAAAAAAATAATAATAATAAAATAAAATCATTTTCTATAAACTACATAAACTACACAGTCTCTACAGCAAATAACGTGACTGGTTTTATTTTCGTGTAGCTAAAAGCTACATTTGTGGGCGAAACATTGAATTAACAACGGATGCGTTTAGAGTTTAGACTCTGCTATAAGCGCTAACGTCACTAGTTCACAATCACATAACGGTTGACAGTGCCTTCTGAACGTCGGTCAAGAAAGGAACAATGGACCAACGTACCAACATTAGCTTTTGTCACAAAAACTTTTAAAATAATTCAGACTGTTTGTAGTAATGAAGCAATGAGTCGAAAGAACGCTTTTAAGTGATATGAAATATTTTGTGGTGGTGGATAGAGAACTGAAAATGGTAGTTCAAATTGAAATAAATGTTCAATGAGTGGCAAAATAATGATTATACAGGTTCGAAATAATGTTTATATAGGTGCAAGACTAATTGAGGAACTCACAAGATCGAGGAGCTTGGGAACAAGCTACATGGCCGTAGTTGCACGTCAGGTCGGAACACAAATACAAGATTGTGTGCGATTCCTTTTCTCAAAATAGGATTGTTTTACTGGTTCATCCACCGTACGTACATGATTTAGCTCCGTGCGACTTCTGCCTATTTTTAAAATTGAAATTGGCAATAATGGAAAGTGTTTCGACACGATTTTAGGCATCCATAAGGCTTTGACCTCGATTCGAAGTCACTGTCTACTTTTACATAATAGTAAATGCACTAACTAGGCTCTAGTGCTGAGAAACTTATACGGAAGATTCCTTAACTGAATCAGTTGTTAACCCGATTATTCGCTCACAGAGGGCGCTAGTATTTATGCGGAAATAAGATCCTCCATATTTTCCACTGGACAGACTGTGGAGTGTACTGCTATACAAATTACACAGACAAATTCAGAATAAATAATGAAATTAACTAATTAAAGGTATTTTTATTCCCTGAAACTAAAGCAGCGCTAAAATGAGACTGAAAAGTACTTAACATCTGTCAAAATATTTTTACGTAAAATTCTATCATTTCTTCTGAATAACAAATATATCCACACAGAGTTTTAAGTAGTTTCCACTGATACTGGCCAATCAGTACCTTGCATTTTGCGACATTTTTGTTCTTTTGACGATCCTAATTGTTCAATCAAGTTTTGAAAATAGAGAAAAATTTATCTGGGTCACTTCCGTGGCCTAATTGAAACTAAATAAATGAGCTAAAATAAAATAGTCTTTCGATTCTAAAAAATATATAAAGTAGCGAATGATAAAGTAAAAGAAATTCCGAAGGCTATATTAATGATTGATATACAAAGTAATTCTGAACTCATGGGTAAAACTTTAGAAAAGCTCGAAACATCATGCAATGTATAGTCATAACTCAAACAGTGACGCTTTACAGGGCGCATTCTGATTGAGAAGAGAACTCTGTTTACTACACAATTTTGGTTTTCAGAGCATTCCCATCAGCAGATACATACATGATGTGCATGTCCGCCTTATCCTAATTAGTTCAACCAATATCCCTTTTGAAATGCAAAGTAGAAATAACGACGTGTAATAAAAACCTATGTTTAATGATAGCGCAATTTAGCGGCTCACCACTGCAATACGCCCCATGCATTGTATGACGATATATGCTTGTTTCGATGCGATGCAACATCTCTTAGTTTTCTCCATGAGTTCTGATTCACCATCAATTTCTCTAAAGAAAGCTGTGTTCCAATAAATTCCAATTTAATAAAATCTCCTACCACTCTCTTGAACTCATTTGTTTGTCACATAACAAAGTAATTCTGAACAAAGTAACTCTGATATACAAAGTAATTCTGAACTCATGGGTAAAACTTTAGAGAAGCTAGAAACATTTTCAAATGACCCTTTTCTTTCTGCCTTTTTTTTAAGCTTTGAATTTTATTAGCTATTCTATAGTGATTGAGATTTAAATTAATGTTGTAATTTTCTAATCAATATTCCTTTGACAGTGTTTTTATTTCGGATGTTTTGTTTATAATGGCAAGCATTTTTATTTAAACAATTGTCATGGTGAATCTATTCCCGACCTTCTCCTGTGAAGGTTGGCTTTCAGCACTTGGTACAAGACCGGGTACTGTGTCATGTCCATAAAATTACAGATATATATATATATATATATATATATATATATATTATTTACACATTTTTTTGCATAAATCAAATGAGGATCTGACGGCCTTAATGCTAATAGAATTAACTCCAATAACTCGAAACTCAAATTCAAACTCAACAAATTTTCGACTTACAAGAAATCTAAAGAAGAAGGGTCGATAAGGTCCTTTATTAACACATCAACTATGAAGTATAACCTTATTTTTCTCAAATAGCATACACCTTGACAAGTAACAAAAATATAGTTATTTGAAAAAATGTGTTTATTTTTATAGCTTTTGTTTTATTTCACAATATTCATTTGAAATAAGCTACTAATTAAGCATTTTCGTCACTTTCGGCTAATAAACCTGTACTATGCCATCCTGATACAACATATTTTAGTTTTTACGCATATTCCGTATTTATTTTATTTTATTTTTTGTTGAATAATATTGCCAATAACCCAGACACTACAACACAAAGGTGACATGTGCCCACCATTTAACATATCTTGTGCAACTACGGTCCTATTTTGCATTTGTTTCTTAAAAACTAGAGTACCTCGATTTATCAAAGTAGCGGTATAACGCACAAGATGCTTCACCGTGTTTGCAGTTAAATAAGTAAACTAAGTAAATCCGAATTATAGATTTTGGTGATACACGCGTGAAGGAGTTTTATGTTAGTAAGCAGACAACAAACATTCACTTGTCAATTACGTCAGGTTTGATTAATCTGGCTCGGCAAAAGTCTTTCGATCAATTAAATTTTATAGGTCGTATGTTAGTACTCTGAAAAGTAAATGTACTCTGTCAGAATGTAAATGTACACTAATTAGTCTCTTGCAAATTTTATGTTTTTATTTCGCATTACAGAGCTGGATGAACTGAAATAATTCTACCATTTTTTGGAAGCTTCAACAGTTTACAGTAAAATGAGGTCTATGCTAGTATGGTTCATGAAGACCATTTAACTGAAATATGTAGTAAAATTTCGATAAAAGTTGAATTATACAAAACAAGAATGGAAAATCATGCCTCAAACATAGATTATGAATTATTCTCCAGCAAATGCAGAAAAGGGTAACGAAACTTCACTGTTAAATAAGGTGAAAGAAGATATGTAGTAAACAGTTTAGGAAACATATAACACATTTAAAAATGTTTTACAAATTATCTTCCATAGTCTAAAATGTATTCTAATTATTTTGTACAGCCCTGTATATGATATGTATATTTAGATAAATACTACATAGCATGGCAAAATACAGTTCAGTTATAAAAATCGACATTTAGCAATTTTCGCTTATTGATGGGAATGCACTCGAAATATTTTGTAAAACCCTGTACATCTAAAAACCTTTGTACATACCACATATTAAGCTAAATTTAATTCAGTAAAAAACGCATAAGGCAACTTTAAACCCACTTCCAGCGATTACCACCCATAAACGACAATGTATCTTGTTCTTGGCATAGCCGTGTATAAGAATTTATTTATATTCTACAAACTTCTATTTTTGTCTGCAAAATATAATTCAGCAAGTAAATGCGTAACATAATTAAAAATACCCTTAAGCAAGTCACTACCATAGTCTGTAATACTTGCGAATTCCTCTGTATAGCCATGTATATGACCAAAAGAATTTATACACACCATGTACTATGCAAAAACTTAGTTAAACCTAAAATGGAAACCAAATAACTTATCACTCATAGACTATAAATATCACACTAAGACCGTAACCGAATTTTTTGTGCGCACTGTAAATTAACGATAAACACAATGCACATCATACTTTTCTGTGAGTAATTTATAGTGCACCTCAGTAATGCCTAAAAATTTCATTATGCTTGAAATAGTGAAAAACCATTAAATTAAACTTCAAACGATTTTCACCGTAGAACATTATGTAACAGAATTATTTTGCATAACCCTGTAATTGCATTATAAACCATGCTTTGCACCCCATGTTTTACAAAAAGAAAGTTACAGTGCACTTTATAATTTTATATAAATTTCATTGTGTTTCAAATAGCGTATAATCACCAAAATGCACTTGGAACGATTTTTTCCCATTGACTGTAATGTAACGGAATATATTTGACTGTCCCTGTAAATAAACTATGGATGAAACGCACTTCATTTTCAATAGGGATCATGTTATAGTATACGTCAATAACATACAAAAATTTCAAGGAAATACGAGTATATTTAAGGGAGATAGAGTAGAGAAAGACGGACGGGCGGACGGAGGGACAGACAAACCGAACTTATAAACACTTTTCAACTATGTTGAAAAGTGTCAAAAAGGGAATCACATTTACTTCAGACAGATATTCATAAAACTTACTGTTGTTTTTTCACACTTTAAACTTATAAAGACGCAAAGATTTTATGTTAAACATATAATCTTTAACATAAACGAAAAAAACATGAAGTTTACTGATTTTCAGTAGATAATTTATTTTATCAGTTAACTTAAAAAAATATGACTTATCTATCTTTGTACTTTTTAAAATTGTAAATAGTTAAACATTTCAAAATTACCCAAATAAAAAAAATAATTTCGCAAGAATAGACCTCATCCTTTTTCTATAATTTACAACGATATATGGTTATTTGTTGAATATATTTATTAAATGTTTTTTGTAATTTTTAATACTTAAGCACTCTTTTTGATTCAATTGCTTGCCAAAATGTTTATTTTAGGAGAAAAACAGCACATATTTTACCACTTCCGTGCAAAAAGAATATAACAAAAAAGTTATGCGTGGAAATATAACCATGTTTTGCAAACATTATAGTTGTCTATGAATAATTATTCATTTCGAATAAAAGATAAACATTAATCAGTGATGCTTGAAAAGTAACGGAGAATACTATGAATGTTTACTTAATGACCCGTACATGATAAATTAGACGTTTGGTCAATGAAAGAGATATCCATGAATGCACACTGAAATATTTCATTCTTTTGTGATCCAATTTTTTTTTCTCAAGAAATTTAGGACTTTCTATTTTATCATATGTAAATGTCCTGCTAATACTATAAGTATAGTAAAATATCAAAGTTTAAATTCATACAGTTTATAATTAATAATAAAGGATGGACATATTAGTTAGGTCAAAACAACGTTTTATTATGGGCAGTTATACAGTCAAACATGTGAATAAAAACTATTATAAGTTAAAAAAGTTCACAAAGTTTACGTTATCGAAACATGAGCGATGTGGCTACCCATCGATACTCTACAAATATCTTTGTTTAATCCTCATTTGATGTTAGTAGTATGACAGACTGCTGCATTTTAAAATTCCACTGTTTAAATTGAAATTTTCAGTTTAGCTCTAGATACTAGGGGAACTATGTTTCTTTGGAACCCAAGTACTGTCGCTATTAGAGACTTCTGATTCGTTTAATGTTAATGATACGTAATGTAAAAATAAAACGAATTATAACACATTGTAATAATATACTTATTTTAATTGCTAAAAGACGTAAAATAAAACATTATAAACAGTTAAATAGGTTTTATTAGACCGTTGACATGTTTTGGCTCCTTCTCAGCCATTATCAAAACAAATAAGAATATTCTATAATTGCACGGTCTATGAAGTTTTATTTGAAATGCTATCATTGGAAAAAAGGTTTATGGAAAATTAAATAAAAGCGTTTCAAATAATAACTTCATAGACCGTGCAATTGTAGAATATTCTTATTTGTTCTGATAATGGCTCAGATGCAGCCGAAACATGTCAAAAGTCTAATAAAACTTATTCTACTGTTAATAATGTTTAATTTTACGCCTTTCTGCAAATAAAAGGAGTACGTAACGTAGTATAAAAACAGTATTCTTTGAATTTTGAAGCATCTATTACAACCTAGAAAACCTCGGTCGAGCGATCAAATGAAATTCACGATAAACCTCATTGGACCTGATCATCAAGGCTAAGTTCAATCAGATTAATAATGAATACCGTTTGAGCGTTCGATAGAGGATTTTTAGGTTCAGGTAGATGGTGAATACAAGCATCAGAGGCAGCTTACGGTATCTATGCGAGCCGTTAGGGTTAAATAAATTGTTCTATTTCGTTTGTGAGCAGATTCACATCAATCAAAGCAAATACAGTGCTCTTTCGTAATAAAAAATCAGAAATGGATTTTCGAAGCGGCGTATTTAAAACCTTACCTGTAATTACCCCATATACAGCAGTGAACGGACTAGTATGTAACAAAAACTTCTCGATCAATTGATCCTCAGTTTCCGCACTTAAGTAAGACGGAGATCCTTCAATTTATAATAAATACACTATACGAAAGCTATGAATAAAGAGCTACCTTGCAATTAATCTTTAGTAAATTACTAAACGATCCAATAAATTTATATCCATCCTATTTTTCAAATTAATATATATATATATATATATATACATATTACAAGACAATTGTTTGCAAAATCCTCATAATACGAAGATTTACAATACTGACAACTTTTTAATCAAACTTTTTGGTCTTATCATTAACCATTATTTTACGAGTATTTGTACAAAAAGATTTGATAAATAACTTTAATTATGAGATCCGAAAAAATTGACTTCGTAGACACAGGAAATATATTGAACATAAATAATTCTTCAGTTTCTTAAGAATTCACAACAGAAATTCAAAGTCTTCAAAGTCTGCCATCAATTTTCTCAAAACATACGAACCCTTACAAAACTTTTATTTCTAGAAAACGCTTAAAAATTATAAAAGTCAAAGTATCAAAATTCGGTAAGTTGGAGTTCTAGAAGATTGGAATGTTTACTATTTTACTTGTTAGAGCCTAGTGGAAGTTTTTCTTTATACAACGTATAAGACCGAGAGACTATATCAGAAATTGAAACAGGTAACTTTTATTAAAATAAATATTTTTATGTCAATGACTTCTGATATGGTGATGAATAACATTTGAATTTTTTTTTAGGATTGGAACCATGCCTTTAAAATTTACAGTTAAACAATTACTGGCTGGTAAATATTAAGCGGGAGCACCATGTATAAAATTGTGGTAATTAATAAATATTTTATTATGTTTTTAATTGTATAAATACTTATATTTTACATAGTTTACACAATATATATCATCTTTTATACTTACTTTATATTTTTTTTCCTAAATTACAAATTGCTTTCAATTTACAAAATTTAATTTTTCTTACTCATTATGATTATGTTGGAATTTTAATAAATAACGTAGTATCTCCACAAGTTTTCTTGACGATGCATTTCTTACAGCTGTTTGTGAGTAGATGATACATTGAGGACATTTATCATGATGCAGCTCCAGGGTTGAGAGAGATATATCGAGACAGTTACGCTATCGCTCCCAAAATAATAAAAATATTTTTTTCGGATTTTTTGTTATAATTTCCCTTTCTATATATTATCTATCTATATTATAAAGGACAGACGTGTCAGTGCGTAACGCTGACGTCATTTTGCGAATGGCAACAGTTGACGATGAAATTTCTGTTATGAGATTTTTGCTACTGATTTTTTTTTAATTTCTAAACATCGTATGTTTTTAATTGTTACACCGTTTTATAGGACAAAAAATCTACTTTTAAATGCAATTTGTTTGAAAACTGTATCGCAATTTACTTCTTTATTATAGCATTAAATTAAATTTCAAGCATGATTTTTTAAAATCGCTCTATCGCTTGCAGACGATTACAAAATGTTAATCCATTTGCAATTTAAACAATATAAAACATTCAGCATTTATTTTCAGCTAATATTCAATAACGAAATTTAAATATCATTAAGCAATATATAAAGTAGAATAAATAAAACACAAATTTAACAGACATGTAATTGAAAGATGCACTTAAAACCGCAGTCATTATCAGAATAATAATAATTAAAAAAAAGCTGTAGATAACAAATTTTCAGTGATTTCTTCGGCTAATAACTTGCGCGATGCTAATACAAAATTACTGCTTTTAATAAATTTCAAAATTTTATTTGAATATATAATTAAGATATTCCATATAAAAGTGCTCTTTGTTGTTGTTAAGAGGTAATTAAAAAAATATATATATATAAAATGTAACAAAATCTATTAGAGTTTTGAATTAAAAAAATGAATGGTGTTACATGTATTCTCTATCCCGGGATAATCGGGTTGGATTCCCTAGGTATTTTAAAAGCTATGTTTCTTAAAAAATAAAGGCTATTACAATCCATTTACTGATTTCAGCATTGCTAAAACTGATTTACTCAGTATAACAATGCCTTATATAAAAAGTATCAAGGTGTTATATAAAACAGAAAACAGATTTATTATTCTAGACTATTAAACAGAAAAATTTAAAACAGACAATTGAAAACATCTAAATATTTTTAATCCTGAAAATTACTTAAAAATACAATTCTGTATTTAAAGTTATCTGTATTGTTCCCGGATATTTTAATCTATAACATTGAATTTACGTAAGTTTTATAAGTGATGAATTTGATACAGCTCTTTATGTAGTCGATGCATTAATAACATTTATCATGTGACAGTTCCAGAAGTAAGAAAGAGAAATCAAAACAGTTACGTCATTGTCCACCAAAATAAAATAAAAACGTGCATCAGTTTTGTTTTGTTTTTCAACATTTTTTTTTTTTTTTTTTTTGATGAAAAAACATTTTATTTTATTTTATTTTTAAAACTATTTTTCTTGAACGGTTGCGAGAATTATGCTTTTGAAGCAAAAAATATGTGAAAAACTATTGCAATCTATTCACAAACTTTAGCATTACATTCTGATCTTGTTTATTTAGAAGTAACAAATTTCAGCATTTCATTATAAAGAAAATAGATTTAATAAACAAATATCGAAGTTTAAAGTATACGAACAAAAGTTTAACTGAATGTTCCTGGCTTACACGTATTTTACATAGGGATCGGAACGTTAAAATTCATTTTACATATTTTTATTCTATTCTATTCGAATTTAGTTATTAGTCTTACTTTTCTACATCTAATAATTTACAATCACGGCTATTATGGAAGAAATAAATTTACAACAGTTGTTTTGGATACATTAGTCAACAGTATTACATCACGTTGCTTTTGTAGTCAATGTTTTAGTTGGAGATATAATTAAGCTCAAGTTGAGAGAAAAGAGTTATCGAGACAATTACGCCAATCTCCAAAGAATAAATAACGTAAACGCCTCATACAGTGTGTTTCACGAAGGACCCCTAACTTTGAAAATAAATAACTCGGAAACGGTGATAGATAGTTGTATGAAACCAGTGGTATATTTATTAAAAAACAGTAAAAATCTGATACAGAAGACTCAAAATTTTAGTAACAAATTGCGTTGATAGATGGAGCTGCAGGTGACATAACCACAAGTAGACTGTTTCACATCAAAAACTATTCAAAATGTGCACCTTTCACGCAGCACACATGTTGTAAACGAAGAATGAAATTGTCAGTGACCCTCTGTAGTATGTCACCGGAAATCAACACACAAAATTGACAAATAGCCTTCTCCAGTGTCGAGTGTTAATGGATTGTTGCTGTAAACAATGTCCTTCAGCGTCAATTCCGGATTTTCTTTCACTATACTATAGTAGCGATCACGTTTCAACGGCAAAATCTTCTGATTGTTCTTGGCGTATGAGTTCACTTTTTAAGGATCCGTAATGCTGCCTGCAGGGCCATCTATTGGCGTTATTTTTAACTCAAATTTTGAGGTTTCTGTATCAGATTCTTACTGTTTATATTATAAAGGACAAACGTGTCCGTGCGTAACGCTGACGTCATTTTGCAAATGGCAACACTTCATGATGAAATTTCGGTTTTGCGGCTTTTGCTACTGGATTTTTTTTATTTCTATACATCGCACAATTTAAATTTTTACACCGTTATATAGAAAAACAATCTATTTTCGAATGCAATTTATTTGAAAACTATATCTTAATTGACTGATTTATTATGGCTTTTTAAAATAATTTTCATTCATGAATTAACAGGCTATTAACTCCTGGCACGAAGCCAATATCGCTTTTAATACATTAAAAAAAAACTATATTTGAATACATAATTTCATATGAAAATGAATTTTGGTATTGTAAGTGGGCAATCTAAAAAAAATATATTAAATGTAAAAAATCGATTAGAGTTTTCAATTAAAAGAATGGCTTTCATCTGTATCTTGTAACGTGAGAAGCCCGGGTCGGATCCCTTAGTTTTCTTAATAAACATACCACTGGTTTCATGCTTCTTTTTCCGAGTGATTTATTTTCAAATTTAGGGGTACTTCCTGTGACACATTCTGTATTTTTTCAGCTTTTCTTGTTTATCACACAAGCACTTTTTCATCATATACTTTTAAGAAATCATCTTTCTTCGAGAATAGCATCCAACTTGCAATATATGAAAAACTACTGCACTCTATTTTTTGAAATTAGCATTACGAACGTCTATATTTTACTCTCCCACTATAACATTTTCGAAATTACTTTGAGTTTTGAAATCCTATTATTTTCTTAATTATGACGATTATTTAAAAATAATGTTAAAAGTGTCTATGGTTGATTTAATCAATAATATTATACCCTTCTAATTTTTGTAGGCGATGCATTTCTTACAGCTCTTTATGAACAGATGATGCATTGAGAACGTTCATAATGTGGAAATTCTTGGAGGGAGAAAGGGATATAGAGATAGTTAAACCGACATCTGAAAACAAATAAAGAAAATAATTGCTTGAAAATTTTTTTATCATTTTTCTTTCGATGAAAAAGCATTCCTTATTCTTATATTTATAAAAACTATGTTTTTTCAAAGATAGAATGAAATTGGAATGTGAAAGGAATAGCATATGAAAAACTATCACATGAGAGTATTTCAGTTCTGATGTAGTTTCAACAGTAGTGATTGTAATATTGTAACTGTGTTTATGAGCTTTTCATTTTAGTTGTTTTACAGGTTAATTGGACGGCGTCACGTTCTTTTATACCGTATGTTTTATGCAAGTAGAATTTTTGTATGTGTGTGCACTGCATAGGGAATTAGGATTTAACCTTTTGACTTTATAAACATAAAAAAAAAACATTAGTAACATTATAAGGCGTTCTTTTATTTGGGATTTTGATAGTTGCAGAAGTTTAAGTGTATGTTGTGTAATCTTGAAATAAATAGTTTGATCGATTTTGTAATCTGACAATTTATATAGTATTACGTTGTTGAAAACTCCTATAGTCTGACTGTGATTTTAGTTTGTATAAGCTTTGTTAACCCTTAACTGCTGTTGGATGTTATTAGATAACTGTAGATACTAGTAAAATTTTGATTAATTGTGAGCCCGTAAATGTAACTAGATAATAATGCTAAACTTCTGGATAGGTGAATTTTAAATATAGTATTCATGTGCAAGAGGTTTTGCACAGAAACAGAAACTAGTTAGTGAAATGTATATTTTATTCATCTTTTGATTCGCGCTTCATTTCTTTTAATCGTTTTTCAGAGATCGCTTACAGTAGCTAAGCGACAATTTCTGTCACAGCAGTGAAGGATTAATATAAATGATGCTAAAAAATAATGCTAAAGACAAATCCTACAGTCTTTGCGCTTACATTATGTATAAATGTTTTTTTTTCTCTTTTCCGTTGCCTTACAGATGAAGATTTTTTTGTGCACTTTTATTCCTTTTTTCCTTATGTTTTCTTCATGAGCTAATGTCTGGGTGGTGTTCTCAGTAACCCTGATATATACATTTAGAAGATTTATTTTTCTCTTTAATAGTTTTGGATAGTTGTTTTATGCTTTTTTAAGCAGATTTGTTTCAAGTGTATCTTTAAAAAGCATGTTTCTTCTAAGATGGCATTGATCTTGCAGTTGAAGCAAAATTATCTAAAAGACGAATGCAAAATATTTTACACCTGGCTTTTTCAGAATTATCGAAATGTATCATACCATAGAAAACAAGAACGAAACATTATGCAGCAAGGATAGATTACAAAACTCTTTCCAACACATTCAGAATATTTTAACAAAATTTCACAGTTTAATAAGGTGAAAGATGATATCTAAATAAAAACTATGAAAAATGTACATTTGAAAGCACAATTTCAACAATTACTACGAATAGTCGGAATAATATCCGAATTCATTTATTCAAACCTATATGGGATCTTTAGAATTGTATATATATATATATATATATATATATACATACATATATATATATATATATATATATATATATATATATATATATATATATATATATATATACTACATAGAATAATAAAGTTACCTCAGTTAAGAAACGCATAGCGAAGTTGAAAAGTCCTCTTTAGCAATATCCGTCAATATAAAGGAAATGTATTTATATTAAAATCATTAAATTACAGACATTACTTTACAATTACATAAAACATTAAAAACATATTAAAATTGGACGTTTCGGATTTACATGAAAATCCCTCATCAACAAACATTTTTCTTAACGTAAGTCACAGTTCGAAAATATCAACACATAGAAAATGCAACATATCAAAATGTCGAAGCCAAAGTTACGTTAAGAAAAATATTTGTTGATGAGGGATTTTCATGTAAATCCGAAACGTCCAATTTTAATATGTTTTTAATCTTTTATGTAATTGTAATATAATGTCTGTAATTTAATGATTTTAATATAAATATAAATATGTTCAGACGTAATATTTTCGTTTACTTCTAATGGAAATGTAATCAAGATCTTTTGTGCAGCCCTGTATTTGATCGATATAATTTATATCCGCCAAGCAAAATGCAACAAATTTCTTAAACATAAAAAACTTATCACAATTAAAAGCACACTTTGAGCAATTATTGTTCAGATCCAGTTCTTTTGAATTGTATTGTGTGTCTTTCTAAATGAACGATTAGTGCTATTCACACCAAATTCTATAGTAAACATCTTGTAGTACCACTATGTAAGATATATTAATTTCAATATGTGTGTAATAGTGGGACATTGTTAAAATACACCGCAAACAATTTTTCCGTATACAACGTAATGTAACGGAATTCATTTGAGTGTCACTACAAATGAATTATAAATGCTACATACTTTTTTCAATAACAAAAATGCCATGATAAACTTCAATAACATATATCAATTGTATATAAATCCGAGTTTATTTATGCAAGTTAGAGAACGGACAGACAGGTATACAAACCGATTTCATCAACTCTTTTCAACTATGTTTTACAGAGTTTTAAAAGAACGTTCATTTTTCTAGACATATATCATTTATGGCTAATAAAATTGTAACTGAATATTCTTGGAGAATGCATACCGTTTAGTGTTGAAGACTCGAGCATTTTTCAAACAACTGGCTATAAAGGGCTAAACAATGAATGTATGAAATATATTTGTATTTGGTTTTTAATCCTTAAACATTATTTACTAAACATTTGAGAATAATACTAAAACAATTTAGAATAATACAAAAAATGACAAGGAGGATATTTTTACACAATCTGTTTACAATTTCTCTGTTTACATAGTATGTTTACAATTTTTACGCAATCTGCTTACAATACATTTTTTACACAACAACATTATAGTGCGCATTATTTTTGTACAAAATTTGAATTTTTCGTGCCGCGCAATCTCATAATACGCTAGAAAATATTCTCGTTAATTCTGTCAACTTTATAATTTTGTCATTAAAAGCAATCATAAATTTGTTATAAGTATATAAATTTCTGAAACAGTGACAAGTTCAATTTAAAAAACGAAAAAAAAAAAGATTTAAATTTTTAATTCACTTGATGTTTTTTATAGGAATCGCATATTTTTTTTTCTGTAACAGAAACAAAACTCGAATGTAATCGAAACGAAATTGAAAATAGCAACCTGTAATTTTATTGATTGCATTACTGAAACTGTATTCATGAATGTCAAGTTAAAAATTTCCATTTTAATTATTTTTCATGTCTGGAGGAGGCACTTTTGTATAATTATATATATTTTTTATTTTTTGCGTGATAGGCCCAGTTGACACAGTAATAATCCTTATTATCCAATGTTTTATGCAAGTAAAGTTTTTCTTGTATGTGTACGCAGATTTGAATTAGGATCTGAGTTTTTGGCATTACTGACATAATCTAACATTACTCTCATTGTATAAAGCATGCTTTTACTTGGGATTTTGTCAGTTTCAGACGTTTGGCTGTATATTGCTGGCTTTGTGTTATCCTAAATGTATATTGCTGGAATGATATGATACATACGTACTGCACCCAGAAAAGGGAATTGATTAAAACAACAAAACATGTTTTGTTGAGTACATTTTGCACTGTAAAAAATTACGAATGTTTCTGAATCTACGAAAATATAATATAATGAAGAATAAATTTATAATATAAATTCATTCTTGTTAACCATGATTCTGAACAGTGTTTTTTTATCTTTAGAAACCTCAGACATCAATGTAAATAATCAAGATTTAAAGAATCATTTAAAAAAACAAAATTACTCTTGCTGCCCGTAATTTTCCGAAACGTTTACGAGTAGCTTTTAAAGTATATTAATCAGTTTTCGAAGCCCGGCATATAGTTTTTTCCGATGCTATCCATTCTCAAGTAAGCATTTTCATGTTCAACAAATATGTTTAACAGACAAACATGCAAAATTAACAGCGTTAACATTAACATTAAAATTAATATTATTTCTTTACTCTTTCATGTATAAATTAACTTATGCAGCTGAAAACGTTTACTTGAGAATGAATGACATTCGATAAATAGGTATTCCAGGCTGAGGAAACTGTTTAATACACTATAAAAACTATTCGGAAACGTTTCTGAAAAGTACGGGCAGCTAGAAAAATTTTGTTTTAATAAATAATTCTATAAATTTTGGAAATGAATTGCTTTCTGAGGATTCGAAAGACAATGGAACACGTTTTTTGGAATTTCGGATAACTCAGAAGATTATATTATAATTTCGTTCGTGGTTATAGCATATTTTCATAAAATAAGAAACATTGACCATTTTTTACAGCGTGGTTGTTTCAAGCAAAATGTTTAGTTGAAGTAAAAAGTTGGTTTTGTTGCATTGACAAAAAATATTGTTAACACTATTACAAAATTTTAACAAAATTTCATCAATTTTACTTGAATCAACAAAATCTGTTATTTTAATTTTACCATAATTTTGTAATTTGTAATTCCAGCAATTTTTTTTTGCTCTTACAAAATTTAAATTGTTGTATAGTAGCCATAACTCTCTCACGTAACTTGGTTTATTTGACTTTATAGTTGTATAATTAAAGGATTAACATAATTTTTGGATAATTAAAACTTTTTTAATTGGGACGGACCAAGGTAGTTTTAAAAATCTCCCTATCCCATTTATTACTTTGTTCTATCTTTACAAGAAGAAAGTATTGGAGTCAAGAAAATTTTCAACTTCTGGTTTTCGACGGATTTTAGGAGGTCCTGATCAAGATTTGAATGTTTTTAGAAAATGACTATCTATGACTCTGTCTGTCGGTATGTGACAAAAATTGCGCTCTATTTCAAGAACTAATGCACGGAGTTTAAGAAAACTTTTTATTCAGTTACTTCCTGATATAAATTGGTGTTGATTAGCTTTTGGCGTAAATCGCGCAACAGGTGGCGTTGCTATGTTGCAATTTTCGCGATTTCTGCAATAGTTTCGCGATTTCTCAAGAACTAATGCACTGATTTACATTAAAATACAGATTGAGTTAGACCTTGACATAAATAGAAGCTGATTACGTTTTGGTGTAAATAGCCAATCAGGTGGCGCTGCTATGTTATTTTTTTCATGATTTTCACTATAACTAAATCTGAAGAACTAATGCACGGATTAATTTTTAAATCATTTTCAGCAGTGATTTACGCCTGTAATTCTTAAATAATAACCAGTGAATTTGTATCCTGCTTTTTTTCAAGCGTAAACTGTTAGAGTGAAAAATGTCCCAAGCCGGGAATCGCACCCGTGTCCTCAGAATAGAGCACTGAGACCCCAGCATACGGCAACACAGTTAATTTCTAAATACTTTTCTGCAGTGAATTACTCCTATAATCCTTGAATAATAACCAGTGAATATTTATCCTGCTTTTTACAGGCGGAATTCACAGCTGAAAATGAATTAAAAGTTAACTATATGTTGCCGTATGCGGGGCTTTGTATTTTCGTCTCATGTTTGCCGCAGAAATTTGCATGCTCATGCAGGGCCTGTTTACGGAATAGTCCCGGGAAGCCCGTGCTTACCCAAAGAAATACAAAGGTGCCTCCAAACTTACTTTTCAGAACAAATTTTTACAAAAAAAAAAAAAAAAAAAAAAAAAAAAAAAAAAGAAGAAGAAATCAATCCGGGTAAAAAATGCATTTTTTCCTTACGAAATTTTTATCTAAGAAGCTTGCTCTTTCTAAATTGTTGTTTACTCGAAATTTTGATGGTAAAATTTCAAATTGTTGCAGCATATCAAAAATGTATTTAGTAAATAGCAAAGCAATTTGTAGAGAGGGGGGCCCAGAGTAACGTCGGGTTGCCCCTGCTTTTATGTCTTAAGCGGACCCTGTGCTCATGATGACATTTCCATTTTGTGCTGCGGTTGCTTATTATGTAAACACTTATACAAGAGTGAGAAATTTCAAGCTTGGATATCGTTCCTTCTGGCTCAGTGGTTAGAGTCTCAGAATGTTATTCTGAGAACCCGGTTCCGATTCCAAGCTTGGGACATTGTTCAATCTGTGAGTTTACGCTTGTAAAAATGCCGGATAAAAATTCACTTGTAATTGTACAAGGATTACAGGAGTAATTCACTGCTGAAAATGAATTAAAAATTACCTAAAAAATAGTTAAGTTTAAATTGGTTCTAATATAAAAAATAATTTTAAAGTAAATATTATATTTTTTTATGTAACAAAAATTTTTGTTGTTAAAAGAAAGAAAATTCTTAAAATTATACAAAACAATTGTTCTTTAAACAAAAGTTTTTGTTGCCGAAACTGAAAAGAACTCTTAAAGTAACAGATAATTATATTTATTTTGAGAAAACTTTCAACAAAAGAATTTTGTTAATTCAAGTGTAAGTGAATTTTTACTTGAATTAACAGAACATTTTTTTGTTGAAGATACATATTTTTTTGTTGGAATTGCAAAAAAAATCGACAATAGTTTTCTTGTTTATTCAAACAAATTTTCCATTGGCCCATATTTAAACGGAAAGTTTTGTTGGGCCAACCAAATTTTTGTTGATTCAACAAAACTTTCCTCTGGGTGTGTTATCGCCGCAGAACACTTATACCACTCTTTCCTACTATACATGCGAACGGCAAGTTAAAATATTCTATACATTATACTCAATAATTATCTTCTAATGTAATTCTTTAATAAATTTCTTTTTTTTAATTAAACATTCTTAATTACGATGATTGTGTGATAACAAAGTTATATGTGTTGTTTTGAGATACTTTGGACAATAAGATTGCGTCTCTCTAAGTTTTATAGGCGATATATTATTTACAGCTGCTTGTGTGTAGATGATGTATTGAGAACATTCGTCATGTGACAGTTCCAGGGGTGAGAAAGATATATAGAGACTGTTCCTTCCAGCAATAACGAAAATAAATGCTTCATATTTGTTTCATCTTTTTTGTTTGGATGAGCAAACATTGACCTTAGAAATGATATGTTTCAGAAGAAAACGTAAAAAGTTGATACATAATGTTTATACAACGACTATCTCTGAAAATACTAAACACAGCAAAACATGCAAAATTCAGTTAACCGTGTTCTTATATTTTTTTTAACAAACGTTTTGTTTTAATTTTTCATAGGTGTCTAAACACGATGTAAAATGTAATTGTTGCATCTTTTGTTTTTCGGCGCAAATGAAAAAGAAAATGACCATCGAATAAATAAAGGATATGATACGTTCAAAATATTTTTTTTCAAAAATACAATAATTCATAAACATTAATTTCCTTAATTTCAAGAAATATGCATTTAAACATGTATTCTATATTTTTGCACTGAGTGTCTTCTAAAAAATCCTGATCACACTCCATTAACTTAACCCGTCAGCACACGTACTGGGATAAAATCTACCCCAGCTCACAACTATTACTTAAAAATGTGCGAAAATCGTTCGTGATCATTCTGAGATTTATGGTACCTTTCAAGATGAAAGATATCAAGATGTGGCCAAAAAGAATTTACCTCCGGTTGTGGATTTTCCATTATTTTGTTATAAAAATGTAGCGTGGGAGGAAATTTACTCCACGCGAGTTATAACGTAACCCATAATAATAGGAAAATAGTAATGCAAATGTTTATGCAACGCAAATAATAATATAATTGTTCTTTTAAACGTTAACAACTCTGGCACATACAGTTTCTATATATCAGTTTTATATTTTTTTGTATTTTCAGGGCTGAATTTGGATTGTAAAAGTTTTGTATGTAATAATATGCAGAAAAAATCTTAGTGCTATTTTTTTTCTTTAAATATAAAAGAACTTCTTATTTTAAGTTAAATTATATTCTTCACTGATTTACAGTTTATTTCAAAATATAAATTTTTGTTTATAATCAAACCGGGGGGAAATTGACACAAGAAAATCCATTGGGGTAAAATTTATCCCGCGCGTGTAGTAACGTAATGGGAAGAGGCGCGTGTGTTGACGGGTTAAGAAAGATAATGTGTATCGTCAATCGTTTCATCTAGGTATAGTTAAAACAAAGTGACTATACTTTACGCAATAAGAGTACTTAAACAACCACGTAACATGGAACTCTCTATTTAACACTCATATCTCGAAAACGGTACGTGATATTGGAAAATTGGCAATCACAAACATCCAGGGCATCGACAATTTAATATTATATTATGTCTCATCTAACAAAACAACTATATTAGAATCGCTGAAGGATAATTATGTTATATTCAATCACCAGTTTAAATATTACACTATCTGCATACAGAAGTAAGGTATCATTGCGTAGACGCACATTTATTAACCTACCGGAAATTTTACTCACCTTTGATAAAAACATTTCATACCAGAAAATTTATTTAAAATTATTTAACTTATTTATTTACTTTACTTCACTGTGGTTTATATTTAAATTATTTTACGAAACAAATTTGGTTTGAAGAGTGATTTTGAATGTACCAGTCGCGTCCATTCGATCCGCTGGTAGATAGAGGGGGGGGGGTCAACTTAATACAATATGTAATCAAAGTACAGACTTTTCAATAATAGAAAGCTAATTGCGCTTAATCTGTCTAACTTCGACCTCAATGTGTCATGTATTCTAAATGTGTTTGGAAGGTGAACATATTGAACATACTTAACATGAATTTCTCATTAAAATATTGCTTGCTTACATGTACCATTAGTTTAATTTGAAATGCCTATTAATGCCACACTGTGGCATGTAGTTTTTGCCGTTTTCAAGCGCATGGTAGAATACAAAAGTAATAAAGATCTTTTTAGATGCAAAACATCTTTTTGTAGTGAGGCGAAGTGAGAAATCCCATCCACGACTATCACGAATTTACACTCATTGCACACTGGTACATCAAACGTCCCGCCACTCCCCATAATGGATGGCTACAAAACATTCTCACCAGACGCACACTTCTATACAAATTGAAAAATATCCACAAACATCTAGCACATATCTCCAACCTGACAAGCTAGTTAGTACACAAAGCAACTCTAATTTCCTCTTATGACAGCGCCACTTATCACGAGTAGAGTTTCTTCTGGCGGTGCCGCAATGCTCCTTGTCGAGAATTAGCAAGTCTCTGGCGTACAACCCCACTGCCTGCTGACGTGAGAGAGATATGTTCTCAGGCAGTGTTTTGTATATTTTGCCACAGACGCCATCTTCTTTTGTTTAACAGCAACTTCAGCTCCGGCTGAATATTGTATTTTTGAAACATTAATAAAGGGAAGCGGGAAAGAAATACATCCTCTACAGACATTGTCTCCTTGTTGGAGAAGTCCCTCTCAAGCTGTCAATAAATAGTGAATGCTCTACAATTTTTTAATTGACTTTATCCCTGTATTTCGTACCATATTCGGAATAGGAACACTAACTCTCCGCTATTTTCTGGCCGGTGACGCTGTATGTAGTCTCATCACGTAGCGTATAGCTTTGCTGTACATAGACACTATGTTTATGGCTAAAGCTGTCGCCGTTTTGTATTTAATGAGAGTGGACAGAACTTTAGTGGATATCCTGTATGTAATGAGTTGTTTTATATATAATGCGTGTAATATATATATCATATATTCTAATACGAGCAAATCTTGTGGGTGGTTATATATATATATATGCAAAAATTATCTTAAAAACGGCTCTAACGATTTTGACGAAATTTCGTATCCTACCGTTTTGGGGCACCAGAAAACCATTGGGCTAGGTCACATGCTCGAGAAAATTCGATTAGTGGATCATTTTGGGTCATTTTGGGTCATGGTCTAGCTAATTGTATCTAAAAAACGGTTCAAACGATTTTGACGAAATTTTGTATCCGACCATTTTCGGGCATGAGAAGTCAACTGGGCTGCGTCACATGTTCGAAAACTTCTGATTAGTGGGTCATTTTTGGGTCAACGCGGGTCAAATTAATTTTATCTAAAAAACGGCTCTAACGATTTTGATTAAATTTTGTGTCCTACGAGTTTCGAGCACGATAAAAGCATTGAGCTAGGTCGCATGTCCGAGAAAATTCGATTAGTGGGTCATTTCTGGGTCATTGTGGGTCAAGATCTAAAAAGCGGCTCAATTTACACTAAATTTTGCATCCAATGGTTTTCGGGCACGAAGACTGTTGGGCTAGGTCACATGTTCGAGAAAATTCAATTAGTGGGTCATTTTGGGTCATGGTCAAGCTAATTGTATCTAAAAAACGTTTCAAACGATTTTGACGAAATTTTGTATCCGACCATTTTCGGGCATGAGAAGTCAATTGGGCTGGGTCAATTGTTCGAGAACTTTCGATTAGTGGGTCATTTTTGGGTCAACGCGGGTCAAATTAATTTTATCTAAAGAACGGGTCTAACGATTTTGATTAAATTTTGTGTCCTACGAGTTTCGAGCACGATAAAAGCATTGGGCTAGGTCGCATGTCCGAGAAAATTCGATTAGTGGGTCATTTCTGGGTCATTGTGGGTCAAGATCTAAAAAGCGGCTCAATTTACACTAAATTTTGCATCCAATGGTTTCCGGGCACGAGAAGACTGTTGGGCTAGGTCACATGTTCGAGAAAATTCAATTAGTGGGTCATTTTGGGTCATTTTGGGTCATGGTCAAGCTAATTGTATCTAAAAAACGGTCCAAACGATTTTGACGAAATTTTGTATCCGACTATTTTCGGGCACGAGAAGACTATTGGGCTGGGTCACATGTTCGAGAACTTTCGATTAGGGGGTCATTTTGGGGTCAAAGCGGATCAAATTAATTTTATCTAAAAAACGGCTCTAACGATTTTGATTAAATTTTGTATTTAACGAGTTTCCGGCACGCGAAAATCATTATACTAGGTCACATGTTCGAGAAATTCGATTAGTGGGTCATTTCTGGGTCATTGTGGGTCAATATCTAAAAAGCGGCTCAATTTACACTAAATTTTGCATCCTATGGTTTTCCGGCACGAGAAGACTGTTGGGCTAAGTCACATGTTCGAGAAAATTCCATTAGTGGGTCATTTTGGTCATGGGTCATGATATTTGAACTCAAATTTAATTTTGACCGAGCATAGCTCGGTCTTCCCTGCTCGTAAGAAATTAAAAATAAACCAAGAGTGGTTCATAAAATGTTTCGAATAGTTTTCGTTTTATCATACATGAAATATTTCTTTAGTAATTAAAATGTTTATTGAACAACAGATACAAAAATAATATTATAGCTACTAAATTTTACGCGTCTTTTCTTACCAGTATATATGAAACTTAAAAAGAAAATGTCTTATTCAATCATAGATTTTCTCTAATAAATAAGACCAATTTCATACATAAAAAGTACTGGTAACAAAATAAAACGTAAAAGTTGGCAGTTTTTTAGTATGTCCATATTTGTTTACCACTTATCATTTGTATACATACAAACATATAATACGTGTCTCTTTTAAACAAATATACATATTTAAAAAAAAACTTTAAATATTATAAGGTAATTTTTTAGTGACTAAAACAAGGTGTATAGTTGGTAAAAAGAATCTTTAAGATCAATAGATTGTGAGACCTTGAATTATCGCGATTCATGCTGTTTAAAATAAAAATTGCTCAATTCGAAGAAGTTGGGGTAAGATGATCCATGTCATAAAAAGGAAAATTAAATATTTATTTATCCGTATACTTGTATATCACTCTATCGATCCGATTATATATATATATATATATATATATATATATATATATATGCAAGCTGTCTGTACTCTAACGATATTTATCTTTATATATAATTGAGATATCAAGACTTTAAGTCCCTAAGTTTTCTAAATATTTTTCTCTTTGCTTTCGCTTTCCACATGTCGCAGACTTAAAGTTCTTTCTTTCCGTATCAGTGATAAAGTTTCCATGCTTCCTTGGGAGTAAATACTTCTTAAGATGTTTAAAAGGCGAAGTACAAGATTAGGTATGGATCACTGAATTGTAAAGAATGATGATTAATATTTCAAAAAATGACTCCGGGAGAAAGATTGTGGTGGAAGTTGATGCCATAAATTCGATTACAGATATTGAAAGATGATTTCAGGGTAAATATTTCTTATGAAGTTTAAAAAGGGAAATATAATATAAAAAAGATTCATGATTAATTTTCCAAAAATTGGTTTTAGTTTCCAAGCCGTAATAAAAATGTTTGTCATGTGTTTGAGTTAAAGATTATTTCTTAAGCATTTAATTTATCAATAATTTAATTTAATCAATATTTTATTTTATTAATAATCTAATTTATCAATAATTAATTTAAATTTCATAGAATTCATATTTATGTATTTCTAAAGTTTATTGATAATTTTTTACACATATATTTTTATAAATTACTCTTTTTTTTAAATAATTTAAAACTTGTAGTAAAGCTAAATGATAAATTAAAACTATTTACCTATTTAAGTATGGATTGTTTTGTCTGAAGTTGCAATTTTCGAGTCTAAGTAATGAAGTTTTAATTTTCTAAGATATTTTGGGAAAATAATGCCTAAAAGCTATTTTATTATTTATTTATAATCCAAAAACGGAAAAATTATGAGTAAAGTTAATTTTATATATCATTCTGAGTGTTTATTTCTTTTAAGAAATGATAAGGAGAAACTTTTTAAACTGTGTTTATTTTCATAGAAACATGTGTTTCAAAGACATGTTGTAAATTTTGAATTTTGATGAAAACATAATTATTTTTATGGTTGTATTGCTTTAGAAATATGTGTATTGTACTCTGATATCAAGAAACTCATAAAATTTTAAATCTTAGATTAGTTTCTGAAATCAAATATAAATATCGACCATGATTTCAGTTGATCATGTAATATGAATTCACTGCAAATAAAGGAGTCTTAAAGTAAGACAAAAAAACTACTGAAAATGCATTTAAGACACGTAAATGTCTTAATATAGAGCTTAGACATAATAGATACCTTAATTTAAGACACTTGTGTGTCTTAATCGACTGGTGGTAGAAATGAACCAATAGGGTTTCTGTGGCCAGTGTCTTAATATAGTAAAATGTTTTAAATTAAGACATTGCTTTTGTTGATCAGATCTGAAATGAGAAGGGAGGGAGGTCAGGGCAGGCAGGTGTAGTGATGAGTATCAGAGATAGGGACGCCGGCATTACATGACGACGTAATGCATTCACAAATATAATAAATACAAGAGCTCCTTGGATTATAAAAGAAAATATTTTAAAGAATAAAAGTAAGTTTTATCTTTAGGTTTTCTTATATCTTTGTTTTAATAACGTCACAAAATTTCTATTATATATTTGTCAGATAAGAATTTAGTTTTTATTAGTTGTATATTTATATAATAGCTTTCAAGTCACTTGCCTAGAATAAGTATTTTATCTTAAAGCATAAAAAAATGATGATTTTGCTTGGGTTATGTGGTTGTATTGTAGTCTACTTTAACTATTACGTGTATTTTATCACAGGACTTTTTTATTATTTACGTATGATATGTGTCTAAGTATAGAAGGTAAATTTTATCCATACAGATATTTTTTTTATAAGATTCTTGTTCTTTATTTCGATATTATTATGCATTTTTCAAAATTCCATTTTATGCGTTGGTATTCAAATATATTTTCTAAATCATATAAATTTTGTGCTCGCTAACAGTTCTTGGTTGCCTTTCGGCGTAGTTTAAATATTTATTTATTTAATATACTATTATAATTCACTAAATTTTCAAGTCTTATTACCACTAAGTTGAGTTTCGGCCAGTGATTTATTTTCGATATTTTTCGATTCGGCAGCGTATTACTGCTTATTTTACTGTTTATTACTGTTAATTTTACGTTATAGTACTGGCACCCCAGCTGCCAGTATTATACTGTAAAACCAACACTTTTTTTTGCATTGTACACTCTCAGAAATAAAACACTCAATTTTGACTATTCGGTAATCCTTAAGCCCTATTTTGTTATTTTTGACAATCATTTCGTCACATAGTCACATGGTTTTTGACGAAACGTGAATCCTCAAATATCTGACGAAACTGTTTCCTCACTGTCAAAAATAACACTCTCACTATTGACTATTCCGCAATTCTTGAGCTATATTTCAACATTTTTGACAATTATTTCGTCTCGAAATTAAGGGATTTCTAATGAAATGTAAAATCTGAAATATTTGACGAAAATGTTTCGCTATTCACGGCCAGATTATTTTTGTTGTTACAAAATCGTTCAAAAAAAATTACACGAAAGTACCAAATTTACAATATATTAATGAAAACAGAAACAAAAATATTTCATCCTTGGGGGCCGCTATAACACGAAATTACTAAATTTCTACTTTATTTTTCATATCTGATATTTTGCGTATATCCTTTTTGTAACTTTAACATTTTTGTAACGATTTTATGCATTTCTATTGCCTATTCAAAGATAAATTTTGCTAAAGTTATAGAATTTCGTTAAAAACGCTTAAAAAATTCTTCTAAATTTGCAGAATTTCGGTTAAAATAGTAGAATGCGAACATCATTTGGTCTATTTTCAACCGAAAGCGACAACGATTTTCCCAAAAGTAAAAAAAAAAAAAATTAGGAGCTTTTTTTTATTTAAGAAATATATTCATATAAAAATCAACTTTAAAATATGCCCCTTTAAAATTGATCCCTTTCCCCTCTATAAACAGTAACGTGTTAAAATCTCTCCTCCAATATGCAACTCAAAATTTATTATTTCTGATCAACAAATTAACTAGACACTAGAGCATAGGCAATTTCTCTAATAAATTATATTAATCAAGCCATATTCTAATTATTTATTAACCATAGAAAAACCATAATAATAATCTAGCTTTATTAATTAAACATGCTGATATTATAACAGCACCGATAAAAATACAATCTGCTTTCTAAAAATTTAATCACACATCAACATCCCGTAGATACATTTAAAATCAATATCACACAAGGTCTCACTGGCAAAGCAGGCAGCATGTTCGCCTCCCAAGTCAAAGGTTGCGCGTTCGAATCCCGTTCAAGACTTGAGAAATGCGATGTAAAATTCCCCTCCTCCTGCCAATTCGAAATGCTTCTAAAATTGTCAATAGATGGTGCCATCAGTCTTTTTTTTTTCGAACAAACAATTTGACGAAACGGCGGCTTTTTCAGACATTTCAAGTGTTTTAAAAATGGTGGCGTTTTAAGATGTTTCCAATGTCTTAACTTCAGATGCAAAAAGGTGTCTTAAAAAGTAAGACACTTTTTTTTCACTTAAAATTGACCATCCATTTAAGATAATGTTTTAACTGAATTTCAGACGTTTGTGTTTACAGTGAAGAGATATAAATCAAGTTTCGTCCTCAAAAATTGTCATAAAATGCATGTTTAGTGATCTCTGTGCAAAAACCTTTCTGTACGTTGTCGAAGACGAGAGACATAGAAAAGAAATGAAAGATGTGAAAAAAAAATATGTAAAAGGATTCTTATTTTTCAATTCTAAAAAAATACTTTGATTGTATGTTGATGAATAACTTTTAATTTTGAAATGCAGCTTAATTCGGACTACATTTCCATTGATGCTGGATTTCATTCGGATACGTAAAAGGTTCTGTGTATCCTGTAGCCTGACTCAAATGAAGCCTGACTAATGAGATTCGGCGCTGAATAAACTTAAATGTTACAATGTCATCCAGTATGAACATGGTTGAAAATTTCTAGAAAAATCTTTTCAGTAGATATGTGATTTAATTTGAAAACGCAAAAGAATGTTTTTGTTCATGAAGCCTGCCCCTAGATATTATGTATAATTATATAGATTTAACAGGTATTTAAATTAATCTAGAAATTATGTAATTTTCTCAAATATTTTTCTTGCTGAGCATAGACTTTTCATAATATTTTCTAATTGACGTGATATTTTTTAGTTTCGTATCAGTGATAATATTTCAATGTCCCCTAGGAAGTTAATGCATCTCACGTTTACAAGATGAAATACAATTTTAGCTTTGGATCAATGAATTGCAAATAATAAAAATTTCAAAAAAGAATTGCAAAAAAAATATATATATAAAATATTACATCATATATATGATTATATATTTTAAAAAATATATTTTAAATTAAAGAGCTATTATGGATTTTTCTAAAGTTAAGAAAAACGTTATATTTAAAATTTTAGTGATAACTTAAGAACTTATTTTAAGAAAATCGATATTTTGTACTTCTGCTCTGTCTAATATAACACAGAATTAGTATTAATTAAACAACATGAGATGTAATTTATTAGTAATTTCAGTATTTATAATTCCAATTTAAATGATATTTTGTAATGTATTTAATTTTTTAAATGGCTTATCAAAAATCTTGAACAAAAATTGTTCAGCAGTATGTTCTTTAAATTTTATGTAATCCGTTAGTATTACTAATTTTCATCTGACGGCATTACCACACCTAATTATCCCAAATTTTTGCGCCTTACTTTGTTACTATACCCTACTTTGAGTTTCAATCCATGTTGAATATCTAATGTAAGTTATATATAACCCTTTTACATGAATAACTACAATATGAACATGAAAGATTTATGTATTTCCCATTTACCTTTGTGAGTATTCTAGAAGTTAAAAATGCGTTATATTTAAAATTTTAGGGATGATTTTTAGATGATGTTTTCCATATTAATTTCTGATTTAAATTCCTATCTTTCCAAATCAGTGATTATTTTCGAACGTCCCTAACAGTACTTTTTACTTACCCATCATGCGTAGTATAGGGTAAATCTTGTAATCGTTTTGAAAATCGAATTTGTTTCTTTTTTACGTATTTACACGTTTCAGACACTGGGGATTCCGAAAAACATATTTTCAGAAAAAAAAAATTACAGCCCGTCTGTCTGTGTGTCTGTGTGTCTTTTAACACTCTATCTCCCAAAATAAAATGAGATAGAGACTTGAAATTTGGTATATACTTAGTATATAATAATGGGAAAAACCTTATTGAATTTCAGTAACCTCGATTATACGGAACTATATTTTTAGGACTCTCGAAATATTTGTTCTGATAAAAGGTGTATAAAAAATTTCGAAATTGTTTATTTTAAGGTATGAATATAAAAGACAATTAAAAAACATAAATTTTACATAAAGAATGAAGTCAATCGGGTAATTAGTTGCCGAGATATTTGTAATCATATTTTCCACACTCTTTGATTTTTCATGACCCTATATTTCATTCAAATTTCAATTCAAAGATATATTTTAATTGGAAATGAGACGCTTAATACGACGCAGTAAACCGTTAGTTAATATGAGTATCAATTTTGGAGTTATCAGGATGTTTCTTTTACGCAATTCAGTAATAGAGCATTTAAATTTTATGACGTCATCAAGCCACGATTTTATTCGAATTGCAACGCATTTTATAAATAGTTTACACATATTTTATTTTCATATTTTATGTTATGCATATCCATGATGGGTAAGTATTACGGTGGCCCCCAACGACTAGTTTTATTCTCATTGATAAAAAAATAGAGGCATTAATAAGGTATTAATTTCCATAATTTTTAAATCTACACGAAATTATTTAGAAAATTAGAAATACTTGCATTTCGAAATATAAATTTATGTATTAATTTAGAAGAACAAATTAAAAGTTGTAATAACTTAAAGTACTAAATATATCTCACATGGAAAATAGTAAAACAACCATCATCACCAAAATAGACTTAATAGAAAAAATAATATATAAATGAAAAAAAAAATCCCCACATTCATTTAACAATTACACCTATTGAAATTATGCATAAGTACATTAAAGCTATCATCATATCTAATGGGGGCTACACTAAATTTTAACATATTTCCTTTATTTTCAATATCTACATTTTTATCATGATATCTGATTAAAAAAAAAAAAAAAAAAAAAAAACACTGTAGCGTGTTTTTTTTCATGCAACAATATGCAATAATCACTTATGAAAATAGAAATAATCGTTTGTAATACATGCTTTCTATGTTCTTAGCTTAAACTGGTTTTTCCCTTGAGATTTTTGGTGTAATAATTTGGCAAGTAACTTGAAATATAAAGACCTTTACAAGTGGAAGTAAAAGATGAGCTCTCGATCAATGAATTTGAATAAAAAAAATATGCTTTCAAAAAAAGAATTTGGAAAAATATGTTTAATGAAATATTCTACCAAGCATTTTATTACAAATTTCGAAAAATGATTTTAAAATAATCAATTCTTATAATTCAATGGCGAAATGCATGATTAGCTCTGGTTCACTGAATTACGAAGAATCGCTACAAAACTTGTTTCAGATTAATGATTTTAATAACATATCATGTCAGGAATTTGGCTATGAATAAATTCTCAAAAGCTTGAATTAATTACAGATTATAATGGTGACCAAAGATATACGTTTATGGTATGAAATTTTAATAATCGTATTATCAATTAATAACTAATGCATTCACAATATAATTGATACTTTAAAAAGCATGATAAAAAACAAAATTAATTAAATATATAAATAATTATTGTTTGAATTATATATAAACACGAACAAATACCATTAAGAAATTTATTTTTTTCATACAATGAAAACATACCTATATCAAAATAAGAAGAAGAAACACAACTCTGTAAAAATCCATTTGCAGCATTTGTTGCCCATTTTTGGCAATGTGTGTGAATCATTTCATTAGTCCTATATATCATCTATAGAAATTATACATACCACGTAATACACTAAAAATGAGTTGGGTTGGGTTGATTATTGACGGCTAATTATCTACACTTGGGATATAGGCCCGGGGGTAGTGCCCTTCGTGGGGGTCTTTCTAAGGGAACCTAACCCGTATTTATGCATTGATAAATCCACGGCTCGAAGAAAACCACGAAAACTCCGAACGATTAGGCCGACGGGCGCGATTGGGATCGAACCCATCACCTCCCGTCTACCAGCTTCGAGAGCAGAACCTCTCAGCCACTGGTGGGGCTCACTAAAAATGAGATAAGTTGAAAAAATGCAATTTCCTGCAATTATCGATCATAGTCAGTAATGTAAACGAATTATGTTGTGCGTAAATGAACGATAAATGCTACACATTCTTTAATCTATAACATACTATAGTGCATCACAATGATCCTTATAAATTTCATTATATTTGAAGTATCAAAATATCATGGAAATTCACCTTAAGCGATTTTACCCTATAGATCATAATGTAATAGTTTTTTATGCTGTGCTGTAAACGTACTGTAAATACTACTTATTCTATAGTTCACAGAAAGCATGCAAGTGTCTTTCATAGTAATGCATATCAGTGTCATTATGACTGAAATAGCGTAACATGAATAAGAAGCACCGCAAGCGATTTTTGACCTTAGGGAAAAATTTAATGAAATTTCTTTGTGGGTCCCTGTAAACGAACTATAAATGCTACACACATCACTTTCAATACCGGACATTTTACAATAAACGACATTCTATAATTATCCATACTCGTTAGAAAGTGTGTTGTAATACCACCACAGTGATGTATAGCTAAATAATTATAGTTGAATTTTCGTAACAACAATAAAATGAACCACAAACGATTTCCCCCCTAAAACCATAATGTAACAGAAATATTTTGTGCGTCCCTGTTAATGAACTGGAAATGATACACACCTTAATTTTCAATACCGAACATTCTATACTAAAACTCAATAACATATAAAAGTTACATGTCAATCCGAGTATATTTCGGACCCTGACAGAGTACTATATTGCCAGATGGAGAAATGGACAGACAAACCGATGTCAAAAACATTTTTGAACTGTGTTCTAAAGTGTTAAAAACGGGTGTTACTGTTTAATGTATTTTTTTTTCTTTTTCAATATTTTATCTATCCCTAAAATTTCAATCTCATATTTTTTTTCATCTACCCTTTGGCTTTAGATATTTCACAGCCTTTACTTTTTTCTACCTGAATCATAGATTATTTAACATGTCAGCTAGAAAATATACTTTTCTAGCTAATTTTCGTGCTAATTTCTGAAAACTTTAATTGTAGTACGACACGCCGCCGGTCGTCGAGTGTATTTCTGAATTAAGGTGCCATATGAGGGCCGGCGTCTCGTAATCAGTATTCCTAACTTACCGGGGTTTTTTATTAAAAATATCTAACATAATATTTTAATTATTAAACTATCTGAAGACAACCCGCTTCGCTGTTTTCTTTTCTTTCTTTCTTTCTTTCTTTCTTTTTCTTTTATTCGTCTGTGCAGTTTTTTTTCTATATTTAATATAGAAGATGTGTATTAAAATACATTTCTTTTTTTGGTTCTTCTTTTATTATTTAGAACACTTTGGTCGAAATTTGAAAACGACCTACGTCGACTGTTTGCAACTACCATATCTCCCACACTCCCACAGAATGGTCCTCGAACATTCCAGAATATTCTCGATTCTTCCTGTCCATATGTAAACCTAATAAATAAATATATGTATATAATATATACATACAGTATGCCCACTAAAGTCCCTTGCTACCCTCTTAACTACGGAACGGCTGTTGCTATATTCATAAAAGTAGTATCTAGGTATAGTAAAGTAGCCATGCGCTACTAAATGAAACCACCTACAGCGCCACCTGGTGGAATGCTGCGGAGTTAGCATTCCTATCTCGAAAACGGAAAGAGATAGAGCAAAAAGTGATTTACAAAGTTGTAGAGAATCGTCGATTTAGTACAAAAAGACACCTTGTGGACATTAATCCGAAGAATAAAACGGTTAAAACGCGCATTTGTTTTTTCGTGATTTCCTACACTGTGACGTGACAAAACGATCTTAGAAAGAAAAAAAATAACAAGTTATAGTAATATACCTTTATTTTAGATGTTCAAACTTCTCACCGTCAGCTGCAATGCATATTTGGATCCTTATTTGAATTTCACGTTGCACACCGTGGAGCATAGATGGTGACAC
Source organism: Maratus michaelseni (assembly GCA_963931845.1). Classification (NCBI taxonomy): domain Eukaryota; kingdom Metazoa; phylum Arthropoda; class Arachnida; order Araneae; family Salticidae; genus Maratus; species Maratus michaelseni. Next base: position 114,225,873 of record OZ007588.1, read on the forward strand.
GTTGGTACAAGCGTCCGTAATGCTTCGTTTAAGGTCGTGCAATGTTTGTGGTGGGGTCGCATACACCTGCTGTTTCATAACTGGTTGTTTCATTCTTTCTAAGATCGTTTTCTCAAGTCACAGTGTAGGAAATCACGAAAAAACAAATGCGCGTTTTAACCGTTCTTTTCTTCGCATTAATGTCCACAAGGTGTATTTTCGCACTAAATGGATGATGCTCTACAACTTTGTATATCACTTTTTTCTCTATCCCTTTCCGTTTTCGAGGTAGGAATGCTAAGGCCGCTGTAGGCGGGTTCATTGAGTAGCGCATGGCTACTTTACTAAACCTAGACACTACGTTTATGAATATAGCAGCAGCCGTTCCGTAGTTAAGAGGGTGGCAAGGGACTTTAGTGGGCATACTGTAAATGTATAAAAATATATATGTATGTATAAAATGTAAAAAGCATTTTAGTACATCCTAATACATTCGAGAACATTCAAGAACACTCAAGAACATCCCAGATCACTCTAGTGCATTCTAGACGATTCCAATCATTTTTAGAACTCTTTGGTCGAGATATGAAAATGCTCTAGGTCAACCACTTTCAACCACCATATCTCCCACACACCCACAGAATGGTCCTCGAACATTCCAGAACGTTATTGATCCTTCCGGTCTATATGTCAACATAATAAAAATATGTATATGTGTATATATATAAAAAAAAATATATGTATGTATAAAATATAAGGAACATTTTAGTACATTCTAGAATATTCTGGTACATTCAAGAACATTCTAATGCTTTCTAGACAATTCAAATGTTTTTTTTAGAACACTGGTCGAAATATGGAAATTACCTAAGTCGACCACTTTCAACCACGATACCTCCCACACCCCGACAGCTGCCGACATGCAACCACTACAGTGCACGGTGGGAGACTCCAGGCTACTACCACACACAAATACCAGTGGTCTGCACTTGGTAAATTTGGCTGCAAAGTGAAATTTATGAACACACACGTTTTTTTTAAATATATAGATATAGAATTTCTTCATTTAATGACAAACTTTCCATAATTACAATTCCAAAATTCCGTAATATTACAATTTGTAACTTCTATCAGTTTGTTTGAATAAGATAACGCGATGATCCAAATCGTGTCATGACCTCCAAATTTGCAACAATTCAATGTATAAAATGGCAGTTAACGCTTATATCGTTTAAACAGTGAAGACAAGATTAGCTGTGAATCATTAAATTGTACTATAAGAAGCTGATTAAAATTTTTGTCAAACGTTCTATTTCAAGAAATATTGAGATGGAGAATGAGGACATGAATTTGATTTTAATATTGTAAAATGATTGGAAGGTAAATAACCTTTTAAAACTTTAAAATGCCAAATATAAAGTAGGCTCTGAATCACTGAATTAAAAAATATTATGATTTATTTTACAAAAAAGTGCTGTAAGCGTCAAGATTGCAACAAAATATCATGTCATGAGTTTAATTGCATGCCAGTCTGAAGCATTTCACTTATTATAATTATTAAATTATTTATATGATATAGAATTTTGATTTGTATATTTTTTAATAATTTCTCAAACAAATTGAGAAATAGGTTTCTTCAAAGTAGTTATGTTACCATGTTTCTTGTATTTTAAGTAAAATTAAGTGATAAATTAAACCAAATATGTTTTAAATAATTTTTATTCTGAAGTTGTATTTTTTGGAATTAAAAGAATATAAACAAAAATGCAGTTGAAATTTTCTAAGAAATTATGAGAAAGTAATATGTATATATACATTTCTTTTTTTTTTTTTTGAAAATCCTAACATTACGATTCAAAATATATATTCTTTTAATTATTTATTTTTCAAAGAAACGGCAAGTTGCATACCAACGAAAAGTCTTACTGTTAAATTTTTTCTAGGCCACATTGTAAATTTGGATTTTTGTTGAAAGTATAAATAATTGCATGATTTATTTACTTGGAATATGTTGTTATTTGTTATAGTATTATGTTGTTATATGCTCTCGTTTTAGGAAACCCTAAAATATTTTACATCTTCGATTTGTTACTAAAATATAAGAAAAATATTTTGATTTTAGTTTACCATGTAATAAAACCAGATGTAAATCCGAATTCGTGCGCTTGAATATTGTCATAAAATACTAATAGTTACTTTTACGAAATTCTTCCTTTAAATTGTCTAAGACCAGACGAATAAAAGAAGTATTAAAAAACTGAGAAAACTAATCTAAAAAGAATATGCATGCAACTATCTAAACACAAATTGTTTTTATGTTAATATGACGGATAAATTTTACTTTTAAAATGCAGCTTATTTCGGAATAATATTTTTTTCTCAATCTGGTCAGTAATGTAAGGAGAGTTATATATATATAAATGTTTGAGATTAATGTGATATAAAATTAAATTGTTTATGTAATTTGGGAGACACTTTTAGTTTAAGAATCCTTTTTTATAAGAGAAAATATCAATATTTCATACATATGCTGCTACATCTGTTATAATATAACATTACTATGAATTGCCATATAATAATATTTTAGTTCAGTTACCGAATGTTCATTTTCTCTATTTTATTTTATATTTTCGATTATGTTTCATCTAATATTTGTTAACTTTATGTAGTCTAGCATGTATTATTTTAGAATTACTGTAAAGTACAGTTTACCCAAACTTGTGAGACCTGCAAGGTATAAACAATTCGTGTGCAACTAAAGTATAAAATCTTTCTTTAATCAATTATCCGAAAATCTTTTTCATTACTTTTTACTATAGGCACTCTAAATTTTATTCCTTATTGAATTTCAAAAACAAAATGTTTTGATAAATGTTTTTGATTTAAATAACTAAAGCATGAAGACGATAAAATGTTCACAAAACATTACTTTCCGAGCATAATCTTTCAACATTATTTTCCAATTGGCTTGAAGTCCTTAATTCCAAATCAGTGATTATATTTCGATGTTCCCTAGGGGGTAAAGAAGTGTTTACTTCCGAAACTACTCCTTAAATTTCTTCAATTGTTGATACGAAGATCAATATTATCCACAGTTCAATGAATAACAAATAATAATGATAAATACTTCAAAAAGTGAATTGGTAAAAAATATTGGGAAAATATTATATAATAAATTTGATTACAGATCTATAAAAATGATTACAGAGTAAATAGTTTTTAAGAAATTTAAAAGGCGTTATATTTTCATTTTAGAACGTTATATTTGCATTCTTTTAAGCATTATATTTATATTTTGTTTAGGCATTATATTTACATTTGAAATTTGAAATTTTATTCTACTGCTGCATCTATTATTATATGCACTTTTAAGTTGATTACAGAAAAAAAATACTTCTTCGTTTTTAAATACGTTTCAACAAACAATTTTGACAATTATTTTGTCTTAGAGCATTTAATTCAAAATCACTGAACTCCAACGGTGACTCAAAGTTTGTAAATATCCTAATATCCATGTAAGAACTACTTTTCACTAATTGTGCTCAGTGTTATTATACCACTCTCATTTAATGATTGGATTTCTAATCATATATATTTAAAATCAATTTCTTTTTTTATGAGTCACTGATATAAGAAGATAACATTTTATTATATATTCCATTGCGTAAGATTTCTACATTAATTTTTGGTTTAAAGTAGAGTCCTGTATCGGGTCGGGTTACCTGCTTTTACCCGCACACGACTCGACTGGCGGTTCGGGTTGGCGTTATATTTTATCGTTGCGGTTCGGGTTCGCGTCGGGTTGACTTCTACTTTTTTGATGCGGTTCGGATTCGGGTCGGATTGCCTTTCACTGTTTCGAGTTCGGGTCGGTTTCAAGTTGGGTTTTGACTCTTGCTTGTCGGGTTCGGGTTGACCCGCATTATCAAAAGAATGTCAACAATATTTTTTCAGATTAAATATATATAGACAATAAGACCTCTATTATGGACACTATTGAGAAGCGGACACCTCTACGCTTATATCTTGGAATGGATACCTCCAAATCTACGCATACGCAGCATGTGTATGTGTGCATAAACTATCACAAACACGATACGTGTTTTTGTGTGTATCGTAAACGAAATGTTGGTAATGTTCTTCATATTCTGAGAAAAGTAAAAATGGTTCTTAACCGCACCTTAAATAAAGAATAATATATGATAACATTTAGTTTTTTTTATGCAGTAAACTGAATATATACTCACTTATATTCAAATAAGCATTTAATTTCATCTGAAACATAGTTCTGCTCAAACTTTTTGTGAGAACCCCAACAATCCGACTTGCAAAAAACCTAAATATGACCTGGAAGAATTATTCTACCGTGAGCCCGAGACGCAGAAATAAAATTAGAGTCATCCCGACCCGAAAAAAATAGAAAATACCCGACCGATGCAGGACTCTATTCAACGATCTCCAGGTGTTCGGTATACAGGGGTGTTTCACTAAAATTTTGGAATATTAATGAATATTAGATTTGTCAATTTTTCTATATAAAATATAAAATTTGTATTAGAAATATAATTGTACATTTCTTTTCATAATTGTATTAAAACTTGATTTATAGCCCTTTCATTGCGAATTTGGGTCGGGTTGCGGGTTGAAGTATTTCTAGTTCGAGTAGGGTGCGGGTTGAAATATGTCGGGTTCGAGTCGGGTTGCGGGTCGACGAAATTTATTTTTGCTAATTCGGGGGCGAGGAATTTTTTGTCGGGTTCGTGTTGGGTTGCGGGTTGACTTCAAATGGAATCTGCGGGACTATAATTTAAAGTCATTTCTTTTGAAATCGGTGATAACTTGCGAATGTTCCTAACGGCATAAGTTCATCTTAAGACATCTAAAAGCCAAAATACAAGATTACCTGTAGATTCATGTAATGTAAAAAGTAATGAATTGTATTTACAAAACAGAATTTAGAAAATGGTTTTTAATAAAATATCGTGCACTGTAATAAAATATAGATGTTTCTAAATTACGAAAATATAAGCAAGAACGAAAATACACAATGAACCCTTCCGATTTACCTATCTTTCCGAAAAGCACCTTTTTTATCATAAGATATTTAACATACTAATATGTTTTGGAGATTTAAAGAATAAATTATAAAAGGAAGTTTCATTTTCTGTCACTGATTTTCGGAAACTTTTCTGAGTAGTTTTTTAATGTATTAATAAGTTTTAAAAACCGGAATATAGAGTTTTATGATGCTATCTATTCTCATTAAACATTTTCATCTGCGTAATTGTATTTATGTATCCAATAATAACAAAATAATATTATTTTAAATTTTAATGCTAATGTTGTTATTTTACCATGTTTGTCTCCAAAACACATTTCTTGAACTTGTAAACGTTTACTTGGGAATTAATAGCATGATAAAAACCTATATTCCGTGTTGAGAAAACAGATTAACACTGTAACAACTATTAGGAAATGTTTCCGAAAATAAGTCTCAGCAAAATATTTTTTTTTGTTTGTTTCTATAAATTTCGAAAATATGTTGGTTTCTTGGGTTTCTAAAACTAAATAACGCTTTTCGGAATCGAGGATAACTCGAAAGAGGGTACTGCATATTTTAGTTTGTGATTATATTATATTTCCTAGATTAAGAAACACGTCTTTTTTATACAATGTATAATTATGTACAAATAATGCAGAGAAAACATTATTAACACTTTTCAACCGTAGTTGCAAAGTATTTATGAATTTGGTTTGTCTGTCTGCCCGTGCTCAAACTGTCGTAAATATACTCGTATTGTCATGAAAATGTTACAGAATATTGAATTTTACTATAGAATGTTCAGTATTGAAAATTAAGTGTGTAACATTAATAATTTATTTACAGGGACACACAAAATAATTCCATTCCATTTAGGTCTATCGGGAAATATCGTTTGCGGTGCATTTTATTGATGTTACGATATTTAAAACATAATGAAATTAATGTACCTTACTGACGTGGACAGCAGCATACTTTTACAGGAGTATAAAATTTGTAGCACTTATAGTTCAATTACAGAGACTTACAAAATAATCACTTTACATTATGATCTATGGCGAAAAATCGCTTGCGGTGCATTTTGAACAAATTATGATACTTGAAATATAATGAAATTTAAAAGGATTACTAAGGTTCAATCCAACTTATTTTCTATAGATTATGGAGTTACGAGTATTTATCGTCCATATACAGAGACGTACAAGATATTTCTGTTAAATGACTGATTATGATAGGTAATTCCTAGAAGTACTCTTCCCGCTGCCCTATGCAATTTTATGTAATATTTAGTATTACTACTTGTTTGCAAATTCTGTAGATCATATACAGAACTTCACGAAAGACCTCGAATATGGGTAGCAATTGCTGAAAATGAAATTTTACTGAGTTGTGTATCTTTCAAATTGATTATTTAGATATCTCAGTTCATCATATAAAAAAATAAGTTTCTTAATAATCTTCTGTTTGTCCAGGTTCTGTTAGTGTTGGAAAGTATTTCATAATCTATGCCGGATGCGTGATTTTTCGTTCTTGTTTAAATTGTTATCAGCATACTTTTTTCATATCTCGGTTCGTCACAAATTTTGTAGATCATATAGAGAACTGCACGAAAGACCCCGAATATGGGCAGCAATTGTTGAAAATGGATTTTTATTGAGTTATGTATCTTTAAAATTGCTTATTTAGATATCTCATACCATCTTATGAAACGATTAAATTTCTTAATAATATTCTGTTAGTGTCGGACACTGTTTCATAATCTATGTCAGATGCATGATTTTTCGTTCTTTTTAAAGATGTTTAAATGGCAAAATTCAATATTAGATCTTTATCACAGAATTAAACTAGTCTTTGGGGGGCTACCGTAATACATATCCATAATGTATATGCATAATATAAAATATGAAAATAAAAAATCTGTAAATTATTTTAAAAATACATTGCAATTCGAATAAAATTGTGGCTTGATGACATCATAAACTTTAAATGTTCTATTAATGAATTGCGTATTGAATGTATAAGAAACATCCTTATAACTCCAACATTTATAGGGTAGCCACAAACGAAGCCAATTTAGCTATACCTGAAAATTTTGTCGACATTCTCATTCAAATTCAATAATGACCAGGACCACAGTTGTAGGAAAGTATCTTCTGTAATCGGTCATTTTAGCTTCGTTATATAAAGTACGATTAGCTAAAACTAGTCGTTGGGTGCCACAGTAATACTTACTCATCATGGATACGCATAATATGAAATATGAAAATAAAACATGTGTAAACTGTTTATAAAATGCATTGTAATTCCAATAAAATCGGGGCTTGATAGCGTCATAAATTTTAAATCCTCTATTACTGAATTGCGTAAAAGATACATCCTTATAACTCTAAAATTGATAATCATATTAACTAATGGTTTACTGCGACGAATTAAGCATCTCCTTTCCAATTAAAATATATCTTTGAATTGAAATTTGAATGAAATACAGGGTCATGAAAAATCGAAGAGTGTGAAAAATAGGATTACAAATATCTCGGCAACTAATTATCCGATCGACTTCTTTCTTTATGCACAATTTATGTTTTTTTGTTTATATATATATTTTTTTTTTCATTCCTTAAAAAAAACATTTTCGAAAATTTGTATATACCTTTTATCAAAACGAATATTTCAAGAGTCCGGAAACATTAGTTTCGGATAATCGAGATTACTGAAATTCAATAAGCTTATTACATACTAAGTACCATACCAAATTTCAAGTCTCTATCTCAATTTTTTCGGGAGTTTGCAGACAGACGGACGGCAATTTTTTTCTAAATATCTGTTTTTCGGAATCTCCAGTGTCTGAAACGTGTAAATCCGTCAAAATATTTTCTTCAATTTTCACGACTACAAGACTTACCCTATACTACGTATGATGGGTAAGTAAAAGGACCATGATCAATGCTACAGAATTTGTAAAATACCATGTTATGAATGGACCGTTCTCAAGTGCTGGGATTATTTACGGATATTAATCGTGACCAAGAAAGTATATTTTTAGTATGGAATTTAATACTCTTATTATTAACAAATAAATAATGTTTCAAATCTTGAATTCTTTTAGTAAATGTCATACAAAACAAAAAGTAATAAATACATAAATTATGGTGTGAGTTATATAAATAAAGTAAAAAGTGTCCAGTTAAACTTATGGCATAGATCTCACAGGCTATTCACACTAATTGTATATTATACTTTTATTTCAATAAATAATGCCCTCGAAAAATAAAGAAATCAACAATAAACATGTGTACCAAATTTGGAGAAAATCATATAATTTTGCATGAAATACACATTTAGCTAAATTAAGGGGGGATTAGCCCCCACCCCGTTTTCGCCCTTTATACGTAACCAATAAACCTCTAAATCTGATCAGGGAATAATCGCCTTATTAGAATAAACCATTATACCAAATTTGAAGGAAATCGGATGATTCCGCATGAAAAACCCATTTATCTAAAGTAAAGGGGGATATTAGCCCCCGTTCCCCCTTTATACTTAACCTATGAACCTCCAAAACGAATCAGAGAATCGCCTTATCAGGATGAACCTATATACAAAATTTGAAGCAAATCGGATATTTCTATCAAGAGTTATCGCGTTACGTACATACGTACATACACGTAGAACCTGCGGGCACATTAGCTCGCAGGCTTTGATAGGCTGTGAGCTAAAAAATGAGCGCTGCTTTTTATCGATTTTTTATTCTGGGTTTTCAATAATATATGATACCAAACTACCATTCTTATACTGTCTCTCTGTTCTTTGCATTACTCTATTCCACAACTTTAAAGGTTTTTCTTTCCAAATCAGTGATTATGTTTCATGTCTCCTATGGGGTATATATTTCTTAAGAAGTATAAAAGACGGTGTACAAACTATGATTTATCTTTCGATTTAGTAGTTACAAAAGAAAATTTGTAATAGACTATTATATCATAAATTTGATTAGAGATGTCAGAAAATATGTTGGGGGTAATTGAAAAAGAATTTCGAAATATAAAATAAAGCTCTGAATCACTGAATTTAAACGAAGATCAATATTAATTCCACAAAAATCGATTTTAAGTTCACGTGTGCTATCACAACATAATTTGTCTATTGATCTTTTCCCAGAATTTAATAATTGATTAATTTATATAGTTTATAATTTAAGTTATATGATTATATAAGAAAATCACTCATTATGATTATACTAAAGATGTATATGCTTAAAGTGATAAAATAGAACACATACAACGTTAAAACTGTTTTTTAATTCAAAAATTTAAAAACATAAAAGTTCACCTTTTCTAAAACATATACACAAATTAAAAACATATTTTACTTAAGCAAGGTGTCAAACACATGTAGAATAAAATTTTTAATTGATGTTTACTGTTTTCTGTTCTTTTATTTTTTGTGTTTGACTATAGATGGCGTGTTTGCTGTGTTATATTTTGTATATATTGTATCGTCCAGTGTCATTCGGGTTTGGTTTTTAACGATGTTTGTTTGCTTATGATTATAGTTTTATACTTTGAAACCGAAACATGCCAAGTGTGGAAATTTTATTTTACATGTATTTGACACATTGCTTAAGTAAAAGATTTTTTTTTAATTTGTGTATAAGAACGCATACAAGTTTATAAAAACCTTTTAACATAAATATCGACCTGTTTCGAACACACAAAGGGCGACATTTGCAAGATCAAAATGATAAATAAACTATTCTGGCAATTTTTTTTTATAAATACACTTGATAAACATAAACCACGATATCATATGTTTAATAAAAGCAGGTTCTTAAAAATGGTCATCTGTATACGTGAAAAATTAATATTTTCTTATTGCTTTTTTTAATCTGTAAAGCATCTTGTGCCAAATTTTAGATAATTCAAAAGAGACTGATTTATTGCATATATTCTCGCTACGCATATAGTTTTCTATTAATTCACGGGTAGGTTAATTGAATATGACAGAAGAACTACAGCTTTGGCCAGACTATATAGTTTAGACATTTTAGAAATTAATTTTAAGAACAGTAAAATAATTGATCCATCAATACTATATTTCCCATCCATTATCCATGAATCAATAGAAATCTATATCCGTAACGTTAACATATGCAATTAATCAGCCTGTTTTGAATTGCCTAAAATATGGAGCGAGATACTTTACAAATAAAATAAAACAAAAAAAATTTAATTTTTCTTTTAATTTCGTTTGCATTTGATTAATTTTGAGCTCCTGCTTTTATCACATATATGATCTTGTGGTTTATGTTTACCAAGTTTATTTTTAAATAATAGTTTTTTTATAATTTCTATCTTGAAAATGTCAGTGTTTATGAGGTTGAAACATGTCGATATTTATATTAAAAGGTTTTTATAAGCCTTTATATGTTCTAATTTATCACTTTAAGCATTTTTTAAATTTATGTTCCTTCAAAGAAATCTTAAAACGTGTAGTTAAAGCATATATATATATATATGTACAGTAAAACCTCTAAATAACGGACACATTGGGAGCGCAGAAATTGTCCGCTATTCGGAGGTGTCCGCTATTCGGAGGTGTCCGCTATTGAGAAAACTTCAGAGATTAACAAAATCGCTAAGAAATGCTTAACGTTTCATTAATTGGCTTTTATATGTCCTAGAATTTCTATTATATGATTAATCACAAATTAAAATTACTTTTTTAAGCAATAAAACTGAAATGAAATTGTACATACATTTTTCCACTGTTTATTACATTCTGACGGAAAAAATATGTTACAAAAGTTTGCTTTTTCTTGCGATTACATGTAGTTAATTTTTCTATGTAACGTTTTGATGCTAACAGTAGTTTTAATCCTTCTGAATCATCCTTTTTTGCAAATGAAAAAAGAAATGTGTAACTGCTAACTGTATTTTGCCGCTTCTTGGAAATTCTTGATATTGCAGGGAACATCCTCTGGTTTCAGTATCTGATTCATATCACTAATAGAGTCAGCTTTTGTCGAAGATTCTGAAGAAATATAATCGCCTACGTCAACTGATTCTTCTTCAGTAGGTCATCATCAATGTTGATGGACATTTCGGCAATTCTTCACTTCTAATACATTTTATTAATTCACTTATTGCTATAGTTCTTCATTTCTATCAGAAATGTTTCATATTCTTTTAATATGAAGTCTGCTTTTCTGAAACATTGTTGTACGCATTCCGGTTATATATTTTTTTACAGCTGAAGAAATCCTAATTCGAGAGCATCTGGAACATTAACTAATTTTAGGCTATTCTCAACTGTATTAGTAGAATTTAACTTCTAAAGAATGTGGCCTAATAAAAGCTTTCTCTACCAGGCTTCACAATTGTGTATAACGCCTTGGCATACGGAAGTTGTGTTTGGGGGGGGGGGGACACAGTTTTAACATTGTCCGATTTCAAATGTTTTGGATGAGAATTTGCACAGTCCAAAAACAAGAGAATTTTCTTTGTTTTTTTATCCCATTATCAAAGGAAGTTAACCATTTAATCACTAAAAACTAGTTATCTACGCTTTTTTATTCGCTCTCCACATAACAACAAATTTATTAAATTGGATGTAAAAGTTGAGAAACACATGGGTTTCAGAATTTTTTTAATTATAAGATGGATTTAAAATTCCCCTATACATTGCAACATAATAAAATAGTGATTCACTCTTTTGTCATTTTTTTCGCCGATACAGCCATCCTTTTTAAAGAACAAAGTCTTATTCGAAAAAATTCTGAAAAAGAGTCCGCTTTCCTCGGCATTAAAAATGTTTCTCTCCTCATAACCTTCACAAATTGATTGCAGTCATTCATGTCAATCATCCACTTTTTTCAGAGCTACAAATTTTGCTTTTCCACATATTGTTTTCAAAGAGATGCTGTGCCGAGATCGGAACTTTTCCCGCCATCTACCCAATGTCTTAAAATCGTGTAATCCTGTAATCCAAGTTCTTTGGCGAGTTCTAAATTTTTTTCCCGAATCAAAGGACCACGGATAGGAATTTTTTTGAACGAAGTGAAGTAAATCAATTCAAAATTATAGAATCAATTTCAATAGAATCAGCATACCTCAATTTCACATTTTTGATGTTCTCGTTAGAAGTTAGTAATCCACAAATTCCTTATTTCTTCTTTATTTCGTAAAATTTCTCCCATTTGTGTTTGACCTATTTTAAAACATTCGGCAAGTTATCCGTAAACTCAATTTCTGTTTTTCAGATTCCCTTACACTTACAATTTCAAAATTTTCTTTTAAAGTTTCGTTTTAAGGTCATTCTCGAAACATTAATCACAAACAGGACACTAAATTCAGTGTACGTAGATTTCAATATATTCAGAAAACGATAAAAATGGTTTTAGCATATTTTGAAGCTTTGAATAATGTATGGTCAATTAAATCTGAAGAATCAAACAGTAATCGATACAAAATACATACGATATTGGCGGATTGCCCAGGCCACTGGGGATTTTCCTGAGACTCCCCCTACATTTATTTGTGGTCTCAAAATTTGTGACACATTGCCTTGATAAATTCCGAGGCTTTTTACTTTTTTCTCAATTTTCTTTCTCGTTAAAAAGTCATTTTTCATCCTTTGTCGCCAAACTACTGTCCGCTATTCAGAATGTCCGCTATTCAGAGGTTAAACATACAAAAATTTAGATTTTGGGAGTGGGGATGTGAAAAGTGTCCGTTAAATAGAGGTGTCCGCTATTCGGGAGTGTCCGTTATGGAGGTTTTACTGTATATATATATATATATAATGCTGTATTAATAATATCTGCTATTAAATTAAAAATAAATTTGTTTATTTTAGTATTGATAAACTTTGGTCTGAAATTGGCTCATTGCTAACAAAAATAGGCAAAATAAATTGCAGTTTAAATTCTGAAAAATGTCAGTAATGTTCATTAATTGTTTCATTTTTTTAATTCAATTATTAAAACTAAAATAAAATATACAGTTTACTTTGATTGTTTGTTTACTTCTCGAAACAATGACAAGTCAGTTGCATGACCATGAACACGTTTTATGTTGGATATATTTTCCTATGGATAAAGTTTTCAAAGAGGCATTGTAAATTATTCTTTTTGATAAAAATTGTATAATTCCAAAGATTCATTGTAAATTTTGATTTTTGATAAAAAACAAAATATTTTTTATAGTTCAATAGCTTCAAAAATAGTTGTATTCTACTCTGATTTTAGGAAACTCTTAAAGTTTTCAATTTTCGATTAGTTTCTGAAATCAAACAAAAATTTATTAAGTTCAGTCAACCATGTAATAAGAAGGAATATAAATCAGGATGCATCTGCGTAAAAATTGTCATAAAATGCATCTTTACTGGCCTTTGTACGGAACTGTTCTTTTAAATTGTTGAAGACGAGAAATATCAAAAATGTGAAACAGAGAAAAAAAACTAATGTAACATAAATAAAGAACTTTCCCGATTCAAAATAAAATATATATATATATATATATTTCATGTTGATAAAAAAAAATACTATTTAGTTTTAAAATAATATTGATTCAGAATATTTTTTTATTATTTTTATGCTCTTTTTATTATTATATATTAATTTTATCGAGTTTTTTAGAGTTATTTAAATGAAAACTTGCGAATTTAATATGATATAAATTTGAAATTTGTATGCATTTTGAGAGAATTTTAAAAATGAATTTTTTCCCTTAAGAAATAATCGTTTTTCCTACGATTGCTACGAATACATAAGATATACAATATGTTCCAAAATTCGACCGACAAATTAAGAGAGGTGATAGAAGTGACTAAGAGGATGATAACTTACTATAGAACATAGAGTTGTAAGCTACGTTTAGTGGAAGAAAATTACAAAAATTGTTATGAAGTGTGTAACGTCGAGTGGAGCAAAAAGGGCCAATAATAAGTAGAAAAAATATTTATATGACGTCAAGCATGATTACACAATTCATCGCGCACGATTCATCGCAGTGTCAATTCGTCATGGCGACAACTCATCGCAGTGTTAATTCGTCGCGGCGTCAATTCGTCATGGTGTCAATTCGTCACGACGTCCATTGGTCGCAAGGAAAATGTTTTTGAAGGCTATGATGATAAAAGTAAAGATAATTTAGTAAAATTATTTAATAATAATTTGTTTCTTAGATATAGAGAATTATAACTAACAATTTACAGCATTAAATAATTTTACTAAATTATCTTTACTTTTATCATCATGGCCTTCAAAAACATTTTCCTTGTGATGAATTGACGCCGCGACGAATTCACGCTGTGATGAGTTGTCGCCGTGACGAGCTGTCTTGTGCGCGACGAATTGACGCGACACCGTTTCGGTTTAACGTCCAAAAGGAGACGACGACGCATTTTTATAGAAATTGTTCTAAGTTGCGCGCACGAACATCATTGCACAGCCGACACCGCCAGACGAAGGATTGCCGGACGCGTTAAAACATATTCCTATAAAAATGTCTCGTCGTCTCCTTTCTGACGTTGAACTGTAATGCATTGTAATCATGCTTTACGACAAATAAATGTGTTTTATATTTATTATTGGACCTTTTTATTCTACTCGACTTCACACCTTTAATAAATATTTTTTTGCGATTTTTTCCCACTAAACGTGGTTTGCGACCCATGTGCTATGGTAAGTTTTTATTCTCCTGATGCCTTCTATCACCACTCTTAATTTGTCGGTCGAATTTTGGAACATCCTGTATAATACCAATTGTATATTGTAATGTTCTACCCCAGTTACCAAATGTTCAAATTCATTACATTTACCGGTAATTTTACTAGTAGTCCACTCAAATTAGGTTTTTTTTTCCATAATAAATGCTAAGGAGATAAAAATTGGTCCAGTTGTTCATTGATGGCTACTGATGACTATGTAAAAAGTCCCCATGGATAGGAGGTGAGCGGGGGGATGGGGGGGCTAAACAAAGTATTTTTTTAGTTATTTACAAATATCTCAGAAATTGTTGTTTTTCATGAAAAAACTACTCCAACATAAATTAAAAAACATAAAATTATCTACAAATGACAAGTATATACAGTGGAACCTCGATTATCCGTCAGTCAGAAGACCGGAACTTTGACGGATTTTCCTCCCAAAAATCACTTAATTTCAAATTAATTTATTTAATGTCGCCATAATAAATTCTAAAGCGATAAAAATTGGTCCAGTTGTTCATTGGTGGCTACTGATGACTATGTAAAAAGTCCCCATGGATAGGAGGTGAGCGGAGGGGGGGGGGTAAACAAAGTATTTTTTTTTTCGTTTTTTTACAAATATCTCAGAAATTGTTGTTTTTCATGAAAAAATTACTCAGACATAAATTAAAGAAGATAAAACTATCTACAAATGGCAGATATATACAGTGGAACCTCGATTATCCGACAGTCAGAAGACCGGAGCTTTGACGGATTTTTCACCCCAAAAATCACTTAATTTCAAATTAATTTATTTAATGTCGCCATAATAAATTCTAAAGGGATAAAAATTGGTCCAGTTGTTCATTGATGGCTACTGATCACTATGTAAAAAGTCCTGATGGATAGGTGAGCGGAGGGAGGGGGGGGGGGAAATAAAGCATTTTTTAATAGTTTTTTACAAATATCTCAGAAACTGTTGGTTTTCATGAAAAAATTACTCAGACATAAATTAAAGAACATAAAATTATCTACAAATGACAGGTATATACAGTGGGACGTCGATTATCCGTCAGTCAGGAGACCGGAGCTTTGACGTATTTTCTGCAAATAAAATCACTTTAATTTTAAATTTATTTACTTAATGTCGCCATAATAAATGCGACCGAGATAAAAATTGGTAAAATTGTTCATTGATGGCTACTGATGGCTATGTAAAAAGTCCTGATGGATAGGAGGGGAGGGGGGCAAAATAAAGTAATTTTTTAATAGTTTTTTACAAATATCTCAGAAATTGGTGGTTTTCATGAAAAAATTACTTTGACATAAATTAAGTAACATAAAATTCTCTGCAAATGACAGGTATATACAGTGGGACGTCGATTATCCGTCAGTCAGGAGACCGGAGCTTTGACGTATTTTCTGCAAATAAAATCACTTTAATTTTAAATTTATTTACTTAATGTCGCCATAATAAATGCGACCGAGATAAAAATTGGTAAAATTGTTCATTGATGGCTACTGATGGCTATGTAAAAAGTCCTGATGGATAGGAGGGGAGGGGGGCAAAATAAAGTAATTTTTTAATAGTTTTTTACAAATATCTCAGAAATTGGTGGTTTTCATGAAAAAATTACTTTGACATAAATTAAGTAACATAAAATTCTCTGCAAATGACAGGTATATACAGTGGAACATCAATTATCCGTCACTCAGGAGACCTGACGGATTTTCCGCAAAAAAATCCCTTTAATTTCAAATTTATTTACCTAATGTTGCCATAATAAATGCTACAGAGAAAAAAATTGGTACAGTTGTTCATTGATGGCTACTGATGACTATGTAAAAAATCCTGCTGAATAAGAGGAGAGCGAGGGGAGGGGGGGAAATAAAGTACTGTTTTTAGTTTTTTACAAATATCTCAGAAACTGTTGGCTTTCATGAAAAAATTACTACATAATTTCTGAGATATTTGTAAAAAACTAAAGAAAATCTTTATTTTGCCCTCCACCCTACCCTCGCTCACCTCCTATCCATCAGTACTTTTTACATGGTCATCAGTAGCCATCAATGGGCAACTGGACTAATTTTTATCTCTGTAGAATTTATTATGGCGACATTAAATAAATTAATCTGAAATTAAAGTGATTTTTTTGGGGAAATCCGTCAAAGCTCCGGTCTTCTGGCTGACGGATAATCAAGATTCCACTGAATATACTTGTCATTTGTAGATAATTTTATATTCTTTAATTTATATCTGAGTAATTTTTTCATGAAAACCAACAGTTTCTGAGATATTTGTAAAAAAAACTATTAAAAAATTCTTTATTCCCCCCGTCCCCCCGCTCACCTCCTATCCATGGGGACTTTTTACATAGTCATCAGTAGCCATCAATGAACAACTGGACCAATTTTTATTCCTTTAGAATTTATTATGGCGACATTAAATAAATTAATTTGAAATTAAGTGATTTTTGTGGGGAAAATCCGTCAAAGCTCCGGTCTTCTGACTGAGGAATAATCGAGGTTTCCACTGTATATACCTGTCATTTATAGATAATTTTATGTTCTTTAATTCATGTTGGAGTAGTTTTTTCATAAAAAACAACAATTTCTGAGATATTTGTAAAAAACGAAAAAAAAATACTTTGTTTCCCCCCCCCCTCCCCCCGCTCACCTCCTATCCATGGGGACTTTTTACATAGTCATCAGTAGCCATCAATGAACAACTGGACCAATTTTTATTCCTTTAGAATTCATTATGGCGACATTAAATAAATTAATTGGAAATTAAGTGATTTTGGGGGGGAAAATCCGTCAAAGCTCCGGTCTTCTGACTGACGGATAATCGAGGTTCCACTGTATATACCTGTCTTTTGTAGATAATTTTATGTTCTTTAATTTATGTTGGAGTAGTTTTTTCATGAAAAACAACAATTTCTGAGATATTTGTAAAAAACTAAAAAAAAAATACTTTGTTTAGCCCCCCCCCCCGCTCACCTCCTATCCATGGGGACGTTTTACATAGTCATCAGTAGCCATCAATGAATAACTGGACCAATTTTTATCTCCTTAGAATTTATTATGGCAAACTGCTCAAAAATGGGCTAATTTGGCTGGACTATAGGTTTCAACTAATATTTTTGGTATTTTCTTGTTTTAGAATAGTTGCAGATTAAAGCTGTATAAAATTTGTGATCCTCACATCTTTTAATAAATTTACTGCGTTTTGAAATCGTAATTTAATCAATCATCATACTGTATTACATTTTTATACGCTCTGTAAAATTAATTCTTCATTGGATTCCAAAACAAAATTCTTTGAAGTACGTTTCTCTCATATAAATATCTGATGTATAAAGATAATAATTCCCAACATTTTCGGAATATTTTTATTTCTGTGCAGAGAATTTCCACTTTATTTACAATTTGGCTTTATGTCCTTTATTTTCAAATCAGTGATTATATTTTTATCTCTCTTAGGGTGTAAATACTTCTATAGGAGTTTAAAAGACGAAATACATGATTAGTTGTGGATCAATGAATTTAATAATGATCATTGCTTCAAAAAGTGAATTTAGAAAAGACTGAACAATATATTATGTCATAAATATCATTATAATTATTTAAAACTTATTTTAGAATAAATACAGGGTATCCCAAAAGTCCTTGACATATTTTAAAATTCAATAAAAGATCAAACAATTAGCGTACGACAGTGCGGTTTGTAAGAAAATGCTTCTTACGATCTGAAATTTTGTTTAAGCAAATAATTATATATAAAAAAAAATCATAAATGGCGCTGCTTCTGGAAGTTATTGAATAGGTAGTAGGCTTTTATACATAAAAATGGAGAAGGACGGGCAATGCGAATGCGCAGTTTTTGTCCAAACTATGGCTACCTACAATCCAAAATTTAACAATTATTATCACCAAACTAATGTTTGTTGACTTGCTCACTCGTCTAATCGAACTCAGGAGGGCGAGTATTGTTAAGATCTGGAATATGCGTTGCCATAGTTTCGACAAAAGGAGTGCATACACATTATGCGGGTGAATTTTTTTTTTTTTTTTTTGCCTTTTCCCAATTTTTTTTTTCAAAGTATGAAATTTTTACCAAATGTAATTTTTTTGTGTTTATATGTATACATTCTATATAAAATTAGCCCCAGCATAGAAAAATTCATAGTTGTGATAAAAATACAGCCCCCTGAAAATGTCTTAAAGGTAAATATTGTAACCTCTGTTACTGGACAATATTCACTCAATTTACAACATTTACATTGTTATCAAAATATTACTCCTATTGTATTATATCATCATTAGTGTCCTAACTTCAATATATAATTTTATATTCAAAAGAAAACAATAGTAGAGATTAATTTACATAACAATATGTAACCTTTGTTACTTGTATTCAATATTGACAGCCAAAATTTTAAATTCCCTGTACTATAATATTTTTTAAGTGGTAAATAGTTTTAGTAGATTGAAAGAATAGATACCTTTTAATGTTTTGTGAACATTTTTTAAGAGCTACTCATATACAACAAGAAAAATAATGACAAAAAGGCGTGAGTAACCGAAATTATATAATAGTAACAGAGGTTACAGTTTTGTAACAGAAGTTACATTGAGCAACATAAATTATTAAACAATGACACTACTAAAGCACTTTGATGGATATTTAATATGCATATGAATTTTACACTAGATTTTTGTTAATTTATCTGCAAATTTCTGCAATTATTTCTCAAAAGTATCTATGGAATAAGGGAACTTGTAAAATAATCTGTTGCCCTTTGTACCATTTCTGGACCAGGCAAAATTTTCTTTATTTGATTATAGTATATATAAGCAATGTCTTTATCATCAATCTTATATAGCATTCCACTGTTATCATATAATTTCAGAAACATTACTCTAACTTCTCCATCATATTCTAAATTATCTTGTGCCACAGCAATGTAGCAATATTTCATTTTTTTTCGCTTGCCAACTAGATATTCGACAAGTAAATACGATCCTTTTATTATTTTGTCTGGTGTTATTTCTTGTGTCTCAACAATGTTTTCTTGAAGTGCTCTTCCAGCAGTTACCATATTCTCATCATCAGAATCATTTTCGGACTCATACTCAAAAGAACCTCTCTAAATCACTCAAATCTTTTTTATTTTTCTTAGATTTTTTTGTTTGGACTTCCATTTCAAATTTTTGATATTGAAAACATTAGCATAAACCACGCTGCTGCTGACCACAAAAACAACTTACATCTCGATATAAAAGGGTGCCTGCTTTGTTTAATGTAGCAAGTTGATGAATTTTCATAGTCCCTTTTAATGCTGGTAGATCAGCTGGTATCAACTGTTCCATAAAATCAATGTCATGTTCTTCAATTAAAATACTTTTATGTTTGTTGATTCCTTCACAGATTCACAGAATTCATTGGCATCAAGAATGCCTTTCCCGTAAGCAACGAGATTATCAGCTTTTTTTTTAGAGATGCTCCGACACCATCAGCTGCCCCTTTACCATGTCCAGCCTCGTAAAAAGACCATGTTGCTCGTTTGAAAACAAAATAATAAAGCTGGTTATTAAACAAATAAAAGTTCTGCTTTTGCCTATATTGTGTAGTTGGCCCATCTGAAAAAAATAAAGAACTTCGACTTGTGGTGATGTTTTCTTAATCAGCTTGAAAACAGGTTCAAGATGAGCCCATATTGCAGCTGGGTTATGTCTCCTGTCTGAAGAAACTGTGCAAAAGGAAACAGGCAAATCCTGACCACCAAGATAGGCAACACCAGTATGCAGGGTGACCTGATTCCGAGAACCGCCGAAGTGGTAACTTTGTATTTCCTGTGCCATTTTGCATGCATAGATTTCTGAAAAGTCTATGTGAATTAGTCAGTGCTTCACTTTTATTCAGACTTTCACGACACTGTGTATAGATTGCATATTGCTGGCTAATATTAAAACTATGCCGACAAAATTTCTTCATTTCTTGTTGAAATTTTTTTGATAATTCTCCTACTGTTCCAATTATATTTTCATTTTTTACCTTACTTTTCTAATTTCTTCTTTACCATTCTTTGTTACTTTTATTTCCTCTACAATTTTATTCCATTCAAACCAAGTAACAGTAGTATTTCCACTTACACTTTTATCTAGTGGTACTTCATTGGTTTTACAGTTGACACATACTCCATACATGCAATTTTTACTTTTTTGTATCACATACGATTACAGCAGCAAGTTTACTAAGTTTATCCTCAGAACAAATTTTTAAAAGCTTTAGCTTCTGAGCTTTAATTTTTAAATTTGTATGAAGTTTACAAAGGCAGGATTCTCTTTCTTTCGCTGTTGGATTTTTTATGTGAAATGGCCGATAATTTCGAAAAGACTCATAAGTACCTTCATTTCCTTCAGCTACATATTTCTGATGAAAGTCCTTAATGGAACTGGTTAGGAAACGTTTCTGCCTTTTTTCCATCTTTGGTGTTATAGTTTCCTTTTTTCCAGAGGTTGCACGACTATTATCATCACGGCCAAAGAAAGCTTCTACAGTTTTTTTTCTTAAATTTAACTTCTCTTTTAAACCAGCAGTTTGGCGAAATCCTCTTCTTAATCCCAAATAATTATTTAATGAAGACCTTACAATGCGATACTTCTTTAAAGTTTTAAAAACAGCTAACTTTAGGTTTCGTACGCCTATCATATGCCTACGTTCACGATACAAACGTTGCTTCTCAGCATTTGACATTTTTCTAATTTTCTTCTTGAGAGGCATTTTTACTTCTGAAATATATTAAAAAACATTTCCTTAAAATAAACTTTTCTGTTACACCAAAATATATAAATTATTTAATTACTAATGAAAAGTGTAACTTCTGTTACAAATATGTAACCTCTGTTACAAATATGTAACCTCTGTTACAAATATGCAGTAACAGATGTTACATTTAACAAAGAAAATTTTTTTATTTGTATAGTTGTATAAAAATATGTAATTATTGTAACTATTTAAATTAAATAAACTTAATTTTATATAATAAAACTAAAACTTTAATTTAAATTACAATATTTAAATTAAAAAATTAAGTAACAGAGGTTACAAACAGAAAACACACTAACCTGGAATTCAGATGTTTGAGCTCACTGACCACATGTGTGCAGAACAAATTCAAAATGGCTGTAACATATCTTCTCTAGTACTTTTACCTAGAAGATTACTCAGTAGTACCCTCTGTTGGGGACAATGGGGGTCATTTCTTTGGTAAGAAAAGTTACAGTAACAGAGGTTACAATTTCAGTGGACAAAATTTAATTTTTAAATATAATATTAATAAAATTAATATTTTGATGTTTTGGGCCTAATTAGTTAAAATACTAAAAATTATGATTGCATAAAACCAGTTTAAAATGTGATTTTAAAATATTATTAATTAAAACTTTAAATTGAAAACTATGCCTACAGTCATCTGGACAGGCTCTTTTGTTAGTGAAGATGAATAAAAATGGATATTTTCAATTTTAAAAAAATATCTTTTTTAGATTTTTTTTTCTAATGAAGTCTTTACTGATTATTTTAATTGGGAAAAAAAATAAAAATGTTCCTTTCTATTTTACACAGGGGGAAAAAAATATTATAATTGTGGACATGAAAAGGACATTTTTTTCTTTTTCACCCATGCATCTTTCGCTAGTATTGCGTATAAAGGAATTCTACCTATTCGATAACTTTCCTTCAGCATGATAATATTTGTTAAATTGTGGAATGTGGGTTGCGATAGTTTGGACAAAAACTGAGCATATGCATTGCCCGTCCTTCGCCATTGTTATGTTGGCATACTACCTATTCTACAACTTCCAAAAGCAGCGTCATCTATGAGAAATTTTTAGAACTATTTTTTTATTTGCTTAAACAAAATTTCGGATCATGGGAAGCATTTTCGTCCAAACCCCAGTCTCTTACGCCAGTTGCCTGATCTTTTATTGAATTTTAAAATGTGTCAAGGTCTTTTGGTCACCTTGTATTTCTCAAAAAGATTAAAAGGTGTTATGTACACATTTTAGAGTTTCCTTTTATAAGCATGATTATCTTTAGAACAATCCATATTTTTACATTATCTGCATTTAACAAAATATATAATTATTATTAATTACAGAATACAAGATACGTTTTCTTATTTTCTTCTGTATTTTCAATTTCGCTTTAAAAAATGTTCTCCTTTATTTTATTTTAAATCATTTATTTCAAAATCACTAGCTGACCCACCCGGCGTTGCCCGGGCAGACTGTCATTGAAAAATATAACAAAAAATTAAATAAGAGCTAAAATATCAAAATTATAAGAGTTACGTTTAAAAAATGTAATGTCAGGGAAAATTATAAGGTCAGGGAAGTTCTTGTGGTTGAACCTAAATGGCATATCGGTATAAGGTCCAGGATTATTATGGCAAATTAAGATTTTTGAAATGGTAATGTGATGTATTTTATAAAACTTCATTATTGCCACTAAACAATTACCAAATAATCGCAATTTCTGTAAGAAAAGTCTTGGCAGAAACTGCACGTTTCGCTCATTAAAAATTTAAAAATCGTGGAGGAGAAAATTTGCTATATTAGGCCGCTATTGAAAAAAAATTAAAGTCAGACACGCCATTACACGTAAATCTATATTAAAAAATAGGTATAAAATGATTTTTTTAAAATTTTATTATCTTTTTTAACGGAAAAATCTTATAAATAGTTTATATGTATTTTATTGGCTGCTATGGAATAATCAGTATGCATTTATAAGTAAGCTATAAAAAGCCATATTCATTTAACGCCTTTTTTAAATCATCGTAACTTATTTTTCCCTTGTAAATGTCATACTACATTGGAGAATTCCATGTGATAAAAAGAGTTTGAAGTGTTTTTTACAGCTTTATTCATATTTATTAGCAAATACAGTTCAATCAGTGATAAGAATTTTTTCTATATAATCTTAAAAATTAAGTGTCGATAACATTAATAATAATATTGGTGATACAAAAATTCACATACACACGGAGTATTTTTTTAAATCTAAAAATAATAGGAATTCCAAACTAATTATTATGTTATTTAAAGTAAAATCTGAATGCATTTTCATATTGGAAGATTTAATTAAAAATAACATACTCTTTGAAAAATAAAAATAAACGTTAATGCTTGTTTCTGAGAAATTAGTTCTTTATTTCCTTTTACAGTTCTTTATTTATTTTTACAGTTTTAGTGTATTTTTATTTATTTATTTTTCATATTTATCTTCATATACACTAATTCTTAAAACAGTTACATTATTTCGATAAGATTTTAAAAAAGCGTTTAAAAAATATAAAACAACAACAACAAAAATTTTAAAGCTAAGTAATAAACAAAATCATAAGAAAATTACTTAATGTAACACAATAAGTATATGATCTTTTATTAAATAATTGAAAAAAAAGTTTTGATTGTGAATGTTTTTACAGTTTAAATGAAGTTTCCAAGGTAAAAACTGTCGCAGCAAAAATATCGCAATCATATGTCTTTAGAACATATTCCATATCAGGAAATTGTTTTATTTTGTAAGATTAAGTGACTAAAAAAATGCAAATTTATAGCGGTTCATTTTCAAGACGAGGAAAAGTAAGTACCAAAAGTGCGAGTAATGTATCATTGAATCTTTGAGTTTCATGCAAGTAATTTTTCCGCTATTGATTTTTCATGTCTCTGATATTATGAAGCTCCTTGCTGTCTTCTCCGCATCATTTTCAATTGAAAAAAAAACAGTTATGTTCTCCAAAGTGCTTTGCATAAACGTGTAGACAAAGAGAACATTTTGTTATTAAATGCATGAAGAGGAAATATCCTTGCTTTTGTAATGCGTACATCTTTGCATAAATGACCACGTGTTTACTTATATCTGTAACGGGTTATTCCAACTAAAGTTAAAAGAAATAAATCTTGATGATAGAAACACTACCGAAATATATCGCTTTAAGGAATGACAAAGAGCGGTGTGGATATTAAAATACGAAATTTAAAATTTCATGTGTCCTTATATTTAGATTTTACGACAAATTTTGTTTAGAAAACTCTTGTCCTGAATCTGAAAAGCTCAAGGAACTCCGTAATATCAAACTTTATGACCAAAACTCACGGTGTTATGATACAGAAGATTCGTATACACTACAAAGCGGTTCCCAATCTGGGGTACGCGTACCCCTCGGGGTACGTGGTGCAATATTTGGGGGTACGTGAAAATTACATTGATAATGGCGGATAACGCAAAAATAAAACTTAAAATGAAAACATAAACATAAAAGCGCAAACTTTTCGTTTACAAAGAGAGACTTGTGTAAGAAGTAAAATAAATTTGCATAAAATGAAGGAAAATGTCTAAACTTAGTAATAGATTGATCATTTATTGCCATTATCTTCGTCCATTCCTAATTACATCTTCGCTTGTGTCCCCCCTTTCCTTTATTGTTCTTTTCTTTCTAGTAATTGTAGAAATGTTTAGAAAAAACACAAGTCGTATCGTGCCTTCTGGTTTTGCCAATTTCATTTAAAAACCATTTGAAAGGAGGTCATCATTTTAGTGTTCGACTGGTCAGCATTAGCATAAATTAAATAACGTGTATTAATAGGTGTAGCATCATCCCTACTAACCCTGAGTGCTTAATTTGAAATCTTTAGATAATATTTCTTGTTTTGAGTGACTTTATGTTGAAATTGTGTTGTGATTCAAAAGGGATTATGGGTTGAAATTTGGAATTCTGAAAAGAATTGTATCTAACATTGGTGACTAAGAATATAAGAACATTACTAATGAACAAAAAAATATTTGGAACGGGGTTATGAGCAAAGGGTACGTGAGTGAAAAAAGTTTGGGAACCGCTGCACTACAACATTGAATACCAGAGACAGGGACATCCGAACCATGATACTCATGTATACTACCACTAGGAATTTCCTCCAACTGACAAGGCACTGAGTAAATCTACTGCGAGGCACATACTATTTTTAACAAATAAAATGATGATGACATAATGAAAAAAATAAAAATAAAAACAAAATAAAAATAATAAATCCAAAATGAAGAATGTCTACCAACATATTAACTGTTCGTCGGAGACAGTATCTAAGCTCTATCATCAAAATAATGATTATGTTTCACAAAAGGAAATTCATTATTTTCTATTATGTTGACATAAGTTAAACCAATGGAGACATTTTGTTGCCAAATTAATTTAAAATAGATAAGTTTAAATAAACCAAACTAAAAAATCACAGATTTAAAATGAAAATATTGTTTCTAAAATACTATTAATGAGGTCATCAAAACATATAAATAAACATCCACTTAAGCTTTAGAGACAAACGATTCTGCTAATTGAATTTTATGCTTAATACTAAATGTTAACGTTTACTTTAATCCAATTAATGTGATCAAATATTTATCTTTGTTTAAAGCGTATAATGTAATATTGGAGCAGGATATAAATTTAAACATAGACCATTACAGCAACGGCATATCTAAATAATGTTTAAAGTAAAATAAGATTATAATTAGTAATTTATTAAGGTAGCTAATTAATTTTATAATATCTGGAAACCAATTTCGATGGAAGAAAAAAAGGATGGAATTTATTAATATAAACACAATAAATAAAATGTACTTATATAATTCTTTAAATGTAAAATTATCGTCACTGTGGCGTATAACGAGCACGTACAATCTGAAACTCTATTTTTCTATTTTTAGATATATTTCCCGTATTATGCGAACACCCTTTTTTACGAAGAATCCTTCATGTGATATGTAGCATGGAAATACAATAAAGAACTATTTAATAACTAGTTCATTAAATTTTACTAGTTTAATAAGTAATTGAAGAAGTGTAATAATTAGTACAAATTTAAAGGAAATGTGAAAATGAAATAATGAGGAAAAACCCTATAGCCAAGCTTAGAGCAATTTGAATGGTACCCTCGTTCATTCCAATAACCATGTCATTCTTTTGTTGCTTCAAAAGTGTGCGTTATACGCCGGTATATGTCGTTCATAATATATATTAACCCATCAGCACACGCGCCCCTTTCCATTACGTTACTACACGCGCGGGATAAATTTTACCCCAATGGGTTTTCTTGTGTCAATTCCCCCCCCCCCCCCGGTTTGATTATAAGCAAAAATTTATATTTTGAAATAAACTGTAAATCAATAAAGAACATAATTTAACTTAAAATAAGAGGGTTTTTTTTATATTTAAAGCAAACAAAACATAAAATGTAGCTCTAAGATTTTTTTCTGTATATTATTACATACAAAATTTTTACAATCCAAATTCAGCCATGAAAATACAAAAAAATATACAACTGATATATAGAAACTGTATGTGCCAGAGTTGTTAACGTTTAAAAGAACAATTATATCATTATTTGCGTTGCATAAACATTTGCATTAACATTTTCCTATCATTATGGGTTACGTTATAACACGCGTGGGGTAAATTTCCTCCCACGTGATATTTTTATAACAAAATAATGGAAGATCTCACAACCGGAGGTAAATTCTTTTTGGCCACATCTATATATCTTTCAGCTTAAAAGTTACTATAAAGCTCAGAATGATTACGAACGATTTTCGCACATTTTTAACTAATTGTTGTGAGCTGGGGTAGATTTTATCCCAGCGCGTGTGCTGACGGATTAAACATACTTGACGTATAAAAAATGCGGTAATTGTAAATAATTAATAATTTTATTTTAAGATAAGATTTGTTAATACACTTTGCATTTTCGTTTCCCATGACTATGTAAAATACATTAAACATTGAAAACATAATTTTACTGAACAAAATTTAACACTGTATTCATACTATATTCCCATTTTTACACAATTATATTTTACAAGCATTATGATTTTAAATTGCGCGTTCAAAAAGTAATTAATATCTATATTATAAAGGCCAAACGTGTCCGTGCGTAACGCATACGTCATTTTGTGAATGGCAACAGCTGACGATGAAATTTCGGTTTTGTGATTTTTGCTATTGCAATTTTTTTTAATTTCTAAACATAGCACATTTTCAATTTTTACACCGTTAAAGTGGGAAAAAAATTTACTTTCAAATGCAATTAGTTTGAAAACTATATCTTAATTGCCTGATATATTATGGCTTATAAATCAATTTTTAAGCATGAATTTTGGAACGACTAATAAACAAATGGAAGAATGCTGCCATTATAATTTTTTAAATAGTTACAGGTAGTAAAATTAATGAATTTTGAAATAAAAACGTCACAAGAATAGTGTGCCTTTATATGAGAGTAGCGTTATACCGGATACAAAATTTGATTAGTTCAGACGATTTTGGAGAAAAGGAAGCTTTATAATAATTTAAAAATTTAAAAGAAAATTTTTTGTTTACACCATAAACAAACATCGGATGTTTTAACAGATAATATAAGCAGAAGATATTGTTTTAGATATTGCATTTTTATGAATAAAATATAAAAAAAGTATTTCACAAATTTAATAAAAATGCATATAAAAAGTTAATATGAGCAGTAAGAAACGACTTTTTAATTCATATTTCATCAGTATTACAAATAATGTTAACGGTCATTGCGAAGTTGGAAAAAACGAATATACATGAAGTTCGTTAATATCGCGATCACTATATCGCATGCATAAGATGATGAATAATAAATTAACAAAGAAGCATCACTGGATGCAGCGAACTCCCTGTATTAATAATACCAAAAAAATAAAAAATAAACAAAACCCTTTAAATTCGTTAATATCGCGATCACTATATCGTATGTATGAACGCTTAGTACAAAAAAAAAAGAAAAAAAAACTGGATGGATACCGCATGTATGAG
Source organism: Maratus michaelseni (assembly GCA_963931845.1). Classification (NCBI taxonomy): domain Eukaryota; kingdom Metazoa; phylum Arthropoda; class Arachnida; order Araneae; family Salticidae; genus Maratus; species Maratus michaelseni. Next base: position 114,254,481 of record OZ007588.1, read on the forward strand.
CGCTTCACGCACAAGAAAAGCAAAGAAACCAGTAAAATAAAATCACTAAATGCAGCAACTTCAACAAATAAAAATATTAAAAATCTATTAGATTTAGGGAAGAAATGGTTTTCGCCTGCGTTCTGTAATCCGGGAAGCCCGGGTTCGATTCCCTAGTATATATAAACGTAGCAGTTTTGTCTAAAAATACTATGATCTAGAAATGATAATACACTTTTAGATTATTTACTTTGAGACTGCTTAATTAACGTTTTATAAATAAAATTGAATATATGTGTAGTATGTGGGATCTAACCTCTTCTAATGATTTTTCACAAATTGTGTAATTTTCTTTAAATTGTAAAAATAATACAATGAAAGGCATTTCTTATTCACTTCAATTTTGGTCTTAGTTAATAAAAGCAGAATAAAATTTGTGCCTCATTGAACGATTTTGTTAAAATGTAAATTGAACTTTGTATAAATTAGATTTATCAAAAAATATAATCAAAATATGTATTATCAAAATTCAAATCTTCTTTTCTCATGAATATACAAAATTATGTATTTGCATTTGAATTAAATCGCAACTCACATAACTTTCTTCTGGAACACGTTGATTTTTTTTCTTTTTTTTTAAGAAATTCATTTTTTTTAATCAAAATAGTTTAAGTATAGTAAATTATATGTGATAAAATCTCTGTTCTCTATAACTAATATATATTTATGGAATGTTTAAAATACGTTGCTATAATTAAAAGTTAAAATACTAATTATTAAATACAGTATATGAAATTATTAATTCACATTATTTTGTAAATTATCTGAATTTTTATTACAAAGGAATTAATTTTTAAAACACAAACAACTGCTTGATATATATAATATCACAGTTTTGCAGTTTTTGTTATTTTTGTGGAATAAGTAAAGCGACAAGCTGAATTTAACAAAAGTACTGTATCCCATATACCTTTACAGAAAAACAATTAAAGGTTATTTTTATTTAGCAAAAAGGGGTTGTTTGCATATTATACATGCAGTAGAATATAAGTGTTACACGGTCTTATATTAATAATATACAGAGTCACGGTGAAATGTTGTACACAATAAAAAAACCATAACAACAAAAACAATTAGGAAATGCAATAATTGTAAAATACTCTGCAATTGTGGGATAATTTTTATATGTAATTGTTTCAAAGCGATGACTTTCTTGATGTTCACACACGTAATCTCATAAGATATTATTTTTTTTTTATTTGTCAATGTTTTTCGATTATCTTATTATATATATGAAAATACAAGATTAGAATTTGCAAAAATATTCCTTTTGAATGTCTCCTCACATTTAACATAGTTTTTAAAATTTTAAAATGATTTAATGTTTTGAGAAAATTAAACAGTGCTCCATCAATAAAAATAATATACTTATCGTTTATCGCCAATCCTCTGTAAGTTATAAATTCATAAATCATGAAATTATTCAAGTTGTAACATTTTATAAAATACCATATTGGAACAAATTTCTTATTATCTCCTTTCCTTAGTCAGTTGATTTATATATAATACAGCCTTTTCTTTTTACCCAATTTCAACTTATTATTCTGTAAATTTAAATGCCTGTAAATGAGTACAAATAAGTTTATTGTCGTTTATTTATGAACATCATTCTGCATATTTTCTGTTCATTACAACATCAATATTACTGCTTAATATTTTGGAATTTTCTATCAACAGAAAACTGTGCGTTGACATTAAAAGAGAAAAAAAATGTTTTCGCGTAAGTTTGTTAAAAATAATGAGAACTTTTCCTGTGTATTTACTTATTTATTCATTTATATTTTTGATAAAGCAAATAAAATTTTAATTTTAACAGTTGCTTCTAAGATTGAAATACAAAATTTTCAAGAATTTCGCACAGATAATCTTTATGCTATGATATAATTTTATTCCTTATGGTATTACTACTTCTGATGCGATAAGCATTTCGAAATATCCAGATTTGTTTTTGAAATATTGAAATTTATATCCTTCATACAACGTCATCATATTGTTATTAAAATAGTTAAGGTTTTCAACTTACGGTAGCAAATAAGTTTAATTTATTATTTTAAAAATTTTAGAATGGTTTTGGAAAATACTGCAATGAAACGTTTCATCCTACGTCAGTTCTGATTATACTCTTTGTATGTTGATCAAATGCAGCAAACTCTTTCTGTATGAATAAAACTTATGCTTCTGTAAATTGATGTGCATGTAAATCAGATTTATTAAACTTCGTATTTTCAGGCAATCCGTAAATTTCTTTAAGAAAGTACTGGAAAGAAACGCATAATCAAATCATACGTCAGTTCTTATTATATTTGGTGTAATTTTATCAAATGCGGCAAACCTCTCCGCCCTTATTAAAACTTTTGTCAGATGCATAAAAAACAGGTTTATCAAACTTTGTATTTCCTGAGGATTCGCAAATTTCAATTGTGTTTTCTACCCGGTATGTAACAATTAACGCATTCGAGAAATAATTTTTATTTTTGATCTGATTAGACTACAGCTAATGGAAATTATTTCTGGAATAAGTTAATTCTCAGTAAGGATTTTTTTTTAAAGAAAATATGTTTTCTTGTGTTTTTAATGGACTGTTAGCATGCATTAAATTATTTTCTAAAAGTATTAGAAAAAAAAAGCAGAAAAATAAATGTTTTAATACATAAGTTATAATTCATATGAATTTCTATTTTTGGAGACTCAAATTAAAAAAAAAATATATATATATATATACCTGATGTTATCTGCTAAATAAATCTTATTTCACTGTTGTGCGGTTTCCGTTATATTATCGGGTGAATTATTTTCGTGGAGATGTTCATATAACAAGAACGACCGAACATAAATGTAATTTTTGATTTAAACCACAACTCACGTAAATTTTATCTGACATAATATTTTTTCTGGCTCCAAGTCTCTTAACTAACTTTGAAATTCCTTTAATTATTCAATAATTATTAAAAATCCGATTATTTTTTATAAATGGAAATTAATATATTTACTTACGTAACATCAAATCTGTTAAAAATTTATTTTCACAAATATATGTATTTTATAAATTCTTGAAATAGAAAGCCTTTGAAAAATGTCGCTTAAAAAACACTATTGTTATTTTCTATTATAGCCTATATTACGTTGATCAACGGCAGCATTCTTTCTGTACAATTATAATTTATCTTTCAGTACATTTATATGCCTAAATCAAATAACCAATAAATCAGATTTATCAAGGCGTCATATTTGTAAAAGTTCCGAAATTTTCAAATCCGCATTACTTCAGAATTATACCAACTTGCCTTTGCCATTCTATTTGCATTTGAATTAGACCACATCTCATATAAATTCGTTCTGAAATAAGTAAATTCTCTATGCTATCTATAACTCTCTATAAATAAATTCTCTAGAAATATTTTCTATTTCTAAAGTATACCCACTTTATTACAATGAGAGAATATCTTAGAAATTAAGATTGAGGGTAAAATATTATATTTATCAAAACTTATATTCTCTGTAATAAAAATAAATGATTACATTTAGTGTATGTTTAAAATTTGATGCTATAAATAAATGTAGTTACATTATTAATACCAAAGTGTCGTATATAAAATATTTGTTGCATAATTTTGTAAATAATATAAATTTCTATTCGAAGGAACTTAGTTAGCGTTATCTTTGGAAATATAATTAATTACTAAATAAATATATTTTCACTGTTATGTAATTTTTGTTATTTATTGAATTCTAATGATGTGGGAATGGATTTTTACAAGGCAAATCCAATTAAAAGCAACTGATGGTCAAAGGGATTTTACAGGTAACAATTTTAAATTTTAATACTAAATTCTTATACTATGTTTTATAAAAATATATATTTCTTTTAAAATTGTACATGTATAGAAAATTTATGCAAATACTTGTTATATACAAATATATTTTAAAATCTTTGAATTTCTTTTCAAATATAATAGTCTCTGAATGCCTGAAATTTTTAATGATTTCTGTAAATTCTGTAATGTTTTATAAATGAAAAGGAATATAATAATCGATTAGCATGAAACTTTTGTATGTTATTACTTCGTAAATCATAAAATTCTTAAACTTGAAAGTTTATACAATATGTCACATTGTAATTACATAATTTATGCTATTATTGTGTCTTAACCAGTTAATAAAACGTATCTTACTTTTTAAACGTGATTGAAATTCTTCTTCCGTAAATTTCTGTTTTATAAATTAGCACACTTAATTTAATTTTCATTTATTGTTGACATTTATGCATTTATGCAATTTTATCTTGTTCATTATAACCTCAATATTATTTCGTATTATTTCGAAATTTTTTATTATAAATGACGAAAGGATTCACGAAAAGGATATCACGAAAGGATTTTGCAGAAAAATCGTGAACGATGAGCAACTAGAGAGAATTTCGTTTTTAAGGAAACTTCATTAAAATTGAAAAAGAAATTAACATCTCGGAAACTAATTCAAATTTTAAATTATGAGAGTTATATAACAGTTTCGGATGCGTTTGGTCAAATTTTGTTAATTTCATTGCACCGATGTCTATATTTTAAGAGGAATGGTTGCGAAATATAAACACATAGTCAGATTCTTATATAATTTAAAAGAAAATCACTTATTATCATTAAAGTAAAAATGTATATGCTTAAAGTGATAACAGTACACGTAAAGACACATTTTATAAATAATTTAATAAACAGATCAATATATTTCTTATGCTCAATCGGCGACATTTTCAAGCCTTTAAGTGTACAGTTATCACTCTAAGCATATACCTTTTTACTTTAATAATACATTCTTTCAATCGGCGACATTTTCAAGCCTTGAACGTGTACAGTTATCACTCTAAGCATATACCTTTTTACTTTAATAATATATTCTTTCAATCGGCGACGTTTTCAAGCCTTTATGTGTACAGTTATCACTCTAAGTATATACCTTTTTACTTTAATAATAGATTCTTTCAACCGGCGACATTTTCAAGCCTTTATGTGTACAGTTATCACTCTAAGCATATACCTTTTTACTTTAATAATAGATTCTTTCAATCGGCGACATTTTCAAGCCTTTATATGTACAGTTATCACTCTAAGCATATACCTTTTTACTTTAATAATAGATTCTTTCAATCGGCGACATTTTCAAGCCTTTATGTGTACAGTTATCACTCTAAGCGTATACCTTTTTACTTTAATAATATATTCTTTCAATCGGCGACATTTTCAAGCCTTTATATGTACAGTTATCACTCTAAAAGCATAAACCTTTTTACTTTAATAATAGATTCTTATCAAGTTTTGGTAATATTTTGCTTTATTTTTAAGCGACTTCAGAAAAAAAGAAGCTTCTGTTTTAGGTCGTTATGTATGTATGTATGTATTTATGTATACATGAACGCATTATGCTTAAACGCATTCTAGAGCCCTCTGAAGTGGGAAACTTATTTCTTGCTAACTCTATATATTTCAATGTATGAAATGTCTACTGCCTTTGAAATATGGGGGTTGAGCAATGGATTACATTTATAAATGTGAAAGAGGGGACAATAGGTGAAATAAAATTTCATTGGACGAAAGAATTTTGGATAATTTCACGAGTAACTAGACTTATGAGTAACTAGAGAGTCTTTATAAATATAAAAATAACGAAATAAGAGCAGTTAAACATGAATGTTGCATAGGATTCTATACGAAATAGTGAGAATATGAATACATGCAATAAAATATAATTGGCCGAGAGGAACTTGGTGACAAAACTTGGTGAGATTTCCATTATGGCCAGGTTAATAAATGTAGACTTCTTTCACTCGTTTACTAAATCGTGTTCAGGGAAGTTTTACCAAGTTTTGGAATGTAGGTTGCAACACTTTGGACAAATATTTCCAATCGGACTATTCCCCATGTGCGTATGTCACCACTCTTTTATTTATAAAGACATGCAATTGGCAACAAGGTAGATTAAATTGAATGTGGTTAAAAAATGTTCTTTTATTTATATTAATAGAATAAAGATAGTAATTAAGAAAAGTCATTACAATATCAAACCTATATGTCATTCCTTTGCTAAAACTATTATTTAGTTTTTCGTTTATTTTACTATTAAAAAAACCTGATATTTTCATTTTATTTTTATAATCATTTAGCGTAATGCTATTACCATTGCTATTACTAAACCGTTGCAAATTTATTTAAATTTTCTTGATTACAGATTCATTTATAATTATATAAACATGCATTAGTTTTGTAAAACAAGTTTTATACATACTGGTGTGATAATTTTGCATTCTTAAAACAGAATTTCTTGTTTATTTATTTAAAATGTTTTCATACAAAGTAACAAACAAGTGGATTTTTCAATGCTAAACTGAGCGTAAAGCCAACAGAGTGAAAATGTCGCACGCCGGGAATCAAAGCCGGGACCACAGAAAAGAGCTCTAAGGCTCTACCACTGAGTTACAAGGAACAATACCCCAGCTCGGCATCATACATAGGATGCTAAATTTTAGTTCAGTTAGGAAACGCGTAGCACAGTTTAAAATTCTCCTTCTGGAGTTTCTGTCAATAAACGGAAATGTGTTCGCGAACTTTTGTGTTGCCCTGTATAGGATCTTCAGAACTTAAACACACCACGTAATAGACAGAAAGTGAGTTAAATTTAAAATCGTGTTTAGCAACTTAAAACGCACTTCCAGGAATTATTGTTAACAGACAGTAGATAATTCTTTTGTGTGTCTCTGTAAATGAGCGATGACTGCTATACACACAATATTCTGTAGTAAGCCTCTTGTAATGCACCTTAGTGATATATATAAATTTCAATGAGCTTAAAATGGTGAAACATTATTTAAATAAACCGCAGACGATTTTACTCCATAGACGTAATGTAACGGAATTTTTTGACTCTCCCTGTAAAGTAGCTATAAGTGCTATGCACACCCTATTCCATATTAAGCTTCTTGTAATGCACCTTAGTGATATATATCAGTTACAATGTGCTTTAAATTGTGTAATATCATTAAAATAAACCGCAAATGTTTTTTCCCCATTGAGATTAATGTAACGGAATTCTTTTGAGTGTCCCTGTAAAAAAACTATAAGTGCTACACACTTCCGTTGAAATAGGGAGCATGCTATAGAGAACGACAATAACGTATAAAAATTGCAGAGCAATCCGAGCATATTTACGGGAGTTAGAGCACGGACAGACGGACAGACGGCAGACGACCATACGGCCAGACAAACCGAAGTCATAAACACTTTTCAACTAGGTTGGAAAGTGTTAAAAAGAAGAAAAAAAATAAATTTTAACATTAAATAAAGAAAATTCTTTATCATATTTCAAAAATTAATATAAACTAAATATACTAAAAATGCCTTTAAATCAGTACTGCATGTCATATTAAATATGATCTCGCTATCGATTTTTTTCTTCGTCTGTTAATACGGATGTGAACACAATAAAAGCGTTAATTCCTTTAAACTATTTAAGATGAAGGAAAAAAATACTTTTTTAAAATTAAAAAATAAATAAATAAACCGAATTGAACAAATTAATTATACCATAAATATAATGCTTAGTGGAGAATAAAGGTATCAGAGCTGCTATTTTGTATTAAAATATCAATTATCCGTCAGTCACGGCACCTTCATTATGATGGATAAGATAATAAATTAAGAGATACATAATAGAAAATCCTTTCTCCAAAACAAGTGCCGGCGATCTCCAAAAAAGTTACTTAGCATCGGTCTCAATACTGTATGGTCAATAACGGTTGTTTTATCATATTATATGTATATATTTTCACCGATCATGACCCCAAAACACAAAACGTTCAAGATTTGTGTTCATTTGTGTAAAAATAGAACGTGTTTTCATGGAGATATGAGGGTTTCTTTAAAAAATTAAAGATATTTTAACATGTGTTTGGTTTATAGCATGCAGGTTTTTCAATAAATTTAACATCACTTTGAGGAAAGTTGACAAATTGAAGTAGACACAACGTACTGTAAAATAATATAAATACATAAAATATTTGCTGAATTATGGGCATTTGAATGAAATAATTTTTCATTGCAAATGCCCAAAATATAGAAAAAAACGTTTTGCATAATTTAGTAGACAACTGTCATATAAAAATTCAAAAAGGTATCGGCGATATAATAAGATAAATTTCAGTTGTTTTTAAAAGCAGCTGAATCAAAAGGGATTTTCCACAAATTGCTATTTTTTATCAACTGTCTGCGAACAAAGCATTTGGGATTATAAGTTACGTTCAGTGATGTATTTGTCCATATCCATGCATAACACTGCAATGGATGCTTCGATTTTGATCATTGAGTTTTTGTTGGAATGGTCTCGTTCTGATAGTGTTTTTTAAGCAGAATCAATAAAAATAACAATAAAAATAACTATCAATAAACATAACAATAAAAATATATATAACTATCAATAAAAAAATAATGAAAAATGAAAAAATTTGGAAAATTCCTTATCATTCAGCTACTTTTAGAAAGCAACAGAAGAAATTCAGCTAAATATATCGCCGATGTATATATGAATTTTATCGATATTCGACTGGACACTAATTATGAAACTAGTAGACAACTATTGTGTTTAATAGTGAACTATATACATAACCTTATATAGTTGACAACTAATTTATGCAAAATAGCTTTTTTTTATCGTTCGCGCATACGCAGTTAAAACTCTTTCATATGAATGCACACGTTTCATCAAATATTCAATATATTTATGTTTAAATTTCAGAATGTTGTTTCAACTCCATTTGACAAGTTTCCGGAAAGTGGCGTTAAATTTTGCTGAAAACCCTGCATGCTTAAAAACACATACGTGTGAAAATTTCTTTTTTAAAGACACTTTTATATCCCTACTAATATACGTGCCGTTTTTACAGAAATGAACTTATTTTTTTTTGTAGAACCAACATAGGCAGGTGCTACAGCTACAGATCATTTCTAGGATTTTATTTCACAGGGTGATTCCAATTATTATATATTTTATTCAATTTGTGGTTGATCCCCTGATTGTCCTCGTGCCAAATCTTTACTGAAAAATATAAGATCCAACATGACATTTATATTTCTGAAATTCCAGAAGAATTTCTCTAGATTTGCAAAGGAACGTATAACATGGAAACTCTGCGGTGACTTTAGTCAACAATGTGTATGTATAAGAAAAGGACCTACATAAATTTCGTTAAATATTTAAAATTGTACTTTTTGTTCAGAAAAGCTTATTCATTTCATAAAATAAATATATATATATATATATATATATATATATATATATATGCAAAACCAATTAGGTCTTTTTAAGTAAACACCGTCATTATATAATGGTACATTCGGATAAAAACGGTAATCCCTTCCCGGATTGATGTCATTAACTAAAACAGTCGTTATCCATGGTACAATTTCCAATAAGATTTAATTGAAAATTGAATCATTTGTTCCGACCCCCATTTCCAATAGATAATAAAATGTACACAGTAGAATTTATTTAAATGTTCTACAAATGTGATAGTTCCCATTAAATTATTATGTTTGAAACAAACAAATTAACTACAAGACAAAGAATGTTCCATGAAAATAGTTTTTTAATAAGCACATTCCGGAGTATTTAAATAATAGAAATGAAAAAAAAAACATATGTGTCCATGGATGTTTTGTTATGTTTCTATTTGATTTTGTTTCATGAAAAACTGTATGAAATTTTCATTAACCCGACAGAAGGCGCGCATTCAGCACTGACGTTGGAGATCGCGCGGGGTGACTAGGTCACCCCAATCAGTTTTATACAAATATTGTGCTATAAACATGAAAATTATCATTTGATTTTAACAATAAGTTCCTTAAATCATTAAGAAAGTACAATTCTTTAGTTTAAAAAAAAACTTTTGTAATATTTAAGAAAACTTTACAATCAAAATAATTACATACCTTTATAAGGAGTTTTAAATCTACATACATTTCTGGTAAACATAAGAAGAATGATTTTTACAGATAAAATTATCATACTTTATGCAAGAAATTGTAGTTTTATTGTCTTTAAATCTGTTTAGTTCTGATATATTGCGTGCGATACTTTTTACTCCTGCTAAATGACTTATTATATTTTAAGATCACGTTTTCACTTTTTGATTTTTTTTTTTTCCAAAACTGTCTTATTTTTGCTAACAAAAATACTTTCTTCTGAATCAGAATTTTTGTAATCTTTATCCTTTTGCTCAAACTCACTTTCGATGTCGTGAAAACTGTATATTTCCTCATCCGGTTCATTTTCACCAGATTGATCAATTTCTTCTTCAGAAAACCCAACTTCATTTAATAAATTTCTCAAAAGTTCCATTTATTTTCAATAGTCTGTAAGTTTATGTTTGCACGCCATTTTTATTAAATAATTCAACGCAAAAAACAACATAAGCACTTCAAAGCAGAATGCGCTGCTTAGAATGAGAAATTTCGAAGCAATAATGGTCGCGTGAGGAGACTGGGTCACCCCTTTTTTTTTACATGGATTCAATAAAACTATTGTTTCACGCGCAGAAAGGAAAAGAATGTAAAAATAACATTACACCTAGCAAGGGGAGATCAGACAGGAGGATACTAAAAGGATGATTGATTACGATAAACATTTTTCGCGGGAGTGATATTTTTCTAAGATTGGGGTGACTCTGTGCCCTGCGCGATCTCTTTCGGGTTATAGATCTGCAGTTCTTATAACCTGATATTTGTGTTGATTCCATTTCATAACAATATTTCGAGTGTCTTCCGATTTTTCTAAATCGTCATTTGGTTTTAGCTGTCGTAATTTGTATTTTCTCTCTGGCTATATCTTTAAATGGAATTTTCAATTCCTTTTCGTAACTTTGCAGATAAACAAATTAGCTCGGAAGTAGTGCGTTCATGATCTCGTATCTCTAATTATTCTTTAACAGACTATTCCTCTACATCAAAATTCATGAACCAATATCTTTTACCAATTTGTGTCTTTTATCTGAAGTTTCTTTCAAAAGTGATACCTTAACCTTCGTGACATAGCAAAATGGCCTATAATTATCTTTGTAGATTTTCACGTCCGGAATCTTTCGTAAAACCTGTCTGGAAAGCCTATAAAAGGCCTATGGCACGATGCCCCTACGGGTGACTGCTTACCCGAAGTTACTGGGATTCTCGGATGCGTCCCCAAGTATGATGTAGTAGTTTCCATAAATGCATTGACACAGCTGTTGTAGCGAACACGTCGTTCTTTGAGTTTTGAATGCAGGGAGAGTGATGCGCATGTGGTGGTGCTCCCCCTTGGCCGGTAGTCGGCGTCATGGTGGCTTCACGATGCCCATTTGCGTTCCTGGGAACCAGTACTGACGAGGCGAATGATCGTATGATCTGATCATTTTATCTGAAGCTTCTTTACTACCACAGGAAAGAAGCCGTTTCCGCCATGTTGCTTCTTTTCAAGCCTTTACAATTAGCGTAACTGCTGTGAAAATGTTGAATTCTTCATATAAAAAAAATTCTTAGGATTATGTTGGTAGTTTCCCACATTTCAAAACACCTGATGAAAAGTGCCCTCTCAAGAGAAACTTTAAAGTTGGTTGAAACACTTCTCAAATTTAGTCACTAAATTTTATTTTTGTGAACCAGGCTATACTGTCATAACACCCCGTTGATTAACAGATATTGTACTTTTGAATGCACGCAGATGTTATGGGTTTTAAATTAACATTGTTTATACCTTGCAGTCTTATTTATACTTACTAAAATTTATACTTACTAAATTCCATATCGCCCTATAATTGATTGTTTTTTGTGTAGAAATGTTTTTTTTTTTTTTTTTTTTTTTTTCCTAATAAATGCCGTGTTGCGTTTTTGTTTACAAAAAAAAAAAAAAAAAAAAAAAAAAAAAAAAAACCAGTTTAATTACAATTGTAGATAGAGATATGTATCACCTTCTTTTATAAATCTTAAAGAGCTAAAGTCAAACTTATCTACTGCTAATATTTCAGCCCTAATTGCCTTTCTCAGACATATTTTAATAAAGTTGTGCCATCGAATAAGCAAGTCGTTAAGCCAAGCATATGTCGATAAGCTAGATTTTTTTCCCTTACAGCCATTCGTCGCAAATTGGGAACGTATTTACCCAAGATACCACTGTATTTGTTTTATTTACTAAAAAAATGTCTTCATTCTAATACTTTGTAGATAAGAACGAATATTTTATAAATACAATATTTATATAATAAAAATATTAAGCACACTACATTATTTTTTTTTATAATTAAGCTTATATTATTCCATTGTTTATTTTAAAATGTAGATACGCCTGCATTAAAGTCTGCATTAGTATCACCAATAAGAAGAATGTTTAAAAACAATAACATATGAATTTCATATTGAATTACGCGCCTATGATAAACTTCCATTTTGTTTACGTTAGCGTCAATACTTTTTTCGAATGCTGCAAACAAAATGATTCAGCAGTAGACATTTTTTACATGTTGTATGTAATAAAAATATTTTATGTTAAAGATTTTTCTAATATGTTGGTGGGTTTATTTACTGTATAAAAGAAAACAATATTAGACATTTAGTTTAGAGTGAAGGATGTCTTTGGATATATATTTTTTCTAAGAAAATGGACAACTAAAATTACTTTAAATACATATAAATATTCATTTTGATTCATAAATGCAATACAAAATTTCATTACATAAAATAGAAAAATGTATAAAGATAATTTAGGCATTTATAAATAAACAAGACTTCGTTTAAAATATTGCCTTCATCTAAAATTTTTGTAAATATTAACAAATATGCAAATAAATCTTTTTTATAATGGATGTTATTTTAAGCGTAATAAATTACTTTTTTTATAATAAGGCTAATATTATTTCATTATCCATTTTAAAATGTACCAGATTATACACTAAAATATACATTACCACCTACAATAAGAAGAATGTTTAGGAGGAATAACATGATTTTTGTATTTATCACACGCATTACGATAAAATTCGTTCACTTTTATGTTTGCTTCAATAGTCTTTTGGAATACTGCCACCAAAACGTAGGAAAATGATTAACCAGTTGACATTTTTTTACATGTTGGATGTCACAGTAAATATTTTCCATTGCAGATCTTTATCATTTGTTGATGGGTTTATTAGCTGCATAAAAGTGAAAAAAATTTTTGAAGCATTTTGTTTATAATGAAGGATGTATTTGTACATTTCATTTTTCAAGAACATAAATTAAACAATGCTTAAAATTTTATAAAAGCAATTGCAAATATTAAGTTAAAGAACAGAAAAAATACATACTAAAAAGTAGCGTAAAAAGCCGTACCTTAATACTAGTTCCTTATTACAGTCAGAATTTCCAATAGAATTTAATGTAATTTTGCGTACTATTTCTGAATTTAGTGTTGTTCGATAATATCATTTTAAATATATGATTAGTTCATTTTTATTAATAAACGATTGGTTATAAAAGTCAAATCATCTGGTCTTATCTTATTAGTGAGGTAAAACGTATGGCTATATTGTAATCTTACAGAAAACGAAAATGTTTAGACTTAATTTTGAAAAGGAACAATGTATATATATTTTTTTAAACTGTAACTATAGTTCTAAACTAATAATATTTAATTTATAAGTTTAATGACTTAATAGACAAGAGGATAATTATAATCACTACAATATGAGAAATTAAATAAAATTAGGTAACCCCTTTATAATCTTTATAAAAACAATAATCACTTATCGCCATGTAGTTTTGATTGCATTTTTTTAAAACAATGTTTACTGACTCTTCATTTTTTGAATTCCAATATTCATTTTACTCCCATGTGGAATATATTGTTTTATTCTATGAGAATAAAAACTGCAAATGTAATCATAAATTTGCTTCTATAAATGTTACCAACAGTGCCATTTTGAAGGATGTAAATCCTAATTAAATATGTTACACACAGTTATATTAAAGTTTCAATAACTTTCAATATGTTCATATCTAAGAATTTTAAAAACAAACAAGCATTAGACAAATTTGTGAAAATATTTTTTTTACACAGAAAACACACAAATTCCATGGTGATACCGTAATGGAAAATTTTATGTACTGAAACTGTTTTTGAGGTCTGTCCTTATAAAGAAAACTGTTACATTCTTTGGGTATCGTGAAATCCAAGACTCATTTAAATTTCTCACGTTGTAAAAAAAAAGTTTGTATTTCGCAAAGTAATCGTCAATATTTGTTTTCAAATGTAACAAATATAGAGGATGCTGCTTCAAAAGTCATGTCCAAACGGCACGTGTGGGCATGTTAGGTCATGAGGAGCAAGAATTACATAAGAACTAGGAGTCGGAAACATGATCGTGACGGTGCAATTGCATCGTGACCGTGACGCAAAGAAAATATAACAAACGGTGTAAAAAAAAACTTTTTTTTAATAAAAAACTTAATAGAAGTACAAAATCGATTGGAGTTGTAATATTTCTATTTTGTAGTTTGTACTTCGATTACGTTTTTAGTAAAATAAAGGTCTTTTTACACAATATGTTATCTTTTCTTTGCGTCACAATTGCGTTTCCGACCCCCAGTTCCCATGTAATTCTTGCACCTCATGATCTTACACACCCACACGTGCCGTTCGGACATAGCCTTTTGACCCGACCTGTATATATATATCTAAATAAATCAGAAACAGGGATGAAACTACGCCGGGAATTAATGACTAACAAGATGTGAATTTTCTTTTTTGCTACACAGAGTTCAACCAATAGAGCAAAAAATGTCCAGGCCAAAGTATCTGGGTTCGATCCCCACACTACAGATTTTTTACTCTGTTTTTATTACGCTGTGTAGCAAATTGAAAATTCACATCCTTTGTTAGTTAGCAAATATGTATTTCTTATATTTTTAATAAAGATAAATATAATATTGCAACTCACATTTCTCTAAGAAATTTCTCATAATATGTTAAATTATCAAAGCTTTACTTGACATTTATTTCACGTTAAGAGCATAGTATTCCATAAATCCGCAAACACATTTTCAGAAGCATCTCATCTATCATATTAATTAGAAATTTGTGAATATATTTCGGATTTAAAGAGCTTTTCGAAATTCACTTCACACTTTCAATTGAAAAATTAATTCCTGATCAGGAATTTCTGTTAAACAAAGATTCACTATTTATTGATCTTGAATGAAAATATTTTAAATTTCGTTATTATTCTGCTCGTAGTATTATTTAGCTGATTTTAAATGTGTAATTTTCTATCGTGAATAGTAAAGGTTAAAGACGTTTATACTATGAATATCTAATTACTTTGATCCAATAGCTTAGAAGAGTAGTTTTCCTCAGTGGTATAGTTTGAAGTATATATGAACATGAACAATGTCTTAATATGCCAGAAAACAGTATGCTGTGTCCATTACAAAGTTTTCTTTTCTATCATTATAACATATTAATTTAAATGGTGGAGAAAAATAAGAATTAAATAAATGTAAGATTATGTACATTTCTTTGAATTTAAAATAATTTTACAGTGATTAGTGAATAAAAACAGCATAGTGCAATAATGTTCATCTTATATAAGAAAATATTCGACTAATATATATATTTGGAATAATAATTAAAAATTTGATGCATTTAAATCCAATAGAAATTGTGATACAAATATCTCATTCAGCACGAAAAACATAGCTCAACATCGTCCCCTGAAAAGCGACCAAAACTAAAATTTCATAAACATAGATTTAATAACATATAGGGTGGAACCCCCAGTTATTGACACTTAACCAGTAACTGACACACGAGCAAAAATCCAACTCATCTAATCATTTTATTTCAAAATTCTACGAAGTAATCTCATCTAGTGGTAAATGAGACACTTATTTTAATTTTGGAGTCCATTTATTCACCATTAAAGGGCAAAGAACATATTTAATGAGGAAGGAGCTTTTGTGAATACAAAAAAAGCCATTTTGAAGCAACCAACTTATTGTTATAAACAGTTTTAGTAGTTTCGTTAAAATAAAAAGGAAAAGTTATCGATGTATTAAAAATATAATAGTTCGGTTCAGTAATTCTAGGCATTAAAATTCATAGTAAAAGTACGAATTTATGAAAGGAACTTCAAAAAACTTGTAATTATTATTAAGTTGTATTGAAATTGTTCTGGTACTATTTTGCAAACATTGTAAAAATGTAGTATTTACAAATACTTACTATTCATTACGGTGTAAATCAGTTTCAAAAGTAACATAAACAATTCATAATTATTTTTAAATATAGTTGAGATAGGGGATGAATGGGATATTTTCACAAAAATATTTATTTTAAATATTTTATTTAAGTTATTATTAATATTATATATTTCATTTCATACATTAGGTGTTTGTCTGCATCTTATGTACAATATTTATTCAAGATTATTATTATACAGAAATATATTATGAAATTTAAAAAAAAATGTTCCCCTCTGTCCCAATTATCCCTACATCAGGGATGGATGGGGCACAAACATTTTCCTCTCTGTAGTCAATTATACCAAATTAAAATTTATAATTACAAAATTAAATGTTATTATATTTGTAATATATGATCTTATATGGCTGTTATATATGAGTGTTAGTAATCTAAGAAGTGAAAACACAGTTAATTATGCATTAAAAAACTGGAATTTATATTATATATTTTAGCTGAAATTTTAATGAATTACAAAGTTAAAGTTGCATGGGTGTGCAGTTTTCATAAAACCACTGGTTATGTTTATGTTGCTAGCACTAAGAGCTGACAAAAATGCCTCCTTGGCAAAAGCTGAGGGGATATAAATTTTAATATACACTCCAAGATAATTTGTCAGCCAATCATCTTGGACTGATCTCAGTTTTGCCATTAAAGGCCCATAAACAGAAACATCCAATGGCTGAAGACGACGGTGGCTACAATGAGGAGGAAATGTTAAAAGAATATCTAACATAAATCATTAATTTATCAAATTATATAATAATATTTAGTTAATAAAAAAAATTACAGTATCTTCTTGGGATGAATGAAGCAGTCCCATTCATCCCCATTTGAAATTTCCCAATCATCAACATGATGCATATAATCAATTTTCAGCCATTTTACCTCAGAAATTATTTTGCCACAATGGTTAATATTCATTCATTTTAATTACCAATATTGAGCCTTGCAATAAATAACTATAACATATCTTAATTGTTTATAATGCATAAAATATGTGAACAACTTCAAATATAAAATAAATTACTTTTAAGCAAAGTTTTCAGGAAATGCAACTTTGAAGGAAATTGAAAACAGCCATGTGGTCTTGCTTTTGGCTCTGAAGCACACTATGATAGTGTCCTCTATGAGGATAGGAAGAAACTAAAAAAAAATTTATTGCCTGAAATATTGAGAATGTCACATCCATCCCTTTTCATAGTCATCCCCAGTTCCCCTATGTAATGGAAAATTAAGAAGTACATTTAAAAAACATTAAAGTAGGTGGAAATTCACATTACTTTTGCATATAAAGCAAATAAAATACAGCAGATGTTAACACCAAATAAATTATGATTTTAAAACATAAGATTGATACTCATTTTATGTTATATTTAGAAAATTGCAATTTTATTTTAAATTAATAGCGAGTTACTCTTTGTAAGTAATTGTGTTATATTTAGAGAAACAAATTTATTAAAATAAAAATAATAAATATCAACAAAAAATAAAATACAACAATACATTTAAATAACATGTTTGCATTTTCCGTTCATTCCTATGCAAAATACAGTGCCTTGTGCAACAGAATCAATTTGCTAAATAATTTTGTTAAAATAAAACATAACATATCCCTGCCAGACATTTTGTATTTATAGTATGAAAAATGATACTTTTTTTCCAGGTAATTCTTTGCAGACATTTCCCCTCACTAAATATTCATGAAAATACATAAAAATCGTCTAAGCAAGTTTAATTTAAAATGGACGCTTTGCGTGAATAAGAAAATTAAAGCAACAGTCTCAAATGAAACGAATCTATTTTAAAGTCGTTTCAATTGTTCTTCGAACTATTTATCGGAAGAAAGAGAATTTAATTTGAATTCAGAATGAAAACTTTTAGTTTAGTATACTTATAAGTGCTTCGTTTTAGAGTTTTCACTAGAGGATAAACAGTTTGGCTTTTCTGTTACAGAAGTTACGGTAGTATAAGAGTGCTTCAGTTTGATCTTTAGATTCTGAAAAAGCACAACAAAACAATTAATTATGAATGAACTAGGGATTTTCTTTTGTTTTAAATTGTCCTGATATTATTATAATCAATTCAAAAATTTAATGTTTAAAATTCATTACCATCCTTTAATGTGTAAAAAGCTTTAAAGTTTTCCAACTCACTTAAATAACTCCTAATTTCGCTTGAAATATTTGAAGCAAAATTCAGCACACACAAAAATTTAAAAATAGGGTGGTAGGTGGGAGATAAATTCAAATTCTTTCAATTTTTAAACCAGGTAATACACTGAAGACGTTTTAAAAGTCGTAAAGATTCATAATGAATAGAGGAAAGTATATTCAACTATGTAAATTATATTCAATGGTTGGAGTATCATAGTTGAGATTTTTCTAACAGAGAGTCCTGGATTTTCGTTCTGTTAGAAAAATCTCAACTATGATACTCCCACCATTGGACATAAAGATTTATTCATTGAATAAAATTCTTAGATTTAGAAATATCATTAGAAATAAAAGTCATAATAGAATATGCAATAAAAATTCAAGATATTTGTGAGCAAAGTTAATGTTTATTTGTCATTGATATAATAAGTAGAACTTGTGCAAATAATATCCTCATAAAAATATTTATTTAAAAGAATAAACATAATATAAAATTTTCAGAAAATCATTGAAAAGTAGAATATGGCTCTTCCGCTGAGAGTAATTTTTACACTAAATATTCATGAAATGACAACAAAATCTTCCTAGTCAGGTTAATTTAATGCGTGAGTTTTGAGTAAATAAGATCAGTTTTAAAGATTTTACTGTTCATTTTCATTCTATTTTTTTGAAGAAATGAGAAAAAAAAACTTTTAATTATTACTAGTTGTTGATGACAGCATAGGCAATAAAAATTCAAGATATTTGTGAGGAATATTAATGTTTATTCGTCACTGATATAATAAGTACACAGTGTGTGCAAATAATATCCACATAAAAATATTTATTTAAAATAATAAACATAATGTATATCTTTAAAAAAAAAAAACGTCCATGGGTAGAAAATGGCTCTTCGACTGAGGGTAATTTTTGAACTAAATATTCATGAAACGACAACAAATTATTATTAATTTAATGTGTGAGTTTTGAGTAAACAAGATTAGTTTTAAAAATTTTACAGTTCATTTCCATCCGGTTTTCTGGAAGAAAATTAATTTAACTGAAATCAGAAAAAAAACTTTTAGTTGTTCTTTTCATAAGCTTTTACGCTTTAGAATTTTCATTAAAAAATAAACATCTTTAGCCTTTTCGTTACTGAAAAAGGGTAAAATTTTCAGTGTATTCAATAATTGAATGGGTGGTTTTAAGAACGGACTATGTTACAAATAAAACAAAATACAACAAGAACGAAAAATCATGCGTCGAGCATAGATTATGTAACACTTTCCAACGCTTCCAAAATAACTTTACAAATCATACCGTTTAATAAGCTAAAAGATAACATCTAAGTAAACAATTTGAAAAACGCATAACATATATAAAAACATAATTTCAGGAATTTCCAACATATACAATATTAAAATAAAATATTCGAATACTTTTATTCAGCCCTGTATAGGATCTATAGATTTGTATATATACTACATAGGATGCTAAATTTTAGTTCAGTTAGGAAACGCGTAAGCAGTTTAAAATTCTCCGCCTAGAGTTTCTGTCAATAAGCGGAAATGTGTTCGCGAACTTTTGTGCTTCCCTGTATAGGATCTACGGAATTCATACACACCACGTAATAGACAAAAAGCGAGTTAAAATTAAAATCGCGATCAGTAACTTAAAACGTACTTCCAGGAATTATTATTAACAGACTGTAGAGAATTATTTTGTGTGTCCCTGTAAATGAACGATGACTGCTATATACACACAATATTTTGTAGTAAGCCTCTTGTAATGCACCTTAGTGACATATATAAATTTCAATGCGTTTAAAATAGTGAAACATTATTTAAATAAACCGCAGACGATTTTTCTGCATAGACGTAATGTAACGGAATTCTTTTGACTGTCCCTGTAAAAAAACTATAAGTGCTACACACTTCCGTTGAAATAGGGAACATGCTATAGATAACGACAATAACATATAAAAATTTCAGAGCAATCCGAGCATATTTACGGGAGTTAGAGAACGGACAGACGGCCAGACGGCAGACGGCAGACGGCCAGAAAAACCGAAGTCATAAACACTTTTCAACTACGTTGGAAAGTGTTAACAATGAGTGAAAACTATACTAATGTCATTGATTAGTGATGTCCTGAGCACCTGGTGTGAAATAGGTTCTTTTTCTGACCTTAATTATCCTCGAATTTTGTCCTCATGCTGAGCATTGCCGAGTAATAAAAAACTAGTTAGGTGCATAAGGGAAGTAATAATATTATTTTTATTTTATTGATGTAATTTTTTTTAATAAACAAACTTGTAAATTACTCTATGGAAATTTTTCATACTGTGTATCATTAATCATTCCACATAGGCCTTTTTTCCACAAAAAACTCAACTTTTCAAAATGTGTAACAAAGGCCTTTCATCCAGACAACCCTTCAACTAATATCAGAGTGGAATTTCATCATAAGAACCGATAAATAATGTTATGTTATAGGCCAGTAAATGCAAGTTATGCATTTGAGTTGTTGAAATTTAATGAAGTTTGTGTTGGTGAAGTCAATTTGGAATTTTCATCAAAAATAAGGCTACATGTTTCGCCATTTTTAGGTAGCTTTCAATACAAAAAAGTATAAAGCTACCTATTGCAGCCGTTCGGAGGAAAGCAATTCCATAAAATTTCGATATATTTTCACCGATCATGACCCCCAGACCCCAAAACCCCCCTCCTTTCAAATGTTGATTTATATATAAATATAAATATATATATATATATATAATTCATTTTTAATCTTTATTGAGCATATATATATATATATATATATATAATTCATTTTTAATCTTTATTGAGCATATATATATATATATATATATATATATATATATATATATATATATACATATATATATGTTATATAAAAATTTATTTCCTTCGTATCCTTCCATTTTATTCGCATTAATCTTTTAAAATTAATCTAACTTCTGTCATAGTCAGTATTTCCTTAATTCTTAATAATATCTATTCCTATTTAAAGTCCTTTTAAAAGTAAATATCCGTATATTAATAATTATTTTATTCCAAATCTTAATCTAAAATTAAAGATCATTCGTAACTTTTATCAGTTCCCCAATCTATAAAATTCTGAGACGCGTTCTCATTTCGAATGTTTTTTAAAAGCCATTTTCTTTTTATTATTATTATTATTATTGCTCTGATTCTTTCGCGCGCTTGGGATTTTAACTTCTAAATTGGTCCGCACCGAACTAAGGGATTCTTTACTGTTTTAGCCTCGCCCTCTAGCCTCATTCGTTGGGCTGGAGGTAGCTTCTCACTCATTGGGTTGAGCGCTCGTGACGTAATTCTGTGTATGTTTCCGCGGAGAGATCAAAACTCGAACGCACCGGTCGGAACGAGAGATTTTTGACGTTTTCGGAAGCTAAACAAATATGTGTTTGGTATTTGTATGACCGTAGAATATTCAACTGGCCCAGTAACATCTTAATTCAATGAAGTGAAGCAACGTTAGCCCGAGGGCTATAAGTTTTAGACCTTTGGGAATCGTTTCTGTGTTGTTCGTCTTCTAATAAAATTATTTGTCTGGAGATTGGCTGGATTTACTGGAGAAATTCTGTGATCTCATTTCATTGCCTTACTACTTCGCCATACTCGCTAAATTCGACTGAAACTTGCTATATCGTTGAAGGACTGCCATCTTTTCATCGAATAGTATTCATCGTAATATCTCAACCTCGTCAAAATGCTACATATATACATATATATATATCCATATATATATATATCTGATCTATGTCATACGATAACGCTCGTATTTATAAATTCATTTTGATGAAACTAATTGTGTGTATTAAGCTCACCAATGCCTCGACCGAGTTCGTTGGCCAGCTTGGTCCGCCATCTTGTTTCAAAATCGCGGCCACTTAAAATTTTAAAACTAAAATAAATATACAAAAAAGTGAAAAATTCAAATTTATTTTTTAATTAAGTGTGAGACCTTGATACGAGGATTCCAGAGCATTTTTTGTTTTACCTCTATCTTAAAAAATGGCTGAGATAGAGCAGTTTGAAATTCTAGGGTGGCTGACATTTTGAAACAAAATAGTATTTACATTACAAAAAACCAACGATTAATTTATGAGTTTTAGTGAACGCGATTTCTCGCAAATTATTTTCTTTCATTGTTGTAATCATTTTCCCAATCATACGCATAAAACTATCTATTCATATCCGTTAGAGCCAAATTCTCGCCAAACTTGGCGACAATTGGCGAAATATCGCCAAATTTGGCGACCAAAATAAGTCTTCATAAATGAAGCCAACTTGGCTATAGCTCAATAATTTGGCGAATTTAGTATTCAAATTCAATATTAACGAATCTTTTGTAAACGGTTTCTTTGCATTTTAACTTGCTGTTTTCGAGTAACATTAGCTAAAATTATAAAACGAATATATAGGAAAGCTATCTTTACCTCCCGGTACAGGCCGGAAGGACTTTTTTATTTGGAAATATCCACTGATCCTCAAAACGTCTTCTAACCTTCTCTGATCCCTGATAACTGAGAAAACGTTTTGATACAAATTCTTTTTTTTTTTTCATTTAATTGTACATTTTCACGTATTTCTATAACTTAGTTCAATAACACTAAGTACTTACATAATAAAATTAAAATAGTTTTATATTAATGATATCATTAACTTCATTCGTATTTGAAATTAAGAAAATCAAACTTCCGGTCGTATGCTTTGATTAAAGATAGAAACTTTTGGTTTCGTAAAATTCCGGTGTTCTGTAAGTTTTTCGTTTTAGAGTGTCCATTAGAGAATAAATAGATTGAGCTTTTCTGTTAAAAATAGAGGAAATTTTTCAAATGCATTAAAAAATTAATGTACCAGTTCAAAAAATTTTGGTCTTAAAAAAATGACGCATTTTTGGAAGAAACATTCAAAAAATTTTAAATGAGATTAATTTGTACTGAAATTGTTCCGATACCTTTTTACAAGCGATAGTTAAATTTAATAATTAAACACCCTTAATATTTTTTACTAAGTAAAATGTTTGTAAACTTTTTAGAATGTTTCTAAGTTTTGTCAGATAAAATAATTCTAATAAAAAATATTTATAATTCAAATTTATGAACATATAAAATATACAATCAAGTGGAAATTCAAATTATTTTTCTTCCGAAATCAAATAACATGGTGCAGCCGATAGCATCAACAATTAGCATATTTGATGTATATCCCCTTATTCATGAAAATACATAAAAGTATTCTTAGGATGTTTAACTTAATGTGTTAGTTCTTCTTGAATAACATGTTTAAATCAACAGTTTAAAAAAAATGATCCAGTTTCAAATATTTTTAATTTTGTTTTCCGAAGAAAAAGTAGTTTAATTTAAATTTTGAATGGAGAAGTTTGTTTTGGTATTCTGAGAAGTGTTTGGTGTTAAAGGTTTCATTAAAAAGCATGCGCTAGCATTTTCATTACAAAAATCAAGCAGTTATTGCAATAAAATTACTACTTTATGAAAAAAACGTTCAAAACATTTTAACCCTCCAAATACCAGATTTTAATTTTTGAAGAGCGTTATTGATTTGACCCAGAAATTTAATTCGATAAAAAGTAGCTTCTTCCTACGAGCTGTTCAATTTATTTAGTAAATTTTTTTTCTGGTTCTATGCATGAATATAACTTAAAAAAAAAAAAAAAAAAAAAAAAAAAAAAACATTAAAAGAAAAAAAAAAACATTAAAAGAAAACTACGATATTAGTTTTTGAATGTTACCATTCTCTACTGTGTAAAAATTTTTCAAGCACACAGGTTCACGGAAATATTTCTTTAAAAAATAATATATACTATACATATTAATACAATAATAAGCACATACATAAAAAATGTACATATTGAAAATATTTTTTTAAACCAAATAGCATTCTGAAAATGTTATCATCAGATGCACTGTTACTTTAAATGTACAAAAGATGCAATACGACTTTCAAGAGTTTTATAAAAAAAAGTGATTTGAATCCTTCATTTCAGTGCAAAGTATAGATGGCGTAAAATAATTCCATTGCTAAAGGGTTTATTTGAAACAATATACATAACTTATACGTGTCAGAAAATTTATATTCATTGCATGAAAAATTATACCTTTTTCAGGTAATTCCTTTCAGGTAAGTCCCCTTATTCATGAAAATACATAAAGTTATTCTGAGCAAGTTAAATTTAAAGGGAAAGTTTTGCCAGAATAAAAAGGTAAAAGCAACAGTTTCAAACAAAGCGATTCAGAATTAAGAATTTTTCAGTTGTTTTTCTTTCTTTTCAGCGGGAAGAAAAATAATTAAGTTTGAATTTAGAATAGAAAATTTTGGTTTTCTGTTCTGTAAGTGTTTCGTTTTATAGTTTTCATTAGAGAATAAGCTGATTTAGTTTTTCTATTTAAGAATCAAAATAAAGGTGTTAGTATATTAAAGTAGCGTTTGGATTCGACAGTTCAAGCCAGGAAAATTTATAAACATACATGTTTTTAGGTGCGTTCGTAATTATATAGATACGTAGCACCTATAGTCGTCGTCTGGTACAACCATCTGTCCGCCTGTCTGCATATAACAGCGCAAAAGCAACGCCACCTGGTGGTAAACTGCAGAGTTAGCATTCCTATCTCGAAAACGGAAAAAGATAGTGAAAACAATTGATTTACAAAGTTGTTGAGCATCATCGATTCAGTACAAAAAAACACCTTGTGGACATTAATGCGAAGAATAGAACGGTTAAAACGCGCATTTGTTTTTTCGTGATTTCCTACACTGTGACGTGACAAAACGATCTTAGAAAGAAATAAACAACCAGTTATGAAACAGAAGGTGTATGCGACCCCTTCACAAACATTGCAGAACCTTAAACGACGCATTTCGGACACTTGTGCTAACGTGTCACCCTCTATGCTCCAATGTGTGCAACGTGAAATTCAAACAAGGATCCAAATATGCATTGCAGCTGACGGTGAGAAGTTAGAACAAAAATTAATATTAAAATAAATGTATTTAGATTAAAATAAATGTATATTATAATAACTAGTTGTATTTTTCTTTCTAAGATCGTTTTATCACGTCACAGCGTAGGAAATCACGAAAAAACAAATGCGCGTTTTAACCGTTCTATTCTTTGCATTAATGTCCACAAGGTGTCTTTTCGTACTAAATCGATGATGTTCTACAACTTTGTAAATCACTTTTTTTCGCTATCTCTTTCCGTTTTCGAGATATGAATGGTAGTTCCGCAGCATTCCACCAGGTGGCGCAGTAGGCAGTTTCATTGAGTAGCGCATGGCTACTTTACTATACCTATACACTATTTTTATGAATATAGCAGCAGCC
The DNA here is from genome assembly GCA_963931845.1 of Maratus michaelseni. Lineage (NCBI taxonomy): Eukaryota > Metazoa > Arthropoda > Arachnida > Araneae > Salticidae > Maratus > Maratus michaelseni. The sequence continues at coordinate 114,280,333 of OZ007588.1, forward strand.
GTTCTGAATTTAAAAGTGTGGCAAGGGACGTTAGTGGGCATACTGTATATAAACCTTGCAAAATTTTGTCGAGTCATTTCAAATTTCATGAAAATCGAATCAAAAATTAAAAATACATTAATAGAATAGGAATTGGGCTTACGCAAAGAATGTTATAGAACCTTCTAGCAGAATCCAATTCCGGAAGTGCAGAGATAAAAACTATCACTATCACTTAAAAAAAAAAAGCGAAATGTTATGTAATAAAGAAAAACTTACAGGGCCAGTTTTAAAAAGGAAGAAATTAAAATAATTTTTGAATGCAAATTTTTAATATTAAATGAATAAAGATTAATAAAATATTTCTTAAATTAAATTAAATAAAAAAATGGCAGTGGTTGTAAGAAACCACAACAGTCGGTTGCTGAATTAAAGAAACCTCTTATTTTGCGAACGTTCCGCATTCTCACGAGAAGTAGTCTTTTTATTTTTGTGAACCCTTAGATATCTATTACAAAATTATGGTTGATAAAGAGCATTGACATTTATTACTCATTAGTAGTTTCAAAAGTAGCGGTCTAGTTGATTTCTTTATCATAATCTAAATAATCAATCTCAGATTATTATTTTGAAAATAGGAATAAATGATTCATTTATATTTTGCTGATTTTTACAACATGCATGTTTTGAAAAACATTTTTAGATATATTACATAACTTTGATACGACTGAAATGACGAAACTAAGATAAAAATACCGTATTTCAAAGTGCATTAAGATTTTTTTTTAATTTTCTTTTTTTATCTCTCTTTATAATAAGTAGAATTGAAGTTTGGCTGTGTGTGTGTTGTGTTTTGAAAAGACCACTGTGTCTACAACATTTGGCAAGAGGATACCTGTATGTCTAACGTTATTTTCATTTCGAAGCAATTTTTTGCATTTTTTGGGAAATAGGCGAGGTATTAATTAAAAACCCTAATGATCATTGCTAAAAAGGCTATTTCGTTGTACCGCCGATTGTGACTGCGCTTCTCCGATCTTTCATGGGATCATTATGCAGAAAACGAATTCTTTTTTTTTCTGAATTTTGAAATCGCAATCGCTAAATCTTACGTAGAGCTACAAAAAAAAAAAAAAAAAAAAAAAAAAAAAGTACTTTCAATATCACTTAAAATATCACTTATTCAGGTACCTTTCCTTTTTATAATGGTGTATGAAAAATATATAACATTTACTATTTAAAAAATGAAGTTTGCGAAGTTCGATCCATTGTTGGTTTTCATGATTCTCGACTTATTTAAAATTTTTGTTTACCCGACATTTTGAAATTGCTGCATCTGCTTCCCGGAGGAAAATATAAAAAACAAAAAGTACCCACTTATTTAATGTATTTTACTTGTTGTGAGGGTATCTTTAGTTTTGAAAAATATAAATATTTACAATTAAAAAAATCACCTGGCCGATTCATGCTTGTTTTCACCTTTTCCATTTTTTCTCTTCTTTTAAAATGTCATGTTATTTTTACGGACGAAAATACGAAAACACAAAATTGCTTACTTATTTCCAATACTTTTATGGATCTAACGATATATTTCGTTTAAAAAAGTATTAATATTTACTACTTCATTAAAATTATTTTCTTGATATCTTTCCAGTAATTGGCCAGAGATTTTTTTTTTTACCCAGTGCCTTTGAAGTTATTTCCCTTTTTAAGATAAATGAGCTTTCGATCATTTTTCGAAGGGTTTCCGTTTCTGCACAAGTCCGGTGAAATCTCTACATTCTTTAAATATGTTGTCAATAATCTAGAAGATACCACATTCCAAGTTTTAAAACAGTGGGAGGGCTGATACGTGTCTTATATTATTTAGGTTTTTTCAGGAATATTTGTTCAGATTTGAAAGTTCAATAAATCTAACTGCAGAATTTAAGTTTGCAAACACTATAACATGGAGCCCCTTAGCTCGTTTGGAAATATTTTTTGTTTAATAAATTTAAAATAATGTAAATCCGAGATTCATTTGCAAAAGCAGCAGCATTACGAAGTGGCGTTTTTATAGACATTGACGAAGCGGTTTTCAATTTGTATCGAGTAGGTTCACAGTTATCAATCTTTTCAGTTTTTGTTAATTTTACAGAAAATGTTCATTTTACATATTTTTAATTTAAAAATACATTTTTTTTTTCTTTGTACAGAAAAAAAAAAAGTTTTTTTATTCTAATATGATTGCTGCAGAAGCCTTTTTTAATGTGGACTTTCATTCAATTAAACACGGTTAAGTGCCAAAGTTACTCCTCGGTGCAGGTAATCCCAGCGTTTCACCTCTTCAAATGCCAACATAAGAAGAATGTACTAAGATTTTGCAGAATATAGCGGTATCTTGATTTTACAAGACAAATATTTTGAAAATTATAAAATTTTCGAAAACAATACATAGGTATCAAAAACCAATTAATTAAAATAAATTAGTCTCAGATTATTGCTCACAATACGAAAAAAAATAATTTACAACAACATAAAAAATTGGACTTACAAAACTCATTTTTGGTTTTCAAATTTATTCCGACTTTTCCGATACTACTTCTCCTTCTAAAAACGGACCTAGAATGGTATGTAAAAGAAAAATACCATATATGGTTCCCCCTGCTGTGCGACTTATAGTAGAACTCTACATAGTTGACAAACCTTGAGAAAATACATACAATTTTCACCTATGTCGTTAAAATTCGTCGTTTCGGCACACTGCACGTTCGGTGTACGCTGCCAAAAATAGTGAGGCCCCAAGTATTTGTTTGAATAAATTTTCGTTTAAAAATATAAAATAAAGTAAATATTATTTGAATTTCTAAAAAAAAAAATATTTAATTTTAATTTAAAATACGTGATATTAAGAAACAATATTATTGTTCAATGTTTAGCAAATTAATATACATATTTTGTCTTATATACAGAACATTTGTTTTTTAAATAATTAAAACACATATAGTAACATAAATAAGAAATAGCTTTACATTAATCGAAACTTCTGTCATTGGAATTAGAATATATAAAAATTATATTATTGAAATGTAATTTTAAAATTTTATATTAGAATAAGATTTCTTTCGTATAATTTTCCTTATGCATTTTTACATCTTCAACTTAAAAAAAAATACATATGAAATATAATTATAATATTTGTTGGAAAACTATTTAAAATGGCTTTCTACAGAAGTTTAGCATTCTCCCACGCTTTAAATAATGAGTTTTAAAAAACTTTGTTCTATTTTAAGGTATATTTATTTAAAAATTGAATTCATGTTCATGTTTACGCGTTTTAGTTCATAATCATAAATATTCATTATTAAATGTTGAATATTTATTATAAGGTAAAAAAAAAGTATGTAAGTTTTTTAAAGCGTGGAACGTAAAAGAATTTGTTTTAATTAATGACATTTTATAAAATGATAATTCAGCATTCAATAAATTTGGTGTCATATACATAATTAATTTATATTAAAATAATAATTTGTTTCAATTATTTCAATGTAATAGATACAATTTTCCGTAATGTCTTTTCTAAGTACAAAACAAATTCATTTTTTAGAAAAGCATTGAGCCCGAACGCGTGTACGATATATAAATCAAATTTTTAAAAATGCATTAGTCCCAGTGTTCTCCGTGCTAATTATCATGTATTTATTCAGTTAACAGAATCAAAAGATATTTCTATTATTTCTGCTTTAATTAATGTATATATATATATATATATATATATATATATATATATATATATATACATTATATATATATATATATATATACACTGTAAAAAAAATCTGTAAATTTTACAGAAAAAAACCATTTTTTTTACAGAAAAAAACTGTTTTTAAAAAAAACAGTTTTTTTCTGTAAAAAAATGGTTTTTCTCTGTAAAAATTACAAAACCCATATTTTTTACAGGAAAAAACTGTTTTTTTCTTTTAAACAGTTTTTTTCTGTAAAAAATACGGATTTTGTAATTTTTACAGAAAAAATCCATTATTTTTTAGAGGGAAAAAAGCTGTTTAAAAGAAAAAACAGTTTTTTTCTGTTTTTATTATTATTGTTATTCCTAACCGATACAAAGAATGCTGAACTGAAACCGCATTTTGATTTTCACTGTTTGCCTGTCAATGTCATTTAAACACCCGCCAAAGACAAAAAAGGGGATTTTTATAAAGTTGAGAATTTTCATTATTTACAAGGTAAATGGGGGGGGGGGAGTTATAGACTAACAGAAAATGTGAAATAAAATTCTGAAATTTGGTGGGGGGGAGGGGGGGGCACAGTTTTGACATTTTACTAGGGGAAGTTTTTGATGCTTTTTTTCTTCAAGGAGGGGTGGGGGGGGAGGCGAAGGCTGGTTAAAAAGATAATACTATATATAAATTATTTCAATTCGCTAAATTCACAGCGATATATATATATATATATATTACAAAGTATGTTATTACAGTTTTTAATAGTTAATTTTCACCAAGAATGACCTTTGGAGGGAGGGGGGCGTAAGGGGGCAAGAAAATTAAACAATTATACATAGAGAGATTTTAAAAAGGTTGATATAAAGAACAAAGTGGAAAGTTTTCTCCATTATTTTATTTTATTTTATTTTATTATTATTTATTATTATTATTATTATTATTATTATTATTATTAGGATAAGGGGAGAGGCAGAGTTGAGATTGAGATAATTGAAATATATAAGATAAAACTCTGAAACACATGAACGCACAATTTTGATATTTGGCAGAAGACATTTTAATTTCTTGAAGAAAGGGAGCTACTGGGGGGGGGGGGGGATTAAAATGGTAATACAATGGTAGATATTTTTTCAACTCGCTACATGGATTGGATATATATTTAAAAATGAAAACACATGTGAAAAACAAAGGATAAGACAATATAAAATGCAATGGAATGGTTACTGCAGGAATTATACTTGATAGGATGAAAAAGCAAAAAAATGGAAAACTATGAATGCCTCATAGAATCTTCAGAAGGGATTTATAAGAATATTCATAGCAAGTATATGCCACCAATGGCCTTTAGGAAAAGGGAGAGGGGGGAGGGGTCAAGAAATTAAAAAAATGCAGAGTAACATACACAGATTTAGATTTTAAATGGGGATGAAATAAAGACGACCAAAGCAGAAACTTTTAAAAAGATAATATTTTTCATTGTCTAACCTTTTTAGAGTGTATGTGTGTGTCTGGGGGGGGGGGGTGTAACAGAAAAGAAAAATATTCAGGTTTGATCAACGAACCCAATTATGATACTTTACTGGCAGAATTTAAAAAAAAAAAAAAAAAAATGCTTTATTTCTTCAAAGGATGATGAGCCAGCAGGGCGAACTGGTTAAAAAGAAAATACAATATATAGATTCTCTCAAAGCGGTACATAAATAACTTGCATATAAGGAAAGCTGCCCCCCTTACTCCATAAAGGCCAGATAATGAAAAAGCTTAAATTTTTAAAAATTTCTCATCTGTTCGTCTTTATTTTATACCCTTTAAAATATATGTATGTAATTGTTGTGGGAATACGTATTTTTTTCCCCTTGAGCCCTTCCCCCCTCCCGCCACAAAAGCCATTCTTGATGAAATAATAATAATAATAATATATCAATCATCGTATCATCCTCTATATTAAAACGAAAAGCTAATTCTTAAGATCAATGTTTTTCAGTGCAAAAAAAAGACAAATGCGCAAGCATAATATTAAATGAACAACATATCCAGCTTTAGAACAGAGTAGTGTGAGTTCGGAATGGCTGAGCGGTCTAAGGCGCACGTTTTAATCTGTGGTTCTAAGCTTTTGACAGCGCGGGTTCGATGCTCGCTCGGGGCAGATTGATTTTTGAAAGTTTATTGATGATAAGATAATTTCAATAATTTCTTATTTTACTTCAAGAGATGTTATATAATTTGTAATTTTTTTTTTAATTCGAATACTTTATAAATAAGTAAATTTTAACATCCAACATTTTTTTTTTTATTTACCAATTTTATGTTTAAATTAAAAGATTGTGCATGTAATTATCGATTAAATAAATTGAACTGATCTACAATTTTTGTTAACAAGATGCCATATATATACTAAGATATATACAAAGAAAAGTATTTTATTATTTTTTATATATATATATAAAAAAAAAGGTGAGGAAATAAAAGGAGAGAAATATATTCAAACAGGAAATCTAAAAGAAAAATGACGTTGATGTCCATGATTTAATAATTAAATAATGTATAAAAATGTAAAATAAAATTCAAGTAATTAAAAAATATGTATTATAAATCGTTAGCTGCAAACAACAAATTTTAAGTTCGTGGTTTTAGAGTAAGACTCATAAAAAAGAATAAATAAATAATAACAGTGAAAAATAAATAAAGGTCGCGTGATTTAAAAATATTCAGAAAATACTCAGCATTGTTATTATTATTTTTTTTATATTGCGACTGTGGTAAGTAAAATTTAGCACCCGACAATACTTTACTAATTTACAATTAAGACAATACTTTACAATAATTACTAATTTGATATTAAAAATATTTAAATTAAAAGATTTTGCATGTATTATCGATTAAATAAATTGATCTAAACTTTTTTTTGTCTGACCATTATCAAGAAAATATGTTTATATACTAAGAAAAGTATGTGATTATTCTCCGTAAAAAAAAGAAAAGAAGAGAAAAAAGAAAGAAGGGAAAATATCCACATAAAAACTATAAAAGAAATCACCGGCATGGTTTACCATACGGTTACATGGTTTAACATATAAATAATGTTTTAAAGTCAGGCTGGTAAAAATAAAAGTAACGAAAAAATTTAAAGGTCGCATACTTAAAAAAAAAACATTAGAAAATACTAAATATCGATAGTTTAAAAAAAAAGTTAAGACTATAGAAAATTTCCATTAATATTTTTAGTTAAATTTCTGCTAAAAAGCAAGCATAATAGTTTATAAATTACAAGCTTAAAATCTTTTCACTTCATTAGTCGAGTAGTTTGGACTGACAGCACCATCTATCACTTTATATCTATAGGAATCGCTTACACAATATAACAATTCATCAAGTTTTCGATACTTAATGAAGTTAAATCAACTAATTACAAATTAAAACATATTACTAATGCAATTTTTAAGTTGTTTACCGTCAAATCTTGACGGATACTATCTAGTATATATTAAAGCACAAGCTTAAAAATTTAAGTACAAATAATTCAGCGCAAAAATGAACAAAACTACGTATGATTAAAATCAAATATAGAACCTGTTTAGTTTTCGAGATTAACAGACCGAGGTCACGATAGCCCAGTCGTTTAAAGCGTTGGTTTACGAACTGATTATCTCCATAGAAGATGAGTTCTACTCCTGCTGCTGATAGAATGATTTCTGGAATATCTTTTGTTATAATTAGACATATTTTATTTAATGGGGGAGAAGTTATATGATCTGTACTTTTTTATTATTATTCGAATGCTTAATAATTAAGTAAAATATAACATCCAAGAATATTTTTACAAATATCTAATTTTGTATTAAAAATATTTAAATTTTAAAAATTTGCATGTGATTATCGATTAAATAAATTGAAATGGTCTATAATATTTGTTATATTTTGTATGACCGTTATCAAGAATGTAAAGAAAATATGTGATTTTTTCCCCTTAAAAAAGGAAAAAGAAGAGAAAAGAAAATAGAAAGAAGGAAAATATTCATCTAAGAATTATAAAAGAAACTATCTTAATAAAGTATGAAAATATAAAATCAAACAATTAAAAATATGTATAGCTGGATGCAGCACATTTTAAGTTCGGAGTTTTAGAGCGAGATTGATAAAAATAAAATTAGTGGAAAATTTTTAAAGGCCGCGTAATTAAAAAAAAATAAAAAATACTAAAGATTGATATTTTTCAAAAAAAAATTGAGGTTTGTAGTATGTACAAACAAATGCCCTGTCTATTCAATTAATATTATTAGTTAAACTATTGATAAAAAGTAACCTTAATAGGTTAGAAATTACAAGCTTAAAATTCTTTAAATTCTTTCACTTCATTTATTGAGTAGGTTCGACTGACAGCGCCATCTATCGCCTTATATTTTTAGGAATTGCTTAGACATTGCTTATTCATAACGTTTTCAATACTTAATAATTAAAAAGCAACTAATTAAAAATTCAAATATATTTCAAATGGAACTATATAGTTGTTTACCATCAAACCTTGACTAGTACTATCTAGTACACACATACACACACATATGTATATATGAGCTATCCATCTAGAGAGTTGAAAACAATCTATAGATTATTTTTTTTCAACTGCACGTGTCCGCCCTACCTCGCCCTCAAAAAACTTTCCTATTTGGAAGAAATAAAGCATTTAAAACTTTCCTTAGCCAAATGCAAAAATTGTGTTTTGGGGGCCAAATCTCAATCTCATATTTTTCTGTTATCCCCCTTAACTCTGACCCTTCCTTACTCTGCAAAAGACGTATAATGAAATTTTATAAGTTACCTTTTACAAGTTTCTACTTTGTTCGCCTATGAAGCGACGGGCCAAAGCTTGCGGTCCGGACTTGCTCCGGCCCCTCTCGATCTGTTGAGTGGGGTTCAATCGCAGCGTCTGGAATCGGTTAAAAGCCCTGTCATGTCCAATATTGGATGAGTACAGTACTAAATAGTCTTGTTTCCCCCCCCCCCAATTCAAGTCTTTATATGTAATTTTTTTATTTTTTTATTTATTGCCTTCCCCACCAATCTTGGTGAAAGTTTCAAAATATATGTATATATAAGCAGCCCACAGTTCTCTCAGCTACCAATCACTATTCTCCAACGTTTATTTGACCGCAAACCGATGATTTCTGACACTCCCTAGATAAGAAAGCCGTGACACGCGTCACGAAAACGTCATACCAAGCAGGCAAAACAAAGAAAAAAATTCAAACAACTTGCATGTTTCGATTTCATTGGCTCATAGAATTAATAATTATTGTTTACTAATGGTTAATAATTCCACGAGCCATCGAAATCGAAACATGCAAGTTGTTCGAATTCTTTTTTAATTTTGCCTGCTTGGTATGACGTTTTCGTGACGCATTTCACGGCTTTCTTATCTAGGGGGTAACCATACTGGTCTTAAAATTTTGTTTCATTTATTGTTTTGTTTGTAGTTAATTTTTATTTAGTTTTTAGCATAAGGAGGTTGTGTGTTACCTTGCTATTTTATTTTTTTTTTTGTTAGGATTAGTTTATATATTTTAGTTTAGTAGTATGAATCAACTGGATTCATTGGCGATGTCGCCATTTTTGCTTTTGAGTTTGATTATTGTTTTAATTAACACTCGTTGACTTAGTCTGCTCCTGTGGCTGGGTGGATTTGGATGGTAGTTGCAATTTTCCGCCTGGTGGTACGCCCATCAGCCTTACGGCTGGGCTCCAGGTTGGGTGCCCCCCCCCCCCCTTCAAGGGGTCGACCAGGACTTCACTATGCGTTTACGAAAATTATGAGAACTTCTTAAGTAGAGAATTCTCAGTCAAAACGTTCATACTACGCTCCTTCAGCTTATAGATAATTATCTTAAATATGGTTTGGACGGAAATTTTGCGCATTTTCGGAATTTGTGGATCCTGAAAGACTTTGCTCTATTTCAGAAGCGAGATTAGCCAATCAAAAGCTTGTATTTATGCAAAATTTTCGCATTTAAAGAAAATTTTGCAGAATACAGATTCCTGGTGGTTAATCTTGTTTCAAAAATAGTAAAATATTCTATCTGTATACCTGCTTAAGTCTTTAATAAGGAAAGGACATATTTACAAACAAACACTTTCATCAACCAATCTATCAGTACATTTTTGTCATAGCGATCATTGCAGGAATCTTCATGGCAACGCAAGCCAATCATATCGTAGACCGTTTAACGTAGACCAATCAAATAACCACATCTCATGTGTACAGTAGGAGCAGGACTACACTAGATACCGGGCTGGCTCATTCACTATCATGACGTCACAAATGGTGGCTGGCCGCGACCAGCGATTGGTACAAAACGACCCATCGTTTTGTGCCAATCGCTGTATGTCTTTCGTTTTGTCGCTTCACTTTATAAGAATCGCTGGTCGCGGCCAGCCACCATTTGTAACGTCATAATAATGAATGAGCCAGCTCGGTATCTAGTGTAGCCCTGGTAGGAGTCATAAAGAACAAACAGGTTTTTCTTGCCTTCCAACAGTAATTTAACCAACAGTGACGTCAGCTGCTCTTTTCTCGAGGCTAACCAAGGCAACACTAGATACCGAGCTTGCTCATTCACTCTCAAAACGTCACAAATGGTGGCTGACCGCGACCAGCGATTGGTCCAAAGCAACGCGCCCATCATTTTGTGCCAATCGCTGTATGTCTTTCCTCCTAGTCAGCCACCTTTTGTGACGTCATCATAATGAATGAGCAAGCCCGGTATGTAGTGTAGCCCTGGGCTAACGAAAAAGAAAGGCTACCGCGGTGCTTTACGCGTATCTTTTTTTACAGACCGCCGGAGTCATGTGATGCTCGAATGCACCAATGCAGGTGTACGAAAAGAGCACACGTCACTCTAGTCGTCTGTAAAAAAAGATAAGTGGAATTCGCCGCGGTAGCCTATCTTTTTCGTTAGTCTCGCTCTTTTCTTTTAAAGAAAGGGCAGCTGACGTCACTGTTGGCTCAATTACGGTTGGTTAGCAAGAAAAACCTGTTTGTTCTTCATGGCTGCTACTGCACACATAGAGTTGCAAAAACCCCGCAGTTTTTGAGGGACGGGAAGAGACCAGGGAATTTTTGAGAATAAACAAGGAATTATGGGGAATATTGGAAATTTTGAAGGAGTTTTGAAAGTAAACAAAACTAGTCATTTTCAATTTAATTTTTTTATTTGTAAGAAATTTCAAGCATTGTTCCGAAAAGTTGAAAATAGGTTTGAATTCACAAAACTTGGGCTTTTGCGCTCTAGGTTTTAATGATTCATTAAAACTCATTTGCTTTACAACAATGGCAGCTGTGAATTGGTAAAGATTTGAATGTTTCTTTAAAAATTAAAATTGTTTAATTTCTGTTAGCTGGCATATTTACTATTCAGGCATACACAATATTAATTTTCTTCAGAGTTAGTGTATTTTTGCATTGATTTCTATTAGTTTTGTTCGTTTTTTTTTTGTTTTTTACATTGTCTGAATCGGAGAACAGGGGTGCTGTTTATATTCATGTCAGGCAAGATGAATCTGTCATCTGCCTCTCGCACTTTTTGCTTATCCAAGAATAAAATATCAAATTACTTATGATATTTTAATTTATCTTACTTAATTATTTCTGCAGCTTAACCATGTAAATCGTTAGTTTTCATGTAAACTGTGCTTTTTTTCTGTATTTGTGTTACTGGTTTTGTTTACATTTGTAAAAAAAAAAATAAAAAATAAAAAATCGTTTAGAAATTAAACAATTCCATGTCTAAAACTTTATGAAAACTCCCGGGAATTATTAATATTTCCCTCCCAAAAAAACCCGAGTTATTCCCGGGAATGGACTTTACTCACGAGTGGCAATAGCTATGCCTTTGCTGGTATATGTCCTCCGAAAAAGACTGTTCATTGGACGAATGGGAAGCTGTGCTAAAATGTTCTTCACGCCTATTGGTGTTTTTCTTCTAAATACCCGTAGATGACGTGACATGGAAAAAGTACATAAACATGGTTTTTTCCGCCCTTTGTAACTCTATGTACACATAAAATGGGGAAATTTGATTGGTCTACTTTAAACTGGTCTATAATATGATTGGCCTACGTCGTCATGACGATTCCTGCATCGACAAAATTTAGTGGTGGATTGGTTGATGGAACTGTTTGTTTGTAAACATGTCCTTTTTTTTATAGAGAAGTGTCGTGACTTACGTTATACACGGTCGGTTCATCACTTTTAAAACGTCACACGGAGTGAATAATCTTTACACGGCGATTGGCACAAAACGATGGGCGCGACTCTTTGTATCAATCGCTGTGTAAAAAAAAAATAACGTTTTAAACGTCATGAACTGTCCATGTATAACGTAGGTCGTGGTTTCTGCCATTGTCGAAGACTAAAATTTAAAATGTCACAGAACAGAGTTGTTGAATTCTGTTGAGTGCCTTTTTAAGAGAGTGGTAACATAGCACAGAATCAGGGCTACACTAGATACCGGGCTGCCTCATTCATTCGAGGCTAACGAAAAAGACAGGCTACCGCGGTTTATTCCACTTATCTTTTTTACAGACCGCTGGAGTGACGTGATGCTCTTTTCGTACACCTGCATTGGTGCATTCGAGCATCACGTGATCAGGCTGTCTGTAAAAAAAGATACGCATAAAGCACCGCGGTAGCCTTTCTTTTTCGTTAGCCTCGTCATTCATTATCATGACGTCACAAATGGTGGCTGGCCGCGACCAGCGATTGGTACTAAACGAAACGACAAAACGAAAGACATACAGCGATTGGCACATAACGATGGGCGCGTCGCTGTATACGCCGCTGAAGTGTGACGTTTCAACATGGCGCTGGGCATAAACAGATCGAAGTGCCCATTGAAATAACATGGACGTAAAAAATAAATTCTTCTAGGAATAATAATTTTCATATTTAAGAACTTTCAGTCACTGTTCTGCAAAGTTTAAGGTACGCTTTTCATTATAAATTCACCAAACTTCTGATTTTGTGCTTTAAATTTGAATAATTTATTAAAATCTCATTAACTTAACTCCGGTCAGATAAGCATGGCGGTTGTTTACATCGGCTGAATCGGTGATATTTACATTCATGTCTATCAAGATGTATTTATCTCTCTTTACTTATAAGTAATTTCATATTTTAATTATAAGTAAACAGAAAATCCTATTAAAATTAATAAATCATTAGATTATTTTTAATAATTCATATATTATAATACTGTATATATATATAATATATTAAAATTTAGTATTTTATTTAAATATATTATATTATTAATTTAATGTAGTATTAATTTAATATAATTCCATATAATTTTATTTATATATATAATAATATTAATTATTTATTAAGATTAATACTCATTATAATAATAAATATTTTATTATTATTATTAATTATAGTTTTTAATATTAAATAATTAATATTTTAGTTCATATTATTATATTATATAATATATTTTAATTATTTTTAATTAATAATAATTAAATTATGTTACTATGATAATTTACACTTATAATTTGTAATATTATTTATTATATTATTATAAATAATATATAAATGTTATATTATTTATGTTATTAATTTATATTAAATATAAATATATTAATATAATTATAAATATTGATACTATAATAAAATTATAATATAATCTATAATAAATATTAAATATATTATTTATTATATTATTATAAATATTATATAATAATATTATTTTATTTATGTTATTAATTTATATTAAATATAAATATATATTAATATAATTATAAATATTGATAATACTATAATAAAATTATAATATAATCTATAATTTATAATAAATATTAAATATATTAATATTTATTATATATATTATTAATTAATATATATAATAAATAAATATTAATATGGAATATACATATATAATTGAATAATTAATTTTATATTATTTATTATTAGTATTAATTATTCATAATATTAATTTAATGTAATATAGAATTAATTTAATATGTTTAAATTCATTTAATATTTAATTTAATATAGTGTATCATTTTAGTATTATAATTTAATATATTATATTTTATATTTATTTATATTATTATAATGTATCATAATTTATATATTTAATATATTATTTAATATATAATTTATATATTTAATTTAAATATTATTTATAATTTATGTATTATAATGATTTATAAATTATAAAATATCTTTAATAATTTTTTAAAATATAAAATTGCTAAAATTATTAATTAAAATTAATAAAACTTTTACTTATAAGTAATGAGGGACAGAGATATCTTTACATACATGAATGTATTCACCAATTCAGTATATGTAAACAACCGCCATGTTTGTCGAACTAGAGTTAAGCTAATGAGTTTTTAATAAATTGATCAAATTTAAATCACAAAATCAGAAGTTTGGTGAATTCATAATGAAAAGCGTTCCTTAAACTTTGTAGAAAAGTGATTAAAAGTTCTTAAATATGACAATTATTATTCCTAGAAGATTTTATTTATTACGTCCATGTTATTTCAATGGGCACTTCGATCTGTTTATGCCCAGCGCCATATTGATGATGTCACGACTTCAGCGGCGTATACCAATCGCTGGTCGCGGCCAGCCACCATTTGTGACGTAATGATAATGAATGAGCCAGCCCGATATCTAGTGCAGCCCTGACAGAATGCAAGCTCTAATTAAAGTTTTTGTGCAATCTAGGAGAATCAAGATCCCAGAACTTGGCAGTAGCTGCGTAGATGAGTATGGATTTGGTTAGAAAATAGACAAAAGTCTAAAAGCATTAGCAAGGCAACACTAGATACCGGGCTTGCTCATTCACTCTCAAAATGTCACAAATAGTGGCTGACCACGACCAGCGATTGGTACAAAGAAACGCGCCCATCGTTTTGCGCCAATCACTGTACGTCTTTCGCCGCGGGCAGCCACCTTTTGTGACGTCATGATAAGGAATGAGCAAGCCCGGTATCTAGTGTAGCCAAGGCAACACTAGATACCGGGCTTGCTCATTCACTCTCAAAACGTCACAAATGGTGGCTGACCGCGACCAGCGATTGGTGCAAAGCAACGCGCCCATCATTTTGTGCCAATCGCTGTATGTCTTTCCTCCTAGTCAGCCACCTTTTGTGACGTCATCATAATGAATGAGCAAGCCCGGTATGTAGTATAGCCCTGGTGTAGCCCTGGCATTAGCTTGATGATAATGGCAGTATCGCTATGATGCTATGTTTGAAATTCATTTTTGCCTAAAATCGTCTCGATCAATCAATTTTTTTGTCCTATGTCATCACTTAAGTATTCTGTAGTAGAGCGACCTACGGTATACACGGCCGGTGCATGACGTTTAAAACGTCACATGGAGTGGATCATTTTTACACGCCGATTGGTGTAAAACGAGGAGGCTTGCCAATTTAACTCTATGAAAGAATGGCGACATACGTTTTGTCCAAACTGTGACAAACCAGAATGACAACCCAGAATTTGGAGACTGCGCCTAGACGAGTGAGTCTAGAGTGCCTGTATATGAAAGTGCCGACTAACGCGATATAAAATTTTATTGTTTAAGACTATTTTGAACAAAAACGAATCGCCAAGCAACCGGGTGACATTGTCATTATCGCTAAGCTAGTGTTTAATAACTTGTTTCACTCGTCTAGGCAAGTATCGCCAAGTTCTGATTTGCCATATTTTGAACTAAAAACTTCTATCTGAGCGTGTGTCACCACTCTCATATAGAGGCACCGAACCCTACGTGAAACAAGTCAACAAAAATTACTTGGCAACAATGGGGCCTTCGTGGCCGAGTGGTTAAGACACCATTCCGCTAATCGCTTGAGAGCGTAGGAGTCAGGTCGGCGGGTTCAACTCCCGCCAGCTCCATTGCACACACTTTGTGGATCTCTCGGATGTAACTCTTTCCTTGTGGCTATCTCGTCCCTGTATATTTACGATGACTTATAAGCGGGCACTTGATGTCAAGCACACAAGTCAGATGTATGTTCTCAATAAACAACAACTTGGCAACAATGTTAGACTCACCAAGATGTTTTGAGGTACATTTTTCCTTAAAATCGCCCTTAAAACATTCATAACGCACATTTTCGAATACTAAACTTATTTATTTAGCGAACACTTTTTCAAATTATGTCAATTGTTTATCTGTTACCTTATTGCTCTTGACCAATCAAATTATATTTTTCATGTGTCGCCACTCTCATGCAGAGGAAGTGTACCTCTATATGAGAGTCTCGACATACTCACAAAGCACATGCTCAACAGTTTTGTCCAAACTATAGCAAACCTAGATTCCAAAACACGGCGATAATCGCCTGGACGTGTTCGATTAGATGTGAGATAAGTTAAAAAACATTAATTTGGCAATAATGGCAATCTCGCCATTTCACACGATTCATTTTTGTCCAAAATCGTCTCAACCAATCACATTTTATAATCTGTATGTCACCATTCTGATATAGAAACATGTAAGTTAATGTTACTGACCAATGGAATTAGGGATGAATTCAGGTAGGGCATTTGATACGGAGCATCGATTGGTTTGTATGCTAATAATATGATATGGACTATTGATTTTTTAATGTATAATTTTTATGCTGAATTCTATAAGTACAAATCCGACTTCCCCAGGAACCTTATAATATCCCCTTCTAGGATTTCCAAATCTTTCTTGGAGAAAAGTATCTGAATTAACACCGGATAGGACAAATCCTACTGTTTGAGAACTATGATTTGAGATTAGCGCTGTTAGCCTTTTGAAAAGTGTATTCCGGCATAAAAACTTTTTATTTCCTCAAGGAATTTAAAGTAAAATCGAGAATTTTAAATATTCCCGAAAACTAGGAATATTCTAACATCAATATTTTAAAGCATTTTGATTAACATACGTTTATACTGTTATCGTAAAATTTATCAATCGATAAGTTGCTTAATATCAATAAACGTACAAAAATCACAAAAATTTACAAACTTTTAAATATTTCCACGTAAAACATTGAACTTGAATTAAATAAGCTATACTAGTCATCATTTGCTATATGTAAATTACAAACACATAACGTTCAGCACAAAGATACTTAGTGGTTTAGTAATCTTCTTATAATAACATGAAATAATATTATGAAAGATATTATAGTAGGAAATAAATTATTTGACTACAGGAAAAATTATATTACAAAAATGACTTTACAATTACATTTTTTCAGCTTACATTCTATATAAAAAGTCAATATTTCGATACTAGTTCTCAAACGTAGAATATAAATAATACAACAATTCAATAGTATAAATCATATATAAAAACTGAAAACTTTTATATTATGTAAACAGCTCTTTCTTCTTGAAAATTTCTTAAATTTGTTTATTGCTCGAAAAGTTCCCAATTTTCCCATTTTTTTCTCTAAATGTTCCGTTGTTTTTCCTTGTTTCAAAATTATCGGATATTTTTCTATTCTACTTCAGATGATTCAGTGCGGAGCGAAGCGCTACGACAATAACATTTGAAAAAGATAGATCAGCCAATATAAAACTATTATAGAGATAGTACTTTTGTTATGAATTTTAAAGATATTTTTCTCATAATGTAGCACAACTTATTAGTAGTACAGAAATATGTAATTACCTATGAGATTTATGACCAGGGTTGTAAAAAACCCGGGTTAAAAAAACCCAGCCTAGGTGGGTACCCAGGCAGCTACCCACTACCACCCTTATGGTTGTAAAAAACAGTTTTTTTAACCCAGCCCCCCGGGCGGGTATCCGGGCCGCTACCCACTACAACTCTGTTTATGGCTTTCCAAAATTTATATGTTAATCACAATTCAATCCAGTTTTGGTTTTAAAGAAGAAACTCAAGCCATTAAGCAATTTGCCCCATTTTTGCATTTAAAAATTCGGTCAACGTATGGTCAGTTAATTCCCGCCTAGGAGCAGATTCAGATTCAACCAAGCAGAGATGCCTACCATATAACTTTAGCCTCTGCAAGACCTGCTTGGCGGCCTAGGAGCAGGACAACATTAGATACCGGGCTTGCTCATTCATTCTCATGACGTCACATATAGTGGCTCGAGGCTAACGAAAGAGAAAGGCTACCGCGGTGCTTTGCGCGTATCTTTTTTTACAGACAGCGGGAGTCACGTGATGCTCGAATGCATCTACGAGGCTAACGAAAAAGACAGGCTACCGCGGTACATTCCACTTATCTTTTTTTACAGACCGCTAGAGTGACGTGAAGCTCTTTTCGTACACCTTCATTGGTGCAATCGAGCATCACGTGACGCCGGCGGTCTGTAAAAAAAGATACGCGTAAAGCACCGCGGTAGCCTTTCTTTTTCGTTAGCCTCGTAGTGGATGGTCGCGACCTGCGACCAGTGATTGGTACAAAGCAGCGCTCCTATCATTTTGTGCAAATCGCTGTACGTCTTTGGTCGCGGCCAGCCGCGACCTACGTTATATACGGCCAATGCATGACGTTTAAAACGTCACATGGAGTGGATCAATTTTACACAGCGATTACTGCAAAACGGTGGGTGCGTCACTTTGAACCAATCACCGGATAAAAATTATCCACTCCATGTGACGTTTTGAACGTCATCAGGGCTACACTACATACCGGGCTTGCTCATTCATTATGATGACGTCACAAAAGGTGGCTGACTAGGAGGAAAGACATACAGCGATTGGCACAAAATGATGGGCGCGTTGCTTTGGACCAATCGCTGGTCGCGGTCAGCCACCATTTGTGACGTTTTGAGAGTGAATGAGCAAGCCCGGTATCTAGTGTTGCCTTGACGTCATGCACCGGCCGTGTATAACCAGGGCTACACTACATACCGGGCTTGCTCATTCATTATGATGACGTCACAAAAGGTGGCTGACTAGGAGGAAAGACATACAGCGATTGGCACAAAATGATGGGAGCGTTGCTTTGGACCAATCGCTGGTCGCGGTCAGCCACCATTTGTGACGTTTTGAGAGTGAATGAGCAAGCCCGGTATCTAGTGTTGCCTTGGTATAACGTAGGTCATGGGCCAGCCACCATTTGTGACGTCATGATAATGAATGAGCAAGCCAGTGTCTAGCACTGCTACTACTAGGAGAACAGAATAGGACATAATATTCTATCATCCTAGGTTCCTGCCCATTTGTAAAATATTTCGAAGGGAGGGGTTCAATTTTCAATTTTAACCTTCCGGCTACCAAGATGGGTCCATTGCACCCGAAAGCAATTTTTATCCATTTTCGTCAAGTATAGGGAAGTTACAATCTGCTGATTACCGTTTCATCCGTCAATCAAAACTTCCCGGTTGACCTCCAGCCGCGTCCAAAATCCTCTCAGCCACCAATCACAACTACCTTCTAAAGGTTAGTTGACCGCCAACAGTCGATTTGTGACGTTATTTGAAATTACCCTACACAGTAATTGAAAGTAATAAAAATAAGTGCCTAACCATTAACAATTTTTTTTTGTATAGCATATGCTGTATTATTTATGCTCTTTATAAATCAATAATTCAGTTGTATTTTGATAATTCTATATTATATGTGTCCAATAGAGCAGTTCACATCACGTGGCTTCTACCGTAAAACGTTTTAAAAGCTGTAGGACACAGAAGTAGAAAAAACATTGATTAAAGTAAACGTTGAAAAAGCTGTAGGACACACAAGTAACAAGTAGAAAAAACACCGATAAAACTACCGATATCTGTCCTACAGCAGCAGCAAAAACTTGTTCGTCAGGTCACCTTGCACAACTCTACAGGCTAAAATGATAATTCTTGGATATTTTATGTGTGTGCGTGGGGGGGGGGCTGAACATTGAACCCCAGTTTTCGAGCAGAGCCTAACGAAAAAGACAGGCTACCGCGGTGCATTCCACTTATCTTTTTTTAGAGTGACGTGATGCTGTTTTCGTACATCTGTATTGGTGCATTCGTGCATCACGTGACTCCCGCGGTCTGTAAAAAAAATATATGCGTAAAGCTCCGCGGTAGCCTGTCTCTTTCGTTAGCCTCGGTTCGAGCGTATATAAAAGTATCATATTCAGAGAATATTGAAAATTGCATCAATTGATTTCAAAAGCATTAAGCTTTTAAAGAATTCACTAATTTTTTTATTCTACCAGTACTAATGATAAAAAGATGTACAATAGATCTGAAAATATAAGGAACATACTTTAATATCAGAATGATTTTGTGTTAATTATCTTATTTATTATAAATATATATAACGTCAAAATAAATTAGATTATAACTGATGTCGATATAAATTAGCGAAATTACTTAAATATGTTTTTACTTCACGATTTCAAATGTTAATTTGCAAATAATGCTTACAAATAAATGGCCTAGAGGCATAATTTCCCCGTCCACCGCGGATAGACGATTGCGATTATCATGCTTTCTGATTACTTCTTAAACCGAACGCTTCTTAGGTCATTTCCAGTTGAACTTGGTTTCTTATATAATATCTATTAATTTCTATATAATCTAATTAATTTATAACTGTAATATAATAAATATTATAATATAAACTAATTAATTTCTATGTAGTCTAATCTCTATATAATCTAATATTTCTATATAATCTAATAATATATATTCATTTCTTATATTATATCTTCTTATATCTTCATAATCCTCTAAAATATCGGAAATGATTTAAGAAGCGTTTGCTTTTACAAATAATCATAAAGCGTAAAAATCCCAATCGTCAGAGCTATTTCCTTATAGGAGTGACGTCACGAGCATATATTAGACTGGGGAAGAAATGCGAGTTGGCAACAGCTAGATTTGTTTACCCACCGGAAGCTGGAAGGCGCGGAACTTTTGTGCATGTTGCCGACAATTGAGCATTTTCAAATTTATAAGGTAAGTTTAAATGCATCGTTTTTTAAAATAATGAAAGGTATGATATTTGTCAAACTAAATTAAAACTGTAAACCATATCGGTTTGAGAATTTTCATTATATTTCAATTTAAAATGTTTATTATTAGTTCCTCGTGGTGAATCGTGGAGGCTTCCATATTGCTTGGCTTGCAAGCACATAAGCTGACAAATATCATATTCCTTATAAATGTGCATGTAATTAAATGTTATTTTATAAGTACGGTTGTTACAGTATTGCAGAATATTAGGACTCTTAGGGTTCGTAAATATATTTTCGAAAATATAAAAAATATCCGATATTTTGATATATAGGTATCTGGTTATTTTTTTTATATCTGTCCGATATTCTCAAAATAGTACTGCTAATTATAAACTTTTTCAGACTTACCGTAATTTCCAGCGTATAATACGCGGATCAAATAATCATTTTTCGACTCAGAAATTTTATTTTATAAAATGTCATATCGCTGTAAATATTTGACTTAAATCGCTGAATAAAATTTCTGTGTTGAAACAGAATTGTTTATTCCGCGGATTATACGCCGGAAATTACGGCAAAATAAATTAGCAACTACAATATATTGTACTTAACATGAGAATTTAAAAAAAAAAAATTCTCCTCCCCCCCCCCCACCCCGTCCCTTACTTACAATACAACAAAAGTGAGGATCAACTAATTGAAAGCAGAAAAAATTTGCCTTTTGCACTATCGAAAAACAAAATAAAGGTTTCAGCATCAAGTATTGTGAAAATTTTATCATTTATACAACAAAATTCTAATATTTTTAAATTCAAAATTTGAACGTAAATTTAAATTCGTGTCCTTTTTTTTGTTCTCTAACCTGTTATGCAGTCTAAACTGAGCTAAACATAACAAAAACCAGAAATGATTCTTTCAATAAAGCTGCAAATAAATGATTAATTAAATTAGACAGTCTATCTTTCTTTCATGGCTGTACTAAGTTGACACATAACTATTAATTCTACATTTAAAAATTCAGCTTTAAACATAAAGGTTAGAAGGAAAAGAAAAAAAATCAGGGGGGGGGTGGGGGCATGTCTAAAAAAGTCACTGATAGAGGCAAAAGTTCTGTATCTACAAAGTGTCATATAGTCAATAAAAGGTGAAAAATTCATACTTGTTTTCACTGAAAAAAAAATGACACTTTGAAAAACTGATTATCAACTAGAGAAAATATCGTTACTTATTATCTGAGCCAGGTCACATTCACTGCACCTACAATAGCGACAGAAATAATAATTACTGTAACGCTTATTTATTTTTGCTTTTTTTTTGTTACGTGCCTAGTTAATATCTCATAGTTGGCATATTATAGGCAGTGGTAAAAATATTTATATGCAGATTGTAACTATATAATATAATAGAGTAGAATAAACAAATATAATAGTATATTTGTTATATTTATTCTGATTGGCATAGAAAATTACTGGAAAACCATATTTAGTGCCATCAATTTTATGTTATGTACTAAATTAATTTTTTGTATTGCTTTAGTTTGCTTTTATATTATTTGTCATTTTTAATAATTTTATGCATTTATTAAATGTTTTGAACACGATTGTGGCCACATTGAACAAAATTGGCAATTGACAACCATTTTTGGCAATCTATTTATAAGTTAAGGTTCTTGGTTTTTTACTATCCAAATGATGCCAAGTTAGTCTGAAAGGATAAATGAATCCTATAAAAAATGAACATTATATTTTGTGTTATCTCAAAATGTTTGTTAGGAAAAAAAAGATTGTGCAATACTACACTAAGTTAAAAATCACACTGTAAAAAAAAAAAAAAAAAAAAAAAAAAAAAAAAAAAAAAAACTGGAAAATTTCAAATTAATATAACCAACATAATAAAAAATTTTAGTCATGCAGAATTATACTTAAAATAGACTTTTTAATGTTTCTTGATTGTTACATTAAGGTTGTTCTCAGATCCAAAAGAACTACTTTTAACATATTTCTTAATTCATTGTTCGGAGACATGTAAAATTGGCAGGTGTTCTTATTCAGAAACTATGTAATCAAATAATGTTTTTCATTTTTTGGTAAAGGCAGAAGATCTTTCAGAAAATACTGTCAAAGTCTGCGTTTTGAATCGAATCCCTGATGCTGTTTGCACGAGAAAAGGGAAAGACGACACAAATCGCTTATAACTCGATAAGTAATTTATTTATCAAATTGTGGAAAACTCATTTCGATTCCAAATTGCTTCAATAGTTAGCCCTGCTAACTTTACGCCATTGCATTTAAAAATGTGTCAGAAAAATTTTGTTTTATTGAGCAGGTCATTTGAGAACTACCTTAAATTGCTCGGTATTCGTTTGACTTCAAGTTAAGTTTTACAAGTAAACCTAATTCCCTAATGATAAAATTACGAGTGAATCAGCAAGAAAATATGAATCTTATTTTCAACAAACTAATTTTAAAAAATGTATGTTTTATTAGAGTATTGACACTATGCACACATACAAATTAGAAACTTAAAAATAGGTGTTGCAATTGAGGACTTTCACTAATAAATAAATTATTATGATGAATAATATAAAAGTTAAAAAAAAAATTCAGAAACGACGTTAACTGTTTAGAAATCATGCCTAATTTCACGAATGCAATTCTTGTAGTTCTAAAACATTTCTGTTAAAATATGCGAGTTTGGCATGTGCCCTGATTGTGGAAAATTCACCACTTTTATTTATGCTTGGTAGAAAGTGCAAACTTGTAAATTTAGTAAAAAAAAATAATTTTTGTTCCATTTCTTTTTTTTTTTAAGATTTGGAAATAGGAAAGGTAAAAAAAACATTTAAACTACCTATTTAAGATTTCTAAATCTTCTCAGGGTTTAGTTAGAGGGTTCGCTGATTTAAATCTATTGATTTTTTAAAATAAAATCATTGATTTAAACCAGTTTTTTTTTTTAGATACTGGTAATAAATTCAAGATGTAAACAAACATAATAATGTACTTTAACATAATTTAGTTTTATATAATTCAGATAATCAAAGAGTATTTAGAAAGATCAGGCTTAATCTTTGTCAAAAAATAAATTACAATGCAAGTTTAGAAAAAATAATTTCAAATTTCATTTGAGTCAAATTGTAAAATAAACTTGTAACAGTAAGGACTAAGCAAAAATATTTTAAGTGTAGGAATATTTACTTGCCTATTATTTAGTATTTAGAAAAGCTCTGTATTTTAGCTCTGAGAAAATGTCAGCATTATTGTCCGCTAAAGAGAAATACTCTACTTTGGTGATACCTATTAAAGTTTGAAGCAAAATCTGAACCACTCAATGAATTTTTGTTTGAATCTAATATAGTGGAAGATCTCAGTCATTTAGAATGGTAGGAGCCACATGTCACAGTTATCGAAAAGGATGATACTAAAAAACTTACAGAATGCATGATCAACCAGTTTTTTACTGAAATAGCTTCATTAGAACGATTATTTTCAGCTTTTGGCTTAGTACATTTGAAAATTAGGACTCTCTTAGGAATTGATTTAGCTGCTAAACACGTTTTTCTGTACCAGCACTTTAACAAAAAACAAAAGTTAATATCTTTATTTGCTTCCAAAATTGTTTAAAAATTTTATGTGCTGCATGCAGTTATTTTTATTTTAACTAAAATATTTAAGGTTACATTCATTTTTGACATATGATTTGTAGTTTCTCAGGCATTTTGTATAATAAAATATTTTGGTATCCTAAAATGTTACCTTTTAATCATATATGTAAATTGTGTAAAAATATTATATATATTGCATTGATAATACTTATAAAATAATACTTACTAATATATATTGGTAATACTTATAGCATGCATGTGTGTGCATAATTTTTATTTTATAAATTAAAAGAAAAGTCATATAAAATAATAATATTGTGCAAGTTTTTTTTTTAATTGATTTAAATTTTAAAAAATGTGATTATTTTGATTTAAAAAAAAATCACAAACCCTGTTTAGTTATAATTATATTAATAATTATTTATTAATTGACAATTAAGCTATGAATATATTGTATTATTACCAGGAACACAAAACTGTATATAATTTCTAGAATTCTAGCATATCAGAAAGTGGGCAAAAAATTAATTACAAAATTCAATTTTTATATACAAGTGTTTCATGTAAGCAGCTTGTACTGTAATATTTTTTTACGTACTGTTTGGCATGTTAAAATGATGAGAGACATTGTCAATTTTGGGCACACATACGTAAAAACATTCGTCATCCCTGATGTAGTAACAAAAGCCAAATTTTAAATGTTTTGTTGTTAATGTTTATAATTAAAAAAAATTAATACTAAACTACAGTGTATGCCACTTAATGTGATTGTGGTTAATATTATTATCCAGTTAGTGTTATCAAAATCACCATATCCCGACCCACTGTATTTTGCTTACTACATCGCTTTATGTGATCAATACTCCATTTAATGTTATCGCTTTTTCAGCAGACCAGTTCCTGAAAAGTTTGCAAAAAAAAAAAAAAAAAAAAAAACTATTTTTCTGGAAACATTGCATTTTCTGTTAATGTCATGGAATCGAATATCATCTGCTACAATTAAAAATTCTTTTGTTACTGCTGCATTCTGTGAAACTGAAAACAGACTACGGAAATCTTCCCTGATGATATGACGAATGAAGATTATGAGGACTGGATGGCAATCAGCAGTGACATTCCTGTAGTTGCAAAGCTGACAGAAACTGAAATTTTCAAAAAATTTGCGAAGATATACAAAATCATAGTGATGATGAGGATCAGGGAGGGGGACAATGAAAGTCAACTTTTTGAAGGACCACTTACATATGCAGAAATGAGGAATGCATTGAAAATATTCTGAAACAAGGTTCTGTTCCAATGATGTTCTACAACATCATAGGACAATTAAAAAAAAAAAAAAAACAAGTATAAACAATTCATTAATAAACTTTTAAGAGAATTGTAAACAAACAAAAATTACTCAATTGTCTCAATAAATGTTTATCACTTTACAAGTCGTCATTGCAACAAGGGTGAGTAATCAGGGTTGTTAAATGCACAGGTTTTTTCCGAAAAACCCCAACCCACTGGGTTTTATCAGGGTTTTTTGGGTTTTATCAGGGTTTTTGGGGTTTTATCAGGATTTTTTGGGGTTTTTTAAGTTGGTGGTTCAGAATGTTTGAAAAAAAAATGTACTTATTACTAAATACAATTTAAAGTAACTAATTGATTACAAAAATACATAAATCAATGACAATAATCAAAATTATGCTTTGCTTTTAGATAAATTGATTA
Organism: Maratus michaelseni; assembly: GCA_963931845.1. NCBI lineage: Eukaryota > Metazoa > Arthropoda > Arachnida > Araneae > Salticidae > Maratus > Maratus michaelseni. The sequence goes on from OZ007588.1 coordinate 114,306,265, forward strand.
TTAGTAATAGTTTTAACAATAAAATTATCATTAAAGTACTATACTAATACTAGTGCTAAATAAGAACTTTTAAACTAATATTTTGTTAAAGATAAAGTGTTTTTATTCATTTTAATTGAAGTGATTGTATATATATAATAAATATTTTCTCTAGAAAATATTCATTCTGAAACATATTGATTAATGATGGATTGCAAGATTTTTTTTCTCTGAGTTGTTTGCATTCCAAAATGTGTTGCTATATTTTTCTTAGGCACAGTAAGTAACATTTCCTCAGCCCGAAGTAAATAGGGAATGTCTGTTTTCCCTTAGTTTATGTTGTTGTTGAATTAAGTTGGGTGGTAGTTTATATTTAATTAAGCAAAATTTTTTGCAATTGAAACTGGATATAACAAAATTCGCAGAACTGGAAAAAAAATATTTGCTGTAAAGTAGGTATTTTTTATTATAGCTAATTAATAGAATAAACCAAATAATTCTACATGTCTACATCATTAAATTAGGATCCTCAGCATATGCGGTATTTTGTTAAGAGTTTCAACTGTAGGATTATATATCAAATTATTTTTTTTAATGAGAAAAAAATTAGTTTTTGTGTTTCTGATAGTTACACATACTCTCAAAATTAAGTTACAATTATTTGTTTTAAAAATTGTCATTGGGAGAATTAAGACTTTTTTCCCTTGTGGTGGTGGTAGGGGGGGGGGATAAACTTTATGACTGGTGTACTGACATTAAGAAATATATCCTATGTAATTTGAAGTTGAAATTTTGAAAAAACCTAGTTGAACTCACCCGGGTTATTTGGGTTGGGCTAAATCATAACAACCCTGGTAGTAATAGTACTACTAGATATGATTTGGTGTTTTCTTAAATCACATATTGTTATCAATCTGATTTGTTATCAAAAACTCATGGTCCTGAAGTGATCACATTAAGGGCATCTACTGTATTCGAAATATTTTTAAAAACTATGAATATCAGGTATATTTTTATATTAAAAAGCAATTTTTTAATCTTATTTTCTAAATGAAATTTGGAAAAAGAATGTTAGAGTGTAGTGTAACACTTATAATGTATGTAATGTGTAAATTTGTACTATATAGTAATTTCATATTTGTTGACAGAGATTAATATTTACATTTTTTTTTTCATATATCCTTGGAAATTTAGGAGAGCAGTGGAATATATGTAATTGAGGATGGGTGACTTGGCAGGAAGCTATGTCCAGCTAAAAGAAAATATACATGTAAGTGTTTAGGAATTTCTTTAAAAATTACAAAAAGAAAAACCAACTATTCTGAATTTATTTGGTGAAATATCAGGGATCTGTTTAAGAAAAAATTGGGTCCTTTAAAGGACTCTTCACAAAATTTTTCATTTCAAAACAGGACCCTTCACAAAATTCTGTCTTAAAAATAGGTTTTTAACAAATTTTTTCCATCTTTAAGCCGAACATTTGACAAATTAATCATTTAAAAGTAAAATCTGATCTGTCACTTTTACATATATAAAGAAAAAATATATATTTTACACCCATATATCTTTTTTAAAATGTGTAAACAAGAACCTGAATATAATGATCATTTCAAATTCACAAAATTATGATTAGATTTTTCACAAATATAAAAAGCTGTTCACAATTTCACAAAAACAGGACCCTGGGAAAAAAGTCTGGACAGACCCCTGAATATCTAGTAATCGGATCAGGTGGGTTGTAATAGCTATAAAAACAGACTTTTTTATGCATACATAGTTTGCAAAAATATATCATTTTAATTTAAAAAAATACAAATGAATATAGCTCCCACTATTTCAAGAACAATTTCAACAATAAAACTGCAAATTATTACTGATAATGGTATTTTAAAGCACATTGTCTATTAACTATTTTACCCCATAGCTTGGGGTAAAATAAGTATACTTATTTAAAAGTTTTTATTTCTTTAATACAGTAAATAATTGTACATGAATCTGATTATGGTGGAGTTTGGTGGATCAGAAAGGACAGCTGCAATTTGTGATTCATCAAACATGTAATCTTCCTCAGGAAACATGAAATAGGAATATGTATATTCTTTTTCAAACTTAACTATGTATTCCTGATTATTATGATATCAAGAAATATCTAATCTGTTGTCTTTTTGTAGAGCTCTGACCTTTTGTCCAATTCTGATAGTTTGCTTGCCACTATTACTGTATAAAAGTTTCCTCTTCTGAATCATCAATAACTTTGTTGGTAAAACTTATACCTTTAGTCATGATTTGGTTATATTTCAGGCTTCCACTTCTTTTTTCCTGTTACTTTTCAAAATTTCTTGTGCAATCCAAATTTTTTTAATAAAAAAAAAATCATTTTTATAATTAGGGATGCACCAAATAGTGATTTTGGCTAACTACTAACTGCTAGGCTGAATAATGAATATTCGGCCGAATACCGATTATTCGGCTTCCTGAATTTTTTTATATTTCAAAGTTTAAAGGTATTAAAAAATAAAGTTTTAAAACAATTTTACATAATATTTAACACAGATACTCACATTTTGATAAATAAAACCCTTTTACAAGTAAACTTTACAATAAGAAAATATGCTTTGAGTTCTCATTTTAAGAAAATAGTTTTAAACTTTAAATTAATAAAACTTTAAATTTCAAGTCTTTTTCTGTGAATTAAAACAAATAAAATTTTCTTATTTTTTATCTAAAACAAATATTTTTAAATTGAGGAAATTTTGTAGAAATTGGAAGGAAAATTCCCGAGTCATATACTGTTTATTTGACAGTAAGGGACTAAAGTAAATAAATACAATCTATTCAAATGGTGGCGACTCAACAAGAATAACATTCCTGTTCCTTTTGATTTAGCAAGGCAGTTTTTAAATCCACCAAACAGCAGTGTCTGGAGTAGGTGATAAATTTGAGAGGTTGTAAACATACAGGTTGTTCCTAAAATCTTGTAATAAACTTTCAGGGAAAATAATGAGGTCAGTACAAACATTTTTTGAACAAGAAATAACATCTCAATCCACTTATTCCATCAAAAATACAATCCATTGAATCAAAAATACAGGGTGTGCCACTAGAAGTCAAAACTGAAATTTTGTTCACAACTTTAACAATAATGAAGATATTTTAGTGAGATTTGCATAATTAATTTTGCTTGCATAAAACGTGATGATATCATTAAAAGTGACCTAATTTTAGCCAGTGACATAGATAGTATAAGTACTGTCAGCTGCATTTTGAATAAAGGAATGTCTGTCTCAGTGTTGTTTAGACATGAATGGTGGCAATTTCTAGCACTTCTCGTCATGTTGTCATATTCACAGAAATCAAAGTAACTCTGTTGAAAATATAGTTATATCTTCATTATTGTTAAAGTAACAAACAAGTTTGACCTGGAATGAGATACCATTGCATTTCTGATTAAATAAGTGGATTTTGATCCTGGTTCTCTGGACAAGAATTGTCTGTTTTGATGTCTATTATCACTCCTGAAAGTTTCTTCCATTTTGTTAAAAACACTGTGTTTACGAAAAAGCAAGAACCCCGATTATTTAATAGACAATGTTCAAGAATTTGCATTTGTACATCATCAAGTCCTGTGAAGGTCATCATTAATGGTTAACTTTCTTAGGTGACACTTTTTAAATTCCAAATAAATAATTTAAAAACAATCTCTGTTAAATATAAATCTCTTTCGAATTACTATGAATATCTTTATTAATTGACAGTTAAAAGTAGAAGTTGTGTAAGTTTTTTACAAATATTTTTAAATGTATTTTTTCTTAAGTATGCAGCAGGCCAAATAGTATGAAATTCGGGCAGGCCGAATAATTTGATATTCGGCCAAGTCGGCTAATTGGTAAACCGAATAGTTTGATATTAGGCGTAACTGAATATTCAATAGTATGTCCGAATACCAAATAGATACTGAATATTCGGTGCAACCCTAATTTTTATAAACCCTGAGCATCAGTGTATAACCATTTTACTCCACATAAGTTTTTTTGCTCTAAAATTATTAATTTTACATTATTTTGTAATACAAAAATGTAGAAAGTTATTCCTGAATAAGTGTTTTATGCTACACAATGGATAAATAAGTTCTTATTTACTTAAAATCCAAAGTTTTTCTCATCATTACAACCAAGTTATGTCATCCATAAAATTTAAATGGCTACCAAGTTTAAGAATATAATAATTATAAAAAAATTTAAAGAGGGGAAAAGCTGGTGTCCAAGGTGCTTAAAGTGAAAAATCATGAATGTGATACAAAAAAAAAAAAAAAAATTAAGGAAGGGAAAAAAGAAAACTGTGTGTCATGGCAAAACACTTCTAAATCTCGGAAATAATGTCCCCTAGTGAAAAGTTAAAAGCAGATTTAAGGATGACAGTAAATCATTGCGATAGTAGAATTAACGAGCAAGCCCTATCACTATGACGATCAAATTTTCTGCCAGAATAATAGCTAAGTTTTGCAATTGCTGCTTTTAGCTTCTCGATGATAATTGATTGTCGAACATCTCATTTGTAGATTTTGGGAATTAATTGATGACTATTGAATGTTATTTTTTACTATGACAATTTTTCTCGATTGTTGAATTCTGTAAAATTGCCCATCACTAATTCCAAGTAATCCACCAGAAATAAAAAAAATATTTACTAAAGAAAATTATGAAGAGCATCATGAAAAACAAGAAAACTGTGTTATTACAAATAAGTGTTGCTGTGTGTAAAATATGGCTAAAAATCTAGAAAAGTTATTTTTAAGCTGATCTGAAGAATTAAATTTAGTTAGTGAACTTATTAATGTATAAAACATGTTTGCCAAATAGAATTTAAAAGACAAAAACTCTTTTAACTGATTACCTTAATTAAACAGATGTACTACCTAAATATTCACATTTACATTTATTGTTTGAAATTTTTAGTCATAGATTTTTTATTGACAGAAATCAGTACTCATTATTGGTTACATCAGTATTATTAAGCACAAACTTTTAAATTATTATTAATATCTTTTTTAACTTTTGTTATCTTGAATCTCTTGAGCAAATTAAATTATATATTTTATGTATTAATATTTTATTTTTTCAACAATACCTCCAAATAAAAGACAAAATATCCAATCCCATCGATGTGCAAAATTGGAAGGTTTTACTGTATATTATTATAAATATTGAAGAAAAATAAAAAGTAACTTAGTAGAACTTAAAAGTAAATCATAAAAGAACCTCACATTTTTATCTATTTTTAATAAAAACTGACTTTTTTAAATAAAATTTTTGTTTCTAAATGGTGTCTAATTAATTTTCAGATGAAAATTCTTATAAATGGAGCTTCATGTATGATTTGAACATGGAAAAGTGGTAACTGCAGATGAATTTGCTTTCAATGGTAAGATTATTTTTAAATATATAAAACAATGATTCAATAAAAATTAAAAGATTTGACTTTGACTGGATGTAGTAATTTCGCTAAACCATTTATTTATTTATTATTATTTTTTAAATAGCAGTACTCTGCTTTTTTTTTTTAAAATACAGTGAAATTTTCTTTTGTAAAAATTTTCCATGTCTGTGTGCCTGAATCTTAAATAATTTTTTTAAACAAGGGGATTATTAAATCATATTGTAAGCTTTAAACTGCATTGCTGGTTTTTAACTATTCTTTGCAGGTTTATTTTTTTAAATACTTTTTTTTATAGTGTTATAAATATTGTATAATATCAAGTTGTTCATTGAAAAAGTCTCCTGATTTTTGGCTTTTAAAACATGTTAACTCTACATTAATTTAAATTAATTACATGTTTTCAGTAATTAGAAGTACATTTCAATTTTTTAAAATGTTTATAGCAGGGTTGCCAGATTTTAGCCAGGCCAAAAAATGCCAACTGCCCTTTCTTGGCTTTAACCACTAAAAAAAAAAGGGGGGGTGACTTTTAATTTAAAAAAAAGCAATAGATTGTTTACAGAGAAATTACATCAAGTTTAAATTAATTTATTTTTGATGCACTAAATGTTTTATACCAAAGAAGTTTATAAATTTCTATTAAGTATTACAAAGTAAATGAAGTCTTTTTATAACTGCTAGAAAAATACCATAAAGTCAAAATGTCTAAAAGAAAAATATGAAAAAAATGTATTAACAGGTCAGGAGAATTTTCCAAAAATCTTACCAGCCAGCAAGATGCAACATAACAATTAGTTAAAAATCGGTAGGACAAAATGTAATCAAATATTACTATTACTACAATGCATTTTCATATATTTTTTTTCTATAATATATATATAACAGAGTAAAGCTTACTATAGGATAGAACTTAGTACAATGTTTACATCACAGTAATTTGGAATGAGTTGCACACAGTTGATCACAGTAAGTTGCAACATACAGCTAATTAGTTTAAAAAATACAGTTTTTAGCATATCTTCTATAGCCTGCAATTTTTTAAAGTCACTTGCCCCATCATAAAATCCATTCGCCAGTAGCAAGTAAAAGAATATATTTCTCCACCCATGTGCATTAAGTTAGCCACCAGTATAGTGTTTCTAAAGCCTATATTACAATAGCACTACATATATGATACAATTTAATAATTATATGTGGAATCAAACAGAGAGGAGCCACACTTCAAAAAGAAAAAAATATTTTTACTTAAAAAGGGAAAAACATGTTTTACATACAGCTATTTACTTTTTTACATTGATTAAAACAAAATATTTTATATGTATTTTTTAAATGAAATTATCTGAAAATACTTGATCTTATCCATATTTGGCAAACAATAAATTTTGATGCTTATAAAAATTATATATTTTTAAATTTATAATATGCAGAAGATTTTTTTTTTCCTTTCTCTGCTCCTAAGCGGTTTCATAATTTATTCCAGATAAATCCTCAAGAAGAGAAAATTCTCTTCATTCTTGAGAATGTTCAATGTTGAAAAGGGAATTGAGCAGAAGATAATATTTGAGGAGATTCTAGTACAAATTTAGAACAAAAGAAAAACTATATATGTATATATATAGAAAAGTTAAAAGATGTGCTCAAAATAAAACTTATTATTTTCTTTTGAAAAGGTTCTTGCTAATAAGTTATTCATGCTATTTTATTCTTAATACTGTTTTAAACAGTGAGAAATTGAGTTTTTTACTAAATAATTTTATGTATGATTTAAATATCTATGAGGAAAAAAATAGTTTCTTATCCTTAAAGTCCTTAAAATTTATTAAGTTACCATCCTAAATGAAAATACATAATAGCTATAACCTTAACATTTTTTTGATATTTTCATGTTATAGCACCCCTCCCCCCCCCCCTCCACAATTACAATTATGCAAAGACTGCAGCTATAATTTCACCAATATCATAGAAAAGCTTTATATATGCCTCATATATATTACCATGGTTGCAAAAAAAAAAAAAATAAATAAATAAATAAATAAAAAAAGCTACATTGGTGGCTTTTATAGGTTTTAACCAGCCTTTTTTTTTTTTTTTGGCCAAAATATGGCTTATATACAGTGAAACATTTTATTTATCAAGTTGTACATTTTAAAGTGTTTTTTAACTAATTTAAAAGACATTTTATTGAGTTAGAATTTAATAAATAACTTAATTTTTCAATAATGAAAACATTGATATTGGAATAACACATAGATGTAACTGCTAGTGATTTGTAGTCAGAATTGCAAATATGTCAGCTAAATTTTAAAAAGGCAAAAAGATTGCTTTATCTGGTTTAACACTTTTTTTTTTCATTTTTACTGCTTTATATAATTAAAGAGGATGATGGTTGCTTAGTTACATATTTTATTAACTAATTTTAATATCTTTTCATATACAAGTCTTATTTTTTTCTCATAAATAAGTAAAATTACACATTAAGTCATTTAATAAAAACACTATTATGAATAACATATGCATAAATAACTCTTTTAAATAGCAACAAGCTATTTAAAATGTTAATTCAACAAATTTTATTTGAAGACTATTTTTTTAATTGGGTTGTTTTTAATGTACTTAAATTGTTTCAAATATTATATCCTTCCTGATTTCTCTTTCAACATGATCAATGAACTTACATTAAAACATGAACAAAATTTTGAAATAGAAAAAATAAATTTTACTTTATATTTAATTTTTTTTTTTTTTTTTTTTTTTTTTTTAAATGAAACTTAATACAGAATCCTATGTTTTGTGTTTTGATGGGTGTAAAAAGTCAACTTGTTAAAAAAAAATCTGTTTTCGATTAGTTGATTTTCAATTTTTCTATAACTGTAAAACAGAAAAAAACATTTAAAATATTGTTTTATTAAGTTTTCATGCTGGTGATATGTTTCAGTTTCAAGTTTACATTTTAAGTAAAACAATATTAATAATCAGCAGCAAGTTGACTTTTAAAAATTTTGGATATTTTTGCCATTTTCATGTATATTATATTTACAAATTTTGGTTTTAAAGCATTCAGAAATGAAATTTAAAAATTGTGATTTTAGTACCATGACTATTTCTTTTCTAAAATGTTGTTTTATTCAATTGTAAAAGAAGACAAAAATGTTTTATTTTAATCCACTGAAATAAATATATTCCTTTTACAGATACTCTTTTGGAATAAATCAACAACCAATGTTTGAAGATGAATCCAGAAATGAAATAAAAATGATGCATTAGCTTGAAACATCTTTATTTATTTAATAAAATTTCAGATTGTGAAGTGGCTGATCATTTTTATGTACTATTTTATTTATTTGATAATAAACATCATAATATCATTTGTTTGTTTTTATGTATTTTAAAATTATAAACATGATTATTAGATGTAGCTTTAGTTTAAAAATAAATAAACTAATATTTAATTTTCATGCACATATTGTATAGTGATGACTGCCAACTACTACCTATTTTTTGGCTCCAATAATTTCGAAACAACTTCATCTTATTTAATCGCAGATTTCTCCAATTAAATAAGATGAAGATTTCTCTTCAAAATTACTGGTATAAAAAAATAATAGCTGTTGTCAGCTATGTGTATAGTGTATAGTGAGAACATCAGCTGAAAGCTTAAATATAGGTTGATATTTTTTAATGTTTTATAATTTAATTTGCTTCAAGCTAGAAAATTTCGATAATCTGAATTTAAGAAATAATTTGATTTTATGATTTTTTTTATATATATCCTGTAGCTATTCTTATTTTCATTTACAGGCTATTGCTAAAATACAAGAACTAATTTCCAGAAAATCTATAAAATAATTTTCATACATTTGCATTTACATCAAGAAAAATGAGAATTCTCATTTTTGTAAATTATGCTCTCGTCAGGAAACAATTTTTTTTTTTTTTTTTTTTTTTTTTTTTTTTTTTTTTTTTTTGTAATAAGAGTATGCTCTACAATTTCTTTGAATTTTCATACCACTATTTCAAATAGTAATTTCTGCTTTAGTAAGTTGTAGAATTACTATTACAGTTACTATTAGCAAACAGTGTTACTCAAATTCAAATACTTGTGAGAGTGTTGAATATTTATCAAAAATTGTCGATGTGAGTATGTCAAAAATATGTTTGCTTTATTTTGAAAATTATTTATATTTTATTTATTAGAAGGTGATGCCCTCACCAAACTTGAGCAATAAATTCACAAATGTTGCTTTAAATAAATATATTAATTTTTCTCTAAATTAATATTTTAGCGAAAAGTTCACTTTTTTTGTACTAAAGTTAGCACATTTGTATACAGGCATTTGTATACCTGACTATCGCACGGCACCAGGGGCCCATGCCCTGGGCTCGAAATTTCTAAGGGGCATGCAATTAGAATTTAAAATAGAAGTTGTTTTAATACTTTTAGGACTTTTGTTTGCACTCAGTTTTGTTTTAACATTTAATAGCAATAACATCATTATTTTCTAGTAAATGATGTACTGTATTCATCAAGTCATTCAATTATATCATATTGCACATTTATTCGAAAAGTGACACAACTGAAAATATGTGATGCTTGAGATATTAATACGATGAAATGACAAAAATATATCTCAATCTGTGGTTAAAAGCACATTTCAATAAATAATAAAAAAAAATATTTTATTTTTTATTCCTGGAACTGTTTTCCAATTTTCCAGAAAACTTAATTTTTTGAGTTGACACCTTTTGAATAAGTAGACTAAAAAACTAGTATCAGTAAACCAACAAATCTATGGGGGCATTAAAAATTGAAAGTGCCCTGGGCACAAAAACTTGCTGTTTGTATATAAATAAGCATACAGGATGTCCCCAAAAAGAGTGAAACATGCTTTAATTTTTTTACCTGTTGGAGATACGTAGGCAAAGTAAATTGCAAAAGTGTTCAAAATAAAGTAAGAATTATGATTATATGGATTAATTAGTTCTGAAAAAGTTACTTTTAAAAATTTTATAGGGCCCCTGGGTCATTAAGTTATATTTAAAAGAAATTTCTGCTTGCTCTGAAGAGTTCAACAATAATAATTCCATTCTTCTGTAACCAAATACACTAAGTTATTATATTAGGAATTTTATTAAATTTCCGAGTTTTATGGCACTAAAAATAATCTGTCTATTTAGAGGCAGAAATTTCATAAACTCTAAAGTATAACTCTGTGTGTTTTGGTCATAGAATAATGCAATTTTGACTGTTGTACTTTTCAGAACAGGGATAATACTTTCCTAAATATAACTTGTAAGACCCAGACATCGGATAAAAATTTCAAAAGTGTAACTTTTTGAAAATTAATGGCAAAACCATTTCATCAACATAATCTTATAATCTAGCTTATTTTGAACAATTTTGCAATTTACATTGCCTATGAATCTCCGACAGATAAAATATTAAAGCATGTTTCAATCATTTTGGGGTGCCCTGTATTTGACTTAAAACACGAGATTTCTGTAAATATTACAGATTTTTCTAGTTAGATTTACATGTTTTATCTGTTAAAATCACAAAATATTTCTGTTAAAATAACAGTTTACTTCTGTAAATGTAACAGCATTTAACTGTTAAAAAAACAGAATGTGCGTTAAAAATTACAGATATTTCTCGTAAAACTCACAGAATATTTCTGTTAAAATAACAGTTTATCTCTGTAAATGCAACGGGATTTAACTGTTTAAAAAACAGAACGTTCGTTAAAATTTACAGATATTTCTCGTAAAATTTACAGATATTTCTCGTAAAATTTACAGATATTTCTTGTAAAATTTACAGATATTTCTCGTAAAATTTACAGATATTTCTTGTAAAATTTACAGATATTTCTTGTAAAATTTACAGATATTTCTTGTAAAATTTACAGGTTTTCTCTGTACAAATCACAGAATATTTCTGTTAAAAAAACAGTTTATCTCCGTAAATGTAACAGTTTTTAACTGTTAAAAATACAGGATGTTTGTTAAAATTTACAGATTTTTCTCGTAAAATTTACAGGTTTTTTCTGTAAAAACCACAAAATATTTCTGTTAAAATAACAGTTTATCTCTGTAAATGTAACGGTATGAAACTGTTAAAAAACAGTCACTTCACGTAAAAAATTACAGTTATTTCCTGTAAATTAAACGGTTTTAAACTGGCTCCAAAATTGACAGTTTTTTCTCGTTAATTCGACAAAAATTTTTTTACAGTGTATATATATGGGGTTTAGTTTTCTCTGACACCAACTCAATAAATAATTCACTCAATTTACTTCAAATAAACTAGAAAACATCAAGTTAAAATTGAACTCTATATTAATAAAACTAACTACAAAGAAAGTTAAAAATACATGTAAACATATGAATATTAATGAACCATCTGGATTATCTGCATTACATCTTATTTAACCTAAAACATCTCAGTGTCGACGTCTTCAGTATAGTTCAAAAACGACCGTCTTAACTCACCAACTTCATCGACTCTCCAAAGCTTCCCTTCGATCCCAAAACACCTCTTTTGACTTCCTTTTGAAGTGTGGTTTGGAGCTTGCATGCTTCAACATAGATTATATGACGCAATATCAAGATGAAGTCGCTGATTGGCTTTGACTCTGTCGTTTTAGTTCAAGCAGGAAAACAGTTCAATTCCCACATTCGGCCATACTGACTGTCATCTGCCCTCAGGTGACTGATATGTAATACGTTTTTACAAAAAGAAATAAAAACAGCAACTAAAGTTCTTTAACAAAACGTTCACGAAATAACACAATTCATACTATTCCTAAATATATCAACAAGTCTGTGTCAGTCTGCTGTCACAATTAGGATAATGTCACAATCAGGATTTCTTTAACTAAAGTTCACCAGTATCAGTCCATGGCTTCATGTATTCAGCGCAAGTACTAGTAATCATTGGACCTTCTGTAATTCCAATTCTTTTCACATCATAAGTATCACCACTCTTTAATTTTACCCTAGGAATGTAAAAATCAGTTTCTAAGTTCTTTTCTGTTCCAACAACTGCATAATGACCCTTTTCATGAACAGCTTTGATTATATTCATTTGCATTTCCTCTGGGACAACCACCAAATCACTTCCGTTAACACATTTATAAAGAACGTTATTTTTTACTAAATAATCATCATAAGGTCTTACCTTCAAAATTTCTTTTATTGTTTTAATATAATCATCATTCTCTTGAGCCTGAGCCATTTTTAAAGTTAAACTATCCTGAACTACCATACAAACAGGATTCCTACTCAATGCATCAACATGCTTCATTTTAATGCCTGGCCTATGTTCTAGTTCATAATCGAAATCAGATAACAGTATTGCCCATCTCGCAATTTTCGTACTCATCTCCTTTTTATCCATAGTCATTTTAAATGCATTACAATCGGTAACTAATTTAAATGGAATGCCTAATACATACACTCTAAATTTCTTTAAGGCCTCTATCACCGACAAAACTTCCAGTTCGTAACTAGTGCACTTCCGCTCCGATTCAGTTGTTTTTTTACTGGAAAAATACACAGGATGAAATTTATTATCTACTGGGGACTGTTGCATTAATACTGCTCCGTAGCCATCAATATTAGCATCACAATGAATTTCAGTTATACTTTTGGGATTGTATATTGACAGAACTGGCTCGGAAGACAAAATACTTTTAAGCTCACTAAAGGCTTTCTTTTCTTCCACATCAAATCGAAATTTAGAATCTTTCCTCAACATGTCGCTCAGAGGTTTAGCGATAACTGAGTAATTCTTTATAAACTTTCGAAAATATCCAGTTAATCCCAAATAACTTTGAATATCCTTGATACTTTTTGGTTCAGGAAAATTCATCACTGCCTTTGTTTTAAGTGGAGAAGGATATAATTTTCCATTCAAAATTCTATACCCCAAAAAATCAATTTCACGCCTCAGGAACATGCACTTTTTAATATTTAACTCTAATCCATAATCAGATGCGGTCTGCAGAACAAGTTTAAGCTTTTCTAAGCCTTCAGTTTCATTTTTAGAAGGTATTATTAGATCATCCATGTATATAACCACTACATTGTCCTTTAACAAACTTCGAAACACGTTATAAATATATTTCTGAAATACACTTGGCGAATTGGTCAATCCGAACGGGCACTTCAAAAATTCAAATTGGCCGTTATGAGTTACAAAAGAAGTGTACCTTCGAGAACCTTCCTCAACTTCTACATGAAAAAACCCATTTTTCAAATCGATTGTTGTGAACACCTCAGCCGAATGTAATTGATCTATAACATCATCTACGACAGGCAATGGAAAGTGTTCGCGTATAGTCTTTTTATTAAGACGTCTGTAGTCAATGCAAAGTCTCGTTGTACCATCTTTTTTCTTAACTAAAACCACCGGCGATGAAAAATCAGAAGAACTTCTACGAATATTTCCTTGTGCTAGCCACTCCTCAATCTGGGTTTCAACAATTTTTTTCTCACACAGAGGTAATCTTCGAGGGGATGAACAAATTGGAATTTCATCAGTAAGGTTAATTTGCATTTTAACGTCAACCGTTTTTAATTTTGTAGGCACATAGCTTTCAATTAGGGAGGACAATTCTGAACGCAAGCCCTTATCAGTGACATAACTAAAATCAAGTTTAGGCTCATCTAAAATATTTACTATATTAACCAAAAAATTACTTGATTTATCCTCGGTTTTACACATTTTTACTTCATCTCCAGAAATTGTTAAAGTACCTTGATGAATAACATCAATGCCAATAATTAAATCGAAATTAATCGAACTGTCGTTAACGACAAAAATGTCAACTTCAAATTTCGAATCATCTACCTCAATTTCTGCCTTGAAATAACCTGCTGGCCTAATCAATGTTTTCCCCAAACCAGTCAAACACGTATCCGTAGCTTCTAATTTGAACACATTCCTCAAATTATCATAAACACTCTTTTTTAAAAGCGTTTTCTGGCTGCCTGTATCAATTAATGAAGTTAACTTCAATGAATCCAATTTAACCTCTTTAAGAATTAAATCCTTGAAACTCGTTACAATATTTATTTGAGAACGATCATTTGATGTCTTTACATCCTTTCTCCTACTGCATTCAAACGATTTATGACCATACGAATTGCACGAAAAGCAAAGAGGGCCTTTATCCTTGTTTCTACAGTGAATGCTTTTGTGATTTTCCCCCCCGCAGTTAAAGCAACGAATAGCCTTTACTATCTTTGACCTGTTACCAGATTCCATTTTGGGTTTTGATTTTAGCTTAACACCAATCTCTGGTTTAACATTTTCGCCATCCGATCTTATTTTTTCATATACTTTAAGCTTTTGCTTAAATTCGCTAATATCGTTACAACCATATAAAAATGATTTCTTGAAAACAGGGTCTTTAATACCACCGATAACATACTGAATTAAAGCAGAATCCTCTACATTTCCGCGAGAGCATAGTCGTTTCATATTTAAAAAATATTCATCAAGAGTTTCGCCATCCCTCATTTTCCTTTTACATAACAACTGATGCATTTCTGCAGAATTACAAACTGTACCAAATTCAGAAACGAGTAATGATTTCACTCTGTGCCACGAATTCAATTTGCTTTCACTCTCAATCAATAGTTTAGCTTTACCAGTCATACGGCGTTTCGCTAAAATTAATTTATGCAAGTCACTTAAATTGAATAAAGAGACTACGTCCTCAAAATCAGCGATCCATTTTTCGATACTTTCATACTGACTACCACTATATGTTGCAATCATATTTTCAATATCACTAATACCAATAGATGGTTTTAAAATAAAGTCAGGGGTTAAGCGTTGTGTCATTTCATTTTTATTGCTAGCAGAATAATTTATTTCAGAACCAGAGGCAATATCATTAATTTTATTGCAAGATACATTACCAGCACCAATGCTAGCATTATTTTTGGTCTCATTTATTAGCTCAGTTTCATCATCACTAATTTCATTATCTTCGGAAATTATCTTTGACCTCAATACGTTTAGATTACACAGGCAAGAAATAACCCTGACAACTATATCATCGAAAGTACCAGAATTATCAATACATAACACGTTACAAATGGTAATTAGTTCGTTTACCGAAAATTCATCTTTAATTTTTTGAACTTTTCCATTATATTCATCACTATTTACTTCAAACGGAAAACCCGTAAAGTCTCTAATTCTGGAACGATTTTTTCTATCACCTTCATGGCCAAAAATCAAACGATGTAAATTCTTAATACTGGATGTCTTTTCAGTTTTTAAAGAAATAACTAATTCTCGAATATCTACTAACCTTGACATGATAAAAATAGGTTCGAAAATATCACTTTAAATGTACATTCCTCTCATAAAATTCAGAACTCTTATCTATTCAATAGTGAGCGTTAACATTCATTCGATCCCACTTCTGACACCACTTATGGGGTTTAGTTTTCTCTGACACCAACTCAATAAATAATTCACTCAATTTACTTCAAATAAACTAGAAAACATCAAGTTAAAATTGAACTCTATATTAATAAAACTAACTACAAAGAAAGTTAAAAATACATGTAAACATATGAATATTAATGAACCATCTGGATTATCTGCATTACATCTTATTTAACCTAAAACATCTCAGTGTCGACGTCTTCAGTATAGTTCAAAAACGACCGTCTTAACTCACCAACTTCATCGACTCTCCAAAGCTTCCCTTCGATCCCAAAACACCTCTTTTGACTTCCTTTTGAAGTGTGGTTTGGAGCTTGCATGCTTCAACATAGATTATATGACGCAATATCAAGATGAAGTCGCTGATTGGCTTTGACTCTGTCGTTTTAGTTCAAGCAGGAAAACAGTTCAATTCCCACATATATATATATATATATATATTGTTAATTAAAATTATGAAGTAAATCGCGTATTAAGTTTTTTTTTTCCTAAAATTATAAGGCTTGAATATTAACAAGGTAAATAAACTCATGTTTTTAAGTATGAAAAGGTGAATAAATTTGTTGGTTTTAATTAATTTTAATGTGGCCGACCATTAGGTATTAATTTTACTTACATGTCCAATAGTCGGCCACCAGGAGCTGAGTACTGAATACATATTTTAATGTACTTTTTTTAGTTTATTTTTCATTGATTGGTAGATATAACTTTATATCTACATCTATACTAATATTGTAAAAAAGAAACGTATTTTACGTGTTTGTTTGTTTGTTTGTAGGGGAAACTTTTAGAACTACCGAACAAATTTCAAAAGAATATATTTTACGTATGTTCTACTTTTCCCAAGTAGATGGATGAACAAAAAACATTCCAAACTTGCCCTTTTTGTGATATTGAAAGACTTAGTAACTTGAAATTTAGCATGGTTGTTGCTTTCTAAAAAAATCGAAATTTAAAAGCGTGAAATGAGTGTAAAAAGTTCTAAATTACAATTTGTGCAGAATTGTTAGGAATATAAAACTGAAAGACGTCTTTAAGACGTAAATTATGCACCAGGACAGTTAAAAAAAGGGAATTTTAGAAAATGAAAAAACTGTGAACATTTTAAAAGCATTCTAAATTACGATTTGTATGGAATTCTTAGGGATAGAAATTTAAACATGCCAATTCTGTCATTTTTAATATGTAAACGCTGGTACAAAATAGTTTCTGGGGAAAAAAACGGAATTTCAAAGGGTATAAGACCAGACAAACGTTCTAAAGTTTCGAAATCTGTGATAGTTTTGGTGCTGGAAATTTAAAACTTGACATGGTGGTTAATTTTAAGACATAAATGACCAGCTAGGAAAGGTTTCTAAAAATTTGGAAATTTAGAATGCTGATATGAGAGAAAAATGTTCTGAATTATGGTTTTTTTATAGATTTTACAATATAAACTTGAAAATAGACATGGATAACCTTTTTAATATGTAAGTGGTCTGATTTTACCCGAACAGTTTCTAAAAAATTCAAAATTTAAAAGGAACTAAAAATTTTCTAAAATTGCAATTTCTGTGATACTGTTGGGTTTGAAACTTCAAATTCTGCATGGTGGTTTCTTTTAAGATGTAAACTCTTGCAAAGAATGGTCTCTATAAATTTTTAAATTTCAAAAATTGAAATTATCGGTACGTTTATGATTCTAAATTATGATTTATTTAGAATTAATAGGGATAGAGAATTGATATTCAACACCGGGATTACTTTTAAGTCGCAAATGCTCGCACACAGTAGCTTTTTCTTAAACAAGAAACAAAATTTAAAATAGGGAAATAAATAGAAAAGTTCTAAAATCCAAATTATTTTTTATGCACTAAACCGAATCCAAAATTTCTTTCAGGATAACCCAGGAACGTAAAACATCATGATTTGTGATTATGATTTATTTAGAATTGATAGGGTGATTGCTAGATACATTAATTTGACATGGCTTTTACTTTTAAGATGTAAACGCGCCGGCAGATAATATTCTAACATATTCGAAATTTAAAAGAGTGAAATTAATACAATAGGGTTTAAAATCACGAATTCTTTTGTACTACAAAAACGATTTCAAATCTTGTCCTGGGATAAAAATTATGCCGTTCTCCACTTAAAAACAGGTTATATATTATCTCTGTACAAACGACCTTATAGAACGAAAAATGTTCTAAAATCTCGTTTACATTGAATCCTTTAAGACTAAAGAAACTCCTTATGGTGATAGATTTTAAGACATAAATACTCATTTAGAACTTTCATCAAAGTATTTGATATTTAAAAGAAAGAAACTATTGGAAAGCGCTCTATAATTATGATATTACTCCCAAACTGTCGAGGCTAGAAATTTTAAATTCGACATGCAAGTTTCTATGGGACGTGATGCTCCTAAAGATGCTTCTATTTTAAAGATTTTCAAATAGAGAAAAACGTTCTACAGTTATATTTTTACTA
Source organism: Maratus michaelseni (assembly GCA_963931845.1). Classification (NCBI taxonomy): domain Eukaryota; kingdom Metazoa; phylum Arthropoda; class Arachnida; order Araneae; family Salticidae; genus Maratus; species Maratus michaelseni. The sequence continues at coordinate 114,324,617 of OZ007588.1, forward strand.
TAATTTCTCAAAAAATGTCATTCTAGAAACTTTAAATTTGGCATATAATTAACTAAGACATAGATGCAAAAAAAACAATATTTGTCTTTTTAATTAATTTATTTTTTATTTAAAAGAACAGGAAAATTAAATAGTTTTTCATATCATGTTAAGAACAACTTTTCTGAGCAGTGCGATAAACATAGGTACGAGCAAACATTATAATTAATTCAAATGATATTAATAAATAAACATGATTTCCAATAAAGAAAGGAAGTATTTCATATTCAGCCTTTAGACGTACACAAATGACAATTAAATATAGTAAACTAATGTTTTCCCACTTATTATTTATCGGTGTTTTGATTTTTATTGTGCATAAAGGTACATTAATATTGTAAAAAGAAACGTTTGATTTTTATAGAAAATAAATTCTGAACTACTGAACTGATTTTAAAAATTCTTCTACTAAACGATAGCTTATAAACAGAGTTTCCAAATAGACTGCATCGTATCTGTTTTCTTGGAAGGATGTGGATTCAAATGCGTTCCATCGCATTATTTCAAGTCTCACATTCACCTAATGCGGTTCCAAATGACGCTTATTCAAATTGTGACTTAATCTAGTAATGTTTAATTTATGTCCAAAAGTATAATTTCTCCTAATGTTAATTGATACATAAATACCACTTGCCATATTTCAACCATGCGTGCAAAGCCTTTGATTTTGATAAAAGAAAAACTTGTTACCTGATTGTTTTATCCAATAGTTAGCCGCTCTCTTAATAAGAGGCTAACTACTGGGATTTAGAATCCTTTTCGCAGCCTCTATTAAACTTAAATAATAAAATAAAATAAAACAATGAATCTTTCTGTATGTGGCATTTTTAATTGAACTGCCATATTAAGATTTACATTACACAGAAAATCAATTTGGTTGAAATGTAAAGTGGTATTGTGTTATTAATTTCTCGTAATTTAACACTCATAAAGTAATCATTTATGAGATAATATCAAAAATAAAAAATAAATTAATTATGATTGATGATTTTGACTGACGTTAATTTGAAAAATAAGACTTATGAGAAAAAACTTGAAATTCCCAGAAGAATTTCCAAAATTATGCATTTATACATGGCACTGTCAAAAATGTTTTGCTATTTTTTAAAAGTTCTACTTTAAATTATTTACAACCATCTGGGAAGACCGAGCTATGCTCGTTAAAATTATCTTTGTGTTTAACACGATATAACAATAAATTCTCTGTGCAACATATAACAATCAGTTCTATGTACCCTGATTGGTTAAATTCTGTTTTTTAGAACGTTCTAGACTCTGATTGGTTGAATCATTTATTCTCGCTGTTAGTGGGGTTTTCTAGAAAATTCCTTCAGATTTTGAAAAACAATCTGTTAGCCAAATGTCGCCATAATTTTCGGAATAAAATTCGGAAACTTGACACATTCTTTCATTTGACGGTAAGCATGTGCTTTGGCATTAGTAATCTTGAAAGTCGATTTTCCTGCTAAATCTCCTCAATGTCGCAAAACCTTCACCAAACTTAGTGAAGTTGGTGAAATATTGCCAAGATTGCAACTTTGTTAACAGTCAACTGTTTAACAATTGTCTCAACTTTCATTCACAATGAAATGCATTCACCCGTGGTTAATCCAAAATGACCCACTAATCGAATTTTCTCAAACCTGTGACCCAGCTCAATGGTTTTTTCGTACCTCAAAACGGTGACCCACTAATGAAATTTTCTCGAACATACGACCCACTCCAATGGTCTTCTTGTATCCCAAATTTGTAGGATACAAAACTTAGTCAAAATCGTTAAAGCCATTTATTAAATAAAATAAAAATAGCTTTATCCGCAGGACCCTAAATGACCCACTAATTTAATTTTCTTGAACATGTGAGATAGCTAAATCATCTTCTCATAACCGAAAAGGTTAGAATGGAAAATTAAGTCAAATTTGTTAGAGTCATTTTTCAGGTAAAACAAAAATTCTGAAGTGACCGACTATTGGCTCAGTGATGGCCGAACTTTAGATTTAAGAAGGCCTACTATTGGAGAACTTGCCCTTTTTGAACTTAACTTTGTCTAAAAAAACTATTACCGTGTTTTTTTTTAAATAATTGCTGAAACATAATAAGAAACGTATGTTTTAACATATATCAATGTTAAAAATGTTGTGTCGTTTTAAAAAAAAATCTACGCTAAGATTTATACATATAAAATCAGTTAAGTGGCCGACTATTGGTACATTTACCCTATATCAAAGTTCATACATTTACAAAAACGTGACATTATATTATTATATATTAATCAGGTTATGTTTATACCATGAATTTGAAGAAATGTTACGTCATTGTTACAAGATGATTATGTTAGAAAAACTTTATTAACTTTGATTGCATCTAACAATTATTTGATGTCTTTAATCCACAACAAACTTAAAATAACTCATAATTCAGTGATGATGTTTACGTTTGACCAACAATTGACCATCTTGTAAAGTGTCTAGATGGTGTAGTGCAGGCCTGTCCAACCTGTCAATGAGCAAGGGCACATGTGAGTTGCTGGCAACCAATAAGGGCGCTATTACTCCTCTGGCTCAAAACATGCGACAATATTATCTCACACTATTAGTAGCAATATAGCAATATACAAACATGTCTTATATCATGAAAATGCATCTCATAGTGGTAGACATAGGGCCTCTATGGTTTATGAGCTCCATGTGAAAAAAAATAGAGAAAAAGTCGATTTTGAATAATACATTTTTTTATCTTAAAAAATTTTGTAGGCGAAGATGCCAGAAACTTTAATCTCGCCTATAATATAAAAAACATGGAAATCAGAAATACGTATTGCTAGGTTTTTTAGGACGTGAAAATACTTCTTGACTTCTTTCGGAGGCATGAATTTAATGTTATAAAAAGTACAAAAAGAAAGATAGGCATGATAATGACCTTTTTTTTTTCTTTTTTCTTTTTCCTTTTTTTTCAGACAGATAACCTGGACATTGACAAAAACAATTTTATAATCATTTCTAAACAAAATGAGAAAAAAAAAATCTAAAATTTCAAAAGTCTGGGAGGGACAATTACACCTTTTTACTCATTCTATAAAACAGCCAAGTGCCAGAGTTACAAAGAAAAATTTGAACTAAGGAATGAATGGGAAGGAAAATGCGTAGAAGAAAGGGAGGAAGGAGAGTGAAAACCGCTTATTGTACTAAATTTTATTTCTTAACACATTAAAAAAGTTATTGCCAATTATTACCAATTAAAATCATCAGAATTACACTATACAAAATGTTAAAAAGAATAACTTGAAAATACACAATTATGATTAAATTTCGAAAGTAAATACTTGGTTTTAAATACGTGAAACACGCTTTTAGATATTAAAAAAAAATCTCTGATGAAAACATTTATTGTTTTTTAGAAAGCATACTTTAAAATGGAATTTTATTTTTTGGATGACAGTAACAGGAAAACTTCAGCCAAGAAAACCTTCAAAGGATGTCATGGCGCCCGCGGGCACCGCGTTGGACAGCCCTGGTATAGTGCATGTTAAAATCTCAACCTCGATATTTTTTCACATATATGAAATTTACACAATATCAGTTTGCCAAAATGACTCGCTTTTTGAATATACATTTTTAACGATAATTGTCCTTTTACGTATTTTTAGAAATTTTGTGGAAACCACATCCGAAAGTAATTTCTATTAGTATGCAGTTTCATTTTATGAAGAGTGAAATAGACTTAAATTTATATTTTGTAAAATTATATTAAAATTTTCTTTAAAAATATATCGAATCATGACGTTTTGTTGTTTATGACAAAATTAATTGAAAACACATGAGAATAAGTATAAACGTGGAAAAGTAAAATACAACACAATTATGAACTAATTCAAACAAAATGCTTATTGACTTTTTCCGAATAAAGACATATCAAAAAACATATTCTGTAAAATATTCATTCACATCTTATTGCAAAGAGTGCTGTTAGAAGATTTATGCATAAGCGTTAAAATAATATTTTAATACGTAAATCTGCCACTTTATCCTTAATATTTTACATTTTATTAAAACTCTATTTGTTACATTATATTTATGTTACGTCGCATTATTGTAGTCGAGGCTAACGAAAAAGACAGGCTACCGCGGTACATTCCACTTATCTCTTTTACAGACCGCTCGAGAGACGTGTGCTCTTTTCGTGCACCTTCATTGGTGCATTCGAGCATCACGTGACTCCCGCGGTCTGTAAAAAAAGATATGAATAAAGCACCGCGGTAGCCTTTCTTTTTCGTTAGCCTCGATTGTAGTAAACAAATGTTTGTTGTCATTTCACGTGATGGATAGATTAAACATTTACGTGCTGAAAATTATTTTAAAAATCAACAAAAAATCAATAAATAAATAAATAAATAAATAAATAAATAAATAGAAGTATGCATGAATTCTAGCCAAATTTATTTTTATTAGACGTAGATCGGTCTCCAAACCTGGCTTTGCCTGGCTTTCTGTTGAAAGAAATAATGGTAATAAAGCATATGTTTAACAGAATGTTTCGAAATTTGTAAATAATTGACAAATATTTTTAAAACCTTTCTTTTTTGTTCTCTTTTTAGAGCTTTAAAGCTTTTGTTTCCAAGTTAAGATTTTCTCTAACAATATTTTTCTTTCATTCTAAACTAAATCATATTTTACCCTCTTTTTTTTTAATGCAATTTTCAAATGGATATTAATGCAATTAATTTTTCCGCATTGAATAGCTTACACACATATAATCTGAAAATTAGAATATTTTAAAATGGTCGCTTACATATGCATGCAATATTATTCTTTTGAAATAAATTTAATTGCTGGATAGTGCTGATTAAGAAAGATAGCAATATCTATATTTCTAATTGATCTTGGCTGGGACAGCCTCAGTAAACTCACTTTTAAATGGCCTGGGTTAAGCCGTAACTAAAAATTTCGGCTGCAACAGTTAAAACACATTCCTTCCTTTTTTCTAAGCGGACCATTTTTTTTGGTAATGCGCGATCTTTCATGTGACAAGGTGGTCTATTTCATGTGTTCAGCCTTCCTATTTTGTCTAAATGTCAGTGGTCAACAAGGGACATCTCTGAAAGTTTTATTACCGCTTTTGTTTACACTTACCTTTCTTTTGTTGTTAACAACAAAACCTTAAAGGCCAGTCGAAAGGCTTACAACTTTCTTAGCAAAGAACATATAAACGGATCTTTAAAAACCCGCTCTTGGAATATAACCAAGGAAGAAATCGTGATAGACGATGGTCGTGTTATGGTGCTTAAATGAGTGTCTTTCTTCTTTATTGAAATCTCACATGAAGTCATGATAATGGCAAGTAAGTAATAATTTATGCAAGAAATTGCACAGCAGATTTCAATGGTTAGACAGCGTTTTACAACGTATTGAAAATTGCAATCATCGATTTTTTTTTTTTTATTCAAGAATATTTTACCAAATATACAGGTATTGTACAAAGCTGTTCGAACATTTAAAAAATTGAAATTGCAGGCCTTCCAAGAACATAAAGAAAGTGATATTTCTTGGCAGTTTTTTCTCACTGATATAAATTCCAATTAATTATTGCAAAATTATGCAAAAATTTGTTAAATGCAGTTATTTTTCTTAAACGATAAAGCTTATTATTGCTTTCAATAGCCGGAAAGCAACCTAGTCATAGAGAAACTTTTCTTCTAGCAATTGTTATGCTAAAAATTAGTATTAAGGAAGACATATCATTAGGCACTACTACATTCATTACTGAAAACTGTGATAATATACATATTATATGCACTGAACTTAAATTAAGGAAAATGAACATAACTGTTATTGAATGGTTTTAAAAGGCACATGTTGCAACGTTAGATAGGTAATTTGACAAAGAAGCTTAAAAGTCTTTATGCTGCGCTTAGGTATAACGCAATTAGGTATATGCTATTTGTGATGCAAATCGTAGGAAAGCCACACATGTGACACATAATTAAATGACAATCACAAACATATTAACGCTGAACTACAAACTAATGGTTTTATGATTCATAATGTTAAAAACGATATGTACCTTTCATAATGTAGATACACACAAAAAAACAATAAAATAAAGACCATTTGAAAAAAAAATATTTATGTGTACCAACCACTCTGTAGGCGTCAATTTATTTTATGCTTCATTTTCAAATTTTTCAGAGCAGTCGGTTAGAAATTCCATTATCAAAATATAATCAAATACAAGATGCAGGATGGATTTTGCATAAGATATACAAAATACGAAATGTGTAACATTTTCAATTTAAATAATACTATAATTGTATACAGGGTGATACAGAATTCAAGGTACAAATTTTAAGGGTTGGTACAGGACACTGTAACAAACAATTTTTGTACAGGAAGTCAGCGTCGGAAATCCATTTATGTATTCAAACATACAGGATGTCTCACTCCAATAAAAAGTCGTGTTTTCGTTCAGAACTTTAACAGTAGTGAATATATTTTAACGAAATCAGTAAAATAAGTTTACATTTCATACTAAGATGAGTCTGTTGCGAATGTTGTTAAAATATATTCTCTACTATTAAAGTTATCAACGAAAACGCGACTTCTGCCCTGTAATTTTTACTAAACATATTAATTTTTGACTCTGGTTTCCTATACAATAAATTATTTTTATAATGTCCTGTACCAACCCACTGTAAGCATCATTTATTGAATAGGAAACCAGGGTCAAAAATCCTTTATTTAGTCAAAATTATAGGGCGTCTCACTTCAATCAGAACTGCGATTTTTGTTCATATCTATAACAACAGACTCATCTTTGTTTGAATTGTAAGCATATTGTAAGGTTTTCGTTAAAGTATATTCATTACTATTAAAGTTATAAACGAAAAAGCGTCTTCGTATTGGAGTGAGACGCCCTGTATATTTGACTATATAAATGGATTTCTGACCCTGTTTCCCTATACAAAAATTGTTTGTTACAGTGTCATGTAACAACTCTTAAAGTTTGTACTATGAATTCGGGATCACCCTGTATTTTTAGTCTGTTCAATGGAAGTTTGGTACAGTCACTTTAAAGCTAAAAGCATTTTAATTCCTTTTACCACCCAGTCTAACTTAATTGAACTAAATTGTTTTTAGTTTTCTGTAAAATATCTTAGGCGTACATTAAAATTAAGAATTGTAAATTTGTGGTTTACTAGAATTCTACAAATGAATCCTATTCGATATTAAACAAAATATTTTGTAGTATACATTGGTCGCTTAATTCTTAATAACATCTATACTAATAACATAATGTTTCGTTTTGTGTGATTGTCTGTCTGCTGTCTGTGTGAAATCTACCGCACCTAGAAGTCTGAAATTTTTTGTGAGGATAGTCCAAAACATCTCCTGGTGAACCTCAGAATCAGAATTTTAATATTTTGAAGATTAGCTTAAATAGACCTCATTAATATTAATTACAACTCATTCACCATCGTTTCCAAAATTCCATCTGTTTCTGAAAATGGTGCGAAAATAATCTCAAAAGCGCATAAAGATGTCTGTGTTGGGAGGGAGAAGAAAGATTTCAGGTTCACATGGAAAAGGCTGGACTACCAGAATAACTTTTAACCACGACGTTTTGCAACACGTCGCAATGACAAGAACTATCAGGTCCATCGACAAGAAAATTTGCAGATCTAGATTTAAAAAGAAAATCTCAATTTCAAAAAATTTCATCCACAACCTTCGGAAATATTAAATTAGATTTTTTTTCATTTTTCGACCTATTTACTCTTCCAAAGAGCTCACGGGCGTGATAAAAAATTGAGCCGCGACAGGTGTATGCGATAATGATTCCAAAATGAAAGAAGTACTAAGAGATTTTTTAGGGTGCTCAAATTAACAGTTCTAATTAAGCTACGATTTTAAAATTAACCGTTTCATCTGTTTGAATCCTCTGTTTCCACATGACAAGTTTGTAAAAATTAAGATTATCCGACAATTATAGCCCAATATATTAAATATTTTGCATTAATTTGACTGCAGAAAAATAATTTACTTTAACGCGTTGTGTTCATGAACAGGCATAACAGACAAGATTCCCTTATAGCTTGAATAAAGAAAGATACAAACAAGTAACAAAAAGTTGAACTCGTGTTAATAGACGCTGTATAAAATTATTAAAAGTCTTTGATCTTTCTTTATTGAAAAATTATGCATTATTACATAAAACAGACTGAGAATTAACATTTTCTAAATATCGAAAAAATCCAACAATAAGATTTTATTTTATAAAAATTCTGATTTTTCTGAAAAAGAAGTAAAATCTTATGTGACAATGGGTGTGATAATTAAAGAAATGTTTGCATCGGGGTTTTCTTGAGCAAAGTATTCGTTGTATTTGTGGATATGGTGAAGGGAAGGGTTATTTAATATCGCATTTATTGTACTTCACCGTGCGTCCTCTGGCGGCGTGTTTTTCATTAATTGAGAACTCGTATTAATGAAAACAATTGTATTGCTCTTATTTAGACAAAATAAATTCCATTTAAGAAATGTAGCATTTTTAACTTCACCTGTAACGTTTTATAAATGTTATTTATAGAGAACACCAGAAATTTCCAATAATGATTTTCGTAAAAATTAAATTTATGTTGCTAATAAAAGTACAAAACCCGTGTTCACTTGATGCATACCAACAATCAAAGTAAGTGATTTGTTGTTGTGCACATGAACAAGAGCCCCCCTTCCCCGGCGGGTAATCCTACAAGGTTTCCTCTAACTGTGAATTTTTATCTCGGTTTCCATGGGCCCTATCACACCGGAGTTTGGATGATTCGACTTGCTTTTCCATCGCGTTATAGATTTTAATTCCACCTTACACCGCGAGAGGGTGCATTATTTTCTCGATTTCTGTGGGCCCGATTTTTGGTTTATTCAACTCCCTTGGTACAACAAATACCCGTGTCCGATGTTCGTATAGAACAAATTGCACCCCTAGCGGTGAAAGGAGAAACTAAAGGAGGTGTCGGAGTTTCGTTCGGAAAGTGGTTTGTCTCAAACTGAGTGTGTCCCCTCGCGACGGAAGGTGGAACTAAAAGATTTTGCAACACGTAAATAGCACTCCAACTACACGGTGCCGTCGGCAGCTGGAACACGTGTCGGAGGTTCGTTTAGATCAGAATGCGTCACCTGTCAGTGGAAAGTGGAAATAAAGGATTTTCCGTCGCATGCGCAGCACTTTTAAATAAATAATTTTATATACAATTATTTTAAAAATATAGTATCGCACACATTTTAGATTTGTTTAATTTTATTATCACGGGCCCCGGTAACGCCGAGCGTGTCAGCTAATATATTATTTAAAATTTCTAAAATATAATAACTTTTATTTTTGAACAAAAGTTCATTAGAAATGAAACTAAAAACATATTTATTATTACATATCTTACTTCTTAAATAATGGACATTTTTTTCTTAGAACATCGAGTTGTTGAATTTTAATACTGCTATGAAGAAGAAGGTTACCAAAGATATGAAATCATTAAATAAAAGAATTGTTTTAAATTCCACATAAAAGTTTTAGATAAAACGAATGGTTGGTTGGCTGGTTAGTTGTTGCGGTTAGAGTTGTATATTACCTATAGTTACATCTACAACAGATTAGTTCATATAATGTTACTATAGTTTCTGTTTATGCCAGGCAATAGGAAATATAAACATAAACATGAAAAAAAAAACTTTAAAATTACAAAACAAGTATGAAAAATCGTGCGTCAAGCATAAATTATGTAACACTTTCCAAAACTTGCAAAATAATTTTGCATGGAAAACGCATACCATATTTAAAAATTCAATTTCAGGAATTACCAATAATATTTGAAAAAAAAATATCCGATTTTTTTGTGTAGCCCTGTATATAATGTATAGATTTATATATATACTACGTAGAATGCTAAATCTTAGTTCGGTTAGGAAACGAGTAGCGCAGTCCCCTTCTGGAATTTCCTTCAGTAAACAGAAATATACTCGAAATCTTTTTTGCTGTCCTGTATATGATGTATAGAATTTATACACACCAAGTGATAGGCAACAAATGAGTTAAATTTAAAAACGCGTTCAACAACCGAAAACACACTTCCAGCAATTATTGTTAACAGCCAGTACCGAATTATTTTGCGTGTCCACATAAATGAATATTATACACTCAATATTCTGTAGTACGGCTCTTGCAATGAACATTAGTGATATTATATATCAATATCTGTATGTTTGAAATAGTAAAACATTATTAAAATAAACCGCAAATGATTTTTCTCGATAGACCGTAATGTAACGGAATCTCTGTAAAGGAAATATAAGAGCTATGCACACCGTATTCTATACTAAGCCTCTTTCAGTGCATCTCAGTGATATATATATCAAATTTTAATATGTTTGAAAATATGTATAATCAGTAAAATAAACCGCAAATGATTTTTCCTATAGACCGTAATGTAACGCATTTCTTTTGAGTGACCTTGTAAAAAAAAAAACTAAAAGTGCTACACACTTCATTTTCAATATCGAACATGCCACAAGAAACCTCAATAACCTCGAACATATTTACGTGAGTTAGAGCATGGCAGACAAACTGACAGACAGACAGCTGACAAACGGAATTCATAAATACTTTTCAACTATGTTGCAAAGTGTTAAAAATGAAATAAGAATATCAAATAGTTACAATTTTACGCTCTCTGTCTAAGATCCCCCATGTAAATTTGTGTTGGATAAGCTTAAAGTTATATATGGTTAAAAAAATAGTTTTTAAACAGAATGAAACTAAATTTATTGTATTTAATTTATGAGTTAAAGCCACTAGATTAACACTACATTGTATAAGATTATATTTAATAATTAAAATATAATATTAAAATTTTGTTTCTTTAATTCAATAACTTTCTGTATTTTTAAAATTTTGTTTGAAGTTTACTTAAAAGTCATTAAATTTATATTTGTTTTACTTGAGTTAATATATTTTTTTAAATCATGCAAATCTTACAAATTAATCTTTCAGGAAATACCTCTAAAGAGAAATGCAGTTTCCAACGTCAGTTCTTATTAGAAATTTATGTAGTTTGTAAAATACAGCATACCCTTTCTGCGTGATTAAAACTTCTACTTCTGTAAATAGAGGCGCATATAAATCAGATTTATCAAATTTCGTATTTTCAGGAGATCCGTAAATTTCAAATCTGCTTTTCTCCAGGATATGTCGGCTTCTCTACTTGCATTAGAATAAGACCGCAACGTGTATTAAATCTTTCTCGTATAAGTTAAATCTGCGTGAGTGAAATATTTTCGTTTTCTTAATATATGACATTCTACTTAAGCTGATATATATATATATATTTATTTAATTGGTTTAAAGTAAAATCATTATGTTTATTAATGTATATATTATGAATTATGATAATATTTATTGTAGCGTAACATCCATAAGTCAATATACACATAATATTACTAATAGCGTTTCAATAAAAGAAAGTAAATACGTGTAATTTCCGATGACATACACCAATAATTCATGTACAACATATAAGTTTATGTTAAGAGCTGTTCTCATGTTTGCATACATGGGTAATTGTAAATAATTGTCTGCTAATGCAAAACATTTATTTTTAGTTTTGTATATATTTTTAGTATTGTAATATATTTCGTTTTGTATTATACTGTATTATTAATATATAATGTGATAATTATCGCTTATCAACCCTAATATGTAACATTAAGTGTAAAGTTTACATTTTGTAAGTTTGAACATTGTTAAATGGGAATTATTTTATTTATGAAGTTATATTTAAAGGTTTTATATGTTATGATATAAAATATGTGATGCATTTTAAAAAAAAACTGTAAAATAATATGAGATTGTTAGCATATAAACGCTAAAAAAATACTTTAAAAAAATTGTTTCATTATACTTAATTGCTGAAATTGCATTTATCATCTAAACATCTATTCACCGGAGTAAAAAAAAAATGCTTTGTAATATATAACATTTTCTGTCACTAACGAAAAAATGAAAATTTAGTGGATTTTCTTTTGTGTTTCTTCTCACCCCTTCCCCTTTTTTATAGATAAAAACTTCTTTTTTATATTTTTGATATTTCGAAATAAATCTGCTTATTCTCAATATTTCAAAATTTTGACGTGCTAATTAATTTCAATTTCTTTTGACATAGAATCTGGATAAAATATTTGTAAACACCCAACTTTCTATAATATAAACTACTAGATTTCACCATTCGAAAAAAAACTTGATATTATTTTTTAAACTTGTACAGTTTTTCAAAATTGCCAATAATTGATTGAAATAAGTGATATCACTCAACTTACAGCATCGAAACAATTTTAGCTATTATTTTATAAATCATGCTACCTTAGACTTCAATGTTTCAGCAAATACTGCTAAACAGAACCACAATCTGTAACGTCATTTAATAACATTATTCAATTGATAAGATGCATCGTATCTTTTCTACCTGATTAAAACTTCTCATTCTGTAAATTGAAATACCATATCGAACAGATTTATCACACTTCGTATTTTCATGAGATCCGTAAATTTTAGATATGCTTTTCTCTTGAAAATTCCAGCGTCTCTATTTGCATTAGAATATGACCGCATCGTGCAATAAATCATTCTGAAATAATTCTGCGTGAGAAAATTATTTTCATATCTTAGTAAAATGCTTTCAACATAAGCTAATAAATATTTTAAAATTTGCTTAATATAAAGTCATTATGGTAATATATATATATATATTCGATTTATGATAATATTTAGTATATTATTTAATTTTATTTTGACTTAATATGTATTGTCTAACAATATTAGTGAAGTGAGTATCAGGTATTATTTTATAAATCATAGTGATAGAAATGAATGATTTAATAAAATACTACAGCGAAACATATTTTCTAACGCCAAATTTTATTGTAACATTATTCAGTTGATAAAACATATTCAGCGTAATCATTCTGCCTGATTAAAATTTATACCCATCTGTAAATGGAATTGCGTGTAAATCCGATTTAGAAAATTTCGTACTATTAGAAGATCAGTAACTTTTCAATCTGCTTTTCGCCACGATAGTGCAGCTTCTCCATTTGAATTTGAATAAGACCATAACGTAAAATTTATCATTCTCCTATATGATGACACTGCATGATTAAAATAAGTTCATTTTCTTGATAAATACTTTTATTTAAATATATATGTAATTTTTTAACTGTCTTAAAATGATTTAAAATCAATTTTATTTTACTATTTCTTCATTTTTCAACCCTATTATCTAATACTGAAAATAAAACTCTAGTTCTGAAATCTTAAAATTAATTTAGTTTTTGTAAACTCAAATAAATGTAATTTTTTTAAAACAAATGTATTCTCAAGATATAGCTTCATATCAGTTTAAGTTCTGATCTTAAAATCCTACAATGTTATACAGGGTATCCGAAAATTATTGGACATATTTCAAAATTTTGTAAAACAAAAACTAGATAGTATAGAATCAAAATGTGTTTATTAACTTGCAATAGAAGAACAAAAGTTAATACACCCCGCACTCAGAAAAAGGAATCGATTAAAACTACAAAACATTTTTGTTGAGTACATTTTGGTTGTTTTAGCAAAATTGGAGTAAAATTGAACCATTTTACTTGAATTAACAAAACATTTTTGCTGACGATACAATTTTTTTTTTTTTTTTTGGAATTGCAAAAAAAAAGGGGTTTTTAACATTTTTTTTTTGTTGATTCAAACAAAATTTCCATATATTTAAACAAAATTTGTGTTTAAATATGGGTCAATAAAAATTTTGTTTCAATCAACAATTTTTTTTTTTTTTTTTTTGCAATTCCGAAAAAAAAAATTGTATCGTCAGCAAAAATGTTTTGTTAATTAAAGTAAAATGGTTCAATTTTACTCCAATTTTGCTAAAACAACAAAATGTACTAAAAAAATATGTTTTGTAGTTTTAATCAGTTTCTTTTTCTGAGTGCGATGTGATATCCCTTGGTTACGTGCAGTAGCTATATCCAAGCGGTGCTCGATTTCACTCCATGTATATGAAAGCATCAGATGAGTTATGGACAGAACAACAGCTCTGATATGCTGCATCAGTTTCTGAAAATTAGTACAATGCGTTTGATAGGCAGACAGACAGCGCCCACCCTAGGGACCAGCTTTTGGCTAATGACCAGGACGAACCACTAAGCCTAGGGAGGGAAAAATATTACTATCCGGCGCTATCTACAATAATTACAAGTTAAACTACATTTTTATAAAGTATAAACGTTACCCAATTTTGCCACAAGGCTGGGCGAACGTTAAAATTATTACAATAATTGATATTTTACATAAACTTTAGTTATAGTTATTTATATAGAATTTTGAGATTAACATTATAATGACAATTATTTACAGTCGTACATTTTGAATGCATTAATACGTATACAATAACCTTTAGAGGTATAATACAGGGTGATTTTTTTTAAAGTTGTGAAAGTAAAACCCTATAACTAAAGAACCACTGATCCAAATGACCTGAAATTTCACCAGTATGCTCCCAAAACAATGGGAATTTTTTAGGCGTGGTTAAAAAAACTTAAAATCGCACCGACAGATGGCGCTGTATCTACAGTAAAGTCAGGAGACGAGCTTGCGCACGACACACGCACAGTGGAGATAAAAAAATTGAAGCACACACACGCTGCGATTTATGACTCTCGGGGTACCTAAAGAATACTGTGTATTGTGGTGATGTTACGAACTTAGCTAACCTGAAGGCACGTATTGTGACACCAGAGCCACAGAATTCAGCCGTATACTCTTTGCTTTGTTGTGGAACATGCGGTTTCACGTTTCCAACTCGTAGCTGAAAACGGTGGCCAGCACACTGAATATCACTTGCGTTAGTTTTGCAGTTGACATTCGCGCGTACAAATGCTTTACTCCATATTTTTATTTTGTTCTGTTTCTGCGAAAGTGTTCGCAGTTCCTTTTCGCAATTACTGCATTCTATACGTTTTTGATATGCGTAATAAAGTTTTTTTTTACTCAAAGTACCGTCAATTGTTTTCCTCCCACTGATGATATTCTTTGTTTCTGTTAACTTACAGCGCCATCTGTCGGTCCAATTTTAAGGTTTTTTTTTTAACCACGCCAAAAAATTTCCCATTGCTTTGGGAGCATACTGGTGAAATTTCAGATCATTTGGATCAGTGGTTCTATTGTTATAGGGTTTTACTTTCACAACTTAAAAAAAAATCACCCTGTATATTTTTAAAAATGATTACAATATATAATTACAATATAAAATTCAAACAATTTTATTTACACAAAATAACATTTGGAAATACACTATATACAGTAACCCCTCACCCACACGCGACACACCGCAAACAACAATGCTTCACATATTCCCACATGAAAAAATCTAACGGGATTAAATCTGGAGATCAAGGAAGCCAAGGAATCGGACCACCACGACCAATCTATCTTTTGGTGAAAAATCTAGGAATAGCAATGATGCGAAAAAAAACTTTTCGATACATGTTATTAATACGTGGCATCGAAAAGCCACCACTGTTCTTAGTTTTTTATGATTTCGCAGTGTATCCAATAATTCTCAGACATCCTATATTTGAATGTTTTAAGAAAATACAAGGTGTATCATAGATTCTAATATCAGTTCTCATTATAACATACTTAGTTGATAAAATGCAGCCTACCCGTTCTGCCTGATTAAAATGTCTGCTTCTGTAAACTGCGGTGCATATAAATTAGATTTGTCAGACTTCGTATTTTAAGTAGATCCCTTCATTTAAAATCTGCCTTTCTTCAATATATGTGAGTTTTTCCATTTGAATTAGAATAAGATCGCAACGTGTACTAATTATTTTTTGAATACTCGAATTCTGTGTGAAAGATAATTTTGCATTTTTAATAAAATATTTTAAATTTAATTGATGTAATATATTTTTTATTAAATCAAGGAAAAATGAATTGGTTTATTAATAATTTTACTCTCATTAAAGAGATTTTTTTCATCTATGAGTTACATTTGCCAAGTTAATAATTCATCCATTATTCATAGTGTTGTATAATTAAAATGTAATATTTAAATTTTATTTTCAAACTCAGATTTTTACTTTTACTTTAATTTGAAATTTACAACCCTTTAAGCTATTTGCCCGTATTTTTCAGTTTTCCCAAAACAATTTAAATAGGCTGTAGACAAAAATATTTTTAACAGAGTTGTATTTTAAGATATATTTAAAATAAAGAGATGTAGTTAATTTAAAGAGATGTAGTTAAGTATTTAATTATGAACATTTTTATGAACATTTTATGAACATTTTTATTAAAATGTTGGAAAGCCCTTGGACGCTCAGAGGGTTAAAAATACGTGTACGATTACGATTTTTAACTACAACTTTCATTTCTAAGGATATTATTTCAACTGAAAATTTCTCATAGACTATTTCAGAATTTGCTATGTCATTAAAATGTTCACATTTTATGGATACTGTTTTATACATAAAAATGATAACATAATCGAAATTTTATTTTTTAAATGCTATGTTCTTATGAGATTTGCTATGAGATATTTAAAATGAAAACTCATATAACATATTACAGGAAAACACGAAGCTATCATTGATATTTATTTAATATGCAGAAGTGATCATCGCATTCATAAAATTTTAAGCGCAATAATATTTTCTATAAAATTAGTATTATTTTGTAAAATAAAATAAAAAAAATGCTTGCGATAGTTATTTTGCCAATAACAAGCCTTAACATTTCAAAACCATTATTCGAAAAGTAAACAAACCTTGAAAAATAAACAAACTTCTATTTATTAATAATAAATTCAACATACCGTTTTGTAAATTTAAATATATATAAGGGAATGGTCTTAGTACATAGAGAAGACTGGGAACTAATGGATTATTTTTTGCATTTCATATTGTAAAAAGTGTAATTTACATAATTTCTAGATTTTTTATTTTGACAGACAGTTACTGTAAACAGTTTTATATTCATAGATAAAAAAGAAAAAAATATATGCGTGAAACATAAATTATTAAACCATTTCCAACATAATCAGAATTTTGTAATAAAACTTCATCATTAAATATATAGAAAAATATTCTAAAATTGGAACAAAATTCAGCCTTGTGTATCAATTAAAATATGAAACCATTAAAATGGATCACAGTTTGTGTAATTATTAAAATAGGTGTAAAAATAAAAATGTTTTAAAACATTAAAACCATTTTAAGATGTTAAAAAAATTCATCGGAGTCCCGAGCGCTTTCGACCAGAACCTGACCATTATCAAAGGGGGAGTTGTTTCTCATTTCCACACTTTGATAATGGCCAAGTTCTGGTCGAAAGCATTCGGGACTCCGATGAATGTTTTTACATATTAAAATGGTTTTAATGTTTTAGAACCTTTTTATTTTTAAACCTATTTTAATAATTACACAAACTGTGATCCATTTTAATGGTTTCATATTTTAATTAAAACTTCACCGTTTAAAAAGATGAAAGAAGATATCTAAGTAAACAATTTGGAAAAAGCATAAACCATTAAAATACCGAAATTAAACAATTCTTACCGTCCTTTGTCGGAAAAAGATTCGAATTCTTTTGCGTAGCCCTGTTTATGTTCTATAGATTTTTTTCCTATATCGCTATATATATATATTTAACTTGCTTTTAAAAACCCGTATGCTTTGTACATATTCTACAATATGCTAAAGTTTAGTTCACTCAGGAAAGCCTAACATTGTGGAAAATTCGCTTTCACAATTTTTCTTCAATAAACAGAAATTCACTCCACTTTTTCTCAGCGCTGTACATGATATATAACATATATACACATCAAGGAATGTGCAACAAATTAGTTAAATTTAGAAATGCATATCACAACGAAAAACACTTCCAGCAATTATCACTCATATACTGTAGTACTGTAAATACAGTAGTACTGAATTATTTTGTGTGTCCCTGTAAATGAAAGACAAAATAACGTGTGCACCATGTTCTGCAGTAAGCCTCCTTTAGGGCACATAAGTGATACATATCAATTGAAATATGTTTGAAGTAAAGTAACAATATTAAAATATGTTGCAAAAGAATTTTCCCCATGCACCATAACCTAACGGATTTTTTTAAATGTACCTGTAAACAAATAATAAATGTTACTCAGTTCATTTTAAATACCAAACATATCATAGTAAACCTCGATAGGATATGTCAATTACCTGGCAATCTGAGCATATTTAAGCGAGGGAAAGTTTAGAAAGATAGTCAGACGACCAGACAAACCGAATTCATAAACATTTTTCAAATATGCTGGAAAGTATTAAAAAAATGTCAGTCATCGCTATATATATATTTAACTTGCTTTTAAAAACCCGTATGCTTTGTATATATTCTACAATATGCTAAAGTTTAGTTCACTTAGGAAAGCCTAACATTGTGGAAAATTCGCTTTCACTATTTTTCGTCAATAAACAGAAATTCACTCCACTTTTTCTCAGCGCTGTACATGATATATAACATATATACACATCAAGGAATGTGCAACAAATTAGTTAAATTTAGAAATGCATATCACAACGAAAAACACTTCCAGCATTTATCACTCATATACTGTAGTACTGTAAATACAGTAGTACTGAATTATTTTGTGTGTCCCTGTAAATGAAAGACAAAATAACATGTGCACCATATTCTGCAGTAAGCCTCCTTTAGGACACATAAGTGATACATATCAATTGAAATATGTTTGAAGTAAAGTAACAATATTAAAATATGTTGCAAAAGAATTTTCCCCATGGACCATAATATAACGGATTTTTTTTAAATGTACCTGTAAACAAATAATAAATGTTACTCAGTTCATTTTAAATACCAAACATATCATAGTAAACCTCGATAGGATATATCAATTACCTGGCAATCTGAGCATATATAAGCGAGGGAAAGTTTAGAAAGACAGTCAAACGACCAGACAAACCGAATTCATAAACATTTTTCAAATATGCTGGAAAGTATAAAAAAAATGTCAGTCATAGCTTAATTATTGATGGATAAATAGCCTTAAATTGTGAATATAAATTTTGTCCACGAGACTTGCTTTGGTCAAATGGATTAAATATTTCTAAATATGGAAAGTCAAGAGTTATATTAAAACAAATATAAATTCAGTGAATAAAATCTTACTATTTAAATTACATTTTCTTTGTTTTGTAAACATTATTAAATAAAACAATTTGATTGAGGATTTTATTACCTTACCATGCTTTTATTGAAAGTTATTTGGTAAAATATTATTTTTTAACAGATATAAAAGAATAAGGCAAATTAAGTTTTTTGTACACAAAATGTATCATTCAACATAATTTTTAGATGTAATTAACGGGACAACGTTTTCATATAATAATAATACCTTTGGAGTCCCCCACTTTGCCCTTTAACCATTTTGTACAGCATTTATGCTCATTGTAAATTAACTACTAATTTACAATGAGCAATGTCAATTAATTAATAATTTATCACTAACACAAACCGCATGTTTTAGACTAGATGATTAAAAATCTCAATAATTCTCTGTAATATTGTTAAAAATAGAATTACTTATTGAAATACTCTATTGAAATAAGTATTTATTAAACATAAAATACATCTTTCAGTTAGGCATAGCAATGTTTTACTTCTTATTAAGCAACACACTACTAGTAAAAAAAAAATGTTCAAAACATGTGCTTTTGTGATGCTGAACTGCTATCTACTGACAAAAGCTTGAACATTTATCTGATTTACTTTATGAGAAAAATCACGAGTTTCTTTATCCCCCCCCCCGTCCCATTTATCCCCAGTCTTCCCTAGCAATACATCAGTTTAGGCTTTTAATTTATAAATCATATAATTCTTAAAGTTGAATGTTTAACGAAATACTACTAGACAGAAATGCTGTTTCTAAAGTCAGTTCTTATTATAACTCTATTCAGTTGATAAAATACAGCCTACCCTTTCTGTCTGATTAAAACTTCTGCTTCTGTAAATTGAAGTGCATATAAATCAGATTTATCAAGCCACGTATTTTAAGGAAATCCGTAAGTTTCCAACCTGCTTTTCTCCAGGATATTCCCACTTCTCTATTTGCATTAGAATAAGACCGCAACGTGTATTAAATCTTTCTCGTATAAGTTAATTCTGCGTGTGAGAAATATTTTGAGTTTTTGGATAAAATACTTTCTTCGTATGATTTTTTTTAATGACTTAATCTTTTCTACCAAAAAATTGTGAATAAAGATGTAGCTCCACTTTATTTATTTTATTATATTTCTTAAAAAATGAAGATATATTTAAAAAATATATATTACTAATAGTATAAAATTTAGATAAGTTTTTTAAAATATGTGCAAGAAAATTTAATTTTATTAACAAAAAATAATTTGTCGAAATCTTTCAATTTTTATAAAGACAATTTAAATAAATGCATTATGATCCTTTCTGTGAATGGAAAGAATATTTTAGTTGCAAATTTTTCTTATAACATATATTTAATAAAACAAAATGTACATCTACAGTTGAGAAAATAACACCTTTAAAAATACTTAGCTTCGATTGTTTCGCTGTGCTTTTTAAATGTGATCGACCAAACTATTTTCTATGAAAAGTAAAATCTACTATTATTAATAAACGTATTAAATACAGTTTATATGAAATTTTCTTTAATGGTACTTAACAGTATTGTCAGAGCAAAAAGGGGAAAGGTGAAATCATTGTGATTATTACTGGATTCAGGAGTTAATACAATTATAATAAATTATTTATCTATGGTTTAATTGTATTATGAACAATGTTAAACCGGAAATAATATTTTGTAATTAAAAAAAACTGTAAATTAAAAATTTCTTGAAATTATTATAGCAGTTGCACATATAACTTGAACTTTTATTAATATATACATACATATATATATATATATATATATATAAACCAATCACTGGATTCGATGCACATACATAAAGTATGTTGCTAATTTCGTATACATATTAAAACTCTGTATCATCTGTCGTTTTTCAAATAGTAACACTCACTTTCGACACTTTACAGTTCCTGGGATTAAATCAGTGCGGAGGAAATTTTCTGAAGGAATGCAGTTAATACCAATAGTTACGTTCATTTTAGCACGTTTAAACACGCTGCTGCATCCTAAAGTCTGTTAGTGACGTCAAGGAATGCAGTTACTTAACTCTATTTTTAATATTTTACTATGAGAGCAGCTTTGCAACACTTTTATTTTTATATATATGTTGTACATTTTGATGTATTTTATAATATATATAAAGAAGAAAGTGTTGCACGATTGCGCTCATATAAATAATTGAGGTTAAATTAGGAGAAATTGCGAAACTACGTATAATACGATCTTTAAGCTTGTGTAAGTCATATAAATCTGAACAAAATGTAAAAAATATTGTTGAAATTGTACAGGATAAACCATCTAATATTAAAAAGTAAAATTATTGAGTCATTATAACAATTCGAATTCATTATAACAATTCGTCTTATTTCATAGGCCAAAAACATGGCTTATGGACCCTGATCCTTTATATTAAATTAACTTCAACGTCTGTAGAATTCCCCAAAATCTAAACTGAAACATAAAAAACATTTAAACGTTTTCAAACAAATTTCAGTAGAAAGTACCCTTTTCTCCTATTTAATGATGTAATAATTGAATTTAAGCGATGTTAAAAAATGAGGAAAGAGTAACAAAAATGAAAGACGTAGCATCGTTGTTATTATCATAATGTATTTCTAAAACTATCGTCCAAAAGTGAGCTATTATTTTTTGTAG
This sequence comes from Maratus michaelseni, assembly GCA_963931845.1. Classification (NCBI taxonomy): domain Eukaryota; kingdom Metazoa; phylum Arthropoda; class Arachnida; order Araneae; family Salticidae; genus Maratus; species Maratus michaelseni. Next base: position 114,346,569 of record OZ007588.1, read on the forward strand.
ACAAAAGTAAAGACCGCAATGAAATAAATAGGACTTTGTCGCTAATAAGAAACGCTTGAATATAGATGTCCTAATCGGTATTTGAAATCCTTTATTCATATTACAATAAAAGCATTACCATATTTATATGAGATATATTAAGCAACTACTTTATCATATAATACATATTTATTAAATATACATAAAAATTTTTCAACAAGACACATTATCCTCGTTATTGTATGTATAAATATGATACTGATTATGACTGTAGGTAAAATAAATGCCCTTAGATCACGAATCAGATAATAGAAAGACATTGTGCGAATATTTATCCCCTTAATTAGTAAAAAAACAATTATTAGCAGTGAAAGGAAATAAAATTAAATCGTTGTTCTTATCACCATAAAAATTAAAATAAAAGATATACAGCGCCGTTTCAAATCTTACAAATTGCTCTTTCACCACGTGTAAAAACAACAAGTGGTTGCAGGCAGCAGTAATGATTTTTTGCATTATTTAGTAAGCAGTTTTTACCTTAATAAAATATTATCTGAAGTCTCCATATGATCCTAATTTAAATACAAGATTGCATATGTAAATATTCTTAAAAAACATTTAAAATTTAAAATGTAAAATTTAAAAAAAGTCATATAAATAACACTAAATGTACTTTTAAATTAAATGATTGCCTGCTGAATTTTAAAATATATGTGATATTCTATAAATGATAAATCATTTCTGTATAACACTATGTAGCTGTACAATCCTAATTTAAAAGTTACGTTCTTTTAAAATGTATTCTTAATTTAGCTTTCTACTTTCTACTTTTTTTTAAGAAATCGTATATGCACTAAATTTATAAATTGTACGTGCATTATCATATATCAAAGAGAATGAAAAAAAAAATAATAAAAAAAACAGAAAGCCATATCAAGAACAAACGTAAAAATATAGATAAAAATAATCACGTTGAAAAATAATTCGCGTAGTAAGCTGATATTTTGACATAAAAATAGCTTGTTAGATTGATGAAAATGTAAGTAATCTTTGTAACTGTCATCCTTTGTTGAAGTTGTAGAAATGCTAACTTTGTCTGGTTTTGCGTTCAGAAAAGTGAACTTGTAAATGGATTGGATCAGAAAAGGTCAATACTCCGAGAATTTCATTTTTCTAGTTATATTTGTATCAGGCTGCAGATTAATGGTTCAAATTTTTTTTTAATAATGTTTAGATATCATTTTATTTCATTTGGTGTCTATTAAAGTATGGCTTACATGTCACTCATCATTATGGAAATATATTTTTTTAGTTAAAAATGAGTGTTTTTCATTAATGACTTTTCAATGCAATGATTTAGGGTACTTTTCGGTTAGTCGGGCGCCAGTGAAATATGTACATATATATATATATATATATATATATATATATATATATTTATATATATATATAAATATGTACATATATATATATATATATATATATATATATATATATATATATATATATATATATATATATATATTTATACATATATATATATATATATATATATATATATATATATATATATATATATATATATATATATATATATATATATATATATATATAAATATGTACATATATATATATATATATATATATATATATATATATATATATATATATATATATATATATATATATATATATATATATATATATATGTGTGTGTATGTATATTCATATATATATATATATATATATATATATATATATTCATATATATATATATATATATATGTATTCATATATATATATATATATTCATATATATATATATGTATTCATATATATATATATATATATATATATATATATATATATATATATATATATATATATATATATATATATATATATATATTCATATATATATATATATATATTCATACATATATGTGTATATATATATATGTATGTATATGTATGTATATGTAGATTTATGTGTGTGTTACATGTATATATATATATATATATATCACTAGCGCCCGACTAACCGAAAAGTACCTAAACTTAATGCTCTTTCTCTCTCTATCTGTGTGTGCATAAATATAAATGTGCGCGTGCGTGCATACTGGATATCGCAGTACCAGGGTTTGCACTTAGTTTATTCTGTCAAGAATAGAGAAAAATTACAAAAATCCCAATCCAATCCAAAAAACATTTTTTTGTCCATACTTTAACAATAATGCTGAAATTTTAATGTAATTTGTAGAAGACTTTTCATGTTTTGTGTAAAATACAACTATATCAAAGCAAATGAATGGTGTCCATCCGAAACTAAGCAGCGGCGAAGAGGGCGTTCAATATTTAGGAAATTAGCAAATGAAGGGATTAGAATGACAGTGGTGTAATTCAATATTTAGTAATTTGAGAAATGAAGGGTTTTGTGAAACTTGTCGTATTGACGTCGCATTAACTGGTCCAACTTGTTTTGCCCTTTAGCGACTCTCTAAGTAAACTATGACTTTTTTGACTGTCACACGGAATAGAAATTAATATACGTTCAGAGAAAATATGGTTATCTCAATTTTAAAAATTTCTGTCTTACTCCACGGTCATTCTAACCCCCTCAAATGTGATTGTCCAGTACTACGGTCTTTCAAAATTTTTCGTAATCTCATTACAATACATGCCAATCAATTTCTGTCAATTTATCGTTCAAGTTGTTTCTAGATTTCTTTAAAATATGTTTATTATTGTTATAAAAAATAGAGCACACATTGAAGTAAGACATTCCACATTTCTTCATTAAAAAAAATTATTGTGACCCTAGTTTTCTATACAAACAATGCTGTATACTGTACCATCTCTAAACTTTGTAACCCTGGTGCTGAAACACCCTGTATATATATACCAGTATATAACCCCCGTCAAATATGACGGATTGTTGATCTGCGTTCCTTTTTCATAAGACTTCATACAAACAAACAGCTTGAAGATTTTATTATTGAAAGGTTTTTATTGTAGAAAAATTCATTTTAAAACCGATAGATGGCGCCAAAACAATACTGTTCGCAACAGTGTTCGTTTGTTTATATCTTGGATTCCGATATTTAATCTAGATTTTTAATTAACTTAAAACATTATAATAGGAAATGATATACATGTTTTATAGGAGAAATATGGTGAACAGACATTAATTAAAATAGAAGATATTATCATTTAGCTGTCATATGTGAGCATAGGTTTTTCATTAAGCCTAACATGACGTTTAACTAGGGTCAAGCAGAGTGGTCCCGCCCGGAATGGTTACAGACACTTTCTTGCCTTCGGACTTTATTATAAGTAGATACCTACTAAACAACTTTTAATATTTAAAAAATATATATAAAAGTGTGATAGTTATGTCTAGAAAATGGTGTGATATCAAATATATTTAACCCAGACATGTCCAATTCGTCAACCTCCAAGGACAAAATTAAGCATTACATAGAACGCTGTGGGCCATATTTAAAAAAAAAAATAAATAAATAAATAAAGAGGAGATATATTATTACGCATCAAGCAGAATAAAATTTGTACATAAAATAAATTTATTTTAAAGAAATATTTATGGAATGTCCGAAACACACTATTATTCGTGATTTATATTACTTAAAATAAAAAGAGACAAATTTATAAAATTTCATTGATTTTTTAAAGGTTTCATTATTAATAAAATTGATTTTACATGCTGGTCTTTTAATCTTTATAGTTCAAAACTTTTATTTTTCCGAAATTTTGAAAATAGCAAAGATGTACCAAAGTTCATTACTCACCGTAGCTGAAATACGCCTAATTACGCATGATACTAAGAGAAATTGGTCGACTAACATACATTTACAGAAATTTCGAATAATATTTCTACACCAATTTTGTTCCAATATGGAATCACACTGCATTTGGATTAACTGCAATATTACATTCTAAAGCAACATTTTAAACATCGATCATTAAAGGTGAAGTAAATAGACACATTTCATTTTCGTAATTCTTGAAGATTAGAAATTTTCTTTTAAATTTATTTTTGACTGTATTTTTTTCTTTTAACTAGTATATTCAGAAAAATTTAACTCCAGTGATTTCTGTAAGAATGCCTAGCAACATTTAAAATTAAGTGAATTATGTTTTTAAAAATTGTTTCGAAAACTAATGAATTCTATTTGAAAAAAATATTATTAACAAACAACATGGTAACATTAATAAATTTCTCATGTTGTTTAAGTTTTCTAAAGAGATTTAAAACATAGTTTATTGTCTGTTTGGGGATATTTAAGTGATCCACATACATAATTAGTCAATTTAAAAAAATGTAATCGTTTGTAACAGTTTGAAGTTAAAATTTAAAATATCGTAAGTGGAAAGCTATCAAATATTTGTGTAATGAGGTAACCCCTGTTTATTTTCAATACGCTCATCTCTTTGCGTTTGACAGTTTTAGGTAACATATTAATCGCATATATGACATCTAAAAAATTCAAAAATAATCAAAATGATACAAAAACATATTAGCAAGATCTTTTCATTTTGTTTTTTAAATTTTAAAATTGCTTCTTTTCTAAAAGCAGTCACGGCAGGAGATCTGTTATTTGCATTATAAACTTAAATACTTTTGAAACTAAAAACTGGACCTAGTTGAAACCTCCATCAATGAGTTTAAAAAAAGGTGATAGTTGTACCGAACGTAGCAAAAAATTTCTAGAAGATAATTATTTATTTTTATTTTCACATCTCATTTTACTATTGAAACATTGTGCTGAGTGGAATTTCTTGCATGCGTACTTTCGTGAATTCCAAAGTAATTGTCTTTAAATACTAAAAATATTTATTTCAGTTGATTATTCTGATGTTTCGTCTATATCACCAGTTTTTGAGCAACAGTGCTTATTCAAATTTCTGTAATTTTTCTGAAATCATGTCTTCTTCGTAATGAATGATGTTCATCTATCATCAATTATTCATATTTATTAAAATGGATAGGGAGCTTTCATTTTTTTATATACCGTAATTTCCGGCGTACAATCCGCAGATGAAACAATCATGTTTGAACCCAGAAATTTTATTTTATAAAGTGTTACTTCCTAGATCGTTGAAAATATTTGACTTCAATTATCGAATAAAATGTCTGTGTTGAAACCTAATTGTTTGATTAGCGGATTATATGCCGGAAATTATGGTAAATTCAAAGATGAATATGAGTACGAATATAACAGTAAAAATGAAATAGAAGGAAGAAAGATTGTGTAGGTTTACTATCAATGTCACGTTTACTAAGCTATTATTTTTATAATTGTAAAACTAATTATAAAATTCAAATTCAAAATCCACGTGTTCCTCTAACTATGGGTCAAGTGAAAATGATAGGGGACATTTTCGGGGATGTTCTTTAAAAAAAATAAATAAATAAATAAATAAATAAATAAATAAATAAAACGATAATTTATCTCAAATACACAATTTTTTTTATTTTTTGTGTTATTATTCAATTAGTATTGAACTATTTGTAAATATTAGTATTTGTAAATAATTAGTATATTGTTTAAATTTTATTTTCCTTCTATTAGCATAAGTTTTAGAATTTCTTAAGACATGTCTTAATATTTAATAAAACTGTATATTTCTCTGTAATATGATGTAAAATCAAAGAAAGTAGAAAAATGAAATGTTAGTTTCAACAGAAAAAGATGTAAGAAATAATAACAAAAATTTTATAAAAAAGTATATACATATTTCATATTCAAGGTCTGATACTTTGTTGTATTCAATACGGTTATCTTCGGCACCTATTCACAATATCTTAAGATTCGAATTTAAAATCGAGTTATCTGTCTGGATGCTGTAATATCTAAGACTATATTAAGTACAACTTTAACTCAAAGTTTAACTCAACTTTAACAACAAGAACTCAAAATAAGATCTAATTATTCAGAATATTCAGAAAAGTAAGAACATGAATGCAGATGAGCTCCAGTAACACCGCCACTTAAATACTAGGCTTACGGGTTGGCACAAAAATGGTTGTTGATGTAGGCGGATTCTTTTAAATTTTTGTAAGTCCTTTGAATCTAACACCAGCATTTTATAAAAACGTTCTTCACCTTCTTTAATCTCATTAAATTAAGACAAAGAATACCTAAAATATATACAGGTATTTCATTTCAAGGGACTTTACAAACGCTGACCAAAATCTCCCTACGACAGCCGCCATTTTTTGTGCCAGCACGTAAGCGTAGTATTCCAGGGGGCACTGGACAATAATCTCGTCAACACAATCGGCAAAGAGGATAATTTGCATATCCAATATGGAAAAGGTGTCTCTATAGTCAATCATGTACTGTAAATACATAAATAAAAGAAACACGCCCTTCGAAAATTCTCTGATAGGCGAAAATCCAACCAGTAATTCTAACATTAAAAATAGATCTAACGGAAATAGTTATTTTATACGTATTAATCATATGACACTATGCTATGGAAAAACTTTTACAGACGGCTGAAAGAATAAGAAGACATAACAACTTTTTAATGTTTTTTTTTCTTTTTATCCAAAAATAAAGCTCGGAATATATAGCTCCTATTTTTAAGTGTCAGAAATGTCGTATAACAGGGCTTTTTGCAAACTTTTTTTTAAATTATTAAATGCTGGAAAATAAATGCTGCTATAATGCATAATATAAAAATATATACTATTGTTACGACAGACATATATAATAACGAAAGTTATTGTAAAGGCAAAATATCAGTAAATTTAAATCACGGTATTAAAAAAAAAAAAAAAAAAAATACACTGTGAGTTTGAAATACCAAGTATGAGCGCAGAGTGTGCAATACTGATAAATTTAGATATAATTCCTTCCTGTTTATTTTCACGTCAAACATATTTTGGAATGCGCCCAAAAAAGAGATTGAATAGCATTGAGTAAACGACATTTTATTTATTTTTTTTAATTCCGGACGTCAGAGTAAATATTTTTTCCATCGCATTCGTCCTAATTTATTGATTGGTTTATTAGCTGAAATAAAGTGCAAATATTAGTTAGCTATTTAATTCAGAATGAAAAGGAATTAGGATATTTTTTTTTTTATTGATTGAACATAAACTAAACACTTTAATAATTTACGTTTTTTTTTTTTTTTTTTTTTTTTTTTTAAAGAAGAAGTTCAAGTCCTGATTTACTAGAAAATAATATATGAAAATATGCACCTAAAATACACAAGTTTATATTATTTAAGAATATAGAACATTCATTTTTTTTTCTAATCGACTTTACTTCTTTAATATATTCGTTAAGAGTTTATGGAAGGAGTTTCATGTTACTTCTCAAGTTGCTATACTTTAATTAAAAAATAAGAAATAGTTGGAAACATTGTTTCTTTATAAGTAATGAGATAAAGGGGCCATGCTATTATTTCATTGTCAATTTTATAATTGCCTTTATTTTTGTTGTTAAATTAATTCAAAATATTTTGTGAAAATGTATTAATGTTTTTTAACGCATTTTTCTTTTTACTAATACACATTATATTATTAAATAAACATAAAATTAAAATTCTAAGACAAACGAAAAATAATATATACATTAATGACAGAAATGTTTAAATAAATAATATTGTTAAGCACACTATTATTAAAGATTGTTTTCTGTAAATAGAAGTATGTTTAACTAATTAAAAAAATAATTATTTCAAATTAAAGTTGAGTACAATTAAATATATATATATATATCTTTCAGTAGCACTGAATAGTATTATCCTATAAAACTTAATTAATACATTTTATTAAAACAATTTTACTAGCTTTGATATTTTGAGGAAATTATATCAAATGAAAATATACAGTAAACGATTTATAATCACATAAATTTTGATTATACGAGACACCATGATGTACTCGTACATGTATAAACTAGTCGTTGGAGACCACCGTAATACTTACTCAACATGGATATGCATAATATAAAATATGAAAATAAAACAAGTGTAAACTATTTATGAAATACATTGCAATTCGAATAAAATCGTGGCTGGATGACGTCATAAACTTTAAATGCTTTTTTACAGAATTCCGTAAAAAAAAAATCCTTATAACTAAAATATATCTTTGAATTGAAATTTAAATGAAATACAGGGTCATGAAAAATCGAAGAGTGTGGGAAATATAATTTCAAACATTTCTATAATTATCTGATGGACTTTATTCTTTATGCAAAATTTATTTTTTTATTGTCTTTTATATTCATTCCTTAAAATAAACAATTTCGAAAATTTTTATATACCTTTTATCAGAACGAATATTTCGAGAATCCGAAAAAAAAAATAGTTTCTGATAATCGAGGTTACTGAAATTCAATAAGCTTCTTCCCATTATTACATAATATGTACATACCAAATTTCAAGTCTCTATCTCAATTTGTTCGGGAGTTAGAGCGTTGTTTAGAGGAGACACACAGACAGATGGACTGCATTTTTTTTTTTTTTCTAAAAATATGTTTTTCGGAATCTGCAGTGTCAGAAACGTGTAAATCCGTCAATTTTTTTTTCGATTTTCAAAACGATTACAAGACTTACCTTATAGTATGATGGGTAAGTAACACATTCTGCCTAACGAAGAATTTATATTTAAAATAAAATTATCAATACTTTTTTTTATTTTTCAGACCTTATAAAATCTTAAGCTGCAAATGAAGTAACCTTTTATATATTATTTGAAGTAAAACACTTTCACTTAAATAGCTCCAATATAAAGACGTTAAGTGTCTTCACTTTTCTAATATTTTCTTTTTGTGTTTTTCACATTATTTTTAGAGTACCTAAAAGTGCTTTCTTTTCGCTTCACTGAACGTGTAGCAGTGTATCATGGGTAATAAATAAAGACATTTAAAAAATAAGGCACAGGATTAACTGTAGAACAATGAATTATAATAAATGATGATTAACAGATGAAAAAATTATTTCACATTAGAGATGTTAAAAAAAAAATACATATTGTCATGTAATATTACATTTTTATGACAGCATTAAATCATAACTTTTTTTTCATTAATCTCTTTTACTGTATTCTTATATATTTATTATTATTATTATTATTATTATCCATTATTTCAGTTAAATTAAATAGACGTGCGATTCAGGTTATTCCGTTGAAAGAAGTTAAGGAATTTAAAGATGCGTGAGAGATAAATATAATCATAAACAAATAAGAAATTGAACTAATGAAAACCATTTCTTTATATACAGAATGACTATCATAGTACTTTTTAATATATTATTCTATAATATTACAATTAGAAAACATAATATAATATCTGAATTAAAAATAGGTGTTCACCCGTTAATGTCTCTACCTATATCTATTCATAAATTTTACCAATTTCTCTCAGACATTACTTATAAAAAAGCATGGTCAAAAATTTTCATTAAAAATGTCCTTCATTTAAAAAAATAAAAACAGTCTCTAATAAAAAATTCCACCACCTAACAAAAGCGCTTTCACCCCTCACCAGGGCATCATCAGTTGTGTTCTCTATCCAACTTCCTCTCCTTTATATAGATGACTGATGGCTGTAGAGAGATAGAGAGAAAATATTGAAATCCGATAGGGGGAGCTCTACAGCCACCAGTCATCTATATAAAGGAGAGGAAGTTGGATAGAGAACACAACTGATGATGCCCTGGTGAGGGGTGAAAGCGCTTTTGTTAGGTGGTGGAAGTTTTTATTAGAGACTGTTTTTAATTTTTTAAATGAAGGACATTTTTAATGAAAATTTTTGACCATGCTTTTTTATAAGTAATGTCTGAGAGAAATTGGTAAAATTTATGAATAGATAATATCTGAATGTACAATGATCTAAACTTAAATAAAAATGTAACATTTCAATGCAACAGTGTGAATTGTTATATGTATTCTGAAATAATTGTTTTTTAAAACTCAGTCTGAAATTTATTTTAAAGTATTACAACTCAATTATATATTCATAATGTGACATAAAAAACAATACATTATTTTTAATATTAATGAAAATATATTATATATAAATTTTATCTAATTTTTACAGACATGAATTATTCTTTTATCATAAAACATTTACAACTAAAAGAAATATAACGAACGAATTTCGAGCTAATATCAATGTAAGTACAATGTTCTATTGTTTAAAGTAGAGAGATGAATAATTTCTTTTCTTTTTTTATCCACCACATTATTCGTGAAAATTCCATCCATCATAGTATAAGTCTGCTGTAGTTAACATGTTTCTAAAGCTCCGAATGGACATTGAACGTGTCGGATGTCTAATATACTGAATTAAGATATGGACCGTTTCTTCGTACGAGATAAATGCTATTGTTCAGATTGAGGCAGATGTATGAAGTGGGGTCATAAAAAAAGGCTTTGTTAAAATATATTATAGAAGAAAGATGGATTTAGTGATGAAATCAATTATTTTCCTTTTAAATGTCTTAAAAATGATTTTTCTGGAAATTATATAATGCAATAAATTACTTAATATTATGTGGTTGTTTTTATTATATACTTTTTTTTATGTGTTTAACAATTTCTCATTTTATATTTAGCAATTAAGTGATAAAAAAACATATATAAAGTTATTTTGTTAACAAGCTTATTTTATTAGTGAAAATAATATAACTCATTGTTATACATTTTTTTTTAATTAACGGTAACATTCAATTAAACGTAGAGGTAATTTTATGTTAATGTAATAATGTTAGATAACAGTATAACAAAAAAAAATAATGTTAACTTTAATAAAACTATGAATTTTAAGCCATCCATGAACACTTTATTTGAAATGTTGCCATAGCTTCCATAACAAGTGGCAAGAGTTGTCACAATTTCTATTGTTTAGACATAGAGAGTCAACCAATTTCTGTTCTGCTTTTGCTTGCACCGAAAGTATAGTTACCATCCTTCAGAGTAAGACATGTTGTGGCTATCACGTATCTAGTGATCTGAATTCTAGTTGAATAAAACTATGAATTTTAATCAAAAACATTAGCCATTAATGAACATTTTATATGAAATGTTTCCATAACTTCCATAACGAGTGACAAAACTTTTCACAATTTCTATTGTTTAGAATTAGAGAGTTAACCAATTTCTGTTCTGCTTTTGCTTACATCGAAAGTATAGTTACCATCCTTCAGAGTAAGAAATGTTGTGGCTATCACGTATCTAGTGATTTGAATTCTAGTTGAATAAAACTATGAATTTTAATCAAAAACATTAGCCATTAATGAACATTTTATATGAAATGTTACAAAAGCTTCCATAACGAGTGACAAAAGTTGTCACAATTTCTATCGTTTATAATTAGAGAGTTAACCAATTTCTGTTCTGCTTTTGCTTACATCGAAAGTTTAGTTACCATCCTTCAGAGTAAGAAATGTTGTGTCTATCACGTATCTAGTGATCTGAATTCTAGTTGAACAAGCCCGATCGCTAATGTATGGTATTTAGATAAGTAGCATTACATTGTACGAAGTTGTTCAGATTGAAGCTGATGTACAGTGTGAGGTGATAAATAAAGGTAAAAGTGCAGTATATTATAGAAGAAATGTAATTTTAGTGCAAACAATTGTGAAATCATGTATTTCTCTTTTTAATGTTCTGTAAAAAAATATATTCGAAAAAAGCACTTTTGCAAAATACCCAGTATATTAAATACCCAATTTAAATTTAAAAAATCGCGAAAATTCAATTCGGATAAAATCGTGTTCTTTTCACGTTATTCAGCAAACACTATTCTGAAATAGATACTTTGTGTCTCTGAAATGTTGAACAGTACGTTCTAGTCTGTGATCTGATTGTTTGATCTCGGAGGGGGTATTACTACGCTGTGCTATTTCAAACGTATAATGCTGCCCTAGTACTGTGCACGTGAAAGAGCAGAGATCTTCCTAAAAAATTCCTTCCATCGAAGTATGCATAGCATAAGAGTTATCTAGTAAATCACATTTTTTTTCTGTTATAAGTGTCTCTCAAGGACTGAAAGTAGTTGAAACTGAAAATTAAAAGATTTGAAAAGATAAATTTAGAATTTAAAAATGCATGATTCATGTCTCTTTCTTTCTTTTTGAAACAAGGAGACATGTGTGTAAAAGTTTTATAAAACGAGTTTACGAAAGGAATATGTATAACGATTTTATGAAATGTTTTTATGAAATGAGTATATGTAACGTTTTTATAAAAAGTTTTTATAAAGCACTTAATTAAAGAATACAGATTCAACAATATTTTATGTTATCGGAAATATCTATCGGAAATAAATGTTCGTTAAGTGAGGTTAATATAGAAAAATAAGTAGATATAGCTGGATATTATAATATTAACGTTAAGTGTATAATACCTCCAGAGTATTGTCTTTGCAAAGACGATATTTTAAAATTATAAAAGCTAACTGAAATGTTTATTTTTATGCGCTACCACTAATTCGTGTTCATCTTTTTGTTTGCTCTGAAAAAAAAAAAAATATATATATGAGCTTAGTTTAATTCAAATTCTCGGAAAAAAATGTTCGTTAAGTGAGTTTAATATTGAAAAATAAGTATATGTAGCTGAATATTCTAAATTTAATTATGTCTAAAATATTACATTAAATAATATTATAAAAGTTAAAATTAAGTCTTCCAAAATATAATTGCCTTTTACGTGCTTCTATGCGTACCTTTTTATTATTACATATTTTAAACTATTAGATGAATGCAATTAAGCTGTTACTGAAATTTAATAAAAAGCAACTTGATAAGTTGAGGCTGGCTCCATATTTCTATATATAATGAAAAAGCATGCAGAAATAATATTTAGGAATGGATACAATATTTTTTTTTATTTGTTAAATATTATATAAATTAGAAATTTTCTCTTCTCATATAAATGTTGAAGTAACTTATATAGAAAATTATTTATTTAAAACATACATTTTAATTAAAAAAAAAAAAAAAAAAAAAAAAAAAAAAAAAAAAAAAAAACATTTACTAAATTGTTATTCTAAGTAAAAATTAAAAATTAAATAAAAATTATGATAGAAATACGGCTAAATATTGAAAGTTTACTTTTTGTATAAAAATATTTTGCCTCAACCATGTCCTGGTTCTCGAAAAATTACTTAATAATTCTAAAATATATTAGCTTCTATACCGTTTCAAAATCTTTAGAGAATGATATCATTTGTTTCAAGTATTTAGTTTTTTTTTTTCTTTTATAAAGTATCTACATTCTTAAGTGATAAATGTATCTTTTCGTCATTATTTCGCAAAATTCATCTCATGTTTTCCAAACTACTTGAACTTCAACTACTTAACATTTTTGTCAAACACATTATAAACAACAAAAATAATAAATATGACTTATACAAAACTAAAGTAATTTGTTAAATCTTGTGTGTGTGTTAGGAAAATTAGTTTACTCAAATACAGGAGTCCAAAATGTGTGAAGCCCGATTACAGAAGATTCAATCCCGATTTTATATTTTAACGAATTTTAATGAGAATTTCGCCAAATTAGACACCTATATCCAAGTAGGCTTATTTTATCACCTTGAAACCAGAAGCTGAAATAAAACTACAAATACACATTCTTTGCTTTTGCACAAACAAAAATGGTCATAGATGACATAAAGAGCATTTGTTTCAATAATTAATTTAAATTGCTTGTAATTTAGGTTCCCAAACATGAATTTAAAATTGCTAGCCTCCCTTAAAATATCAATTTAACTATTAATAACCTAATTTCACATAATAACTAATGGAAGTGCTTTAAACACGTGCATGATCTACAAATCCTCAAAAATTACTATTGTAAAGATTTAAGTTAAATATGATAGGAGAATTCGTCCCAGCGCGGAGAAGTTCTTAGCATGATTAAAATTTTGAAAACTGTTCTGACGATACATGTACAGTTAAATAAAGGATAAGAAAATCTTCTTACCTTTTATGAAGTTGCAATCTCTTGTTGTTAATCTTATTTTGTATATATAATATCCGTTTGTCGCATCGATGTTTGGTTTTTATCACTTTCCTGGCTGAAATACTGAATTTGTGTATTAGACGACGCTTAATAAATACACTTGATTTTTATTTAAGAATTTATAATTAAGACTAAATTCCAACCGTACAAACTTTCTACAAACTACTGTTAAAACATTTAAAGTTTCTATCTCAGAGCTTTTTTAGCTCTCAACTACGCGCGTTAAATTTTATAGCAGAAGTAAATATTAAACATTAATGTTCTATCAATAAAGCCACTTGGTTTCTTTTTAGAGGACGTATCAAGACTTTACAGAGTTACTGCTTTGCTTTGCAAGAGATGATAGCAGTCAATTAGCGATAATATCGAACATATAATGCAATTAATGTTAAATTTTCAGCATATTTCACAGACGCACATTAAGCAGAAAAAGTTATTTTCGCCGTTGTTGGTTGATGTTGAAATGTTGAGGGTTTCTTTTCTTCTCTCTCAATGTAACATCTGCTACTTTGATTATTTCCATTCGGAGTGAAATACTTTTTTTATAATCTCGAGATAAAATTAATAATTCCGACAGAATAATTATGAAAATTTCTATTTTTCTTTGCCACACTGTCTTGAACTCATTTTGCAATATCAGATGAAAATAACATTTATTCTATGAAGAAATAAGTACCAGTGCTGCTAATTGATAGCAAAAAACATTTAGCTATGTAAAAGTTAAGTAAAAATGAAAAGAAAAGTAAACAGTTAAGTGTTTACGAAAAATTTTATCGATCCACGTTTGTATACCTCCAGTCTGAAGAGTTTAAGGCGATTTATTTTTAGTCGCAAAATTTGGCGATATTTTGCCATGCACTGCCAATCCTGGCGAGAATTTAACGCTAGCTAATACGACAATGTAGTTTTAAACGTATGTGAGTATCAACATCATGGTTACAACAATTAAAGTAAATTTGCGAGAAAATATTTTTCTAAAGCTCACAAATGAATCCTGATTACGGAAAAAATACCCACCCTAAAAATTCAAACTGCTATATTTCAACTATTTTTTAAGATAGAGGCAAAACAAAAAATGCTCTTTAATTCATGTACCAATACAGAATGCTGAAGTATAAAATATTTTTAGATTTCTGATTTTCTTGTACAGGTTTTTGAATTTGAAATTTTGAAATGACCGCCATTTAAAATAAGATGGCAGATGAAGCTGGTCAAGAATCTGGGTTAAGAACTTGGTCTCAGTCACAATCAATTCGTTTAACAAATACAAGCGTTGTCGCATAACACAATTCAGATTGCTCCAAAATGTCAGATACCATATAATTTGAAACTGCTATAAGTGAGTTATTTCTTAAAGTAGAGGCAAAACAAAAAAAAAAATGCTCCAAAATCCTTGTACCAAGGTCGAACACTTAAGGTAAAAACTTTTCGAATTTCTATTTTTTGTGTATCCTTTTTAATTTGAAATCTTGTAGTGGCCATCATTTTGAAAAAGGCGGAAGAAGTTGACCAATGTTCTCGGTCGAGACCTTGGTAAATCCTGAACACATGATCAGAATCATCCAAATCGGTTAATAAATACGATTGACAGAAATCAGATTGTTTCAAAATCTCAGCCATCCTAGATATTCAAACTGCTGTATCTCATCCCTTTTTTAAAATGAAGACGAAATAAAAAAAAATATTCCGCCATCCTTGTATCAAGATCAAACACTTAAATGAAAATCATTTTTCAATTCCAAATTTTTCTTACATACTTTCCATTTTAAAAATTCAAAAATTATTTTTAAGTAGCCACCATTTTGTAACAAGACGGTGGCTGAAGCTAACCAACGAACTCCGCCGAGACCATGATATGTCCTGTGTACTACATGCTCAGTCCCCTCCAAATATGTTATAGAGCATACACATGGTGAAAGCAATACCGTTCAGTTCATAGTGAATATTAACTATAAAACTCATAATATATCTGGAGGAGTGAGGGATCGGGTGAAGAGGGATTCAATGAATTTAAAAAGAATCGGCTTTTTGTTTCTGTATTCTTCATTTTCCTTTGTTCCAACTGAGTTCATAGAGTTGTACATATTGTGAAAATTGTTTGTCAAGAGTTAATTTTTAATTGTTCATTTTCTTATAATTTACATAATTAAAATTTTCTTTAGATTTACATTTCTTTTAATTGGATTTTCTAGGGTTTTTAGTTTAAGCGGGGGGAAAAAGTGATTATGGCACTAAAAAAATCTTTATTTTGTTATGAATTTTCAGAATTTTAAAATTAATATTTTATGGAATATGATAAAATATTAGTTAAAAATTTTAAAATGGAAATTAATAAGCCTTTAACAAAAAATTAAAATCCTGTCTTAGGATAATAAATATAGTAAATAGTTTTACAGTATTTTTAAATGTATTATAACGATTTTAAATTGTTTAGCGGACAAATCTTGTATTATATGAGCATGGAAATGACACAAATTGAGAGATATTTGGTAAGATATTTGGGCGCAGCAGTGTTCTAAACCTGGAAAACAAACCTTTTTATGGACAAAAATCGTTACAAAACGGTGTTCATTTAGTGTTTATCCAAATTGGAATTGTGTCCATTAAAGAAATTTTACAGAATCTAAATTCGATCTCTGAATATACCCAAAAAGCGTTACGATATACCCATTTTGGGTAGACTTCGAACTTTATTTTGGGTATTAAACCCAACATGGACACCCTTTTTTACCCACTTTTGGTATTAAAGATAATTTTTCCAAATTTGATCATCGTTGCACTGATATAGTATCTTACAAAGCAAGTTGGGTCGTTTCTTACTTCAATTTATAATTTTAATCATCGCTGCACTGATATAGTATGTTACAAAGCAAGTTGGGTCGTTTCTTACTTCATTTTATAATTTTAATCATTTTTACAGTGTGTTTCAAATCCATTTTTCTAGCTGTAAAGAAATAAAACAAATGGTATAATCTTTGGTATATATATATTTTTATACTATTTTATACTATTTTCCATTTATCCTTTTATAATGTGTATTCTAATGTTGTACAAGATTTTAAAAATACACAAGTTTATTTTTATTAAATTTATTATCTATAAGTAAATTAACCATATTAATGGAAAAAATATGGTTAATTTTAATTCATTTAATTTGAGATTGGAATAAATTAATTTAATATTGATTTGATATAAAAAATACAAAATTAAACAATGGTATATAATAAGAAATATATATAAATTTTGAATTTAATGAAAATATAAATTTTATCTAAAGCCCTTATTCTGTTAGCGAATCATGTTATCATGTTATAATTTCAATGTCATTTAAATGGAGTGAAAAAAATATCACAACTTTCTGTTGTTTAAAATAGGGAATCAAATAATTTGCTCTTGAATAAATATCGAATCAATCGTAAAGTTTTTATTCTTCACAGAACATCCTTTGTAGCGAGCATGTTTCTAATGATGTGAATGACCATTGAACGAGCCTGATATATAATATATTGGATTCAGATAAGGGCCATTTCTTCGTACGGAATAAATGGTATTGTTTAGATTGGGGTTGATGTATGATGCGAGGTCCTGAAAAAAGTTTTTGATATAGTGTATCATAGAAGAAGACATCTTTAGTAGAAACACGATGTAAGCATTTATTATCTTTTAAAATATCTGGAATGAATAATCCCAGGTATTATATAATAAAATATTTTTACCGCAATTTATAATTTTAATTATTTTTACAGTATGTTTTAAATCCATTTTTCTAGATGTAAAGTAATAAAACAAATGATATAATCTTTGGTATATTTATATTCTTATACAATTTTATACTTTTTTCTATTTATCCTAGAGATTGGAATAAATTAATTTAATATTGATTTGATATAAAAATTTCAAATTTAAACAATGGTATATAATAAGAAATATATATAAATTTTGAATTTAATGAAACTATATATTTTATCTAAAGCTCTTATCTGTTAGTGAATCATGTTATCATGTTATAATTTCAATGTCATTCAAATGGAATGGAAAAAAAATATCACAACTTTCTGTTGTTTAAAATAGGGAATCAAATAATTTCCTCTTGAATAAATATCGATTAAATCGATCGTGAAGTTTTTATTCTTCACAGAACATCCTTTGTAGCGAGCATGTTTCTAATGATATGAATGGCCATTGAACGAGCCTGATATATAACATATTGGATTCAGATAAGGGCCATTGCTTCGTACGGAATAAATGGTGTTGTTTAGATTGGGGTTGATGTATGATGCGAGGTCATGAAAAAAGTTTTTGATATACTGTATCATAGAAGAAAACAGCTTAGTAGAAACACGATGTAAGCATTTATTATCTTTTAAGGGGAAAGTAGACATTAAAAACCAACTACTAGAATTTTGAATGGATTCATTTGAAAATTGGCCGACTAGTTAATGACAAGCTCAAATAGTCATATTCAAAATTTGGTGTTAAAATAACAAAAAAAGTTTTTAAATAATTCAATTTTTAAACTTAAAATTAACAAAAAAATATCGTATTTCAAAATGCGCATTTCTTTTGCATAAAATTAGACAATATTTATTTATGAGGTACTTTTTATATATTAGAATGGAAGTTGGCTTGAATTGTCAATATTCGCTGAATGTAAAATAAGAAAAAATATATTTTCAAAATTATACCTTGTTTTTTTTTTTTTTTTTTTTCAAAAAAAGTAGCTATTTTTTCATATGCCCAGATATTTGAACATTAAAATACTCCTGATATACTTTTTTTCTGCTAATATTTATTCATTAATATATAGAGGATATACAGAATTAATTTCAAAAGAATCTGATAGTTAGGAATGCGCATAGAAAGTTTCAAAAGTTAGAAATGTGCAAAATTTTCACTTTTGATAAAACAGCATTTTAATTAAAAAAACTGTATAAATATGTAGAGTTTTAACAAAAATGAAAGATCATATCTGTGCAAAGAAGCCTCAGAATTGAAAAATTCTTTTTGCTTCAGATAAATTTGAGCATCTAGTTTCATAATTCTTCAAATATAAAAAATCAATTTTTCAGTCACATTTCATGATTTTGAATGTCCACTGTCCCCTTAAAATGTCTGGAATGAATATTCCCAGGTATTATATAATAAAATGGTGTATATATATATATTAGATTGTTATTCTTGAATATCATTTCTTATGTCTGTAATGCTGTTTTGTGATAAAAGATATTAAATGTATATATATAAGTTATTTTTTATTAAGAATAATAAATAAAATTTATATATTGATTAGATTTAAATAAATTAAATTATAAAAATTAGCTATTACATTAAAATTAGCTAATTGTTAAATTAATTATTTACCAAATATAACATTTTATTAATTATAACAATTAATCTAAATTTTTAAATTATTTATTTTTATTATATAAATTAAATTAATTATTTAACATATTCTAACTAATTATTCAGGCTGATTATTAAATTTATTAATCATTAAATAAGATTATTTATTTTCTTATTAAAATAATTAATTTTTCCTATTTATATAATTTTTCACCAATAAACAACTGTAGTATTAATATAAAACAGATGTCGTTGTTTGTTTAACTTACAATGTATTTTGACATTTTCTATCAGTAAAATTTATATTTATTCAGATGTATAGAATCTCAGTTTTTCCACCTCTTTATGTTTCTTTGAACCAAAATGTGGAAATATCAAATGTTTGTTTAAATTGAAAGCAAACTTGTATTTGCAAGTTGTGTTTGATTTAAATCTCAATTGATTATTATCGAGATTGTTTTGTTTATTTATGGTTTCTACCCAAATAAAATTATTTAAACTATTCTTTTTATTTAAAAATATCCAAAACTATCTTTCTAAATACGTTATACTTTTAAATATGATCTATATTATTTTCAGATTTTCAGATAGATGAAATGCATTATTTCTTA
Organism: Maratus michaelseni; assembly: GCA_963931845.1. NCBI lineage: Eukaryota > Metazoa > Arthropoda > Arachnida > Araneae > Salticidae > Maratus > Maratus michaelseni. The sequence goes on from OZ007588.1 coordinate 114,366,513, forward strand.
TTTATTTAAATCTGAAATATAAGCATTATACATTCATTAAAACTATTGACAAAACATGTTTTCCGATTATTCAGAGTATACTGCTTCAAGCGATTTTTTTTTTTTTTTTTTTTTTTTTTTTTACTTTCAATTGCACAGTTGTAACCTTTTATAACAAATCTATTATTTAAAAATATAACTTGTGTTCATAAAATAGCATCCACAGCGAATACATAGTAGCTTATATTTAAAATAAACTTTGTAGTGATGGTACAATTAGGGTCGTGCTTGTCAAAAATCCAAATAGTGTATTCAAACGAAGTATATGAAACACCTGTATTTTACCCATAAATAATCCTTTATTATAGTGAAAATATTTATTTTTCTTATGTTTTCTTGTGCATTTATATTTGAAAATTTTGTAGTAACCTTATACCTTAATATTATAATTGATGATTGAACGGAATGGATATTTATGTTTTATATTATTGATTTGAATTGCACTTATATTTAGCATTGAAGATTTATTGTTAAAATTTAATTGTTTACAATGAAGGACACTTGTCCGAGATGTGACGCTGAAATTATTTCAGTGGTGGCTGGTATGTTGGCCCCACTCTTGGCTTCTAATATCGCTTGGCAAAAAATGTAAAATCAGAAGTTGCTTGTCGTTCGCATCGCGGGGTATTCTCCATGTGGAGCTCCATAAAAAATCGTTTGTTATTAAAAATGGTTTAGTTACATTTAATAAATTATTTTTTTATAAATCGTTATATTCATACAGTGCATTTGCTTTAATACCAAACACCCATATACTTTATTAAATGAATTGTATTTCAAAAATATATACACACATATATATATATATATATATATATATTTCAAAAATTCCAAATTAAACTTGAAATATACCACAAAATTTAAACCATAAAATGGAAATATAAATGTATAAACCAGAACATAATAAAATATATAATTGAGATAACTAATGAAATGAAAGCTATAAGACAATATCATATAACATAATAAACAGAACATAATAAAATATAAAATTAAGATAACCCCTAAAACTTAACCAAAACCAACAGAAGTAACTAAATAAAATATGAAATAATGAACTAACCAACCCTTCCGAGTGGTTGCACGGTTTGCGACACGCAAATGCAGGAATAAAACTGTTTTTACGCAATTATATATATATATTGGAAACATTTTTCCATCTCTCTATTTCTCATTTTCTATCAGAAGAAGTTTCAAAACTCTTTTCATTAACCTGCAAAAAATGATTTTGTGTCTGAATATTATTTATCGTGTAGCGATATTAGGTCGACTGGGGACATTTTCTTATGGAAAGTCATGAAATTAAAATTGACTTTTTGAATAAATATATTACTATTAAACACAAGTTTCTACTTCAAGTATACGAAATGGAAAATATTTATGTTTTTTATCTACAGCCATAGGATCAGTGATTACTTTTCTGACTTCACTATTTCTTTTTGAAATGCTACTATAAAAACTGATTGGATATTTGCAATTTATTTCATGTTTTGTGAATTTATTTCTTTCAAAGGATAAATTATGAGGTATTTATTTAAGCATTAATGAAAAATAAAAAGTTATTATATCAGCTGCAATCATTCTTTGTTGGAGAACGATTAAATACACCGTGATTAAAAATAAACCAGGTATGAACCGTTTCCTGGTTTGCGAAAGATGTAAAGAATATTCAATGCATGAATTAAGCAAAACAAAATAATCTACTTTCTGATTATAAAAAAAGCATACACAATTATCCAATCCATTATTACATTTTATAATACACAATACTTCTAAAAATTGTACTTTGCAATTTTTGGGTTTATATATAGGATAACTTTCAATTATTTCGTGCGCTTGAAATCCCATTTTAGAAACATTAATTTATTAATAAAAAGTTGGTGAACTATTTATGTATTTAAAATGATATTGTATTACAAGAATAAGTGCAGAGTACGTATGCAAAATAATGTTAAATTCTGTTGAAAATTTGGGTTTCAAGAAGCAACGAATATTGAAGAATGTGGTTTTACTTTTGTTTATATTGCTGAATTGGAAATATAAAACATAAAACTGTTTCAATATAATAATAATAAATGTACATGAAAATACTTTTATCTTTACAACGATAATCATCATGATGCGATTATTAATTAAATGAATTATGCACTTAAAAAAACTTTCAAAATCAGTATTTCATCATTTATTTTTTTATCCTTAGACCGGAAGAGCATCAGCTAAAGTTCCTTTTTTAAATTGTTTTTAGCATTAGTGTATTGGAATCCTGACTAGAGAAAGATGGGGAATAACTGATTAGATGAACTTTTCTTTTAAATTATTAATCATTGGCTGTGATCAAAATAGAAAACATTTTTTCACTGCTTTCCTTGTAAATTGTTGTGGTTTACTCGGAAGAATAAAATCCTAAACATTGTTGAGATATTAAATTCAGCACAAAAGGTATATTCAATGTATATTAGTGATTTTTTTTATTTTAAATTAAAATTATTTTATTTTATCTAGTTGGTCAACCGAAATTATTATGTGTGATGAATTATATACATATAAAGAGACGATCGGGGTTGTTTGACCTGCTTTTTACCAAATAAATCTTAATTTTAGAAATAGATTTTTACATACAATGGCATCTTAGCTTACCACATATAAATAGCTTATATTATATTTTTATAGCGTCAAAATTATGAAAATACAGTAAATGTTATTTTTTGTAATATTTCCCATAACTGTGTAAACTTCACGAAACGTCTCCTGTTGAGGAACGTTTCGACTACTGTAAAGCATGTTTGACCCATTAAATGAAAAAAAAATTATACTCTTACCAGAAATGCTTTTAATTGAAAAGTAACATATATGTATACATTTTTAAATTTCTTTTCTACACTAAAATAATGTCTGTCTGTGTGCGATGGCTAGCGAAATCTACCGTACATAGAAGTAAAAAAATTTGTGTGCGAATAGTCCAAGGCAGGTCCTGATGCACTTTATTCTCAGATTTTTAATTTTTTAAAGGTCCGGGAACCTTGGGGACCCTTTACGTTTTTGTGCCATTGATTGTTAAAAATTGGCGCCTTTTTATATCCGATGTTCTTCGCTTTTGGGGCAATTTCTCTATTTAGTTATTCCCCCCATTTCTACATTCCATCTAAGACACTGGACCCCTGGGGCTAAGTTTGACGGTAACGTTGAAATTTTTAATAACGCCCTCTTTCAATCCGATCTTTCTTATTTTTGGGGTCTTTTCTTCATTTAGTTATTCTCCCATTTCTACATTTCAGTTAGGATCCTGCCCCCTTTGGACCGGTCCAGGGACCCTTGAAATTTTTGTGCGCCATGCATTTCCCCCCCCCCCCTAATTGTGTCACCCTCTCAATGAAAAACTTTAAAGTTAAGTTTTGGACTCCTCCCACATTTCTATATTCTAGTTAAAATCCTGACCGCATTGGGCCCGGTACAGCACCCTTTGAACTTTTTGTCCCCTAAATTGTTAATAGCTTTTCTCCTTTTAATCCGATCTTCGTTTTTAGGGCATTTTCTCTACTCAGATATTCCCCCGTTTCTACATTCCAGTTAGTACCCTGGCCCCTTTGGTCCTGGTCCGGGGCCCTTGAACTTTTTGTGCGTTTGTCCCTCCTCTAATTGCGTCACCCTCTCAACGCATAACTTTAAGGTTAAGTCTTGGTCTCCTCTCCCTGGTATACAACCCTCATATTTTTATTGCGGCCCTAGTGCCCCCTTTTAAGCCTAACTTTAACATTTTATTCTAGTGATTAATTTCGACTAATTGAAGGTCTAAAACTCTAATTACTGGGACCTTCTAAGATGTTTTGTTTTTGGGGCCCTCCTCAAAATTATCAGTTGCACCCTTTTGAGCCTCCCATTTTAGCATCCTTAAATAACATCCACTTCACGAGCTGTTTGTTAACAACTACTTAAGACTTTCAGCTGCTACTTGAACGACAAAGAAAATTTCTCGGAATCCAGATACCACAATTTTTAATAATAATCTCGTTTTTGGGAACCTTGGTGCAGCTTCTTAAAAAAAAAATCATAGAAACTTGAGGTCTCGGGCAACGCCGGGTGGATCAGACAGTGCTGAATAAAAGTATAAGTACTAAAGTTATTTATTTGATCTGACCAGTATATGAGGTTATTCATTCTCAATTTATTAAAATCTCACATTCATAATTTTACAAATTAATGATTATTATCATCAAAATGGAAATGAAATACAATTTTTAAATCTAAACATTTAAAACCACAACCTTTGTGTTTTTGTCATAGTTTAAGAAAAACCTCAGATTAAATTAACGCAATATATTTTGCGAAAGCTGTGATAACTGATATTATGCATAAAATATAGATAGAAACGATATATGTTGCTGCAGTCTGAGTAATTTGTTTGGAACATTGAAGACGGTTGTTTGAATTTATACTTCTCACTATTTAGTAACGCATTTTTGCATTCAGTTTCAATTGAGAAATTGTATTTTGGTACTTCTTAAAATAAATTCATGAATATATGCTATTAATTACTGATATCAATTGATTAATATTCTTTTTTTATAAAGTAAAACCAATTTATTAAAATATGTCCAATGGCACTAAATTAAAATAGGGTGATTTTACCTCTTGTCAAACATTCCAAAAATTGCAGTAGGTCAAACATTCTTCAACTATTTAAAAAGGAATTTATCTATAAACACATGGCAATAACCATACCAATTTCTAAAAAACATTCTTATTTTTATAAAATTAAATAAAGTACTCTAAAATATACACAAAAGTACGTTTTAGAACTTTAATTGCAAAAAGCATAGGAGCTTAAGACTGGGAAATAGAGAATTTATTTTATAGGAGGAAATTTTAAATTTTATATTTTTATTATTACCACAAATGGATGAAAACTACATTAGCTTGTAGAGCTTAAAATATTTGTTTCCAATAAAGGTTTATAATATGCTTCTATCCTGTGCTCATCAGAAAAAAAGGTTTTTTTTTTAAATGAAATAAAAACAGTGGTTCAACATCCCCAATTCCCACCTATTGTATATACATTTCCCAGTAGTATGCTAAAATTATCGCAAATTACTGCGAGATTTAAGAAAGGAACAGAGGTACTTTTCTGAAAGGAACTTCGCTGTAGGTAGCTTAACGTTATGGGGAGCATTCACAGAACAAGGTAACCTTCAAGTAGACTTCGCAACATTAACAAGTAGGTAAGCGTGATCGATTATCGCTCAAAGGGTTTCGTTTAATATTCCTTTCGAAACACTTTATCCTTTCTTTAATAAATCCATTCAGCAACCAAAAAAAAAAAAATCATGTTTTTATAAAGTAAAAATTTACCGGTCTATTTTTTTTTTTATTTTTTTTTATTTTTTTTTAATATCTAAATGCCCGCTGTTATATTCTGTCTCGGATTTTTAAAACGATTCAATATGTTTCTCAAACTCATATATTTACTATTCTTTATTACTCATATTCATACTCACATTGTATTATTCTCAAATATTTGAAAAATTCGTTAAACTTCCAATATGACGTCAGATTCTCTTTTTATTTCTCTATGACGTGACCTGCTTTGTGTACATAAACATACTCATACTCCTTGTATTATTCATAAATCTTAGAAATTTTCCGCTTTATTACTACTATGACGTCAATCATTTTATTTCATATTTATCTTTTTTCAATTGGTGAAACTTTTTATTTCATTTTCACTTTTCACGTGAAAATCGTCTGATTGAAAATTAAATTTTGTAGAAAGAATTTCATGTGGATTTTTAATTTTTGGCATCTGCTATAACGAAAAATGTTTAAATTTAATAAGAAAAGGCTGTTAGAATTTAGGTTTTTTATCTATATTTATTAAAATAATACGAATTTTTCAAATTTTAATATTTTCAGCTCTTCACAGCTGATATTCTGATTTATACAAAAAGTTTCAACTCTGTAAGTTACATAGTTTTCTAGAATGGCTCTGTGACAGACAGACAACGGAGCGGGAGCAATATTGTTTCGTGAGATGAACAAAACCCTAAAAATGGATAGCATTCAGTACTCACAGATATTACATAACAAGTCCACCTTATCCCGTATCTCCGGCGATTAAGGAAAGTAAAGCTTAGTGTTCAGCGCGACAATGCCTCAGTACATAGCAGTAGTAGTACATGTGATTGGCTGAAGCAACAGAAAGTTATTGTTTAGGATTGGGCACCTTGTGCCCCAGATTGAAATCCTATGGAGAATATGTGGGGAATTTCAGTTCGCAAAATGTAGGCCCAGAACAAAAAATATGAAAGCAAAGACGAGCTCCGTGAATCAATATTTTAATCAATGGATGAAATTGACAAACCAACGTTGACAAGTCTTATTAAAAGCATATCATCCCAGATTTATGACATCATCATACTTCACGGACGTCCTTGTAAATTATTAGTTTCCGTTTGTTACCACAAAAACAAACATTAATGTGTTTTTTTTTTTAATATACTGGGGTATTAATGTATGTATACATTTGTATTGGCAATAATCTATTGTATAGAGCCTGTATCTGTATTTTTTCGTATGCTACTAATTAAATATGCATTTTCCCCTTTCCTCTTGTTTCAGTTACTTTCTTATTTCACAAAAGTCAACATATTTTGAAGAATTGTCAAATTCTAAGGGGTATGTATAGTTTTGTATTGCAGTGTATAAAACTAAATCTGCGAAATTTTACACTTTTTTACTACAATTAATTTTGATTAGGAAAATTTGTCACTAAATAGCAAAACTGTGCGATTAAATGAGGCGAAAAATTCCATAAAATAAGATAGGTAACAGGAAAGCGTAAATGTTTGAAGCTATGTAAAAGTGTTTCACCTTTATTTATATTTTGCACATGTTTCTACATGTATTGTATTAATGATGACATGTTTTTACTTGTAATGAATATTACATTTTATTAAAAAATAACTTTGTTCCTATTTAGCCTGCAAGAATAATTTAAACGTAATACGTTATGAAATCTTTACTTGATATTCATTGCACATTTTAGCGTATTCCATAAATCCATAAGTACATTACCAAAAGTATTCCATCCATCATATTAATTAGACTCTTGTGAATATATTTAGAATTTTAAGAACCTCTTAAAATTCTCTTCACGCTTTCAATTTCAAAATAGTTTATGAAGAGGAATTTATGTTAGACAATGCGTCAGCACTTATTGTTCTAATCTGGAGTTAAATCAAATTGCATTATTGCCGAGCTCATAAAGCATCATAAAGTAAATGATTTTATATCCTTAATTTTTGAAAGTTTGAAAGAATTGTCACTAAAATATGTTTTTATGCGTTGAGAATTAGTTTAGCCCATACCCTTAGAATAATGTTTGAACTTTTCAATTAAATTTTCAGCAGGACTGAAACTGCGCGTAAATTTAATACCACTGACAAAGGATGTGAATTATTTTTCACTTTGCTAACCAACGCATAACCAACAGTGGGAAAAATATGTCGAGACCAGGGATCGAACCCGGATTCCGTGGTATAGCGCACCAAGTGCTTTACCTTTTAAACCAACTGGACGGCATCCAGTCTGGCATTTTTCACTTATACGTTGACAAGGCTGCTGGAATGTCACACATGAGCACACTACCCAGTGGCGCCACTGGGTAGTGTACTCATATATGACATTCCAGCAGCATTTCCCACCAAATCGCACTCTTGTACGCCAATAGTTTGATCTTTTATTGAATTTTAAAATGTGTCAAGGACTTTTAGGATACCCTGTACATCAAAGGATCCTTAATTTTTGGATAATTTGAATCTGTAGTACTCGAACCCTGCATTTTTAATTACCATAAAAAATGTGTTTAATAATTTTGGACTTGTGGTTCTGCACTTGGACAAATTTTAAAATAAAGTGAATGGTTTCCGGGATTCAATTCGCCCTTAACCTTTTTTTCCTAAAACTATAAGTTTATTTCTAAAAACATATTTTCAGTAATAGTAATTAATTAGAATCTTTTGAATATGTTTAGCATTTTAAAAACAACTTGAAAGTCTATGAAACGATTTTAAGTAAAAAATAATCTTTGCCCAGGATTTTCTGTTTGACAAAATATCAGCATTTCTGTAGTCTTAAAATGAATAAAATTTTGTTATTGTGGTGCTCGCATTATAATGTAAATGGGTTTTAATTCTTAATTTTTCAAAGTTCTAAAAAATATATATTTTTGAAATCTACAGTGCTTTATTGCAAAAAATTCAATCACAAACTATTAATATGACAGAAGGTACTACTACAGAAGAATGTATATTTTTTCAATATTATAATAGACTATATAAGAATATTCGAAAACTACTGCAAAACGAGGTATCACAATAGAACTAAATATACATAACAAATTTTCAATATTCCTTCTTTTTCTTATCATACATTCCTGATCTGTAAAATTAGTTCCTATTTTTAACACTTTCCAACCTAGTTGAAGTGTTTATGACTTCGGTTTGTCTGCCGTCTGTCCGTCTGTGCGTGCTCTAACTGCCGTAAATATGCTCGGATTGCCCTGAAATTGTTGTATGTTATTGTCATTTACTATAGCATGTGCCCCTATTTCAACTGAAGTGAGTAGCACTTATAGTTTTTTACAGGGACAGTCAAAAGTATTCCGTTGCATTACAATCAATAGGAAATAATCGTTTCAAGTGCATTTTGATGATGTTACGCCATTTGAAACCTGATGGAATTGATATATAATTATGAAAGCATTAAAACATGCTTTTTGCAGAATATGGGGTGCAAAGCAGTAATTATTCATTTGCGGGATCAAACAAAAGAGTTCTGTTACACATTGTTCTATGGGGAAAATCGTTTGCAGTGTAATTTAGCGATATTTCATTATTTCAAACGCAATGAAAATTATATGGATTACTGAGGTGCACTATAAATTGCTTCCTTTAAAGTATCGTTTGCATTGTGTTTATTTACAGGGACACACAAAATATATCGGTTACAATACATATGCGATATTTACAGTCTGTGTGATAAGTGCGTTTACAACTTTGGTTTGCGTTTTTAAGTTTAACTAATTTTTTGCATAGTACGTGTGTGTTTATAAACTCGGTTCTTCATATACAGGGCCACACAAGGGAATCCGCAAGTATTACAGACTTTGGGAGTGAAGTGCTTATAAGGGTAGTTTTTAGTTGTGTTATGAATTTTCCTGCTGAACTATATTTAGTAGACTAATAGTACTTTGCGGAATATAAATAAATTCATATACAGGGCTACGCAAAGAAAAATATACATTGTCGTTTACTGTTGGTAATTGCTGCGAGTACATTTTATGTTGCCTTTTAGCTTAATATGTGGTGTGTACAAAAGTCTTCAGATAATATACAGGGCTGTTCAAAAGATTTCGAGTTCATTTCCATCGATTGGCGAAATTTGTTAAATGTGAATATTCTAATAGAACTAAATTTTATCATACTATATATCCATATCCATTGATCATATACAGGGATGCATAAAGCAATTCGACTACTTTTTTGACACTGGAAGGTAATTTCGAAAACTGTATTTTTCAATGTGGTATATGTTTTCTAAACTGTTTACTTACATATCTTCTTTCACCTTATTTAACGGTGAAGTTTCGGTACAGTTTTCTGGCTGTGTAGGAAAGTGTTTCATAATCTATGCTGGACGCATGATTTTTCTTTCTTGTTATATTTGAAGAATTAAACAAAAAAATAAATATCAAGTATTTGAGTAGCAACACTTGATTATCAATGACGTTTTATAAAGAATTTAGCGAACTTCTTTTTAACACTTGCCAACATAATTCGAAAGTGTTTATGAATTCGATTTATCTGTCTGCCGTTTGTCTGGCTGACTGTCTGTCTGCCGTTTGTCTGCTGTCAGTCTTTCTATCTGTCTGTCTTCCGATTGTCTGCCGTCTGCCTTTCTATCTGTCTGTCTTCAGATTGTCTGCCGTCTGCCTCTCTGTCTGTCTGTCTGTCTACCCGTACTCTAACTGCCTCGTAAAGATATTCAGATTACCATGCAATAAATACGTGTATTGACGTTAACGATGGCACATTCGGTATTAAAACTAACTTGTGTAGCATTTATAGTTCGTCTGCAGATACACTCAAAAGTATTTCGTTATATTGCAGTCTAACAGGAAAATTGTTTTCGGCGTATTTCAAGAATGTTACACTATTTCAAACATATTGAAATTAATATATATATATATATATATATCTATATATATATCTATATATATATCTATCTATATATATATATATATATATATCACTGAGGTCTGCTACAAAGTGCTTACTATTCAAATATGGTATCGTTCACTTACAAAGACACACTAAAAAATTCGGTTACAGTACTTTTTTATGAGCGTTAATTGCTGGAAGTGCGTTTTCACCTGTGGTACGCGTTTTTCAATTTAACTAATTTTTGCACATTAATTATTGCGTTTAAATTCTATAGATCATATACAGGGCTGTATAAAAGATCTCGAGTACATTTCCGTTTGTTGACGGAAATTGCTGAAATGGAATTTTTAGCAATGAGTTTGCACCTGTGGTGCGCTTTTTTAAATTTAACTAATTTTTGCACATTAAGTATTGCGTTGAAATTCAATAGATCATATACAAGGCTGTACAAAAGATATCGCGTACATTTCTTCGTTGACGAAAATTGCTGAAATGGAATTTTTAGTAATGAGTTTCCAGAGCGAACTCCATTTTAGCATTATCTGTAGTATATATATACAAATCAATAGATATTTTACAGGGCTGCACACAATAATTTAGATTTTTTCCCGTTTATTAATGGTACTTTTTGAAATTGGTTTTAAAATGTGACATGCGTTTTCTGAATAGTTCATTTAGACAGGGGCAGGCTTGTTGAGCTCAAGTCAATTGGTAGGCATCCCTTTCTGGTTGGAATTTGTTTACTGAGTCATCATTTCTCACCTTACTAAACTTTGAGGTTCTGATTTAATATTCCGGATGTGTTAGAAAATGTTTCATACTCTATGCTGAACTGTAAAAAAATGGGTCGATCTACTAAAAAAAAGTTATTTTTTTCTCATTGATCCTTGCAATTACTAAAAAAATGATTCTTTCTCAATTACAAGAAAATCTGTTAGAATTACTAGAAAACAGCTAGCAACGATTCCGGTTTACAATACCGGTTTCTAAAAAATTCTGTGGAATACAAATTTACTAAAAAAAATTTTGTATCATCAGGAATTATTTTACAGTGTAGACAATGATTTTTCGTTTTTTTTTATTACTCAAAGCTGAAGCATAAATGAAGTGACAATAATGAATTCCAAAAAATAAACTTCCATTACCACATGCAGATAGTAACAAAAATAACTGTGAAGACAAATTAATAGTAAATATAAAGATACGTCTCATTATTGGGGCATTAAGACAGGAAAAGGTTATTTTTTTCAAAGGACAATAGGGATATCTAAATTCTTATAAAAACAAATTGTAAATTGTACGCAAACGTAACAAATGAGGTGTATTCGTACTATAACTAGTTTCATAAATATTCAGATAAAGGTGCAATAGTTGTTTCACTCTTATGCAAAAATGCATGAATATATAAAAAAGAATCATGTGCAGATTTTCATATTATAGATATTAATTTTATTTTACGAAATTAAGTTTCAGTCCACTTTTAGAAACACTTAATTACAATTCTGTTACATTAAAGTTATACTATGCGCAAATATCCAATACAAGACAATGTAAAAATAAAAATCCTTGTTATTATTTCAGTGAAATGAATTATATCGTCTGTTATTATGTCATGAATAACTACCGTAATAAAAAAAAGTACATTTTCTCTTTTGCTGACATTTACTAAAAATTTAAGATTTGAAAATTTCGGAACTTGAAATCCATATTTAGAAACTTTTTACATTTAATAGCTATTTCTCCGAAACATCTAAGCAAAAAACGGTCGGTATATTATATGATTGCTATAATTAAACAATTTTAGTATACAAGTTTGTTTTTTGAATTCAGTAATACGGAAATAATATGACTCCATATTAAATATGCAGTAATCACCATGGCAAACGAGAATCATTACCTATCATTGAATAGCCTTTTCATTGATACAATTACGCATGATAGGATTTAATAGAATGAAGAAAACTTTTATTAATATCTTTTTAAGTTTTGATTCGATTTTCTAAAAATTTGAAATGCCTTGACAAAATTGTCAAACAATTATATATATTAAATTTCCGATCTTTCGGTTGGGTAGTTTTTGTGCTTTTATATGCGGACAGACGGACAGACGGTCGGGCCAGACGACAACTATAGGTGCTGCAAATTTATATATTTACGAACGCACCTAAAAACATGTATGTTTATAAATTTTCCTGACTTGAACTGTCGAACAAATACGCTACTTTAATATACTAACACTTTTTTTTAAATTTTCTTACGGAAAAGCTAAAACAGCTTATTCTCTAATGAAAACTGTAAAACGAAACACTTACAGAACACAAAACCAAAATTTTCTATTCTAAATTCAAATTTAATTATTTTTCTTCCCGATGAATAGAAAGAAAAACAACTGAAAATACTTTAATCTGAATAGTTTTGTTTGAAACTGTTGCATTTATCTTTTTTATTCTGTTCAAAACGTGAACTTTAAATTTAACTTGCTCAGAATAATTTTATCTATTTTCATGAATATTTAGTAAGGGGGCTTACCTGAAAGAAATTACCTGAAAAAAGGTATAATTTTTCATTCTATTAATATCAATTTTCTGACAGATATAAGTTATGTGCATTGTTTAAAAAAAAACACTTTAGCAATGGAATTATTTTACGCCATTTATACTTTGCACTGAAATGAAGGATTCAAATCACTTTTTTTTATAAAACTCTTGAAAGTCGTATTGCATCTTTTGTGCATTTAAAGTAACAGTGCATCTGATGATAACATTTTCAGAATGCTATTTGGTTTAAAAAAATATTTTCAATATGTACATTTTTTATGTATGTGCTTATTATTGTATTAATATGTATAGTATATATTATTTTTTAAAGAAATATATCCGTGAACCTGATGTCGGCTGTAGTCTGATTATTCGGTTGGGTAGTTTTTGCGCTGTTATATTTGGGTACACAGACGGACGGACTAGACGGCGACTATAGGTGCTACGAATTTATATAATTAAGAACAAGCCTAATAAGCAGTGAATTTAAGTGTATGAATGCAGTTTGTATAGTACAAATTTAGATTATATTTCCTTTCTGTTTACTTTCACGTCAAAAATACTTTGGAATGTTGCCAAAATAGAGATTGATTATAACTGAATAAACGACATTTTATTTATGTTGAACGCCAAAACAAATATTTCTCCATCGTAGTCTTCTTCACTTATATTGATTGACTTAATAACTGAAGTGAAATACAAATATCGATTAGCTGTTTAATTCACAAGGTTAACCGAATTAGGATATATTTAGTAAAACATATATACTTTAATAAATTACGTTTACTTGTTTAAAAAAAATCATGGAAAGGTATCTACTGACACGAGAATAATAGATGTCAATTTAGATAGAATAAGATGTATAAAATTACAAAATGTGTTTCATTAACAAAAAAGAAATTAATTATTTTTATATATACGTTTTATTCTTATCAATAGACATTTAAAATATTTTTTGTTAATATATTCCGAAGTCTTTTTTTACAGTTTATTGAATATGTTTCACATTTCTTTATAAATTCCTACGTTTTAATAAATAAATAATAAATAATTAAAAATATTATTTCTTTATAATAAATGACATACGGTGGTCATGCTCTAATGTCTAGTTCACTTTTGTATATGCCTTATTTTAACCAATGCGAAATATTTTGTGAACATTTAATTCTGTTTCCTAAAAAATATTTCTTTGTTGTTTATATGTATATATTTAAATATAAAAAATAGAATTCTGAGACATACGTATTAGAAAATAAAATTACATTAATGAAAGTCCTTTTAAATATTTAATGGTGTTAACCAAAATATTACTAAAATTTTCTTCATAAATAGAAATGTCTTTACGCAATATGAATGTAATAATTTCAAAGTACTGATGCAAACAATTAAAAATATAATTCTGTTTCACTAGCATTAAAGGATATTCTCTTATAAAAATTCAATAATATAATTTCCTAAAACAATTTGAATAGATTTGACATTTTGTAGAAATTATATGATCTCATAAGAAACACTAAGTACGTGATTAAAAATTACATAAAATGTGATTAGACATGTATAAAAATATTTTGTCTAACGGAAAATTTATATTTGTAAAAAAAAGTGGCATATACAAATGAAATTATTAAATACAATTTTTGTATTTCGCTTTGAAACCTAATAAAATTTTAAGTTGCAAATGAGAAACCATTTATAAGTTGTTTGAATTAAATCGCTTTCACATAAATATATGAGATATAAAGAAGTAATAGTACTTTTCGTGTTTTTCACATTGTTTTCCGAGGTCTTTAAAGTGCTTTCTTTACGTTTCGCTGAACTTGTCTCAGAGTCTCCTGGGGCGTAAATAAGGAAGTTTAAATGTTAAGGAACTAGATTAATTTTAGATCAATGGATTATACAGAATAGTGATTAATAGATAAGCAAGTTATTTCACATGAAATATTGTAACAAAAATCACATATTGTTCTATAACATTTAATTTTATAATAGCATCAAAATATAATTTTATTTTTCATTATTCCCTTCTTTTACAGTTTATATACAGGATGAACCAATTTTGTTTGAAAAGACAAATAACCTGCCACGAAATCTTAGATTTTAGGAAGTTTAAATATAGATAAGGAAGTTTAAATGGTAAGGAACAAAATTAATTTTAGATCAATGGATTATACAGAATGGTGATTAATAGATAGACAAGTTATTTCACATGAAATATTGTAACAAAAATTACATATTGTTATATAACATTTAATATTTTAATAACATCAAAATATAATTTTATTTTTCATTATTCTCTTCTTTTACAGTTTATATACAGGATGAACCAATTTTGTTTGAAAAGACAAATAACCTGCCACGAAATCTTAGATTTTAGGAAGTTTAAATAAAGATAAGGAAGTTTAAATGGTAAGGAACAAGATTAATTTTAGATCAATGGATTATACAGAATGGTGATTAATAGATAAACAAGTTATTTCACATGAAATATTGTAACAAAAATCACATATTGTTATGTAACATTTAATATTTTAATAACATCAAAATATAATTTTATTTTTCATTATTCCCTTCTTTTACAGTTTATATACAGGGTAAACCAATTTTGTTTGAAAAGACAAATAACCTGCCACGAAATCTTAGACAGTGTTAAATTGAGAATACCTTTAAATACATTTATTATAAGAATATTTAAATAAATTAAAAATAAGTATCAATTACATTATCTTTTAATTTGATTACAGCCTTCAAATATGTAGGAAACTTTTTGAAGTGAGTGGAATATTCTGCTGTTTAAATTAAAGAATGAAATAATTTGTTTTTGGCTAAATATTGACTGCATAAATCGTAAAATTTTCATTTTTCATACTAAGTACTGTAGTATTCACTATGGCTATCATGTTTTTAATGAAGTGACGGATTAGTTATCTCATCTAATATCTAATATTTTGGATTAAGATAGCGACCATTGTTTGGTACTAAATAAACTATTTGTGTAGATTAAGGCTAATATATGACGTCCTAAAGTGGAAAGCCACCAAATGTGTGTAGAATAAGGTGCATGTGTTTATTTCCCATACGTATATCTCCAAACTATTTCTGGAATTTAAGGTACGAATTCAAACGGCATTGTCATATCTGTTTTAATCACGTATCTTGATGTTTTACAAAATAATCAAAATTACACTAAAATAGTTTTTTTTTCATAATTTAAAATTACTTGTTTTATGACAATAGGCCTAACACGAGTGCTATTAAATGTATTATACTTTATTGTATTATTATATTTTGAAACTACAAACTCTATTCAGTCAACACATTCATAAATGAGTTATAAAAAATTCGGTGACTTAACAAAGCAATAAACGCATAAGATAGTTATAATAATTAAAGAAGCAGTTTATACCTTAAAAATTTTAAGTTGTCTCCATACGTGCCTAATTTAAAAAAAGATTGAATTTGTAAATAATATTTAAAAAAATGATTTAGAATTCGATCTTAAAAAATAAAAGACGTAGAATAGACGCGAAATGTTCAGTTTTGATTAACCCTATCACTGTGCTATCGAAACATGCCCTGTTGTTGCTCAGGACAAATATGCTATATATATTTTTTAAAAATGTACCACTTATATTCGTACAGTTTAATTTTTACCTTGTGTTACAAACATTATGATATAAGATGTCACCGGCTGAAACTACTCAGTGAGTGATGTATTTTTTGACAACTTGTTGAAAGTACTTGGGGTCCGCAGGGACCCCAAGACATAGTGATAGGGTTAAATGACTGGCTACTGCATTAAATATATATCATACTATTTTCTCAATCCAATACGTTATGTCTGCTTAGAACTATATAACTGACAATCCTAATTTAAGAGTTACTGTCTTTCAAAATATGTTCTTTATTTAGATTTCAACCTTCTAAAACCTTTTTTTTATAAAAAGCATGTCATATTCACTAAATTTATAAATTGTAAATGCAGAATCAAATATCAAAGTGAATGAAAAAAAATGATAAAGCCATATGAAACGGAAAAATACAGATAAAACTGATCACGTTGAAAAATAATTCACTTAATAAGCAGATTTTTTGACATAAAAATAGCACGTTAGATTGATGAAAATGTAAGTAATATTTTTATCTGCCATTTTGGGGAAATTGTAGAAATGCAAACAGTGTCTGGTTTTGTGTTTACAAAAGTAAACATGTAAACAAATTGAATTACAAACGGTTATTACAACGAGAATTACTTTTCTTGCTAAATTTATATCATGCTCTTGCTGCTTATGCTTAGCCATCATTTCTTTCGAAAAATGAGGAACTTTTCAGCGTCTTTTCCGTAATATAATTAAAATAACATTTTGTATAAAGTATACTGTGGACAATAGAAACAAATAATTTACATCTACAGAAAACGGACTCTTTGACGAAAAATATAAAAATATTGATTAAGTGTTATTAAGAACAATTGATTAGGAAAGTAATATGCAAATGTGAAAGTGCGCTGAGAATGCGCTAAAAGGTAGAATCATGTTTTCAATGAAACACCTGCGAGACGAAACGTTGCCTCTTTATCCATTTTAGTAGAAAAGAAAGTAAAGCATATTTTATGCCCCCTACAATTTAAGGAAGCTATAAAGCAATAAAGGTATCTAAGATGCTTATGACGGGTTGAAATATGACCTCATCCTGAGAACACATGTGATCAGTTAGCGAAGCGTATGCAAATTTGGACTTTCAAATGATGAGTCGGTTGTCTGCTTATTGGAAAAAAGTGTGGACCAATGGTAGCAGCAACTAATAAGGAGAAAGATGTTAGTTTTGTCACTCCTCTATCAAAATAAGAGTTGTAATTTTTAATACAGTATGTCTAAAGTTTCAGTAAAGAATTGAAAATGACTTTGAACATCATTCAACTCAGTATGTATTGAGTCCATCAAGGATGTTTCTAATATTCTCTTAATTTAGTAATAAGTCTTCTGTCTAATGAGTATGTTTAAAAATCCTTACATTTAAGGATATTCGGAGAATTTCTTCATTTAAAATATAATGAGACTATTATGTCTAGTTAATGAGAATATGTATTTCTCTAATAATATTTAAATTACGAAGACATCTTATTAGTGATGAGTTAATCATCCAATGTCGTATAAGTAATAAGAGTGAATGCGAACCTGGACCGCAGGTAGTTATCTGATGTCGGCTTCTGCAGCTATTATAAAGTTATGTATATCAAGGTATGCTTTACATAATTTCAATATTGAAATTATGTAAATGAATAAATGCAATGTTGTCATAATAGTAAAAATATATACTATCAGTGCGACATACCTATGATAACAAAATTAATTTTAAAGGAGAAAAAAGAATAGTAAATGTAAAGACATGTCCCATTATTCCAATGCTAAACCGGAAAAGGTTAACATTTCACTTTTTTTTAAAGGATGATAACGGTATTTAAAATTTTAAAAAATAATAAACGACCAAATAATAATAATAATAAATAAATAAAATAATTATTGTGTTTGGCAAACGCATTTTATTTTCACTAAATGCAGGGGCATAAATGGAATGCTGTAATAAAAGTAAAAATATATTCTATCATTGCGACACACATATAATAACAAAAGTTATTTTAAAGGGGGAAAAATAGTAAATGTAAAGACATGTCCCATTATTCGGACGCTAAACCGGAAAAGGTTAATATTTCACTTTTTCTTTTCTAAGACGGTAACGGTATCTAAATTTTAAAAAAATAATAATAAACGGCCGAAAAAATATAATAATAAATAAATAAAATAATTACAGTGTTTGGCAAACCTATTTTTATTACTAAATGCAGCGACACAAATGCAATTTTGTCATAAAAGTAAAAATATTACTATCATTGTGGCACATATATAATAACAAAAGTAATTTTAAAGAAGGAAAAATAGTAAATGTAAAGACATGTCCCATTATTCGGACGCTAAACCGGAAAAGTTTAATATTTTACTTTTTCTTTCAAGGACGTTAACGGTATCTAAATTAAAAAAATAATAATAATAAACGGCCAGTTATAAAAATAAAGTACACGAATGTTGATTGTACAATACTGATCAATTTAGACATAGTTCTTTTCTGTTTACTATCATGTCAAAAATACCTTGGAACGCGGCCAAAATAGAGATTGAATATCATTGAGTAAACGACATTTTTTTGTCTATGTTGGACGTCAGAGCAAATATTTTTACCGCATTCTTCTTCATTTATTGATTGGCTTATTATCTAAAATGAAATGCAAATTTTTACAGCAGAATGCAAAAAAATTAGCATATATAAAATAAACACTTCACTGCTAAAATTTTGCAGCAAACTGTCTAGTCATTTGACCGTTTTTATAGAAAACTGTTACAGAACCGTAATTTAACAATATTCTGACAATAATATGGGCAATACTGTGGTCAGAACAGAGTTAAATTACGGTTATGTAACCGTTTTCTATAAAAACGGTCAAATGAATGGACAGTTTGCTGCAAATTTTTAACAGTGTTTAATAAATTACTTTTTTTTGTAAATATTAAATTCAATTATACAAGTTCTTATTTACAGGAAAATAATATATGCTGACGCACTTTAAGATATACAAGTTTTTAATATTTGTTTTATTAACAATAAAGTTCATCCATTATTTTTCCAACGACTTTTTATTCTTATCAATACATATTTAAAATAGTTTTTTGTTAATATATTCTGTAATCCGTACATGTTTTAGAGTTTATTGAACGAATCCCATATTTCTTCACAAGTTATTCTGCTTCAATAGAAGATTACAAATAGTTGGAAACATTGTTTCATTATAAGAAATGAAATAATGTTTCCAGGCCATCATTCTTTCTGCCATTTTTGTATTTGCCATTATTGTTGTTTTTACATCAATTCGAAATATTTTGTGAACATATATTAACGTGTGCAAATGCATTGTTTTTATTAATATGCATATGTTATTAAATGACAACAACAACAAAAAATAAATAAGAAAAAATGAATAAGAAAATAAATATTACATTAATTAAAGACTTTTAAAATACATAATGGCGTTAAGCACAATATTGCTAAAGGGTTTTTACATAAATTGAAGTATGTTTAATCAATTAAAAATGTAATAATTTCAGATTGCAGTGGCGAACAATTAAAAATGTATTTCTGTTTTAGTAGCATCTAAGAAAATAGCAACCCCTCCCCTCCCCCCTCCGAACAACAACAACAAAAAAATATTTTCCCAGAACAATTTGAACAGATTTGATATTTTGTTGACATTACATCATAAAAAATCCTAAAATAAATGATTAAAAAGGATATAATATTTTATTATACATGTATAAAAACATTTCGCCGTACAAATAATTTATATTTGTAAAAAAAAAAAAAAAAATCATACATATGATATTCTGCTATATAAAATGTGTGTTTATTTTTGAAACCTTACAAAATCTTAAGCTGCAAATGAAGTCACATTTTTACCTTCACTTAAATAGCTGAAGTATAAAGAAGTTAAGTCTCTTCATTTTTCTAATATTTTCTTTTTGTACTCTTCACATTATTTTTAGGGTATCTCAAAGTGCTTTCTTTCCGTTTCGCTGGCAGTCTCTCAGAGTCATCTAAGGAGTAAATAAAGAACTTTAAAAGTAACTGTAGATCAGTGGATTAAGTAAATTATGATAAACAAAGCGAAAAATTATTTCATATGTAAAATTGTAAAATAATAATATAAAAAAAAACATGCTGTCATGCTATATTAAATTTTATGATGGCAAAGAAAGATAACTTTATTTTTGCATTCTTCTCTTTAACTACCTTTTTTAACACTTTTCAACATAGTTGAAAAGTGTTTATGAATTCGGTTTGTCTGTCTGTTTGTCCATGCTATCACTTGCGTAGATATATTAGGATGGTCATGCAATTGATATATGTTATTTAGGTTTACTATGTTATGTTCGGTATTGAAAATGAAGTGTGTAACACGCATAGTTTTTTTTTTTTTTTACACAGACACTCAAAAGAACTCCATTACATTACGATCTATAAAAAAATCATTTGTGGTTTATTTTAGTGTTGTTATGCAATTTCAAACATATTTAAACTAATATATATCACTGAGATGCACTAAAAGAAGCTTACTATAGAATATGGTGTGCATAGTACTTATAGTTTACACTTTTAGTTACAGGAACATCCAAAAGAATTCAGTTGCATTAAGGTGTATGGAAAATATCGTTTGGGGTTTATTTTAATAATGTTTCACTAATTCAAACATATTGAAATTGATATAGTATATCATTAAGGTACATTACAAGAGGCTTACTATATAATATTTTGTGTGCAGCATTTCATCGTTCATTTACAGGGACACTCAAATAATTCGGTGCTGTATGCTGGCAACAATAGCTGGGTGTGCGTTTTCAGTTGCTGAAAGCATTTTTAAATTTAACTCATTTTTTATATATTTCTTATTGTTATTAATATTATTATCCATTATATCAATTAAATTAAATCGACGACACATTCGAGTCATCCCATTGAAAAAGGTTATGGAATTTAATCATATGCCAAAGCGAAATATAATCACACATACACAACAAATGGAACTAATAAAAGGTATTAAGTTTCTTTATATAAAGAATAATTTTCATAGTACTTTTTTATTATATTATTCTATACTATTACAATACGAAAACATAATAATATATTGAAAGTATTGAGTATGCAATGATCAAAATTTAAATAAAATTATAAATTTTTACCTCAAAAGTATATATTTTAAGGTTGATTCTCAAATTATAATTTTATCAAACAAAATCTTAAGTTTATTTTAAAATGTTTTAACGTAATTTTATAATAATAATGTAATATAAAATAAATGAACATTATTTTTAATGTTAATGAAAATATATTATATATGCATTTTATCTAATATTTATATGCATTAGTGATTATTTTCTCATACGATATTTACAATTGCTTTTATTCCAATAAAAATGCAAGAACAATGTACTTTTACTTAAAATAGAGAGTTGAAAAATATCTGTTTGACTGAACAATATTTATTATTATTTTTTAAGACTTTATAAAATCTTAAGCTGCAAATGGAGTCAATTTTTGAAGTAAATCACTATCAGTGAAATAGCTCCGATATAAAGAAGTGAAGTCTCTTCACTTTTCTAATATTTTCTCTTTGTGCTTTTCACATTATTTTTATAGTATCTCAAAGTCCTTTCTTTCCGCTTCATTGAACATTTGGAAGAATCTCATGGAGAGTAAATAAAGACATTTAAAAAATAAGGTGCAGGATTAACCAAAGATCAATGAATTATAAATAATTATAAATAAAAGATGAAATAATTATTTCACATGAAAGATTTAAAAAAAATTCCATGTTGTCATGTAATATTACATTTTAATGATAGCATTAAAATATAACTTTCTTTTTTACATTAATCCCTTTTACTGTATTTTTGTATAATCCTTCGTCTTATTATTATCCAACATTTAAGTTAAATTTAAAAGACGTTCTATCCAAGTCATCCCATTGAATAAGCTTAAGGAATTGGATCATATGTGAGACCTCACAAGGAAGGTCTCCATAAGCGCATACGTAGAAATTTTTGAAAAAATTACAGAATGTTCTTCTCATGAGGATATATACGTCTATAAAAAAATTTCTGCGGAAGCTCGATATAACGTCAGTAAAAAATATGAACATTTCGTTTATTTGACGATGTATCACCCGTTGGCGACAAAATAAAATTAACCCTTTCAGAGGCAAAGTACTTATGTTTCTAAAATGTTGAAATCATCGAGTCACACTGGGATTTAACAACAAATTTATTTCCAAATAAGTAAAAGATTTTCTTCACGTATATTATAAACGTAAAATTGGATTCCAAAAATCTGGTGTCATTGTGGCATTTAGGAATTAAAATTAAGTGGGATATATTATATCCCACCGCCATTCAAGGTGTTAAAAATTACGCTTTTATGACAAATACTTTTCAAGGAAAAACCTTTTCATACTGAACTTGTTTATGCATGTTTAACTTACTTAATAAATAAATTTTTATAACTACAATTTCGTTTACACATTTATATGTATATATAATAGAATTTAACGATTGTATTTTATGATTTAAAACAAAATTTAAATTGATAAAAATTGTTTCAAGTTCAAAAATAAGCCCGATTCTGAACATTGTCAAATCAAGAAAGTTTTTGTTGCTATGAAAACAACGATTTCTTCGATATAGAAATGTACAACGAATCCGTTTGTCATCGGGCTTTTCCTTTTAAAATACATTTAAAAATTACTTGTACAACCATTGAAGACATTTAAATTAGAAAAAAATCGTGGAATGGAGGATAAAACAATAGGCAAAATTTCATTCAATCGGTAATAAAAAGCAAAAAACAAAAACAAAAACGTGATTGATTTATTTAATCTGATTTAAAAAATATTTTAAAGTAATGTTAATGCAAACGTACAGAGAGTTGAAAATGTTCAAAGCAAAATGCAAACGATTCTGGTATCATGAGCCATAGATTTAACCCATTCGTATAATTTTTTAAGCTTATGACAATTTTATGCTTTCAAAGTTTTCAAAAATCTCATAGACAGATCTCATAACAAGAATTTCTTCAAACTCTTCGCTTACTTTAATATGCCTTTCAGATTCATATATTTTTAAATTTTCGATTGTTAACTAAAAGTGAAAATAAACATACAGATTCAATAATTTAAAAATACAAATAACTTAAATGTCAGCTTCGCTATAACATAAAATAGATATTTGCAGCTTCCAAAACATAAAACATATTTTTTTCAGTTGTAAAAATCAATAACTGCAACGACTAGCAGCTTGTATATATTATACTAAATACTTCATCTTTTATGTTTAAATTCCTTAAATTTTGCACATTCGAATAATCATTTTACAAGCAATTTAAAGTGCGTTAAAATCGTTTGGGTTTGGCGAAAGAAAAATGTTGCTAGCCAAATCGCGTGTTTTTGCGCCAAATACACGAAAGTATTTTATTTTTTGTAGATATTCTACTAGGATTCCGCAGCTAAATTTCACTGTTCTTTTATTACATGCATGTGAAGCTTTATTAGAATTTTTTTTCAAAATTTTCTGAGTATGCGCTTTAAGGAGATCTTCCTTGTCAGTATAATCATAAACATCTAAGAAATTGAACTAATAAAATGCTTTAAGTTTCTATATATACAGAATGACTTTCATAGAATTTTTATTACATTATTCTATAATATTACAATAAGAAAACATAATATTATGATTGATTATGTACTGATCTAAATTTAAATAAAAATATAAGTTTTCAACGAAACAGTACGAATTGTAAGATGTGTTCTGAATAATAATTTTTTCAAAAACAGTCTGAAACTTATTTTAAAGTATTATAACTCAATTATATAATAATAATATGATATAAAATAAATTTACATTATTTTTAAAATTAATGAAAATATACCGTAATTTCCGGTGTATAAGCCGCGGGTAAATTAAGTATGTTTTTAACCATAATTATTTTTCTAGACATAAATGCTAATAAGTGCCAAGATGTAACACGTTATATTTCACTAAACACAATTTCCGATCCGAAACTGATTTATTTGAGCCGCGGCTTATACACCGAAATTACGGTATAAATTTTATCTAACATTTATACGCATTAATTAATTCTTTTGTCATAAACTATTTACAATTGAACGAATACAACGAACGAATTTCTAACGAATATAAATTTAGGTGCAATGTTCTATTGTTTAAAATAGAGAGTTGAATAATTTCTTTTCAGCTAAATATCGACTGTATTAATTGTAAAATTTCATTTATCATAGTAAGTCTGCTGTAGCTAGCATGTTTCTGGTGCTCTGAATGGTCATTGAACGTGTCAGATATCTAATACACTGAATTACGTTAAGGACCAATGCTCCGTATGGAGTAAATGGTCTAGTTTAGATTGAGGCTGATGTATGATGTGAAATCATAACAAAAGGCTTTGTTATAATATATTAAAGAAGAAATATAGCTTTAGTGCTATGAATCGTGAAATCCTTTTTTTTTTCCTTTAAACGTCCTAAAAATAATTATTATGCAAATTATATGATGAAATAAATTAGTTAAAATTTTCCAGTTGTTTTTAATTATGTACTTTTTTATGTATTTAACAGTTTTCAATGTATATTCTTATGAACTAGGGGGTAAAAATCATACGGAAATTTATATCATTTTATTGAGGACAATAATATAACTTATATTTATACTTTTTTTAAATTTACGATTACATTCAATTCAATGTAGATATATTTTCATATTAACGCAAGATTGTTATATAAAAAACATTGGTATAAAAAAAAATATTTAATTTTACCTTTAATGAACATAAATTTTAGAACCAAAAATAGTACCTATTTGTGAACATTTTATAATGACATGTATAAATAGATTTTATAACGAATGACAAAAGTTGCCAGAATTTCTATTACTTAAGATCAGAAAGTCAAATATTTTTTATTCGACTGTTGATTGGAACAAATGTAAAGTTTTCATCCTTCACTGTTAAGTCTGCTGCTGCTAGCACGTACCTAATGATCTTAATTCTTGTTGAACGATTCTGATAGCTAATGTATTGAATTAAGATAAGGGCCATTCCTTCGTACGAAATAAATTGCTTTGTTTAGATTCAGATTGATGTATAGTATGATGTCATGAAGAATGTCAAAGTTATAATACACTATAGAAGAAACATAGCTTTAGTGCAAGCAACTGTGAAATCGTTTTTACTCTTCTTAATGCTCTGAAAAATATACATAACTCCATAGCAGCACTACTTCAAATTGGTCTAATTGGTCTAAATTTAAATATGGTATAAACCCAAATAGTAGTTGCTTGTGAATATTTTATAATGACACATTTAAATAGCTTTTATAACGAATTACAAAAGTTGTCTTAATTTCTATTGTTTAGAATTAGAGAGTAAAATATTATTTGTTCGGCTATTGACTGGATCAAAAGTAATGTTTTTATCCTTCACTGTTAAGTCTGCTGTGGCTAGCACGTACCTAATAATCTGAATTCTCGTTGAACGAATCTGATATCTAATGTATTGAATTAAGATAAGGACCTTTCCTTCGTACGAAATAAATGGCTTTGTTCAGATTTAGATTTATGTATAGTGTGAGGTCAAGAAGAAAGTCAAAGTTAGAATACATTATAGAAGAAATATAGCTTTAGCGAAAGCAATTGTATAATCGTTTTTACTCTTTTTAATGCTCTGGAAAATATAAACTCTATAACAGCACTATTTCAAATTGATCTGATTGGTCTAAATTTAAATATGACAGAAACCCAAATCGTATCCTTGTTAGGTCATTCAACAAACAGTATTAAAAAATAGATACTTTGTATCTATCAAATGTTAAATAATTTGTTCGATTGTTCTGTGTTCTGTGGGAGGAATACTTACTGTGCTGTGAAGTTTATTTAAGCTAAGTTTCAAGCGCATATTATTGATGTCAAATCAAACGTAATATTAAATAAATTTTGTTTGTTTTATTTTTTTAATAAACATGTTCTAATCTGTGTTCTCGGAAATAAACTTTCGTAAAATAGGTTTAATATTGAATTATAAGTAGCTATACATGAATATATAATATTAAATATAAGTAATATATAAACTATATACAAATAAAATTAAGTATACCCTCTGGAGGGTATACCTCCAGAGAAATGTAACGACAGCATTTTAAACTTAGAAAAACTGAGTGAATGGTTTATTTTCATATGCTATTATTTTCTAAGTAGAAAATAATATATATTTTTTTTATATATAAACTAAATTTTATTATTTTTTTTAAATTCTCGTAGATAAATAAATAGTTTTGCAGCAGTTTTGAATGTGTTAAATGAAAATTTAAATTATTTAGGGAGAAAATTTTGTTTACCATAACCTTGAAAATGACCGAGATTGGGGTGTAAGATATTTGGGCTCATTAATGTTCTGAAAAAACTTGTTTATATAATAAAATGGGTGAAAAGGGTATTAATTTAGGATTTTCTCAAAATGTAATTGTATCTATTAAAGGATATTTGCAGAAAATAAGTTCGCGCTCTAAATAAACGCAAAACAGGGTGTTCATTTAGGTTTTTTCATAATGTGAGCTCATTCCCATATTACAGTTTTGACCATTAAGAGACTATTATTTAGTGGATTGGCGTCTCCTGATACAGGCAGTCACTTGTTTTGATTGAGATGGTATTGCGAGAAAAACATCTGTGTGCACGCGGTGACATCTGTAGACTATTTTAATTTAACTTTCGACGAATGCATGTGCCCTTTGGAATTTGTTGGTTTTCTGCATTTAGCAGCAGTTTTATGCACATTTTGGCTTTTCTCGTCGGCCAGCAATGTTTTTGAGCAAGTGAAAATGTCTGTATCGTTGGATTTGGTAGGATCTTGCCCAAGAGGACGACAAGCCCCGCTACTATCACCAGAAAGAAGTTGCGCTCCGCTTATGACGTTTACTTAGAGCTGAAGTTTGGTTTGG
Organism: Maratus michaelseni; assembly: GCA_963931845.1. Lineage (NCBI taxonomy): Eukaryota > Metazoa > Arthropoda > Arachnida > Araneae > Salticidae > Maratus > Maratus michaelseni. The sequence goes on from OZ007588.1 coordinate 114,393,908, forward strand.
TAAAATAAAGATTGTTTTGGCGGCCACGGGCTGCTTTAATTTAGACATTTAGCAATATTGCAGTAAAGCTGAGGTAGCCTGCGCATCGAAGCAAAGTTAGCTCCGAAGTTGTAAAGTTAAGATTAAAAGGGTTAAAGAGCTCACCTGTGCCTAAGTGAAAGTTTTATTTAGTGTGTTTTTTCTGACAATATAGTAAAGTATAGTACTCGAGTGAGATTATTTAGATAGTATTTCATCAGTCCGAGATAAAATTCTGTGAATGAGATTTAACCATCGTCCTTCCTCTTAAAGTTTTTAAATAAAAGCTGTTTTTAACTTATTTCCTGACTTCTTTACTGAGCTAGAAAGGGTTTACTCTTAACCAGCACGCCACAACTTCACTCACGGAAAACACCCGCTCGCTAATGTTAATATTATGGGACAAACAGACAGCGCCCACCCTAGGGACCAGCTTATGGCTAATGGCCAGGACGAACCCCTAAGCCTAGGGAGGGAAAAATATCACTATCCGGCGCTTGCTTCAATAATTAAAAATTAAACTACTATTTTACAAAGTTTAAACGTTTCCCAATTTTGCCACAAGGCTGGGCGAACGTTAAAATTATTATAATAATTGATATTTTACATAAACTTTAGTTATTGCTATTTATATAGCATTTTGAGATAAACATTATAATGACAATTATTTACAATTGTACATTTTGAATGCCTTAATACGTATACAATAACATTTAGAGGTATAATATATTTTTAAAAATTATTAGAATATGTAATTACAATATAAAATTCAAACAATTTTATTTACACGCAATAACATTTTACGGCTTGTAACAATTGAATAGTGTTTCGTCCCTTTCTGAAGCCAAATTGTTGTTCATGGCAGTGATTATTAGTTTCAAGGTAATGTATTATTCTGTGTTTAATTAATCTCTCCATTATCTTTCCCAGCATCGGGAGAAGGCAAATTGGACTATAGGAGGAATGGAGCTTTGGGTTTTTATTGTTTTTGGGGAAAAGTTAACCTGGGCAATTTTCCAATTTGCTGGTAAATAATTTAAAGATAGACATTTATTAAAAAGATCGCGAATAAGACCTATAGTTTTTGATTAAAAATCCATCAATTTTGTCATAGCCCGGAGCTTTAAGATTATTCTGTTCTGATAGTGCATAATTTATTTCTATAGTTTAAAACAGTGGTGGGGTGGGAGAATTTTGTGTTTCCCTTCCAAAGTCAGATAAAGGAGGGCCATGATTTTCTTGTGTTGAAAATAGTGATTTAGCAAGTTTGTAAATGTATCTGAAATTGTGGAATACATATTAGAGCCAGTATGTGTCGTATGTAGAGAATGTTGGTTTGTTGTATTTTTTGCTGTTGCAATTTCGAATGTTTTTCCAAATTTATTAATAGTCTGTTTACAAAATGTTTGCCAATATTTGGCTTTTTCTGATTTGATATGTTTTTTATGTAGTGCTCTTTCTTTCTTTAGTAGTATTTTCCATTTAGTATCACCTGTTCGTTTAAATCTCTTATTTAATGCGGCTATTTTATTTATGTGGTGCTTCAGAGAGGAGTTCCACAATGTAAGTGTTGTTTATAGTTTTAATTGTTTCTTTTTGAGAGTGGATTTACATGTTATTAAAATATTATTGTTAAAGGTATCTAGCCAGTTGTCTAATTCTTGTGTTGTTGTTATAATGTCAAGTTCATTTTGTAAGTCGGATACATATTTCTTAAACTTTTTGTTAATTTTTTTAAGTTCTATATTTGGTTTTAAATCTACCTAATTTTATGTAGTTAATTGAAAGTGCTATAGAAAATCGAATGTATCTGTGGTCTGACTTACTCATATTTTCTACGTCCACATACCACGTCTGGATTCTCTCAGAAATGTTCTGAGAGCACAACGTGACATCCGGATTAGTGGCACAGGGATTGTCAACTTGTCCAATGAATGTTGTTGGTGCCTCAGAATCATTTATAAGGGTCAGTTTTCTAGCCAAGAGCAGGTATGTCAATATGGATCCCCTGTTATCCTCTTTCGGATAACCCAGGAGTGCCAAGTGGGCGTTAAGGTCTGCACCCAGTATCAGGTTTGTCGTTGGGTTAAACTGATCTGGCCATTTCATATCCTCAAGTAGGTTACTTTTCTGTATAGAGTACAATGATCCCACTGTGAATCTTCATGTTGTTGAAGTAATATTGACGAACACTGCATTTTCATATGAGTAAGTGTAGATGGCTGGAACATCCGGTCTAGTTATCACAACTGCAGCTGTTTGATTTTTGGATGTAAAGACATTCCATGATGTTGATGGAATACCCCAAACTTTGTTTTTGATGTGGTAATAGTCTTGGATGAGTAATATTGTAATTTTATTTTCATTGGCAAAGCCCCACAGATGGTCTGTAGCTGCTCGACTGTTTTGTAGATTAATTTGTAGACATTCCATATTGCCGCTAAACGGTGCTATTGTTGGTATATGTTGAAATTGTATATCGGCTTTATTTAAAATATTGAATTGGAAAAGCTATTTTTAACAAAGTTATTTCTATTGTAGAGATGATATTGATATATGCGACATTGTCTTGTGTTTGCTGCATGATGAAAGTCATTTTCTGTATCTTTACAGTTTACACATATGTGTTCTGTTGGATTGTCTTTTACTTTGCACTTGTCCGAATCATGAGACTCCGTGCAGTACGTACAGTACACGCTCTTGGATATTGACAATTATTTGATACGTGGCCGTATCTCTGACAGTATCCACAACGTATTACTGGGTGATAATGTTCAATCCTACACGAGTTGAAGGCAATAAGGGCTTTTCCTTCATTCAGTAGATAATTGGCTATGTTGGCTTCCACACTTAGAACAAGTTGATGTGTTTTAGTTTTTTTCTTTGAATGACTTTAAAAATAGTTATTGGTGTTTCCATGTTTTTAACATGCCTGTTCACACATGTGCTCACACATTAACATGTTCTATTATTGCTTGTGTCATTTCTTCCTGTTCTGTAATGTTAGGAATGCCAAGTATTATAATTTTCTTCGTGTTATATGGAGTATATTGAGTTTCTATAACATCCATCAATGCTTCAACTTTGTCAATGGAGGTCCAAAGAGCTTTTGTTTCTTCTGGGCTGTCAGATTGTATTATCAGAAGATTTTGATCACGTGCAGGACTGCATACAATACGTAGAAGATCTTTATTTTCTTTATCTTTTCTATTCAAAATATCATTTATTGTTGCCATTGACATTGTCGTGTTTGGATTCTTGTGTAATAATACTGCAGCTTTAGAGATGGTAATTTTATTCCTTTTTGCGATATTTTCCTTCATTGACTGCTGCAATACTTCTGAGTAACTAGTTTGGGATATATCTATTTTTGCTTGTTCCATAAGTGAGTACTCTCCCGTCTGGTCCATTTTTTCTAATATTTTGTTCGTCTTTGTTTCTATGTTTTCCAGAGTTTTTTGAAGTTCTTCTATTGATGCAATGCCCGTACTTATTGTTAACCTCTGTGGTTTTTGTTTTTCTGATTTTAATTCCTGAATTTCGCAGAGTAGTAATGGAGCAGTTGTTTATAACATCTCATTTAAATTTCGATATTTTTAAATGCTTTTTAGTATTAGATAGCTGAGGTCGATCTCTACGCAGGCCGTGTTTTACTTAATCAAATTTTTTACTTTTTTTTTTCGATGAGGATACTTTTACTTTCGTAACCGGTTCCGAAAGTGAAAGTATCTGTATATAAAAAAAACAAAAACTCGCATACGAAATCGAAAAACTAAAAAACGGCCAGCATAGAGATCGACCTTAGCTATCCAATGCAAAAAAAAATCATTTAAAAATGCTAAAATCAAAACGAGTTATTATAAAATAACTGTCCCATATAATTAACATTAGCGAGCGGGTGTTTTTGAATGAGTAAAGTAGTCTTCTAGGGATTTTTCTTTTAAAAAGAATTCAAATTCGATTTTTCAATTTCAAGCCATGAATATACCTAAAATGGATTATAATTTACACATTTTGTTAAAACTCTGAACTTTTATTCGGGTTGAGCAATAAACTCAAAATGAATACATTTTTACCCATATTAAAGCATAAAGTTTACGACCCAATTTGGGTCGTTTTTTTTTTTTGCTCTACTTTAAAATTTTTATTTCATTTTTACAGTGGGGTCTTAAATTCGTTTTTTCGGGTGTAAATATTAAAATAAATGGCATGATCTTTGAGATTATTGTTGCACTAAACAATTTTATAATTTCTTCTTTTTTAGGTGCTTTTGTAATTATATATATGCGCAGCACCTGTAGTCTTCGTCTGGTCCGTCCGTGTGGTCGTCCGTATATAACAGCCCAAAAACTACCTGAACTAATGGTTTGAAATTTAAACATATATAATCTTGGCAAAATTTTGACGAGTCATTTCAAATTTAATGAAACTCGAATCAAAACTTATAAAGATATTAATAAAAATATTTATTAAGAATTTTGATTTAAAAAAAAATCGGTACTTATCGGTATAGCAACTTCCGGGGATAATTCGTGAAGTGACCGAGATGTATCGCCAAGTTACCTCACATGTATGACGTTAGAGTCCTATATGACGTATATGGCATTTTATAACATCTTTGGTCAAGTTATAGTCACATTTTTCATTCTATTAAATACTATCATACGTAATTAATTCAATGATATCCAATGATAGATAATGATTATAGGTTGTCATATTGAATACGTCATATTTAAGAGGGAGTCATATTATTTCTGTAGTACGGAATTTAAAAACCGAATTTGTATACTAAAATTGTTTAATTATAGCAACCCAAAAATCTGCCGACAGTTTTTTGGATAGATGTTTCCGGAGAAATAGATATTAAATGGGTTGATTATTGACGGCCAATTATCTACACTAGAGATACAGGCCCGGGGGGAGTGCCCTTCGTGGGGGTCTTTCTAAGGGAACCTAATCCGTATTTACGCATGGATAAATCCACGGCTCGAAGAAAACCACGAAAACTCCGAACGATTAGGCCGACGGGCGCGATTGGGATCGAACCCAGCACCTCCCGTCTACCAGCTTCGAGAGCACAACCTCTCAGCCACTGGTGGGGCGATATTAAATGGAAAAAGAGTCTAAATATAGGATTTCAAGTTCTGAAATTTTCAAAGATAAGCTTGAGTTTCCCATTGGAATTTTCAGTAAATATCAACAACAGATAAAATGTTACTATCTTAAAATATACTTATTTTATTACGGAAATTAATTATATCATTATAACAAACAATATAATTCATTTCACTGAAGCTAGCTATAGTACGAACCTAACTCATTTGTCACGTTTGACGTACAATTTCCTACTTGTTTTCCAATTATCCAACTTGTTTTCCATATATTCGAATGCTGCAAAGATTTAAAAAATACATAAGGTAATTTTTATTGTTAGAATTATATATTAATGATAAAATATAGTTCATTTTAGTTCATTTAAATTTATATTACTAAAAACTAATTTAATACTGATTTGATATTAAAATTAAAAAAATATAAGTTTGTATACTAAGTATCATATTTGCTTTTTAAATTTAAACGAAAATATAAATTTAACTAAAATTCTTACATGTAAACGAACCTTTTCCATGAAATAATTTCAAAAACATTCAAAACGAATACTGAGATTTATCATGACGTTCCGTTGTTTAAAATGGGGAGTCAAATAACTTCTTCAAGGCTAAATATTGATTAAATCGATCGTAAAGTTTTTATTCTTCACGGAACGTCTTCTATGGCGAGCATGTTTCTAATGATCTGAATGGCCATTGAAAGAATTTGGTATGTAATATATTGGATTAAGATAAGGTTCATTGCTTCGCAGAAAATAAATGGTGTTGTTTAGTTTGGGGTTGATGTATGGTGCGAGATCGGGGAAAAAGTTCTTCATATAGTGTATTATAGAAGAAAAATACCTTTAGTAGAAACACCGTGTAAGCATTTATTATCTTTTTAAGTGTCTTGAAACAATATTCCTATGTATCAATTTTTTTTTTTTTTTTTTTTTTTTTTGAGATTGTTATTCTTAAATATAAGTTTTTATGTCTCTTACACACAGTCACGCACACACACACACACGCATATATATATATATATATATATATTAAAAAATAAATTATTAATGACAATAACTAAAATGTATGTATTAATTATATTTGAATTTGAAATATATATATATATATATATATATAAATTAACTATTTAATCAGAATCAAATAATTATTGAAATTAGTTATTTAACAAATTAATCATTTGATTTATGATAACAATAGATATCATCTCTAAAATTAATTTAATTTAATTCTTTCATTAAATAAGTGAAATTAATTCTTTAATATATTGTAACTAATTATTTAATATATTGTAACTCATTATTATTCTTTTTTATAAACTATTTAATAACATTTTATTTTTTTATTAAATATTTTTTTATATATATATTTTTACGAATAAACAGTTGTAGTATTAAAATAAAACACATGTCGTTGTTTGATTAAATTATAATGTTTTTTTCATATTTTATCTCAATAAAATTTATGTTTATTCAAACTGTATACAGATGCATAGATGCTCAGTTTTTCCCTTTCTTTCAACAAACATGAGAAAATATTATATGTTTGTTTAAATTGAAAGCAAATTTGTATTTGCAATTTGTGTTTGATTTAAAACTAAATTTATGTTTATCAAGATTTACTTGTGTATTCATGGTTTCTACTCAAATAAAAATAAATAAATTATTCTGTTTATTTAACAATATCCTAAACTAGCTTTCTAAATACATAATACTTTTAAATATGATCTAATTTTAAAGTGAATTTTCTAATTTTAAAGTTAAAACCTATTATTTCTCATTAATTTAAATCTTAGATATAAGCATGACGTATTCAGTAAAATTATTTACAAAATTATTTTCCGATTATTCATGGTATACTGCTTTAAGCGATTCATTGTTTTTTTTTACTTTAAATTATACAATCATAATATTTTGTAGAAATCTATTATTTAAAAATGTAATTTTCGTTTATAAAAATGCATTCGCAGACAATACATAGTAGCTTAGTTTTAAAATAAGCCAATATTTGAAGAAAAAATTTAATAATAGTACTGAAATATAGCAGTTGACAATTTGTCATTTCTATTAATTTCCTGAGTTCTATTTCAGGTATGAAATATTTAGAAAAACAAAAATTTTCTGAGAAAAAAAAATCTTAATACAAGATATGTATAAGATTTCTATATCAAGAAGTCTAATTTAGTTAAAATATATACGAGTACATAAGTGATATAGGTTAATTTATATATATTTAAGAAATGTATATTAAAGTATCTTGGATTCAAAAGTGGATATGGCTTTTGTAATTTTTCTAATGATTCATCATAAAACTGTTTTAATCATTTCTATATTTATGTTTATTTAACACATATATTTTTATAAAGACAAATAACTTTTAATGCAACTAAAAATACAATTAATAAATCTAAAATCTAAATATGAATTATTTATGTATTTCATTAATACATTCGTATTAAAATCACTTGTTTAGATTTATGCAACGTTTTAAGACAACATGTGAAATTTTTCGGATATTTAGAAAATCATATTTGTAAAATTCTTTCTAAAAATTCCGAAATTTATGAAAAAAAATATTTTCTCTTCTCGTTAAATCGAATATTAAAAATAAATAAATAAAATAAAATAAAAATAAAATAAACCATTTCAAAACTTCGATGTGAATTCAAAAAATTACATTATTTAAAATACAAATATGTTGGAAAAAGAATTTACCACCCGATGATAATCTGCGCCCTTTTTGTGTAGTAGACAATTGAAAAATGCGATTCATCTCAACGAAAATGTTTTTGAAGGCGATGATGATTAAAGTAAAGTTAATAACTACCATTTTTAAGGTCGATTTTAAATGCATATTCACTCCAGAAGAAAATTCCTCTCCATTTTCGTGATTGATATTTCTGGCCGATAGCAAGAAGAGAAGTAAAAAATATTTATATATAAATGCATTTGCATCTAAAATTGGCTTGTACAATGTTAGTTATAATTCTCTATTTCTGAAAAAAACATATTGGCATTGAATAATTTTACTAAATTTACTTTTATCATCATCGCCTTCAAAAACATTTTCGCTGTGATGAATTGTCAACACGACGAATTGACACTGCGACGAATTCACGCCTCAACGAATTAAGGCTTCGACGAATTGACGCTTCGACGAACTGACGCTTCGATGAATCGGGGCTTCGACGAATTGATGCCGCGACAAATTGAAGCTCCGACGAATTGACGTTACGATGAATTGTGCGGCGATGAATTGCTCCACGATTAATTGTAAGCGACGAATTTACACAATACCTTATTTGGGTATGCATGTATTTGTATTTGTGGCATACGATGTGAATTTGAACTTTATTAAACGATATGTTGTAAATGTGAATATTTAAAGAATGTGAATATTTACAGAAGTAGGTGTAAGAGGAAATATATTTAGCATTTTATTCAGATGTTGATGACTGTAGCTATTGGGATTTTGAATAAAATCTAGATGGCAGCACCACAAAAATTCTCTCTAATCGCTACTGGTACTCATCGTTCAGATGTTTTCGTTTTACTGCAGTACCCATAGAATGTAGATGTAGTTCTGTGTCATGTGTAAGTACTTGTTCTATGATGTTTATAAAAATATGTAAAGTAATTTATTTCGTACACCTCAGTTACGGTTCTGTTATACTTACTCAATTATGTCTTCATCAATACATTATAATAATAAAATGCAGTATTTCACTGTCTCTCTGTGTTTCTGCCTGCTTGTTTATTGTCGACGGTTAGGGGAAGTTATCAAACATGGAAGTCTGCAAATCTGGTTCAGAATAGAAAAAGACTGGTTGGTATGTACCCGAAGTTCAGATTTCGGACTTTTTGATCTTCTTTTTATTCGATTTTTAAATACATTTTGCGTTCAGCGAGATTTTTTTACATTAGTAATAGGAATCCGCTTTCTATATTTTATCTCAGCTCAGTAAGTTTTATTCTCAATAAGATTTATTAAAACGTGATTTTTAAAATTTCCTCAATTTTGTTTTCGAAAATATCACTATTTCGGCATTTTTTTCTTTATCAAATGATGTGGATAGAATTTTTGTCATCCAAAAAAAATCTTACTGCCATGTATGCAGAGCACTTTAGGGAATCATTTGAAAATAAAAAATTAAAGAAACTATGAAATAGATTTTTCACCATGAATTTTTTAACAGTTCAATAAAAGTCAATTTACGGCTAACGTTTCATGCATCCGGTAAATGAAGCAAGATATCGTCCTGATTCACTGGAGAAAATTGTTGATATGGTGACAATCACTTGACTTGAAACGTGTTTAGGCGTTTGTTAGGACTGCTTTATGAGGGGGGGGGTTAAGAATTTTTTAAGTGTTCATTATTTTAAAAACAATTTTTTATTTAATGCTTTTAACAATTTGACATTTTAACAAAATAATTGTATTTGGCACAATTGAGATTTTTAGGATATTTATATATTTATTTATTTATTTATTTTTAAACATTTTAATTGTATTTTTATTAAGACAATTTACAATTGCACGTTTTAAGGAAATAATTTTTTATATGATGTCGCGTATTAACGTACAACATTTGTTATAGGTATTGTTGTTGTAACAGTTTATAGGGCGAAATTTTTAGGTTATTTTTTTTCTCTTTTTTGAGCCAGATTCGTGAGCGCCTAGTTTTCCTGAATCTCGGTCCAGGCCGGGGACTATTTTTTTCGGGTGACTCGGGTCGGACCAGACAGATCTTTATTTTCACTTAAACTTTTTTATTTAATTTTTTAAATCTTAAATAATTTTTCTTTAACCAAGAAAAATTTTTATATATGATTTTTTTCTCATTGTAAAAGAAAAAAAAAACCTTTTTCACTATTTTGTAAAAAATAAAATCAAAATTATATAGTAAAAATTTATATCATGCCAGGGTATCTGGTTATATTGTGACATGTTCTTATTGAAAATTCCTAAAATGAAATCGATTTTAAAAATAATGGTATTTATAATTGAACACATGACGCTACTTCAATTATATAAAATTTAATATATGCCGTTTGTTATTGGTGTCGTGAATGTAATATTTAAAAATTAAGTAAACAAATGACAAAAACAAATTTTTTTACTTCATTTAGAGAAGCCTATATGATTTAAAAGTAAATAAAACTTTCTTTTTTCATGTAGCTGTATCAGGTTACATGGTGACACTTTCTTATCGAAAGTTATGAACGTAAAATTGATTTTTTAGGTATAAAGATATAATTTAAACACACGCCTCTACTTCAAATATGTTAAATGAATAATACTATTTTTACTATTCATCTTCCTTTTTTTTAATTAAAGGAAATAAATATTAAAATTGAAGAACTTTTATTTAATGAAGTACATTTGATTCATTGTTTTTTGAATAGAGGAAACATTTTTTATCTCTATATTTTTTTTCAATAAAAAAAATAATAAATAAAATAATTTCAAAACTATTTTCCTTAACATAAAAAATCGATTTTATGTCTGAATATTATTTATCACGTAGCGATATTAGGTCGAATGGTGACATTTCCTTATCGAAAGTCATGAACGTAAAATTGATTTTTACAATAAAGAGATTTATATTAAACACATGTTTCTACTCCATGTATACAAAATGGAAAGTATTTATCTTTTTTATCTATAGCCATAAGAACAAGGATTACTTTTTGACTTCATTTTTTCTTTCCTGAAATACTACTGCAAAACTGGTTGGATATTTGCAATTCATTTCATTTTTGGTATATTTAATTATTTCAAAGAAGAAAATGCGAGCTATTATTTACGCATTTTCATGTATAGAGAGAGTGTCGTAATTAATTCACTAGGATTTAAATTAGTCTTTTGAATTAATGTATTAATGATAACTAAATTTACGTTATAATATTATTAAAATATATTTTTTTCTAATAAATTATTTTAATTTTATAAAACTCACGTATAACTTATTTACAGTATGGAATAAAACATATCACTAGAAATATCATCAAAAGGTAAGTTTTATAAAAAAAAATACTAATTAATTAATAAGAAATCATTATTTTGAACGCAAAGTGAATTAATTTTTTTCAATAAATATTTTTTTTTATAAAAATGTATGTTTTCTTTATATTGAATACAATTGTGTGAACAAAGTCTCCGTAGATGAAATCAATAGTTCACATCAAAATAAAAATACAGCTATTCAGTTTGAATAAAGTTCGGCAATCATTTTTGGGAGAGAGAGAGAAGAGTTATATACAGTGTGATTTAAAATGAACTTGCGTGACTATTATTTGCATGAACCCGTGACTTTTTTTCATTCAAAAATTAAACAAGAAGCAATGCATAAAATCAGCCAATATATATATAGAGAGAGAGCAGATTGTGTGAAGGTGCCATAATTTTTTTTTTTTTTTTTTTATAAAATCGCCTGTCGTTTTTATTGGTTATTTATTAATTTCTTGTTAAAGTTGATACATTTATGTATGAAATAAAGGAATCTGCAAATATCAGCTTAAATATTGGCGCAGCGCTACCTATTGACAAAAATGTTAACTATTTTTTTTCGATTGTCGCAGAGCGCATTTCTTCAACTACGTACTAGTGAAATTTTGTTTCGTTTGGAGCCATAGAACCGGCTCTAGAGCCTTCTGAATAGGCGAACTTTAATTATAACAACCCTGTATATGTATATGTATAGATAAGGTAAAAGTTTATTTCGCCTATATTTTCTAATAATACATTTCTACCTGTGGAAATGTAATTAGACTACAGTTCATAATTTTCCTTCAAATTTGCGTTATTATTTTTCAACATATTTTCCCTCATTTCGGTAATTATAGCAAATACCAGTTCTTAATTTAGGAATCTTATGGCTTAAAATACAGCATTAATCCTATGGATAATTTTGAGGGAATTGTTTAGTCTAGACAATGAAATGCATAATAAGTAAGGTTAGGCATAAACTTAGAGTTTACGTCTATGAGAAATAAGGCATAATTAAATCTCTAAGCTTTATAGTTAAGAATTTTTCGAAAATGTAAAGAATGACTTCCAAAATTATATTTTGTTCATTACAGCATTTAAAACCTACATTTTACTTGAATCAAAAATAATTATGAAGAACAAGTGTAAATATTTCGGAAGTGATATGAAAATAATGCTATTTAATAATAATAAAAAACTAATCTCTCTACTTTCCATCACAAAAACTAATGCACTCTAAAACAACATTTTCAAAAATGAGCAAAAAATACTCAAACCTGAGTATGTCGCATAGTCAAAATGGCTCCCAATCAAAATTACTCAAGTTTGAAACATGTATATATTCATTTCTGAAAACATGCATACACTCAAGAATAAAACATCATGTTCTCATATTTGAGTATGTCCATGTTTCAAAAATGAGTACAAACTTACTTCTATGTGCTCATTTTTGAGTATTTTCATGTTTCAAAAATGAGTTTGAACTGATTCTAATCTTTTTTTTAGTATGTCCATGTTTCAAAAATAAGTATGAATTGACCTCTATGTGCTCAGTTTTGAGTATTTCCATATTTCAATATTCTGAGTATTTCTGGTATGTCAGAACTGAAAGCATTGGGTAGTGATATTTGAAACAAGAAGTTTCAAAACAAAGTGAAAACATCGATTTACTCAGATGTGAAAGTGTCATTTTTCTCAGTGTACAATCTGAATATTTATGAAATTTTGAAAACTGTGAACACGAAAAATAAATAGACAAAAAATTAGTTTATGCATAGAAAATTGAATAAATTTAATTTAAGAGCTTTATTGCCAAAACGTCAGTTGAGGCTCACTGTTGAGACCCGAAAAGTTTTTGGTTTCTGTCTGTTTTTTTGTCTGTTTGTCTGTCTGTCTGTCTGTTCCGCGATAACTGCCGCAAAACTGATCCGATTAGGTTGATTTTTGGTCAGTATGTTGGTGAGGTACCCGGAATTAGCTGTATAGTTTTTAGTTATATTTGGTTCATTCGTTCAAAAAATATAGAACATTACTTTTTAGGTCATAATGCTTTCCTATGGGAATGTATGGGAATGCAGACGATTTTCAAATTTCATTTTTATCTGAAATGAAAATCACACATTTGAATAATGGATTTAAGCATAAAGTTAAAGATGCTAAATTTTTTATATAGATGTTTTAAATATATCCAAAGGCTTTGAAAATTGGCAGATACATTTATTAGAAATTAATTATTTAAATTATTGGAAAATGTTTTACATCTGTTCGAGAAATATAACACATTTTACTTTAACATATTTTACAAATTTTAAAATGCATTTCTTTTTACTTTGGTTACAGCGCCTAGAATATTCTAGGCGCTGTACTTTGGTCATTAATTTATTAGTTGCTTAGCAACCCTTTTTCAAAGAATATCAAAATAATAAAATTCAAGTAACTCGCACTAATTTGCTGCAATATTTATGTATTTTTTTTATAAATGTAGTTTTTTATTATCTAAAAAATTACAAGAATAAGTTCATAAAGATGTCAGAATATTAATGCATAAACCGTGTTTAATTTAACGTTTCTAATTTCTGAAACCTTCGAATTATTTTATATGCCTCTAAATATATACGTAATTTTTAAAAAAATTTCGGATTGGAAGATGATAAATAATATGAAAAGTGAGATTAAAACACAATGACTTTCAGAGCTGACGTTGAGGCTCCGGATCTGAAGATTTACTAGTTTTATTTTATAAACAAGAGACCATGTAATGTCAAATGACAGTCATAAAGAGTCATTTCATGCAGGGAAGTTTTAAATGAACTACATCTTCATACACTATCACTTATAAAAGTTAAAAATTAAATAATTCAAAATATTTATTTTTTATGTTTGTCAAACACTTTACCATAGAGCAATTTTTCGGAGATAAAAGTAAGTTATAAAAATACAAAAAATAATTGTTTATGTTTTTCAATTATAAACATCAATTATAAACATTTTTTCAATTATAAACATAATTTTTATAAAAAATTAAAATAAATTTCGTGGCTCTTCCTATCTGAATTTACGTTAATATTACGTTACATATACAGGATGTTTCAAAAATGACCGATATATTTGAAAAATCACTAAAAACTAAACGGGCACCAATAGAAATACACCGTTTGTTGCAATATGCTTGGGACAACAGTGAATTTTCAGGCAGACAAACTTTCGAAATTAGTTACAATTTTCAACAACAGATGGCGCTGCAGTCTGGAAAAATCTCTGGCGCATGAGACGATACTATTTGGACCGCAGCTCCAACACGGCGAATAGAAACCCGAGGCCGCTGTTGGATCACCTGCTGCACAAGCTAAGCATTGCCGTCTGTGGTTGCCATACGCGGTCGGCCTAAATTTCCAGCACGTTCATCCTTCACGCTCCCAGTCTTGAAATTTTTCAAACAGATCCTTTATTGTATCGCTTTTCGGTCTTTTGGTTATATTAAACTTCCGTTGAAAACTTCGTCTTGTTGCAACAACATTGTGTTCTAGGCGGTGGAATTCCAACACGAGAAAAATCCTCTGTTCTAAGGAATAAACCATTTTTTCACAGCAAACTTGCAATCTGTGAACAGCACAGGCTTACAGCAGAAAGACGACTTACAGAATGTCGAACTCACAGCAAACTTGCAATCTGTGAACAGCACAGGCTTACAGCAGAAAGACGACTTATAGAATGTCGAACTCACAGACTGCGTTTTGTTCTATATCTTTCAAATCGTCTGCAGCGCCATCTGTTGTTGGATATTATAACTAATTTCGAAAGTTTGTGTGCCTGAAAATTTACTATTGTTCCAATATAAAGCATAAGCATATTGCAACAAACGGTGTATTTCTATCGCTGCCTGTTTAGTTTTATTGATTTTTCAAATATACCGGTCATTTTTGAAACACCCTGTATATATTAGCGTCTTTACGGTCTCCTGTAATCTGGGAGTGCTATGTATGCTCATTTTGCTCTTGCAGTAATATGAGATTTGATTATAAGGGAAAACATTAAGTTTAGAAATAATATTGTATGAATTCAGTAGGTATAAACAGATGCATTTAAATAATTTTTTTTCAATTTCTTGTTCAGCGCATTATTGTTTTAGAGTGCTGCGGTAAGTGAGATATAAATAGTGCGTTCAGTTGATGTTTTAATTTGATGTGTACCTTTAAAAAAATCCCATTGTTACCTTTAAGATTGCTAATTGCTCTTTTAACAGACTAAAAGCATAGATTTGTGTTAAAAATTACTTTAAATGAATCGAAAGATCCATTCTTTCTATGATTCTAATGTAAATAGTAATAAAAAGAAAAAAAGATGGAAAATTAAAATTTATATTAATAAAATTGGAATAATGGTACAGGAATGTAGTTTAAAACCGTACAGTCGGGTGAAAACGGGCTACCTGAGTTTACCTCAATTTGAGCAATCCTTTTGTGGTTAATGTTTGAAATACTTAGCTGTAGACAAAAAGAAAAAGCAGCCATTACGGAATTAAATTACTGTCATATGTGTAGTTTCTACGTTCGAAAGTTTAATGAATTGTTATTATTTTATTTTAATGCTTAACATTTTCAAAATTCATTTAAATGCATTGAAACTTTTTTAATTATTGTGTGTATTATACTTAACATGGAATGATCTCTCACATTGAAAGTGTTGATAGCATTTATAGGTGCAATTTTAAGACTCTTTTGCAATATTCACTCTTCTGTGATAAAACCTGATATCGTACGTGAATTAAAAAAAATATTGGACAACAGTAATTATTGAACAATGGAAACACATTTTTCAGTCGGGTACCGGATAAAAACCGAAATTCGGTCCTAATCCGTGTTTCGGCCTAAAACGAAAATGGAACTCGCTCAGATGAAAATTTTAAGTATTTAATACATGCATAAATCCAAGGATATTTTTAATTATTCACAAACGCAAATATCTGTTTTCAAAGACACTTATGCATAGCATATGATGTCTGTATGTGCATGTTTTCTTTTTCTTATTTAAAAGTCGAATCATTATTCAACCGTTATATTTTTAAATAAATAATCGTAATCATTTACTAATTATTAACTTTGCAGTTATTCGTAGAGTAAAAATTTTGGACAAGGCTTAAAATTGTTTAATTTTTATCTTATGACTTAATCTAAAAAAGTGTTTAAAAAACGGTGCTTTAGAACAGTAATAGCGCATTCATTCTTGATGCGAGGGAGAAAAATGTCAATTTTCAATTTTTAGTGTTATTACTTCAGTAAATATTAAAGAATACATTTATAATATGTTTAAGAACACTTTTATAGTAAAACAAATGAAGATATATCTTACTGATTTTTATGCTAAATAAAATACTGTGATCTCTTATTTATGCGAGGTTGACAGGGACATTTTTAAACAGCAGATATCAACGACGACACCCAATGCTCTTATATCTTAAATTATTAAACATATCTACATGAAAAAGTAGTATTTTACTTTTATAACACAAAATTATGCATTATCTTATAAGTGAAAAAACTTGTGTAGCATAGGAAAAAATAACATTTATCTACTTAATTTATTTATATGTTTTTCTTACAATATTTAGTCGAACCTCGTTAACACGAAATCGCTTAACACGAAATTTCGCTCAACACGAAATAATACTGAGGTCCCGCCAGATGAGTCTGAAAATCAATGTTAATTAATTCGTTTAACACGAAATAGAATTTCGGAAAATCCCGCTTAAGGCGAACTTTTTTTTTTTTTTTGCTCCAAATAAAAAAAAAAAAAATCCTTACGCAATGTTTCTGATATTTCAAACTTACATGTCACATACTCTGATTAAACATGGAATTTTCTCGAGACTTGAAAAACATATAAAGTGGAAAAGGATTTCAGAATAATCGTGAAAGATTGAGTTCCTGACTAAACCCTACTTTTCTTTGGTTCCTGATGTGCACAAGTGTTTCCACATTAACCGTATGAGCTATAGATCAGTTACAATGAAAGATTGGGTGAAGGAATTTCATTTTTTTATGTGATTGTTCCATTACCCAGCTAACTGCATTGTCAGTGACATAAACCGGGTTTCCGAATTCCCTATCTGTGAGTGAAAGAAGTTACAATCCTTACTTCACTACCTGACTAACATAATTGAAACTCTGTTCGCAGTTGCTCTGTAGAATTCTGTAAAAAATGAGTCGAAAACAGCAAGCTGTATCTTTAGAGACTAAGCAAAAAATTTTAAACGAATTTAGCAATAACGTGCTTAAAATTAGAAAATGCAGCGAAATATGGGATATCTGCTATTCTTCTACAATTGGTCCTCTCTACAATTTGAAAGAATCGTAAAAATATTGAAGCCGCTTATGCTGTGCTTCAATGCTGTGTTTGCAACTCAAACCAGGAAAAAAACGGATGTGTAGAAAAAAGGATGAATAAATTGAAATTGCTCCCTTGCGGTGGATAAAAATTGCAAGAAGCTAGAACAATGTTTTAATTTTTGCAGTTTTGCAAGAGAAAGCAAAGGCTTTTGCTGTTGCTCTTGGAGAGAGCGACTTCACATGTTCTAACGGATGACTGACGAGATTTAAAGAGCGCCATAGAATTGTCTACAAAAAGATATGTAGCCAAAAGACGGAAAATTCTTTCTTAGAAATTGTTTTTTCCGAGTACATTTCCATAAATGAAGATATGCTGATTACAGATTTCACGACATACGAAGAAATAATTTCTGGAAAAAGAAGACGACAACATTGAAGTGCAGGACAAAGATGAAGAAATTGACACCGAACGGCAAAGTTTAGTGTCATTAAACGAACCTACGACAGCACTGAAAACTGTACAACGTTTCCTTCTGGAACAACAGGATTCTTCCAGAACTTAGAACAAATTAGATGAGATCCATAAGTTCCTAAAAGAACTACTCTACAAAAATTGAAGTAAAAGTCAATAACAGACTTTAAATAAATTTATTATTGCCTAAAAAATGATGACTAATTGGTTAGTGAAATTTTCTATTTCTTATAAATTTATGATTTTATGAGCAATAATATATTTGTAGGTTAATTTATTTAGTTTTTATATCTAACATAGATGGCCCTACTATTATGACGGTTAACACGAAATTTCGGATAACACGAAATAAATTCACAGTCCCTTCAATTTCGTGTTAACGAGGTTCGACTGTATTATATTTATGTATTTATCCTGGATAAAAATCAATTGCTATACCTCTCACAAGTGTATATCAATTAACGCTTAAGAAGAGGGTCATCAATATTATACACTTTCTTCGGCTGTGTTTACACACATCTTTCTTATTCAATAAAATGAAAATTTGAGCTAAGTTATGTAAATCACTATTTTTTCATTTGTCATATTGAATAAGAGCATAATAAACTCGTATAATCTAGAGACATATTAGTGTAAAAAGTAGAATTTATGAAACGAATTTTGTAAAATAAAAAAAATACATTTATTTTTATGAACATATTATTGTAAACATAAAAAATATTACTCATTGAACCTAATATTCTAAAGCAATTGAAATTCATTTTTAATAAGAATTTAGCGAAACACAAATATAACTGTTTTAAACAGTGATAGTAATTCGTAGTTTTACTACATACTGCAATCGATTAAATTTCTACAATACACATTTTTTTTCTTTTTTTGGGAAATCTGTATTGCTATTATAGATAACTTGATCACGACATATACAGTCTCATAAATCTACATGATATGTCATTGGGCGGTAAAACATTTTTTTGTTTTTACAAAAATAAATGCAAATATTGAAAGAAATATATTTTATTAGAAAGTAAAATTATTCGTATTTAACTTGTAATATTCATTTAAACATAATATATTATGAAATCTTTACTTGACATTAATTTCACATTTTAGCATATTTAATAAATCCATAAATACATTACCAAAAGCATTCCATCCATCATATTAATTAGACTCTTGTGAATATATTTAGAATTTTAAGAACCTCTTAAAATTCTCTTCACGCTTTCAATTTCAAAATAGTATGTGAAGAGAAATTTATGTTAAACAATGCGTCAGCACTTATTGCTCTAATCTTGAATTAAATCAAATTGCGTTACTGTCGAGCTCGTAATCAATTTTAAATGATCTTATATCCTGAAATTTTGAAAACTTGAAAACTTTGAAACCTTTTTTTTATTCATTGGGAATGATTTTAGCCCGTTATCTTGGAATAATGGTTGAAGTGTAAAAAAAAGTGTAAAGGGTGGATTTATCAGAAATTTCTGTTATTTAACGGAAACTTTTTGTTTTCGATGGAAATCGTAAACTTTCTCAGAATAAACGGAGATTTTCATTTTCATCTTACTCATTAACTGTTAAAACAGAAACGTTCTATCTAGGACATACAAACGGAAACGTTCCATTGCAATTCAGTTAAAATAAAAATATTCCTGTTAAATTTTTGTAATTGATGTTTTGGTCTATAACTAAGGATTACAATCCCGAGACTAATTTAAAATCCCGGGGTTTCGGAATTGTTTAGATACAAAAGTGGGATCCCGGGATTACGAAAATTAAAAAATCACCATTTTTTACAGTAGCTAAATATCATAATCTTAAAGAAAATGTAATCAAAGCAAAAATACAGTCTAAATTAGATATGAAAATATACCACGTTAAACATTTATGAATGTACTGAATTATCAAAAAGTATAGGATAAATTAAAACAACTGAAAATGAAAACAAATATGCTGTTGATGTTTGACAATGTAACAAAAAACATGAAATGGCTATGTTTCATCTTCTAGATAATTTCTTTTATTTCCTGTTAAATAAGGTTTTGAATGGCTTAATATTTAAAATATTAAAAAACTAATCTATATCAGTAATTAAATTTTGAATTAATCTCATAACCATGAAATTAAAGATTACAATTCTAGGCTATTGCAAACGCATGCTTTTCCCCAGCATGAAGCTTTTTTTTCCTTGAAATAAAAGAACTTAATACACACACATACAACTATAAAAATTACATACAGATATAGTTTAAATTTCGAAATAGTTGTTAAAATTCGAAAATGTTGCATAATATAAAAAAAGCATTACATACCACGAGAAAAAAAAAGATTAGTTTGAATATTTCACTGTTTCTTAACTAATCGGTTTTCCTTTGAAAATATGATCTAAGAAATATCAATGCATCTAAAGTATTACCTCCGAGTCGACTTCTCAATAAAACCTGGCGCTTTAAATGCTCGTTCTGTTTCTACGCTCACTGGAAAAATTGCCAGCAAATATTGATAAACTAATTCAAAATAATGACCGCGGACTACTATCCTTTCAAAAAGAGACGTTTCATTTCTAATTTTTATTGATAAATCCATTTGCTTGTGTGTTTCAGGTTCTAGGGTTAGAATGCTTTTTTTCTATTTATTCTTACAATTTTTCCTTATATGTTCGGTTATTCGATTGCCGTGTTGCAATAGGCTCACTGTGTGCTGTATTTTCATAATTTTCATTGTCAGCACTGTTTAGCCTTTCAATTACTGCATTTACTGGCATCTTAATAAGAGTTTTATTAGGAATAGAAAGTATACTGCTAATTTCTGCACTCATGTCTTGTTTAGGGTTATGCAAGTAATTTAAAATACCCTATAATTCCATGCATCGTCGGTTTCTGATGCGTAGTTTTAGCACGTCTGTCATTGTATAAGCAAATTTTGATTTTTTCTCCGACAATTCGTTTAAAAGAATTTTTAAGACTGCGTCCGCAGTTAACAAATGGAAACTCCAGTGTTAATTGTGTTAAAGTTAATCTACTGTAATCACGTATCCAGCGTTTTCTGGAGTTTCCATTCCTGCGATCTATTCTGTTGAGCTGATTAAAATATCAGACCAGATGCTATGATCAATAAGATTAACTGGATGAATTATGCCCTCCAGATTCGACCGGGATGGCTCAGTTGGTAGAGCGTGGAGGCTTCAGCCAAGAGATCCCACTTTCGAATCCTGGCCCGGACATTTTTCGTCCAGTTGGAAAATTATAACTCGTTTGATTTCTTTACCAATTTGATTAATTGTGTTAAAATTAATCTACTTCAACAATTTCGTTTATAAGTAGAAAATCGGAATCGTTGGAGCAGATCTGAGGCTTTATATCGATTGAAGCTTTCTGTTGCTGTTTTTCAAGTAGTAAAATCATTCAGGCATAGTTACTAGGCTATTCCACCATGTCTTGCAATCTAAAAGAATGTTAAGTTTTTTCTCTTTTTCAGATTTAACATACTTTTGAAGTACTGCATTCCTTGTTGGAGATCATTTAAAATAACTTACTAATTTCCGAACGTTTTTAACACGTTTATTGATATTCATCAGAGTATGCTAAGTCCTGTTCGTCTTCAGATATTAACACAAACCCCCAATTCTAAACTTTCGAAAGAATCAATATCTTCATTATATTCTTCATTTACATCAAAATTTTCCCTTCCGTAGCATGTTTCATCTATTGTTTTACTGGAAGACGTTTCTGGCTCTGTATTTCGTTTGTTATAATATAAAGCATCACAAATTGCTAAGTGGATGCCATGAGCGAAACAAAGCTGATGATCGGATTCAATTTCTTTTCCGACTTTAAGCATTACATTTTGTTCATCAGTTATGATAATAACAATGTCTTTTTTAGTGAAATAGCATACTGGTTTGGACGCTCTGTTAGCATTTCAATACACGTTTTTTCTGTCAAAAGATTCATGTATGCGCATAAGGATTAAATTCCAAAATATGTTCAAATTTAAATTTCTTGAATGGACATTAATATTCATAAATCGCTTGTTTGCAGTAGATGTCCATTCGTGAAATGTCAAACTATTTTTTTTCCTGAATTTTTAACAGTTTGTATTTCTTTTCTAATTTATTCCTTTATTATGAAACTATAGTTCACAAAACTATTTCGAATTCATAATGCAGATTTTGGCAAATCATTATAGCATTTAGCTATCAGTAAGTTTTTTAAATTAGTTGAAATCATGAAAACGTTAAAAGAGAAACCGTATTTAGCTACCATTCGCGATAAAATTAAATCCAGTGATTCCTTATCACTACTAAAATAATCCTCTATTTGACGTAATGTATTTTTTATGCAATCTTGACTTGTGGAAATAAGAGAGTTTGTATTAATTTTTTTTCTGAACATTAGTACCATGTTTCGTGGAAAAATGTGTATGCAACACCTTAATCGATCCACCTAATGTTTTAAGCACTGCGCTACAACTTTTACATTTAGCACTTTTTCCATCTTTTGACGTTAAGTAGTCGTACCATACTGCAAATGTATCATTATCTTTCCTATAAGTTACAAATTCCTTTTTATTAGACCTCTTTACAGCAAAATAATCATAAATGCACGAAAAGCAAAGAAGTCAGCACATAATAATGACTATGATACATAAAGCTACGCTTATTAGTAAACTCTAATTTGAAAATGACTTATGAAGTGAAAGATATTTTCTACACAGGCAGCAAAATTGAAATAAACAAATTATTTCATTTTTTCTGACTAATAGCTGTGCATGTTACATCTGTTTCCAAGTCAAATGTTTTCCACGTTAAAAGATTTAATCGCTTAGAAATATATGTAAAAAATAATTTAGATATATAGTCCTTTTCACTGATATATACATATTTCATAAAAATAAATTGTTTAGCGAAAGTATATAAATATATTTTTAAATTTCATTTGAATATTGTTCCATGAAAAAAAGACAATCCCCAAAATTCCGGTGTTTGGCAGAAAAAAACCCGGGAATTATTCCGGAATTAAAAATACAGCGGGATCCCGGGATTGTAATCTCTATCAATAACCAAGTCTTTGGATGCGACTAGTTGGTGATAATACAGTAAAACCTCTAAATAACGGACACCTTGGGAGCGCAGAAATTGTCCGCTATTCGGAGGTGTCCGCTATTGGGAAAACCTCAGATTCACAAAATCGTTAAGAAATGCTTAATGTATCATTAATTGGCTTTTATATGTCAGAGAACTTTTATTATATGATTAATCACAAAATAAAATTATTTTTTAAGCAATAAAACTGAAATGATATTGTAAATATATTTTTCTACTGTTTATTACATTCTTACGAAAAAAAAAATTGTTACAAAAGTTTGCTTTTGCTTGGGATTACATTTAATTTGTTTTTCTATGTGAAGTTTTAAATCTGTGAGTAGTTTTAATCCTTCTGAATCATCTTTTTATACATAAAGCAAAAAAAAAAAAAAAAAAAAAAGTGTAACTGCTTATTGTATTTTACCGCTTCTTGGAAATTTTCAATACTGCACTATGCAGGAAACAAACCCTAGTTTCAGTATTCTGCTTCTTCATATCACTAATAGAGTCTGCTTTTATCGAAGATTCTGAAGGAATATAATCGCCTACATCAACTGATTCTTTTTCAGTTAGGTCATCATCTATGTTGATGAACATTTCGGCAGTTTCTTCATTACTGATACATTTCATTAATTCACTTATTATGCTTAATTCGTCATTTCTATCGGAAATAAGTGTTTCATTTTCTTTTAATATAAAGCCTGCTTTTCTGAAACATTGTCGTAAGTTTCCCGGTTATATATTTTTTTACAGTTGAAAAAATCCTAATTCGAAAACATTAAGAACATTAACTAATTTTAGGCAGTTCTCAAGTGTATTCATAGAATCTAACTTCGAAAGAGTGTGGCTTATAAAAGTTTTCTGAACCAGGCTTTACAATTGTGTACAACGCCTTGATCAAGAGGCTCGCATACGGAAGCTGTGTTAGGGGAAAAACACAGTTTTAACATTGCCCAATTTCAAATGTTTCGGATGAAAAGTTCCATTGAGCAAAAACAAGAGAACTTTTCTTTGTTTTTTCATCCTATTATCAAAGGAAGTTAACCATTTAATCACTAAAGAACTGGTAATCCACGCTTTTTTATTCGCTCTCCACATAACACCAAATTTATTAAAATGGTTGTTCTTTGAGAAACAAATGGGTTTCAGAGGTTTTTCAATTATAAGAGAGATTTCAAATTCTCCTAATACATTGCAACATGATAAAATAGTGAGTCGCTCTTTTGACATTTTTTCGCCGATGCAGTCTTCTTTTTCAAAGCACAAAGTCTTATTCGGAAAAAATCTGTAAAATAGTCCAATTTCATAGGCATTAAAAATGTTTCTCTCTTCAAAACCTTCACTAATTGATTGCAGTCGTTCATGCCATTCATCCACTTGTTTAAGAACTGCAGATTTTGCTTTTCCAAATATCATTTTGAAAGCGATGTTGTGCCGAGACCGGACCTTTTCCAGCCATCCTCCCAAAGCCTTAAAATCATATAATCTGAGTTCTTTGGCGACTTCTAAAGCAGGGGTGCAAAAATCTAGGCGCCAGTGGGCTGATTCCCACCACTAAATTTTAATTGTATTCTTCATCACATTTTATTAGTGTACTTCGCATAAATTTTATCAGTATTCTTATTAGGCGATGAATACTAAAAAAATAGTGGTTTGAATCGGTCCATTGGCACCTAGATTTTTTGCACCCCTGTTCTAAAGCCTTTTCCTGAATCAAAGGCCCACTGATAGGAATTTTTTTTGAACGAAGTGAAGTAAACCAATTCAGAATTATAGAACCAATTTCAATGGAATCAAGTATTCCCCAATTTCACATTTTTGGCGTTAGAGTTATCCACAAATTCTTTATTTCTTCTTTATTTTGTAAAATCTCTCGCATTTGTGTTTTACTCATTTTAAAACTTTCGGCATGTATCCGTAAACTCAATTTCTGATTTTCACATTCACTTACATTTTCAATTTTTTTTAAAAAGTTAATCGCTTTCGTTTTGAGGTAATTCTTGAAACATTAATCACAAACAAGACACTAAATTCAGAGTACGTAGAACTCAATATATTTAGAAAACGCTAAAAATGGTCTTAAGAGCCTACGCTAGTCACGCAAAGAAACGCTCAAGCTAATGTTAAGTCTATGGGAAGGTTCTTTCGCGATTTCTCGCTCGCATTTTAATACTTTTAAATGATTCTTTTTGCATCGCATAGCTGATGTCGATCTCTAACGTTGTTAGTTTTTACTTTTTTGATTTTGGTTACAGTTTTTTTATAAGCGGACATTTTGAATTTTGGAACCGGTTCTGAAAGTACCCTTATATAAAAAAAGGGACCCAAAATCCAAAAAGTAAAAACTAACAACGTTAGAGATCGACGTCAGCTATCCCATGCAAAAAGAATCATTTAAAAATATTAAAATGCGAGCGAGAAATCGCGAAAGAACCTTCCCATAGACTTAACATTAGCTTGAGCGTTTTTTCGCGTGACTGATGTAGGCTCTTAACCTTCTGACCGCCGCAAACTGATATATCCATTCACTAAGCCGTAGTTTTCACTGCAATAGAAGTATTATTTAAATTAATATAATTCTAATAATATAATGCAATTTTGAAAAATTAAGTAATGATTAGTACTCTCAAGGACTATATTCATATAGACAATTAAGTTTTTTTGCATCATGTTGGAAAATCATTTTTTTTAGCATTTAAGAAAAATTACAGAGAAAACAACATCACAATTTTGCCCTTTTGCTCGGCGGTCAGGGGGTTAACATATTTTAAAGTTTTGACTATAGTATGTTAATTAAGTCTCAAGAATCAAACAGTAATCGATGCAAAATACATTGCGAAATTTGGAGAGTCCCCAGGCCACCCCCTAAATCTATCTGAGATCACAACATTTGTGACACATTGACCTGATAAATTTAGAGGCTTTTTACTTTTTTCCGATTTTCTTTCTCGTAAAAAAATATTTTTTCATCCTTTATCGCCAAAACTTCTGTCCGCTATTCGGAATGTCCGCTATTTAGAGGTTACACATAGAGAAATTTAGGTTTTGGGAGTGGGGATTGGAAAAGTGTCCGTTAAATAGAGGTGTCCGCTATTCGGGAGTGTCCGTTATGGAGGTTTTACTGTATATCAATAAAAACAGAAATTTTCTGTCTTGAGTAGCGTAAAAGTTCCATTTTGAAAAAAGGGTAACAAAAGGGAATTTTACTACAAATGAGTGTGTAGTATGTCTGTAGCCACCAACTTTGCTGCCAATACATTTTCCGTTTTATAAATGAATTATATTTTACGTATCTCGTAGGGTAAATTATGAATAAATAAATTAAATATAAAAATTCTTTTTTTAAAAAAACATGCTTTTATTAAAATTCACAAAAAAGTCAATTTATATTATATATCACAAATGTGTGCTTTGCTGAATGCTCACGTCATAATGATTCAGGCAACAATGCGGTTAAAATAGATGAATGTTGCAGCAATGGAGCTATTTTTCAATTAATATTAAACAATCGTAACATTATTTCTATGGAGGGAAATGAAAGTTTTGAACCGATGTTGCCCCCCCCCCCTTAGGAATCGAATTTTTAAAAACCAATGTCCAATTCATGTATTGCCTTCAGGAATACATATATATTCCAAATTTCAAAACTCCATGTCAACGGGAAGTGGGTGAAAAATGAGTAACAAGATTTGACTGCCACATACATACAGAAATGTAAGTTGAAATAACGCATGTAATTAAATTGATACTGAGATTTATTGCACATTTCAACTTATTTCATAAACCCGTAAGTACACCCCTAACAGCATACCGTCAACCATGATTATTAGAATATTTTGAATATATTTAGAATTTTAAACTTAACGTTGAAATTCTTTTAACGTTTTCAAATTTTAGCACTTATATAGTTTTGAAATAAACTGCGTTATTGATGCCTTCGTAATACACATTAAAGGGTTTTGATTTATTGATATTTAAGAATCAGACAATTTGCAAACTAATGTATGTGACTCGTTTCTACATTCGAAAATTAGGTTCATAGAAAATGACTGACTTATATTTGTAACAGATCTGTGAGACGCCGTTTTTTCTTCTTCATTTTAAAATTCCTTTCATTCTTTTTTACTTTAACCCTTTCAGTGCGGAATTTTTTTGAGGAGGTTAATGCCCTGTGCGGAATATTTTGACCAAAAAAGCGATTTATTCAAAAACAACAGGAAACTCCGTGAACCCCTATGCGACTTTTGTCGACGCTGATATTGCTGATGTAGTCCACACATAGACCTTACAATAAACCTTACAATAGACCTTACAATAGACCTTACAATAGACCTTACAAAATAGATTCTTTCTCTGAGAGTCCACAGCACCCAACTCCTAGATGTCGACATTAGTCGACTCCCGCACTCGGACAATTATGTCGACTTTTGTTGACTCCCGCACTAAAAGGGTTAAAAATCATTGCATTGTCTTAAAACTAGTTGACCCGCACGCCATTGCCCGAGTCTGTGATAATAAATTATAGTAAATTAAAACCAACCTCAAGTTTGCATGATTTTATCTCTTTAACCCGATTTTGTATAAAATAATTTTTTTTCAATAACATATAAAAAGATAATGCTTTTATATTTATCAACAAAGTAGTGTATTGTTATAATTGTGAAATAAATCAAAATACTTTACTGTCGAGTTCATAATCTGCTTCGAATGGTTTTATATCCTTGATTTTTTAAAATCTGAAGTAATAATGAAATCTGTCTTTTTATTCATTCTAAATCATTTTAGCCCATTATCATGATCAGAGGTTGTCTTCTCAGAGAAGTTTTAAAATGAAATAATTAAATACCGAGATTTATTTAAGAATTATACGTGTTTCATAAACCCATAGGTACCTTTTCAAAGAATACCGTCAATCCTAATAATAAAAATTTTGCATACATACAGGGTGTCTCAAAAGGTCGTTTACAAACTTAACATGCAGGTCTGTCATATCATGATGAACAAGATTTAGATGGGAACTTGTGTTCGAAAATGCAAACTGCGACCGCTAGAGGGCGATGATCGCAGGTGTGGAGGGGAAGAAAGAAAGTATATCGAAAGAGGTATTACTATGACTTTTATTAAAGAACATGGTTTAATTTACACAAGATGTTCAAAATTCATTCCATTCGCCGCAATGCATGCTTCACAAGGTCGACGCATGAATTCATGGACCCGTTCAAAATGGGAAAATCCGGCTGTGCGACCCGTTGTTGCAAATACCAGCGTGCGAATGCAACGCGTTGGGTATAATCGTCAACGCACAATGCCTGTACTCTTTGTAAGTGGTAGGGGTGGTTCGAGCGTGTCCTCATGCAGTATGCGCATAATGCTGGAACGACGTACACCCAAGACGTGTTCGCTTGCTCGGAGACTTGTTTGCGGGTTCCTGTCAAATTCCCGTAGCACGGTTTCCTCTACGACAGGCGTGCGTATAGTGCGTTCTTGACCGATGTAGCTACGTACTTGGAAAGCTCCTGCTTCACGCAATCTGCGGTGCAATTGTCCAAAAAAAAACATGACTTGGCTGACGACTGCTTGGGAAGCGCTGAAGTTACATCCGTACCGCGGCTCGGGCATTTCCATCCGCGGCGCCATATACGTAATGCATATCGGCCAATTCTGCGTTACTAAACCGGTTCATCCTTCTCCTGCAACGTCTTCGGGTGAAATGATTGCACTTTCCACTCTCTCGTAAGTCTGTGCTCATTGGCCTCTAGCGGTCGCAGTTTGCATTTTCGAACATATGTTCCTATGTAAATCTTGTTTATCATGATATGACAGACCAGCATGTTAAGTTTGTAAATGACCTTTTGAGACACCCTGTATACATATATTTTTTTTTTTGGGAGAATTGACATGTCTCTAAACATACTAGATGAATATATAATCGCTGATTTTTTGTTAAATCGGGGTTGAAACCAAGAGACTGAAAAAGCGTCCGAGCTTGGATTCAAACCGGGATCATGGCCATTGTGAGCCAATGCTCTACCATTAATCTACCTGGTTGACATCCAGGCTGGCACACCTCACTCTTATAAGTTGTAAAGGCTACAATCCTGCAGCACAAGTTCAAATGTATTCACGAACCGCAACTACTCCGTCAAGCATGAGACAAAAACTGCATTAAATCCAGTATCGATGAATATATATATAATATTTGTAGAATTGGCATACGCCTGTAGAAATACCAGATGGATTTATAATCGAAGATTTCTTTTTTAAATACTAGATAAATTTATAATAGCTCTTTTTAAAAAAAAAAACAGCTATTATAAATCCATCTAGTATTTCTACAGGTGTATACCAGTTCGACAAAAATTATATATATATATATATCGATGCTGGATTAAGTCGCAATTCGGGTCTCTTGCTTGCTGCAGGAATTGTGGTTCATGAAGAGATTTCATCTTGTGATGCAGGATTCTATCCTTGCAAACTTATAAAAGGGAGGAGTGCCTGGCTGGATATCGTCCATGAAGCTTAATGGTAGAGGATTAGCGCGCGATGCCAATGATACTGGTTCGAATCCAGGTTTCGACACTTTTTCACTCGGATATGGTTTCACGACTGATTTATCAGAAAATCAGTGATTGTCAATTCATCTTGCAGATATGTTTAGAATTTTATAAACTTCATGAAATCCTTTTAGCGCTTTAAATAGCGAAATAGTTTGCTGCCAAAAAAATTAGGTTTGGCAAAGTGTCACATATATTCGTTAAGTAAATCAATTTGATCTATTGCTAAGCTCATAATTTAAATTAAATGATGTTTAATCTTTGGTTTTTGATATTTTGAATCCGTAGTAATCGAAATCTGCGTATTTTATTCATCATGAAAAACTATTCAATAATATGGGAATAGTGGTTGTCTAGTGGGAGAAATCTTGAAAAAAAACATTGATACAGGGATTTAATTTGTATTTAAACTTTTTACATAAACCCATAAATACATTTCTAAAATCAAGCTAACAATAATAGTAAACAGATTCTTGTTAAAATGTATAGTATTTTAAAAACAACCCGAAAGTCTTAGAATGATTTTAATTGAAAAATATTTTGTGCCCAGAAATTTATGTTTAACAAAATGTCAGCATTTCTCTACTCTTAAAATAAATCAAATTGAGTAATTGTACTTTAAATGATTTTTAATCTTAATTCTTCAAAGTTTTAAACAGTTGCCTTCGAAATCTGCTGCGCTATTTATTACGAAAAATTCTATCAGACACTGCTAATATGGCAATAGGTACTACTGCAGGAGAATTTTTGACATGCCAATAGGCTGTAGAAAAGTTTTAGAATACTGCTGAAAAATGTCGTATTACAACATTGCAGATAGGCAGAAACAACTTTCCAATATTTCGACTTTTTCTTATCATACGTCATTCTTTCGGAAAAGTAACTCTAATTTTTAAATGAAACAAATATTTTAAATATTAAGTATTTGAGTATCAATGACGGCGTATAAAGATTTTAGGGAACTTCTTCTTAACACCTGTCAATATAAGCATAAATCAAACACATTGTGCGAATTTTAATTCATAAACTAAAACATTTAACAACGTTATAACGGACAAATACGAACAAAAATGGCACAAAAAATCGCAAACGGCAGTTTCGACGATTCTTGGATTCCCTTCCTCAGTGCGGAAAAATAAATAAATAAAATCGGATCAAAGAGGTGCGGCTATAACCGAGGGGTTCTTTGAACCCATTTTATTTCATTTTATTTTTCACTGAGGAAGGATATCTAAGAATATTCGAAACGGCCGTATGTGAATTTTTGTGCCATTTTTGTTCGTATTTGTGAGTTAAAACGTTGTTAAAGGTTTTAGTTTCTGAACCTGCCACTGTAGTTCTAATTATGCCAATATAGTTCTATAGTTTATGGATTCGGTTTGACTGTCTGCCGTTTGCCTGTCTGTCAGTGTTCTAAACCCAGTAAATATATTCGGATTGCCGAGGAATTATTATATGTTATTGAAGTTTACTATGGCATGTTCAGGTTTGAAAATGGTGTGTAGTATTTACAGTTCGTTTAAAGGAACTCCTCAAAAGAATTCCGTTACATTGCGGTACATGAGGATAAATCGTTCGCGGTGTATTTTAACGATGTTACACTATTTGAAACTTTCTGAAATTAATATATATCACTGAAATTTGATACGAGATGCTTACTAAAGAATAGGGTGTGCGTAGAATTTATAATTCATTTACAGAGACATATAAGGTATTATGTTTTAGTACTGTCTATAAATAATAATTGATGGAAGTGCGTTTTCAACTGCGGTATGTATTTTTAAATTTAGCTAATTTTTTGCCTATTGCTTCCTGTGTAAAAATTCTATAGATCGTATGCAGGGCTCCACAAATTATCTCGACTGTTTATTGACGGAAATTGCTAAAGGGTAATTTTAAACTGTGCTACGAATTTTAAAACTGAGATAAATTTTAGAATACTAAGTAATATATATATATATATACAAATCTATAGACCATATACACGGCTGCACAAAATATTTCGGTTATTTTTCAGACTACTGATGGTATTTCCTGAAATTGGGTTTTCAAATATGTTTTGCATTTCCTAAGGTTCTTTCGGGCATCGCTCCCTGGACAAGGACATACTAAACAAACCTTCTGCGCGGGGTTAGTTGAGCTTAAGCCGAAAGGTAGGCCGCTCCGCCCTGTTTGACTTTGACTTTGTTTACTTAGACATCATTACCTTATTAAACTGTGAAGTTTGTTACAATATTCTGAATTTTTAGGAAAGTGCTTTATACACTAATGCTTGACGCATGATTTTTCGTTCTTTTATTACTTAACGCTGAAATAAAAATAAAGTGACAATAATAAATGAAAAAACATAAACTTTTATTATCACATGCAGATAGTAACAAAAATATCTGCAAAGACGAAATAATAATAAATGTAAAGACATTCTCCACTATCGAAGTACTAGATATTAAAAGGTTATAAATTCGCTATCTTTTCAACGGTTGATATCAGTATCTAAATTGTAGAAATGAGCTGAGAATTTAAGAAGTGTATGAGTGTACAATACAAATTTATATTACAGTTTCTTTCTATTTACTTTTACATCAATTATAATTTGGAATACTGCCTAAATAGAAATTGACTATCTTGAATAAACGATATTTTTTATGTTGGACGTCACAGCAAATATTTTCCCACAGTAGTCGTTTTCATTTATTGATTCACTTATTAACGAAAAGGAAATGCAAACATCAGTTAGCTATTGATTTCAGAATGTAAAAGAATTATGATACATTAAAAAGGAAGTAAATGCTTTTAACAAATACGTTTTTTTTTTTTTTTTTCAAAAGAAGTTCTTTCAAGTGTTTATAGCTACACGAGAGTAATACATAACAGATCAAACACATTAAGATACATAAATTTATATTATTTGTTTATTAACAATAAATAAATATATTATTTGTTTTTTACTCATATTTAAAAATATTGTTGTTATTATATTCTGTAATCCGACCATTTTAAGAATTAATCGAATAACATTCATATTACTTTACATATTATTATGTTTTAATTAGTAATTAAGAAATAATTGTAAACACTATTCCTGTATGAGATATGACACATGTTTGGTTTTATCTTCATATATGCCTTTTTTTATGAATTTGAAATAATCCTTGAACCATTTAATTATGTTCAATAAAGCTTGTCTTTTAAGTTTTTATATGCCTAGATTCTAATTAAACAAAAGAGGCATAATTCTGAAACATACGAATAAGTGAAATATATATATATATATATATATATATATATATATATGTGTGTGTGTGTGTGTGTGTATTATATTAATAAAATATTTTTTAAATACTTAATAGTGTCAAATAAAATATAACTAAATAATTCTCTTGGTTACTAAAAATATGTACAACCAATTAAGAAAAAAAATAAATTCAAGTATCAGTTGCAAACATTTAAAACTATATTTATGTGTCACCAGCAATGAAGTATTATCTCCTATAATAATACATTAATATATTTTTCTAGAACTATTTGAATAAATATATTGTCGAAATTATATCAAATGAAGTATAATGTACACTGTTAAAAGTATCCCTGTAAAATTACGGGTAGTGGTCGGCAGCTGAGATTCCTGTTATACCAAGTTTAAAAAAAAAAAAAAAAAAAAAAAAATCCATGCCCATCATTTTGTGCAGCACGTAATTTTACGGGACAAATTAATACAGCATTATAATGCACTTTAAAACACAATAATACTTTTCTTACTGTTCCTTAGCACGTAGCACGTCATATAATCATCACAGAATCGCTTTTTTGGCGGGTTAAAAACTATGTTACGGTTGCGGGTAAGTGAGATTATTTTTCGAAACACGACTAAAATGAAGGTTTACACCCTAGAGGAGGAAAATATATGGGGTCGTACCGTATTTTTGCTAACAGATGGGCTAGAATTGTAAGAATATATGGATTGTCCTTAATTTTCAAAGTATCTACGAGTAAGGTCGCTTATTTAGTGGATCAGACCGTTTTTCATCAAATAAGGCTGTTTCCCGTGAAAATTGAAGGGCTAACGCTCATATATTTACAGTTTTTTCTGAGAGTGTAGGTGATTAAGAATATTATAAAGTTGGATTAGACAAGCAAAGAAACATTCTGCCTAATAATGAATTTATATTTGTAAAAAAAGGGAAAATAAATGATATTCAGCAGTATAAATTTTACTTTTTTTTTTTTTTTTTTTTTTTTTTTTTTTTTTTTTTTTTTTTGCAAATTAAATCATCTTATCTAAGTTTTTTGAAATAAATCATTTTCGCTTAAATAGCTGTGATATAAAGAAGTTAAGTCTCTTCCCTTTTCTAATATTTTTCTTTCTTGATTTTCACATTATTTTCTGAGTTCCTTTAAGTACTTTCTTTCCGTTTCGCTGAACGTTTCAGAGTCTCCAGGGGAGTAAATAAGCACATTTGAACGATAAAGTACAAGATTAGCTGCAGATCAATGAATTATAAAGCATGACGATTAGTAGATTAAAATTTATGTTACATAGCATATTATATAAAAAAATCATATATTATCATGTAACATTTAATGATACTGTGAAAATATAATTTTATTTTTCATTTTTTTTCATACACAGGCTGAACCAAAAGTATTTGAACGAAAGCCAATTTTGAAAATTTCTTTTTCTAAATAAATTTTTTATAAAAAAATTTTTATAAGTATATTTATATAACATATTTTTTATAAGTATATTTATATAAAAAAAGAAAAAGAAATATTGCCAATGAGATTGTCTTTTATTTTGATCACAGCCTTCCAATGCTTAGAAAACTTTTCGCATTATGTGCAATGTTCTACCGATTAAAACAAATAATTAAATCACTTTTTTTTGGCTAAATATCAACTTTATCATTTCAACAATTATTTTCATCCTTCATAGTATGTCTGCTGTAACTAGCATGTTTATAATACTTTGAATGGTCATTGAACGTGTACGATATCTAATATAATAGATTAAGATAAGAACCACTGTTTCGTACTATATAATAATTGGATTTGCGTACACTAAGTCTAATGTATGTCTTTAGATCATAAAACAAACTTCGTTGTCATACATTTTAGAAGAAAGATAGCTTTAGTTCCAGCAGTCGTGGAATCATTTATTTTCCTCAAAATGTCTTTAAAATGATTTTCTGGAAATTATATAATGAAATAAATTACATAATATATTTTGCGGATACTTTTATTATATGTATATTTTATATGTTTAACAGTTACTAACGTATGTTATTATGATCTAAGATATTAAAATCGATAGATAAAGTAATTTATTTATTAATCTTCTTTTATTAATGAAAATGTTTTATTTCATTTTTACACCTTCTTACATTAAGGATTACATTAAATTGAATGTAGAGGTGATTTCATATCAATATAAAAATATTATAAAATGATATAACAAACAAACTATTTTCAACTTGTATGAAAAAATAAATTTTTACAAAAACCTTTAGCCATAATTGAACATTCTACAATAAAAAAATTTAATAGCTTCAATAACGAATGACAAAATATGTCAATTATTGTTCATGTTGTTTCTATTGTTCAAATTAGAGAGTCAAATAATTTATTTCGGCTATTGACTACATCGATCTTCAAGTACGAAGATTCATTCTTCACAGTAAGTCTCTTGATGGTTGCATATATCTAATGTCGCTGAGTGAATCTGATATCTGATATTAGATTAAGAAAATTTCGCACATTGATTTGTATGATATAAATTATGTTATTTAGATTGCAATTAAAAAATGGTGCAAGTTCTTGACAAAAGACTGATATACTGTATTATAAAAGTAATATAGTTTAAGTACAAACAACTGCGTTTGCATTTATTATCTTTTGAAATGTCCTAAATAAATATTCCTTCGTATTAAATAATAAAATTATACATATATATATATATATATATTGAAGACATTAAAAAATAGTAAATGTTGTCGCAGTTCCATTCACTAAAGTTATTTTTAGCATTATTTTTTGTGTAATGCAAATTTATATTTTTTTATTTAATACTTTCTAATTTATGTATAAAGTTATATTTTAGTACTTTTTAAAAGATAATACAAAAATGTTGTTCAATAGAGTTGATATTAAAATAATAAAATTAGACAATGGTATAAGAAATAATATATATACATTAATTTTATTTTATGAAAATATAAAGTTTCATTAAAAACCGTACACGTTAATAAACCTTTTATGAAAAAAATTCAATATTTTACAAATAAATAATATCGTAACTTTCTGCGGATTAAAAAAAAGAGTCATAATTTCCGTTCGCCTAAATATTTACTGAATCGATTGTGACGTTTTTATCCTTCACAGTATGTCTGTTATAACGAGTATATTTTTAATAATCTGAGTAGTCAGTGAATGAGTCTGATAGTTCATATATTGGATTCAGATAAAGATCATTGTTTCTACGAAATAAATGGTGTTGTTTAGATTGGGGATGATATATGGTTCGAGGTCATGAAAAAAGACTTTGCTACAGCGTATTGTAGAAGAAAAAAGTTTTATTACAGAAACCATGTATACAATTAATTACTTTTAAATTTTTTGAGTGCATATTGCCAGATATTTAATAATATAACTTTTTTTAGATTGGTATTGTTGAATTCTAGTTCTGAATACATAACTCTTGCTATGTTTGTTATAAAAATTAAATTTTTAAAAAAATGTAAAATTTTAAAGCTTTTTAAATAAATAAAATTAAATATAATAATATATTAAATTAAAATTTAATAATTGCTGTAAATAATTATTTCATTATGTAAACAATTTAAGTTGTGAAATTATTTTTTTAGAAAAAAAAACTAAACATTTTATATAATTTTTAATATAATTTATATTTATCTAATTTATTAAATTCACAATTAAATATATTATATTTATTTTATTGTTAAATGAATTATTTTTTCCTTATTGATATACTTTGTTACTAATAAACAATTGCAGATTTACAAGAAAATAGGTGGCGTTGTTTGTTTTATTAGTTTCATATTTCTTTCTACAGTATTTACATTTATTCAGAATTTATTCAGATGCTTAGACACCCAGTTTTTGAATTTCTTTATTTTTCATTGATCAAACATACGGAAATATATATTTGTTTAAAAAAAAAAAAATTGTTTTTCCATGCTGTGTTTGATTTAAGAATAAAGTTATGTTTATCGAGGTTTATTTGCATATGTGTGGATTCTATACGAATAAAGTTATGAAATCATTTTATTTTGTTAATTATTTTCAAAAATAAATATTGAAATTGGTAATATATTTTATATTAACTCAAACGCATTACGTATATAGTAACGCTATTTAAAATATATATTTTTTTAATCAATTATTCAAGGTATACAGTTTCAGGAGATTTATTGTTTTGAATTTATATACACATATGCAGATATCTGTAAAGTGCATCTGTGATCAACAAACTTACATGTAAATACATTTAGAAGTGATGAAAATAGTTTAAAAAAATTTAAATATAGGCCTTGCAAAAGTTACAATGTTATTATTTCGCTGAATTCATTTTCACGTATTTAATATTTGGAAGTATTCTTAGAAAACAAATTATAAACTACTAACTTTTAAAAGACACGTATATGTTTGAAAACTAATCACGTATATAGTAACGCTATTTAAAAAAATAATAATCAATTATTGAAGGTATACATTTTCAGGCGATTCAAGTTTTACATTTAGATACACATTTGCAGATATCTATAAAATGCATCTGTAGTCAATAAACTTACTTTTAAAATACGTTTACAAATGAGGTAAAAATTGAACAATTTTCCTGAAATATAGGACTTCCAAACATCACAGTGTTATTAATTTGTTGAGTTCATTTTCACGTATTTAATATTTGGAAGTATTCTTAGAAAACAAATTATAAACTACTAAATTATAAAAGATGCGCATATGCAGAAGGCTACTTTAGTTAAAAAAAATTAGATAAAACAAACATGCGGAACATGTTATCATATCAATCATATCAACATATAGATTAGATTTATTTATGAAATACAGCTGAAAATAATATACATTCACTATTTAATATAGCTTTTATAAATTTCTTT
Source organism: Maratus michaelseni (assembly GCA_963931845.1). Classification (NCBI taxonomy): domain Eukaryota; kingdom Metazoa; phylum Arthropoda; class Arachnida; order Araneae; family Salticidae; genus Maratus; species Maratus michaelseni. Next base: position 114,431,601 of record OZ007588.1, read on the forward strand.
TGTATGTTGTCTTCAAATAATCTTTTTTCAATAATATATTTATGTTTAATTCATATATATTTATTACACGGCAAACAGGCTTTAATGCATTAAAAAAATTCTAAATCTAAAATCTAAATCTGAAAACAAAAGATCTAATATGTGTTTCATTTTTTGCAATCTCATTAAAATCACTTATTCTTACAATTATCTAACTTCTTAAATCAACTTGTAAAGTTACTCATGTATTTTGAGAATGATATTTGTAAAATTCATCCTAAAAACACTAAAAGTACTGTAAAATATTTATTTTTCTCTAACACGAATTAAAAAAAAAAAAAAAAAAAAAAAAATTCTGATGCGAATTCTGAAAATCACATTAAATAAAATATAAATAATATATAGAGAAAAAGCACCACTTACACATATTTCTAGAACCTTTTTGTGTAGAAGAAACAATTTAAGTGAGAATGGATTGAAAATAAATACTTCTTTACATTTAGTTTTTGTAAAAATATTTTAAAGAACGATCCAAATATTAAATACACACAAACTCGTATAAATTTCCAATAATATCACCCAAAGTGAACTTTATATATATATATATATATATATATATATATATATATATATATATATATATAAATACTGTCTATTAGTATGCATATAAATTTGTATGATGATTCTGTATTTAATTTCAGAGTTATTAATTGTTTTATAAACAATCGATTTCAGGTGTTCACTTTAATTTGAAACCCAGTACTGCTATCTCTTATACGAGCTTTAACAATATCTCCAATGAAATTCCCTCGGCCCGTATCTTGTTGGTTCTGAATGATAACTAAAAAATAACTCGAAAGAAAATTTCAAAATCTGTTGTGTATATGTATCAGTACAAAAACCCTTAACGGGTTAAAAGTGTTGACGCAGCACTTTCTTTTGGCTCTATGAATTTTAAATATGGGTCTTAAAAGCAATGATATCAAATTTAAGTGACGCTATGTTAATAATTTTTTTTAATCATAATTTTCTTTTTAGTTTTATTTATGTTCACAGGTGCAATTATTATCTTAATATGAAAAAATATATAAAATTTATTCTCTGATGCTTTTTCATTCACATCTCTCATGAATTCAAAATATGGGTTTTAAAAGAAATGATACCAAAATTTGAGTGACACCTTGACGTTAATTTAATAGGACTCTTTTAAAATTCAATTTAAATTATTTTTGGCTTGTCTTCTAAAGTATATTTACACATACAAACAATACTTTTAATTTTTCAATACACTTTTAAATATATTACTTTCACTGAGCCTATATTATGTATTGAAATGTATTTATTTCAATAAATTGATTTATCTTCTGTGCCACGCTATCCAAAATCATAAGTAAAATTTATGTAAATGATTATTTTGCGTCATATTATCCACTTGCATACATTTCCCTTTGTTTGGATACTATGACGCAAAATAATGTAGCTTTCAATACAAAAAAGTATAAAGCTACCTATTGCAGCCGTTCGGAGGAAAGCAGTTCCGGAAAATTTCGATATATTTTCACCGATCATGACCCCCAGACCCCAAAACCACCCTCCGTTCAAATGTTGATTTATATATATATATATATATATATATATATATATATATATATATATATATATATATATATATATATATATATATATATATATATCTGACCTATGTCATACGATAACGCTCGTATTTATAAATCAATTTCGATGAAACTAATTGTGTGTATTAAGCTCACCAATGTCTCGACCGAGTTCGTTGGCCAGCTTGGTCCGCCATTTTGTTTCAAGATTGCGGCCATTTAAAATTTTAAAACTAAAATAAATATACAAAAAAGTTAAAAATTCAAATTTATTTTTTAATTACGTGCTAGGATACGTTAGGATTTACGTACAAGGATTCCAGAGCATTTTTTGGTTTACCTCTATCTTAAAAAATGGCTGAGATAGAGCAGCTTGAAATTCTAGGGTGGCTGACATTTTGAAACAAAACAGCACATTAACGCGATTACTCGTAAATTATTTTCTTTCATTGTTGTAATCATTTTCCCAATCATACGCATAAAACTATATATTCATATCCTTTAGCGCCAAATTCTCGCCAAAATTGGCGACGTTTGGCGAAATATCGCCAAATTTGGCGACCAAAATAAGTCTTCATAAATGAAGCCAATTTGGCTATTGCTCAATAATTTGGCGAATTTCTTATTCAAATTCAGTATTAACGAATCTTTTGTAACCGTTTCTTTGCATTTTAACGTGCTGTTTTCGTGTAACATTAGCTAAAATTTTAAAACGAAGATATAGGAAAGCTACCTTTTCCTCCCGGTACAGGCCGGAAGGACTTTTTTGTATTGAAAGCTACCTAAAAGTATAAAGCTACGTATTGCAGCCGTTCGGAGGAAAGCAGTTCCGGAAAATTTCGATATATTTTCACCGATCGCGGCCCCCAGACCCCAAAACCACCCTCCGTTCAAATGTTGATTTATATATATAGATATTTCCATATATATATATATGACCTATGTCATACGATAACGCTCGTATTTATAAATCGATTTTGATGAAAGTAATTGTGTGTATTAAGGTCACCAATGTCTCGACCGAGTTCGTTGGCCAGCTTGGTCCTCCATTTTGTTTCAAGATGGCGGCCATTTAAATATTTAAAACTAAAATATATATGCAAAAAAGTTAAAAATTCAAATTTATATTTTAATTATATGTTGGGCCTTGATACAACGATTCCAGAGCATTTTTGGTTTACCTCTATCTTAAAAAATGGCTGAGATAGAGCAGTTTGAAATTCTAGGGTGGCTGACACTTTGAAACAAAACAGCACATTAACGTAATTACTCGCAAATTATTTTCTTTCATTGTTGTAATAATTTTCCCAATCATACGCATAAAACTATATCTTCATATCCGTTAACGCCAAAATTGGCGACATTGGCGACAAAATTGGCAAAATTTGTGACATTTGGCGAAATATCGCCAAATTTGGCGACCAAAATAAGTCATTATAAATTAAGCTAATTTGGCTATTGCTCAATAATTTGGCGAAATTCTTATTCAATTTCAGTATTAACGAATCTTTTGTAAACGTTTCTTTGCATTTTAACTTGCTGTTTTCGTGTAACATTAGCTAAAATTTTAAAACGAAGATATAGGAAAGCTACCTTTTCCTCCCGGTACAGGCCGGAAGGACTTTTTTAGTGTAAGCTTTGCCTTATTTAATGGTAGCATTTCTGCGATTCAATTAGGCGAAAATTTCTGTTTCGAAAAACCGGTGGTAAAAGATAAAGGACTCTCGTCGCGAAGGGGTTTAATAAAGGAAACACGTTTTCATCAACATAAAATTTTCTCAAAAGTAAGCAAAAAGAATTAAAAACTTTTCCCCAACTCTTCAAAAAAAAATCTAACTTAAGTCAGAATATTATTTATTATGTAGCGATATTAGTTCAGATGGTGACATTTTCTTATAGAATGTTACGAAAGTTAAATTGATTTTTAGAATAAACAGATTTAAAACATATGCCTCCTCTACGCCAAACATGTATAGTACAAGTCATATAGGGTAAAATAAAGTTGATACAAAACGTATTCTTCATATATATTGAAATATCTTAAATCTATTAATTGCCACCAAAATAGCAATAATGAGCATCAGGGTAATCTTAGACTTTTTCAAAGTCATCGAAATCCCAGACGTAAAATAACTGTAATAAAGTTGTGCTATCCCATAATAATTTTAGACTTTTTATTCATAAAAACTGTCGTAACTTTGTAACAAATCGACTTCCAAATGGTGTCATCCGATTCAGAATTAGAAAATAAATGGTAAACCATGCTATTCGACGTATTTGAAAATAAGTTATTTTCACCCCCCCCTCTCGAGTTAAAACGCCCACTTTTACCTCCCCAAACAATAGTAAATCAATTTTACTTTTGGGAAATTATCGGATCTTAATTTCTAGTGCCAAAACAAATGTCGGTAGTTTACCATGTCACCGTAGTATTCTATGTCGTCAGTTTTTGTGCTACAGATACAGTTTCAACACAATTTATGGTTTTCATTGCGTCCATAACTTTGCAATTGAAAAAACCATTTGTTGCATTTCAAATTCTGTCAGTGTAACTGCAACCGGAGATCTTCAAATTCGTTCTTCAGTACATTCACCAGCTGTAGATTCAGATATCTACATCTTCAAGTTTTTTGCATGGTGTGGTTGTTAAGGGTACGTATATATAAAAAATTGTCTATATGACCACCCTTTCAAGTTGAATTTTGGACAAGGGCAAACGAAAAACTTTGCCATGCATTGAAACATGATCTGATTTTGTTTTAATAGAAAAATATGCATAGGACTCTGTTTTGGATAAATAAGTAATTACAAAGAGCAGAAGAATAGCTTCTATTTTAGAAGCTTAATAAACATTTTATTTTAAAACATTTAAGCACAATCCTGTACACTAACAGTCACATTATTTGATTACTTCCAGTTGTTGTTGTAAAACCCTATTAGCCTGTACTAAAGTGTAGTTTTCGACTTTTTTTTCCTAAACATTGCCGTAACTTTGTAACAAATGAACGGATGGACTTGCGGATGATGTCATTATATTTAAAATATAAAAACTAATACAAAACAACCTCACTTTACCCACTAAAAAAGTAGTGTTTCCCACTCCTGTATTAAAATCCCCATCCCCCCCCCCCCCCCCATCCAAACATGGTAAAACAACTTTATTTGTTAGGGACTCATCCAAACTAGTACCAAAATGAAGTTATTCCGAAAGTTTCGTGAATGGCTGCCAGTTTTGTCGTCCATCAGTGAATTATCAGAATATTTTGCCTGTTCTAATGAGATGGATAAAATTTATGTTGCTATTGATTTTGATTGTATTTAAAAAAATAATACACCTATTAAAATTGAAGCAGTTTCATTTAATGATGAATATGTTATTTATTTTTGAATATAGAAAACATTTTTCCAACCATATACTTTTCTTCAATTAAAAAAATAAAGTTTTTAAATAACATAAAGAAAATCACACTTTACTCTAAATACTTAAGATGTATAGTAATTATTTCGCTTGTTGGTTCTGATTGTATAAAAAGCAAAAAATATAATTATTAGAATTAAGAAAAAATTCATTTAATCAAGTATACGGCGAGTACACGTAATTTATTTTTGAATATATAAAACATTTTTTCATTTATATATTTCCCTCAGTAAAAAAAAAGTTTATTTTTTTCTGTAACTTAAAAAATATAATAAAATTTATTAAGATAAAATCCAACTTACGTCAGAATATTATTTGTCATATGGCAATATGAGGTCAAATGGTGACATTTTTTATTGAAAGTCATGAAAGTAAAAGTGCTTTTTAGAATATGGAGATTTGCATTAAACACATGTCTCTATCTGAAGTAGTCTGAGGACAGAAAAAATTATTTTTTTTTACCTATAACCATAAATATTGTAATTAGTTTTCATTATTTCTTTTCTGAAATGTTACCATAGAAATTAAGTAGATGTTTGTAATTTATTTTATGCTTGGTGAATTTAATTCTTTCAAAGAAGGAAATACGAGGCATTGTCTTTATTACGCCTTTTAACTATATACATTGGGCTGGAATTAACTCATCAACGTTTATATAAGGTTTTGGAATTAATGCATTGATACTAACAAGATATACGTCAGAGTTCTATTTTATTAAATTATTATTATTACTTTATTTAAAATTAGATATATCTTATTTCAGCCATAGAATAAAACATATCTTACAAAAAATAAAAACAAAAAATTTCTAAAAAATGTATTTAATAAGAAAGAATAATTAATAAGAAATCAATATTTAGGACGAACAGTGAATTAAAACTTGTTAAATAAATATTAATTTTTTAAGAATTAAATTATTCATAATCAGTGCAATCTTTCTGTGTCCATAAAACTTCCGTCGCAGGAATCAAATTTTCACAATAAAAATAAAAAGTTATCATATCTGTGGCAATATTTTTTTTGTGTGTAAGCGGTAGGTGGCGGGATCCAAAATTAAATATAGTGACATTTAATTTAAATTATCACTTTTAGACGCTCTGGAATGAAACCCATGAATGTAACTGTTACATAATTCAGATCAGATGAAAGTGATTAATGAAATAAATTATTTTAAAAAATTGCCGATTCTTGAACATGTGGCACTTTGGAGATTGTTATTGAATAATCATGTAATGAATATCATGCAATGAATATGATGTAATGAATACAGACAGAGAATCGATGGGATCAGGGTAAATCCGATGAAGGGAATCAGGATGATCCTGAATTCATGGTACAAACTTTAGGAGTTGGTACAGGACACTGTAATAACTATTTATTATATAGAAAACCAGTGTCAGAAATCCATTTCTTTAGTCAAATTACCAGGCATCTCACTCCGTATTCTTTCGTAACTTTACTAGTACTAAAAATACTTAAATCAAATCCTTAGAATTCATACAAAGATGAGTCTGTTGCAAATTTTGCTAAAGTATCTTCACTACTGTTAAAGTTATGAACAGAAATGCGACTTCGAATTGGAGTGAGACGCCCTGTAATTTTGACTAAATAAATGGATTCCTGAACCTGGTTTCCTATACAAAAAATTATTGTTACAGTGTCCTGTACCAACCCTTTTAGTTTGTGCCATAAATTCGGGACTACACTGTACCACCAAATAATACCATCATACGAAGTATTAACATATAAATTTAATAATTCACCCTTTGCTTACACATAAACTGTCGATCACGCAGATATGTGAATATCACCAACAGATATACGCACATAACTAACGTAAAAGCAAACAGAGCCTCTGAGAAACTGCCTAAAAATTCATTCACTGTGTTCAATATACCAACGTGCTACAAGGAAAACAATTTGTACTGTATTCCAAGCAGCGCGTAACTGATCAATAAAATTTTCTATGTGCGTGTAATCTTATAAAGACCTTTCAGCAAACAGATGAAACTTTTATGTAGGACAAATCTGAATTTCTTGCTATAAAGTGAACAATATGCGTTCCTTCTTGAATTTCATTGTACCGCTCAAAAGCAGCGGTTGCAGCATTTTCAACCACTTGTGGTATATTTTTATTTCACTCCAACTGCTTCAACTGAACACCTTCCTCTCTTTTACAACTAATGAGCCCTTTACCGCATAACCAAAAGCTATTAGTCGATGTGTAAGAAATACTTTCTGGGTCCTGTACTCAAGAAGAGCATTTCAGGAGCTTTCACAGTTTTGGTAAAACAAAGTTATTGGTATTATAGTGTTATTCAATGACACAAAACCATCGTGCTCAAGGAATAATTCCACTGTAAGTTCCATACGATTTTTTATTTCTGATTCGAGACCCTTTCTTTTGCATGTTATGAAAATTTTGTTCCACGGTATCAACCGCATTCTCAAATATCAGCCATTTTTCTAACTATTTTTTTCGTATTGCATCCATCATTTGTGTCCACTGTCTGAAATATACATCTTAGAATAATGAAATGTTATGTTCATGGATTGTCTGTAGAGAATGTTCTATTTTAATTTGATTATTTTAATTTATATATATACATTATCAACATACAAAAATCTTGCTATAACTGTATTGCAGCTAATTTCATTTTGTAATTGAGTTTTTATAAGTGCTAACTACTATCGATTATTAAAAACTATGAAAAAAAAGCAGTTTTTTTACATCTAAGATTTTTTTCAATATTTCATATTAATAAAAGATTGTTGATTTCCTTATAAATTGTATTGTTTATCTCAATGTGTATCTACATAATTGATGTTCTCATGGGTAATGTTTTAAAAAGAAAGTCTTACTGATCGCGTTAGGTATGAGTGAAATAATTATACCTGTATCTCGGGATCTACATCGTGAGAAATTGTAAATGCGTGCTAGTGAGCGACAATTATAAATTTATTACATGCACAAATAGGGTTATCGCTAGAATGACAGGAAACAGTCTAAAATCACTGTATTTAAAGCACATCTGTGGAAATTCCTCATACATTACACAATGCTATCGAAAGGTGTTTTTGCTACAATATCTATCAACCAGGGAATTATATTGCATGCCATATAGGACGTTTCTTGGCATGTAAGCTTCAATTTAAAGTTATTTATGACATTTGTTTCAAACGTTAACCTGTGCAACCCTTTGACTATCTATCTATATATCTATTTATCAATGTTGTTCATGGAAAGCATTTAATTATCAATATCTACACACGTTGTGCGTACCTACAGTTTTTAGTAATTTGTGTGCTTATTCATCCAATTCAATTTCACTCTACATTGTCAATAAACCATCATTAAAATAATTAAAATAATAGAATGTTCTTTCTTCCTATTTCCCGACTTCTTCTGGAATCATGGGGAAAGTTCGAAAATCTAAAATAAATGTGAAATAGAATTTTATGCAGCATTTTCTCATCATAATGCAGGATTCCAGGCACTATCTTTTATAACTGTTTTTCCGTTTCCAACTTTCAGTCCGACTTACATTTTCTTAAGTAACTGAAAATTCTTATATTTTAAATAAAAATAACTAATCATTCTCTAAATAAAGCTGAAAATAACGAGATATGCTACAATATTAGCTGGGTGTTTTGCATAAATTTAGTAAAATTATGCCAAATTTCCGATAACTGTGCACTGAACTAAATTAAAACAATTATCTAAAGATAAATAATTGTTTTTAAATTAAAACATTTAAAGTAAATAAATTACATACACTGTAATAAAAAAGTCTTATAAAAAAATATATAAAATACACATATTTTTGCACAAACGCTCGCTTGATATTATTTACATTTAGCAACAAAAACCTAGCTCACACATAACGTATGTAAATAAAAGCTTTTCATTGTCTTTAACTGCGGTCTGAAATCTAAAGTGACATACCTTTAAATATATGTTTAGAAAATGGAAGCACTTTTTAAAATAAAGTTATCTATTCATAAAACTTGAAAAAAAATAAACACTATTTAAAGGGTTTTACAAACAGTTTTATTTAGAAGTGTTTTGGGACATTATTAAAAAAAAATGTATAAGTACTTAGTTTGAAATATTAAAATTTTAAATGAGATTAGCATATAAAATATTTCGTTGAATAAGAAAATCTTGCATACATGAAAGCATAAGTAAATTGTACAAAGCTGCTTAGTTAAATTATAATTTTATGTTTAAATATTTTAATTTAAAATTTTCTTTATATTTTCCTTCTACCTTAACTCATATATTTTTATTTTTATATTTTTATTGATTTAAGATGCAACAACTGTTACGGTATTCTGTGGAAAATATATGATACTGATGTACCTTTTTTTCTGGTAACTTTTTCATTATTTTTTTTTGCTGTTACAATGCAAAACATTGCAGGAAACTGTCCAGTCATTCAACTATACTTATATATAACAGTAACTCCGATTTGGTGTTCTGGTTAAACCTTTAAATTGTGTAGGTATAACGATGCGCTGATAAATATTAAAACATACCGTTATGAATTTTTGAATATTTAATCTATTAAGGTTTATATATTCGTACTTATTATAAAAACAGATTAAACAGGTTACCACTTATCTCTCCTGTATTTTTTCATAATGCATTCGGGGTAGAATAAAAGTAATTAGACAATAATACATGAATTAATATATTTTACTAAATTTCTCTAGATATAACAAATAGCAATGCTTAACATGACACTATTTATGGCTAAAAATGCATCATTTATGTTCATTGAAAAATATATTTTATTTCACAATATTGTTTGACTAAACAATTCGGAAATTTCATCAGTCAGAGAATAGACTTATTTGAAAGACTTTCTTATTGGTATATTGCGTTTTTAATCTAACGGCTTTTTAACTTCTAAAACCCCTTTCACAAATCTAAAATTCGACAAATTAAAAATTCTATTTCATCCCACAGCCGCCATAATGAGTAAAAAAAAAGATAGCATAAGTAATCTTAAAAACAATGAACCGACAAAACTTTTATTGAAAGATATTGGGAAATAATTTCCTCAAAGGAGTTCCGTTATTATAAACTATTATTTTTATGCCAAGATTGATTTAAAAATCCGACTTTTGATGGCAAGCAAACGATAAATTGAATAAACACAAACATCTACCTTTATGAAAATACGCAGACCGTGCAGATAGTACAATGCTGAAACCAGAAAACTCTCATATATTTAGGAAGTGGCTCGTTAAAGTCAGCTCGTACAGTCAGACACCCTAATTTTATGATTGAATAAATGGATTGTTACCATGATTTTCTATGCAACAAAAGTTTGCTACAGTACGTTCTAACACCCTGTAAATTTTTAAGGAGTTGTTCTAAATCACCTTATATTCAATATTTAGTCAAGAAAGAAAATAAATTTCCATTATTTCTATGAATATAAAATAATTAGTATGAGATAATAAAACACAAAATATAAATTCCCATTAATAAAACGAACGTATATATACTCAATTGAAAATATATACCATAAAAATATTTTCTTTTAATAATACTTAAATTTAGTAAATGAAATAAATTAATGTTATGTTTACAAAGTTATTCATTAAACCAAAACTTTTAATAAAAAATATTACGCACTTTACAAAATATCTGTCAGTATTTGAATTACACAATTTCATTCTTTTTTCCTAGAATTAAATCAGTGGCTGAATTTCCTATTTATTTATGTTTTTGTCAATAACGTTGGGGAACTCTGTCTTAGAAAAGATGGAAAATGATTGATTAGGTGATTTTTTTATGTGGACATTAAATCAGATATTGTGTTTCTGCATTCCTTTTCTGAGGTCCTTTTTCTCCTTAAGGTTTTCTTGAATAAATACAATCATAAATACTATTGAGGCATTTTTTGTCACATGAAAAGTAATTTTAATGTATTTTCTATGCATTTTCATAGTCTTAAAATTTCTGTTTAAAATAATCGTGGGGAATATTTTTGTTTAATGGCATAATGATGATCATGGAATGGTAAGATAAATACATGTTTAATTAAATATTTATATACAAATACTATATTAATATAGATATAATTCAAATTTCTGTAACCTGTGGTATCGTGGTTGATCGCACAATTTAATTAAAGTAAATTCTGCTTTATGGCTTATTTTACTCAAACAGAAATCAATTATGATTTACTTATATTGTGGAATATTAAGCTTGATAACGTGTTTCGCAATACAAATTTCCATTTGCTTCTTGTAACATTTTCACATTATGCTTGAAGGATATTTTTTTCACTTACGTTTATTTATTCCCCCCCCCCCCCACCGTTTTATTTTCCAATTTGTGAATTTTACCTTCTTGTATATAAATTTTTGTATTGCATTATAATTATTGCTTGAAATATATTGTCGATGTTAATGGTATTTAATAGTTAATATTAACCAAAGTTTTATTATATATATATAATACAACTTTTGTTAATATATATAGTAGAAATATATGTATACATATATAATTCAATTTATATCATCTGTGAGTAACTAAATAGAAAAATAAACGAAATGTTCTTTAAAAAGCACACACACACACACACACACATATATATATATATATATGTGTGTGTGTGTGTGTGTGTGTGTGTGTGTGCTGCAGAATGTTGTGTAGCAAAATAAAACTTTTCGAAAACATAGTTGAAAGCCACATACCAGACGCTTCCTCATCAGACCCTGATCACAAGAAGAAATAAAAGCCCCAGGGAAAAAAGTACATAAAATATGCTCGTGATAATAGTTCCAATAAAGTAGAAGGATGTGAATAAAAATAACATACCCACTCAGCCACGATGCCACATTAAATATTAAGCGAACAATATAAACATAATCTATTTTCCAGTAAGGAATCCTAATTCATTCCATGTCTGATGCAATTTTAACCACAGTCATCATCATAAAACAATACTTGTAAAGGCTTTAAGCATTATGATTAATTTAAAGTTGATCAAAGACAACTAATGAATATCGGAGGCCGTGTGCAAGTGCCGGATATTTGTTTTATATAAAATCGAGAGAAGTATTGTTATTGTAAGACTAAGACTAATCGGGTGCTTTAAAAAAAGCGGCGCCACCCATCCACTACTGCATATCGGCCCCGAACTACTTGATCCCTGTATCGGCGCCATCGTAACCCCTTTCATGGGTACGACAGTGGCCGGACAGGTTCGGTTCATGAAAGACTGTCCGTGACATCCTCGAGGCCGGACTTGTCTGGAACGCTCATAGGAACGACCAGGGCCCAGCCACTAATCAGGGGCTCCCTCTCATGATTTGCTGTATCCCAATTCGAGATCGGGAACAACTCACACGAGTGATCTCATGTCTCTCTAGTCGGGAATGGGCACACACAACTTAAAAACTAGGTTAGTGAACACATATAGTCTAAAAAACTAGGAAGAGGGTTCCGACCCCCGCCACGCTGTCGGGTGACCAGGCCGTCAGAGCCGTAGGGTCGGGAGAGCGTTAGTTTGACAGCAAAAAGTGATAGGATCGAAACAGGTAGTGTGATAGTTTCGTCCCGGTGGTCCGGCCAGACCTGTGTAACCGCCCGCGTCCGCAAGCTCACTCTCACTAGACATGAACACCAGCTTTCCAAAACCTTGACCAGAGGGCTCCCGACATCTGTATCCATATCTCAACAAGAACTGTCTCCGGCACCCCCCGCCAGGGGTCCTGGGGACGGACAAGAGAAGCACTCATCTTGTCTATCCCCTGGAGTGCTCTACGCGGAGAAAGGATGAGTTTCAGGCCGCTGGAATCATGTCCGGTTCGAGATCCCCAAGCTGCAGTTACGATTGTCCGGTCGAACCGGCGAAGGCCGTCCTCTCAGTCCTCCCGGAAGTGGACTTACGTCGGTTACCGCTTCCTCTGAGACCCTGCTTTGTCCCAAACTCCTGAAAATGGAATCCGGACGCTGCAGCGTCTACTGCCGGGCTCCAGGTCATCCCTCCGCGTCCCGAAGGACCGGATTGATTCCGTCACACCCGGAGGAGCACGCAGCCCTTGTTATTGTAAAACAACCCAAACAGCAAATAATTATAAGCCGAACTTCTAACCCGAAAACTATTCATTCTGACTACCTCACGCTCCTGGATCAGTGGGAAAGGCATCCGCTCTTGTCTGCTCCTTGAACTGCCTGCTGACCATCGCATCCATACTCCTGCTGAATCAATTTTAATGCCTTTTCCTATTAGATTTCGATCATTTTGTCACTTGGTAATCTTTTACCGAGTACATTGCGATATCATATGATCTTTTGTCGATTAGCTAATGATACCATATAGGAAAAATTATAACATGTAAAAATATTATTTAAAACATAAGAAACTTCCTTTTAACTAAAAAAATAAATATTGCTAATTGGAAATATTTTCCACTATAAAGAGCAAAAATAATTCCATATCGATTATATAACTAATTCAAACGTAAAAAAAAATGCGTTTTAGTTTAAATTTTAAATATTGCTGTTAAATGATTTTGCAATAACATTTTAAGTTACAAATTACGTTCATACTCACAATTTACTTTTATTTTTTATATATAAATATTTTTGAATCCTACAAAGAATAATTAAATGCAATTTAAAATTTGTAATGTAATTAATTGTAATTTTCATTGTAAAATCATTTATCAGCAATATTTAAACAAAACAAAATTTTTTACGTTTTAACCCATTCGGGACCATAGGTGCATATATGAACCTTTGAAAAGAGCATACAGAATTTGTTTTAGGCACCAGTAAAAAATAAAAGTTATATTTGCTTTCTCTAATTAGAGTATTTTTGTGAAAGCTTAAGTAAAGGTAACTTTTAAAAAAAAATGGTGCCAACCGAATAAAATTTATGTAAAAGCCGCTGGTTCCGAAGGGGTTAGTTAGTTTACAGACGCAAAATATAAGCATTTTTGTATATTATAGGGGAAAATATTTCCGTTTAACAATATTCATTATTTGATTTAAAATAATTTTTCAAACATTTTAATGTAAAAATTTTTTACAATTTGCAATGAAGCATATACTCACTTAACACTGCTCCTAGCTTTGAAAATCCCCTTCTTTAAATCTTCTTATTTTACTACGGTACTACGGAATTGTATAAAAAATAGCGTTTACTCTTTTTTTTAATATCTAAATAATGATTTTAACGAATGCTTTGTTCAATCGTTTGTTTTAAAATTTTAAAAGCACAAAATTATCTTCCTCCTTATCTGAAGATAAAAGATGATATACTTCTTTATTATATCTAGACAATTTACACTATAACATTAAAAAAAAGTTCTGAAAAAATTTTCTTTAAAATCAACTCATCTTTCATTTATCTATTTTTCTAGCGTTCTCTTTTGTTAATTACCAAAATTGTAACTAAATAATTTCCATAACATTCACTTTTTAATTCAGTAATTTCTAATGAATTTGTTTCTGTATTAGTCTAATTTTCAAATATTATCTGATATATTTCAATTTAATTACCTAAATTAACAAAGTCTTTCTAACAACATATTTCATATATATAAGTTCAAGTTATTACGTTTCATTTATAAATGTATATTTTTAATTGGGAATGCACATTCGTATTTATTGAAAAGAAATAATAATAATAAAAAAAAAACACTGTTCAATCGTTAGATTTCTTTACAATACTTATCATGCTATCTGTAAATTTTTAAGACTTTTTAATGCTTAATGAAGCAATTTTTATTCTTACCAAAAGAACATTTCTTGGAAAGTATTTTTTTCCCTTGTACTTCATTCCACTATCCGTTTAAAACTGAAATGTCCCTGTAAGTGCAAAAGCATTTTGAGATGGCTTATGTGATAAGATCATTCGCAGCTTGTGGTTGGGTTTCCATCATGTGACACACTCCCTAGGTCACCACGAGCCCCCTGGCTCGAATCCTGGCCTAGACACTTTTCCAGTTCCATTGGAAAATTACAACTCGCAATATAACCCATATTGCAGAACTTCGTGACACTCAAATGTACGACTTTTGTCGACTAATTAGACAAGTAATCAAACATTAACATTGTGGTAATTTTAGAATCATCCAGTAAAAGATAATGACAGGTAACGAAGGTTCAGTAGCAAAATCCTCTCAAAATATCAAATTTTATTGTCAAGTAGCTAATTTCATTTTTAAATAATACGTAGGTAGTTTCATATTAAACATTTCCTTTTTACGTCAATATCATATTTTACATGAGATGAAACTTTCATATAAATTTTCATATAAAGAATTTTACAGTACATGGAAGTAATTCGTAAAAACAATATTAGCCAATTTGGGCAAAATAATTAGAAAAGATTATCTTCATTGAATACTTTGGATATTCCATGCATTTCATATTTTTCGTATGCTTTTATATACATCATAGTAACGACAAAATATTTTTTTTTTCAATTGTAATGAACGTCCTATTTCCTTTTTAAACAAATGTTTCAAAATTTGCTTGTATGATTCACTTAAACATAATGTATCATAACAGCTTTAAATGACCTTTATTTCACATTTCAGCGTATTTAATATATCCATTAGTACATACCAAAATCATCCCACCCATCATATTAATTAGACTTCTGTGAATATATTTAGAATTTAATGAACCTCTTTAAATTCCCTTCGCGTTTTCAATTGCAAAATAGTTTGTGCTCAGGAATTAATGTTAGACAATGAGTCAGCACTTATTGTTCTAATCTTAAAATAAATGAAATTACGTTATTGTCAAGCTCATACTCAATTTTTATTAATTTTAAGTCCTTAATTTTTGGAAGTTTAAAACTGCAGAAATTGAAGTCTGCTTTTTATTCACTGCGAATATGTTTAGCCGCTGATCGTGGAATAGTATCTGTCTTGCTGAACTAATTTATAAAAATAAATAAATGAATACTGAAATTTATTTCAGATATAAACGTATTTTATAATTCCCTAAGTGCATTTCTAAAAGCATACCGTCAATCATATTAATTAGAATCTGATGAATATATTTAGAATTTTAAGAACATCTTGAAAATCTTCCAATGTTTGCAATTGCAAATCAGATTGTGCCCAGGAATTTGATCGACAAAGCGTCAGCACTTGTTACTTAAATCTTGAGATAAATTATTGAGTAGTGGACGAGTTCGTAACCTACTTAAAACAATTTTATATCCTTAATTTTTGAAAACTGGAAACATTAGGCATTGAAGTCTTTTTTTTTTAATCATTGGTAATTTTAGACCATAATGTTGGTTTAGTGGTTGCCGTGAAGGAGAAAATGTAAAATAATATAAATTGATTCTGAGATTTATTCAATATTTAATTGTATTTCAAAAACTGATAGGTGCATTTCCAAAATTATGCCATAAATTATATTAAATAGAACCTTATGAATATGTTTTAATTTTTAATAACATCATAAAATACCCTTAATGCTTTCAACTGAGAGATCGATTGTCCCCAGAAATTTTTGTTAGAACATAACTTTGCACTTTGTATTCTAATCTTGAAATAACAGTAATTGCGTTGTTGTTGAGCAATTACTTTATTGCTGTAAACTACGTTAAATGAATATACCGCTAATTTCTGAAAGTTTGATATAATAGTAATTGAGGTCTGCTTTGTTTCTTTAATTAAGATAAATTTTATCCCATATTCTTGGAATAGTGGTTGTTTTGTAGGACATATTTTAAAATAAAATAAGTTGATACTGCGATTCATTTCCCATTTAAACTTTTTTTCATGAAACAACAAGTGCACTTCTAAAAGCATTTCGCTAATAATATTAAGAACCATTTGAGAATATTTCGAATTTTGAGAATTTTAGACGCTTTCAAATTGCAAAATGGTTTATGCTCATTAATTTCTGTTATTATCTCTTAAGAAATCAAATTGCGCTATTGTTGTATTAACGATATACTGTTTATTTTTAATCCTTAATTTTTGAAAGTTTGAAAAAACAGTAATTGATGTATAATGTAGATTATATACATATTTTCATTATTATTCTAAATTTATAGTTCTCTTATGTTTCCTAAAGATTAATTTATTTTTATTTAAACTCTTTCTATTTTAAAGATTAAAAGTAATTACATTTCATCATATATATTTGCGTTTCTTTTCTGTCGTTTTTCTGTCTGTTTTTTTAACCGCAAAAACGTATTTTCCTATTCTACATATAATTGCAGCTGCAAATTATTCAATTTGTACGTTAGATATTTTCATTATCCTTCAACTTTGTCCTCTGTCTGGAAAACATAATGATATATATAAAATCATTTTACATCTGCTCTTTTGTCCAAGCTTAACAATAACTTCCTCGTTAATGTAAATAATGGCTTTAATTAATTCCCAACGGCTAAAATTCTATTTAGCTCAGCAAATGATTCATCTCCAGAAAACCACAGCTATTCTATTTTCTCATAACATTCATTGGGTTGCCTGTCAAATTTACGAAAAATGGCCATAAGGCGCCTTGCATTGCAAATCTGTCATTCCTTCCCCTCTCTAAATTAATGTGCCAGAAACCTAACTGCAATAAATTATTTCTTTCGAAGACTGTTCGATACACATGTATAGTATATTTGCGCCAAAAAACGATGTGTTGCCGCGCAAAATGTACTCCGAAATTTGACTAGATTATATCTGACTCTCGAGCTGAAAAACAACTTGCTGAAGGCGGAGGCCACTTCTCAAGTATCTTATGTCTTAAAGAAATAAATGACCTTTTCCATGGATTACTCATTGTCTTCAATGTGTCCCAGAGTGCCATTTTGCAGGAGGGGAATGCTGCGGTATTGCCTAAACGACGCATTTTCTATTTACAAACACGGCCCAGTCAATGATCTTCCAAAAAGTAATATTTTATCCTGAATTCAAACAAAAATATGTTTTCACCCAGTCAACATTATCACATGAAGTCTGCTATTTTATGCATTAAATATAAATTCAGCCCATAATCATGAGAACATTTGCTGTTTTTCAAGTAAAATTTTAAAATAAAACAAATTGTTACTGATATGTATTTCACTTTTAAACTCATTTCATAAACCAATAAGTAACTTTCCAAAAGAATACGTTAACTATAGTAATTAGAATCTTCTAAATATATTAAGTATTTAAGAACTATTTGAAATTATTTAAGACTTTTATTTGCGAAATAATTTGTGTCCAGGAATTTATGTCAGACAATGACTGTCCCTTTTTTGTTATACTCTTGAAATAAAAGAGATTGTGTTATTGTCAAGCTCGTAATGTATTTTGGAATGAGTTTTAATCCTTAATTTTTGAAAATTTGAAACAATAGTAGTCGAAATATATTTTCTTTCCTTAATTACGAATAATTTGCCGTTTAATCTTTGAGAGTGGTTGATTTGCACGATATATTATAAAATAAAATAAATTGATACTGAGATTTGTTTCGCATTAAAAGTGTTTCATAAAACTTTATGCACATTTCAAAGAGAATAAAATTAATCATATTAATTATAACTTTGTTAATTTAAATTTAGAGTTTAAAAGACATCTTGAAATCCTTTTAATGTTTTCAATTGCAAAAAAAAATTGCGCCTATTAATTTATGCTTTGCACTTATCTCTACACTTATCTCTTCCAGAAATATATCAAATTGCGTTATTGTTTGTAATTTACTTTGAATCAAATTTATTTAATACTTTTTGAATGATTGAAAAAATAGTCATTGAAATCTGTATTTTTTTTTTGTTATTTAGTGCATAAAACTGTAGTTCATAAAAAATCTTGTAATAGAGGTTATTTTATAGTGCATATTTGAAAATAAAATATGTTTATAATGAGATTGCTTTCACGTTCAAATTTATTCCATAAAACCATACATACATTCACAAAAGACTGCAATAAATTATATTTACTATAATCCTGTTAATATGCAGTAAAAAAAAGTTTAAAAACATCTTGAAAATCTTTTCAGGAATTCTGTTTCAAATAATCATTGCTCAGGAATTTATGTTTGAGAAAGATACTACGTTATTATGATATAAGTAATCGTGATGTAAGTACTATAGTCATGATATAAGTAAAATTGCGTTATTATTGTGTTTGTAATATAATTTAAATAAATTTAACCATTTTTTTAAAGTTTTAAATAGTAAACATCTAAGTCTACTTTATTTTTCTTGGAAAAAAATATCTCATAATTTTGGAATATTAGTAGTTTTGTAGGGCAAATTTTGACATAAAATAAATATGTAAAATAGTAGAAACCTGAGAACATCAGACCGGTTAAAGTGATTTTTCAGATAAATCAACTATTATAAGATTCCTGGCATATAACCAAATATTTAAGTATATAAGTAATAACGAAGTCGCATATAACGAATAATCTTCAAACTCTCTTCCGTTCCATTATAAGCCTTTTCAATTCTATTAACGAAACGTTTCATAGTTATTTGATGAAATCTTTAAATTTGTTTTTTCGCTTATTGAATCTTGTACACTGGAGCATTGCATAAATCCAGATAGTCGATTTAAAGAAAAAAACTTTATCTGAAAATCACAATAACAAAACTATTTTACAGAAAATGTTTCAGAAACAAAATATATTTTAATAATATACTGGGTGTCCAAAAAGTCTAGAAACGGTCGAATAACTCGAGAAATATACATCGGATTGAAAAACGAAAAATATGTGTTCAATGTTTTTGAAAAAAATATTTAGGGATATTAAAGTTGTCCCCCTAAACTCTTCTCCTGGCGGGAAGGGGGACAAATTTGAAATCTGAAATGATAACCCCCGTTTTATAATGCAGATTCGGATGTAACCGGAAAAAATATGTAACTTTTGTGTTTCACATTTTCTTCGGAGAATCGTAAATGGCGCTGTAATCGAGTAAAATGCAGTGAGAATCGTTTCCATTGACAAGTCTGGAAACAATCGAATAACTGGAGAAATAAACATTGGATTGGAAAATGAGAAAATGCATGTTCAATATTTTTGAAAAAATTATTTAGGGGTATCAAAGTTGCTACCCCAAGTGTACCCCCTGGAGGAAGGGGGGCAACTTTTAAATCTTAAATGATAATCACCCTTTTTTTATTAATATATTTGGATTCTAGGGGAAAAAATACGTAACTTTTGTATTTAACATTTTCTTCGGAAAATTGTAGATGGCGCCATAATCGATTAAGATGCAGTGAGAATCGTTTCCATTGAAAAGTCTGGAAACAGTCGAAAAACTATAGAAATATACATTGGATTGGAAAATGAGAAAATGCATGTTCCATATTTTTGAAAAAAAATATTTAAGTATATCAAACTTGACCCCCAAGTCTGCCCTCTGGGAGGGATGGTGGGGGGGAGAGGAATTGAAATCTTAAGTAATAAACCCCTTTTTTATTGCAGATTCGGATTCTGCGGGGAAAAATAAGTAACTTTTGAATTTACAATTTTCTTCGGAAAATCGTAGAGATAGCGCTGTAATCGAGACACATCTTTTCCGTTTTTCAATCCGATGTATATTTCTCGAGTTATTCAACCGTTTTCAAACCTTTAGGACACTGTATATGTTATACATCTTTCTGTATTTTCTTAGCTTTAGAGATTATAAGTAAATTTCCGGAATATTTTTGCATTTCCAATAATAAAGTTTAAATCATGCATGGGTTATCTGGCTGCTCAAAATTTAGTTATATATTGTGAGATACTTCTTTTTAATATTGCTGACTAGCTGCCCTACTCGAGAGAATAACAATATGTTCTATACGAATATGACTGAAATCTGTAAGGCTATCGAAATCAAGCAGAATGACGGAAAACCCATCGTAATCGGGCTCACAGAACCCGAGATCGGAAAGCGCACCCTGGTGGCCGAAAGTACAACTAAAATATTTAAGGCTATAGATATCAATTCGAATGAACCAAACCCCGTCATAATCGGACACATAGAACAGAAATACTCCTGTAGTTCCCCCTTCCACCGCCTGGGGACGCAATCTGTTCTAGAAGAGGCCTTTTCAGAACACTCCAAATTTCCTAGTAGAATTGAAATTTAACCACGGGTAAACATTGACAAAATAGTGGAAATCGCGAAAGTGGGTTACGTAAACAATCTGTTTCGAAAGGGTTAATGTAGATATTTTTTAAAACCCAACGGTGCGCTTTGAAAAAAAAAGAAATGAACGTGTCTATGATCTGGAGTCTACTGTTCGTCCCTATTCGCATTTTCCGAGTCGATGCCGGTTTTTAAACCTAGACCGAAAAACGAAAATTGCGTGAATGAGTTTTGATTTTTTTTTTTCGGAGGGATAAAATTATTTTTTTTTTCAAAACGGATACTAGATTTTAATAAAAAGAAAACTGCCCAGTTAAACTGAGGGCATTGAGCTCACAGGCTATTCACACTAATTGTATATTATACTCTTATTTCAAAGAATTTGAAATAAGCCCCTCGGAAAATAAAGAAATCAACAATATATTAAGGGGGGTCATCCCCCCTTTACCCCCCTCATAGTTAACTAATGAACCTCTTAAACTAATCGGGGCAGTCTCTAATTACAATGAATATATATACAAAATTTGAAGAAAATCGGATAATTCTGCATGAAAAAACCAATTATCTAAATTAGGGGGTGGTATCCCCCCTTTCCCCCCTTTATACTTAACCAATGAACCCCCAAAACTATTGACAGAAGCGCATTATCAAAATTAACCTATATACAAAATTTGAAGAAAATGGGATAATTCTGCATGAAAAACCCTATTTATCTAAATTATGGGGGTTAGCCCCCCGTTTCCCCCTTTATGCTTAACCAATGAACCTCCAAAAGTAATAAGGGAAGCGCCTTATCACAAGGAACCTATAAACAAAATTTAAAGTAAAACGGTTAGTTCTATCAAGAGTTATCGCGTTACGTGCATACATACGTACGTACATACATACGTACGTACATACATACAATACAGAACCGGCGGGCACATAAGCTCTCAGGCTTTGATAGCCTGTGAGCTAAAAAACGAAGACATTTAGACTAGGCGCGGTATTTTTAGTTTTTCATCTCTTGTTGATAAACACCGATTCGAATTTTTAAATATAGGAGAAATCGTTAAAAATGCGAAATTTACTTACGATTAAAAACTTTTTTGAATGGGTTAACGTGATTTTTTTAAACTAAAGGTTGCTTCCTGAACCCAATAGAACTTAGATGTCTTTAGGTGTGTTTGTTTTTTGCTTTGCTATTTTAGAAAGTCGATGACAGATTTTATATACCGCAGAAAATAAGAAAACGCCAAAGTGAATCTTGCGTGCAAATTCTTTTCGAATAGTTAGTATTCTATTTTTTTTAAACAAATACAGATGTCAAAAAAGAATAAATGTAGATTGTCTGTTATAAATGTATAATAATTATCTGTTATTTTAATTTTTCGTACCTTGCTCTGAACTGCCAATGCAAATTTTTAAAAATCACCAAAACTGCCAAAATCGTGAAACAGCATACAGAAAATATACTTTTTTGAAGAGTTAACTTTCGTATTTTTTTAAAACCAAAGGTGGGCTGGAAAAGGGCAAAGTGAGTTCTTTAGTTTGGTAACCTTCTTTTTCTGTATCTCTTGTAGTCTGGTGGTTGCAAGGCTCGGAAAACGTGAGAAAAAAAAACATAAATTCGGGGCTTCTTGATTATTTGTTTTTGAAAGGGTTAAATGTGAACTGTTTTAGGAGCAACCGGATCGTTCGAAACGTAAAAGTATGTTCTTCAAGCACTTGTAGACGGTCTTTCCGTATTTCCAGTCGTTCGCTCATGGCGAATTTAGAAAATCTTTTTTTTTTAAAAAAGGAATGACTCGTGCTTTGTTTCTTCTAATTACGGACATATGATTAAAGAGCTTCTGAGCATGCGCGCACGGATTTCGGAAGAGTGATTTTTTGTTTGTGATCTTTGATTGGTTATTAGTTAATATTAAAATATTAAAATTCTGAGGCTTACTTGCACTAGGAGAGGGCTTGGACTGCCTAAATCTAAATTTTCAGGCGTCTAGGTGGGCTAGATTTCCCTAGCCATCGCCAACAGACACGCAGAGCGAAACTTTATTTTATTTGTATAGATTGTTCTGAAAGTAAAATAAAAATGCAATCCCTATAGAAACAAGAAAGCTGCAAAATATTATACTTCGATAACATTAAGTAGGCTCTTCAACCTTTGGCCCTCGTGCTACCAAGCTACCACTTTTTAGTTTAGAAAAGTTAGCATTATTTAATGACAGAAACTTTGCGATTTAATAAAACAAAGATTACATTTCGGTATTTGTAGTTGCAAAAAGTTTTCAGGAAACAAGATTGTAGACCCGTACTTTTAAACAATATTTCGTTTAACAGAGTCGGATGTATTCATTTTTACAAATAAATTTAAAATTTCATATATGTTTATTGAAATGTTGCCTTTTAAGTAATCAGAGATCTCACAGTTTTTTTCCAGATGTTTATTTAAATCTCATATGCATGTATGTAATCATATTTTAACAAATACTCCATTTTACGACTGATAATAAATATTTTTATGCACAGAATATTTTTGAGCACATTAATAAATTTTGTAGCATATGCGTCAAAACAAAATTCAATATTTATGATAAAGTAATAAGGATTTCTATTTCTTTTATTTACATAATAAACAACTCTACATGAATATAGTATTTACAACAAATTCTCAAACTAATAAATAAATTTATTTATTAAATATTTGTTTAAATTAATTTCTAAGCATTAATTTCATACATATTAATGTAATAATATTTTAGTAAATGCTTCTTTTAACGACGCATAATATATACTTTTACGTACAGATTATTTTTAAGCACATTAATAGATTTTGTAGCTTATGCATCAGAACAAAATGCAATATTTAGGCTAAAGTAAAAAGAATTGCTGCTTCTTTTGTTTTTATTTTACATAATAGAAAAATCTATATAAATATAGTGATAGCAAATGAAATTTTCAAGCTAAACAAATAAAATATTTTACTAAATATTTGTTTAAATTGATTTCTATAAATTAAATCACGAGGGCATTACTTGACTTAATTACACATTAAGAGCACACTTCAGAAATCCATTTTCTAAAACCATACAATCCATCAAAATAATTATACTGTTCTGAATGTATTTAAATTTTTATTATCATCTTAAAATCCACTTGACGCTTTCAAATGCAGAATAGTTTGTGCCCAGGAATTTATAGGAAACAAAGTTTCATCATTTATTGATTTATCCTCAAATAATTAGAATAATGTCGCACTTGTATAAAAATTAAAATACATAGATATTGAAAATTTTATGGTAGCAAATTATTTCATTAACCGAAAAAGAAGAAAATAAATAATCCATGCAAGATATTTCTGAAAATGTGAAAGTACACAAACAAGTCAGTTTAATTTTATATTGTGGACATTCATTTACAATTTCTGATAAATTGTTTCAGAATTTTTTCTAAAAACCTTTATAATTTTGTTAAACATTTCAATACAGAAAGCATAGCTTTAAAGATAGCTTCAGAGAAAGACAAAATCATTATTTAAATTTATAAAACTGTCAGTGCGACAGGAATTTTTCTAACATATTTTATATAATTTATAATTACCGCTATTTACTCAGAAAGTTAAAAAGTTAGTTTCAACAATCAAAATGTACGTACAGTGTAACGGAAAAGTTACGCAATCCATGAAAAACTTTTAATTAAAAAATTACATACGTTGATAAAGCTACTAACATGAACTAATTAAACAGTGGCTATTCTGAGAAATAAAACTGAAAGAAGAATTATCATTGTCACATGAGATGTACAAAATATGACCCGTTTCCACAGATACATGCACAAATGTGGGGGTCGGTGCAAAAGAGTGCCAAGCCACATTTTTGAACTTCTGAGATATTTCAATTTGAAAATTTTATCAAATACTTAAATCAAGTTATATAACCTAAAGTTTTTTCACCAAAGTCTCAGTAACATTTGAGATATTCTGAGTAACAATATGGTATTACTTAATGATATTACTATTATGTTTTTTGTAAATTAGCTATCTTCATTGGGGGGCACAAACATTTGGGGAAAAAAACGAAACCTGTCACATATGCTGCCGCCAAGTGACATCAGAAACAAATTATATGTTGGATATTATAATTTACAATAATAAGAAACAGATTTCAGTGTTATATTTATTTCACCAAAAATGTGGCTTGGCACTTTCTTGCCCCGACCCCCTCAAATGTGTTTTACAACATTTGAGGCTTGAAATCGGGTTACAAAACGGAAATAATTGTCCTGCTCGGCTTAGAAATATTTGTGTAAGCCTCTTAAAGTGCTTCGATGACTCAAGATTGAAAGATATTTTTTAAATAACACTCAAACACAGTTATTTGTACACGGTAAAGAAAAAAAAAAAAAAGTTGATTTTGCAGAAATAACTGTCAGCCATGACGTCAATACTTAAAATATAATTTAATCTTAAACGTTCTAAAAAATATTTAGATGAAATAATTCATCCTGTTTCGTCTTCTACATTTAGTTTCTAAAGCATTTTATGAAAATGTTCCCCACATGACAAAATAAAGTAAATAAATTGTCGTTTTCCCAGTACACAATAGAAAAAAACTGTTGATTTTACTCGAACGATTGTCAGCAAAGACGCCATTAAACAACTGTTTTTTTTTTTTTTTTTTTTTTTTTTTTAATGAAAATTTTTATGGAAATTTTTTATGAAATTTTTTTTATGAAATTTTTTTTTACGAACTGGCTGATTTTGTTAACAAATCTTTCCCGTAAAATAAAGAGTTTACAGACTTCCTCCTTAAAAAAAAAGTTGCAATTTTTGCAAATTTCCTGATTATTGCAGTAAAAAGTAAGGGTTTACAGATTTCTTTAAATAAACAGTTTTTTTAGTGACGTCGTGGCTGACAGATTTTTACTTTAAAATGAACAGTTTTTTTACACTTTATTTGGGAAATGTCACCTTCATCCTGCACCGAACAAACTGTTCTTGCATGTAATACAATAAATTGCAATTAAGTCTTCTGCTATATAATGTTCAAAAATATTGTCATCTCATTTATAAAAAATAATACCGTTATTATCTATAATAGATTTTGTATAATTTTACTATAGGTTGTATAACTTTTCAGTCACCCTTCATTATTTAATTACTATTTTAAAATAAAACAAATTTCAAATAATTTTATATGGTATTTTGTTTCTTAATTAACAATAATGTTCATACAAAATATCAAATACATATTTTATAACAGCTAATGTTTCTGAGAGATTACTCTATTTTACTCTGAAATTCCTTACTTAACATAAATTGTACGGGATTTACTTGCTATTTTATTTCACACATTAAGAGCATATATTCCATAAATCCACAAATTCAATTGCGATGGCATAACCATTCACCAAATTATTCAGAATTCATGAATATATTTAGCAATTTACGGTACTGTCGAATTTGTCTTCCCACTGTCAAAAGCCGGGGGGGGGGGGGAGGAGGAATTTACACTAAATAAAGAATTAATACCTAACGATGAATCTTGAAACATTTCCTATTACACTATTATCGTGCTAAAAATGTGTGCTGTTTCATCACTACATAGTATAAAACAAAGTCGCTTTTTCTGTGCCTATATCCCTATGTACGCTTAAATCTTTAAAACTACGCAACGGATTTTGATGCGGTTTTTTTTAATAGATAGAGTGATTCAAGAGGAAGGTTTATATGTATAAAAACCATATGTTTTGCTTTGTAATTTCAGATAATCACTACATAGTATAAAACAAAGTCGCTTTTTCTGTCCCTATATCCTTATGTACGCTTAAATCTTTAAAACTACGCAACGGATTTTGATGCGGTTTTTTTAATAGATAGAGTGATTCAAGAGGAAGGTTTATATGTATAATAACCATATGTTTTGTATTGTAATTTCAGATAAATCATCACTACATAGTATAAAACAAAGTCGCTTTTTCTGTCCCTATATCCCTATGTACGCTTAAATCTTTAAAACTACGCAAGGGATTTTGATGCGGTTTTTTTTAATAGATAGAGTGATTCAAGAGGAAGGTTTATATGTATATCCATTAAATAGTGGAGAAATACTGTTATTTTTTAGGTTTTTAATGTGATGTCGTAAATAATTTCATTTTTTCCGCTTATACATTTCAAACGCAGGCTGAACCCTACAAGATTTATCAAAATAATGTACTAATTATTGTACACATTAAAAAGGTCTACAGAAAACACAAAGAGATGAAGGTTTTCAAGGTTAACCCGAAGCAAAGCGAGGGAGGGCCGCTAGTTCAATATGAATTACTTTAGCCGATAATCATATAATCATGAGTGTATTGCAGGCCAAATATTGTGATAAAATGTATTGATAATAATTCCGAAAAGTTTTGTATTATATCTAAGAAAGCTTTCAATTCATTACTGGGTTATTTTCATTCATTTACTGGGTACATTCAAATTTGTACAATCGTGGCGAAAAAAAAATCACCTAATGCTATTTTATTACCAGATTATTATATTCTGATGCAGGAGGAACCGTTAGGCTGGGAATTGGGCCTGCTTTCCTAATATTCATAAAAGTTTTGAAATAGGGGACGTCAACGTACTAAAAAGGTACCATGTTGGAATTATCAAATGGTAAAAATACACCTTATTTCAGATCCATGCATCAAGTCAACAGAGAAGATATTTATGTTATATATATTTTTTTCTTATATCTTTTTACAGTTATACAAGAAAATGTGTTAAAAGCTTATCCGTAAATTAAGAAATATCAAATGAATATCTAACAAAAAAATTTACCGAAAATACTAAATACGATACCAGACGAATTCTATAGAATAATAATTTTAAATATAGTTATTTTCTATGAATGAAAGTTAGATAAAATATTCCAGTTTACTCTTTTCTTATTATTTTTTAGATTGTTTAGGAATATTAATTTCAGAAATAACCGAAAGCTTGGAATTTCATTATCTTTAAAAATGTTGATCCTTTGATATCCTCAATTATGATCATCCTCAATTATGATCCTTTGTATCACATAACCATGCTGCAGCACAGCCGTTGAAAATCACTGCCTTAGACGTTCGAAAGTTCAAATTTATCTCAGTTTTGAAATCACCTGTATACTGACGGACATGTTTTTTCTTTATAATATAGTTTATTGTATTTATTCCGTATCTTAATAAATCGAAAATATGACTGTTCATTTATTTGAAACTAATTTATTGTCATAAAAAAAAACTTTTATAAGAGCTATTTAAAAGCCTGAATAATATTAATATAAACATTTAACAAATTACTTAATAACTATTTTCTTACTACATTTCTTCTGTATTCAGAAAAATTTAAAGTTATGTCTTCTTTCATGATTTTTAAAAATAAATTTTGCTAAATAAGACGTCAAAAGAAATTATGAATCCTCGAAAAGGAAAAGAAATCAAAGAAAATATTCATAGGAAAATCCTTGGTACATTTTGAAAACTTTCTCCGTTTTTTAGACGATAAAGAAAACAAGCATTCCTGTGGATAAATAAAAGATAAAAATTATTTTCACACACATTTTTTTTTTTTTTAGAATAACATTTATATATGAAATTATTGAATTTATAAAATTGAAATTATAATATTTCAATTTACATTGCTTACGTTCAATATAGGTTTGTATTTTTCCTGTTTTTGCATAGAGAGAAATGAATTGAAAAAGAAACGAATTGCATAAAACTAAGATTTTCTAAAGATCTGAATAATCTATAATATAAATTGAAAACATGTCCTTGAGTAATCCTGACGTTGTGTACACTGTGGTAACGATCTAAACAATCAATTTCGTTTTCTTGCATATATATAAACTTTTAAACATCGCACAATTTCAATTTCTACACCATGCAATAGAAAAGAAAATATAATTTTAAATGCAATATCTTTGAAATTGGTACAGAAATTTAATAGCTTTTAAAATATTTTTTAAGCATGACTTTTTTTAATTGTATCTAGATAATGAACACAGAACCTGATTACATAAGAGTAACACATTTGTACTTGAAACAATGCATAAATATAAATATATAAGCATAAAATATATACTTTTTATAATTAGAATAATTTTCTTTATATTTTGAATATTATGTATTTACAATTTTATACATTATTATTCCTCTCATCTAGGAAACCATACGATCATCTTTTTTTAAATTATTAATGAATGCCTGCAGTGGACAAAAATCTGGTAATAAAAGGTTTTTGCTCTTTTACCCGAATGGACATGTCAAAATAGTTAAATTTTAGGTTAATTCACATAACTTTCATAAAACTTCCCGGCATATATACTAAAATGATAGAATAACAAGAACGAAAAATCATGCGTCAAGCATAGATTATGAAACACTTTCCAACACAGCCAGAAAACTGTAACGAAACTTCACCGTTAAATAAAATAAAAGAAGATATGTAAGTAAATAGTTTAGAAAACACATAACACATTGAAAAATACAGTTTTCGAAATTACCTTCCAGTGTCAAAAAAAGTAGTCGAATTATTTTGTGCAGCCCTGTATATGATCAACAGATGTGGATATATAGAATGATAAAATTTAGTTCAGTTAGAACATTCACACTTAGCAATTTTTGCCAATCGATGGAAATGCACCCGAAATATTTTGTACAGCCCTGTATATTATCTGAGGATTTTTGTACACACCACCTATTAAGCTAAAAGGCAATTTAAAACTCACTTGCAGCAATTACCAAACGTAAATGACAATGCATCTTTTTTTCCGTAACCCTTTATATGAATTTATTTATATTCCACAAACTTCTATTCGTCTACTAAATATAGTTCAGCAGGAAAATGCGTAAACACAATTAAAAACTACCCTTAATCTATTCACTCCCATAGTCTGTAGTACTTACGAATGTCCTTGTGTAGCCCTGTATATGGTCAACACAGTTTATAAACACACACGTACTATGAAAAAAAAGTTAAAAATGCAAACCAAAGTTGAAAACGCATTTATCACACATAGACTGTAAACATCGCACATGTACTGTAACCAATATCTTTTGTGTGTCCCTGTAAATAAACGCAATGCACATAAGAGAGCAATTTATAGTGCACCTCAGTAATGCATATAATTTCCATTATGTTTGAAATAGTGAAATATCACTAAATTACACCACAGACGTTTTCCCCCATATAACGACGAAAAGAATTCTTTTGTTTGACCCTGTACATGAATATTAAATGCTTTGAACCCCATATTCTACAAAAAACATGTTTTAATGCGCTTCATAATTATATATCAATTTCATTATGTTTTAAATGACGTAACGTCATCAAAATGTGCTTGAACCCATTATTCCCCGTTGACTGTAATGTAACGGAATATTTTAACTGTCCCTGTAAAAAAACTATAAGTGCTACACACTTCTGTTGAAATAGGGAACGTGCTACGACAATAACATACAAAAAATTCAGAATAATCGAAGCATATTTACGGGAGTTAGAGCACGGACAGACGGCAGACGGCAGACAAACCGAAGTCATAAACACATTTCAACTAGGTTGGAGAGTGTTAAAAAAGACTACATTTTATTAAAGAACTACATTTTATTTCTTAAAATACAAAGGCATATTTTGAAAGTGATTAACTAAACACCGAGACATAAAAACATTTTAATAAACAAAACGAGTACTTTCTTACACATAATAACGGTGACGCTTTCAAGATCAGTAAAGATAAATAAACTATTTTCGCAAAAAAATTAAACAAACATCACGAGATAGCAGGCACTTTAATAAAATTGATAAGCTGTAAGCTTAATATAATTTACTTATTTTTAAATTTATGAAGCATCTCGTGCCAAATTAATGGTAACTCAAATGAGGCTGATTCATTGTGTATGTTCCTGCTGTAATATGTTTAGATTGATACTGGGTGGGCAATAAAATTTTGATGAATATATAATTTTTTAATATTTTAAAAATAAATCTTTATGTGTTCTATGGTATGCAATCTGGCTTATGCTGTAGTTTTATATCTTCTATATGTTCTT
This sequence comes from Maratus michaelseni, assembly GCA_963931845.1. Lineage (NCBI taxonomy): Eukaryota > Metazoa > Arthropoda > Arachnida > Araneae > Salticidae > Maratus > Maratus michaelseni. Next base: position 114,462,725 of record OZ007588.1, read on the forward strand.
TCATCCTCGTTTTAAAGTTTCCATTCGTCATTCTAATATAATATTGTGATTTGCAATCATCTTTGGTGAAAGGGATTTCATAGACACTTGATAGTTGAGCAGGTTCTACTGGATATATTTTCCTACAGACTAAATAGTTGTTTAATTTTATAGATTTTTTTTAAATAAGACATGTATTGAATTTGTTATGTTTATAGTTATATCTCTTAAAGAACCTAGGAAAATATTCTAAATTCGGTATCTTAGAATTTTGCCAAAGTAAAAATACAATAAAATATAGCGCATTTACAGCAGTCATTTTTATTAAAGCACCTTCTTTCCTGATTTTTTTATACCGGATATCTGGTATTGTTAGTTCATAAATCAAGTAAATATTTAATTTTTCTGTGAAAATAGCTCATTTATTATTACTGATCTTGGGAATGTCACCGTTATTGTGTGAACGAAGCTAGTTGGTTTGTTTATTAAAATACCGTAAAGCCTTTATATTTATTGTACTATATTTTTAGCATATGTATAATTATTTTAATAATAATAAGTGAATTTTTCTTATATAGTCCTGTACATTTATTTCTCTACTAGCATACATATTTCATTCAATAATAGAGATAAACTAATTATAATGCATTTCTTATGAAGCGTGAAAATAATGAAAACAAAGTTTAAAATACCGCATGTGATTAATAGAAAATCCTTACATTGAAATTAATATGGAAATGCAAGAATGCTTTTCAATGAGATAAATGTAAATTAATTTATATCTTTGCGGCATTCTTCCTAAGCAAAATTAATTTAATTTAATACCATAAAGTATAGTTTTGAACTTTGTACATTTTCTTTGTACTTTGATTCATGGTTCTGACGTTATCTCCGCATGATTTAATCGTGAAAGCTGAATAAGATAATCATATTTAATTTTTCGTTCGGAAAATAAAATATAGCGCATTTACTGAAGATCCTTTTTATTAAAGCACCTTCTTTCCTGATTTTTTGATACAGGATATCTCATGATGTGAGTTTATAAATCAAGTAAATATTTATTTTTTCTGCGAAAATAGAATAATTATTACTGACATTGCGAATGTCACCGCTATTGTGTAAACTAATCTAGTTGGTTTGTTTATTAGAATATTGCAAAATCTTTATGTTTATTGTACTATACTTTTAGCATATGCATTATAATTTTAATAATAATAAGTGAATTTTTCTTATATAATTCTCTACATGTATTTCTGTGCTAATAGTTTATTTACTCTAATAGTTTATTTACTATTACTGGAGTTGAGAATGTCATCGTTGTTGTGTAAACGAAGCTAGTCGGTTTGTTTATTAAAATACGGTAAAGTCTTTATATTTATCGTACTATACTTTTAACATATGTATAATTATTTTAATAATAATAAGTGAATTTTTCTTATATAATTCTCTACATGTTTTTCTGTGCTAATAGTTTATTTACTCTAATAGTTTATTTACTATTACTGATCTTGAGAATGTCTTCGTTATTGTGTGAACGAAGCTAGTCGGTTTGTTTATTAAAATAGGGTAAAGCCTTTATATTTATCGTACTATACTTTTAACATATGTATAATTATTTTAATAATAATAAGTGATTTTTTCTTATATAATTCTCTACATGTATTTCTGTGCTAATAGTTTATTTACTCTAATAGTTTATTTACTATTACTGATCTTGGTAATATCACCGTTATTGTGTGAACGAAGCTAGTCGGTTTGTTTATTAAAATACGGTAAAACTTTTATATTTATCGTACTATACTTTTAACATATGTATAATTATTTTAATAATAATAAGTGAATTTTCTTATATAATTCTCTACATGTATTTCTGTGCTAATAGTTTATTTACTATTACTGATCTTGAGAATGTCACCGTTATTGTGTGAACGAAGCTAGTCGGTTTGTTTTCTTAAAATACGGTAAAGCCTTTATATTTATCGTACTATATTTTTAACATATGTATAATTATTTTAATGATAATAAGTGAATTTTTCTTATATAATATTGTACATTTATTTCTCTGCTAGCATACATATTTCATTCAATAATAGAAATAAACTAATTATAATGCATTTCTTATGAAGCGTGAAAATAATGAAAACAAAGTTTAAAATACCGCATGTGATTAATAGAAAATCCTTACATTGAATTAATATGGAAATGCAAGAATGCTTTTCAATGAGATAAATGTAAATTAATTTATACCTTTGCGGCATTCTTCTTCAAGAAAATCAATTTAGTTTAATACGATAAAGTATAGCTTTGAACTTCGTACATTTTCTTTGTTCTTTGATTCATGGTTCTGACGTCATCTCCGTATGATTTAATCGTAAAAGCTGAATAAGATAATCATATTTAATTTTTCCTTCGGTCCTTTTTTACGTTATTCTCTTAACTTTCATTTCATGTCTCGAAGTTAATAATTATACATCCTATTTATTTTAGTTAAGACTTAAAATTCGTCGTTTGAAGTTAAAGGTGCACATATTAAGGTTGCATGAAGGTACGAATGTTTTAGAATACTTCTTTAAACATTTTAAATTATTTTAATAACAAGCGGTAGAAACCTTTTTTATGAGATATATTTAAGGAAAAATGTAGGGAATAAGATGATTTTTTCTCATTAGAATAATCTTACAGAAATCATATACTTAAAAACAGTTTTTTTTTTCTTTTTTTGAGATTATATACCTTGTTTATATACCTTGAGTACATTAAACAGTTGTGGAGCTACATATTAACAAGTTATACTAAACAAGTTGGAAATTGTACGTCAAACGTGACAAATGAGGTGCGTTCGTACTATAGCTATTTACATAAATATTCAGATCTTTTCTGATTTTTAATTCTGTGAAATGAATTATATCGTCTGCAGATTAATTTCTGTGATAAAATAAGTATCTCGGTCGCTTGACGATTAAACTTCGGAAGCTCCTATAACAAAAAAGCACCGATTAAAAAAAAATCAAATTTCTTAATAAATATTTTTATTAATATCTCCTAAAGTTTTGATTCGATTTTAATAAAATTTGAAAAGTCTCGACAAAATTCTGCAAAGATAATATATTTTAAATTGCAAACCATTCGGTTTGGTAGTTTTTGCGTTGTTATATGCGGACAGACGGACAGACAGACTGACGGACGGACAGACAAACGGACGGACCAAGCGACGAAAATAGGCGCTACGTACTTATATAATTACGAACGCACCTAAAAATGAATTCTTTACATTTTCACTTATAATTAATCAAGAGTTTTTATGTGTTTACAATACTACAGTATAACGTAGTACAACGTATATTATACAACAGTATAACGTACAGTATATACTGTATAACAGTAAATATCAGTGTTGGGCAGAATCTGATTACAAAGTAATCAAATTACAGATTAAATTATATTATAATCTCCTCACTATGCAATCGATTATCATGTAATCATTACAAAGTAATTTGAATATAATCTGATTATCGCATAATCTGATTACCGTGTAATCGATTACAAGACAATTCTAATTTTCTGTTTTAAAATATAATTAGATTAATCTGTAATTAGATTAATTTGTAATTAGATTACAAGACACTTCCGATTACGTTTTCAATTGTATAATCCAATTAACCTGTAATGGATTACAAGATGATTCCGATTACGTTTTTAGTTGTATAATCCAATTAACCTGTAATGGATTATAGGTGAATTTCGATTACGTTTTTAATTATATAATCTAATTAACCTGTAATGCATTATAGGAAAATTCCGATTACGTTTTTAATTGTATAATCCAATTAATCTGTAATGGATTATAGGTGTATTCTAATTACATTTTTAAGAATATAATTTAGATTAAATTGCAATCTGTTACAAGTTAATGTCAGTTATGCTTGTTCAGAATACAATTTGGTTAACGTGTAATGTAATGCAACTAAATCTTAATTAAATTCTATAAAATGTATTTAAATTAAACTGCAATCTATTACGAGCTAATTCTAATTGCATTTTTAACACTTTCCAACAAAGTTGAAAAGTGTTTATGAATTTAGTTTGTCTGTCTATCAGTACTCTAATGCGCGTAAATATACTCGGATTTCCATGCAATTGATATATGTTATTGAGGTTTACTGTGGTATGATTGGTATAGAAAATGAAGTATGTAGCATGTAATTTACAGAGACACTCAAAAGAATTCTTTTACATTACAGCATATTAGGAAAAATCGCTTGCGGTGTATTTTAATGATGTTACTGTATTTCAAACATATTGAATTTAATTTATATCGCTGAGGTGCATTACAAGATGTTTACTAAAAATTATGGAGTACATAATAGCATTCACCGTTCATCTACAGAGACACACAAAAATTTCGGTTACAGTACTGACTATGAACAATAATTGCTAAAAATACGTTTTTTTTCAGTTGTTGCACGCGTTTTTGAATGTAACTATTTTTTTATATTGCTTGGTTTGTATAAATTCTATAAATCATATACAGAACTGCACAAAAGTTCTCTAGTACACTGACTTTTATAGACGGAAACTCCGAATGGGAATTTTCAACCGTGTTAATAACCGAATTAAATTTTAGCATACTGCTATGTAGTATATATACAAATCTATTAATATGCAGAGCTTCAGAAAAAAAATCGGATATTTTTTCGATTATTAATGGTATTTACTGCAATTGGGTTCTCAAATATGCTATGCATTTTCCAACTTCTGTACTGAGTCAGATATACCGATTTCAGCCTGTTCGTTATTATGAATACTCCATAATTTTACAAAGAGATAGGTTTTTTTATAGGGATTTTACCCCCCAAAAAGTAAATACATGAGTTTTAAACTATTATGAAATGTTAAAAACTACTTACCGCTCTCAAAAGAACGATTTTACAGTATTCTTAAACTATAGATCTTAAATATCTGTGGTTTAATTAATTAATATAATGTATTTAATTTTTTATAGATAATCTAACGATTGGGAATGCAATGTTAAAAATGAAGGAATATTAAATTAATCCATCCCGTGGACATACAACATTTCGGTTCCGACACTTTGGTCTTGTGTTTAAGTCGCAGCACTTCGATCCTGACATCTGGGTCCCAGTGCCATTTCAGTCCCACAAAGTGACATAATTTTACAGAAGACATTGTCTTTTTTTTTTTTTTTTTTTTTTTTTTTTTAATCCAAAACCACGTGAATTTTACTACAGTGCGAATATAAGTACCCCATAATCACAAACACATATAACTCGAAACCTGTATCGACACCAACACAAATATCGTATGATAAACGTAACCGTTTTAGAAAAGGGGGGGGGGTGCTCTATAGATTTTTTTATAGAAGCCCTCGCATATTTTGGTGTACCAAAATATAAGGTGCTGGCAAATTAAAACAATTATAACTTAAGCTGTAATTATCGTAGAACACTGATATTTTGTATGGTAAACGTAATCTTTAAAACGGGGAGGGGGACGTTGTTGGTGTTTTTAACAGAAGCCCCTAACTATTAGTATAGCGTAAATATAAGGGCCCGAATTTTTTCAGCCTCTTATATTCAGCTTTTTATAAAAATTGGGTGATGATAAAAAAAACGGTAATGGATCCTGATAATGTATACTCATGATATTGAACCGTACAACGTTTGGTGGGCTTATGGTGATTACAGTCTGAGTTACAGGGACAAACCGAAATGGCATGACCCCTCATGAGCAAGCCCTTTATAAATTTTACGTGCTACGGCAATTAAAACAAGAGTTATATGTATTTTAAGTTGTAAAGATTTTTTGGTATACACAAAAATATGGGAAGCTTAAAAAAAATCGACAGATCCCCCCTACCCCACCACCTGTAAAACAATTACTGTTACCATACGAAATTTGTGATTGAACCTTGCGACAATTTAGACTCCAGTTATAAGTTCTTTTTGTTATCGAGCCCTTATTTTTGTTAAACTATCTTTAGTATAGCACGAGTATAGTAGAAAATAATTCAGGCATGTGTTCATCTATTGTTAGAAATTGCTGAATGTGAATTTTCAACCTATTATGCATTTTCTCACTAAACTAAATTTTAGCGTACAATGTAGGATACATGCAAATCTACATTATACATACCAAATACAGTGTTACACAACATAATTGGAGTATTTTTCCCGGGTATGGTTGGATAATTCCTGAAATCTGGTTTTACATGTGTAATTAGAGTTGCAAAATTTCGGTTTATTCACAGGTTTATTTCCAATAGACCCGGTTTATTCCCAGGTTTATTCCCAAAAGGCTTGGTTTATTCCCCAAAAAACAAGTTTATTCCTGAAAAACTCGGTTTATTCCCAGGTTTAAACCGGGTTTTTTTCTAGCCTTTGCAACTCTATGTGTAATGCGTTTGCTAAGATGTTTACTTTGGTGTTTTATTTACCTTATTAAACAGCGAAGTTTTGTTAAAATATTCTAGTGCTGGAAAGTGTTTAGCAGCATGATTGACGCAAAGAAGAAAGTATTCGATTCGTAAAAAAACTCCAATTCCGTTTTTGAAGGATTTATGCGTTTTAGAATGTCACGATTTGACTGCTTTTACAAAATGTCTGTCTGTGTGTCTGTATTTGACAAAAATGCTCTGGGAATTCTATCTTAAGAACTAAAGCACGAAACTTACTAAAATTTGAGATTCTGTTAGACCTTGATATAAGTTAACGCTGATTAGTTGTTGGTGTAAATCGTCCAACAGGTGGCACTGTTATACCTTATTTTTTATGATTTCCGAGATAGCTATATATCTCAAGAACTATTGCACGGATTTTCATCATACTTCAGGTTCAGTTATACCTTGATATAAATTGGTGCTGATCAGTTTTAGCCTAAATTGCGTGACAGGTGGCACTGTTATGCTTAAATTTTCATGTTTTCCGCGACAGCTATATCTCAAGAACTAGTTCACGGATTTTCAACATACTCCAGATTCAGTTAGACCTCTATAAATTGGTGTTCATTAATTTTTGTATTAATCGCTCAACAGGTGGCGCTGTTATGCCCTATTTTGCATGATTTCCGCAATAGCTCTATCTCAAGAACTAATACACGGATTTTCATCAAACATCAGATTCAGTTATACGTAGACGTTGACATAAGTTGCTGCTGATTAAGGTTTGGTGTAAATCGCCCAACAGGTGGCGCTTCTATATAGCGCACTTTTCAAATTTTCTGCCATAGATATATCTTAAAGAATTAATTCACGGAATTTCGAAAATTTCATATTCTGTTACCCAGCTAGAAAATATTTGCACTTTTTATGCAAAAAAGTATCAATATTACACAATTTGTGCAAAAAAAGTGAAAATTTTTGAATATTTCAAAAGTGTACACTTTGTGTGCAAATTATATGCACTTTTTATACATACAAAAAAATGCATCTTTTTTGTTTTCAGAAAGTGTGCACATTTTTTGCATAAAATAACTGCATACTCCGTGTTCGCAAAAAGTGTGCATTTTTTATGCACAAAAGTCTTTATTTTTTATGGATGTAAAACTTTGTATATTCATTGTTTTGATTATTCTATGCATGTGTTACCAATTCAAAATCTGTAATTTTTTTCAAATGTGCACGTTTTTCCTATTACAACACAATATTCCCTAAAAAGTGCATTTCTACGTCACAGATTGTGCCCTCTTCCACCAATATTTTCGCCTCACCCTTTGAGGGATGTGAAGGAGAGGGGGGAGAGTGTAAAAAATATTTCACACTTTCTGTTGCTCTATGACCTGAAATTTGACTGTAATAATATAAGATTACATTTTTTCTCAACATTTTTTAATAATAATTACTAACCAAATGTACAGGTTCTTAAAATTTGCAAATAAATGTTTAAAATGCAAAACAAAATGCAAGATAAATGTTTAATATTCATAGTTCACGTCAAACATCATCGGCGCAACCAGGGGGAGGGAGGTTGTAACCCTCCGCCCCCCGGGACGTATGTTGAGTTTGGAAGAATTGGACGTATATACATATGTTCATATTTTATAGATATTATGAAGAAAAATATAGCTTTAAGACACATATTTTACTGTAAATTATTTTTAAAAAAATTTATAAATTTTTTTTTTTTTTTGAAAATTACAAACTTAACGGTGGAGTACCTCAAAATTTTCATCTCCGTAAATATTCAAAAATTAAAAAAAAAAAAAAAAATATTTAATTTGAAATTTTACAATTTTACCCCTGTCGAATGAACAAGTAAGATATTCTATATCTCCCAGAGACAGTCAAAATGATCTAATTATAAAAAGCATATATATTTATTATAATTTTGAAATGCGATAATTAGTCGCCTTTGAAGACGATTAACCACTGCTAATTTTTTGAACGGTCGGTGACTGCCTTGATGACAGGCACGATGATAAATAGAGGTGCCGAGGATATATTTAGTCTGCGTCTGCGCGGTATGGCGCGATGCCTGTCCTTTCCCTCTGTTGTTGTTAGTATAATTAAGTTGATAGCCGCGTAAACAATTTTTTTTATAAATAAGAAGTTATGAAGACTTATCTTTTTCACCGACTGATGATTTTTGTTTAGCAGAAAATAGGCAAGTTATTCAATTTTATGTTGTAAGTTTCTATAATAAATATCGTACGTATTGTAAATGAATATTGATTTGTATAAAACCACCCTAATTGTAGTTATAACGATAGGCTTACTCGGCTATTGAGAAAAAAAAAACAAGTAGTTTGTTTCCTCTTGCCATTTCAATTCAGCTAATTTTTATGTATAAAAAATACTTTTATAAAAAAGATAATCGTTACTTTTAAATATTTTTAGCCGTCAGTTACATAAATATGTAGCGTACTAAAAAAATACTTAAATTTAACGTCCTTAGCTGCTTATATATAGCGGTCTCGCAGACCACTTCTTTTTTCAATTTTCACAGTAACTTTTTATTTTCAGTTTTAACTATAGCAGGGTTCATAAAGACTATTTAGACTACTTAGAAACTCCTTAGAAGTTTGCAAGGAGTAGGGGAGACTGGTACACACTGGACCTATGGGCACAGTAGACCACCCCCTAATATTTTATTATTTTTATTTTTTTTCAGCTTCTCTTCTATCCTAATAGACAACAGCACTGCACTGATTATTTATAGCCTTTAGAAAATATGTTTAGCTCAGATGGGACTATTTTATCCTGATTGGTTGTTTTGAGCTTCTAAAGGTAAAATTTTTCATCATCATATTTTCATATTTTTAGCAATTAAAGGTTGTAGATAAATAAGATAAAACACATTTTTTGCTAAGCTTTTTAACTTTAAAGTTGATATGTTTAAAAGAAAGCTATAAACAATATTAATATGATTATTTATTGAACTTCAACATGGGGCACAGTGGACCACCCACTCCTGGGGCACAGTGGTCCACAATCCACTCTGCTCCAGTAATGCAGAATGTTCAAAATATTTAATAATTGCTTATTTTCTATAAAGAATTATTGTTTTAAAGTAGTTATTTAACTGTAAAATAAAGTAAACAAAGAAAAATAACAATTTATTTAACATAATAAGAAATATTTTGTTTTGTATTTACTGCCTTTGATAAATATATATAACTAAGTCTAATTGGTGATGATTCTGTTAAAGTAAGATTCATGAGACACAAATTGAATAGATATCAGTTTATTTTTCCCGAAACTGTAGATGAATCGTTGTTGATGTCAATGATTTCATAATGTTGCTCTCAGACCCAAAAGTATTTCAGGAAAATTCCTGGATCAATCTTACTCATAAGTATTTTGAAATTTCATTTGCAAATTTTAATATGCGCTGATTTTTTTGTACTTAAGTAATGCCTTCAACTAAATTGCAATTGTTCCTGTATTAATCTGTTATTATTTTCAAAATATAATTAATTTTTTGTTTCAAAATGTTACTTGTAAATTTATTTTACTATGTTATTTTGCGGGTAAAGGGGAAATAAAGAAGAATTAGATTAATGAAAAATAGATTTATATTGCATTTCAGATAATACCTAATAGCTGTCCACTGTGCCCCAGTGGGTGGACCAGTGTTCCCCATTTATGGGGCACACTGTCCACTTTTTGGATGCCCATAAATTTTATTTGTTTTTAAATGTATTGGAAACTATGTTCTGAGAAAATTATGATGAATGCATAAAGGTTTAAGGAATATTCAAAAATATTTTCATGCAGATCGGCTTGTCCGTTAAAGAGAAAAAAAAATTAACTGAAAAAGTGGTCCACTGTGTACCAGTCTCCCCTACTTAGAACTCCTTAAATAAACAAAACAAAATACTTCTTAAATTATAACAAAATATAATTTAGTGTTGAATAATGATTAAAGGAAGTAAAATAAAAGTCTTCTCATGTTTATAAAAGTAAAGTTCAAGTAATTACTGCCATTCTAAAAAATTAAATTGTATATTTTTTTTTGGTTGGTTTGGTTTGGTTTGTACATACTGCATGTTTTTTCCATTCAAAATTTACTTTTAAAACCTAGGTGCATGTGATATATGATGAGAATTTGAGATTTACTGTCCTGTATATATATATATGTATGGCCATTGGTCACTTCATAAAATAGTTCCCTGGCACTTTTGTATTCAAATTTACGAAACCAATAAGCAATGCATTATGAATACTTTGTAAAATTTTAGCACTAGTTATTAGATTTCCTTTGAATAAAATACATTTTCTCCCTAAATGAGATATTAAAAATTAGGGTGGGTGTGCAAGTTGTACGACGCATGGCATGCATGAAAAAATATGCTAAGTTCTTTAAAATTCTTGTTCTCCTTAGAATTTTCCTTGAATTCTTCGATTCTTTTCTCCAGTCTGTATGAACCCTGCTATAGTTACTCGTAAAATTTTGTTTTGTTTGAAGCCTTAGTATTATTGCTAAAGACTTCTGAATAGGTAAATTTTAATTATAATAGTCATGTACATAAAGTTTGTAACAGATGCAGTATCCTATGCGTTAATCAAGCCTTTTATTCATCTTTCAATCAAGCGGTCTCTGAAACCACTCACAGTATAGTATGCGACTCTTTTTGTAACAGGAGTTAAGGGTTAAACTGCATAAAGTAATACATATATAATAACAAAAACAAGTTAAAACGAATATTTGTACGTATATCCTTTTATATCAAAATGCAATTTCCTTTCTTTAAAAGTAAAATTCAATAAATGTTCTTTTATTTTTAAAAGAATTGAATTTGAAAATTGAATTTTCTAGTTTGTAGCCAGAAATTGGTAGACTTTTTTTTAACTTAGTGGCCATTTTTCGCAATCGTAATTCTTGTTATGTTAAATTAAAATACATTATTTAGATTATAATTAACAGAGCATTCTCTGAACTATTTCAAAAGTGCAATCAATTTACAAAAACTCATTTTTTATTTCATTAACATACAAAAACAATTCAAAATAAATGAAAAAAATTATTTAAAAAATACAAAAATATGCTTTGGTTTTGTTTGTCAAAATTGGGGGGGGGGGGAACTCTGCTGAATGAACGCTCGTTCGAGGCCAAAACTAACTTCACAGGAAGTAAACATGGTTTTTGATGCCCCTACCCCTCCTTCTTCCCAAAATAAATTTAAGTTTCTAATAGCCACCTTATTTTAAAATTAAAAATACATAATCATAAAATACATAATATTGAACTATGTAATCAGCTTTGTCAAATATTTATTCGATGAAACCTCTGAAACTGGAATCTAAAGGAATAGGAAAAAATACCGCTCTATATGGATTTCCTTCGTAGGATGTATAATTGTTGAAACATATGTTGTAGGATATGTTTGTAATCTGTAATTCTTAAAATGTAATCTGGAAAATTTTAAAAGCTTATAAAATAAATTTATATTACTATTAACATGTTAAGTTAAAGCATTACACACAATGTAATCAAGTCAAGTTAGTTTAATTTTTTTTTAAATGTTAGCATCAGAAGCTTGAAATTTTAGCCCCCTCTGAAACAATTTTAAAGGCCCTAAGTGAAATCAATTATAAGCCAATTTTTACTGGATTGTTATTGATTTTTTTGAATTACATCTCTTCCAGAGTGTGAAAATTGCGGATTTATATCAAATAGCTGATAGATGAGAAAAAAGAAAGCCGAACTAAAAATGTGGTTGAATACAGTCAGTCCATCACATGTAAGTATGATTTTATAATTTAATAAAGCTTTACATTATAAATATTTTATTAAGGGTGCACATACCCTTTAAACAGATGAAAAATTTGATTTCGGAGACAAATATTTAAAGTGGCCCCATGAACTCATTTTTACACTAAATACCTCAGTTTTTTTTAATACTGTAATACTTTCTCCATGCAATATAATATATAATTTGCATTAAACACTGTATAATTAATTAATAATAATTATTCCTTAATGTCTGTTTTTTTTAATTAATGAAAAAGTATATAGCTTGCGCGCATGATTTTAAAAGATCTATACACTCTAGAGCTTTGAAACTTTTAATATAAGTTTAAAAACATTACAAAAATAAAATGAACTAAAATCTAATGAATAAACAAAACATTTCTATTTTTTTTTTTTTTTTTTTTTTTTTTTTTTTAAAAAGAAATTTTTTATCATTTTTGTCACTCGAATGCCCATACATTCAATAATTTTTGTTAAATTTCTTAGATTTTAGTTCAATTTGAAGAAAATGATCTAGTAAAGATATATATAAAGTTTCGAATCATTACCTTTGATACATTTCGAGTTATCATGCGCGCAAGTAAAAAAATATCGATTTTGAGGAAAATCAATTTAAACATAAATGTTGCATTAAAAATTCTTAAATAACACGTACAATGCAGCTATTGTTATTTAAAATTTCTATATTGTTGTAGGATAAACATGTGCAGGAATTAAGATGATTACATATGCATAAAATTTATTATGAGCTCCAAAACTTGAAATTATTAGTCGGTATATAACATGAGAAAATTCAAATTAAATATTAATGTTACATTAAAAACATTTTTAAGGTATAAAAAACTGAAATATTGTTTTTTAAAGTTGATATATTTCTATAAAATACATATTTGTAAGAATTAGATTTATTACCTATGTTTAAAATTTAATATCACCTTCAAATGTTGAAAAATTTTCACGAAACTCGAGAACGGCACGACATTTGAGATTGCTACTTAAATTTTACTTTTGTATTTAAAAACATTTTCAAGGTATAAACAACTCAAATACTGTTATTTAATGTTGATATATTCCTATAAAATACATATTTGTAACAATTAGATTTATTACCAAGGTTTAAAATTTAATATCACGTTCAAATGTTAAAAACATTTCACAAAACTCGAGAACGGCACAACATTTGAGATTGCGATTTAAATCTTACTTTTGTACTTAAAGTACTGCAAGATATATATTATTTTAAAACAAATTATAATTTCTGTTCATATTAAAATTAATATAGCAAAATAATAAAGTACAACCTTTTACTTCAAAATTAACTGCTCCAAATATGAAGATATTTTTCAATTAATGCAAAAGTATACAACTTGCGCGCATGATTTAAAAATATCTATACACTCTAGAACTTTGAAACTGTTAATATAAGTTTAAAAACATTACAAAAATAAAATGAACTATAATCTAATAAATAAACAAAAAATTTCTAAAGTTTTTTGATTAAAAAAAAAATGAAAATTTTGATTATTTTTGTCACTTGAATGCCCATACATTCAATAATTTTTGTTAAATTTCTTAGATTTTAGTTCAATTTGAAGAAAATGATCTAGTAAAGATATATATAAAGTTTCGAATCATTACCTTTGATACATTTGGAGTTATGCGCGTAAGTAGAAAAATAACGATTTTGAGGAAAATTAATTTAAACATAAATGCTGTATTAAAATTTCTGTATATCACCACTGTGTATATACAGCTATTGCTATTTAAAATTTCTATATTGTTGTAGGATAAACATATGAAATAATTAAGATCATTACACATGTATAAAATTTATTATAAGCTCCAAAACGTGAAATTATTAGTCGGTATATAACATGAGAAAATTCAAATTAAATATTAATGTTATATTAAAAACTCATTTACAATTTAAATTAGTATAAATAATCTTGAAAAGTCTAATATTAGGGGAAAAAAAGGTGAAAATATTTTGGTACTTTTCGGTTAGCCAGGCGCCAGTGATATATGTACATATATAAATATGTATGTATGTACATACATATATGTGTATATACATAGATGTATGTATACATATCATATATGTGTATATATAAATGTGTGTGTATCATATATGTGTATATATATACATGTATATGTATCACTGGCGCCCGGCTAACTGAAAAGTGCCAATATTTTTAATGTAATCGTTAAAGTTATCGTTTTTCTTTTTTGTCGTTTTTTTTTTTTTTTTTTTTTTTTTTCTTTTTGTCAATGAACTATTCATATTGGTAATATAATCTTATACAAGTATTAAAATTACTATAGGATATAAATGATCACTGGTAACTTATTTAAAATTTAAATTATCTTGGAAAGTTGAATATCTTACAATTTGTTGTTTACCTTACTTACTTAATTTTTAAAATCTACCTGCAGAATACATTTCACCTTCAATATTTTTTACGATTCGACTTTTGCTGTTTTAGAACGTTATCTCAATTTCCTTTGCTCTTTTGTTTGCATACTTGCTTTTCTCTCTGAAGAAGCTATACGTTTATTATCTATGCTTTCAAATCCATGAATCGAAAAATTGCTACGAAGTAATTGCAATGAATCCATTATGTCATGCCGTCCTTGAAAATCTTCATTAAACAATATTGTAGCTTCGTTTGTTGCAATATGTACAATTGTTTTCCCCGATCCTGTAGTTTTGGGGCAAAATTTCCAAATCATGGCATTCAAGCTTTCATTTGGGTTTTGTGTTCGCCCTCCCAAACAACGTTTTAAAAGTGACGGCTGTGACAGATCATTAAACACTGGTTTGGTTGCTTCCATTACCACAGAAGGGATAGGTGATTTATGATTGTATGAAATGCTTTCTAAACGTGATTTATTGTACTTACACCAGGTGTAGACATTTTTTGGGAAAAAATAATGAATTAGATTATCATTTGATGATATTTTGTGATAAAATATCGCCCAAATTGCTTTACGCATTTCAATCAAAGAATCTTTATGTTCTCTGATGGCATTGCCATAGTAGCTTGTTATTTCATCAATAAGGTTATCAGTTAATCGCCCTTTACCACCCAGTGTTTTTCCATCACTCAATTTTTTTCTTTTCTTGCTTCAGCTTTCTTAGACGGGTCCCCATACGCTTCTGAACGTGTCCAACACATTCGACTTTTTTCGATAGTTACATTCCCATAAGGTTTTGCATTACACACTGAAGGAAATGTTTTTGTGTCACCGTCCCCGATGTGTTTCAAATATTTTACACCACGTGTTTCTTCGGATCTTAAAAATATTCTGACCATACCGTCAACTTCCATCTTTCCTGCAGAACCAAAATGGTTTCGATTACATTCGTGTTCTTCAGAATATTCACACTCTTTACAATACGAGGACATCACCTCAGTGTCAAATACTTTCCCACTTTAGGCTCCAATTATCGTACACACACCTGTAAGTGATGTATGACCACGAGTCTTCCATGTACCATCACCACTTACAGTAACGGACAAAGAAGAATTTGACAATATAGCTTCAGTCTGGGCTGCTTTCTTCATCGACATTTCTGCAGTTTCTGATGTCACTTTCAATATTTTATTTACAATGACAAAGTATGATTTTTGAGCAATAGGTGGTAGGAGATCCATGTCACAGTAAAAAGTCTCCATTCCTGCTCTGCCTTGTCCAATCATTCTCATAGAATATGTAAACCTTCTATTGATTTCAGGAATATTTTTCTTACTGCCTAACATTGTGCAATTTCTGAAAGTTTTTACAGAACACTTACATGTCATTTCAAATTTAGATGACAGTCCAAACAGTGACGACTCACTTAGTATAATATTACCCTTACAGAATTTACAAGATAAGTTTTGTTGTATAAAATTAATCAATAAATTTATATCAAACAATCTGTATCCTTCAAAATTAGGTGTTCTAAAAACACTTTGTTGTGCAGGAGGTAAAACATCCAACTTTAATTTTTTGCTTGATGCACTAATGTGTTGATGAGTTTTCACATTAGTAAAATGATTGCCAGAAAACTTTCGTTTTTTAGGACGAGTCCCAGACTCTCGCTTCACATTCTCGGACACAATAATGAACGAAAATAAACTAGTAAAATAAATTAATAATATAAAACTAGTAAAATACACTCTGAACAAAAAGCTTACTCTCAAATGAAACGGAATCGAATTATAACGCTGAAAAGCACATGTAAAAAAACTTTAAACTGCAGATATTACGAAAGCCGGGAGTAGAGATGTTTCCGTCCTTCTGTTTCTCCAAAAGAATTAATAATTCATGGAGTTTGCGATAAGAGGAGAAGCAAAATCTGCAGCTTTTAAAACGTAAACAAACACACCGCCATGATGACAGAATCAGCTGACTCAAGTGGATCTTTAATTCGCGTGAAACGGACCAAAGCTGATTTACATTTTTTACTATAACGAGAGTAATTTTACGAATATTTTAATGCGGTTTGTGGCAAATTGTTCAGAAGAAAATTAGCTATCAAATGAATTAAAAAACAAAAAATCGATTTTTTCAAAATTTTAAAGGATATGTGTCCCCTTAAAGCGTCCAATTTAATTATGCTGTTTAGAAATTTGGGTACTTTCTTGTTACATCGACCCTAACAATTACAATTATACCAAGGTTGCAGTTATGATTTTGCGAAGATCATCGCAAATCTTATGTATGCATCAGATACAGTATGCTCTCTTATATGCTCGGATACAGTATGCATTTTTAATAGTATAGATACTAAATTTCAAGTTTGAGATTTGGGAAATTGTTTATAAGAACAACATTTGCCAGTTTGGCCGTATATTACGCATGAAAAAAAGTGAATCAATTTTAACTATTATTTTTTCCTGTAGAAAAACAAACTACTTAATAAAATCTAATATTGAATTTTTATATTTATGTAATGTCTGTAAAGTAGTTCAGTTTGCATATTTCTGCATGATTTAATTTTTTTTCCTTTTTTTTACACAGGAAACAAACGGGATACAGCTTGAAATTGATTTGGTAAAAGAAAATCATCCAAAGATACAGAAGCGCAATCTAAGTAAAATATCTATTTGAACATTGTAAAACTGACTGTAACTCAACAATGAAAATGCTGTATATTTATTACAGAAAATACAAGAAAATTTCAAGTATATTTATTTTATAACATATAACAAGTATCATTACAAGTCCCGAACATTTACTGGTGGATACATTACATTGCCGGAACAAGTACCATTAGTTTATTATTTATGTTGTGATTTCAAATAAACGCAGCGGCTGTACCGCAATGGTCATTTTTTTTGTGTGTGTGCCGTGTTTTCTTTCGCTTTTTCCCAACAGCAGCTAGATTTCAGCGGTCGTCCATCAAAGCCCTCTGCGGTCAGAAGAATTATTGTATCCGGTTGCAACGGTTAAAATTTGCAATGACTGCATTGGAAGTGAAATGATGAGAAAAAGCTGATTGCACTTGTGTTGTAAATAAAAAAAAATAAGTAACGTTGATTTTTTAATACCTTTTTCTAAGTGCAAATAGGACCTACCGTAGCTGAGTGGTCAAGGCATCGCACCACTAATCGCTTGCGAGTGTCGGTGTGAGCGGGTTCGAATCCGGGTTCGAATCCCGGGGGCTCCGTTGCACACTCTTTGTGGAGCTTCCGGGTGTATTTCTGTGTGTTGTAAATTTCCTTCTGTGTGCTATCTCGTCCCTGTATACATTGACCATGATTTATAAGCGGGCGCTTGATGCCAAGCACACAGGTCAGATGTATGTTAATCAAATGTCAAATGTTTAGTACAGACACATTAGTTAAAACATTTTCAACCAACAACTAGAATTTAGTGCAGCTCTTTTCAAGTAAGTGTAATAATTTTCTCTTATTGGGTTTTAACAATATTGAACATTTTTTTTTTTTTTTTACTGTATGCAATGTTATTTCTAATTATAAAATTTACATATTTAAATTTAAGCTTATTTTCTTTTTCCCCATGTTGGCGAACTTGTACCATGTCTGATAAAGTTATTATTTATAATCCTATTTATAATTATGCATCTTTCCAAAAGTGGGTTTATTACTATGGTGATAATAACTGTAAATTTCACAGTAAGCTGAATCTTGATATAAATATATGCTTAAAATGTTCGATATGCAAAAAGCTATTTTAAAAAATGCACAAAATCTGAGGTGCCAAATACGCTCAGATTTTGTGCACTTTTTATTTTACACATTTTTTTCATACCAAAAAATCCCTAAATTGTGCATTTTTATGCGTAATCAGAGGCTCTGATTATGCATAAAAAATGCACAATTTAGGGATTATTTGGTATGCAAAAAATGTGTAAAATAAAAAGTGCACAAAATCTGAGCGTATTTGGCACTTCACATTGTATATAAAAAGTGCACAATTTAGGGATTATTTGGTATGCAGAAAAAGTGCACAAAATCTAAGCGCATTTGGCACCTCTGATTGTGTATAAAAGTGCAACATTTAGGGATTATTTGGTATGCAGAAAAAGTGCACAAAATCTGAGCGTATTTGGCACCTCTGATTATATACATTTTGTGCACAATTCTGTTGGCACTTTATATGCACAATTAATTTTGCACTTTTTATACATACGCCGAGGTGCCAAATACGCTCGGATTTTGTGCACTTTTTTTGCAAACTTTTTCGAGCTGGGTAGACCTTGACATAAATAGATCCTTATTAGTTTGTTTATATACCGTGCAACAGGTGTCGCTGCTAGGTTCTGTTTTTCACGGTTTCCGTAGTAGCTATATCTTAAGAACGAACAGTTTGCATTTAACTTTGATTTCAGACGATTTGATTTATATAAAGAAAATGTAAGGCCACAGCATACTAGTTCTTTCTTGTTAAGTTATTAGTTTTAGTGAAGTCGTGAAAAATTAACTTTACGCAACCAAAAAGAAAAAAATAATCTTATTTTAGAGATGCAAAACAGTATCTACCACAGACGACTTTTAATTTGATGGAATATAAATATGGTCCATTACTAAAGTTTATTAAATAATAAAAAATTCAACATAAAATAAAGTAGAAAATATAAATTTCATTAAAATTGTTATATTATAGGGGAAATTATTTTTACATGGTAGATTAAATGAAAATCACAAAATTAACATTCGAAAAGTAAGTGTCTTTTCATGCAATTATAGAAAAAATGCTGAAGATTTTAGCCACTGAAAATGCATTATTTTAACGACGATATATTTCAAAAGTCATGCTATTTGTCAATTGTATTTTCCTGTTATAACTAACCTATAGATCGGTTCTGTTATTTTCTCGCAACATTAGAATCCCCGAGTTTCTACCATTACAGAAAATAAAGTAGAAATAAAAAAAGCAAGAGAAATCTTGCGTCAAGCATAGATTACGCAATACTTTCCAACACTTCCAGAATACTATAACGAAACTTTAGCATTTAATAAAGTGAGAGAAGATATTTAAGTAAGTAATTTAGTAAAAAGCATTTCATAAAAATAATTTATTACATAGCAATTACCGTCCATAGCCCAAAAATAGACGAATGGATCTGTGAAGCTTTGTAAATGATCTATAGATTGGTATATGTAATCTAGATAGTATGCGAAAATTTAGTTTAGTTACAAAAAGCATAACACAGTTGGCACTGTCTACATTTAGCAATTTTTGACAATAAACGGAAGTGTACTAGAATTATTTTGTACAGCCCTGTATATTATTTACAGATTTTTATACATGTCACATAATATAGTAAAATTTAATTCAAGCAAAGAAACGCATTACACTATTAAAAACACACTTCTAGAAATTACTATCCATAGCCAGCAATGTATCCAATTCCTTGCGTAGCACTGTATATTATGAATTTATTTATACTCTACAAACATCTCTTAGAGTACTAAATATAATTCAACTCAAAATTACATAACTCAATTAAAAACTATCTTTAAACAATTCACGCCCTTTCAAAGTAATGCTTACGAATTCTTTTGTGTTGACTTTCTTTTGTGTTGAATTCTTTTGTGTACATGTCATGCACAGTGTAAGAGAATGGCACAGAATATGAAAAATGTATTTTTTCACATTCGATAGTGTGACATGTTAGCGATGAATAGTGTATTTTAATGACAGTTTGTTTGTTTGACCATTTGCTCTATATAACGACACACTTTGTCAGTCTAATAGGGAGACTGCAATCAACTGATGATCTTCTAATCCGCCAATCGCAACTGCGCGTCCGACCTCCAGTAACACCCATGATCGTCACGGCACCAATCGCAACTGCCCTCCAACATTGTACCTCCAATGGTTTATTTGTGACGTCATTTGCAACTATTTCTTATCTCCCTTTTCTTATATCATTCCTTTGAAATAATTAAAATAAATATTATCAACAAAAAATCATGTAATTGATTTAATTAATTCTATCAGCAAAAAATGTGTGAAATGGAACAAAATAAAAACACCAAATTTTATCTACCGAAATCAAGTAAAAAAGATGCATCAGATTTAGAAAAACACCGTTCAAATTGTCAACTTATGCAAATAAAGCGCTGTTTTCAAAATCACGTGACTCACATGCAATTTACTGCTGTCAAGTTATAAACATTATTTCTGTCGAGTGGTAGTTACGTGAACCTTTTCATGAGCCACGTTATAATATAATGTCTTTATAATTTTGATCCATGTGAATGAACTTTATTAAATTATGTTATAAAATTTGTAAAAATCGAATGAGAGCTTAGTGCTTCGTAATAAATTATGGAAGAAATTAGTTCATTTCAATCAGACAGTAGTGATTTACAAACTGTTCACCATGCTGGTACTTCCGGCACTACATGTAAAAAGAAACCGACTATTTTAGATGGACGTTTTTTCGAGAAAATTGAAAATAAATCTTCGTGTGATAGAATTATAGCGAAATGCACTAAGTGTAATATTGAGGTAAAAGCCTCAAATAATTGCACTTCCAATTTTGTTACCCACCTTAAAAGGAAGCATGGAAACACTTATTTTGAAGAATATCGTGCTTATTTACAGGAAACAAAAAAACAACGAAAATCAAGTATTTCTGGACAATCAAGTCAAAACATAGTATATTTGCAACACAATTTTGACAAAGATATTGTAAACTATTTCATTGATTCTATGATTTCGCTAAGAAACATTGATAATATATATTTCCAAAATCTACTGAAAAACCTCAATTCTAGTTCAAAATCTTTGAACATAATGAGTCGGAGGGCACTTGGGAGAAAAATTGGAATATATTACAATGAACAAGTAGCAAATATTAAACGTGACTTGGAAGATATATATTTCGTATGCATAACCACAGACATATGGTCAGGGCGACGAAGAAGTTTCCTAGGAGTGACAGCACATTGGATTCATCCAGTTACATTAAAAAGAATGTCTAGAGCCATGGCTTGTGAAAGATTCAAAGGCATTCATAGTTATGACAAAATTTTTGAAAATCTTATGAACATCCAAAAAAAAATTCGGATTGAATTCCAATAAAGTAATAGCTGCTATTACTGATAATGCAAGGAATTTTGTGAAAGCATTTAAAATATTTGGAATTGAAGAAAAATGTATTTTAGAAGATGATGATGATTTAGATACAAAATATAATTCATCTAGTAGTGATTATGATTCTGACACTGCGTCTAGCATAAATGATGATGTAGAAGATGTAATTAATTCGAGTGATTGTTTACCATTACACTTTAGGTGTGCATCTCACACACTCAATTTGTGTGTAACTGCTGACTCTAGCAAAATTCTGGAAGGCCATGACACAGAAATTTCAAAAATACACGAACAAGTGATAAAAAAATGTAATAGTTTGTGGAAAGCAGCATGTCGGCCTAAATCTTCAGAAATTATCATTTCCATTTTGGGACATACTCTTAGTCGACCAAATGAAACACGATGGAATAGTTTATTTGATGCAATGAAACAGTTTCTCTCCATCAAAGAAAAATCGGCTATTTTGAGCAAGGAACTGAATTTGATAACTTCATTGAAAGACCAGGACTTTACATATATAGAAGAATATGTGAAATGTAGTAAAGACATTGCCGGGGCTTTAGATATTCTTCAAAGTGAAAAAGAAACTTATTTTGGTATTTTATTACCAACTTTGTTGTCATTACGACATAAATTACGAAAATCATTGAATGAAGACTTTATATATTGTCGACCTTTGGCCGAAGTTTATTTAGAAAGTATAGAAAATAGATTTAGTGAGTTCTTTAATATTTCATCACCTCAAGCAGAAAAAGCTGCAATAGCAGCTTTATGTCATCCGAGTTTTGTAAAATTTAAATGGCAGTCTTGCATTAGTGAACCAGCTTATACAAAAATTAAAACGCTATTTATTAGCAAATTGACAAAAGAAATCAGAACAAACGAAAATCTGGATGTGCTGAGTTCTGTTGATAGTGAAGAAAAAGATGACTTTTTTACCATTGATTCTGCTCATGAAGAAGCAAAACAAGACCCTAAAAGAAAAGCCACATTATTGTATGCGCATTTCTGTCTGGAGGAAAAGAAAAATCTAAGTATATTGAACTCTTATAAAGAGATTAAAAACATCTTCATAAAATACAATACACCGCTGCCCTCGTCGGCATCTGTAGAAAGATTACTTTCTTATGCAACTATTACGAATTATTGTAAAGCTAATAGGCTTTCGGACGAAATGTTTGAAAAACGAGTAGTTTTAAAAGCCAATCTTAAATATTACGAAGAATGTCCATAAACACCTAGAAACTATTTTATATCTAAGAAGCAAAATGTTTGCTTCAACATTAAAACAAAGTATGTTACTGCTTCATTTTTTAAATTTTGTAAATTGGTTTAATTTTTTTTATGTGGTTTAATTAAGTCTATTTTCCAGAAAGAAATTTAGAAATGTTATTGATTAAATGTAACTGTAAATAAAATATCAATGTCTCTGAAATTTCAATTTGCATGGTTTTATAAAGGTAACTATAAGTTTAGCATAATCCTAAATGTGCTCCTAACCTGACTTGAAAAGAGGGAGGAGGAGGGCGAAAGTCTGATTGTACTAAATGTACTAGCTATATTTCTTTATATTTAATCTTTTCATAATAATAATTATTTCGATTAAATTTTAAAATGTAAATTTTTTTCAGAATGGAAAAACTCCTTAATCATATATATTATTTCTCCTGTCAACATCCCTTTTTCTCAGAAAATACAAAACGCAGAACGACGAATGAGATAGCATATGAAAGGATTTTGAACAGGCTTCTGACATAGCACACTTAACATTTCGTTAAAACATGTTTTTGATTAAAATTTGCTGATAATTAAACATTAAATCGGCATTGTTTTCATAAAAGAAATGAAAGGTTTTCCTCAAAATATTGTTGCCAAAAAAAAATAAAATACCACATTATATGACGCTCAGCAATTATTATAAAAAACACCGCACGGGTTTTTCTATAATTATGATTAAAAAGCGAAATTGAAATTGAAATGTTTAGATTTATATTTCTATGTCCCATGTTTTTTTCCTGAAGCGGATGACGTCATCCTATAATGCAGTTAAAATACGATTGTTATTTTTTTTTCTCGCGCGTGCATTTTGCAATCTTGGATCAGTTTTTATTATAACTTTGATGGAATAAATTAGATGATATTCTGGCTTGACTAAAAACTAAATGTTTGCAGATATTTTTATCCTTACTTTTTCTTTAGAAATTTAAACCAGCATCTAAGAAAAATTACATCTTGATAAAAAATGGTTCTTCTCTATTATCCCGTCGACCACTTTTCATAACAAAAAACTATCGCTAAATAAACGGGAGAACGTTGCCATTGGAATATCAAAATGAATAAATAAATAAAATATAAGAATTTAAGGACACAATTGTTATTTTAATTAATGAAATAACTAATAAATCAGTGAAACATAATGAAAAATACACGCAAATGTCGAGTTAGAAACCACTTGATGACGTAACAAACACGTATAATGCTTCTGATATCAAGTAAATGGGACTGTATTTTTGGTGTTTAGTCTTACAGTTTGGTGATAGTTTTTTTGTTATGAAAAGTGGTCGACGGGATAATAGAGCAGTACCTAAAAAATATTAGATTTCAGTGCGAAATCCTCGCACGAGCCCTCTGGTTTATTTTAATTGCATTTTAAAACGAAGAATGTTTACTTTGTTTAATTAACATGTGCGATTCCAGTGCTGCCTGAACGAGTCTGTTTTGTGGGTTATGGTTTTTAGTTATTCCTAAGTGAAGAAATTTCTATGCAAATAAGCTTCAATATAAAATTCTTACGAAACTTATTTATTTATTATAGAAAAAGAGAAAATATCACATTATCAAATTAGTAACTATAATAAATATTTTTATTATTATTATTTAATTGTTTGCTCAGGTTTATTTAATGATAAATTCCTGGTGAAGTTAAAGTTAGAGTAAAGTGATTTAATTAAAAAAGGATCACACTTTACTTTATTTGATTTCATTGAAACTAACCTTATTTCTTGAAGATCCTTGATGGCTTGTTCATCCCTTTTCTCGATTTTTTGGCATGGTATATTTTTTTTATTGAATTATGAATATACAGACGTGAAAAGATGATTGTAGTCTGACATTTTACCCTTTAACTACTGTTAATGGTCTCAGAGACAGCTGCTTTTTAACACTTTCCAACATAGTTGAAAAGTGTTTATAAATTCGGTTGGTCTGCCGTCTGTCCATCGCGTAAATATGCTCGGATTGCCTTGTAATTGATATATGTATATATAAGTTCATTATTGGTGTTTACTATTTCATCTTTGGTATTGAAAATTAAGTATGTAGAATTTATGTTTTTTTTTTTTTTTTTTTTTTTTTTTTTTTTACAGGGACACTCAAAAGAATTCCTTTACACTACGGTCTATGGGGAAAATCGTTTACGGCGTCGTATTTTAATTATGTTACACTATTTTAATCAGATTCAAATTGACACATATTACTGATGTGCACTACAAGGCGCTTACTGTAAAATATCGTGTGCATAGAATGTATCGTTCCTTTACAGGGACACTCAAGAAAATTCTGCTACATTAAGGTCTATGGGGACAAATCGTTTGCGGCGTATTTTAATGCTGTTACACTGTTTTAAACATTTTCAAATTGCTACCTATCAATGAAGTGTCCTATAAGGTTCT
This sequence comes from Maratus michaelseni, assembly GCA_963931845.1. Taxonomy (NCBI): domain Eukaryota; kingdom Metazoa; phylum Arthropoda; class Arachnida; order Araneae; family Salticidae; genus Maratus; species Maratus michaelseni. The sequence continues at coordinate 114,488,142 of OZ007588.1, forward strand.
TACTGTTGAATATGGTGTCCATAGAATACATAGATCATATACAGGGCTGCAGAAAATAATTTGAATATTTTCTTTGACTATAGGTAGTAATTCCAGAAATTGGGTTTTTAAATGTGTTATGCATTTTATAAGTTTACTTAGTAAACTCTGAAGTTTTGTTGTGTTGGAACGTGTTGGAAAGTGTTTTATAATATATACTTGATGACACATGATTATTCGTACTTGTTTACATTTTCATAGAGACTATCACTTTAACTAGATACTAGGGATATTTCTTTTTGCATTGGATTGATAGTACTATATGCAATGACTTCGGAAAAGGTGAATTTTGATTAGAATAGTCCTTTACAGATGGTGCAGAAAAAGTATGCTATCCATTTAAAGGTTTAAAGATTCTTTTATTCATATTTAGATCAATCAGTCACAGAGATTGCTCACATTAGGAATGCTACAGTTTTTTTTATAGTTAGTTAATTGTTAATCTGTGTTAAACATAATATTGATTACACTCTAAAAAATATATATGTAAATTTACACATAAAAACAGGTGTATAGATAATACAAAAACGATTTGTCTATGAGAGTAAAATGTTGTGTAAATTGCCAAAATACACGCCTAATGTGTAAAAAAACACATTTTAGTATGTAATTTGATGATAACACTAAGCGAATAAAAGTGATCTGATAACTCTTGAAATATACACTTTAATGTGTAAATTGCACAAAAATACACATATTTCTGTGTAATATTCTTACACATGCAAATGTGTAATATTCAGTGATTACACATATTTTTGTGTATTATGCAAATTGCACATATTTTGTGTAACTTGTAAAATACACAGTTTCTTGTGTAACATGCAAATACACAGATTTCTGTGTAATAATCTGTTCTTACACACATTTCTGCGTAATATACAAAACACAGATTTTTGTGTAATATTCAAAATTGACAGATTTTTGAGTACATAGCTTTACCTTTAAAATTTGTATGTATAAATTCTCAACTAAATGTTTTTATGATTGCAAAACAAAATTTCATGGAGAAAAAAAGAATTCATGGGCATGGTGTGTTTATTCTTTCTATCAGGTTACACATATAGAAAAATCGTTTTTGTATCATCGATATACCTGTTTTTACTTAAAAAAGGATCAAAAGCATGGCCTTCCGGCCTGTACCTGGAGGAAAAAGTATCTTTCCTATATCTTCGTTTTAAAATTTTAGCTAATGTTACACGAAAACAGCAAGTTAAAATGCAATTAAAACGTTTACAAAAGATTCGTTAATACTGAATTTGAATAAGAAATTCACCAAATTATTGAGCAATAGCCAAATTGGCTTCATTTATCAAGACTTATTTTGGTCGCCAAATTTGGCGATATTTTGCCAAATGTCGCCAAGTTTGGCGAGAATATGGCGCTAACGGATATGAATATATAGTTTTATGCGTATGATTGGGAAAATTATTACAACAATGAAAGAAAATAATTTGCGAGTAATCGCGTTTATGTGCTGTTTTGTTTCAAAATGTCAGCCACCTTAGAATTTCAAACTGCTCTATCTCAGCCATTTTTTAAGATAGAGGTAAACCAAAAAATGCTCTGGAATCCTTGTATGAAGACCTAACACTTAATTAAAAAATAAATTTGAATTTTTAACTTTTGAGTATATTTATTTTAGTTTTAAATTTTTAAGTGGCCGCCATCTTGAAATAAAATGGCGGACCAAGCTGGCCAACGAACTCGGTTGAGACATTGGTGAGCTTAATACACACAATTAGTTTCATCAAAATAGATTTTTAAATACGAGAGTTATCGTTTGACATAGGTCAGATATATATATATAATATAAATCAACATTTGAACGGAGGGTGGTTTTGGGGTCTGGGGGTCATGATCGGTGAAAATATACCGAAATTTTCTGGAACTGCTTTCCTCCGAACGGCTGCAATAGCTTTATACTTTTTTGTATTGAAAGCTACCTAATAAGAATAGCCAGCTTTATCTAAAATTCTCAAAATATTAAATAACAGCATTATTACCACTCAGTGGGGATTATTAACATTCAGTGTTTCAAGTTAAAAAATTAAAGTATTGCATTATTTTCAATCCCCAACTATTTTTTTTTTATTTGGTGTACATGAGTTTAACAGTAAAAATGAAATTTAAAAAAAAGTCCTTCCGGCCTGTACCGGGAGGAAAAGGTAGCTTTCCTATGTCTTCGTTTTAAAATTTTAGCTAATGTTACACGAAAACAGCAAGCTAAAATGCAAAGAACCCAATTACAGAACATTCGTTAATACTGCATTTGAATAAGAAATTTGCCAAATTAGTCAACTATAGCCAAGTTGGCTTCATTTCTAAAGACTAATTTCGGTCGCCAAATTTGGAGGTATTTCGTCAAATGTCGCCAAGTTTGGCGAGAATTTGGCGCTAACGGATATGAACATATAGTTTTATGCGTATGATTGGGAAAATAATTACAACAATGAAAGATAATAATTTGCGAGAAGTCGCGTTCACTAAAACTCATAAATTAATCGTTGGATTTTTGTAATGTGCTATCTTGTCTCAAAATGTCTGCCACCCTAGAATTTCAAACAGCTGTATCTCAGCCGTTTTTTAAGATAGAGGTAAAACACTCCGGAATCCTTGTATCAAGGCCTAACACTCAAGGAAAAATTTTGATTTTTTAACTTTTTTGTATATTTATTTTAGTTTTAAATCATTAAATGGGCGCCATCTTAAAACAAAATGGCGGACAAAGGTGGCCAACGAACTCGGTCGAGACATTGGTGAGCTTAATACACACAATTAGTTTCATCCAAATTGATTTATAAATACGAGTGTTATCGTATGACATAGGTCAGATATATATATATATACATATATATATAAATCAACATTTGAACGGCGGGTGGTTTTAGGGTCTGGGGGTCATGATCGGTGAAAATTCATCGATATTTTCCGGAATTGCTTTCTTCCGAACGGCTGCAATAGGTAGCTTTATACTTTTTTGTATTGAAAGCTACCTAAAAGTATAAAGCTACCTATTGCAGCCGTTCGGAGGAAAGCAGTTCCGGAAAATTTCGATATATTTTCACCGATCATGACCCCCAGACCCCAAAACCACCATCCGTTCAAATGTTGATTTATATATATAGATATATCCATATATATATATATATATATATATATATATATATATATCTGACCTATGTCATACGATAACTCTCGTATTTATAAATCAATTTTGATGAAACTAATTGTGTGTATTAAGCTCACCAATGTCTCGACCGAGTTCGTTGGCCAGCTTGGTCCGCCATTTTGTTTCAAGATGGCGGCCACTTAAAAATTTAAAACTAAAATAAATATACAAAAAAGTTAAAAATTCAAATTTATTTTTTAATTAAGTGTTGGGCCTTGATACGAGGATTCCAGAGCATTTTTTGGTTTACCTCTATCTTAAAAAATGGCTGAGATAGAGTAGTTTGAAATTCTAGGGTGGCTGACATTTTGAAACAAAACAGCACATTAATGCGATTACTCGCAAATTATTTTCTTTCATTGTTGTAATAATTTCCCCAATCATACGCATAAAACTATATATTCATATCCGTTAGCGCCATATTCTCGCCTAACTTGGCGACATTTGGCGAAATATCGCCAAATTTGGCGACCAAAATAAGTTTTCATAAATGAAGCCAATTTGGCTATAGCTCAATAATTTGGCGAATTTCTTATTCAAATTCAGTATTAACGAATCTTTTGTGAACGGTTTCTTTGCATTTTAGCTTGCTTTTTTCGAGTAACATTAGCTAAAATTTTAAAACGAAGATTTGGAAAGCTACCTTTTCCTCCCGGTATAGACTGGAAGGACTTTTTAATTTTTTACAAGCCTAAGGAATTAAGATTAGAAACAATTATATAATGCTTTTTTTGTTTATTTATAAAGGTAAAATACCCACAGAAATTTTCCAAATTATGTCCAACTTAGATTTTATTACTTTTTATGCAATTTTAAACATGTACAAAATTTAGGATTTTAATCAATGATTTTTATTAAAAAAAAAGTCAATTGATTTAAGTCATGATTTAATCACTGATTTCAATCGTCTGATTAAAATCGTTGACACCCTACTCGCTACATAATTTTTTTCAAAATATAGCATGCTACACTACAAATTTTGAGGTGGAAATTTGCAACCAGTGTGGTTTTGCCACTTGTAGCACACTACTTTTGACCACTGTACAAGACATATCATTTAAAAATAACACAAAATCAAGCGTAATGCAGATTCATCGAATACTGAAAAACATTCTGAGAAGTGTGTTTTGGTAGTCGACATTCTCATATACGTTACATATTACACATATTCAGGCTTAAAAAGCGATATCCGAAGAACTAAATGTCCCCTATGGCAACTTCTAAATGTTTATGTTATTACTATTTTTTACGACTGACAAAAAACAAATTTTAACTAAACTTGCTTAACTTTAACGCCTTGTAGAGGACGTTTTCAATTGACTGACAAGGATTGCTTGAATATTTCTCTCATACCGCATAATTTTTACCAAACAAATATACTGAACTATTAATTGTTATGCATAATGTATAAGCATGGTCGTCAAAACATGAAAACGTTCTAGAATATTATTATTTGCTTCGAATTCTTGAACTGCCATCACTGATACTTAATGAGAAACAATTTCCAAGACATTCAGAATACTGTAACAAAACTTCACTTTATAAAACTAAGGTAAAGAAAAATGTTTAAGTAAACAATGTGGAAAACGCATATCGCATTTGAAAACCCATTTTCAGCAAGTCGGAAAAATATGCGAACCCTTTTACGCAGCCTTGCATATACAGTTGACCTAGCTATGCTCGGTCAAAATTAGCTTTGAGGCTCCAAGCATGTGTTTTGGCATTGAAAAACTTAAAAGTCAATTTCCCCTATCATATGTAAATTGATTGGTTGAATTCTGTTTTCGAGAACGTTCTGTGGACTCTGATTGGTTCGATCATGTATCTCGGCTACTATTGGGAATTTCTAGAAAACTCGTTCAGATTCTGAAAGCCAGCTTTTTCGCCTAATATCGCCAAAATATCGCCAAGTTTGGCGACATTCTTTCATTTAGTGCCAAGCATGTGTTTAGAAAGTTCTATGTACACTGATTGGTTTAATTCTGTTTTCGAGAACGTTCTATGGACTCTGATTGGTTGAATCATGAATCTCGTCTCCTATTGGGAATTTCTAGAAAATTCCTTCAAATTCTGAAAGTTATTTTTTTTTGCCAAATGTCGCCAAAATTGCCAAATTTGGCGATTTTTTCCATTTGGCGCCAAGCAAGTGTTTTGGCATTGGTAATCTTAAAAGTAAATTTTCCCGCCAAATCTCGCCAATGTCGCCAACACTTTTTAAGATAAAAATATCTTGACCCATAATGATCAATCACCAATATGATCAACAACATGATCAACCAACATGACCAACAATCGAAATTTCTCGAACATGTGACCTAGCCCAATAGTCTTCTCGTTCTCGAAACCCGTAGGATATAAAATTTAGTCAAAATAGTCTGAGACGCTTTTTAGATAAAAATAGCTTGAACCATAGTGACACAAAAATGACCCACTAATCGGATTTTCTCGAGCATGTGACTTAGTCCAATGATTTTCTCGTGCCCAAAATCTGTAGGATACAAAATTTAGTTCAAATCGTCTGAACCGCTCTTAAGCGAAAAATAGCATTCTGAAATAATATTCTGTTCATGTTGGAAAGTGTTTCATAGTCTATGCCAGATGCATGATTTTTCATTATTTCTGTATCAAATTAATACTGTGTGTGATAGAAACTGTCTTTTATGGTACATATAGAGGGTTGCAGTTATTAATAAAAAATACAAAATTCTTAATAATACTAGAGGGGCCCGGCCCCCCTGCTCGCTACGCTCACCAACCCCCCGCGTAATCGTGCCCTAGCCAAACCCAGACGTAATCGTTTCGCGTTTCCATTCTTCCATTCTGGATCGCTTCACGATCCTGTATTTTCTATGCATTCAATTTTTAGATTCCACTACGTAATTGTTGTTGTTGGAATTTAAATGAAACCTAAATTTATTATAAGAAGAACGAAAAATCATGCGTCAATCATAGATTATGAACACTTTTCAACGATTCCAAAATAATTTTACAAATCATTACCGTTTAATAAGCTGAAAGATAACATCTAAGTAAACAATTTGGAAAACGCATAACATATTTAAAAACGTAATTTTAGGAATTTCCAGCATATACAATATTCGGAAAAATATCCGAATACTTTTATTCAGCCCTGTATATGATCCATAGATTTGTATATATACTGCATAGGATGCTAAATTTTAGTTTAGTTAGGAAACGCGTAGCACAGTTTAAAATTCTCCTTCTGGAGTTTCTGTCAATAAACGGAAATGTGTTCGCGAACTTTTGTGCTGCCCTGTATATGATCTACAGAATTTATAAACACCAAATAATAGACAAAAAGTGAGTTAAATTCAAAATCGCGTTCAGCAACTTAAAACGCACTTCCAGGAATTATTGTTAACAGACAGTAGAGAATTCTTTTGTGTGTCCCTGTAAATGAACGATGACTGCTATACACACACTATTCTGTAGTAAGCCTCTTGTAATGCACCTTAGTGATAGATATAAATTTTAATGCGTTTAAAATAGTGAAACATTATTTAATTAAACCGCAGACGATTTTTCTCCATAGACGTAATGTAACGGATTTTTTTGACTGTCCCTGTATTGTAACTATAAGTGTTATGCACACCATATTCCATATTAAGCTTCTTGTAATGCACCTTAGTGATATATATCAATTACACTGTGTTTGGAATTGTGGAACATCATTAAAATAAACCGCAAATGATTTTTCCCCATAGACCGTAATGTAGCAGAATTCTTTTGAGTGTCCCTGTAAAAAAACTATAAGTGCTACGCACTTCAGATGAAATACGGAACATGCTGTATATAACGACAATAACATATAAAAATTGCAGGTCAATCCGAGCATATTTACGGGAGTTAGAGCACGGACAGACGGCAGACGTGTAGACGGCCAGACACACCGAAGTCATAAACACTTTTCAACTAGGTTGGAAAGTGTTAAAAATCAGCTTCATCCTTCACCAAACAAATCCAGCCTATCACCTCAATTATTTATGAAAGAAAAAGATAAAAAAATTGAAATAAAACAAATTTATTTACAAAATAAGTTTCAAATACTTTTCTTTATGATTAGATTTCAATATCTTGAATAGTCCTATATTTGTACAATACTTACAATACAATTGCTGAGTTTGTTTTAATAGATCAAAATGACCTTTCCCGAATTCGAAACCTAGCTAGATGGATTTCTCGTGCTCGAATTAGTATAGGCAACACGTTTCGTGTAAATCGTTTGAGTATTTTTCCATTTATAACAAAAAACATTTTCAGCGCTGAGTTTGTTTTACCCTGTAAAAACGAATTTTCTTGTATTCGGAACCTAGCTAGATCTTTTTCTCGTGCTCGATTTAGTATAGGGGACAAGTCTCGTGAAAATCTTCCCAGTTGATTACGATATCATTCATATTCGGGAAAATCCCTTGCTCGTTTAATATATATGAATAATCGGGAAAGTCCATTGCTCGTTTAATATATATGAATTTGGCGACAGTAATTTGGTCGACAGGATAACTAACAAGTACCAATTGTATATATAGTGTTACAAATATTGTAAATAGTTAGTGTTTGTGCTTAAAAATAATATAAATAGTTCAATTAAGCTCTATTCATAAGCTAATATTAATTTTTGTTGCATTGCAGTATCTCAATTTGTTGATTTTTTGCAAGCAAGTAAAAGCTATTGGATTTCAATGGGAGTCTATGAAAATTTGGCAAAATACTGAAAATAGCGCCAAGTTGGCAGCTAATTTTGGCCGACAAATTTGGCGTTATATCGCCAAGTTGGCGCCAAACTTGGCGACAGACCCGGGTCCCTATCCCTTGGTAAACCCCCCCCCCCTCAATAGTGCCCATCCTATCTAAATTCTCTACTTTCATGTTAATTCCCCCTAAGAAAAGTCATAAAGCGCTGACCAATCAGATACGTTTTGCGGTATCTACGCAGATTTTCATTGTTCCATTTCAAAAACATTACTTTTCTTTATATATAGAAGGATACTGTTCTTGGTAGAAAATGTTTCATAATATATGTCGGATGCATGATTTTTCGATCTTGTTGTATCATATTTCTACTTTGTGTGATAAAAATTGTCTTCTGTGGTACATATTTAGTGTTGCGGGTATTAATAACAATTTAAAATTTCTGATTTATATTCTGTTTATGTGGGAAAGTGTTTCATAATCTATGCCAGCTGCGTAATTTTTCGTTCTTATTGTGTGATAAAAACTGTCTTTCATCGTACATATTTAGGGTTGCGGGTATTAATTAATAAAATTTAAAATTTCTGAATAATATTCTGTTCATGCTAGAAAGTGTTTTATAATCGATGTCGGATGCATGATTTTTCGTTCTTGTTGTATCAATTTTCTACTGTGTCTGATAAAAATTGTCTTTTATGGTACATATTGTAAATGTGCCATTGAAATTACACGTAATTGTAACTATAAGTTCTCAATTATAATTATAATTACACCATAATCATAATCATAGCATTATAGTTATGATTACAATCCTAATTAAATTTCAAATCCAGATTATGATTACATGTAATTGAAATTATAATCTGTTACATGCAATTATATTGTAATCAGATTACAGATTAATCAGATTTTTCTCAACTCTGTGTAATCATAATCATAGCATTATAATTACAATTACAATCCTAATTGAATTTCAAATTCAGATTATGATTACATGTAATTGAAAGTATAATCTGTTACATGCAATTATATTGTAATCAGATTACAGATTAATCAGATTTTTCTCAACTCTGTGTAATCATAATCATAGCATTATAATTACAATTACAATCCTAATTGAATTTCAAATTCAGATTATGATTACATGTAATTGAAATTATAATCTGTTACATGCAATTATATTGTAATCAGATTACAGATTAATCAGATTGCAAATTTGCCCAACTCTGGTAAATATTAATAATTATCACAAAGTATAAGCTCAGTGACGACTTTTTGAAAAGTTGAGGAAGAAAAAATGAAATACGAATTTTACTTATATGAAAAATTTAAAGTAAAACATTTTCTGCACTAATGACATTTTAAAAAATAAACTTAAATTTTAATAAAAAGTACTAATTTTTATATAAAATAAATAAGGGATCTGATATGGAATTATAAAACCACCTGAGAAAATTTGCATTTTACCTTTCAATTCAGCATTATCATAAACCTCATGCGTTAGTACTTGTAAAATAATTAACAGAGAAGTAAAGTTGGAGGTTTTGATTATGATATTCACTTTTTACTTGATGGTCCTGCGGGGAAATTAATTATCTAAGACTTAGGTGGGAAATATTTTTTTTAAGGATCTGGTGCATCTGAAAGAGTAAACAGACGTTAGTGAAACCTCCCACTACTGCCATTCACAATTTTAAAATATACTCTAAGAAAAATAAATGATCTGGAAGACTGATAAAATTGACAGCACGTGGTAACCAACAAATGTTTCGGTTATCTACAAGAAGAAAAAAGAAATTCGACTGGTGAAATTTTGAAACCTTTGAGGATCTCTGTACAGCAAAATCTTCACAAAATCATTGATTTTGATGCGAAAACACACTGCATATCCTAAAGCACATTATATTAAAATTTCAAAAACATATTATAATTACAATAGTTACAAAAAGTTGTTTATTATTTCTCATAGAGAAAGCAATTCGTAAATTATTTATTATCTGACCGCAAATAATTTGAGGTATAAATTATAAGCCAATTTGAAAATATGATAATTTTAAAATTATATACATTTTAAATTATATATATTCCAAGATCGTAAATATTAAGGTCATTAAAAATATATCGGTTGATTTAAACATTATATTATGCCCTACTATGCAATATTACATACAAACTTACACACCATACTGTATAAAAATTATAAAAGTTACATGTACAAGTTTTAAAAATAGATTAAGTAAAATGCAAAATAGTTTATGCAATTTGTGCATTTTATTTTCTTTTTGAATAAATGAAAGAAATTTCTTTAAAGATAAGGGAAATAAGAACCAGAAGTAGGGTTACTAAAGGTTTGATTTGTGTGCTACTAAATTAATTATATCTAATACTTATTACTATCTTTTACAGATAACTCCGTTATTAGTAATTCGTATTACGACATTGATTTTGTGTTTGCCTTTTGTATTAAAACATAAGTCGGAATTAAAACGTATTTTTCAATACTGTGAAAATATTTCTGGAAAGTATAAACAATTTTCAAAATGAAGGAAAAAGAAATATGCAATCTTTTAGAGACGTTAAAAAAATTGAAAAACAGAATTAAGAAAACCTAAAGTCATACCCAATTTAAATCTACACAAGAAATAATTCGCAAGGTACAGAATATCTTCAAGAGAGACTTTTCATTTTTCTCGTACAGCTACTAAAAATAGAACTTAAAAATTATATTAAAATTAAAATTATATAAATTATATTAAAAAGAAAATAACTGGAGAATAAACAGTTTGTAAACATATATATATATATATATATATATATATATATATATATATATAACTGCTGTAAAATACCGAAGAATCAGAGTATACGAACAAAATCAGTGTGTCGACACATCTAAGGCTTCAACAGGAAGTGGATTACTGGTGTTTCGATTTTATTATTAACAAATAAATTATATATTATTTTGGTCAGTTCTTTTCACAGGTAATTCAAAGGTTATTATTTTGTAATCCATAATTTTTTTGGCATATTATGCATTGCTTCAGTCCTATAATTTAAATCCAAGAGCAAACACAAAAATAATATCGCATTACAAATTGAGTTCCCTATAAAACAGAGTAATAAATACAACATATTTTAACTCTTTAAGTCCCAAGCTTTAAAAAACTGAATGACCTTAGAATCCCAGCAAAATAGCCCAAAATATTCAATTTTTTCGTTCCCCCCTTTTTCACTAGGTAAGTAGTGAAAATGACTTTACTGCTTTCTCCCTTTATTCAAATTTGGACAGGTGTTACACCCTTTTGTTTATCCTTGCTCCAGTTACAGAAAAATATCTTGTTTTTCCTTCTGTACTGTCCACAAATGGTAACACATTACCCCATCCATCACTGAGAGAGACCACCCCCTTGACAGCACCCCAACCAATTTAAAGAGGAGGAAAATCCTTTTTAGCTATCCTGGGCTACTGTGGATTTCCGAGTAACCGGCTATTTTCGGCTATCGTGGGATTCAAAAGGTTAAATAGTTAGCTTACCTTAAATTTACTCTAGATTATTTACCACATTTAATATTACTATATTTCGTGTTAATGCTATAATTATTTTTTCCTTTTATTAAATATAATTGATTTTCTACGCGTGTCTTTTATTTTCCTCCTTGGCATTGCCTCAGTAATATTTCTCTTTCAATGTATTTCGATCAAACATCTTAGTATTCTTTTTAGATACAATTCTAAATTTTTCCAGAGGCTTTGATTTCCCATGATGTTACTCCAAATTTTAATCTACAGTTTATTCGGACCGTTGGTTGAAACTCTATCTACGTCACGCATTTTGTAGACGTGCGCAATGCTCTTAAATTCTGCTGCATGAATCTCGGAACTCAAATTTTGTGTTTTTTCAAGTTCTTCTAAACTTGCAGCATTTTATAAGTCGAACGTTTTTATTGTTAGATCGTACGGATTCCTCAATTTTTAAGTCTAATTATGAAGTTCTAAGATCTAAATTATGGATGTTTTACGTGGTATTGAATCCTACCTAAAATGTTGATTTAAAAAAAAAAGCATTTCGACGATGACGAGTTGTGTTTATTTTCGATAGTGAGAAAAACCTCATGGGTTTATGTTTCCGGAATCTTGACGAACGTTGTGGTATGTCTAAGCAACATATCGTTATTTATTCGGTTGGCGGAATTGTTTAACTCTTCAATTAAAATTGTGATATTGCTTTGAGTAGATCGTATCGCAGATTTATGTATTTGAGATATGAACATTTAAATCTGTAGCAGCACGATTATAGCTACACGTATTACGTAAAGAGGAATGCACAATTCTACGGTAGTGATCAACTGCAAAATGATGACCAGTTGCATAGATTATACTAATTATACATTATATAATTAATTTTGAAATAATAAAATTAGTACATTAGAAACCGTGCTTTTTGTTTAAATGTTATTTATTGCCTTTTCAAATATTACCCGAAGCTTTTGTAAATTTGACCAGATGAATTACTGGAAAAATACTTTTCTATGATTGTTTTAAATGATTTTTTCTATGCCACTATCACATTATCCTGAAACATTAATATATTTAAAATTTATCATTTATATTATATCTGTTGTCAGATATCTTTTATTAAACAAATGCAAAACCCAAAACGATGACTGAAATACCATATCAAAGAAACGTAAACAGGCTTCTGACAGAGTACACGCACATTTCGTTGAAATATGGTTTTCGTATTCCGAATTGCAGTTAATTAAAAATTATTTCAGCATTGTTTTCATAAATGAAATGAAATGTTTTCTCAATTCAGTGTTGCCACAGAAATAAAATTCCTCATTATAGCGTGCTTAACGGTGATTATAAAAAAAAATAATAAATAGTACAAAAAAAATAAAGTGGGACGTCTCCACAAGTGATTATTTTATATTTATAATTGAAAAGTAAAATTCGAACTCAGTGGAATTTCACGTGGCCTAAAATGTATGCTTTGTTATATTAAATTGTGTTTTTTATTTAATCAATTTATTTTTCTTTGTCACATGTTTTTACTGAAACGAATGGCGTTATCCTCTATTGCAGCTAAAATATGATTCGTAATTTTTCCTCGCGCAAACTTAAAAAAATATATATATCGAGCTTTTAATCGCTGTTTTTTTTTTATATTTTTTAAATACGCCAGTGAAGTTTGACGTCACTTAAATGTATGCCGGAGATTCAAAGTTGGATATCCCATGTTAAGTTCTCATAGGCTTGCAATAAAGTCATGTACCAATAGTAATTTAGGTATTTAAGTCATTTATGAAACAGTTTTGCTAAGTCTAAGAAAATGCTTTCATATGAATTCACTGAACTTCTGATTCAGCGCTTCAATTATTTAATAATTCGGTATTTTTACAGTATTAGGGCCTTGGAAATACAAGGGAAATGACATTGGTGAGAGAAGAAAATTAGCAACATGTTTTTGGCAGTCTATTCACAGTTTCATATCTAGAAGCAATTGTTTTCAATATCTAAACAATTTATTTAATATAAAGAATCCATTTATTTATTTTATATACAAGCAGATGTAAATTGCATAGAAAAAATAATATATGCTTTATCATATTTCTGTTGTCAACACCACTTTTTCTATGTACATACAAAACACACAACGATGAAAAAGGTATCATTCGAAAGCTTTTTGAACAGGCTTTTGACATAGTACGCTCAAACGTCGTTAAAATGTGTTGCTTAAAAAATAAAATCAAGTGATTAAAAAATAATTTTAACACGTACGAGAAAATAATCTCAAAGATTGCAGTGTGAAAGCCTCGCATTGGTCCTTCTGGTATAAAATATTGTAGTTATATATAAATAAATTTATGTATAAGTATAAATATAAAATTTATAACTTAAAGTGTTAATGATTTCTAAAAGCAAATACCAGCAGAAAGTTTTTTCATTACACTATATTTAAATATAAAATGAAGAAATATTGATAAAAAGTAATCAATTCAATTGGAGGAAGCTTCACTTATATAATTCTTGATCTGCGAAAGTTTCGAAACTTGAAGATTTTCATAATTCTAAGCTGTAAAAGATAGCCAATCAGTTTATAGGAAAAGTAATTATCGCTTCTGGAAATTTAAAATTTAAAATTATTTTCTGCAATATTCCAACTCTTGTTATCGATATGTTCTTCAATGTGTTTCTTCGCCCTGTAAATATTTTACTGAGAAACCCATTAGCAATTTTATATTTTTTCTTCAGAAAACTTCGCCATGTCTTTTATAATTACTGAGCAAAATTAGTGATATTAAGATTTTTTGTACATTTCATTTAAGCAAAAACGTTAATTTCAAAATTTAATATATGATGTCAAGAAGTTGTTATAGAAAAGAAAGAAACATCATTATATGTATATTTACATAAGTGTACATACATTTATATAAGTGTGTGTATGTATGTTACTAGTGATGTTTCTGACAGTTAAAAATTATTTTTCTGGTAGATAAAGAATTGAATATAAGGTTTTTTAAAAATTCATTTTGTATAATGATAGAAAACACCTTTTTTTTCCACAGTGGTTTCTATCTGATTTATTCTGAAGATTTACGTTTATATGTAGTCGTCCCCTAAAAAATAACAACGAAAATTTCGTAATTATCCTGTATGACAGACATTAACCTAAAATGAAAGTTAAAAAAAACACGATATCAAAGAAATCAATAAAATCTGAATTTTAAATGAATTTGTAAAATTATTTTTGTCATACAAATATTATAGTTTTATTCAAATAATTCAAATATATAAATACACCCCCCCCTTTTTTGTTATTTTTAATTTTTTAAGAACATTGAAACTGAACAAATATATTTGTAAGTATACATAATTCTATATAAATGCATATGTACTTACCAATTCATTCCGGGCATTAAGTTTTTTATCTATTTAGCAAAGTCATAAATTTTCTATCTAGATTATTTAATCGTCTAATGCGATCGATAATAAGAATTATTATTACTTTCTTCTATCTACAATAGAAGAAATTATTGCAATCTAAATTTTTTTACCTCAAGTTTTTGACGGATTTACACGTTTTAAGGATCAGAGATTCCGAAAAATACGTTTTTAGAAAATATCTGTATGTCCGTAAGTCCGTGTATGTGTCCTCTTTGCATCATCGAAAAATGAATGAAGTTATGCATAGACTTGAACCAACTGTGATTTATATGTTTTTCGCTATGCGCCGTAAGAGGCGCTTTAATAGTCATTTTTGTTCCATTTTCATTATTGTATCATCTAAAAGTGTATGAAGTTATGCATAGAATTGAACCAAATTTTATGTATATGTTTTGGACTATGACCTGCACGTCACAGTTGAATTTGGGGATAATCCCCCGGCAGGAGGCACTGTGATAGCCTATAAAAAATAAAATTCAAAAATATGTAGAATACATTAGAAATCCCAAAGTTGTTTTTTTTCGTTAAATGTTCGGTATTGATCTGTCGGATTCCAGAGCAATTTTTTTTTACCTCTATCTTAAAAAATGTCAGAGGTATAGCAGTTTGAAATTTTAGGTTGGCCGACATTTTGAAACAAAACAGCCTTCTTAAAAGGTTTAATTTATAAGTTTTAGAGAACCTGCTTTCTGGCAAATTTTCTTTCATTGTTGTAACAATCGTTCCAGCTCTTATATGCTTAATACTATATATTCCTATTTGCCGGCTTAAAATTTGGCGATACAAATATGTTGCCATAAGTGAATCCATCGTATATATAGCTGACAATACTGGCGAAATTCTGATTTAAATTCAATATTGACGATAACTGTGAACGAATCTTCTGTAATCGGGATCCATGAATTTTAGCTTCGTGTCTTTCAGTAAAATTAGCTAAAATGTTAAAACCAAGGAATGGGGAGGCTGTATTTTCCTATCGGTACAGGCCAGAATAATTTTTTGCAGTCGTGTTGTTTATTGGCTGCTAGTTCAACAAAGCGTGATTCGTATCCAGGTAATCCAACCATTCGCAAGCTGCTGACGTACAACAGAAAGACAAAAAATATTAATTTCATTTGCGATGTGATACCGATTTTTAAAGTAGTAACATGTAGGAAATATATGAAAATTTTGACGGATTGGCACTAGTTTTACATATCACAATCAACGAAATTCTAATTTCTCATTTAAGGGTTAATACCACTTTGATAGGTTCAAAATTTCACAATTGTATTCGCTGAAATTAATATTTTTGCACACGAAAATCATTTTTTATTAGTTAGGACGCGATATCGAAACCGGAAGTACAATTTTAGTGCGCCACACCAACGAAGCGGTATCGAAAGTTTTATACTATTTTATCTCAGAACAGAATTTTCAAAATAAGGGGAATTTCTAGAACAGCCAATTTTTTATCATTCAACTTGAATTTACTTAAAACTTAGTGGTTATCTTTTATAACATTTTCAACATAGTTCAAAAGTGTTTCGATATGTTTGTCGTGTACTTTTTAACCCTATGAGCAGAAAATTGCTTAAATTTCGTTTTTTAAATATGTTATGCGTTTTCTAAATTGTTTACTGAGTTTTTTGCCATATGAAACAGTGAATTTTTATGGAATCTTTTTAGACATATTGACATTTCTATGTATAACTTTAGTAAACAAGATGTTTGGTTTAAAATTTATCCTAATAATATTATAAATCTGATTGTGTGCAAATGTTAGGCTGAAGGCAGCGTCAAAATGAAGCATTTAATTATCCTGTTTCTTTGCATATATGTTGATTATAACCGTCATATGAACATAGGCTGATTTTTGTCTATTTTATTCTAATATTTTCTTTAATAATTAAAAAATTCATTATTTTCATAGAGAATAAATGGACATTTTTCCATACAATTTAACCATTTAAATTTACCGTTGCTAGGGCTTTGATTGTTGCCAATAAATAAAAACACGGTAAAATATGTTTTCATCAACAATTAATTTTCAATTGAACAATTTTCACGTGAAAACTGACAATTAAAAATAATTAAAAAGAAGATGAAATTCCGTGATATTTGAAACAAAAATATGGGGTATTTGTTATTATACATGAAGTATGAATATCGGTTACATTAAAAAGATCTTTTTCTGTCAAAAACTGCGTTATAATTAAAAGGAAAATGAACAATAATTATATTATTAAAAATAGATTTCGCTTGGACCATGGAACTATGAAAAGGATCCTCCTCGGCTTGGACAAATATGACGTCATAAATAAAACAGGTATTTTCAAATATTCGTAATAATACAAGGAGCATAAATATCAATGTATAATGAAAGTAGATAGATAATGGAAGTAATATTTAAGATGAAAAATTAAAATATTTTTTATCGATACTGATTAATAATTAGCTTGAATACCAGTTACATACAAATGTGCGTTTTCTGCTAAAATTTACGTCCTGATTTCCAGAAAAAAAAATTAACAAGAATTATGCCATTAAAAAGAGATTTCTCTGAGGAAAAAGTGACGTCATATTTGAAATAAAACGGGAATTTTCAAATGTGTTTACAAGGAGCGGAAATCAATTCCTTACATTAATAATACAAGGATCAGTAAGTTTAGAAAGTAGATGAGTTTCACGCCACAATTAAAACGCAAAGTTATTATTATTATTATTATTTTATCTATACCGATTATTAAGCAAATAAAAACGTATTTTCACACATTCAAACTTCATGAATCAGTTTATTCTAAAGAACAAAAATCGTCTGTCAACATATTTTCATTTAGAAATAAAGATTTTTTTTTCAGTTATAGATTAAATCAAGGAGGCAAATTTAAGCTTCTTGCATTTAGGTCAAGAATAATTGGTCCCTATTCACAAGAATTGAATTTAATGAAAAAGAATATACTATTTCCATTATCTTTGAAGGATGGCTATTAAAACGTTTCACAAGGCGTTAAAAGTAAAATGGTTTACCAGGTAAACTTGACATATGTTTTTACACAATTCGCCGATTTCTACGATTTTATTTGGCTCGTCTTTTTCCATTGGTTGCAGTTTCCTTTTCGTGATTATTTGTCACAAAATTTCTCTTTTTTAAAACAGCTATGTGAAGGTCTCTATAACATAGAAATACTGTATTGTCTCCTATGGAATGTGATAAAGAGTTAGTTAATTATTTACGTTTCTAATTATCGGGAATGAAATATTTTGCTTAATTAATGCATTTATTCCTCTTTTAATGATACGTGAACGAAGTCACGGGTAACAGCTAGTATTATATAGTTTAAATCGATCCAATAAGAATGTTTCTTTTTTTAAAAAAATCGATTCGTATTTCAATAGATTTTGAACAAAATAAATATTTTTTAACACTTTTCAACATAGTTGAGAGTGTTTATGAAATCAGTTTGTCTGCCAGACTGCCGTCTGTCTGTCGACTTCCCATGCTCTAACTCTCATAAATCGGATTGCATTGAAACTGATATATGTTATTGGGATTCACGATGGCAAATTTGGTATTGAAAATGAGTGTGTAGCATTTATGGTTCTTTTACACGGCCACTAAAATAATTCCGTTACATTACAGTCTATAGGGAAAAATCGTTTGCAGCGTATTTTAATGATATTACACTATTTTAAACATACTCAAATTGATGTACATCAGTCAGGTGCACTACAAGGCGCTTATTTAGAATATGATGTACATAGAATATGTCATTCTTTTACATGGACACTCAAAAGAATAGAATTCCGTTACATTAAGTTATATTGGGAAAAACCATTTGTAACGAAATTTAATAACGTTTCACTATTTTAAACATATTCATGTTGATACGTATCACTGAGGTGCATCACAAGTTCCTTACTGTAGAATATGATATGCATAGAATTTATCGTTCATTTACAGGGACGCTCAAAATAATTTGGTTAATGTTCTGTCTTTGAACAATAATTGTTAGTAGTTCGTTTTCAATTGTGGTACGTGTTTTAAATGAAATAATTTTTTGCATAATAATTGACGTATATAAAGTTAAATACAATTCTGCTCAAAAAATCTGGCATACATTTCCATTTATTGATGGAAGTTGCTGAAAGGGAATTTTCAACTGTGCTAGGTATTTCCAAACTGAAGTAAATTTTAGCATACTGTATAGTATACATACATATCTATAGATCATATAAAGGGCTGCACAAAATAATTCGGATATTTTGTTTGACTATTGGAAGTAATTGGTGAAATTGGGTTTTAAAATGTGGGATGCGTTTTCTAAATTGCTTACGTAGTAAACTGCGAAGTTTTGTTGCAGTATTTGGAATGTGTTGAAAAGTGTTTCATAATCTATGCTTGACGCATGATTTTTCGTTCTTGTATTAAGCCCAGTCTACAATGACACTTATCTGTCTACAATTACAGGCCTCTCTTTTAAAGTTCTCCCACCAATGGCAGCATATGGCATATATGCTGCCATATGCTGCCACCAATGGCAAATAAATGGCAGCCCACCAATGTTCTCCCACCAATGGCAAATAAATGGCAGCCCACCAATGTTCTCCCACCAATGGCAAATAAATATTCAAAAATTATAACTTTCTGCTATGTACAATAAATTACTTGAATACAATGTAATAAATATTTCGCATTTCTTATAAAAAAAAAATATAATAAACATCCGAAAAAGCCTTAAATTTAATGCTTTTAGTGTGGTTTTACTCTTTAAAGCTATTGAAACTGATTTCTCATTAAATGTTTTGTGGTATACTGCAGTCCGACGAGTAAATGAACTATTAAGCACTTTTTTTTTTTTTAAGATGGATAATATTTTAATAAATAGTACCTTTTGGTATCTGACAGTGAAAATACATGTGTTTATATACAAATGATTAAAAAATAATAAAACGAATTTTATATTTCATTTGTTTGGGATGTTAGGGGTGTCTAAATAAAGAACTATAAAAAACCAAGTAAATGAACAGTTCTTGCCAGTGAATGAACGCAAAAATTTTCAACGAATGAACAGGCAGCAATTTAAAAGAACTTAACTTTCATACTATGTAATTTATTTTACAACTGGTACAAATAACTTATAACACGTTTTTACTGAATTACGGTTTTTTAAAACCCAGTATGTTAATTAACTAGTGGGGAGTTTTTCGAACCTTATTCTATTCAAATATTTAGTAAATGTTCATTCACTGGAGGCTGTTCACTTACTGGTCCGATTACCGCACTTACTAAAATTCACAGAATAATTTCATATTTTCCATTTTTATTTTATAAATCATAAGAGACGGTAGTCTCTTGAGTGACGCAGCGAAAAACCGAAAACCGTAAGCCCAAAACCGAAGATTCCGTCACTCTCATATATACAGCTAGCAGGACATCAAAGGAAAATCGAAACGCCGACATTTAATATCTCAGTAAATATGAGGCATACCGTTTCGATTTTTTCACATTAGTCTTATATCTATGGCCTAACTCTATCCTGAAATTTATAGATTTCTACATGCAGTAGATTTTGAGATCTGGAAACCAATTTTTAAGCGAAAATGGAAAATGTAATGGTGTAATGGGCACAGAGTTGTTATCTCGAAAATGGATCGAACGATTTTTTTAAAATTAATCTATTATATTAATCAGTTTCAGATGAAGCGTTTAAGATATTGCGCTAACGTAGGAAAACTCTTGTTTTCAATATAATCCACTTTTAAAATCGGACTATTTTCTTATGCTTTTTCTGGTAGACTAACATTACAGATCCAGATTTCACCCTTTTTTATTACTGCGCAGTAAGGAAGCTCTTGCCTATTACGGTTACAGTTAAACGTTAAAGCATATCCATATGGCTGAAAAACTATTTAGATTCTTTTTTTTTTTTTTAATACGAAAACAGTTTTTAATGCAATTTTTAATATGTAATATATATGTATTAAATTAAATTATTGTTTCTATATTTTTCTTTTTTGTTATAATAAAGAATTTCTTATTTCAAAATCTTCATTAAGTCGAAAAATATTTAGATTCCTTGATTAAAATATTGAAATATTTTATAATTATATATATACAATTTAATTGTAATTTATATATTTAATTTGTCATTTTTTAAAGGAAAAAAAGATTCAGATTTTTTTTTTTTTATCAGTTAATTTGAAACAGCCTCTAATCAACAAATCAATCATCTGTTTGTTTTCAACGAGTCTCGAATGTTGTTTTTGTAAGAATAACACTCATTTGAGGTATTTTATTATTTATTTATTGTTTGTTTACTTATTTTGATTAGATTGTCCTTTTAGAAATTGTCTTTTGGCGTAAATGGTGAGATAATTGTGAATAGTATTACCTGTTTTATCGTTAAAAATAATATAAGGAAGGTACTTGTTAGCTATATTTTCCAACTCTCCAAATCAAACTTTCCCATCATTCACCTCACACAAATTTAATAACTAAAACTTTTTATTTCAATGTGATTGAAATACGTTTAATTGTGATGAAACTTTGGTATATTATATAGGGAATTTATATAACGTAAGTTTTCAGTTTTATGTATATAAAATTAGATACGATGTTTTCATTATGAAATACAATGTTTCTAATTTATGTTATGGCTTACTTTAACATTTTTGTTATTGATTAAGCCTATCATTAATATAGGGGAGACCAGTACACAGTGAACCTATGGACACAGTGGACCACCCCCTAATATTTTATTTATTTAAATTTTTTTTAAGCTTCTCTTCTATCCTAATAGACAACAGCACTACAATGATTATTTATAGCCTTCAGAAAGTATGTTTACCTCAGATCGAACTATATTATCCTGCTTTGTTGTTTTGAGCTTCTAAAAGTAAAATTTTTCATCATATTTTTATTTTTTTAGTAATTAAAGGTTGTAGATAAATAAAATAAAACAGCTTTTTTGAAAAGCTAAGATACTTGTTTTGATTTTACTTTAAAGTTAATAAATTTAAAAGAAAGCTATAAACAATATTAATATGATTATTTATTGAACTTCAACATGGGGTACAGTGGACCACCCACTCCTGGGGCACAGTGGTCCACAATCCACTCTGCTCCTCTAATGTAGAATGTTCAAAATATGTAATAATTGCTTGTTTTCTATAAAGAAAGATTGTTTTAAAGTAGAATTAACTGTAAAATAAAGTAAACAAATAAAAATAACAATTTTTTTTAACATAGTAAGAAATATTTTGTTTTGTATTTACTGCCTTTGATAAATATAACTGTAGTCTAATTGTTGATGATTCTATTCAAGTAAGATTCATGAGATGCAAATTGAATGGAAATCAGTTTATTTCTCCCGAAACTGTAGATGAATCTGCTGTTGATGTCAATGATTTCATAATGTTGCGCGCAGACCCAAAATTATTTCTTGAAAATTCCAGGCTCAATCTTACTGATAAGTATTTTGGAATTTCATTTGCAAATTTTAATGTGAGCTGATTTTTTTTGTACTTAAGTAATAACTTCAACTAAATTGCAATTGTTCCTGTATTAATCTGTTATTATTCTCAAAATATAATTAATTTTTTGTTTTTGTTTCAAAATTTATATTACTATGTTATTTTGCGAATGAAGGGGCAACAAAAAAGAATTAGATTAATGAAAAATAGATTTATATTATATTTTAGATAATACCTAATAGTGGTCCACTGTACCCTGGTGGGTGGACCAGTGTATATATATATATATATATTTTAATGTATTGAAAACTATGTTGTGAGAAAATTATGATGGATGTAAGAAGGTTTAAGGAATATTCAAAAATATTTTCATACAGATTGGCCAGTCTGTTAAAGAGAAAAAAAATTTAACTGAAAAAGTGGTCCACTGTGTACCGGTCTCCCCTACCCGATTACATGAGATTTTGTTATTTGTATTGATATGTTTGTGTTTACGTATTTTATCAAGATTATATTTCAGCTATTTTTAAGTAAGTTTTTTAAGATACTATATAGCAATGTTAAAATGTTGGCTATACTTTATTAGCTTATGTTAAAGATTGGTCAGAAAAAAAAGGTTGGCGAGATTAAAAAATTTTGTCAATCAGCTAGTACTCGACTAACATAACAACAGGGGGATAATATGACGCAAAATAATCATTTACATACATTTTACTTATGATTTTGGATAGCGTGGCACAGAAGATAAATCAATTTATTGAAATAAATACATTTCAATACATAATATAGGCTCAGTGAAAGTAATATATTTAAAAGTGTATTGAAAAATTAAAAGTATTGTTTGTATGTGTAAATATACTTTAGAAGACAAACCAAAAATAATTTAAATTGAATTTTAAAAGAGTCCTATTAAATTAACGTCAAGGTGTCACTCAAATTTTGATATCATTTCTTTTAAAACCCATATTTTGAATTCATGAGAGATGTGAATGAAAAAGCATCAGCGAATAAATTTTATATATTTTTTCATATTAAGATAATAATTGCACCTGTGAATATAAATAAAACTAAAAAGAAAATTATGATTTAAAAAAAAAATTATTAACATAGCGTCACTTAAATTTGATATCATTGCTTTTAAGACCCATATTTAAAATTCATACAGCCAAAAGAAAGTGCTGCGTCACAACTTTTAACCCGTTAAGGGTTTTTGTACTGATAACCTATACTAAAATGTTAACAACATGAATGATTTAGGAATTAGATTAATCATAATGAATTTCATAAAACGAAAATGGATTTTTATCTATTCGTGATTTTCAATTTCTATTTGTGTATTCCATTTAATTCTACATATACAATCTTAATTGTGCGTTTTATTAAACATACATAGAGAATTCATCAGGCGTAATTTTGTTCTTAGGATGATTTGCTGAAGATAATATTATGTTTTATTAGTATAAATAAATTAATAAATTATTTTTTGGGGTATCATCGTTTTTAGCTTAGGTTTTGAGCTGAGTCTAAATTGCAAATGAAAATAATTGGGTTAAAAAAGTATGACTTTTTTATGCATAAGCTGAATTTAGAAATTATTTCTTTGTTTTTTTACCATTTCCTAGTTTTTCTTTAGAATGATTCGAAATAATCATAGAAATATTTATTTATTTCACTTATTTTATGTTGGCTATTACAAGGATTATTCTCTATTGTGAACTTTACGATTTTTTTTCTTTATGAATGGAAAGTTCCATTTCTTTATAAGAATATAAATGAAATGGTAAATGAAATGAAAGCGCAATAGGACAGTTTTCATTAATAAAACATGAAATATAAACACTGGATTAAAAATAACAAAGTATACTATATTTGGAAAGTCATTCTTATTTCGAGAACGGAAATAGTTGCTATATATCTTTCTGTTTACGTTTTTGACATCATTCCATTAGAATTGTGCCTAAAGAAAGATGGAAAATGATTTATTAAATGAATTTTCTTTAATATGTTGAACAGAATAGCAAATATTTTATTCCATTTTTGTTCATTTCATGTGTTAATATTTTTATTACAAGAAGAAACATACAAATGTTATGGAGACTTTTAGTTTACTATAAAAATGTAACTTAATTTTTTTTTTATTAATTTTTTATTTTTAAAAAATGGGAACGTTTTTCCTTATTCTACACTGTTTAAATTTTGCAGCAAAATGTCCAGTGATTTGGCCGTTTTTATAGAAAATGGTTATATGACCGTAATTTAACTCTATTATGACCCTAATATGTGGTATAATATGGTCAGAATGAAATTAAATTACTGTTATGTAACCGTTTTCTATAAAAAACGGTCAAATCACTGGAGAGTTTGCTGCAAATTTTTAACTGTGTCGAAAGAAAAATAATTGTAAAAACAATATTACACTCTACGCTGAAACATTTAAAATTCTCATTCCAGAAATACATTTTACGCTTATTATAATAGAACATGTAAATGATAAAAGTCCGATAAGTAATCTCAAATTGTTTTAAAATATCATTTTCTTTTGACGTATATGTTATAATCGCTTTATTTTCACACAAAAGCTTTGAGTTGGCGCTGTTGTTTGTTGGCCAGATGGCGCTGTTGACTGCAACTGCGCTGTCACCGCTACAGCGCCATCTCCTTGATCGTGGTAGACATCTACCCAATGGTATCGGGGTCTTGCACGTTCGTGTTCACCTGTTGTGTTGTCTTTCGCCCATAGCCGTTAAACGCTTCGTACGTATGCAAAGCCCTGATTTTTTACTAGCGGGCTTTTGGAATCTTATAAAGCGGTATGACAAATTTCTCAATGTACTTGGTACTTATGTGGAAAAATAAAGTTATATTTTATCTTTAATGTCTCATTACATTTTTTGTCTTTCATACACACCTCTGTCCATAGTCACCAGGGGAAAATTATTTTCCGACTGCCATTCGTATAATATAGTATTTAAATATTATGAATGCATTATATCGAATATTTTAAAAGATATTTTTTCGTTATTGTAGTTCCTGTTAATGACATAAAGCTGTTAATGACATATGGCGATGGCAACTCTGACCAAAAACTAACTAACTTCCTATTTTCTAACTTCTAACTGTGCAAAATTTCACCGTATCAACTGTAATCAACGTAATCAACCGCGTCTCAATTTACTGATTTTTTCATGCATTAATTTTTTTTTAATTTATTTATATCGCGTGCAACCCGATTACAAATTTTAACCCGTTTGCACTTAAAACAGTATAACTAGTTTACCATTTGTATATGGCTAATATTCAATAAAGTAATTAAAACTTTATCAATAAATAAATTAAGTAATATAAATAAAACACTTTTAAAGACATGTTATCGAACTACGTGATTAAACAACTGAAATTATCAAATTCCAAAAGGCGCTGTAAATAGCGAAATCTTATCGATTTATTCGGCTACAATCTCCTGGCATGCGGTTACTATGGAAGTACGTCTTTTAATGCATTTCAAAACTTTATTTTAACACAAAATTGATATTTTTCATATGTAAATGCATTATTAAAATTTATTATTAATTATTATGCATATTAGTGGGCAATCTAAAAAAATATATATAAAATATAAAATATATAGTTTTCATTTTTATTCAGTAGATATTTATTAGACCCGAGGAGCCGGGGTCGGATCCCCCTAGTACTTGTTTAAACAAGAACGAAAAATCATGCATACGGCATGAAACACTTTCCAACAATAACAGAATACTGTTAAGAAATTTAATTTATTCGTTCGATGAAATGAGATTTCTAAATAAACAATTAAATAATAAAAAAAAATGCTCAATTAAACTGAGGGCATTGATCTCACAGGCTATTCACACTAATTGTATATTATTCTCTTATGTCAAAGAATTTGAAATACGCCCCTCGAAAAATAAAGAAATTGTCAATATATTAAGGGGGGGTCATCCCTCATCCCCTCCCTTATAATTAACCAATTAACCCTCAAAACTATTCAGGGAAGCCCCTTGTTACAATGAACATAAATACAAATTTTGAAGCAAATAGGATAATTCTGCATGAAAAACACATTTATCTAAATTAAGGGGGGATTAGCACCCATTCCCCCTTTATACTTATCCAATGAACCCCCAAAACTAAACGGGGAAGCGCCTTATCACAATGAACTTATTAACAAAATTTGAAGCAAAAGGTTATTTCTATCAAGAGTTATCGTGTTACGTACATACATACATACGCACATACATACATACGCACATACATACATACGTACACACAGAACGGGCGGGCACATTAGCTCTCAGGCTTTGATAGACTGTGAGCTAAAAAAAACACATCTCAGTACAAATCCATTTTCAGCTATTGCTGTCCATATTCGTAGTCTTCCGTGCATCCTTGTATATTACCTATATAATTTATAAACAACAGTTAATACACTAAACATTACATAAAATTGCATATCACGTCAGAGAGAGCACTTCAAGCAATTACCGATCAGAGTCAGTCCTTTAATCGAATTTTTTGTGCATCTCTGTATAAACAATAAATCCTACGCTCTCCATAATCTATAGAAAATAATTTGTATTGAACCTTTTTAATCATTTTAAGTTTAAATATGTTTCAAGCGTCAAAACATGTACAAAATGCACCGCAAATGATTTTTCCCCATAGACCATAATGTAAAGTAATTACTTTGTATGTCCCAGTAACTGAACTATAAATGCTAATAAATATATACTCTGGTAAAAGCATTCTGTAGTCCTCGTCATTTGTGCATAGTAATTTAATTACGTTTGAAATAACGTAACATTAATAAAATACGCAAACGATTTTTCCCATAGACCAAAATGTAATGGAATTATTCTGTGTGTCCCTGCATAGGAACTATAATTGTTACACACTTCATTTTCAATACCGGATATTCTATAGTAAGATTCAATAATTATAAAAATGTCATGACAATCCGACTATATTTAGGAGAGTTAGAGCACTTACAGACAGACAAACTGAATTCATAAACACTTTTCAACTGTGTTGTAAAGTGTTAAAAATAGTGTCTTCATTATAAACTTTTCAATTCATTTAAATACATTAGATTTTAAGGGCTTTCCTTGACATTTATTTCACAATCTAGGAGAGTATTGTATAAAACCACAAGTACATTTCACAATTCACATCGTTCATGATTTTAATTAAATCCCTCTGAATATATTTAGAAATTTAAGAATCTCTTGAAATTCCCATCATCCTTTAAATTGCAAATAGTTTGTACCAGGAATTTATGCAAGACAATAATTCAGTATTCACTGATGTATTCTTAAAATAGTTAAAATCGTATTACCAAGCTTGCTCGTACAATACTTCACCTGATTTTAACACATCATTTTTAAATTTTTGATATTAAAAGTCAACAAGATCTAATTTTTAACAATCGACAACATAGCTGACAAGTGTTTTTGACTTCGACTTTTTGGCCGTGCTCTAACTTGCGTAAATATACTCGTAGTACCGTATAAATGATAAATGAAATTGAGGGTTGCTGTGGCATGTACGGTATTGAAAACGACGTGTTTAGTATTGATAATTACTTTACAGAAATACTCCGCTATATTAGCGTCATATGGGGAAAAATCGTCTGTAACGCATTTTAATGATGTTACACTACTCAAATATATTGTAACTGATATGCATCACTAAAGTGAACTACAAGATGCTTGCTGTAGAACATGGCGTGCATAGAATTTATCATTTGTTTACAGTGAGACACAAAAGAATTCGATTACAATACTGTCTAACACTGATAATTACTGGAAGTGCGTTTTCAATTGTGATATGTGGTATGGTTAACTTTATTAGACATATTCACCTATTACATCTAAATGTGTTTAAGTACTTATATTTTTATTGTGAAATAGATCTTATTAAAAGATAAATTTAATGAAAGTGATTTTAGAAAACTTTTCTTTCCCAACTTATGTTATTTTAGATGATTATCCTGATTATTTTCATATCTGCATAGCCGGATTACGTCCAGAACGCTTTAATCCGGATAATTGCCGTCTCATTGTACGTTCATCCCAAAAATACCAAATGATTTTTTTAAACGCCATAAATGATACATTTTATTGTACAGTCGCGGGAAAAGTGTTTGATAGCACCGACTTATTAGTAATAACGTGTTGTAATTCATGCTATACTTCAAATATGATTCAGTTGTGCTCAACATTTTGGAATTTTAAAAAGCTTTACAATTTTCAGTTCTGACACTTAATTTCGATATTATATTTGGAATTTTCGAAAACTTTTACCGTCTTCCGACTTCGTAAACTTTTACCAAAGCTGCTAAACATGAAGTCATTTGGCCAATTATTTTACGAATTAGGCTTGTTTAAATTTTGAAACTCTAATATTAAATTCATTTTAAATCGTTGCAAAACATATTACAAGCGATTGGTTTTTTAATCATAACTCGAAAACTCCTTGGAAGAGTGATCTGTAATTTTGGATTTCATATTTAAAGCTTCGAGAAACAGATTTCTCTTCAATATACTTACAATACTTATATTTTTTAATATTAATTTCAATATAAATAATACTTGGAATAATTATTAAAAAATATATGCATTTTGCACACGCACTTAACTTTTTTAACACGCATTTTTTTTAACAGAAATTGATTTCTGGAAGCTTTAAAAAGGCGAATCCAAAATTAGATGTCAATCCGTCAAATAGTTTTTTAGTTACATTTAAAAATCTACTTGCATTGTAATCTACTTCCAACGATTAAAAATTAATTTAACAATAGGATTTCCAAACATAAAATCTGTATATTTCACTAAGTACTTCACCTAATTACGTTCTGTTTGATATTCGAAGGTACAATTTACTGCAAAATCCACATATCTGAAAATTTGGTTTCAATACTGACAAAAGTCAATACCACTATGTAGACGACCCCCGAAGCTTAATTTAAGACCAGCTTTAAATAATAGACAGCATTATTAATTGATTAGTACTAGTGAACAGATGAAAGCATATTCGACCAGGTAAATTATATCCAATGGTTGGAGTATCATAGTTGAAACTTTTCCCAATGGAGCAAAAATATCCCGGGACCAGGACTCGAACCTGGGTACTTTGGTTTGCCGTACCAACGCTTTCCCTACTGAGATAGCCTGACGATGTCCTGGCTGGCATATTTCACTCTTATTTGTTGGACATGGCTGCGAACTGCAGCGCTAATTTCATTCATCCGAGCTATAACTATAGCATTTTACATGATGAATCTGAAATAGCACGGAAACTCCTGTATACCATGTAATTAGGTCATAATGAACAGAGGGAAGTATGTTCAAGCAGGTAAATTATATCCAATGGTTGGAGTAACATAGTTGAGATTTTTTCCAATAGAGCGAAAATATGCCAGGATCAGGACTCGAATCTGGGAACTTTTGTTTGCGTACCTCCGCTCTCCCTACTGAGATATCTCGACGATATCCTGGCTGGCATATTTCACTCTTATTTGTTGGACAAGGCTGCGAACTGCAGCGCTAATTTCTTTCATCCGAGGTATAATTATAGAATTTTATCGTCGAGATAGCGACGAGTTTTATCGTCGATATTAACTGTGATACTCCAATAATTGGATATGATTAGTACCAGTTAAATTTTTATATGATATATTTGCGGCAGACTTAGTAGGGAGGTATCCATATATTTTCCACGACTGCAGAACTATTTTCGTTCTTTCATTTTTCACTTTAATATTGATTTTATTACTTTAAATTCCGAGGGTGTAACTGGACATGTAATTTAGAACTTAAAACCTTAAACTATAGATCTATAATTACTATTCTATATGCATACCATCAATCTAAATATTTAAACAAATAGTGAATATATTTCGACTGTTGAGAACACCTTGAAATTCGTTAAAATTTTCAACGACAAAGTAGTGTCCTACAAATTATTCTAAAGAATGATTAAACATTTATGTCGTTTTGTAATAATTTAAATAGTATTCTAGTGCTCGTCATATAGTTTAACCCTTTTGTATTAAAAATAATGAAAAGTTTCAAATATTTATCATTCAATTCTGCTGTTTATTTTACTATAAAAATGTTTCGCTTATAATTCGTGTTTGTCGTCACAGAAAATTTTGAAACAAAATAAATTTCTAATATTTCCGAAAAACCTGTATTCGATATGTCAAATATTTAAATCTTTTCTTATCATTTTTTTAAATTTCACATTAGTCAAGTCTAGTTATATTAGATTTTCTTTATTTGGTTGTTTTAGTTAAATTTGTAAAACCTCAGCTTTTATTACGTTTTGAAAATTTCAAACTGAGTGAACGGCCAATAATCACAGGTTAATCATACCACCAATTTCTTTAATTATTTTCGCATTTTCTAAATTTGGATTTTGTAAAATTATTTTTTATTTTAAAAATTAAGTACTCTAAACACTTGCCGTAGCGTAATGTGTGAAAAATATTACTTATTGTAAACGTAAGATTATTTTATAGTTATATTAATAAAAACATAATAAAAAATATTTCTTGAACGTGCTAGAAAAAAACAAGACCTTTTTCAAACGGAAATGAACCCTCTCATGATTAATTGCTGCAAACGAATGTGGATAAATATCGAACTTTTGTTTATAAAGATATGTTAATAAATCTGAATTTCAAAAAGTCTAAAATGCTGACGAAAAAAAAACCTCATGATACATATTTTTTTTTAAGCATAGTTCAATATAAAATGCTAAAAATTATAGTTAGAAAAGATTCATTTTCAGTGTTTTGTTTGGAATAATATTACTATTGACATGATTAAGATGATACTTGGCGCAATGCAACATAAGTAGATAAAACAATGTTTTTAGCGCAATATTTTTTCATTTCAACTAGTATGGTTAGCATTAGCATACCTTCATCACTGAAAAGAATGATGGATTTTTGCTCAAATATATGGAAGAGAAGTGGATTGTAGGAGTAGGTTTATTGACCAACATAATTACAGGAAATTACAATGAACAGCCAAAATGAAATGTAGCGGATTCAACGGATAGATTTCTTGACCAATAGAATTACAGAGAATTGCCATTCTCTATACAATTTCCCTATTGACTATTCCCTGTTATTTCCTGTAATTCTATTTGTAAATAAACATATCCGTTGAATCCGCTACTTTTCCTCTTTGCTATTTCCTGTAAATTTCATGTAATTCTATTGGACAAGAAACCTACCCGCTGAATCTGCTTCACTTCATATTTGAGCAAAAATCCACCATTCTTTGTAGTGATGAAGGTATGCTAAATACTACCGAAACTAGTTTGCGATAAAATAAAAAGTTTTTGTACTAAAAACGTTGTTTAACTGCTTATTATTGATTTTGCTTCCTTACTATTGATTTTTCAAAAGTTCACCAACCCGATGATATAAGCTAAAATAAACCGTAATGACTTTAAGCAATGAAGGTGAGCTAAACCTATTTTAAGGACATTGATATACATTTCTGCTAAATTGTAATTAGAAAGACTGTAACTTTTATTTCAGGGTTTTGCCCAGAGTTTTGAAATATATAGCCACTGTGACGAGGAAACAGCTCGAGAGTAGTTGAGCGTCTCAGATGCTAGGTAAGTCTATTTGAGATAGGCCATCAAATTGAATGAAACAAAATTTGAGAGCTTCCTGTAAAATAAGATGCTCGAAATGATCTGTAGTTTTAGCAAACGACTTTATGGATCCTGTACAACATTTGTCTTCATTTGTGTAAGGTTAACACGCATATTCATGGATAAATATATATTTTACAATGAATCTTTTACAAATTCAAGGAATTTTCGAATACTGTTGATAACATGCAGGATATGCAGCCAAATTTAAAGCAATTTTCACTAAATAAGACAAAGAATAGTAGAAATAATATATTGAAAATATAAACAAAAATAAACCACAAAGAATTATAAATAACTTCATACAAATGAGCATTGTATGATACTTTTCGTTTCTTTTTCTATTAATTAGAGCTCCAGTCATAGCTATCGGTTGCATTTTGTTTTTTGAGGGGAAGGGGGTACATCAATGTTAGTTGTTGTCCATAGTATTTCCCAAATGTTGTACCTCCATAAACCCTTCAGTATCGAAAATTGGGTCTCGAACATTCAACCTCCAATTCCGATTGGCCCATTAAAACAATTACCATTATTTTATCAGATGACGTAATGTTTATTGGTAAACATTATAAATTTATATATGTTATTTTTTATAAAATTAAAATTAAACAAAATGATGTACAAATGATGAACATTTTACAATATTTAACTTTAAATGTACGCATGACTAACCGACATGCAAGTCAGCAATAGGGATGGAGGCAAAATATTTGTCGCCCTTCGTCACAAATTGTATAATTGGACCCTAGACTGCAACGATACTTTTACACATTATTAATGTAAGCTACGATATATTCATTATTAAAAATATTCAATATTTTATGTACAGTACTTAAAATATATTGAAATTTACCTATTTCCATATACTTTTCACAGAATATCATTTTATGCCGATTGGTCGATAAATGTTTGCATATTTAACTATGTAAAACAGAAAATATGTTTGGATTTTCATTTATTGTTTATCTTATTTTAATGCACCCATTTTCATTATCTTCATTTTAATATAACTTTTACTTCAAAGCTTTCATTTATGCTCTTTCTTTGTTATATCCAGAAATCAGTTTATTTCTCTCTAAACAATAAAACGTGAACAAATTTTATAACGGAAACACGAGGGAACTAACTTCAAGAAATGTTAGAAGAAGTCAACATCAATAGCACTTAATGGAAATTTTCGATTCCGGTGCGGGTGAAAAAGAAAACACAATAATGCATTTTCAAACACACTAGAGGCTTTTATCTTCCGAAAGAGAAATCTATATCTTTGTTAGGCACGAGAAGTTGCGTAACTTAGAAGAAGGTATTTTATTCTGAAATCTCTTCAACGGGAAAATAAAATTATCGTAGCTTCTTGAACTAGAGAAGTTTAAAAACAATTGAGAGGATCATAATTTTTCCATTAAAGAGTTAATAGAATGTGTGATATCTCCAATTGGTACCAAAAAAAAGGGAATGGAAATTGTAATTAGTTAGACATAATGGATATGAGGAATTTTTACAATAAGTTCTTTTCTTAGTCTATGCTTATAATTAGATGGTTGGTTGGTTGATTTTATGACGCCCGATTATCAACACGAGGGATATAGGCCCTGGGCGGAGTGCCCTCCATGGAGGTCTTCCTAAGGGATCCTAACCCCTATTTACGGCAAGGTTCGAAGAAAACTACGGAAAACGCCGAACGGTTAGGTCGACGAGAGCGACAGGGGTTTGAACACAGCACCTCCCGTCTCCCAGCGTTGAGAGCAAAACCTCTCAGCCACTGGTGGGTCTTAATAAGAGATGGAATTTTAGATAATTAGAGTCTAATTAGAGAGATAATTAGAGTCTTGCATGGGGTCGGGTTACCTGATTTTAGGCGAACTTGTCAAGAACAGAGGTTCGGTTAATAACAGTTTTGACGCTAATTTGTTTTCTTTACAAACTATGTTCAGGTCAAATTGATACAAACTGTCTCATGTTGATGGAGGTTCTCTTTTTTTCGTCTTGAAACTTGCAGATTGGGTTTAAGCTAAAGCAAACACATTTCTCAATAACACCATAAATTTCAGAGATGCGCTAGGTCTTTTGAAAGAACATTGTCTTTCTTAATCAGGTGCAAAAGGCGTGCTACCACTTGGAAAGCGGGAACAAGACTCAAGGGAATGGTAGTGAAGAAGTAGCAGAAGAAGTGTTGCAGTGCAGTGTAGAAGTAGCGCCTGATGAATAAAGACAAAGTTCTTTCAAAAATTTCAGCGCAGCGCATCTCTTATATTTATGATGTTGTTAAGAAGTTTGTTTGATTTCTTATATCGCATCATTTGTTAATTATCTTATTGGGTTTAAGATAACCCGATTGTCTAAACAGAGTAAAAAATATTGTTTCAAATAAATAGAAAACATACCGTTTGAATATGAATGAGTGTATATACATCTGCACGTATTTCTCTATGTAAAATATAAAATTTATATTAGAGATATATTTATAGATTTGGTTTCCTTTTAATATTAAAATGTTTTTTAATTTCCCTTCATTTTGGATTTCAGTTCGGTTTCGTGTTGAAGTTTGTCAGCTTCTGGTGGACAAACAGTTATTTATTCGGATCTGGGTCGTTTTTGTGTAAACAAAACATATTTTGTCGGGTACAGTACTCGTTTTATGCTGACTCAAAATATAATTTTCGGGTTTTAGTAGCTTATATTTTAAGCATTTCAAGATACATTCTGATTGTTCATTATAAACTAATGTTATAAAATATTCCACGTATATAATATTTCATAACATATTCTTATGTACATTGGATATCTCTGCATATGAATATCTTGAAATCGATTACTTATGAGAATTAACTTCTATAAAATTGAATATCGACACACTCTAGTAATTATGTAATTCTGGAGCCAACGTCACATTTTTGCAACCAATTTTAGCTTCAGGGATTTTGGTATATATGATAGATTAAATGGTGCAGATAACGAAACTGCCAGTTATTTAGAACACCTGTGGGGGATGTTCCATAGGAATGTCCCACACCCCACTGCAAATGCTAAATGAATAGCAACACAATTACTGATGATGTTTCCGTGTCGCTGTAACTTCAGTAATTTTGTTACAATACATATAAAATTGCATCGAGATGTATGACTACCCCTTTGGAACGACAGCTGCCTGGAAGTTTCATTATCTGCAATGCCAAAATCATCGAAGCAAAAATTGGTTTATAAAGTGTGATGCTGTCTCTTGGACTAAATCAACATATGTGACATTAAACTTAAGTGTACCCAAATTTATATATATATATATATATATATAATGCAAAATATTATTTTTTTAAAGTATATTATTCTATAAAATTTGTTTCTAATTTGCAGCTGATTAAATGAGAATAACAAATTGGCGAGCTTATTAAAGAGAATTATAGATATTTGATTTCATTGTGTCATTTTTATCCTGTAAAGCAATTTACTTTTAGCTCCCATGTGAAACGTATAACCCACCATCTTTGAAAAATAACTAAATTAAAATAGTATATGCTTTTTCTTTAAATTCAATTCTTGGGAATATTTTCCACATAAATGCAAAGAGCTTAAATTTTCTTCCTTGAAAGAATGTTGCACAGTCGGAAAAATCTACAGTCTAAGGATCTCTAAATGTCAATATGTTGACAGATGATTTTTGGTTCTGCATAATAATTTGATTCATGAAGCTTTAATATGTGAAAGTATGTTTGTACTTCTTAGAATTTATTTGGAAAATTTATTTTAATCAAGATTTTTTTGGCCTATCATCTATTCAAATTAAACCAAACTTATATTTTCAATTTTAATGAGAAAGCGACATCAATAGAAATAAAATAATCAGTTTTACTTCCACTTTTCCATTCATTATCCCCAAACGTAGACTAATTTATTTGACCTTTTTAAACTGTTAAATGTTTGCAGCAAACTGTCCAGTCATTCGACAGTTTTCTTTTTATAAAAAAACGGTTACATAACCCTAATTTAACTCTGTTCTGACCATATTATTGCCCATATTATTGAAAGAATAGAGTTAAATTACGGTTATGTAACCGTTTTCTATGACTGGCCAGTTTGTTGCAAATGTCTAACAGTGGAGTGTAACTTTGTAAAAAGTTTCAAAAAATATCTCTGAAAATAATTAATTTTTTTTTTTTTATTGTAAGAGCTTATATCACATCATCGTATCAATGCGGATTACTGGTCTTAACTTCGTCGCACCAAGCTCCATATTTTAGAAGGAACTGTTGTGTTATATAAACAGACAGTCAGATTATAATATAACATAGCCTACTATATTCCACAAGTTTATATCTGACACCCGACAAGCTATTGAGGAAGATATTGCACGGATCGACAATCATGAGCGTGTTTAATCTGTTTATTTTGGATATGAAGGTTGCAACGTGCTTGTATAGTTGTTGCAGATGACAAAATTAAACCGAAGCCACAGGAACCAACATAAAAGCATAATTCTAAATATATAAAAACATGGATAAATAATAAACACGAATGTATTTTATAAATATCTAAAAATTCTTTATATTTAAAGTGTACTTTATATAAAAGTACTTTTCGTTTAAAATAAAATACTTAAAACTAGACAATTTAGAAATAAATATATGTTTATTATATATGTGTGGATCTTTTCATATTTACAAAGTAAAATTCGACGTTTGAAATACGTTTGCTTGACATAAAAAAACGAAGTTTGGAAACTATGTAAAATGATAAAATATGCACTTATTAAACTTTATCATAAAATTTTATCATTTAATTAATTCTTATTGTAGTAATTCCGTTTGAGTTCTTTTCTTCTTATTTTATCTGATAAATATTTGATCTTAGAAATAACAAATAATTCTAAATAGTGAAGAAAAACATGGTAAGTAAGTGTGAATGAATTTTACAAAGTGAAATAAAACGTTACCATCAATAGCACTTAATGGACAGTTTGAATTACTTTGGAGTTAAAATGAAAGTTGAAAAATATATTATCAAAGTCATTAGACGCTTTATTATTGAAGTACGGGAATTTATGATTTACTTAAAAGGATTTTTAGAAGAATCAATTTTTCACATATTTTTATATCGTTTAAATTACTTAACTATTACTTATTGTATTATTCCCGTTTGATCTCTTTTCTTCTTATTTTATCTGATAATAGTTGATCTTAGAAATAACAAATAATTATAAATAGGGAAGGAAAAAGTGGTAAGTAAGCGTGAATGAAATTTACAAAGCTAAATAAGACATTACCATCAATAGCACTTAATGGACAGTTTGAATTACTTTGGAGTTAAAATGAAAGTTGAAAAATATATTATCAAAGTCATTAGAGGCTTTATTATTGAAGTACGGGAATTTTTTGATTTCTTTAAAAGGATTTTTAGAAGAGTCAATTTTTCACATAGTTTTATATCGTTTAAATTACTTAACTATTACTTATTGTATTATTCCCGCTTGAGCTCTTTTCTTCTTATTTTATCTGATAAATAGTTGATCTTAAAGATAACAAATAATTGTAAATAGTGAAGGAAAAAATGGTAAGTAAGCGTGAATGAATTTTACAAAGCTAAATAAGGCATTACCATCAAGAGGACTTAATGGACTGTTTGAAATACTTTGAAGTTAAAATGAAAATTGAAAAATATATTAGCAAACTCATTAGAGGCTTTATTATTGAAGTATGGGAATTTATGATTTCCATAAAAGAATTTTAGAAGAGTCAATTTTTTAACGTATTTTTATATCGTTTGAATTACTTAACCAGGAAAATGACAAATGTTATGTTACAATTTTTATATTTAGTACTTGTAAAAATTAAACAATTTGAAAACCAAATTAAATTACTTTTACACATCTGAAAATAATATATATATATATATATATATATATATATATATATATATATATATATATATACTAGCTGACATGCCCGGCGTCGTCCGGACTCGTGATAATAACCTTAAAAATACCTAAAATCAATGTTGAATGATTTTATATTTTTAAATGAAAATATATCCAAACGAACTGAAAGACAGTCGTTACAGTTATTGCCAATTTAATATCGATTCAATTTCTGACGTTTTGCTATATTAAACTTTCAATTCTGACCAAAAGTTTCTGAGGAAACCTAAATAATATAAAGCGCTCTCCCACCTTTCCTCTTTTAAATTCAAAATAATATACAGTATTGGCCAATTTATTAGTCCCATTCGAAAAAAAAATTCAAAACTTTGTTTATAAGATGATTATATTAAAATTAAATAAAAAATCTTGAACTCGTGGCATCATAATTCCCTTTTATATTTTAACAGAATAGTAAGGCTACTGTAATTTGTGACTCGTGCTATAGCCAGTATACGTCAAACACATGGGCGTTATCATTATCTTTTTACACGTGAAGATTTCGCTATGTGGTGCTCCATTGTGAAATTTGGTAATTTTTGAAATTCAATATTTGAAAAAAGGCATAATCATTAGATTTGAAATTTATATCAAGAAAAATACATTTTTTTTTTACCTTTCTAACGCAATTTTTCTAACAATTTTCTCACAAATACTTTTCGAGATATTAATTTTTTCAGCAACTTCAAATGTTTCATTTTCCGACATTATTTTGTGGCAACGATTAGCAAAAATCCGAGTCGTCAGCAACGCATAGCCTTTTATTATTAAAGAAGATTAGGGTGGCCGTATAAAATTTTTCTGGAATTTTTTCTTCTAATAGGTCTTAAAATTTGCCTTTTGTCACACTGAATATTGGGTTAAATTTTCATTTCATATGGAATTCATCTTTAGGTCTCTACCAGCTCTCAAAAATTATGGAAAATCCAAGATTTGCACTATGTAGTGTAAAGTATTCAATTTTTTTTTTTTTTTTTTTTTTTTTTTTACAGAATTTGTCTGATTTTAGTAAAATAACCCATAAAACATGACTGATTAAAGTATTATATGTGATCAGTCCAAGTGTCCTCATGTTTGGACACCTTGAAGGTAAAGGTCACACTAAAATGTGAATTGTTCGCAAAAATAAAGTAAAATAATTAGATATACTGTTCACTTTTATGTTTTGAATATACATGAAAGATATTTCTCTGAATGTGTAGGAAAGACAATTTTCTGAATATATAGGAATAAAATAAAATGAATATATACGATATACTGTAAAACGATCTGATATTTCACTCTAATTTATATTGGCCTTTGGTATCAAAACTAGGCATTATATTTCATCATTTAATTTTCGCTCGTATATATCCGTCCCTTGCTTCTACTCCTATAACTGCCAATGTTGCTTCTGTAACTATTTCACGCATCTTTCAAAATCAAACTTTCAATCTTTTGACAATCTTTGTTTCAAAATATGTAATAGCACCATTCTTTCTCACAGTATCTTCAGCTGTTCCGTCACAACCTACAGCCATAATTTGTCAAGGTTTAAGTTGTTTTCAGTGCAGTATTTTAAAGGGCTTTCTGCAATATGCTTTCAGGATCCAGAAGATGGTGTAATGTGTCCCTGGTACAGTAAATTATGCTCTTCAACCAGAGATACATGCTATAGTTATTCGATGTAATCTATCTCCAATTTTCGCTTGATGTAGTGTTTTATGTTTTCTTCTATCAAAATATATACTTTAGATTCCCGCTTTTAAAGCTTTCAGATCATCTTTTTTAGCACATTCTCTATTTTCTTTCGTTCTCTGCGTACTTTGCTTCTGTCAATTATATGTGGTGAATACTGTTCTGTTATAATGCCAATATCTTGTAGAGTTGCAGAAGCTATTGCTGCCACGCATCTATCAGAAACCCCATACTGATCTGAGACCCTTGAAACCGTAGGAGATGTGTTCGCATTTGTCTTCGTGACTCTTCTTTAGAAGTAGATGATTGTGATACGGATATTAATTCTTCACATCCTGATGAAGAGCTACTGCTTCTTTCTTCATTACCACTGTCAAAATACATGACAACTACACTGCCCTGTTAACTAAAGAATTTAAACTTGGCTTTTCAGCCCTCATCGAGTCCCTTGTTTGCCTGTCATGTCAATTTATTCAATCTCAATTTATTTGTCTTGGCTTTATCCAGGGTGCCAATAACCCTCTTTCTTGCTGACCTTTGCCCAAGAAGACATTCCTGTTCTTTTGGAGGCACCTTCTTTGATTTTTCACAAGTACATTTAGGAATTGGCTTGTATTTGCACTCCAAAATGTCTATAAGTTTACACTTACGATTCAGATTTGAAAAAAATGTACCTTCTTCGTGTGATTATCATTTCTTTTGGATTTCGCGAATCGAATAAGATTTTGGTATTCAGAAAAATTGTTGTCTATCATTTGATCAATATCCCTCTGGGAAACTATAAGAATTGATGCTTTCTTCCAAATTTCTTCGATCTTCACTCTTTGGATTTGAATTACCTATGACTTTGATGGATCTTTACCATTCTACTTTGTTTTAATTCTTGTCTTATGTATAAGTAACATTTTATAACGTCTGCTATTGTTCGCAAAACAACTTCATTTAGTTTTGACGGCGCACCAAATAAGAGAGATTCCACTGCACGTCTAGTAATGGTAAATTTAGGTTTGTCTCCACTCGCACTCATTTTTGTGCTAAAAATGAAAAACAATAATTTGTAAAGCTCAATAAAACATTTAAAAATTTTTAAAATAAAGATTTAAGGTTTAGAAATGATAAAGGAAGTTACACTAAACATTTTAAATATAAAAATGTCAAACGAGATTACCAACGAACACTGTAAATGTACCATTTATGGTAAAAATCTATTGAAACAATGAAAATGAAAGGAGAATTACCTTGGGGAACGTGGGGGTCCCTTGGGGAATCCTAGGAGAATTCCTGAATTACCTTTTTCAAAATTCATGAAATTTTGCACGTATATTATAGGTACTAAAAGGCAACTTTTGGCTGCTATCCGAAATCAAAATTCCACCTTTCGTTTTTTCAATACACCCTAATATATATATATATATATATATATATATATATATATATATATATATATATATATATATATATATATATATATATTAATAGTATCAATTTTATATTTAAAATGGTGATTAATTTTTATTGCAACTTTTGTGTAAAGACAATTCAGATATCTATACAGATAGTTAATTTCAAAATCAGCAAAAGAATCTGATTGAAAAGAAAGATTAAAACACAAAATCATGCATG
The DNA here is from genome assembly GCA_963931845.1 of Maratus michaelseni. Lineage (NCBI taxonomy): Eukaryota > Metazoa > Arthropoda > Arachnida > Araneae > Salticidae > Maratus > Maratus michaelseni. Next base: position 114,529,362 of record OZ007588.1, read on the forward strand.
AGGAATGTATTATGAAAAGTTTTCAACACTATCAATATATTGTTAAAAAAATTCTCTTTCAAATCAAATGAAATGATACACATGAAAACACAATTTAGACATATAACTCAGTAAACTCCATTTTTAGAAATTGCTACCTATATCCGGTAATGTGCGCAAATTTTGTGCAACCAATTATATGTATATAATTTATACACATCATGTAATACACTAAATATTACTTAAGTTTAAAAATGCACACAAAAGCTGAAAATGAACTTCCAGCAATTATTACTAATGTCTTGTAACAGAATTATTTTGTGTGTTTCTGTAAATAAACATTAAATGCTACTAATTCCATTCAGTATAGAATATATGTTGAAATTAACATCAGTAAGCCATATCAATTTAATTATGTTTGAAACAGGGTACCATCATTGAAGTACTCTGAAAACACTTTTCCTCACATATTTTAATGTAATGAACTTTATTCTATGTGCCCGTAAACTATTACTGCTACCTATTCTATATTATATAGAAAACATGTTGTAGCCTACCTCAGTAATACGTATAAATTTCAATATGTTTGTATTATCGTAGAACCAATAAAATATACCGCAAATGATTTTTGAACATATACCCTAATGTAAGGGAATTTGGTTTATGTGATCATGTAAACGAACTATACATATTAAATTCTTCGTTTTCCAAAACGAACATTCTTTAGTAAGCCTCAGTAACATATATTAATTACATTGCAATCTGAGTATATTTACATTAGTTATAGCACGGCCATAAGGTAAATAGGCAGTAGACAAACTGAAATATTAACACTTTTCAAATAGGTATGGAAGTGTTAACCCTTAAATGCCTAGAATATCAAATTTGCAACACTTTTTATTTAACTTTTAATAAATAAATCAAGTTCTTTGCAACCGCTATATTTATATCGAAATATTAATCCTCTAAAAATCACATAAATATGCTGCTAAATAAAGTTAAACATTTTCTTAAAATTTCTGGTGTCTAATCCTTAATACTTCAATGCATAAATTTTTCTTTTATAATTGCTTTTTTTCTATTTTTTTTTTACTTATATTAATGATTAGACGCCAGAGATTTTAAGCTAGATTTTTAACTTTATTTAGTAGCATATTTATGCGATTTTTACAGAATTAATATTTCGATATAAATATAGTGGTTGATTAACTTGATTTATTTATTAAAAGTTAAATAAAAGGTGTTGCAAATTTGCCACTCTAGGCATTTAAGGTTTAAAATTAATACATTAGCGTGTATTTATTTAATAAATCGTGTAAAGCGTTTCCACCAATAGCACTCTATAATATCTTTTTGATATTATAATTTTTCTTTTATTATAACTTTTCTGTACAAACTAGCCACAGATTAATCTGAAATATAGTTAATTTTTGAAACAATAAATAAATCAGTTTGAAAAAAAAAAAGTTAAACGTGAATGTACTTAACGAAGTGGAATACGAGGTTTTCATTAACAGTAGTTAATAGACAGTTTAAATGATTTTGCGGGGAAAAATGAAAGTAGAAAATATGTTATCAAACGCATTAAAGACTTTGAAATTAAAGAACGGGAATTTATGATTTAATTAAATAAATTCGAGAGAAAAGTGCATTATTATCATGCATGTTTTTTTTTTCATTTTAATAAATCAACAACACGAATGATATACATTCAGGGTATTATTTTGTAAATAACTCCGTTTTTCATGTATTTAGTTTGTTTCAGATAAAAAATAGTAAAAAAGCATAAATGGGCAAAATCTCTTAAGTGTGATTTCTCAATCCCCAGTATATCCCAGTGTATCTTTTCAATAAAAATTCAAATTTAATATTAAAAATGTTTCTCTGTAAATGTTCTACAATATATATTACCTCTACTGTGAAAATCATTTTTTTCAATCTTTAAAGTATAATTTAAATATCTCAAAAGTCACTACTGTCCTCCGTCTTCAACCCATAACTTGACCATTAAAACAATCAACAAACAATAATTATTAATTTAAAAAAAGCAAGGTATTTATTATAAATATGAATCTCGTCCATCATATTAATATAATTTTTATACGAGTGAAATGTGTAATATTTGTTTTTGTTAGGTTTAAAATTGTGTCTCCAACTTCTTTAGTCACTACTGTTCCGGTGTATGAATTTCCTCATATTTCCACTAAACGACAGTATGCCGACATTTTCAGTATTGCTTCTAGTAGGGGAGCACGTGTTGGTACTTAAAAAGTCGCTATTGCTTGCTGTTTGTTCATAAAGAACATTTTCTGGAGTGAAAATATTGGGTAAACGGTAAGCGTACCTTTATCAACTGTTACTAATATCCCAATTGTTAATTTAAATATTGATATTTATAGATTAACTAATATCTAGCCATTTAATAGTAGGTTTGATATGTCTCTAAAAATAGGACATAAAGAATTCCAAAAATATTCTGTTCTAAGTAAAGTGGCAACATTGCGAAAAAAGTCACTACTGTCCTTGTCACTTCTGTCCCTTACAATTTGTGTTTTGTCTGAAAAAAAACTGCTGTATCATATTTATTTTTCAATAAGGTCTGTGCACATCGTTTGTTATTCTACAATATATCAGTGGTTATTAAAAATTCAAATTGAGTATAAGATGATACTATTAAAAATCAGATATCGGTAGAAAATCAACAGCAAAAATCACGCTTACGAAATTTTGGCTAGTATGTACTTTACGAAGTGTGATAACACGTTACCATAAATATCACATGATTGAAAGGACATTACTCTGACTTGAATTAGTTGAATGACTTGAATGATTTAAATTACTTCCTAGTTGAACACGGAAGAAACATATATTTTCGAACTCATGGAACGTATTAAAAATAATATATTAGATTATATCCATTACAGAAACGAGTAAAATGTTACTAAGGACAGCACTTTATAATATCTTTATGATATTGAAAATGGTGTTTGCATATGATTATAACTTTTCTGTACATACAATTCACACATTAATTTTATACATAGTTGATTTTTGAAACAATAAATAAATCAGAATAGAAAAAAAGGCTAAGTAAGCGTGAATGCAGTTTAAGGAAGTGGAGTAAAATGTTATCAATAGTATTAAATGGGCAGTTTGAATGGTTTTAAGGGTAAAAATGTAAATAGCAAATATATATTATCGAACACATTAATGACTTTCATATTCAAGCTCGGGTATGTATGATTTTATGAAATAACTTCGAGAGAAGAGTGGTTTGTCCCCATGGTTTTTTTTTCGTTTTAGTAAATAAACAAGAGAAATGAGAAACGTCCAGGATATTATTTTGTAAATAACTCCGTTTTCACACACTCAGTTTGTTTTAATTGAGTATTTAAATAAAAGTATAGTAAATGCACTTTACGACGTGTAATACGACTATAACACTAAATATCACATGCCTGACAGTGAATTATTTTGACTTGAAGTACTTTGAATGACTTGAATTACTTTACGGGTGAATATGGAAGAAGAAAAATATATTTGGAAACACATTAAGCGCTTTATTAGCCAAACAAAAGAATATATGATTGCATTAAATGGATATGGAAGAATTGTTCTTTATTGAAATGTTTTATATCGTTTTAATAAGTTACGCCATAAAAATGATAAATTAGGTAATTAGATAAATAACACAGTTTTTTTTTACATGCGTTGTTTATTTTAGATGAAAATAGTAAGTAAACATAAATGCACTTTAAGAAGTTGAGTAAGATTTAACAATGCATATCACTACAATGCATATCACTAATGGGCAGTCTGAATGAATTTGTTGGAGAAAACGAAAGTACAAAAATATATTATCGAACATATTATAGGCTTTAATATTTAAACACGTGGATATTGTTTTTTTTAAGTCGATTGAAGCGATAAGTATTTTATACACAGGTTTTTATACTGTTCCAAGAAATCAGCCAGAGAAATGATAAACGCTTGGGGTATTATTCTGTATAAACAAAGTTTATTTACATATTACATACACTGTTAAAAATAAATCCTCAAATTCACGGTAAAACTACTGGCAGCAAAGTTGCCGGACTTTTTCCGTTTCGTTAGTAGATTTTCCGTTTTGGAAGATAAAAGAAGGACAAACTCCGTTTACAGAAGCGGTAAATTTCCGTTAACGCTCTCAGAAATCACGGAAATATTCCTGGCTGAACTGGCAGGAAAGGACATTATCCGCTGTGAAAAACTCGGTTTTAAAAAATTACATCTCTATATGTGCTGCTATCTGCCGACCGTTGAGGAAGTATTTACTATCTGATATAGTTCAAGAACATTTTCAGCCAGACATCGGATTTGAACCAGGGATGACAACGCCTCGAATCAAGTGCCTTGCCCATTCGACCAGTGGGCGCTTGTTAGAGTAGCAGTTTAAAAGGATGATATGACGTTTCTCAAAATGGCGGCTTAGAACTTGAACAATTTGGGTTTTAGAAGCTTGGTAATTTTGAAGTTAATTGCGGGTAGGTTTCGTTATGAGATGATGGTTAAAATTGTAATATTAATAGAGGATAAGAATATGAATTATATATATTCTTATTCTGATTGTTAGATGTAAAATATGAATATTATATTTTGAAATAAATTCGATAAAAAATTTTTGCTTTTTTGAGAAAATCTTTTTTTTTTTTCACCTATTATATACATTTTAAATGTGTTCGCTTAGAATATATTTTTAGTGCGAATGCTTTTTATTACTTTAAAAAATAAATTTCGAATAATTTTAAAGGAATGAAAAAATTGTTATTATTATTACTTTTTAATTTGAAAGCATTATTTTTTAATTCGAAAGCATTATTTTTGTTTGCTGCTTTTTTGAGTTAAATCGATTTTTTTTTCACTTAATTTAACTATTATATATATATTTTAATCTGTTTATTTAGAATATATTTTAAGTGCAATTATTTTCTTATAGCTTTAAAAAATAATTAATAATAATAAGCAAATAATTTTAAAAGAATGCGAAAATTGTTACATTTTTTAATTCGAAATCACTATTTTGTTGTTGTTGTTGTTGTTTTATATAAACTCGAAATTTTAATTTATTGCATTTTTAGTTTTTATGTGCAGCAACATGTCAGTTTTTAACATTGAAAATAAACATGCAGCTAATAACTGAATATCTCCGTTGGCCCCTTTCCTCTCCGTCCGTTCTGTTTTTTTCAGGAAATATGTGGAATTTTTCTGTTTTTTAACGGAAAATACCCTTTTATCGCGTAAAGGGACTTTTTCTGTGAAATTCAGGAAAAAAATACCCGTTAATTTCAGATTATTTTTAACAGTGTAGTTTGTTTGACATGAAAATAGCAAGTAAGCATAAATGCACTTCAGGAAATAGAGTAGATCACCATAAATAACGCTTCTTTCACAATTTGAATTAATTTGTGGATGAAAATAAAGATGGAAAAAAATGTTGCTAGCACAATATAGACTTTAATAATATTGAAATTAATTATTTTATTGAATGGATTAGAGTATATTATACACATGTCCTTATATAATTTTTATAAATAAAACAGACAAATGGAAAATGTTATAATGCAAACCTGATATTTAGTTTAACTGTTAAGGGACAGTGGGCATTAAAATCCAAATCCTAGAGTTTTGAATAGATTCATTTGAAAATTGGCAGACTTGTTAATGACAATCTCAAATAGTTATATTCAAAATTTGTTGTTAAATTAAAAGACATGGTTTAAATTATTCAATTTTTAAATTTAAAATTAACGAATAATTGTCGTATTTTAAAATGTCTCATGTGTATTTGTTTTGCATCAAAATAAGACAATATTTATATATGAGATACTTTTTATATATTAGAAGGGAAGTTGGCATGGATTGTAAAATTTCGCTGAATGTATAATCATAAAAAATATATTTTCATAATTATGCCTTATTTTTTTCCTAAAACAAAAGCTATTTTGTTTCATACGCGCACATATTTCAACACTAAAATACCCCTGATATACAAATTTTGCTAGCATTTATTTATTATTATATAGAGGATATACAGTATAAATTTCAGAAGAATCGGATAATTAGTAATGCGCATGAAACAAGCTAGAAAAGTGCTAAATTTTCAATTTTGATAAAACAGCATTTTAATTAAAAAAACTGTATACAAATATAAAAGCTCATATCTGTGCAAAGAAGCATCAGAATTGAAAATTTATTTTTGCATCAGCAAAATTTGAGCAACTACTTTTATAGTTCTCCAAATTAAAAAAAAATCGATTTTTCAGTAGCATTTCGTAATTTTGAATGACCACTGCTCCCTTAATGTAGAACAATTTGAAAACAAATTCGATTACTTTACGAGCTTAATAAATTAAAGATTGTTGAAATGATATCTTGGCACCCGTCCTCTATTATAATATTTCTGTACAAACAATTCAGATATTTATCTAATAAATATTGTTCAAGTGACAAATAATAAACAATTCAGGATGAAATAATAAGTAACCTACGCATAAATATAAGACGTTTCCAATAATAGTACTTAATGGAATGTTTGACATACTTAACGGTTAAAAATGAATCAAGAAAAAAAGTATTATCTAACACATTAGAGACTTTAATATCCAAGCATGGTATTTTATGATTTTTACTAAATGGAATCCAGAAAAGTGTACTTTATTTACAGCTTTTTTATAAGTTTTAATAAATCAACCTGAGAAATGATAAACTTTCAAAGTATTATTCTGTAAATAACACTTTCTTTTGCATTACATTACATTTTTTACATTCTGTAAAAACACCTTTTTTTACATACATATATTTAGATAATAGTTTATTTTAGATAAAAATACCAACAAGGGGGCCACCAAACATGGTGCACACCAATTTTAATGATTTTGAAATATATTGTAGAGGTCTAATAATAATGGTGAAGGGTTTATTTATGAGCATTAGCTTTTGAGATATTTGAGGTTAAATTTAAGCATGGTTTAAATGCCTAATTTGTTGCTTCTTTCAACGAGGTATTCTTTTTTTTGTCGAAAATTCCTCGCTTGCTGGTTATGACGGCGAGTGTTTTATCCTGTTCTGTGTCCTTTATTGTTTTGTTAATTTCTATATATTTTTAACACTTTGCATATTTTAAGCATAGTTCTTAAATACTGCAACTTTGAACCTTTTAATATTTTCCTAAAAATATTTACTTTCTGAATTATTCATTAAAGTTCATATTTTTGTATATTTTTTGAACTAATATATTTTATGCATATCGTAAATTTTGTGTACAGAAGCTTTGTACATTTTCAGCTTACGAAATATTTAAGCATGTCGTCCACATAATTTTCAGAACGAAAAAAAATCTTGAAATGTAATAATTATTTTTTTTTTCGTGCAAAGAAAAACTGATGCTGCGTTTGGACTTTACAGATAAAATGTATATAGAAGGGATTGAAAAAAACACAACTATTAAAAGTAAAAATAAAAATAATCGTTAATGCTTTAATATTTTACACCTGATTTGAAGGTATGATACTGGAATTATCTAGACTTAAATTAGTTTGGAATATTCGACAGCAAAAATAATATTTTAAGTTATATATTTATAAGATAAAGTTATTTATAAGATATTTATAAGATTATTAACTCAAAATAATTATATTTTTTCGATAATTACAATAATGTAAAAAATGTAGAAAACAAAATGCATTGCTCCCTAACTGTATTTAAAATATAAAAGTATAAAGTAGTAAATTTTAATAAACCAAAAAAGAAAAAAAAAGTATCAATTTTCGTCAACAGAAATATTAGTTTCAAAATTACAGAAAAATATGAATTTTAATGAATGATTCTGAAAGTAAATATATTTTTTCAGGAAATTATTAAAAATTTTACAGCATTTCATATATGTGCTTAATATCTGTAACGGGTTAGAAAATATATATAAAAAAAAAGAAAGGACACATGATACGATAAAACATTCGTCGTCTGAATTAGCAAGTGAGCCCTTTGCCCCATGGACACGAAGGCTTCCTTGAAAGAAGCGATTAGGTTTTTAAAACGTATGCTGAAATTTAACCCCATTTGCAGAAAACCTTTTACCAGTATTATTAGGGGTATGAACTCTCTAACAAATTTAAAAATCATCAAAATTGGTGTGCACCAAAATTGGTGTTCAAATACGCATAATTTCACTGTACGAACTGGAGTAATGCGTGTTACTTTGCCAGTGAAAAAGAAGATAGAGAAATATTTTACCGAACATTTCAGTGCTTTTTAAATATTCAATGCACATAATTTTATGATTTCATTGAATGGATTAGAGAGTACTTTATTCACATATCATTCAATAAATCATCCAGAGAAATGAAAATTGTTATACACTACATACCTAATATTTAATTGCATGTTAATTTTTTTTTTTTTTTTGCGAACATAAGAAATTGTACAATGTTTTCTTTAATTCCTACTATTAGCTCTCACACTCTATATATATATATATCTTATTCAAATTTTCAATCGTTAATAAAATATTTTCTATTCATCCACTCAAGCAAAATAATGTTCAATAAAGATAACGTAGGACATTAATGCTGCACGGGTTTATTTTATATATTTATGATTAAAAATTAGGAATTGACTTAATTTTTTTTTATATCACTTGTTAATAATATCTTTATGATAATGAGATTGGCAATTGTCCTTTATTATAACTTATGTGTGGAAGCTATTCAGATACTAATCTTGCGAATATTTGATTTCAGAATTAATAAACTATTCAGAATAAGAAAAGAAAATTTAGTAAGTAAGAGTTTGTAAATGCACTTTACCAAATGAAAGAAAAAACGTCGATAGCGAGAAATAGAATGTTTGTATTACTTTGTAGGTGGAAATGAAATTAAAAAAAATATTTTATCTAACACATTAAAGGACTTAATGTTCAAGCACGTGAATTTTTTATTTCACTAATGGATTTGAGGGAAATATATGTATTATACAAATGTTATACATCATTTAAATGAACCAACCCCAGAAATTTGAAAAAAAAAGTTTTAGATATTAGTCTTTAGATAACATCCATTTTAAACTTTCCAACATAGTTTTAAAATGGTTATTATGAATTCGATTTGTCTGTCTGTCTGGCCGTTCTCTTAAATATACTCGGTTTACTAAGGTTTACTACATAATGTTTGCTACTGAAGATGACGTGTTAAGCATTTATAGTTTGTTTACTGGACACACAAAATGCTCCGTTACATTATGGTCTATGGGGGGGGGGGGGGATTATATGCGGTGCATTTTTTCGATGTTAAAATATTTCGTATGTAAAAAAATTTATATGAACCACTGTAGTTGGCTGCACCATGATTTCTCAAGAGTATAGAGCAAGTAGCATTTATAGTTTATATATAGTACAGTTACAGGGGCGCACAAAACAATTCTTGTACATTGTGATATATGGGGGAAAATCTTTTGCGCATTATTTTAATGATGTTGTAATACTTCAAGCGTAATGAAATTTTAAATATCACTAAGCTACACTATGGCATGTTTTCCATAGATAAAGTAACGCATTTATCGTTCATTTACAGGGGCACACATAAGCTCGGTTGCGTAAATGGCCACGATCGATAATTGCATAATTACTAGAAGTATTTTTTTTGTTGTTGTAGTGTGCATTTTTAAACGTATCTAATTGTTAATCTAGTAAGTGGTGTGTATAAATCAAATAGAAGAATTCGCACACATTACCGGATATGGACAGCACTTGATGAAATTGAATTTTTACCAAGTTATGTGTTTTAAATTGCCTGTATCGATATCTTATTTCATTGTATTAAAAAAAAAGAAATTTCTTAATATTATTCTACTAACACTGAAACGTGTTTCATAAACTATGCCTGATGTATGATTTTTTTGTTTTGTATATATATCGAGTCTATTTTATGTAGCTTAAAGGCATAAAAACCAAAAACTTTTCGGGTCCAATTATTTTTTTTTATGTGATGGAAAAATTACTTTTCATTCAAAGAAAATAAAATTTACTATCCAAATGTAAAAAATTATGGTTTTCTGAAATCTAAAAAATATGCTACGACTTATTTATAGTACTATAAATATTGCAAATGGCCATTAAATAATATTTGACAAAGTTTTAAAAATATTGTATCACAACCACAATAAACAGAAACTATAGATTTTTTTTTTTTTTTTTTATTCTTATGACAAATTATTGGATCGTAGGCCTGATTTTTAAATTTTAAAAAAATGTTTAAAATTTAAAAAAGCAATATGTACTATCCAATACCCGCATAGCATGCACAGTCACAGTGACGTCACTGTGAGTCACGTACGTCACGTCACATCTGTGACCAAAATGACACTACTTTGTAACGTCACACTGTGATCAAAATGTGAACGTCTTGAAGATCTAAAGAAAACTTAAAATAAACTTTAGAACATCTTATGGCATGAAGAAAACTACTTTTTGACAGCTTAAAAAAATTTTGTGACGTTGCAATGACGTCACTGCAAGTCACATAAGTCACGTAAAACCTATGACCAAAATGCCAACACTCTGTGACTTCACGGTGTGATCGGAGAGAGAATTTGGAAAAAAACTCATAAAATATAGAATTGAATTATGTCATGTACCTAAATCATTAATAAAAACATTGTCACACATTATTTAAATATATTGTATTTCCAAAATAAAATAATAAATAAATATTTGTCTACATATATGAGGCAGATATTTTTTTTACAATTTTCATTGCCATTTTCATGAAATTTAACAAAATGTACTATATAATACACAGGTAAAAATCCTTAAATAGAAATTTAGTAAGGTAAGAAAGTTTTGGTGGAAAGTAATTCAGAAATAGATCTCCCATTCTAATAAAACTATTAGCGATTTAGAGATTTGTTAGCATTTTAAATACAAACATTTAATTTTTTTTCCTACCACCGCATAGAACTCATTTGCTAATTCTGTGATACTAAAAATATTTTAAAAATCTACAATCTCTTATTATTTTGATAGGGGCCACTCAACCCAATCATCAGCTTTCTGTTTAAAAAGTGAGGACACCATTTTTGCGAGTTCGACATCGGGGGTGCTCGGGGTGACCGTCGAACGCGTTCAAGATTTTTCTTGTACTGAATATTTAAGGTGGTTCTCAACTGACCTGCTTCACAACGAGAAGCTTTCTGACATAATTTCTGACTCATTTTTAAACGCAAAGGCATAAAATGGGCAGGACTGACTATGGAAGCAATTTGGAATCTAAATTAGTTTTCCATTTTTTGATAAATAAATTACCTATCGAGTTATAAGCAATTCGTGTCACGTGACGACTGGTTTTTCTCTTTTCTTTCCCTGTTACGTCGGGTATTTGGTTCAAAACGCTGACTTTGACATTATTTTCTGAAAGATCTTCTGATTTTACTAAAAAATGGAAAACGTTTTTCAATTACAGAGTTTCTGAATAAAAACAAAAGCCAATTTCATGCGTTTCCAAACAAAAACGAACTAAAAATATGTCATAAAGTATATGTCATTCCTATAGCAATTTATTCCAAAACTGGTCAGTGCTTAGTAAGATATCACCTCTGTTAAATATATTGCTCTTTTCAATAGAGTGTAAAAAATGAAAAAATCGTATTTAGGAAATCTGATTGCAGAATAGTAATTATATTTATGTCGTAATTATTTTATAAAGACTATTAAATCCATTTTTATTTCAAATTTATGTTTACTTTGGACGCCTAAAACAAATGCAACTGATTAAAAAATATATAAAAATTTAAATTTTCACAGCTTATTTCCAAGAATATTAAACTCTCTCATATAAAAACAGAATATTATAGTTTTATTAGAAGTTATTTGTCAGCCATATAAACTATAAAGCATTTGAAATGTCTTTATTTAACTGTTTTCTTTCTATTCTTTTTCTGGAAACACCTGCTAGATGTTACGTTGTGGTAAACATTACTGCGCAGATCATGATCGCAGATGTTGAGGGCAGACGACTATTCTCATCGGCGGATTAGAGTGTGTGGTGCTTTTAAGTTTGTGGAAGTATATTGTGGAATTTATACCGTGAAAGTAAATTAACGTTTTAAAGTGAATCATCCATTTTAACCTATCCTTATGTCTAGCTGGGTGCGTTATTAAGGTCTGCGTGATATTTGATATCTCAGATCTATGAACACACCTAAGCTCAAGACTTTGAAAATTAAAGCAGTGGATTTGAGTCTCATTTTTCAATGAAAATGAAGCAGTCAACGACCATTAAAACTTAATCCCTAGAACTGGTGGTTTTAGTTATAGATTAGCAGGTAACTTTTAATGTCTTCGCAGTTTTGTTAATAGTGCATATTTAGTAATGGTACATTAATAGTGCATTATTCAAATGTTAAGATGTTTAAATCTTTTTTTTTAATCACTTGTATAAAATTTTATCTTTAATGTTTTAAATCGTTTTAAATAGAGAGTTTGGAAAAAAGCTTAAAGTATTTACTAACAATATATATTCTAAATGTAAAGTGTTATTTATAACGAGGAATGTATTTATATTTTGCGTTTCTCAGTTAAATTTTCATAGTTATTCATTGTAATTAAAAACATTGCAATTTTTAAAACTATTAATATTTGATTTACAATTTGAAAATTTCTTAGCTAGTGGAGGTTTTGAGAAATAATTTTCTGGTATATTTGAAATAATTGCGACAATTTAACTCATTACAAATTTAGTTGTTAAGATATGTCAATATTAGGTGCACAAAAATAATGAATATTGATGAAACAATAAAACAGCTATTCAGTTAAGGTAATTTTTCCACTTATGTTATCGAATTTTTTCTATAGTAAAAATTGATATTTAAGCTCTGCATTTAGTATTCTATCGAAAACTATAAATAAAATAATTTGTAAAGAAAAAAAAAATATTTTTTTTTCTATGCGTTTATGATCCGAAGTTTTAAATTTCATTTGCTTCGAAAAATGTTTTATTGCTTGATACAATGTTTATTATTTAATAATATCGCACAATAGGTAGATCTATTATTTAAATGGATTCCTAATATAAATTTTTCACAATGCTTATTTAAAAATCTATACTTTTATTTTCATTAAATTTGTAATCAAATCCAAAATAACTAATTTCTGAATTCACAAAGTAGTCACATTGTGAGGTCACAGAAAGCCTTGAAAACAGCCATAACGACCTCGCATTTACGTCACAGTGACTTCACATCGACGTCACGTGACGTCACGACGACTGTCACAAAGTCACAGTGTGACTTCACGGTGACGTCGCCGTGATGTCACCATGCCTTACGGGTATGTATATGTTACACATGTTTAAAATATTTCAAAAACGCAAAAGTGTACGGAGTTTGTGGCATTATCAATTTTTTTATTACTAAATGCTGAAACGTACATGAGGTGATAACTGTAAATATGAATAAGGTATTTTTTTTATGATGAAGTTTCCAAATTTAAAAGAATCATTTTTGGAATCACGATTTTTTTTCAAAAGTTACATTCTATTTTCGTAAATATTTTTATTAGACCAAGAAAGATTTCAATTCTTTTACAGTGAAGATTTAAAAAAAAAATGGAAGTTTGAAGAAATAAAACCTGAAAATTCGAATTCATTAATTACCTTAGTGATACAATTATTATTAGATTTTATTGTAAACTACTTCAAAATTGAATGATTTTTAACAACAAAAAAAATACGTAATTTCCCCAATAATGATTTATTTTCAACGTTTGGAAATGACATGTTATTTTTAACTTTGTACTGAGATTTACATATAAACACTAAATAATTGTCGAATTGACAAATACACATGACAAATTCTAATTATTCATAAGCGTGCAATTCACTGCGAAAATTCTATTTTTATGCATCGGATACAAAAATTGACAGCATTAGGCAAAAAGTAATATATTCTAACAAAGCTTAAAATTACGTGAAAGCTCCTTATTATTATTATTATTATTATTATTATTTTGCAAATTACTTTACATGTAAATGTGTCTATAAATAGTAGCTGATAAACAATTGGGATACCAACATATGTAAAGAAATACAACATTCGTTTATGATTCCGCAGATGTATAAATTATTATTTGCATATATGATAGCACTGTTGACTACGAAATTAATTTAAAATAAACAATTTTAATGCAGCATATGTCTTGTCGCTCTCCCGATAGCGGAAATACACTAAAAGGCATCACCACAAAATTAAGTCTTTTTAAGTTTTTTTATGTGATTTTTTAAGTGTTTTTTCTTCATTTAAAAAGAAAAATAACATGATTTAATTTATAGATTTGAAGCTGCATCTGACGATGTTTGGATGTATAAAACCTTACTAGACACATTGTCTAATATATTATCTGATATAATTATCAGATTTTTCTTTTTAATGAAGAAAAATCATGATTTTCAGTGTTGTGACACATTCTAACGTCAGAGAACAACCTGTCCTGAAAACTTTCCTAATTTAACGGTAAGATCCGAATATGTACGGTAATTGTTGGGTAATTGTCATTGGGTCTTTATAGGAAGAGACAATTTAGCCTTTGTAGAAATAGATCGTTGGACCTTTGTTGGCAGATGCTTCCTTAGCTAATGGTACAAGAGTAGCAATGCGGATATTTCTTACCGCTATCCAACCGTGATATTTCACAATCTGACAACAATGGCTCAGCCATATTGCGTTAGTTGGGCGCAGGATGAAAGGAAAAGAGATATCTGACAGGTAAGAACAATAAAAATTGATTTGGTTCTTATTATGACTAATTATTGAAAACCAGTGGAACCTTGCGAGGATTTCGCACTGAGTCTAATAATTTTTAGCAATATCAAATATTTTTTAGATGAAAGTTTACACTTCTAAAGAAAACTTAATAATAAAAATATCTGCAGAAAATATTAGTCAAGCCAGAATATTGTCTCAGTTATTTCATTAAAGATAGCAAAAGTCACACACGAGAAACAAATAACAATCGTATTTTAACTGCATTAGAAAATGACTTCTTAAAGAACATGAAACAAAGAAAAAAAACTGAATGCATTTAAAATACAATTTAATGTCATATAACACAGCATACACTTTATTCTACACGTGAAATACAAATACTTTTATTAATCGATGGTGCCTTTTTCTTCCAAACATTTGAATTTCTACTTCGTTTTTTAACCATAAATATAAAACAAACCCGTGGTAACTTTTATGTCATATTTTTGTGGCAATACTAATTTGAGGAAAGTCTTTCATTTCGGTTATAAAAACAATGCCGATTTTATTTTTAATTAACAGCAAATTTTAATAAAAAAACATGTTATAACAAAATGTGAGAAGCCACTGTCAGAAGCCGCTTCAAAAAGCTTTCGAATGATACCTCATTCGTTGTTGCGGGTTTTGTAAATTCATAGAAAAAGGGATGTTGACAAAAGAAATAATATATATTATAATATACCTGAACTGAGCCTCGTGGATTCAAGAACGGCTTACATTCACTTGCGGCCTTTACTTTTGTGTACGATTGTCACAAAAGATTTTTTTTTCTTTTTGAACAATACGAAACAGCACTTACATGATTTCAGTTTATAATAACTTTCTATTGTCAATGTATATTTACTGTGAAAAGCACAGTTTGCTCAACTTTTTCTCAAGCGTGTTTCAACACTTACTGCCTAAACACATTTTGATACATTTACTGGCTGATTCACATTTTTCAATGATGCTACTCGGAAGTTTCTGATTGGCTCTTTGGTGGAACAATACGGAGTTTTGAACTTCATTTCGTTTCTCTCTTCCGAGACAAACTGCATGTCATATAACAACTTTTGTTTTAGAAATTCCCATGTTTACTACTATGTTACGGAATGTCAGAAATTGCGGAATATTTTATCATTATGCAAAATCGATGATGTTTAAAAAACAAATTCCATTTTAATTCATTATGTAAGGTGAAACCCCCAGTAACTGATTCTTTAATGATTCTTTCTTGTTCAATTCACTATTACAAAAATTTAAATATATTTTATACTTACCATTGCTTTTAAAAGGATAGTAGAGAAATATTAAAAAAATAGTGTTGGCTAAATTTTGAAAAATTACACATTTTATTATTAAAAATTAATTTTATTCATAAATATGGTCAAAACTTCAGTAACTGACACCATCCCTATTTTGGAACACCAATAACAGACACAAAGTGAACCAGTGACCTACACTTTATTTAAAAAGATTCAAATGCTTTAAAAAAATATTTCTTATTATAAAAAAAATATATTTATTATAAAAAGTGGGATTTAGTAAGCTGCATTATTAGTAATACAGAGTATATAGGAGTAATGTTTAGCACTGCATTATTAGTAATGCAGATAGCCAAAAACTGACATTTATGAACCAATTTTTATACAGTTTTCAGTTACTGCAGTAGCTGAAATCTGATGTCAGACACTGGTTAAACAACTTAAATTTTAATGGTGTTTATTACAAGATAAATTTAATTTAATATTTTGCATATTTAAACAGTTCAAACAATAGGTTTCAACTTTCTCTAATATAACCGATAACTAACACCTCTGTCAGAGACTGGTGAAAGGAAATTCTAGGAACCAATAACTGGCACCACTCCATTAAGCGAAATAAAATAACTATAAACCCTAAATCATGACCCTAATATATCATATGCATCTTTAAACTAATTTCTACAAGTATAACTTTAAAAAACAAGTTTAGGATGGTTGCATTACAAATAGATTAGAAAAACACTTTCTTAATTTTAGAAATAAGATGGTTGTTTCAAAATGGCACTTTTTGTATTCTCGAAAGTTTCTTCCACATTGAATATGTTCTTTGCCCTCTAGTGGTGAATAATTTTACTCTAAAATAAAAATAAGCGTCTCATTTACCACTTGACATTACTTTGCAGAATTTTACAACAAAATGCTTATTTGAGATAGATTTTTGCTCAAATGTCAGTTAAAGTTTAGCTGTCAAACGCTGGGGGGTTTCACCCTATAATAAATATATCATAAAATCAAGATAAAATATATTTCTTATAAAAATATTGTTCCGTATAATGTAATACTTTCTAAAGAACTGTTTTTTAATTAAAAAAGAGTTTCTTATCAACTTGTAACAAATTTCGAAATTAACTATTTTTATAATTAAAATATGCGAAAATTCTTATTATCGTTAAATATTTTTTGTAATTACGAAATATGCGACACAGTTTTCGAAAAAAAAATTATGGAATTTAAAGTAAAATATTTACTGAAAGGAGAAACTCTTTGAAGTAAATATCGATAACAGAAGTTAGAAGATGGCAGAAAATAATTTGAACAGCTAAGTTTACGAAAAGATAATTACTTTTCCTATAAAATGATTGAACATCTTTTACAGCTAAAGATTATGAAAATTTACTCGTTCCAAAAGTTTTTCTATCTCGAGAGTTCAGTAAGTGTTTTTTTCAACTATATTGATTCATTTGTCTACAAGTTTACATTTTCTATTATTTTTTTTCGATGCAATTCTATCGAAAAAAGTTTTTACTGAGTGCTAATTATATTTTTCTTTAAACTAGTTTAAAGAGGATTTTTAAAAATATAATTTGTATTTATGGTAATATAAGTTTTCCAAAATAAATAACTTAAAACAATGATAGAAAATTTTTAATGGGGCAATCTTTAGACAAACTGCTTATGTAAATCTGTCCGGTAAATTTTGAGAGGGAATATACTCGTATATATTTAATATATTTTCTTCATTAATTTTTAGAAACAGAACTTTTAACAGCTTTTTTTTTCAGTTAATTAATTTTATAAAGCTAAGCATGTAACTTTTTATTTTTATTTTATTATTGAAAGAAAGTCACTTTATAACTTTAATATATCGCTCGATAGTTTAAAAAACTTTAAGACATTCGATTTATATGTATATTAAAACTAGAGATCGACCGAAACAGGTTTTTAAGACCGAATCCGAAACCGAAACCTAATTTCGGTGATCTTCCCACTTTCGGCCGAAACCGTAACCAAAACCGATAATGTAAAAAAAAAATAAAACTGATTACCACGTACATAACTGTATATAATTATTAATTAATTAATTAATTAATAACAAATAATTAATAATTGCTTAATAATAACTAATTACGATACTAATTAATTTATTAATTATACGTGTATTGAAAGCAAGTACGTGCAAGTAAATCTTTGCTCACTCACCGCCTCCCCCACCCCGCAAAAAAAAGCTTTGTCACTCCCTGCCTCCGTAAGAAAGTATTGAAATGGCACCCCTGTTTGAAAATTTTATCTCCGGTGCCAAGTTGACTCTCTGTGCCTCTATCCAAAATTATTTATTTTCTTATAAAATGTAATTAATTTATCAATAATACAGAAATAGTTTCTAATTATGCGAATTTTATCTAATAAAAAAATATTTTAAGTATACATGCCTCGATATATCTTTTGTAATAAATTTCGTAAATATTTATATGTTTTAACAACACCTTTCTCATTAATTTGAAACAATGTGGAGTTTCAAAGTAAAAATTTTCTATTACTGTTAAGTTTGCAGCTTTTAAAGGTCACGTGATAAGCGTCTTTTACGTTTAGTCATATATGCATTACTTGCTTTATAATTTACACTCGCAACATGAATCAGACATGACATAAAATGATTAAACAGTGGAGTTCACAGCAATAAACAGTGTCTCATTTGAGCCGATACAACCCATATAAACATACAAGCCGATACAACCCATAAAGTTGAAAGTTTTCCGAAAGTAGGGATGATATTTTGAAATACAGATAATTTCGGTCAGGCCGAAAGTTTGGCAGCAGTTTCGCCGAAAACGAATATTCGGCGAAACTACGATTTTGGGTCGAAACCGAAATTAAAACTCTCTAATTAAAACTACAATATTTTACAATGGACTGATAATTTTTACACAGTCTGAATATGCTTAAATAAATGGGCTTCAAAATGCTATTCATCATTACAAACAATTAAGCGATGTACATAGAAAAATCTATTCCTATCATTCTAAATATATTTCAAATCTATTTAATGTTCTTCTGGCATACTGACTGATATAAAATTAAAATTTCAAATACTACGCCTATTTTCATTAATTTTTGTCCATAATGTTTTACGATAAATTATTAATTTTAAACGTAGTGTTCATATCTGGTTTTTTGTTGTTGTTGTTAAATGACTATAATTTAATTCTTCCTATACCTGTACTTTTAATCTTTTTTTGGAGGCTAAATGGAAAAGATAATAATATAAATAACGTGGCGGTATATAATACATGCAAAAACAACTAATTATACTTCTGTATAATATTTACAAATAAAAAGAACCCGAACAAACACGTTTATTAAAATTAATTTAATTTATGAAACTTTTTTGAAACGCTGTAATGCAGAGTTTGTAGAACGCCAATGTAGAACGAATCTACAACATGATATTTTCTAGAGATGGTGTGTATGCCACTTATAGGTATTTTTCAGTATTCTGAACTTTTTCAGCTGAACTCAAGTTAAAAATAGGTTGAACAGATTCAACGGAATTTTATTTTTATTAGTGCTCTGTGGCGGGAAATATATGGTTAGTTAATCTTAACGGAATGGTTAAATTTATGTTTAATTTTTGAAAAATTCATGATAGTTTTTTTTTTACTTTGTTAGCATCCATGGTGGTAAATTGTATAACTAAAATTTTCAAAGAATTTGTTTTAAGTTTACTCATATAGCATTTAAGCTCAAAGTTAAAATTATGTAAGGTACAGTAAAATCGACTTTATTTTACGCGAATGACTCCCACTGGTAAGAAATAGATTAACCAAATGTTAATAACTTTTCCTTTCTTACACTTCAAAGTATGATAGCCGTAAAAATGTTTTAAAGAGTAGAACAGATTTAACTCAATTTTAATTTGATTTTATAATGCACCCTGGCGAAATATTCTAATAAAATTCATATTTTATTTTTTATTGCATGATGTTGTATTAAAACTAATATTATATTAGGCAGATTCAACAGAATTTTATTTTAGTATATAGCTCCCGCTCGCAGGTAATAGGTTAACTATACATAAATAAAATTTATTTTTTATTTTTTTTTTCTTTAAAAACGCTCTATCACTTTAAATATTCAAATTAAATTTCTTAAACGGTCAAATTTATATTTGATAAAAATTGTTACATGAAAGGTATTTTACGGTGGTAGTATAGATACCGTATAGCTGAAATTTTTAAAGTGATTGATTTGTATTTTCGCATATGTCAACCATGTTCAAATTTAAATTAGATAAGACATATTATACAAGACTTTCTTTTACTCTGATTTTACTCCCACTAGCGAGAAATACATGTTTAGTTTAAATAACTTTTGTGGGAACTTGCATTCGCTATAGTACGCCAATTATGGACATCATTACGCTGAATTAGCCATAAAACCCCTCTTAACCATTTATCTACTGACGGTACTTATACGTACCAGTAAAATAACTTGTTATAAAATTCATTTAATACATCGATAAGTAGTAATACAGTTTAGAATGAGTTATAGATGCATTAATTTATCTTGTTCCAAAAGCGTTATTGGTTACACAAAACAAAAATTTTTGAAAGGATGATTTTTTTGCCTTTGCATCTTTTCAGCTTCCTTGCCGATGGGAGGGGGGATTTTCTATTCGGAAATATTTCTATATTTCTCTTGTCAGAACATTATATTTGTACATTTCCTAATTCCACAAAATACTAAAAAAAATATTTAAAATAAAATATTTGAGTGGTTTTATAAATATTGCAAAAATCTCTATAAATTCAAATTTAATTAATCCTTCTGAATCTTTCAATACTTCTAAAATCAATTTAAAATTTATTAAATGATTATGGAAACCTTCTAATGTAGTTTTAAAAATTCACGAAAAATGCTTTAGAAGATAACATTTTCATGAATTCACAATTCAGTACATAAAGGGATAATGTAGTTTTTAAGTGCACAAAAAGGTGACAAATTACAGCCTCAATATTCATATTTGTATTCTAAAAGTACTTTCCTTGCTTATTAAACACTGGATTCTGAGTCAATATAGAAATGGAAAATACAGGTATTCTATATTCAGAATTTTTTTTTGATTAAAATAATACTGTAATGGGAACTTGATACTAAATTTCACACTAATATTTTTCATTTGATATTTATTGTATAGGGTTGCACGATATAATTCGTATATATTATCGCCCATGGATATTAGTTGTTTGAATGCATTTTAATGACATTATATTATTTCAAAATAAACGAAGTACATATCTTGTATTGAACTACTTAACACTAAGCTACCTATTGAAAATGTTGTAAGTAGAATTTACAGTTCTTTTGCAGGACTTCGATAAAAATTTATCATTTTATGACAGTTATTCTTAGAATTCCGTTTGAATTTTGTTTGAGCACTTTACAAACGCGCTGAAATTTCAGCTCCTTTCTCGGACATAAAATGGACTTATATTTTGCTAAAATTTTCTGTCTTTCGAGACTGTGTTCGAAAAATATAACGCCATAAGTCACCAAATATTTTCTTACCATCTAACATTTTGTGAAATGTTACATTAGCAAGACGTAAACATTTATCTCTTTTGTTCATCTATTAAAATTATCTGAAATTTAGGCATACTGACCGGGAAATTTTTAACATTTCATTAGTATACACAGGACAATATCTAATATTCGTAGTATGTGCGCACTCTAAAACACCGAAAGTCCCAGGACTATTTTTCCCGGACAAGAAGCGGTAATTACTTCGAATTTAAACTAATGTATAATGCAAAAAAAATGTTAATTATGAATATAGTAAAAATTGCAAATTAGCAATTCAGTCTGCAGAAAAATAAACTGATTAGTTTCATAAAACAGTCAAACGCAAGATATATTCAATTAATTAGTCCATCCGTACACAATTTATATTTGCAAAATTCCTGTTACATCCAAGAACTTTATATTTGCTACAGGGTAGACTAAAGTGTGTTTCCCTCACTTGATGAATATGGAACAAGTTTATAACGGATGAATATGTTGAAATTCTTGTGATTGGCGCACGGTACAGGACCCCCTAATTAATATATAAGCATTCTTAAGAATTTATAAACTTATTACTAGAAATATTATAATACTAGAAATTACTATATATTACTAGAAATAAAAAATTGTCATTTTTATAAATATTTAAATTCTTTGACAAATTTATTATTTTTTTAATGTAGTTCCTTGTTAGATATTAAATTATTTATTTTTCCTGTTTTTTCCTTTTAAACAGTTAAATTATCTCCTTAATTCTATGCTTTTCTTATGCATCATTGAAAAAACTACACAAACATGAAAGAAAAGACATTTTGCATCTCCAGTTATTTTTATTCCTTGACGTAATTTATCTTATGGGCTTAACTTTCGAAGTTAAGAATTCATAAATTTTCTTCTGTCTGTTGTGTCGCAAAATTATAAATAGCCGCTCTAGGCATTGAAATTATTTTTAACGCTCGTATGTTTTGAGTATGCCGACAAAAAAGACTTTTCTTGAAGTGTAAATATGAAACATTTTAGCTGTATGTTATATATAATTAAAATATATAAAAATAAAATAAAATAAACATTCGTTTTATCAGCATGTTTTCAAGCGATATTAAATCATATTTTTATATGAAAAAATACACTTAATTAAATGACATTATGATCATAGGTACTTAAAAAAATTACTTATTCATAATTCAAAGGAAAGTTTATTTCATGGATACAGAATTTCTTAATGAATGATATACTGAACTTCATATATAAAACTCGCCGCTTATTAATTTAATTCCATATTATGTAAATCATAAAAGAAGCTATATTTTGCATATTGTAGGTTTAAAACAAGTAACAACAAACAAATTTTAATTTCTGCAATGAGTGTATTTATTTCGTCGAAACATCTTGAAAACTTACGAGAAATAGAAAACAAAATTAAAACTTCCTTACCGGATTTTTTCAAATAGCAGGCGCATGTATTTAGCAAACACATTTTTCAATCCATAACATATTACATATTTGTATATGTATATTTTTTTACCTCTGAAAAGCATACATTTCCGAACAGCGAACAAATTCCGCCGTCCAGAGATATCCGCTTTTCAAAAATTTTACGTAATTGTAAAAAAAAAAAATCTATTTAAAAAAAAAAAAAAAAACCTATATTAAAAAAAAAAAAAAAAAAAAAAAAAAAAAATAAATAAATAAAAAAAATATATATATTTTTACTTTTTACAGTATTTCATGCTATATTGTATAGATTAAGTGATTGAGCTTTCGGTTATCCTTTCAGCAGGTGCCAGTGGCAAATTTTAGAACAAACATGATATTTTTCAAATTGTTCTTCAATACAAAACTAAATATAGCTGAAGGACATTTCTCTGCTCCAATTCATCAATTTCTTTCCGAATAAAACTAGTAACTTCGATTTACATTGCAGTTTTGTACGTCTTACGGAAAGTTGTAATCGTACGTCGCTCTTCAAAGCAGATATATAAATTATATTTTTACGTTTTCAATAAATTCTTCTGTAATAATGTAATTTGTATTTATTACGATATGCTATTGCTTTGTTTTATTAAGTGAACGTGAAATTATTTAGTACAATTTGCCGTTATGACTCGGAACGTGAAAAATGATAGGATATCCAAAATATATCTGATGGCAACCTATAAAAATAAGTTGAATATCAAATGAAAAGTATTTTTAAAGATTAAACTGAAAAATGACGTAACATAAAATATACCAGGAAGTTAAAAACGAAACATTTGTACATTCTGAAACTTCTTTCTGGCATAAAACATTTTGCTAAAAATGTAGGAAATGGAATTGTCTCTCTCTATATGTATATTTAATAATATATATTTATATATATATATATATAATAGATTTTATTGTCATTGATTTTTGCATTAAAAATAACCTGATATTTTTATTAGCACTTTTCAACCTAGTTGAAAAGGGCTTATGACTTCGGTTTGTCTGGCCGTATGGCCGTCTGCCGTCTGCCGTCTGGCCGTCTGGCCGTCTCTCCGTGCTCTAACTCCCGTAAATATGCTCGGATTGCTCTGCAATTTTTATATGTTATTGTCGTTATCTATAGCATGTTCCCTATTTCAACGGAAGTGTGTAGCACTTATAGTTTTATTACAAGGACACTAAAAAGAATTCCGTTACATTGCGGTCTATGGGGAAAAATCATTTGCGGTTTATTTAAATAATGTTTCAGTATTTTAAACGCATTGAAATTTATATATATCACTAAAGTGCATTAGAAGAAGCTTAATATGGAATAGGGTGTGCATAGCACTTATAGTTACTTTACAGGGACAGTCAAAAGAATTCCGTTACATGACGTCTATGGAGAAAAATCGTCTGCGGTTTATTTAAATAATGTTTCATTATTTTAAACGCATTGAAATTTATATATATATATCTAAGGTGCATTACAAGAGGCTTACTACAGAATAGTGTGTGTATAGTAGTCATCGTTCATTTACAGGGACACACAAAAGAATTCTCTACTGTCTGTTAACACTAATTCCTGGAAGTGCGTTTTAAGTTACTAAACGCGATTTTAATTTTAACTCACTTTTTGTCTATTACGTGGTGTGTATAAATTCTGTAGATCCTATACAGGGCAGCACAAAAGTTTCCGTTTATTGACAGAAACTCCAGAAAGATAATTTTAAACTGTGCTACGCGTTTCCTAACTAAACTAAAATTTAGCATGCTAGCATATACAAATCTATAGATCATATACAGGGCTGAATAAAAGTATTCGGATATTTTTCCGAATATTGTATCTGTTGGAAATTCCTGAAATTATGCTTTTAAATATGTTATGCGTTTTCCAAATTGTTTACTTGGATGTTATCTTTTAGCTTATTAAACGGTACGTTTTGTAAAATTATTTTGGAAACGTTGGAAAGTGCTACATAATCTATGCTTGACGCATGATTTTTCGTTCTTGTTTAAAATGGAACAATTTTATTATTTCATCACTAATAATTTGTATTTACCATAATAATACATATGTTTGGATATTTTTCTGCCTGTAAAAATAAATTTAATAAAACATATCTAACTGACGTATTTTATTAGTAATAATAAAAATATCTTACATTTGAAACAGCGTACTTGGATCGAAAAGAAAGTAGGATTTTTTTTAGATGTTGCATTGATGCAAATTAATTTCGCTTAATAATAATGCCGCAAAGGTGCAAAATTAAATTTCATTCACCTCTTCGCAAAGTGTTCCGTCTTTTCCATATTAATTCAAAGCAATTATATAAGGATTTTCTATTAATTATATGAAGTACTCAATATTTTTGTTCTTATTGACTTTATCATTATTAACAGGTATAACATATTTCATTAATTTTTGTTATTATGTGCAATAACAAAGAATTAATGATTGCTCCTGCATTTATTTCTGTCGTATTAAATCTGTTTTAGAACAAAGTTTTATTACTTATAAAACACAGATTTATTGAAAATATTCATCTTATTTTGTTGCACTGTGTTATATTCTAGAGATATACATTAAAAATGTAAACGCATAAGTGAATGCGAATAATAAAAAAATTAAAGATTAGATTTGAATTCTAAATTTATTTGCTTTTAAAATTGTACCAACGCGGTATTTTAAACACTTTCCAACCTAGTTGAAAAGTGTTTGTGACTTCAGTTTGTCTACCCGCCTATCCGCCTGCCTGCCTGTCCGACCTGTCCGTGCTCTAACTCCCGTAGAGTCGGATTGTTCTGAAATTTCTGTATGTTATTGACGTTTAGCATGATCCCAATTGAAAATTAAGAATGCGGCATTTATAGTTTATTTACCAGGACCGTCAAAATTATTATGTTACATTACAGTCAATGGGAAAAAATTAAAAATTGTTTATAGTGCTTTTGATGATTTTACGCCATTTGAAACATGATGAAATTGATACACAATCACCAAAACATGATTTTGGTAAAATATTATTCATTTACAGACACCAAATAATTCTGTTACATTATGCTTTGCGGGGAAGTCGTTTGCAGTGTAATTTAATGATGTTTCATTATTTCAAACATAATGAAACTTATATGCATTACTGAGGTTCACTATAAATTGCTCACTGGAAAGTATGGTGCACATTGCTTTTATCGTTCATTTAACAGGGACGCACAAGTGTTCTTTTATAGTCTTAGTGCGATAATTGCAGTCTATGTGGTAAATGCGTTTTCAACTATGGTTTGCGTTTTTATGTTTAACTAAATATTTGCATCCTACGTTGTGTGGAGAAATTATGTCGATCATATACAGGGCTACACAAAATAATTCGTAATATTACTGACTATGAGAGTGAATTGCTTAATGATATTTTAATTGCCTGCTGAACTATATTTAGAAGTCTAACAGAAGTTTGCGAAATATAAATAAATTCATATACGCAAAGAACAAGGTACATAGTCGTTTATGGTTTGCAATTTCTGGAAATCAGTTTTAAGATGCCTCATTGCGTTTTATATCTGAATTAAATTTTACCTTAATATGTTGTGTGTATAAAAGCCATTAGATAGTAAACAGGGCAGTACAAATGACTTCGGTTGGCTTTCCATCGATTGGCGAAAATTGCTAAAAGTGAATTTTCTAACGGAACTAAGTTTTATCATGCTATGTAATATATATCCAAATCTATAAAGCTAATCTATATGTACAGGTTTCAATAATATAATTCAACTACTTTTTTCACTATGGAAGGTAATTGCTAAACCTGGATTTTTGAATGTGCTATATGTTTCCTAAACTGTTTACTATATATCTTCTCTCACCTTATTAAACGGTGAAGTTTCGTTACAGTTTACTGAATGTGTTGGAAAGTGTTTCATAATCTATGCTTGACGTATTATTTTCCGTTCTTGTTATTTATGTGATTACTTCTGTTCATTCTATCTCCTTTTATTTTATGCATATAAATTTGAATCTGAAATAAACCATAATACCCTTGCTGATAATTCATTTTCTTTCTTATCCACAAGAATGCCAATATTTGTCTAAAAAACGAAGAAAGTATTCGAGATATGTTGAGGAATCTTAAGAAAATTTCTTCCGATTTACGTTTCTTTTCGTTTTTAGATTCATAATTTTGTGCAGTGTCATTTGATGGAATTTATTTCTAAAAATTAAAAAATTCCATATACAGATGTGGAATAGAAATATCGAATATAAAATAAAGAATTCGAAAAATATCTATTTTTTATTTAATCTAAAGTGTTTGGTATGACAGAGCAAGTTATTTTATATTTAGTCATAGTAAAATTTTTATATTATTCTCAATTAGAGTATAATGACTTTCGATAACATATACGGAAAATATTGTAGTCATAATTTCTGTCTGTGTGCATGTGTGTGTGCATGTGTATGTGCGTCCGTGTGTGATTGAACCAGATACCTAGCAAAAGGTGCTTCCGATTAAAATTTCACAAGTAAAGGTACTATAGTCTGTGGTGGCGAATTTCGATTTTTATAGCTCATTGGATTCGTCTCATCGAGCTTAGTAATTTTATACTTCGCATATCGGCTATTGAGTTTTTATAATGACAGGGGGACGGTCAAAGTTCATAATTTCGTTCAATGAAAAACAGATGCCTTCAAAGAAATAAGTGCAATTTATTTTTACTAATTGGTATTTACAGTGCCATACATTGTCAATAACTACTATAAGGTTATATCATTGCTGTTACTGTAAGAATTTGTAATTGCTGATAAAATATTCGTATGCTATTTGACAGGCAGGTTTTCGCAAGTTATGATGTCCTCGTCTAGCTTTGTTCATGCTGTCGTCAATACTTTGTTCCGAAATACGAACAAAAATCTTTGCAACCACACATTGTTGGTTCTTTTGTCAGTTTTTCATTCACTTCGGAACTTGCGGAACGTCTGCGTACGGTTGCATGTGAAGGAATTTTCTACTACTTTTTAATTTTCGGCAGTTCGCATTATGCAAAGTTTTCAATAAGTGTGTGACGAATGTATTAGATTGGCATTTTTTACTTATTGTATTAAAAAATCCTAGAACCTAGTAGGTGCTATATGACTTTAGCTCTGCTTTATTTGTAAAACCTGCAGTTTCTTAAGCAACAAGTTGTTACATTATGATTATTTTTTCTCATATTTTTCTTGTATTCTCTGTTTTAAGTTTATATTCTAAAGAAAGAATGACTGTTTTTATTTTTAAATTGCGGAGTTTTTTTACCAGCCGATAATACTATCCACTGTGCTTAATTTTGCTCTGATCAGAGTTAAGTTGCTTGAACCAATCTCTGTTACTATTCTATTTTAAACTAAATTTTCTTCAAATTTTTTAAAGATTGTACGAAGTTTCTTTTACAGTTATCAGTCTCTTGAAACTATAAAATAAAATTTTGGACTTCAATACCTATATTAACATCATGTTCAATCGAAAGAAGGACGCTCAGCTTTTATTAGAGAAATAACAACATGAGCCAGAAGTCGTAATTGCCGTGAGAGACAAGATTGCGGATTACAATATTATGGAACTCTTTGAATCAGGAATAAGTTTTGAGTCAGAAGAAGCTCTTTCCTTGCAAACAGATAACGAAGAACGACCGGAAGATGGAATTGATTTGGAGGAATACGTGTACAACACTAGCGGATGCTGAAGCGTAGATGACGAAACATCTCAAATTCATCACCACCATCTCACGCGGATCCTGATTATCAACCGTCATTGAACCCATTAAAGAAAAGGAAGCTCAATTTTACCTACACTTCTAACGAAGATATTATGAAAGTTCTTAACTGTGCAAAAACAACAAATAGTAAATGGGAAAAGGCTTTGGTCCTCAAGAATTGATTCAAACGCATTTTTCCAGCTTCTATACTAAATTCAACTGTGTATGACAAGATTAGGTGATTCAAACATCTTACTGATAAGAAAGGATCGGCGTTTGAGAAGTATCAACAAATTCATTATAGCGTCAGAAAGGAGTTTGAGACAGCGCTCTTTGAAAAAATAACAGATTCGCAACATTCACCTTATAATTTAGCCTCCTCGAGCTAATCAGGGTGCCAAAGAACCAAATTTCACGGCGTCTAGGACGTGGATTTAAAGGTTTAAAACAATCAATCGAGTTGTGAGTAGTAAGATCACTTGTTAATTAACTCGCATTAATTTAAAAAACGAGCCTACTCTTTGGAGACAATGTGCAGATTACGTCGCGTCCTTATCTAAAGAGTTTTCTCCAGCTCACATCTATAACAGTCTTCCTTCAATTACTAAATGCATTCCGGAAGACCTCTGACTTCGAAAGGCACCCAAGACGTTTCTGTTTTGATTCAATCCAAAAGTGCCATGACTCATTCCAACTCCATTCAACCTACAGTTTCAATGAAAAGTATTCTCTTTGCGATTCTTTTTATATGTCTTCAAGAAGGAAAGGGATTTCCTACTAAACCTCCTGTTCCTCTTTTGAAGCTACATCGTCTGCTCAATGTCAGGAAAATTAAATATTCCTCTATTAAAAGAGTGGTACAACAACGTCTTTGTGCCAGAAGTGGGACCAGGAGAAAAAAAGAAAGGTCGTTCTCATGATTGATGCGACAAGTCTATTTTCGATCCCTGCTTCGTTTCAGATTGAAGACATGCAAATTATTCTGAAATGTATGCCTGCAAATTCAACTATGCTCATTCAAACGCTGGATTTAATTTTTTTCCATCCTTGAAAAGTCTTTGTAAAATTTATTCAAGTCCACATTTTAGCCAACAAATTACATATTTCTCTCTTGACTAGGAACAACATCATGAAGCTTCAATCATTCACACAATATCATTTTGTATCAGTTAAGTTCATTCCTATGCTCAAGTATGGATTTGCCAAAGAGGATACATTGATAAAGACGAAAACTACGTCACCCCTACATACTACTGTTTTAAAATTACAGAAATAAAGCAAATCTGTTTTGAATGCGTCGTCGAGTAAGCTGAAGAAGCCTTTCCTCGTTGTGTGCACTGTGAGAAATATTTTTATTTTACTCACTTCTTCGGAATGAACAATGTGTCAAAAATTTACTATCATCAATACATGTCAGTGTAGGAACCATAAATGAATTTAAATCTTACGTATTTCTTTGACGGCAACTGGTTTCGAATGAACGAAATTTTAAACTTTGACATGGCCCCGTGTCATTATCAAAACTCAATAGCCGATATGCGAGGTAATAAATTACTTAGCTCGATGAGACGAATCGAATGAGCTATAAAAATTGAAATTCGCCGCCACAAACTATAGTACCTTTACATGTCAGATGCAGAATTTGTTATAGTCAATTGTCGCAAAAACTGTATTGGTATATAATGGCCGACGTACTAGATATTTAATCAATTTTAAAACAATTTTTAAGCCATTTTGCAACTGATTCTGCAGGGAAAATAACCAAGGAAATGTGACAGAGTAAAAATTATATATTTGCGACGATGTATTCACGCTTTCGTAGTGCATAGGTAACTTATTCAGTTTCAAAATGGGAGGTCCAATGATCGAAACCAACTATTCCACTGTATATAAATTTATACATTTGTTTTGTTTACTTCCCATACATTTTACAACAGTGTTTGGAAACACGAATGTATAGTCACTTGAGATTTTATTTATAAGAATACATGACAAGTTTTACAATGAATGAATACCTGTTTTTAATATTGTAATATATTAATCATGTGTAATAATTGCTAACTTGGGTCATTCATTACTACATGGTTATGATTTTAATGTTTCCATGTATATCTTGTAACAGCGAAATATTTCTCAATTTAAACAATGTTATAAATACAGTTGAACCTATTAATTGGATTAAAGTAAATTTTACTCGATGATATCAAGCATAAAATTAATAGGTTTCAATTAGTAGATTCTAAATTATTCGGTTTATTTAGGTCAAAAGCCATTTGTTTTCTCTTATTTATTGAATGTTTAAAATAAGTGTAATTATTTTATGTTTATCAAGTTAATTGTGATAATCGAACATAGGCCACTGTACTTTTTCACATTCATTTAAGACGTTTCGAAGTAAAATGAATCGAAATAAAAATGATTTATTGAATGAATAATCTGACGGAATATAATCTACTTTAAAATTGTTAGATTTAATACTTTATATTAATCTTTTATAAATTT
Source organism: Maratus michaelseni (assembly GCA_963931845.1). Taxonomy (NCBI): domain Eukaryota; kingdom Metazoa; phylum Arthropoda; class Arachnida; order Araneae; family Salticidae; genus Maratus; species Maratus michaelseni. Next base: position 114,560,642 of record OZ007588.1, read on the forward strand.
ACCTTTCATAGTATTTTACTTTTATACTTATAAGTAAGCAGTTTTTGATTTTTAAAACCTGTTTCTTTCTTTTTTCAATTATTTTTTTTGCGCAGCATTCCTATTTGTGAACCTTGTGATATTAATACTAGATAAAACAACCCCCCCCCCCCCAAAAAAAAAAAAAGACGAGGAATGGGGGCAGTTTCCTATTTTGAAACCGTATTAGACATTTTCTTTTGTCAGTATAAGTACAACATCAAACAATTATCACTGATACATTTTATAATAAATTTGAAAATGTGTGTAAAAAAATAAGATAAAATAGTATAAAAATAATTAATAAATACAATTAAATGCGTGTGTTTAATAAAAATAATTTTGTAATCCCGGTGCGTCTGCGATATCTCTTCCATTAAATAATGCAAGGGTATGTATTTTTTATGTATTAAATAAAATTTATTAATGTTTAAACACATATTTATGAGTAATTTAATATATTTTGATCTTTTTGTGTTAGTTTTATTGTTTCATTAAATGTTAAAAGCAAATAAATTGATGACATTGATATTTTTAGAACGTAATCGATCTTTGTTTACAATTCTACCTTGCCCAGCTAGCTTAAAGTTACGATTAGAGTCAGACTTCAATTTTGGGCAGAGTTGCAGTAGGAGCTCTAAATTGTAGAGTCCTCTGCAACTGACTTTATGAAGTCATACGCAGCAGCAAAAGTTTAATATAAATTACGGGTAATTAATAAAACTTTTGAACAAACGAATGTACGATAACAAATCTGTGTCCAAATATCTTTCATTAAAAAATGTGATGCAGTAATTTGTTCTCATGGACTGTCGAAAGAAAACGCTTAGCGTTTTAAATTTATAGATATAAAAATATCGTCCAACATGTTTTTCCTGAATGTGGTGTAGCAATATGTACCTATTTTAATAAAAAAGAAATTTTAATAAATATATATTTTCAGTCAATAGATTTTCTACACTGATTGCTTAGTAGAGACAGAACTGTTTATGAAGCAAAACGGTAGTAATAAAAGCAAGTTGGAAATTGTACGTCAAACGTGTCAAATGAGGTACGTTCGTACTCTAATTTTACAATGTAAAAAAATCATCATTATTATTTCAGTGATATCAATTATATCGTCTGCGTTATGAGCGAAATGAGCATACCCTTCTTTTATTATGTATGCCACGTATACAAATGAGGAAAATTTTTTTCGACACCAGAGAGCGCTGCAAAATTTACCACGGAGATCTTGTTTTGCGAATGATTACCTCCATGGTTTAATATTTTTATGAGTCATGATGAACGAATCTCTTGTGTTTATTTATCTTAATGGATTGAGATTTTAGGCTATCAACATAATTTGAACTGTAGTTATCTCATAATCTATATATATATATTATAATTTAACTAATCTATCAAACAAACAAATTTTTTGAGCGATCATTCTAAACTTGTAACTTTTATGCAATTTTATTCGAAAAAATAATTTTGAATAAAAATAACCTCCTGGCATATGAAAAAATAAATGGTCAGCCCGTATTTGTTTTCCTCAGTCACATGACTTGCTTTGTTATTATAGATGATAGGATTTAATAGAGAGAGTGAAGAACATTTTTATTAATACCTTAAATTTTCATTCGATTTTCATAAAATTTGAAACTACTCGACAAAATTCTGCAACGATTATATATATTAAACTTCAAACCATTCGGTTGGGTAGTTTTTTCGCTGTTATATGCGGACGGACGGGCCAGACGACGAATATAGTTGCTGGGTATTTATGTAATTACGAACGCACCTAATTATATAAGATGTCCTAAGTAAGTGGATTGCTTTTATGTAATTTACGAAATGTATTTGTTTAAAAATTTGTAATTACTAAAATTATTATAAACAATAATTAAACTTCATGTTAATTTTGATTAAGAAAACCTAAATGTTAAATATGTAATAAATATATAAAGTTATATAAAATATATAATGTTAAATATGTTATCAAGTAGGCTTATTTAGGTATTTTGTAAGCTTTCATTAAGTGTCATTAAGGGATTATGAATATTCCGACATAGCATGTGACGCACACAAAAGCATGTTGCAGTTTTGGAGGACTAACCAACTGAAGAGAAAATATTTTATGGTACTGGAATATATGATTCTATATTTGTAAATATTAGTAATAAAATTATTCTAAAATTATAACATGAAACATTAATCTCGTTATTCTTAAAAGAGCATTTTCAAAAAGTTGACAACAATTACTCAAAAACTCCTAAAGCTGGTGTTAATGGTTCATTCATTTTTAATAGGAAAATGTTGTATGAATAAATTCTTAAGAATTTAATAATATGAACCATATTCAGATGAAATTTAATGCTAAAATAAGATATGTTGCCGGTAAGTAGAGTCATTTAAGAATTCATTTTGTAAGCTTTCATTAAGTGTTATTAAGGGATTATGAATACTCCAAAATAGCATGTGTCGCACACAAAAGCATGTCAGTTTTGTAGGCCTAACTAACTGAAGAGATACTATTCCATGGTGCTGGAATAGATGATTCTATATTAGTAAAAATTAATAATATACGAAACATTAACCTCATTATTCTTAACAGAGTATTTTCAAAAAGTTCACAACAGTTACTCAAAAACTACTAAATTGTTTTACTCATAACTTTGTCGGCTGTTTTCTTATATAAATATGTAGAGACTGAAAAGAGTATTTTTCTCTTTTTTGTGATGAAAAACGGTCGTTTATTAAATATGCAAAAATGAAATACTGGAATGCAGAAAAATATAAAAAAGATGCATGAGATGAAAACAAATACATTCAAAAACACTTAATACACACACATTACACACACACACACACACACACACACACACACATATATATATATATATATATATATATATATATATATTAAAGTTTTAATAACATATATTAATAACATATATTAACCGAAATCTATTTAGTTAGAGAGCGGATGGACGGACAGAAGTATCAAAATAATACATTTATTTAACTATGATGGATTGTGTTAAACAATGTGTATAGTTTAATAGCATTGAGGATCCAAACTGTATTAAAAAGTCGAAATAACGTCATAATATTACTGGAAGATAATTAGAGTTTCAAAGAATCAAATAATATTTTTATTGCGTAAAATTATAACTGACGTATCACAATTTAAAAGAAACATATTTTGGAACACGCGAACTTATTTATTTCTTGGAATCTGTGATATGGAAATGAGGCTTTCTAGAAGAAATCGGAAATCTATTTTTAAATTTCTCAAAACTTCACCTTTATCATATACTTAAATTAATTTCAATAAATAAACAGTAATTAAAAGTATTTATTTCACTACTAAGCACATTTCTAATGAATTTTAATGAAGATCAATGACGCATAAGGGCATAAACAAAATAGAAGTTAAAGATTTATTCATTTTTAATAGGAAATGGTAGTATAAATAAATTCTTAAGAATTTCAGACAATGAATCCTATTTAGAATGAATATAATTCTAAATTAAGATCTGTTGCCATTAAATATACTCATTTAGGAATCGCTTCTGTAAGCTATCTTCAAAGGATTAAGAATACTCAGAATACTTGTCATTAAGGGATTAAGAATACTCAGAAATAGGATGCGTCGCATAAAAAAGCATGTTGTAGTTTTGGAGGCCTATCCAGCTAAAAATAGACTATTTTATGATGCTGGAGAAAGTGTTACTATGAAAGTATTAATAATACTAATAAATACCATACTCTAATTATAACACGAAACATTATCTCATTATTCTTAAAAGAGTATCTTCAAAAAGTTGACAACAGTTACTCAAATAGTACTAAATTGTTATACCTCTCACTTTGTCAGCTATTTTCTTATATAAATATGTAGAAACTGAACAGAGGATTTTTCTCTTTTTTATCAAGAAAACAGCCGTTTTTTAATTATATAAAAAAAGAATGCAGCAAAAGAAAAAAAAAAGATCCATGAGATGAGAAAACATATGTTAGAAATATTTTATATAGGGTAACTCCGGGAGAGTCGCAACATCCGGGACAGATGCCGCACCCATTGTATTTCTTGTAATTATTGACAGACGACAGTCAGATGCACAGCATACGTGCGCACTACGCAATAAGATTACTTTAACCACTCTATAGTGTGACTCCCATTTCGATGTTTACTTGTAGCTGTACAATCCTTACTTTGAGGTAAATGCATGATTTCAATAACCAAACTTTTAAACACGTTATGTTTAAAAACCTTTTTACGCTAATTACTAAACGCATGCATGATTTTAAAGTCCAAACTAAATGTAGTGTTTCTATAGAGTACTGTGTGTAGGGTTACACCATTTTCTTTTGCGAGAGCAGGCAACTGCGATGTGCTATGTCTGTACCGTACAAAATCTGATACATGCCGCCCTGTTGATCAGGTATACATGCCACAGTTTCTGTTGCACCAGATGGCTTGATTAATAAAATTCAGTTCATCAGACATCGGTGAATGTTCAAACGGTATGAAGTTTACTACACCTAAGGAGAAAAAGAGAAAAATAAAAAGAAAGAAAGCGAAGAAACATGCAAGTCAAGATGATAATAATGAAAAGTTGGATCACACATGTGACACAAACGTTCTTTGCAAGGAATGTGTAGAAAAGTACTACAAAACTAACAGGAAGTGTGATTGTCTTCATTGCATCATGTGTCAAATGTGGTTACATGCAGACTGTACTATTTTTGACACTTTTTTTTGTAGATTGCGGTCTAAAAACAGGTCTATTAACAAATAAAACAACGTAAACACTATTTTACTTTTTCTGTTCCCTCTCTAATACACTGATGTTACGTTGTTGCTGAAATAACAATGAAAATGCAATCTTTAAAAAATAAGTAGATAATTTTATCACTGAACAAAGTAGGCAGAATAATATTTATTTGAACCTACTACACTGTAAAAAATGACCAATGTTTCTTATTTTATGAAAATATACGAAAAACATAGAGTAAACGTTTTCAGCCGCATAAGTTAATTTATCCATGAAAGAGTAAGGAAATAATCTTAATTTTAATGTTATTGTTAACACTGTTAATTTTGCATGTTTTTCTGTTAAACATATTTTTTGAGCATAAAAATGTTTACTTGAGAATTGATAGCATACGAAAAACAGGTATTCCGGCGGAAGACACTAATTATTACACTATAAAAAACTTTCGGAAACATTTCTGAAAAATACGGGCTGCGAAAAATACTTTGTTTTTATAAATAATTCTTTAAATTTTGGAAATTTATTGGTTTGTGGGGATTCAAAAGACAATGGAACACGCTATTCGGAATTTCGGATAACAGATTATATTATATTTTCGTTCGTGGTTATAGTATATTTTCATAAAATAAGAAACATTGGTCATTTTTTACAGTGTAGTACGTTTCATTGTACTCATTGAGTTTCTTTTTATTCTTAAATAGCTAATTATTGTTTAGATATGAATGTTTGTATGAATATTTTTTATTTATAATTTTATTCTGTTCTTATGACAAGCGCGGCATAACTCCCGCACAAGTGAGGCGTCTCAGCCTGAATTCACGGGTGACGCGCTGCAGTCACTTTAGAAAAGTTTAAAAAACATTTAATAATATTTTTATATATATTTTTTCTCAGTACACACGTTGTATATTTAACATTAAATAGCACAGCATGGTTTTTTTTAGTTTATATGCACCATGGAATTTACACATTTTTTTTTTTTTTTAAAGGCGGCATCTCACCTTGAGAATTACTCTATATATTTTTAATAAAAAAATAAAATTATCTTTCAGTATTATAAAATATAAATAAAGTCGAATAAAGAAAATCATTGCCTTATATATATATATATATATATATATATAATTATAATATCTATGAATTTCAAAAAACATATCAAGTACTATTATCATTCTACTTAAATCTCCAAAGAGATAATTAATGATATTGTGTATACAGAATACCACATAGCTAATAATTAACATGTGCAAACATAATATTACCATAGATTGTGCTTCAATGGTAATTGGCCAAATTTTACTCATACCTAAAGAATATTGAAAAAAGAAAAAAGAAATAGAGAGAAAGGGAAAAAAAAATTATAAATTGGAGTTGCAAATAAGTAAATACAAATGGATTAATAAATTAAATATGAACCATATACAATGGAAAATTGGACCACATGACAATTAAATATGAATTGGATATGAAAAAACACATGCACATGTACTCATCAGCCTGGATGCACCCACATGTGTTTTAAATAATAATTCAGTGTTTCATAATTCTACTGGCATAATGCTAAGATCAGTAGAATCATCCAGGTACACTGAATTATTACCAGACATCAATTGGAAATATTAAAATTTGGAAATATTTAAATAGGAAATAAAAAACCATTAAGAATATACAATATATTTCACTCACATCGATTATCCCAAAAACTGTATTTAACACCTCACGAAATTACCACGAGATAACAGTTTTGAAATAATGAAATTGGAAATATGAACGCATAAAGTGTAGATAAAATATTTTACTCACAATAATTATACAGAATCCTTAAAATGTCACAACTTCTGCATAATATTCACATCCACATGGCAATGCATCATACATGTTGACTAAGTCGAGTTGAGAGAAATGATTTGAAAGACAAGTTGAGAGCACACTTTTTTTTAAAACACAACCCCATCGATGACACCCAAACACAAAATGATTCAAAAACACACAAAATAATTCTGGTTTTAATACACTTATAACAAAATTATATCCGTGAATATATATTGCTCCATCCAATTTTAATTCCTGAAAGTAAAATTAATATACAATCAATAGCTCCCTCTATAGTTAAATTAAATATAATATTAACAATATTATCAACAACTACCTGAAAGGTAAAGTGTCGCCATCTATTGGTATTATAATAATTCATAATTAATATTTAGTTAGATATCCACTTTATTAGTTACATACTCACTTCATTATATTTAATTATATAAATAAACTTTAAAAAACAATACTAACTTGTAGTTTTACTTTAAATTCAAATAAAATATAACACTACTATATGAATAAATCTACACAGAATTAATTCAACTTGCACAGCATTTCAGATATTCTTAACAAGAATATATTATGTAAAAGAGATATTATTTTAATTCAAATTGTTTTTGCTGCCAGCTGTGTTAATCCACTGATATTATAGACATATTATTAAATAATTAATGTTTTATTTTTACTACTACTTAAATATATATTAGACTTGTTATTAAATAATTAATGTTTAATTTATACTACATTGTAAATATATTTTATATTTCATAGATTAATTTAAATATCTAATTAAATAATTCATAAACAATTCAAAATATCTCAAAATTTATAAAATTGATAATTTATAGTATTACTGCTGTTTTTCATTCAAATTAATGCAATGCAGTAATTAAGATACTTGTTAAATTTAATTATTCATAGACAAAAATAAAAACTATATATATTTATATTTATATATATTGCAAATAGATATGTTTATGAGTTATAATCACCAATGTTATCCATGTATAATTTAATTTGTTATTGTATAAGTTAATTTATAAATGTATGAAAACTGCACATCAATAACACCTTAAACAGAGGTGATCGGCAACGCACAATCACAACTATACAAAGTGTATATAATGTTTAATCAAATATTAAATTTCCTAATATGTTATAATTATAATTGTGTATGTTATAATTGTAATTTTCTATATAAAGTGTATATAATGTTCAAACAAATATTAAATATTAAATTTCCTAATATGTTATAATTGTAATAATGTATGTTATAATTATTATTTTCTATATCTTTTGTTATATGTTATCGCACACTAAAACAATAATTTATTACATACCATGTTTATATTTAAATTATATAATAAATGTTATTTAAAAGAGTTGATGATTGAATTTATCATAAAAATTGGATAACCATATATTTTTGCTTGATCTCGAATATATCTAATATTTATGTTTTTATTTATATCTGAGCATAAGTATTTTATACGATGTAGATAATTGATAATTATATTTTTATAAACAGATTTATGTAAACATGAAGCAAAATTGGTAAAAATATTTACTTTAAATGGGAAATCAAATCTCTTATCATAAATATCAAAATTTAATTTATTATTATTAGTAATGTTAATTTTTAAGTCAAGAAAGTTTATATTATTATTAATTAAATCATTTTCGCTTAATTTAAGCTGAGTAGGATAAAAATTGAGTGGTGATGTGCAATTTTTTTCATTGAAATAAAATATGATAATGTCATCAATATAGCGATAAAATACATAATCGTTGTTCGGACTTATATTTCTTTCATAATAATATAAGCAAAGGTCAGAGAGAATACTAGATGCGATTCCGCCCTGCGGAATTCCCTGGCATTGTTTATAGATAATATTGTCATATATAATGTAATTATTATGCAATGTAAAATTTAGTAAAGTTTTAAAAAAAATTTACTGAAATATGTTCTTTTAATTTTAATTGAGATTTGAATTCTTTAAATAATATACACATTGTTTTATGTAAGTCTTTTATATCAATGTTATTAAATAAATCATTAAAATCCAATGTTTTTATGAATTTTACCGGATTGATATTATGTATTTTATTAATGAGTTGAAAACTATTTTTTAGGCAATGTTGGTTATTATGTTTTAACGTTATATCATATATCTGCTTTAAAATATTAAGTAGTAAATTGCTTGCATTTTTATTATATGTGTTACAACCGATGGTAACAGTGCGAAATTTAATAGGATTTTTATGAAATTTTGGAATTATAACAAGATAAGGATAATTAAAATTATTGCATTTGATTTTTAGTAATTTGTGATAATTTAATAATTTTCTGTTATTTATTTCAATATTTAATTTAGTTTTATTAAAAATATTACTTGTGTTGATTGCATTGTGAATTAACACTTTATAGTATTCTTTACAAATGATAGCATAATTATTTGGAGATTTATCTACATAAGTAATTATAAATTTGTTTTGTAATTCTGATATATGTTTATTTATGTTTTTAAAAGCTGCATGTGTAATATGATGATAATTTTTTATAATTTCATTTTTTAATTTATCAATTACAGAAAATCTCCATTCACTGAAATATTCGATTGGTTTATTGTAATCAACAGCAATTTTATATATAAACAAATCAATATCTTGAATAAACTGCAATATTAGGGATTTGATATTACACTTATATGGAAGACGAAATTTTGTGCCATTATGCATTAAGTTTTGTAAAATAGGTTGTTCTACAATATTAAGATCACCAGTAATGATATGACCATGTGTTGTATTTATATACTTTTGATATTTTGGGTCATTACAATAACATGGGTAATTCTTTGAAGAGACCAAATTTTTTGCAAAATAATTGTAATTAAAAATTTTACGTCCAAGTGTGCGATTATATTTATATGTCTTGTGAATGGTAAATTTTTTTATTGGAAAATTATTATTTATGTTGTTTATTATATTGTGTAAATTTATATTATTAAATACATGATTGGAAAAATTTATAATTAATTGTGTATTATTAGTTTTATATTTAGGTTTATTAGAAAGACTTGTATTTAATAGGTTTGCTCTATAATGTAAAATATCATAAAAGATATCACAAAAATGTGGAGAATATTGATTCTTTTTAAATACCTTGAAATATTGGTTTATGTATTTCTTTTTTATACTATAAACATGTTTTCTTATAGCAAGCCAAAAATAATCATTACAAAATTGTGCCTCAAGATTATCAAGCTCCTGTTGAATCACAATATCATCAGTGTATTTTTTGTTATTATGTTTACCTCTACCAGATCTTGAAGTTTTTTTAAGTTTGAAAAATTTAATCCGGAATAAAGATTTTTATAATTTTCATATTTAGTTAAATCTGAATATACAGGATGTGATTTTTTGTATACTAATTGATTTAATCCATAAGGATATGTAGTATTAAAATGTCTTATATATTTAGATTCTAGAAAAAGTCGTTCAGTAAAATTTTTTTGTATTTTAAGTATTTTAATAGTAATATTTTTAAAATCATGATTTTTGAAATGAGTATATTCAATATTATGAGTTGTTTGAAATTTAGAATTTTTATATTTATCAATATGAGAACGATGTAAATTTAGCCGCTTATGTAATTTTTGACAAGACTGTCCTATATATTCCATGTTACACGAATTGCATTTCAATGAATAGATTACATTGTATGCTTTGCAAAATTTTACCAAATTAAGATTGTTATTATTTGAAATCTGTTACTTATCAGCTAATGGACATGTAAGACAACGCTTAGATTCACACTCTCGAAAACATAGTACAGGCTTGGGACAATAGAATAGGTTATCTGATAACGATCCAGGAAGATCCCTAATAATCTTCCTGTACCGAGCATTAGTCCTGGATCCACCAAGGCCTAAATTGCCAGTATCTAACATTTTACTAATAACTGCCACATTTGTTTGATAGCAATAAAAATTGCAAGAAATACATATTAAATATATCTATAACATATATAAAAAAAATGTTATGAATCAATCTTATTATTACTTGAATATCCATAAAAAAAAAAAAATAATAATAATATTAAGATTGACTGTTTAATACTTGATTAAATATAATAAAGCTATATAATAAAACTATTTACATATATACATAAAGTCCCATTAAGCAAACTAACATCAAAAGACAACAATATAAAAACCCCTAGCAGTCATAAGTCAGTACAAAATTAATGTTGGTAAAAAAAAAAAAAAAAAAAAAAAAAAAAAATCAATAGAACCTGAATAAGATTTTATAAAGATGCCCTTGAAAATTCAATAGATAAACAAATGATACCAAGAAATAATAGTAATACTAAAATATTATTATTATTAAATTATTATTAAATACACCATTAAAAGCGCAATGCAGCTATAATAACTATGTATTTCAAACAGAAGTTAATCAAAGTGATTTGTGAGCCAATTAGGCTAAATTATGGTATCATATAAAAATTAATATTTTAACTAGCTAATTGTTGAAAAGAATATTGAAAAGAATATGTAAAAACCATTCCATACCAATTTGCGCAATGCAGCATAATTTTATAGAATGTTAAATAATTATAATATCTATGAATTTCAAAAAACATATCAAGTACTATTATCATTCTACTTAAATCTCCAAAGAGATAATTAATCATATTGTGTATACAGAATACCACATAGCTAATAATTAACATGTGCAAACATAATATTACCATAGCTTGTGCTTCAATGGTAATTGGCCAAATTTTACTCATACTTAAAGAATATTGAAAAAAGAAAAAAGAAATAGAGAGAAAGGGAAAAAAAATTATAAATTGGAGTTGCAATTAAGTAAATACAAATGGATTAATAAATTAAATATGAACCATATACAATGGAAAATTGGACCACATGAGAATAAAATATGAATTGGATATGAAAAAACACATGCACATGTACTCATCAGCCTGGATGCACCCACATGTGTTTTAAATAATAATTCAGTGTTTCATAATTCTACTGGCATAATGCTAAGATCAGTAGAATCATCCAGGTACACTGAATTATTACCAGACAACAATTGGAAATATTAAAATTTGGAAATATTTAAATAGGAAATAAAAAACCATTAAGAATATACAATATATTTCACTCACATCGATTATCCCAAAAACTGTATTTAACACCTCGCGAAATTACCACGAGATAACAGTTTTGAAATAATAAAATTGGAAATATGAACGCATAAAGTGTAGATAAAAAATTTTACTCACAATAATTATACAGAATCCTTAAAATGTCACAACTTCTGCATAATATTCACATCCACATGGCAATGCATCATACATGTTGACTAAGTCGAGTTGAGAGAAATGATTTGAAAGACAAGTTGAGAGCACACTTTTTTTTAAAACACATCCCCATCGATGACACCCAAACACAAAATGATTCAAAAACACACAAATGTTATGTAGCCACGAACAAGAAAATATACAATAACATTTTCTTCGTTACTCAAAAAATAAAAAAGCGTTTTGTTGTTTTTTAGAAACCTCAGAAACTAATATATTTTCGAGATGTAAAGAAGCATTTATTAAAATTAAGTTTCTTTTGATGCAGCTAATATTCGCATACGTTTCAAATTAGTTTTCATAGTGTTTTAATCTATTTTCACATCACAGAATATGGTTTTTTATGCTTTAATTCTTCAAGTAAACATTTTCATGTTCAACATACATGTTTTACAGACGAAAATGAGAAATTTTCAGTATTAGGATTAACATTAAAATTAATATTATTTTCTCAGTCTTGCATGTATAAATTAAATTGCGCACTTTAAAATGTTATATTGAGAATTTCTAGTATCCTAAAAACCGATATTTCAGTTTTCTAAAACGGATTATTACATTCTAAAACTACTCGGAATTGTTTCAGAGAATCCCTGACAGCAAGAGGAACTTTGATTTTATAAAAGCTTTTATATTTTCAAACACTTTTAAAAATCGTGTGTAATTTGGAACATATTTTGTATGTATTCGTTCGTAGTTATGTATTATGTTTTTTCTAAATTAAGAAACATTTTCTCTCTTTTTTTTTTCAGTGTAGGTTCAGCTTTTTAACCATTAAGTATATCATATAACATTATCTTTTTCTCAAGAAGAGTATATACATACATACATTACATGACATTACACTATACTGTGAGCTCTGAGTAGCATATTATAGTTAATTTAATTATAAATTATCACTTTTGTTCATTCATAAATTTTCATTATAAAGTTGCAGTAAACATGTACACATTAACTTGATTCATCTTCTATTTACTCTGTGATCCATGGTGAGAATATCCATGGTTAGAGCGCGTTAGTATCAATCTAATAACGTCGATCATTTACTTATAATCCAGGAAGATGAGTGGTAGAAGGCGCTAAAGGAAGAAATTGTATTGATTAGTAAGAAATCAAGAATTCCTTGAATGAACTGACGATCCACTTTTGTTTGAGCATGAAGATATTTTTTGATAGAAGACACAGCATAATAAAGCTTGTTGACAGTGATTATGGAGTCTGCTTAAAAATGCTCTATTTGTAGACTTCTATCTACATATTGAAACCTTTTAACATAAGCTCTTTTCTGACGAATTACATTTCATACTGCTAAAAGGAATGATAGAAAAAAACGCGCGAGAGAATACAGTTATAAAGTTGAAGGTTATAAAACACATCACGATATATATATTATTTTTTCAATGAAATTTTTTGTGACGTCATACATTCAGTTGGGGTTTGAGTTCATACGGAAAGTGCAGTCTTATTTGTGAGAAAAGCTGATCTGTTTTCTATTGCAACACCTCATTATCTATGAGTCATTGGCTAATTACGATGTAATTTCACTTGTTGTTTTCACATCTTTCAACGCACATGTAGATTAGTTTTAGGAGTAATTAATTTTCTGATTTATACGCCATATACTATAACCAATTACATCAATGTTTTAAGGTAAAACGTAATTATAGCAATTGTCTTCCAAAATTAGTTAAATTAAGAATGAATTTTTAGGAAGGGCTATTTCATAAAGCCACACGAAGCGATTACATTAAAACAAAATGTTCTTGTACAAAATAGAAGTGCAATTACTTTGTTCTCCAAAGAAAACTCTAAATTGTAACGTTAATGAAAACAATTAAATAAATGTTTCTGTTTCGAATTTAATTCAAATGCATCTAATAAATAAAATAAAAATAAATTATGTAAAAGTGTCTAAAATAAAATTCGTCCGTTTGGGATTGCTGTTGATCTTTGAAACATACGAATCGTACAGAAAATTACTCATATACACAGAAGAATGCCGGCTATTTGATTTTCTATAAACCTCTTATTTTTTAATCTTGAGATTTAAACATATATTAGTTTTATTGCTTAATCTGTAAAGTATTTCTTCTGCAATTAGATATCAATATTTTTTCACGAACATTTTACACGGGCTGCAAAAAAGTTATATTTATAAAAGATAGAAATTTCAACAGTTCGAACAACAACAACTACTTTTTTTCTTAAACTATGAAACGGCTCTATGTGAAAAGACAAGAAAATGTCGTGCTTTATAACAATATGTTTTCACGAATGTTTCATTTAAAAATATAAATTCAATCAAAATCGGGTTAAAGATATAAAATCGTACAAATTTTATGCATGTTTAATGTTATTAACACCGGTCAAGGCAACGGCAGGTCGCTCAGCTAGCAATAGTATACAAGTAATAGACATCACATTGATAAAATAAATAATTTGATTAAGAAAGAAAATAGAATAAATTGCGCAAATACACGGGTGACACATTGGTGACTTGCAAATAAATATGATGAAAGAGAGCAGGCAACAAAATTTCGAGCTTCAAATTTAAGCATTTGTTAAATATTGAAGGGTATTTGGGAAAAAAGTACATAAACCAAAACAAAATAATCACGTAATTACTTTGGAGATTGCAACTGTTTTTTAACTGAGTGGCGTGCTCAGTACGACGTACGTTCCGTATCATTAAAGATTATAAAAAAAAAAAAAATAAAAACTGAAACTGAAAATTCTAAAAAAGAAGATTTTATTAAAAGAAGATTTTTCTAGAAGATTTTATTAATCAAATACGAAATATTCTGCTTAATATTATCAATTTATCTCATTTCAACATTTATCTTGTATGATGAAGACAATTCAAATATTAAGGGATTAAATTTTACTTAACGAACAAAGCAGGTGACTTAGAAAACTAATATTTCAAAAATAATAATAATATGCATTAGAATCTGCTTCAATATATCATGATCACGCCAATAATGCAATTTGAATTATTTCAACAAATGCCAAAACTTTACGGAACATAATTCACGGGCACAATGTATTTTGCAATTACAAGCGTGAAGCAAGTTTCAATAGGTTCTTAAGTTTCTAAATACATTTAGATAAGGCTTAATTTAAAGCATGGTTAGTGTTATATTAGGAATGTAGGAATGTATTAGGAATAAGGTTTCTGGAATACGTTCTTAACGGGGGACATAAATGTATTTATAATTGTAATTTGTTGAAATTAATTTTAAAATACAATATTAAAGTAGTTTTGTTTTTCACTAAATTATTATATTGTAAAATACCAGTTGTAATTTTTATATACATGTAGAATTTTTTTGCTGCTATGTAAAATATAAGAAAACATCTGATTGTTTATAATTATTTTGTCCAACATGTTTAAGTTTCTTTAACAAACCAATTGTATGTATTATATAATTCATTGTTTAACATTCATTGTAATCATTGTAACATTCATTGTAATCTTCGTTGAATGAAAATTACGTTGCTATAAAAATAAAATTAAATAACATATGTAATTCTGTCATCTCATGGATCACGAATGCCAATGGGATTCATTTAATTATTAGGGAAAATAAATATATGCATGAGAAAAATACGAATGTTGTTTAGATATTGTTAAACAGACAATTGAAACAACTACATAATAAATTTTTCATTTATTTGTTAAGAAGTATAAAGCTAATAGTAATATGTAAGTTTTTTTTTTTATTTGAAATATATATAGGGTGATTATAAAAAAACTATCCCTATATATGAGCCCATAACTGTCATACTGTCACAGAAACTGAATGAAATTCTGGTCTAAAGTATTTTGAGGTATGCGCTCAAGAATCACGTGAAAAACAACAGTTAAATTCTAGCAGTTAAGGTTACAGTGACAAAATTTCGAAAATTTCAAATGACAACACCTACTTTTTTTATTGGAATGTGATCTTCGTAGTGAAAAACCATAAAAAGCGTTGGAACGGTACCTGTAGCACGAAAATCGCCGGCGCTAGACAGACTAAGAAGAAAAGTGAAAACAACCAATAAAGGACAGAGAAGCAACAGAAAGTAAAACATTTTATAGTTCAGTGCTATCCATTATCTGCCGCATGTGAAGTGTCGTCGTGTGTAAAATGGAAAATTAATGAAACACAATAAAATGTTTTGTTTTCTGTTGCTTCTCTGCCCTTTATTGGTTGTATTGGTTGATAGTTAGGGGCTTAGATATTGGGATAGTTTTTTTATAATCACCCTGTGTATATGTATAGCTTTTTTTATCTGAACAATTATGATAAAAAATACGTTTACAACACACGGTACGTATAATGTATATGCATAAAATTTAAATATTTATTAAATAACAACAACTACATTTACTTGCTAGTTCTGTGATTATGCCATTTATGTTAAATGAGATGGTCATTCTGAAGCAATCGGTGATCATTCATCGGTTTTGTGACATGAACATGGTTTATATTTTCAAATTTTATTTATAATGAAACTGATATTTAAATTTGCGAGTGTAATAGTTTTTTTCCTATTTCCTTATATTTTTTATAACGAAAAACTTCCACAGTTTTTTTCTTCCGATTTATCAATTTATCTATATAAATAAACTCAGAAAAAGAAACTGATTAAAACTACAAAACATATTTTTTGAGTACATTTTGTTGTTTTAGCAAAATTGGAGTAAAATTGAACCATTTTACTTCAATTAACAAAACATTTTTGCTGACGATACTTTTTTTTTTTTTTTTTTTTTTTTTTTTTTTTGGAATTGCAAAAAAAAAAAAAAATTTTGGTTGATTCAAACAAAATTTTTATTGACCCATATTTAAACAAAAATTTTGTTTAAATATAGGTCAATGGAATTTTGTTTGAATCAACAAAAAAAATTTTTTTTTGTTGAAAACCACTTTTTTTGGCAATTCCAAAAAAAAAAAAATGTATCATCAGCAAAAATGTTTTGTTAATTGAAGTAAAATGATTCAATTTTACTCCAATTTTGCTAAAACAACCAAAATGTACTCAACCAAAATGTTTTGTAGTTTTAATCAATTTCTTTTTCTGAGTGTAAATATAAGATTAACAGATATTAATTTTATACTAAATTAAATTTCCCTATATTGTATATGCGTTTCTTTTTTTAATAACGATGTTAACAAATGAGAAAGGCAACGTTCTATGACATCAAACATACTAAAAAGAAAAAAAAAGCTAATCAATCACTTTTCTTTTTTCTTTGTGCGCAATTCCATTGTAATGTTGGCAAAACCGTTAACAGAAAGGAAGTATAGCTAATGTTTATGTCCTGTGAAGAACGGGTGACTTTCTAAACAAAAAATACTTTCTATTTTTAAGTCAGTATATATATATATATATTTCCGTATTATTAATGAAAGTTTTGGGTTTCCGCTTTCTTTTCTTTTAATATTTACTTTATATTCTTAAAAAAAGCAACTACAATAGAAAAATATATCTTTTGAAAGCCAAAATATAAAAATACAAAATAAATTTATATACATATTTTTTTTTTGGTAGCCTTCCAAAAAACAATTGATAAAGGGGTAAAAATAAACAAATATCCATATGCATGCTCTTGTACGTACGGATTTCGTAAATTATTCTTCACGAACTAATTACTACATTTATAATATGGATACTGCTTAGAACCTAAGATTAAAAAAAATACTGAAATAAAAAACCCTAATTCAGTAAATTATTATTTTTATTATTTTGCATATTTACATATTTTGCATATACAAACAAATGTAATGCAAAATCAAAATAAATCTGTAATATGCGAAAATCCAGTTTTTATTTAACGATAATTCCAAATTTTAAAATCATTCACGTGTTTATAATTTTAGAATATCATTTTGTAATTAATTTCTGATAAAGAAATGATGCTAGAGAACATAATTAAAACAATTGTTAAAAAATTAGCTTTAATATTTTGTAATATATTTGGAATGTTATTGAGAGGAAAAATAAAATCAAGGAAATTTATTATGGAACACGTTGGATTGTATTTTCTGAGGAAAAAAAAATCGAGAACTTTGCCAAATAATTCAGCAGTGAAGATACTTTATGCCGATATATTTTTAATGATTATGTAATCAAAGTGTTATCATTATTATCGCATGCACTAAAACCATTGAATTGCATATAACTATCCCGTTATGTTTTAGTATAATCTCTGACGACGTAACGTGCAAGTGACAGGAATTATTAACATTTTGATTAAATTACAATGCATATGATACACATTCCTGGTGCTAAAAACTTTCTTTTTTATTTTTCCTGTAACTTGTCCAAAATTCAATAGGTGTAAAAAAAAAAAAAAAAAAAAAAAAAAAAAAAAAAAAAAATATTGATGCGTATATGTAAAAAGTTTGGATATTTTTATAATATTACATTATTATATGATTATTTATTCGTTATTGTTAAGATAATACATTCAAAAATATGCTACAATCACACTATTTTTATACATATAAAAATCACGCTAAAAATCACTCTAAGTCACGCTATTTTAAAATATCTTTTGCATCAAAAAATATAGTGTAGACACTCTCCTGTTTACGATAAAAAGCAGGTTCAGAATTAAGAAAAATAGTTTACAATTCTTTATTTAACAAGTGATTAATACTAGATACAAATAACTTGTGTAAAGATTTTCAAGAAACTATTCTTATCACAAACTATCCTTTTTGTTTTGCTTAATTTAATGTATTTATTAACAATACTTTAATAACAATTTTCAATGGAAATTAATTAACATTTATTTTTTAAATTGTGCTTTACTTAGAACTGAGACAGTTTTAAGTTAGAGAACAGAGCACGGACAGTTTCAGATAGACGATGAAAATTCTAATACTTTTATTTGAGTTTCAATAACCAGAACTACAATATAAAAATAAAAAGTATATACACTTTTTTTAACAGAAAATTTTTCGAAAAAAAAACGAAATTGAATTGGAATGAAATATTCACCTTGTATTTAAAGTTAAAAAATATATACATTAAAACATGCTTAAAAGGTGACAAAATACAAACATTTACATCCCGAGACTTTCGATCACTAACGTGATCTTCTTCAGTGGGGAACTGTTGACTGAGCTGAGTGTACGAATGTCGCTTCTCGCTTACACTGTGCTAATATGTAACGGAGTTTTAACGGGGCCAGTCTATTATTCTGTTGGGGTGTATCAGGAAAAGTTCATTAGTTCCAGCGCTGGGGTTCTTGATAGATTCAATATATTAAACCAGATTTTAGGTACATTATAAGATAAGGAATCATTACAGACTCGATTTCCTTTACATAAAATCTCCGAAGACTCTCTGATTTTAGCTGTAAACTCGTTATTTGTAGGAACTATAATTTTTGCGTTTTGAAAATCAATATTTATAATCAGTCGCTGATTTAATCTTGATAAAGCTGTGGATGGACGATAAAACTTCAAGTCAGAAATGTGTTCTTTTAATCTTTCTTTAAATTTCCGGGTGGTCATCCCTATATAGTATAAACCAGTTTGGGTTTCTGTACTAAATGGGATAGAGTATATTCCTGCGATGTCGTTATGGGATCAATTTTATTATGAACAAAAACTTTCAATTTTTGCGGGGGTTTTGCAACCAAACTGATATCAAATTTCTTTAATGTATATCTTAATCTTTCGTATAACTGTGGTATGTAATCAAATTTGCATAATTTACGAGAACCCTTGTGTATAATATCCTTAGGGATTTTCTTCTCTGCTTCATAAATTAACTTATTTATGCAATAGAGGGGGAAAACCATTTTCTGCTGCAATATATCTAATTGTATTCAACTCTTTATATAAGTACTGTTCTGTACAAATGTCGAAAGCACGCTTTATATAGAATCTGTAAGCTACAATTTTATATTTAGACGGAGAATAGCTGTCGTAAGCGATGGTATTATTTGACCTGCATTGTTTTCTGTATACTTTTCTTACGATCGTTCCTTTGTTTATGTTTCTTATTAGTTCAATAGCTAGAAAAGGCAAAATCTTGTCCTTCTCCAATTCCAACTTGAATTTAATATACATGTCAATTTCATTAACTTTTTTAACAAAATCGTTAAGAGATTGGATGCCATGGTCCCAGATTACGAAAATGTCGTCCACATAGCGCAGCCATAGCGTAGGTTTCAAATCAAAATTTTCCATAATATGCTTTTCAAAGTGTCTAAGTTTCAGCTCTGCCATTAAACCGGAGATGGGTGATCCCATTGGGGCCCCCATTGTTTGCCTGTAAAACTTTTGGTTGAATGTAAATACATTATTTTGTGTGATAAGGTTAATAACTGATTTAAGCGTGATCCGTGTGTCATGATTAAAAGTATGGTTGTTATCGATGGCTTCTTCTATGACTTTAACTATTTCATTAACATCTATTGATGTGTAGAGGGATACAACGTCTAAACTTACAAGTATAATGTTATTTTTTTAATTCATCAAAAATATATTAATTTCACTATTATGAATTCTGCTGATGCATGGTTTTAAATAAAATCTATTTTCTGGATATTGCTTTATATTTTTTATTAGCTTTATTTTACATTAGGACATATAAATATGAGTCTGGAGAAATTTTGTACGTATTCAGAGAAAGAACACTTGTTATATGGAAATTGTGCAATGTTTATTGAAGCTTTATTTTTATTATATTTTTATGGACACACAATTCGTCAAAATCTCTGTAAACACGAAAATCATGATGGAAAACCTCTTTATAATGAATACCATAATATATATTCGAATAATGTAAAAAAGGACACTGTGATTAATCAAATATAGATTAAAATATTACGAGTTTATTTTCTATATATTTGACAACTTGAGGATATAATGTGTTTTTATGAGTCCTAAAACAACATAATTAATAAGGTACAACACATTTGAGTTTCGTTTTATAAAATCACCAATTTCTTGTCGAAAAAATAAGTCTTAAAATAACATCCCCAACAAATGCATAATTGGAATTATTGTAGTACTGAGGTTGTTTGAGATAATTACTCTAATTATAATGTTTTTTTTTCTTTTTTTTTTGCTGGTTTAAAAACAAATGTTAGATTGTTGCCTAACAAGAATATTTTACATACATTTATATTATTGAAATTAATTCATGAATCGATTTAGAAAAAGGTTTTAAACAATTCAAGAATAGTTTTCTAAAAATAAACACTGTTAAACAACTGTATAATGATCGATATTGTTCATTTTATAATGTGTGCTGGAGATTCAAAACACGTAGACTGGAAAAATTTCATAATTGAAAATAAATCATTGTTTAAGATAAATTAATAAAATGCTTTCACGTTTAAATAGTTCCATTCATTAGATATTTAGTCAAGATTGATGAAGGAGAAGGAACTTTTATTTTTCATAACGAAATAATATTAGACGTATAACTTACAAAGAGGAATCGCATCAACAATGTTCAAATTATATAGAAGTAGTTACAGCAAAATCAATAAGCAATATAATTACAAATACATTTTTTCCTTTTAATGATTGTTTGAAGTACAAGCATTTCGGATACAATCTTAAAAACTATTCAAGATTAAAATCCTCGCTTATATAGGACACGAAAATTGCCTAAGGAAACATATCTGTAAAATGCAAAATTTTCGAGATAAACGCGAAGGAAAAAGTTTGACATCACATCCGTAGCTTAGCTCCGTTCAAATAAGCTTTATTGAACCTTATGAAATAGCAAAGTGGGTCAAACACAAATAATAATAATAATAATAATAATAATAATTTTAAAAGATGAAAATATTATCTCATAGGCTTGCAATACGGTAAACAATTTGAAAACAGGTGGACGGTAACTGTGTGTTCAATATATAATTGAACTGCCGTCGTACGGATCCATTTAGTAGATGGCAGCTTGAAATTATTGCCAGTCCGAGAATAATGATGATGTATTCTATTCTTAAGTATTGCGATATGTACTTTGTTATAAGGTCAATTTTATATAATGAATTACACCGTATGTGACGTCATACATTTACTTTTATATTTCTCGAAAACTATGCACCATCGAAGTGTAGTTGTTTGGTAATCTGTTATGTACTCATAGAGATGATTCTCGTTCTACACAGTTTTACCGGTAGTATACGAAAACCCTGCAAAAATATTTAGCAGAATGTATTTATATCTTTGAATTGCTACAATATATATGTTAAATTAAAAATTAAATAAATTTGAAAACATATTAATAACTTTATTTAAGAAAGGGAATTGAAGTATTTTAAATGAATATAGCATTAAAAGGTTGTATGCGGTATCTTTTACATTTTTTTTTATTACGTGTTCTAAAAAAATAACGAAACAAATTTTGGCTCGGAGAAATGATTCAATAGAAATGTGTTAAATTGACAAATATACCACTGCAATTAATAGACGATAAACCAATTTAAAGTTTAAACGCATTTTTCTAAAATGCAATTTTTCTACTTGGCAGTTTGAATTGTTCGACAACTGCTTGAACGTTTTCCTATAAATTTGAATACAAATATTCGGAATTGAATTCTGTATAGCGCTAGTTAGGATATTTTTTATAATTTACTTTTTTCCATTTTTAGAAGCATTTGAAGACCATTTCCATTGGGCCAAATTGATTTTTGTAAAATGCCGCCATTTTCACAAAGATTTAAATTTCGAGAAAATCCTACGCCAATACGGTAAAGATTGATAAACATTAATTGCATTAACATTTTTATATAGTGTGTAGAAGAAAGTAATGTAAAACCTAAAGATTTTACATTCTTGATAAAAGTCTAGAAGGGCGGAAAAATCGGATCACCCCACAAATGTGTTTTGGAAAATCTAGGCGATTGAAAAACCACACCTTTGGCCAGCGGAGAATTCTTCTGTACTTGGAAAAAAGACGTATTCTAGGACTATCGGAAACATCTCCGAATTTCGGTGGCAAAGTCAAACTTAGTACTAATCAGAAATTAAGTTTTTACACTTCCAGTGAAAAAATCCTTATTGTAATAAATGTTGAATCAAACTTTAAAACATATATACATATTTTTAAAGTCAGTAACTTTTTTCATGTTTCCAAGCAATTTTTTATGTTGTCTTGTAATGGCTTTTACCTCTTGTATCAGCTGCACTCTACATCACAAATTAAATATTACATATAGATAGGACACTTCCATATGCTCAATGGTAACCGAATCGCAACTTCAGAGCCCCTAGTGACAACAGTCGCAAACGTTCCGAGCGTGTCGCCACATGTAGGTATTACTTATCTTATTTGTATGCTATCTATATTTTTTTTTCTTTATAAATGCGTCGCCGCAGTTTGTTATTGTTTAAAACATCAAACATATTTTATTTTATCATAAAAATACTTACAAATATACATATTTACACGAGTTTCTTACAGATTTACACGTTTTTAATAATAATTTAAACTGAGAAACTTTCAAATATTTAAATGACTCCATACTTGTAAAATTTGTTTATGTTATCGTAATACTTATGAAAAGTATTTAAAACCACTTTTATATTTCTTAACGATATATATGTGATTATTTAAAAAATAAATAAATATAGCATATTTAGAAATACTATTTAGTATTAAATTATAAATAAATCAGTATTAAAGAACGTTATTTTGATACTACTTTAAATAATTTTTATTTATAAATTCCATCTAGTGAAACATTTTAAACAGCGTTATTTAATACAATTTTAAATATTTTTTATTTAAAAAGTAATAAATATAGCATATTTAAAAATTCCATTTAGTACCACATTTTAAACAACCTAAAAGCACAAGATTCTGCTTGACAAAATACCATATTTTTTTTACATTTTCCAATAATTAATTGTAAAGAAAACAGCACTGAAAAGAGAACTTGGAAATATAAATTAATTATATTCAAGAAAAATAGCTCTGAAAAGAACTTTTATTAAAATGAAATACTGTAAAATGAAATACTAAAATAGTTGTCGTGTCGATATTAAATAAACAAAACTGCCAACAGGTCACCTGACAATCTGACAATTTATAGATCGCGCGCATGTGTGTTAGTTCTTGACTGTTCTCAGTAGTTGCGCTTGTATAGCGCCGGTTCGGGTTTTCGCTCCGCTGTCAAATCTGTATGACTATATTTAATCTCTACATGTGCCCACTCTTTGCAGACTGAACATTGTATCTTTGCGTAAACATTTCATTGCAGGATTCAGTGCGAAACCATGGATACCCGGTTTTGCTCCAACAAACGACCAAAAATCAACATGGTCGTTCTCCTGGATAGCTGGACGTGTACACACTTCTATTTACTATCAAAATTTCGTTGGAAAACTATCTAAAAGAATGATTTACTTACATAAATCATCAGGCTGGATTTATTTGAAGAGCAGAAAAATGGAGAAAAATTTAAACTTTTGAGGTGAATGTTTTTCCAATAGCACTGCACGGATACAGTGATTAACTCACTTCAATAGCCGATGTCACACTGCTAGGGGACGCTAAAGGATGTAATTAAGACGAGTGTTGTCGACAGGGCTATACACATCAGCGAGAAAAAAGGGTAGCCTGTTTGACTCGCCTACCCGGTTTTATCCTACTCTCCCCTATATATATATCTGTATATATTTTAGACATGCTCCGTGCAAGCGAATAGATGACACTACATGTTTAATACACCGTCGTTTACATGAATGCCAAGGGCGAAATATAATGTTTTTGTTATGGCAAAATTATAGAACACTCTCCAAACATAATTTATTACATATGAAATCCCACCCCCCTCCCAACAGTTTACATTATTTTCGAAATACGCAAACAAACTACTAAAATATCAACATTTGGTTGACATTTAAGCTGGTTCAATAAAAGTTAAAATTCATTATACCATTCAAGAAAGATGATAAGGATTTTATGTACATAGGTATGACAATGAGGAAATTCCGGGACAGAATAAAAGAACATGAAGCAGATCTGAGATTAAATAGACCCCACACTGCCTTAGCAAGATTAGCGCAAACTGAATCTATAAAAGTTGATTTCAATAGATCCAAAATTATATTCCGCACAAATAATCACCTGGAAGCAATTATAAGAGAGTCTCTTGAAATAATGTCTAAAAAAGAAATAGTCTGTAACGATGTATTATCATATGATATCCACGCAGTCTGGAATGAATTAATACATCAATGATTACCTTTCCCATCCCACCTTATTTCCAAACCCTTGAAGTGAAATAGTTTATTCCGAGCAAGCAAGAAAATGCAAAGATGTAACAACTCAACTCAACAGAATTAGTTTTTCCACTGATGACGACCGGGTTTTCGGTTGAAAACGTTTTGGAATTTTTAAAAGTAACTTTAATGTGCTTTTAAATGTTTTTATGTATATTTTTAGCACCTTCAAGCAATATATTTACATTTAGTTGTATCTTAATGAATTTTTAGTTATTTAAGCTGGTGTTCTCCCTTACGTTTGGGTACTGGGGGAATAACTCTGATATATTTTTTGTAGCGTACGAACTTGAGAAGGACTGAATTAACTAATTGCAATTAGATACTCATTCGCTGTCACCAGAGTCTTAAAATTTGTTTATTAATTTTTGACTGTACATTGTTTATTCAAATTTAACGTCATGTTCTTGTAATTTTCAATGCAGGTTTAAAAGAGATTATGTCCTTGCTGGTTCAGTTCTAAGTTACGAAATTCTTTGATTCATTCACAAGAAATGGGGAATTGTGATATGTTCTTGTTACTATACAGGATGGAATTTTTTTTTACTTTATTTTTACTAACGGATCTTCGCCCGCTTCGCTAGTCAGTTTTTACTAGCGGTAACTTCAATTAACAGAACTTGGGGGTTCCAGTCGCCATTGCCTTCGGCAGAGTACACCCATGCCAACGACAGGTGCTCCGGTCTATAAACAAACGATCCATGGATTATTGTAGTTTTTGTATTTCGACCTAGCCTAAATGAAAGTATAATTGTTCATTTTGCTATAGGAACCGATTTAATATTCTTCCAACTTGAATTTAATCATAGCAGTAGCAAAAGTTACCGGAGAGTTCTGATGTTTCGGAAAAAAAAAAATTGCCAAAAAATCACCCGAAACCCGAAAATTGCTAAGGAAAAAAACGCGATTTAAAATGTTAAGCTAAAATATTGAAACTGGTTTCTCCTGAGAATGTCAGAAAATCAAAACAAAGTGCGAAGAAAAGCAAAAATATGGATGAAATTTCCCCCCAATTTTTTTTAATCGCAATTTACTATTTTAAGCTAAAAGATTGATCCCTGATACATTTTACAAAATTCAAAAAGTCGCCGGAAGGGAAAATAGTATACAAGTTTCGCAAAAGATTAAAACATTGCAGAGGATAAAATTATATATATTATTTCTGTTGTCAACATACCTTTTTCTATACGTTTGCAAAACGCACAATTGTGAATGAATTGTCATTCGAAAGGTGTTTGTACAGGCTTTTGACAAAGTACACTCATATTTTGTTAAAACATGTGTTTTGATTGAAAATTGTACTTAATTAAAAATAAATCAACAATGTTTCTATAAAAGAAATGATGAATTTTTATCAAATCAATGTTGCCACAAAAATAAAATACAGCATTATATCTTGCTCAATAATGATTATTAAAATATAAATAGTACGTTAAAGATAAAGTAGGGCGTCTCCGCACGAGTTATTTCATATTTTTGATGAAAAAGCAAAATTGAAATTAAAATGTTTAGAATATAAAAACACTATCGATCGACAGAAGTAGTGATATTTCACTTGCGCTTTCTTATATTAAATTAAATTGAATTTATAGGCATTCAAATTATTTTTCTTTGGTCCGTCTTTTCCTCGAAGTGAATGACGTCATCCTCTAATGCAGCGAAAATAGATTTTTTTTTTCTCGCGCGCATGCTTTTTGCTATCTTTGATAAATTATTACTGTACCTCTCATAGGAATAAATGACACTGCGGATTGACTAAAGTTGTTTGTAGATATTTTTTTCCCTTAAGGTTCCTTTAGAATTTTAAACCTGCGTCTAAATATATTATATAGTTTTTTTTTTTTTTTTTTTAAGTTGTGAAAGTAAAACACTATAATAAAAGAACCACTGATCCAAATGACCTGAAATTTCACGAGTGTGCTCCCAAAGCAATGGGGATTTTTTAGGCATGGTTAAAAAATTAAAATCGCACCGACAGATGGCGCTGTAAGGTAGCAGAAACAAAGATTATCGTCTGTGAGAGGAAAACAACGGACGGTACTTTGAAATACCATCTTCCGTAGGCCCTCTGTCGTCATTGGACCTTTTCTTAAATTCTTAAGTGTCCTAAATCTCCTAAGAGCAGTTGCTGCGCTGTCATTATTCTGATAATACAGTTTCACTAACAACGCACGGTACGTCAATGGCGCAGTCATTGTGAGGATTTCCGTAGAATAATGAACACGAGATGTGCGTACTTCACGTTTTTATCGCCAATGTGCGTGTGCCGGGCGCAAGTTCGTCTCTCGACTTTACTACATGTACAGCGTCATCTGTCGGTGTGATTTTAAGGGTTTTTTTAACAACGCCTAAAAAATCCCCATTGCTTTGGGGAAATTTTACGTCATTTGGATCAGTGGTTCTTTTGCTATAGGGTTTTACTTTCACAACTTTAAGAAAAATCACCCTGTATATTGCTAGAAAATATTAGACTGCAGTGCGAAATCCACGCACGGGTCTCATAGTTTACTATATCAGATAAAAAAGTTAACGCAGATTCTTTTAACAAATATAAATATAAACAATCAGAACCCGAGAAAAAAAGATAAAAATTGCATAAATATTTCGCAAATATTCGAAAATCGCCGAAGACAAAATTCAGTATACTGGACTGGGCCCTATATTGAATTACTGTACTATACTATACAATAATATACTATATTGAATTTTTCGAATCTCAAAAAATCGCCTTGAAACAAGAAAAAAATGCTACAAATCATAAAATAGTGAATAATTAAAAAATCACATAACAATAAAGAATTCAAAAATCACAGACGACACACATTACTATATTGGACTAAAAGAAAGAAAATTAAGGGAAGCAGGGAAGTTTAAAATGAGAAAAAACGACTAACGTTCGATCGTAGATTAGGAAGCCTATAATTCATATAGACTATTACTTCTTTTTGCATTTATTTATTTACGTTTCACAGACAGAGAAAATATTTGTGCAGGTTCCATATTTTTGATTCATCATTTATTTCTTTTCATTAGTCGCTATTGCTTATTACGATGACTCTAAATCTCTGAAAAACAAACAAAAGGTGTATAAAAAATATAATAAATCATTAAAAATTCATAAATGTGGATCATATTTCTTTTATAACTTGATTTTTTCCCTGTTTTCAGGTATAAGGGTGAAACATGATGACTTATAAATATACACCTGGGCATCAGGTGCATGGCTAAACGAGTTTTGCAAGTTTAATTTTGTAGTACAGTAATAAAATTTTTGTTGCTATTTTTACATCTTTATATTTATATATTTTTATATATAATAATTTATAAATTACAATCAGTATGAAAATAAATGCAAAAAGTAGTAATTGTCCTAATCCATGATCAGGCTTCAGTCGAATTTAATCATTTCAAACGTTTCTGGCACCCTCAATCGTAGAGGTTTTAAAGGTTTGATATATTTTAATATTTTTACGATATTTTAAAAGGACGTACCTTCTGTAAATTAGAAGAAAACAAAAGTTCTATAAATGTATAGGTTTAGCAAAGTATTATTTACTTTAGAATAAATGGACTGTTTATAATAGGAATAAATTGTAGAACACATTTTGTGAATGACACACAATTATTATAAAAGCAGTTATTTACTATTTGTTGTAAATAAATTTTTTTGTTTTTGTTTTTAGTTTTCACTATTTGTTTGTCATTTAGTTTCCTTGGAGCAAACGTTTCTAATTTCATGATCTTAGTTACAGTCATCACTTTTATACATTAATAAAAAATATAAAGAAATAACGCATTTTTCAATATTTGGAATAATATGTAATTCAAAAAATATTATAGTTTGAAGTTTTACATCCTATGCAAGATGAACCCCGTGAAATACCTTATTATTGACTAATAATTTTTTTTAACACGCGCTTCATAATTGCTTCATTGACAGCATTGGAAGATACTGAAATCGTAATAATCACACTTGACCTCTCACTTTAGGGTCATAATTTTACCAAATACTTCTTTTAACCATTTAGAAACACATTAATGTTTTTTTTTCTTTCTTTTCGAAACAAAATATTTTGATTAGGAATACACAACTTTTTTGGTGGATTTTTTTTTTTTTTTTTTTTTTTTTTCAAATCGATTGAGCAAAGTTTCACTACACTTCATAGTGAAATAAGCGTAACCATGCATTTTGACAAGCTGATGTGTTATAGACCGGGAGCCGGCAGCACAGATAATCACCTCATCGAGTTCACGGATGAAATTCTAGGATTAGTTAAATCTTGATTCGCATATTGAAACGCAATCGGTCTGCCAAGTCATATCTTGGTGGAAAACATCTGAAAACCCGATTTTAGCGGCTGACTCGTAGGTTTACCATTGTGTTTTCCTGCTCCCAGTCCTCCATGTTTTCATACCTTTTGGTGCAGGAAAATACAATGGTAAACCTACGAGTCAGCCGCTAAAATCAGGTTTTCAGGTGTTTTCCACCAAGATATGACTTGGCAGACCGATTGCGTTTTAATATGCGAATCAAGATTTAACTAATCCTATAATTTTCCGTGAACTGGATGAGGTGATTGTCTGTGCTGCCGGCTCCCGGTCTATTACCAGTACTGAAAATGGGAAAATAGTTCCGCTTTTTGATCTCATTGTAGATAATTTTGAAATTTTAGTTGCGTTGTTTTGTGAGGCAATATTGTATATATACATTCATATTATGCTTCGAACATTTGCATTAAAACTATTTTCAAAGGGATTTAATAAATGTAATGTATTTTCTATCTTTGTGCAAAAGAAATCTTTAAAATAACATGCCATTGTAATTCTTTGACTATCAGAAAATATTTTAGAAACGTACAAATTAAAAATTATGTTTTTATTATCAGAATCAATATTGTTATCTATATATCTGTCTATCTATCTGTTTGTATATATATATATATATACAGGGTGGCGCATATATACTGTGATGTGATTAAAATGCCAATTTATTTTAATATTTTCCACGTTTTTGAGTTCTACTATTGTTTTATTCGTGTTCTTCGGGCTTTGTTGTTGTGTGTGTGCATTTGCTATTTCCGCTGATAATAATTCACTCTTTTGCAAGAAAGCATGGTGTGCAAAGAAGACCGGTCAGCCGTCGTCGACCACCACAAATGGTGTCTGCCGATTCCTACGATCGCCAAGGTTCTCAAATTGCACCAGGAACAAGTCCATCGCGTCGTCAAATGTTTTAAAGAGACCGGAGATATCAGAGACCGTCGCGGCCATCTTGAAGAATTTCGAGAAGAACCTTGTCGCCTGCATCGCCGCGGGAGGAAGCCATTTCGAATGATCTTGATCATTTCTTGTACAGAATTTTCTTATCTTTCGAATGGTGAATAAAACGGGTTGTTTTGTTTGTTCAGTGTATGGTCTTTTATTTGCGTTACAGAATTTATGTGTCACCCTGTATACACACACACACACACACACACACACATATATATATATAATGAGATTTCTTTTATCTTAAAACAGTTTATTAGCATCATACGTTAAAATTTGAAATTTAAATTTTTCCTTAAATGAAATATGATAAATTTCTAATTATCGTAATTGCTAAAATTCTAATTATCGTAATTGCTAAAATTCTAATTATATTGTAATTCTGAAGTATGTGATATAGTTTTCCGAAAAAAAAAATATAATGGGATTGTAAGAAAAATATTTAGTTGAAGAATGAGCTATTTGAAGTAATATCGATAACATAAGTTTGAAGATGGGAGAAAATAATTTGAACAGCTATGTTTACGCAGAGATAATGACTTTTCCTATAAAATGATTGGACATCTTTTACAGCAAATGATTATAAAATGTTGTAGTTTCGAAACATTTCGTAAATTGAGAGTTATGCAAGTGAACCTTTTTTACAATTATATTGTTTAATTTTTAGTCTATAATTTTTCATTCAATTATACATATTCTAAATTCTTATGCGCAATCTTACTTTTGCGTAATATAATTGGGGGGGGGGGATTTTATATTTTTCCTTTTAAAATGTCTTAAACTTCACTTTTTTTTAATATTTAATGAAATTCATTTTGTGAATTCACTATTATTACTGTTGACTGTCATTTTTATTTATACGTTTGAGTGCTCTAAAATTTAGCATAATGAAATTGGCTCTTTTTTTTTTAAGTCCGTCATGTTTTGTTTTATTTGCATGTCCGATGCATCTATTTTGAGCATCTCGGGGAAAGGTGAATTGAATTTATTACATCATAGTCTATTCAAAATTAAGAGAGAGAAACTAAGAAACATGTGCGAATTGACTGTTTGTGCAATGCTTTGGTGACAATCAATCTCACATACGTATTGATCGTTTCCAAATAAACGACTGTTGTATGAGATGTAATTTTCCCATGGGCGAAAAAGTCCGGGCCAGGATTCGAACCAGGGGTTTCTTAGCTGAAACTGCCAATGCTCTACCAACTTTACAATTCCGGATGAACATGGCAAAACTAATTCTCTCAGTTAACCTTATTGATCATAGCATCTGGTCTGATATCTAAATCAGCTTAACAGAATAAATCGCAGGTAATGGCACCTCCAGTAAACGCTGGAAACGTAATTACACTAGATTAATTTAAGAGAGAATTACGTTAAATTATGAATAATGTTAAGGGTGAATTAGTTCCGCCATCTTCGTCCGGGATTGCTCAGTTGGTAGAGAATTGTCAGCTTCAGCCAAGAGATCCTTAGTTCGAATACTGGCCTGGATTTTTCGCCTAGTTGGGAAAATTATATCTTACATGATTCCTTTACCAATATACATGATTCCTTTACCAATATACATGATTCCTACACCAATATATATGATTTCTTTACAAATATTATATGTATATATATATATATATATATATGTTACATTATTAAATGTTCCTTCGCATTGTTTCTCTGTTTTATGCTAAATTACCACCACAGTTTCACTAATTCCTTATTCCTTAATAATATCTATCGTTAATTCTATTAAATTTCCCTTACATTCATTATTAGTTTGTCCGATTTACTTAAATATAAAGTTTTTAGTTTTTCCTAAATTATATCATGATTACGGATCTTTTCTGTGAATTCGAATGTTTTTTCGAAAGCCATTTTTTTCTTTTTCCTCTTTCCGAGTTTTTTCGCGCCTTGGGTTCGTTTTACTATAAAGTGTGTCCCCTTAGAATTTGTCAGAACTTTTTACTTTATTAATCTCATTGGTCCTGACGTAGATTGCATGGGTATTCCGTTTTCTCGCATTGGCTAGAGCGCGCGTTAAGTCATGATAAGGCATATTTCCGCTTATTCACAAAAAGCAGGTGCATTCGATCCTCAATCAGATTTTGGCCAAATTTTCAATTGTAAGCAGTTCTCCGGCTGTGCGTTTGAATGACCATGTATTCCAAATTATTTAAACTAATACGTTGATGGGGAGATATGTTAGACATCTTTTAAGAACCGCTTGTAACAACTAACTACTTAGAAATGGCAGTGCCACTTTAATCATGCATGGACTGCTCCCTCGATTATTCATCACCTTGTTTTTGTTTCATCTTGGAGAAACACCCAATACTTTGATCTATTGCCTTGTTCTGCCACGATACGGCTGTATTAATAGTATAACACCACTCAATAGTATTATACGACTGCTTCTATCCAATCTCAATATTGCATCTCATCGACTTATTAGATTATATATATATCAGTACAAAAACCCTTAACGGGTTAAAAGTGTTGACGCAGCACTTTCTTTTGGCTCTATGAATTTTAAATATGGGTCTTAAAAGCAATGATATCAAATTTAAGTGACGCTATGTTAATTTTTTTTAAATCATAATTTTCTTTATAGTTTTATTTATGTTCACAGGTGCAATTATTATCTTAATATGAAAAAATATATAAAATTTATTCACTGATGCTTTTTCATTCACATCTCTCATGAATTCAAAATATGGGTTTTAAAAGAAATGATATCAAATTTTTAATGACACCTTGACGTTAATTTAATAGGACTCTTTTAAAATTCAATTTAAATTATTTTTGGTTTGTCTTCTAAAGTATATTTACACATACAAACAATACTTTTAATTTTTCAATACACTTTTAAATATATTACTTTCACTGAGCCTATATTATGTATTGAAATGTATTTATTTCAATAAATTGATTTATCTTCTGTGCCACGCTATCCAAAATCATAAGTAAAATTTATGTAAATGATTATTTTGCGTCATATTATCCACTTGAATACATTTCCCTTTGTTTGGATACTATGACGCAAAATAATCATTTACATAAATTTTACTTATGATTTTGGATAGCGTGGCACAGAAGATAAATCAATTTATTGAAATAAATACATTTCAATACATAATATAGGCTCAGTGAAAGTAATATATTTAAAAGTATATTGAAAAATTAAAAGTATTGTTTGTATGTGTAAATATACTTTAGAAGACAAACCAAAAATAATTTAAATTGAATTTTAAAAGAGTCCTATTATATTAACGTCAAGGTGTCACTCAAAATTTGATATCATTTCTTTTAAAACCCATATTTTGAATTCATGAGAGATGTGAATGAAAAAGCATCAGTGAATAAATTTTATATTTTTTTTCATATTAAGATAATAATTGCACCTGTGAACATAAATAAAACTAAAAAGAAAATTATGATTTAAAAAAAAATTAACATAGCGTCACTTAAATTTGATATCATTGCTTTTAAGACCCATATTTAAAATTCATAGAGCCAAAAGAAAGTGCTGCGTCGACACTTTTAACCCGTTAAGGGTTTTTGTACTGATATCATTAATTTTTTAAGGTTATTGATGAAAATGTCAATTAGTCGAAATTAAGTATAGGGTATAAATTAATCATTAGAATAAAATTTTAAAGAAATGCTAAAAAAGACCCCTTGGACCCCAATAAAATATGAGGGTGGTGGCCCAGGGAGGAATCCAAGACTCAACTTTTAAATTATACAGCGAGAGAGTAACACAATTAGAAGGATGAAAATGCATGGCAAAACCCGTTTGTTCCATCTTCCTCCGCCAAAGGGCGCAATCTTTTCTATAGAAACATAGCTGAAAATTTTCAGGCTGTCGATTCCGAGTCAAATGAGCCATACATCGTCGTGATCGGTCCCATAGAACCCGATAGGGAAGTGCCCCTGGTGGTGAAACTTGGAACTAAAATCAATATATCCTGTCGATGTCGAGTCGAATGAATCAAACTGCATTGTGATGGGACCCATAGGACTTGAGATAGCTGCAAAATCCGTTAGTTCCATCTTCCACCACCAGGGGGCAGACTCTGTTCCATGCAAACATAGTTGAAATCTTTGAGGCTGTCGATTTCGAGTCGAATGAGCCATACCTCGTCGTGATGAGGCGCATAGGACCCGAGATAAGAAAGCGCCCCCTGGTGGTGAAACTTGTAACTAAAATCTATATATCCTGTCGATGTCGAGTCGAATGAATCAAACTGCATTGTGATGGGACCCATAGAACTCGAGTTAGCAGCAAAATCCGTTAGTTCCATCTTCCACCACCAGGGGGGGTGCTCTCTGTTCTATAGAAACATAGCTAAAATCTTTCAGGCTGACGATTTCAAGTTGAATGAGCCATACCTCGTCGTGATCAGGCCCATAGAACACAAGATAGGAAAGCGCCCCATGGTGGTGAAACTTTTAACTAAAATCTATATATCCTGTCGATGTCCAGTTGAATAAATCAAACTGCATTGTGATGGGACCCATAGAACTCGAGTTAGCTGCAAAATCCGTTAGTTCCATCTTCCACCACCAGGGGCGCACTCTGTTCTATACAAACATAGCTGAAATCTTTCAGGCTGTCGATTTCGAGTCGAATGAGCCATACCTCATCGTAATCGGGCCCATAGAACACGAGATAGGATAGCGTCCCCTAGTGGTGAAACTTGGAACTAAAATCGATATATCCTGTCGATGTCGAGTCAAATGAATGAAACTGCATTGTGATGGGACCCATAGAACTCAAGTTAGCTGCAAAATCTGTTAGTTCCATGTTCCACCACCAGGGGGTGCACTCTGTTCTATACAAACAGCTGAAATTGTTGAGGCTGTCGATTTCGAGTTGAGTGAGCCATACCTTGTCATGATCGGGGCCATAGAACCTGAGATAGGAATGCACCCCCTGGTGGTCAAACTTGGAACTAAAATCAATATATCCTGTCGATGTCGAGTCGAATGAATCAAACTGCATTGTGATGGGACCCATAGGACTTGAGATAGCTGCAAAATCCGTTAGTTCCATCTTCCACCACCAGGGGGCAGACTCTGTTCCATGCAAACATAGTTGAAATCTTTGAGGCTGTCGATTTCGAGTCGAATGAGCCATACCTCGTCGTGATGAGGCGCATAGGACCCGAGATAAGAAAGCGCCCCCTGGTGGTGAAACTTGTAACTAAAATCTATATATCCTGTCGATGTCGAGTCGAATGAATCAAACTGCATTGTGATGGGACCCATAGAACTCGAGTTAGCAGCAAAATCCGTTAGTTCCATCTTCCACCACCAGCGGGGGCGCTCTCTGTTCTATACAAACATAGCTAAAATCTTTCAGGCTGACGATTTCAAGTCGAATGAGCCATACCTCGTCGTGATCAGGCCCATAGAACACAAGATAGGAAAGCGCCCCCTGGTGGTGAAACTTTTAACTAAAATCTATATATCCTGTCGATGTCCAGTTGAATAAATCAAACTGCATTGTGATGGGACCCATAGAACTCGAGTTAGCTGCAAAATCCGTTAGTTCCATCTTCCACCACCAGGGGGCGCACTCTGTTCTATACAAACATAGCTGAAATCTTTCAGGCTGTCGATTTCGAGTCGAATGAGCCATACCTCATCGTAATCGGGCCCATAGAACACGAGATAGGATAGCGTCCCCTAGTGGTGAAACTTGGAACTAAAATCGATATATCCTGTCGATGTCGAGTCAAATGAATGAAACTGCATTGTGATGGGACCCATAGAACTCAAGTTAGCTGCAAAATCTGTTAGTTCCATGTTCCACCAACAGGTGGTGCACTCTGTTCTATACAAACAGCTGAAATTGTTGAGGCTGTCGATTTCGAGTTGAGTGAGCCATACCTTGTCATGATCGGGGCCGTAGAACCTGAGATAGGAATGCACCCCCTGGTGGTCAAACTTGAAACTAAAATTGATATATCCTGTCAATGTCAAATTGAATGAATCAAACTGCATTGTGATGGGACCCATAGAACTCGAGTTAGCTGCAAAATCCGTTAGTTCCATCTCCACCACCAGGGGGCGCACTCTGTTCTATACAAACATAGCTGAAATCTTTTAGGCTGTCGATTTCGAGTCGAATGAGCCATACCTCATCGTAATCGGGCCCATAGAACACGAGATAGGATAGTGTCCCCTAGTGGTGAAACTTGGAACTAAAATCGATATATCCTGTCGATGTCGAGTCAAATGAATCAAACTGCATTGTGATGGGACCCATAGAACTCAAGTTAGCTGCAAAATCTGTTAGTTCCATGTTCCACCACCAGGGGGTGCACTCTGTTCTGTACAAACAGCTGAAATTGTTGAGGCTGTCGATTTCGAGTTGAGTGAGCCATACCTTGTCATGATCGAGGCCATAGAACCTGAGATAGGAATGCTCCCCTGGTGGTCAAACTTGAAACTAAAATTGATATATGCTGTCAATGTCAAATTGAATGAATCAAACCATGTTGTGATGGGACCCCTCGAGTTAGTTCCAAAATCCATTAATTTCCCCTTCCACTGCTAGGGGCGCACTCTGTTCTATATGAACATAACTGCCCCTGGTGGTGAAACTAAAATCAGTAAGTTCTATCGAGGTCGAGTCGAATGAGCTAAACTGCATCACGATTAGGAATGCACAACCTGTGGCCCGTGATTGGTAACTGGTGGCCCGCAGAGACCATACATGCCAACCTATCCAAAAATTTCGAATTTCCTTAATAATTCGTGAGGAAAATGCGCAAATTTTGTCCATAGATCGTAGGAAAATATGAATTTCATCGATCAGGTGCATAAAATTATGAATTGCATCGACTGGATGCAAATTTTGTCGAATGGGCATGGAAAAATCACAAATTTCGCCATTTTGTCGCTAGAAAAAAAAAACGCAAATTTCAATAATCGGTCAACAGAAACCAGAGATGCCAAAATCGGTAATTCTGGAGTTGTAAATTTTGTCAATCACTCAAAATCTTGAATTTTGTAAATCAGTTGAAAAAACCTGCAAATTTTGTCGATAAGGCACTTAAAATCGCAAATTTCATGGATCGAGCAACGAATTTTATCGAATGGCATGGAAAGATCACGAATTTCAACGAACAGTCGCGGAAAAAATTTGCAAATTGTCCATAGATTGTGGGAAAACATTATGAATTTTGTCTATCGGTTCTGCAAAATTATGAATTTTGTCGATAGGCATGGAAAATCGCAAATTTCGTATATTGGGCGTGGAAAAATCAAGAATTCCATCGAATGTTTGTGAAAAAATTGTAAATTTCAACAAACGGTAAAAAAAATAAAAAAAAGAATGAAAATTTTGCCTAGAGTCTAGAGAAGAAAAATTGTGAATTTCATTAAATGGCCGACGGAAAGCATATCAGTTGAAAATCACGAATTTTGTCAATCAGGCACAGTAAAAACATGAATTTTGTGGATCGGGAGAAGGAAAATCATAAATTTTGTTGAACGCATGCATAAAAATCATGAATTTTGTTTATCGGGCATATAAAAATCATTAATTTCGTCAAACGGATCCATAAAAATCAAGAAAGTCATCAATCGGGTGCGTAAAAATCTTGAATTTCATCGATCAGGCGTGTAAAAATATAGGACAAAATTGCCATTCGTCAATCGGCGAGTAATACTGAAAATTTGGCGACTGACTTTACTGCCACCACTGGTCAAACTTAATAGTCCCAATTGCGATGATTGAATGGAAAAAGGTTTTTTCCCCGCTGTCGCTCGACAAATTTCAAAACTCTTTGGCGAATTTCACGATTTTTTCCCCGAAATTATTTGACGGATTGTGACTTTTTTTCTTCTCGAAGCCATTCGACGATATTCGAAAAAATTTCCCCTGAAACCAGTTGATGAATTTTGTGATTTTTCCACTATCAATGAATTTTGTGATTTTTCTGCTATCGATTGATGAATTTCGTGATTTATCGACTATCGATTAATGAATTTCACGACTTTTTCCATGAACGAACAAATTGTGCACTTTTTTCCCACTGCTATTCGACGAATTTTGCAATTCTGTTCCGCGATTGTTAGACAAATTTCACTATTTTTCTCCCGAGATCATTTGATGAATTTTGTGATTTTTTTCCCCCGAATGTATTTGACGAATTTCTCTAATTTTTTCACGACAGTTAGACATAATTAATTTTTTTCCTGCAATGCCTGATTTCTTTCCCGAGACCATTTGACGAATGTCGCGATTTCTTTCCCAACACTATTTGACAAATTTCGCCGTTTATTCCACAACCGTTTGACAAATTTCTTAAATTTTTTATCAAGTATTTGTAAATTTGTTATTGGTCATTGCTGAAAAACAGGAGTAAAAAAAATCCATGTACTGGCCAGTGGTCACTGAGTAAAAAAGTTGAAACCTATACATAAAAATCATGAATTTTTTAGAACGGGCACATAAAAATCACAATTTTGTCAAGTAGCCGCATAAAAATCACAAATCCATCTAGTGGGTGCATTCTTCCAAATTTGCAACCGAACAGTGCTGTATGTATGGATAATGCTAATTATCCCCCCCCCACCCACCCACCCAACATCTCCTCGAAACAAAATTCTCTCTGTGCTACTGATGGTGGTCCTCGACAACCCAACAATTTTTTAAGTGGCCCTTCGCCTAAAAAGATTGGGCAC
This sequence comes from Maratus michaelseni, assembly GCA_963931845.1. Lineage (NCBI taxonomy): Eukaryota > Metazoa > Arthropoda > Arachnida > Araneae > Salticidae > Maratus > Maratus michaelseni. The sequence continues at coordinate 114,599,821 of OZ007588.1, forward strand.
CTCTACTATCAATTAACAATAAATTAACCTATCGCTTTTGCCATGTATTCATGAGCGGTGATTGCAATGCAAATTCTTGTTTACAAGAATAAGACTCATATTAGGTATTTTATTATTTATTTATTGTTTGTTTACTTATTTTGATTTGATTTTCTTGTCCTTTTAGAAGTTGACTTTAGATTGTTACTTAAATGGTGAGATGATTGTCAATTACCTGTTTTATCGATAAAAATGATACAAGGTAAGGAAATTGCATCGTGTCGAGTGAATATTTAGGAAGTATTTTAAAACCCGCAGACTAAAGAAGATTTGTGTTTTATTTGTTAGCTATATTTTGCAACTCTCCAAATTACTGCAATGTAAATATAGTATGAAGTTAATTTTCCTCTGTTGTATAGCTAATTTTATTGGAAAAAAACCCTGAAAATGCATTGTTGTAGTAATCAATTATTTTTGCAGTTGTGTAAATTCTGTCATAACAATTTTTAACTAAGGGAAATCTTACATTGGACATTTAATCACAGTATTTTAAATAAGAAAACTTAAAACATTTGCAAATTAAAGAAATGAAAAGAGATTTTGTTTAAAATTACATCTAAAGATTTTTTTTTTTTTTACAAAAAATGCAAAATTCGCCAGTCATTTGGGAAATTATCACAAAATTCTACTAATAAAATGGGACTGTAAACAAACCGGTTCAAAATGTGTCCTTTTTAAAAATTAAATTCCATCCCAGCAGCCCTGTTGTTATGTTAGTCGAGCACTAGCTGATCGACAAAATTTTTTAATCTCGCCAACCTTTTTTTTCTGACCAATCTTTAACATAAGCTAATAAAGTATAGCCAACATTTTAACATTGCTATATAGTATCTTAAAAAACTTACTTAAAAATAGCTGAAATATAATCTTGATAAAATACGTAAACACAAACATATCAATACAAATAACAAAATCTCATGTAATCGGGTAGGGGAGACCGGTACACAGTGGACCACTTTTTCAGTTAAATTTTTTTTTCTCTTTAACAGACTGACCAATCTGTATGAAAATATTTTTGAATATTCCTTAAACCTTCTTACATCCATCATAATTTTCTCACAACATAGTTTTCAATACATTAAATATATATATATATATATATACACTGGTCCACCCACCAGGGTACAGTGGACCACTATTAGGTATTATCTAAAATATAATATAAATCTATTTTTCATTAATCTAATTCTTTTTTGTTGCCTCTTCATTCGCAAAATAACATAGTAATATAAATTTTGAAACAAAAACAAAAAATTAATTATATTTTGAAAATAATAACAGATTAATACAGGAACAATTGCAATTTAGTTGAAGTTATTACTTAAGTACAAAAAATATCAGCTCACAATAAAATTTGCAAATGAAATTCCAAAATACTTATCAGTAAGATTGAGCCTGGAATTTTCAAGAAATAATTTTGGATCTGCGAGCAACATTATGAAATCATTGACATCAACAGCAGATTCATCTACAGTTTCGGGAGAAATAAACTGATTTCCATTCAATTTGCATCTCATGAATCTTACTTGAATAGAATCATCAACAATTAGACTACAGTTATATTTATCAAAGGCAGTAAATACAAAACAAAATATTTCTTACTATGTTAAAAAAATTGTTATTTTTATTTGTTTACTTTATTTTACAGTTAATTCTACTTTAAAACAATCTTTCTAAGAAAACAATTATTACATATTTTGAACATTCTGCATTAGAGGAGCAGAGTGGATTGTGGACCACTGTGCCCCAGGAGTGGGTTGGTCCACTGTACCACATGTTGAAGTTCAATAAATAATCATATTAATATTGTTTATAGCTTTCTTTTAAACATAATAACTTTAAAGTAAAATAAAAACAAGTATCTTAGCTTTTCAAAAAAGCTGTTTTATTTTATTTATTTACAACCTATAATTACTAAAAAAATAAAAATATGATGATGAAAAATTTTACTTTTAGAAGCTCAAAACAACAAAGCAGGATAAAATAGTTCAATCTGAGCTAAACATACTTTCTGAAGGCTATAAATAATCATTGCAGTGCTGTTGTCTATTAGGATAGAAGAGAAGCTTAAAAAAAATTTAAATAAATAAAATATTAGGGGGTGGTCCACTGTGTCCATAGGTTCACTGTGTACCGGTCTCCCCTATATTAATGATAGGCTTAGTCAATAAAAAAAATGTTAAAGTAAGCCATAACATAAATTAGAAACATTGTATTTCATAATGAAAACATCGTATCTAATTTTATATACATAAAAGTGAAAACTTACGTTATATAAATTCCCTATATAATATACCAAAGTTTCATCACAATTAAACGTATTTCAATCACACTGAAATAAAAAGTTTTAGTTATTAAATTTGTGTGAGGTGAATGATGGGAAAGTTTGATTTGGAGAGTTGGAAAATATAGCTAACAAGTAAAAAACCAATCTTCTATCGTCATCAGATATTTAAAAGACTTCTTTAAAAGATTCACTGATTATTTTTAACGATAAAACAGGTAATACTATTGACAATTATCTCACCATTTACGCCACTAAATCAAAAGACAATTTCTAAAAGGACAATCTAATCAAAATAAGTAAACAAACAATAAATAAATAAATAATAAAATACCTCATATGAGTGTTTGAACTTTGAAGGGGGGGGGGGGCTATGAGACCTATAGCGGCAGGGCTGTCGTCTCGAATGATCCAAACCATATGAATCAAAATAAGTAAACAAACAATAAATAAATAATAAAATACCTCAAATGAGTGTTATTCTTACAAAAACAACATTCGAGACTCGTTGAAAACAAACAGATGATTGATTTGTTGATTAGAGGCTGTTTCAAATTAACTGATAAAAAAAAATCTGAATCTTTTTTTCCTTTAAAAAATGACAAATTAAATATATAAATAACAATTAAATTGTATATATATAATTATAAAATATTTCAATATTTTAATCAAGGAATCTAAATATTTTTCGACTTAATGAAGATTTTGAAATAAGAAATTCTTTATTATAACAAAAAAGAAAAATATACAAACAATAATTTAATTTAATACATATATATTACATATTAAAAATTGCATTAAAAACTGTTTTCGTATTTAAAAAAAAAAGAATCTAAATAGTTTTTCAGGGATATGGATATGCTTTAACGTTTAACTGTAACCGTAATAGGCAAGAGCTTCCTTATTGCGCAGTAATAAAAAGTAGTGAAAAGGCTGAAGATCTGTAATGTTAGTCTACCAGAAAAAGCATAAGAAAATAGTCCGATTTTAAAAGTGGATTATATTGAAAACAAGAGTTTTCCTACGTTAGCGCAATATCTTAAACGCTTCATCTAAAACTGATTAATATAATATATTAATTTAAAAAAAATCGTTCGATCCATTTTCGAGATAACAACTCTGTGCCCATTACACCATTACATTTTCCATTTTCGCTTAAAAATTGGTTTCCAGATCTCAAAATCTACTGCATGTAGAAATCTATAAATTTCAGGATAGAGTTAGGCCATAGATATAAGACTAATGTGAAAAAATCGAAACGGTATGCCTCATATTTACTGAGAAATTAAATGTCGGCGTTTCGATTTTCCTTTGATGTCCTGCTAGCTGTATATATGAGAGTGACGGAATCTTCGGTTTTGGGCTTACGGTTTTCGGTTTTTCGCTGCGTCACTCAAGAGACTACCGTCTCTTATGATATATATATATAATTATTTGTATACAATTGTCAAAAAAACGAAAAAAAAACTCCTCAAAACTAGAACTCTTTCTTGCAATTTGGCAATATTTATGTTTACTCCTTGTCTCATTTGACCTTGAATAAATTATAAATCGAATGAAAAAGTTTACACATGCATAGGATAAAAATTAAAAAAAAATTCTTGCCCGTCTGAAATAGGTATGGATGATCTATCTGGAAAGTTGCCAGTGTTTTAATAGTACACTTACCAACGTCGCACACCCTGCTGCAAATCTTAACCAATGATATTCCAGTTCCTAATATTACCCATCCGACATTGGACTTCTTCACTATTCGGGATACCATTCCTTTCGGTTTGTAACCCGTATGTGCGACGTTGAAAACTGTACTTATAAAACACCGACAATCTGCCATTTAATCAATATCTACAGTAATAGCCAAAATTGTGGAAAACTTATTGAATGTGTACTATTGAGGTGTGGTGGCTCGTAGCAGCACTCTCTGTTAAATTATATATCAGCGGAAACATAATTTAGTCAAGAATTTAATGAAATAAATTTTGTTCAATTAGTAGCACTTAATCGAATGTCATACGCAAATAAACAAAAAACAGAAACACATTTTTTTAGGTTAACATGATTAGCTTTTAGATTTTTTTTTACTTTAGCCGATGAGCAAGAGTTTTTAGAAAGACAATTAGGTGTCATCTTGTTTTGGCAGTGAACCAATCAGCAAACAGTGGGATTTAACTGTTGTTGTCCTGTTTTGGAGGACATTTGATGACCTTAAAAACCTAATTAATAGTCATTTTTACTCTACATTTTACATACTCAAAAATATATTGATTTTTTTTAGTTCATCTGCATCACTTTAAATGATTCGTACTGTTATTTACTATCTACCTCAACTGCCGGTTAACATGCCGGAAAACATAGATCGAACGCTCAAATAGTATTCATCATGAATATTATTAGACTTCAGACCGCGATCAGGTCCAATCAGGTTAATCGTGAATTTCATTTGAGAATTCGAACTAGGTTTCAGAGCTCAACCGGCATTTGATTTGATGTAGATGGTGAATACAGGCGTCAGAGTTGGAAACTTTAAACTCATGTTTCCTCCATTTCTGTATATTTCAAAGCGAATTTTCAATTTCTTTGCGATAGGTTAACAAATAAAATTTTTACTACATTTTAAAAAGTTTTACATCACGCTTGAAAATTTGTTCTGCTACATCACATTTTGATTAGTAGAACCGATATCAATTTTTAAACCTCTCATGTGTTTGTTGATGGAATGCTTCTTTTCTATTAGCTATTGTCACTGGGATTTTTTATTTTTTATTTTTTTATTTTTGTTTGTATAATTCAATAACCTAAGCTACGCGAAAGTTTCTCTTGAAAAAATTAAACACAAAACCAGTTTCGACTCTGCCCGTTCAGTTTTTAGAATATTTCCCGCATTATCCGATGAGTCACACGCATAAAGTGATGTTTTTAACATTAATTGTGAATAGAAAATGGTGGAGTAAACGAAATTGTCCCCATAACCGGAGATATGTTTTATGCGGAAAAGCATAAACGAAAGTTCGCTACAAAGTTTTGCTAATCGGAAAGTTTAAGAAACGCTTTTAAATTCACTCGATATATAAGTTGAAATAAAGACTGGTAAAATAATGAGTTTTAAGTAATATGGACATCATAAGATTACTCTTAAAAAAATTCAATCGAAATTATTTCTTGTATCTTGATTTTGTTTTCCAAAACATACTTGTTTCACTAGTTATTGCAAAAAAATATGTTTTCGGGAGTTTAATGAAATATTCTCATAATCATGATGCTTTGAAATATAAAATCTTATTCCTTCTCACTAAAACGAATATGTTAATATAAAATGAAAAACAATATATTCTTTTTCTGGTAGACATGAGCTGAAAGTTATGTGAATGATTAAATACGCCTGGATGAAATATTAAGTATATTTTTAGTATTTTATTTCGCATTCGCGATTTATTAATACAGTTCAGACTGATTACGTCAGCACCATACATCGAAGCACAAAGAATATTTATGAAGTTCAAAACTATATTTTATCTTATTATTCCAAATTAATTCTGCTTAGGAAGAATTTCGAAACGGTACAAATTAATTTATATCTACCTCTTTGAAAGCGTTCCCATATTTGCATATTAATACAGAGCAGTTAAGTAAGGATTTTCTATTAATCATATGCGGTATTTCGAAATTCTGCTTTAACAATTTCATGATTCATAAGAGTTCTAATACAGTTAGTTTATATTTATTATTGTACGTAATATTCATGACAAGTAAAAAATTTATAAAATTGTGGGTGTTCTTGCATTCGCTCTTATTGTGTTATTTTATTCATTCATGTATACACACACAAACATATATATATATATATATATATATATATAATGTTTATATATATATATATATATATATATATATATATATATAATGTTTGGGGGGATGTATATACTAGGCAAAATGTTATTTGTGCATCCTAATATTTATATGTTTTAACAAAATATACAGATTTTTAATGCATTATTCCGTATACTTTATTTAACATACAAAAGAAAATCTTGAAGAAGTCAAAAAATATTTTAATATTTTCCAACTTAGTTGCGAAATTTTTAAGGATTCGGGTAGTCTGGCCGTCTGGCAGCCTGTCTGAGTTCTCTTAGAGAACATATTCGGGTCGTACGTAGGATGTTTCTGTAGCTTAAACGTCCCAAGCCCAAACCTCCCCACTCTTCGGTGTCTTTAATTTATGTATTTTTTCTTTTATTTATGTATTTTTCCGGTATCAATTTTTTCAGTTTTTTTTTCTTTTCTATTTGGAGTGTAAGGCATACGGGTCGCACGCAAGGACGTTTGATGGTGTTCGGTATGATTCGAGGCTCAACCGCCGCGGCGAGTGGCCAATTTCCGTCCGCAGCCTCACCTACGTCTCGAACAGTTTTGTGTGCCGTAATATGGTGATAATACGGTGTGCAAAGCATTTATAGTTCATTTACAGTTCAAGGACACACAAAAGAATTAGCTCACAGTACTGTCTATGAGCGATGATTGGTGGAAGTAAGTTCTCAGTTATGCTGTTCTTTTTAAATTTTAACTAAATTTTATTACTTGGTAGGTAAGAATTCTATTGCTCATATGCATGACAGTACAAAACAATTCGAGTTCATATCTTTTATTGACGAAAATTGCTGAAGGGGAATTTTCAACTGTGTTGAAATGTCTTTTTCCGTCTGAGCTAAACTTTAGCAAACTATATAGTACATACTCAAATGTATACATCACAAACACAGAACTGCACAACTGAAGACGAAAATTGCTAAAATCGGTATTTTAGATGTATTAAGCGCATTCCAAATTGTTTACTTTACTATTTACTTTACTATATCATCTTTCGTCGTATTAAACATAGATGTTTTGTTATAGTATTCCAAATGTTTTGGGAAGTGTTTGATAATCTATGTTGAACAGATGCTTTTTTCTTTATTGTTTTAAGTATAAACGTTAGAAAATTCCATGAAAAAAAGTATTTTTAAATATCACATTCTCGTTATACTTGCTATTGTATAATGTTAATGATTCTGAAAGTTTTTTGAAATAGTGGCTGTAAATAATTTTTGATTTCATGGACCTTTATTAAATTATGAATTTTTTTCTAATTTTTTACAGCTTCATTAAGTATGGAACGAAAAACTAAATATGTATCATTGGACAGGAGGTATCACATTACTGTTCTAAATAAATATGGAAGTCCTATAGGGAAATGAAATAAAATATTAAATTTATATTTACAAATGCTGGTTACACTATAAGAACCTATAAGAATGCTGAATGTCATGAAAATAATCCCACAATTAAATGTTCTCAGTAGGTTTCATTATAAAAATTAAAATATTGATTCTTTTTTTTTCGTTGTTGTTTGTTTTAAAAAAAAATATTTACAATTTCGAAGAATTTATATATCATCCGTAGTTTTAAAGTTCCATACATCATTTAATATATCTATAATTGTATATATTAGTATCAAATAAAATCTACAATGTGAAGTGAATTGAATCTTACTGACAATATAAAATTGGGTGCATTCAAAATATTCTTTTTTAACACTTTCCAACGTTGAAAATTTTTTATGACTTCCATTTGCCTGTATGTCTGTCTGTTTATATGTCTGTTGACCGTGCTCTAACTAGCGTAAATATACTCGGATTAGAATGTACGTATTATATGTTATTATGTCAAGTGAGGTGTTAAAAATGAAGTGCGTAAAATGTATAGTTCATTTACAGGAACACAAAATAATTTCGTTACATTATGGTGTGTGGACAAAAATCGTTTGCATTGTATTTTAATGCTGTTACGCGATTTCAAATATATTGAAATTGATATGAATCACTGAGGTGCATTACAAGATGCTTACTGTAGAATATAATGTGCAAAGAATATATTGTTCATCTACAAGGGGCACACAAAATAATTTGATTACAGTACTGTGTATGAGCGATAATTGCTGTAAGTTCATTTTCAGTTGTTTTATGCGTTTGTAAATTTAAATAATTATTTGCAAATTACTTCAAGACTATAAATAGGACTGGTCAAAAGAAATCGAATATACATTAGTGAAAACAATTAAAGGGGCAAATAGTTTTAAAAAAAAAATAAAAACGAACTATGAAGGCAAATAAAACCAAACTTGGCCAAAATATCATCCGATATAAGGCCAATATATGGAAAAACAAAAATGGGCACAACCTGCACCCTAAATAAGGAAACTGGACATATCCAGCACAGCAGCTGACCGACACCCTATCAGTCAGAGAAATACATGTCTAATAGGGTGCAGGATCGCGTGTAACAGTTACACAACTCTCGCATCGGCATTTCATACTGTTTATCAGGGTACTTAAAATTCCCTGTGGCAACCACACCCACTCTAGCACCAAGGCACCCTTGAGCTCATCGATGGTCGTTGGAGCTGGTTTCCGAGCTGCAATTGATTGTCCTAGGGTGTCCCATACGTGATCGGTGGGATTAAGGTCAGGGGACATCGCAGGCCACTCAATTCGTTGAACATGCTTCGATTCGAAGTATTCGTACACCAACTGAGCCCTATCGGGACAGGCGTTATCGTCCATAAAACGAAATTTGGTCCATATGCTCCAAGGAAAAGTCTCAGATAGTGTGCAAGAATCTTGTCCCTATACCGCTGACCTGTCAGATTACCTCTATCGAACACATGAAGGTCAGTACGCCCGTCTGCCATGATGCCTGCCCAGAGCATCAGACCACCTCCACCATAGTGGTCCTTTTGAACAATGTTAGAGGGCCGATATCGACTCCCGGCTTCTCTCTAGATGAGAACACGTCTCGAGTCGCTGTTCAGAATGAATCGCGACTCATTACTGAAAATAACTCGCTGCCAACTATCCTCTGTCCAAGACAGGTGTTCCCGGCATAATGCTAAAGGGGCCTTTTTGTGGTTCACAGTCAAAGGGATGCAGACTGCAGGGCGCTTGACCTACAGGCTACCTTCATTATGTCTCTGGGTGACTGGTATCCATGAAATGAATGTTCTTGTTGTATTATACAGGTAACGAGACTGTTGTATCGTTGTCGTGGACCTATCCCTTTTGGCTAGAAGTCTCAAATAACGGTCTTCAGCCGGCGTTGTTGGCCTTTTGCGGCCTTGACCAGGTCGGCGGACTACTGTTCCTGTCTCTGTGAACTGTTTCCACAGAGTGGACACCACTTTTCACGGTACCCCAAGGTCCTTACAACATTTAGCCCTTGATTTGCTCTGCCTCGAGTCTTCTAACTATCTGCCATCTCGTGACATCATCTAGACCATGTGTTCCCAAACTTTTTGACTGACATACCATTAAATTGAAGTTCATACTTCCGCGTACCACCAAGTATCAAACATAATGCAAAAACTGTGAAAGTGGAGTTTCCCATATTTTCTTCGATTTCAATTCACCATTTTAAATAACTTTACTGTATTAAAAATATATATATTTCCATAAAATAGAAAGAAACTTACACATTTGGTACAAAAAAAGAGAAAAATTTCAATCCACAGACTTAAATAAATAATGAATTATGATTTAAATAAAACTTTGACACTGAAATAACCAGTGCAATAAAAAATGCTTTAACTTCTCTTATTCGTACAAGCTCCTCGTACTTTCACGGATTCAGACTTTACCTTCAGATAATACAATTTAAAAGCAATGTTTAAAACAATTTTTTGGCTAATGAAAATTGTTTCATTGATAAATTCTTAAATTAGGTCTTTTTTTTAAATTAAATTTTTTTCCATTATAAATGTAAAAATTACATGTGTTTAATTCTGAAAAACTGGTTGTATAATAAGCAGCGTGTGCGGATTTCAGAGACTTTGCTATAAAAAACATTTCTAGTAACAACAACAACAACAAGAAAAAACTGTTTACAGTCTCTCATTTTTATTCGAAAATTTCCAAAGTGATAAATTTATGCCGTTTTTGATTTTGTAATACAATACTACTGTTTCATTTTACGTATCAGCATTGCACTTGCGCGTACCAGTAGCCAGAGCTTTGCGTACCAGTACTGGTACGCGTACCATAGTTTGAGAACCCCTGATCTAGATGATGACGACTAGCCATACTAACGATGGGTAAACAACAAAATTCAAAAAACAAGGATTGAGTTATGCTACGATGTTTCAAAACACCCTTACGCTACAAGCATCGGCGAGCAAATGAAGTACACACAAACGCAATCATAGCGCCACTGTCTAATGACGGCACAGACCACTACGCGGCAGGTGTGTCCGCGAAGATCTTAACTATTTTCTGATACCCTATTTGCGTATAGGGATAACTTATTTTGTTTTTGTTTTTTAAAAAACCGTTTGTCCCTTTAATTGTTTCCACAAGTGTATTTCCTTTTATTGACGGAAATTGCTGAAGGAGAATTTTGAAATGTGTTGAACATTTCTTGACTTAACTAAATTTTAGCATATACTTTATAGCATATAAAAGTTTCGATAATTAAACCACCCTACTTTAAAGTTGTCTACAGACAAAACTGTTGGACAGAGTTGTGAAATTTTGTGAAGAACATAATAAAAGAATGGAAATTTGTTTAAACGAAAAAAAAAAAATTTCAAAATTCCGCCACCAGATGGCATTTTTAATGAATTACAGATTTAGCACACATTTACGATAGTTTTCATATTGCAACAAAACATGTTCCACATGACGGCCATCATTTTCATCTACCATCTGGAAGCTTAAGCTAGCATGTTCCACAGTTGACCGCAGTGTGTTCCGGGAAATGCTAAAAACATGTAGCGAAAAAAGTTTTTTTCAACATGTTTCGTTGTAATAAAATTTGTAACCTATAGTAAATTTATGCTAAATGTGTAATTCCTTAAAATCTAGCGGCAAATTTTTGAACTATTTCTTTTTGTGTGTGTGTTTAAGCAAATTCCCATTCCTTCATTATGTCCATCACAAAATTTCACAACTTTCTGACCAATAGTTTCGTCTGTAGACAACTGTAAATTAGGGTCATTTAATTATGGACGCCTTGTACATAGATATCTATACATTAGAGGTCTTCACAAAATAATTCGAATATGTTTTCAACTATAGATGGTACTTGCTAAAATTGGGTTTTCAAATGTTATGCGTTTTCCAAATTGATTACTTAGATTTCCTCTTTCTTCTTATTAAACAGGGAAGTTTTGTTACATTTTACCGGATGTGTTGGAAAATGTTTTATAATCTATACTTAATGCATGATTCGTTTCCTTTTATACATATTTCCTTTATAAGAATTGAATAAATGTTTTTGTTGACGAAATTTTTCTTTCTACAATGTAATGTAACGAAATATTCTAAAGAAACTGCTCGGATAATAATTTGTATAGGTGATCGATCACAAGAGTAGTTCAGAGGGCTGAGTGGCGTAACTCTGAATATGTCCCTATTTCGGACACCTTATGTTACAGGATTTTTTTTTGCAAACAAATAACTTTGAACCACACAAATCAACGTGAATCTAAGTCACTGTTTCTTAATAAACGAGTTGCTTGTGCTTAAAAACGTGTTATCAACAAATGAGCGTAAATTAAAAAGAAAACAAAAAGAGCATTTTAAACATAATATCCATTTAACCATAATATATTGCACTTTGGGGTAAAACTAAAATATGTCAACGAAAAGACAGTTTTTCATTTTATGTGGAAAATAAGATTAACATTCAGTTGATTTAATTGTTTTGTTTTTTTTGTATAATGTCAGAAAGCATCTATGACATTTCTCGTGTTTATATGTGTTTATATGTTTTTTCTTTGGTTTTTCATTAACGGTGTCTACGCTGTTCAGGAAGACATTATTTTATTAAATTTCATGGAAACTCACTTAATAATGCTTATCATATACATATAACATTTCATATTGTATAAATACAGACATATATATATATATATATATATATGTCCAAATATTCTATCACAAAATTTTGTAAAATACGTAATCAAACAAAAATTCTTCCTAACCATACTGATTTAATTCTTTCAAATTGTTAATTATTTTTAAAGGTGATTCCAAATAAATTACTGAAGTATTAATATAATATGGAAAATAATTATGTTCCATTTGTTTGCTTTCAGAACTTTAAATTCAAGAAAATATGTTTTCAGAGATATAATAAATATACATCTTTAATTATGTATTTCTAAATCCCGTAAGCAATAAAATATTCTTTTCAGAAGAGATAAGACTCTCTTTTCACTAAAATAATATACAAGGTGCATACATTTTTGATTCTGGAAATACATTTTTAGAGGAGCGATATCTATATAATAAATCTTATTGCTAACATATTTTGTTAACTTTTTCAAACATAGGTTAAAAGTGTTGATAACTTCGTTTTGTTGACTATCTGTCTGACCGTATGTCTGTCAATGTTGTAACTCGCGTATATATACTCAGATTGCTGTATAATTGATATACCTTATTGAGGCTTACCATGCAATGTTCGGTTTTGAAAATGAAGTATGTAGCATTTATAGTTCGTTTAAAAGGTTACTCAAAAAATTCCGTTACATTAAGGTCTATAGTGAAAAATCGTTTGAAATGTATCTTAATGATGTTACAAAATTTAAAACACATTGAATCTGTTATACATCACTGAAATGTATTATAAGATTATTTCTGTAGAATATGGTGCGCACAGCATTTATTGTTCACTCAGAAAATTCGGTTACACTACTGTCTATAAGTGATAATTGCTACAAGTGCGTTTTCAGTTGTGGTATGCGTATTTAAATGTATCTATTTTTTTATTTCTTGGTGATTCTATTGATAAATTCTAGTATAAATTCTATTGATCTGTGGAAACCCATTCGTCTAGGGTTCTGTAGCTGATGCTGCTGTGGACAGTCTCTCATAAGTTTAACCTACTCTAGATCTGATTACCAGCAAGGCTACACTAGATATCGGGCTTGCTCATACATTATTCTGACGTCACAAATGGTAGCTGGCCGCGATAAAAACATACAGCGATTGGCACAAAACGATGAGCGCGCCGCTTTGTACCAATCGCTGGTGGGAGCCAGACACAATTTATAACGTTATGAGAATGGATGAGCAAGCCCGGTATCTAGTATTGGCCTGTTACCAGTGGCAACCCATTCATGCAGTCACTCTAGCTGCTTTGCCTGTGGACAATTCTCAACAGATCGACCTACCCTAGATCTGAAAAAAAACTCACTCTAACATCACATGACAGAGGACTTTTGAGTTTTCGGAGCCCCACTTTGACGGCTATAGTCTTCGATGCGAATTTTTCTGATTTCTGAATCGGAATGGTTTATAAGATGCAAGATCTCTCGAATTGGTGTCATCTATTACTTAATTTATGAATGACAACAGTTTAAGGGATGTTTATTTAAACTGGACTTTGCTTTGTAAATAACAGAGCTCTATTGGGCACTTGATGTCAAGCACACAAGTCAGATGTATGTTCTCAATAAACAAAACAAACAAAGCTCTCTTCAACTAAAAAGGAATTGTTTTAAGTACTTGTTTTACAGTGCAAGCTACAAAATCATTTCGTTTCCTCGATTCTCAATTTTATGTTTATGAGGTTAATAAAAGGTATTCGATTCAACCACGTCATTTTGTTTTTTCTTCGCAAACTCTCTACACGCACCAGAATAATTTGTAGGAATACCGTTGGTGATACTTGCTTTACAAACATGCCCCGCATGGCTTACAGATCATATACGTGGATGCACAAACGAATTTGAGTGCATTTCATTTTATTGACTGAAATTACTGAAGGAGAATTTTCAACTGTGATATGCGTTTCTTACCTGCACTAAATTTTGGCATATTACGTAATATATATACAAATATGCATATCATATACACGGCTTCATAGAAAAATTGGAATACTTTTCCGATTATTAACGGTAATCGCTGAGATTGCTTTTCAAATGCGTTTTCAGTTTCCAAAAATGTTTACTTAGATAGCACTTTCACCTTCTTAAAGTGTTTTGTTTGGCAATGTGTTCAAAACTCTTTCATAATATATGCTGGACGCATAATTTTTCTTTCTTGTTTTAAAAAATACCTTAATATTTTTAATACATTTCTAAAATAGAAATCATTTTAAGTGAATCCTTTTAATAGCGAAATATTTTAAAAACATCTCTAATGTGATTGTTTAAAACACAAATGAATATTTAAAAAACAAAATCCACTATAATTGATATGCCCAATTATGTTTCTTTAATATGGACTGCACTTAGCAATATTTAATTCGGAATCTATTATATTATTGTACTGATAAAAATATACAGTGTGATAAAATGTTTACATAAACATACTTAAAAATGAAACTAAAATAAATTATTTATTTTAAAATGTCATTTATAGGAAACTGCTAGTAGTCTGTTTTATGTTAGCACGTAAACTCCAAGGACAATTTCTCAATGTTTAAAATATATGTTATCGTTTCCGAAACAACATTCTGGCATTTCTCCAACTCATTGTTTTGAAATACACTGATATTTCTCTTTCAAAACATACTTGTATTTTTGTAATAATTGTAACCTTTCATTTATTTTCAGAACAACTGCGTTTGGTTAGTGGATAACATACAATTTGAAAAATCTGTCAGAATTATATACAATAAAATAAAAAGTTAATCATTTCGAAAATATATATTTTGAATTTGTTTGGCAGGCAAAATAAAAGCACGACACATTAATTTATAGCTATCTTTGAATGATTGTTTCTATTATTAAAGTTACAATCGGTAAAAAATAAATAATAAAAATAAAATAAAGAGAGCATCCATACTAACTCTGCTGCAAAACATAGCAGAAAAATGTGACTACTGACAAGTTAAAAAAAGTTTGCTATTTCATAAAAACTTTAAATTTGCTTAGGTGCATGGTGATCCATTTAATGTAGTTGTTCCAAACATTAACATTTGCATTAGTAATACCTACGTAACATCGAATTTTGATATTGTATTTGCAATCTTCGGTCCTATATACCTTAGGATACCAAACAGAAAATCCTTCGGTCAAGTAATTGATGAATTTTGCAGGTTTAAAGTTTTGAATTGCTAATGCAAAATTCATGTTTAATCGTTGGAAATTCAATTGCAATGTGTGTAGTTCATTTTACATAACTTCACAAATATTTGCAGTAATGATCTGTAATTTTATAATCATACATTTGAAGCATCTAGAAACTGATATCTGTTAAAACGTCTATATGTTAGAATCATATTTTTCAAAAATATATATAATTAAATTTATTTTTCGAATAAAATGTTATTTGCATTCTATCAATGTTTTAACAGAAATTGATTTGTAAGAGCATCAAATATGCGAATTCAGCTTATTACGTGTTTGAGTAATTATTAGAAAAATTCTTCATTGCTATCAATTTTACATCGATTAAAAAATAATTTAACATTAGGAGTTACAAACCTTGCGTTATTCATTTAGACTTCTGGATGGTAATAAAAAAGTTTGTCGATATATACGGCTCAAGCGATTCATTTAAGGAATGAAAGTTAAAATTAAAATTTAAATTTTTCAATGACTGTTGTCATGAAAAGGATGTTCAAACTGTTCATGTACAAATAAAACTGTAACTTTTCACAAACAAACGAGGAAGGCAGTGCGGATAACAAATGAGCACAGAAAGATGACATGAAGCCAAAATAGTTTATTCAAATTAGAAATTTTTCATGGAGACGTTATTATAGACGATGGCGGATTGCATTTCGAAGATTGTGGCCAGCAATGATGCCTGTATTTTGACATGAAGAATTTGCAGAATATCACGTTAAATGATATTTCTTATGTCTGTTGCGTATTCGGCATGTATATCTGAAATTGGTCATCCTTCCCCCCCCCCTGTATATCTGGAAAAAAACTAAAGCGAAAGCTAGGTTCCCGGGACGGTCATCCCTTTTTATCCGCTTATATATCTGAAATTTGTAAAATCCATTTACAGAAATCCTATGGAGTGGGTTTACGTTACCATGGGGATAGAGGAATAGCTGTAAATCATAAGGCCGCCACAGTACTATAAGTTGTCATTTGTTGTGTTAAGTGTACTGCTCCAACGCGATTTATGATTTTTCACTGCTTTGATCAATTTGTGATGGAGAAACCTGGTTGTTTCCTTTTGAAATTAATTTTCAAATTTTGTTGAACTGAATTTTAATGAAACTGTGAAACATTGCATTCATTGCATTCACGATGTATAGCTAAAATATCTATGTCGTGAGTTTTACGAGACCATTAATCGTCAAAATATCTATATGATAATCCTCGGTATCTAGTTGAATTTTTGATAAATGCAACCGGAAAACTTTTCTATACATTGAGAGGTGGTCTGTCTTTAATAGAAAAGTCTTCAGAAAGCGATGTTTTGCATAAATAAGTAGTTACGAAGAGCAGAAGAATAACTTATTTTTTTTATCAGATTTAAACGTTACATAACATTACGTGATAAGTTTTAAACCACTTTTCGTGTGCACTAAAATTCAGACACTAATTGAATACTATCAAATTTTGATTTTATCTCACAAACTGATGTCAGAGACTATATTTTTTTTATACATAATATGCATTTACAACCCAATAATTTTATTTTATGTCTTATTACAATCTATTTGAAAATGTGAATTCAAAGTGTTAAGCAAAGTATTAAGAAATTTAATCCAAAACCCTTTAAATATAGCTTCATAAGAATCCCTAATTCATTTACATTTCCAAATAATTTTCTCTTTACAAAACTATAGTTAGTCTCATTCAAGAGTGACTCAATTTATAACTTTGTTTTCTTTTTAAATCCTTCCAGTTTATCCTACCATCAAAACAGTTTATGTGTTTCCCAGAATTGTGAGACATTTATCAGTAATGCTTTAAACACATCTTGGATTACAGCACGGCACGGGCCAATATATCCAGGTCCGGCTTTGTCTGGACCATGCAAAAAATTTATTGGCCCGACCCGGCGAGGTACAATAATGTAAAAATACTGCCCGAGCCAGGTTGGCCTCTTATGAAATCTTTTAATAATTGTGATAATGTGATAGATGTTGATGTAAGATGTTGAAGTGTGTGATGTAAGATGTGATAATGTGAAGTAAGTGTTAATCTAAGCTATGATGCCTTACCATAGGTGGGATGGTAAAACTAGGCTGCGCCGCCAGCGCTTGAGGAGCGCCCGGCGCGTTTTCGATCACCGAACCCAAGTCCTGAGGGACTTTTAACACGCACGACCGGATTTGGCTCCCCGGCCAGGTGGGATGGCCTAGGTGGGATAGTAACCCGCCTTATCAGCAAAGTTGACAAAAAGCAGATTGCCAGGACGAGGGAGGAGCGATAGTGGGCATGCCGATCATGGAGGAGGAGCTAAGACGAATAGTTTCAGATATCGATACGGTGATGGAGCAAGTGTCCAGTATGTATGACTGACATCATAAGAAACTTGCGATGTCCCAAAGTGGATGAAAGCAGCACCAATTAATATTATGAAATCTAAAAAATTGACTCGGGCTCGACCCGTGCATAAACTTTATTGACCTGGCCCGTTATTTATTTTCAGAGCTCGGACACGGACGGATCTGGAGCAGACTGAACCAAATTCTACAATACATGCAAATATTTCTGAAGAAACATTGTTCAACAATTAAAGTTCTTCTAAAATCAGACTTGATTATGATTAGAATTTATCTGCATATAATATGTCCGCAATTCATGAATATGAAATGACAATAGTATTAACTAGGACTTCCCTCAAAGGGATTAGTCTGAGTGATATTGCTGAGAACATAGGGTTAACAATTACAATATAAAGAAAAAGAGCAAATTAAATGATAGAATTACAAAATATCATATATAAATTCATATACACTGTTAAAAAAATAGAAAAGAAGTACCGTTCGTCAGATGTGTTATCATATTTTTTTTTAACATGTGGCAAAGGATCTCATTTTCTTAAGCGCGTATTGCACAAAACTTAAAAAAAAAAAAAAAAAAAAAAAAAAAAAAAAAAAAAAAAAAAAAAAAACGCCGGATCTTTTAAAACGCCAAGCTTTTTAAAGTTACGTAATTGGATTTGCAGCCAATAGATTATTCTATCAAGCGTGGCTTAACGCAAATTTAATTTCATTGTTGCACCTTTTTTGTGTGTGAATTTAAAATTTTTCTTCCTTGATTATATATCTATTATTTGTATAACTGTTTATAAAAACTCTTACACTTCAAATCACATTGATAGCATGTTTTGCTACAAACCAGATTGCAAAACTATAGTCTAAATTACTATTAAAGTATAGAAAAAATCTTTCGATGACTTCTGTAAAATAACTTTTACATTAAATCTCCATATCGGCAAAATTGAAAATTATATATATTACAAAGTTAAGCTTAACAGATTCTTCTTGATTATTCTATAGGAGGCTCTGCCCCCTGCGCCTTTAATGCGCCTTTACAGCGCCAATCCGCAGACTTTTCTTTTGCCTGTCTGTCTGTCTCTCCACAATCTGTCTGTTTCCCTATCCGTTTTTCTGCCCGTCTCTCTAACTGATTGTCTATCTCTCTACACGTCTCGCTACATGTCTCTTTCTCTACCGGTCTCGCTACCCGTCTCTATATTCCTCTACCAGTCTCGCTACCCACCAATCTATTTCTCTAACCGTCTGTCTATCCGTCTAACTACTTGTATGTCTAGCCGTGTCTCTATCCACTTCGCTACCCATTTGTCTATCTGTCTCTCTACCCGTCTGGCTATACGCCTCACTACCCATCTTCTTACCCATCTCCGTACCCATCTACTGTCTCTCTACTCGTCTGTATACCCGTCTCACTATCCGTCTGTTTTTGTACCCGACTCTTCACCCGTCTCGATATCAATCTCATTACCCGTCAGTCAACTCGTCTCTGTACTCATCTCTCTACTGGTCTCTTTATCTACCACGCTACGCGTCTCACAACCTTTCTCGCTACATTCCAGTCTACCGGTGTCGCTACCCGTCTCGAGACCCATCTCGCTACCCCTCTGTCAACCCTCTTTTTACCTTTCTCTCTAGCCGTCTGTCTATTCGTTTCGCTACCTGTCAGTCTACCTATGTCGCTACTCGTCTCACTACCCATCTCACTACCCGTCTGTCTACCCGTTTGTTTACTCGTCTTTCTACCTCTCGCCACCTCTTCCCAATATTTAAACAGTTCATTTATTATACAGAAGCCGTTTATCAGTTATTAAATGCAAACAGAAGTAATTTATCTAATAAGTGTAATCAGATGCATTTTTTAAAAATGCATACATAAACCTGAATAATAATTCATCAGTTTTGTGTTCATAGTTGTTTATATCCTTTGACAGTAAATCTCAACTTCTTAAACCTGAATTGTCTCAAGCTTTTTAAAAAAAACACAAGGTCTGTATAACTGCAAAGTACCCTGAGGGCTTATTAGCTACATGTTATTAAGTTTCGTTATCACGTTTGCAGCCAATTGCTTATGTCAGAAAGCGTGGCTTAACGCCATTTTAAATTCATTACTGTGACTTTCTTTTCTTTTCTTTTCTTTTTTTTTGGGTGGGGGGTAGGGGGGAAGGGTTTCAAATATATACATTTAACTTAAAAATTTTGCCTCCATGCCATTATTGTTGTTTGTATTATTAACTAATACCTTGTAGACAGAGCTTCATTTGAAACAAATGTAAAAGACTTCTTCTGCAGTTTTTTTGTAGGAGAAACTTTCGTAATTGGGCCCAAAGCCAATCGGAGTATTTAATATCATTATTGTAACTCTTATAGAGTTAAAACAATATTGTTGCTAGCTTTACTCTTGTTTGAGACCAACCTTGCATGTGTATCTGAATGGGAAAAAGTTTCGTATCGTATGTCGGTTGGCGAAAAAAATTTTAAATGGTGCCAAAAGGTAGTTTTACCAACTTACAAATTTTTTCAAGAGAGCGGTAAAACATGTTTTTCAAATATTTACAAACATACGTTTATTAAAGCATGTTTTTGCGCCATCTTAAAAATTTAAGCACGATGCTAAAATGAAATTTTATCGCCATATTCGATATTTTAATAAGTAATGAAAACACATAAACAAACTTATATAACAAACCTAAGAGACATTTTTGTGATAAATAATTGTTATTGTCAGGGGGTTAAATTGTAAACAATTAATAAACGGCTAGTAAATAATAAATAGCATTTAAAATCTAAGGTACTTTTCGGTTAGCCGAGCGCCAGTGAAAAGTATATATCTATATATACATATATATATATATATGTATACATACACACATATATGTATGTGTATATATATATGTATATATACATACATGCATATATAAATGTGTGTATGTATAGATATATGTATATATATGTATACATAGATATATAAATTTCACTGGCGCCCGGCTAACCGAAAAGTACCAAATCTAAAAATGGAGAAGTGGTCCGTATAAAAATTAAGCGCTTGATATATGTAAATCTTTTTTTATTTTTTAATATTTCCGAATGCACAGATAAAAAGGTAAAAATCTCTTTTCCAAATGCCAAATAGAAAATATACAAAATAGAAAAATATCTGCTAAAAAATATATTTACATAATACTACATCTGCAAAAAAATAAGATTTACAAAAAGTAAGCCAAATCCTTCAGATCCCAACAATCACATCGAAAAACTTATCACCAAAAAAGAACTCGCCAAATCTTACGGCACAGGAGATGGATTTTTCCCTCTGAATGCAGAATATTAGTTTTTTTCTTGTACGATGGGTGATTATAACTGTTTCATTTCACATACTACATACCGTTTGATATATTGGTACTTTTATGTTATCCTGGCGCAGTTCGTAAATCGCCAAATATTGTTCCTATAACATTTTCATATTGAATTCATTTCATTTAAATATAAACCTTTCACTCATTTGATTTAAAATACATGCCTTTCATTAATACCATTTAAAATGCTAAAAAGAGAAAAAAAAAAGAAATAATGCCATAAATCGAAACCTTTTATTTAAACACCAAAGAATTTTTTTTTATTATTTACACATGAAATAAAAAAAGCTGCTATTGCTGAGCTTTGCGCCAAATCTCTAATACCAAGTCTACTAAGTTATTTTGGGGGTTTTCTTTCAAAGAGAAAAAAATCCAGATTAATTTTCGATTTCTACTCAATTGAAATATATGTTATTGTGCTGAATATTAGTGCGTACATATTTTTTTTGCTCCTTGTACTCCATGAACTTTTCAATTCCGATTGTCTACGAAAATCTCGCGCCGGTGAAAATGACGTACCACAAAATTTCGTGACGTATGTACTTTAATTGTGCTTTTTTATCTATTTTTTTAATATAATTTCCAAACGGTTTAGCATTTATTCTTGGTAATAAATAGACGTCGTTGTCACCTTTATAGGTACCTGCTGTAAAAATTTGAACGAAATCCGTTAAATATTTTTTGAGTTATGCTTGACGAAAGGTTTTAATATCCATCGTAGCTATATATGGGGCAAAGTAATACTGCGCTGTGTATGAGTCTTCGTTGCACTCAGACAATTACTAGTAACATTCTAACATGTATAAACACGCATTAAAAATTGAATTGTAGAATTTTATTACAATAAAAATTCAGTCAGAAAATCAATGTATTTGATGACGAAAAAAATGGTTAAAAACAATGTTAACTTTAAAGATCTACAGAGAAAAAAACATATTTAAAAATATATTTCTCTTTAATTTATTAAACCAAATGTACATCATTAGAATATTACATGGATGTTCATCAATTGTTTTCATGTTTCTAATTACAAGTTTTTAAAGTAAAAGTAAATAAGAAAATGAAATGTCAGTCCAATACGGTCTGTGGGGAGAGAATGAAATTTAGGTTCGACTCGGCCCGTAAAGAATGAAGACCTGGCCCTGCCCGACCGTAAAGAGTAAACACATGCCCGGCCTTCCACGACTGGACCCGCGTCTAATGAAAGAAAATCAGCTGAGGATTTGAACCATTCCCGGTCCTGTGGAGATAGCTATACAGAATACGCCAGTTTTATTAGCCAACTATCCTTACCCAACTTTTCTCCCAAAGCAAATATTTTTTCATCCATGGAGATTCTGCATTACTTTCTCAATTGAAACAGCTTATTAAGGTGTCACTACTACCGGAGTGTGGCTCTCCCTTGTAAGTAAAGAAATATATGGGTAGTACAAATAGTATACAGACTCACTGTGTCATCACGCAAGATTTCAGACGGTTGTCTCTTTTCAGGTCGACGAAATCTGAGTTGAGATTTTACTCCCAATTATATCTTTAAAAAAATTGTAACTTACAAAATACTAATCCTTCTGCGGAGCACTAGCAATTGTTTCGAGGAGCATTAACAAAGGGGCCAAAAGACGTTCGGATCGCAGGTTTGTCTAAGACGATGCCGGCTACGGGAAGACCAAAGATAGAAGAATACCTGGAAGTAATAATTAGTTGCCAGCTCTAAAAAAATTTTTTTTTAATTATGCAAATACAATTACACGTACTTAAAATGCTTAGTTGACGGGATTTGCAATATATATTTTTTATTTTAGGTGGCGGTGAGGAGGGGGTAGGGCTTTAGAAATTTTATAAAATCTGGTATCCTGCAAAAAATTCTATTTGCCAGTAAAAAATAAATACCTGCCTCCCTCCCTCATCATTTATATTCAAAAAGCTAAAAAAGTTTTTTATTATGAATTAATTTAGAAGAAATAATTACAAACATAGTTTATTATTATTAGTCAGATAATTTAGAAAGATAATGTAAAATAAGTTTTCTAATGAAACATTAGAATTACGTATCTCTGGGGAAAAAATTAAGAAGAAATACTGAAAAGACTGAACTAACGGACATGTTTGGGAAATGTTGATTTCCGTATGCTTCAAATGTCAAGACAGTTAAAAGCTACAAAATATACATCCGATGATGGGGGCATCGATGAAATAGGAAAATATTTTTTGCTTATTTTCTGATCGAAGTCAGTCAAATAATTCTGATTTAATTATTTTAAAATTTGCATTTGATGAACTTATTTTTGCCAAATTAAAAATAAAAGTAAAAAATATTTTTTTGTTTCTAGGTCTAAAAACTTGGTCGCCAGATAGAAAAACCTGATCGCCAGTGGCAACCTTGTGACCTCATTTGTTAAGCCCTGGCAGGGGGATTTTGCGGCTAATTACTAAGGCTATTTTCTACCTTCGGTCTTCTAATAAATAGCATTTTGCTAGGCAAATCGTTAACCGTAACATCTATTGATCTCTTTGTATGTGCTATGCAGTGCATAGTTTGAGAACCTCTGCCTTAAACATACTTAATATGAAACTGTTATAAATATAAAAATTACACTCAGTTTAATCTATTTACTTTCTGGGATATAGTTTATTGGTGTCGTTTTATAGTCCGGTGATATAGTTCGGACGAAAATTAATATTTTCGTCTATTTATTTATGCTTTATTTGCAAAAGGCCTCGTACAATTTCCAAACAAAATTAAACCAAATTTATACTCCAAAACCTTTTGCTATGACTTTTTAAAATAAAAAAAAACACTGACACATATTACACATATTTTATTTTACTTTTTGCAATAAAAATAATCGCCTACTTCGAAATAATTTATTTTTATTTCTAAGCTGTCATGGAGAAATAAGGAAGCAAACATTCTTTGTTTTTTCTTAAACACACATTTGTAAGTGTCATCTAAGATTAATGACTTTCTTTTTGACATAAACCTATATTACTGGATTTTTTCTCTTTTTAGAAACGAATAAAGTAGATATTAGACATACGAAATCTTCCATTTTTTTAAAAACCTATACTAGGCAAAATATATTGAATCGGGTATCTTTGAACAATTCGTATGGATAGCTACGTATTGAAAAATGTGTAAAAATTCAGTTGAAATGAAAAAATATCCATGCTGATGAAATCTCATTTTATGTTTAATTCATCTTATTTTAAATTGAAATTAATTTGTTTAGACAAAGTTTCGCAGAATTATTTCATTTAAAGTGATATTTATGGTACAAAATATGCAGACATTTGAATAGGAAGTATACGGAATAAAAATACTTCACGATGTTATAAAGCAAATTAGAAATAATAATAATAATAATTTGTTAGAGAAGTTATACATATATTTATGACATTTTAATTCCATTGTAAATATCACGCTGATTACAATAAACTACGAGTATAATATGTTTGATGTCTCATTATTACCGCTAGAAATCAAACAATATTATGGAATGGGAAAAATAAACACTGTTTAATATTCCTGTGTTGTTATGCATTGCATTCCTCTATAATTTATTTTACGCAAGTAAGTAACAGGAAAATATACGTTTTTTATCATACATGCATACTTACAAATGTATTTCAATATAAATTTCCACTTGAATACAGGTAAAGCTTCTGGTGTCCGATATATACATTATTTAATTTACAAAATTCAATGACAAAAATAATCAAAACAAATAATCTATTTATCGATTTTGTGCATATTGTATAAAGCATTGAGAAATATAAATGTTTTTGTTTTTTAATATAGGGAACTATGTGTGGGAATTTAACCCCCGCTCACCTTGGCGCGACATGATAAATTGAAAAACATGACAATTACATTTTGTATATATTTTCATTACAGTGACAGAAAAATAGTACACATAATAAATGTTTTTTTTTTCATTTTTCACGTTTTTATCCCATAATTGCATATAATCATGAATATATTTTTTTATATCTTTTGAAAATCGTTTGAATGCTTTACCAGCCTCTGAAACTAGCCATCTTTAAAAAAAATATCCTGCAGCTACAAAAATTTTTGTTTTTTTAATTTTTTTTTCAATTTAAGATTTTGTTTAATTCCATATAGTTATGAAATTTTAATTCCATTGAAAATAACACACTGATTCCAATGAACTCCGGGTATAATATGTTTGATGTCTCATTATTCCCGATAGAAACCAAAGAATATTATGGAATGAGAAAAAAAAAATCACTTTCATATTCATGTGTTGTCATTCATGCATTCCTTTATAATATATTTTACGCAAATATGTAATAGGAAATTATACGTGTTTTATTTCATGCATACAAATGCATACATACAAATGTAGAGATGTATACATACAAATGTATTTGAGTATAATTTTCCACTTGAATTCAGGAGCTTCTGGTGTCAAAAATATAAATAGTTATGTTACAAAATTCAATGGCAGAAATACTTAAAAAAATAATGTATTCATGTATTTTGTTCTCATTGAATAAAGCATCAAGAAATTTAAAAGTTATTTTTTTTCATATAGGGAACTTTGTGTGGACATTTAACCCCTTGGCGCGACATGATAAATTGAAAAACATCACAGTGACATTTTGTAATTGTAATTTTGTATAGATATTTTTTATTACAGAAAAATAGTACGCATAAGAAATGCTTTTTTTCATTTTTCAGTATCATAGGGTTGCATATAATCATGAATAGTTTTTTATATATTTTTTTAGATCCACACACACGATCTCCAAAAGATGTAAAACCAGCCTCCAGCTTTACCAGCTTTACCATCATCTGAAACTAGCCACCTTTTAAAAATCATCCCGCAGTTTCAAGAATTTTTTTTTCTCGAGTTTTTTTTAGCTGAAGATTTTGTTTAATTCATTAGAAATTTTAGTTGTGTACTCTGTTTTGTAGTATCTTTCAGTGGAAATATTCCAAGAGTATTTATTTGCATGTCGTTATAAATTATAAATTGAAGATTCACTTTTTCATTTAAAAAATCTAATTGTGTGTAATGATTAGTATATTTTTCTGTGGAAATATTTAATAAATATATATATATATATTTTAATCAAGTTAATAACTACATTTTAGCATTTCTAAAATTTGTTGCAAATATTATTTTATAACATGTGATCTACAATAGTTTTCTAAGTACATAAAAATTGAGTTTATTTTAATTAAATAGTAAATATGATAGATACCTGGATGTTTTTCTGCACAGTTATATATTAAATTTATTTTCTGTTGTTCTATAATTATGAGTAATTAAATATAATAATTCAATTATTATAATAATATTTTTAGTGTATTGCTTATTTTTTTTTTTAATATGAGGTTTTATAGTATCAAATCTTTCTGCATACATCTGCGAAACGAGTGGAGTAAATACTGCAGCAACTGAACATGTTCATGGGATAAAAAAGTTGAACGGTTATGCATGCACTTACAATTGTTTCTATTTTTTAAATATACTACACAATAACAAAATTGCATATTTTCCCTTAACATTCTAAAAATGAAAAAAATAATTAATAGTGGCATAAAACGAAATAGTATCTAGACTATAATTAAAGAACTATATGTTTCAATTAAAACTATTCTACAAAAAAGAAGGAGTAAAGGAAAAAAGACATAAAGGCACCATCACAGGGAAAAAATAGTCGTTTTGGGCCACCGTAATACGTACCATCAGGGATATGCATAATATAAAATATGAAAATGAAACATGGGTAAACTATTTATAAAATGCATTGCAATTCGAATAAAATCGTGACTTGATGACGTCATGAACTCTAAATGCTCTATTACTGAATTGCGCAAAAGAAACATCCTTATAACTCCAAAAATGATAATCCTATTAACTAACGGTTTATTTCGTCTGATTAAGCCTCTCATTTTATTTAAAATATATGTTGGAATTAAAATTTGGATGAAATAAAATGTCATGAAAAATCGAAGATTGTGGAAAATATCATTACAAATATCTCGGAAATAACTATCTGATCGACTTCATTCTTTATGCAAAATTTATGTTTTTTTATTGTCTTTTATATTCACTCCTTAAAATAAAGGATTTCGAAATTTTTTATCTACCTTTTATCAGAACGGATATTTCAAGAGTCCGAAATAAACAGTTCCCGATAATCGAGGTTACTGAAATTCAATAAGCTTCATCGCATTATTACATACTAAGTACACACCAAATTTTTAGTCTCTATCTCAATTTGTTCGGGAGATAGAGCGTTTACAGACACACAGACAGACGGATGGCAATTTGTTTTTTCTAAAAATATGTTTTTCGGAATCTCCAGAGCCCGAAGCGTGTAAATCTGTCAAAAAAAGTTTTCTCGAATTTTATAACGATTACAAGACTTACCCTATACTACGTATGAAGTGTGAATAACAAGCGCAATCTTTGAGTAAAATAGACTATTTCGTCATTCGTTTCACGAAACAGAAAATAAAAACGTCGAAAGAAGAAAAAAAGAATCACATGATTACATAGAAAAATTAGTCGTTGGGGTCCACCGTAATACTTACCCATCATTGGATATGCATAGTATAAAGTAGGAAAATAAACCATGTGTAAACTATTTATAAAATGCATTGCAATTCGAATAAAATCGTGGCTTGATGACGTCCTAAAGTTTAAATGTTCTATTACTGAATTGCGTAAAATAAACATACTTATACCTCCAAAATTGATAATCCTATTAACTAACGGTTTACTGCGTCGGATGTTATTTCCAATGAAAATATATCTTTGAATTGAAATTTGAATGAAATATAGGGTCATGAAAACTCGTAGAGTGTGAAAAATATGATTACACATATCTCGGCAACGTATTTTACGATCGAATTCATTCTTTATGCAAAATTTGTTTTTTATTGTCTTTTATATTCACTCCTTAAAATAAACAATTTCGAAAAATTTTATATACCTTTTATCAGAACGAATATTTCGAGAGTCCGAAAAAAATAGTTCCGGATAATCGAGGTTACTGAAATTCAATAAGATTCTTCCCATTATTACATATTAATTACATTTCAAATTTCAAGTCTCTATCTCAATTTGTTCGGGAGATAGAGCGTTTACAAACACACACACACACACACACAGACAAACGGACGGCATTTTTTTTTTTCTAAAAATACGTTTTTCGTAATCTCCACTGTCTGAAACGTGTAAATCCGTCAATTTTTTGTTTCAAAACGATTACAAGACTTACCCTATACTACGTATGATGGGTAAATAATAAGAGCAATAAATTAAATAGATTTTTTGGCCACTCATTTCAAGGAACAGAAAAAAAAGAAGGAAAAAATAATAGGACACAAAAAATAAAGAAATAAGTAAAAGAACGCACGATTACATAGAAGAAAAAAGGATAAGACACGAATACACAGAAAAACTAGTCGTTGGGGGCCACCGTAATACTTACCCACCATGGATATGCATAATATAAAATATGGAATTAAAACATGTGTAAACTATTTATAAAATGCACTGCAATTCGAATAAAATCATGGCTTGATGACGTCCTAAACCTTAAATGTTCTATTACTCCAAAATTGATAATCATATTAACTAATAGTTTACTGCGTTGGATTAAGCGTCTCATTTCCAATTAAAATATATCTTTGAATTGAAATTTGAATGAAATACAGGGTCAGGAAAAATCGAAGAATGTAGAAAATATGATTACAAATATATCGGCAAGTAATTATCCAATAGACTTCATTCTTTATGCAAAATTTATGTTTTTTTATTGTATTTTATATTCCCTCCTTAAAACAAACAATTTCGAAAATTTTTATACACTTTGTATCAGAACGTTCATCTCGAGAGCCCGAAAAAAAAATAATTCCGGATAATCGAGGTTACTGAAATTTAATAAGCTTCTTCCCATTATTACATACCAAATTTCAAGTCTCTATCTAAATTTTTTCGGGAGATAGAGCGTTTACAGACACACAGACGTACAGACAGACAGACGGACGGCATTTTTTTTTTCTAAAAATATGTTTTTCGAAATCTCCAGTGTCTGAAACGTGTAAATCCGTCAATAATTTTTTTTCGATTTTCAAAACGATTACAAGACTTACACTATACTACGTATGATGGGTAAGTAATCAGAGCAATTATTGAGTTAAATAGAGTATTTGGCTATTTGTTTCCAGGAATAGAAAAAAATAATGAACTGAAAATGGAAGAAAGACACGATTACAGGGGAGAAAGAGCAATAATTGAATTAAATTCCGTATTTGGTCGTTCGTGTTCAGAAATAGAAGAAAAACAAAGAAAATAACGCACGATTACAGAGAAAAATAAGAGAAATGATTGAGTTAAATATATATTTGGCCATTCGTTTCCAGAAATAGAAAAAACAAACATGGGAAAAAAGAAGAAAGACACAATTACAAGGAAAGATAAGAGAAATATAGAGTTAGAGTATTTGGTCATCCATACTCAGAAACCGAAGAAATACAAATTAAGAATAAAAACAACGCACGATTATAGGGAAAAATAAGAGCAATGATTGTGTTAAATAGAATATTGGTCATTCTTTTCCAGAAACAGATAAAAAATATCGTAACTTATAGACGTTTTCCGAGGATTGGTATTAAAAAAGGGAGGGGGTATAACAAAATCGGCTTTTTTCAAAGAAAGAGACAAGCGGACGGCGTGTCAACGATCTCGGCTTCTTTTCAATCTACCTTTATCACATGGCAGTTTGACAATTGGTGTAACACAGCAAACCTTCATCATGTGGCAACTATGTGGGATTACCATCTGTTTAGATGGATGTAGTTCTGCTTACTCGTTGTGTAATGTTCTCAAAAAGGATAAATCTTAAATTGGAATGTAATTTTCGTTTTCAGCAATCACTATAATTAGATCTTTGCTGCGCTTCTTGCACACGAAAAAAATATATCATAACAGGTAGTAGCTACTCACTGTACATGTGTTTCTAATGCAAATATATTTCCTTATATCGATGATCGCTATAACTTAATACCACATAACGGATCAAAGGAACACCGAGTCCGACTTAGTCGATGGATATGGATTTCCAAACGCATGGATTTCAAAAGGCGGTGTAATTTATTTATATAAAACAAAAACAACAACAATAAAAAATTAATCACACCAAATTTGCGTACAACTTCCTAATTTGCTCTTTATTCAACTTAACTTCTTCCAAAATCTAGGGCGGAATTACTTAATAGGAGTAGGTAATTTCCTGGAGATCCCATGACCTGAGAATTTCGAACATGTCTGATTCCTAAAATAATAAATATATTTTATCATTAACTTATTTCTGTTAATAGTAGTATTACGTATGTATATGCACAAAACGTTACGATATCTACTTGCATGAATGGTGCTACTTTTTAAATCGATCATTTTCATGTCATTCTGTATTCTAAGCATACTAAAACCATACTAAAATACACCTTCCAAAATGCTTCGCAATTAAATTAATGAACGGGTTTTTTTAACAGTTTATATAAATATATATATTAATTAAAACCCTTGTAAGTCAAAATCTGGTTTTAAGATTCGGTAATACCACATTTTTCGAAGCGCAAGAATCTAATACCAATTTGCGATATGCAATCTGAAAACTTTGGGTTCATATCATTTTTGAATATTTATATATTTAACCCATGCAGGCTTTAAATGTACAGTCGTGGAAAAAGGGATTTTTCCAAGTCAGGTATAATGGTAACAATAGATTAGTACTAACGTCTGCTAATAATACTTTATTTAATTTTGCTTAAGAGGACGCCTAGATATAAAATTTGTATAAAATGTTGAAATTACTAACACCTAATTCCGACATAATGTTTGGATTCTTTGAACATTGTTATACTACGATACCAAACGAGAAGTCAAATAGTTTAAGGATTACGTAAGTTTAAAAGATGACACTTTTAATGTTAAATTCAATTTAATCGTTACTAAATGCATAGTTTTTTTTCTTTCTTTTTTTTTTCTGTGGTATAGTTTGAAAACTATTTGACGGAAAAAGTTGTAATTCAGGAATCGCATTTTTAAAGCTCCGATCAAGTAGAAATCGATTTATGTAAAAAAAAAATCACATATTCTATTTTTTTTTTCAAAAATTAATTTTAAAAGATATATTTTTGAAAATAATTTTCCAATAAAAAAAAAGAATAGTAAGATATGATTATTTTAAAAGAAATCAATTTCCCGAGGTTTCAAATATCTGAATCTAAAATTACAGTTTTTACCGCAGAGTAGTGTTACAGTTGTGCTAAAAAAGTAGCTGCACGTCAGTATGTTTCGTTGCGATTAAACATAAATTTTATATTGAGAGCTCAATATTTTAAACTTGTATAACGCTTAAGCTACGTGATCAACTGGCTTCCTGATGTTTATCAGAATGTTTTGTTTATCGACGAATCCAAATATGAGGATAAATTAGGTGTTAGTATTGAAAATTTCTGTTTGATACTATTCCTATATGTAGACGACCCTCTAAGAAAAATTTAAGGATAGCATTAATTGGTAAACGTTCTTACTGATCGATTGGTCCAAGTTACATTTTACACGAGGATTTTAGCCAAAGTTAGAACGAATGTATCATTTTAGGTGTCTTTCAATACAAAAAAGTATAAAGCTACCTATTGCAGCCGTTCGAAGGACAGTAATTTCAGAAAATTTTGATATATTTTCGCCGATCATGACCCCCAGACCCCAAAACCACTCTTCGTTCAAATGTTGTTATATATATATATATATATATATATATATATATATGTACATACATGATCTATGTCATACGATAACACTCGTGTTTATAAATATTTTTGGATGAAACGCATTGCGTGTATTAAGCTCACCAATGTCTCGACCGAGTTCGCTGATCAGCTTGGTTCGCCATTTTGAAACAAAATGTCGGCCACTAAAATATTTAAAACTAAAATAAATATGCAAAAATTAAAAATTCTAATTTATTTTTTGCTTAAGTGTTAGGCCTTGATACAAGGATTCCGGAGCATTTTTTGTTTTACATCTAACTTAAAAAATGGCTGAGATACAGCCGTTTGAAATTCTAGGGTGGCAGACATTTTGAAACAAGATGGCACATTACAAAAATCCAACGATTAATTTACGAGTTTTAGTGAACGCGATTTCTCGTAAATTATTATTTTTCATTGTTGTAATCATTTTCCCAATCATACGCATAAAACTATATATTCATATCCGTTAGCGTCAATTTTTAGCCAAACTTGGCGACACTTTGCGAAATATCGCCAAAATTGGCGACCAAAAAAAAGTTTTCATAAATGAAGCCAACATGGCTATAGTTGACTAATTTGGCAAATTTCTTATTTAAATTCAGTACAACGAATCTTATGTAATCGGGTTCTTTGCATTTTAGATTGCTGTTTCGAGTAACTTTAGCTAAAATTTTAATACGAAGATATAGGGAAGCTACCTTTTCCTCCCGGTACAGGGCGGAAGGACTTTTTTTAAAGACGGTACATGAAATGGTTTTTTTCTTTTATTCACCTCCCAGAATATGAAAATAATATTTATCATAAGAAGTTTTTGCTTTTTTGACCTTTATTAAATCTAAGCAAAAGCATAACATAGAAAAAATAATGTATGTTCTTTCTTATTAAATAATTTTCATTTTATGTAATAAAGATACTCCTATTTATTAAGCTAGTATTAAAGTGATAATTTTTTAAATTAAATTTAAAATACTAATCTAAAGACTTAACAACAAGGAAAAATACAAATCTACATATGAGCCCACACACACAACGCTTCTAATCTCAGTTACACTTTATAATGTTAGACCAAAATTGATATGATATGAATGTTTTTCCCTCTCAAATTAGTCGTAAACATACTTAAATAAAGGTTGTTAAAGATACCAAAAGTTTTGCAATAACGAAAATGTACTGGTGTTTGATCGTAGATTAGGAATCCTTTGATTAATTCAGACTATCAATTCTCAATTGTAATTCTTTATTTGTGCTTTACATAAATAAAATATATTTGTACCTTCTCACCGCCATGACCTGATATATCCGTTCACTATGCTGTTGGTTTCACTGCAATAATAGCATTGTTTGAATTCATAAATTTCTACAAATATAATGCAGTTTTAAAATATTGAGTAATGATTTATACTCTCAATTACTCTAATTACGTTTTTTAGATAAAGTTCGAAAATCCATCTTTTTTTTAGCATTTAAAAAGAAATACAGAGAAAACAACATTACAAATTTGCCCTTTTGCTCGGCGGTCAGCGGGTTATTGTAAAACTAATAAAATAATTGTCAATATTGTACGAAAAAATTAATCTTGAAAAACTAGTTTTACCACATTTTAAAATTTCAGTCTCCATATTTATGAGTCTACATTTTTTCTTTATACTGTTTATTGCGTTGCATATGAATTATACCTGAAACAAGAAAAAAAATAATTCTAAAATTTGAAATTTCAAAATTTACAAAAAATTATCAATATGTTTTGTTAAAACTTAAAGACAAGTCGGATATACCAATCTCAAAACTTTCTTCTACCTCATAAATGTTAATACTTTAAAATTCGCTATCACATTGACAATAAAATCAATATTTCTCGTCATTCTGTTGAACGTCAACTGCTTGCGAATCGTTGGGCTGCCGGGATACAGAGCACCTTTCGTTGCATGAGCAGCCAATGTACAACAAATCTACGAAATGTTTTCTGGCCCGTACAGGCAGGAAAAGATAGCCGTCCTGTTAATTAGTTATTTATTTTAGCTAACTGTACTGAATAACATGAAGCGAAAATGACCGATTACAGAAGATTCATTTCTAGTCCTCGTCAATATTGAATATGAATGAGAATGTCGCCAAATTAGTCAGCTACAGTCAAATTGGCTTCATTTACGGCCACCTGTTTTTGTCGAAAATTTGGGCGGTATTTCGCAAAGTCTTGCCAAGCTTGACGAGAATTTGAAGCTGGCAAATATGATTATATAGTGTTAAGCATATAACAGTCGGAACGATGATTACAACAAAGAAAGAAAATTTGACAGAATTAATGTTCACTGAAACTCATAAATTAAACACGTTTATGGAAGAATCCTGTTGTCTTGTTTCAAAATGGCAGCAACCCTGTTTTTACTTAAAGGAACGCTAAAAGTTGATATTGTTGTTATAAACCGTTTTCTTATTTTACTCAACACATTAACAGAAAACATTACGTATTATATGGAGTAATCCGTTATAAAATTCTATTTGGTACATCCGAAGAAACACTGATGTTTCCATTCCTTTAACATTGTAATATTAAGAACTGTACAACAATTATACTGTTTCCCGTTAGAATATTTTCCCTCTTATTTCGGAAGAAAAACAATTTAGAAAATATTCTCACTCCGACTGGCTAATGTGATGTTGCATCGCAGAATATACATAATTGTTCGAATATACTTTCGGGAAATATATTTCACGTTACGTTGTGAATTTTTACACTGTAATTTTTACACTGTTTTGTGTTTTACATCGCTAGAAATGCGTCTATTAGTAAAAGACCCCGCCCCCCTCGCCATAGCAAAGAAAAGTTGTTCTGTCACTGTTGTAAAGTGTGCAGAATTAATTACACATTAATCGATATTAATGTCATTTGTTAAAAAAGAATATTTACACATGATGTAGGATATTGCAATTATTGTTGCTCTTTATTCTAAAACTCCCTAGCTTACAAAGAAGGCAGATTATGTTCTAATGTAATGTACATTTTATGTATTACCTAAAATTAATATCATGTAAAACTTTTTATTTGTCATTAAAATATAGATAATATGCTTAAGTGATACAAAGAGGAACACAAAAAGGCTTATAAAAACCTTTTAATGATCAACATATGTTTCAGCGCTCATATACGGCGCCATTTTCAAGATATATAACGATAAACAAAAATATTCTCGCAAATTTTTGAAAATAAACTTGAAAACATAAATCACGAGATCATAAATGTAAAAAAGCAGGTTCCTGATATAGTCAACTGCAACTTGAAAATGGCGCCGTATATGAGCGCTGAAATATATGTCGATCAGTCAAAGGATTTTATAAGCCTTCTGTGTTCCTCTTTGTATCACTTAAGCATTTTATCTATATTTTAATTATAATTAGTGATCTTATTATGTGATTATGGTTTTATTTGTCAATTTAAAAAGGGTCAAAACTGCCTCACGTCTGCATTGAAGAACTTTAATGCTGTAGAGCGAATCCTGCGTAAGTCGAAAATATAATGTCAGAGAAATTAAAATTGTTACTCGTTTTACTGATATTTATGAATGTATTTGAAAATGTTATAATTCCTGTTTTTTTTTTCTTGAACTTCTATCTACTTTTTTAGTTTTAAAAATAAATTTCAACTGGAAAATAGTTTCGATATAAATGACAGCCTCTATGGAGAATTAAAAGCATCATTTGTTTTCGCCAAAACTGATAGTTGAAAGTCTCTTCGAAGATAAATGTTTTTCGATTTCAAATCCCTCAAATTATTGAGTTTTTTTCATTACATACTAAAAGCAATTTAAAGTAAGCATCAGTTTTCAAGAGTCATATAATTAATTTTGATACTGGTCAATTGCAGTGGTTTATAATTAGACTAGCGTCTCAGTTTTGCTCGGATGGACTATGTATAGACCTCCTTGGAAAAATGTCTTGCGCAAAATATCTAATAAAAAAAATCAGCAATAGTTGTCTTATTCGTCTAATCTTTCATAATTGGGTCCATTGCCGATGTTGATGATGAAATCGTTAAAATAGCTGAAATACGTATTTAACTACCTTTTAGCAGATT
This sequence comes from Maratus michaelseni, assembly GCA_963931845.1. Classification (NCBI taxonomy): domain Eukaryota; kingdom Metazoa; phylum Arthropoda; class Arachnida; order Araneae; family Salticidae; genus Maratus; species Maratus michaelseni. The sequence goes on from OZ007588.1 coordinate 114,635,817, forward strand.
GATGCGTTTTAGTTATATATTTTATGTATTTCATTGTTGTAATTTCATTGTTATAATTTCATTGTTGCAACTATTGTTGCGACTTTATTTTTGTAATTCTATTGTTGTAAGATTCATTCATTTTTTTTAACTAAAAACTCCTTTAGGGGATGAATTTCTAAAATCACTCAAATACATGTTTAACCAGTTTATTAATAGATTTGTTTTTTTTTTTAATTTCAAGCTTCTACCTATATTTGCTGCCGAGATATGGCGAAATGACGCAAAATAATCGATCCCCCCCCCTTTAACTTGATTTTCGGGGCGATTTTCCAAAATTCTTTCTTATTGCTTGCCTTGGTCATAACAGCAATCGAGTGTCAAAATTTCCTGATACTGACTTTACTCGTTTCAGCTGGGCATTGATGATTCACTGAGTCAGGCGTTCTCTCTTTATATAAAAAATCCCTGACGGCTCGGATTACAGACACAGGTAGATTTCGAAGACACAGACCGTGGGGCGAATATTTGTTGGGAATTGTCGAAGAAATGACCTTTTTGCCATGATGCGGCAGTTGGAACCGCCCACTTCGAAACCTAACTTGTATGCAGGCGGCAGGGATTTTTTATTTATTTATTTATTTATTTATTTATTTATTTTTGTTATAAGGGTTGGTCCTATAAAAACTTGTCAATATAGAAGTTTTAGATAATATTAAGAGTTTTTATAATACATTTAATTGGATTTGATATCTTGTGAATTGACGAAGTTATGATTTTTTTCCTTCTAAAACCGCCCTTCCCCACCCCTCCCCCTTGGGGTCATTTTTAATGATATCAAAAATCTGTCCTACATAAATTTTCGTCCCTTTTCCTAGAAGTAATAATAACTTTAAACGGATTCGATACGTATATTAATTAAGAAATTATGGTTTTTTCTGTTTACACAAACCCCCACCACCCCCCCCCCTGGTTCGATTTTGACCATTAACGAACTTGACCGAGATTTTATGCCCCTTGATTTTATGTATAAGTTTGGAAGAGATTTGTGCAGAATTATTGACGTTATCGTGTCTATAAAAAAGTGATATATATATATATATATATATATATATATATATATATATATATAAAGTTTTGAACTGGGGGTGGTTTTGGGTTCTGGGAGTCATAATCAGAAATTTTTCAAAATTCCCAACTTAGGAGTTATTATCAATATTGTAAAAAAGCAGTTAAACTCGTATTATGGTTCGTGTTATGACAGCACTATATTAATACCCGTTTAACTTAATGTCGTGAATTTTCGGAAATAAATTAATTTAATTTATCAATGAATTTTTCAAATTTTTATGAATATTATACATAGTTTACATACACAATATACAGAGTGGTATAATATAATAACAATTTTGTTATAAGTTATAATTAAACAAAGTGCAGAAAGAAAAAAAAATCAGGCACAAATAAATTAAAACAGAAGAAAAAAAAGTTGTAATATTTGGAGTATCAATTTGTGTTTTATTTTTTATGTAAATCTTTATCTTTCAGCAGAATTGAACTCATTTTACTGAGCTTTTCACTTAAAAAAGCTCAATGAAAAGTTTTAATATTTTTCTTTTCCTTTTGCAAAATAAATATCTCAGAAAAGAATTTTTCATTTCGATTGGAAGCAGTCTTGAGAAAATAAAGATTATTTGTTTTCACCTAAACCCAGGGATCTAAGTATCCACGAATATTAAGGATTTTCGTTTTCAAAAGTGTCACATTATGATTACAGTAGAGTCTCACAAACTCGACCTAATATGGACTCATAGAGTGGATGAGTTACCGAAGATGTGAAGTTTTACGGAAAAAGCGTTGGGTTATTCAATTTTAACTATGTTACCTTCAATTTATTTTTAACACTTTGAAACATTATAGGAAAATCCTTTCACTGCATTCTATTTATTTAAAGACAGTAAAGTATGATTTTTTGTTTTATTTTTATACGAATATATTTTTAAGCAGAATGAAATTCGAGTTCTTAAACTATTTCGTTTAAAAATGATCATTGAGAAGATTTCGTGAAAAACTTCTTTACTTTAAATTTACTTTAAAAAATCTCAGAGAAGAATGTTTAAGTTTGATTGACAGCAGTAGTAGAAAATATGAGCATTATTTTTTTTAGCCTAAACCCACTGATGCAAGTGTCCTCGAATATTCATGTCTCTCATTTTCAAATATTTCACATTCTTATTACTGTAGTATTCCAAAAACGTGACCCAATTTTGACTAAGAGGGTGATGGGTTATTTAAAATGTCGAATACGAAATAAGCACTCGGTTATTCCATTTTAACTATGTAATCTTATATTCATTTTTAACCGTTTGAAACACTGTAGGAAAATAATTTCACTGTTTTTTATTTATTCACATTGTGCGAAAATAATTTCACTGTATTCTATTTAATCAAGGACAATACCATATTAAAACAGAAGAACAAACAGTGTCAAAAAGTGTCACATTATTATTACAGTATTATTACAGTCACATTATTATCACATTGTGCGAAAATAATTTCACTGTATTCTATTTATTCAAAGACAATACCATATTAAAACAGAAGAGAAAACAGTGTCAAAAAGTGTCACATTATTATTACACATTATTATTACAGTCAAAGCTGTTTCAAAAGTGTCACATTATTATTACAGTAGAGTCTCACAAACTCGACCTAATATGAACTCATAGAGTGGATGGGTTACCGAAGATGTGAATTTTTACGGAAAAAGCGTTGGGTTATACAATTTTAACTATGTTACCTTCAATTTACTTTTAACACTTTGAAACATTAAAGGAAAATCCTTTCACTGCATTCTATTTATTTAAAGACAGTAAAGTATGATTTTTTGTTTTATTTTTATACGAATCTATATTTTTAAGCAGAATGAAATTCGAGTTCTTAAACTATTTCGTTTAAATATGATCATTGAGAAGATTTCGTGAAAAACTTCTTTACTTTAAATTTACTTTAAAAAATCTCAGAGAAGAATGTTTAAGTTTGATTGACAGCAGTCGTAGAAAATATGAGCATTATTTCTTTTAGCCTAAACCCACTGATGCAAGTGTCCTCGAATATTCATGTCTCTCATTTTCAAATATTTCATATTCTTATTACTGTAGTATTCCAAAAACTTGACCCAATGTCGACTAAGAGGGTGATGGGTTATTTAAAATGTCGAATGCGAAATAAGCGCTCGATTATTCCATTTTAACTATGTAATCTTATATTCATTTTTAACCGTTTGAAACACTGTAGGAAAATAATTTCACTGTATTTTATTTATTCACATTGTGCGAAAATAATTTCACTGTATTCTATTTATTCAAAGACAATACCATATTAAAACAGAAGAACAAACAGATGAAAACAATACCGTATTATTTTGTTTCATTTTTTATATGAATCTTTATTTTCACGCAGAATGGAATTCCGGCCCTTAAGCTATTTTGCTTAAAAAAGATCATTGAAAAGATTTCGTGAACATTGTTTTTTTTTACTCTGAAAAAGTCTCAAAGAAGTATTTTTTTGTGCGATTGACAGCAGTCGAAGAAAATATAAATTTTATTTGTTTTCGTCTAAATCTACTGATGTAAGTGTCCGCGAAGATTAATGACTTTCGTTTTCAAAAAGGCGAAATTATTATAACTTGACCTAATGTGGACTAGTGATGAGTTATTGAAAATGTTGAATACAGAATAAACGTTAGATTATTAAATTTTAAATATATGATCTTGCATTTATTTTTAACCATTTGAAACGCTTTAGAAAAACATTTTTACTAGGAGCATATAAAAATAGATGAACTAACAGATGAAAACAATGAATATATGATTAATTATATTATATGATATAATTAATAAATATGTATAATTTTATGTTTTATGTTTTACCTTCAAGCAGAATGGAATTCGAGTTCTTAAGCTATTTCGCTTAAAATAATCATTAAAACGATTTCATATGTATTTCTTTTTAATAAATGTCTCAGAGAAGATTTTTTGAGTTCGATTGATAGCAAGTCATAGAAAATATAAACATTCGCCTAAACAAACTGACGCAGTGTCCTCGAAGATGAATGATTTTCGTTTTCATAAGGGTCAGATTATTATTACAGTAAAGTTTTACAAACTCGACCTAATATAGACTGAAAGGGTGATGATTTAATGAAAATGTGGAATATGGAATAAACGATGGGTTATTCAATTTTAGCTATGAACAATGTAACAGATTGAAACACCGTAGGAAAATAATTTCACTACATTTTATTTATTAAAAGACAGGCACCATATTAAAACAGAAGAATAAACAGATAAAATAAATAAAATATCATTCTGTGTTTTATTTTTTATATGAATCTTTATTTTCAAGCAGAATAGAATTTGTTTTCTTAAGCTATTTTTCTTGTATAAAATCATCGAAAAGATTTCGCAGAACGTTTTTTTTTATTCTTTGAAAAGTTTTCTCACAGAAGCATTTCTCAATTCGATTGGAAGCAATCATGGAAAAAAAATAATAACATAATAAACATGATTTATTTTCGCCTAAATTTTATTATGAATGTGTCCACGAAAATTATAGACATTTGTATTCAAAAGTGTCATATTATTCGAGTTCTACAAATATGACCTAATGAGAATTGACAGTGTGATGAGTTACCGAAAATGTTAAGTTTTACGGAATAAGCGTTGAATTATTCATTTCTAACCTTGTAAAATTGTACACATATTTAATCATTTGACACATTGGAGAAAAACAATTTAACTGTATTATAGTTTTTCAAGACCGCATCAGAATAACACAGATGTGAAATCTTTGGAGTTTCATTTTGTGTTTTATTTTTTATATGAATCTTTATTTTTAAGTAGAACCGAATTTGATTTGTTTTCCTAAGCTATTTCGCTTTTAAGCGAAAGATAATGTGAAAAGATTTAACTGAATATATATATATTCATATTTACTTTTGAAAAAATAAATGTCCAAAGAATTTTTCAGTTCGATTGAAAGCAGTCATGGAGAATAAAAACATTATTTGTTTTCGCTTAAAACCACTAATGCAAGTATCCGAGAAGATTAATGACTTTCGTTTTCAAATGGGACTCATTATTACTGCAGTTGAATCCCACAAACCCGACCTAATGTGGACTGAGAGAGGGATGATTTACCGAAAATGTGGAGTTTTACTGAATATTTGTTGGGTTATTCATATCTCATAACATTTTACTGCATATTCTTCTAACAAATCTTTAGCGCCGTACAGTAAATAGAAAATCAATATACCCTAAAATAATTGTTAAAAGATATAAAGTAAAAGAAAAACACTTTTATCCAAAACTGAATAATTCTATCATGAAAGCAAGCTGATATATATTTAACATGATACTAAATATCTAATAAAAAAAATTAAAAAAAAAACTGAGCACGATAGGATGACTATTTTTTAAAGGATAAAATTAGATGCTCTAATACAACAGTGACATTCTTCAAAAGACAATATTAACTTCTATAAAACATTCGAATACCATTATTTCGAATATACTACAACGTCATTTCCCAAATAATATTCTGTTGACAAGCAGAAATAATTATTGGAAGTTCAATTCGTAGAACTCTACTGTACTATTTTTTACTCCTAAATATTTAATATATATATATATATATATATATAAGGTGTCTAAAACCATAAAACAAATTAGTTGACAAATTTAGAAGATTTGTACATTTCGATTGTTTATATAAATTCCGATTTTGGTTTAATGTTTGTTTCAAGTAAATCATATGAAATTTTAATTTATTCCCAAAATTGTGACAAAATATTTGCGTATGTGAAAATTCTCTTTTTAAAATTTTTATTTTCTTTGTGAAAATCCCTTTGTGCACTATGAACTTTTTAAGGTAAGTATTTTAATTTAGGAATGTATTCCATTTATTTGAAGACTAGCATATTAAAAGAGAAACATAAAAGGAAGAAAAAAACGGTGCTTTATTTTTTAATGTGAAGTTTTATTTTCAAAATTATCATGTCAAAAAGTATTAATTATATTCAAAACACTTCTTTCAGATGCTACTACCTTTTCAAAAAATTTTTAAAATGTATTAATCGGCTGATTTTCTTTTCATAAAAAATGCCTAAGAAAAAGTTATTCAACGCGTTTGGCAGGAATATGAGGGAATTAAAACTTAATGTGTTTTCACCTAAACCCGCTGATTTAAGTATCTTAGAATGTTATTTCCTTTCATTTTGAAAATAGCATGAAAATTTTATTATTGTTACTATATAAATATGGGAGACATCATATGTCTAGAATCATATACTTATTTTTACACAGGCCGATGTGAGTCAGTTTTTGCTTAAAATATACTTTATAATCCTTACGAAACATATAGTATTAAAAGCTGATAATAAAAGGTAGGATATTCTCTAATGAGAGTTTGTGTAAATATTATAACGTAAAAAAATAACTTAACTGTATTCCATTTATTTCAAGACAGTACACTTTCACAAAGATAAATAAAGGAAAGTAAAAAATCGTATTTCTTTACGTTAGATCGTAACTTTACGTTTTGAATATGAAACTTTATTTTCAAACAGAATGTAATTCAAAACACTTTCATTTTCCAAAGCTATTCATTCTTTAAAAAATTCATAAATAAAAGATTTTGGATATATTTTTTTTTTCTTTTTAAAATAAATGTCTAACAGAAGACGATTTCAATTCGATTGGCAGCATTCATGCAGAACGCAAACAATCTTTTGCCATTGCAGGTTAATGACCTCTGTTTTGAAATGCTCCACATTGTTAATTTCTTATTTCTAACTGCTTTTTACAGTAGGTATCCGATGTCCAAAATCATATAATTATTTTTTCACTGGCCGATGAGAGACAGTTTTCCCTTGAAAAATACATTATAATCCTTACAAACTGTATAATATTAAAAGCTAATAATGAAACGTAGGATATTCTCGAATAAGAGTTTGTGTAAATATTATAGCGTAAAAAAGAATGTAACTGTATTCCATTTATTTCAAGACAGTACAATTTTACAGAGATGGATAAAGTAAAGTAAAAAATCGAATTTCTTTATACTTTATGTTTTGAATAGGAATCTTTGTTTTAAAACAGAATGGAATTCAAAACACTTTCATTTTCATAAGCTATTAATGCATTAGAAAAGCCAAAAATAAAATATTTCGGTTATCATTTTCTTTTTTCGTTTCAAAATAAAATTCTAATAGAAGACGATTTCAATTCGAATCGCAGAAGTCATGCAGAATGCAAACAATCTTTTGCCTTTTCAGTATAATGACTTCTGTTTAGAAATAGATCACAGTTAGAAATATATCATAGTTATTTTCTTTTTTTTTTTTTTAAATAATTGTTACAGTAGATATAGATGTTTAAAATCAAATCATATAATTATTTGTGTCCACATGGTGATCGTATACAATCGAAAAAATGTGTAGAACTAGAATTCTCGCTATCAGTAAATAAAAGTTCACCAACAAATCATGTCATGACGATGCATAGTTTTCGAAAAGAAAAAGTATTACGTCACATATTGTTTAGAGGTTTGTAATGAACTATAATTTCTCTCACCCAAAGTAATGTACATAACGCAAAGCACTTGGAGGATTATATTATTATTATACGAAGATTGATGATAGCAGTTTCAAGTAGCCGCGTTTTAAAGCGTGCCGAACGGCGGACCTTTATTTGCATATTAGACACACGCTTACCGTCCATCTTTATTTAATTTGTTACCTTTTCACAAACCTATAAGGTACAATTTCTATGATTTAAAGTGTGTTTTGTAAATCTTGTCTGTTAAATTTTGATTTCTCCATAAAAACAAGTCAGCTGTCGTTCTAAGGTATTTATTCATCCAACATGAAAACGTGAAAGTCCCACATTATGAAAATATTCGTAAAACACTGAGGCTTTGGCATAAATCACTGCATCATACTCTATGACATTAAAAAAGCAAATTTAGAATACTACAGACTTGTAGACACCATTTAACATATCTTTTAGCACTTGAAACAAGACGAAATTCTGAGTTCCGAAATTATTGCATCTGCTTTCTGTCAGACGCGCGCAGGGCGACAGATATCGACGTAATACAGAAACGAACCAATCGGTGAAAGGCTCATACTGAGATCTGGGCAGCTAAGCGAATGACGGGAGATGAAGTGGTTTTAAGGAGAATGAATCCCGTATCTAGTGACGCAGTGTTTTCGAAGTAAAAAGTCTAGCGTCGAAAATACGCCGACTGCCAGAACCGTGGAATTAAAATTGGAAATAAAATAAATAACATGGCTTTTAAAAACATTCGAAATGAAAAACTAGCTTCTCTCAAAATATTATAGATTGGATAGTTGATAAACATTTATGAAGGGTCTAAAAGTTTCTAGATTAAGATTTTGAATAAGATAATTATTAATACACGCGTTTTGAAAGGGAAAAAAAGGAGAATTAAATAATGATAAATGAATAGTATTAATAAGAAAAAGGAAATAATGAATATGTTGGAATTTAGAATATTTTAAGGAATACCGCGGAGTAAAATTTTATAACACACACACAAACACGCACACACACGCACATAGACACACACACATATATATATATACTTTACAGATTTAATTCATATACTTATCATAAAGTGACTTTAGCCTTCCTGTTGTTGTTACTTAAAGTACTTCGAGGAAGAATTAAAATAATTTGATATTAAAACAATAATTTTGGTCGTTTAACATATATGGTTTTTATATGTCACATTCGCACCATATACAGAAAATCACGCGCATTTGCATACATATATAATAAATGTATTAAATTTGAACGTTTAATATACCGTTTTTACATGTCAAAGTCACACCATATTCAGAAGATCACACGTGCATTTGCATGTATGCATAATGTAAAAGGTTCTGCTTTAGAAAATGCCTTCATGTGTAAAAAGAAACGTCTATTTGTACTCTAATATATATATATATATATATATATATATATATATATATATATATATATATATATATATATATATATATATATAATATTTTAAGTCTCGTATTTATGGACTTTTTTTTCCTTTGGTTGGCGGAGGAAAGGAGGGATAGAGAGCTAGCTATGATAGTTAATTATTATTAATATTATTAAAATTAAAGCACTGTTAATGTTTAATTTACTCACTTACTCCATTTCATAAAATAATATTTATTTTCGAAAAGTTACTGATTATTTACATTTGCAGTAATTTTTATTTGCGTGTTTTACAACAGAGCAAATTATTGTCTTTTTAGACACCGCGGTGTCTGGACAAGGGTTTGGGTAAGGAGAAGCGTAACTCGTAATCGTCAGAGCAAACTAGTCAAATAAAAATTTAAATATTTATTTTATTTGAAGGGGTGAACCATATCACGATTACAATATGTACCTAAAATAATGACTAACGTACGCGTTTGAAAAATTCCTGCATGAATTTTTTTTTTTTTATGTTATAAATTTCTTTGAGACTGCCTGCAATAATATAAAACATATTTTCACATTAATTAATTTATTTCAAAGCAAAATAATATTAAAATAGATTAAAAAAGCAAAGGTTGTATTCCTCTATGCTTTATTTTTTTTTAATACTTTATTATCTAACAGAATGGAATTCAAAACACGTTTAATTTCTAAAACTATTGACATAAATTAAAACCACGAAAAAAAAATTTTTAGCTACAGATTTTACTTTTTTTTTCTCCTAAAAAGGAAATGTCTAGTTAAACAAGCTTTCTTTTCGATGGAAGCAATCATGGAGAAAGAAGCATTATTTGTTTTTTGTCTAAAACCACTGATGTCAGCGAAGATTAATGACTTTTATTTTTAAAAGTCTCGCATTATCACTAATTTGTATTCCTGAATAACGTGTACAAGAATGACTTCTAAAATCATTCAGTTAACTTAATACCTGCTACTTGCAAGGAATTTGACATTTGGATTATTTAAATTACTTTTGATTATTTGTATTTTTGAAATAGAAAATATGAAAATTTATTATAGAAGTAGCCTATTGAACACACTATTATTTATGCATATTAATCAAATCTCTACAAAACATATACGCATGAAAAAAAAAATACGTTTCTAAAATATTTAAACTTATATGAAATATCTGATTATTTCTATGAATAATAGTTATTTTTAAAAGTTTCACATTATAAATAGTTTGTATTCCTAAATAACTTGTACAGTAGAAGAAAAACTTCTAAGATCATTTAGTTAATCTGATACTTGCTACTTGCAGGGAATTTTGACATTTGGATTATTTCACTTAATTTACTTTAGATTATTTGTATCTTTGAAATAAAATTATGAACATTCGTTAAATAAGTAATCTATTCAACGCACTAGGATTTTAGCATGTTAATTAAATCTGAACAAAACATATACGAATGAAAATTTAAAAAAAATGTTTCTAAATTTTTTAAACTTTTAATAAACTTTTTCATTATTTCTATGAAAAATCGTTATTTTTAAAACTCTCAGATTATCAGCCATTTGTATTCCTAAATAACTTGTACAGTAGAAGAAAGACTATTAAAATCATTCAGTTTATCTTATACATGCTACTTGCAAGGAATTTCACATTTGGATTATTTCATTTAATTTACTTTTGACTATTTGTACCTTTAAAATTAAAAATATGAAAAATTATTATAAAAGTAGTCTATTCAACACACTATAATTTTAGCAACTTAATTAAATCTCAGCAAAACATACACGTATTAAAAAAAATTCCATTTCTAAAATTTTGAAACTTTTAATAAAATATTTCATTATTTCTATGAAAAATCTTTATTTTTAAAAGTATCAGATTATCAGTCATTTGTATTCCTAAATAACTTGTACATTAGATGAAAGACTTCTAAAATCGTTTAGTTAATCTTATACTTGCTACTTGCAAGGAATTTTACATTTATATCATTTCATTTATTTTACTTTTGATTATGTGTATCTTTAAAATTAAAAATATGAAAAATTATTATAGAACTAGTCTTTTCAACACACTATGATTTTAGCAACTTAATTAAATCTCGAGAAAACATACACGTATGGAAACAAAAAAATCCAATTCTAAAATTTTAAAACTTTTAATGAATTTCTCATTATTTCGTTGAAAAATCGTTATAAAATAATTTCAGTGTGTTCCATTTACTGCAAGACGACAAAATATTAAAAGAGAAAGTTTTCGAGTGCCATTCTAAGTTTTATTCGACGTTTATAATGAAACAGCATAGAATTCCTAGGCATTCTAATTTTCCAAATCTAGCCACTTTAAAAAGAAAAAATTAAGAAAATATTTGAGGGGTCTTTTTCACATTTTTCTTTTAAAAACACATGTATAACTCAAGATATTTTGGATTTATTGTCAGCACGTAGGTAGAAGGTAAATATTATTTATTTTCATCTAAATCCTCTGATACACGAGTCCTTGAAAATTAATCATTTGTATTCTAAATGTGACACAATATAAATTATTACTATGTCCTAACTCGTTTTTACAGTAGATATAACTTTGCAGTAGATATAACTTTAGTAGATATTACTTTAATTAGACGAATCACAGAGAGTTTTACATTACAACTATTTCGAGCATATGTTTTATTGTTTGTTTTTAATATAAAATGTTTTTTTTTTCGAGTTGTAATTGTGCAATACATCTAGATTCAAGTATTTTCTTAACATGGTGTTGGACCGAAAATTAAAGAGAGGAGGCGGGGAGGGGGGGGCAACATTCGCAAGAAGGTATAGTGGAGAAGAAAACATACAGGGATTTTACCTTACAGAGGCGTTGTGAAACACTGTATGAAACGGTAAGGTGGTTCGAAATAATTTTTAACTATCGAACTTTGAGATGGTAGAGTTATTTAAGTTAATATTAAAAGAAAAGAAAACAAACTAAAAAAGAAATCGAAAAACATATTTGCTTATTAGAATATTCTGTTTATTCATTTATACAAAAGGAAATCAAGATATATACATGCAGTTCAGTCTACGTCATTTAATTAGAATCAATACTAATTTATGAGCAGCACATTTTAATTTTATTCTTTTTAAATGATAGCACAGCATAAAGTAATTTTACCTCTGACGCAAATATGCCCAAATTCTGAATCTTAACACAATAATTTATTCTAAGCATTAGCATTCAAATAAGTTATTAAAATTTTAAAATGCAAATATGATGCAATAATTTCTTTATTAATTTAGCCAGGAAAGGATTAATAGTTGATTTTCTCACCAATTATTCATTGAAGGTGGGGGTTTGCTTGGGATTTTCTAGGAGACTTTGTAACGAAAAAAGTTATTTCACGACATTCCGGGAGGCTGGGCTAATTCTTATCACATGGGAGCTGGGAGCTCTAGATCGCCAGTCCCAAATGGGCGCAGGGGCTCCTTTCTCGTTACTGCCTGGGATGTTGCATCTTTGGCAACACCGGTATCACATCTGTGTTGGCCAGGTCGTTGAGATTCTTGGGTGCTCAGGCTTTTCTCTTAGTTACTGCTGGAGACGCTGCATCTTTTAGAATATCCGTGTCGGCCACAACGTTAAGACTTTCGGGCGCTACGGCTTTTCTGTCCGTTACTTGCACGCTGAGACAATCAGATGCTCGGTACACTGTAAAAAAGAGGGAGTATTACTACGCTTAATTTGGCTTTATGAAATGCCACATAAGGTTTAAATATACACTAATTTTGGTGTCAACACTGAATTAAGTGTTATAATACACTTAAAATAGTTTATCTTTACTCTTTCAAAAATAATCGGTGATATCAGACACCCAGAATGACGATTTCAAATAAATTTGGGAAACCAAAACTCCAATATCGGTGTACAATTTTATCTCGCTATCCAGCTTTTGGTGTTTAGATACACGATGACGTCAGAATATTGCGTCAGCACACGACAACAGAGGACGAGAACAAAGTATTCGCCATTTGCTTTCATTTAAAAACTTCTTATTTGCTGTTGTAAACGCAAGGGATGCAAAGTAATTAGTTCTTATTTATTCAAGAGTACTAACTAGCAGTGGCACCAACTTATATGGGCCGCTTGGGCCCAAGCCCACCCAATAATTTTCTATCCCAGCTTACCCAATTGCCATTATTGTATTATTTATTTACCCCTGAAACGAAATTTCATTATGTTGACGTTCTCAAAATTGTTTTGTTTGAAAAACAGTGAGACAGACAGGAGGACTATAAGTAATTAAACAGAAGTATAGTTTGATTTCATTTAAAATTATTTTTCTTGCATATTTTATATCTGAGTATAAGTCAATGGTCACTTATATTAATGCTCTGACTCACAATCATAAAGCACTTAGATAACTGCATTTATTTTCTCGATGTTCAGATTTTTACGCATTTTATTTGTAATCATATCCATTGTATGATAATTGTGATAAATACTATTTTCTTTATAAGGAAGAGCTCATGACAGTATAATTTAATAAAATTACTGTTTTTATACAATAAAAATTTTTATTTTCCCCTTTTTGTTTGCAGACCACAAACATATCTAAGCCGAAATTTCTTATGAATTTGGTAGCAAGTTGAAAAAAAATATAACGCCATCTTCAGATGGGAAGTGGGGGGGGGGGGCAGTTTTCTTGATGAGTACCCCAGTACCCTATAGCAGCAATGCTAGTTTTTGTCACACACACGATATAAAATTGTATAAAAATGCAACATGTGTAAAGAAAATTTGAAAATTAAAGAACATTTGTTATCAATATTTACTAAGATTTTCTAAACAAAAGATTTGTGAATTATTTTAAAAAGTAAATGAAAAATAAAAAAGAGTGGATTATTCATTGTTAGGAAATTAGCTGAAGAAGAACCAATATATTCAAAAAATTTACTCATTATAACAGATAGTGATAATTTTTTTTGCTTTTTTTCTTAAAAGATTATGGGGGGGGGGGGTGTGCTTTAAATGATCATTTTGGTGAATATAAAATTTAAAAAATGTCTAATAAGGACTATTAAAGTTTTTTTGGTGGATGCAAGTCTCTTGCAATTTAGATATTCATTTTTCAGCTACTACACAAATGGAAACTGCTACATTGTTTTAAAGCATATTTTGGTAACATTAAATTATGTTTCATACATGGAATGCAATACTTGGAATGCATACATGGAATGCAATACGTGGAATGCATACATGGAATGCAATACTATGTTTTGTTACATATAAAAATTGTAATACTGTGTGTAACACATCTTAGCTGGGCATTTTTAACAGTACAAGTCCAAAATTACAATTTTAGAAGAAAGTGACAAATTTGTGTATTCCTGTTTTATGTTTAACTGGGTATAGGCTATTTTGGTTAATATATCAATGTATTTAACCATGAAATGTGTTTTGATGATGTTAAGTAATAATTATATGCTGTTTGGTTTGAGGCACTGCAATATTCAAACTTTTTTTTTACGATTATGATTAAATTGAATAAGGCTTTATTAATGGTGGCAACAAAGTTTCTATCATAATTGTTGTAATTAAACACCAGATAAATCTTACAGCACCAAATTATTTTTTAAAGCTCTCTTCAAGTCTTTGACCGGATATCTGTCGTCCCAAATTATCCTAGGACTGACAGGTAATGGACATTTAAGTAGAACTAACAGGCATCTTTACTATATTTTTCCCCTCTTGATTACAATATAAAATATTTTGAAATATTAATAAAGTTTTATAATAAAAATTAAAAAAAAAATAGCGGGGATTGCAATTACAGATTTGTGAACCGACTTTTATCTATCATTTTCTGAACCAAAGTGAAAACGATGTCTAATTTTTATGTAAATGCATAACAGTGCAAACATTTTTCTCCATTAGGATAGCAGGGACAGTGAATTTATTGAGCAGATTTGGAACACCAAATTTGGTGTGATGCTGCATCTAAGTGACATATTCTAAATTAGCTAGTAGAACACTCAATTTGGTGTTAAAGTACACCAAATCAATGATGGCGTTTTAATACTCCACTTTTGGTGGCAACATTGTTGCCACCAAAAGTGGTGTTTCTTTACACTAATTAATTTTTGGTGTTTAAGTGGGTGTGCAAACTTCTTTTTTCTTTACACTAATCACTTTTTGGTGTTTCTTTACACTAATTAATTTTGGTGTTTCATTACACCAATTTACAAGTGGTGTTTATTTACACCATTTTTGGTGTAAAGTAACACGAATATTTTTTACAGTGTATGGTCACAGGCGATGAGCTGTTTTTTCCAAAAGCCTTCGTTATCTGGGAAATGCATTTCGTAGAGTATCTGGAAGAGGCAAACTTCTTTTTTTCAACCGCAGAGAGAGAATGATTTTTTCTTATGCTACTACCTGTATGGGACCCAGTTATTCGCATTAAAAAAGGGGTATCACGTCGTAAGAAGCGTGTCTTACTATTGGTGGACCTGCAGATCTATGTTCAGGCTGTCTTCCCTTGGTGACCCCTCTTGACATACCTTTTTACTTGGTTGTGCTGTATTGGTATGTGTCCTGTATCACCGTTGTGAATGTCTTGGAGGAAGAGGGTGGGCTTTCAACTCCACCTGTTTTTCTGCAAAGTCCCTGAATGTGCCGTTATGCGATACAGCTTTTCAGTTTCCTGGCTAAATCTCATCTTACATATTTACTAAGTTAAATGCACATATATATGTATTTACACTGCACTAAAAAATGTATGTTTTAACTATATACACTAAATAATAATAAAGAAAAATAGTATAACCTGTATCACTGTTTATGATACATGGAGATTATGATACATGAAGAATAATGTTATTTTTATAAAGTAAAAATCATTTTAATTTTTATCACATTTAGTCCGTTGGATATTTAGGGTAATAATTTTATTTCATTTTTAAACTGGTTGACAGAATTAGCTCCATCACATGGTAACAAACTTATGCGTAGGAAAAATTTTGCTTTATCAAATTCTTTTAAACCCTATAAAATAATGTAAAAACTAATTTTATTGTATTTCATTTATTTCCAGACAGGACAATATTAAAAGAGAAAAATAAATAAAGGTAAACGTACTGTATCTTTATTGTTTTCTGGATGCCTAGTTTTATTTTCAAATATAATGGAACTCGGAACACTTTCATATTCTAAAACTACCTACTTGAAAAATGTAAATAAGATTTCTGCTACAGATTTTTACTTTGTTTCTTTTAAAAATAAATATCTAAGGCAAGATGCTTTCGAAACTATCGACAGCAGTCATGGAGAAAATAAACATTTTTTGCTTTTACGTAAATCCATTGATGAAAGTGTCCTCGAAGATTAATGACTTTCTTTTTTAAATGTCTCATACTATATTATTCTCATACTATATATACTCATAATATTATATATATATATATAATAAAACTTTTATAAATAATGACCATTAAACCGCATAAATAATCGACAATATATAAACAGATAATTATAATACATATATATACAGGGTGTTTATAAAATTACTTTGTCGATATATGGAGCTCTAGCGGCCGGTCCGTTCAACCGATCGAGATGAGATTTCAGATATAGTTATTCAGAGGTATGAGCTCCGGATTGTGTGAACGGCAAAAAAAGTGGTGCTCACGGTTACGGTTATAGGTACAGAAACTCAAAATTTTCCAATGGCAACGCACATTTTTTTTCGTCGGAAAATTCTCAGCGCATGCGAAAACCCTAAAGAGCGTTGGAACCGTACGTGTATCGCAAGAAACAGACTCGTTATGCACACACAAAAAACAGCTTGCGAACGGCCGAAAAAAAAAAAAGAAACACGGAGGAAATTTGCCTATGTCACAGAGTCAGTACACCAATCAATGATTACAAAAGAGATCGGAGAAAATAAAACTTTTTTTTTGATTACCCATTTTCCACATGGGTGCCATCACAGGCAATTACACATTGCATGCGGGCGACTGTGGACAATACAGCCGAACATAACATAGCATGAGGGTTGTTTGCAGTCTCACGATTGATAAAATATTTCAAATCAGGAAAAGTTTGCAGATTGCACATGTACACTCTAGATTTGACATATCCCCAGAACCAGAAATCCATAGGAATGAGGTCGGGGGATTGCGGAGGCCACGGAAATGGGAAATGGCGTGAGATGACACGGTTGCCAAAATGCTGTTCCAGGACCCTCCGAACAGACTTCGCTATATGTGGAGGTGCACCACTTTGCATCCAAACGAAGTCATTCAGTGCATTTCGCTGCAGCAATTCTGGTATGACGTAATTTTGCAGCATTGCCGTATAGCGGGAGCCTGTTACGAAGCAAGTTAAAAATCCCGTTGGTATCGCTTCCTCAAAGAAGTACGGCCCGAGAATAATTGTGCCTGCAATGCCGCACCACACAGTAACTTTTACATTGTATAAAGGTACTGGTGCCACAGCGTGCGGATTCATGTCTGCCCAGTGCACACAATTTTTGGTGCTGACGTTGCCAGTTAAGGTGAAATGTGCCTCGTCCTTCCATAATATGCGAGGAGGCCAGTCGTAATCTCCATCATATCGGATAAGAAATTCATTAGCAAAGTCTATACGTTGTTGATGGTCCCCCACTTCCAACAACTGGACGCGCTGGTACCGGTTAGGAAACATGCGGATTACAGAGCGCAGTAGCTTTAGGATCGTTGATTCGGTATATCCAATAAACGTGATGCACCTCTTGTAGTTTACATGTGTCCTGTAGTCACTGTGTGATGCCCTTCCATAATAGTTTCCTCAGGAACAGTTGTTCGTTTGGATCGCGGTCTATCACAGGTGCAGCCAGTTTCCTCAAATTTCTTTACTAAATCACGACGAGCTTGCGGTCTACATGGGCCACGTATTTGGTGATTGTTTCGATGGGAAACACGCAAGGTTTTAGTAGTGGTTTTAGTAGCAAGGTTTTAGAGTTTTAGCAATTCACCACGAATTGTCGCTGGAAGAGTCATTTCGTCGGCATGTGCGTGCTCCCGTCTGACGATCTAACATTCTCACCCCACTTTTTATCCGTTTTCTACGCTGAATATCTGGCGAACGGCGTTCCGTGATTGGTGTTTTGCCTCTGTCATATGCAAATTTCCTTCGTGCGCCCTGATCATGTTTTTTTGGCCGTTCACAGAGATGTATTTGCGCGTGTATAACGTGTCCGTTTATTGCGATACACGTACCGTTCCAACACTCTGTAGGGTTTTCGCATGCTCTGAGCATTTTGCGATGAAAAAATTGGTCGTTGCCATTTGAAAATTTCGAGTTTCTGTAGGTATAACCGTAACCGTGAGCGCCAATTTGTTGTCGTTCACAAAATACCGAGCTCATACATGTGAATAACTATATCTGAAATCTCATCTCGATCGGTTGAACGGACCGGCTGCTAGAGTTTGATATATCGGCAACGTTTTTTTATGACCACCCTGTATATATATATACAGGGTATATATATATATATATATATATATATACTGTATATATACATACACACAGACACACACGCACACACACACACACACACACACACACACACACACACACACACACACACACATATATATATATATATATATATATATATATATGAAACCCTGACTTTTAAAGAGGGGCATGTCTGTTTAATGTTTTGCAGTTTAATGGGTTTAAAAATTTTCGTAAGCAGTAATACACTTATTTTATGTCTTTTTATCATCTTATTTCTTGTAAATTTAATATTCATTAATGATTATCCGAGTTAGATCTATCCGTTTCATATATATATATATGTATGTGTGTGTGTGTGTGTTATACATGATTTTGTTCATCATTCATTTAATTAATGTATTCTTTTACCGCTTAACATTTCATTCATTGCATACATAAATTTTCTTAGTTTATTAACTTAATTTACATACATAATTTAAATCGTAAGTTATATATCCACCTGTAGTGAATACTTCTGATTTTCAATTTTTGTACTGCTACTAGATGTCACTACTGCTCCTTATTTCTGGTTTTATCAAGATATTTATGCTCCTGTGATGACTTCGGTTTACTCATGGAGCTTGAATGTTTGTTACTCATTCATTTCACATTTTATTCGTCTAGTTAATTTGTAAATACTTGTGTGATTTGCAAATCACACAAGCAAATGTGCTGATTTGCAAATCAGGCATTTTTTTTCTGGCACTTTTGTAAGGAAATCTTTCTTAATTCAATTTTTTTTCATTCGTTTACGTAAATAATCATGTGCGATTGCCCAAATCTTGTATTATTTTATCTTATTATAGGTTGTACAAGGGAGAGATCGTACATTTTGTGGAATATGTGGTAATTTGTAATATATATATATATATATATATATATATATATATATATATATATATATATATATATGCATATATGTATATGTATGTGTTGCATTTTGCTATTTTTTTAGCTCCATACAAAAGGTGAAGTAAAATAAGCAATCATCTCCAATTTTAATGCAGTAGTAGTATGAACTTTAAGCAGCACTACGCCGAGTAATATGTGAAATGAAATAAAGAAGAAACTCGATTCACATTCGAATATATTTATATAAATTTAGTCATCTTGATTTCAGATGGAATGCTCTCTTTACAGAACGATAATCTCCATCTTAAAAACAAAAAAAAATGTATTTGACACCATCAGCGTTTTATTTTTAACACTCACTTTGACGACACAAATCCTTTCTCTCAGCGTCCGTCAGTCCGTTTTAAGAGAAGAGTGCGCAAGGAGAATTTCGTAACACGTGACCTACTTTAACCAATGCATGTCCAACTTTAGATGCATACTAATTTTTATCGGTGAATAAATATTGAAGAAATAAATCTCTCCTATTTTATTGGTGGGTAAATAACTTTCTAGAACATTATCGAAATTTAAAAACGCGTTAAAATGAAAGAATAAGTTTCGGTTTTTGCGTATTGAAAACAATCTAAAAAAATGATTTTTCTAGACTATTAGGAGGAAAATGGTGACTTTACAAAGATTAAAAGAAATAAAAGAGATTTAAATTCGGGAATAAGTAGGAAGTATTTAATATAATAAAGAATCTAAGAAAATAGGTTTTTTAAGAAAAATATTTTTATGAAATTTGATTTTTACATCTTATTTGTTGGGAAATAAAAAGTGAATTTAAGTAGATTAGGATAAAAAATATCTTTAATGTGAACAGTAATGGGATATGTTTAAGAAAAGAAATATTTTAATAATCTAGGGTTGTATGTGGAATATTAATAAAAGGAATTTTTTATACAATAAATTTAATAGTGTATGGAATTTTAAATTTTGTAATATATATATATAACAAATGAAAATCATATAAATTTTTCCAAGTGCAACACATATAGATTTGAACATGTTTCTACAATTGCGATAAATAAATGAAAAATACCCCTTTTATGAAATTTTTATTTTCTCTATGTAATGAATTTGAAACTTTGTGAAATAATGTAAGAAAGTAATTTCACTGCTTTGCATGCATTTCATAGCTGTGCAATACTAAAAGAGAAGAATAAAGAAAATATAAGGTAAAGCTAGGAGAGTCTGCGCACAGTTCAAAATAATAACAATAAAAAATCTACATATTAATTTTTTGCTAAACTATCCATGAATAAATTTTGCTTCATATGTTTTTTATGCATTTCCATTGATATTTTGTTGTTATGTTGTAATTTAATAGAAAAGTTGTAATAAAACCAAGAAAGTTATTTTGCGCAATCTGTCCTTATAGGGTTGATGTGATTGCGCACATGGGTAGGTGAAATTGTTACTAATAATAACTACAATTAAATTGTTAACAATAATAATTACACATAAATGACATTGTTGTAAGGTTTTTGTGAACAACTATTATTGTATTAGGAGTGAATATTTCAACCTAATGATTAAAAAATCAGAAAAAGGAAATTATTTAAAAAACGATTAAAAAATTTTAATTAAAGAAAAAAAATTAAAGAATCAGAAAAACAAGTCCAGATAAGATTACAAAATAACATTAAGTTACTTGATAACACGTTTAACATAAAATTAGTACATTTTAATTTTTCATTTTTTATGCAAATTCACCAATAAGCTGCGTAATCTCTCCTGGCATAGAAACTAATGGGAACAATGCGCCATCTCTCCTAAGTAGCAGATACGCAAACTCTTCAATTTCCGTAGGAGAGATTGCGCGGCTTTTTATATAAACATGGCCGCTACTAAAACGAACCGTTGATGTTCACATTG
The DNA here is from genome assembly GCA_963931845.1 of Maratus michaelseni. Taxonomy (NCBI): domain Eukaryota; kingdom Metazoa; phylum Arthropoda; class Arachnida; order Araneae; family Salticidae; genus Maratus; species Maratus michaelseni. The sequence goes on from OZ007588.1 coordinate 114,657,105, forward strand.
TTAGTCTAAATTAGTAGCTTATGAGAAATCGTTTAAGTTTAAAATATTTTGTACTACTGACATTGTATAGAAATTCTGATGAATAGTTATGAAAATTCACGCACTTACTTTGAGAAAACAAAACAAAATAGCAATGATTTATCTTAGACGCTCAAAACAATCAACGTGCAGTTTCAGGTAGATACTACACTACTGCTATTGTACAACTACCTGGAGTCGCTGCGCGCTCACTCTCCCTTTCCCCCCCGAACCTCTATGTGCGCAATCTCTCCTGGATTTACCTTAGTGTTTTTTATGATTTTTTTTTTTAATGTAACACTTTATTTTTCAACAGAATGTAATTTAAAACAATGTATGTAAACGTACAGAATGTAATTTCTAAAGATATCAACATAAAGAAAATCATAAAACTGATTTTATTTTCCTCCTTTTAAAAATAAATGTCCAACACAAGATGTTTTCAGTTCGTTTGGCAGCAGTCATGAAGAAAGTAAACGTTATTTATTTGTGCATAAACAAACTTATTTAAGATTCTGCGAAGATTAATGGCTTGCATTTCTAAGTGTATAACATTATTATTTATTTTATACATAAATGCTTTATATAGTAGATAACGGATGTCTAACATCATATATTTTTCATATACCGACAAATCGCAGAGTGATTATTTTGATAATTTCTATTTTTAGATAAACAAATATTGAATGAAAAGTAATAAAAATTAATAAATTTGAATGAATAAAGATTATAATTACAATTGTTTAAATTGAAAATAATATTTGAAAGTGCATATGTGCAACACGACAAGATTGGAGTATGATCCTAAAACTGAGAAAAAAGTTATTCGTATGTAAAATTCTATTTAATCTACAATAAGGAATGCCTTTTACATTATGTAAAATTAAAAAAAAAATAATTTTACTTTATCAAATTTATTTCAAGAGAGCACAATATTGAAATGGAAGAATAAAAGAATGAAACAGTTGCATTTCGTTTGCTTTCTTTTATTTCATGCAAAGCTTATTTTTCAAACAAAATAGGATTCAAAACAGGTGAATTTCTTAAATCTTTTTAACTTTCTGAAAAAATCAGTAAAAAAGACTTCAATGAGCGATTTTATTGTTTTCCTTTTAAAAATAAATGTCTATAAGAAAATGCTTCTGGAATAATTGGCAGCTGTCATATGGAGTATAAATATAACTTGTTTTAGACTAAACATATTGATCTGAGTGTTTTTGAAAATTAAACTTCTGTTTTAAAATGCCTTGCATAGTTATTTTTATTACTTATTTCTAACATATTTTTATAGGAGAAATATATATCATAAATGATATAATTAAAAATTCACTAATATAATAATCAAATCACATCAAATCAAATCATTATCTTTTATACAAAAAATCTTAGATATATTTATATTTTGACTATTTTCATTATATCTGATGAATATTTGAATATGGTCCTACAAATGTGACAGGAGAGATGTTCCTGAAAAATTCTATCCATACAGGGTGCTCCAAAATTCAACCTACAAATTAAGAGGGGTGATAGAAGGTATCAAAAGGATGGCAACTCACTGTAGAACAAGGGGACGCAAACCACGTTTAATGGGAGAAAATTGCAAAAATAGTTATGGTGTGACGTCAAGTGGAACAAAACGAGCCAATAATAAGTAGAAAAAACATTTATATGACGTCAAGCATGATTACAATGCATTGCAATTCAACGTGAGAAAGGAGACGACGACACATTTTTAACGAATTTATTCGAAGTGCGGCCACGAAGGTCATTGCACTGCCGACACCGATGGACGAAGGATTGCCGACCACGTTAAAACATATTCCTTTAAAAATGTCGCGTCGTCTAATTTTTGATGTTGAACTGTAATGCATTGTAATCATACTTTACGTCATCTAAATGTTTTTTCTTTTTATTATTGGCTCTTTTTGTTCCACTCAGCGTTACACCCTTCATAAATATTTTTGTGATTTTCTCTCACTAAACGTGGTTTGCGATCCCATGTTCTATGGTAAAATTTCATCCTCTTGATGCCTTCTATCACCCATCTTAATTTGTAGGTCGAATTTAGGAACACCCTGTATACATTTTTTTTAAATTTTCCTTCTGAAATTCTTTTAAACTCTATAACGCATTGTATTCATGCTGTATCCCATTTATTTCAAGAAGTACAGCATGAAAAGAGAAACATAAAAGGAAGAAAATATAATTTAATTTTCTGCTTTAGTTTTGAATACGAAGTTTTATTTTCAAACTGAATGGAATTCAAAGCACTTTATGTTTCAGAGCCATTGACTTACAATAACATTAATGAAGATTTAAACTAACAATTTTACTTTAAAAAATTAAATGTTTCTCGCGGCTCCATTTGCAGCAGAACGGAGAAAGTAAACATTGTCTGTATTCTCGTACACTTAATTGTGTATGTGTCCTCGATTATTAATTACATTTATTTTTAAATTTCTCACATTACTATTATATCTTAATATATCTTATATACTACTGAGTTTTTACATTAAAGTAAATGTCTATATATATATATATATATATATAATTTCTATACTTGTAGATAAGAGTTAGTTTTATGTTTAATTTTTTTAATGTTATTTCATACTGATGAGTTCTCTATAGAACCTATAAAAACCTTAAAAATTTAACAAACTTTCAAAACAAAGTTGCATGATAAATAAATAAATAAATAGCTAAACAAATAAATACGAGCAGGGAAGACCGAGCTATACTTGGTCAAAATTAGCTTTGAGTTCACCTCGATTTATTTTTCTCTCTGTATTATTACTATAATGCCTTTTATTTTAATGGCTAGACCCATAATCAAAATCACCCACTAATCAAATTTTCTCGAACATGTGAGCAAGTTCAATTGTCTTCTCGGGCCCGAAACCCGTAAGATATAAAATTTAGTCAAAATAGTCTGAACCGTTTTTTAGATAAAATTTTATTGACCCACAGTGACCCAAAAATGACCCACTAATTGGATTGTCTCGAGCATGTGACCTAGACCAATGAGTTTTTCGTGCCCAAAAACCGCAGGATACAAAATTTAGTTCAAATTGTCTGAGCCGTTTTAAAGATAAATATAGCTTGAACAATAATGACCCATAACCAAAATGACCAACTAATCGAAATTTCTCGAACATGTGACCTAGCCCAATATTCTACTCTTTCCCTAAAAATGTAAGATACTAAATTTAGTTCAAATCCTCTGAGCTGTTTTTAAGATAAAAACAGCTTGACCCATAATGACCCATAACCAAAATTACACACTAATCGAATTTTCTCGAACATGTAACCTAGCCTAACATTTTGCTCGTGACCGAAAACCATAGGATGCAAAACTTAGTCTAAATAGTCTGAGCCGTTTTTTAGATAAAATTTGCTTGACCCACAATGACCCAAAATTGACCCACTAATCAAATTTTCACGGACATGTGACCTAGCCCAATGGTAAAACGGTAGGATACGAAATTTCGTCAAAATCGTTAGAGCCGTTTTTAAGATGAAATTTGCATATATATATAACCACACACACACACACGATTTGCTCGTATTAGAATATATGATATAATATAATAAATGGATAGATATATAAAATATTGCAGTTGTCAATATCTCTTTTTCTATGTATTTACAATACTCACAACAATGAAGGAAGTATCGTTCGAAACGTTTTTGAAACGTCTTTTGTCATAGTACACTCGCACTTCGTTAAAACATGTTCTGATTAAAAACTGCAGTTAATTAATTAAATATTAAATCAGTATTGCTTTCATAAATGAAATGAAAAATTTTTTTCAAATTAATGTTGCCACAAAATTAAAATACCGTATTATGTAATGTTCAACAATGATTATAAAAAATAAATTATACAAAAAAGATGATATGTTACATTTCCAGAATTGTTTAATTTATATTTATGGTTAAAAATAAAAATTGCAATTGCAATGTTTAGATGAAAAAGTCACCATCGATAGATGGCAGCAGTGGTAGTTCACTTCTAGCCTAAAATGTATGCTTTGTTATATTAGATTAAATTGTAATTTATATGTGTTCAACTTATTTGTCTTTGTTTGATGTTTTTAACGAAGCGGATGACGTCATCTTCAAAAAAAGTTAAAACACGATTGCTACTTTTTTTTTCGCGCGTACCTATTGCTATAATTGAGTAGTTTTTACTGTAAATTGATGGAATAAATGAGATGGTATGGTGGCTTCACTAATGTTGTATGCAGACCTTAATAGTTCCTTAATTATCTTCCGAAGTTTAAACCTGCCTCTAAAACTCACTAACTATTGCTATAAAATATTAGACTGCAGTGCGAAATCTTCCCTCGTATCCACTTGTAAATAAGTAATTATACTATTCCAAACAATCCATACTAATTGTCATGTAGCTTCTTTTTTTACGAAATAATTTTGTCCATGGCAGATCTCCGAATGTTGTAATTTCTTGAAATACAGGTGAATGATGTAGCTTCTGAATATTTTGGGTGAACGTATCTTTCATTTTGACAAGAAACAAGAATTCACGGAATATACAGCAATGAAAATAGTAACCAAAATTCAGTTGTTCATGTATGTTTGGAATTATGTGTCAAATTTTTGCATTTTTTCTAATAATTAAATGTTCATATGTTTTTTGAATTACATTAAATTTTACGATTAACTCATTTTCGAAAGATAATTCAATTTACGTGTAAATGCTAACACAATAAATAAATTCAATTTGGATATTAATTTTTCTTGCTTTGGTTTCATTTTTTATAAATCTTGTGTACACGTAGTGATTCCATCCACATGTGAGATGGATCTCCATCAGGCTCCATCAGGCATAAGTAACTTCATTAATCATTCAATCATTCATTCAGTAATCATTCATTAAATATCTTCTTTATTTTAATATTTAATTTTGCTCTAATGTAAAATTATTTCTAACGATTTAATTCTAAAATTCACTTCTAAAATGTACACTGTTGAAGCGTATTAAATAAAATTACACGGGCATTTTCTATATTAAATGAGCAACTTTATTTGTTTTAATCTCCAATGGCGAAAGTGATGAAATTCATTTTTACATGGTTAGGAGTTTGGGTCTCGATATAATTCTAAAAATACACTTCTAAAATGTGCACTGTTGAAGCATATTAAATAAAATTACACGGGCATTTTCTATATTAAATGAACAATTTTATTTGTTTTAATCTCCCCTGGCAAAAGTGATGAAATTCATTTTTACATGGTTAGGTGTTTGGGTCTCACTGCCTGCCCTGTTATTTTCAGTGGTCACTAGAAAGAGTACATGTTTAGGAAGACGAAAATTATACTGCATCCACGCTTTCTTTGAAATTGGAAATTTCAAAATAGAGGGTGATTTTTTTTTTAAAGTTGTGAAAGTAAAACCCTATAACAGAAGAACCATTGATCCAAATGACTTGAAATTTCACCAGTATGCTCCCAAAGAAATGGGAATTTTTTAGACGTAGTAAAAAGAAATACTTAAAATCGCACCGACAGATGGCGCTGTGGGTTAACATCAACTGGTTTCCTTCCTCTGCTAGGTTTTAGGCTCAGTGAAACAGTCTGTTCAAATTTCAAAACCATCTTCCGTAAGTCTTCTGTCGTCATTGGACCTTTTCTTAAATTCTTCATGTGTCCTAAATCTCTTAAGAGCAGTTGCTGCGCTGTCATTATTCTGATAATAGAGTTTCAATAACAACGAAATCGTCAATGAAACAGTCATTGTGAGGATATCCGTAGAATATTGAACACGAGGTGTGTGTGCTTCACGTTTTTATCGCAACTGTACGTGTGTCGTGCACAAGCTCGTCTCCTGACTTTACTGCATGTACAGCGCCATCTGATAATTTTTTTAACCCCGCCTAAAAAAAACCATTGCTTTGGGAGCATACTGGTGAAATTTCAGGTCATTTGGATCAGTGGTTCTTTTGTTATAGGGCTTTACTTTCACAACTTTAAAAGAAATCACCCTGTATATATATATATATATATATATATATAATATCATTGATTCATTTAATTTTATTTTAAAATGTCAAAAGGTAACTCGGAATTAATTATGAGTGTTAACATTTTTTTACATTGTAAAACTAGTTATAGTACGAATGTCCTTTGTCACGTTTAACGTACAATTTCCAACTTGCATAAATTTTAACTTGTATTTTTAAGCGTAAATTACTTGATAATATTAATTCTAAACGCAATTACTTACTTATTAAACAGCGTTTTATTTCGATGTCATTCTTCATATTCTCTTGATAATGTAATTAAAATGTCTTTGACAGGCAATTTAGGGATAATTAAATTTCCATAACCAGAATGTCGTATAATTAACTTTCACTTTAGAAATATTAAAATCTTATATAATGACATCAGCATGCAACATAAATTTGCATTAATAATAAGTGGGTGATTTTTAAAAATATTTACATGCAATATCGTGTGATTCTACCTTGTATCATACTTTTTTTTTTTTAATTTGTTTCAGTGCATAATGAATAATTTACCACAGAAATGAAAAACAAAAATACTTAGTGTCTATTTTTTATGTTATTAAAACATCTATATTTTATAAATTTACGATATATTTCTTAGATATTTTCCGAAGTATATGTATTTCGTCTATTAGAAATGTTGAAATCAGATAAAATTGCACTGAATTAATGTATTAATAACATTAAAGATGGAAATTTTAAATAATATAACTCTTTCCAGTTAGAGTATTTTATTTTATATAGTTTTCTTAAAAAGTACTCTAATTTGCAAAAAGACAAATGTTTTTTAAGCTAGGAAACCGCAATATAACCATCAACGAAAATATACAGTATCTTCTTTTGTTTTATCCACGATTACGGAAAGCCTCCTTTATCTTTAGAAACTTTAGAAGCCAATATGTTTTCGAAATTTAAAGAAATATATATATATATATATATATATTACGCTATCGTACGTGGCACAAAAATCGCGATTATTTGTTAATTGTTTAATGGCAAAGACCGAAAGAAACGCATCTCATTGGTTATTATGTAAAAGAACTTTGGCAGGAATTAGGCCAAGATATATATAATAACTCTTCTTAGATTCAGACTTTTGGAATACGAAATTTGCCAAGGATTTAGTTTAAATAAATTAAATTTTCAACATATTTATGGATAGATATAAAAATAATGACTATAATGACTTCTATCAGTTTCATTCAGAATAAACGAATTTGTTGAGGAGATTCAAGTCACATGTTATCTCTGTTCGGGCATGTGGCGCCATCTCTCTGACAATTTTTGAAATACATGCTGTTAAAAATAAGGAATCCGGTTACAATAGCAAATATTCAATAGCGGCCTAATATAGCAAATTGATTTTTGAATTTTTAATAAGTGAGACGTGCAATTTCTGCCAAGGCTTTTCTCACAGAAATCACGATTATTTGTTAATTGTTTAATGGTAATTATGAAGTTTTATAAAATGCATCACATTAGCATTTCATAAATGTTAATTTGCCATATATCATGCCACTATCTTATACCGATAGGCCATTTAGGTTCAACTGTAAGAACACCCCTAACCTTATAATTTCCTCTGACCTTATCATTTTGTTTACGTAACTGTTATACTTTTTGAAATTTTAGCTCTTATTAAATTTTTTGTTATATTTTTCAATGGCAGTCTGCTCGGGCAACGCCGGGCGGGTTAGCTAGTACTCATAACAGCTTTTTTGCAGCTACTGATTTTCGATAACGTTCCCGAGTAGTTCTTATAGTACATTAATCAATTTTCTTTACACGGGATATAGTTTTTTGGATGCTTTAAATTCCCAAGTAAACAGTTTCATGTTCAAGCAAGTTTTACAAATAGGCATGATAAATTACTCGAATTATCATAACAGTAAATTTCTTATTATTTAGTTGCTATTGCATGCATACATTTAAATATGCAGTTTAAAATGTTTAATTTAAAATTTACGGCACCCTTAAAAACGATATTCCGAGTGAGAAAACGAAAACTGATTAATCACTGTAAAAAATGACCGATGTTTCTTATTTTATGAAAATATGCTATAACCACGAACGAAAATATAATATAATCTTCTGAGTTATCCAAAATTTCAAATAGCATGTTACATTGTCTTTTGAATCCCCAGAAACCAATACATTTCCAAAATTTAAAGAACAATTTATAAAAACAAATTATTTTTAACTGCCCGAATTTTTCAGAAACGTTTCCGAAATGTTTTTATAGTGTATTAATTAGTGTCCTCAGCCTGGAATACCTGTTTTTCGATTGTTATCCATTCTCAAGTACACGTTTTCAGCCTATTAAGTTAATTTATACATGAAAGAGTAAATAAATAATCTTAATTTTAATGTTATTGTTAACGCTGTTAATTTTGCATGTTTGTCTGATAAACATTTTTTTTCAGCATGGAAATGTTTACTTCAGAATTGATAGCATTCGAAAAACAGGTATTCCAGGCTGAAGACACTAATTAATACACTATAAAAACCTTTCGGAAACGTTTCTGAAAAATTCGGGCAGCTGAAAATAATTTGTTTTTATAAATTATGCTTTAAATTTTGAAAATGTTTTCGTTTCTGAGCATTCAAAAGACAATGGAACATACTATTTGAAATTTCGGATAACTCAGAACATTATATTATATTTTTGTTCATGGTTATAGCATATTTTCATAAAATAAGAAACATTGGTCATTTTTTACAGTGACTCTATGAAAAACAATCAGTGGCAACAAAAGAAATTAATTTTAAAAATGCTTCTGTAAATCTCGAAAATATATCGTTTTGAGATTTTTCTAAAGATAAAGAACGCTTTTCGGAAGCATGATAACTTGGAAGAGGTTATTGTATATTTTCATCCGTGGTTATATTATATATTCCCAGATTAAGAAACATTTGTTCTTTTCTTCAGTTTTGATGATCTATAACTGGCATGTTTATTTTACGCCATATTTGTTTATCTACAAATATCGTCTCTAATTATATTTTTGAAATATATATATATAACCTTAACTTTACCCATATATATGTATATATATTAGGATGGCCCTTATTTTTCAACTTTCTAATATTTTAGCTCCCACCCTCCAATATTGTTCCAAAAAAAAAAAAACAATGTATGCAAATTTTTAACTCAATTGGACAACTGCAAGGCGACCCTCATCGACCATGAAATTTTGAAATTTTTGCCTGAAAAGTCATTTTTTCAGGTAAAAAAAAAATTAACTCATATATAATTTTCTCTTAAATAAATAAAAAAAAAACTATCCAGGCTTATTCATAGTATTTAAAAAAGGTTATATATATATATATAAAGTACATCTTCTCGAACTCAAGCTTTATCTTCAATATGTAATATTTTGATTTTCTAATCTATGAATATTTAAATACCAATTCCTACCAATTCATGTTTCGTTCATCTGACGAAACTCTATTCGTTTCACTCCTGGATGATTTTTTACTCGTAACTGTCTGTCACATTGTTCGTACTCGGAAACTGTATAAGTGAGAGACTTAAAATTTTGCGTACTTATAGCTGAATACTTCCTATCACACAGCCAATCATAAAAAAATTGGAAAAGACTTAAATTATTTAAATTAAAGGAATTGATTTAATGACATCCGACAATTTCCGAGACTTTCTTAGGTATCACAACATAATCTTATTTTCAATCTTTTTCGTGAAGACTAGATGGTTCTGTGGTAGAGCGTTTTCTCCTAATGCAAAGGTATCGTGTTCTATTCTGGACGACGGAAGTTGAAATTTTAAATTTTTACATTTCATTTTCGGATGGATTTAATTAAAAGAACTTTCGCACTATTTTGCCATTTTAAGAGTTTCCTTTTTTGAGCTAAAATTAAATCATATAATTAAATATGATTATAGATAATGCTTTTCAGATATGCAAACTTATGCTGTTAAAATTGTCTCAAATTCACTTATTCAATATTTTTAATTTGACTTAAAAATAGTTTTTCTTTTGTTATCATTTTATTATTAATTTTAATAGCGCTGCCATATGTGATCTTATTAATAACGTATGTTGCTTCTTTAAATGACTATAAATTAAACACACATATTCTTCAATAAATGAAGAAAAGGGAATACTTTATTACATTGTAAATTACGGATATCCTCACTTATACATTATTGAAAAAGAAATTTCTAGAGCAAGAATCTTACCAAAGTATTTGAAAAAGGAAGAAAAGAAGAACTTTATTGCATTTTCAATTGCGGATTTCCTGATATAAACATTACTGAAAAGAGGCAAAAATTTTACTAAAGTATTTGAGATGACTATAATCGTATTAAAATCTTTTCAAATATAGATAACCCTTATGCTGTGAGACTGCAATCAAGACTTTGGCACTATTCCAGCTAGACCAATGTAATGCCCATAAATGGACAGAAGATTCTATTAAAACTGTTGATGGATCTCTTCCATTTATCATGAAGAGCATTAACGATTTACGCACCGGATAATGGAAAAAGAAATATATTTTGGTTCACTTGAAAATTTGCCGGTTTTACTTTTTACGCAAAAAGTTGTTAATTAGCATATTAAAGAATATTTTAATTATTTTTTTCTTAACTTTTCATTGAATTTAGAACATAAGGTATGTTAAGATAAATAAAACGATGAGTATAATTTAATAAAATGAAGTCATAACATTTAAATTAACCCGTAAAACATGGAAAGATGGATTATTCATTTGACTCTTCCAGAAGCATGATAAAAGTAGAATCATTTTGAAAATGATGGTATGGTTAATAAATATTTTTAGTGTGTTTAGTTTTCTTGCAAAACTTATAAACATATATGGAGAAAAGCACTAAAAATATGTGAAAATACAACTGATGGAACTATTGTTTTGAAAGTGACATTCACACTAAAGTTATTTTGCAAATTCATTGGTATACTTTTCGGAAAGTCTCAGCAGCGAAATTTGACACCATTGAATTTTATTAATAAAACGAAACTTGCTAAATTTTATGAACAGGCTAATCTGAAGTCGGCAGATTTGTTTCTTACTCAGAAACCCCCGTACGAAAAATTTTCCAGTTAGTAAAATGCGCCCCATACACTAATAAAGGCATATAAAAAATCAGCATTTTAACATAAAAAGTTGCAGATATGAGATAATACATAAATGCTGATTTAAATCCCTTTTGGAGGCTTGTATAAGAGTTTGCAAATGGAAAATGTCATCGCGATTCAGGGGCTGTGCACAAATTATGAAAGAAAACAATGATTGCATAAACAAATAATAATTGTGCTATTTATTGGTACAAAAGTATCTAAACTGTATAGAAATAATAAATTTACGCAAATATTACAAAGTTTGTTCAACATGTTTACATTATGTTTACATTTCTGTCAAACATGTCTAAGCTGTTTTAATGTTCATTGACTGTGTCATTTCCAAGTTTTATTCTGTAATTTATCATGTAAAATTTTAAGGAATTTTTCAAGAATCATGTTTTGTAATTTTGTAATTAAAACTAAAGATAACAGCCATATTTTATTTGCTTATGATGCATTTCCGGGTCGCGTCATCTGCACTCTAGCTGTAAATATTTACATTTAAATTTATGATTAACCTCTCACCAACTTTGTTTAAACATATCTCTGCAACTTTTATAATAAATTTCTGAAATTTTGTACACTGTTAGAAATGGATACTCAAATTCAACGAAATTTTCTTCGTTTTTGACGAAACTGTTTACTGAGAAATGCTCCGAACGAATATTTCGTCAGATCGAGTAAATTTGAATCCTCAGAAATGTGACGAAGTGATTTTGTCAAATTGCTTCTTCGAAAGTGTTAAAAAGAGGCAGGTGGCGCTATCTCTTGACAATTTTAGAAGCATCTGTAATTGACAGGAGGGAAAAATAAGGTCACGTCTCTCAATTCTTCAACGGGATACGAACGCGCGACCTTCGGTGCGTTAGACTACAGCGCTAGACCACGGTGCTAACGGGAGTTGCGTTAATTTGATTTTAAATGAATCTACGGGATGTTGATGTGTGTTTATATTTTTAAAAGTTAGATTGTATTTTTATCGGTGCTGTTATAATTTCTGCATGTTTTAATTAATAAGGCTAGATTATTATTATGGTTTTTCTATGGTTAATAAATAATTTGAATATGACTTGATTAATATAATTTATTAGAGAAATTTCTTTTGTTCAATGAATGATTAGAATATGGTCTAGTTAATATGTTGGTCAGAAATGATAAAACTTGAAGTGCATATTGGAGGAGAGTTCATCAATTTTAGATAAGATTTTTACACGTTACTGTTTATAGAGAAGAATGCTATTAGTTATGCGTATTTTAAATTTTATTGTTATATGAATATATTTCTTAAATAAAACAAAGCTCCTAATTTATTTATTTTTTAACCATTGGGAAACTGGTTGTTGCTTTCGGTCGAAAATGGACCAAATGATGTTCGCATTTTACTATTTCAACCGTTTTTACGAAATTCTGTAACTTTAGAAGAATGTTTAAAGCGTTTTCAACGAAATTCTGTAACTTTAGAAAAAATTATCTTTGAATAGGCAATATAAATGCATAAAATCGTTACAAAAATTTTAAAGTTACGAAAAGGATATACGCAAGTTATCAGATATGAAAAATAAAGTAGAAATTTGGTACTTTCATGTTGTAGCGGTCCCCAAGGGTGAAATATTTTTGTTTCTGTTTTCATTAATATATTGTAAATTTGGTACTTTCGTGTTATTATTATTATTATTATTATTATTATTATTATTATTATTATTTTAATGATTTTGTAACAACAAAAATAATCTGGCCGCGAATGGGGAAACATTTTCGTCAAATATTTGAGATTTTCCATTTCATTAAAAATCACTTAATTTTGAGACGAAATGGTTGTCAAAAATGATAAAATATATCTCAAGAACTGCTGAATCATCAAAAGTCAGAGTTTTATTTTTGACAGTGAGGGAACAGTTTCTTCAGTTATTTGAGGATTCGCGTTTCGTCAAAAACCACGTGACTCTGTGACGAAATGGTTGTCAAAAATAACGAAATGAGGCCTAAGGATTGCCGAATCGTCAAAATTGAGTGTTTAATTTCTGAGAATGTACATGGCCATATTAGTTTATGAGATAAATTTTACTCATTGGGAATTTTTTGTACGGACGCCGTATAAAAATTAAAAATTTGAATTTCTTTAAATTTAATCGTCTGAAAATGTTAATGGATTTCATAAATTTCTGTAAAATTTTTTAAGTAACTTTATAATTTGTAATCTATGTATATGATCGATATTTAAGGAATGTTTTTGGTACGCAATATATAATGTCGCCAATTATGTCTATTTGAAGACACAGCAATGCTGTTTATTGCATTGCTTTTACAAAAAAATAGTAAGTCATTATCAAGTGTTACAGGCATAATTTTATTTATTTTTATTTATAAATAATAAAAAAATGGCATCCAGTACATAGCATTTTAGTGTGTTTTTTGCAATGTTTTTCAAAATGTTTCAAATATCTAAATTGAATTTTGTGTCACTTATATCACGAACGAGAAAATTCAATATTTCCACTTTAATTTCAAATTATGAATTTTTAATGATTTACCTTTTTCTAATACTAAACAAGAGTACCAGGTAAATTTTTCACAACTGTTGAAAAATCTTAACGTGAAGCGTGAACATTTTTCATCCACTTCCACAAATTAGGTATTTCCATTTCGTTGTACATATTATTTCAATGTATTATATTAATTCAATTTTTTTACTAACTTTGTAATTTATAATCTATATCTATGATTAATATTTAAGGAATAAAAACCAAGGTGAATGTTTTTTTGTACACACTGTATAATGTAACCAATTATGTCTATTTGAAGACACAGCAATGCTGTTTATGGCATTGCTTTCGCAAAAAATAGTTAATCATTATCAAGTGTTACATGCTTAATTGTATCTATTCTTATTTATAAATAATAAAAAATGGCATCCAGTACATACCATTTTTAGTATGTTTTTTTCAATGTTTTTCAAAATGTTTCGAATATGTAAATTGAATTTTGTGTCACTTATATCACGATGGAGAAAATTAAATATTGCCACTTTTATTTCAAATTATGATTTCTTTAATGATTTACTTTTTTTAGAGCACTAAACAAGAGTATAAGGTAAATTTTTCACAACAACAGGAGAAAAATATCGACGTGAAACGTGAGCATTTTTTAATCCACTTCCACAAATTACATATTGCACTTTCTTTGTATATGTATTCTTTCAATGTATGCCCATGTTTAACATTTCAAAGAATTCTTCAATTGCAAAAATTATTTTTTTTTAGAAAAGGGAAAGAAAAATAACTTTTGGAAAGGAAAATAAATTTTAAAAAGAAAAAAAAAGTATCTGTATGTCTTTCTCTCTGTTTTTTTTATGTTTCAACTATTATAAAAATTGCCCCAACGTTACGAAATGTAAATATGTTGCTTGTATAAAGAATGGAATTCTTTTTAAAAGTAGTTATGGTGTCTTTTTTAAAAAGGACAGGTAAAATTTTGAATATATTTTATATATGATTCTCTACTGCCTATCAAAATAAGCGATTTTTGCAACAATGAGGTTTAAAATGAATGTGGAAAAAAATGTAATGGCGTCATAAAAAACTATATTGTGCCATATAACTCTTATTAAAATACTCCGACTATTGTATAATAAGCATTTATCAATGCAAGTAAGTAACACACAATCCCATGAAGTGGGTTTTATATCTTCTTAAAAACATTGTACCTAGCTAATGAAAATTTCATATCTCATCATTTCTATTCTGGGTTGAGCGTCAACGTCGTGAGCTGACCATGGGAAAGTGCTGTCTCGCCAGTTGCTATGGTGTCTGGCGTTCAAAATCTATAACCACATATATACAAAAGTATTATATACATATTTATAAAAACAGGAAAAATTTGACAGCAGCAATACAGTATGAATTATGTTCTACATATGAATTAATTTATACATAATTCATACTGTATTATTAAATACAGTATGGATTATCTTGAATAAAATAATGAAATTTTGTCTTGACTTAAATACAGTATGAATTTTAAAGAAGCTAGCGAGCGCGGTTCGGTCTACAAAGGTACTTCTTCGATAAATCAAGAAAAGGGAAAACTTTTCATTTCCAATTATAGATATCCTCACTTATACATTTTGAAAAAGAAATCTCAATAGCAAATTTTTGTCAAAGTATTTGAAATGACTATAATCGTATTTGAAAAAGTATTTGAAAAAGGGTGAAAAGGAAAACTTTATTACATTTTCAATAACGGATATCCTTCCTTACACATTATTGTAAAAGAAGTCTCAATGGCAAATTTTTGTCAAAGTATTTGAAATGACTATAATCGTATTAAAATATCTTCAAATACAGATAACAGCTTATGCTCTGAGACTGCAATCAAGGCTTTGGCACTATTCCAGCTAGACCTATGTAATGCCCATAAATAGACAGAAGATTCTATTAAAACTGTTGATGGGTCCCTTCCATTTATCTTCAAAAGCTATAAAGATTTACTCACCGGATAATGAAAAAAGTAATCTATTTTGGTTCACTTGAAAATTCGCCCGTTTTACTTTTTACGCAAGAAGTTCTTAATTAGTATTTTAAACAATATTTTTTATTATTTGTTGGGTTTTATTTTTACTATTCCTCTTACGATTTCGTTGAACTTAGGACATAAGTTATGTTAGGATAAATAAAACTATGAGTATAATTTAAAAGAATGAAATGATAAAATTTAAATGAATCCGTAAAATATGGAAAGTTGTGGACAATTTATTTAACTCTTCCAAAATCATGATAACAGGAGTACGATTTTGAAAATGATAGTTAACAAATATTTTTAGTTTGTATCGTTTTCTTCAGAAACTTATAAACACATAGGGAATAAAGCACTACAAATATGTGAAATTACAACTGATCGAACTATTGTTTTGAAGGTGATATTCACACGAAAGTTAATTTAAATGTTTTACGTATAATTTTTCTTTGAAACATTTTAATTTCCGAAAGTCTCAACAGTGAAATTTGAGTGAACTGGATTTTATTTAGAAAATATAATTTGTTAAATTATTTGAACAAACTAATTTATATGAATCCAAAATAGGCAGATTTATTGCTTACTTAGAAGCAGATCTAACATAGGTGGCTGTTTCTAAAGCTGTTTCTAAAACGTTTGATCTTCGAAATTTGACTGCATATGCATACCGAAGACCTGGTAAAGTTCGCAGACATGGAATAATGTCAAATATGTTTTGATATTTAAGGCTGGCTGCCAAAGATTAAACGAAATATGAATGTCTCCCTTTTGAAACAACACTTTCAGTTAGATCATGGGACAATACTTTCAAGTCAAACTGTGTAAAACTAACTCCACGCAGTACGAATCTATGCTCATAGACTAATGATATATATTTTATTAACAGAACAACTCTGTGCTACCTGCAGAGATTAAAGGCGGGGACATGTCAATTGGAAAATATAAGTGAATGAAGCAAAATCCTTTTCTGCGAGTTCCATCTTAGAGTTCATTTTGATTGGCGCATTTGGATCTAAATGGAACATAAGGCACGCAAAAAATTCTATATTTCTGCAGAATGTGTTTGAGTTCATGGATCTGGGCTGTTATCTTTATTCATGGCTGCACTAACCTTCGCATCTTTAGAAAGAGTTTTCTAATCGTCAGGTGTTATAAAGAAGAGCATCTGTTCACTTACGCTGGATAGATTGGAGAAATTTTCATTTTGATGGATGATAATTGCAGGGCACATTGTGCTGAGCAGGTCACTATTTTCTCCAATCCTCCTTCACCCGCGTATGGATCCAGAAAACCCATAAGTGTGATTTCGTGTATTATAGATTAAATAGAAGGAGCCGTATGTTCATGATGCTAGAAATTTCACTTGTATAGCATCAGGAATTTACTGCATAATTATTTTTTCCCGCGAAAACGCTGCTTTATGGAGATACTTACAAAAATGTCTTCTAATATTTGGGATTGCTAGACACATAATTATAAGATACGCAACATTTTGTTTTGCAAAAGAATGTTTTTAATTGTTGTTTTTTTTTGTTCGCGCTTTTATGCGTGCTTTTTACTTTATCAGTATTTTTACTTTAAAAAGCTGAAGTTTAAAAAAAAAATTCACTATAAATAAACAAAATTTTTATCTCAATGAAAGAAAATTTATTCGTTTCTCGATGGAACATGATGAATAATTCTTCTAACTGGAACACTACAATAAAATATTTATTTTAGTCAGAAAAAAACTACACTAACAAATTCGCGTTAAATAGAAAATGTTATTACGAAAGTATCAACATATTCTAAAACTGCATATTCTAGTTCAGTAAATTCGAACATTTCTCATGCCCTTTAAAAGCCGACAGCTATAGTGACAATAGTATCTAAGTTTAATATCATGGCTATAGACAGATTCGCTCTCCGATGAGACTGCTTTTAGCGTTAACTAGTGTAAAAATTAGGAGTTAGTATTCGAATATCCGGAAAATATAGGACACTATAAAAGAGTCAATTACAAGGTTAAAGAGCAACTTCGATTTAGAAAATAAAATGTTCTTTGTTCACATAAGGGCTAAGAACTGGATAAATGTAATATTGGATATAACAATTGCATATAGAATTGGATATATATTTTTTGTTCCCGATTTTCAAAATTACAACGTTACAAAATGAATAACATAAATTCTTATAAAACAATAACCAAGTCTCAAATGTTTAAAAATATCTTTTGTAAAACAGTATATGTAATTTTTAAAAGCATTTATTATACATATTTTTTTTAAATTTAATTTTAAAATAGTGAAAAATAGAGTTGGGTTTATCACAACATTTGCGAATAAATATGTTTTGAAATAAATCTTGTTTAACGGATATAAACTGTTTCGTCTGCATGTAGTACTTTGAAAAATAAGTCAAAAGAACTAATTCGATGCGTGCAAGGCAAACTGGTTGTTGCACGTCTATTTCTCTTATAATATATGTTCTTCACAGCTAGAGATTTTCTGCAAAAGTGGCCCATAAAACCTCAGTCCATCATTCATAACCTGTAAACCTCCATGTCTAACAGGGGTTAACGTTGCTGTCCGTTAGGAAAAGCAATAACTTCTATTAAATTGGATTTTCTGTCGTTTAGTTTTTTTCCAACCATGCATATATTGTATAGTTTTCGATTTGTATAAAAAAACTCAATATAATATATATATATATATTTTTATCTTCACTTTTTATCATCTGTAACTTCATTTTTTACATCAATTTGTGGATATTGTATCAAATCTGTCAATGTAAATGCTTTTTTTTCTTACCTGTAATTTTTATTAATAATTTTTGACATTTAATCACCGAAATTCAAAATAAAGCAAAAATTAATTTTAAAAATTATGTTAAGCGTAAAGAATTACAGCTTTAGTGTATCATCAAAAATCTTTTTTTAAATTATCTAACCAAAATATCAATATCCTTTTATTTTTTAGCATTAATATGAGTATAAGTAAGCACATGTTTCCCATATGTGATTTTCTGTTTCACCTGAAAATCAGTCAGCTTCCTTTAAATTACATCTGTGCAATGCATCAATATTAGGATTTCTTCTTATAATTTTTAAAATATATATTCACTTAAAACAGTACTTATATTTAATACAAAATCATAATAATATGAAGCTAATGCATTTCCTATACTACATAGAAGTACAGTGTCAGATATGAATAACAAGAAGGAAAGTTTCTACTGGAAAATTTATATCGAATTTTAAAAAAATTATAAAAATGTTATACCGTTTTAAACTTTTTTTTTTCCACATGGTAAATGGAATTCAATACACATTCGCTTTTATCGCCTCTTCGTTGCCAGTATTAGAATCACTATGAAGATTTCGATATTTAATTGTTTATATATATATATGAAGCAATAGTATATGAAGTATATATATATATATATATATATATATATATAAGATAATAGTGTCGCATTTTTAGAATTATTTAAAAAAATACAGTGAATGATATATTTTTTTCTAAATGCGTACTCTGACGACATATTTTGTATCTTTTTTCGAAATAATGCTTTACAAGGTGTAGCTTTGTAAATAAACAAATGTAGCATCGTTAAAATAACCGAAAACACATGTCGCATTTTCGCTCTAACCCTTTCGCGACAAGTGTCTTTTAGATTCTTTTAATTCTGCGGAACAATTTTGTCGATAATGTAATTTTTACTTTATTTAATTACTGAAAATCTAAGTTTAGATAAGACAGAAATTTATGTACTATAATGCTGATGTTGAAATTCAAAGATTCCGTGCAAATTACACAGTACGTATACCTTCCGCTATTCGCGAATGTGTTAATATGGTTCTCAAATGATCTGCTCAACAAAAGAAAAAATTCTGACACATTTTCTGATTCATTTTTTATCGTAAATGCATAAAATTAGCAGGATTGACTATTGAAGTGATTTAGAATCGAAATGAGTTTTCCATTTTTTCATAAATATATTTATTTATCAGGTTATAATCGATTCTGATCACGTGACGACACATTTTTTGCAGTTCTCGGGCTACCGCGTCGAAAATTTAGTTCAAAACGCCGACTTTGACAGTATTTTTTGAAAGATCTTCTGCCTTTACCAAAAATGGAAAATATATTTCGATTACATAATTTTTGAATAAGAGCACATGTCAATTTTAAACATTACCGAACAAAAATGAATTAATATATGTATCATAAAGTAGCGAGTTTATATTTAAGAACAGTCTTAATTGGTAGAAATTTTTAATAAATAATATTTCACTAATTACTAATTAAAAAGTGGTATAAATTTGCATTCCTTGCTTCCTCCACTGTTTTTTGATTATGACCTAAAATTTCTAATAAAATAATATATTGCTAATGAAATTAAAAAAAGAATAATATGCAGGTAATAATCTTATGACAAATTTGTCAAAATACATTCGTATAGAATGTTTTAATGGAGCTTTATATGTATTTTCTTATTTGTATTAATTATAAGTTAAATTATAGCCTTCAACTGCATTTTGATATCTTGTTTTTTAGTACTGTACGGTAACGAAAGTTTTATTTTAAATTTATTCAAAACTAATATAAACTAGACGTTGTGGGCAACCGTGATACTTACCCATCATGAATATGCATAATATAAAATATGAAAATAAAATATGTGTAAACTATTTATAAAATGTACTGTAATTCGAATAAAATCCTGGCTTGATGACGTCATAAATTTTAAATGCTATGTTGCTGATTTGCGTAAAAGATACATCCTTATAGCTCTAAAAATGATAATCCTATTAATTAACAGTTTACTGCGTCGGATTAAGCGTCTCTTTACTAATTAAAATATATCTTTGAATTGAAATTTGACTCAAATACAGGGAGATAAGAAATCGAAGAGTGTGGAAAATGTGATTACAAATATCTCCGCAAATAATTATCCGTTCGACTTCATTCTTAATGCAAAATTTATGTTTTTTTATTGTCTGTTATATTCTCTCCTTAAAAAACAATTTCGAAATTTTGTATATACCTTTTATCAGAACGAATATTTCAACAGTCCGAAAAAAATAGTTCCGGATATTCGAGGTTACTGAAATTCAATAAGCTTCTTCCTATTATTAAATACTAAGTACATACCAAATTTCAAGTCTCTATCTCAATTTGTTTGGGAGATAGAACGTTTACAGACACACACACAGAGACACAGACAGACGGACGACATTCTTTTTTTTCCTAAAAATATGTTTTCCGGAATCTCCAGTGTCTGAAATGTGTAAATCCGTCAATTTTTTTTCGATTTTCAAAACGATTACAAGAATTACCCTATACTACGTATGATGAATTAGTAATAGTTATCGTGGAGATCTAATTATGGAAATAAACACTAAAATGAAATTTCCAAATGTTGTGAGATAATTTACAATGAATATACTTTCTTACATACAACGCAACTGAATATACTTCCTTTTTTTACATATATTTCCTAGAATTCTGAAAGTTTTGAGTAGTTTATTATCTTTGTAAACTTCCACGTAAATTCCTTCTGTTAATAGAGCGATCAATGTTCATGGCATTCTTTATAATTCCCTGATAGTGCAATTAAGATGTATTTCACAGTCAATTTAAAGATAATAATATTTTACATAAAGCGAATGTCGTATAAGTAACTTTCGCTTAAAAACAATGAAATTGAATTGGACATTTCAAAAAACTATATAAATCTAAGATTTAAGATAGTTTAGTATTCCATAAAAACTGTGCTTTATACAAATGCTCAATGATTTAAAACATTTCTGTGTTCAGTATATTTCTGAAATACAAGGTGGTCATAATTACACTGACGGCACTCAGAGTGTTCTGTAGCGCGATCTAATTCCGAGAATGGCGCCAAATTTTGTAGGAAGATTAAACAAGACGGGGGACGAAGGATTCCGCGAAAAAAAATTTAGTTCCAAAAGTCGCCGCCAGGGGAATATGTGTCGCTGTGTATTCGAAAAAGATAGTTTCAACAAAATGAAGACTCAATACAAAAATAAAATTACCGTTTATTTAACAAATTTAGCAATTTAATCCAAGCTCAAAATGGTAACAGTTTATGAAAAGCTAAAAATTTACATAAACACTGCTCAAGTCTCTTTATCTGGAATTTCACTTACAGAGCCCCCAAGAAAGCAACAGCAGAAGAAGAAGTTCTTTATTCAAATTTCGCGTTACATCTTTTGGCCCAGTGCCAGATTGTTCGGCTTTAAAATGTATTGTGCTACTGTTAGAAGCAATTTCATTGAATGTTATCTTTCGTAATGTCTCCTTCTTTAGTCGAGCAAGCTCCACTAGTTAAATTCTTTTACCTCAACCAGTGAAATGCGCCAGCCGCTCTTCGTGCTTTTAGAAACCACAAAAAATGCGTAAAGGTAACGGTCTTTTGTCAGTTAATGGTTTAAAAACAATGGTTGAGAAGTTTGAGAAAACAGGTTCTCTAAATGTTCAGTCAGGCAGAGGACGAAAACCCGTATCACAGGATACAATCGAAGAAATGGCAACGGCAATTGTCGACAGAGCACCAGACAATATTGCTACCACTTCCAGCGCTCATGGGATAGCTCGGAATCTGGATATTCCTTATTTTACGGTATGGAAAATCCTACGAAAGATTATCCACTTCTATCCGTACAAGATCAGCCGTGTACAAGAGTTACGTCACACCGATCATGATAAGCGATTGACTTGATACCCAGAACTGCCGAATTTGCGATAACAAGTCACCAAGAGCATTTAAGGAAATTCCTTTGCATTCACCAAAGATAACTGTTTGGTGTGGTTTCACAGCAGATATGATCATAGGTCCATTCTTCTATGAGAATAGTACTCCGACAGGACCTGTAACTTGTTCTCTTACCGGAGACATATATCGCCAAATGCTAAACAACTTTGTTATGCCGGCACTTTAGCAAAGACAGTGCCAGGAGAAAATCATTTTCATGCAAGATGGAGCCCCTCCACATATTGCTTTGCGGGTACAGCAGCTGCTACGACAAAAATTCACAACAGAAAGAGTCATTAGCCGCTGTTTTCCAACTGCATGACCACCTCGGTCCCTTGATCTTACACCCTGCGGCTTTTGGCTATGGAGTTACCTAAAATCCAAGGTCTATCACGGAGGTGTCCCGGACCTGGCTACGTTGAAGGATAACATATCACGAACTGTACGGGAGATTCCTGCAGACATGTTACTCTCTGCTGTCGTGAATGCTGTGCACAGAATGCAAATGCGGCGGCCACATCGAACCTGAGTTGGATGTGCTAAATAAACCGTAATTTTATTTCAGTATTGATTCTTCTTTTTTGAAACTCTCTTTTTCGAATACACAGCGCCACATATTCCCCTGGCAGTGACTTTTGGAAGTAATTTTTTTTCGCGTATCCCTATGGCTTCGTAATGATAATGAGCGCTTTTTGTAGAGAATTCCACTGAATAGTTGCACCAACATGACCGGTACTATATTCATGCAAAAGTTTCCAGATTTGGCGTGTTATTGCTTGATTGGAAATTTCAAAAACGTACGTGAGAAAATTATAAAAGTAGTCAATATCCAGATTACGCATTTGGAGTGCAAAAAATTTACAAAAATGATGTGATAATCTGCTGAAAACAAATTTTCGTAATTTACTAATACATATACTCCTGTCATATAAGCCTAATTTAAATACGTGAACTATATAAATGCAATTTTGTTTTCTAGCCAGTGTTGGAAATAGTGGTATTAATTAAATTTTCAATAAATTATACAACTACTAGATTCAATAATATAAGCATTTTTCACAAAATTGTTTTACATATTATATTAGTAAATAAACATGTTGATGAATGCACTAGCTGTAATACACTGCCCAAAACAATTAAAGGATATTTGAAGTTTTATATAAAATAAAGATATAAACGAAATTTTTTTTTGCCGAAAATAGAAGAAGAGAATCACAAATGCAAATTTTTCTGGTTTTCAAACTGTGGAGTATGCAAATTTTGAGTTCGACGTCAAAAACGTCGCTTCAGCGGCAGCGAATGAAATTTGACTTTCAACTGGATAAAAGAGAATGAAGACAAGGATGATCGGCATTCAGTGATTGCTTTGTTTCGATGAGTACGATGTCTCAGCGAAGTCATTTGACAGATTCAGAAGCTTGGAGAATTGTTGGTAGGTTAGAAGAGGGCCAAACTCAAGCCGAAGTAGCGCAAGCCATTGGAGTGTCACAAAGTGTCATTTCCAGGATCTGGAACCGTTTTTTGGAGAGTGGATGTGCAGGCCGAAGACCAGGGCAAGGTCGTAGACGGGCAACAACGCCCAATGAAGATCGGTATTTAGCGTTAACAGCTCGGAGACACCGAAACATGAACGCTACTCTTCTCCAACAACACCTTCGCTCGGCTACAGGCACCACGATTTCAACTCAGACTGTCCGAAACCGGCTCCATGCTGTAGGTCTGTATGCTCGCCGACCGATGGTATGTGTTAGATTAACATCAAGGCATCGTCGCGACCGCAGGGAGTGGGCAACCGAGCATGTCAACTGGAGGAGAAATGAATGGAGCAATATTCTGTTTTCTGACGAGTCCCGTTTTTCTGTGCATCCGGATAATAGGCGTAGTTTCATCTGGAGGGACCGTGGCAGTAGGAATAATCCTGCGTTCGTGCACGAAAGTGTCAGATTTGGCGGTGGAGGAGTGTTGGTGTATGGTGGCATCTCCATTGACGGGCGCACTGACCTCTACATCATTCGAGATGGAG
The DNA here is from genome assembly GCA_963931845.1 of Maratus michaelseni. Taxonomy (NCBI): domain Eukaryota; kingdom Metazoa; phylum Arthropoda; class Arachnida; order Araneae; family Salticidae; genus Maratus; species Maratus michaelseni. The sequence continues at coordinate 114,681,548 of OZ007588.1, forward strand.
CTCTGACTGGTCGCCGATATAGGGATGAGATCCTCAGACCTATTGTAGTCCCTTACGCTGCCGCAATCGGAGATAACTTCATTTTAATGGACGATAACTGCAGGCCACATCGTGCAAACCTGGTGGAGGATTTCCTTTTCGAGGAAGGAATCGTTCGAATGGAATGGCCAGCGTGTTCTCCAGACATGAATCCAATCGAGCACGTTTGGGACGCTCCAGGAAGACGAGTTTCTGGCCGCCAACAACCCCCACAAACTTTCCAAGAACTGGAAAGAGCTCTTTTGGAAGAGTGGGGCAGAATACCCCAACTCGTCATTAATAGCCTCATTGAGTCCATGCCTCAAAGGTGTTCAACGTTGCTGGCCACCCGTGGAAACCATACCCCCTACTGAAAATGATTTTCTTTGAAGAAAACACCTTTTCTTATTCTTTTTTTCTCATATGCACAAATTGTGTTTTTTTCCTTTTGTACACAAATGCGCAATAAAATGCATTTTTTTCTGCCAAACATGTCTAATTTATTCTCATATAACCTACTATGTCTGTCGACCATGTATCAATCAGCTAAAAAGTTTCCCAGATACAAAATCCACCTAAAACTGCTATATCCTTTAATTGTTTTAAGCAGTGTAGATGGAATCTTTAATATGTAAAAATAAAAAAAGTCCCTTTTTGTAGAATACAGGAGAATAAGGAACTATACAATATTAAAAACGCGTTTATCACTTACATTTCATAATTTTTAAACGGCATGCTGAAGTGAAAACTATTTAAGAGCAACTTTTTTTAACAATATAAATTAAAAATATATCAAATGAATCTATTTGTGAACTAGTGCAAAAATATAAACGATGTAAAACAAAGCAACTTAAAATATATTTTAAAATACACGGTGGTCTAAAAATATTGAGCGCATTTCATGTTTGAAAGAAAAAAGAACAAAATGCCGTACGTACATGTTTATTGTTTCCTCCGAAAAAATAATTTAAACAGTTTTAAACAACAACATTTTAGACATTAAATAAGTTTCACATAAGTAAGTAGATGTCGCGGAAACATTGGAAAAAATTACTGATTGCGTCAGTCTGAAAATGGCAACCGTACGCAATTCCACTTCCGGATATCGATGACCTAAAATGATGAATAACGGAAGTCATTGGAGGAATACCTGCTGAAATGCTGCAATAAACTTGGCGTGAAATTGAATATTGGCAGGATATTTTGCATGCCACACAAAGAGCTCATGTGGAACTTATTTAATGTTTAAAATGATGTTGTGTAAAAGTTTGTTAAATTGTATTTTCAAGAAAACAGCAAATATGCACGTACCTCAATGTTGTTCTTTTTTTTAAACATGAAATGTGCTCAATATTTTTGGACTACCGTGTAGTAAAATGCGCTTTTCACTTTAATTTAAGATACTGTAATTTGTATATTTTCCTTTTACAAACATATTCGATCCCTTGGAGATAAAATCAGATGCGAAATTTCGTAATTTCGATTCCTCAATGAAAATAATACAAGAAAAGAACATGTCACATGACTGTTATACTCACGTTACTGTTATCTTGGAGACATCTTAAGGTTACTAAAGCTCCAAGAAAACACCAAATATGCACGTACCTCAATTTTGTTCTTTTTTTAAACATGAAATGTGCTCAATATTTTTGGACTACCATGTTTTAAAAGACTCTTTTCACTTTTATTTAAGATACTGTAATTTGTATATTTTCCTTTTACAAACATATTCGATCCCTTGGAGATAAAATCAGATGCGAAATTCCGTAATTTCGATTCCTTAATAAAAATAATACAAGAAAAGAACATGTCACATGACTGTTATTCTCACGTTACTGTTATCTTGGAGACATTTTAAGGTTACCAAAGCTCTCTCCTCCTTTATCTCTTCTGTACAGACCAAGTTGTTGTGTTTTGGTTTACCAGTTGCTCAGAACGCAAGAGCCTTGCAGGAGCGGGATCCCGCGGATCAGTTGGTGCGTGAGGACATTATATAACATTCGACTAACCAGAGAAGATGGGGGGAGGGATCACACAGAATCACTCAATTGTTAAATCTACGTTTTCGACTTTGACTAGGTTTTATTTTAAGTATTAACATTTATGAGATAGAAGAAAGTTTTGGGATTGGCACATCCGACTAGTTTATATTGTATTTGAAAAAAAAAAGCAGAAATTAATATTGTCTAAATTTTAAGCATGAAATATTCGTACAAATTAGACTCAGCAAAACTTCCCGTGCACAACATTTCATACACCATATATATCCAAATTTCTACTAAAATAAAGTAATGTTTCATAAAAAATGTTTTAAAGTAAAATACAGTTACTTTGTAGTACAATATTAAAACTAGTATGTTGTGGTCATTACAAAACTTTCTTCTATATCAATCAAATCGTCTGCAACGAAAATGAAATGATAATACATTTCTTCTTCAGATACAACCTTCGCGGGAATCGTAAAAAAGAGAGCATAGCAGCGTCACCTATTGGACGGTATAAAATCAAACCTAATAAGTATCTGTTCATGTCAAGATCTAACATAATATTAATTTTGATGAAATTATGAGCATTAGTTCTTGTGATATAGCTATTGCGTAAATCGTTAACAATACAGTATAGCGGTGCAACCTGTTGGACGATTTATCAGGGTTTAACTAAATCTGATATTTGATTATACTCCGTCCATGAGTTCTGGCGACAAAGCGCCCACAAAATGTTTGTCACAGACAAATACGCTGACACACAGTCAGGCACACAGACAGACAGACGCACAGACAGGCATTTTCTCAAAACAGTCAAATCGTGTTCAGTACTTTCTAAAACTTATAAATTCGTCAAACACCAGAAGACCAATCTAATACTTTCTTCTTGTAAAGATAGAAGAATAAAAAACTTCGTAACATAGGAATATGTGGCAATGTTTTCGAGAAATGCGCATTACAAATATGCATATTTAAATCCCTAACATCCAATAACATTCAAAATACACTAGCGCGAGTAATTACGGGTTAAAGTTTGACTTTATGTGCATAGGTGAAATTTTACATATGTACCACTTTTCAGAATATTAAATTTCACCATATTAAATCGTAAAATTATTTGACTAAATAAGGAGGAAATTATTTTTCGTAAAAAATGGTACCTAAAATTAATCATTGGCACCTGTACATTAAACCACATAATCATATTCATAATCGTGTTCAATCATATTTTCTTATTGTTCTATTGTTTGTCATTGGAATATATCTTAGTCTTGCCATGGACTAATGAGTGGCAACGGATAAATAATTCTATGTAATTATCGTCTACAGAAGCTTCGACGATATTTTTGCAACAAAATTACTGATTTAAAAAAAAAACAGGCGTGGGGGGGGGGGGTAATCAAGTGTTGAAATTTGTGTTTCAATTTTATATAAAAATACCTGCAAGTTAGTGACAATTGTATTAAAAATGAATGCAGGGAATCTGGATGTTTAAAAAAAAAACAAATGTTTTCCATTTTTTAAACATGTATTATTTTAGGCGCGATTGTTTTATTTTAAATTCGATTAATTTCATATAACATTTTCACATTTTTGTTTCTTATACTTTACGTCAAACAGAAAATTAATTACATGACAATCTTACTACAGAAAATTTATTATCTGGAAAATTTTTACATTCTATATATTTATATATTGCTTTGTTTGATTATATTTCCATCTTAACAGTTAGTCGTCTACTAGATGTTTTCGAATAAAAAAACATTGTTTTCAATATTTTTTTAAAGATGAAACTTTTAATTAATTTAGTTATTTACTCGTCAATTACTTTTTATCTTACATTAAGCGAAACCAAATCATTTGAAAAAAGTATCGTCATTAACATGTGTATCAGTGTATCTAAAAATTTATTTGTTTAAAAATAAATATATAATCTCGTATAATTAGTGCGTTATTTTAAAATTTTGATACATTTAAAGTAAACTTTCTATCCACTTGACAAAATAAAGCATTGGTTTTTTACTGGAATTTTCATCTGATATGTTAATATGTATATAAAATTTAAACACTATGTTATATGCTTATTATTCGTCTTCTTATACAAGAGTACTTAATGTTTATGTCATTCTATATAATTTTGTAATAGTGTAATTAACATGCGTTTGACAGGCCACTTAAAGATAATAAAATTTTTATGACAAGAATACCATGTAATTAACTTCCTCTTTAAAAATAATTAAACTTAATTCAATAACATTAGAACATTAGATAAATTGTTAATTATAATGAACAGAGAAATTTTGAGTGCTTCTTCTCGGTGGTATAAACTTTTTACTGCAGAACACTTTTTTTGTATTTAGAATACATTAACATTAAAAATTATATATTCAAATATTTTCTTCTATTTTGAATTCTAACAAGAAAGAAAGAAAAACGTGCATAAAGCATACATTATTAATCACTTTCCAACACATCCACACTACTTTAACAAATCTTCCCCGTTTAATAATGTGAAAGATGATAGCTAAGTAAACAATTTGGAAAACGCATAAAACATTTGAAAACACAATATCGGCAATTACCATGTAAGTCAGCAAATAATTCAAATTATTTTGTGAAGCCCTGTATATCATCAATAGATATGTTTATATACTACATAGTTTGCTAAAATTTATTTCAGTTAGGAAACGCATAACACATTTCCCTTTAGCAATTTTCGTCAATAAACGGAAATGTACACGAATTCTTTTGTGCAGCCCTGTATATGATCTATAGAATTTATACATACCAAGTAATATGTATAAAATTAGTTACATTTAAAAACGCATAATACGACTGAAACCACACTTCTATCAATTATTGTTTATAGACAATACTCTAACCGAATTCTTCTGTGTGTCCCTGTAAATGAGATAAAAGCTATGCACACCATATTCTACAGAAAGTACTTGTAGTGGAACTCAATGATGCACGCCAATTTCAATCTCTGTGAAAGAGCTCTGCCTTTCAATCTCAGAAAATGTCTGTCTGTGAGTCTGTCTGTGAGTCTGTCTGTCTGTCCGTCTGTGTGTGCATGAGTCTGTGTGTCTATATGTGGCAAATATTTCGTAGGAGCTCTATCTCAAGAACTAAGCCACGAAATTTTAATAAACTTTAGGTTCAGATAGAACTTTATATAATTTGGAACTGATTAGTTTGTGGTGCAAATCGCATAACAGGGGGCGCTGCTATGCTGCATTTTCAGGATTTTCGCAATAGATCTATCTCAAAAATTAATGCACGTAATTTCAACAAATTTCTTATTCTCATATACCTTTACATAAATTGGTACTGATCCGGTTTTCATGTAAATCATATTAAAGGTGGATCTGCTATGCTGCATATTTGGATTGAAAAATGCATAATTAAAAAAAAATACGCTTTTTGAAATATTAACATGTATGAGATAGAAGAGAGTTTCGGGATTGGCACATCCAACTAGTTATTATTATCTGTGTGTGTGTGTGTGTGTGTGTGTGTGTGTGTGTGTGTGTATGTCTATGCAGAAATTACAAAATGATGATCTAATTTTGATAATTTCAAATTAATTATGGTTAAAATTAATATGGATTAGAAAAAAAAATGTTGTCACAATAAAGACTCGTTGTACAAGGTTAATAGCAAACTATAAGCAAATAAAAGAAAACAGATCATTGCATTCATTTGAAAGAATCTCTTATTAATATACCATCAAAAATCTTATCTTCATATTTCTTTTAATTTAATTATTATTAATATTAACATAAGTCTATTATTGGTTTTTTTCGAGAAATTGTTTTGTAGGAATTAAGAAGAAAAGTGTATAACACACCTATTTATCATAAATGAAGTAATAAATAAACCTTCCTTATCCTAGCCTTGTATTGCAGAGAGAAAATAATAAACGCAGCAGTAAATCCCTAGAGATTTAACAGAAGATATATTGAATGTATAATATAATGAATAATATGGCAAAGAAAGCAGACTAAGTTAATCTAACTTAACAAAAATTTTTGTTTGTTTCGAGTATATTATAAACAAAAAATTATTCAACATGCTAGTTCTCATAACTTTTACTAAAAGTTGTAATATAAAATTATTAAAAATCTAATATTCTTAGTGAATTTGGATTTAAGATAATACGCCATTGCATTTATTTACAATAATGTCCTTAGTTAGAATGTGGATAAAATTCCTTACATTATTTTTAAATAGCCGTATCACAGAATAATAAATTATCACAACATGAATTATTAGAAATTGTGGTTTTTATTAATTCTAAATGTTTTTTTAAATTTAGTTTTTTTGAAGGGATGATTAAATGGTTATTTTAAGTATGAGTACAGAAATTAAAACAAAATCAATATTTTTTATCAGTTTATTATACTGAGATATGTAAAGACAGAACTTCATTGTAATTCTAAATACGACGGCTCATAGTGTCGCAGACAAATTTTTTTTAAGTTGCATTATATAAATGAAGTGATTTAATATGATATCCAATCATTAACTTTTTTAATATATTAAATCCTTTTAAATCCGATTTCTTTTATTTGTGATGTTAATTAATGTTAGGTTAAAAAAATATAAAAATAGCTATATAAAATGACAAATGAATGTATACAAACATTTTAAGAATATGGTATTTACTATAATGTAATATATATTGTTATGTGATATTTTATTCAACGATTGGAGTACCATAGTTGAGATTGATTCTGACAGAGCAAAAATGTCCGGGCAAGGACTTGAACCCTGGAACCTTGACTTGAAGTGTCAATGCATTTCGTACTGAGCTACACGAATGATATCATAATTCACTCTAATTTGTTTTACATGGCTGCGAACTGCAGCGCTAATTGGTTTATTTTTTTCATGCTTTCTTTTAACTTACATTTCTGTATGTATATGGCAGTCAAATCTTGTTTCTTATTTTTCACCCACTTCCTGTTGACATAGAGTTTTGAAATTTGGAATATATATATGTGTTCTTGAAGGCAATACATGAATTGGACAATTATGTTTTAAAATTCGATCTCTAAGGGAGGAAATGTCGGCCTAAAACTTGCATTTTCTCCAAAGAAATAACGTTGTGATTGTTTAATATTAATTTAAAATATTTCCATTGTTGCAACATTCATCCATTTTCCCCACATTGTTGCCCACATCATTATGACGTCATCATTGAGCGGCGGACGCATTCGTGCTTTATAATATAAGTTGACTTTTTTATGAATTTTAATGAAAGCATGTTTATTTTATTTTATTTATTTATTTAGTTTTTGCATTTAATTTTTTCGTATTACATTAGAATTATACAGACATGAAACTTTTTCAGTAGTTTTTAATTTTTTTTTATCACAGATTTTGTTTTGGACAAACATACCATATTGTATTATTCAAAGAATGAAACACACATTTGTAACAAAATTCTCCACAGCTAAGTATAGAGCTTTAAGCGAACTTATTCTTAAAAAATAAATGCTGAAATATAAGTAAAGTTGTATTCGTAAATATAAATTCACATGCCATCCTTACTACACGCATATAATAATAAAAGCAATTCTACAGGCAAAATAAAAGTATAAATGTAAGGTCATTGATCCAAATGAGTTATTATTAATCGAGCTTCAGATCTTAGATTCCTGAGAAAGTATTATCCGATGACACGATGTCAAGAGAATGAAGACTTTGACCATCCTTTCTGCCAATTATCTGATTTTGTACAAATCTTTAATAGCCTATCATTTTTAGCGTCTATCACATAAACGTCAAAAGCAGCTCGGACGTATAAAATGTACAAAAAACTTTAATATCTCAACGCAATTGATACAAAAAAATCATTAAAATACACATAGAATTATTAGGAACATTCGAAATTTATTTATGTATCTCGTCTTGTACATTTGATTTTTTCATGGACATTGATTTATTTTATTTGAATCCTTTACTCTGCTTGTTTTTAAATATATGCTAATGCTGTGGCACGATTTCAAAAGATTATCGTGGTTATGCTCATTCCTTATGCCATTTCTCCGCTTTAGTATAATCCTGTAAGGTTCTGTAATTTTTAATCGCTTATCATATGAACGCCTAACGTATCAGTGATCTTCAAAAGTACAAAATCTTACATAACTGATACAAATAAATATTGCGTTGTCCAGAAAATTCGTGCCGTTTTGGTAAAATTAATTCGTGCCAGAAAATTCTATAATTTAATTAATATAATTCAATTCCAACAGCTAATGTCTTAATAATTAACGGGCAGAATTTTTTAGTATGAATTATTTTTTCCAAACGGCACGAATTTTCCGAACAACCAAATACTTAATTAAAATATTTTTTCTTAACTTTCAAAAGTATTTATTTACTCCTGTATAGTATTTTTAGTGTGATTTTATAATGTAGTAATTTACAAGTATGTGATTACATGTATATTAGAAATATGCGATTATATGTACATTTAAAATATGAATTATATGTACATTACAAATATGTAATACATTCAAATATTTCATTGCCATTTCATATTATATTAATATTTTTATATTAAGAAATATTTTATTCTCTTGATTACAAATATATGATGCTTCAGTGGTGAGATTTCAAGTGAATAACGTGTTCATTTGTTCTATCACTTGTTCTCTTTAGAACTTTAAAAGTATATAGTTCTTAATCATCCATCACAGGAAAATTTATCGCAGCTGTAACCTTCAAAAAGCACATCTTACTTGACAAATTTTACATAACTGATACAAAGAAATGTTTTACATATATAATTTCTAGAAAAATTAAAAATGTATTTATCTATTCCGTCTTGTAATTATTTTTATATGATTTTACAATGCGATAATTTACAAAAACACGCTTATATGTACATTATAAATATGTGGTGCACTACTTTATATATATATATATATATATATAAAAGAATCCACCACCAGAGGCTTTTTATGAGTTTTATTTAATCATGTCGATTTAATAAAAATGTTTGTTTAGAATTAAAATAGTAGCTGCACTGTTTCATGTCTTTAGTTTAATAATAAACACGAATTTAAGAAAAAAGCCAATTTTAACTCAAAATTCCATGGGGAACCGTATGATACTGAAAAAAAATGAAAATCCTCAATTTCACAAATAATCTATTATCAGCGCTTCCCAACCTTTTTTCTCCCACGCATCCCTTGCTTAGACTTCTGTTTTATGCGTATTCCTTCTAGGGCTGGATTATTTATCAATATATCAGTCAAATATTGATATTTTTTAAATATCGCAATAACAATATTTAAACTCTGACTCAGCCGATATATCCCAATAACAATAATATTCATGTTTTGTTTTACGATCACCGCGAAATCGAGACCCGAAAAACAGCGACAAATATCCCGTACCAATCTGTCCTTCAATCCTTTTTTCATTTGATCCATCTATTTATGCACTATCCTGCTTCATGCAAAACTGAAAATTACCTCCGCTGATTATCTCTCTATCATATATCAAAGTAAGGAATATTCCAATATATCCCAACACATTCAGTCTTTAAAAACCACAAATTCTATTGTTCGTTATAGATAAATACTGAATAACACTTTCGCTACTGAATAACAATAATCGCGCGGTCCTTGTTTGGCTACTGTGATTGGTCCAGACTTATTCCGATAACTCTGAGCTTTTGATATGTCATGACGAAAAAGATGAGCGTTGATTATTGCGTAGTATTGATAATGAATTATTTAAAGAGTGCGGTTTCTTGGATTCGGAAGTAATTTATATCTGAGCTTAAAATGAGTATGGAATTGGATAGATTCGGTCTTTTTTGGTTGCAACGTTCATAAAAAAGGTACTTTAAATACATTGAAAATTTTTACACTGAATTTCACTAGATTATCAAAATTTAACTTATTGCTTATTCTAGTGGATTTTATTAGTAAATTAAATTTCTGAACGGATGTCTATCAGTTATGCAGCAAATAATACTTTTTTTTTCAATGAGAGATACATTAAATAATTTAAATTTAGATAATAATTAACGTAAAAAAATGAAACAAAAATTACATGGTTGCCATGATTAAATTTTGTAGTAAATCGTAAGTTTATCAACATATGCGATATATTTTTGATTTCTTAAATTCATATTTTTAGTCATTCAAGGTAAAGGTTTTTACTAAATTATAAATAAGAAACGATAATGATAATTGATAAAATGAAGTTTTTCAGGATGGACTGATTTCTTTATGCCAAGATTAAACGAAAGATATATGACGAAAGGATCGTGATGTATGGGTGATTTAGCCCGGACCCATTTCGTGTACAGAATAAACGAAATCAGACTCACCCCCCCCCCCCCCCCCAAACTGTAAAACCAAGTAAAACAAAGTTTGGTATTATTAAACAAATAATTAAATTCTATGAAACGAAAATTCTAAACATTTTTATGTGGACAACTTTGAATTTCATTTTATTAATTGTGTTTTTTGATCATATATTAATCATATCATAGTGGTGAAAATGAAACTTTAAAAAATATATATATTAATAGAATAAAATGAGAAGAATAGGAGATGTACTATCTTTAAAGAAAAGCTTTATGAAAGTAATGGTAATGCAAATAGTTATTAAACATTTAGTTTATTTCCTTTTAAATATTTTGTTTTAAAAAAACGTAAAAAATTAAAATTATGTTCTATGAGCAAATATATATAAGAATTTTAATTCGTTGCATTCAACTGGGTTTTGTGTTTAAATTGTTGATACCATATCATTTATCTTAAAATAGCAAATGCTCTTGCTCCCCCCCTCCCTTTTAAATTAGTATCGCGATATATCAGCAATATCAATATTAACTTGTTGATATATTGCGATATTAAATTTCTGATATCGTCCAGCCCTAATTCCTTCCCACATAAACCCGTTCCCAATATTTCTTTTTTCGTTCATTAGTAACGTTCTTATGCTAGTTACCAATGTTAGATGCAATTCTCTTTCGAATTCCAATATTCAACCACTTATTCATTTTGAACCACAACACAATATCGACATAAAATCACTCAAAACACTATTTAGTGTTATAGTTATTACAGCACTATTAGCTAAAGATTTCACATTATACACTCACAAAGAAGGGATGAAGCTACACTCATTAATACACGTTAATGAGTTTATGCTAATTCTGATTCGTCGAACAGTAAAATGGTGACCTGCTTTCAAATGGGTGTTAAATGAAATCATCAAAACTACAAGCACCGATATGATTCATTTTTTCTAGATATTCCTAGAACTATTAGAAAGAGAAGAACGAAGTAAAATAGACAAAAGTAAACTATAGAATAATGCCATAAAAATATGAAAGTAAACTAAATAGACAAAAGTAAAATATAACAAATTATCAGTCAATTATTAAGTATAGGCCTTTTCCTTCCTTTGGACTTATGCGAATAAACTTTTACAGAAATTTTCTTTGTAATCGAAAAGTTTAGAGTTTTGTTTTTATCTTTTCATTTTAAGTTCAATTTTTTGCTTTATCCGCCATTACCAATGTAATTTCCACGTAACCTCAACTGTTCCACCACGTACCCTCAGGGGTATGCGTACCACAGGTTGGGAACCACTGATCTAGACTGCTTAAAAGTACTTTGGAAAAGTCTTCTGTTGCAGAACTAAGATATTTGGTTATATCCAATTTCTCTTTTTTTATTTTGTCACCCTCAGTTGAATCACATGGCGCGATGCCAATAGAATATGATCACTATTCGTATCGCTGAGGCACTAGTCCTATCTGGTGCAGAAATCATTTGGCGTCGACTATCTATAATCACCGGTCGCGAGATATCAAAGCAATTCTGGACTTTAAAAAATCAGAAAACATAAATACCCGCAACATTTTTAGTAAAATATGTAAAACAAATTTTAAACAAAATAATTATTTCTCCCCGCATAATATTTGTGCCTAGCCTTATCCGCTGTACTACAACATTTTAGGTTGATTACGTAATCTTAGCTACTATACGTTAATTAATAAAAAGTTACACAGTTTGTTTTTAAACGTTGTATACTAACGTTTGATTACTACAAACTTACATACCTCTAACTTATTTATCCATAAGCTTGTCCATTACATTGTTTTTGTCTTCATTGCAGAAAGGACTTTGTATTAATATAAACTTTAATTTTCGGTTTGATTTCATTTCTCATTCGGATTTTTTTTTTCCATTTTCAGAACAATTTACTGTGGTTTGGCCGGTAAAAATCAGTCAATTAACAATTCATTCTGCACTTAATGAAGGAAGGTCGAAACAATGTTACCGTATTAATTGAAAATCTCATATTAATAGGCTTAACTTAGAAAATGATCAGGGCTCGTGGAGGTAATCTTTCGCCAAGACACGAGAGCCTGAGGAAGGGCTCTCTCTCCACACGCTACGGTCTCAAATCTGTTTTCAGGAAAATAACTAATACCAAGATTAATGTAAGTGCAACATAAAAATCTTGACGGTTTTAAGAACTTGATGTCAATACAACTAATAGATTTTATAATTTAAAATCTCAAATGTGTTTTCTGAAAACATTTTGTTTAGTCACGAATTTAATTACGAAATACGCTCTATTTTCACTCTATCTTAAAAAATTATGATGACTTATATGAAATCGATTGCCTACAATTTATGATATTGGGTGTGTAAAAAAGTATTAGTTGAACTATCTGAGAATTTCTGCAATGTTTACAATTAATTTAAAAAATTAACATACAGTAAATATTTCAAAAATCATCGTGATGGTATCTACCTAAATATACAGGGTCATTCATAATTCCCTCCGGGGTTTCGAAACGTTATAGTAAAAAAACGAAGACGAATATGAACAAAAGAAACATATGAAATTATTCCGAAACTATTCAAGTTTTACTTACATACATTACAGGTGTTCTATGTGTGAACCCTTGGTCACACGGCATACATCCATGCGATAGTCCAGTTCCTGCCATACTCCGTTTCTTTAAATTTCCTGTACCAAACATGAATTGTTTTGTCAGTTGGTCCCTGTTTTCGATATTTATTACGAAAGGCCCGTTGAACTGCCACCACTGATTCAGATTTAAAGAAACGGAGTATGGCAGGAACTGGACTATCGCATGGATGTATGCCGTGTGACCAAGGGTTCACACATATAACACCTGTAATGTATGTAAGTAAAACTTGAATAGTTTCGGAATAATTTCATATGTTTCTTTTTTTCATATTCGTCTTCGTTTTTTTACTGTAACGTTTCGAAACCCCGGAGGGAATTATGAATGACCCTGTACTTATCATAGTGGTCCTTTTAATAGATATATCTATTGATATTTTTTTTTTAATTATGGTTTAGATTGTAGTTAGATACATTCTTGATACTTTAAGCAGTATATATATTGAAAGCAAAAGTGAGTCAACTATTCTTGTTTTGTCGTAAGAAAACTTTTGCTAAGTATCAAATATTGTACTTTTTTCTATAAAATCTAAAAATTGAAATCAAAACAATTTATTTAACAAAATTTAATTTGCCTTTTTACAAGCTTATTTATTTGAAGCCATCAGTATTATACATATTTTTGCTTTATTTAAAATCTAGCGGGCCCGCATGTACTTCCTAAGATTACGTTAAATAATATATCGCTAAGCTTGTCGGTTTTATCAAACGAACATCTTTCTAACCGATACCTAGGTTTGGGGAGCATGCTGAATTTGGCAGCGTACATCCAGGCAAGTAACGACTGCTATACCGTGATTTTTTTAGATGAATAATCATCCCAAACGAACACACAACTCTCTGACACCTAACCTGCGTTTGGCAGAGTTTGCAAACGCGTGCGAGATACGCTGTCTCCAGTGTGACTTTTAATTTTAGATACATTTTTTTTTGGAAACAAACCTAGTGTTTCGGGCTTCACTACCTTCTGCAACATACAAACAAGCTGGCTACGTTGATAAGTAACCTTTACTTTGATTAGTAATAAAAATTGGTAAGTGATAATAAGTAAGTTACTTTGATATAATTACTTTGATAGATAAACTTTTCCTATCACCGAGTTTTCAAACGAACCTCGTATTTTTAAGTTTAAATATTTTTTACCGAAAATCATTCCAAACAAACCTATGGCTGGGGGATCCAGTGCCTTCGGCAGCGCAGACTAAGAATTCTTTTTAAAAGTAGTTCAAATCTGTCAATTACTTTTATTTAATTTTGCAAACGCAAAGAACCCAAATCAATAATATTCCACTAATACTTCGTTAGAGTCACGAAATAAAAAAAAACGCTCGAAACTTTGGTGATAAAACGTTACCATAGAAGCAATTCATTCTCACTTTGGCTGACGATCTATTAATTGAACCACGGCATTGGGAATAATAAAAATATTAAAAAGGATTTTAGAAAAACATTTTTAGAAATAGTAAATATTGATATTTTTTTCATAAAATGTACCATCAGAACCACAAAATAATCGTGTATCCACAGATGACTTAACTTAAAAAAAAATGTTGAGACCTTTCTCAAACGCAATTTCAATCTCTAGTAAATATGAAGTATTTTAAACATCTTTGTTTGAAGTTCGATGTTCCGCAGGCCGGACATGGTAAATACCTTCATAGGAGAATTACGGTTGAGGAATTCGCATTCAATGATGTTTTTTAATTACATATCGCTGCTTAATATATAAAAAAATCAAATATCTGAGTTTCGGGATCACTACTACCTGTCTTCATCAATGTGAAACCAAATTTGCACGCTTCTACCTGCGACAGTCACACCTAGCCATCGCCAACAAACAAACAGAGACACAGACAAAAAGTTTTTTCAACGTGTGCAATCCAGAAAATAAGTTGCGTTAAGCAATTAATCAAAAGGAAACGTTTATTAGAAAAACACTGTTATTGCATAATGAAGTAGAATTCTTAGATTTTTTGTAAACAGAGTTGCCAACATTTTCAAAGCATTTATCATAGCGGGGCACGAATGTTTTATGCCCTCCTCGTAGAAAGATGCCGCCTACGATGCCAACCATGTGGTAACACCGTTTTTCATCTCGTCGTCTACCGTGAATTGCTTGGAAGAACTGCTTGCTCCTTAATATTCTCTTTAATTTCTGTAAGCAAATCATCATCAATCAGAGACTGCCGCCCATTTCATTCTTCATCGTGATTGTTTTCACGCCATTCATTGAAATTTCGCACCCACCTCTTTTCCACCGAATCACTCACCGCGTTTTGTCCGTAAACTTCACAAATTTGTCTGTGAATTTCAATTGGTGCCTAGCATTCAGGAAGCGGACGACAGACCGTGACTCACATGCGGAACAATGTTCAATACATTTAAACATTTTAAACGTTCAACATTCAGCCGACGCAAAACTCAGCAATCTACAAATAACTTCCACTTGTTGGCCAACGGTCAGCAAAAGAAACTCACCTGAAGAGAAGCAAAGATCTTCCATGACAAAAATTTAAAACGGATCTTACTTACTGGATTGTCCTCGTATTAATATAACAAATGGTGCCAAACGTTGTTGGATAATAATTCTCTTAAAAAGAAAATGTGGCATACATAGAGAAATGTTATTTCTGATTCACCGAATTAAAAATTTTGCTTTCCTTTAATTTTAATATTTTTATAAGTTTAATTATTATTGGTATTCAGGTAAATCTCTCGGTTACTAGTGAAAATGATGCCGCATATCATCAGCAATAACTCAGCCAACATAAATAAAATACGAAAATATTGTGTAATCACCTATCATATGTGATTGATGAGCAAACTTTTCATAATATTTAACCGATGTTATAATAATACAAACCTTCATATATCTCTCTGATAACGATGAAATATTACATAATAAGCACCTAATTATGAATAGGATAACGGTTATATACTATTGATAAAGTTACCGGAATATTATGAATGTATGCATGCATCAATAGTTCTTTCTTCCATTCATGTTATTGTAATAAATGTATATTAAAAGATGGATCTTTGATAAATGATGGACATTACTAAAGATAACTGTGATGAGAACATTTTTTTTCAGTAAACAGAGGAGAAACAAAAACATCAATAACGATAATAATAATAATAATAATAATAATAATAATAATAATAATATACGTAATGGTAGAAATAAATGCATGACCAATCTATAGATGGAAATGTTTATTAAATTTGGAAATGAAAAAAAAAAGGTGTTCTCATCCCTCATTTTTTTTTATTCTAAGTATTTTTCGGAATCAAGAAGCGCACTAATTTTACAGATGTGTTATAAGTATGCATAAGGCGACTTCAATAATAAAGTTGCAATAAAGCATTGTTTCAAATATCACCTTATTTTATTTTTATTGTCTAAATATAATACTTAGATTTTTCAGCAGTTGAACTGAAAGTTAACGAAACGATGAAATATCGTATTTACTAACAGATAATATCTGGCTTGAATACCAGTTTTACTCGATTGTCATTAAACACTAACATTTGTTTATACTTTTTCTTATATTTTCTGAGCGATATAGGATTTTAAAATAAGTATTTTGAAGAAGTTTTTAAAACTGACACATAAAAGTAAAGGTGTGCCTTCGTTTTATGTAAAATGAAAATTTTGAAAGATATATATATTTTTTTTCATTTCTGATTATTATGGTAAACTAAGGGATCCAACCAGGGCTTCCAGGTTACTAAAAATAGGTGAATTGCTAACTCTAATATACCTTTTACATTTAATATATTTTTTATAAACGCAGTTTTAAAACTCATTTTTATATGAAAAATATCAATAATGTATTCAACTAAAGTTTAGGAATGTTCTAAAAGCGATACTTTCGTATTAGCCATATGCCAGGAGTTAATAGCCGAAACAATTAACAAAGATTACTGCAAACTTTCTTATTTTGATATTTTCAGAGGTTTAAGCGCATAGTTCGATTACATGTCTGTTAAATTTGTATTTTATTTACATTATTATTATTATTATTATTATTATTATTTTATTTATTGATGAAGATTTATTTTCGTTCTGGAATATTAGTGAGAATCAAATGCTGAGCTATTCATATTGTTTGTGCCAACGGCTTAATCTTTGGTAATCGAGCTGCACGCAATACAGATAGATATGGAAATAATTCATGCTTGAAATTGCTTTAGAAACCATAAACTATCAGTGATCGGAGATACAGTTTTCAAAAAAATTGTATTTGAAAGTTAATTTTTTTTTCCGATTAGGCGGTATAAAAAGGGAAATTGCTGGGTTACATATATGTCAAACCTGTATTTTATTTTATTTTATATTGGTTATTTATTTATTTATTAGATTAAAATTTAATTAGCCGGAGACAAACATTGAACTATTTATTTTAAGTGCGGTGGGTTATTTTTCCTCCGTAATAGAGCCTCCATAGGATGGAGATAGATTTTCAAAAAATAATGCTTCAAAATTATTTTAAAAACCACAATAAATGAGTGAATTGCGATACAGTTTTCAAAAAAATTGCATTCAATTTTTTTTTCTGATATGATGGTGTAAAAATTTAAAATATACTATGTTTAGAAGTTTAAATATATGCAGAAGCAAAGATTACAGAACCGAAATTTAATCATCAGGTGTTGCCAACCTCAAAATGACATAAGTGTTATGCACGGACACGTTTGTTCTTTATAATATACAAGGCACGGTCAAAAAGTTCCCGGAATAGCTCAATTACAAATTATTAAAAAATAGAGCAATAATTTTACCGTATTGGCCTTCAAAATACTTTCCTCCTGCATCCACACACTTCTTCCAGCGTTCGTATAACTGTTCAAAACACTCCTTAAATCCATTTTTTGAGACGTCCTTCCGTAGCTTCGTCGCATTTTCGGTCATCTCATCTGAATCCATTAAACCGTGTCCCTTCAATTTCATTTTCAGCCGTGGAAATGCATAAAAATCCGCTGGTGCTCGGTCGGGAGAATAAGGAGGGAGTTCCAGAGTGGTAACATTGTGTCTGGCACGGTAATTTTTCACAATCAGAGCGCGATGTGGTGGAGCATTGTCGTGTAATAGAAATCAATCATTTGTTGTCCATTTTTGAGGTCGTTTTCGTCTGATTGCATCTCGTGATCTCCAGGTAAAGTACTTCATTGACAGTTTGGCCTTCAGGAATAAATTCGTAGTGAATGACGCCCTCGTAATCGAAAAACACCTCCAACATCACTTTTCCTCGGCTTTTGTCCAAGCGAAATTTTTCCTTCCTTGGTGATTTTTTTGCTGAACTTTACGAAAACGCTTATGTCATCGTTTCCGTATGCTTTCTTCAGCTTCTCGAGCGTCTCAGAAGGCGATTTCTCGAGCAAAACGCAGACTTTGATGAGTGCACGCTGCTCTAAAGACGACATTTCAAAATCCGACGAATGAAAAATTCGCTTTGTCAGAAATGATTTACAGCTAACGTCAACAGTACCGGAAACGAATTCCAGATGTCTGTGTGTTTTCCTTAGCAGTGCTACCAACCTCCAAAAACGATATTTCCCCTCCTACGAACACCTGCGTGAATGTAGGCGACTATTCCGGCAATTTATTGACTCTACCTCGTAGATATAGAAACGATTAATGTAGTTAATCATGCACAGCAATCAATGTAAAATTTAATAGTGTACATTTTATTATTTACATTATTTAGTATTGTATGTACATTTTATACTATTGTATGTTCATTTTACATTATTTAATACTGTATGTATTGTATTGTATTTTATATTGTATTGCATTGTATTGTATGTATTATATTGTATGTATTGTGTTGTACGTATTGTATTGTATGTATTGTATTGTATGTATTGTATTGTATGTATTGTATTGTATGTATTAGAATTTTATGTATTATAAACATTATTTAATAATATACAATAAAATATACATTTCACTGTTCGCGTCCATCCAGTTTCCTCACTTTTGAAATAATCAAATTGATTTATTATTTTCGATAACAATCATTCATTATCATAAGTAATATTTTAAACTTTATATTTGGATTTGAGTATAATTATGAGCCATTTTTATGTGACAATATTACAATTTTATTAATAATTTTTACTAAACGTGCGGCTTTATTTGAAGATATATCGTATCAGTCGTTACATTAACATTTAAATAACAGATGAAAATGTAACTAATACACAGCTGATAATTAACTGATTTATTTTATACATTGTAAAAATAAAAATGTCTCTCATATACGAAAATATAACCACGAACGAAATATACGATAACATTTTCCGAGTTACCAGTGATTCCGAAAAGCTTTCTTTATTTTTAAAAAAACTTCAGAAAGCAATATCTTTTCGAGATTTAAAGTAACCTTAAAAAATCTGCCACTGATTCTCGGAAACGTATCCGAGTAGTTTTTGTCGTGTATCAGTCAGTCTCCGGAAATCGGAATACCTGATGAAATCAAAGCTTAATTAAACATTTTCAGCTGCATAATTATATTACATGCAAGGGAACAAAGTAATATTAATTTTAACATTTATGTTAATGTTGATAATTTATCACGTTTTACCTGTAAAACATGGTTGTTGAAAAAGAAAATGTTTACTTGAGAATCAATAGCA
This sequence comes from Maratus michaelseni, assembly GCA_963931845.1. NCBI lineage: Eukaryota > Metazoa > Arthropoda > Arachnida > Araneae > Salticidae > Maratus > Maratus michaelseni. Next base: position 114,701,173 of record OZ007588.1, read on the forward strand.
TCATGCGATATTCCAGTTTGAGCAAACTCATTAATACACTATAAAAAAATACTCGGAAACATTTCCAACACTCAGTGGTAACAAAAGTAATTTTGCTTTTATAATTGCTAATTTAAATCTAGGAAGTATATTGCTTTATAACGTTTATACAGATAAAATACGCTTTTCGGAATCATGGGACACTTGGAAAACTTCATTATATATTTTCATTGGTGTTTATATTATATATGCCTGCATTAAGAAACATTCGGTTTTTGTTTGTTTTTTCCCTTAGAGAGTATAGTTTAGAGATTAATAATTTTAAAATTATCAGAATTATAAATTATTTAATTCAACATGCATCGTTACAAGTAGTCTCGATTTATATTTGAATTTACTAAGATGTATTAGATGATAGAGATAACTAAGATGAATTTACTAAGATCTTTCTGTTAAAAATAATTTTTACAAATGCCAGGAAACATCTGATATGAAAAAAATAAATAAGCCTTTATACAAATGAATTAAGAAATAATATGAATGATTTATTTTTTGATAATTCTGAATCTAGCTATAATACACAATCTAGCTTAATGTAATCCTTTTTTTTCCTATGAAATCTGAGAAGATACTTACAAATTAATATATATATATATATATATATATATATATATATATATATATATATAAATTCCTTTTCATTCAGTATATTGTTCTTTGCATGCATTTCAAACATTTTTATATTATAATCCAGGGATCGTACGGGTCCTGGAATTTTAAGACCTGAAAATTATTCGGTACCAGTATTTTCTTATAGATAATCTCTTCTTAAATAAGGTAAATTTTCGCACGTTTGAACTTGATGTATTTTTTTAGAAAAATATACTGGTATGTCACCTGGAAAAGTAACGGTACCCGTACGAACCCTGTATTCGGCATAATCCTTTGACCTTTATTCAATGAATTTTTTTGTCTCAAGGGGTAGTAAAATTTCTCTAAGATTTTTAGGAGGTAAATTTAAATATTTAATAAAATAATTAGTAATTCGTAATAACAAATTATGATTATTGTTCAGTTGGATAATAAATTCAAATTCAATTCAAGTAAATGGAGCTGTTGGTTTTAGGCTATATGGTTATATTTAGGATATTTAAAAAATAAATTATTCCGATTATTTCTTTATTCAATTATAGAGAGGTATATTTCATTTATGCATTGGATGTCTGGCTTTTTTCAATATTATTTTGACCTGAAATATTTATATTCAGTTTTATTAATTCCAAATAAACAGGAATTATAAACCAAAAATAATTTAAATATAAATTAATATATTTAAATTATATGAGAACTAAAATATAAATAAAAATATAGATGTTAAACTCTTTTTTGGACTCACAAGGGAACCCACTTTTGGTGCAGCTCGCACCTACCTCGCTTTCCATTGAGACCTGATGCATTTTAAAGCCCTATATTACGAAGTTTTAGAATCGATAAAACTTTTCTGTTAAAATCATATTTTTTTAATTTTACAGCATTATAACTTTCTGAAACGCAGTTCTTGAGACCAGTTATCGGACTATTACCAGATAAGTTTTTTTTTTTTTTTTTTTTTTTTTTTTTTTTTTTTTTTTTTACACCCCCCCCCCCCCCAAAAAAAAAAAAAAAATTAAATACAAATCAGTTAATAATAAGAATAAAATATTGAAAAAAGTTTAAAATTCATTCAAGAAACTATAAATTTCATTTTTAAAAAATGCAACATTATAATTGAATTTTTGACGGCGCAAAATTGCCTTTATTCACTTCCGTAAAAAAAAAAAAAAAAAAAAAAAAAAAAAAAAATCCGGCAACCCTGTCCCACTTTCATAGTCGTCTGCTATATGCAAGTAGTCGTTTTGGATTCGTAGCACCATATTTGGCGATTTAACTCGCTTTTGGCGCGAAATTAACAGTTAAAATTCCAATAATAAAAAAAAAATTAAAAGTATAAAATATATTTAAAATATGACAAAATGCGCCAAGTCTCGATACTAGGTGCGAGTTGCAAAAATGTTATTCCCTTAGATTAATTTTAACACAATTATTCAAATTGGTAAAGAAATCATATTAGTTGTAATTTGTAATTTTCCAACTGGACGAAAAATGTCTGGCCCAGGATATGCTGATGTGGTTCCCTTGTCAGTGTACTTTCCATATTATAAAGAATATTTCTGCTTTATCTTTGAACCAGATTTAAATCCCTTCTGCATCATTTTATAACATTGCCTGACTTCAAAATAACAAATATGCATATACAAAGAAATTTGAAATTATAAATTGAAAAATTAACTTTAATTCAATTAATTCAAAAAAGTAAATGATGATTAATTACTCAATATTTGAAACAGAATAAATAACTTAAATGAAATATCATGTCTTAATAAGTATTTAGAAAACAAAGGTACATTTTTAAACAATTATACTTTAAATCCTTTAAAAAATTCTTTTAGTTAAAAAAATAAATGCGTTAACTTAAGTTTTATTCAATATTTTGTTTCTCCATGCAGAATACTGTTGCATTATCTTTGAGCTGGCTTCAAATCTTTTCTGCATCATTCAATAAAATGTCATATCCCCAGAGTAGTAAACATTCCTAAGAAGTTTAAAAACCTAAATTCGAGGATTAACTTTAATACAGTGAATTCTTTAAAATAAATGATTATTAATGGTTATCTATAAAACTTTGTTATCTATAAAAATCTATGAACCTTAAATCGGATTATTTATAAACCTTAAATCGGATAAATACAGATTTATAAAATCGTTTCTCAGTAAGTGTTTAGGGAAAAATATACATTTTTTTGTGAACTTTCATTTAAAAGATTTCTCATAATGAATAACACATAAACATGTATTTTCATGACGAAAAATTCAGATCTAAATTTCAATTCATTTTCTTTTCATGCAGATTACAGAAATAGCAGAAGTAGTATGCAGGAGATTTATCTTGATACGGTATTAATTCATTTCTACATCATTTAGAGAAACTTCCGATTCCCAAGATAGAAAATGTTATTTAAGAAGTTTAAAAGTTTTAAATCCAAGGATTAACTTTAATTTAATAAATTCTTGGAAATAAATGACGAATAAAGATTCAATGGCTGAAATTAGATAATTAAGAAAATTCATGGCTTAAAACGTATTCAGAATTTTTTTTTAATTCTTAATTAATTATCCTTTAAAAAATATTTCTCTTAATGGGAATAACAAAAACCAAACGTTTTATTCATAATAAAATGGAAATAACAAAGGTAAACCCTTTTTACTCAATATATTTTATTTGTATGCAGACGATTTCTTCATTTTGTTTGAGATGAGATTAAATTATTTATGCTTGATTCAACGGAATTCCCTGTCCAAAGAAATTCAAAATTTTTAAGTTAAAGGATTAGCTATAATTCAAGGAATCCTCAGAAATTAATGATGATTAATAATTCAATAATTAAAATCGGATGGATTTTAGATTTTGAATCCATGTGTAATTAATTATATTAGGGTAAAACGTAAATACTTAATCGGTTTCTTTAAAAGTTCACATCTAAAAATAATTGAAATATATATATATATATATATATTGATAAATAAAGAAAAGAAATATTTTAAGTTCCTTTTCACTTAGTATATTTTCTTTGTAATAAGAAGAATTCTACATTATTTTCGACAGGACTTCAAATCATTTTCTGAATCAGTCTGTCATGAAGAAAAAAAAATTATTTATAAAAAGGAAAATGAAATATATAAAATAAATTTTTATGTTGTCATTATGATGTCATTTTATTATGTTGATAGGCAGAAATTTTCTACATTATTTCCACTTTCGATTCAAATCTTTTTCCATTCATTCAATAAAATTCGCTGAGTGATTACGCCTTAACCATTTAACAGCATAATATTTATTAGTAAACATGCAGTTCCACTTACTTTGCATAATAATATGTGTAAGTTTTAGATGTATGATAGTTTTGCTAATATATGTGCGAGCCAAGAATATGAACGAGCTCAAGAAAAGCCCCGGTGGTTGATTTTGGAAAACAATGTTTTCACTTCTGCTGGCAACGGAGACAGTTAAGTGGCTTGCAAGTAATTTATCAAAGTATTTCTTTTTTTATGAATTACTATTAAAATATTTCTTCTAATGATAAAAAAAAAACAATTAATTTATAAAAAATAAAATTAAACATTTAAAATAAATTCAGTTATTTTAGTAAGTTGATAGGCAGAAGTTTTCTATATTATCTCCACGTTCGATTCAAATTTTTTTTTATTCATTCAATAAAATTCCCTGTCTCCAGACTAGTCAGTACAACCTATGAATTGAAGAAATCTAAATTCAACAATAAGCTTTAATATATTTACTTTTTTTAAATATATGATTATTGATGATTTAATAGCTGAAATAGAATAAACACTGGATTGAAAATTAATGCCTTATTTTTATTTTCATTTATTTATTTTTGTGGGGGAGATGTGGGGGGATGTATATTTTAATTTATTATACAGTAAAATGTTTCTCGCGTTATAAATAATAATACAACAAACATTTTATTGTTAAAAAGTGAAAAACGAATCCTTTTTAACTCGGTATATTATTTTTGTATGCAAAAGATTTCTACATTATCTATATCAACCAGCCTTCAAATCCCTTCTGCATCATTCAATGAAATTTCCTAACTCTGTGGGTAGTAAATATTTTTAAGGACTTTTAATGATTTTGATGATGGATTTAATTCAATAAAATTTAAAAAGTAAATGAAAATTTATTATTCTGTAATTGAAATCGGATAATACAGAAATAACTAGTCATGTCTTATTAATTATTTAGGGGACGCATCTTTGTTTTTTAAGTACCAAAAATGAGTGTAATTCTGATCTTTCCAAACAAAGAAAGGCATTTTTATTTATGTTTACGTTTAATTTTTACCCTTCTAACTTTTTTAAGTTTTGTTTTTCATTTTAAAATTTTGTTTTTAATTTATACAATTTTAATGAAAAGCAACATTTGATACTTGCCAAAAACATCACTACCACAAGCAATATTGATAGTTTTCTAATTATTTTGTCAATAAATATTCACTTTGAGTTAATAATCTAATGAACTACAGTAAAATACATAAAATAAAAACTTATATAGATAGACCCATTCAAATTATCACGATGAAAATGTTTCATATGCTAAACTTTAATTTATAAAAAATAGCTGTAAAATGTCAGGAAATTCCTAAATTTTTATACCGGTTATTCATTATTTTCTTAGCTGCAAAGGAAGTGTGGTTGATAAGCCTTACATAAATAAATTAAATGTACTTTTTTTTAAACATACTTTCATTAAAATTCATAAAAAAGTCAACTTATATTTGTCGCTTAATGCTGAGGTCATAATGATGCGACAATGTGGTGAAAATGGATGAAAGTTGCAACAATGGAGCTATTTTTTCAATTAAACAATCGTAACATTATTTCTATGCGAAAAATGCATGTTTGGGCCCCCCACCCCTTAGATATCGAATTTTTAAACAAAAGTACCCAATTCATGTATTGTGCTCAGGGGTACATATATATTCCAAATTTCAAAGCACTACGTCAACAGGAAGTGGGTGAAAAAATAGTATCAAGATTTGACTGCCACATAGGGGAGACCGGGGCAAGATGAAGAGTGGGGCAAGATGACGAATGTCTTAATTTTTCTGTTTTCCGCTAGGTGGCAGCATCAACTGGACACTACTGGCTCTCCTATCGGCTGTTCGTTTAAACAATACTATAGAGACACTGAAATTGCCATTTTTGTGTCAGTTGTGAAGCTTTGTGCGTTTTCCGCTGCCACGTTATAACTTTTATGCATGTGTAAATAAGTTCTGCTACAGATACAGGTAAGATATATCGTTTCTCTTTAATATTTATCAGTAACTTAGTTTAAATCAGTGGTTCCCAACGGTGGGCGTACGCCCCACAAGGGGGCAATTTGGAATTGTTGGGGGGCAATTCGAGATTTATTACTGAACCATTCCTTGTCATTTTATATTTGACTTTCTTTGGATAACCAATGTTGTAGGCTAAAAACAAATGTAATATCAGTAGATATTTTAAATAAAGTAAAAAAAAAAAAAAAGATTTTTATTCAATTTTCAAATTTTTTCCATAGAAATGTTTTAAAAGAATGTTTACCTGGAATAATTAAATGAAACACTTTTGATGTGATTATTACTTTCTTTATAGTCAAAAAATTTTAAACATTTCCCGGTTATTGTTGTATTTCGATTTTTTCCAAAAATTTTTCGACTAGCATTTATTGGATAAGACGTGTATTTTTATTCGCTCTGTAATATGTCAATGTCATATGAAAAAAAAATTACACATGTCTACTTAAAATTGATAAATATGAGAATCCATAAACGCTTCTCGTATATTGTGTATTCATAGAGAGATCTTATTCAAAAATTCATAGTTCTTAATGAAATGTTTAAGTCAATTATAAAATGTACTAATACTTTCAAGTTTAATGTAAAACTGTGAGAGTTTCTTCAAGATATATCGTGAAAATATAAAAAAAGACTATAATACACTTTGTTTTCATAGTGAGGTAAATAGGCAAAAGACAACAAAACTCTTTTGGACATGAATGAAGATGCATGACTTTGTTGCATTTACAGAGTTGTGTTCAAAACATATTCCAGAAAATATTTTACCTGTTTGGTAAGACAGCAAATTGCGAAATCAGTCGTCATTGTTAATGTTCTTTCAGTGTTCGTCCATGTGAATAATAAAAATTAATTTTATTAAATAAGAATTATATGTTACATAAGAAAAACGATAGGGAGGGGGGCATCAGAACTTTTGAGTTGCTTTGGTTGGGCGCGGTCAAAAAAAGGTTCGGAACCACTGGTTTAAATACTACCTATTACCATGAATAAATGTCAATTAATCGCCTTCCTTCATGGCAATGAAAACGAATATATTTAAACAGGCAGTTGGGGGCAAGATGACGAGCTCGTCATCTGGCCCTGTGTTTCGGAATTTATTAAACTAACTATGTTGTCCATTCTATTTAAATCCTGTAAACGCTTGTTTGTCTGTGTGTTTGTTCGCACGACCTTGCGCTTCTACCTTCTCTGGGGCTAAGGGGCGCATGGGATCTGGGAGGTGTCGTTCGAAAGGGGGCGACCAGAGGAAGAGATTTTTGCCATCCGCTAAGCCCCCCCTAGCCTCTCGAAAGAAAAACCCTGTCGGGGTCCGTATCTCCACTTCCAAGCGTCCGATCGGTATGAGGAGAATACCGTTCGACGGGGTCAAGACCTCCCCCTCCCCCGCTGGTCCGCCTTCTCTCAAAAAATTCAAAAAGCGTTTAAGACCAACTTCCGGCATTGTGACCCACCAACAGAAGAATGGATCCAGTGCTGTAAATGTCAAGAGTGGTGGCATGAGGAATGTTCCAATTATGAAAATGGCATTTTTATTTGTGACTATTGTTAACTGCACAATTAAACACTTCAAAATTACTTTACAATCAATGCATTATGCTTAGTTTGATACTTTGTAAGATGTAAAAACACAGTTATCATTTGTTAAACCATGCACCATATTCAAAAGATAAAATATGTTCAATCTTTTCCAGTGTTGTCATCTTGCCCCAAGGCCAAAGTCATCTTGCCCCAGTACAGGAGCAAGATGACGATTTGTTAATGTTATGAAAAATTTAAATTATCCTTTATTTTTTTTATTTGAAAAATTAAATGGTAATGTATTTAATACTACAAAGGTATACTCTATCAGTTCATGTAAAATTAATTTTACTATTACTTCAAAATAAATTAATAAAAAACAAAAATTGTTATCATAGTCATCTTGCCCCGGTCTCCCCTACATACAAAAATGTAAGTTAAAAAAAAGTATGTAATATAACTATATTTTTTGAAAATTTTCGTAAGAGTAAATCATGTCATGAAAATCATGTTTTTCAGAAAAAGCGATTATAGTTTTTATTTCTGAAAATCCCTTAAAAATATTCACTACCATTTCTACACCTTCTGCAAGGCTGTCTTAAAGGAGTTTTTCCTTTTGCAATTAATAAACAACCATTTTCTTGAGTATTTCGATACAATGTTTAAATTGCAATAATTTCAAAAGAATTCATAATTTTGTTTATAAAATCTATACAATATATAAATCCACATTATAATTAAACATATATATATATATATTTACTGTAAATTAGTGAGTTGCCTATATGTTTCTTTTAGCTGTTTGGTAACTAATTCAGCAAATAAAGTTAACGAGATTATTTTTGCGTAAATAAAAATAAAATAGATTTTTTTATGGCTAATCTATACATGTAAAATAACATGTCCTGATGGGTCATAATAAACGCCGAGCCTCAACCTTAGCTCCTCGGACAATTAAATTTGGAATATGTGTTCCTTACACAATGTAGGCGCCCACTAAGAAAGAAAATGCATTTATAGTTTTTATTTCTGAAACTCCATTAAAAATATCCACTTCCAATTCTACACCACTCTATTAACTCACTCTATCAAATCACTCTATTAACTATTTATGGCGGACACCATGCCCTGAGAAGCATACAGAACCCCTTATTTCAATCATCGTATTAAGAAGAAATGGGCGTGAAATCACAGTGCTTATTTACAATGATCGCCATGTATCTTAGGCTATCCCATTATTGTTTATTTTATCTGAAAGATCATTCTCTCCCACTGGAAGGGCTGATCGGGTCTTTGTCAGGGAGCTCTTAAAATATACAGTGTGATTCATAAATATCGAAACAATAGGCTATCTCCTTGAATATTGCCCCTAGGCACATACTTCCAATTGCAAAGTTTCATAAAAAAGGTGCAAAATTTGATGAGATAAGTTGCAACTCCATGGGGGGTCTATTTGAGAAAATACAGAAATTAAATTTTTATACGGTCCCCGTAGGATAAAATTTCCAATTAGGAAATTTTTCCTTATACATTCCTGAATTAAACAAAAAAAAATCCATCTTGATATCTGCAAAATTCACAGAGATATTAAAATCCAAAATTCGTGACTTACACCACTTAAGCATACTTCTGAGCGAAGCGATATCAGTTCATTTGAAATGCAAGTTAGGTATCGACCATAAATTTACACATTATTAAAAGTCGATCTAAGACAGGGCTTTAACTTTTAGATATAAAGTAACAGCGTATAGATTTTTGCGTTAAACTTGCTTGAGAAATATGATAGAGATCTTCACGAGCCCGAGCTTGGCGCCAGGCCCATTACCGGCACGACCCGCTGGCTGGGCCGTGCCGGCCCGTATCTTTATTATTCTTAGAGCGTGTCGGACAGGCAATAAGTTCTGTAAAAATAGTAATAGCGATAATGAAACTTCTTTAACGAAACCATTGGAAATATATTTTAATAAATTACTCAGAAATATTTTCAAACATCTACTTTTTACTATACAGCTTCAAAAACTATGATGTTTTAAAACCTATTTTTCATTTATTCCAAACGACATTGTTTTTAAAAATAAATCGTTATTCGAATGTAACAGTCTAAGAGTATACATACTCATTAACGTTGCGATTGCGTATTTTTTTAATACATGCCAAGCTCCCACTAATCTTCCGTTATAAGTGTGTTTATTTGACCCAGGTTTAATACGTTCGAACCAGAAACTCTTTTAAGAAATTCGATTGAATAAATTCGACTTAAATCCCTTAAATTCAATAAGTCAAATATCCATTAAATAAATTTTCTTGTTTTAAAGTGGTTAACTTGTTTAAATTAATCTACATATTGCGGAGGATAAGTGGGAGGTTTGTCAGCTATGTTTTTGTCATGCGAACACATAATAATCTAAAATATACTGTAAAATTTTCTTATAAATATGTATGTGGTATTCTTTAAAATAATCTTAATTGTATCTTAAGAAAAATGAGAATTTTTTCGTACATATTTCGACCTGTGCAGAAATCTAAAATATGCACAGACACCTGTATAGATAATGAATTAAATAAAATTAAGTGCATCGCCTATGAAAATGGTTTTAACAGTGAGTCACTCGTAATTAGAAGCAACTTTTACGCCTCGCGTAATTGCACTTTTAAGGGGAAAAACATGAAGATGTCAGTGCTAAAACTATGAAAAAACTCGAAATCGACATGCTAGAAAAGTCTTGTTTAAATCAACTGACACATTTAAAGAGTTAAAAAAGAAGAATTTGTTTAAAATTGAAGCTACATGAAAGGAGTTACTTATTCACCTGGAAGCTTTTAAAAAGCATTTAAATGCTGTATTAGGAGCTAATCTTTATTTAAAACTTTAAATGCATTTTTCTGCATCATAATTTTTTTTCAGCATTTCTCATCTTTAAATTTATATAAGTCAATAACCGTTAAAGATAAATGGTTCAAACTTGGACCATATCATTTTTTAATATTTTGCTTAAATTTTAATTCGGCAAATTTGAAAAAAATATTCACTTTTGAAAATATATTTGTTTAAAATAAGTTGCGTCTTTTTTTTTAAAATTGCTATTTTAATCATTTTTATTTTTTTTAATTAATATATTTTTTAAATGCTGAATCAAAATTAAAACTTATATATTTCTGCTTAATTAAAAGAAAAAAATTCAATTCGACAAATAGTATTTCCAGTTATAACAATTTTAAATTACTCTGAATTTTTTTTTTAAATATTTTTTTTTAATTTTGTAAGAAGTTTTATGATGTGATTTTGTTTAAAAATTTTATGGTTAACCATTATAAAATTTTTTTTTAATTCTAACTCAATAAGTAAATAAATGTTTCCCGGACACCTTACAGTAACATTGTTTCTTGAATTACACGCATTTCAATTTGTGTCTGATTCCTTTGAAACTACAAGAATTATTAAATCTGACATATCTCTCTGAGTTCTGTAGATATGAAGATGGATTTTTTTTTGTTTAATTCATGAATGGATAAGGAAAAAATTACTAATTGGAAAATTTTCCCTACAGGGGCCGTATAAAAACTGAATTTTTGTATTTTCTCAAATATACCCCCCATGGAGTTGCAACTTATCTCATCAAATTTTGCACCTTTTTTTATGAAACTTTGCAATTGGAAGTATGTGTCTAGGAAAAATATTTAAAGAGATAGCCTATTGTTTCGATATTTATGAATCACACTGTACATATATCATAGAAACTCGACAGAGTTTCTTGCCAAGCATAAGAAACAGCAATGAATTGAACCGTAAATGAAAAAATTTCCGCCAATAGATGCCAAACGATTTTACAATTTTTTTTTTTTTTAACTCTGTCTAGTTTATATTTTGCGGACGGGACAAAACGGGTTTTTGACACATCTATATCTCGCGTTCTATTTATGATAGAAACAAAATTCTTGATTCCAACGAATGGGGCGGACCAAGAGACTAAGAATTCAAAAGTAAAGCAAATCCGACGAATAGGTTTTCAGTAAATGCGATTTTAAAAGTGCTGTTTTTTGCACTTTTTAAATCTTGTTCAGACCAAAAACTGTTGACAGGGCTACAGCAATGTGTAATTATCGGATTTTTACGCGGTTTACGTTATTTGAATCGTTTTTATGAGTAGTTAGGACATTTGTAAGTTTCGTGTAAAAATATTAATTAGTTTTTGATTTATATCAGTTTAAAGTTATTGATTCCTATACTTAACATTGAGCAAAAAACTGTTGACAGGGCTACAGCAAGGTGTAACTATCGGATTTTTACGCGGTATTCGTTATTTGAATCGTTATTATGAGTAGTTCAAACCTTTGTAAGTTTCATGTAAAAATATTAATTAGTTTTTGATTTATATCAGTTTAAAGTTATTGATTCCTATACTTAACATAGAGCAAAAAAATAATAAATGACCCAACTCTTTTAGGAATGGTCGTATACACATGATATTAAGATATGTTATTACAGTCGACCCAAGTAAGCTTCCTATTATAAAAAATCGTAACATGTAAGGTTCGTTTACAGGGTCTCAAAAAAGATCTTTTGATATAGGGCTAAAGAGTTGTGTAATTATCCGATTTTTACGCGGTTTGCAGCATTTGAATTGTTTTTATGAGTAGTTCAAATGTTTAATATTTCGTGTAAAAATATTAATTAGTTTTTTATGTATACCACTTTAAAGTGATTTATTCCTATACTTAAGATGAAGCAAAAAAAATATTAAATGGTCTAACTCTTTTCAAAAAGAACGTATGCGCATGATTTTAAAATATGTTACTACGAACGACCTAAGTTAGCTTCCTATTGTAAAACAGAACTGTAGAATTTACTGTTCATTTACAGGGTAACTCAAAAGATTTTTTAATAAGACTAAAAAGTTGTGTAAATAGCGAATTTTTACGCTGAAGTACATGATTCCTGTACTTAACACAGAGGAAAAACAATAGTAAATTGCATAACTTTTGTCAAATTGGCTATATACACAAGATATTCAAATATGTTACTACATCCTCTCTATTGTAAAGGGGCATTGAAGCATATACGTTTCGTTTACAGAGTCTCTTAGAAGATCTTGATTACATTACAACCGATGTATATTTATTGAGTGAGATGTATTTTAATGATTTTACACTGTTTCAATCTCTGTAAGGTTTCATTATCTTGCTTTAAAATTTAATATGAGTTCATTTTGTCCGTCTGAAATTTCGTCGATGTTAAGCTCTAAATCTAATAAAATATAGTATTTTCATGGATTAAAAAAACTGTGTTTATTTATAAATATATAATTCTAGCGTATCAGGAATTGATTTAAATAGCGATTACAAAATTCCAACATTACGTTCATGCGCTGAGTAATAGAATGTAAAAATGTTGCTACCCCAAGATTACAAGTTTTGCGTTTAAATATTTGCAGTTCATCGAATTTCCGGCTATGACGAACTTAAAATGCTAAATTTCGTATACAATAGGTGATCGGTAACGAACTGTTCGGTTTACGAACAAATCGGTTAACGAACACTTTCGCACGAGATTTTTATGTTCGGAGAACGAGCACCTCACGAAACAAAGCCATGATGAAGAAATGCCGTGTTTCATATTTGACGAGCTATACTTATTGACTCTATTGTCAACTTTGAGAACATTTTAACAGTTGCATACATATGTCCTAATTAATTCATGGACTGCCGGAGATTGGGGACCTATATTTTAGGATCACCGAATTGGAATGAACAGACTATATGAACAGAAATCACTTTACGAGTTTTTATACTTTTGCAAAAGTTGCGAATTTTATATTTTTCAAATTCTCGAAACGTTGAGTTAAAAAACTTAAACAAATAAAAAACTTCCAAGGTGCTCAGTAATTAAAAAAAATAATATATTTAATATGTTAATATAAAAATCCCTGTAAATTTTTATACTAATAGAAATAGGTTCGTAGAAGAAAAAATGTTGATTACTCTCGGTAAAGTATGCTCCATAAACTTATCGTTGTAGTTGACCGAAAAAAAGTGCTTCTTTTTTTTCCACATTTTTCTGAAACTGTAGTATTTTAATTAGTTTGTAAACTACTGTAAAATTGTATAATTCTTTGTTTGTGAATGTATATAAACGGAAGAATGATATAAACAAAAGAAAAAGGAAAATAAATATGTCATAAATAATCTGATGAATACAATGTAAGGAAATTAATATAAAAGTTTCTCCGTTGTTATGGTAGCGACATGTACATTGGAATAAATCACTCAATAAATTGTGTAATTCTGATGTATAATTCTGTTTATAGCATCACTATTATTTTTTTTGCCCCTTTCATCTTTTCTTTTCTGAATAAAAAGGGAATCCGTAAAATTGAAATTAAATACCTTACAAAAAGGAGTGATATCTCATCAAAAACAACTCGTTGTAAATGATCCCGCCAAGCCACAAACCTAAAACGTCAGTCACAAAAAGAAGTGATATCACATAAAAAGAAGCGATATAGAAGTGCATACTCCGAGTCCCGTGTAAAAATCTATCACCACTCATAATGTTTACAAAGGACTCGGAGTGAGGTACAGTATTTGAAAACTGCTTGGCGACCTGCAGGCTTTTATAATGTTTGCGTTTCCTGCAATTGCATATGCCTATATTATTTTTATTCTTTTATTTTATTTTATTTTATTTTATTTTATTTTATTTATTTATTTATTTTGCTCCCATAAAATTGTAACAGTGAAAGCTTCTGTGTTTGCATCTCCTTTCTTATTTATGAGCTTGAAAAATCAATTTGTTGATTTTATTTACCATTATTTAAACTAAAAGCACCACTCTTACGAAGAGGATTTTTTAAGTAAACGTATAAAGATTTTGAGTTTGTGTATTTATTTGTTTATACATTTATTTATTTTCTCCCCTCTATATCACATTGCTGGTTTGATTTGTAGTGTTCCATTTTCAAAGGTATCCTTGTTTTTAAATTTTATTCCAAAGATTGTTAGGGCTTGGAGTTGATACAATTTTTGGTATTAAGCTGGTGTCAATTACAGAAAACAATCATTCTTTGCTTATAATGTGGTTTCCCAGCTCTTGAAAAAGTAAATTACATTATAAGCCTACATTTGTGTTTTTACTATTGTTTCACTTTTTGAATAAATAAAACTTCAATTGTTAGGACTATGTTTTATAATTTGTAATTTGACTGTGCTATTTGGTGTAATAATCTCATTGCATATGGTCATTTGTTTCTTTTTCAATGGTTAATTTTTGCAATAAGTTTATATATATATATATATATATTATATTATGTTACATTTTTCAAAAATTCCATATTCAGTGTGTTGGGGAATCTTTTATTGTCAACTAATTATTTCATAATTAAATAAATGTTTAAGTTGGTGTTATGATAATGTTTCATTTATGGTTATATATTAGCATTCAAATTATTATGCTGCACTTGCGCATATAATTATGAATGTAAGTTATTTATGATGTCTTATTTATGATATCTTTTCATCTTGAATCTTAACAATTCATTTTGATATTTTTTCTTATACATTATGGTATTGCATATATATATTTTAAATATATCGATAATGGTGCTAATTGATATTAGCAATCTTTTAAATATTATACGCTTTGATCTCTGCTGCAATTGCGCATTATCATTGTGTGTTTTATAGTTGATTTCTACTTGTAGTTATCTGATACCTCGTTATAGGAATTTCCAATAATTGATTCATTATGTACATCACATGGAACATTTCCTTTTCTATTGCATTTGTATGATATTGTCCTATTAATCACTAGTATTAATTACATATTCTGTTTTTGCACTTATAATATATGTAATGTTATTTTATATTATGTTACATTTTTCAAAAATTCCATATTCAGTGTGTTGGGGAATCTTTTATTGTCAACTAATTATTTCATACTTAATTAAATAAATGTTTAAGTTGGTGTTATGATAATGTTTCATTTATGGTTATATATATATATATGTATATATATAAATCTTATAATAAACGTTAACTAAATTGAGATATATTGCAGTAATTCTAGCGTAAGGGAATGGCATAGATCTGGGGGAAAATCCGTTCTGTCAGTTCTTTCGCATACAAAAATATTTATAAAAGTGGTAAAAAAAAATATAAAATTTATTTTTCGATTTTCAAAATTGATATACTACATATATTATAAAAGCATGCAGGTCGCCAAGCAGTTTTCACATACTGTACCTCACTCCGAGTCCTTTGGAAACATTATGAGTGGTGATAGATTTTTACACGGGACTCGGAGTATGCACTTCTATATCGCTTCTTTTTATGTCATATCGCTTCCTTTTATGTGATATCGCTTCTTTTTGTGACTGACGTTTTAGGTTTGTGGCTTGGCGGGATCATTTACAACGAGTTGTTTTTGATGAGATATATTATTTATGTCGCGAAACCTTTATTTACGTTTTTCTAATATTCCTATTAGTTATTTTCGAATAATTTAAAATAAAGTATTTTATTTATATTTTTCTGTTTGCATGTAAAATACACTTTTTGTACCCCAAGGGGATATACGTTGATTAATATATTATTAATATGAATATTTAAACAGAAAAAGTTTATCAGCAATTTTTCTGTTTACGTTAAATGTTAATAAAAAATTCAAAGAAATTTATTATTAAAAATGTGTCAAAATATATTTTATAAATATCATAACAAATAATACATTACTTTTAGTCATTTTTTTTTAACTTTTACTTTAACAGAGGCAAGTTAAACTAATGTTGGACACATTTAATGTTTAATACTATAAAATAAGCGTCAATAAATCTTCTGTCTGACAAACGTTAACTACACCGACCATATTAGTGTATCATTCATTACTATAACTTTGTAATGTGGAACTATTCGATTAAAGTTACGTTAAAAGAGTTTCAGAAATAATTCTGCAGATTACGTTAAGGATCTTGATTCGTGTGAAATAAATGATGATATTTTTCATACTTTATTATAAATATGAGGTCATGAAAAAAAATTGCTTCTTATTAAAGGAAAAATTTATAGTTTTTGTCCCCATACAATTTTACCATCGGTTATCGTTTAAGAATTTTGTCTTCTTTCAATTACGTGTTTCTGAGATATTTCCCTGGCATTTTTACAATACAGTAGTGGCAAGAGCATTTATTTTTAAATTATGAAATAACTGAATTCATGTAATTGTATAAATAATTCCCATATCTGAATATAAAACCATATATATTAGTTTTCACTTATATTACAAGACTTTTGCAGTTGAATAAACATTACACATATTCAGATCGCCGTGATTACAGTTTTTTTCGGTACCACTTGTATCAAAGAATAAACTTCGTGCTAAATTTCTGTTGAATTTGTTCAGAAATCTATCTCGATTCTTTTTGTTTAGAAATAGTTGTAGCCGAAAACGTGACTGAGACGTGAACGTCCTCTGCATATATGAAGAGACGTTAAGAAAATTTCAATTAATCACCTGTCGGATAAAAGTTAGCCGCACAGATCATTATTATTTTTATCGCTGTTATAACTTTGTCATTCATATAATTATTCCCTTATATATTCGCTGAAACAATTAATAAGTAATACAGAGGATTAAGGTAAATAAGATTAATTCATATAAAATAAATTGGGATGTTTCTCTTTGGGCAAATATGTTTCTCGTTTAATGTTTATCATAATAGTAGCAAGCTACGTCGGTCAATTTCTCTTAACGAACTTTTACTCAAACGAATTATAGACCTTGAAATTCACCCTGTGTTTTAAAACCATAAGGACCTTTACTTAGAATGTCCTTCCGCATTTCTAAAAACGATACTGAAAAAATCATTTCCGTTAGATTTTAATGAAGTTACAATACTTCAAATATAATGAAATTGATATGCCTCACTGAGGTGAACTAAAATATGCTATTTGTCGAGAATTGAATGGTCTAAAATATGCTATTTGGAGATAATTGAAAAAAAATCCTACACTCGTGACATCATAATTCACTTTTATATTTTAACAGAATGATAAGACTACTATAATTTGTGACTCGTGCCAGTATATAGGCTGCCATTATCATTATCTGTTTACGCGTGAAGTTTTCGTTATGGCACTCCATTGTGAAATTTGGTAATTTTTTTAATTCAATATTTGAAAAAGGGCATAATCATTAGATTTAAAATTTATATCAAGAAAAATACAATTTTTTACCTTTTTAACGCAGTTTGTCTAACAATTTTCTGACAAATACTTTTCGAGCTATTAATTTTTTCAGTAACTTCAAATGTTTCATTTTCCGAGATTAATCTGTGGCAACGATTCGCGCAAATCCCAGTCGTCAGAAACGCATAGATTTTTATTACAGAGGATAAGAAGCAAAGATAGAAAAAAAAACGTTGGTGATACTTCTATTACAGTTAAGATTGATAATATTTGTTAACGTGTGATTTAATTAGTCATTGAAAGGTGTTTGTTATTGTAAAAAAAGATATATATATATATATATAAAATAAAATAACATGCATTTTTTAGACAATTCTATAACAATTTTACAATTCAATAATGTAAAGAACATTTATATTTAAACTATATAATAATGAAATATATATAATTGTATATATTAAATTCAATCGTCCATATCTAAATATGTAAAATATTTTTTCCTTTGAAATCACTTCTTAAATCTTAGTTTATCATCGTTCGAAAGACAAAAACTGTTGCAAATTTCCAATATTTTGCATATGGAAATATTTGTCAAATTTTCTTCTGCCGAATAAGTATTGAATACACTGACTTTTAGTGCTACATACACTGCTATATCTTCGTGATGTATTACAATTCTACTATATGTTCATTGAAGTATTCTAAATAATTGAACGGATTAAGTAAGAAATCATTTATCCGTATGAATAAAATAATAATGCCTGTCTTCGATGGATGAATGAACCACACTATGATTAATTACATTTGATTCCGTTTAATGTTTTGTCCACATACGGCTTTGTCATCGACTAAGCTTTAAAATAGTTATTTTATTGAAAACATTAGACAAATTTATATTACATATTTTCTAATTTTAATGCATACCGACATTTCTTACTAAAAAGTTACTGAAATGCCATGAAAATCGTACAAACTTTAACATGTTTTTATTTTACTAGTTCAGGTAATTGAAACTGAGACAATACTATTTTTTATTATAAAATATACATGTATATATATATAATTTTCGATATTTTTTCTTATTAATTTACTTAAATTACCACTTAAAAATTACCTTTTCTTTCTATTCTCCATCTCAAAGCTGCATTATTACATGTCTAGTATTTTAATTTTCCGTATTAAATGCTTTCCGAATACTGTTTTTCTCCCATAACCCTAGATTTATTTTTTGAGACATTACTACATTTTGGGGTCATCATCGCGAGGATATCTCATCGTCCAGTGACGTTACTACGACATATTACTATTTTTCCGAGTTTCTCCGCCTTTTTCAGTGTGTCATTACACTTTTTTCCCAAACTAAAGATCTTTGTGTTAGATGATTTGTTGGAAATCCATTTCAATTTGATGTTTACATTTTTTACAGTAGTCATGCGAACTTTCACATAAAACACTCTAGTTTGTTTCAATTTCGTATTTTAATTGTTTTCAAAATCTGTGGAAGTTATCATGTGGATGTATCTGCAGAACTTCTCTTTATTATCTAGAAACTTCTAAATTAACAATCGTTTTATTTATTAGAGAGATAGATTAAAAAGTGAAGCGGTTTGTTATCGAGCGTTGCGTTGGTATTAATTAATTTAGATTTATAATTTATAGTAGTCGATGTAAGAATCAAAGTGCATGTCTCAATAAAATAAAAAAATGTTCTGTATCCAAACCGGCTGTTTTTCTTGATGTCAATCTTCTAGTGAATTTCGGTACCATATTCCTTGATATATATCCCGAACCGACTGCACTACATTTTTACCATCTGATTTCGTTAGAGCGATACTTCTTCAGACTGCAATAATGTTGTAATAGGAGATCCCACTTTTTCACTCACTAATGTGACTTCAAATCGTCCATCCTCCATATATATATATATATATATATATATATATACTAGCTAACCCGCCCGGCGTTTCCCGGGCCCGAGATAATTACAATATCAGAGAAAGGCGTTAACACCCTCCCTCCCCATACCCGCAAATATAATGAATAATTTGTTCAAGAGAACCACCGTCACCTACATTAACGCGATCATTAAAAAAAGAATTACATTTTTCTGATAATTAGAACATAACGAAGACGCTACGCTAAAATAGCCGGCAGATGACACCCCTTCCCGACTTCAATTTCAAATATATATCTTAATTAGTTACGGTTATATTAGTTAATATAATATTATAATATTATATAATATTAGTTAATTATTAAGCGAAATATTTTTCTTAATAATATAATTATTGTCAATTCTTCTTTCTAATTATAACGCAGTTTTTGACAGAAAAATATGTTTTTAATGTAACCGATATTCATACCTCATGTATAATAACAAATAATCCATATTCTTGTTTCAAATATCACAGAAATTCACCTTTTTTTAATTATTTTTATTTTTTACTTGAAAATCGCTCAATTGAAACTTAATTGTTGAGGAAAAATTATTTCTCCGCATTTTTATTTATTGGCAACGATTAAAGCCCTAGCAACGATAAAGTAAAATGGTTAAATTTTAACTAAAAATGTCCATGATTCTCTATGAAAATAATCAAATTTTGAATTTTTAAGAAAAGTATTTGAATAAAATAAACAAAAACCAGTCTATGTTCATTTCCGGGTTATAATCCACCTATATGCAAAGATACAGGGCCATTAATTTCTCCATTTTGACGCTGGCTTCAGCCTAACATTTGCACACAATCGGATTTATAATATTATTAGGATATATATATATATTCAATATTGTCCAATATTTCAAAAACTAACAAATCTCGAATGCAGATTTTTTTTATAATACTTGTTATCTATTCAGGAGAAGTAAAAAAAAAAAATCAAAATTTTCTTCCTACCAAACAAAAGTAATCAACGGACAAAAATGCTCAGTGGCCAAAGTTCTAGTGTTAAAGAGCCATTTGACACAAGTAGAAATAATGTTTAAAGGGTTTATTGTGCAAGGGGAATGAAAACAAATAATACTAAATTAAACAACCTGGATGTTAAGTGGTTATTAAACAAAATGCACAATTTTCTATAAAATAAGGAAATAAATTACCACTGCCTTTGCAAAAATAATTTAGGGTACAAATGTTGTTTGTGTTGTCGAAAATATATATATAAAACTGTAACTATACCTTTCCTGTTTTGTTTAAAGGTGAAATTCGAAGAAAACTGCGAGTAGTAATAAAATCATTTCAGAAATCATTTCGTTACACAATAAATATTCGTGACAATATGTGTTAATAGGGATGTATAAGCTAGATTATTAATTATATACAGCAAGCTAATTCATTATTAATAAAAGTTTAATTAATGTGTAACATTTCTGTGACAATTATTCGACATTTGGCATATTATGCATGTGTTTTGTATCTAAATTACATTAATTACAATATACTTATTAGTTTAATAATCATCTAGCATTAGTAAATTCTTTAAGATATTAAAGAATTACTAAATTGGAATTAGTACATAGAATAATTGAAATTGATGAAGTTATCGATTCAAGGTCTATCAAGTATTATTATCATGGATAACAACTTGTCAAGGTATTGCATAAATAAATATTAAACAAGGCGATTAAATATTACGCTTATATAAAATTGTTCAATGTTTTAGTTGCAAAATTTATTTATAGAAACAATTAAAATTTTAATAAAAATTTATTAACAAAATTGAGGATAAATAAAAAACAAAGCACCATTGATCGGGTTTTCCCTGCTTTTCTGATTTAACTGAAATTATATATATATATATATATATATATATATATATATTTCCGCAAAATGATTTTTGAAAAGTTATTAACTTAATTTAACGAAATGTAACTATCTAGAAATATTTTTTCAAAAACCATATATTAAATTATAAATGTACCATCAAATTATTTCTGCATTCAAATTAATCCAGGAATTTGATTTCAAGTAAGAATTAATAAAATAATGTTTCTTTGACTATTTCTTGACCTTTCATCCTATTATGGGTATCTTATAAATTGAAGTTTGTATATAGTTTCTATATTAAAAATTATCGTTGTGAACTAGTTTAAAATAATAAAACAATTAAAACTTTTTTATGTGTGGGGGGAGGGTTCATTACGTTTTTATTTTTACAAAAATAGAGTGTTTATTTTTAATTTTTTTACTTTTTACCTATGTGAAGGTTTTTATGCAACATAAGATATGAATATTAGAAGCAAAACAATGTAGTTACACGTCATACTAATACTTCTTTTATATTAAAATTTTAACCACTGCTGATATACAAGATCTATATTAAAGTTCATAAATATTGAAATATCTTTTAAACTCACAAATACCAAGATGTATGTGCTTGTATTGAAATGAATATAGTTTTTAACAGCAATCATGCAGAAATTGAATTTGCGCTGAAGTTGTATTTTTAAAATAAGTAACGTTTTCAAAACCTAAGAAAGCGGCAAAAAATTGTGATTTGGAAGCGTATAGAGCCGTACTGTATATAGTAATATAAAACGTGCTATATTCATAAGTAAGCTGAATAGATGTTCTAGAAGTAAGAAATTTTTTTCTCTTATTGTAAGACAATCCATGTGGATAAAAATACATTTAAGAAAAAACAAGAATGAAAAATCACGCGACAAGCATAGATTATGAAACAATTTCCAACACATCCTGAAAACTTTATCGGAACTTCACTGATAAATAAGGTAAAAGAAGATACGTAAGTAAACATTTTAGAAAACATATAACATATTTGAAAAATACAGTTTTTGAAATTACCTTAAATTAAAAAAAAGGTCTACTTATTCTGTGCAGCACTGTGTATGATATACAGATTTGGATATATACTACCTAGCATTATAAAATTTAGTTTAGTTAGAAAATTCACATTCAGAAATTTTCGCCAATCGATAGAAACTCGATGAAAATGCACTCGAAATATATTCTTCAGCCCTGTAATATTATGCAAAGACACACAGTGTTGTACACAGCACATATTAAGCTACAAGTTAAAAAAAAAAAACTCATTAAGGTAAAAAACGCAACTTAAAACACTCTTCCAGCAACGACAATGTATCTAGTTTTTTTTTTTTTGTTTTTTTTTGTATCCCTGTATATGAATTTATTTATATTACACAAACTTCTATTAATCAAGTAATTATAGTTCAGCAGGAAAATACGTAACACAATTAAAAAATACCCTTAAGCAATTCAGTCCCATAATCTGTAATGCTTACGAATTCCCTTGTGTAGCCCTGTATATGATCAACACACCACATATTATGAAAAAAATTAGCTAAACTTAAAAACGCAAAACAAAGTTGAAAACGCACTTATCGCATATAGACTTTAATTATCGCACCTATACTGTAACCGATATATTTTATGTGTCCCTGTAAATAAACGCAATGCACACAAGTAAGCAATTTATAGTGCACCTCATTATAATTCCCATTCAGTTTGAAATACCGAAACATTTTTAAATTACACTGTAAACGACTTTTCCCTGTAGAACAATGCGTAACAGAATTATTTTGTTTGACCCTGTAAATCAATAAAGATTATTTGCACCCCATATTCTACAAAAAGCATGTTTTAATGCGCTTCATAATTACATATCGATTTCATCATGTTTCAAATGGCGTAGCATCATCAAAATGCACCTGCAACGATTATTTCCCATTGACTGTAATGTAACGGAATACTTTTGACTGTCGCTGTAAAAAAACTATAATTGCTGCACACTTCATTTTGAACTAGGATCATGCTATAGTGAACGACAATAACATACACAACTTTCAGGGCAATCCGAGTATACGCACGCGAGTTAGAGCACGGCTAGACTGTAGATAAACCGAAGTCATAAACACTTTTCAACTAGGTTGGAAAGTGTTGAAAAATTGTAGAAAAACATATCGTTTCTAACATGTTTTTATCAAGTAAATGAACAATGCCATACATCTACGTTTCTTAATCTACGAAAATATAGTACAACCACGAGCGTACAACCTATGATTCCGATAATCTTTCCTTATCTGTAGAAAGATCAGAAACCAAGATATTTTCAAGATTTAAAGACGCCTTTGTAAAAAAAAAAAAAAAAAAAAAAAAAAAAAAAAATAATCTTTTTCTACCTTTGATTTCTGGAAAAGTTTCCGAGTACTTTTTAAAAATGTATTAACCAGTTTTCTCAAACCAATATATCGCTTTTTCGGATGCTATTAAATATCTAGTAAACATTTTCATGCTCAACGAGCATGTTTTTCAGACAAATACTTATTGTAAATTAACAGCAATAAAATTAATACGTTTTCATTACTCCTGCATATATAAATTCAGTTACGCAGCGAAAAATACATAATTCTGGATTTATAGCACCCGTAAAACCTATATTCATGTTTGATTAATCTGATTAATGCACTTTAAAAACTATTCTGGAACGTTTTTGAAAATCGGTGGCAGCAAAAGAAACTTTCTTTTTATAAATGCTTCTTTAAATCTCCAAAATATGTTCGTTTATGGGATTTATAAAGATAAAGAACGCTCTTCTAAATCGAGGGTAACTCGAACGATGTTATTGTATATTTTCTTATGCGGTTATTGCTATATTTTTGTAGATTAAGAAAAAAATTGTCATTTTTTACAGTGTACAGAATTTAATTGCATATTTTTCTTTCATTATACTTAAATTTCGGAAATGTTTCCGAGTAGATTTTATAGTTTATTAATAAATATTTTAATACATGAATATCGGTTATTAGGGTGCTATCAGTTCTTAATTGAACATTTTCAGCTGCGTAATTGACTTTATACATGCAAGCGTAACAAAATATATTCATTTAAATGTTTATGTTAATGCTGTTAATTCTTCATGTTTGTCTGTAAAACGTGTTTGTCAAACATGAAATTTTTCTACTTAAGAATTGATGCCATCCGAAAAACCTACAAACCAGGTTGAGAAAAACCGTTTAATACATTGTAAAAACTACACGAAAACGCTTCCAAAAATCAGTGGCAACAAAAGAAGTTTTGTTTTTACAACTGCGTCTTTAAATCTCGAAAATATATTGATTTCTAAGGTTTCTAAAGATAAAGAACGGTTTTCGGAATCGCGGTAACTCGGGAGAGTTTTTTTTTATTTGCATTTATTGTTATATTATACTTTCGTAGATTAGGAGACATTTGTCTTTTACAGTGCATAAAATAGATGTTGTAAGCCTTTATAATATAAAATCTACTAAACAACTAATTCTTCACTCTAACAGTTTAAAAAAATACAATGGCATTTGGATTGAGCAAAAATCGACCACCAATACGGAATTTTGTATTTATGCTACCAATTATCTATTTTAAATTTATTCTACCAATTATCATATACTACCAATTTTTACTCTCAGACATTACCTAAAAACATGTTTAAAAGTTCCATAAAAACAGTCCTTCATTATAGAAAATGTTAAAAAGTTTTACATAAAACCGTCACCATTACACAAAAGCACCTTTACTCCGTTTTCCACGATTCCACCAAACATGAATGCTGGCATCATAATGCTGTATATGACGCAGAGATAGCGTCTCACGTCGTTTTTGATGAATCCAGGCTTTGTATGCAGCATCATGATGCCAGCATCCATGTCTGGCGGCATCGTGGAAAACGCACATTGCCAACACGTCTCGGTAACCTCTTGTTCGCATTGCCAGCAATTTCAACCATGTTCGACTGTTGCCCTGGCCGGCACGTTCTCCTGATTTCTCACCAATTGAAAATGACCTGTCAATGGCTTCTGTGCGACTGCCCCCCCCCCAACCACTCGTCCGTCACTACGGTTGATGAACTGTGACATAGTGTTGAATCTGCATGGACTGATGTACCCGTGTATGACATCCAATCTCTGTTCGACTCCATGGTTAGGCAGATAAATGCTGTTATGGCGGCCAGAGGTGGGTGCTTTGGGTAGTGTTTTCTCAGGATCTATATCTCCTAATTTTCTGAAAATGTAATCACCTGTCCTTCCCATTATAATGTATTTGTCCAATAAATATCATTCTGTTATTTGCATTCCTTCATGGTGTTGCATTTTGGATGGCCAATAGTATATAAACAACTCAACATGTTTTAAATTAATATTGATGTAGCAAAAATATCTGCATGCAATGTAAAAACACACACATACATAAGAAACATTAAGGAAGATAATTTTGCAAGCAATAATAAAGAATTTTAAAAAGTTAGTAAAGACTTTTGTGTAGTAATGCATTATAAAAGCTAAAAATTTCTAAGCGTGTTGTTTTCTAGTACAGATAAAAGAAAATATTATTTTTATATTTCCTTTAGAAAAATCAATTTATAGGTTAAAAAAACACACGAAATTTTCAGGTTTATTACTATGTGTTTCGCTTACGTATTTTACAGAATATTTTTGCTTTACCTTCATAAATGTAAAATATTGTCTTTAAAAATATATTATTTGCATTTTGCTTGCTTTAAGCTAAAAATCACTTTACAGATAGTTCGTTAAGTTACAGTTATTATTCAATTATATTTTGGATATTAAAGAAAATACCTTTCCGAAATTATAAAGGAAAAAAGGGTAAAAAAAAATGAACAATACTATTATCTCCACAGAATTTCATTTAAAATGAAATTCTTTAATATAAAATACAATTTATATAAAACTGCTGGAATTTATATAAAACTGCTGTGTTATGTTACTATGCTACTACATAAGCTTCAATATATCAACGTTTAAATTACGTGTTATCACTTTGTAAGCGAGAATTTGGCACTTCTCCAGCGGTGAGATTAAAAAGAACTCAGACGTACCTATCTTTCAAACAGAACTTCTAATTTTGTCGTTATAACTATCTGTTTTGTGTTACGGCTACAGATGTCTGTAATTAGGGATTTTAATTTAATTTAACAAGCATGTAAATGTTTATCTACAGTCACACATGCGTATAATTTACATCAAAGAAATCCCCGTGTTTGTATTTTATTATTATTCTAGAAATAAATTCTTAGAAACGGCAACTTTTCATCTTAGTTCTTTAAATCACTTAATATATATTTTATGCGTTGTGTATAGAGTTATTTTATTTTTACTTTGGCTGAGTTTTTATAACGGAAATGCAGTTAAATTACTTTATTTGACATAGCGATAAGAAACATTGATATACAAATAAGCAATTTTCATTTCAATGTGATTCCTAAAAGATTCATTAAAAATAAAAAAAATAAATCTCAATGGAGATTTAATTTATTATATTTTAGCTGTAAACACAGGAAAAAAATATTCATTCTTTTAAACCCAACTTACTTTAAAAAAAATCCTTTGGAAATTTTAGAAACATATTTATCACAATTCTGTTTCTGAAATAGTTGAAATAATTGTTGATGTTACACTGATAATGATTCAGCATTCTCCTTAGTATAATGAGTCAGAACTATACAAGATCAACCAAAAATATTGACCTCGGCCTTTATTCCTTAAATATTGATCATAAAGTTACATTATAAATTACAAAGTTGGGTAAAAAAAAAATTACAGAATTTCATGAAATAATTAAACTTTTCAGGGGAATAAATTTGAAGAAATACAAAATTTTACTTTTTATAATTAAAATATTAAACATAAAATATTAATTAAAATATTAAAATATTTACACTTCTTTCAAATAGTTCTAAGCAGTTTTAATATTCATTGAATGTGATCCAATTACAAGTTTTATTCTGTATTTCATCATGCAAAATATTAAGGTATTTTTCAGGAAGCATAGTGTTGTAAATTTGTAAATAAATCTAAAGATAAGAGCCCTATTTTATTTCATTATGGTGCATTTCTGTGTTGCGTAGCTCTAGCTTGGTATAATGAGTCATAAATATATTCTTATCGATTTTCTTTGTTCATTTTCAAAATAAAAGGTGTGTCTAACTGGTTCTTTGAAGAGTATAAAAAATGGAAAATGCAAATAAATAACTTTAATTCATGGCCAATGACATATCTATCTTCAATGTAATCACCATTCGCCACAATACATCTACGACAACGTTCGTAAAGCTGCCGGAAATGGTAAACAATGGCCAGATGTTAAATCGATAACAAAAATAAATAAATAAAAAAAAATGATTTGAAGTAGAATTAAATATGCGATTTAAAAAATGCCGCTTATTATACCAAGTAGTTTTTTTTTTTTTTTTTTTTTTTTTTTTTTTTTTTTGCTTAAAATCTAACCGCAATTCGGTTTCTTTGTATTTATTTTTTTAATATATATATATTTGGAACTATTAAAAGAGAATATTACGTTAGGAGTTCCCAAATTTACATTTGCATAAGTTGTAAATTACTTCGCCGAAAGACGTCCCCGTTCGATATCCTAAAGTAAAATATACCGAAAAATCCCATATATGGCGTCGAATTTGATTGTTTGTATTGAAATTTTCAGAGTTTGTTTAAACTTCAGTTGAAGAAGACCTCTTAAGATTATACTGTTAACACATATTTAAGGAAGACATAATTTCTAATCGAATCTGCACTGTCGTTTTTTTCTCCGTCTATTTCGTGATAAGATAGAGGGGTTGGTTGTGACGTTATTGGGCGCGAAATGGAGTTTTTAAAAAGAAAAATATTGTATTCTAGATTATTTTTGACACAATTATCGAAATTGGTAAAGAAATCATATGATATGTAATCTTTCCAACTGAACGAAAAAAGCCGTTCCAGGATTTTATCCCGGTCTAACTTGGCTTAAACTGCCAATATTCTACCAATTGAGCAATCCCGGATGAATATGGCTGAACTAATTCACCCAGTTAACCTTAATGATCATAGAATCTGGTCTCAAGACCAGTTTCATATTATGCTATCATATACAGATCAATGCATGCTATATGCAATTATTATCTAATTGCTATATGAATAATTATCTAATTGCTATATGCAATGGACTCAGTTGGTACAACAGTGGCAGTTTCAGCCAAGGGATCCCGGGTTCAAGTACCGGCCCGGACTTTTTCTCTCAGTTGGGAAGATTGTGGTATTCTTTATATGTTTAAATATACATTTTTACTGAAAATATTTTTGGAAAAAATCTTATTGAGATGATTGAATAATACTAAAACGATGGAGTTGGCTTAACTTTTTTTCAGTATCCTATGTTACCTCTTTCATATTTTGAAATGATATTCCTAGTTCCAAATCAATATAATGCATTCGGATAGAATGCAATATATTTTATATCCGTTTTCAGTATTAACATAAACTCTAATATTAGAAATAGTTCCATCGGTGCATGGAAACTAATACATATTTTTCAGTCCTGAAAGTATTGGAATTATTTTTGATCATTTTTACCCAGATATTAACGTAAAAAATTAGAATTTTCCCATTAAACTACTGAAAAACCTATTACAGGAAAATATTGCATCGTATTAGAAATGAACATAATAAACTGCAGTCAACAAGGGAAGAAACAATGTCTACAAAAACACATTGCGCTATTTTGTTTTCTTCAAGTAATTCCAGTGTTCGAGAAACACCTAAATATATTTGATTTAATGAGCAAAGTTTAGGAAAACGTTTACTCAAGAGTTTTCGAGATATTTTACAAAGAAATAATTTTTTTCGTATTTCGATGTACATAGACGTCTGATAATTTTACTATGAAAAAAATTACAGCGAGAATAAATAACCGTTAAAGGTTAGCTACTTATAAAATCGAAAAAAAAAATATTTTAAAAAAGAAAAAAATATATTTTAAACTTTTAAAAAACAGCATAAATCAATATACTTTATGGAAAGGAAATTTGGAAATTTTCTTCACCAACATTGCGCATAGAAGATGGTTTTTTTGAAAAAAAATATTAGGAAACAAACCGATATTTTCATTAAAAATGTAAATGCTCACAAGATGACGTACACAGGAAATTTACTATCATTTCCATATTGGTTTAAAAGAAAATTGCGTAATGCTCAGCCTAGTGTATCTGGCTTTAGATAAAACAAAGAAAAAGAAAGTTAAATCTACTGAATTTTAGAAAATTTATAATGCTAACATACAACAAAATAACAAATTCGAATAATTTTTAGTAAAGTCCAAATGTTAGTTTAATATGTAAATAAATATCCCCGTACAAAACCATCCGTATTTTAAAGATAATTAGCAAAAAAAGGAATAAAAAAAGAGATGTCAGTATGACAACTCTTATCATTTTCTGAAATATGACAAATGTTATTTATTTGTTTCTTGCATATGGGAAAAAATCAATAACAATTAGTCCTGTTGCAAAATCAATTAATTTTCCAAATGCGTATTCACATTATAGTGTTCATGTACGGTTTCAAATTAGAATGTGATTATATAGTGCTGCCGAAATACTTAAACTTTGTATTTAAGGCAAATTTGTTATGTAAACAACGAAAATAAATCATAGGTTTTGAAAATTAATTTTTGTTGTTTCTTAATAATTAAAAAAATGACTTATAAGTATAAACCTTTAGTATATTTTAAAATATTTTAACATGTAGGAATTCTTAAAAATATTTATTATTTTTTATGATATGTCTGTAACTGTTAACAACAAGGAATTGCATTTAAAGAAAAGATTTATGACACATGTCATAGTGTATCAAATCATTTATTCGTTTCTCTTCCTACATCTGTTCTAAATATATCCAAGGATTAATGGTTTTGACGGAGCCATGTCATACTGGGAGCGATTGTTTTTATTCCATTGTTCATTTTGTAGAAAAAAAAATAGATGACATGCTGGCTTCATTTATTTGTTACTATCTTTAATATTTGTCCATTTTTTTTTTTAGAAAAGAGTAATGTTCACTTAAGGTATCCCACTGTGTATGACACATATTTCCTTTTGAAAAGAAACAAAAATGAATATAATTAATATAATTATCAATATTTACATGTATATATTTAAAAATATATTATTATTTTAAATATGGGGTGCGGAACAAGTTTTGGATTGGCATAAAATCCATTATTATCGACAAAATCGTAAATGTCAACAATTTATTAACAATTATATTAAATTTAACATCATATAAATAATGAAAAATCAGATTAGATCCCCAAGTATCTGCCTTTTTTTTCCATGCACCCAGAAAAAAGTTTTGTTGAATCAACAAATATTTGGTTGACCCTACAAAACTTTTTGTTTAAATATAGGTCAATGGAAATTTTGTTTGAATCAACATTTTTTTTCCCCAATTCCAAAAAAAAAAAAAAAAAAATGTATCGTCAGCAAAAAATGTTTTGTTAATTCAAGTAAAATGGTTCAATTTTACTTGAATTTTGCTAAAACAACCAAAATGTACTCAATAAAACACGTTTTGTAGTTTTAATCAATTCCTTTTTCTGGGTGTGCCATTAGCCGTTTTGGGGCATCATTGACTGCGGCACGAAGTATCTCATCGGGAAGATTGGTCCATTCCTAAATCAATTTTGCTTTCAGACTATCCAAACTTTGACGGGAAGTAGCCAAGAACTTTGCCTTGAAAATTCCCCAAAATTGAAAAATCAATTGGATTGATATCGAGCGAAATAGTAGGCCATTCATCGGGAGAAATGAATTCAATTTTCTCCGCCCTAAGCCAGTTATTTCGTCCAGAAAATAGTTTTTTAGTAAAAGGTTTGAGCACTTTCTGCAAAATCTCGTCCTGATAGGCAAGCCATCCGAAACATCTTCCGCACCCTGTAAATTAGGGGATAAAATCCGAGATTCCCGTGTTACCAAACACATTTGAAAACCAACCTTTTTGAAATAAACTCAAATATATATATGAAACAAATTAAAAAATTTTTCGCTGTTGGCCTCATCAAAACTATAATTCTGTGTAAATCCCATTATTCTAAATTATTTTCTCATTCTAGTATTTCGACTGTCAAAATTCGACCTAGCTAAAAATACTTTATTCTAAATTCATTCTCTTAAAAAATGGCTCTGATCGCTGTTCTATTAAAATTACGCACTTCTGTGTCATTAAATAAATGCATCCTAGAATTTAATTCTTTTAAACATCAATCTCCCAGCTAAAAATATTTTAACTCTCTTGAAATAACAACCTATATCTTTTTATTTTTATTTCGCTATGTTTTCTGACAAAACAATATTCTTTCTCAAAAATATGAAAGCTAATTTCAGTCTCAATGTAAAATCTTATCCTGGCATCTTGCCCATTCTCGGTAAAACCTATGTATTTTTTTTCTTCTTATTTATTCGAAGGAATTAGATTGTTCGGTAATGTTCTAGAAATATTTTTCCCGCATTTTTTCAGCCTACGGTCTGATAACTTCAAAATCATAACGCCAGAGAATTTACTCCCGTAGCGCTGATTGGTCGAAAGTCTGTTTAATGAAACTGTATTCTGGGGCGTTAGATAATAGTTATACGCGGAGTTTTCCCGCGTAGCGTCAGTTTTATTCTTGGAGCCGGTTGTACATGTAATCCCGACGCGTACTTCACGACCATGGAATAAATATCTTTGGCTGCCGATAGAAAAGACAACTGCCTGTAAGAACAAAATGTCTTCTTAAAATATTAAATTAATTTACCAAGTTTCTCCACGGTATTAAAAATCATCATGTACGGAATTATCATCGTAATTAGTAAAGCATGGCCTTTATTTTCCTTTGGATTCGAATAAAAAGTGAACTGGAACCTACTGCCTATTATTTGCCTTCTGTGCGCATGCTATCAATTGGATTCTTGGCGCCCGACTACAAATTCCTCGGTGGAAACCCTCGCCATGTGATCTGCAAAAAAATACGGTGATACAAGTGAAAACGTGACATATATGTATATTTTACATGTTATGTATTTTTATTTAAATTGCCCAATAATAATACCATATTTTTAAGAAAAATATCATGTATTAAAATAAAATTTTGACATTTATTCAAAATGGTATTTTAGTTTTAGCCGCATGCCAAGAGCTAACAAACAAAAATATTGTTAAAGATTTTCCTATTTATAGGAATATTTTTTATTATTTCGGTACTTAAGCGCGCAGTTCCATTACATATCTGTTAAACTTGTGTTTTATTTTATTCATTTATTTACTTATGTATTATGTAACTACTGATGTAGTTTTGAATTCATTATGAAATATTAGCCCGAAACAAATGCGGAGCTATTTATATTGTTTCAAGTTTAAAACGGATTAATCTTCCGTTATTGAGCTGAACCTGATAAAGACAGATTTAAAATATCTTTCTTGAAAATTATTTAAAAACCATTGTTAAAAAAATTGCGAAAGAACGAAATATATCGGTACGGTCGTTTCCACAGTCGATATTACGTCAGCGTTACTCACGGACATGTTTTTACCTTATAATATCGATTAGTATATACCAAAACAATTTCATTCTTAGAATAAACTAAAGAAAAATTTACAAAAGTTACGAAAAATATCCTGACGACAAAAATAATTCCGACAATTCCAATTAACATTTTTTGCATGTTAATTAAAAAAAAGTAGCTGCAAAATTTCCAAAAATTTAAAGCTACTTACACCGTCGATTACGAACATTTACAACATCAGATAAATTATAAGCGACTAATTTTATATAAATATATTATGTTCCAACAAAAAATAATTATGCACAATTTATTTGCTAATGACGGACATGTTCTTCTCTTTTTTTAAAAAATCAGGCTCAACTAACTTGCAATAATGATTTAAACCAGTCAAAGCTTTAAGCAAATTTATATTATCCTAAACTGATTTTGAATGTTTGAAAATGTAGCTAAAGTGCAGAGACAGTTTATAGAGTTTTTAACAGATCCTCTTGCACCAATTCGAAAACCTAAAATTGAGACAGCGGTAATGATGAAACGTTCTATGAAGGTGCGTAGTGACGGTGAGAAACACCATCTTTATTGTCAAGAAATCATGCTATTAAACGTACAGAAATAGTACTATTTCGAATCGCTAAAATTACACACCACGGTAATGATGAAACGTTCTATGAAGGTGTAGTGACGGTGAAGAACACCGTGTTTAATGTCAAGTAATCATGCTATTAAACGATCAGAAATAGTAATACTTTGAATCGCTAAAATTAGAGACCACGGTAATGATGAAAAGCTCAAGGTCTAGAGACGGTGAGAAACACCGTGTTTATTGTCAAGTAATCATGCTATTAAACGTACAGAAATAGTATCTTCGTAAAACTATCTAAGAAAGTGTATTTTGTATGTTCTATAAAAACGTACAGTATCAGTTCTTTAGAAACGTGCAGATTCAGCACTGTTTTAACACATTTTGTCTCAATGAACGTATGATAAATAAAACAAATGTGCCCATAATGTTCTCTTTTAGTACACAATACATGACTTCGGTATTACTGGCAATTCTTGATTGCGCAAAGACCAAGTGATAAAAACTTACATTTCTTGAGCTTAGAAAATAAATATATTTTCTAGCTTTGTTTCATATTTGTTTCATATTAAGTATTTGTTTAATAAATATTAGTTAAAATAACTGTATTACACAAAATATCTTAAATGCAATAACAGATGCTCAACGAAAATTTTAGTATGACAGGCTTTTTGATCCTTTTACTACAAATTAAAAATAAATAGAAAAATAAAAATAGAAAATACATATATTTTCTAGCATATATTTGTTTCAAATTAAGAATTTCATTAATAAATATTTGTTAAAATAACTGCATTATACACAAAATATCTTAAATGTAATAACATATGCTCAACGGAAACTCCAGTATGGCAGGCTTTTTTATCCTTTTATTACAAATTAAAAATAAATAGAAAAATAAAATAAAAAATAAATATATCTTTTAGCATATATTTGTTTCAAATTAAGTATTTGTTTAATAAGTATTTGTTAAAATAACTGTATTATACACAAAATATCTTAAATGTAATAACATATGCTCAACGAAAACTCCAGTATGACAGGCTTTTTTATCGTTTTATTACAAATTAAAAATAAGTAGAAAATAAAAATCGAAAATAAATATATTTTCTAGAATATATTTGTTTCAAATTAAGCATTTGTTTAATAAATATTTGTTAAAATAACTGTATTATACACAAAATTTCTTAAATGTAATAACATATGCTCAACGAAAACTCCAGTGTGACAGGCTTTGTTATCCTTTTTTTACACATTAAAAATAAATTGAAAAATAAAATCAAACATAAATATATCTTTTAGCATATATTTGTTTCAAATTAAGTATTTGTTTAATAAATATTTGTTAAAATAACTGCATTACACAAAATATCTTAAATATAATAACAGATGCTCAACGAAATTTCCAGTATGGCTTTTTAATCCTTTTATTACAAATTAAAAATAAATGGATAATAAAAATCGAAAATAAACATATTTTCTAGCATATATATATTTTTTCAAATTAAGTATTTGTTTAATAAATATTTGTTAAAATAACTTTATAACACAAAATATCTTAAATGTAATAACAGATGTTCAACGAAAATTTCAGTATGACAGGCTTTTTGATTCTTTTATTACAAATTAAAAATAAATAGAAAAATAAAAAATTCTATCTTGATTTCTGCAATATTTAACTTTGTAAGTTACATGACACATAAAATTGGCCGTAATAGAAAAACCTACTAACATCTAGATTAAATAATCTAGCATACACAATTTTCAGGACTTCATAATAATGAGACCTTCCTTCAATACAATAAGAAACAGAATCAAAAATATTGCCTTTATTGTGTGCCTCGAGGGATTGCACGGTTTGCACAATATTTAAAAAAAAATCCCACATTTTAAATCGTTTGAACATCCCACATAAAATTCAGGATAGGCTCTGAAATTCCTACTTTTTTTTTCCTTTGGTCAATCCTTATTTATCGAAAAATATGTATGATAGACTATTTATTCTGCCATTTGTGGATTGAAATAATAAATTATTGGCACCTTTGCTTTACTTTTTTTAGGTGCGTTCTTAAATATATAAATACATAGCACCTATATTCGTCGCCTGGTCCGCCCGTCTGTCCGCAAATAACAGCGCAAAAACTATTCAACCTAATGGTTTGAAATTTAATATATAATGTCGTTGCAAAATTTTGTCGAGTCATTTCAAATTTTATTAAAATCGAATCAAAACTTAAAAATATATTAATAAAAGTTTTCTTTATTCTATTAACCCTCTAAGCGTGTGGAACGTAATATTCCGTTCACTAAGCTCCAGGTTTCACTGCAATATATGCAATGTTTAAGATAATATAACTCTATAGATTTAATGAATTTTCAAAACATTGAAGAATGATTAATACTCTCAAGGGTTACATTCATATTTGTAATTAAGTTTTATTTATAATGCTGAAAGAATCATATTTTTTTAGCATTTAAAACAAAATACAGAGAAAACACCATTACAATTTTACCCTTTTTCAAAACGCTCAGAGGGTTAAATCCTATCGTACGTAATCTATATAATAAAAGCGCAAGTCATATTATTGAAGAAAACAAATACGCGCAAACCACTTCTTTTTTCATATGCCAGGCGGCCATTTTTATTCAAAATTATTTTTTGATTAAAATTACATAAAAGTTACATTATTAGAAAGATAGTTTTAAAAAAAAATGTTTGCTTGAGATAATAGTTACATTAAGAAAATTTATAGATTCTGAAAAAACTTCAATGGAAATTAGGTTAACAGCCTAATATCTCGATCCATTAGAGTAAAAAAACACAGGAGATTGGTCCATTATGAGTCATAAAAATATTAAACCACGGTGGTAATCATTCGCAAAGCAAGATTTTCAACGTGAATTTTTCAGCGCCGTCTCATGTAGAAAAAAATTCGCATTTGTAAACTTGACATACGCAATAAGAAAAAAAAAAGAATGCCCGTTTCGCTCATAGCAGACGATATATTTCATTTCACTGAAATAATAAGGATGATTTTTTTTTACATTGTGAAACTAGTTATATAACGAAAGCACCTCATGTGTCACGTTTAACGTACAATTTCCAACTTGTTTTTACCTCAAAAGTACTAACATGATTTACCATTCTGAACGTTCTCAACACCTTTGTGAGGAAATAATAGTAAAAAGTACACCGTTTTAGAATGTTATTAGGCTAAAAACTAGGTTAAATCCACATAAACTGATTGATGCAGCATACATTGATAAGGCTTCTTGGCATATTCTACAGCCTTCTTGAGATTATTCTGTTCATATCTCATGTGCAAAGCATTAATTGAAAATAAACATCCCTATTACTTTATCATTTTGGTGATAGAATTACATCGTATACTCAAATTACCCTGCATTTAAAAATAAACTACTATTATGTATTAAGTACTGCGATTTCATAATAAACTTTTGAGTCAAATATTGTAAACAAATGTAATGTAAGCATATCTGAATTGCAATTCTGTAGTTCGGATTGTTTTGTAATAATATGCCATTGAATTTGATGCTTTTATTCACAGACTTGTAATAAAATGCCAGTCAGATTTTTTTTTTTACAAAGATTAACACTGAGCATCTGAAACCGTTTCATACTGAAACAAAGCAGAGGAAATTCGGTTATTATGGAATAGTCGGGTAATATGGAATACCAAGTTTTACTTGGCAAAGTGATTCCATAAAGCGGCAATATCATAAACTAGGTCAGAATGTTTCTAAAAGCCCCCCCGCCCCAGAACGCGAAGTTCGTCAGTAAATTGTGCGAATAAATATTTTTGTCTTTGAAAAGTTTCAGAAGATAATTTTTCTATATCTTTTATTCATTATTAAAAGTAATATTTTTATATTGAAATTAAGCAGAATGTGCACTGAAACACTAACAGTTTATGCTGTATTACTCTTTGTTTAGCTAGCGATTCACACCAATAGAAAAATAGTATTTTTTGTTTCCAAACTGGCGGTGTCAGGTTACATTGAACACCAATATCTCATAATATTCCATGATTATGGTTGTGCAAAGACAGATCTCATATTTGCGATTTGTGCAAATCTGAAGCACGAACTGGAGTAGATTGTCTGATTACCTAGACACTATATATTTTGATCATGCTTTCTTGATACCATTACATCTGTTTTCTGCCGTTTTGATCGTTTTCTTCATTTTTAACACCTATTCCATGATTCCCGACTATCTCACAGTACCCTCAAAATACGTTTATTGTTTTTATTATTTGTTTTCACCTGATGAAATTTCGTAAAATAATTTTTGTTTATAAAAACTATTCTCAGATAGTTGGATTTTGTAATTGTGCTCGTTTTCGGGTTTTAAACAATATCAGGATGTTACATTACCCCAAATGTAAATAGTATTGCATAATACTCGAAGTGCCTTTATAAACATATGGTATACATTAAATAATTCTAAAAAATAATACAAAATATTTCACCGTAGGGCGTACAGCCCCCGTTGGGAACCACTGACCTAGACACTATATATTTTGATCATGCTTTCTTGATACCATTACATCTGTTTTCAGCCGTTTTGTTCGTTTTCTTCATTTTTAACACCTATTCCATGATTCAAGACTATCTCACAGTACCCTCAAAATACGTTTATTGTTATTATTATTTGTTTCCACGTGATGAAATTTCGTAAAATAATTTTTGTCTATAAAAACTATTCTCAGATAGTTGGTTTTTGTAATTGTGTTCGTTTTCGGATTTTAAACAATATCGGGATGTTACATTACCCCAAATGTAAATAGTATTGCATAATACTCGAAGTGCCTCTATAAACATATGGTATACATTAAATAATTCTAAAAAAATAATACAAAATATTTCACCGTATTGTAAACATTATTTATGTATTTATGTATTTATTTTTAATATTTGATAGAATTGCTCCAAATAAAAAATCGATATAAATTTATATGCTTCTTTCCAAAGCAAAATCTAAAAAAAAAAAGGAAATATATATATATATATATATATATATATATATATATATATATATATATATATATATATAAACATCTTCGAAATGAAATATCGCATTATCAAAAGCAAAACACCTTTCAGATGTTTTTGCAACTATGTAGAGTATAGTAAAACAAAAAAGCCTCGAAAATGCAGTGGAAAGACTTATGCTGCAAGATTTTGGCAATTTTCCAACTGGATATATGTAGTGCTGATAAATAAGACAATTCTTTCAAACACTATTGATGGATTTTTCCAGTTATCTTGAAAAACCGTTAAAGGTTTAGGCACAGGATGTTAAGAAAGTATGTTTGACTTCTTTAAAAGATGTTTGTGTTAATTTTGCGAATATATTAAGTGTAAAGTATATTTTGTATTATCATTAATATATTGGTTGTAACTTTTTTTTTACATAAAGAATCACTTTTAAAAACAAGGAAGAAAATATATATCAGCCTTTTTAAATGTTACTTTATTACGTTTTATTTAATAAATAATTTCATTTAAATCAGTAAATTATATTTAATAAAAAAAAATCCCTGACCACTCGACCAACAGGCGCAGGTAGATTTCGAAGACGCAGACCAAGGGGCGCCTGTTTATTGAGAATTGCAGAAGAGATGACCTTTTTGCCGTGATACGTCAGTTGGGACCGCCCATTTTGAAATCTACCTGTCGGCGGAGCCGACAGGTTTTTTTTTTTTTTTTTTTTTGTAAGGGTTGGTCCTATAAAAAATTTTGTCAGTATAAAAGTTGTAGATAATATTAAGAGGATTTATAATAAATTTAAGCGGATTTGATATCTTCTGAATTGACGAAGTTATCTTTTTTTTTTCTTATCCCCCCCCCCCATTCCCCCCCCTCCTTGAGTCCATTTTTAATCATATAAAATATCCGTCATACATAAATTTTCGGCCCTTTTCCTAGAAGTAATAATAACCGGATAATAAACGGATTCGACATGTATCATAAATAAGGTTTTTTTCTTCTGTTTTCACAAAAATCCCCCCACCCATTTCCCCTCCCTTGGTTCGATTTTGCCCATAAACGAACGTGACCAAGAATTTATGCCCCTTGATTTTATGTATGAGTTTGTAAAATATTTGTGTAGAATTATTGAAGTTATCATGTCTATAAAAAAGTGATATAGATAGATAGATAGATAGATAAAGTTTTGAACTGGGGGTGCTTTTGGGTTCTGGGAGTCATGATCAGCGTAGATCTGCAAAAAAAAAATTCAGAAATTCCAACATAGGAGATAATGTAATAGGTAGTATTTCTTACAAAATCTACCTAAAAGAGAATGCTTGTTTAACAATTCGAATTATGAAGGAAATCAGAAGAGAAAATATTGAAATAAGTAATGGCAAAATCGTTATTATTATTTTGTTTTCTGTAAATCATCAGCATTTATATTTTTATTTACTATACTTTTAATTTTCCCTTTTTTCAGTCTTACATAAATTCCTACATACCCATATATTTATAAACTTAAACTTAGGTGTTTTCAAAGCATAGATATATTTTTAAAATAAAACATCGCCTTCTCAAAATCAAAACACCATTCCAATATTTCTGAAAGGTGTACAATGTAGCAAAACAAAAACTTCTGAAATGCATTGGAAAAGTATTACGTCAAGTATTACGTCACACACCTTTTGGCACTTTTCCAAGCAGATATATATAATGCTGATAAATAGCAGAATTCTTACAAAAACTGTTGATGGATTTTTCCATTTATCGTGAAAAAACGTTAAGAGATCAGACACTGGAAATTCAATGCGTATATTTGCTTGTTTAAAAGATGTTCGCGTCTATTTTATGTATACATTAAGTGAAAAATTCATTTTGTATTATTTATACTAAATTGGTTTATTTATTTGTAACATATAAGAATCAATAACAGAAACAATAAAATGTATAAAAATTTTTTAAATGTTGCATTTCGATTTTTAAATGATTAAATTATGTTTAATTTTAAAATGATAATACTTATTTAACAATTAAAAGGATGAAGGAAGGGTATGGGAAGCGAAAAATGTAGGAATAATACATTTTTCAAACCAGTTAATTTTTACAAATAATTAGAGACTTTTTTGTGTTAAAGTTTATTACAGTTGAGTATACAGTAGAGCAACTAGTATCCAAACTCCAAGTAACCGAACTGTGGAATTATCCGAACACTTATTTCTGTGTCTTATTTTTTTTTCAGACCCTTTTCCAGAGCGGTAGATCGAGGAATATGAAAACGCATTGTAACGGGAAAGATGTGTTTAAAATTATATTGCGTGATCAAAAATCCAGATCCGATATGCATTGCAATCACTGAAAAATACTAACTAATGCAAAAATTATTAGAAATAAATACACTAAAATGATTCTTAATGATATTTGTTTATTAAAACTTCGAAGAAAAAATGTAAAGTTAAACAGTCCGTACAGAAAGGGATACGGATGGTACCGAGAGTACTTTTAAGCAACGTGAGCTTAAGGGTGTATTTAAATCCAAACTGCTTATTTTGAGACACATTTGTAAATTCATTTTTGCTCTAAAATGCATCCAATTGGCAGGTTCTCTTATTCAAAAACTTTATAATGTCCGTATTATCTCGATTTTTTAATAAAGGCAGAATATATTTTAAAAAAATGCTGTCAAAGTGGACATTTGAACCGAATTTCCCAAAGCGATAGCGCTGGAAACAAAAAAAAAATGATCGTACTGTGAAAATAATTGTCTGTAAATCAATTTCTAATTAATTGAACGAAAAATAAAAACATGGGGCCCTTATAAATGTCTTTATAAATCACGCCGCCAAGTTTCCTGTTGTTACTTTTAAAAATGAGTCTCAAAATTTTGAGTTGTTGAGCGTGGAAAAATATTTTTTTTTAATACCGCCTTAAGTTGCTGACTTCGTCAATGGAGCGCGCGCGAGAAAGAATCCGCCATATGGTGATTTTGTAAGACTCATATTGGCATCATGGCTTAATTTCTAAGAAAAAAAGTACCGGAGCCCTAATACCCGTAGCGTACTCCGTTCCGCCCCTCTCCGCCGTCATTCTAATCTTCATATTTATATTTCATACATTATTTCCAAAATTTAAAGCATTTTTTTTTTTAATTTAGAAAAAGACAAGTTTTAAATACATCTGTCTGTGTATAGTTAGCTATCAACTACTCCATTTTTAAATAATTACTACTTCCAAATATAAGTCTTTACTTAATCTTAATGTTAATTAATCGCAGAATTCTGTGATTAAATAAGATCAGGATTATTATTCTAAAATTGTGTTAACGCAAAAAATTATTAGTTTGCCGCTATACAGAATAAAAAAAAGACTATTTCTGTTTTCTGTTCTATATTCTTATCAAAATAGCATTAAAATGATTTGAAATGGAAATAAATAAAATTTAAATTTAAGACAGATTGAGCTCGAGCCTGCCCAAACCCGAAGCCTGATATAAAAATCGAGCCCTTTTCACCTCCATCTTTTACGCGAGCGGCAACTTACGTCACTTATAAGTGTTCTAATACAAATAACGCAAAATATTGAAATTGGAGGGAAATGAAACGGTAATTTAGGATTCGTGTTTCGGAACCGTTATTGCACTGGGCTCCGAAGCGCAGTGTTTATGAGCTCTGGTGGACTCCGGCGCAAATTAAGCCCTGATTGGCATCACAAAATTGGCGAAAGAGCATACGAATTGTGCTGTTTTCATCCAAGCTCAAATTA
The DNA here is from genome assembly GCA_963931845.1 of Maratus michaelseni. Taxonomy (NCBI): domain Eukaryota; kingdom Metazoa; phylum Arthropoda; class Arachnida; order Araneae; family Salticidae; genus Maratus; species Maratus michaelseni. Next base: position 114,743,482 of record OZ007588.1, read on the forward strand.
TCAGTTACCCTTTACGTCATTTGCAGAATTTTGAATTTAATGGCATAGCCATCAGAATAGCAGTCCTAAAAATACGCCAGCAAGATTTCGAACGACAAATGTACATTGAGAGCAAAGTTTTTAGAATCTAGTTCAAATACACAAAACACATTTTATGTAATGGAAATGTTTTATGATTTACCGAGGAAGATAAAACATACGCAGACAAAAGACATTTCTAACGATCACTGAACGGAATGAGAATAAAATGCAGATCGAATACAAAGTCAATCTTTATCTCTTTTATTTTCTTTCTTTCTTTCTTTCTTTCTTTTTTTTTTTTTTTTTTTGATATCTAGTGAGGATGAAAAATAATATAAATGAATCCTACTTGTATATAACGCCCGTTAAAAATGACGGAATTTTGATCTGCATTTCACTTTCATAAGACTTCATACAAACAAACAGCATGACGATTTTGTTACTGACAGGTTTGTATTGTAGAAAAGTATATTTTAAGAATGGCAAATGATTTCTACAAATACAAATTATGAGGATTTTTTTTTTTTTTTTTTTTTTTTTTTTTTTTACACAATATTCAATTTCTGAAATAGTTCAACAATTGGACAAAATATTAAAAAATATTTACAAAATAGTCCATGTGCGAAAGTTTTTGAAAAAAAAAAATATTAATGAGTTTCTAAAGAGCTTGACTCAAAGCTCATTGTTTGGTTACATAACAAAAATTAAATGCAAATTCTGAAATGGTTTAACGATTGCACAAAACATTAAAATTTTGTTCGTTTTAAATTGTCTGAGTTAATAGTATAATGGAGTTGAATTTTAATATTTCTTGAAGAACAAAATTTTCCAGTCATGAAGAAACAAATACATAGCAGAAAAATGCAAAAAGAGACAGCAAATGGCATTTTTATGGATGTTAGCTTCTTAATTCACAGTAGGAAAATATCCCATTTAAAATGACGGAAAAAGCTTTCAAGTAATGAAGAAATAGTTAAAATAAATACAACCACGGAAGTAGATAATATAACTTTAACTTTTAAAAGTATTCATCAAATTGAAACCTCATTTTGTCTTATTTTAAAAATATGCCTGAAAAATCTATAATAATCTTGATCATTAAAAATCATTTCATAAGTAAATTTAAATTATTAAATGCATTAGTATGACTGAAAAACACCTTTTCACATTCTCTTATTAAATTACAGTTTTTTTCTCTACAAAGTTAGGTTTAAACGTTACTATGTTAAAAATCAAAATTTAATCTGCATTGATATAATTAACATATGTGATATGCAGTACTATATATTCCTTATATTTTAATTGTGTTTCATAAGAAACATTCATTTTACAATGCAAGCAAAATTTCAGAATTTAATTGGATATAAGCTAGGCGATTAAATTTTGATTTAACCAAGTTAGATTTTTAAGAAAGAAATGATATTAAGCTGAAGCTTTTAAAAGTTGATCTTGAAATAAATCAATACACCCAGAATTTTTCTTAGTTTAAAAATATGCTTATATGCATTTTATGCTATTTTACAACTTTATTATTATGTTATATAATATTTTTACCAACAGAAAAATCCTTTGTTTATATTAATTGTCCATAGATGGTGCTAAAATATGCTGATATACATTTTATATTATTTTACAACTTTATTAATATTTTATATAAAATATATTTTTCAACAGAAACTTCCTTCATTTATATTTATTGCCAATAGATGGCGCCAGAACAGTACTTACAAACGAAATGTAATATACTGATGGATCATCGCAAAGCCTCTTTATGAAAGCTATCTATCACCGCTATTTCTGAAAAAAGTGCTTACAGGAAAAAATGCTTACATAAATAAATTAAAGAAATCCTTTAAATTATTTAAAGACTTTAATAAGGTTTTACAAATATTTTAAGAGCAAAATCGGATATTTTAATGAAACGTTCAAAGAGTCATTCATTTTTTTCTAGATATGGGATTTGTGTTTCTGAATGGCAACAGTATTCGTTTGTTGTCGTCAGGTAACCCGATGTTTAATCTGTTATTTTTTATATAAAACTTAAAACATTATAATTGGATATGATATACATGTTTTATACGAAAATATGCTGAACAGACATTATTTCAAGTATAAGAAATTATCATTTAGTGGTCATATATTAGCATATGTTTTTCAGTAAGCCTAACATGGCGTTTAACTACGGTGGAATCGCAGACCAGAGTGGTCCAGCCCGTAATGGTTACAGACACTTTCTTGCCTTTGGATTTTATTATAAGTAGATAGCAGTTTTATTGATAAAGACCTTTGTTAAATATATGCTTTTTTATGGAAGAAAATTACGAGGGATAAAATTAGAATAAAATTAATAAGTAATTAAAAGTGAGTTTTTACTGAAATTTAGAGAAAAGGATTAATTTAAGAAAAAAATATATGTGATTCCAGATCACATGAATGTTATCATAACGTGATCCAGACCCACCCCATAGTGAAGCCTTTGAATGTTTGAAGACAAATACGAAATGGTTGGAACGACAGGAAAATGCTGATCCTATTCAATTTATGTATATAAAAATAATTCGTGGTATGGCAGACTTGAAAAGAAAATCTCCTTTAAAGCAAAAAATAATCCAAAGCTTTCTTGCTTAAATTCCAATTTTTTCAGAATTTTGAAGGAAATCAGAAGACGGAATATTGAGTAAATAGTTCTGAGAATGATGATAAACGACAAAATAATTTAAAAATATAAAAATAAATGACAAAAAACACACACACTTTTTAAACATGCAAATACTAACAGCTACCAGTCTTAAGTCTGGTTAAAATGTGAAGAAAAAATGCGTACACACAAAACAACTTTTGAAATCCACCTATCCACTACTATATTTTTAAAAATATATCTTGTTCGATAAGAAAAAAACTGTTACGCGTAAAAAATGCCTTTTAACCATTTTGACATAGTAAAAGGAAGAATACCAACGTTATAAATGCACAAGTAATACACAAAAATGCAGCAATTGGCTATTTCGAATCTACAAGCGAGATATTTCTTCAATTCGACAAAGAGCACAGCACAGCGTGCTAGAAAAATCAAGACTGGGTAAAACGCAGAGATAATCTGTAGTTTGGCCCAATCTTGCTTTTTCTAGTACGCTGCGCTTTCCTGTTTGTCGCACTGAAGAAGAATCTCGTTTGTAGATTCGAAAAAGCTATTTGCTGTTTTTTGTAAATTATTTATGCATTTATAACGTGGGTATTCTTCCTTTTAATATTATTGCACAAAAGTTCCATTTGCTATGTTTATACATTTTGGAATAGTCAGGAACATCACTAAAATTACCGGTACGATTATCCGAAATTAGCCGAACTAGCACCGGACACGCCAGGTTCCTGTAATCGCGTCTCTACTGTATTTTACTTTTACGAGCAGGGAAGACCGAGCTATGCTCGGTCAAAATTAAATTTGAGTTCAAATATCATGACCCATGACCAAAATGACCCACTAATTGAATTTTCTCAAACATGTGACCTAACCCAACCGTCTTCTCGTGCCGGAAAACCATAGGATGCAAAATTTAGTGTAAATTGAGCCGCTTTTCAGATATTGACCCACAATGACCCAGAAATGACCCACTCATCGAATTTTCTCGAACATGTGACCTAGTCTAATGATTTTCGCGTGCCCGAAACTCGTAAAACACAAAATTTAATCAAAATCGTTAGAGCCGTTTTTTAGATAAAATTAATTTGACCCGCTTTGACCCAAAAATGACCCCCTAATCGAAAGTTCTCGAACATGTGACCCAGCCCAATAGTCTTCTCGTGCCCGAAAATAGTCGGATACAAAATTTCGTCAAAATCGTTTGGACCGTTTTTTATATACAATTAGCTTGACCATGAGCCAAAATGACCCACTAATTGAATTTTCTCGAACATGTGACCTAGCCCAACAGTCTTCTCGTGCCCGGAAACCATTGAATGGAAAATATTAGTGTAAATTGAGCCGCTTTTTAGATCTTGACCCACGATGACCCAAAATGACCCACTAATCGAATTTTCTCGGACATGCGACCTAGCCCAATGCTTTTATCGTGCTCGAAACTCGTAGGACACAAAATTTAATCAAAATCGTTAGAGCCGTTTTTTAGATAAAATTAATTTGACCCGAGTTGACCCAAAAATGACCCATTAATCGAAAGTTCTCGAACATGTGACCCAGCCCAATTGACTTCTCATGCCCGAAAATGGTCGGATACAAAATTTCGTCAAAATCGTTTGAACCGTTTTTTAGATACAATTAGCTAGACCATGACCCAAAATGACCCAAAATGACCCACTAATCGAATTTTCTCGAGCATGTGACCTAGCCCAATGGTTTTCTGGTGCCCCAAAACGGTATGATACGAAATTTCGTCAAAATCGTTAGAGCCGTTTTTAAAATAATTTTTGCATATATATATATATATATATATATATATATATAACCACCCACAAGATTTGCTCGTATTAGAATATATGATAACTTCCTTACTCATTTATTTATAAGCTTAAATACTATTTTCTCCAATATATAGAAACGTTTCTAAAATAAAGCATCAGTTTCCCCCAGACAAAACATGATTAAAATATTTTAGAAAGTTGTAGAGCGTAGTAAAACAAAAAGGTTCTGAAATACATTGGAAAGGCTTACGTCACAAGGCTTTTGGCAATTTTCCAATTCCATCCATGTAATGCTGATAAATAGCAGAATTCTTTCAAAAAACTGATGATAGATTTTTCCCATTTTTCCATTTATCTTGAAAAACCGTTAACGGTTCGGACACCGGAAGTTCTGAAAGTGATTTGATTCTTTGAAAGATGTCTGTGTCTATTTTATGCATGCATTAGGTGAAAAAATATAAAATTTTATTATTTAGAATGCATAGGTTTAATCATTTTTAAATACATTTATTAAACGTGTCAAGTGTCTTTGAAATGTCAAAATCTTGGATTTGAAACCTTGTTTTTCTAAAAAGTATTAAACACCATTTTTATGAAATCGTGTAGGAGTATTTAAACAGCGGTACTTTACAAATGATATCATAAGACGTCACCACCAGCTTAGTTAAAATGTAGATTTTTTTCCAATGCCTTCAATTATCAATAGTTTAAAATGTCGATCGTAAGTTAAAGTGTATGCATGTTACAGTTAAAGCGTAGAATCCGAGGTTTCATAATATACCCAGTTATTTCATGAAATAACTAACCAAATCTGTTAAAGGATGTAAAATTATTGGATTCTAAGGTTTAACTAGTTATTTTATAGAATAATGATTGTCTAATCGTTTAAATATTAAAGACTGAACACGGAAGTTGTTTGAACTGGTTATAGCTGGATTTAGTCAGTTTTGAACCAGTTATGGCTTGTTTGCAATCTATAAATATAGTTATTTGACTAAAAAGGTGCAAATATACAAAAAGTTTTTAAACATAAAAACCCGACAAAAAAATGTTAAAAAGATGATAAAAACCTGAGCGCTTTCAACTGCTCTAAGCATCATCAGGGGAATTTCACAGAGTGTCACTCTTCGAAACGTGTTAATGCATAGCTACACGGAGAGGATGATAAAAATGTGTTTTTATTTCATACTAGATGCAACCCGTAAAAATTTGACGGAAAAACTACTATAACATTATTACAAAAATCAGTTTATTTATTACTTAACAGAGGGAGAGTATGAAAAAGTGTTTAAAAAAAATTCCCAGTGAAATTCTGTAGTATTTTCGATGCAAACTCCAAACAAACAATCCATAAACAACTGTGTAATGCAAACCAGTTCGGAATTACAGCCATATTCAGTACTGTAAGAAAGAAAAGTTCAAGGACCTATGAAGTATCATACAAATAGCATATTCCTACGTTCATATCATATTCCGTAAATAAAATAACTAGAAAATAAAGCACACATTTCTCCACCAAGACCCCCTTATTGTACAGGGTCATTCATAATTCCCTCCGGGGTTTCGAAACGTTATAGTAAAAAAACGAAGACGAATATGAAAAAAATAAACATATGAAATTATTCCGAAACTATTCAAGTTTTACTTACATACATTACAGGTGTTCTATGTGTGAACCCTTGGTCACACGGCATACATCCATGCGATAGTCCAGTTCCTGCCATACTCCGTTTCTTTAAATCTGAATCAGTGGTGTCAGTTCAACGGGCCTTTCGTAATGAATATCGAAAACAGGGACCAACTGACAAAACAATTCATGTGTGGTACCGGAAATTTAAAGAAACGGAGTATGGCAGGAACTGGACTATCGCATGGATGTATGCCATGTGACCAAGGGTTCACACATAGAACACCTGTAATGTATGTAAGTAAAACTTGAATAGTTTCGGAATAATTTCATATGTTTCTTTTTTTCATATTCGTCTTCGTTTTTTTACTATAACGTTTCGAAACCCCGGAGGGAATTATGAATGACCCTGTATTCTAAATACGATGACGTCATATTATCATATTATAAATACGATGACGTCATATTATCATATTATAAATACGATATCATATTATAAATATTATAGCCAGTATACACGTCAGTACACATTGCCGTTACCATTATCTTTTTACGGGTGAAGGTTTCGCTATGGTACTCCGTTGTAAAGTTTGTTAATTTTTGAAATTTAATATTTGAAAAAAGGCATAATCATTACATTTGAAGTTTATATCAAGAAAAATACAATTGTTTACCTTTGTAACGCAGTTTGTCGAACAATTTTCTGACAAATACTTTTCGAGTTATTAATTTTTTATGTAACTTCAAATGTTTCATTTTCCGAGATTAATCTGTGGCAACGATTAACGAAAAAGCCAGAAGATGTAAAGATTCTAAATTTCGGAGGAAATGATATTCGTTAATACGTTCAAAGAGTTATTAAAATTATAAATCATCTATTTATCATTCACTTAACATTTTTTTTTCAAAATCTAATTTCTAGCTATTGTAAAAATTAAGCCTAAAACATTTTTCTGATTGGTAATGTTATCTTAATCATGAATCGAATATGCTTATTAATTTCTTAATCATCCAAATTACAATATTAAGTGAATAAGTGTCTTAATTATACATACATACATTTGCTAATAAAAAGTAACTCTGTACATGTTTTTTAATAATAAAAACATCATATTTTATTGATCTGCAGTTTCTTTGACCATTGCTATACATGAATGGTAAAAATATACCGTTCTTTTATTTATTTCACAGTCCCAATCATAATTCTTCGAAATTCAGTTTACTATTTCGAAATATGTGTAATATTATCAGGTAATTTTATAAACCACATACATTCATAGTTTTTCATTCTTCCGTTTCGAAATATTTATTTTTTCATAATCGCTATGCAATAAGTCAAATTTTTAATCGCTGGTGAATGTCTTAGGGTAAACCTGTATTTTATTTTAGTACGTATATCCTTTATTATTCGATATTTTGTTAATCCTTCAAGTAACGTGTAAGAAAAATTTTCACGTTCGTCCAGTTGTAGATAATTGTACTAAATAATGAGAAATATTATATAGTAGTTGTTCTGTCCTGCGTTGCACGGTCTCTTCAAAAAGTAATACGACAAGCGAAAACACTCTAAAAATCACTGCACCGTTCCTCAAGTAACCATTCCGTCTGTCGGAAAGTAAATAGAGAGACAGACCCCAAAGCTGAAGAAAATTCAGTAATTAAACATATCTGAGGCCGAAATGAAGACAACCAGCGAACCAATGAAGCATTCTAGAAAACGTTTTTTACTGGAAAAAAATTGCCAATAACTTTATTGAGAAAAGGACAAAATTTACTATATTGGGCTAAAAAATTGGAAGCGGATTCCTCTTATTAATGTTGAAATTTTTCGGCAAAACGTGAAAAAACGCTAAGAATTGCACAAAAAATGAAATAAAAAAAATCTATTCGAAAATTCCAAAATCGGGCTTCGAATAGCAAAACTACATACATAGAAGTACCTTCTTACAAAATTTCGTATCTCTGCGTACAGCGGTCTCTTCATAACACAGTCGACAGACAGACAGACAAACAGACACGCATACACACACAAACTTCTTAACTTCTTATTAGGTGCGTTCCTAATTATATAAATACGTAGCACCTATACTCGTCGTCTGATCCGTCCGTCCGTCCGTCTGTCCGCACATAACAGCGCAAAAACTACCCAACCAAATGGTTTGAAATTTAATATATATAATCGTTGCAAAATTTTGTCATGTCGTTTCACATTTTATGAAAATCGAATCAAAACTTAAATTAGTCGGATGTGCCAATCCCAAAACTTTCTTCTATCTCACACAGATTTCGCATACACTAAATAGAATCAGCACCAATTTATATCAAGGACTAACTGAACCTGAAGTTTTATGAAAATTCTTGCATTAGTTCTTGAGATAGAACTATTGCGGAAATCGTGTAAATCCAGCAAAATGCAGCATAACAGCTGCATAACACCTGTTGGGAGATTTAGACCAAAACATAATCAACACAACTTATGTCAACGTCTAACTGAATCTGAAGTTTGATGAAAATCCGTGCATTAGTTCTTGAGATATAGTTATCGTAAAAAATGAGAAAAAAGTGGTATAGCAGCGCCACCTGTTGGGATATCTACACCAAAACATAATCAGCATCTATTTATGTCAACGTCTAACAGAATCTGAAGTATGCTGTATTTCCGTGCATTCGTTCTTGAGATATAGTTATCGTAAAAATAGAGAGAAAAGTAGTATAGCAGTGCCACCTGTTGGGATATCTACACCAAAACGTAATGAGCATCTATATGTCAAGGTCTAACTGAACCTGAAGTTTGATGAAAATTCTTGCATTAGTTCTTGAGATAGAGCTATTGCAGAAATCCTAAAAAAAGCAGCATAGCAGCGCCACCTGTCGGGCGATTTTCTCCAAAAACTAATCAGCACCAATTTATATCACGGACTAACTGAATATAAAGTTTTATTAAATTTCGTGCATTAGTTCTTGAGATAGAGCGCCCACAAATTTTATGTCACATACAGACAGACAGACAGACAGACTCACAGACAGACATTTTCTAAAAATGGCCAAATCGTGTTCAGGACCTTCTAAAACGTATAAATCTGTCGAAAACCGGAAGTCGAAAATTTTCATGAATCCAATACTTTCTTCTTGTAAAGATAGAAGAAAGTAAAAATTAAGTGATTTGAATTTTTTAAAAATCGGTACTTTTTTGTTATAGCAGCTTCTGATGATTAATCGTCAAGCGACCAAGATGTATCGTCAAGTTATTTGACATGTATGACGTTATAGTTATATATGACGTATATAACATTTTATAACCTCTATGACCAAATAGTCATATATGACGTATATAACATTTTATAACATATATGATCAAATTATAGTCACGTTATTTATTCTATTAAATCCTATCATATGTAATTAATTCAATGATATTCCATGATTGGTAATGATTCTAGTTTACCATGGTGATTACGTCCTATTTAAGATGGAGTCCTATTATTTCCGTATTACTCAATTTAAAAACCGAATTTGCATAATGAAATTGTTTAATTATAGCAACCCAATAATCTGCCGACAGTTTTTTGGATAGATGTTTCCGGAGAAATAGATACTAAATGAAAAAACGTCTAAATATGGATTTCAATTTCTGAAAATTTCAAAGCTAGGCTTAAGTCTCCCATTGTAATGTTCAGTAAATGTAACAAAAGATAAAATGTTGCCAACTTAAATTGTACTTATTTTATTACGGAAATTAATCATATCATAATAACAGACGATATAATTTATTTCACTGAAATAATAACAGAACGAACGCACCTCATTTGTCACGTTTGACGTGCAATTTCCAACTTGTTATAGATTTTAAGAGAAATTAATAAATTAATAACTTAGTATTTTACTTCCACTCAGTTATTGTACAGAGACGATTGAGAGAATAGTTATATTAACATTTGTAAGAAATAAATTAATCTAACAACCTACATCTTATCTCTGTCTCTTAGTATTAAAGACAGAAAATAATAAATTTCTTTGTAAATCCCTACTGATTTAACGAAAGGCCAATTGAAATTCTTATGGTTAATAAAGCCACATGAACAAATGAAATTCCATATAATAACGAATCAGTTAGGGTGCAATATAAAGATTTGTTTCAACATTACATCTCGATAATATTATGGTAACAATGTGTATTTTATGAAATCAAACATACCGTTTTTATTCACACTGTAAAAATGACCAATGTTTCTTATTTCATGAAAATATACTATAACCATGAACAAAAATATAATATAATCTTCTGAGTTATCGGAAATTCCAAATAGCTTGTTCCAATGTCTATTGAATCCTCAGAAACCAATACATTTTCAAAATTTAAAGAATTATTTATAAAAACAAAGTATTTTTCGCTGCCCGTATTTTTCAGAAACGTTACCGAAGGGTTTTTATAGTGTATTAATTAGTGTCCTCAGCCTGGAATACCTGTTTTTCGAATGTCATCCATTCCCAAGTAAACGTTTTCAGCCGCATAAGTTAATTTATACCTGAAAGAGTAAAGAAATAATCTTAATTTTTAAGTTAATGTTAACGCTGTTAATTTTGCATGGTTGTCTGTTAAACATATTTTTTGAGCATGAACATGTTTAGTTGAGAATTGATAGCATTCGAAAAACAGGTATTCCAGGCCGGGGACACTCATTAATACACTATAAAAACCCTTTGGAAACGTTTCTGAAAAATACGGGCAGCGAAAAATACTTTGTTTTTATAAATAATTCTTTAAATTTTGGAAATGTATTGGTGTCTGGGGATTCAAAAGACAATGGTACACGCTTTTCGGAATTTCCGATAACTCAGAAGATTATATTATATATTTTCGCTCGTGATTACAGGATATTTTCATAAAATAAGAAACATTGGTCATTTTTTACAGTGCATATATAATATGCATTCTTGCATAATGTGCATTCATGTATGATGTTCACTCGTGTATCATACGCGAGTGTGCATTATACCTACCTTCATACCCACCATATTGTTATAAAAACAGAGAATCTCGATTTTGATTTCAATTCTTCAAAATTCATCCGAATGATGATGAAGAATCAAATAATATTCAAATACGTCAAAATGTTGTCTTGGGATTCATCCTAAAACATATACAGGGTGATTGAATAAAAGTGCCACTTTCAAAATGCTGTAAAAACAGCTGGTCAGAATGACTTCAATTTTGAACTGAGTATACTGGAGGAAGGGGGAGGAACGGTATGACATAAGAAAGAAAGAGTTCCAAAGTGTATCAATAGGTGGCACTGTAAGCGGCATAACGAAAGTGGATTCGGGTACAAGTGACATTTTTAATCGAAATACGACGGCTTTGGCATGCGTTGCACAGTAAACCAAACGTTCTGTTCAATGTGCATGAGTGTTTCGGTTGTTTGACGGAAACAAATGACTTCCAAATCAGTCAACAGTTGTGGTACTGTTCGTGGAAAGCCAATCCACCACGGCAAGGTCGGGGAATGGATTGGCCACATTGGATGGGAAAAATCGTTTTTTAACTTCCCTTGGGCCAAAAACCGCATAATAAGCACATAATGATTCGGTTTTTAATTGCGTGTGAGTGTCTTTTAATTTGCATAGTATGCCGCTTACAGCGCAATCTATTTATACACTTTGGAACTTTCTTTCTTATGCCATATCATTTCCTCCTTTTTTTCAGTATATTCAGTTTAAATTTGAAGTCATTCGGACCAGTGGTTCCTTTTTTACAGCATTTTGAATGGGGGACTTTAATTATAATCACCATGTATGTATCCAGATATAGAGAATGTATAAGTGCGACCTTTCTTGTTTTTACATAAAAACATAACTAATTATTAAACGTTTTAATTAAAAGAAATTCGGCAAATCCTTACATCCATCAGAATAGATTCATTACTAGTTGCAAAATGTCTACGATTTGATTTTAGCCCGTTATTGTAAAACACTCAGAAAAAGGAATTGATTAAAACTACAAAACATTTTTGTTGAGTACATTTTGGTTGTTTTAGCAAAATTGGAGTAAAATTGAACCATTTTACTTCAATTAACAAAACATTTTTGCTGACGATACAAAATTGTTTTTTTGGAATTACAAAAAAAAGTGGTTTTCAACAAAAAAAAAAAATTTGTTGATTCAAACAAAATTTCCATTGACCTATATTTAAACAAAATTTTTGTTTAAATAAGCCTCAATAAAAATTTTGTTTGAATCAACAATTTTTTTTTTTTTTTTTTTTTTTTTTTTTGCATTTCCAAAAAAAAAAAAAATTATATCGTCCGCAAAAATGTTTTGTTAATTGAAGTAAAATGGTTCAATTTTACTCCAATTTTGCTAAAACAACAAAATGTACTCCAAAAATATGTTTTGTAGTTTTAATCAGTTTCTTTTTCTGAGTGAACAAGCATCATTATTATATAGAAACATTATGACAATTTAACATACAATAATGAACTTTGCTTCGTTTATTTACAAAAACCAGAAATGTCTCATGGGACTTCCTTAATTAAACAAGTTTTCTTAACTTTGATAAACCTTCACAAAAAAATATACTTCATAAACCTTCAGAATAATGATAATATACATTACATAATAGTCACGTAAGTCAAAATGTAATCTTGAGATTTTTCCGCTAATATGAGTATTCCGATATAGAGATTGTAAATATATATGCAGGCTATTTTTTCTCTTTGCACGATATAAAGAATGTAAACATATATTCTTCCGCATTCTAACTTTTATGATATATACATGATGCCCCAAAGTGACTGTAACGCGCTTAAAATTTTATCTGTTGCAAGTACGTTGGAGATTTTAATTACAAAAATGTTCTAAATAAAGTAGAATTAAAATTATATTGGTGAAATAATCCTGCCATTACTTTTTGGAAATTTACAATTTTCTTTTTAATTTTTATACGTCCCTTGTTCTTATACGTCATATTTAGAAAACAATCCCCATTGCCCTGTTCACAAGTACAAAAGCAAAAATTCCGTTCTTCTAATACCAAAACTATTTGAATTATGATACTTTGAACTTCGTTAAACTTCGAAGCTTTCCTGCAATAAAACTGGACAGATGATTTTTTAGTACCGATAAACTCTAAAATTTCATTACTCTACATGTTGGTCGTAGAAGAATGGATATTTTTGTATTGTACTTGCCACAGCGTGAGAAATGTTATTTTAAATGTGTATTGTAGGACCACAGGGACCGTATAGAAATTTAAAAACTACACTCAGAAAAAGAAACTGATTAAAACTACAAAACATATTTTTTGAGTACATTTTGTTGTTTTAGCAAAATTGGAGTAAAATTGAACCATTTTACTTCAATTAAAGCAGCGTTTACAATATCACTTGGTATCAAACCGGATTTACAGGACGTGTTAATATGCCACTATCGTTCCTGCTTTCATTTTGCACCCATTTACAAACGCAAGCATAAAACCCCTCCCCTGCAAAAAACCGGAAGCTGCGTAATTTTTCCTTCTGAATTATGATTGGCTGATTAGGGAACTGCGGTACAAACTTCCGGTGTAAACATAAACAGAAACCGCCTACAGTCCTTTTCGCGTGTGATAATCTTCGTTCTTTTGCTTTATTGAGAATTAAAATGTCTGACCGCTTTTTTTAATGCAAACTTTGATTGACATATTTGTAACACCAGAGCCAAGACCACCGCTAGACAATTTTCTGCGTGAGGCGAGCATTATTTTGCCGCCCTTATGATGCAATCGTTTTTTCACCATTACTCAAACTTTTTTTTAAAAATAAGTAAATAATACGATAACTATAATTTTTTTTTAAAGAAAACAAATATGTGTAAAATTCGTTTACATTTAAGAAATTTAAAATAATCAAACTACGTAAGATATATATATATATATATATATATTTTTAAATACTACTAATACTGCTAACTTGGCATTAAATGAATAAATCATATTCTACTAGTATTTACAAGAAAACCTCATACAAAGAGTAAAACTTACACTTCAAAATCCATTTTATAGGGGGTCCCAGAAAAGACTAAAATTCCATTTTATTTCTTAAACCAAAACTAGAATTTTAATTATTACAAATAAAACATTTTCATCTTAATTATAAAACATTATCGACATGCTTAACTTTATTTATCTAAATGAGGACACATAATGTTAAGCGAAGACAATTAATGGCAAGCTAATGTTAAAACTGTGGGAGCATTTTTAACTAATTTCATTATCTGTGAAAATGAAATTCTGGCGCCTGGAGCACAAGCCCCAACTGACCCTCTCTAGTTTCGGACCTGACTCTGCCCGACTCTCCCCCCATGGGGTCGCTACGGCCCTTTCAGGGCCATCGCTACGAAATTTTAATGGAGGGGGAGGGGACCTTAAATTAGCAAGTGAAATTTCAGTATCTGCCAACCCATTGGCAAACAAAAATAGATAGTTCTTGACGTCTGCCAATTAGTTTTATAATTTTGCCACGTTACTACAATAAGAAAATATAAACAGTTTTTATTTGTAAAAAGCTTAATAATGTTCACAATTCTGTTTCTAATTTTTGCCAAGTCTATGAAAAATAGAAAGTGTATTATAGTTTTTATTAAAGTTTTAAACAAATTTGCCTACCAAGTTTGTAAATTTGCCAAGTGTAATAGCATTCGCGAAAGGTTGGGGGGGGGGAGGCTACCTCCCCTTAGCGAGGGTTATGGCTAAGTTTAATAACAGTATTGAGCCAAAATATGTCAAACATTTAATCAATCAAATTATGTATAAAATTTGTGTATGAATTTCAAATAGCAAAATAATGATATCAGTAACAAGTTAAATATATTTTTGAAATCGTAATATACAAAACAAAATCCTATTATATGTTAATTTATATAATATGTTATAAAGTTCTGCACGGGCCAACCCGACCCATAGAAAGAATATATATATATATATATATATATATATATATATATATATATATATATATATATATATATATATATATTCTCGGTATAAAAATTAAAAGTTCGGCCCGAGCCCGGTTCGGCCCAGTATAAAAGCTAAGTTTGGTTCGTGCCCGGCCTGGTCCGTAGAAAATATTATTGGTTCGACCCGGTGTAATAGCTAAAAGTTTGTCCCGAGACTGCCCCGGACTAGAAAAAAGTTAAAATTTCATCGGCCCGGCCCGAGCTAATTTCTACAAAATGTTGATTTTTACGTCGACTTGGTTAAAAATTTGTCTCGACCAAAAGCACTTATCTAACTGACCAAAAGCACTTCTAACTTTTTTTTTTTTTTTTTTTCCATGTTTATAATCTTTATTTTTATAGAAATGTCGTAGCCTGCGATATT
Organism: Maratus michaelseni; assembly: GCA_963931845.1. Taxonomy (NCBI): domain Eukaryota; kingdom Metazoa; phylum Arthropoda; class Arachnida; order Araneae; family Salticidae; genus Maratus; species Maratus michaelseni. Next base: position 114,758,908 of record OZ007588.1, read on the forward strand.
TATTTTTTTAATGAATTTCTATTTGTTGTATGTAAATGTTTCAGTTATCATTAATATTGTTAATCCATATTCCATGTATTGGAGATTTAAAAATCTGAAAAATGCTGTACAGTAAAATCTTCTAAGACGGAATTGCACAGGAAAGAAAAAAAAATGCGTTATAGACAAGGTCCCTCCTTCGCAGGTGTAAATATATTATATATTCTTTTCTTACGTATATTCATTTTACATGGATCAACACAGTTTTCAGTTTAAGACAGGGTTTCGTCATAGGCAGGTTCTTTTTTCACACGTTTTACTATATTTTAATTTTTTTTTTTTTTTTTTTCTTTGCACGGACAACGAGACAATGATTTTCATACGTGCCGGGGCAAAACCGGGAATAAAAAATTTCGGCCCGTGAAGAGTAGGAGGGATGAAACCAGTGCCGGCTCGGTACGGAAAAAATAAGTTAGACCGGCCCGACCCAATCATTCAGGAAAACAGTAAGGCCCCATCCCGGCCCGGCCCGAGCTTTCAGAAAAAGTATGACCGGGCCTGGCCCGAGTTCGGCCCGTGCAGATCTCTGCCATGCTACTGGGCTTTATTATTATTGTGGAGAGCAGCATCAGTACAAACCCTTCGTTATATATTATATTTTTTGGTAATTACAAAAACACACCATTTCTCTCAAAAGATTTTTCTATATAGTCTGTAATAATTTACATTTTTGACTCTCATTAAAAAAATATTTAGTTACTTAAAAAAAGACGAAGTGCCTGTACTGATGTTGCTCTCCATAATAACAATAATGCCTGATAGCATGGTATATCAATTAACATATAATTATAATACGTGCATTACAAAAAGCAGATTTTTCTGTTAATAAACTATCAAAAATCGCCTATTGGTAATATTTAAAAGAAAATAGCTATTAAAAATAAGGTAAATCTTTAAGACCTAATTTTCCTTAATTTTGCCTTGGGGAAGTCTCATTTATTATGATATCGAAATCAATATTATAAAGCAATCAGAGATTATCAAGCTAAAAATAAATAAATAAATAGATAAACCTACTGAAGCAAACTTCACAATATATTATTGAAATTAAATAGAAAAATTATGATATGCGGAGAAAATTACCTTATGATTTCAAATTATCTATATGAAGATTTAATTTTACAATAGTAATACTATTTTCAAAAACACAACTATCAACAATGAAGTATTTAACTCGATAATAAATTCACCTTGAATTTTCTTTGTCAAAGGAGTTTTTTATATCGCACTAATCAATATAGAAAATAATCTTGAAACCAAATTACTCTTACGAACATAAAATAAATAAATAAATAAATAAATAAATAAAAATATAATCGCCGCAAAACGCGGGATAAAATTCCAAAAATCCCTGTACGTAATTGCGAATAAACTTTATTGAAAAGAGAACTTTTTTTTTTTTTTTTTTATTAAACTTAAAGATTAAAACCGGATTCCTTATTATTAATGTTGAAAAATCGCCGAGAAAACGAAAAAAAAAAAAAAAAAAAAACTTTAATTTTATTTTAGTGAAATTTACTACAGTTACTTTGAAATTTACTACAGTGAGAGCTAAAACATTCTAACAGGAATTCGTTTTTCAATATAAAAAAAAATTGGCGCAAAAGCGCAACAACGCAAAAAATCGTATTAAAAATCGCGGGAGACAAAATTTAATTTATTATGCTAAATGTTTAAAACAGAATTCTTTTTGTGGTTATCAAAAAATGATCGCGGAAAGAAAAAAAAGGGGGGGTGGGCTAAAAATTGCATTGAAAATTGCAAAAACTTCCAAAATCGTGGCGGACAAAATTTACTATATTAGGCTAAAAGTTTAAAACAGATTTTTTTTTTTTCTTAACGATTGCAAAAAATCGCAGCAGAACGGAAAAAACCCCGCCAAGAATCGTATTGAAAATCTTATTAAAAATCGGTAAAAAATGAAAAACTTGGGGGGCAAACTTTACTATATTAGTCTAAAAGTTTAAAAACAAATTATTTTCATGAAGATCAGAAAAATCGCTGCAATACGCGAAAAAAGCTAAAAATTGAAAAATCGCAGAAAGCAAAATTTTCGACCGTCCATCGTGAAGAATTGACGTAATTTTGCATTTTTGAAAACAAAAAAGAACTTAAAATAAAGTTGTAAAAAAACAATAAATAGCGCAAAAATAAAAGCACTGACAAAACTTTCAAAAGATGGAGACACCAACACCCTAACCGGTGAACTGGCGCTGTTTGTTTACCCGACAGGAATCATGGGTAAATGCTGGACTAATGCCCTAGGAGCTAGCAGGGGTGAAAATGACCTAGGCTAGTTTCATCTTCAAACCGGCTTTTTCATTGTATACGGGGTCGGAAATACAATGATGGTATCGGCGTGGATTGAATCAGGATTAGAGTGTAGTATGTAAACGACCCTTAACAAAACATTTTTCTGACGATACAAATTTTTTTTTGAAAGTGAAAAAAAAAAAAAAAAAAAAAAAAAATTGTTGATTCAAACAAAATTTTTATTGACCCATATTTAAACAAAAATTTTGTTTAAATATAGGTCAATGGAAATTTTGTTTGAATCAAAAAAAAATTTTTTTTGTTGAAAACCACTTTTTTTTTGCAATTCCAAAAAAAAAAAAAAAAAAAAAAAAAAAAAAAATGTATCGTCAGCAAAAATGTTTTGTTAATTGAAGTAAAATGGTTCAATTTTACTCCAATTTTGCTAAAACAACCAAAATGTACTCAACAAAAATGTTTTGTAGTTTTAATCAATTCCTTTTTCTGAGTGTATAACTTTTCGAAAATTATAGGCAGGACTATTTCATCAACTTAATCTATATCCTCAACTCCTGTTGAACGTTTTGCAATTTACATTGTCTACGAATCTCCAACAGGTAAAATATTAATGCGCGTTTAATTCACTTTGGGACACCCCGTATACAGAATTCACAATAAAAGATGTATTTTATATAAAACAAAGGTTTTTATAAGGCCAACAAAAGTAACTAATTATTATATATATATATATATTTCAAAAAATAGTTAAAATTCCTTAAATATAAAAGAGTATTTACTATGCTAATACAAAAAGGTTATGTTATTAGTTTTTAATTACTTCAATGTGTTAATTTAACGTAAAACAAGAATTATCAAGAAAAGAAATCTTAATCAGAACGAATTAACACAGGACTTCACATCATGACTTCATATGTATACCAAAGTCATAAATATTTCATCGAACTTCTATGATTAGAAATAATTTCTTAACATCAATCTCCCTTTACAAGGATTTATACTTCATAAGCCTTTGGAATAATAATATAGAATTACATGCATACCAAAAAGTAATCATAGGATTTCTTTTTCACTAATATATATAGTCAGAATATAATGATAAAATTTTGTATAACTCTTTTTACATTATATCATATGTAATGATTCCAAATTCAAAGATTTATATTAGATAACCAGGAAGTATTCCTAAGGACAAAAATGTAAAACTTTATAAATATATATATATATATATATATATATATATATATATATATATATATATATATATATATATATATATATTATATATATATATATATATATATATATATATATTACAAAATTTATTTAAAATATAAATAAATAAATAAAATTCGGGTTTTATGTATTTAATTGTTTCATTTACATAACAAAATAATTTTTACAACATAAATTATACACTCTTAATTTTACTCACACAATGTCTCATCATACATTACTAATTATTGTACTTGTCTTCCCATTTATATACATAAAATATTGTCGTCATATTTATTATACTTAAATTTTATTTACTTTCTTTAGTTTCCTTACATTTCAAATTATTTGCTTTATCAAAAATCTTTTCATTCTGATTCTTTTTTCTCATCATTCATAATTGATGGCAGCGCTACACTTATTATTTAACTTTTCTACAATTCTTATATATTATTTCTCCTGTCAATATCCCTTTTTCTAAGAAAATATGAAACGCAGAACAACGAATGAGATAGCATATGAAAGGATTTTGAACAGGCTTCTGACATAGCCCACTTAAAAGTTCGTTAAAACATGTTTTTGATTAAAATTTGCTGATAATTCAAAATTAAATTGGCATTGATTTCATGAAAGAAATGAAAGGTTTTCCTGAAATTACTGTTGCCACAAAAATAAAATACCACATTATATGATGCTCATAGCAATTATTATAAAAAAACACCGCACGGGTTTATTTTATACTTATGATTAAAAAGCGAAATTGAAATTGAAATGTTTAGATTTATATTTCTAAGTCCCATGGTTTTCCGGAGGTGGATGACGTCATCCTCTAATGCAGTTAAAATACGATTGTTATTATTTTTTTTTCTCGCGCGTGCCTTTTGCAATTTTGGATCTGTTTTTACTGTAACATTAATGGAATAAATTAGATGATATTCTGGCTTGACTAAAAACTAAATGTTGTTCGCAGATATTTTTATCCTCACTTTTTCTTTAGAAGTTTAAACCTGCATCTAATAAATATTACATATTGATAAAAAATGGTACTTCTCTACTAGGACTTCCCTCAAAGGGATTAGTCAGAGTGATATTGCTGAGAACATAGGGTTAACAATTACAATATAAAGAAAAAGAGCAAATTAAATGATAGAATTACAAAACATCATATATAAATTCATATACACTGTTAAAAAAATAGAAAAGAAGTACCGTTCATCAGATGTGTTGTCATATTTTTTTTTAACATGTGGCAAAGAATCTCATTTTCTTAAGCGCGTATTGCGCAAAACTTGAAAAAAAAAAAAAACGCCGGATCTTTTAAAACGCCAAGCTTTTTAAAGTGACGTAATTGGATTTGCAGCCAATAGATTATTCTATCAAGCGTGGCTTAACGCAAATTTAATTTCATTGTTGCACCTTTTTTGTGTGTGAATTTAAAATTTTTCTTCCTTGATTATATATCTATTATTTGTATAACTGTTTATAAAAACTCTTACACTTCAAACCACATTGATAGCATGTTTTGCTACAAACCAGATTGCAAAACTATAGTCTAAATTACTATTAAAGTATAGAAAAAATCTTTCGATGACTTCTGTAAAATAACTTTTACATTAAATCTCCATATCGGCAAAATTGAAAATTATATATATTACAAAGTTAAGCTTAACAGATACTTCTTGATTATTCTATAGGAGGCTCTGCCCCCTGCGCCTTTAATGCGCCTTTACAACGCCAATCCGCAGGCTTTTCTTTTGCCTGCCTGTCTGTCTGTCTCTCCACAATCTGTCTTTTTCCCTATCCGTTTTTCTGCCCGTCTCTCTAACTGATTGTCTATCTTTCTACACGTCTCGCTACATGTCTCTATATTTCTCTACCGGTCTCGCTACCCGTCTCTATATTCCTCTACCAGTCTCGCTACCCGCCAATCTATTTCTCTAACCGTCTGTCTATCCGTCTAACTACTTGTATGTCTAGCCGTGTCTCTATCCACTTCGCTACCCATTTGGCTATCTGTCTCTCTACCCGTCTGGCTATACGCCTCTCTACCCATCTTCTTACCCATCTCCGTACCCATCTACTGTCTCTCTACTCGTCTGTATACCCGTCTCACTATCCGTCTGTTTTTGTACCCGACTCTTCACCCGTCTAGCTATCAATCTCATTACCCGTCAGTCAACTCGTCTCTGTACTCATCTCTCTACTCGTCTCTTTATCTACCACGCTACGCGTCTCACAACCTTTCTCGCTACATTCCAGTCTACCGGTGTCGCTACCCGTCTCGAGACACATCTCGCTACCCCTCTGTCAACCCTCTTTTTACCTTTCTCTCTAGCCGTCTGTCTATTCGTTTCGCTACCCGTCAGTCTACCTATGTCGCTACTCGTCTCTCTACCCATCTCACTACCCGTCTGTCTACCCGTTTGTTTACTCGTCTTTCTACCTCTCGCCACCTCTTCCCAATATTTAAACAGTTCATTTATTATACAGAAGCCGTTTATCAGTTATTAAATGCAAACAGAAGTAATTTATCTAATAAGTGTAATCAGATGCATTTTTTAAAAATACATACATAAACCTGAATAATAATTCATCAGTTTTGTGTTCATAGTTGTTTATATCATTTGACAGTAAATCTCAACTTTTTAAACCTGAATTGTCTCAAGCTTTTTAAAAAAACCACAAGGTCTGTATAACTGCAAAGTACCCTGAGGGCTATATTAGCTACATGTTATTAAGTTTCGTTATCGCGTGTGCAGCCAATTGCTTATGTCAGAAAGCGTGGCTTAAAGCCATTTTAAATTCATTACTGTAACTTTCTTTTCTTTCTTTTTTTTTGGGGGGGGGGGTAGGGGGGAAGGGTTTCAAATATATACATTTAAATTAAAACTTTTACCTCCATGCCATTAGTGTTGTTTGTATTATTAACTAATACCTTGTAGACCGAGCTTCATTTCAAACAAATGTAAAAGACTTCTTCTACAGTTTTTTTGTAGGAGAAACTTTCGTAATTGGGCCCAAAGCCAATCGGAGTATTTAATATCATTATTGTAACTCTTATAGAGTTAAAACAATATTGTTGCTAGCTTTACTCTTGTTTGAGACCAACCTTGCATGTGTATCTGAACGGGAAAAAGTTTCGTATCCTATGTCGGTTGGCGAAAAAATTTTAAATGGTGCCAAAAGGTAGTTTTAGCAACTTACAAAATTTTTCAAGAGAGCGGTAAAACATGTTTTTCAAATATTTACAAACATACGTTTATTAAAGCATGTTTTTGCGCCATCTTAAAAATTCAAGCACGATGCTAAAATGAAATTTTATCGCCATATTCGATATTTTAATAAGTAATGAAAACACATAAACAAACTTATATAACAAGCCTAAGAGGCATTTTTGTGATAAATAATTGTTATTGTCAGGGGGTTAAATTGTAAACAATTAATAAACGGCTAGTAAATAATAAATAGCATTTAAAATCTAAGGTACTTTTCGGTTAGCCGAGCGCCAGTGAAATGTATATATCTATATATACATATATATATATATGTATACATACACACATATATGTATGTATATATATATATGTATATATACATACATGCATATATAAATGTGTGTATGTATAGATATATGTATATATATGTATACATAGATATATAAATTTCACTGGCGCCCGGCTAACCGAAAAGTACCAAATCTAAAAATGGAGAAGTGGTCCGTATAAAAATTAAGCGCTTGATGTATGTAAATCTTTTTTTATTTTTTAATATTTCCGAATGCACAGATAAAAAGGTAAAAATCTCTTTTCCAAATGCCAAATAGAAAATATACAAAATAGAAAAATATCTGCAAAAAAATATATTTACATAATACTACATCTGCAAAAAAATAAGATTTAGAAAAAGTAAGCCAAATCCTTCAGATCCCAACAATCACATCGAAAAACTTATCACCAAAAAAGAACTCGCCAAATCTTACGGCACAGGAGATGGATTTTTCCCTCTGAATGCAGAATATTAGTTTTTTTCTTGTACGATGGGTGATTATAACTGTTTCATTTCACATACTACATACCGTTTGATATATTGGTACTTTTATGTTATCCTGGCGCAGTTGATAAATCGCCAAATATTGTTCCTATAACATTTTCATATTGAATTCATTTCATTTAAATATAAACCTTTCACTCATTTAATTTAAAATACATGCCTTTCATTAATCCCATTTAAAATGCTAAAAAGAGAAAAAAAAAAGAAATAATGCAATAAATCGAAACCTTTTATTTAAACACCAAAGATTTTTTTTTTTATTATTTACACATGAGAAATAAAAAAAGCTGCGCCAAATCTCTAATACCAAGTCTACTAAGTTATTGCGGGGTTTTTCTTTCAAAGAGAAAAAAATCCAGATTAATTTTCGATTTCTACTAAATTGAAATATATTTTATTGTGCTGAATATTAGTGCGTGCATATTTTTTTTGCTCCTTGTACTCCATGAACTTTTCAATTCCGATTGTCTACGAAAATCTCGCGCCGGTGAAAATGACGTACCACAAAATTTCGTGACGTATGTACTTTAATTGTGCTTTTTTATCTATTTTTTTAATATAATTTCCAAACGGTTTAGCATTTATTCTTGGTAATAAATAGACGTCGTTGTCACCTTTATAGGTATCTGCTGTAAAAATTTGAACGAAATCCGCTAAATATTTTTTGAGTTATGCTTGACGAAAGGTTTTAATATCCATCGTAGCTATATATGGGACAAAGTAATACTGCGCTGTGTATGAGTCTTCGTTGCACTCAGACTATTATCCCGTCGACCACTTTTCATAACAAAAACCTATCGCCAAATGAACGGGAGAACATTGCCATTGGAATATCAAAATAAGTAAAATGTATGAATTTAAGGACAAAATTGTTATTTTAATTAATGAAATAACGGTACTTCTCTATTATCCTGTGGACCACTTTTCATAACAAAAAACGATCGCCAAACTGTAAGATTAAACGCCAAAAATGCAGTCCCATTGACTGGATGTCAGAAGCATTATACGTGTTTGTTATGTCATCAAGTGGTTTTTAATTCGACATTTGCGTGTATTTTTTATTATGTTTTACTTATTTATCAGTTATTTCATTCATTAAAATAACAATTGTGTCCTTAAATTATTATATTATATTTATTTATTTTTTTTTTGATATTCCGATGGCAACGTTCTCCCGTTTATTTGGCGTCACAGTTTGGCGATAATTTTTTGTTATGAAAAGTGGTTGACGGGATAATAGAGAAGTACCGAAATAACTAATAAATCAGTAAAACATAATGAAAAATACACGCAAATGTCGAATTAAAAACAACTTGATGACGTAACAAACACGTATAATGCTTCTGACATCAAGTCAATGGGACTACATTTTTGGCGTTTAATCTTACAATTTGGCGGTAGTTTTTTGTTATGAAAAGTGGTCGATGGGATAATAGAGAAGTACCTAAAAAATATTAGATTTCAGTGCGAATTCCTGGCACGGGCCCTCTGGTAATATATATTTTTTCTCCTGTCAACATCCCTTTTTCTAAGAAAATACGAAATGCAGAACGACGAATGAGATAGCATATGAAAGGATTTTGAACAGGCTTCTGACATAGCACACTTAACATTTTGTTAAAACATGTTTTTTGATTAAAAACTGCAGTTAATTAAAAATTAAATCGGCATTGTTTAAATAAATGAAATGAAAGATTTTGCTCAAATCAGTGTTGCCACAAAAATAAAATACTGCATTATCAGATGACGACATCCTATAATGCAATTAAAATACGATTGCTAATTTATTTCTTGCGCGTACATTTTGCAACAATATCGAGCTTGTCATCGGATTTTTATTTAATTTTTTACGCATGCGTCATCTATTGTTTATTTGTTTACTTACGTACTGTATCGGAGCACAAGTAGATTACGTAATTTAAGGATTATCTTCCATTTAGATATACAGTTCATTAGGATTCACAAAAATTGTAAGCATTTATTTTTTAATATTTCATTAAGTTGTTAATATTTCTGACGTCACTTAAATGCCTGCTGGACCACAAAGTTTGAACATCCCATGTTTAGGCTTGCAAAAAAGTGGTGTACCAAATATTGATTTATGTATTTAAGATATTTCTGGAACAGTTTTGCAAAATATGAGGAAATGCTTTCATATGAATTCCCTAAACGTCTGATTCAGTGTTTCAATTTTTTTTTTTTATAATTCGTTTTTTTTTTTTCAGTATAGAGGTCTTGACAACCTAGAGAAATTACCTTGGCGAGAGAAGAAAATTTGGCAAAAAGTTTTCTGGCAATCTATTCCCATTTTCTTATACACAAGCAATCATCATATATATTATTTCTGTTGTCAACATCTTTTTTTTTATGCACATACAAAACATACAACGATGAATGAGGTATCATTCGAAAAGTGTTTGAACAAGTTTCTGAGATAGTACACCCACATTTCGTTAAAACGTGTTGTTTGATTTAAAACAAATCATTTAATTAAAAATAAGTTCTAAAACGTACCAAGAAATAATCTGAAAGATCGCAGTGCGAAAGCTTCGCACAGGTCCTTCTGGTTTCAGCTTTAACTTACATTTTCCTTTGATAGATGGCAATCAATTTATTTCCTTTTATCATTTTGTTTTTCAAAGTAATGTTTGCATAGATGTAGCAGCCATTTTGAATTAATGATGACTGGCTGCTTGTTAAGTACTTATAATCTTGTTCAGTCTACAGTAAAATTAGTCTTTTTTGGTCAGTCTTGTACATTATTTTATGATCTAATTTCTTTTTAAGTTAAATAATTGTCTATTTATCATATTTCTATTTAAGTTATATATTTATGTATTTATTTTGTGATTTGAACTCATATAGGTTATTAATTGTCTTGCTTCATATATATATATATATATATGTGTGTGTGTGTGTGTGCGTTATTAGTGACTTAATATTGCCGATTTTAGGCATAATGCTGAAAATATTTGATGAAATAACATATATTTACTATGAATATTCTTATAAAGCCCTTCTGAAGATTCTATAAGATATTCATAGTTTTTCATTTTTTGCTTTTTCATCCTGTCAAGTATAATTCCTGCAGTGTCGATTCCATTGCTTTTTATAATGTCTTATCCTTGGTCTTTCACACGTGTTTTCATTTATATATATATATATATATATATATATATATAATAAATATTTCAACTGTATATATATATATATAGTTGAAATATTTAAATTAAACTTAAAATGTGCCACAAAATTTATATATATATATATATATATATATATGTGTGTGTGTGTGTGTGTGTACAAACATTTATTATTTTTAAACAAATAAGTGTATTTACATAACTAACCATTTAATAAATACGATACTTTCTTAATTCAATTATTGTTTATTTAAAGTAAAAAAAAAAAAAAAAAAAAAAAAAAAAAACATCATCATTAATTTATAGAATCTTAATCAGAGAGATTTACAACATTAGTAACATCATGGATTCAAGTATATATCATACTCACAAATATTTCATCGTTTTTCTCTGATTAGAAAAGTCTATATAATATTCATCTTACCTCACAAGGATATATACTTCATAATTCTCCAGAGTAATGATAAAGAATTGAAAAACCGTCATGTAAGACAAAGTGTAACTTGGGATGCTGTGCATTGTGTGTGATATATGCACCCAAAATATAAGGATAAAATCGATCTCATTTTCTGTTGTTATAGTTTAAGTAATGAATGCACATTACAAGATGTATATTAGATAAAGGAAACATATTTGTAAATACCCAAATGTAACTATATATATTTTAATTTTAAATATATAAAAATAGCAAGTATTACTAAAATGCATGGACATATTTACATTACTCATAATAAAGTGTTTGCAATTAGTTTTAATTCAATAATTGTTCCCGTAAATTAAAACAAGCATTACCAATATATAAAATCTTTATCAGACGATTTAACACACTAATATCAGCACGGATTATTTTGTACACGAAATTCAAAATCATTCATAGTACTTCATTGATTATGAAAGTTTTTTTAACATTCTTCCACATCCCACAAAATATAAACTTCATACTTCTTCAAAATGATATTTAAAAAATTACACAGCAGTCACATAAGTTAAATTGTAATATTGGAATTTTATAGTTAATATATGTATCTATATCTCACAATTCCTCTTTTTATAAACGCACTTTAAAAGATTTATATTACTTAAAAGAAATGTACACGTCAAACACAAATGTATTTACTTTTTAAGTATGTAGGAAAAACAAGTATAAATTTAATACATAGACCTATCTACTTTACTAATAATAAAGTGTTTGCGATTAGTCTTTAATTGAACAATTCTTCATTTAAAGTAAACAAGAGACTTCAATGTATATAATATTAATCAAGTAGATTTAACATGTTACTAACAGAAGGGATTTATTTGTATATCAGAATCACAAATATTCTATCGTTTTTCTCTGATTAGAAATGTTTCTTAACATTAAACTACTCTCATTAAGATGTACATATCATAATCCTTCAGAATAATCAAAAATATTTACAAAACGGCCATGTAAGACAAAGTGTAACCTTTGAAGGTATTTCTCCATTATCCCATATCGCCAAACTATAGGATTTAATGCCAAAAAAGCATGATCGTGACACTACATTCACTTGACGTCAGATGCGTTACACGTGTTTGATATATCATCGAGTGATTTTACTTACCCATCATACGTAGTATAGCGTAAGTCTTGTAATCGTTTTGAAAATCGAAATTTTTTTTGACGGATTTACACGTTTCAGACACTGGAGATTTCGAAAAACATATTTTTAGAAAAAAAATTTTGCCGTCCGTCTGTGTGTCTGTGTGTGTGTCTGTGTGACTGTAAACGCTCTATCCCCCGAAAAAATTGAGATAGAGACTTGCAATTTGGTATGTGCTTAGTATGTAATAATGGGAAGAAGCCTATTTCATTTCAATAACCTCGATTAACCGGAGCTATTTTTTTCGGACTCACGAAATATTTGTTCTGATAAAAGGTATATAAAAATTTTCGAAATTGTTTATTTTAAGAAATGAATATAAAAGACAATTAAAAAAAACATAAATTTTACATAAAGCATGAAGTCGATCGGATAATTAGTTGCCGAAATATTTGGAATCCTACTTTTGCACACTCTTCGATTTTTCATGACCCTGTATTTCATCCAAATTTCACTTTAAAGATATATTTTAATTGGAAATTTGACGCTTAATCAGATGCAATAAACCGCTAGTTAATAGGATTATTATTTTTGGAGTTATAAGGAAAAACCTCTTTCAAGCAATTCAGTAATAGAGCCTTTAAACCGAGGCTAACGAAAAAGACAGGCTACCGCGGTACAGTCCATTTATCATTTTTTACAGACCGCTAGAGTGACGTAAAGCTCTTTTCGTACACATGCATTGGTGGATTCGAGTATCACGTGACTCCCTGTGTGAGCCTGTCTTTTTCGTTAGCCTCGCTTTAAACTTTATGACGTCATCAAGCCACGATTTTATTTGAATTCCAATGCATTTTATAAGTAGTTTACACATTTTTATTTTAATATTTTACATTATCCATACCCATGATGGGTAAGTATTACGGTGGCCCCCAACGACTAGTTTAATTGGGCGTTCATTTGTATTTTTAACACTTTCCAACCTAGTTGAAACGTATTTATGTCTTCGGTTTGTCTGCCGTCTTGCCATCTGGCCGAATGGCCGTCTGTCAGTGCTCTAACTCCCGTAAATATGCTCGGATTGCTCTGAAATGTTTATATGTTATTGTCGTTATCTATTGCAAGCTCCCTATTTCAACTGAAGTGTGTAGCTCTTATAGTTTTTTTACAGGGACACTCAAGTTCATTTCAAGTTCATTTTGATGACGCCGCGTCATTTAAAACACAATGAAATTGATATATACTTATGAAGCGCATTAAAACATGCTTTTTGTAGAATATGGGGCGCAAAGCATTTATTATTCATTTACAGGGTCAAACAAAAGAACTATGTTACACATCGTCCTATGGAGAAAAATCGTCTGCAGTGTAATTTAGTGATATTTCACTATTTCAAACATAATGAAAATTATATGCATTACTGAGGTACACTATAAATTGCTCTCTTGTGTGCATTCAGTTTATTTACAGGTACAGGGGGTTGAGGGGTTGATTATTGACGGCCAATTATCTACACTAGGGATATAGGCCCGGGGGAGTTCCCTTCGTGGGGGTCTTTCTAAGGGAACCTAATCCGTATTTACGCATGGATAAATCCACGGCTCGAAGAAAACCACGAAAACTCCGAACGATTAGGCCGACGGGCGCGATTGGGATCGAACCCAGCACCTCCCGTCTACCAGCTTCGAGAGCACAACCTCTCAGCCACTGGTGGGGCTATTTACAGGTACACACGAAATATAATGGTTACAGTACATGTGCGATATTTACTGTCTATGTGTGATAAGTGCGTTTTCAACTTTGGTTTGCATTTTTAAGTTTCAATTTTTTTCGATAGCACATGTGTGTTTATAAACTAGGTTCATCTTATACAGGGCTACACAAAGGAATTCATAAGTATTGCAGACTATGGGAGTGAATTGCTTCAGGGTAGTTTTTAATTGTGTTTATGCATTTTCAAGCGGAACTATATTTAGTAGACTAATAGAAGTTTGTGGGATATAAATAAATTCATATACAGGGCTACGCAAAAAAGATACATTGTCCTTTACGTTTGGTAATTGCGGCGAGTGAGTTTTAAGTTGCCTTTTAGCTTAATAGGTGGTGTGTACAAAAGTCTTCATATAATATACAGGGTTGTACAAAAGATTTCGAGTGCATTTCCATCGATTGGCGAAAATTGCTAAATGTGAATGTTCTAACTGAACTAAATTTTATCATACTAAATTATATCCACATCTATTGATCATATACAGAGCTGCACAAATAAATTCGACTACTTTTTTGACACTGGAAGGTAATTTCGAAAACTGTATTTTTCAATGTGTTATATGTTTTCTAAACTGTTTACTTACATATCTTCTTTCACCTTATTTAACGTTGAAGTTTCGTTACAGTTTTCTCGCTGTATTGGAAAGTGTTTCATAATCTATGCTTGATGCATGATTTTTCGTTCTTGTTAATTATGTTTCACTGATTTATTAAGTATTTCTTTGATTAAAATAACAAATATTGCATTAAATAGCGACGCCATGATATTAAAAGAGAAAAAGCATTGAAAAAAATGTGGCGATGCACAGTTTCGTACGATAAATAACCAGTTTCATCTGACGACACACAAATATTCATTCACCAGCTGAGAGAGATAATTAGAAAAATAATGTAAATAATTAAATATCCAGGATTTTTTTTCGTGTTTTTATTAATATATTGTAAATTTTATTGCTTAGCAGTTGATGCTTTATTCAGACGGGCTTCGCAGTATTTATTTATTTTTTTATCTATTTTTATATTGAGATTTTAATGGCAATATTCTTAAATTTGTTTATTAGCATTGGCGTTATAGTTTAGCCATAACTTTTTTTAAATGGAAAGCAGCCTACGTGATAATGGAGATGTACCTCTTTGGATTGCTTCGCTATTATATGCATCCAGAATATAAGGATACAGTCCATTTTAATTTTTATGGTATCTGTAATGAATGCACATTAAAATATGTATATTAGATAAAGGAAACATATTTGTAAATACCCAAACAAAACTATATATATTTTTTAAATTTTAAATATATAAAAATATTATTACTAAAATATATGGACATATTTACATTACTTATAATAAAGTGTTTGCGATTGGTTTTAATATTCAATATTTGCCCCCGTAAAATAAAACAGGCATCGTCAAGATATACAATCTTGGGCTGACAATTTAACACACTAATAACTGCACAGATTCTTTTGTACACCAGAGTAACAGTTCATTCATAGTACTCCATTCATTAGGAAAGTTTTCTTAATATTCTTCTGTTTCCCACAAGAAGACTTCATACTCCTTCAAAAACTTTCAAAACTTTCACATAAGTCAAATTTTAATATTGAAATTGTATAGCTAATATATGAATCCATATCTCACAATTTTTCTTTTTATGAACACGATTTAAAAATATATATATTACTTAAAAGAAACGTATAAATGTAATTTTATATATTTTTTACTTTTTAAGAATGCAGGAAAAATAAGTATAAATTTAATATATACAAATATCTACTTTACTAATAATAATGTGTCCGCGATTAGTCTTTAATTCAAGAATTCTTCATTTAAAGTAATATCAATTTATAAAATCCTAATCAAGAAGATTTGACATATTACTAACATAAGGGATTCATTTGTGTATCAGAGTCACAAATATATCACAGTTTTTCTCTGATTAGAGATTTTTCTTAACATTCATCTACCCTCATTAAGACATACATGTCATAATCCTTCAGAATAATGAAAAGGAATTATAAAACAGCCATGTGAGGTAAAGTGTAATCTTTGGATTGCTTCGCTAATATATGCATGCAGAATATAAGGATACAGTTCATTTTCGTTTTTACGGTGTCTGTAATGAATGCACATTAAAACCCTCTAAGCGTTTTGACCGTATTTTTCCGTTTACCAGAAACAACTTAAATTGGCTGTAGACAAAAATATTTTTAACGGAATTGTATTTTAAGATATATGTATGATAAAGAGATATGAAGTGTATTTTAGAAACAAACCGTGAATTAAAATCTCAATTAATATTAGTTTTATGAGCGTTTATGTGAAAATGCAGGAAAGCCCTCAGACGCTCAGAGGGTTAAAAGGTGTATATTAGATAAAGGAGACGCATTTGTAACTATCTAGATTCAACATTTAAATATATAAGAATAATTAGTATTTCTTAAGTATATAGACCCATTTACATTGTTAATAATAAGGTGTTTGCGATAAGTTTTAATTCAATAATTCTTTACATACTGTAATACAGGCGTCATCAATATATAGAATCTTTATTGAATCTTTATATCTTTCAGAACGATTTAACACACTAATAATAGCTTGGTACATTTGTGCACCAAAGTCAAAACTATTTCATCGTACTTCATTGAATAAGTAAAATGTCTTTACTTTCATTTCTTTCCTACAAGAAAATTTACTTTACACTCCTTCAGAATAATAATAAAAAAAAATACACATCAGTCACGTAATTCAAAATGTAATACTTGAATTTCGCAACTAATATATGTCGCGAAATCTCACATTTTCTCTTTTTATCTTATATGTGATAATCACACTAAAAAAATACATTAGGCAAAAGAAACTTATTTGTAAAAACACAAATGTAACTCTATATTTTTTAAAGTTTTAAGTATATATAAAAAAAAATTAATATACACAAATATCTGCTTTACTACTAATACATTGATTGCAATTACATTTTAATTCGATAATTGTTCGTTTAAAATAAGACGGGAATAGTCAATGTACAGAATCTTTATCAAGCAGATTTAAAACATTGATAAGAGCATAGTTTTATTTATACACGGAAGTCACAATTCTTTCTTAGCCTTTCTTTGATTAGGAAAGTTTTTTTTTTATATTCTTCTCCAACCCACAAGAATGTGTACTTCACACCCCATAAGAAAAAAAAATGGCCACGTAAATCAAAATGTAAGCTTGCAATTTCATTGCTAATATATGTATCCATATATAAAAAATGAGAGAATATATTTCTTCACAATATCTTATGTGCAATGAATGCAAATTAAAACATTTAAATCAGATTAAGGAACCATATTTGGAAGGACACAAAGGTCACTAATACATTTTATCTATTTATTTTTCTTTTTTTTTAGAAAAAAATACTAAAAAATATAAATGTATAAAAGTACTTATATTACCACTAATAAAGTTCTGCGATACTTTTTTAATTTAAAATATTTTTCATTTAAAGTAAACTTATTACCTCAGATATATAGGATCTAAATCAATACGATGAAATTCACAAATAATCGCATTGCTTCAAGTATATATCAATGCTACAAATACTTCATCGTACTTTTTTTGATTAGAAAAGCTTTCTTAACATTCATCCGATTACTACGAGAATAAATCCTCCATACTTTTCTCAGAATAATAAAAAAAAATACACAATAGTCACGTACGTCAAAATGTAATATTGGAATTTCACAGCTAATATATGTATCCAGATATAATGAATCAGAGAATATATTTGTTCTCAATTTCTTTTTTTTTATATTACATGCAATGAATGAAAATTAAAACATTTAAATCTGATAAAGTAACCATATTTGTAAGGATACAAATGTAACTAAAACATTTTATTTATTTATTTTCCCTTTTTTTACAAAAAAATTACAAAATATCTTAAATTTATAAAATTATTTATATTACTACTAGTAAAGTTCTGTGATACTTTTTTAAATTCAAACTTTTTTTATTTAAAGTATGTTTATTATCTCGAATATATAGGATCTAAATCAATACGATGAAATTCACAAATAATCGCATTGCTTTAAGTATATATCAATGCCACAAACACTTCATCGTACTTCTTTGATTAGAAAAATTTTCTTAACATTCATCTGATTCCTACTAGAATAAATCCTCCATACTCTTTCAGAATAATAAAATCAAAATACACAATAGTCACGTACATCAAAATGTAATCTTTGGATTTTCACAGCTAATATATGTATCCAGATATAATGAATCAGAGAATATATATTTTATCAATTATTTTTATGTTACATGCAATGAATGCAATCTAAAATATTTAAATCAGATGAAGGAACAATATTTATAAGGACACAAAGATAACTAATACATTTTATTTATTTATTTTTTACAAAAAAATTACAAAAATTCTGAAATGTATAAAAGTATTGATATTACTAATAATAAAAATCTGCGATACTTTTTTTAATTCAACCTTTTTTCATTTAAAGTATACTTATTATCTTGGATATATAGGATCTAAATCAATACGATGAAATTCACAAATAATCGCATTGCTTTAAGTATATATCAATGCCACAAACACTTCATCGTACTTCTTTGATTAGAAAAATTTTCTTAACATTCATCTGATTCCTACTAGAATAAATCCTCCATACTCTTTCAGAATAATAAAATCAAAATACACAATAGTCACGTACATCAAAATGTAATCTTTGGATTTTCACAGCTAATATATGTATCCAGATATAATGAATCAGAGAATATATATTTTATCAATTATTTTTATGTTACATGCAATGAATGCAATCTAAAATATTTAAATCAGATGAAGGAACAATATTTATAAGGACACAAAGATAACTAATACATTTTATTTATTTATTTTTTACAAAAAAATTACAAAAATTCTGAAATGTATAAAAGTATTGATATTACTAATAATAAAAATCTGCGATACTTTTTTTAATTCAACCTTTTTTCATTTAAAGTATACTTATTATCTTGGATATATAGGATCTAAATCAATACGATGAAATTCACAAATAATCGCATTGCTTCAAGTATATATCAGTGCCACAAATACTTCATCGTACTTCTTTGATTAGAAACGTTTTCTTAACATTCGTCTGATTCCTACGAGAATAAATCCTCCATACTCTTTCAGAATAATAAAAAAAATACACAATAGTCACGTACGTCAAAATGTAATCTTGGAGTTTCACAGCTAATATATGTATCCAGATATAAATAAAGGTAGAATACACTCTTTTGCACTGTTTCTTTTTTATATTATAAGTAATAAATGCACATTTATATATTTGTATTTAGATAAAAGAAGCATATTTTGAAAGACACAAATATAATTAATTTATATAATCATTTGTTACTTAAAAAAACTGTCGAAATTTCTTATATATATAATAATGTTTGTATTACTACTAATTATTAGAAATTGCTATTTATTACAAACAAAATTGCAAAAATTCTTAAATATTTATTAATGTTTTGAGTACTACTATTAAAAGTTTTGAGACTTCTGTTTCATTCAATCAGTTTAGTTTAAAGTAAACTTGTAATCGCGATTATATAGGATATCTTAATCAGAACGATTTAATAATAATAATAATAATAATAATAAAAAAAAAAAAAAAAAAAAAAAAAAAAAAAAAAACAGTTACAGTTATATATCCAAGTCACAAATAGTTAATCGTACTTTTTTGATTTATGAAATTTTCTTAACACTCATATCTCTTTACAAGAATATACAGAGTGCCCACTCTCCAATGGCATTCCTAAACCGTTAGTCACAGACTTCTATCTTGGAGATCTTTAAACTTAAGAATATTTTCCTTTGTTTCTTAAGCCCTCTTCAAGATGCTCGAAATATTTGACACGTGAGTCAGTTACGACTAAAGCTCTGGCTCAGGATGTGTTTTGCAATTTTCTAATAGTGAAGTCATCTCGATGTCGCTGTAGAAATGTAGAATATCAATCTTCGCCTTGGAAATTCATTGCGATATTACCTAGACAAAGTTTATCAATTGTCAAGTGAACATTATCGTGCTCAAACAAACAGGTTTTACAGGCAAATATATAAATTATCAGCTTTAATATTAACATCAACATTAAATAGTGCCATATCAATTAATATTATTTTGTTACTTTTCATGTATAAATTCAATGACATGAAAATGGCTGGGATTAGATTTCCCAGCTGGGAATATCTAATTGAAAACTGATAGCATTCTGAAAACAGATATTTTCGTTTGAGAAGAAATATTAATGCACTATAAAAACAACTTGGTAACATTTCAGAAAATCAATGGCAGCAAACGAAACTTCGTTTTTATATATTATTTTTTAAATCCGAAAAATATATTCGTTTCTGAAGTTTGTACAGACAAAAAACGTTTTTCAGAATCGTGTTTAAATCGGAAGAAGTTATTTTATTTTTTTCGTATGTAGTTATATCATATTTTCGTAGATTCAAAATAATTGTATTTTTTTAGAGTGTGATATCTAATAGCAATACCGGAAGTGACGCATACTGAAATCAAAATATTCACCTGCAAATTGTGATAAGATACTTAAAAATTTATTTTGCTTGGTATTCAATTTTTTTGTTATAAAACAAACCCAGTTTCATATTTACGTTGACTTATTTTGATGAGTTTCATTGGATTAACAACACATACATTCTTCTGAATGTAATTTCTTTTTTTTTATTTCAAAGAAAACTTCTAAAGAGAAATCCTTTCAAGTAAAAAACAAAAATTAAGAACTTAAATCCCTGTTTCAATACCTTTTCTTTTCGTATGAAAGATTTGAACATTATCCTCCAAATGTCTGGATGTATTTCCATTCAGTAAACTTCTGTGTCCCGAAGAGAAAGAATATTTTCTAATACTTTTAAAAAAGTGAAATAACGGATTATTCCCCTATCGGATTATTTCCATGTTGTATTATCTTCATATCGGATTATCTCCATAGCCAATTGATTGCTAAAAATTAAATAAGTGAAAAATATTTCAATAAATTATATTACTTGAAATTTTAGAATAAAATTCCATACCAAGTGAGAATAACTTCTATTTCTGTGAGCTGTTTTGTCCATTGTTGTTTGTGATTTTCCCCCGTTATTCAGACTTTGCTTATAGACATTATAGAAAGATATATTAGTTCAAATCTTTATGGTTATTTCTATCACCATTGTATTTAAAAATAAATTTATATGATAATATTAATATTTTGAAACATTAGATTAATTTTTAACACAATTATTCTTTTTGTTAAATAAATCATATTAGATGTAATTTTGCAACTGTGCGAAAATCCTGGCACGAACATTTTTTGCCCAGTTGGAAAATTACAACTAATTAGAATATGAAACATCTCATCTAAATATCGGTCGTTACCTGTAGTCAATCTTATTCAAATTTACGCGATTTTGACAGAGGTGCCAAGCTTCCACTAATCTTCCGTAATATGTGGATTAATTTGACCCAGTTAAAGAACGTTTCGAACCAGAAACTTTATTTGATGAATATTTATTTATTTCATGCATGAAAACTATTTCATTTAATTTCATACATGAAATTTCATTACATGAAATTTCCTTAATTGCATTTCTTTAAAAAAATTTCTGGTGCGAAACGTAGTAAACCTGGATTAAATTAGCGTATATATTACGGAAAATATTGAGACCTTCCCAATTCTATTTTGATTATGGATAAATTATTTTATTAATTTTTTAGACATAGCCTTCTGATAAATCCTTGCATTCATAATTTAAGAAAATATGGAATGGTTTATATCCGGCATGAAAGATGAAAAGAAATTCCTCGCTTCTCCAGAGAAAGTATTTGCGTACAATATTCCTCGGGATTTCTAAGAAACAATTGATATTTATTTTGACTTACATTAACATTTTTTTTTCTAAGGTTAAGAGAAAATCAGCACTTACATTCATTTGAATGCAATTAAATTTTACAGTTTATAGTTCAAAGAACTCTGTTAGAAGAGACATGTTTTCAATGAAATATAGTAATTTTCATGCAAAGATAACGAATAGTTTAATTATATCGTTATGATAAATCCTTGAATTTTTATTTAATATAAATATTGAATGACATATAATTAACAACAATGACGACAATAACTTCCTTTGTTCCTCGAGAAAGTTATTTACATATAATAAATTTCAGCGATTTCTTAGAGTATTGGTAATTATATCGATTTATATTAATGTAAATTTACATTCGTTTACCACCAGTGCATTCCAAAATAATTTGATTCTAACCTTAAAATTATAAAGCATTTCGCATATATATTCATGAATCGTACCCGGAATCTTATTTTTTCTCGTTTTATTTGAATTTTGTATGATATCGAGTAAAAATTTGCTTTATGAATTATTTTAATATACGTATGTTTTACATATGTTTTTATGATAAATACTTACATTAGTATTGTAAATGAAACTTTAAGGCTGTTAGTTTACTCAACATGATTGATGGAAATAATCATTTTTCGGAATTGTAATATTAAACTGAGTTTGTTTAAGTTTTAATATTAGATGAAATTTTTAATTAACTTTATTTAAAAGTTTTAATTTATATTTTAGTTGCCATATATAATTGATAAGATTAAGTGTAAAATGACACTTGCATTCTTTTGAATGTAATCAATATGTTTCTTGTATTTGAAGAAAACTTTTGTCAGAAAAATCTTTTCACGAAAATATAAAAAAGGATAAAAAAGTTAAATCCCTCCGTCTCAGTATATTTCTTTTTTGTATAGAAGGTTTCAAAATTATCTGTTAACTTTCCCGAAGACTTCTGTTTTTTTTTTATTCAGTGAACGTCTATATCCTCAAATAAATAAATATTTCTTAAGAGGACTTGGTACCTTTTATTTGAAAAAAAAAGAAACATATGTAAATATCTATTTTCCAATTGTTTTACTTCAAATGTATTTAGAGATTCCTAGTATATTTTGGTGAAGTTATGCAAAGATCCGATGATTATAAATGTGTAAAAAAGCCTTTTTAACTGCATATATTTTTATTTAAATGATTCAAATTTGCAATCTTTAAATATCTTTTTTCTTAGTTTGTAATTTGGACAATAATATTGGAAATAAATTAGCATTAGAATCATTCCGGCCAAAATTAAGGACACCCTTTGGAAAAGTGTTTTTTTTTTAAGTTTGGTGGTTCGTAGCACTACAGTGTCTTTCCGTAATACCATAAAAGTATGGATTACTAAAAATATAATTAAATCAAGCGTATTATGAAATACAATGTATTGAATGATTAATATTATATCAAAAGTTATAGCAACTAATCAGAAAAAGGCAGTAAAAAGTATTTTGAATGGGAAGTATTTTTCTTTTACTCGAATACAGTTAATGCACTGCACATGGACGTTTAGTATGACAATCGGGATCAAAATGGAATCTGATCAGATTCCATTTTGTTTTGCCATGCGTCAGATACAGCTAGGAAATGATTTGAACTATTGATGTCGTGTACTGAGATTTTACAATTACTATTAATTTGGGAAAATTTTATGCATCCTTTAAATTATTAAGCATTTAATGCATAATGAAAAGAAAACTGCATAAAGATCTGTTTATTTACAAAAAAGTCCTGTATAAGTGCGTTTCTAAGTGTAGAATGCTACAGTTATAAATATATTCTAAGACAAATTCGAAAATATATTAACTAAGGATTGTTATGTCTAACAAAATAAAACTAGTAAATACATTAAAGGTTTCACGAATGCAACTGATGGTAGAAGAGTAAAGAACCCGTGTTTCCAGAAATACCAAAATACAAAAAAATAAAAATGGTAAGTTAATAGTCATTCTTACTGTATTTTTACATATGTCATAAGCTGTACCTTTAAAAAAAATAATTTTCTGTTTTGAAAATCCGATCTCTACCATTATACTACCCGAGAGATGGAATCATAAAATCATCAATCGGTCTTCGACAACTCACAATCAAATATATACATTTCTATTATAGTTTGGAAGCTGTAATTATTTTCTTTTTAAGAATGATCTTGAATATTACTGATATATACAGACATAACGGAAGTTATAAAGTTAGGACTTATTAATTATTTATATTTCTTTTTTTTTAAACTTGTGCTAGAAAAAATTTGGAATCATGCCGATTCGGAGGAAAATGTGTGTAATCACTCAATTATTTATACAAAGTTCAATGCCTGATTATTAGCCTAGTGTTACGCAATGTCTTTCGAAGCTGTAAAGTGGATATAAATACATTGGGCTTTTTTCCCCCTTTGTTAACTTTTAAACCATTGGATGAAATGGCACATGTACAAGAGCTGATTTTGAAATGCATTGTTGTGCTCATTAAGCTGTTAAAGCAAAGAAAATCGCAGAGAAATGTAGAACAAAAAATCATGCAAACAATCCACTGTTTCGACAGTTTCAAGAAAATTAATAGATAGACCGGGAGCCGGCAGCACAGACAATCACCTCATCGAGTTCACGGATGAAATTCTAGGATTAGTTAAATCTTGATTCGGATATTAAAATGCAATCGGTCTGCCAAGTCATATCTTGGTGGAAAACACCTGAAAACCCGATTTTAGCAACTGACTCGTAGGTTTACCATTGTGTTTTCCTGCACCAAATGATATGAAAACATGGAGAACTGGGAGCAGAATTGGTTCAAAATTAGGAGACCAGCTCTTAGGAGTCCAACCTCTCTTGAGGCTCTGGCACCCGTTCTTTCATAGAAGTGCCTTGGCACTTTCCCTGACACGCCAACAACAACAACAACAAGATATTTACTAGGTATTTTGATCAAATAATCATTTTCTTTCTCAGATAAAACGGAATTCCATATTCCTTTTTATAGCAGCATTCGGAGAAATAATAAAATATAAAATAATTATTAAGTCATGTTAAAATTATTTTAGTCCGCGCATTTTAGACAAACTTATGAATTTTTAATAGCAAACAAAGTTTTACTAGCTTGAAACAGTTATATAAAATTCCTCCCAATTCATTGAGCATTGGGAAATGTAGATAACGATTCCACACTTTTTGCTAGAGGAAGTAAAGCACAATAGTAATAAAAGCAAGGAACAGAAAATGTTAAAAAAATATCAGAAGGAAAATTAGTGTTTAATTTTTTTTCAATGTTTAAAGATGTTTTTTAACTTTTAACACTAAAATTTAATTTTTTCTTCATTACACAATTTTTCTTTATAAAATCCTTTATCAATAAGCCAAAAAATGTTCCCTGAAATACTCAAATAAAAATAATAATTCAACGGATACCAGTTATCCTAAGAAAGAGAAGATTAAATCCCAGATTACCGCCGGATCAAAATAATTTTTCAAATATATGGTGACAAATATTTCAGTAGCTGATATCGCTTAAATGTTCAGGATAAAAGCTTATGTGGAATACAATGCAAGAAAAAGTTTTCTCTAATAATAATAATAAAAAAAAAAAACTATTTTTCAAGCTTGTCAAGTGTTGTATTAAATTTCAAAATATCATTCCTAAAATTAAGTGGCGAACAACGCTTGCATATTTGTGAATGTAATGAAATTTTAGTTTTATTTTCTATAGAAAACTTTAGGTAGAGAAATCTTTTTTACGAAAATAACAAAAATAAAGAAGTTAAATCCCACAATCTCAGTATATTTTATTTTTGTATGGAAGCTTTCAACATTATCCTCCAACTGTCTAGAAGTCTTCTCTTTTCAATTCAGTGAACTTCTGTGTCCCCAAGGGAATAAATATTTCTTAAGAAGTTTAAAAGGTGAAATAACGTATTATCTGTATATCAATTCTTTGTAAAAATGGTGATGATAACGCTGATATCGCTTGAAAGTTCAGGATAAAAGTTCACGCCTCATGTAATTTAATCAAGAATAATTTGCAGTATATTTTAATCGATTCCAGCGAACGAAGTTATACAATTCGTTTGTATTATTTAGTGTACTTCCATGCATAATATTTTTACAGATACTCGGATTTTCATATTTTTTTATATATGTTGGAAATATCTCATTCTGTTGTAGTCTGGTATCAATATCAATAGGATCTAAAATTTATATTTGTCTAACCATTTTCGTGTATTTTTTTTGTCATTTTATCAATTTTAACCTTGCCGAAAATTGACCAATTGTCCATAATTATTATTATAATGTTAAAGTATGCTGTGCTACTTTACGTTTTTAAAATAGTCGTTGTATTGTGTAGTTGATATGACACATTGTTTTTATCATTTCTTTCGCAGAAAGTTGGATTCTGGTCTGTTTAACTCTAATTGTTTCGGATTGGGTTTTATTTCATAAAGGTCGGGTTTGGTAACCAATTGTTTAATAATCTTTTTAATAAATCTACAATAATGTTATGATAAATAAACTGTATATTATAACATGTATTGCGTATATTTTAGTATAAATCAGTGTATACTGTATATATATATATATATATATATATATATATAGTATACACTGATTATATATATATATGTTCATAGTTATATATATACATGTTCATTTTCATAACATACAAAGATAAAATTGTTGATAAGGATAGAATTACAGAGTGTCTATATCTATACTCTAATGCGTATAATAATACAAGATTGCTATAAAACACGAAAGTAAGAAACAATACCGTGAATTAAGTTTGATATTTTTGTTTTAAAATATCGTTTTTTTTATCTGAACAAGAGATCTGATATTTATCTTGGCTTAATAAAATATTATTTAAAAAATTAAATGGTAAAAAACACTTGCATTCTGTTGAAAAAAATCAAATTTTCTTTTATATTTTCAGGAAATTTTATGTTAATGTAATTTTTAAAAAAATGATCTGCGTTTTATGAAAAGTTTAATATTTACGCTAAATTACGTTAATATTTTTCCTAATATTAATTTGAAAACAAACGTTTTATAATTTTGATTAACATCAAATATTAGTTTTATATATCTAAGAAAACTTTTTCAAGACAAATTCTTTTAGGATAATAACAAAAATAAAAAAGTTTTATCGTTCAATCTCAGTCTATTTTCTTTTTGTACGGAAGGTTTAAACATTATCCTGCAACTGTCATGAAATCTTCTCCTTTCGACCCAGAGCACTTCTGTGCTTTCCCCAAAGGAATATATATTACTTAAGAAGATTAAAAGATGAAATAACGGATTATCCCCATATCAATTCACCATTAAACATAAATGGTGGTTATTATTTCAGTAGCTGATATCATTTCAATGCTCATGCTAATTTTTCAGATTTTATACAAAGCAAAGGAAAATGTAGTTGAAAATATATATATATTAAAATTATTTTTGTCGTTTCTCAAGCCTTATTTGGAATTTTTAATGTTTAATTCAGCATTTTTTGTCTTCTATTAATCATTAAAAATATCGCCTAAAATCTCGTAAAATCTAATGGAATATCAATTATCATTAGCTGTTAAGATAATAATAATAGGTTTTAGTTGGTTGTTCATTAAGTTACGCGAAATTAAGCTATAGTTTATTTCAGTTTATTATTGGCTATGAACCTGACAGTATTTTACCGTACCACCAAGTTTGACAATAGTTTGGAAAATGTGCGTGTGACCGCTGAACGTGTGCATTTATATGTGTAATAAAATGTGCACATACATAAAAAGTGACCAAATTTCAAAAATGTTTCTGCTTCCTATCTTTCGAGATTTTAAATAACTTATAACTTCCAAGCTCTCTCTCTCTCTCTCTCTCTCTCTCTCTCTCTCTCTCTCTCTCTCTTTATATATATACATATATATATATATATATATATAATATCCAATAAATAATATATAAATAAACATTTTCACCTTATTTTTAAGTTTTGTGCATTATGTAGTATGTAAAAGATTCGCTCATTTTATGTAGTAAATATTTTTATATAACCCTCATTTAATTTTGATAAATGTCATGTATGTAATTTGAATAAAGGAATAGGTATCTTAAGAAATAGAAGCATTTATCTTAAAACGTAGAAGCATAGATAGCCTTTCTATTTTTTCCAAGTTACATAAAACGTTATGTTTGAATAAATAAAGGGAATTAACTTTGAACTTGGAACGAGTTAATAATCAGAGTCCCTGGAGCCATGGTCGCCGTATCTCTAGTAAGAGCAATGTGGATCGTAGATTTATAACCATAGCTGAAGTCCAGAACAACAATTACACTGGCAAAAATTAAATGGGTCCAAGAAGAGCAAATAAGAAAAATAAACAACAAAAAGACCGATTTCGGTCATAAACAAATAAAGTACAAATTATATTAATATTAATGATATATAAATAAAAATAGTAAATTAAAACCACAAAATATTTACAGTTGTAAATAAATCAGAACGACAAAAAATATTTTTTTCAAAGGCCCAGGAAGGTACTCAATGCTAACAATAGCTAGCGGAAGAAACAAGAAAATGAAGTTAGTGCTTAATAACTTCCGGGATATGGAGGACAGCACGAGGCCACCTATATCTTGTCCGTTCATCATAATCAGAGATTGAACAATTCAGAATTAGGAATACAATGAATTTTGTCAAAAAAATATATCACACTTTTTAAAATTATTTTTCGAAAATAATTTAATTTAAGGTCATTATGAATGGTTTGATTTCTACAATACCAGAAGGCTTTTCTAAGAACTCCTAAAATTTTATTCTGGACAACTTGAATTTTTTGAATTTTGGAATTCGCCACAGAACCCCAGATTAGAGTACAGAAGAGAAATATATGGGGTGAAACACCATTTTATATAACAACAGTTGGTTTATTATATTCACATCTTCACTATCCATGTGGTGAGCAAGATCATTCTTAGCTTTGTAAAATTTACGGACATGATATTCAATGTGTTTGTGCCATATAAGAGATAGGTACGCACATATTTAACATTTTGACTAAAGTGCACTAATCAGCCATTTAAGTTCAGAGACTACCATAGAATACGTTTCCTTGAGAAAAAGTTGGCAGTAGATTTATTAGAGTTCACTTTAACAGAAACAGAAACAGTTGATTGTTTCGACGGGAGTCCCACTTGATAACAACTCCACTCCCAGCATATGAGTATTTGTGTATCTTATTATAAAGGAACCATGAAAAAAATGGTATAAATGGTAGCAAAAATTCACTTTAAAATGAATGAAAAGTTGAGGATTTGACCGTGAACTTCATTAGCCAATCTGAGATAAGTAAGCCAGCCAATCAAAGTTAGCTTCCATAAAGCAGCCAATCAAGTTTAACTTGCATTTTAAGAGTTGAAGTAGGAGGAAATAAGTAGTAGGCTGTGGAGTAATGCAATAAAATATAACAATTTCGTAGAAAAATTAGTAAATAGATGAAGAGAAAAGAAGTTTCACTGTTTCTAAAGGAGAATCATTCGCAATAGAGTTAGCTTTGGAAAACAAAATTGAAGGAAAAAACATTTCATTATCTATTTTTTCTGTTTTAAATCATGTGCATTTGTCTTTAAAAGGACCAGAAGATTGACAACTATGCATAATACTTTAGTATCTGTTTTTGTTTAAGTCTTCTTCCAAAAATAAATGCACGCACACAGTATATGCATGCAATCAAATTTCATTTATTTTCAAAATAATTTGATCGAAAAGATACTCTTTTCACGAAAATAATACATCGAAAGAGTTTATATCTTTTAACTCTTGGTATACTTTTTTTTTACTTGGAAACTTTCTCCATATTCTACATTTCTCTTGTATAGTTTTTCTTTCATACAGACACCTTTTATTATGACATATATATTTTATTATGACGGGATTTTTTGCTTTTATATCTACAGCATTTATGTGCCTAAAGCTTTTTTTTCTTGTATTAAGTATCTTTATTGACTTTGATGCAATGTTAAAAAACTTTATAAGATGATATATTCCGCTTCGATTTCTGTTCATAATTTTCTTTTATTTATTAATATATGCATATAAAGATATTCATTAGAATATTAATTTTAAAGCAATCTAAAATTTATTACCATTGGGTTGTTTTGACAGTTGGTTTGTACCGGACAATTCTATCATTTAATTATCAGACATTAATTCCGATTTCTAGTGTCTAATACTTAACGGGCAGAATTTTCTGGTACAAATTGGTTTTCTCAAACGGAAGGAACTTTTCGAAACAACCCAATCACTTCTCCATAACATATTTCTGCGTAACATTTCTAAATTTTTAAATAGATTTTTTCAATATTAGTTTTAATGCTTTTTGAATAAAAATGCTATTATTTATTAGCAATATCATATTTTTATTGCATTGAGAAAATTAAAGACTGACGCACTTTGTTTTTATGGCAAAAAAAAAATGTACTCACACTTTTAAATTTCTTTGAATACAGTATTATCCAATATCAATGTCTAAAACTTTCATTTCAGACGAAAATATATGTTCAACAAAAATATATATAAGAAATTATTGATATTTCTATTGATTTTCAATTATTCGAATTCCTAAGAATAAATAAAAGAAAGCATCTCTATATTTTTAAATAAAATAAAAGGTTTATTTTCTTTTAAATGAGAATTTATGGAAGAAAAACTTCCTTTTGTATAAAAAACAACAACTAAAGAAACTAAAATCTTGACTCGCCGTATATTTTCTTTTTATGTCGAACCTTTCCACATCATCCTCCAACAGCCTTGAAGTCTTTTCTTTTCGATTCAGTGAACTTTTTTGTTGCCAGAGGAGTAAATATTTCATCTGTTTAAAAGGCGAAGTACAGGATTAGCTCCAGATCAATGAATTGCTAAATATAAATGATGATGTTTTTTTTTTTTTAATATCACTGATGTCAAATCAATTGTGAGGATGAAAGTCCGTGTAAGTATCCTGCAAAGATTTTTAATCTATCTTAGGTACATTTATTTTGGCTTTCTTTTCGCGGCACAATCTGACACGTGACGCCATTAGCTACTCCATCACCGCCCCCTGATTACTAGGTTTATGAGCTGACGCAAAAATGGAGTCTGTCGCAGGTGGATTTTTATCAGCGTTTCTATGGTCCCTTGAATTTTAAAACGAATAATTTCTAAAAGTTTTTCCTGCCTTAATTTTCTGAGATTAAATGAATGATATTAATGAAGTCAAACACAACTTTTAGAAAATACTGTTGTCTAAATTCAGGCGACAGTACAAACGCTGAAAAAAATTTCACCTACATCAGCCGACATTTTTGTGTCAGCGCTGAGGTCTAGTATTTAGTGAGTGGTGACTCCGTGCTACTTTCCAATGAATAAAAAAGTTAGAATTACGTCATATGTTATGCTATACACCAGGCTTGCCCAACCTTTCAGTTATCAGGGGCGCACCTCAACTGTTGGCAAACAATAAAAGGCGTCATTATTCACATGATTTAAAAACATAATGTTATTTCTCTTCGGTAGTGTTAGTTCGGTAGTCACATACTCGTCTTTTGCGATGCACATACCTCTCACAGTAATAACTATGCAAATATAAACGGAAACAAAAATATACATAAATCACAGTCAATCAAGAATAAATTTCCCTGAAACGAGCTTATCTCAAAAACTTTTATAGGATAAGGTGCCAAAACCTTAATCCTGCCTACAATAGTAATTTATGCAAGTCTTAATATGGTTTTAAAATAAAATATCTTTAAATGAATTTTTAACTTTGAAAAAAGCTAGTAACATGAAACATTCGGAACGCACGCCACGTCTTATACGATACCCAAACATCGTCACTGCAGAGAAAATATAACTTATAGAAAGCTTAGAATTGTATTTCCCTGAAAAGGGATCATCTTAAACACTTTGGTAGGGTTAAGAACCTAAAACCTTGATGTCACTTACAATATAAAAAGCATGCAAACATTAATGAATTAAAAATTTAAGTATTTTTTTAAATGTATTCTATATTTAAAAAAACTAGTAACAGGAAACATTCGAAAGGGCGTCAAGAAATCCTTCAAAGGACGTCATGGTGCCCACGGGCTCCGTGTTGGACAGCCCTGCTATACACTTTGATCAAACGAATTTAATTTTCTGCCGATCATTAATTTCAACTGTAGCATGTTACTTTAAATCTTACCTGCTATCTTTTTTTAAAGCTCCAGGTTTTTTATGAATGCTGGACATTAACTATTAAAGTCAGTTGAGTTTGACAATTTTAGGAGAAAGATGACTTTTACAGAAAGGATGCCTTTCAAAACGCAAGTAATGTTTTGCAAATGCAAGGATTGTACGGCAGATTTGAAGATCCGGTTGCAAGTCAGTTTCATACGAGTTTTTATAGCGATAATGCATTATTTTATAAAGTGGTCAGTTCTAGATATGGTTATCATATTATGGTTTCAATGAAAAAGTTTTTTTTTTTCATTTAAAAATGAAGTGTTTTTATGGGTTTTTTGAAAAGAAATGTTTTAATACTTCATAATTCTGACATAAGCAAAAAATATCCTGATTTATTGTGGATAATTTACAACTATAAAAATATCACAGTAATACACAGTAATATCACAGTAATATCAAAGTAATACAATCACAGTAAAAAAATATATGGATGTACTAATTTTAATGCAAAGAATTTGAATAAGAGTGAGTCGATATTATTCTGCTGTACTTCAGACATTGTAATAATTCTCGCATTTAAAATTTTATTTTAAAAACTTTCCGATTATTTAAGATCTTTTCAATATTCCATCAAATTTTTGTCATATTTACTGAAAAGTATAACGTTTAGGTAACGTTAACGTAATCCACATTCCTCATGTGTCCTTTATGTTGCAGAACATGCACGTAGCGTCATCTTCTTCATCTTCTTGTATGATTATTTGATCTTCCGCGAATAATAAGTGAGGGATTTATCTACTCTCTTTCACTTTTAAACAAATGATATGGCAATTCCATCGTCCATATGTTTTGTATGTGAGTTTGTAACATACATTGCTGTTAGTGAGAGTGAACCAGGCTGTTCTGTCGTAAAAGAGAGTACAAGAGCTAAACTTTAAAAGTCAAGTTTATTAAAACTTAATCAGGCATGGATTTGAGAAAGAACACCACTAAATATTCCTTACTCCAAAATAATTCAGCTTTATCGAAACTGTACTCAGCAAAATAAATCTTCAATATATTAACTATAAAGATTCAAAACGAACTTACAACTTTGAAGATAACAACAAGTCAAGATGCTTTCTGACAAAATCCAGCTTCACGCTGCAAGCTAGTCGAGCACTGATCTCAATATATCCGCCTAGACCAGTGGTCACCAAATGGCGGACCGCCGGCACGTTTTGTAAGGAGCGCGGCGAAATTGTGAGTAACAGAATATAATAATGTTTCTGAGTATAACGCATAATATACAGGCGGTAATCACGGTCACGGTCCTAAACGGGTAAATTCTAGAGATGAAGCGGGCTCAGCCCAAGCCCGAGCACAACATGGGAAACTTATGAAACCATATAATGATGCAGATATTGTAAACGATCGCATGCTGGATGCTGGAAATACGTTATTTGAGAACAGAAAGGATATCGTCGACACTTTTCGACATATATATTCCATTATATCTGTTTCTTCAAGCACAAGGAATAAACAAATTTTGTCAGAGGAAAACTATACAACTTTGAAACAAACTTTAGATTGCTATGCATTGGCTTTGGACGAATATTGCGATATTACAGATACAGCACAGCTAATTATTTTTGTGCGCTATCTGGACAGAAACCACGAAAAAAGTTTTGAAAAACTACTGACTATTTTGCCTATGTCATGAACTACTACAGGAGAGGATTGTACAAGGCTCTTACAGAGTATTTCAACCAAGCTGGATTAGACTTGAAAAACGTTATGTCGGTAACAACAGACGGGACACCGCCAATGCTTGTGTTTAGGAAAGGCTTGGTTCAGTGACTCAGTAGTGATAAAAAATGCAATGAAAATTTTATACGCTATCACTGCATTATTCATCAAATTGTGTTGTGTTGAAGTCTGAATCACAGTCTTGAGAATAAAATGCAAACGGTGATACAAATAATAAACTTCATACGGTCAAAATTGTCTCTTAAGCACCGTGAATTTAAAAAACTTCTTGAAGAGACTGATTCTCAGTTTGACGACTTGTTTATTCACAACAATGTGAGATGGCTAAGTAAAGTCTTGGAGCTTGAAAGATTCTTTGTCGTACTGGAGGACATCAAAGAGTTTCTTTCAACTAATGATCAAAAAGTAGCATGTGAACATTTAGGTTTCTTCAATGACTTTTATGAAAACATGGCAACCATCGCATTTTTGGCCTAATTTATTTCGGATACCTGAATGTCTTAAACCTCAAACTACAAGGAAAAGGTAAACTTGCGTGTCAACTTCTTTCATAAATATAAAGTTTTTCAAAAATGATTGACGTCCTCTCCGATGATATTAGAGGAGAACGTTTACACTTTCCACACGTTAAGTCAGTTTGTGACAGTAATAAGGGTACTGTCATCAACCTATTCGAAGATTTAAAAAAAAAAAAAAAATCTGAATTTTAAGAAAGATTTAAAGACTTTGAAAAAATTGAGAACGTGTGCAGCTGGTTTTCACTTATGCCTAGTGGCGTATGGACGAGTGAAGCGGTGAATGTTTTCGGGAGCAACAAAGCTGCTCTACAGTTAAAAATAATTGAGTTCCAAGAAGATGTTTTAAAGAACAGTTTTGATGAAGTTCCAAAAATTTTAAACTAAAAATGTGTGTAAAAAAGTATCCAGAGGTGTGGCACAATTTTATGGCTATAGCCATAAAATTGTGTACCATGTTTGGCTCAACTTATGTGTGTGAAAAAGCATTCTCAAAAATGAACTTAATTAAGAATCGTTACAGATCTCGACTCACAGATGACCACCTTAATAGTTTGATGAGAATCAGTTGCACCAACTTGGCCCCAAATTTCAGGCAATGTGTGCATAATAAAACATGTTATTTTCCCCATTGAACATCAATTACAATGAACTTTACTGAGCAATCTTTTTGAAATTATATGTACTTTGTATTGATCGTCTTGAATTCTGAAAATCATAATAAAAAATGATTGATTTGGTATATGCACTTCATTTCACTGGTATGTATTATGTTAAGCACCTAAGATAACAAATAATTTCAAATAAAAGATTTGCTAATGAAAGTAGGTGGCCTAGATTAGTAAAAGGTTGGTAGCGTGATAAATGGGGGCCGGTGAAGGGAGTAGAGGGTGACTGAAGACTTCCGGACGCAAAAGTTTGATTATGTTTTGAAACGGACCCACGGGAAAAGTAATTGGTGACCACTGGCCTAGACTAATGCAATTCCTTATACTCTCTTCAACTTCGGATTGATGACTCAATAGCAGGATCTAAAGGTACTCTCATAGAGGAAGAACACGACTCAAGTTCCGACTTCCAACCATTTTCCAAAGCTTATAGACTCAAACATCGATTGACCAGCTATAACAATTTCCATAAATATCGTTGAAAAGCACAAACTCACAAGTTCCGAGGTTTTCACAGTCAGCCGTCGAAAGTCAAAGAGAGATAGCCTTGATCAACTTTTACGCACATTGACAATTAGTGGACAAAAACTACGTTCTCATTCAAAACATCGCCTACTCACATGGTCAGAGTAGTCGATCCATCATAAGTTTACTCACGAACAAATATGGTACTGTTACACGGCGTAGCTATCGCATTACGTTATCTTGAGTATTACTCGACGGATTCTTTTCATTATCTTGAAATAATGTATGTCACTTCATGGATCCATTTCAAGCCCCGGAGATATGTCATCAACTTACCATTATATTAGAGAGTCATTAACAAATAATGCTTAATAGCAGTTAATAATTACATAAAAATTTATATACTACTCTATCACTAAATAAAGTAGAATTTCTGGTGGCAAATACAAATATCATATTAAAAAATATATATGAATCGAGTATAAAATGAGAATTCTGCAAATATCGTGCGGCAACACACAGCCCGTCCCGGGTTTTCCAACCTATACATTTCTTTCCTAAGCTATGAAAGAATGATAAACGAAACATTATTAATTAGATTGGCACAAAACTGAATTTATTTAAAAAATCTGACTTTAATTTTTTTTTCAAAACACTCCATTTTACATGAAGGTATTATTTTGTATCCTTGTTATCTTAAATAAAATACTCGTTGTCCATTAATTCATAGATACACATACACACACAGATATATATATGTATACACATATATTTGTGTTTGAATTATATATGTATATAAAACAGTGTAAAGACGGTTGAGAGAGTATTGCTTACATTCCCGCAGGCCAGTCAGATGTGTTTAACTCGCGACAGCTTAGTCGCGGCGCCGGTTATCATGGTGCAGAGAACATGTTAACTAGGCATCAGCAAAATGGGCCTGTGTGTTGTTTACTGGTGAATCAAGAATTTCCGAGCAATCTGAATTGCTCCGTATTTTCATATGGCGAACACCAGGGACTCGTTTCAACCAAAAAAGTCATTGAACACCACCCTCACGGTGCGCTGTGCTTCGTGTTTGAGGTGACATTATTTTGGGCTCTCCAACAGTTCTGCATATCCAACGCGGATCCCTGTCAGGCCACATTTATCGAGATATCATCCTGCAACAACACGTCGTCTGTTCAGGTGTGCAATAGGCGCAAATTTTGTTTTTATGGATGACAATTTCCGCTCTCATCGTAAAAGCATCGTGGACGAATACTTTGAAGAAGAAGATATCATCGGTTTGTAATAGCTGTATTTTTCGTCCGATTGGAACCCGATTGAACATGCATGGGATATGCACGGGAGACAGGTTGGAGCACACCATCCATCTCCTACGTCTATTCCAGAACTTCTTACAGGATTGATTATAGAGTGGGAGGGAAATCGCCCTCCTTGAGGACCCGCTTGTGGCTTTTGGTCAGGACGAGCCCCGAGCTCAAGGCAGAGAGAGAGGGATGACTTACCCATATGCAGATAGATAATTTTGTGCTCAGCATGCTTAGATGTTTTACTGAGTGTCTTACAGCACAAGACAAAAATATAGTCAACTAAATTTAACATAAAGCATACAGTGTTAGCTTTTCTATACGAGACGGGTTTTCTGAATTTGATCCATATAGATTTTCACTTATTTTATTGGGTACGGTGGTACGTGTACTTTATTTTTTTATTCTGTACCTTTTGTGTACTAAACAGGCTTTATATTTACAGTACTTTTGTTGTGCTTTTTAGACTTTATTCGTATAAACTGACATCTTTATACGGACATGGGTGTATATGCACATGTATATATATCTGATGATTTCGACTCTCCGGTTCGATCAATGCGTTGACAGTCGTGAATAGGTGTTCACTAACTTGAATAGGGTTTTCCATTTCGAACAGCACAAGATTGACCGTGTGGTAATAATTCTCAATCCAAGCAAAATTGAGTTGAAAATCATACTTGATTTACATTTTTAGGATGTCATCCTCTGAGAAATCCGTGGTGAATTAAAATTATATCGAAGAAATAATACATTCCTTTACTACAATTGGCACTCTCCATCCTTCTCCTTTTTGAGAGCTCACGAGTTTATTTAGATGAGTTGGCTGTAAAAAAATTGGCATTAAGCACCAATCAAAAAATTGTAAAGCTTCACATCACTGAATTATAAAGGACATAAGAGAATGTTAGACGACAATAAACTTTTCTTTCTTTACTTCAACTACCGACAGTCGTCAAATTCTCTGCTGAAATCAGCGCACGCATGTGGTTTTAACCAAGCTGCGTAAGGTTACAAAACACGTCGCATGACCTTCTTGTTCCAATCATAGTCGTTTTAAAGATATTTAATTAATTTTTCTGGTGCATTAATTTTGAAGAAAACAAGCTTCCTGGAGCGAAAATTTGGTCTAGCAACTTCCACAGCCTCGCTGTCAGATGATTGAAGTATAAACAAAACAAAATATCTGTTTCGAGATTGTAGTTAAAATTGCTTCCAATTTAACAAGCGATAAAGAAAAAAAACGAATCATTGACGTGGGGGGGGGGGGGGTATGAGAGCATTTTGAAATATTGTAATAGATATTTAATATTTAATGAAAGAATGGTTTTAAAGAAATAGGATTTTTTAAAGCGGAATAATTTAAGAGATATGACATTTTAGCATTTAAATAAATAATTTATAGAGGTCCTTCTCTTCTTTGAGCGATCACGATTTTATTTAGATGAGTTGGCTGTAAAAAATTGGCATTAAGAACCAATCAAAAAATTGTAGAACTTCACATCACTGAATTATAAAGAACATAAGGGAATGTTAGACGCCAATAAACTTTTCACTCTTTCCTTCAACTACCGACAGTCGTCAAATTATCTGCTGAAATCAGGGCGCATATGTGGTTTTAACAAAGATTGCGCAAGGTTACAAAACACGTCACATGACCTTCTTGTTCCAATCATAATTGTTTTAAAGGGATTTAATTAATATTTCCGGTGCATTAATTTTGAAGAAAACGAGCTTCCAAGTGCGAAACTTTGTTCTAGCAACTTCCATAGCATCGGTCTCAGATGATTGAATTATAAACAAAACGAAATATCTGTTTCGAGATTGTTGTTAAAAATAGCTATTATTTTAGCTATATAATAATGTAACGTGTATAGCTATTATAGCTAAACATGGAAATAATAATGAATTGTAATAGTGTATTTAAATAAAAGGTTTTATTTAAAGAATAAATGTAATTAGTTAGCGCCATTTTTAGATTTAAGTACTTTGGAATAAATATTATTATATGGATCAAGATCTAATACCTTTACATATGAAGATTGATTGTTTAATTTAAGATGGGATTTTAATTCAGTTAATCGGAATTATATGTAGAATATTCTAAAAAGGAAAAATTATATACAATAAAAGTTGATTATGGCGAAAAATAATAAATTTCGTAATATATATATAGGGTGGTCCAAATAAAAACGGACCTGATATAGACATGTGAAGACACACATTTCAACATGCAGGTTAAAGAAGTACATTGCTATTGTACTTCAGGGACGTCTTATGGTCAGCATATTTAATATTGCAGCTTATTTAGTATTGTTTAGTGTGTCGAAATAAGAACGAACGGAACCAAACTAAAAATCAATTATGAAGTTCTTTTAATTTCACAAATTCTTCCAATTTTCCTCTTCAGTCCTGTTTTATTTGACCCAACCTGTATATGGGTGTATATACAAACTAAATTGATATGAAAAAATATATATTTTCTTACACAGAGTTGGCACTAATCGATTACTTTTTTATTTGATTGACTAGTAGACTATCATGATGAATGTAATCATGATTGAAATTGAAAAGAGGAATTACTTTTACATTTATTTTCATGATTAATTCAATCGCGTTTACTTTAATCATTAATCTAATTACACAGACGAAAATTAAATATGGGCACCATTTAACTTTCTTAAATTCGTTTTCCTTGCTATGAGACTAATATTAAGGTTCACTGTGCGATTTTCCTTATTGGAAATTATTAAGGCTCACTTAAATTATCCTGATACACCAAGGTCAAAATGTATAAATCATTTAAGTTAGAAGAGACAGTTCAGCCTCTTCTTATAAAACTGATATAACTTTCTTTTGTAATTATTATAGGCAAAGGCGAACATTGTTATCAAAGAATTAAATTCTTAATAAACTAAATAATTAAATTAAAATTGAAATATGTTTATGTCACAAAAGATGTTGCGACAAACTGAAGAAGAAAAAATTTGGTATAACCAAAATATAACAGTTCAATGTTGGCTATTCTTCATAAAATTATAACAATTAATCATTAGCGTTGCTCTTCATTTTTTCCCCTTTTACCAAAATAAAACTTTCACACTTTCACAGAAGATTCCACCGGAAAATTTAAGGAACATTTTCATTAACTTAAGCACCCCAATCAGCGAACTCAATTAGGGTTAGTGCTTTTAATCCATTAGATGACCTCAGTCGCTTTGAGCTCTTCCATTACTCACACACTTGCTCCGTTGTTCTCATATCGAATCACTGTTGTCAATGGGCTACTTTTATTATCCAGTTTGTTTTATTACCACCACTTTTTTGAGAAAGTATAATTCGCCTTATTTAATGACAGATTAAATAACGCAAAAACAAGGCGAGTTTAAGCGAATACCTATTAAAAAAAGTGGGGACATTTAAACAATCTGATTTTTTTAAAGTAGCTCACAGTAACTGAACACGAAATTTCTGCTGAAAGCCAACCCGAAACATGACCTGAACCCGAAGTATTACACCCGAGCACAACCCAAATTCGAAGTGAAAGAATATTAATCTGTATTTGGATTGTAAGTTGTTTAATAAATAGGAAAATATTAGTTAATAAAGTTGTTTACAATCAAATATCAATTCTATCATTTTTATATAAAATGGATCCTATATAAACTCATTATATGCAAATATATAGTTTGCTTCATTTTATAAATATTCAAGACTTAAAAAAAAAGTCAACTCAAGCTCAACCTCAAAGAGACAAAACGTATCCCGTATCCGAACGAAACCCAAAATATTTAAAGTCAACCCTTCCCAAGCCAATCCGCGTGTGGGATACCCAACCAGATACAGAACACTAACTGCGAACCCTGGGGGATAAGATCAGAAGAAATTTGAGAAAAAGGTCCAAAACTGGAAAAAAACATGATATTTTTAATCATTAATCATTAATTAGATTAACTAATTATTTTGAGAATTGATTTAATCGTTAATCAGAGAGAGGGATTGAAATTAAATTAATTATTAATCATTAGTCTATGAGTGGGATTGAAACGAAGTTCAAAGGGTCATTCTTTATTCAAGATTAAACATTTAATCGTTAGTTTTCAATCGTTAATCTAATTAAACTTTTGCACAATCCTGGTATTAAAATTATATTTTTTCCTTTGGGTTTCTAGATATAAGAAAAAAATCTCCCTGAAATTTTTCTTTTTTTTCTCTTTTTTTTTTTTTCTTTTTTTTAAAAAAAAAAAGTTTATGCAGTTAAAAATGTCCGCTTAATAAATAATGATAAATTTAGAAATATAAAAATGTGAAACCATCACTGGCGGTATATTGTTTATGTTAAAGTTTTCCACTTTATTTTCCGTCTTGCAATTTGTTTGATCTGGCGATCGATTTTTCTTGTCCCCAAGTGAGTAAATATGTCTTAAGAAGTTGAACAGTTGAAATACAGAATTAGCTCCAGATCAAAAAATTGTTTCATATAAATTATGATGAATGATTCAACAGCTGAGAATGTCGGGGTGAAAGTTCATTCATATTTCATATAAGTGAACATTTATTTTTGTTTATCAACGATTTTACAGGTTTTCAGCGTACATTTATGATATCGTCAGAAGAATTTTTAACAATTTGTTGACCGGCAGTTGATCCCCTTCCCATCATTAACACATATAACACATCAGCTGATAAGTTCCCGGTCTCGCACACAGATGGCGTTGCAATCGCCGAACCTAAGCTTTTTTTCGTAAATACTAACCTTTAAAAGGTAGTAGAAAAAATATCATGACGATTCGCCGTGTGAATAAAACGTTAGAGTGGTTTTAGCTGAACGACTTTGTTGATAAACAAAAAAATGGATAAACAAGAATTTCAAGAATATATTATTAAAGTTATGTTATTTATTAAAGTTTTAGAGTTATAAAGTTATAAAATTATGTTAAAAAGTTGTATTTTCTTTATTAGACCGGGAACTTATCAGCCCATGTGTTATGTATGTGTATTTCAGGAAATTATTTTTTATCCAAAAATTAGGAATCCACACCGGAAATT
Organism: Maratus michaelseni; assembly: GCA_963931845.1. Lineage (NCBI taxonomy): Eukaryota > Metazoa > Arthropoda > Arachnida > Araneae > Salticidae > Maratus > Maratus michaelseni. Next base: position 114,800,826 of record OZ007588.1, read on the forward strand.
CCGAAAGAGAAAATTTTACTTTATGTAATTACGAAACGCCTGTTATTAAAAACAAGAACGAAAAATCATGCGTCAAGCATTGATTATGAAACTCTTTCCAACACAGTCAGAAAACTGTAACTAAACTTCATCGTTAAATAAGGTGAAAGAAGATATGTAAGTAAACAGTTTAGAAAACATATACTATATTTAAAAATTTCAAATTTCTCCGTTCGATTGAAATGCACTCGAAATCCTTTGTACAGCCCTATATATTATCTGAAGACTTTATAAGCTAAAAGGCAACTTAAAACTCATTCGCAGCAGTTACCAATCGTAAACGACAATGTATCATTTTCTTTGCGTACACCTGTATATGAATTTATTTATATTCCACAAACTTATATTAGTATACTAAATATATTATAGTTCAACAAGAAAATGCGTAACACAATTAAAATCTACCCTTAAGCAATTCACTCCCATAGTCTGTAATACTTACGGATTCCCTTGTGTAGCCCTGTATATGAGCAACCGAATTTATAAACACACACTTACTATAAAAAAAATGTAGTTAAACTTAAAACTGCAAACCAAAGTTGAAAACGTACTTATCACACATAGATTGTAAATATCGCACATGTACTGTAACCGATATGTTTTGTGTGTCCTTGTAAATAAACGCAAGCACACCGCACTTTCAAGAGAACAATTTTTTAGTGAACGTAAGCAAAGCATATGATTTTCATTATGTTTGAAATTTTGAAATAGCACTAAATTACACTGCAAATGATTTTTCCATAGAACAATGTGTAACAGAATTCTTTTGTTTGATCCTGTAAATGAATAATTAATGCTTTGTACCCCATATTCTGCAGAAAGCATGTTTTAATGCGCTTCATAATTATATATCAATTTCATCATCTTTTAAATGACGTAGCATCATCAAAGTGCACTTGAAACGATTATTTTCCATTGACTGTAATGTAACGGAATACTTTTGACTGTCCCTGTAAAAAAACTATAAATGCTACACACTTCAGTTGGAATAGGGAACATGCTATGGTAAAACGACAATAACATACAAAAATTTCAGGGCGATCTGAGTATTTATACGCGAGTTAGAGCACGGACAGACGAACAGACGGACAGACGGCCGACTGCAGACAAACCGAAGTCATAAACACTTTTCAAATGGGATGAAAATTGCTAAAAAGAAAACTCACTATTTTAAATGCTTGTTTAACTTCTGAATGAAATGGAAATTCCTGAAATGACGCATATATGTGCTAATATGAAAATGAGTTAATATTAAATCTTATTTATGAAACTAGATAAACTCCACTGTTTTGTTAATGTGTTTGATACGTTACCTGCATATAGATACGCTTTTTGAATTTATGCACTAGTAAATAGTTCATGATATATGTATGTAATACAAAATTTCTCACAATCTAACAAAATTGCCTCAAACATATGGTATAAATATATTATTTCTGAAAAATGTTAACCGAACTTTTGTTCATGGAAAATTAGAAAGGCGAATCTTAAGTATTGAGGACACACATTTTAGTCAACGACTTTGGTTTCAAAACACGAGTATACTCGTGGCCGGTCAACAATGTTGTAAAGCCCATTCTATATAACATTCTTTTCACAACATTAAAAAAATACTGTAAATCTTCATATAAATGTTGAAAAATTTATTGATTAATTAGCTGCTTCAAATAATTAAACAAATTGTCAAGACAAAAATATATATTGTACATTTTGAAAATTAAAGCATACAAAGCTTGTTTATTAGCAACTCTTTAATGGGTATAATCGGTATATGCAAATAAAAATGAAAAGTACTGAGTACATTCAAGCATATCAACATTTAAGGGGATTACTGCAACTGTTTAGTATTTGCTAACAGTTAATATAATTTAAATGTTAAGGAAATGTATCAAACTTTCTCACAATGTATTATTGACACTGGTTAAATATTTTAAAAACTCCACTTCCTTGGGAATAAAAGTATTCACATAAATGATATGGAAATATTGATATTGATTTTCATGTATAATATATATTCCCATTTTTATGTATTTAAACAAGGTGGCGACAGATCAAGGAAAAACACAGTGAAAAAAAGAGGTGAACACCAGTATTTTCTTATGGAGACATTTGTATTGTTTATTTGAATAATAAAGGACCACGGTCCTATGTCTTTGGCCCATGAAATAAGACTGAAATTCGATTCTGTTATACTGACTTAATTATTCCACTTTTTAATACTATTAGAAGGTTTATCCTGTACGATTTCATCAATAGTTTTTGCATTTTGTTTGGATTTTTATGACTTACACAAGCTCAAAGTTCGTATTATTCGTAGTTTTTGATTAAAAATACTCAATTTCTCCTAATTTTAGCTGAATTATTGATATGAGCGCAATCTCGCAACACTTTCTTCTTTACATATATTATAAAATACATGAAATGTACAATATATGTAAAATTAAAAGTGTTGCAAAGCTGCGATAATAGTAAAATATTAAAAATAGAGAGTTAAGTAACAGCAATCCCTCACGTCACTAAAAGAATTTAGGATGCAGCAACGTGTTTAAATGTGATAAAATGAACGTAACTATTGCAGCGTGATATATTTTTTTTTATTATTATTTATTTGATACCACTATTTTCAAACTATAAATATCATGCTAGATTTCTTTAAAATTTGCAATAGAAGAAAATTGCGAATATTTTATTTTAAAAATTGTGGTGGGGATTATTAAAAAATATATAGGACGCTGCGACTCTTGCTATTGCTAATGTAAAGTGGAGGAATGCAGTTATTAACAATAGTTACGTTCATTTTAGCACGTTTAAACACGTTGCTGCATCTTAAACTCTCTTACTGACGTGAAGGAATGCAGCTACTTAACTCTCTATTTTTAATATTTTACTATTATCGCAGCTTTGCAATACTTTTATTTTTACATATATTGTACATTTTGATGTATTTTATGATATATGTAAAGAAGAAAATCTTGCACGATTGCGCATATATAAATAATTGAGGTAAAATTAGGAGAAATTGCGTATTTTTCATCAAAAACTACGAATAATACGAATATTTGAGCTTGTGTAAGTCCTATAAATCCGAACAAAATGCAGAAACTTTTGTTGGAATTGTACACGATAAACCTTCTAATATTAAAAAGTGAAATAATTAAGTCAGTATAACAAAATCGAATTTTAGTCTTATTTCATGGGACAAAAGCACGGCTCATGGACCCTTATCCTTTGTAATTTTTCCTATAAGAAAGTACTGGTACATCCTCTTTCTTTTTTTTACTGTGTTGATTGGTAGCCACCCTGTTAAATGAAATGAAATTTTTCTTTTGTTTGTGAAGTCAAATTCGTTGTATATATATAAAAAAATAAAACTCGGCACTTAATATATTTTCTTTTTATGTGGAGGCTTTCTACATTATCCTGTCATTAAATCATTTCTTTTTTGATTCAGTGAACTTTCGTGTTCCCATAGTAGTAAATATTTCTTAAAAGGGAAGTACAGGATTAGCTTCTCGTCAATGAAATATTAAACATAAATGATGATGAATGTATCAATGGCTAGAGATAGAATGGAATGTTGGGATAAAAGTTTATATCACACTTTTGGAAGAATAAATATATTTTTTTCTTTATCAATTTACTGCTTATAGCGTTATGGTTTCATTAGAACAGCTTTTAAGGTAATTTCTACGTAATTTTCTGTTCATGATTTAGCTAATAACGAATATACTTATAATACAGGGTTCGTACGCTTTTACCACAATTTTTTAATAGAATGTTTCAGCTCAATTAAGTGCAGAAAATTCTTACAAATCCGGCAATTACACGGGGCGTTTGCTGTTTGTGATATTTAAATATTAAACAAAATTTTGTATTAAATAATTGTGGTAAAAGCGTACGAACGCTGTAATATTTAATACGTGTGTTAAAGCATATAAATATTTTAACTCATGCACATATACTCTGACAATATTTAAGTAAAGTATTTTATTAAGTATATTATTTAAATAAGTTGTTATGATATATCAGATTTTCTATATAAATTTATTGAGCTTATTTCAAAACTCTATTTATAATTAATAAACTTTGTTTCAAAGATACAAAATACTCTCTGAAACATGTTTAAAAAGGAAATGTTTAATCAATCCAGCAGTTTCAACTGCTATTTTCAAATCAGATATACACAATTTCTGATATAAATAAACAAAACTACATCTTTAAAAATAATTTTATTCATATAAATAAAGGATAAGAGAAAATATTATATAGACGTTAATTCAAGATAAAAATTATATTTATTTCGTTATTTCTAAAAAGGAATATTTAAAAGGCTTAAATGTTCTGAAGTGTTCTATAATATTTTACATAGTCTATTTAAAAATTTTCATGTTAACCATTATACCGTAATAGAACTTATAAATGTTTATGAGAAAATTATGTAGAATATGGTAGAATAAATTTAGAAATATGCTGTATAAAATAAACTGTACAATTTATGAATATAGATTTTAATGTTAATTGCAACCAAGTAAATATGATTTGTTACAGTTTTCTAAATTATGTCCTTTTGTATAAATGAGGAAAAATATTGTTCACGAATAGCTCTGTTTGAAGAATAAATAAATGTGTTCAATAATTTTGTTACTATGAAAATACAGTGGTATTCTCTTTAATAAAAAGCTATGCGTTGCTGACGACTGGGCTTATCGTTAATCGTTGCCACAGATTAATCTCGGGTAATGAAACATTTGAAGTTACTGAAAAAATTCATAGTTCGAAAAGTATTTGTCAGAAAATTTATAGAAAAACTGCGTAAGAAAGGTAAAAATTTGTATTTTTCTTGATATAAATTTCAAATCTAATGATTTTGCCGTTTTTCAAATATTGAATTAAAAAAATTATCAAATTTTACAATGGAGTACCATAGCGAAACCTTCATGCATAAAAGGATAATGAAAACAGCAATGTGTTCTGACGTATGTATACTGACTATAGCGCGAGTCACAAATGATAGTAGCCTTATTATTCTGTTAAAATATAAAAGCGAATTATCATGTCGCGAGTGCATGATTTTTATTTATTTGTCGACGAGTAGCATATTTGTGTCCGCCTCAGTGAGGCATATTGTGATGAGTTGACATGTTTCAACTCCTCCCTTATTTGTGGAAAAAGGATAATCTCTCTGGAATGAAAATAATCTGACAGATTGATCTCTATTGACGAAAATTCTATCAATAGTGTGAATTTCATTTTCACTTTGAGATAAGCCAAGCTGCAATACATGCTTTGTATTGAATGATATGTTATCTGAATGGGTGGATAAGAAATGTGAATGGCATTTTTTTGGATACAATGGATCTAGCCCATATGAGTTGGAAATTCTAACTGGATAAGTATGGGATTAAGATAGCTGTCACTCATAGGAAGGCCAGAGGGCGTTTCTTTCCTTATGGAGAAAAACATACCAGTTTTGCCGGAGATGAAGGAATGCGAGGAGAGATACGAAAGACGGCAGTTGAAGGTGGAAGGAGTTGAATGTTGAATCAGTTGGATTTGGAATACTCGAGAGTGAGGTTCCACTTTGAGCGGACGTCAGAATCGGAATTTGGCTGACCATGTAAATTTACGGCATGGATGCTTATCATAATTTTTCATTTTTACTTTTGTTTTCTTTTTTTAATGTGTTAATTTAAAATAAAAAAATTTTCGTTTAAAACGATAAATGGAATTTATTAATTATAGATACAACGTCTCACGCTACCACAGCAATAGTATATATAATTAATTGGTGGCAGCAAATGGGATATGTCATCTAAAGTAAATTAGATTACGGATCTATGTGAACCTGATTAGACAGATGAAGAGCCAGTGGAAAACGGATAAGCAGAATTGTGTAGTTTTGAAGTATAATTGGAGTCGTGTTTGTTCTCGGGAGTTCTAGCAAGTAGAGAAATGGTAAAGGAACTTTATCGACTAAAGCTGGGAGGTGTATGAACAGTCAACTATAGACTTGGTGCTATTTGCGTGTGCTTCAAAATATATCAGTGGAATGAAGATAGGCGGTGTACCATCTGAGTTTCCTACATATGGATCTAAGTTGAAATTAGTGCCTCATCAGTGAAATTAATATCTTCAAATCTTCAAACATCTGTGTGTGTCATCTTTAAAAGTGCTTGGAAGCCTGGTATCAGTGTGGAGGAAATATCTGCATCTGAAGGTAAACTCTTTTATGAAATCTTCTATAGAGGTCTGTTTTAAATTGAATTTTGTGTATAAATTTTAATTTTGGGGAACAAAACTCTATGTGAAATTTAAGAATTCTAGGGAAGCTATTAATTTGGTATTTAAATTTTAGTTAGAATTTTTATGTTTGTTGATTTTCTGGTATCTGTTTGGTATAATATTGGGTTAAGAAAATTATATACTTATGTATATGTTAAAATATACTTGGGGTATAGTAAATTGTTATTGATTAATTGAGATTATTAATCAGGGTATTTTAATCATAATTTTGTATAAAACTTTTGAAAATAAGAGTTTTGTTTATATACATTTTATTTCTTACAGTAATAAAGTTATAGCTTAATTTTATGGGTATACTGTGGATGATTATGATTAATGTTTCAAAATAAATTGATGTTATACTGTACTGTTGGGTATAAAATTTATTTTGGGGGATATACTCAGTTTGAAAAACGTCACTGTTGCATGAGAATTTGCTATATTAAAATTGTGTCGTTTTTGAATACATTATTATACGTATAGTGAAGAAAATTCTATTTCTGTATTTATTGTATTATTGTAAATTGAATATATCTGATATTTTGAAATTTATTATATTTTGGGGGAAAATATGGCAGAATATTTAGGAAAATATAATAAAAGTGTCTTGCTGTTATTAGCTGAGGAATTTGAGACCAGTGTGTCAAAAACGTGTAAAAATAAAGCTATAATTCAGGCTATCGTAGATGCAGAGGATTATGATGAAAGTTTCGCTAAAATTCGATTGCAATATTTTCTTGAACAGGAGGCGGAGCGGAAAGAGCAGGAAAAACAAATCGAAAAAGATCGTAAAGAAAGAGAGAGGCAAATTGAATTAGATAGGATTGCGCAAGAGGAAAAAGATAAGCTTAGGAAATTTGAGTTAGATAAACTTGAAAAACAACTTGAGGTAGATAAACTTGAAAAACAACTTGAGGCAGATAAACTTGAAAAACAACTTGAGGCAGATAAACTCGAAAAACAGCAACAACTTGAATTACAAAAACTTTAAAAAGAACAGCAATTTGAATTAGAAAAATTGCGTATTCAAAATTCTCCGGATGTTGTTAGTGTTTCATCTAATGAATCAAATGTAGATTTTCATAGAACTCCTAAGGTAAATTTAAAGGATTTAGTTCCGCGCTTTGATTCTAAATTAATTGATATAACTCTTTTCTTTATGATTTTTGAAAGGCAAGCCGAGAAAGCTAAAATTTCTCAGGAAGATTTGGTCAGTCAATTAATTCCTTTGTTACCTTCTGATATTGCCGAAATTATTGTAAAACAACCAGCAGATAAATGTGATGATTTTCAACATGTAAAGAAAGTTTTGTTAGATAGGTTTAGGCTAAGTACAGGCGCCTTAAAACAGAAATTTGAAACTCATCAAAGAAAATCTGGTGAATTATGGGTGGATCTGATTTATGAGTTAAGGGGTTATCTAGATAATTGGTTAGAGTCGTTAGAAGTGAGGGATTTTGATTCACTAAAAGAACTAATGCTAACGGAACAATTAAAAAAACGTGTCCCTTTTGAGATAAAAGAAAAATTTATGGATGATTGGGAGGAAATGAAGATTGCTTCTAAACTCGCGGAAAAATCGGATAAATTTGAGAGTATAAGAAGAGAATTTAATAGGTCGGATAGAAAACCGTGGGAAAATAAATCTTTTCAGGATAAGCAAAAAGACAGCTTTAATTCTAAAAGTAGAAAGGAAATTAAACCAAAATCGGAATTTGAGAATACGAAAGAGTGTGTGAAATTTGATCAATTTAAGAAGGACAATGCTTTCGAAAAGCAAAGACAAGTCCAATGTTATAATTGTTTGGCAGTGGGGCACATCAGACCAAATTGTCCTGAATTGTTAAAAAGTAAATCTAATTATGAGGATAAAAGCATAGCTTGGATTGTTACTAGTGATGGGAAAAGTGTAAATAATAAGGAAGGTGTGGAAACCGAATTACCTATGGTTGATTTATGCGTGAATGGTAAGAAAGTAAAAGCGATTAAGGACACAGGTGCGCAAATTGCGGTTTTTGATGCTAATGACATTCCGTGGAGTGCTAAGAAAGTGGGAAATGTCTTTCTTATACCGGACCTCGGAAATAGACAAAAAGCGGATTTGGTGTCAGTGCCGGTTGCTTTGATGGAAGGTGAAAAAGAGTGTGTTGAAAAAAATGTGGTGGTTGCAGTTGTGAGAAAACTAAATTCTCCGCCCCTTATAACACCAGCTGTTTATGACTTATTAAAGTTAGGAAATATGGAAAAGCAAAATTCGGTGTATAAACAAGTGGGGAATCAAAGAGAATTAAATGGGCAGGGAACCCTCAGATTATCTAGCGATCATGAGCAAAGGGTTGTTAGAAAAATGGTTGTGAATGAAATCTGTGAAAGGGATAATAAGTCTGTTAATGAGATAGAGGTAAATTCACTGGAAGACGTGACTGATAGGTATTTGGAAAAAGGGTCTAAATTGATCGATACAAAAGAGGGTGCGTCTAAAAAGGATGGTGATAAAAGGTCAGGTATTGGAGGTCAATTTCGGGAAAAGAATTCTGAGCATGATGTAAATATACCCAGGTATTTTGTCGGTAGTATGGGATTTATACATGTTAGAAATAGAATTAGAAAGAAATTGAGTTCATCTATGACTGTGGCCAGTAAATTTAACTCTAGGATGAAGGAAAATAATAGAGTAAATTGGGGGGGCTAAATGCCAAGAAGATGTGAATAAGAAATCAAAGTTAAAAAGAATGGAGCATTCTTCTTTTAAAACGGATCACAAAGAAAGATTTATTGAAATCAAACAAGATTTTGAAAGGAAAAATCATGATTATGAAGTTGTGAGGCGAAAATTATTGTCGAAAAGATTTTCTGATAGAAGTAATATAGATATTGGTTTTCGGGAGAATTCTCTAAATTAAGTTTATTCTAAATTTGGGAGTGCTCATTTTTGTAATATCTGTATTGTGTTTATTTATCATTTAATGCTTAATATTATTTTCGTAATAGTAAAACTTCATTAATTTAATAATTGCATAATTTAGTATGCTTTCTTTTTGTTTGTAGAAGTGTCTACATTTAGGCTTTTAAGCATGTTTTTAAAAGAATCGGTTTAGGCATTGTGTTGTATATAGATTTTTTTCTTTTTTTTATTATTACTTTTTTTTGTTAGAATCATGTAAAGTGTAATCTGTATTTGGTATTATATGTATGTGAAGTATTTCAAAATTGTTTCTTAGGGCATCAATTGTATATATTATTCCTGGAATTATACTTTGGTATTGTAGGTATGAGATTATAGTAAATCTTATTGACAGTGTGGTCTATCAAATACTGAGTATGGGAATGTGTTTGTATTCTATAGGGATTTTTCATGTGTTATTCAAAATTCCTTTGTGCTTTGATGACCTCTTTAGAAATTGATTGAAGGAGCTTATTCTATTAATATATATGCCAAATTTCTTCTAGAAATTTTTTCTTAGGGGGAGGTGTTGTGATGAGTTGACATGTTTCAACTCCTCCCTTATTTGTGGAAAAAGGATAATCTCTCTGGAATGAAAATAATCTGACAGATTGATCTCTATTGACGAAAATTCTATCAATAGTGTGAATTTCATTTTCACTTTGAGATAAGCCAAGCTGCAATACATGCTTTGTATTGAATGATATGTTATCTGAATGGGTGGATAAGAAATGTGAATGGCATTTTTTTGGATACAATGGATCTAGCCCATATGAGTTGGAAATTCTAACTGGATAAGTATGGGATTAAGATAGCTGTCACTCATAGGAAGGCCAGAGGGCGTTTCTTTCCTTATGGAGAAAAACATACCAGTTTTGCCGGAGATGAAGGAATGCGAGGAGAGATACGAAAGACGGCAGTTGAAGGTGGAAGGAGTTGAATGTTGAATCAGTTGGATTTGGAATACTCGAGAGTGAGGTTCCACTTTGAGCGGACGTCAGAATCGGAATTTGGCTGACCATGTAAATTTACGGCATGGATGCTTATCATAATTTTTCATTTTTACTTTTGTTTTCTTTTTTTAATGTGTTAATTTAAAATAAAAAATTTTTCGTTTAAAACGATAAATGGAATTTATTAATTATATATACAACGTCTCACGCTACCACAATATCAATTTCATTATATTTGAAGTATTGTAAATTGTAACTTCATTCAAATCCAATTTGAATCCAACGGAAATGATTTTTCTACATAGACACCATAATGTAAACCCCATAGACACTATAATTTAACGCAATTATTCGTTTTTTTAATGCTGACCTATTCCATAATAAAGTCTACAGAGAATTGGCCTAATTTGTCCTTAACAGCCCAAATATTGTCTGACACATTAAAAATTCAATAACGCAATAGAGTTCGTATCGTTTTCAGAAATGCAGAAGAACATTCCAACTAAAGATCCACCCAAAGGGTTTTAAAATACAAGGTCAAACTCAAAGTCAATATTTCACATGATTAAAGGTGCGTTAAGAAAAATTGACCAGCGTAGCGGACGTAGCTTGCTAGTCAGTAACATTTGTTATAAAATTGTGCTTTCATATTTCCTAATTACAAATGCATTTTTAAAGAGACAAATAATCTGATATCACATTATACTACACAGAGGTTCATCTCGTCTAAGAATGAATGAGAAAGAATGATTAAAAAACCCATAATATTCAAAAAACAATATAGCAAAATTCACTACATAAGGATAAAACTTAAAAACTTTAACCTATAGCCGAAAAGAAGTTAACCTGTATTACAATGTTATTTATCAACTTAAATTTTAAAAATGGCATTTTCTTATCGCCAGTTGCGAAATAAAAACCACTTCTATTTACGCTGGAGTTTCAAGTTAGAATGATGAAAATGAAATGCATATTTTGCGCGCTTTAATATATGATACATATGTACGAGAAAAATTAAAAACTTATCTATATTTTCTGTTATGTTTCAGCATTTGTATGTAAATTAATTTCATGAAAATCGATTGAAAGAAAATTCATTATTAAAAGTAATATACTACTTATATATTATTATTTTAACAAATGTATACGTTCTAAACATCTTTCATTTCATCAAACTGAATAAAAATATACCATCTACAACAATAAAGATAGACATTTGTATGGCCATAATTTTACGAAGAGACTGCCGCACGCAGAGCTACAAGATATAGCAGGAAGTTACCTGTGTGTCTGGAATTATGCGCCTCGACGCCTTTTTTTTTAGTGTCTTGATTTTTTTTTATATTTGTTATGCGATTTTTATCCCTTTTTTCGCGTTTTGTAGCAATTTTTCCACATTAGTGAAAAAATTGCAATATTTTAACCCAATAAAGTTTGGCTCTCTGCGATTTTTTTATTTTTTTCCGAACTTTGTATGAGATTTTTACCATTTTTTCGTGTTTCGTGGCGACGTTTTGATTTTTTTTTTCTAACTGAAAGAAATCTCTCCTATAAGTTTTGCTATCAGCGTCACTAAATTAATTTTGAAAAATTATCAAATCGGTTCTTACAGCAACGTGAACGACGATACTGAAAATTGGAATTTAATCTGGGTCGCTGGCCAGATGCCTTTGATATAAGACGCTTTTTCAAGATAAAATTTAATGATTTGTCTACGCTGCCCAAGGCAGTGGGGCGGCTATTTCTTGGTAACTTTGGAAATATTTTCGCCCATTGTTAAAAAATCACAACAGTTCAAGATTCGTTGGATTAGGGACCAGAACGGACTTAAACCGCACAGATGTACACTGCCAAAGGCAATGGAGTCCCGTACAACATGTTCGTTTGTGAAAAAACGACCAACGAAGCTGTGCTTGTGTTAAATATTATAAATACCGAGCAAGCTTCATTGTATTGTCCATTGTTACATTGCAATTAAAATAGAAACATCCAACTCATATAGAAATTATACAATGAAAATGTATCGTGTCTCATTTCTGTCTTTATGCTTTTCTCCTGAAATCATTTCATCTCCCACGTATTAAGATAAAATGTGAAATAACATTAAATATAGAAAATTTACGTAAAAAATATAACCAAAAATCAAAGATTGTTAAAACTTTTAAATTTCAACCTCTACTAGAAAAAAAATATTATTTGGATCTGCGCGATATTTCCCTCTGAAAAATAATGGTTGATTCTTACAGATTTCACAATACGCGGGGTTTCTGTATTTTAAACATATTTGATACCACTTTTTCCAAAAAATAATATCCGTAGTTGATTTCTATTGCACATACTAAAATAATGTACCTCGAAGATTATTATTTAATAGAAATATCGTATTAAATATATAAACAACATAGGGCGCTGTGATCACTGCTATACAAAACCAAAATATGTGATAAAATTACTGTGTAATGAACCCTTTTGTTGGAAAAAGTCTTCATTTTAAAATTTAAGTTATTTTATTGTGTTACGAAAACATTAATACAATTACGTAAATAATAGACAATATATAATAATATGTAAGTAAGCTGTGAATAAATGTATTTTGTTTCGTACTATAAAACTATTTCTCATGAAACTAGTCGTTGGTGGCCACCATAATACTTACCCATCATGGATATGCATAATATAGAATATGCATATGCTTATAAAATGCATTGCTCGAATAAAATCGTGGCTTGATGACGTCATAAACTTTAAATGCTCTATTACTGAATTGCGTAAAAGAAACATCCATATAACTCCAAAAACTATAATCCTATTAACTAACGGTTTATTGCGTCGGATTAAGCGTCTCATTTCCAATTAAAATATATCTTTGAATTGACATTTGGATGAAATACAGGGTCATGAAAAATAGGATTATAGGAATCTCGGCAACTAATTATCCGATCGACTTCATTCTTTATGCAAAATTTGTTTTTTTATTGTCTTTTATATTCCTTCCTTAAAATAAACAATTTCGAAAATTTTTATATACGTTTTAGCAGAACGAAAATTTCGGGAGTCCAGTCATGCGAAAAAACGCTCAAGCTAATGTTAAGTCTATTTCTAGGAAGATTTCTCGCTCGCATTTTATTTATTTTTTCTTTTTTTTTTTTTTTTTTTCTTTTTTTTTTTTTTGCATAGGATAGCTGAGATGAATCTCCTCCAACGTTGTTAGTTTTTACTTTTTTGGAGTTTGGTTCCAATTATTTTATATAAGGGTACTTTCCCTTTTAGAACCGGTTCCAAAATTGAAAATGTCCGCTTATAAAACAAATGCAACAAAAATCGAAAAAGTAAAAAGTAACAACGTTGGATATTGATCTCATATTTACCTATTTTATGCTAAATTACTACCATTATCACCAATTCCTTATTCCCTAATAATATCTATCGTTAATTCTATTAAATCCCCTTAAGTTATTTATTATCTTGCCCGATTTACTTAAATATAAAGCTTTTAGTTATTCCTAAATTATATCATGGTTTCTGATCATTTCTGTGAATTCGAATGTTTTTTTTTTCGAGAGCCATTTCTTTTTCTTTCTGAGATTTTTTCGCGCCTTGGGTTATTTTTTACTATAAAATGCATCCGTTTGAGATTTTCAGGACTGTTTTCTCTATCATTCCCATTGGTCGTGACATAGACTGTACGCATATCCCTTAGGGGCTGTTCAGAACAGAAGATCAGGCGGCGCGCGGGCGATGGAGATTAAAATATCGAGTGAGTCTATACTGTGAATGAAATTGAAAGGCCTGCGTTCGTTATCATTGATTTGGACATCCAAATCAATGATAATGAACACGGTCCTTCATTTGACTAATTAGCGTATTTTAATGATATTTTGTTAAATTAAGAAGCGAACTTGGTGGCCGAATGGTTAGAGCACTGCTCTTGATTCTGGAGGTTGCGGGTTCGATCCCCCGAAATTTCTGTTTGATTTTTCTGTTTTTTTTTTTTTTTTCGTTTAAAAATGTTTAATCGGTTCCTTTGTATTTTTCATGATTAATGGAATATATTTTATAAAAGCAAAATTTGATATTATTAACAATTACTTATTTAATTAAATACGACAAATTCAGCTATTTTACGATTAAAATTTTACATTACAGTGTCTTTTAATATTTAAACATTATTATTTTTTTTTCTTTTTAGCAAATGTAAAATAAGAAATGAAAATATAGTCAATTTGCACGAATTTCTCCATGTTTTTATAATGAGTACTTCAACAGTGAATTTTTAGTACGAATAGAATGCAAAGCATATTTTACAATGTAAAAAATATTATAAAAATAAAATGTAAAATATATACATTATTTAAACTAGAAATATCAGTACCTATTTTTGTAAAGAGGTAAAATACATGTGGTTTACCGTCTAGTTTCGTAATGAATATAAATAAAATATAGTTAGAATGTTTATAAATTTTCTACTGAATGTACAAGTATTTTAGCATTTGTTTCTCGTGTTTTATGATGTTTATTGCAATATAATAAATAATGCAATTTACATCGAAAAATGACTTTAAAAAAAATAAATTTTTAGAAATTAATAATTTTGTTTCAACAAGGTTGTTATCGAAAAATATATTTTAATAAAATGTTTAAAAGCTTTTTTATCAAATTTTAACAAAAATTTTATTTTACTATTATAAATAAAGAAATAAATCTTTTAACATATGTTAAAAGATTTATCGTAAATCAAGGTCGTGATACCAACATATGTTGGTATCACGACCTTGATTTATTAACATTCTATTTATCCCAAAAAATATAAAGCAACTGATAAATAATTTTTAAATTAATAAAAATAGGGGAAGAAAATCGGAAATAAACGGCGAGCATTCACTTTGTATCCATACTTTTCAGGTTCATCTGTGTAGGACAACCCAAACGTCAGTAAAGTACATAACAATTTTTGGTACTTTTCGGTTAGCCGGGCGCCAGTGAAAAAAAAAATATAAATATATATCTACATATATGTTTGTGTATATATGTATGTATATATATATATATATACGTGTATGTGTATATATTTATATTTGTTTCACTGGTGCCCGGTTAACCAAAAAGTACCCTTTTTTTTTTTTAGAGTTTACATTAATTTTATTGAAACCACCAATACCGTGTTTCAGGAATTCGGTGATCCGAACGTCCTCTCCCTTGTTAGTTAAAGGTGCACTGGTTATAGAAAATTAAACTTTATAATATTATATGCATTGTTTTGTACAATATATATATTTATGTAACTGCTATCAACTAAACTAATATATCAGTTTTAGTAGGTGCTGTAGTTTTAGAGACATATAAGTTGACAGCAGTTATGTAACTATATGATGTATATATATATATATATATATATATATATATATATATATATACACATCATACTTTCGTATTCTATTATTTTTATGTTGGATCAAAGGCTTAAAAAATCAGTTTAGAATGTTAAAAATTTTAAATTTTTCAGATATCCGATCATGTTGCTACAGCTGTATCAATCAACCTACCAAACCAAGTAAGACACAAAAAAGCCCAATCACGTGATCAAATCGCCCACAGAATTTTTGTGAGTCACCCGCGCGCAGCGCGCGCTAAAAATTTGCAGGTTATGAACGCGGATCGGGCTATCTGATCACGTGATGCTTTTCATGAATGTTTCGGGAGTTTATTATGATAAAATAAAAATAGATATTCCTATTATAAGATCCATTTTTTTTTGGAGGATAAAGATGTGTAGTCGCTAGTTTCACCTAATCCGAGCCACAGAAGCTTAAAATAATTGAAATAATTAAATTATTTCAATATATTAAATTATTTAAATTTCCGATAAGACCTACTCCATAACCCTTCTCTCCATCGCGCGCGCGCCGCGCGATCTTCTTTCCTGAACACAACCTTATTCTCGCATTGGCTGAAACGCGCGCTACGTCATGATTTTGTATTTCTCCGCATGTCCACAAACACCATCTGCACGCGATCTTCAGACAGATTCTGGTCAAGTTTTCAAGTATTAAACAGTTCCTTGGCTGTGCGTTTTACTCATCACGTATACTAAATTATTTAACCCTAATAATTTGTTCGAGAGTTATGTTCGATGTATTTTAAGAGCATCTTGTAACATCTAATTGCTTTGCAGATGGCACTGACCATTTAAATCATGTGTGGACTGCTTCCATGACGTTTATTTAAATTATTTAAAAGCATGGAACTATGAGTCGGCTTGTTTTTTGCTTATCGGAGAAACACCTACTGTTTTATTCATCGCCTTGTTCAACCACTACACGACTGTAACCATATTATTATGCTTCGAATGAACGACTGTTTTCGCTAATATAATGCTGCTTCAATTACATAAAGTTTATCACCAATATCCTCTCCTTCATCGATTTCATTTATTATAATATGTATGTACATATACAAGGCGTCTAAAAATCTAGAAACGGCCGTATAACTAGAGAAATACACATCGGATTTAAAAACGGAAAATATATATTCATTATTTTGAAAAATCTATTTAGGGATATCAAAGTTGCCTCTCTAACTCTGCCCCTTTGAGGGGAAGGGGGGGGGCAACTTTGAAATCCTAAATTATAACACCTCTTTTTTAGTACAGATTCGGATTCTACGGGAAAAATACGTAACTTTTGTGTTTAACATTTTCTTCGGAAAATCGTAGATTGCGCTGTAATCGAGTAAAATGCAGTGAAAATCGTTTTCATTGAAAAATCTGGAAACGGTCGAATTACTCGAAAAATAATCATCGGAATTTAGATATATCAAATTTGCCCTAATCCTGCCTCCTGGAGGTAAAAGGGGGAAACTTTGAAATCTTAAATGATAGCCCCCCCCTTTTTTTTGCAGATTTCAACTGTACGGGAAAAATATGTAACTTTTGTATTTAACATTTGCTTCGGAAAATCGTAGATGGCGCTGTAATCCAGTAAAATGCAGTTTTTTAATTTAAGTGATTTTCACAGCATTTTACTCGATTACAGCACTATCTACGATTTTGCGAAGAAAATATTAAATACAAAAGTTACGTATTTTTACCGTACAATCTAAAAATATTGACCACATATTTTCCGTTTTTCAATCCGATGTGTATTTCTCGAGTTATTCGACCGTTTCCACACTTTTCAGACACTCTGTATATATTATTTCTATAAAGCATAAATAAATATATGCAAAAAGAAGTATTTGTCTAAATGAATAACATGTTTTCTATTCCACGATGAAACTTCGGTCAAATTTCGCCATTTCAAACCTTCCTGGTCCCTTAAACAATGCACAGTGGGGCAAAATCCCAAAAACCTGGCCAAAAGTCGAAAAATAAAGTTACTAATTCGGGAATTTTTATTATACAGTTGGATAGAATAATGTTTGGAGCGTCAGAATCTATATTTACAAATAGGTTTTCGCGTTTCCCTGACAACCTGCATTATTTCAAAAGTGATGCTTGGGCGAGTGTCATCTGAGGCACACAAAAAGCGTAAAACAACGCTTTCTTTAAACACGTGCTACATATTTCCATATAATCCGATTTTAATGATTTAAAATGGATTCACACGATAGTAATGTGTACATTATTTGGATGTGTTACAAAAATTGTTCTACGCATATAAAAAATAATAATTTCATGATTATTTTTGATAATTTTTTTTAATAAATATATGATTTTTGTGCTTTCAAACATCAAAAAGTATAAAAGTTCCACGGTGTTCCGCAACGAAATTTAAGGAGATAATAGCCTGAACTATTATATAATAAATTATAAAAAAAAACAGCTGCTAAAAACTGCCATTTTACGTTTCGTGCAGGTTTTTGCAACAGCAAGTAGAACTATCACTTTTTTAATCGCCTCAAAAAAAATGAAATTGTAAAAAAAGGAGTGTGTATTTCAGAAATTTAGTTTATCGTCTGCGATGTTGTTGTCGTATGTTAAAGCTGAGTGCCAGTAATTCTTTGAGCAAAGTTATTTTTTCTGAAAATGGCAGCATTTTTGATTTGTTGACGTGCATTATTCTATTCTAAAAAAGAATTTTGTAAACCAAGAGGGTTTAATTAAAGTGCGTGATACAATTATCTTTTTTCTTCAATACGTGTTCGAATTAGTTTGAGTTCGTATTTTATTTAATATAAAGATTTTTATTTAATTAATATTAATTAACTAAATATTATATTCTTGAATATGTTAAAATGATGAGTTCGATTGTATCAGATTTAATTTAGTTTACAAAATCTACTGACATGGCTATGGGCAGTGGTGATAAAATTGGTTTATCGCGGAAGGAAATTTTTCTCTTAGTGAGAAGTCACTTAAGTGATAGTATATCCGTGGTTTATGAAGATATCGAAAAATGTATGTCTGGTCGACTTGAATGTCATTTCACTCTGCCGAAAGACATCAAACCAGTTATTCGGAAGTTGAAGACCAGTTTTCGTACTAAATGGCAAGAGGTTAGAAGGGTTGAGGACTTATTTTTAAAAAAATTTGAGAATTGGCTAAGCATGTTTGTTTCTTCCGAAGAAACCCAGCAGTTTGTAGAAACGCAAAAAAAAACTAAATCAGGCCGACCTTCTTTAGATTTTAACGCTGCCAGCGAAAGAACAAAACGAAGAAAAACTGAAGACATGCGGTCAGAATCAAGTATGGAGGAGTTATGTTTTGCCACGCAAATGAGTCTTCGAGCTTCTGGACAATTAGATGCTGCAAGCATTGTCAAGGATGTAACCACGGGGAGCCCGTTAAAAGCTCAGAAATACAGGAGATCTACGTCATTCGTCCTAGAAAATACTCTTTCAGGTGATTATGCTCTTTCCCTTATGATTGAGCATAAAATATTGAGAAATCAGATTCAAGGGTTGAGAAGTATAAGTTTAGAAAATAATTGTAAAATGTATCCATCGTATAAAGTGGTGCAACAAGCTAAGCAAAAATGTTATCCCCATAAATCAGACATAACCATAACCGAAACTGCTGCCGAAGTGAAACTGCAATCTTTGCTAGATTATACTGCTGAGCGTATTTTATTAATGCAAACAGACGTTCTTAAGAATCTGACGTCCGAGAATGTTAGTAATTTGAATTTGATTTGCAAGTGGGGATGTGATGGCACATCTGGTCAAAGTACTTTTAAACAAAAGTTTAGCGATGATGATGGTAGCAAATCAGATGAAAATATCTTTTTCACCTCTCTTGTGCCACTACAACTCGTAAGTGTTGCGAATAATGCAGAAATTGTTGTCTGGAAAAATCCGAGACCTTCATCTCCTCGATTTTGTAGGCCCATCAGAATACAATTTTTGCACGAAAATAAGGAGGTTACTGTCAATGAAACTGATTATATTAAAGATCAGGTGATTAAACTTATTCCTTTTAAAACAATCATTGATAGAAAAGAAATAGTCGTTAATTACAAACTAGCATTAACGATGATTGATGGTAAAGTTTGTAATGCCATTACTGGTAATTTGTCAACTCAGCGTTGCTACCTATGTCAGGCAACTTCAAAACAGTTTAATAACCTGGATGACATTCTCAAATTGAAACTGAATGAAGATCATTTGCAATTCGGGATATCCACATTACATGCCTATATAAGATGTTTTGAATGTTGCTTGCATCTGCATACAAACTGGATGTAAAAAAATGGCAAGCGCGTACTCCAGATGAGAAGAAGAAAACTGAAATTGCAAAACAAAATATACAAAAAGGATTTCGCTTACAATTAGGACTTATCATCGATAAACCAAAGCCCGGATATGGAAGCACAAATGATGGCAATACAGCTCGTCGATTCTTTGAAAACGCAACTATTTCTGCTTCCATAACGGGCGTAGACGAAGATCTGATCAAACGATTCCACGGCATATTACAAGTAATTTCTTGTGGTCATGACATTCATTTGATCAATTTCGAGCACTATTGCTTACAAACAGCTCATAAATTCGGTGAACTATATCCCTGGTTCTATATGCCAAATTCAGTGCACAAACTACTTATTCATGGCAAAGAAATAATAGCTTCCTCATTATTACCAATTGGGCAAATGTCAGAAGACGCGCAAGAATCGTGCAACAAATTGATCAAAAGGTACCGAGAAGATTTCTCGCGAAAATCCAGTAGGACTAAAACAATGGAAGATGTATTTTTACGGCTTTTAATATCATCAGACCCCTTCATTTCAAGCTTACGTAAATTACCACAGAAGAAATTAAGATCATTGTCCCTAGAGGCACAACAACTTCTAATACCGCCAACACATTCTGTAAACTATTTCGACACCCCCCCCCCCTTCTGAAGAATCTACTTATACTACAGATGATTCAGATGATGAAGTTTAGAATATCCTTTCGTTTTATTTTAATAATATAACAATTAAATACTGTGATATTTTACTTTCCATAAATGTACTTAATTGTATTTCATAAACAAAAATTCATTGTTTAATTTTGATTAAAAATGTGTTAATTTCTTGAAAATTTTCTTGTAATGTTTAGTCTCAAAACGTTATTAAATCTAATTGTTTTTAACTTTTAATTTACTACATTAGATCCGCCATTTTTTTTTACTTTTGAATCGTAATTAGCAACCTCAAAAGCACCCGTATACAAGATTTCATAAAAATTGAAAAAATATCAAAACATTTAAATTTTTAGTCCGCCATATTGGGTCCGCCATTTTGTTTTTTGTAATTTTAATTTTGGAATCATAATTAGCATCCTGAAAAATACCTGTGCACAAAGTTTCGTGCAATTTGAATAACATTTTCATATTTTGGCCAGCTTTTCGGGGTTTTGCCCCACTGTGCAATGTGGCGAAAATTTATTACCTGAAATTTCGTTACGTAACATCCTACTCGAAAGTATTTTGTTTGAAATTATTTCATGCAGCAACCTTGCTGACTTGCTGTTCAGCGTGAATGTTTCAGGAAGAAATGGAAGCATCCAATTTAACGCTATGTTGTAGCTTAATAAGTACTTTAAACCACACTGAAGTTTTAAAAAGGAGCTGATTGCAAATGCGTTCATGTGAATAATACATGCTGCATCATTGTTTAACCATTTTCAAAATAAGTTGGTTGCATATTATAGATAAGATAAATTTGAGTTATGTCCCTTACGTTAATGTATACGCTGAATAGATTTAGTTAAAAATCACAATATATGTATGCTTGTATAAAATTGTTTGAATCGAAGTTTTTAATTTTATCAGTAATCATTAATCATTTATGTATTTTTAGGTTATATTTTATTTTTATAAAATGATATTTTGTTTATATATTTTCTAGGTAAGACAAATTTTAAATTCTTACATATTTTAATGCTAAGTTTTTTAGCGTTTTTTAATTAAACTCTTACTTCCATGAGCTTTAATTATATATTGAACAATTAATTAAAAAATTTGAAGAAACCTACATACAAGCAATGATTTCGATAGTAATAATTATAATAAAAATATGTGATTTGCAAATCAAATAATGACTAATGCAAAATTTATTTGAAAAATAATAACGAATTTAAAAGTCTACGAAAAAAGCTAGGGCTGAGTTTTTTGCCCACCATAAATAATGTGGCGAAAATTTATTACCTGGAATTTCGTTACGTAACTTCCTACTCGAAAATATTTTGTTTGAAATTATTTCATGCAGCAAATTTGCTGAGTTGCTTTCCCGCGTGAATGTTTCAGGAAGATATGGAAGTATCCAATTTAACGCTATGTTGTAGCTTAATAAGTACTTTAAACCACACTGCAGTTTTAAAAGGAAGCTGATTGTAAATGCGTTCATGTGTATAATACATGCTGCATCATTGTTTAACCGTTTTCAAAATAAGTTGGTTACATATTATAGATAAGAGAAATTTGATAAACAGAATTATGTCCCTTGGATTAATGTATACACTAAATAGATTTAGTTAAAAATCACAATATATGTATGCTTGTATAAAATTGTTTGAATCGAAGTTTTTTATTTTATCAGTAACTATTAATCATTTATGTATTTTTAGGACATATTTTATTTTTCTTAAATGATATTTCGTTTAGATATTTTCTAGGTAAAGCAAATTTTAAATTGTTACATATTTTAATGCTAAGTTTTTTTAGCATTTTTTTCATTAAACGCTTAATTTCATGAGCTTTAATTATATTGAACTATTAATTTAAAAAATTAAAGAAATCTGCATACAAGCAATGATTTTGACAGTATGAATCATAATAAAAATATGTGATTTGCAAATGGAATAGTGACTAATGCAAAATTTATTTGAAAAATAATAATTAATCTAAAATAATCTGAAAATGACTACGGCTGAATCTTCTATTTTACAGTTAGAATTTGCTTTTGTTTTTCAGTACAATAATTTCTTAAGTAAATAAATTTCAATATAAATGTATATGTTACGGTCAATATGAATATTCCGGTATATTCCGGTCATTATTAATAATAACCGTTTATTATTAATAATGACCGGATTAATCATATTGACCGTAACATATATATATATATAGATAGATAGATAGATAGATAGATAGATAGATAAATAATTTTTAGGTATTATCATTTTGAATTTGCTTACATGTAACATACTAGAACCATTTAATGAAACATAAACAATATTGATATATAACATTTTTAGTAAGATTCTAAATTTAAACAAAATTGCTTTTAAGAATTAAGTAAAATGTTATGACATAATAATGTGCATTTTTAAGGACTGACTATTACTTAAACCTCCTACTACCATGGGGTAACCTGTGACTCCAGAGCAGATTTACCGTAATTTATATTTACCGTATGACTTCAGATTTACAGTACAGTTGTAATAAATGCATGATATTTAAAATTCAGGAAAAAAAAACAATTTGTTTATTTTTTGCTTAACATTTGACACATATAGAGCAAATAAATAAGACGAGTAAATTTTATTTTTTATTTACATATTATACACTGGGTACCACTGGTATGATCTGTGACTCAAATACAAGATTTGTTAGATTCTCACATGCACAGAATTAAATCTCACTACAAAAACAATAATTGGAGTTTTAAAATACAGGGTGTTTAAAACATGTATACTCAATTTATCTACTAATGATAGGCAAGTTCTCCTAGGCAAGTTCTCCCAGGGTTTAACTAACTTAAAATGAAGACAGAAAGCCAACTAAGCTTTGAGAGAAGACAGTTTATCCAAAAATTTTACTTGAAATTTTAATACGTTGCTGAAGTGCAGATAAAGTTTACGAGAGAAATTAAAAACAGATGCCCTACGCGATTTACAATCCTTAGAATTATAGATAAACTTGAGGCAAATGAGACTGTTCATAATGTTCTCGAAAAACGTTTGGGAAGACCGCGGTCATCAACAAACACTGAAAATGAAGAGAGTTTGCCAAATCCTTTCATCAAATGCCTGGTAAGATAGTGCACTCAAAATCAAAAGTCAATCGTTTTTATATTCCTACATTAGAAAAGTTACATTCCAGATAGTTCCACGATGTTAACAAAGGTGAGCCAGACAATTACAATAAATTAAAGTGTATATGCATTTTGTAAACACCATGTATACGTAAAATACGCACAATAACCCAGAAGTACAAATTTTCATCAATTTTTAATATTTTTCAACTAGAGATTGCTGAAATATAAAGAAATTGAAAATGTAAAAGAATTTTAAGAGACATATTTAAAATTAATCTATTTTTATTTAATAATTAACTACTAATAATGCAATTATTAAAAAAATTATGAGTAAAAACAAGAATTATTTTGTTCAGCATTAGAACTAGTACAGTTCAATTCTTTCTCAAGATATTATTTTCATTTAGACTGAAATTGAATGTCTATTTCACGCCGTTTCAATTATGCGATGTATTTGTAAACAACTGTATATTTTCGGATTTTTTAGTAAGTTATGTTATTCTTCATTACAATTAATAAATTGCTATGTACTTTAATAGCTGGGATTCCAAATAATTCGTTTTTTTTAAATTCCAGTTTTTTCAAACAAAAATCTCCTTTTACGATTTTTCTTACAAATTTTGTAGAAATCTATGCCGAAGGTTATTTATATTACAAATGCTGTAGATCAATTCCATTAATATTATTTTTCGTATTTACTGGTATTAAAAAAAGGACCCTTTGGAAGCCTTGTAAAAGTTACAATGGCATTTTCCTTTTCTGTTTTGTGATAAGTAACGTTACTCTAGATTATCTAGTTGGAAATTGTACGTCAAACGTGACAAATGAAGTGCGTTCATGCTATAACTAATTTCAGTGAAATATATTATATCGTCTGTTATTAAGATATGATTAATTTCCGTAATAAAATAAGTACACTTTAATTTTGACATCATTTTATTTTTTGTTGACATTTGTTGAAAATGTCAATGAGAAACTTAAGCCTAGCTTTGACCAGATGACGACTATAGATGCTACGTATTTATATAATTCCGAACTCACCTAAATATAATTACACATTAATTTCCTTAGTTATAAAATGATTTTCTTTTCATCTTCAATATCAGCTGATATTAGTGAAATGCTTCTAAAACACATTTTAATTCGTTTTTAACACATTTTTCATGATATTGCATGACACATTCATCGTATTTACTATAATTTATTCTTGACATTGCAAAATTTCAAAATCCTACATCACTAAAAACATGGTAAAAGCTCCATAAGAAATAGTCCATCATCATTAAAAATGTTAAAAAGTTTCTAAAAAACTGTCACCATTAGACAAACGTTTTCGCCCATCCTCAGTTCTAATCCCCCCTTGCTATTTATTTGACGAATTCCCTCTAATCACATTCCTTTCCCTTATTTCTCCGTTATTCTTCTAACATCTTTTTCCTGCGACAGTCTATTATTGCGTGTACCATATCTTTGCAAACTTCTACTTATGATGTATTATGATAAAGCTATATAAATCAATCCATCAAAAGCAGAAGTTTGCAACGATATGGTACTCGCAATAATAGACAGTCGCTAGAAAAAAAAATGTTAGAAGAAGAAAGGGAAAAAAAGGGAATGAGATTCAAAGGAATTCGGGAATTCCCAGTCAAATAAATAGCGAAGGGAAGGATACCTAAAATTGCAACTGATGATACTCCGGCTGTTGCAAAAACGTTTTTGTAATGGTGACAGTATTTTAGAAACTTTTTAGCATTTTTAATGATGATGGACTGTTTTGTAAGAAACTTTTATCATGTTTTACGCAATATCTGATTGTAAAATTGATAATATGAAGAATAAAGTATTGAAATATGTATGAAATATGATATTGAAGACGTTTGAAATTGAATATCTATTTTTAATTTAAGACGAGTTTTTTTTCTACAAAATTTCGTAAGTTTCTTACTATTTTCGTTTTTTAGATATTTTTCTGTAGTATATACGATTTTAAAAGAAAATTGCATATATCCGAGGCTAATAACGCGGTGAAAATACGTTTGTGTAAATACAGTATTTGTCAGACAAATTCAGCATGAAAAGTTGATAAAATAGTAAAAACATTAAGTTTGTTCTTTCATTCAAACAGCAAAAAGTAACGGATAATCCCTTTAAAAATGTTTCACAAAATTGTACGTAGGCAAACAATGTAGATCAAAATTTATATTTCAAAAGCACAATGAATGCATAATTCATAATTTCGAATCAACATAAGTTCATTTAAATTTAAAAGCTTTCCCATTACATAAAATAACATCAAAAATAGTCTTGGTTATAATTTGTTTTAAGATCCGTGCAGTTAAAGTTAAGTGAATTTCATTGAAAAAACAATTTTTGTAAAATTACTCAATTGAAATATTTGCAATTTATTTCACACTTACATTCATTTTGAGTTTATTGTCACTTAAATGTATGCAAATGTCATTCTGAACTTCAAGATTAAGAACAAACAAGTATAAGAGCTTCTTTATTTAAATTTTAAATTGAATATTTTACTAATCTTTTTAACATTTTGAAACTTTTATTGCATTTAAGTCATTTTAGTGAAAGACTGTTTAAACGATTTACTAATTTTCGATAAAAGTTGAAGTTTCTTTGCGTAGGATGCACATTCTTTATTTCTTAAGAATATCAAAAGTCACAATAGGAATTTTTATTTGTAATTGAAATGTTTGAGAAATATGAGAGATATCAGAAAACTAATTAAATGTTTTTGGTAATCCTATTTTGCGTTTCTAGAAAACAAAAATGCAGTGCTTATAGAAACGAAGGGCTATACACTTCACACGTAATTTATTTAACAGAAAAAAGATTAAACTACAATAAAACTTTATAACGCATAATGAAGTGAAATTATATATTTTTTTTCATTTAACATTTTAAAGCTATATTAGATAGACAGTCAAATAAAATCAAATATTTGTATTGTAAATTAATTATTTTGTTCAATGCATTTTAATTTGTTTGCGTTAGACATTAATTAACCTTATTTTGGATCCTTGAATCTATTATAATAAAATATGTCTGCGTTTTTGCATCATAGAACTACACCTCCCTGAATACGAAATGTACAGCGATGAAACTACTGTTCAACCACACTTCTAAGAACCCCGGTTGGCAGAATGCCAAGCCGATTCCATTCACACTGTAGGGAGAATAGCCGCGGCAAAAGAAGCTGAAATCACCACTCTTTATCTTAGGCAGCGTACTTACGGCTTACGGACTTCCCCATTTTCGACATGGACGAGCCATTTTCGACATGGACGAGCCATTTTCGCCCATGTGCAGTTCGCTCCAAGTTTCTATCAAGCGTGGTGCAACAGTATCTTCAGGTACTCACAAGGATCTGAGTATACCATAATAACTCTTTAAATTTTGAATTTAAAATTAACATCAAAAACTTTTTTTAGTAATTTTTAATTACCTTTCTGTGATGATGGTATCAAACGTACTCCATCGTTATAAAAAACAGCAAAAAAAAAAAGAAAGAAAAAAAAGCTGGACAGGAATGTTTTACGCAGCGGCCACATTTAGCCATATTGCTATAAGAAATATATCTTCAGGAAGGATGTTTGAAGGGAATTATCCAATTCTAGTTCTCGTACAAGTAAAAACTTGAAAACCTTGTACATTCACACTGCCCAGACCACACTGGTATCAAACGAACTCGCTGTTGTAGTCCAACATCCTGTTGACTAATCAAATTTAATTACTCGTGTGTTGCATTTTCTTGTAAAGCCCTCAATCTAGAAATGGCGAAATTGACATGTAAGTTTCAGTTAATTTATATTATAAATATGATTTCTTGCTTATAATAAATAAATTATAAATGAATACTATAAATATTTCTGAAGTGTAGAATTAAATGAAATTACATAAAAATGGAAATATCACACGCAATACAAACACAACACATCCAGTTGCTAAGTCATCTAGTAACAAATATTACGTGTACAACGACATTTTATTTAAAACAGAACAAACATTTAAAACTTAAATCCACTAGCTAAAAATTTCCAGAATAGCAATTCACAATGCTTCCATAATACATAAATAAATTCAATTATGTATAAGTTAAAAATTTTCAAGAAATACTTAGATTGTGATCTTGAACAAGATATTAGGAAGATATTACCTTAGAAGTAGATATAAATTATACATTCTGAGATGATTTTCTGTAATTTCATCATCATCAAAATCCTACAGAATATTCATATTATTACAGAATAAATACAATATCCAGTTTATTATTATTTTTTAAGAAATCTGAATGTAAAAATAATTGAACAAAACAGATTATAAATAATCTATTGCAGAATTTAGCTTTAATAATGGCCAATGGATATCGCTATACACCACTGTTTTCTAATAGTGTCCTGGAGTTATAGAACATATTTCAGTATTATACGATTAAACAAGACGAAGATTACTATTTAGACATATTGGTACCAGCGGGTCACATTTAGACCACGGTTACACAAGCAACAATTTATTTGATTCTACATCACAAAAACGAATATAGTCTTTAGTCTTTTTGGTGAAAGGGGAGTCACATTTTATAATAAAGTTAATTTCCCAGTGCTACGGTATAGTCGTATAGAATAAAACGTGTTGTTTTGAAAAAAATTTCTAGTACTGTGTATGCCTTTTTTAATCAGCTTTTAATAAATCAGAGGAAATTGTTCGTTCGCTGTTTTTTCACAGCGTTCGTTCCTGCATTATTTAAATAAAAAGATTCAAACATTATTTGCCGTCTATTTTTATAAATTTATCTACTAATATACTAATTAATTTTTAAGCAGAGCTGAAATTACGCTGTAAATTAATGAAATATAAAGGATGTGAATTATATCACTTTACTAAACAGCGTACAGCCAGTAGAGTGATGACGTTCCATCTCGTGCTATGAGGTTATAGCCTTGCTGTATAAGAAAGAGAGACTGCAAGACTGGATGTCGCACAGTGGAGTATTTGATCCAAATACCTGGCCAAAAATGCAAAAATTAAAATTTCGTCAACAATTGTAAAAATCGTATTTCTTAATAGCTAACTAATTGATGCGTCGATCTATGTCTATTTTTGGAACCTGGGTTATATCTAGTGGCTCCTGGCCTCAGTTGAAGAGGAAGTTTTTTTGTGAGAAGACGTGTTTCTTGTTGATTTTAGGCATTGTTGTTATGTTTAAGTATAATTTTTTTGTGTCTCAATGAATTGTTGAATTGAAACTAAGCAGGGCTTGCGTGTTTAACAAAGGTCAGAGCTTAGTGATAAACTATGTGTAAATTTAAATAGTTTAGTTTTTAATGTAATAAAAAAATATTAAATGTGTAAAAGGGTCATTTTTAAAGCATTTTTCGCTCTAATTTAAACATATCGAAAGCTTTTTAAATATGTGCCGGGCTTTGCCGGAACATGTTTGAATTATAATCGTATTAGTTATAGTCTTGAGTGCCAATTTCTGCAAAAAAATCTTCCGCATATTGTTGCCATTTTTTATAATTTTTTTTGTCAGGTGAAACTACTTAAATCCCATTTTTTGCGGCAACCGAAATGAAAAGATAAAAACTTTATTTTTACTCTAGTATTGCAGGTTTTTAGCTTACAGTATATTGCCTGAGAGCTTTTGCCCTTACATATCCTGTATGTATGCTTGTACGTACCTATGTAAGTACGTACATACCTATGCAACTCGATACCTCTTGATAGAAATATCAGATCGGCTTCAAATTGTAAATACTTATTTATTGAAAAAAGTTTAGTTTCGTGGTCTCACAGGAAGAAAATAAGGAGAGAAAGACGGGAATTAAAGAACTCTGGAGAAGACTCAGAAATGATTAAAAGGTTGCAAGTAACATTGGAAGTACAAAAAAGTGGGCATCGCATTGACGAAAAAAATTTCCAAACATCTGCGGATGAAACAGCAAGACTGTATGTGAACTTTTGCATTGGTACTCCATGATTCCAACTATGCACATGGTTTAGATTCATGGTGGCACTGTAATTAATAAAGCAGTCGTACCCATTGGCCAACGGTCAGGAGAAGCTGCCGAGTCCAGAAACAAACACTTTAGACAGTACAGTACAAAGTACTCAAGAAAGTGCAATAGAAAAGTTCGCAATAGAGAAGTTTGCTATACAGACGTTCCAAATTGTCTTCTTTTAAGCAGTTATCCTTTTATAAACTGTTCTAGACAATGACCAAGGGAAAAGAGCAAGCCATACACTAGCGAGACCCTACAACTTCTTCTTCCAGCTAGGTCTGATGGTAGTCCTGATAAAAGCCACGAAGAGTGTGATGAAGAAGATGAAAAACAGAGTTCTGAAGAATCAGATTGAAACTGGTAATCTATTAAATACACTGAAAAACCAGCATTTTTATACTGTAGAGACTCCACTGTATTAAATGTATTATTAAATGTAAATAATATTTATTAAATGTAAATTAAATGTAGTAATTATTATTAAAGTAAAGTAAATGCAAATAATAAATTTTATAGATAGTACACTTAAATACACTTAATTAAACATTACTAGTAAATAACAAAAAATCTATCAACTATTACTTTTCTCTTATAAACTGTAAACATTTAAGGTTGCTAGTCACTCGACTTCCAAACTCCTTTTCGGTAATGTTAAGTCTATGGGCATGTGATGTATTCGTATTTTTAAAATATCTACTTAGTAAATTAATATTTTAACTTCTTTTTTCTTTGTGCTTTTCTTAAATGATGTCTGTTTTTTTTTTCTCGGTTGTCAAAATATTTATAAAATGTATACTTATTAATATGTGAAGTGTTAAAAGTTTACTTACACTTCGTCAGCTTTTAAGATATGAAATATTAAACTAAGCTATGGATTTGTATGTATACTACATAGTATGCTAAAAGTTAGTTCATTGAAATGCATAACAAAGTTAAACATTTCCATTCAGCCATTTCAGGGAATAAACGGAAGTGTGCTTGAGAACTTTTGTGCAACCCTGTATATGATCCATAGAATGTATCCACACCAAGTAATATTTAAAAAAAATCAATTTAAAAATGCGTATCACAACTACAAGCTCACTTAAAGCAATTATTGGTCATAGACTTCAATAGTTAAATTTATTCTTCAGCCAAATTCTTTTGTGTGTCCCTGTAAATGAACGATATATTCAATGCACACCATATTCTACAATAAGTGCCTTAATACACCTCAGTGATGTATATAAATTTCAGTGCGTTTAAAATAGTGTGATATCATTAAAATACAGAGCAAACGATTTTTCCTCATAGACATAATGTAAGGGAAATCTTTCGGGTGTCTCTGTAAATGAACCGTAAATGCTATAGACTCCATTTACAATACCAAACATGCCATATTGATACCCAATAACATCTCACAATTTCAAGGCAATCGGACTATATTTACATAGAAAAATATTTTTGGCCAGGATTTCGGGTCAAATACTCCACTGTGTGTCGTCCGGATGGCTTAAATGTTAAAGCACTTGGTGTGCTATACCAAAAGATTCGGAATCGATCCCCGGTCTATACAATTTTTCACTCTATTGGCTGTATGCTGTTTAATAAAGTGATAAATCACATGCTTTGTATTTTATTATCTACTAATATTTACAAACAATACTCTTTGTTGTTGATTTCATATAGTAACTTACTACAAAGATTATTGCTTAGAAATAGTGGTAGACAAAATAGTAAAAATAAGGTACCAGTGACAACAGTATACAATGAATTTAATTTATTGACATATTTAACAAATTCTCAGTGGACGTTTACAGGGAAAACTTGGAATGTTTGACATCATTTTGATTACTCGCAATTTGTGTTAGACATACAATAGCATCTCAGTTTGCCTGATACATATATGAGACGAAATATTTTATTTTTTATATTTTTAAATATTTTTTTCTAATCCAATTATGTTTGATATATTGAATAATGTCTAAAAAGATCAATCTATTGATTACAGAAATATGTTTATTATAACAATTTTGTTAAATTCAAATACAGTTTTAAAACTTTTGAGCAATGCTGAATTACATTAGATCAGAGATGGCGAACCTGTTTTACATGCGCGTAATCAAAATTATCAAACAGTAATCATGTCGATTTTTACATAGATTTTATATTTTACGTAAAACATATTGTAGAATAGGCTGCTTATACGAAACACCACTGAACAGCATCAGTCACTTTCATGCAATAATTATCGAAAGAGAAAAATCGAAATGTGATTTTTCTTCACATCGCAATCAGTTATTAATGGTATGAAATTTTGACTCCGAATAGTACAAAATTTAGATTAAGTAGCACGTACTGTAATAAAGTAATGTATGCAGGGTGTCCCAAAAGTTCTTCATACACTTTAAAATCCAATAAAAGATCAAGCAATTGGCGTACGAAAGTGCGGTTTGGAAGAAAATGCTAATTATGATGTGCACTTTTGTTTAAGCAAATTAAAAAAAATAGTTCTAAAATTTCACATGGATGGCGCTGTTTATGGAAATTTATCGAATAGTTAAAATGTCTTTATACAGAACAATGGCGAAAGACGAACAATGCGTATGCAGAGTTTTGTCCAAATTATGGTAATCCACATTCCAGAAGTTAAGAATACTATACTCGTATGCCCATCCTCACACGTTTAATCGAACTCAGAGGGGCGAGTGTTGTTAAGTTCTAGAAGAACGAAAGAACATTTTTTAATATTTTAATTCATCCTTACGTAACACAATTATTTGTGATTATCTGCACGTGTTAAACATGTTTTTAAATTATTATTATAAAAATTGAAAAATAAATTTTAGCAAATGAAACTTGAGCTGTGAAAAAACACTCATTTGAATCAATATTCATGTTTGTAATATAATTATTATTTAAAACAACAGAAATGTCACAAAACACATATGCATCATTTAATAAAACTTTACTTAAGGTGTTTTTCAAACATACATAACTGTATTTCACAATGATAAAAACCTAGCGCTTTCGAGCAACCTTAGCTCGTTATCAGGGTTATAAAACTAACACGAAGAAAGCGATGTTTTTACTAGTTTTAGACTATTTGTTTTGTGTATGTCTAGTAAAGTTTTATTAAATGATGCATATGTGTTTTGTGACATTTGTGTTGTTTTAAATAATAAATAAATTGTCTCTAAATAATGATTATCATTTTTTGTTTGCATGCCACATAAATTGTTTTACATGCCAGATCGGGCACGCGTGCTGTAGGTTTCCCACTATGTGAATGAAAGGAGCGATGCCCCATGTCACACACCTCACAAAGGTAGTTAATCAAACATCTCACAGCTGCTAATTTGAAAGAAGCGTATAAAGAAGGGTATAAAGAAGGGCAATATTTATATCGAATTCTAAACAAAAATCTCACCTTTCAAGTCATGAAATTTAATATACTTTATTGCAAACAAGCGGCCCAACCAGGTCTCCGGCGGGTAGGTAATGTGTCGACTACAATGTAGGGTAGTAATAGGTAGGAAATTAAAAAAAAAGTGTTCTAAATCGAATAAAAACGGGAGTGAGACAAAATTTCAGTACCTTCCAAATTTAAACTTTAAATAAAAGTACCGAGTGATCCAAAAGTCAGGACGAACTTTAAAAATGAATAATTCGAAAACGAATCAAGATACAAAGATACGGTTTGCACCAAACGGATGGAAAAGAAACCGGGTTTTGTGTGGCAACTGAAAAAATAGTTCTGTTGGCGACCAACAGATGGCGCTATAGTGTTTTATTGCACCAAAAGTTGATTTATAAATGAAAAATTTTGGACAACTTACAAGTCAGCTTAATTACAGTTAATTAATACTGCAGTAAATGTTCAATGTGCTGTCCATCATTCAGAAGTACAGCTGTGAGACGAGGCACCACACCGTTCACAGCAGTTAGTAGCATTTTTTGCGTTATGGCAGACACATTTTGGCGGATGGCATCTTTCAGTGCTGCTAGTGATGCCGGTTGGTCGCGGTACACTTTTGACTTCAATAATCCCCACAGCCAAAAGTCAGAGGGTGTCAGATCGGGAGATCTTGGAGGCCATGCGTGATTAAAGCACAGTGTGAAGCCAGTCGTGCTGCTCTTCCATCTTATTGAATACCAAATTCGCAAAATCTCGGCGAGAGTCGAAGTTTGAGGTGTCAGTTCTTGGTTAGGGTGCAACTTGTAGGGATACCATTGCAAAGTTATTCGCAGTGCTCTCCAGACACTTCCGTACGACACTCCTGTCTGCCTCGAAACTTCTCGAGCACTGCACTCCCCATGTTCAGCAACCGCCGACACGGATTGCACCGTCTGCTCCACTGTCGTGGAAACAGCAGCGGCTGTTGAGGGACGTCCACTTCTTTGACGTGACGCCAAATAACCTGTAGCTTCAAATTTCTTCATCATTTTTTTCAATGCAGAGTGCGTTATTGGTCCTTTTCTATCTCGCAT
Source organism: Maratus michaelseni (assembly GCA_963931845.1). Taxonomy (NCBI): domain Eukaryota; kingdom Metazoa; phylum Arthropoda; class Arachnida; order Araneae; family Salticidae; genus Maratus; species Maratus michaelseni. Next base: position 114,834,988 of record OZ007588.1, read on the forward strand.
ACCCTTCATGTAGCGATATGCTCGCAATGCCGCAATGGCACTTTCCGAATTCTTATAATACAGTTTAACTAAGAGGGCTTTCTCAACTATGGACAGCATTTCGATGCATACAAGCTTCGAATACCATTACCTGCTGCAGTTGCTCCTTTTTATATCGTTTGTTGCTTTGCATAATCCTACATCAGAAATCCGACAGCGCCATCTGTTGGTCGCCAACAGAACTATTTCTTATTTCGTTGCCACACAAAACCCGGTTTCTTTTCCATCCGTTTGGTGCAAACCGTATCTTTGTATCTTGATTCGTTTTCGAATTATTCATTTTTAAAGTTCGTCCTGACTTTTGGATCACCCGGTATGTAAAATTGTGATAAATATATATATTTTTAATATTTATGTACATATTGAAACGAATAAATTTATTTTAATATAGGAGAATTACCGGGATTCGCCGAGTTAATCTTTGCCTTCTGGGTAACATAAGTAAAAATTTAATATCCTAAAAATACGCCGATCACAGTAACGTATTCGAGTCCATAAACCGTCAAAATTACAATAAGAAAAAAAATTATGTTATTTTGACACCATCATACTAAATCCCCCACTTGTATAAATTATTTTTAAAAAAATTCCTTTAAAAAATGTCATACGTATATCTAATCAAAAATCTGCAATTATTGTCTGATTCGTCTAAACTTCCATAATCAGGTTCATATCCGATGGTTAACCCCCTTAGTCGGTGAATTTGTAAAATTGTTGTAATACGTGTTTAACTATTTTTTTTAGTGGATTTGTTATCCTGAATTTTATGCTCTTACCTAAACCTGCTGCTGAGATATGGCAAAATGACCTCAAACGTCTCTCCTTAGGGGGTGAAATTCTAAAATCTCTGAAATACGTGTTTAAACATCTTTTTAGTAGATTTTTTATCTTGAATTATCATGCTCTTTCTTAAAACCGCTGCTGAGAGATAGGGAAATGACCTAATAGCGTTCGACCTCCATTTAAACCTCTTCGAGGAGGAATTTTCAAAAATCGTTTCTTAAAAGTTGCCTAGGTAATAACAGCAATCTACTCTCCAAATTTCGTGATCCTGACTTCAGTCGTTTCAACTGAGCATTGATAAATCAATCCGTCAGGCGTTCTTTCTTTATATAACAGTATATACATACCTTCATTAAATTAATTTTTATGAGATGTGAGGATTAGCAAACGAAGAACACACTTTTCGAGGGACAAATTTCAAAATTCTACGATATTTTTACATTATCTCTGTAGAAGGCTGATAAAAACTAATAGAAAAAGGTTGTACTATGATTTTTTTTCGTTGTTTCAGTAAAATATATGTTTTAAATAAACAAATGGCAGTAGGACAAAACTCCAGTATGGAGAAGAATCACACATTTCTCCTACATACAACCATATAAAAAGTTTGAAACAAAACGTTTGTGGAGGATTGTAGTAGATTCTCATTATTTTATTTGCATGAAAACTAAAGTTTATAGTAATCGTGTGTTTGAATGTTTGTTTTCTATGACAATATGTTTAAAACTCGCTGCTGTCAGATATATTTTTCCATTGCCTCTTGAATCCGTATTATGCGTTAGAAAACCATTAATATGTTGAATTATATTTTTCACATTTTTTTTTAATTTTGTTAAACAGTTTGTGTTTCATATTGAACGAAGTTTTCTATGCACCAGAAAACATGCGAATTAATAGCATGGAAATGTATCACTTTTATCTACATAGCTACCTGGTTTCTGGTTACCAGTAAAACATACATATTTTGAAAAAGAAAACAAATATAATGGCAACGAATCAACGCAGAAGTTGTTGTATTTCCTAAGATGATCTTCATGCCATAGCTCATCCAGCATCTATGGTGGTTAATCGGATGAATATTGGTGCACAGAAAATTTAAGCGGGAAGTGGATGTTGACAAGCGAAATCTATAGGATTTCGGAATTGGAAAGCGGTATTGGTAAACTGCCAAGCAAACTGAGGGTAAGGGAAAGAAAAACTCCATTCCTTTTATGTGATTAGTTATTATTTTTTTCTATTAAATAAAATATCTCGTTTTATTTGATTTTTTAAAGTAAAGTTAGAAGCTATGTGACTATAATTATATTTAAATTCGTGTAATATCGCAGGAGAAAATAATCGGTTAATTAAAAAAAATCCTTTCGCTGGAATATGGATTATAAATTGGCAATCGTCTAATAAAATCCCTTCTTCCAGAAAAAATTATTTAACCTCTGCATAGACAAGCAGATTCCAGGCATTCTAATAGCATAAAAAAGTGATAAATTACGTTTTTTGAAATGCGTTTCATGTGCATTAGCTGTTAATATGCAATGATTTGCTTGGCTTGATAAAACTTGTCAGTAATTTCTTAAGCGTGATTTTATTCTTGTGTTAAAAATACAGTGTAAAGATTTGAAAATTTCATTTAACTAACATTTTTTCTGATTTTTTTTGTTTCATGTGGTGTGCCAAATATATTTTCATGATATTTTTTTATCATCTTTTTTTATCATGAAATAATCATATTGAATTTAAAGAAATTGATATAGAAAATCCTTTGTTATGTCAAATTTTAGTTTTAATGAATTGTTGTTGAGTGTTTTATTTTTCGGTATATAAAATTCATATTTTATTTGTTTAACTTAACTATTGTAATTTGATTTAACTGAGGTTGTCTCTTTAATACGGCACGGGATTTCGATATCGCATCCATCACCTAACGTTTCATATTTATCCGAATAGTAATAATTAATTTTTATAATGTGCCATTTAATACTATGAATATTGCATTTTGAAATTAGTGGTAGAAATCATGAATAGAAAATCATTAAGTTGGCAACGTCTCCTGTAATACAGTATGAAATTTAAATAACTCATTGATCGTATTTCTCTGATACTTATGTTTTATTTTCTATAACGCTTTGAGTATATGCAAAGCGCGTATATGCAATATTTACGCTGCGCTATATGCGCTTTTTCAGTAGAACCGTAATCTGAACATATCATGTTTCCATTTGACGACAGCCTATAATATATATTTTTTAATTAATTAATAATATTATAATACTAGAGACAAGAATGTCGCGAAAATCTATATTAATGTAACTAAATAGTTTATATTTTCTCGTATGTCAAGGCAGTCCACTGAAAACTTTCACATTTCGGTACACTTTAAGAGTGACATTTATTCTAAGCTAAGTTTTATTTGAAATACTCTTCATACTCGAATACAGTAGAGATACAGAGAAAAACACAAGCTACAAAGTAAAAATGTTTCTTTTCCTGCAATGTAACACGTGGAAGTATAAACTTATGTTGATTTTCAAATATTGTCTTCTCCTTCAATAAAATATTTTAGGAGGAACATTCTTTCAAAAGGTGCTGAAACAGAATTGCCATTTTGTGTTACTTTTCGTGCCTTCAAAAGAAAAAAAAACAGAACAATACTGGAACAAAAGTTCTAAAGTACTTTTTAAAAACGTTTATCTTTTGTTGCCGAATGATTTGCTTCTCATCGCAGTGATACAGTGAAAGAGAAAAATATAAAATAAAAAAAACACGTGCAATTACACTGGTGTTTTACATCATTCTAAAACATTTAGATATCTGTTTTATCAAACAGTATCAAAAATATGCAGTGTCAAAAATATATATATACTTCACCGACTACATAATTCAAGATTTCTGTCTTTATCCAACAGTAGAAATATAGCAGATATTACATGGTTACGCAAGGGATGAAAAACGCGTGGGACAACATACTTTGCTGAACTATTGGAAAGTCTCACACAATATCGAAAACTGATAGATAAAAACGGCAGCAATATATTCTGCAACATTTATTTTTTTAATTTCCTTTAAATTTGACGTATTTCCAATCTTTGCCGATGAAGAAGGAGGATCGTTATAAACAAAAGGTTGACTTGTGTGCTAGTATAAGCGACAATCGTGTTTCTTATTGTTTTATAGCACAATACTTTGATTTAAAACAAGTGCACCAGGTCTGTGAAACCTGCTAGGATACAAAGATTTTTTAATTTGAGACTTGTGATTGTTTGCTGTTACCGCCCACTGACGGGAAAAGTGTGTGTTTGATTTTTGAAGCTAGGTATTAGTGGACAAGGTAAGTTTCTGACTTTGTCGTTTTTCTATATTTATACATTTTTTTTTTAAGTTTACGCATGTTATTTTTTATTCGGAGAATTTTGAATTTTGAAAGTTTATATTCGTAAATGTTTTTTTTTCTGTTTATACAGCTTGATTAAAATATTACATTTATATATATATCTTAACAAGATATTTAACGACTTCTTATTTAAAACCCACAGATTTTGTAGAAACAATATTTCCGTAAGTTAAATGAGATTCTTCAAATATTTTAAAACATTTCACGATAAATTTTGGTGCTTAAGAGCAACATTTATTTAGTAAATGTGTCGTTTCCTATACTGAACATTTTGTTCAATTCTTCCGACATACATTAAAAATTCAGTTTCAAACTTTGTTAATGAAAAAATAATGTTTTTAAAGATTATGAATATTTTAAACACGTTCATCTCACATTACACTAATAGCTTCCCATTCTTTCTTTGAGATTATTCTAAACTGCTGTAGTAGTTGTGGAATTACTTTCGGTAAATTGAATATCAGTATCGTTATTTGGAAAATTGGAAATATTCCACGGTTTCTCTAAGAAAACATATCAAATCAGTTTGAATATTTTTTATTTAACATTTTTTTGGAGTTGATAAATATATATGATTTTATCAAGAAAATATAAATTATAAGTTTTGAAAGAACGGAGATTATGATAAAATGAATAATCCACTTTAAAATAAAATAATTAAATTATTTAAATATGTCACCTTTAATAATCTAAAATAATAATATGAAAGAAAGCGCACATAACAATATTCAAAACACACAGATATATATATATATATATATATATATGGGATTAAGATGAATACTGTATAACTTCACTACAATTGAGATTCTTCAAGTACAAATACAAACAAGCAGATTTAATAAACATAAACAATAAAATATACAGCTTGATATTCAACATACAATTTGATTATTATTACCAAATAATAACGTCTTTCAGTCTTTCTCTACCTACATACTTTTGCAAGCTTCTCTGAGCCTTGCATCGAATAACAACCAACAACCGTGATTAATATCTATGTAACGATCGTTCAACCGTACTTCACGGTTTCGTTCTTGCATAGCGTGGACCCATATATTCGTGCTTGCATTTATTGTAGCTTGTGGTTATTATTAATTCACTAAGTTCAATCAGTTGTTAGTTGTTACTGTTACTTCACATTGTTACCTTTCATTTCCCATATGTATATATATACACTCATTGCTATACAAATTTTCGCACCAAGAAAGAGTTGTCCGAATGAACCAACGGTTGATATCAGTAAGCGTTTACAAAAGTTATAGAAAAATGTTAATTAAATTATAAGAAAAATAAAATTGAATGGCTATTAAGTATCCTGTTGGTCCACATCTAGCTTGAATTCAGGATGCGATACGGGTAAACATTGGTGCATACAGATTCCGTATGGTGTCCTGCGTTATCTCATTCTACAGTTCCTGTAATCGCGACTCAAGTTCAACAAAACTTGTAGGTTGCCAAAACTGCCGTCCCAACTGATCCCAGACATGCTCGATTGGTTACAAATCTGTGGATCGGCCAGGTCAGACCAAGGTGGTAATATGGCGGAGGAATTCCTGTGACACCCTTGCTATGTGCGGCCGAGTATTATCCTGTAGAAAAATGCCTATTCGCAGCCCTGCCATGTGGCTCAAGAATGTGCCAAACGTACCGCTGGACTGTCAAGGTGCCTTCTATCAATATTAGAGGTGACCAAGTGTCGTATGTGATGGCACACTACACCATCACCCCAGGTGTGAGAGCGGTGTTCAACTGTAAACCAAAGAGAGGATTAAGGCGTTCACTACGGGGCCCCCATACACATACATGGTTGTCACATGTACACGGTTGCTACCCAAATTGTATAGCTGAAGACAACGTGGTTCATTCGGTTGTGGTCCAATCTCGTCGAGCATGACAGCACTCCAAACTGATGCGACGGTGGGAGGGTGCCATTGGTAGCACACGTAATGTGCCCCGCCATAACAAATGCCTTCAGAAAAAAGGCCTTGCAACGGTACGGACAGACACACAGTCTTGTAGTGAAGGTGCTACCTATTTTTGGATAGTGCATACTGATGAAATTGGTGCTACAAGTGCGGGACGGATCATGTGACGGTCTTCCCTGCTATTTGTCTGACGACGGTATCCTGAGCCTGGGCGACGTATATGCGACCTATCTCTTATCAAATGGTCCCAACATCTCCTCAAAATGGAGTCTTACAGGCCTAGGCGTCTGGCTACTCACCGAGCTGAAAACCCAACTTCCATCATCCTGATGATTCTTCCCTTTTCGAACTCTGACAGCTGATCATATTGTCTTTGATGGCGGTGTAGCGGCATCCTTGATGAAAAAGTACATTTATTCAACAGTGTAAGCAGAGGCTAAATGCTTCTGCGTTCTCTTTTTATACACTAGAGATATAAAAGTTCAACGCTATCTGGTGGCATTACGTAATACTCTATCACGTTGTATTATTAATCTTTTGCATATCTGCTAGAAACGAGTCCACTCGCGAAGTTTCGTTACGATCCGACTGTTACTCCTTGTTGCGCCAATTTTTATGGCAATGAGTGTATATATAATTATATATATATATATATATATATATATATAAAGTATATAATTCTGTTTTATACATTTTAATGATAAAACTGCTTTATGCATATAAACTGTTGTTTTCAAAGCTAATAAAAACATTTATTTACAAATTTTAATCTTTTATTTATTTATTTTACATCGTTTGTTATATTGTGTTTACTAGTGTATGTTGCTATTTTTGTTGTCTTCTGACAAACGTGATATATCAGGGAGCAACTGTAGCATTGAAAAATAAACGTTGCCTTATATTTTAACATTGAAACAAAAAGTGGAACATAAAGACAAAATCAAAAAGTCTAAAAGGCATTAAAGGCGTTTAAAAGGCATTGCCAATAATATGAGTGGTTTTACTATTTACCTCGTTTAAATAGTACAGCGAATATAAACTGCGAAGTTCCTTCGTTTATTCCTCAAGCCGTTTCGGAAAACAACTTGATTACGTGAACAGATCAGACCTTAATGGTAATTGTGAGGTCCTCTGCAATAACAAGACAAGAGGACTTACCTTGATTCCTGAAAAAATATGTAAAAAGGCTTTGTTATTGATTAAGCCCTATTTCGTATTCGAACGGTCCGTCATGGCTTCTAAAAACTTTTTCAACTCTCACATATGTCTCAGCTTTCCAATTCTAATAACAAGGATGAGGGCAATATTATGACTTTTTTAAAAGAAAAAACGCCCCTATTTTGTAAACTCTTGTGTTGCAGTCTATAAATGTTGTAAAAAAAGTCATTGTGTATTCCAAATGTACTTTTTCTTTCACCCAAAGCCATAGGCTATGCAATAAAAAGGTAAGTGTTCAATTTTCAGATTTATGTAATGCATTATTCCGCATATAAGGAAGTATAAATTTTATGATCATAAGCAAAGAAAATTTGCTAGAAAACTCTTCTTAGTAGGAATATATGCAAATAAATTATATTCTAAATTAAAATGTTGAAAGTAAATTTAAAAGCCTTGCAGCTGAAAACTCCATTTTTCACTTGCCTTGTTATTGCATAGGGCCTCTCAATTATAAATTTACTTACTATTTTTATATGATAAATTTGATTTTTTTAGTTTTCTTGTAGGAAGATATTTCTATAATTTTGTTTTACGTATTCATGCAATATTATTATTGGTTAGTCACTATGCAAAAAAAGACGAAATTATCAATTTTTCGATTTTTTCTTAACATATATTTTGACATCCCTAGTATATTCTGGCGAAGGTACGTAAACGTCCGATGCTTATAAATATGTTAAAACCTTTGAACAGCTTTTTTTTACTTTAAAATATTTTTATTCATTTTAAATTTATCGAGTTCCAATATGTATATTCAAACGGCTGTAAAGGGGGCACATATTACACGAATAAATACAGTATTTCTAATTTAACGAAATAAAAACATTTCTGTTTGTTGAATTACAATTTTAAAGAACAATAATGGTTAGTAGGAAAATAATATTAAAAACTAACGAATTTTAAAAAGGTTTATTCTTTAAGAAAAACACAATTTTGTAAATACTCGAAAACATTCATGGGTATATTTAAGCTTACAAAACACCTCTTACATAGAAAAATAACCTTATTTACATATGGTACATTTTTTTCCAATTCGTACATGATACATTAAAATCCATTTCAAAGCTGTATTAATGAGCCAAAATAAAGTATTTAAAGGTGCTAAACATTTTAATCACGTATGTCTCACATTACAGTAACTGCTTCATGTACACACATTACGTTTACCCTTAAATGCCCTAATCGCTGTAGAATAACTTTCACAAAATTGTATATTAATGAAATTAAAAACATTTCACTGCTTCAGTACAACATAGTTCTGTTTCACATTATTTCGGAAAGTACTTCATTGATATATTGTATTAATTTGCAGAGCAAAAATATTAATTTGTATTTTGAAAAATTTTAGAATTTGATAAAAGGGATAGCTCGAATAAAATTTCAAATATCTAAATGTATACGTTGATCTTTTTCTTCATTTTAAAAGACAAAATGGAAAACAAAGCAGTAAATATTAATATACTGTTAAAAAACAGAATATTTAGTTTATTAATTGAAGTAAATGTGTAAAATTTAATTAACAAAAGAAATGTTAGACTTACGCTATGTTGTGCTAAGCCTTTCAGGAATATCGTGGGAATGAGATTTTGTTAAGAGGGGAATTTGTGCAATTTGATAGCAATTCTGTTTATTGCAGTGGCTCTACATTCGAATCATGTTGAAAAAAAATACTTTAAAACGTTTCAAATAGATGGCACTAGCTCCCTAATAAATTAGGAGTACACGTACACATACGTTTCTACTCTGTATACACAGTAAAAGGAACCTATATATACGTGCATATCTCTGGGTCAAAGAAAAACATGTAGATACAAGTGTATTACTGAGTTTAATGTGAGATTGAGTAAAATATTTAGAAAATAATATTTTGTTCATGTATGCTTGTATAGTGCATTAGGGAAAGCTGTCAACTATCTAATTTTATTAAGTCAGATTACACTATTTTGAACAAAACAAAAATATTTAATTGAATGTTTCATTTTTATGCTTATTTAACATTAAAGATACCAAAAACGCAACAATCGGTCATTTGACAGGTACCAAATAAAAATATGTCGATTCGAAAAAGAAATTTATTCAAAAAAAATTTCAAAGTATAAATCAAATAGAAATAAATTAAATAGGAATAAATTAAATAAAAAAGTTAAATAGATTTAAATAAAAATTGTGGTGTGAAATATGTTTCTAAATCGTGAGTAAAATGCCCGATATGTTTATTGTTAATTATTAATTTATTTTATTAAATAAAATTTCGAGTTTTACTTTAAAGAAAAAACCGGAAATTTGGCAGCTACAATTAAGTCAGTTGCTGAAAAAAAATATGAAGTAAAAAAAATCCATCATTAAGTTAAATAAAAGATAATCACAAAATGATAGGAATAACATACTAGAATGATAGCAAGTGTGGTTGCTGTATTAAAATTCAATACACCTGAAAATAGAAATTTCAAAGTTGAACATTCTTACTAAACAGTATGAATAAAACAATTACACATAATTGCCAAAATTTCGCTTTCATTCAAAGTTATTAATGGAAGAAACATTCTACAATGTTTTAGAAAATATCTATAAATTTAATTTTTGAAAATAATACACTGAACAGCATTTTTTTCTTTTAAAAATTACATTTAATTTAAAGGATCATACTTAAGAATTATGTTGCAAATCTGTAGTCAGTCGTTTTTGTACGCTAGAAAATTCAATTATCTAAACGTTGATCTTTTTCTTCGTTTCTAAAGAGAAGATGGAAAACAAAACAGCAAATATTATTATAATATTCAAAAAACAGAAAAGGCAGTTTATTAATTGAAGTAAATGTGTAAAAATTAATTAACAAAAGAAATGTTAGATTTACACTATTGCAAAATTTTTCAGGAATATCGTGAGAATAAAAATTTTTTAAGAGGGAAATTTGTACAATTTGATTGCAATTCTATTTGTTGCAGTGGCTCGACAGTCTAATTATGTCAAAAAATATTTTGAAACATTTCAAATTGATGGCACTAGCTCCCTAATAAACTAAGAATACACGTACATATATGTTTCTACTCCTCATACAGTGAATGGAATGTATATATACGTGCATATCCCTGGGTCAAAGAAAAACGTGTATATACGAGTGTATTACGGAGTTTAATTTGATATTGAAAAAATAACGTTTTATTCAAGTATGCTTGTATAGTGCTTTAGGGAAAGCTGTCAACTATCTAATTTTATTAAGTCAGATTAACCTTTTTTGAACAAGGTGGAATGTTGGGATGGAAAATGGATTTAATGGAATGTTTCATTTTTATGCGTATTTAACACTACACATACCAATAACGCAACAACCGCTCATTTGACAGGTACAATATAAAAATATGACGATTCGACTAAGACATTTTTCATAAAATATGTAAAGTGTAAATCACGTAGAAATAAATTAAATAAAAACGTTAAACAGATTTAATTAAAAATTGTGGTGTGAAATATGTTTATAAAACGTGATTAATATTCCCGATATGTTTAGTGTTAATTATTAACTTCTTTTATTAAATAAAATTTCGATTTTTACTTTAAAGAAGAAACCGGAAGTTTGGCAATTGTGAAAAGCTGAATGCTGAAAAGCAAATGCTGAAAAGAATTATGAAGTAAAAAAAATCTATCATTAAGTTAAATAAAAGATAATTAGAAAATTATAGGAATAACATACTACAGTGCATGGGCGTACCCAAGAGGGGGGGCAGATGGGGCTACAGCCCCCCCCCCCGAAATTTTCGAAAGTGATATGAAAAAAGCACTGATGTTTTTCTTTCTTTTTTGGAAAATATATTTTTTTTTCCTATCATACAGCGGACTAGCCATTCTTATTAGTCCCACATTAGACCGCATTGACACAAAAAAAGAGAAAAGGGGCTGATGGGGATATTGCCCCCTCCTTCCGAAATAGTCGGAAATTAAATGAAAAAGTATTTTTTCCTTACTTTTTTAGACAAATATGTATTTTTTTCTTCTGTCATACAGCGAAATAGACATTCTCGTTAACCCCATATTAGTCCACATTGACATCACAGTATACCCAAAGATGGGGAGGGTGCTAATGGGGTTACAACCCTCCTCCCTCCCCCTGCAATTTTCGAAAGAGATAGTAAAAAATTGCTGATGTTTTTCTTTCCTTTTTGGAAAAATATATTTTTTTTTCATACAGCGGACTAGCCATTCTTATTAGTCCCACATTAGTCCGCATTGACACAAAAAAGAGAAAGGGGGCTGATGGGGTTACAGCCCCCGCCTTCCGAAATAGTCGGAAATTAAATTTAAAAAGTGTTTTTTCCTTACTTTTTTAGACAAAGCTGTATTTTTTTTCTGTCATACAGCGAAATAGACATTCTCGTTAACCCCATAGTAGTCCACATTGACATCACAGTATACCCAAAGATGGGGAGGGGGCTAATGGGGTTACAACCCTCCTCCCTCCCCCTGAAAATTTCGAAAGTGATATGAAAAAAGTGCTGATGTTTTTCTTTCCTTTTTGGAAAAATATATTTTTTTTCATACAGCGGACTAGCCATTCTTATTAGTCCCACATTAGTCCGCATTCACACAAAAAAGAGAAAGGGGGCTGATGGGGTTACAGCCCCCTCCTTCTGAGATAGTCGGAAATTAAATGAAAAAAGCGTTTTTTCCTTACTTTTGTAGACAAAGCTGTATATTTTTCTGTCATACAGCGAAATAGACATTCTCGTTAACACCATATTAGTCCACATTGACATCACAGTATACCCAAAGATGGGGAGGGGGCTAATGGGGTTACAACCCTCCTCCCGACACCTGAAATTTTCGAAAGTGATATGAAAAAACTGCTGATGTTTTTCTTTCTTTTTTGGAAAAAAATATTTTTTTTCTATCATACAGCGGACTAACCATTCTTATTAGTCCCACATTAGTCCGCATCGACACAAAAAAAGAGAAAGGAGGCTGATGGGGTTACAGCTACAGCCCTCCTTCCGAAATAGTCTGAAATGAAATGAAAAAAGTGTTTTTTCCTTACTTTTTTAGACGAATCTGTAATTTTTTCTTCTGCCATACAGCGAGATAGACATTCTCGTTCACCCCATATTAGTCCACATTGACATCACAGTATACCCAAAGATGGGGAGGGGGCTGATATAATTACAGCCCCCTCCTCTCGAAATAGTCGAAAATGAAATGAAAAAATAGTGCTGATTTTTTTTCTTTGTTTGATATAAATTTGCATTTTCTTTCTATTATTTAATAGACTAGCCGCTCCCTTCGCTTTAGTTCCATTTTCATATTAGTGCACAGTGACACCAGATTATACGCAAAGAAGTGAAAGGGGCTAATGGGGTTACAGGCCCTTCCCAAAATAGTCGAAAATGAAATGAAAAAGATGCTGATTTTTTTTTATGTTTGTTTGAGATAAATTTGTAATTTTGTTTTCTGCAATCCTTACTTTTTTAGATAAATCTGTAGTTTTTTCCTTCTGTCGTACAGCAAAATAGCCATTATAGTTAGCCCCATGTTAGTCCACATTGACATCACGGTGTATCAAAAGAAGGGGAGGGGGCTGATGGGATTACAGCCCGCTCCTCCTGGAATAATCGAAAATGAAATGAAAAAATAGTGTTTTTTTTCTTTCTGTTTGAAATAAATTTGTATTTTTTCCCATATCATTCAACACACTAGCAGCTCTCTTCTCTTTAGTTCCATGTTAGTGCAGAGTGATACCACATTATACCCAAAGAAGTGAAAGGGTGGGTTTAGGGTTACAGCCCTCTTCCAAAATAGTCGAAAATTAAATGAAAAAGATGCTGATTTTTTTCTTTATGTTCGTTTGAGATAAATTTGTAATTTTGTTTTCTGCAATCCTTACTTTTTTAGATAAATCTGTAGTTTTTTCCTTCTGTCGTACAGCAAAAGAGCCATTATCGTTAGCCCCATGTTAGTCCACATTGACATCACGGTGTATTAAAAGAAGGGGAGGGGGCTGATGGGATTACAGCCCGCTCCTCCTGGAATAATCGAAAATGAAATGAAAAAATAGTGTTTTTTTTCTTTCTGTTTGAAATAAATTTGTATTTTTTCCCATATCATTCAACACACTAGCAGCTCTCTTCTCTTTAGTTCCATGTTAGTGCACAGTGATACCACATTATACCCAAAGAAGTGAAAGGGTAGGTTTAGGGTTACAGCCCTCTTCCAAAATAGTCGAAAATTAAATGAAAAAAATGCTGATTTTTTTTATTTTTGTTTGAGATAAATTTGTAACTTTGTTTTCTGCAATACGACGAACTACCAATGCTGTGTAGTCTCATATCAGTGCACAGTTACACTGCAGTATACCCAACCTGGGGAAGGGGCGGAGCTGATGGGATTACAGCCCCCCCTTGCAAAATATTCGAAAATGAAATGAAAATGATGCTGATATTTTTTCTTTCTGTTTGAGATAAATTTGTAATTTAGTTTTCTATTTTACCGCGGATTAGCCATTTTTGTTAGTCATATATTGCTCCACATAGACCACCTCAGCATACCCAAAGAAAGGGAAGGAGATTGATGGGGTTACATCCCTACACTCCCTTCTGAAATAGTCGAAAATGACATGGAAAAAAACACTGATATTTCCCCATTCTGTTTGAGAGAAATTTGTAATTTTTTCTCCTATCATTCAATAGACTTGCCACGGTCTTCTCTTTAGTCCTATATCAGTGCACGGTTGCTGAAAGAGGTTGAAGGGGGCAATGGGGTTACAGATTTCCTCCCAACATAGTCAAAAATGAAATGAGAAAGTTCTGATTTTTTTTTAGATAAATTTGTAATTTAGTTTTCTGTTATACAGAGGATTAGCCATTCTCGTTACTCCCATATTGGTTCACATTGGCATTACAGCATACTCAAAGAAGGGGAAGGAGACTGGTGGGGTTACAGCCCTCTATCTTCCAAAATATTCGAAAATGACATGGAAAAAGTGCTGATTTGTTAACCTTTCTGTTTGAGAGAAATTTTTAATCCCCCCCCACCCTAAATTTGTAATTTAGTTTTCTGTTATACAGCGGATTAGCCCTTCTCGTTAGTCCGGAATTTGCGTTTTTTTCGATCTTTTGACGAAATTAACATTTTTCTTTGACCGTTTGACGGATAACGTTTATTTATTCGGGACACTTAATCGAAATTTGCGTTTTCGCGTTTTTTCCGAGAGCTTTTGTAGAAATTTGCGTTTTTCAGCGTCTTTCTGACGAAATTCGCGGTTATTCTGCGAATCTTTGACGAAATTTACGTTTTTTTGCGATCCTTTGACGAAAGTCGCGTTTTTCCGAGGCCCTTTGACGGAATTCGTGTTTTTTCTGCAGCCCTTTGACGAAATTCACGTTTCTTTCGCGACCACTTGATGAAATTCGCTTTGTCCCCGCGATCATTAGATGAAATTTGACTTTTTTTTCGCGATCCTTTTTCCAAATTTGCGTTTTTTCCGTGTCTTTTCGACGAAATTTGCGTTTTTTCAGGGTCTTTTGTCGAAATTAAAGGTTTTCAGCGTTTTCTGGACAAAATTCGCATTTTTACCACAGCCCTTTGACGAAATTTGAGGTTTTCTATGGGTCTTTGATGAAATTTGTGTATTTTTCGATCTTTTGACGAAATTCGTGTTTTTTTTTCACGGCCCTTTAACAAAATACGTGTTTTTTCTTCAGCCCTTTGACGAAATTAGTGTTTTGTCAGCGGTCATTAGACGAAATTCGGGTTTACTCCACGATTATTTGACGAAATTTACCTTTTTTCTGCGATCGTTTGACGAAATTTGACCTTTTCTCCGCGATCCTTTGATAAACGTCACGTTTTTTTGCGCCTTGTGACAAAATTTGAGTTTTATCCGTGGCTCTTTGACGAAATTCGCATTTTATCCGCGACCCTTTGACAAAATTCGGATTTTTCCATGATCGTTTAACGAAATTGGAGACTTTTTTCTTCGAACGATTGACGAAATTGATTTTTTTCGGCGGCCATTTGTCAAAAATAGCGATATATTTTTAAGTCCGAATTTTCGGACTGATGACCAATTTTTTTTAATTTTTGGAACGTCATGTCTTAAATTTTCGGAAAATTTGGAACAGAATCACCCCCCCCCCCTTTGGCTACGTCCTTATTTTCAAAAATGTTTGTTGTTTACAACACAATTCAACGTGTTTCGTAATATTCAGAACATTATGGAAATTTAAGTCACCCCCCCCCCCCGAAATAAAATCCTGGGTACGCCACTGCTAGAGTGATAGCAACTAACGTTGCTAAATTAAAATTCACTACATCTGAAAATAGGAATTTCAAAATTGAACTTTTTTATTAAACAGTATCAATAAAACAATCACACATAATTGCCAAAATTCTGCTTCTATTCAAAGTTATCAATAAAAGATACAATGAAACATTCTACAATGTTTTAGAAAATATCTATAAATTCAACTTTTGAAATTAATAACACTAAACAGTATTCTTTTCTTTAAACATTTGCAATTAATTTAAGGCTAATACTTAAGAATTATGTTGTAAATCTGTATTTAGTCGTTTCTGTACGCTAGAAAAAAGCAACCCCTGGACATATTTATTGTTTTCCGTGTTACTGTCTTTAAAAATTTTTAGCTTATTAATATTTTTATTGCTTCATTTACAAATCTCAAACCTTTAAATTACTTTTCTAAATGTAGACACTGCCCCATTCATCCAGCATAACTCATATTTAGTGTGATTTCAAGGCAGAGCAATACAAATTTGTGTTTAGAGTAAGTACGACAAGACAAATAGAATGACATTAAAAAATATAAAGATTTCAATATCAATTTACGATGTTCAAATAGAAGTAAATATATATATATATATAGTATATATATGGCTCGTTAAAAGACTAAACATATCGAGTGTATAGAAAATCATCAGAAACTTGGTAAAACAGCTTTTTTCGCCATTTTAAAAATCAAAGTTTTTATTTAATTCAGATTTTCTTTTATTATTGTACATTGTAAATTTCTCATTTTGAAGCTAAGAAACTGGTCATTTAAGAGTGTCTCCCAAAAATGACTGATGGATTTTTAATGTCAATAACAAAAAACAGAACGCGATAGAAATGTATCGTTTGCGGCATTATGTTTGGGAAACCATGGAATTTTATCCGACCAATTTGCAAATTTAGTTAACATTTTCGCCAAAAGATGGCGCAGCAGGTATGCGAGAGTTGCAGAGAAATTGAATCCGTCACATCTTACTTCGACATTTTGCTACGCAATCCGTTAGTGAAAGCTTTTGAAATAGTATATATATACTATTGAAAATGTCTTATTCGTTGGTAGAGGGGATATTTCTTGATTTGGAGTATCACCGCTATTTTGCAGCGCCACCTTTTGGTGAAAATTTTAACTAAATTTGAATATTGGTGGGATAAAATTCCCTGGTTTCCCAAACATAAGACCGCAAACGATACATTTCTATCATGTTTCTTTTTTTTTTATTGACTTTCAAAATCCATCATTCATTTTTGGGACACACTGCATTATAAAGCAAAAATGTGTTATTAAAAATTTCACAAAGAACAAACGAAACATAAAATAGAAAGTTTTAAAAGTTTAATCGGTTGAAAACTTTCATTTGAATAGAAAAATATAACAATCTAATTATCCCTTTTGATGTTTGGCATAAAAAAGAAGATACTAATAAAACTTTAGATTTTTTTTTAAATTTATTGTTAAAATAATAAATTTCGCCAATCAGTTCGAGAAGAAAAAACATAAAACATTTGCGTCAAATACAGGTCTTTTCTTTACTGCTAAAATATTTTCAAGATTCATACTCCTATTTTCGAAATGAATCTTATTTAAGTACAAGCATTTGCAATTAAGTAAGGCGAATATTACTATTCCATAGATATCAAATTCAGGATGATCAAACCCCATGTTCGCTTTATGTAATCCTAAAAATTCTTCGATTTTACAAAGAGAATATATTCATATAAAAACGGTGGTATTAAAACATCGGGATGTTCAATACCATGCTGTTTTACAATAGTGGTAAACAAAATTTAAAACGGTTCGAATCCTGTGCTCTATGCACACACGACAGATATATATAGAAAACAAGAACGGCATAAGTTGATTTTGCCACTTATTTTTGATTATCTGCTGGCATGTTTTCCTGATATGTATAAAACGAATTATAATTCTGTAATTCAACAATAAATTCCAGTTATACCGCCAGCTAATAATATTAGACGACAAAAGAATTAATTACATGTGCAATGTGCAAATAATCAGAAAAATAGGAACTAATCCTCAAACGGTTTTCGTATATAGCTCTTTAACATGAAAAGGACATCCAAATTGAATAACTATTCAAATGCGCATGCATGTTGAAGTATTGTATATAAAATTCGACTTTAAACCTTCTCACTGACATGCCCATGTTAATACGTTCACTAATCTTCAGTTTTCACTGCAATACAAGCATTGTTTAAAGCTTTTCGTTTATAATTATACATACACAATGCAGTTTTGAAACACACTGAGTATTGATAAACGAGCTGGAGAGTAAAAATTATATATATAATTAAGTTTTTTATATAATGTTGGAATAATCATCTTTCTTAAGCATTTAAAATAAAATACAGAGAAATTAACGTTACAATTTTCCCTTTGCTGACATTCAGAGTGTTATTTTTGTCTTGTACAAAGCATATTTTATCTTTAAAATGCTATGTAAATACGACGGACGACTTTCACGGAAATTTTAATATAAGTTTGAAAAATGCAGGTACGTTAACACACTGAACACGGCTTGTTTTTCTCTTTTAAATAAATAGACCCATTTACAGGCATTCTTGCATGTTAAAGCATTTTTTAAAAATATTTTATGTGTTCGTATTTATAATATAAATGAATGTATATAATATGTGGTATTGCTTCGAATCCTAGTATTTATATGCATATCACTCTAATAGTAAATATACGTTTTTTGTTTTTGTTTTTTCTTTTAGAATTAATGTAACAAATAACATGCAACATTACCGTCCATGGGTGTAATTACACATACGCAAAAGACGCGAATTCGCGTCTCAGCCAGCTATAAGTTAAATTATAAATTAACATGTACCTTTATTTTTATTTTTTTTACGTACGAATTCCAGTCCATGTATTTTTTTAAATTTAATACAGTAAAGCCAGTGAAAATAGAATCACAAAGCATCCGAGACAATATTGGGTCAAGATATTGCAGTCTTAGTATTTGCGATGCATGGTTCCTTTTGCGGAATTTTGAATCTTTTCCCTTTACAGTAGAGTACATCATAATACACACATATTTCATTTTTACAGGTTTTATTCTACTTTGATAACAACAGTATTCCATCTTAAATAACATTTAGAGAAAAATTACCTTGACGTCACATAATTTTTTTATTACTTCAAACAGCCTCTCAAAAAGTTAAAATATATATATATATATTAGATCATTAACGATTACATTAAAGCAATACGAACAAAATAGCTTATCTGATTTGAAAAATTCTTCTTAGCAGCTTACTTAAAATTGCATTTTTATATATTCACTTGTGTTCATTAGACATACTATTATATAAATAATTATAAAACAGCATGGTAGAAAATTAAACAAACTTTATACAAAAAGTAATATAATATGTAACCTCGATACAATCATTGGAAAGCAATATGGTTTCAGCAAATTTCGTATAGTAAACCGATTACACATTATATAATGAAGATTTTATTTTTTTTATTTTAACATTATAATCCTACACTGCACAAATTTTTCTTTTCCAAGTATGTTTTGAATGCCATAAATTTACAAGAGTAATTCTTCGCCTTACTTAAATTCAGGCTTCTGTCATTATATAAAGCGAATATTAAATATTCATTAAATATTGTGGTAACCGGGAACTGAATTTATTTTTAAAGGTCAAATTATATGTAGCACTGCAAAATGTAGGGTTAAGCAAATTTTTCACATAAAATTAAATTTATTTTTTATTTTATTGATTTTAAAATTTGTCAAATTAATACGACCCTAAAAAGTTTTTCTGCGGAAAATAAAGTACAGCATGCAGGATTCGATGCGAATAGGAGACATTTGATTGTTCCTAACATTATTTTGAAACAATTATCTTCATGATGTATTTGTACTGTTTAAGTTAAAGACATTTACCTGGGAAATTATCGATTGCGGATACAAGTATAAATAATAATATTTCTTCCACATGCTTCCAGTTCTGGTAATGGATGTAATATTTTTAAACAATCAACAAGTATTTAATCATTTCCAATCATATATAAGTGAATGTTTATGTGAGTTTACTAGAATATATTTAGCATGCCCTGGAATTTATTAGAAAGAAATTTTCGTGAGATCAAGTAATCTTTAATGTTAAATGTCTTCTAAAAACATAAATTTAAAAGAAAACCGCTTTCTTACAAGTATCACTAACTTATTATTATTATTATTATTTTCAATCCTAACGTTCAATAACATTACAAAAATATAAACTTTATAAGTAATATATTTTTTCTGTAGAGATTTTAAGCACATTATAGCATATCGTATCAGCTTTTATGTGGGGTATAGGACATTAGGTTATAGATACCACAGCATGAATGCTTTTTATTTCATACACGATCAGTTTTATTTTTAAACAAGAACGAAAAATCAGGCGTCAAGCATAGATTATGTAACACTTTCCAACGCTTCCAAAATAATTTTACAAATCATACCGTTTAATAAGCTAAAAGATAACATCTAAGTAAACAATTTGGAAAACGCATAACATATTTAGAAACATAAATTCAGGAATTTCCAACATATACAATATTCGGAAAAATATACAAATACTTTTATTCAGCCCTGTATAGGATCTATAGATTTGTATATATATACTACACAGGATGCTAAATTTTAGTTCAGTTAGGAAACGCGTAGCACAGTTTAAAATTCTCCGCCTGGAGTTTCTGTCAATAAACGGAAATGTGTTCGCGAACTTTTGTGCTTCCCTGTATAGTATCTACAGAATTTATACACACCACGTAATAGACAAAAAGCGAGTTAAAATTAAAATCGCGTTCAGTAACTTAAACCGCACTTCCAGGAATTATTGTTAACAGACAGTAGTAAATTATTTTGTGTGGCCCTCTAAATGAACGATGATTGCTATACACACAATATTCTGTAGTAAGCCTCTTGTAATGTACCTTACTGATATATATACATTTCAATGCGTTTAAAATAGTGAAACATTATTTAAATAAACCACAGACGTTTTTCTTCATAGACGTAATGTAACGGAATTCTTTTGACTGTCCCTGTAAAGTAACTATAAGTGCTATGCACACCCTATTCCATATTAAGCTTCTTCTAATGCACCTTCGTGATATATATAAATTTCAATGCGTTTAAAATAGTGAAATATTATTTAAATAAACCGCAAATGATTTTTTCCCATAGACCGCAATGTAACGGAATTCTTTTGAGTGTCCCTGTAAAAAACTATAAGTGCTACACACTTCCGTTGAAATAGGGAACATGCTATAGATAACGACAATAACATATACAAATTGCATAGAAATCCGAGTATATTTACGGGAGTTAGAGCTCGGACAGACGGCAGACGGCAGACGCCATACGGCCAGACAAACTGAAGTCATAAACACTTTTCAACTAGGTTGGAAAGTGTTAAAAAGGATGCACCCGCTTTTATTCTCAGTGACAATGAAATTGCATCAAAGATGTCATTAAATTCTGGATAACGTCTTTCTTACCTTTTTATCGCCCCACCAGAGGCTGAGAGGTTCTGATCTCAAAGTTGGTAGATGGGAGGTGCTGGGTTCAAACTCCTGTCGCCCTCGTTGATTTAACAATTCGAAGTATAATGTGGTTTCCTTCGAACCTTGCCGTAAGTCCCGGTTAGGATCCCTTAGAAAGACCTCCACGGAGAGCACTCCTCCGCTACGGCCTATATCCCAAAAGTAGATAATCGACCGTCATAAATCAACCAGCAAACGAACCTACCTGCTTGTCTAGTAGTTAGGGTGCTGGATAATGAACAAAGATTGTCGGATCGAATCCTTACTCCGGCATGGATAACTGTAGTAGGCCGGATTCAATATTAAAAGGAGGTCACGGTATATTTATCACTCCTATGGAAAATATGGTCGTATAGCCCCCAATAAACAAAACTAAATAACGTATTCTGTCCGAATATGATGCCACTTTTTAAATAGCATCCGTCTGTATACGAAATTTTACATTAATTATTATTATTTATTATTATTTACTTTCTTTAGCTTTTATTTCACAAGATTAAAGAGCAGAAAATAAATCACATCAAAGATGTCAGTATTAAATAAAATTACTTTTATATGTTTAGTTTGTTTCATAAACGTTTAATGATAAATTTAGGGACTTGAACTTTTATTAAAAAATGGTTTTTTTTTCAGCGCATTTTCAAAATTTCATTCTACCAATCAACGCACTGTTCTTTATGACACGTACTTTACATATTATTGTGCCAAGAAAATAGTTTTTATATAAAAGCTATCAAATTATTATTCGGATCAAATATTTCGTCATTGTGTAATAGCTTATTTGAAGATCCTTTAAAACTTTAAATAACGCGAAAAAGCAACAAGATGGAAAACATTATTAAATTACAGAAAAGTAACTTTAAGATACTCTAACTACTGCAGTTTAGAATAAGTTTATAAAAATGTAAGAGGTAGCAATGAGGTTTTAACTTATTGCGCAAAATGTTTGAAACACTTTTTTTAATTTTCTGTAATGCATTTATTAAGTGCATTTCCATTTTTTTTCTTTTTGGATTTTTCTTTTTAAAATTCCAGGTAGTGGTGAGATTTTTACAAGACAAGGTCTGAGTACAAATTGATTTTTAAATATTTTCTTTTTTTTTAAATTTCAGAACCTGAAATCACGAAAACTCATTAGAAATGCAAATTGCTGCAGTCTTGTTTAAATTATCGTTTAAGTACTTTAAGTAAATATTAACTGTTTCATACAAACATCAAATACATTAATGCAAATTTACAAAAAGCCCATCTACAAAGCATGAAATTAAGGTAGAAGTATAAAAGTTATAAAAGTCGGTTATTAGTGTAAAATAATTAGAGCAGCATTATTAATAGCAGGGTTCGTACGATTTTACCACATTTTTTTAATATATTTTTCTATTTAATATTTAAATAGTATAAATTATAGACGCCTCGTTTAACTGCAGGATATGTAGTACTTTTCAGGATTTAAAAAGTCAAAAAATTCTAATAAAAATTGTGGTACAAGTATACCAAACTTTGGATAAATTTGGTCTTCAGCCTTTTAAACTAAAAATATATATGAAAACTTTATTTAATCTTTCAAAATTTGCAACAATAGCTTTTATTTGATTACATCATGGCCTTTGATTACATTTGATACATCATGTTATTTGCATCGAAATTGCTCTGCAACAGCTGCATGCAAACATACATAAATACTGGATACCCAAAACGGTGGGACACTTTTTATAATTAAACAATTAAAAGATTGTTAACGATATAAATTCCCCGTTAGTTGTATATTTATTAGAAAAGCAATAAATTTTTAACCGTACGATTTCAAAATTAGTTTAAATTTCGCCAAAAGACGGGGCTGAAACTTGAGAAACTAAGAGAGAATGTTTTAGAAATATCGCCATTTGCAGCAATAACATAACGTTTCCGCATAACAAAACTATTCTATACCTGTGAATATATGTCCCGTAAGGAATGTTCTCAGTTGCCTTACAGATGTAATGTTCCTCTTTCCATCAACTTTTAAGTTTTTTCTGGTAAAAGTTGTCTTTTAAATGTCCCTACAGAAAGAAATCGCAAGGATTCAAATACAGGAAATATTGCCATTTTTTAGCTTACAGCGCCGCCTATTGGCGAAATGTTAAACTATTTTTGATATATTTTAAATATTTGTTGTTTTTCTAATAAAGACCCAGTTATTCGTCCGAGATTTCTCAGTTGGTAAAGCATTGGCAGCTTCAGCCAAGGAATCCCGGCCCGAAATGTTTCGCCCGGTTGGAAAGATTACATCTCATAAGATTTCTTTTCCAATTGGATCAATTGCGTCAAAATTAATCTAGTCTAATCACGTTTCCAGCGTTTACTGGATGTCAAAATACCTGTGATTTATTCTGTTGTGCTGATTCAGATATCAGACCAGATGCTATGATCATTAATGTTAACTGGGTGAATTAGTTAAGCCATATTCTTCCGGGATTGCTCAGTTGGTAAAACATTGTCATCTTCAGCAGGATCATCTTCATTCGATCCAGGGTTCGAATACTGGGCCGGACTTTTTGCCCGGTTGGGAAGATTACATCCCATACCATCATTGGGTTAAATATTTTAGGAATTATGTAGGTTAAATTTTGGAATTTCTAAAGATAAATTTGGATTTAATCGTTGCAAAACAAATTGGTACGTGAGTAGACTTTTAAGTATATAATGCAATAAACTTTCATATAATACAAAAATACTTGGCCTTGCTGTAAAAACGGGTTATGATCCGTTAGAAAGAAACCCCTACCCCACCACGAAGGGCACTCCCCACCCTAGAGGCGATATCCCTCGAGTAGATAATCGGCCGTCATAACTCAACAAACCAACCAAAAATATGTGGCCAAATTAGCCGTTTGGATTTGCATATTCATTCTACAAAGCTTCTAGAATTCGATTTCTGTTTAAACATGTGCACGGTACAATTTACATTTTAATGAAATTAATTAATAAAATATTTATTTTGAAATATAGTTTTGAAAACAGTCGGGATTGTAACTTAGGATTTCTTTAAATAAATCAATTTCTTGAAGCTTTAAATATGCACATTTAAAATCATAGCTCATTTTGCTTGCCAAGTAGTTTTTTAATTAAAAAAAATCGCATTGAAATCTATTTTGTAACAATTAAATATGAATTTAACATTAGAAATTGCAAAACTTAAAAATTTCACAATTCCTAAAATATTTAGTATCCATATTCTTTACGTTTGGTAACCATGATTAAAACTTACAGAATAATATGTAGATTTTCTCAAGTAGTTTTTAAAATATATTTTAAAAAACGGCTCGCATGTTCTGAAAGGATTAAAAAACTTGCATAATTCCTAAACTACCCGATCGAATAATTTCCCGACTTTTTACGACTGTAAAATTAACTGGTACATTAAATATGATATGAAAATGAGGTGTCAGTATTGAAAATGTTGCAATTTCTATATGTAGACAACCCCTTAAGCAAAATTTAAGTACAGCTTTAATTAGTAGATGTTATTATCAATCGACTGGCACCAATCACATTTTTATACGATTATTAGCGGCAGAGATAGTAGGGGGTGGGGCGTATTTTCCCTTGACAGTAAGTGCATGCACAATGCACATATGTATGTGCGTGCGTGTGTATGTGTAGGTATGGATGTGGTTGTGTATTTTGTTTTATATTACTTTTTTATTGTAATGTATTATTTTAAATAAATATTATATATAACGTAATTTCTTGTAAAGCCAGTTTTTGCTATATTGTTATAAAAAAGATGCCTTCAAGAAATACTTCTGTAAATATAAAAAACCGTGAAATACATATTTATATTAAAAATTATGATTAATAAAACAAATCTGAAATACAGAATTATACATATAAATTCTCATATATTATTAAAATTAACTACTGAATTACACTAACACACTAGTCTGTTACGATTATTTTTGGAAAAAATAGAGGTTGTCTCCTTTTATAAACAAAGATTAAAGCCGTCTATTAAATCTCTTTGAACATAAAAGTACTTCTTGCTGTTATGTAAACACGACCCGTTTCTGCATCGCAGTAATTAGCGCCTTTTGAATATGCGTAACATGATAATGTTTAATCATCCGCTAATTACTTTATAACAATGCATTACAAACACTTTTCAGGAAAACTATTACACTCTAGAGGCGGCTTGTTTTACGCTTATGTAATTTCCAAATTCAGCATTACATAATTAAATTTATTCTAATGATGGATATAATACTGGATATACTGAAATTAGATTTAATTAATGGAAAATTCAAATATATTTACTAAATATTACTATTTACATTCATTAAAATGAAATAAACTATACAAGTGTGTAAGGGGATGCATAGGACAAGGGATGCATAGGATCTTTATCCAGGAAAAAAAATGGAAACGGAGAGAGCTACAATTCTGCCAGTAGAAAAACGATGTAGAATATCGACTCTACTCAACCTTATAGAACACATAACAGCGCCCTCTAGTTTCACGGTTTGGAAGTTTTTGACCTTATCTAGAAACTGCGAGGGATAGCGACAAAAATTCAATTAGGACAGTGTAAAACATCATAGATTTGCTCTGAAATTATGTTTTACATGAGTAAAACAACCACTTCTTTATAAACAACCGCTAGACACCACTAGAAACAACCACTTCGTTTATAAATATATATATATAAATTTATATATATATACATAATGTGCAAAATTTGATATCACGATACCGTCCGAAAAATTAAACCAAATCGAAACAAACTGGAACAGTTTGGAATAATTTATTGTTCTTGAAAATATCTTGGATGCGTTCGTTAAACAAATATGTAGCTTTTGCAGTTCGAGCACATTTGATACACAAAATTATTCGGGTACATTATAGTCTATGGGAGGTAATATTTGGAGTGTAATTTAATGTCTTTAAATTATTTCAATTGAAATGGAAATGAAATGCTTTATTCAGGTGCACTACAACATACATGTAAATTGTAGAGTTAGTAGCATTTATCGTTCATTTATATGGACACAATAATGAGGTATGCTACGCGACTGCCTATGAACGATAATTGTCGGAAGTACGTTTTCATTTGGTGGATCCAATTTTAAACTTAACTAAATTGCAGTTTATTACGTGGTGTATATAAATTTATAGATCATATATGGGTTAAAAGGATTCTGAAGTATTTCCGTCTGTGGGAGTGAATTGTAAAATATTCAAGTCATTCCAGATCATTTGAAAAAGTAGGTTGATTTCTTTATTTTCTTTAACGTGAAATATTTTTCTAGAATTTGTTAATCAATATAATTCGGAAATGCGTTCGAAAATTACGACTGTTTGAAAATCCGAATAGCATTATAGATAATGAGGCTATATTTTCAATGCATTCTTATTGCATGTTAAACTCTTTCGATTTCAATATTACTTTTTAAAGAGTTCTTTACTTTGGTACTAAGTGAGACATATGGATGGAATTTCGTTGGTATGAATTGAATGGTTTTGGTTCGAACCCATTTGTGCATCGGGAATATATATTAACAGATTATTATCATCATAGTGCTATAGCTAGGTGCAGGTCTTCACAAATTTCATACAATCTGGTAGCCAGAAAAATATTCTAGTCGCCAGTACAAAATTTACCCCCTCTCCCTTTTTGATCTACAAAAAACAAAATGTTTTTTTTATGAATTAATTGAGAAAAAATAATAACAAGCATAGTTTATAATTATTAGTTTCATAGTTTATAATAGGGTATAATTTAGAAATATAATATATTTTCTGCTGAATTTTTTGAGGAAACTTATCAAAATTATATATTTCTGAAAACAAAAATGAAATACTGTTAAGTCTGAATTAACCGGCATGTCCGGGATATGCTGATCGCTAAATGCTTCAAATGTCTGGATAGTTGAGAGCTGCAAAATCTATATCTCCTGATTGGTGCATCCATGTAATAGGAAGCAGGAAAATATTTCTTTTTGGCTATTTTCTTGTTGAAGTCAATCAAATTATTCTGATTTTATTATTTTAAAATTTGCGGTTGATAAACTTATTTTTGGCAAATTAAAAATAAAAGTCATTTTTTTTCTTTTTACTAATATAGTTTCTAAGATTATCTCTTTATATTGAGCGAGAGAAACTATGCCATTTGTATAAATTTCTAGGTCAATATCAAAAAAAAAAAAAAAAAAAAAAGTCGTCAGATTGAATAAATTGGTCGCTAGATGAAAAAACTTGGTTTCTGATGGTGACCTGGCGACTGCATTTGTCAAGCCCTGGACATGTGCTATCATGATTACGCCCTAAATACTGGACAGATTAAACCCAAATTTGGACAGTGGATTAGTCTAATAATCCAATAGTATCTTGGATCAGTTAGTTAATCATGAAGCTCCGATAATCCATTCGAATGTAAAAGTTTTTGAAAAACTCTAATTTTATTACTGCCAATGTGTCTATATATGTTGTTCATTAGTAATGCATACTTAAATTTTTCGATTTCAATAAAATTTGTAGAAGTTGTTTACTTTATATGGTGATTTTTTTTTTTCATTTAGTGAATGATATGTGTTTAACCACGTTTGAGCGTCAGATGTATGTTATAGCTTATGGGTGAAATTCAATCTATTATTTCAACAAATGTGTAACATTTTTTGATATAATTATCTCATATACATTAGATTTTATTTGGTGAGCCAAATAAAAAAGTTCCATACAAATTACCTATCTCACCAAATAGCCAATTTAGAAGGAATAAGATCATTTTGGATAAATTTATATTAAATCTGATGTATGTATGGACAAAAAAAAAAGAAAAGAAAAGAAACCTACTCTTCCGACAGGGAGGTAACGACTTGATTTAATCTTTGATTGTTAGGAACGCCCCATATAACTATGAAACAGATAGTTTTTGTGCACTATGCACTTCTTTTTATTATTCTTTTATGGATGTTAAAGCACACCAGGTCAAAATGATAATTTAACATTAGAACGTCCGTTGATGTCATTTTGTCATCAAACTAAATTTATCCTTATTTTTATATCACATTTTTTCATCTATATTCATCACATTTTATGACTTTTAATCATTTTACGTGATAAGCACACTGTCGAAATTCTTATTATGTGATTTGATTTTTTAAACATTTACAGCCGAATTCAACTACAACGTCTCGGCAAATAGCCATCTTAGAAGGAGTAAGACCATTTTGTATAAGTTTATATTAAATCTGATGTTTGTATGGAAAAAATAATAAATCTTCTCTTTCGACATATCCGTAAGGACTTGTTATAATCTTTGATTTTTAGGAACACCCCATATTATTATCAAGCAGATTGTTTTTTGTACACTATGAACTTTTTTTAAAATATTGTTTTATGGATGACAAAGCCCACCAGGTCAAAATAATAATTTAACACTACAACGTCCGTTTATGTCATTTCGACACCAAACGTAATTTATCCTTATCTCTATATCACATTTTTTCATCTATATCCTTCACATTTTATGACTTTTAATCATTTACCTAATAAGCACACCGTCGAAAATTTTATTATGTGATTTGATTTTTAAAACAATTACAGCCAAATTCACCTAGAGCGTTTCGACAAATAGTCACTTTAAAAGGTTTAAGACCATTTTGGATAAATTTATGTTAAATCTGATATATGTAAAAAGAAAAGAAACCTACTCTTTCGACTGAGCCGTAAGAACATGTTATAATCTTTGATTTTTAGGAACGCCTTATATTATTATCAAGCACATACTTTTTTGTGCACTATGGACTTTTTTTAAATATTGTTTTATGGATGAGAAAGCACACAAGGTCAAACGATAATTTTACACTAGAACGTCCGTTGATGACATTTCGATACCGAAATTAATTTATCCTTATCTCTATATCACATTTTTTTAATCTATATTCTTCACATTGTATGACCTTTAATCAGTTTATGTGCTAAGCACACTGTCGAAATTTTTATTATGTGATTCGATTTGTAAAACAATTACAGCCAAATACACCTAGAATGTCCCTTAGCGTTATTTCGACATTAGGAAGAAAATAACTGCTTCTTTGACAGATAATGCTAAATTTTCATTTTATCTAAAGGTGTTGGATTTTTTTATAATTAGTATTGCACTCTAAAAAAAAATCCGTAAAAATACAGAAATTGTACTGTTAAAATACGGAAATTCGTTTTAGAGTGTAAAAATATTAAAAATTCCTTTGCGTTAGGGAAAACGACATACAAACTAGACTTTTAGCACTTTTATATATGTCAAATATAAATCCATCAAAGATGCCAAGCTCCTCGTAATGTTTCTCCCGTATCTCCCGTAATAAATCTCCCGTAATATTTGGATTAATTTGATCCGGTTTAACAACGTTTCAAACCAGAAAATTTATTTGATGAATCCTTATTTATTTAATATAAGATTTCTACATGAAATATATTTAATTCCATTTCTTAAACAAATTTCTGATGCGAAACGTATTAAACCTGGGTCAAATTAACCCCCATATTACGGAAGATTACTGAGAGCTTGGCACCTCCTATCCATAATATCTAATAAAGGATATCTTGGTAATCACAGATATTGATTTATTTTTATATATGTTGTAGGGTATAAGCCCCCTAGTCTCAGATTCAATGGATTTTATACAACGCTCCTTAGTTCTCGAGAAATAGGGAGTCTAATGTTAAGAAAATGTATTCAATAATTTAAGTCAAATATTTACAGCGATTTAGTAAGTTACGTTTTATAAAATAAAATTTCCGATTCAAAACATGATTAGTTGATCCCCGGATTATAGGCCGGAAATTACGGTATTTAAGTTGTTTTATAATATTAGACCCCTTATTCCTCGAGAACTAAGGAATAAAATCCGTTGAACCTCAGACTAAGGGGATTCAATCCTACAACATATATAAAAATAATCAAAAGCTGTGTTTACCATGATCGGCCCTCTCCTTGTAAATGCAACACATTAACAAAATTATTTTATTGGAGAAACAAATTCCCCAAAAATTCGGACATCGTACTGGCAGTCAACGGATTTTTTGTTTTAGTGCTTACAATCAAACTACACTACAGTTGACCGGTGTTATAACACATCTATGCATATAATTAATTTGTTTTCCTATTACGTTTCTTATACATATCCTATACATTTGGCAGACACTTAAATATGATAATATGAAGTAAATTAACACATTTATTTCTCTTTTGTTCAAAGAAAAGTATTTTTGTCCTTTTCTTCAAATGGGAATTTTAACTTGATTGAATATATTTTACTGTAAAATAACACATCGTTCTTTTGTAAAAACGTAACAATATTAGTTTAATTAAAGTAAAACGACGCAATATGAAGTTAAATTAGAATTTATAGAGTACATTTTGCACTATTAAATTAGTGGTGTTCAAATGATGTTGAAATTGTCTTCCGTTCTAGAGTTATTCTGCAGCTAACATTGCATTTAACTCTTATATTATAATTCATCTTATTTACCTGCGTGTGTTCATTTGGTGACGAATTTTTGGTTGGCAGAAATTTAATTATTTAATTATTTCCAAAAGTTGAATTCCAGTACAACTATTCTGATCGTTATGACAACATCCAAAAATTAAGATCTGACGCACTTCTTTTAGATAAAAGTCAGGATGCCCAGAGGAATACTTGAATATTGCAACGGATTCTTCCATGAAGATATTTGGTGTTCCTCTACCGGCATTATTTCCTAAGAAAAATTACGCAAAAGATTTTCAAAAATCTTCTGAAATTTTGGATATTTGTGTTCCTTTGTATTCAAATTCCAGTAAATTTGTTTTTATAAAAGCTACAACAATTCAAACTAGATGACAACTACTTAGACAGCGAAATGATTAAAAAATTTAATTAGATTTAATACACAAAATTATTCTTAAAAGTGTATATATTGATCTGCATTAAAGCACAAACATGAAAAGTGCCGAAAATAACCAATTAAATTAATGTTTACTTTAAAATATATTTCAAATTTGAAAATCTAATTAAATAGTTTTGTTTATCTTTTAAGGTAATTCCCAACTTTAAACTTTTATTTGATCCGAAGCAATTTTTGAATTATTTAAGTGAGACCAAATTATTACATTTAATTTTTTTTAACCTTTTCTTTCCACAGGAAAATATTTAGTTTAAACTAGATTCGAAATTTAATATATTTTACTTTTTTTTATAATGTAATACCTATATGCAAATTTAAAAAAAATAATAAATGAGTTTAAAAGTTTAAATTCAATTACATTTCTCATCTTTTTTTTTTGTAGTTGTAAAATAATCAGAATAAATTGCTTTCTGAAAATAGTTCAATGTACCTTTGAAATTAAAGAGATCTTTTTCTTTATTCATAATTTTTCATAAACTGGTTCTAGCAACATTACATAAAACACGGGAAATATCAAGTAAAAAAAAATCAATAAAGCTCTTTATCGGTTTCTCTGTTAAAAAAAAAAAAAAAAAAAAAAAAAAAAAAAAACGAAATATAATTTAATTATACTTTTAGAAGATATTTTCTTAATAATATAAACTCGCTTGGTCTATCTAAATGGTTACGCCTCATTAGACTTTATTTAATTATCGCAATTATGCATTGTACTTAACAAGAGTTTTTGCACAAGAAAGAAAACTTATAAACCAAAAAAGTAAAATAGCTTTAGATAAGGAGTTTTATTTAATGGATAAAATGATTATTTAATGTCCTTAATAGCACATTTGACACAATGAGGTTTATAGAATGAAACTGATATTTCAGAACATTTGTACATTAAGGGGGGAAAAATGTGATCACCCTTTCTAATTAAGCTGTAAATAATTTTTTTTAATGATATGGCTACCAATCGACTGAGAATAATATCTTCTACTTACTGCTTTGCACGAAGTATTATTCGGAAGACGTAAACATATTACAAATTGTACAAACATTTGTTTTATAAATACAAACACCTAATTTTGACACTTTATGCCAGCTTCATTGATAAAAGAAGCCTGGAAAAGTAGTCAGTCTATGCACTTTTTTAAAATGCATCATAGAGTTACTAAAGAAAATGTATTTTGGGGTTAATTTATAAAATTAGAAACATAAAATTAAGATTTTATACGGGGAAAAATGACATGGGAATATTTAATTAAAAAACCAAAAAATAAAGGCAGTCTAATTGAACAGTTAACAGTTTACTGCTTCAAAAAGATTCTCAGTTGCACTGCAACTCCACTTCTTGCATATGAGTAATTGTGTATCACATCCTAACACATGGGCTGATAAGTATGATAATAATAATAATATAAATAATATAATTAATAACATAAATAATATAATATTTAATAATAAGAATTTAATAATAAGAATTTAATAAATAAATAATAATAAGACTTTTATAATAAATAACATAATTTTATAACGGAAAAGCTCCAAACAGTGCTCAGAATCATCGACTCGTTGTTGTTTTTGGTCAAAAGTCAACACGCGCGGCACCCACTGTGACAACAGCTTTTTCATAGACAAATGTTCATTCAAAATAAAACCTACACGTTCCTTGGATATCTTCAGAGTCTGAGCGATTTCCTGCAACTTCACTTTACGGTTCCCCAAAACGATTTTGTGGATTTTTTTATGTTTTCCGGAGTAACCACCTCTTTTGCGTGGTGCATCACTGGTGTCCGTACGACCACGTTTAATTTCAGCAAACCAGTCAATAATGGTTGATTTACATGGTGCAGTGTCCGGATAACACTTATCAAGCCAAACTTTTGTTTTAATGGTGTTTTTTCCCATCAAACAACAATTCTTGAAATTCTTGTTTATCTATATTTTTGTTTATCTACAAAGTCGTTCAACTAAAACCACTCTAACATTTTATCCACGTTTTATCTGACATTTTTTCTGCAACCTTTAAAACGTTAATATTTACTAAAAAAAGCATCGGTTCGGCGATTGTAACGCCATATATGTGCCAGACCGTGAACTTATCAACCGATGTGTTAGAGGAGCCATGACAAAAAAGAAAACCGTAGCGCAATATTTATACTAAAAACCAAAAATAATATAACATATAAAATATAAAAGAGAAAGAAAAAAGGTGAATAAATGGTGAAGAAAGGTCTTCGTATCACACAGACAGGAGACGAAATAAGTAGGAGAAAAAGAAAAATCTATTTAAGCGACTGGTAGAAATGAATGAGCAATCAAATTATAGGATAGGTTAAGAAGGCGGAGCTTTGCTAACAACTGTCGGAATGTCCAAAAAGAAATGAATTTGAGTAAGAAAGCTTTAAAATTTAATACGTAAGATAGAAAAATTATTAAAAAAAGATGTGAAATATAGAAAAAAAAGATAAATGTAAAATATGTTTAAAAAACGCAAACATATTGCCGAAAGGTAAAGGATAAACAAGGAAATTAAGCGTAAATCCAATCCTAAAAAAAAAGAAATTTCATTGCCAGACACTTAAAATACAGAATAGCATTTAAATTACAATAAATTTAAGTGATAAGACATATAATAAAAATAAACATGTAATTTTTTTAATAAATATATACAAGAAAAAAAAGTATTAGCACATAGCGGACTACTCTTCTAATATAGTAGTATATCTGTATTGTTTACGATTACCAAGACTGTAAAGGTTATAATCAAGCAGCTCATAGACAATACCATTAGGAATATTATAGAGTTTGCTGTAGAAATTTTTGAAAGGAATTTAATATGGTTAGTTAGAGAACAAGTTTCCAGATAATTTCTGATTGCAGAATTGCGAACGTATCTCGTCCGTTGCGGATAAATTTTAGCTGTTTATTATCGGAGCGTGAATGAAAGTCCTTACTGATGTTCATGTGAAACCTCAGATTGAACAGGTATAAGTAATAACAAAGAGGATTCATGCGTTATACATAAGCATTTTATTACGGCTGGAGAGCAAAGGGCTATGTAGAAAAGGCAAAAGTGATTTAGAAGTACCGCGGCATTATCGCGTATACTAAGGATTTGTTATAATTAAGTTATGTCTAGATAAATAAGGTTAGCCTAAGGCTGATGCGTATACTTGCCGATAACACATTCACTCCCATTACCTGCTCATATATTTATGGAGAATCGCTGTTGCGCTATTTGTGTGAGCACTAGCATATACATGAGCATTGTTTCGATTGAGTTAAGTGATTATTTGATGCGTTTCCAAGTGCAATATATCTCATGTTTGTGTATTAAAAATATCCTGAGGAAACCATTTCTTCCACACTTTCTCTAGGATTTTTTGTGAATATCACATGTCGATAATTGTATTCAGGGTGCTGTGAACGCATACTTTTGTTGAGAAAGTTGGTGAATGGTTCCAGCATACAAAATGCGTTGTACGAAACAACGCAAAGACAACAGCATATGGATCAACTGAATTATTGTTCACCGCATCTAATACTATTTCTTTCATGGAGGGAGTTCGTGACGATTGTGGTCTACTGACACTAAATAAGCTATCCTCGTTTATCCAATAATCACACAAATTTTGATGTGCATACGCTGATAGACAGTGCCTCCATTCACGTCTGTACGGGAACCATTGTCGGTAAATTCATCCAGCCTCTAGTTTATTGTCCTCATACACGTTAAATGTATCTTTTCAGGTAAAACTCTGTATAGGTATGTATATTCTTCGTACGACGGCTAAAATTGAATTATTAACAATGAAATCGTTACTCTCACATGACTATGAAGAGCGCCATCTTATGGTAACGTTTTCGGTCATGGGTTCCTGAAAGACTATGGTTACATTCTATGTTATCTAATCCCCGTAGTCTTATGTACTAATGTTTAATACATTTTGTATATACACATAGTATAAAATCACTTGTATTTTCCATGAATTACAGGATATAGCCTGAATTTAGATTATTATAAATAATATCTTTATACTGTAATAAAGAAGCAAATATTATGTTCTAAACATAGTTAATGGGACATTTCCATAATTACTAGTTTATTTTAATTAAATAATTTATATTTTAGTACTAGGAAGAAGTTTTGGAAATAAAACAGCTCTGATAAAAATGTAGGTTATTCAGTCCCGTATGAGTGATTATAACGTACTGGGTAGCGTACAGTTACGTAATAAAAATTCCACAAAGTGCGTAAAACTATAGTTTCTACACACGCCATATACACTATATTGCCAAAGGTGACCGGTGACTTGCGATTTTAGACGTTTTGTTAACTATCTAGAAAGATACATGAGGAATTAGCCTGAAACTGCAGGTGTGTAAACAGTATAGTATAGGTTATATATTTCCGTGAAGATTTTTTCACGAAACCCTATAGGGGACTGTTTTCAAATTGAAAAATAACGAACATCTTTTGGATAACCCTGTAAAAACTAATGTATCAAAGGCGTTAAAACTCGAGATTATTAATAAATAGCTTATTGTAATATACTGTGTTCATTTGTATGAGGATAGCATGTATACTCGTAGAGAAATTAAGGTTTTTATAAAAACAGTCCCAAATTTCTCCTAGTTTTTTGCTTATAATTTTCAGAGTTCTAAATATAAAAAAAAGTTCTTTTCAGAAAAGATGACAAACAACATTGTACATAATACTCTGCAATCAGAATTAAAAATAATAAAAATTGGATGAAAAATGAGTAGGTTTACTAAATGTATTTGAAATATATTAATATTAAATACTGCCCCAAGGTCATTGAATATTGAGAAAAAACGTAAAAGTTGTGCATTTTTCCATTTTTTTCTTCAAATATACAAACTTTTAATAATAATTTAATTTGAAAGGATGATCATCGAATTATTATTATTATTATTATATTTTTTAGTAAAATTGTGTAATATTTAAATAAAATTCGCTTTTATTATACTAACTCAACGATTATGCTTTTTTTAAACATAAGAAATTTGGGTAATTGTAATTGCTTTATATTTTTTACTTAACCTATGTAAGGAAATATAATTTCTAGTTATTTTTAAAGAAATATTGTAATAAGGTAAAAATAATTTACTATTATAATTTACAAGCAATGAAGATATCATTTTATAGTAGTCCATACTTTTTTTTGGTTTCAAAAACTGGCATTTTTTTCCGAGATTCCAGAAAAGTTTTAATGAACCCATCGCGTCTCAAAGGACCACAAACAGCTGAATAAGTCTACATAACAAGTTTCACACATCTTTCAGTTGCTTGATTGTGACAAGGGAATAGTTTAATCTTAGGTAAGATGTCTTCATCTATTGCCTTTCGTTTTAGGATACCCTTTGTAAGAATATTATGATCTAATTACTTAGTTAATGGTGGTTCTGTCATGGTCATTTCAGCCCAATTTATAAATTTGATATAGTCTTTGGCTTCAATTTGATCTGAGGTAACTTGAACGTATGTAAAGAATTTCTTGACTTTCGAGATTTTATTATTCTACGTAGTGCCAACACTCTTACATAGTCCCTATTGTCAGTCAACATGGCAATCAAAATATTTTCAGGATGATAAAATTAACCATTTCTTTGAATTACGGGATCTATTATTATTTGTAATTCCTTTGGTAAATATCATGATAACATAACTGTTTGATGCAAATGCTTAGCTCCGTAAATGCATGAAGGCTTAGTTTTAATCTGAAACCATATAGTTGAATAAACTTTTAGTATAAAATTTGTCAGAATTAACACATTTTCAGACGGTTCACTTGAAGAAGCGTATAGCCTAAGAATTTTAGTTGACACTGTAAGCCCCCTAGAATGCACAATTCTACCAGGATTTCTTTTATACAATTTTTCGGGACACAAACCCGAAGATATTGCTTCACATATCTCAAGCAAATAGAGTTGACCCGTGCTTAAATCCTTTTTATTAGTAATTGCTAGCAAAGCACAGATTATTCTCTTATAATGTACAAGAGGAAGAAGTTCATAATCTTTTAGAGAGGTTTGCCAATAGATCCCGTAAAACTTTGAGGCCCATTTGTTGTACCATCAAGATGCTAGAGCAAATGACTCAAGATAAGCTCATTGGTATGTATTTGGCAAATAAGCCATTGAAGTGGTTTTCCTTCTTTTTTCTTCTAGAAATCGCATGACACCTTCTTTGTAACCCGTGTTAACTGTAGTTCCGTCATAGCCAACAAGCTTACTGGTATCAATATTTTTTGTAGTTATTTTTTTTTCTTCACTTAAAATTAAAGCTTTTCCAGATTGTAACGAAAGGTGCCCCAAATACTCAGAACCTGGTTCCTTTATTAAGCTTATAATGCTTGTAAATTGTAATAATAAATTATTTTTTCGTGTTATTCTTCATCTTCAAGTATAATTAAACGTTAAAATTAATTTAATATTAATAATATTTGTGCATTTTATATGTTTGACAAAAAAATGGGAAAAGGCACAATTTTTGCAATTTTTCTCAATTTTCAATGACCTTGGGGCAGTGTTTTATATTCATATTTTTCAAAGATAATTTATATTCAGAATGAGGATATGATAGAGCAACTTTTCCACCCCGTCCAATTTTGATTTGAAGAAAAAAAAATTTCGCTCCACCCTAAGTACAGTCGTGTAAAGAAAAAAAAAACTGAACATCCCCAATAACTTTGCAACAAATTATCGTAGAAGAAAGGTACTGATACCAAACGATTGGAAATAATGTCTACTTTTAAATGTTGCATATAAAATTTATTTCCGGGGCATTTACAAATGAAAACCAGCCCAATCTTTGTTTTTTTTATGGCAACACCCGATTTCAACACAATGTTTTAAATCTTCGGATCAAACTATGCCTAAATACCAATCCATGCGATACCAAATTTTCAATCATATGGATGATAATATTTTGAATTATAAACATTCCAAATTTTGAGCTTCTAATGTTAAATTATATTTTCATATTTTTATTAATATCTCCTGAAATTATAATCCTATGTGCTTATTTTTTGTTTGGTTATAATAGTAAAATACCCAAACATAAATACCTTGAATTTGTAATTCTTATAATTTTATAATATGAATTATGAAATTAGTATTGAATTATGAAATTAGTGGTGAAAAAACGAACTAAAATCGGTAAGCTGTCGATTGGAATGAGCTATACTCCGTCGTGATCTGGCTCATAGAAACAGAGATAGGAAAGCGCTCCCTGGTGGTGAAACGCGGAACTAAAATCGGTATTCTCTATCGATGTCGCGTCGGATTTTCTTTCCAGGTTTCGATAAAATTGTTCCTTGTTTTGCTAATTTTGATGATGTTTTTAATTAACAACTTTCTTAATTAGGGGCCGACATCTTCAAAACTTTAACTCCTGGATGCCCGGCTTTTCCGAATTTTTTTATACCAAAAACGTTTCTCGCTGCTCGGTGCGCTTGCACTATTCCGAATACAAACACACACACACACATACACACACACATAGACGTTTACGAACATTAATAATAATGATTGAAAAGAATTTTAGGTACAGAAAAATAGCCGAAACATATTAAGTTTGTAAAATGGTTATATTAGTAAGAAATAATACATTAATAGAAGTGACTTAGAAATTCTGTAGCATTTCAACAATCGAGTACTGAACTTCAATTTGGATACAGCCCCTAATATATGTTCATTTTAAAATCATTAATTTTTTTAAAACTAATTGAAGGAATATCATGACATTTTGTACCTAGGCATAGTTTGAACTGAAGATTTAAAATATTTTGTCAAAATTGGGTCTTGTAATTGAAAAAAAAAAACAAAGTTTGGGTTTGTTTTGATATGTAGATGGTCCCCTAATAAAACTTTATATACATCATTTAAAAGTAGACTTTATTTCTAATCGTTTCTTACCAGTAATTTTTTTCTACAATAATTTTTTGCAGAGTTTGTACGGGGTGTTCCCTTGTTTTTTCCAAGACTGCACTTGCATACTATGAAACTCTATGTCTGAAATAAATACAATTGTGTTTCCTGCATTAAAAGTCTTCATTGTCCACAATTCCATAACAATATTATGCGTATATATATATATATATATATATATATATATATATATATATATATATATATATGTTATATAAAAATTTTATTTCCTTCGCATTATTCCTTTAAACTAATCTAACTTCTGACATAGTCATTATTTCCTTAATTCTTAATAATATTTATTCGTATTTAATGTCCTTTTAAAAGTAATTACACGTATATTAATATTTATCTTATTCCAAATCTTAATCTAAAACTTTAAGTTCATTCGTGGCTTTTATCAACTCCCCAATCTATAAAATTCTGAGAGACGCTTTTGTCATTTCGAATGTTTTTAAAAGCCATTTTTTTTTAAATTTTATTCCATGCTTTGCTTCACGCGCTGGGTATTTTTCACTTCAAAATCAATGCGCCGTTGTGTTGAGGATTCTTTCGTGTTAAATCTTCTCCCTCGCGCCTCATTCGCTTGACTTGAATTCTCCTCTCACTCATTGGTTCGTACGCTCGTTAAGTTGTCGTCAGTAACCCTACACGCCGTGAACAAAACTGATTTGCACTGTTTTGGAGTGCAAATTTTTCTCGTGTTTGGGAGTACTAACCAAATGGTTATCTGGTGTTGAAGTCACTTAGAATTTTCATACAGCTCTTTAACATCTATTAAACGATGTAGTGAGCCATCATCAAGCCTGAGGGCTATAAGTTTATACCGGATACTGTGGGAACTGTTCCTGGCATCGCTCCTGTTTATTAATAAACGATTTGTCTGGAAATCGGCTGCTCTTTATCGACGAAACTCTTGTGGTGTCTCATCATTGCCTAATCTCTATCCTCTTGTTTATCACATCTTCGCCATGATTCTTGATATCGGCTGCAATCATTTACCATCTTGAACAAACTGCCATTTTTCATGGAATAAAAAACCATCTTCCTAAAAACTCCACAGAAAGCCGGGTAGGATGCAATGAACTTACGCCAAGCCACGCCAATCTTCTAATAAACAGAGGAACTGCGAATATGTTGCTGAGTGCTGCTGTACATCTTCCTTGTGGTGTGTGCGTCTGATTCTCACGAAATGTACATCAAATATTTCAAGAAAGTTATGGAATCTTTTATAGCTCGACAACACCGGATAACATTCTGTGTGTAATTTTACAATGCATCATCTCGAATATGAATACGGAGTAATCTAATAAATTTTTTTCTTTTACAAAAAAAAAGAATGAAAAATGATCATCATATAAATAAATAAATAAAATTATCGGTCTTCTTAAAAAAAGGAAAACTGCTGCACCAAACGGAGCTGCGTAAGTTTTGAAAAGATTTATTATTGTGTGTATTACTTATTATTTTATTTATTTTTGTGTTATTTAATTTACGCTCAGATATTCTTATTTATTGTATTATTATTATCATTATTTATTAGAGATGGAAGTATTTACATTTGCTATTTAATTTAAATTTTATTTACATCTTGTTGTGTTTATTCTCTTTAATTTTTATATTAATGTTATTGCGATCTAGATTTGTAAATGTCCCTGGTGATAACAAAATGAGTGAAAACGAAATAAACATCATTCCTTTTGATTTCGAATCTGAAATGAAAATACAGTCTTGGTTAAACCATTTTGACAAAACATGCCTTTCTGATAAGAAAGATGAAAATTGGAAGATTAAAAATATTTCAAAATATTTAAAAGGAGAGGCTCTAAAGGTATTTATCAATGAATGTTTAGAATGTCATGAGTTTGATAAAATTACTGATATTCTTACTGAAAAATTTATAACTGTTCATGTTCCTAGATTTTCAGAGTTTGCTTCTATAAAATTAAATGATCTCCATGATTTGGAAATGTATTTTCGAAAAAAGATTGAAATAGGTAGACAACTTTGTTTATGTGAAACTATAATAGTACAGGGATTAACAGACGGTCTCAAACCCGAGTACCAGAATTATATGATTAGTAATCCTCCAAAAAATACAATAGACTGGTACCGAATGGCTAAACAGCTAGTAGTGATTCCTACTTCCATAGCTGCCAACTTTTACGCTTTTTTCCTACCACTAAAATTTTATAGTAAATTTTACCTTATTAGACCGCCGAAATCATTTGATTCCATAAGGCAAAATTTTCTAGTCCTTTTTAGTGGTAGCAAAAAAGCATAAAAGTTGGCAGCTATGCTACTTCTCATGTCAACAATTGTAATTCTAGGAGTAATTTTCAGAATTATAGATCATTGCAACAATATGATCATGCACCTAGACACTGGGTTCTCATAAGTCGAAATTTTCATGTGCCAAATTCCAATTTTCATTCACAGAGCAATTTTAATGCTCCAAATTCTAGATTTATTAATCCTAGGTTGCCTACTACTCATTTTCGGAGAAAATACCCAAGTAGACCATGTCGAATGTGTTTAAATATAGGTATCCAAAATGCAAACAACTGGGAGAGGAATTGTGTATTCAATGTTACCCCTCTGCAATCTTATGCACGTCCTCTTAGTCAACCACAACCATCTAGTGATAATATATGACAATTGATTGTATCTGGATATATAAATAACAGGGAATTACTTTGTGTGATTGACTATGGCTCAACCATAACTATTTTACCTTTTGAATTTGTTAAATTGTTAAATGCTAAAGTTATCAATATTGCACCTGTTATTATTGGCCAAGCCAAAGGAAATGTTGTAATAGATAAAGCTTGTAGGTAATGTGCAACAAAATATTAGATTTTTGATAGGTAATACAGAATTAGATTATGCTATATTAGTTTTACAAGAATGTTGTAAGTTTAATTTAATTACTGATTGTGCTAAATGTAGAGTATTACAAGGAGACCTTGTTTTAAATCAATCTAAGACCATATCCAGTGATAATTTAAGATTACTTCATTTTAATGTTAAATATGATTATCAGAGAGTGCAACCCGATTATGGAAAGATCATATCTCCTCAATCCTTTGCTGAATCTAATGTTGATAATTCTAAATTACTTGGGGAAATAAATTCTATAGAAAATGAAAATTTAAGGGAAAGTATAAGGGTTTATTTAGACATTTTTTCTAAAAATAAATATGATGTCGGGAGGAATTAATATTGAACCGCAACGTATTTTCCTTAAATCTGACCTACCAATATCTCTGAGGCCGTACAGAAATTCCCCTTTAGAAGAAAAAGAG
Source organism: Maratus michaelseni (assembly GCA_963931845.1). Taxonomy (NCBI): domain Eukaryota; kingdom Metazoa; phylum Arthropoda; class Arachnida; order Araneae; family Salticidae; genus Maratus; species Maratus michaelseni. The sequence continues at coordinate 114,877,352 of OZ007588.1, forward strand.
ATTTCAGATCAAATTCAATCATTATTAGATGCTGGTTTAATTAAAGAGAGCAATAGTCCCTATTCTGCCCCTATTACATTAGTAATAAGAAGAAAAGAAGGTAAAAAAACTAGATTATGTGTTCACTATAGAAAACTAAATGCGATAATGAAAAATGACTCAGAACCCCTACCTCGTATCGATAGAATTTTAGATAAACTGAGTAGTGCGCAGTATTTTTCAACTTTAGATTTAGCCTCTGGCTACTGGCACATACCCATACATCCATCTGATACTGAAAAATTGGCTTTTGCTACCAACTTTGGGCTCTTTGAATGGTTAGTTCTGCATTTCGGTATTAAAGTAGGCCCCCCCAATATTTAATAGAACCCTTAGAAGAATACTTACTAAATACAAAATAGACTTTGCTTATTGCCATTATTTTGATGATATATTTATTTTTTCTTCCTCATTAGAAGAAAATATGCAACATTTAAACAAAATATTTGAATTATGTAGACTTGAAAACATTAAACTTAAATTATCTAAATGCAATTTTGCTCAAAATAAAATTAACTTCTTAGGATATACCATCCAAAATGGCACATTAACTCCTGCTAACGCTAATATTGAAGTAATAAAAAAAATAAAACCCCCTTCAAATGTAAAGGAACTTCAGAGATTCTTAGGATCTATCAATGTTTATCACAAGTTTATAGATAAATATGCCGAAATTCTAGGCCCTCTTAATAGATTACTCAGGAAAAATACATTATGGGAATGGAATACAGATTGTCAAGATTCTTTTCAAAAATTAAAAGATGCCTTAATAGCCAAACCTATCTTACAAATTTATAACCCTAATTTACCCCTCCATATGTTTGTTGATGCCTCACAGGTGGCAGTAAGTGCAGTCCTAATACAACCAGATAGTAATATTTTTTTTACATCCAATTGCTTATTACTATAGAAGATTGAGAAGTTATGAGAAGAATTATTTTATTACCGAGTTAGAGTGTCTTGCCATCATTGACACCTTAGACAATTTCTATCATTATTTTCATGGTGTAAATTTTACCATTCATACTTATCATGCATCTCTTGTATGGCTAAACAAGAACGAAAAATCATGCGTCAAGCATAGATTATGTAGCACTTTCCAACGCTTCTAAATAATTTTACAAATCATTACCGTTTAATAAGCTGAAAGATGACATCTAAGTAAACAATTTGGAAAACGCATAACATATTTAAAAACGTAATTTCAGGAATTTTCAATATATACAATATTCGGAAAAATATCCGAATACTTTTATGTAGCCCTGTATATGATCTATAGATTTGTATATATACATAGGATGCTAAATTTTAGTTTAGTTAGGAAACGCGTAGCACAGTTTAAATTCTCCTTCTGGAGTTTCTGTCAATAAACGGAAATGTGTTCGCGAACTTTTGTGCTGCCCTGTATAGGATCTACAGAATTTATACACACCACGTAATAGACAAAAACTAGTTAAGATTAAAATCGCGTTCAGTAACTTAAAACGCACTTCCAGGAATTATTGTTAACTGACAGTAGAGAATTCTTTTGTGTGTCCCTGTAAATGAACGATGACTGCTATACACACACTATTCTGTAGTAAGCCTCTTGTAATGCACCTTAGTAATATATATAAACTTCAATGCGTTTAAAATAGTGGAACATTATTTAAATAAGCCGCAGACGATTTTTCTCCACAGACGTAATGTAACGGAATTATTTTGACTGTCCCTGTAAAGTAACTCTAAGTGCTATACACCTACTATTCTATATTAAGCTTCTTCTAATGCATCTTAGTGATCTATATAAATTTCAATGCGTTTACAATAGTGAAACATTTTTAAAATAAACCGCAAATGATTTTTCCCCATAGACCGCAATGTAACGGAATTCTTTTGAGTGACCCTGTAAGAAAACTATAAGTGCTACACACTTCAGTTGAAATAGGGAACGTGCCATAGATAACGACAATAACATATAAAAATTGCAGAGCAATCCGAGCATATTTACGGGAGTTAGAGCACGGACAGACGGCCAGACGGCCATCCGGCCATCAGTCCAGAAAAACCGAAGTCATAAGCACTTTTCAACTAGGTTGGAAAGTGCTAAAAATACTAAACATCTGAGAGGCATGTTATTTAGATGGTCTTTGAAGTTGAGCATGTTTGAATTTAATATAGTTTACGAAAAGGGATCCACAAATGTCGAAGCCGACATGTTGTCGAGAAACCCAGTTTCACATTTTATTCAACCGCTTACTTTTCTTCTGGACGTTAAAGAAATTATAGAGAGGCAGGAAACAGATAATGTGCGTGGTAAAAATTATCTAAATGAAAATGGACTTATGATAATTAAAAAGAAAGGATTTCGAAAAATAGTAGTCCCCATGTCTTTAAGGAGAAAAATACTTAATGTTGCCCATGAGAAATTTGGTCATCCTGGTATCCAAAAGATTTTACATTTAATCTCCCCTAATTATTATTGGCCTGACATGACTCAAGTTTTACTAATTTTGTAAAACATTGTGATATTTGTCAAAAGTATAAAAAACACAGACAGAAAACAATTGTCTTATTACACGCTATGTCAACCACAGATTAACCTTTTGAATGCCTTTCTGTTGATACTGTGGGAGGATTCAATTATTATAACTCCACCAAAAAATATCTACACATCATCATCGACCATGCAACCAGATATGTTTGGGCATTTCCCTCAAAATGTGTTACCACAGAAACATACACAAATTGCTTAAAACTAGTCTTCAATATTCAATTCCCTCAACAATTATTCTGTTTCAACAAAATTTTCAATATACAGGGTCCTCAAAAGGTATTAAGTGATAGGAATGCAGCCTTTACTTCACCTATATTTAAAAAAAATGCAGAATCACAATATTAAGCAACGTTTAACCACATCACATCACCCACAAACGCATGGCAAGTGTGAGAGAGTGAATCAATCAATAGTTACTAGATTAAAGTGTAAAGTTAATTCTACTACCTCCAAAAGTCCTTGGACCAAACTTCTGACCGAAGTAGTTAATGAATACAACAATACACCTCATTCCATAAAGAAATTCCCTCCTGCTTATTTACTTTTTGGCAAATTACCCTAAGATTCCCCTCTTAAGCAAAATTATTACCCTCCTGTCCAGGTAGACCTTAAAATTACTAAAAAACGCAATGAGGAATTTTACTGGAAAAGGAAAAAAAATATTATGATAGAAATTATGTGGAGCCAAAATTTGAGATAGGAGATCTTCTTATATATGAAGAAATCCATTATCCCAATACCAGAAAGCTCGCACAAGTTTTTAGTGGTCCCTATCAAATCCTTAAAAAATTATCTGATGTAAATGTTGAAATTAATAGACAGACTCAAAATAAATTTCCTGAAGTAGTACATGTATCAACATTACCCCCTTATTACCCTCCTGACAAACTAAAGTTATCACATGAGCAGCAACAAACTAATGTTAAATCAATAGCTTAATATTAAACTTAGTACGTCAAAAATTAACTAAAATTAATGAAATCAAATTATAATTGACTAATCAATTCTCTTCTGTATAACAGTGTGTTCTTGAATATAGGAATTCCCAAGAATGTTACTGCAGAGATTTTTGTTTGAGTAAACTTTTTATGCAGGCGTAAATTGGTTGATTTTAGTTAAGAATTTCTTATATTGGATTGAATTGATTTGGAACAGTAACGTAAATTAGAATAGCAAATTACATTAGAATAAGACATTAAATTAAAATAAATTGAATAAACATTCACTGGATTAAATTAAATTATAATAATAGAATAAAATTCTCTACTAATACTAATAGTTAAACTTATTATCCACCATTCTTAAGAACTCTTCAAGGTCTTATTTTCATTGAACAACTTATGTTTCTCTTGTTTGACTGAAAACAGAATGAGCACATCATCCTACTGAATTGTTGAAAATTTTCCACAGACATTTCTTATTTTACTATTTATTTATTTTGTATCCTTTTATTAAGTATATTTTCATTCCTCACTGATATTGAAAAAGAATGAGGACATACATACATACTTTTTATTATTTAATACATTTTCACACTTTGTTATTCTGGTTATTCTTTATCGTTCCAAAGTAGTGTTAACGAGATATGAAGTTAATTTAAATCTTTAATCTTTATTATTCGATAATCAATTTTTTTGTACATTCATTAAGTTATTTAAATTAATTCTGCAAAGATATTTTATTAAAAATGCACATTTTGATTTATTGATTTTCTGAAAATGGTCAAAATATTTAATGTATGCTGCATTTTATTTAATTTCGTACTTATTTCCTTTAACTTTCATTTGGGGCTCATTGGATTACATTCCCCGTTGTTATTAGAACATTTAATGCATTTAAATGTGATAATATAAAACTGCACGATTCCACGGAAGCTCTAATATAAATGATTATAAATTAAATAAACATTTTGTTAAATAAACATTTGGTATTTTAAAGATTAAGAGTTATTTAGAAAAAAAAAAGTATGTACATTTAAAGTCAGTTTAAAAGAATTGAATGTATGATATGAGAAATCAGATTACTAAAATGCATTTCAAATCTTTTTACGCGCATGCATTTTATTTTTTTAATTAACTGATACGTCAGTCTAATTAGTCATTAAGGACTAAAACTTTAATTAAATTAATGTTCAAAAGATCTATCATTAAATTTGAAATTTCGATTTATTGATTTCCTGAATATAATTAAAATACAATTAATGCATGCTGCATTTTAAATAGCTCATACATACTTCATTTTTCTTTATTTTGTAGATTAGTTAATTGCTTTTCAAATTTGAACATTTACTGCATTTAAGTATGATAGTCCAATTCCGCACGATTTTTATACAAGCTCTAACGTAAATTATGTTACATAAATTAAACGTTTAAATAAATAAAGTTATGGCTATGCTAAGTTTAAGGGAAGGGAGTATCGGTGTAAAGACTTAAAAAAACAGAAAATAAGACTTGAAAAACCATGTTTCATTTGCAGAGTTGTCAAACAGCAGTGTCGATCAGTCAAAACGGGGTCCGGGATCATTTCCTGTTCCGAGCATTCCGATGACCAGATTAGTTTTATTATTACTATTATTTGAATTTTTTGTTCAAAATACGTCTAAGCTAATCCCGAGTTTCGTTTGAAGATAAATTGTCAAATTCCTTTTCGAAAAATCTTCAAAAATGATCTTCACTTAACGCATGTAATACAGGTTATACACTTTAAGACGGTTTTATGAAACAGTTATTTATATCAAAAATCTATCAAGAGTTGAATATATGGTATGGTGAATTACATTACAAAAGTGCATGTAAAAATTTTTAATCATGCATTTTACTTTTTAATATTAACTAGTTCATCTGTTTCAATTTTTATTAATGACTACATACTTTCCTTAAATGAATGTTCGAAAGATCCTTCACTAAAATTGAAATTTCGTTTAATGATTTCTAAATAAAATTAATCTCAATTGATATAAGTTAAGTATTAATGTAAATATTTAATTAATGTATGTAATGAATAAATTCATTCTTACTTTATTTATCTTTAGAAAGATTATTGGATTAATTTCTCTTTTGCTAATCAAACATTTAATGCTTCTAAATATAATAATCTAATACTGGAAGAATTTCATGCTACCTCTAATGCACGTTATTTTAAATTAATTAAACCTTTGAATAAATAAAGGCCTCATTTCAAATATTAAGACGGATATAGGGGAAAATGGTATTTACATATAAAAATATTTTACCGGGAACTGGATATATGGTATGTGAAATCAGATTAAAAAAAAAAGTATTTGAAACACTTAAAATCATATAATTTACTTTGAAAGTTAAGTAATCCAACTGTTTATTTATTTAGTAATGGCTGAGCAAATACTACAATTAATGTTCGAAAAATATTTTAATAAAATCAAAATTTTGATTTGTTGGTTTCCTGAATATAATTAAATAAGTTAATTTTTACTACAATTGTCTCTAATTTGGAAATTATTTTATTACATACTTTCTTTTAACTTACATCTCTGTATGTGTGTGACAGTGAAATCTTGATACTCATTTTTCACCCACTTCCTGTTGACGTTTAGCTTTGTAATTTGGAATATATATGTATTCCTAAGGGCAATACATGAATTGGACATTGTTTTTTTTTTAAAACGATCCCTAGGGTAGATTAACGTTAGCCCAAAACATGCATTTTCCCCTTAGAAATAACGCTAGAATTGTTTAATTGAAAAAATAGCTCCATTGTTACAACATTCATCCATTTTCACCAGATTGTTGCCCGCATCATTATGACGTCAGCATTGAGTGCCGCACACATTTTTGCATTATATTATAAGTTGACATTTTTGTAAATTTTATTGAAAGTATGTTTTATTTTTTTCTTCTTACATTTAATTTATTACTTTCTCTTTTGCAATTGGAGCATTTAATGCCTTAAAATATGATAATATCATCTGACCGATTTTCATGCACGATCTAATATTTCAAATAAACTAAACATTTGAATAAATTAAAGGTTGGACCTTTTAGAGATTTAAATATTAACAATTTATTTAGGAAACAGTTATTTATTTTAAAACTCTATTAGAAATAGAATGTTTTGTGTGATGAATCTCATTACTAAAGTTCATTTAAAACTTTATAATGCACCCATTTTACTTTTGAAGTTAACTGGCAGAATTCAACTTAATTAACTAACTGTTTAATTATTTATTAATGACTTCATTAAATTAATTTTCGAAAGATTTTCTATTAAAACTGAAATTTCAATTTAATGATTCCTGAATATAGTTAAAACTCAATTATTTTATGGTGTATTCGAAATACGTTCATTATTACATAATTAATCATTAAATGGGGATTTATTGTATTAAAGTCTCTTCTATTGCTCGAATAATTAGTGCAATTAAATATCACAATCTAACATTGCACGATTTTCATACAAGTTCTAATATAAAATAATTAAACATATGAATATTTAAAGGTCTGACCTTTTACAAATTAAGAATGATGTAGGGGAAGTTATTTATATTTAAAACCATTTTTCCAAGAACCGAATATATGATACGAGATCTCAGTTCAGTAGAATAAGAGGTGCTCGGATATTTGCCCATATTATGTGAATTGAAGTGATTTCCTGACAAGCAACACCAAGAATCAAAAGTTATGTTTTATAACAGAATATTTTAATAGAATATTGATTAATATGTTTTCTTAGTTATTCTACAGCGCTTTTTGTTAGCCATTGAAATACGAAATTGTAAAAATATATACATTTTAAATAATAACTTCAAAGAAAATGTGGTGCATTTTTAACCAGTAGAAACTTAAATATAACTATAATGTCCATCGCAAAATGGCGTAGAAGCACTCCCTGTTAAGTACACAAAACCAAAATTGAATCAACATAATAAATAATAAGTATATTTCGTACTACATTTGTTCATATTTGATCTCATAGATTCAGAGATCGTCGCTACCATGTCAAATTATCGAGTATGAAAAAATGCATTTTTCATTAATTTTAAAAATGGGCCGATTGTCACTACTAAATTTTATTAGAAATCTTCTCCTAGTAAAAATACTAGCAAAATTTCTGTGAAGAACAGAGTTGCCAGTTTGGCTTTCTTTTTAATTCAGAGATGCCGTATTCATACCGGATTTTTTGAGATTTTGGTTTTTGTCTTTTACTTTAATTAATCATGAAATGTCTATCATTACATAAAGCAAAATTTTCTATTTTTAATTTCTGGTATGGAATTGAAATTTCTTTATATAAAAGTAAGCCAAACTGACAACCCCAGTGAAGAATATTATTAAAATTTAGTGGTGACAATCGGCCCATTTGTAAAAGATATGAATAATGCATTTTTACAAATTCGATAGTTTGATATGCTGGCGACGATATAGCTACCATTGCAGCGCCACCTGCTGTATTATATACACCTAAACCCAGTTAGTATTAGTTTATTTCAAAATCTGACTGAATAAGAAGTTTGATGAAATTTTCTCGCATACTTGTCGAGAGATAGCTATCAATCAGCATAGCAGCGCCACCAATTTTGCTATATACACAAAAAGCTATTAACCTTTACACGGGGGCTCGGACAGCATATGTCTGAGAATACATGCAAACTTGGACAGATGCTGTTCGAGAGCCCGTGTAAAGGTTAAGTACTCTGTACCAATGTCTAAATGAGAAGTTTCGTAACATTCCTTCCCTTAGGTGCCGATATACACCTATCCCGCGAATCGTGAAAAACACAGCATAGCCAGCTAAAAGGGCCAGCTACGTTTCGTTATGTTCCAAATACCCCTAAATCTAATCAGCCCTAATTTATGTCCAGGAAAACTGAACATGAAGTTTTATGAAATTTTGTTTATTAGTTCTTAAACCGACAGGCAGAGATTTAAAATAATAATAATAGTAATCATGTTTAGAATATTGCAAAATCCGTCGAAAATGTTCACTTTTCCAATACTTACTACTGATATACTATATAGGAAAGTGTAAAGAAAGAAAAAAATACTTATTGGTATAATTATTTATGCGTAAGAGCGGATATCAATAATAAATGCTCTTTAACTTTCATTTGGGAAACTATATTTTACGTAAATAAAATCTGCAGATTAGATAAATGCTTAAAAACAAATTAAACGTATAACTATACAAAATGCTGATTTAAATTTTAACGAACGTATTACAGAGAGAAATATCTTCGATAGTCAAGTTATCACTGTATTCTTCGATACGTATTCTCACGAGGTATTCTCAAGAAAATTTCTCATTCTTTTATCCAACTGTTTGTATGGTAAAAGAATTATTATTATTATTTTTAAATAATCATTTCTTAACACGAGAATGGAAGAATGAGACATTTTGACGCCTGGTCAAGCTGAAAAAAGGTGGGGTACGAAAATATATTAAAAGAATTCTTATTCTCTCACGTAAGTTTTGCTTGGAAGGTCACGTTAGTCCCGCGAGTGCCGCTGAGAGCGTCGAGTCATTTTCAAGCAGAAGTCAAAATGACTCCTAACACTTTCAATGAATGGGATAAGACTTATTTATCCGTTCTAGATTTAAAGGATTTTCAAGGTAGGGGGAATGGTCAGATGCAGAAAAACTTCGTTGAAGCATCTGATGTTGTAAAACCCCAAAACCACCCTTCGTTTAAATATTGATATATGCAGACTGTTTCACAAAGGACACCTAATTTTAAAAATCAATAACCCGGAAACGGTGATAGATAGAAACATGAAACCAGTGGTATGTTTATTAAAAAATCGTAAGAATCTTATACGTAAATCTCAAAATTTAATTAAAAAAAGCACCGATAGATGGCGCTGAGAGCGTTAAAAATCATTCTAAAGGGAGTTCAGAAGTATAGAAAGACTAGCCGTCGAAGATTTCGCCATTGAAATCTCACCGCTATTTTCGTATAGTGAATATAATTCGCATCGGCCACGTTGCCTATCTGTTGATTTTTTTTTGAAAAGCTCACGAATTGTTTTTCTATCTGGGCCTTTTGCGACTTGAAATTGAGTTTGAAAACTTCTCCTGCGGCAGTAAGACTGTAATTTAATCGGTGGTACTCTAACACAACAAACACACGTTTTCTCCACGGTATACACCACTTTCGGAATTATTTTTACTATACGCTAATAGCGGCCAAATTTTAATGACGAAATCTTCGACGACTAGTCTTTCTATGCTTCTGAACTCTCTTTAGAAGGATTCTTAACGCTCTCAGCGCTATCTATCGGTGCTATTATTAACTAAATTTTGAGATTTACGTATAAGATTCTTACGATATTTTTAATAAACATACCACTTGTTTCATGTTTCTATCTATCACCGTTTCCGGGTTATTGATTTTTAAAGTTAGGGTACCTTTGTGAAACACCCTGTATATATATATATATATATATATATATATATATAATTATATATACACCTGATCTAGGTCATACGATAGCACTTGTATTTATAAACCGATTTGGATGTAACTAAGTGTGTGTATTAGCTTCGCCAGTATCTCAACCGAGTTTCTTGGCCAGCTTTGTCCGCCATTTCGTTTCAAAATGGTGACCACTAAAAGATTTAAAACTAAAAAGAATATACAAAAAAATTAGAAATTCAAATTTATTTCTGTTTAAGTGTTATGCGTTGATATAAGGATTCCGGAGCATTTTTTGTTTTTCCTCTATCTTAAAAAATGGCTGAAATATAACAGTTTGAAATTCTAGGGTGGCTGACACTTTAAAACAAGATAGCAAATTACAAAATACAAAAAAACAGGGATTAATTTTTGAGTTTTGGCGAGCGCGATTTCTCGCAAATTATTTTATCTCATTGTTGTAATTATTTTCCCAATCATACGCATAAAAGTGTATATTCATATCCGTTAGAGTCAAAATTTCGCCAAGCTTTGCGTTACCTGGCGAAATATCGCCAAATTTGGCGACTAAAAATTTGTCTCTAAAAATAAAGCCGACTTGGCTATAGCTGGAAAAATTGGCGAATTACTTATTCAAATCCAGTTTTAACCAATCTTCTGTATTGAACGAAATTTTTTTAAGGTGGAATTCATACATTTTATTTAAAAAAAAACAATAACATTTATATGCAATAGAAACTATTGCATGTAAATGTTATTTTTTTATAATTTAATGTATGTATACCTTAACTTCAATTCTTATTGGCTTAGATTTCTGTAGGTTTTTAAATCGTTTTTTACAGTAGTTTTATTTTATTTTAAATAATTCTTATGTCAGTAATAACCTAACCGTTTTCAGAATATTTAAATTTTTAATTGTGATCATGACGAAGAAAAGAAATTGCCTTGTAGTCTCATACTTTTAAAATCTGAAGATACAGACGATGATGAGGCAGTGAATACAGTAAATATAAATAAATTCAAAGACATGTATCCTAGTTGATCGGGTAATTCTAAGAAATTCTACGAGCATGCAAATAATTATTAAATACAGGGTCATTCATAATTCCCTCCGGGGTTTCGAAACGTTACAGTAAAAAAACGAAGACGAATATGAAAAAAAGAAACATATGAAATTATTCCGAAACTATTCAAGTTTTACTTACATACATTACAGGTGTTCTATGTGTGAACCCTTGGTCACACGGCATACATCCATGCGATAGTCCAGTTCCTGCCATACTCCGTTTCTTTAAATTTCCGGTACCACACATGAATTGTTTTGTCAGTTGGTCCCTGTTTTCGATATTTATTACGAAAGGCCCGTTGAACTGACACCACTGATTCAGATTTAAAGAAACGGAGTATGGCAGGAACTGGACTATCGCATGGATGTATGCCGTGTGACCAAAGGTTCACACATAGAACACCTGTAATGTATGTAAGTAAAACTTGAATAGTTTCGGAAAAATTTCATATGTTTCTTTTTTTTCATATTCGTCTTCGTTTTTTTACTATAACGTTTCGAAACCCCGGAGGGAATTATGAATGACCCTGTATATATTCAACATTTGTTTTAAGTTACACATTAAAAAAATGTATTGCGCATTTTAAAAATAAAATCTGCACATCTCAAGCTACGGATTTATGAAAAATAGGAGTTAAATTATAAAAAAAAAGGAATAAAAATTAACAACAACTAATAAACTTAATGTTCTAATACTTTATTGATCATGCACAAAAAATACAGTTTATATGTAATGTATACAGTTTGGTAATTTTTAGGAAGCTTATTATAAATTATACCAAAGTTATTGGCGTCCTTTTTATAGAATGTTAATGTTTAAGATAAAGTTAGGATTTAAAAAGTGTGTATTTTGATTTATGCCTTTTAAAACATGTACAAACATAATACTTTGGAAAGAAATTTTGATAATGAACCAAACACAAACAGTCAATACAGGGTCATTCATAATTCCCTCCGGGGATTCGAAACGTTATAGTAAAAAAACGAAGACGAATATGAAAAAAAGAAACATATGAAATTATTCCGAAACTATTCAAGTTTTACTTACATACATTACAGGTGTTCTATGTGTGAACCCTTGGTCACACGGCATACATCCATGCGATAGTCCAGTTCCTGCCATACTCCGTTTCTTTAAATCTGAATCAGTGGTGTCAGTTCAACGGGCCTTTCGTAATAAATATCGAAAACAGGGACCAACTGACAAAACAATTCATGTGTGGTACCGGAAATTTAAAGAAACGGAGTATGGCAGGAACTGGACTATCGCATGGATGTATGCCGTGTGACCAAGGGTTCACACATAGAACACCTGTAATGTATGTAAGTAAAACTTGAATAGTTTCGGAATAATTTCATATGTTTCTTTTTTTCATATTCGTCTTTGTTTTTTTACTATAACGTTTCGAAACCCCGGAGGGAATTATGAATGACCCTGTATAATGATGTGGTTTTGCTTTATTTATATTTTATCAGATACTTTCGGGGCACATTATACATAATTTTATCAAGTTCAATATTGCCTTTTTGGTACATTCGGAAGAAAGGAGGTGGCAGGAAAAGTGAAAATTGCTATTTTCTGTTAAATTAATCATAACAGATTGTATAGTACAGTGAATAAATAATTTAAAATTCAATTTCAATTAAAAGGAATTAAAATATATTGATATATAGATTTAATGTTAAATTCGATTGTTAATAATGTTTATAAAATAATCATTGAAAAACGATGCTTTTATATTTATGTCAAGAAATACTTTCAAAACATTGATTTATTCATAGCTTTATCCACATTTTTATACGGGTATATTCAATTTTTATGTGAAAAAGGGAACCTTTTTATTAATCGTGAATAGGACTCTATGAATGTAAATGTAACTTTATTTTCAGAATTTTTTAAACATTTAATTTTTTTTAAAAAGTTCAAAATGTTTGGAATTTTTTTTAAAACATTTTTAAAATATCCTTTTAATCGAGATGTATAATGTTGTATATATAACCTTTCACAAATAAATTAACTTGCCATCTTTTCATGAACTTGTCTTGAATACGAATACTAACAGCAAAGCAGTCAACGTGATATCTTAAAACGTTCCAAATAGTGAGGCAACTATGACGAATGAAAAAGTGTCAGAAGTGTCAGTCACAAACTTTATAAAAATATGCCTTGTTTAATTAATAACATAATAGCTGTGAAATAACCGTCAGTTCATGACTCGAACACAACGCTACCGTATCTGTTTTCTTAATCATTTGTATAGTACGTATATCAGAAAATGTCACATACCGATGTCATAGTGACTTAAATGCAACTAATCGTCCATGTCACGTGTCCACAATGACTTCAAATAAAGCTGCATTTTTTCACGATACTAAACCTTTTGGATTTACAATAATTACCATATATATATATTGACACGTATATTGACTTTTGTAATAATTTTGCAGTAATTTCTACAATCAAATCCTAATTACGTAATATTTTTATAAGCGACTTATCCTTTTGTCGCTGAACATTTGACAATATTGTTTATTAAATATGTTTAAAGTTTTCAAAATTTTTAAATTCAATTTTTTTCTGATAAATCAATATGTTTTCCAAACATGAGTTATTCTATATATAAGAAAAATAAACTTTTAAAAATGACGCAATATTATTACACTCCAAGCTAGCGGCCCATATCTCTTTAGCAATCCGGCTCAGACAATAAACCACTAACACTTCTCAGCAATTAATATTATTCCCACTTTTACTTCCGAAAGTCGCTAAATTACAAAAATGGAGTAATAACACTTTAAGCACCTAAAACACAAAATATAAACGTCAATGAATTTGAAAAGAGTAATACATAATATGCTATATATATATTTTAAAATAACATATATAAATATAACTACATGAAGCTTATTGTGCTTATGTATGGAAAATTCTGACTAATTTATCAACGCATGAGATACGTGTTATCACTCTGAAAATAGAAGTTTGGCAATTTTCCATCACCGACTTTTAAATCATACAAGTCCTCTTCTTCTGAAATATATATGGACTGTGTGAATTGGGTAATACATGCTTTTAAAACGTCTCTTCATAACCTTCAAAACATAATATATGACATTTCATTACAGTGTAAAGAACGTAGTTTTTTATTCGATTTAATATGGATAGTTTTTTGCCAAATAATCGACATTTACAGGAAGTTTTATTATAATTTTATAATTTAAAGAAAAGCGCTGCTGGAAGTCACAGTTTACTTGTAGAAGCTTACGAGGAACATGATTTTTCTGATAGAATGTATCGCATTATACAAACATAACGATTTTCGAAAACACTAAAACTACCCGTTTTAATACTTTCGTCATTTTAAAGCAAAGGAAAATAATACTTTAATACGTGAAGAACAGTCCTCTTAAAAAACATAAGGAATATCTTTTATTCTCTGACTTCCGTGCCGACAAATACATTCTACAAAAACCATTTCTCGACAACCACATTTTTTCACACAGCTTAGAAAAATACAGCTACAAAAACAAAAACATCTTTCTCACACAGCTTAGAAAGATACATTTATGAAAACATCTCCTGTTAGTAGGAATTCAATTAGATTCGCGACAATCTCCCACCTTGAGTTTTCAACAGGAAAACTCAACAATAGGCACAACAAAATTCAAAATAACACAAAATATGTGTAACATTATACTTACATTACATGGCCAAAGTATATATATTCTTAACACTAATTTTCAAAGACAAATTATGCAATTTCCTGCAAAAATTCAAACAAAAATTAAACATATTATTACAAATTCAAATTAACACTAGGAAATGAGATATACTAAAAATAAAATTAAAAGGAGTTTATAATGTTCAATGTTCAGAAATAGTCTTATGACTCATAACGTTTTGGAACAGTCACTGTTCTACCATTCGTAATACTGGTTCGAAAGAGTGTTCTTTTGGAATCTCTAGATTGTACAGTTTTTGTATTGGTCTTAAAAGTTCACCATTTTCAGTTTTTACCCGAGCAACTCTCGGGTGACCATCTTTTCCAGAAATTAGTTCTTGCACATGAGCTAAAGTCCAATACGTACGTTTCTTATCAGACTCCACGAGACCGACATCACCAGCGGTCAGTTGCTTGGCATTCTTTTGCAGGGAATTTTGTTGGCGTAACTGCCCTAAATACTCAATACGGCATCGTCTTCTAAGATGTTCTTGAACTTGTTGTCTATACTTTGCTCTTCTGTTTAATTCTTGTGCGTCAATTGCATCAAAATCTATCACATCTGAAGATCTTATTTCTTGAAGAAACATTGATGTTGTTAAAGGTGCTAGATCATCCACATCTTCTGAGACATACGTGAGTGTTCTAGCATTTACAACTTGTTCGCAGTCAAAAAGAATCGTGATAAGCTCTTCATAGGATAATGAGGCTCTACCTAGTATTTTCCTCAAGATGCGTTTCACCATTTGTAACAACCTCTCCCACCAACCACCCCACCAGGCAGCAGTAGGCGGATTGAATTTCCAACGAATCTTTTGTACAGCTGCTGCAGCTGAGATCTGTTCCCAATCGATGTCTGAAAAAGCTCTATCTGCACCTACAAATTTTTACCATTATCAGAATAAACGGTCGTCGGTCTTCCTCTTTACGCTATAAAGCGCCTAAAAGATTGGAGGAAGGTATCTGATGCTAATGACGTCACTAATTCTAAATGTATGGCCCTGTACACTGCACTATTGTACACCACAATCCATACCTTTTTTCCATTTTTCAAATATAAGGGCCCAGCTAAATCTACTCCAATTATTTGGGATACTGCCGCATCTTGAACTCTTTCTGCTGGCAATGCAATAGGTTCTGACTCTGTCTTCTGTGCACTAAATATTTTGCAACGCACACATTTCTGAACTACTGCTCGAATGGTTTTCCTGGCTTTCAGGATCCTGTAGTCTTCTCGTATAGATGTCATCAAAAGGGCCACTCCTGCATGTAATAGCTCTTGGTGTTTCCAGGAGATCAATCGTTGGACTACAGGATGGTCAGACGGTAAAAGAATTGGGTACTTAAAATTGACAGTATCTTCTCGATAGATGACTTGTGTTTTTACTCTGATGATACCATCTTCATCTATGATTGGTCTTAGGCCACGAATTTTCTCATTCTTTCCAAAGCTGTCTTTCTGGATCAAAATCATTAATTTTCTTTCAGCTTGTTCTATTTCAAAACATGTAAGATCAGATACTTCTTTTGAATTCTGTTTTCTTGAATTACTTATGAATCTTAGAATCCATGCGATCAATCTTATTATTTTCTTGTATGATGAAAATCGTCGATAATACCAATCATTAAGTTTCGTGTTCTTGTTTAATGCTGAAATGACACTTTTCCGTTTCTCAGCATTAATAACTTCTTCATCTGGTGATTCGACACTTTAAAGCCAAGAAAATTCTAGCTCAGCCAGCCAGGCTGGTCCTTCCCACTATTTTAGCTGCAAGAACTGTTCAATGGAACAACCTCTGGAAGGAAGATCAGCCGGATTAAATTTTCCTGAAATATGTCGCCACTGATTTTTCTGTGACAAAGACCTGATTTCTTCTACACGATTCCAGACAAATGTTCCCCATCTATCATCTCGCTTTATCCAGCTTAAAGCTGTGGTTGAATCACAGCAATAACAGATCTTCAAATTTGGAATTCTTAAATCAGCAATGACACGACTTCCCAACCTGGCTCCAATGCAGCATGATAAAAGCTCTAACCGCGGTATAGTTAGGTTCTTAAGAGGAGCTACTCTTGCGCGTGCTTGTATAAAACTCACCAAAATTTCATTTTTCTTCTTTACTCTCAGAAAAATACAAGTAGCATATGCGTGTTTACTTCCGTCACAAAATATGTGAAGACTTACATCATTTTCAAAATTATCTAGATTCATCCAACGCTCAAGTTTGATGTCAGAAATTAATTTTATTCCCTGCACCCACTTCAAAAATTGTTTAGCTAAATTCTCTGGAATTAATTCATCCCATTTTAATTTCAACTTCCAGCACTCTTGTAGAATAAGTTTAGGGAGCAAAGTCACGGGTGAGGCAAATCCCAAAGGATCAAAAACCTTCTGAGCCAATGAAAGTAGAGCTCGTTTTGTAGGAATAATTTGCACTTCCTCAATAGGGCCGATTTTGCAAGATAGGGTATCGTTTTCTAGAACCCAGTTTAAGCCTAGTACTCGTGTTATGGTAACTGTTGAAGTTCCAGACATAATTTGAATTGGATAATTCGACAGCCATCCCCTTAAATTGAATTTCGCGGAGGACAGTATCATTCTCGATTCAATTATGAACTTGTTTAACTCTTCAGTTGTGTTGAAACTACAAACACAATTATCTACATACAAAGATTCATTCAAAGTTTCTGCTGTAGAAACAAAATTGTCAGGTGTACTTTCCAGATGGTGTTTCAGAGTAGCCGCTAGGAAAAAGGGCTGCAATTGATTCCGAAAACCACACGTTTATGTCTGTAAATTATATTATCCTTCCATAAAAACCGTAGATAGTCTCTATCACTTTCTGTAATACCTATCTGTAGGAATGCCTTTTCTATATCAGTTACTGCACCAACAGGAAATTTCCGAAAACGATGCAATATTGAAGGGATCATTTCAATCATATTTAATCCTTTATCCAGACAATCATTTAATGAAGGAAAACCTTTCACATGAGCCGAAGCATCAAAAACCGGCCTTACTTTAGTAGTTTCACTCGATTCTTTAAATACAGGCCTGTGTGGCAAATAATGTATTTTGGATTTTTTATTATCGACCACCCTTTGAATTATTCCTGCATTTAACCATGTATCAAATACTTCATTATAAACTTCAGTTTTATTCAAATTTGATAACCTTTTCTTCGTTGCAGCAAGCCGTTTTTCGGCCAATTCTCTATTACTAGGTAAGCGGGCATTATCTAGTACCCAAGGCAATGCTACTTCATACCTCCCATCTGAATCTGTTCTTATGTTTCTTTCAAAATGTTGCATAGTTTCTTCATGAATTTCATTTTTAGTTTTAGATTCGACCGGATCAGTTATACCAAGAATATCTAGCTTCCATAAATTAGCAACGGAACTTTCGTTCCAAAGAGACGAAATAACCATAAGAGAATCATTTGTTTCAGATTTAATGCCTGGAATTTTCCCCATGAGAGTCCACCCAAATGGGTCTTTACAGCAACCGGACCACTTTTTAAAACTTTAATATTTCCGGTCAGTAATTTTCCCGCCACATCAGAACCAAATAACAATTTAATTTCATTTTTGGTTTTATATACATTATTTTCAACATCCGAAATCTTAATACCATATTTATTTAATTCTTTTAACCAAGGTCCATTTGGCACCTTTTTTATATTAGAACAAATAACAGGAACATCTAAAACATGCATATCACATTTACAACTATTATCAATACTACTTAAATGAATTCAATATTTGTTGTGGTTTGTCTCACTTGTTTCAACACCACCAAATAATTTATGAATTATTTTAACTTCATCAATACTTTTATAATTCAAGTACTTAATTACAACTTCTGTTAAATATGAACGCTCAGAGCCCGTATCTATGACTCCCCGTACAATTTTTTCTTTACCATCGGGCTTTACACGTACATGCAAAGTTTGTAATAACACAGTTGGGTCGGAACCTTGAGTAGTCAAAATAGTATCACTACTCCCTGACTCATGTTCATGATTACGACTTTCTAACGCCGTATTACTTTCTTCATTACAAACATTTTGACACATTACAGCAAAATGAATTTTACGACAATTTAAACATTTATTTAATCTTCGATTTACAGTGACGTGAAATATGATTTTTCTTAAGACAGACAAAACAAGCCCCCTTTTTCAAAATTATACTTCGTTTATCTTCAAAAGAAAGCGAATTAGCTTTAAAACATTTTTCTGATAAGTGACACTTGTCACAAAATATACATGCTTCATCATATTTCTTAATTAAATGTTTACATTTAGATTTATCACCTACAAATAAATCAGTAGCAGTTGGCATAAAATTATATTCAACATTTTTTAATCTAGTAAAATTCTTAGATTTATCAAAACCAAAACTAGTACGCGCGAAAAAAATACGTTCTTCAGACAACACTTCATTTTTTAAGAAATTAAGTATAGAATTTAATTCGCTCTTACCTTGATCAGACTTTTCACGATCCCGTTCCCAAATTCGGAAAACGCCATGAGGTAAACATGATTCCACCAACGGGAATAAAATGCTCGCGTATTTATCCTCTGTGACCCCAAGAGATTCCAACGATCTACGTTTGGTTTCTAGGTTGTAATATAACGATGACAAATTGCACTCTCTTTTCGATGTATTATTATTGCATAATACCAGCTGCAGCAGATCGCGAACATAAATTTGTATCAAAGTGTCTTATCTTCCGAATCTTTCTTTTAGATGTTGAATTACTTTAGCATAATTTTCAGCCGATATAGGATAAATTTTCACAATTTGAGACGCTTTCGATTTTGGAGTAATTGCTTGCATCAGATATACGAACTTCGAGTGATCGTCTAACACAGTGTCTGCGTGAATTTTCTTGAAGGTATTCCAAAACGTTAGCCACGATCTTGAGTCCCCATCAAACGGCCGCAAACTAATTTCAGGCAATCTGAGAGTGCGGGATCCCATTCTTTCGATTTCTATCGAATTAGGTAAAAGAGGTTGATGTCCGACGGCTGGATTAACGAAAAAATGTCTTACATTTTGCTTCACTTTTATTAATTTTTCATGCTATTCTTCACATGCTTCGAATTCTTTTACATAATCTTTTTCCGCAGACCCATTCGACAACATAAAATTTAATATTTCGTCATCTGTGGAACGTAATCTAGATGCTTTGTCCACTAATTGATCTAATAGCTCTTCTATTAGATTAACATCTGGGCTTGACTGGTAAGGAGCTTCGTTTAAAGCATTTAAAATCTTCGTAAATGCGCTTCTAAGCGGCGTTCTTTTTATTTTTAACGCATCCATACTTGTACAGTTTTGCACTTAAAAAATATTACTTCCTATGTCCTTCTGTTCGGGCGCCAATTTATCGAAAATACAAACTTAGCGATTTTCGAAAACACCAAAACTACCCGTTTTAATACTTTCGTCATTTTAAAGCAAAGGAAAATAATACTTTATAAAATACAATGTAAACACATTGATAATTTGTTGTTACTACAGAGGTGCCATAAAACAAAACACAGTTTTAAAAATTAAAACTATTAGATGTTAAAATTCATAAGCTTTCGGCTAAACATTAGCCTTCCTCAGATGAACACAAGCCGACGAGAAGACGCCGCTCCGATTCCGAATGGCGCGCTCTGGCCAGGTCCAAAATGGGCGAAACAAATCCACTATGAATTGGAGGGAGAGAAAGAAGTTGTTATGATACCATTACAAGCTGGGGGGGGGGGTCAGCAAAAACCAAAAACCCCAGTGACACCCAATACATTATACCATATACGAGGGATCTGATAAGATAATACATCATTACATGTATTATCACCTCTTTTCAAAATTTCTAGGAACTCTCTGATTATGCAACTATTATACTGTGAACAATGTGAAATTATTTTAGTTTTACTTAAAAATATATCAATATCTTTAGCTTGATTTAATCTGGATAAAGCAGTAGATAATTTACCTTTTTTTATGTCAGCCGTATGTTCTTTAATCCCTTCCTTTAATTTGCGAGTTGTCATGCCTATATATGAATATGTTTTAGAACTGCCATTAACTTTAAAAGGAATAATATAAATGCCAGACTTATCTGCATTATCAATGGGGTCAATCATTCTATGAACCAGATATTTTAGCTTTGTTGGGGGATTTGCGATAAGAGTTACATTATATTTCTTTAATGCATATTTAATACGCTCAAAAAGATGTGGGATATAATTAATACTGTAGAATTTTGAAGATTGCATATCTTTTTCAACTACTGTAGCTTGTTTATTGCTGAACTCATAAATTAACTTATTAATAAATTTGTTTGAAAAACCATTTTCATATGCAATCACTTTAATTTTATTCAACTCTTCATTTAAATAAACTTCTGAACTAACTTCAAACGGTCTTTTGATATAAAACCGATATGCTGCTGCTTTGTAATTAAACGGAACATTACTATTGTAGGATATTGTGTTATTAAATCGGCAAGGTTTTCTATAAATTTTTCTCTCAATGCTACGTGTTGACATATTTTTAATAAGTTCTATATCTAAAAATGGTAATGAACTGTTTTCTTCAATTTCACAAGTAAATTGTATATTTCTATCTATACTGTTGGCATGAGCCAGAAAATAGTTTAATGTAGAGATACCGTGATTCCATATGATTAGTATGTCATCGACGTACCTAACCCATAATGCCGGTATAAAGGGGGATGTAGAAATGATAAGTTTTTCCAGAGGTCGTAATTTTAATTCTGTCAATAATCCAGATATAGGAGAACCCATAGGGGCTCCCTCAGATTGTTTATAATAACATCCATTAAATAAGAAAACATTGCTATTAGTAATTAAGTTTATACTTGAAATCAGAGTATGTTTTATGCTGTCATTATAAGCTGGATTATTTATAATGCTATTTTCAATTATATGTTTTACTTCCTGAACATCAGTAGAGGGATAAAGAGATTTAATATCAAAACTTGCTAGAATGCTATTATCTGCCAGTTTAAAGTCCTTAATTATGTTAACAAACTCTGCAGTAGAGTTGACTACATGCTCACTGCTCAGTGGGGGTAGCATTGATTTAAGTAGAGGTACAAATGATTTCTCTATTGTGTATGTTGGTGTTGAACATTTTGAAACAATAGGGCGGAGGGGGAAATTTTTCTTATGGTCTTTTAAACGCCCCTGTAATCGGGGGGTGACTGCAGTTTTATTAATAGCCAGTTTAACTTTAATGTCACTTGGCCATGTACCCTTTTTAATCAATTCTTGAGTTTTCCTATTAATATTGGTATTAGGATCCTTGTTCAATTTTTCACAATTCATATCGGTAATGCATTGCTCCATTTTAGTGATGTAATCCCGAGTAAACATAACTGCTAACTTATTTGATTTATCTGTTTGTATAACGGTAATATCTGACCTATTTTTAGATTGTTTTATAATATTAGTATGTTTATCTTGTTTCTGAGTTTTTTCCTTTAAGTACCGCTGGACATTATTAAATAACATGCTCCTAATTTCATCTTTATTGTTATTGTCCATTTTGTTAACAATCAATTCACAATCTGTAATGATATTCATTATATTTGGCTGTTTTTCAAACATATGTTTAGGTCCCAAAATTAAAGTATTGTGTAGTTTTTTATCCAGGTCTAGATTGGTCAGATTGATATACTGTACTGGTTTTTTCTGTGGTATTTTACAATACATATTATCTTTAAGTTTGTTGAACTTTCGATATATAATTTCCTCCTTTCTTACACGCTGATTAGTACGGTAGATGTCTACTATGTGTAGAAAATCATCAAAATGCGTATGCTCCAAAGATTCTGTTAAGTTATTGTAAAGATACAACACTTTTTCTGAAAGTTGATCGATTAATTTAAATTTATCTCTTATGATCGCCTTTAAGGCCAAAAAATCAAGTTTGAATGCTATTGTAGGAATGATATTATGAACAAGCTTATTGCTATTCTTCAAAAACGTAGGTATAATTCTAGAACCCTTACATAACTGCAAAAATCTAATATTAATAATTTCTCTGTCTAATCGCAACCTTTCTGTCCTGAATCTCCTCATTAATTCTGTGCGTTCTGACATATCCAGTATCGATAAAATACAAATAAAATATATAGAAAATTCCATATAATGCGAACGACAAATTCACCCTCTCAAATTTATAAAATACAATGTAAACACATTGATAATTTGTTGTTACTACAGAGGTGCCATAAAACAAAACACAGTTTTAAAAATTATAACTATTAGATGTTAAAATTCATAAGCTTTCGGCTAAACATTAGCCTTCCTCAGATGAACACAAGCCGACGAGAAGATGCCGCTCCATATTCTCGTCGGCTTGTGTTCATCTGAGGAAGGCTAATGTTTAGCCGAAAGCTTATGAATTTTAACATCTAATAGTTTTAATTTTTAAAACTGTGTTTTGTTGTATGGCACCTCTGTCGTAACAACAAATTATCAATGTGTTTACATTGTATTTTATAAATTTGAGAGGGTGAATTTGTCGTTCGCATTATATGGAATTTTCTATATATTTTATTTGTATTTTATCGATACTGGATATGTCAGAACGCACAGAATTAATGAGGAGATTCAGGGCAGAAAGGTTGCGATTTGACAGATAAATTATTAATATTAGATTTTTGCAGTTATGTAAGGGTTCTAGAATTATACCTACGTTTTTGAAGAATAGCAATAAGCTTGTTCATAATATCATTCCTACAATGGCATTCAAACTTGATTTTTTGGCCTTAAAGGCGATCATAAGAAATAAATTTAAATTAATCGATCAACTTTCAGAAAAAGTGTTGTATCTTTACAATAACTTAACAAAATCTTTGGAGCATACGGATTTTGATGATTTTCTACGCATAGCAGATATCTACCGTACTAATCAGCGTGTAAGAAAGGAGGAAATTATATATCGAAAATTCAACAAACTTAAAGATAATATGTATTGTAAAATACCACAGAAAAAACCAGTACAGTATATCAATCTGACCAATCTAGACCTGTATAAAAAACTACACAATACTTTAATTTTGGGACCTAAACATATGTTTGAAAAACAGCCAAATATAATGAATATCATTACAGATTGTGAATTGATTGTTAACAAAATGGACAATAACAATAAAGATGAAATTAGGAGCATGTTATTTAATAATGTCCAGCAGTACTTAAAGGAAAAAACTCAGAAACAAGATAAACATACTAATATTATAAAACAATCTAAAAATAGGTCAGATATTACCGTTATACAAACAGATAAATCAAATAAGTTAGCAGTTATGTTTACTCGGGATTACATCACTAAAATGGAGCAATGCATTACCGATATGAATTGTGAAAAATTGAACAAGGATCTTAATACCAATATTAATAGGAAAACTCAAGAATTGATTAAAAATGGTACATGGCCAAGTGACATTAAAGTTAAACTGGCTATTAATAAAACTGCAGTCACCCCCCCGATTACAGGGGCGTTTAAAAGACCATAAGAAAGATTTCCCCCTCCGCCCAGTTGTTTCAAAATGTTCATCACCAACATACACAATAGAGAAATCATTTGTACCTCTACTTAAATCAATTCTACCCCCCACTGAGCATGTAGTCAACTCTACTGCAGAGTTAGTTAACATAATTAAGGACTTTAAACTGACAGATAATAGCATTCTAGCAAGTTTTGATATTAAATCTCTTTATCCCTCTATTGATGTTCAGGAAGTAAAACATATAATTGAAAATAGCATTATAAATAACCCAGCTTATAATGACAGCATAAAACATACTCTGATTTCAAGTATAAACTGAATTACTAATAGCAATGTTTTCTTATTTAATGGATGTTATTATAAATAATCTGAGGAAGCCCCTATGGGTTCACCTATATCTGGATTATTGACAGAATTAAAATTACGACCTCTGGAAGAAATTATCATTTCTACATCCCCCTTTATACCGGCATTATGGGTTAGGTACGTCGATGACATACTAATCATATGGAATCACGGTATCTCTACATTAAACGATTTCCTGGCGCATGCCAACAGTATAGATAGAAATATACAATTTACTTATGAAATTGAAGAAAATAGTTCATTACCATTTTTAGATATAGAACTTATTAAAAATATGTCAACACGTAGCATTGAAAGAAAAATTTATAGAAAACCTTGCCGATCTAATAACGCAAAATCCTATAATAGTAATGTTCCGTTTAATTACAAAGCAGCAGCATATCGGTTTTATATCAAAAGAGCGTTTGAAGTTAGTTCAGAAGTTTATTTAAATGAAGAGTTGAATAAAATTAAAGTGATTGCATATGAAAATGGTTTTTCAAACAAATTTATTAATAAGTTAATTGATGAGTTCAGCAATAAACAAGCTACAGTAGTTAAAAAAGATATGCAATCTTCAAAATTCTACAGTATTAATTATATCCCACATCTTTTTGAGCGTATTAAATATGCATTAAAGAAATATAATGTAACTCTTATCACAAAGCCCCCAACAAAGCTAAAATATCTGGTTTATAGACTGATTGGCCCCATTGATAATGGAGATAAGTCTGGCATTTATAATATTCCTTTTAAAGTTAATGGCAGTTCTAAAACATATTCATATATAGGCATGACAACTCGCAAATTAAAGGAAATCATTAAAGAACATACGCCTGACATAAAAAAAGGTAAATTATCCACTGCTTTATCCAGATTAAATCAAGCTAAAGATATTGATATATTTTTAAGTAAAACTAAAATAATTTCACATTGTTCACATTATAATAGTTGCATAATCAGAGAGTTCCTAGAAATTTTGAAAAGAGGTGATAATACATGTAATGATATATTATCTTATCAGATCCCTCGTATATGGTATAATGTATTGGGTGTCACTGGGGTTTTCGGTTTTTGCTGACCCCCCCCCCCAGCTTGTAATGGTATCATCCCAAATTCTTTCTCTCCCTCCAATTCATAGTGGATTGGTTTCGCCCATTTTGGACCTGGCCAGAGCGCGCCATTCGGAATCGGAGCGGCGTCTTCTCGTCGGCTTGTGTTCATCTGAGGAAGGCTAATGTTTAGCCGAAAGCTTATGAATTTTAACATCTAATAGTTATAATTTTTAAAACTGTGTTTCGTTTTATGGCACCTCTGTAATAACAACAAATTATCAATGTGTTTACATTGTATTTTATAAATTTGAGAGGGTGAATTTGTCGTTCGCCTTATATGGAATTTTCTATATATTTTATTTGAAAATAATACTTTAATACGTGAAAAACAGTCCTCTTAAAAAAATAACGAATATCTTTTATTCTGTGACTTCCGTGCCGACAAAAACATTCTACAAAAACCATTTCTCGACAACCACATTTTTTCACACAGCTTAGAAAAATACGGCTACAAAAACAAAAACATCTTTCTCACACAGCTTAGAAACATACATTTATGAAAACATCTCCTGTTAGTAGGAATTCAATTGGATTCGCGACAGAATGTGTAAAAAGTGGTTCAGGCAATTTAAAGAAATTTATTCGATGTTGAAGATGCAGAACGTGAAAGTAGACCGCAATATTATGAGCTTCTGAAGCTTTCTCAAACAGTTACTCGCTAAGTCTACAAATACAACTAATGCGTTTGAAGCTAGCTATTCAAGAAAATCGACCAGAGTAGGATAATAGACACAATAAACTGATTTTTCAGCATTACAACGCAAAATCACATGCTGTAAGCGTCTTTGGAACCTACTTAGAAGGGCAGGACTGGGAAGTTCTATCCCACCCGTCATATTCACCATACACTTCTCCTTCGGATTACTATTTATTTCGATTGATGCAATCAGCCATTCAAGACGTACGATTCACATCTTATGAAAGTACGAAAAATAGGCTTGGCAAATGGATAGCTTCAAAAGACGGCGACTTCTTCAGACAGGTAATTCGTAAATTGTCTGAAAGATGGGTAAAGGTTGTAGCTTCTGATGGAGCATACTTTGAGTAATGTCTGACTTTTATATACTTGCTAAATAAACATGTAATTTAAACGGAACTTATTTTGCATATATCCAATATATCGAAAAATCTCTTGAAAATGTATCGTTACAATATCTTAATCATTAATAATGATGTGGGCAAAAATCAGCATTTCTCTTAGATTGAGATTCTCTGTATTCTTGACTGAATTAGGAGATTGTTTCCATGGTTTACTACTGAATTATGGTTTACACACAACGAATACTATCATTCCAGAATCAGCTAGGTAATTTAAGCCTAGGTATTTTTGCCTAATGTAAACACAAAAGTTAGCTAATATACAAAAGATTATTTTTACAGTGAAATATATAAAATAAAGATGTCCCAATATTTATTTTAAATAGCTATAAAAATTAAGTAGATAAAGCATTATTCCCTTTCTAAGATTATATTAGACATTATTATATTTTCAGTAGTATTTTTATCCTTTGTAGATTTCTGTTTTTAAGCAGAAAATTTTCAATACAGTTTTATTAAAACGAATTAAATATCATAACTTTATAGACATAAGAAAAAACAAGAAAAAAAAATAAAACCCTAAAGTAGAACCAATTAATATTTATCTAGACATTTGCATACATTTTCTTACAGTCACTTTATTTTATTTTTTCAATACAATACTCTGCATGATTTTTAATGGTGCATTTTTGTCTGTTTCAGTAAATTGTTAAAATAAATCGATGTTTAGTTCTTGTAAATCGTTCCTAAATTCCACAAATGAATACGGTGTAATATTTTATAGTAGAGAAAATGTGCCTAATATTTATATATGCCTTTTTCTAAACTTGCACCCCATGGTTTCTAAGTGAAGTACCTGCTGCATGTCTAAACTTGATCCTGCATTAATAATTTTAGTCTTGTATCATATCTGTTGCCGTAGGGAAGTGCTGTTCCCAGTAGTGAAAATTTTGTTTTTTTGTAATTAAAAACTGTTTTTTAACGTTATTTTCAGAAAATTATAAATATACAAAGGTAAGTAATAAAAGTTTTGATGTATTATGGAAATTTTGTTATTGATGTAAATTTTGATTTTTTATGGTTTGATTGACTTATTATTTCCTTGAAGTTGTCAAATGGCGGTCATTTATATTTTTTGTTTACATGTTCCTAATATCGCACCCACTAACTATTGAAAATTTAATTAATTTCAAAACTTTTCTTTATGAATTTTGTTTAGAAGGATAGGGGGATTTTAGATTATTATTTTAAGCAATTTATTCGGTGTCTATTTTTTATATTTTATTTTATAAAAGCACGTTTAAAATATATAATTAAATCCAGTTGTTTACAACTTATTTGCTTATAATTAATTAAATATATATTCTTATAAACAATTAATTTCTTGGCCGGGCAATACGGTTCTTCGTTAGTAAAGTTATAACTCATATTTCTTACAAAAAAGTTTGAAAATAGTGAATTTTATTGGGGATGCGATATTAGGAGTACTTTTTGAAAGTTTGTACTAAGGCGTTTTGCCTATTTATTTACAAAAAATTATGTTTATTTTATTGGACACCATTATAAGCTTAAAATATTTCACGAGCATGTTTTATGAACTCATACCATCAATCAGTTTCAATGTGTTGCCAAGTCAAGCCGTATTAGATCAAAATTTCAAAATGGTTGCGATATTAGGCACAGTTCCAGTATATAAATCTTTAAAAAAAAATAATTTATATTATTTAACTTTTTGTTAAATAATTTTAGACACATATATAACAATTGGAAATAAAATAGTAAACGTTTCTTAAACTGTACTCTAAAATTCGTGCTAAAATGTATAATAAACGTGTTAAAAATTATGATTCTTGCCATCTTTGTCTTATTTTTATTTTAAAGTATTATACTAAAATATATGCAGCCTTGTTCACGATCCATACTCCCGCAAAATAATGTCCTACATGGATTGTAGCGCTGTTAAAGTTAAGTAATATCCCACATTGGTACAGTATTATTTTGTTTTAAATAATTTAGTTGGTTCTGATGCTGATGTGTGTTATTCCAGTGTACAGAACATATATATTTCGCATTAAGAACTTCCTACATGACAGAAAAGAAATATTTGACTTTCTTCTATCTTTACAAGAAGAGAGTATTGGATTCAGGAAAGTTTTCGACTTCCGGTTTTTGACGGATTCATACGTTTTAGTAGGTCTTGAAAACGATTTGACTGTTTTTAGAAAATGTCTGCCCGCGAGTCTGTGAGTCTGTGTGTCTGTCTGTATGTGAATAACACTGTGGGCGCTTTGTGTCAAGAACTAATGCACGGAATTTAATAAAACTTTAGATTCAGTTAGTCCCTGATGTAGATTGGTGCTGATTAGTTTTTGGTGCAAATCGCCCTACTGGTAGCGCTACTATGTTACATTTTTCACAATTTTCACGATCGCTCTATCTCAAGAACTAATGTACACAGAATTTGATCACACTTTAAAATATGTTGGACATTGACATAAATAGATACTGATTACGTTTTGGTGTAAATTGCCCAACAGGTGGCGCTGCTAAGCTACTTTTTGCATGATTTCATGAAAGCTATATATCAAGAATTAATGCATTAAACTTAAGATTTAGTTAGACGTTGACATAAGTTGTTGTTGATTAGGTTTTGGTGTAAATCTCCCAAAAGGTAGCGCTGCTATGCAGCAATTTTCAGAATTTACACGATTAAAGCGATATTCATATCTCAAGAACTAATTCACGGAATTTAATAAAACTTTATATTCAGTTTGACCTTGACATAAATTGGTGCTGATTCTTTTTTGGTGTATGCGAAATCTGTATGAGATTGAAATAAGTTTTGGGATTGGCACATCCTACTAATTTAACCCTTTAACGTTCATTGGTTTCCCTAGGAAACCACAAAATTTTAATTACGAAATTCAACGTTGACAGCAGAATATTAATAGAAATATTTTCCATTTATTATGTATGTGAAATATCGCTTTTTTGTTATATACAAATAAATTTGTTCATAATTTCCGGTGTCAATCATTTATTTCAACATTTTAGCAATTGAAATGCTTTATCTGTTAAAGGGTTAAAAAGTATTAGTTATTTAATTATGCTACGCAATTACGGAATTACTTACTTCATCATTTGTTCTTTATTATATCATTTTTAAAGCAGAGGTTATTTTTGACGTATGAAGAATAAGTAGCTGAAGTAAATAAACACATTATTATCGATACTTTTAAGAAAAAAAAACAGATAGATCATAAAATCGATATCTTTAAAATTTCATTATATTAAAGAGGAAAAAAATGAAAACATTCAAAACAATTTTGAGAGTACATAAAATTTAAGAAAGGTAGAAAAGAATTTAAATCCCAAGCCTATCCAAACTTTCTGGCAATTTTCCAGGCAGATCAATGTAATTCTTATAAAAAGAGTGAAAATTTCTAGAAGATTGTTGATGGATTTTTGTCATGTATCTTGAAAAGCGGTAAGAGATCAGAAAGCGATTGTTTATAAAGTATTATTTTAACGCATTTAAAACTGTCAGCATCTATTTAAAGTATGAAATTGTTAAATAATACAAAAGTCTAATTTTATAAAATATAGTTTTTATGTTTTTTACAATAATGAAAGTGGGATTATAAAACGTGTGTCAGGGAACATTATATATGCGAATCGTGAAATATTTCAAGTGAAAAAATAATTTATTTAACTTAATATATTTTAGACAATTGATAGCTGATAGTTTTCTTTTTACGTAGGAGGAAACAGGAATAAAAATATCTTTCTAAAAATAAAAGTTGTTGAAAGTTAACAAATTAAAAAATAAATAAATAAAAATATAAATAAATAAATTTGAAGTCTGTACAGATGCTGGCAATTTCACAAGTAGATCAATGTAATTCTGATAAATATATTGAAAATTGCTTCAGAATTGTTTTTTTTTTTCTATTTTTCTTCAAAAAAAGACAAAAAGGCTTTCGAAAGAGAGCTGCGACGATATTTTTTATTAGCTTTTATAAATCTCAACGTCTACCTAAAATATAAAATCGTTGAATAATACAAAATTATACACTCATATCATAATATATATTATTTATCACTTGCTATTCATGAAATTAAGGTTTATCAAATTCATGCGAGAAAATAATTATGACCAATTTCACATTCTTTCAAATATATTTACATTCGAATATATTTACATTTCAAATATAATACATTCTTTCAAAATATATTTATCGTAAGATATACCCTACAGTCTACATTTTTATGTTTCATTCCTACTAAAAATAAAAGGCTGTTTGTTAAATAAATCATTACAAAAATTTTAGAACATTCTTAAATTTCTTAAAATGCAGAAAAAAAATTAAAGCATAAATCTGTAGCTGAGACTTATTGGCAATTTTTCTGGTAGGTAAATATAATTCAGATAAAGAGTGAAAATTTCTTGAAAACTGCTGATTGATTTTTTCCATCTATCTTCCAAAGCGTTATGGGATCAGAAAAAAAAACTGATGCAAATATATTTAAAAATAACATTGAAAATGTCAGTATGTATGTGCAATGTGAAATAGTATGAAAATATACATTTAAATAATATTTTATTTTATATGTGTTTCGACAGTATTAAAAGTTAGGTTCATCAAACTTTTCCGAGAAATCATTTTTTACGAATCACATTTCATTTTATGTGAAAACAAAAACATTTTTCACCTTAATATATTTCAAACAATCCGCACTTTTTCGTTTTCATCTTATTAAGAAAGAAAAAGTATTTTAAGAAGAAATCATTTCAAAAAATCTTGAAACTTCCTAAAACTCTAGAAATATAGAAAAGAATTTAAATCCCGAGTCTGTAGATGAGACTTTTTGTCAATTTTCTTGATTGATCAATGTAATTCTGATAAAGAGGGTGAAAATTCCTAGAGAACTTCTGATGGATTTTTCTGTCTATCTTCAAAAGCATTAATAGATCAGAAATGTTCGGCTGTAAATATATGTTTGAATTGCATTGAAAATGTCCGTGTATTTTTAAAGTGTAAAGTTGTTAACTAGTAAAAAATCTACATTCATATTTTATTTTATTTTATCAATGTTTTGTCAATAAAAAAGTGGAGTTCATCAAACTGTTGCAAGAAAATATTTTACAGGAATCTCATGTTATGTTAAAAAAGGCATCTATTAAACTTAATATATCTCATACAATACACACTTTTAAGGTTTTATCACATTAAGATGAAAAAACAAATTTTGTAAAAGAAATGAAGAAGTTTGAAGACTTTTCAAACTTCATGAAACTGTAGAATAATTTAAATTCCAACCATGTAGCAGAGTGTTTCTATCAATTTCCCTGGTAGATCAATGTAAGTCTGATAAAGGGAGTGTAAATTCCTTGAAGACAGTTGATGGATTTTCTACATGTATCTTCAGAAACGATAAGAGATCATAAAGCGATTGCTGCAAAGATACTTTTGAGTAGCAATGGCAATATCAATGTATATTTCACAAGTAAAATTGTTAAATAATAAAAAAATCTACTTTTATAAAATATTATATTTTATTTATGTTTTGTCAATAACAAAAGTGGGATACATCAAACATTTGCTAGAAAAAATTGCATACGAATTTCATTGTATTTTATGTGAAAAAAATATTTTATTAAACTTAGTCTACCTCAAACAATCCTCACGTTTAAGTTTTCATTATAGTAATAAGAAAAATTATATTTAAAAAAAATACGGAAAACCTTTGAAACTTTATAAAACACTAGAAATGTAGAAAAGATTTAAATCCCAAAAATGTAGCAGAGAGTGTCTAGCAATTTCCCTGGTAGATCAATGTAAGCCTTATAAAGAAAGAACTTTAAAAATCCTTGAAAAGAGTTGATGGATTTTCTGCATTTATCTTCAAAAACGTCAAGAGATCAGAAAGCGATTGCTGCAAAGATATTTAAAGTAGCAATGAAAATATCATTGTCTATTTAAAATGTAAAATTGTTAAATAGTAAAAAAATATAAACTTTTGTAAAATATTATATTTTATTTATGTTTTGCCGATAACAAGAATAGGATTCATCAAACATTTGCAAGAAAACATTTTAAACGAATCTGGCATTCTTTTACCTGGAAAAAAATGCAACTTAATATATCTCAAACAGTTCACAATTTTACGTTTTCATGATATTAAGGAGAAAAAGGATATTTTTTTAAAGAAATGATTCCAAAAACTTTTCAAACTTCATAAAACATAGAAAGGTAGAAAATAATTTAAATCCCAAGTCTATAGCTGAGACAATCTGGCAATTTTCCAGGTAGATAAATGTCATTCGGATAGATAGAGAGAAAAATTCTTAAAAACTGTTGATGGATTTTTTTTTATCTGTCATCAAACGCGTTAAGCGTTCAGAAAGCTATCATTGGGACAATATTTTTCAGTAGCTTAAAAAATGTCATATCCATGTATTTCTATAATATAAAAATGCTGTAAAGTACAAAAAACTACATACTTATTTGTGTCACTTAATTTTAATTCTAAACTAACAAATTACACTCTGATTTTTTAATAAAATTTTGTTATTATAAGGTACGTAGAGAAAATAATTTATTTATTTTCAAATCAATTTGTTTATAATTTTGTTCGTAAATCAATCATTTAAACATTTTAGCAACGAAATTACTTTGCCCCTGAAAGAGTTAGAACATTATATCGTTACAGATTTTGTAAATAGTTAGTGTTTGTGCTTAAAAATAACGTAAATAGTTCAAATAAGCTCTATTCATAAGCTAATATTAGTTTTGTTGCATTAAAATATCGCAATTTGTTGATTTTCTGCAAGCAAGTAAACTCTAATGGATTACATTCAAAGTCTATGTGAATTTCACGAAATATTTGTGTCAGCGACAAGTTTGCGCCACTTTGGGCGGCTAATTTTGGTCACCAAATTTGGCGATATATCGCCAAGTTGGCTACAAACTTGGTGCGATTTAGCGACTAAACGCGGTGCCACCCATGTTAACCCCCCTTATAGGTACGAAGATGCATTAAATGCTGTTCCGTGTTTTTCGAGGGGATTTCAGAAAATTCTAGCATTAGAAAATTGTGGAACGATCTCGAACATTCTCTCGCTCGTATATATATGGGCCGATAAGCAGAGCAGAGGGTTATATAGTTAGTCACATTTCTGAATTGTTCAGAGCGATTTCTTGTAAAGCGGGTATACCTGACTTTGCAACTTATTTACGTTGTTTTGCATCTGTTACTGTGTTGAGACGTTGTGTCTCAAGTCAAGTGTCTCAAGGCGTTGAGTGTCTCTGTGAGATATTTAAAGCTGTGTTTGTACACTTAATTTGTTCAGTTATTGGACTGTTTCCATAGTTTTAGTATTATTTGTGTATTACAAGGACTCTGTTGCTGTGAATAGTTGTGAATAAATTGCTTCGCTCTTTAAAGACTGTGGTTCATTTCAGCTTGATACACCTATACAACCTTAAATTCCGAAGAACCCCTATATACGCTACAATATTTCATTTATTTGTTTGTAATAATGAAAGCGCGATTCATCATATGTGTGCGAAAAAAAAAAAACTTTTGGCAATTATGCGAAGGGTCCAGGGTACCTGCATTTTTTCACCATAATATAGAGAAATAAAATTAAGAAAATATAAAAAAATTTAAACGTTATTAAAACTCTAGAAATGCAGTAAGAATATAAATCACAACGCTGTATCTGAGACATTCGACATTTTCCCATTTAGATCAATTTCATTCTAATAAATCGATTGAGATTTAAAAAAAAAAAATAATGGATATTTTTCATTTATCTTTAAAAGCATTAAGGGTTCATAAAGAGTTTGCTGAGAAAGCATTTTTGGATATCTTTAAAAATGTCAATATTAATGTAAAATGTAAAATTCCGGAATGATAAAAAACACATTATTCGCAATAATATTTTTTTTATGTCTTAGTAATAATTAAACTGTTGTTTATCAAATTAGTGTGAGAAAATAATATCTGAAATTCTTACAAGGGAAACTAAATATGAAAATTAAATTATCTAAGCGAACCAAAACCATTATACTTTTCATCATGTTTAAGACAAATAAAAATTAATTTGTAAATACATTTTACGGATTTTTTTTAATTTTTATTTATAACATAACTAAAGTACCAAGAAAAGTATTCTATGTATGTAATTAAGGCTTTTGGAAATTTTGCATGCACAGCAATTCCATCTTTATAAATTTCTTGAAAATTCCTTGAAAACTGTTGATTGAATTTTTTCTATCTATATTCAAAAATTGTCTAAATTGTCTAAATACCACATGGACATCAAAATTTTGGAAAAAAAATTCATTTTTAATAACCACGTGAAGAAAAGCTATTAATTATGTTCAAATAAATTTGTTTGTACCTTCTGGTGTCATTCAACCATTTCAGCATTTTATGAATAGAAGTAATTTGCCTTTGATAGGGCTCCCCATCACCGCGTAACTGAATAAAGTATACATTTGACAAATAATTCATTCAGTTTAGTATTACACTTATAAACTTTTAAACTGATTTCAAATTACGTGTATAAATTACTGGTTCCGATTTTTTTTTTCGTCCCCCCTTCCTTTCTTTTTTCATTTCTGTGATATAATTTAACACATTCGGGACCATGGGTGCATATATGCACCCTCAAAAAGAGCATACAGAATTTGTTTTATGCACCAGTAAAAAACAAAAGTAATATTTGCTTTCCCTAATTAGAGCATTTTTGTAATTGTTTAAGTAAAGGTAGTTTTTTTTTTAAAGTGGTGCCAACCGAATAAAATTGGTGTAAAAGCCGCCGGTCCCAAAGGGGTTAAGTAAAAATGAGAAGTCTTACAGGAAACATTAAAACTGAAAGTCATCTTTCTTTTTAAAGATAAATCCCACGCACCCCTACCCCAAGAAAGCAACAGTTTGTATATGACATACGACGATGAAATATTCCATGATTGTCAAAAACAAATCAATGAGCCTGACAGTTTCATTCAGTCCTCAATAATATCGGACACCTCGGGACACCTGTCAGCTATTAGTAGATGCCCGCTATTCAGAGGAAAACTTATACCAATATATGGAAGTTGTAACTGAAAAAAAGTATTCGCTAGCTGGAAACGTACGCTATTCGCATATTGTCCAGGAACGCTCTTTTAAAATTTTCTTAGGAGGCGGAGGGCAGAATTTCATTTCATGTGGGCAAAAAATTCTTTTGATCTTCTTGTGCACATATCTGAAAAGTAAATGGGACAGTTTTATTCTCACATACACTTTTAAAATAAGCAAAAGTACTCATTAAAAATAAAAGTAATTAACTTTGAGAATATTTCAGTAGCAATGCTTTAGCGAATATTGTTGATAACTATTGATTTACGTGCTTAAAGTGTTCATTTAATGATAATTTATCTAATTTAGTCAAATATCAGAAGTGATTTTAGCTTTTAGGTAATTTCTGAAAATTTCTAGCGTGATGAATGTAAAGTAGGCCCTGCAGAATAGTGCATTCTAAAAAATCAAATTACTTGGGAGACGGGGGCAACTGCCCCACTGCCAATCACAAATGCGACTGCCCCATTTCACCGCACTATCCTGAGAATTATTCAAAGTACTACCGTTTAGCGCTTGTAAAAAATCAAAACCCACTTAACACTGAGTATATTTTACGACAGAAATTTGAATTTAAGTTTAAATTTTATCTCATTTCACAAGAAAGAAGGAATTTAGTTCGTTACGTGGTCAGAGTTTCACACCTCAGTCATATTAACCTCTTAAGGCCGACTTATTTTACACTTCTTTTAATACTTCGATACCAGTTGACACCAGTTTTCCAACACTGTTATGTTAACTGATTGAATCTGTGTCAATTTCACATTAGATAATATGAATTTTTTTTATTAAGATACTGGTGTTCATATTTAAAAGTTTCGTATCACTTAAATGGTAACTTGTCGTACCAACAGGCATTAATGATTTAATGCCGGTTTAATGATCAATAATATGATCAATAATAAATATCAGATTAATGATCAATAAGATTTAAGATAAAGATTAATGATCAATAATAAATACCCTTAATGATTTAATAATAATTTGATTTGTGTAGTTGTAAACGTCTTGCTGTTGGTCCTGATTTTATTTGTTTGATTTTTAATCGTCCTTTAAATAAACGTCTCTCTAGGTCTATACACAACTGTAAATTACGCTTGCTTCGCACCATTATTCAGGATACTCGTCGGGAACTGGCTTTTGTGGAGAGAGAACTCCTCCATTTACATATTTCAGTTGGAAACACAATGATAAATTTCGACACACTGGATCGTTCATCATGGTTTCGTACCATTAAAATTTCTGCTTATCACAAACATTCGTTAGTTAAAAAACTGTCTAATTAACTCCCTCATTCTCCTATACCTCCTTCGGGGCTTCCAGTGGTTAATAATAATGCTATTGTCAACCTTTCCTCTTACCAGTTGTCACCAGTACAGGAAGAAGTACTTAAGCTTAATTATAATTTTTCTTTTAGTAAACGTCCGGACTTACCTAACCTTATTGCTCCAGTAGAGATAAGCTTTAAATTTAGCAAACTATCTGTTTCTCAAAAGGATTCAATTAGAGTTATCATTAAAAATACTATTGAGCATAACGCAGCGTTTACACCGAATATTAACAAGGATCTTAGTAATGCATTACTTACAATAAAGTCCAACGAAGACATTGTTATTTCTAAAGCGGATAAAAGGGGTCAAATAGTGTTGCAAGACAAATCAGATTATTTTAATAAAGAACAAGATCTCTTACAATCTGGTGCATACGTTAAATTACATCGGGATCCATCTAACACTGATCTTCTGAGAACTAGAAAACTCATTAAAACTTCTCCTTGTATTGATGAAAATACTAAAAATTCTTTAATGCCTTCCATAACTAACTGTAGTCGCTTTTATGCTCTTCCAAAAGTACACAAAATTGGTGTCCCCCTCCGTCCTGTTGTATCAAATATTGGTTCTGCTTCTTACCCACTTTCTAAATTTTTGGTTAAACGTTTTTTCTTTTCTTTCAGTTTCCAATTTATATACTATTCATAATTCTAATGCTCTTGTAAACCGTATTAGGAACTTCCCCCCTCCCCCTCTTTACGCATGGTGTCTTTTGATGTTATTTCACTGTTTACCCATGTTCCTGTCCAAGGGGCACTTCAGTGTCTCATTTTACGATTAAAAGAATTCCATTATACAGATTATGAGATAAACCACATTATTGAGTTATTCAGTATTTGTTTAACGCAAAATTCATTCCTGTTTTCAAATCAATTTTATTCTATGTCAGATGGTTTAGTGATGGGTAATCCTTTAAGTCCTTTCCTAGCAGATTTATATATGCATTATTTTGAGGATAAATTGTTTAATCTTATTAATTTTCCGTTTTATTGTAGATATGTTGATGATTATTTTGCACTCTTTTAGCCGTCTATTTCATACATTGATAATGTCTTAACTATTCTAAACTCAATAGATCCTGTTATCTAATTTACATACGAAGTTGAAGTTGAAAATAAATTATCTTTTCTTGATGTGTTAGTTACTCGTCAGACTAATACATTTGATACCTGTGTATACCGTAAACCCTTTGCAGTCTCACTCCCCCCTCATTTTAATTCGTTTCACCCCCCTTCTCAGAAAGCCTCGGCTTTTCATTTCTTTATTAATAGAGCAATTTCCATTTGTTTTGATAATGATTCCCTTGCTACA
Organism: Maratus michaelseni; assembly: GCA_963931845.1. Taxonomy (NCBI): domain Eukaryota; kingdom Metazoa; phylum Arthropoda; class Arachnida; order Araneae; family Salticidae; genus Maratus; species Maratus michaelseni. Next base: position 114,915,915 of record OZ007588.1, read on the forward strand.
GAATTGAATTATATTAGATCAGTTGCTATTAATCGTGGTTTTAGTTTGTCTTATATCAACCGTTTAATTTTATCGTTGTCTAAATAAAGGTATTAGTAATCCTGATTCTTCTGTTGTTCCAGTATCTTTTTCTAACCCCATTATTTTGCCATTTTACAACAGCATTAGCTACAAAATAGCTAATATTTTAAGACAGTATGATTTTAAGGTTGTTTTTAAGCCAGTTAATAAACTAAATTTTTCACAGTTAAAGGATAAAATTTCACATCAAAACTTTGGGGGCATTTACAATATCCAATGTCAATGTGGTTTGTCCTATATAGGACAGACTAAACAACAACTCCGTTTCAGACTCAATGAACACAGAAATTATATTAAGAAAAAATAATTACAAAAATCCTCTATTGCTTGTCACTGTTGGAATGAGGGACGTAATTTTAACTTTGATTCCGCCACTATTATTAAGAAATGTAACACTCAATTATATTTAGACTTCTTTGAGGCAGTTTATATTCATAAATTTGGTAAACCCTGGTCAATGATTTTTCAAGAGTATCTTACATCTCACCTTTCTGGGTTGAGTTACTGTGTCATAGTGAATCACTTCCGGCTTAATCTGATTGGTGGCTCATGCGTGATGCGTTTCTCGGTGTGTTGTTGTTTTCATTTGGGTTTCTCGATTCAGTTTCATGTGTTTGGGGGGGGGGGGGCTACAATAATGTTTAATTTTATTTTATTGACAATGAGGATGTGAGTCCAAGTTACTCACGAAACGTACGTATGTCCATTGTACTATGATATTGTGTGTTAAACGTTGTGTTTTTAATGTATATTAATGATTTAAGTTCAAAACTCTTCACAATGGAGTCAGATATGCGAATCTTGATTCAATCAGTTTGCTCAGTTACAACACTGGATATTATACAAGCGTTGAGATGTGATGCAATTTGTGTACCCACGTGTTTTAAGTCTCTTTTACTTATGCTTCATAATAAAAGGAAAAATAAACGGAAAAAAATTTAAAATGTAAAACAAATCGTATGATCATGATTCGCAGAAAAGTTAATTTTTCGGTACATTGAAGTTAAATTTTGACACAATATTTAAAAAGATAATATAATACGCTATAAATATATATTTTATGAATATTGATAGTTTGTGATTTTTTATATTTATGTATTTTATTTATTACTTCTTTTAAGGAACGGATATGAACTTGTATACTTCAATTAGTTCAACTCCTTTCTTCTATTAGTATCTTAACTTATTTTGTGAATGTGATAAACATATTATTCTATTAATAATTTTTGTCTGAAAATTTTTTGCATAGAAATTAAATTTTGTTATGACTTATTTTTGTAATTATGTTCGAAAGTACAGTGCAATAACTTCCAAATTATAGTAGCATTCATCACCTAATAAAAGTATTCAGAGGCAAGAAGCAAGCATTGTAATTGCAGTTGTTATATTATTTTTATTAGTCGTTTATAATTATATTTTAAGCATTCGCACTGAACTATAAAAAGTAAAGAACTTTATGCATTCTATGTTCTTAATGTAATGGGTAGACGTCGTTAATTAAACATAAGTTTGTAACTCATATACATTTTTTTCTTTGAGATATTTACTTCAAGTTACATGTCTTAAGGTAAAGAAGCATGGCAATACAAAACAAAACATAGTATGTATATATCATCTTTAAATGCATCTTCTGCTACAATATTAATAGGGAAACTATCCTTAAAAAATTATAAAATAAATTAAACACCACTATTTCAAAACATTACACAATCACCTATAAATATCTTAAATGAGTAGAAAGATGTATTATTACAAATAAATAAATAAATAAATAAAAATAAAAAACACCGTTACCGTATTTCGTATAATGACTCGAATAAAAAGAAAACATTCATATGTAAATGTTTTTCCTCCAACTTTAACAAAAGTTAGGCCTTCTATTTTGAAATAATAGTTTTCATTAAAATTTAACGACATTTATAAAATATGCTTTGAATTTTCAATATACTGGTATGCATTAAAATTAGATAAATATTATTCATTAATTTTTTATTTCTTTAAAACTTTCTGAAATAGCTGCTTCCATTTTCATAATGAAAATATTAAAAAAAAATAATAACTCTGAAGACTTCTTATATATTATAATCACGTGAATGCCTCAGGCAAATTCTTTTTCTAAGTTTTGAAAACAAATTTTGCAAAAATTTTGCATAATGGATTCTGAAAAAACTTTATTGCTAATAAACAACTTTCACATATTTTCCATCGTGTTGTACACGATCCAACTGAGACATATTTTAAAAATATTTTATTTTTGTCCTGGAGGATGTTTGTCGTTATTTTAAACTTTATTAAATATGGTATAAGTAAAAATTCTTTAAAACTGATATTTAGGAGGTAAAACATCTCATTAGCCTTTTACTTAAAACTAGTATGTTTTCATTATAAACTTTTTGGTAATTTAAATAGTTTAAAAATTACATACCTTAAAAAAAAAGCCTATTTTTTTTTCATATTTCTATTAATTATTTTACATGCACAAATTTAAAAAAGGGATAGTGTTTTTTCATTTCATTTTATTCAACTGTAATAAAACAAGACGTTTTAATATGAACAAAGTATGCTACAGAAATTTTAATATTTAAAAAAAAATAAAGAATTCAGAAGTACTGGAGTTAAAATAATTGATGAGTATTCAATTTTGCCTTCGTAATGGTGATTCGTAGGTAATTGGAACTTACGTGTGTATGTTTAAGACATATTGCATACATATATATCTTAATAAATTATGTAATTTCTTTTATCTAATATATACGTGTGTGTCTGTGTACACACATATATATATATATATATATATACAAGGGCAGTTTGATAAGTCCGTGACTTTGAAATGAAGAATACAATATACATACCAAAATGCATTTTATTTTTCGACATAATCTCCTTTCATAATGATACACTTTTTACAACGATGTTCTAGTTTTTTTTATCTTTCCAAAAAATAAGATTTCTCCAACTTCTCAAAATAGCATTTGTGACATTAATGATCTCCGAATTTGGAGAAAATCTCTTTCCACAAAGCCTTTTTTTAAATTTGGAAAAAGTAAAAAAGTCACAGGGGGCCAAGTCAGGAGAGTAGGGTGGATGAGGGAACATTTCGTATCATAATTCAATCAATTTAGCGGCTGCGATCGCAGACGAGTGCGCTGGCGCATTGTCACGATGAAAAAGCACTTTTTCTTGGACAAATGGGGCCGCTTTTCTTTTAATTTTGCATTTAAACGGTCTAATAAATCAGCGTAATACTGTACGGTGATCGTTTTTCCTTTTTCCTGATAGTAAAGGAGGATTACGCTCTTTGAGTCCCAGAAAACTGCGGCCATAATCTTTCTGGCCGATGGAACTGTCTTTGCCTTTTTTTGAGCACGTTCATTAGAAGACGTCCACTGCTTAGACTGTTCTTTCATTTCTGGTGTGTAGTAATGTATCCATGTTTCATCAACTGTAACATAACGCCACAAAAATTCGCTTGAATTGCGCTCGAACTTGTCCAAGCATTGCTTTGAAATGGTTACACGTGTCCGCTTTTGATCCACTGTTAGCAATCGCGGCACCCATCTTGCTGATAACTTTTTCATGCCCAAATGTTCATGCAAGATATTGAATACACGTTCATTTGAAATGTTTACCTTCTTAGCTATTTCACGCACTTTCACACAGCGGTCTTTTAACAACATATCATGGATTTTGTTGACTATTTCTTCAGTCGTGATCTCAATTGGAATCCAGAACGTTCTGCATTTGCTGTGCTCGTACGGTCACAACAAAATTCCGAAAACCACTTGTGAACATGTGATGGAGCACAGTCCGCATAATATTTTTAACACTTTCCAACCTAGTTGAAAAGTGTTTATGACTTCGGTTTGTCTGGCCGCCTGCCGTCTGGCCGTCTGGCCGTGCTCTAACTCCCGTAAATATGCTCGGATTGCCCTGCAATTTTTATATGTTATAATCGTTATGTATAGCATGTTCCCTATTTCAACGGAAGTGTGTAGCACTTATAGTTTTTTTTTACAGGGACACTCAAAAGAATTCCGTTACATTGCGGTCTATGGGGAAAAATCATTTGCGGTTTATTTAAATAATGTTTCACTATTTTAAACGCATTGAAATTTATATATATCACTAAGGTGCATTAGAAGAAACTTAATATGGAATAGGGTGTGCATAGCACTTATACTTACTTTACAGGGACAGTCAAAAGAATTCCGTTACATTACGTCTATGGAGAAAAATCGTCTGCGGTTTACTTAAATAATGTTTCCCTATTTTAAACGCATTGAAATTTATATAAGGTTCATTACAAGAGACTTACTACAGAATATTGTGTGTATAGCTGTCATCGTTCATTTACTGGGACACACAAAAGAATTCTCTACTGTATGTTAACAATAATTCCTGGAAGTGCGTTTTAAGTTACTGAACGCGATTTTAATTTTAAATCGCTTTTTGTATATTACGTGGTGTGTATAAATTCTGTAGATCCTATACAGGGAAGCACAAAAGTTCGGGAACACATTTCCGTATTATTCAACTCCAGACGGATAATTTTAAACTGTGCTACGTGTTTCCTAACTGAACTAAAATTTAGCATCCTATGTAGTATATATACAAATCTATAGATCCTATACAGGGCTGAATAAAAGTATTCGGATTACTTAGATGTTATCTTTTAGCTTATTAAAGAGTATGATTCGTAAAATTATTTTGGAAGCGTTGGGAAGTGTTACATAATCTATGCTTGACGCATGATTTTTCGTTCTTGTTTCAACTTTTCTTCAGTTTCGGTAATTGTGTTTCCGCGCAAAAAATAGTGTTTTATCAAAACACGATATTCTTTTTTCTCCATAATCAAAACAAACACGCCAATCGTTTGCTTTTGGATCCAATAGAACACAATGTATTTAAAATATCGTCTACAAATTGCAGGAATGTTGCTGCAGATAATAATAAATTGAAAGCATAATAATAAGAGAACGATCAGACCGTCACCTTTTTCAAAGTGACGGAGATATCAAACTGTCCTCGTATATATATATATATATATATATATGCAAAGAACCTGATGAGGTACACACACACACACACATATATATATATATATATATATATATGTGTGTGTGTGTGTGTGTGTGTGTGTGTGTGTGTGTGTGTGTGTGTGTGTATGTGTGTCCTTTTTTCGACGACCAATAGCTTGTTATATATGAAAGAATAAATAAATAATCATTTTTATAAAATTCAAAATTCTTATGAAATTTCAAAATTTCAAGTGAAAATTCCCAGTGTATTTGTACAACTTCAAACTTTAATTCGTAAGTCTGATTTGTCCCTGTTAACTTCTTTTCTTTGCCCAACATATATTGCGAGCCATCGCTAATTCTGGAAAACATTCAGATAAAAGTTGGTGACTTTACACGATTCTCGCAATTCGTGGTCAGCTATAAGCCCGGCTGAAAAAGGTGCAGGAGAACTTGGATATATTTTCGCCTAATGTAAAGAAAGGTCCACCTTTATGAATATTTCTGGCCTCTGCTGGGGATAATTTAAATTAGACGAGACAACAAAAAACTCTTGGCATTTTTTTTTTGCCAACCTAATCCACGACTCGTTCCCGTTTTCTAAAATAATGGGAGTCAAAGAATTTCTGTATCTCTGGACACTGGACCTGATTTATAAAGATTATTATTAAAATTTAGTATTAAAATATTTCAGTATTAAAAAAAACAACAACAGTGGCACTCCGAGAGTGCCGACAGAAGTGAAAACTTGAACAATTACGTGTGTATTTTTTGAATCGTCAGGAAATGTTTTATTGAGCAGGAAATACTTTTATTCATTATTATAAACTACTGCTACAAAAATTATATTACAATTTTCATTTAATGCGCTATTGTACATGAAAAATAATGCGTATTATTTTACATACAAAAATTGTACTATATTGCTTAAAACGTAAATTTCGGGAACCAATAGCGCACAGGCAAGCATGCGGCGCGCAACGCGCCCGCCCCGCCCTACCTCATACCGAACTATACACAATACATGTACATACTTTTATACAGAGGTGTCGGTTACAGTAACAGTGTCGCAAGTTCGATGGTTTTTTACCATCTCAAAAAATGCCCAACGCGCCTAAAGAAGTTTTCACTTAAAAAAAAAAAAAAAAAAAAACTAATTACCGCCTCAGCAGCCGCTGTCAATGTACTTTTTGTGCCGTTGGGGTTTTCTAGGCTAATATTCAGAAAAACTATCGCATATGAAAATATGAAAATTGGTACTTTTATAGAAAAATAGTTCGATAAACGCACTGAAGCAGACAGTTTTTAAATTGAAGGACTATTTTATGACATATTTATTATTAAAGCCATAATAGTTCTTTTAAAAAAGTTTTATAGGAACGAAGACTATTCAGAAAAATTTAACAATAATTTAAAAGGAAATAGTTGAAAAGCTTACGGTGTGCAGATTGCAATTATTTACTGCAAACTTTAATTCAATTTTTTTTCAATTTTTTATTATTTTGATGGATATTTATTTCATACTAGTAAGCTACGCCCGCTACGCTGATCAATTTCTCTTAACGAACCTGTAATCAAACAAAATATTGACATTTCATAATTCACTTTTATATTTTAACAGAATAATAAGGCTTCTATAATTTGTGACTTGTGCTATAGCCAATATACACATCAGGACACGTCGCCCTTATCATTATCTTTTTATGAGTGAAAGTTTCGCTATGGTACTCCATTGTGAAATTTGCTAATTTTTGAAATTCAATGTTTGAAAAATAGCGTAATCATTAGATTTGAAATTTATATCAAGAAATATAATTTTTTTTTTTTTTTTTACCTTTCAAACGCAATTTGTCTAACAATTTTCTGACAAATACTTTTCGAGCTATTATTTTTTTCAGTAACAACAAATGTTTCATTTTCCGAGATTAATTTGTGGCAAAGATTAGCGAAAAACCCAGTCATCAGCAACGCATAGCTTTTTATTAAAGAGGATGTTGGAGCAGGGATTGTCATCATCACTTTTGAAATCCGTTCTGTAGTTCCAGAGATTCCATAGAAATTGTAATTTAGAATGATTTTAGAACGCTTTTCGCTAATTTCACCCTTTTAAATTTCGAATTTTTTTTTATTTATTCTTAGAGAGCATTTACATCTTATAAGTAACTACAATGCCAAATTTCAAATTTCTAGCTACATCAGTATAAAAAAATTGCAATTTTAGAACGTTTTTCGCTCCTGCACCTCCCTGGGATTAGTGGCACCGACATAAAATATAGCCTATGTTGGAGCAGGGAGCGTCACCATCAATTTGCCACTATCACTTTTGAAATCGGTTCAGTAGTTCCAGACATTCCGTAAAAATTGTAATTTAGAATGTTTGTAGAACGCGTTTCACTCATCTCACACCTTTTAAATTTGGATTTTTTTTTAGAATTTGTTCATAGAGAACATTTACATCTTATAAGTAACTACCATGCCAAATATCATGTTTCTAGCTCCTTCAGTATAAAAAAATCGAAATTTTAGAACGTTTTTCGCTCCTGCACCCCCCTGGGGGTTGTTGCACTGGCATGAAATATAGCCTATGTTACAGCAGAGACTGTTACCATCAATTTACCACCATTACTTTTGAAAACTGTTCTGTAGTTCCAGAAATTCCATTGAAATTTTAATTTAGAATGTTTTTAGAACGCTTTTCGCTCATCTCACACCTTTTAAATTTGGAACTTTTTTAGAATTTGTTCTTAGAGAACATTTACATCTTATAATTAACTACCATGCCAAATTTCATGTTTCTAGCTCCTTCAGTATAAAAAAAATCGAAATTTTAGAACCTTTTTCGCTCCTGCACCCCCCTGGGGTTAGTGGAACCGACATAAAATATAGCCTATGTTGGAGCAGGAATGTCACCATCACTTTTGAAAACGGTTCTGTAGTTCCAGAGATTTCATTGAAATTGTAATTTAGAATGTTTTTAGAACGCTTTTCGTTCATCTCACCCTTTTAAATTTCGATTTTTTTTAGAATTTGTTCTTAGAGAGCATTTACATCTTATAAGTAACTACCATGCTAAATTTCACGTTTCTAACACGTTCAGTGTAAAAAAAATCGAAATTTTGAACTTTTTTCGCTCTTGCACCCTTTGACAAACGTCTTTGTCATTTATATATCAGATTTTATGCAGAAGATTTTCGGTGATTGACCCGTTGAAAGTTCATAATTTCAAAATGCCGATGGTTACGTATATACGGTTGTTGACAGCACATGAAAGAAGGCAGTTGACACACGGGCACAAAGAAGAAACATGATTAGCGATGAAGGTGATTTATTTGGAACCAATAATCAAGAATAGTATTAGGCATCAAGAAGAAATAGACGAAAGCGCAAGGGGAGGTACTCCACAAAATCAGCAGAAGAAATTAACAGCTAGTCTGGTCATATCAAAAGGCCGAAGTGATAAGTTTGAAAAAATACATGTACGGGTGTTGGCGCGGAAAACGTGATAAAATCGCCAGTACTTGGCGAGAGAACTTTTAGAGAATAATGATGGAAGCATATGGGAAAAAGCGATAAATGCTGGATTCTGCCTATGATTAAGCATTCTTTTGAGAGCGGTGGGGGTTGCAGGAATTCTTGCATGGAGACGAAACAAGGAAAAAGAAAAGAAAATAATTTTGGGATTGGCGTTTGATTTTGCTAAAAGGCAGCTGCAATTAACAGTTACTTGTGACTCGAATCTAATAACAGGGCGTGAAAAATATGAACTTGCATATTACAGTTTAAATGTGGGCGAGAGATATTTTAATTAATTCTTTTGAGAGCGGATGAGAAGTGCTAATGCATGCATAAAGAATGTCGGTTATACGTTACATTACTTTACAAGTAGAGCACAGCTGCTTATTATTTTGTCTAAGTTTTAAGACAGATGCACTTTTGATTTCATGAGAAGAAAACGATTGGATTAGAAATATATGAACATTTATGACTTATTTTAACATAACCGCAGAGATTTGTAAAACTTTCTGATGTCTGCGAATAATGACTTGCATTTTAGAATAAAGAAAATCAGATTCGTTATCTAAATTGAATCAGAAACGGATTTAGTTAAAATATTGAATTTTTTTTTTATGGGGGGGGGGGGGGGGAATTACAGACATTTAAAATCTATAAACTATATTTGTTTATTCTTATAATTATTTTTTTTATTTTTATTTATTTTTTTGAGGGGGGGGGGGATGAATGAATATTTATGAATTTATTATTTATCTCTATTTTGGGGGGGAAGCATGAAATCAATAGAAACTTGTTAGCTTTAGGAAGAGGAAAGGAAAAGTTTAACTTGTTAATTTTTTTTTTTTTTTTTTGGGGGGGGGGTAGTTGAACTGAAAGCAAGATATATGACAAACGTCTTTGTCATACACCCCCCTGGGAGTAGTGGCACCGACATAAATTTTTGCCTATGTTAGAGCAGGGACTGTCATCATCCATTTGCCATCATCACTTTTGAAAACGGTTCTGTAGTTCCTGAGATTCCATAGAAATTGTAATTTAGAATGTTTTTAGAACGCTTTTCGCTCATCTCACAACTTTTAAATTTGAATTTTTTTTAGAATTTGTTCTTAGAGAACATTTACATCTTATAAGTAACTACCATGCCAAATTCCACGTCTCTAGCTCCTTTATTATAAAAATAATCGAAATTTTAGAACGTTTTTCGCTTATGCAACCCCCTGGGGGTAGTGGCACCAACATAAAATTTTGCCAGTGTTGGAGCTGGGACTGCCATCAACAATTTGCCACCATCACTTTTGAAAACGGTTCTGTAGTTCCTGAGATTCCATAGAAATTGTAATTTAGAATATTTTTAGAACGATTTTCGCTCATCTCACACATTTTTTATTTGGAATTTTTTTAGAATTTGTTCTTAGGGAACATTTACATCTTATAAGTAACTACCATGCCAAATTCCATGTTTCTAGCTCCTTTAGTATAAAAAAATTCGGAATTTTAGAACGTTTTTCGCTTCTGAAACCCCCTGGCGGTAGTGGCACCGACATAAAATATAGCCTATGTTGGAGCAGAGATTGTCACCATCAATTTGCCACCATCACTTTTGAAATCGCTTCAGTAGTTTCAGAGATTACCTCCTACAAACAAACAAACAAACAATCTTTACCACTTTATAATATTAAGTATAGATTTCAAAAATTCCATTATTTGAATTGTTGAAAATTTGTAAAGTAGCACTCATAATAATATTCCATTTCAATTGAAAAATGTATTTACACGTGACTATTAAGAACAGAAATAAAACTTTACAAAAATAATTAAAAGAGCACGTATTAAAAGCAGCAAATATAGAAAATTACGTAATAAAAAATATACTTGCGTGTGAATATTAGAAAGAGATATAATTACATTATTACGCGTTTAAATTATTAAATGGGAAAAGTTACGTCATATTTAAAATGCACAAATAACAATATTTTCAAACAATTTTAATTTAAAAATATATTCACACGATATATTTATTTATTTCGACAAAATCTTTTACCAATTATTGTAAATTTTAAATAATATTTCCCTTCAATTAAAAACTATATTTTTACGTTTAATAATTGCGTCTAAATTAATGAAATAACTAATAAATTGTTAAAATATTATTAAAAGTACAGATTAATGTTGAATTAAAAATCACTCTAACACGCGTCAATCTGAAATCAATTGAATGCGACGCCACGGTCATGGACTTTCTGCGTTCAATCCTATATTTTGAATACAGTTTTTTCTTTTACAGAAGGTAGTCGACGAGATAATGGAGAAGTATCCAATTTTCAATAGCATTATTATAAAATTGTGATCCACGATGCAGCGACATGTTTGTGCAAAATTTGCATTTCATTAATAAATCGATGATGTTCTACAACATTATCAACGTTCTTTTGGCCATACATGTGATACTTTTTTAGAGATAATCTGTAACTACAAAATACACCTTAAGGATCAGCACGCGAGGAACTTCATAGTAAAGCCCATAGATGTTTTTATACCTAGACACGAACTATTTTTGCGCACCAGTTATTTAGACGAAGCACATTTAAGACATCACCATGCATATTGCAAAATAAATATGCCACACAAACGTAATGTTTTTAAAAACTGACAAAATACACCTTAAGGATCAACACGCGAGGAACTTCATAGTAAAGCCCATAGATGTTTTTATACCTAGACACGAACTATTTTTGCGCACCAGTTATTTAGACGAAGCACATTTAAGACATCACCATGCATATTGCAAAATAAATATGCCACACAAACGTAATGTTTTTAAAAACTGACAAAATACACCTTAAGGATCAACACGCGAGGAACTTCATAGTAAAGCCCATAGATGTTTTTATACCTAGACACGAACTATTTTTGCGCACCAGTTATTTAGACGAAGCACATTTAAGACATCACCATGCATATTGCAAAATAAATATGCCACACAAACGTAATGTTTTTAAAAACTGACAAAATACACCTTAAGGATCAACACGCGAGGAACTTCATAGTAAAGCCCATAGATGTTTTTATACCTAGACACGAACTATTTTTGCGCACCAGTTATTTAGACGAAGCACATTTAAGACATCACCATGCATATTGCAAAATAAATATGCCACACAAACGTAATGTTTTTAAAAACTGACAAAATACACCTTAAGGATCAACACGCGAGGAACTTCATAGTAAAGCCCATAGATGTTTTTATACCTAGACACGAACTATTTTTGCGCACCAGTTATTTAGAGGAAGCACATTTAAGACATCACCATGCATATTGCAAAATAAATATACCACACAAACGTAATGTTTTTAAAAACTGGATAGCTTTAAAAACATTACGTCATATTTCATTCACATTGGTTCAGAGTTATTAATATATAAAAATATTTCATGATTAGATTTTCCAGTTAAAAAAATCTTATTTGATAATAAAACTAATATGCAATATAGTACAGTTATTACTTAAACAATTTCTAAAACAAAATCTTTCATTTTTTCTGTAATTTGACTGCTTAAAAAATATACAGGGTCATTCATAATTCCCTCCGGGGTTTCGAAACGTTATAGTAAAAAAACGAAGACGAATATGAAAAAAAGAAACATATGAAATTATTCCGAAACTATTCAAGTTTTACTTACATACATTACAGGTGTTCTATGTGTGAACCCTTGGTCACACGGCATACATCCATACGATAGTCCAGTTCCTGCCATACTCCGTTTCTTTAAATCTGAATCAGTGGTGTCAGTTCAACGGGCCTTTCGTAATAAATATCGAAAACAGGGACCAACTGACAAAACAATTCATGTGTGGTACCGGAAATTTAAAGAAACGGAGTATGGCAGGAACTGGACTATCGCATGGATGTATGCCGTGTGACCAAGGGTTCACACATACAACACCTGTAATGTATGTAAGTAAAACTTGAATAGTTTCGGAATAATTTCATATGTTTCTTTTTTTCATATTCGTCTTCGTTCTTTTACTATAACGTTTCGAAACCCCGGACGGAATTATGAATGACCCTGTATTATAACTGCAATATCCATTTATAAGTCTAAAAATTTCCGTTTGTTCATACAGAAATCACTATATGAAAACCAATTTTAATGGTTCCATTGCCACCACGCAGGAATGGAAACTTTCAAGTAAAAAATTTTGAAGATGGCTTCTACCTCCCATTTCCTCTAGAGTAATTTATTTCATTTATTTTATTCTGTTTCGTATGGTATTTATTTACATATGTGGATAAAAAGTTTTAGGGTTTCGAGTGATGACTTATAACCAAACACTTTTAAATTATGTCTCAGTTTTCTGTACAATACTTAAATTATAGAATTATTTTCTTTTGTAGTATCTTTTTAAAATTGTCATACGTGTTCTTTTCTGTGTGTAAAACTATTCTACATTATATAAAGCCGAAATTTTTTTTATTATTGCTACTCAAACATCGGAGATATAGAAAACACTATACTAATTCTGTCGTAAATATTTGTATAAAAATGTTACTATTACCAATCGATTAGTAATAGAGACTACTAATTAACTATATGGTTAAATTTTGCTTAGGGGTCGTCTGCATATAGAGATTGTAAAACCTTTTAAAACTTTCAATACTAACAATTAATTGTGACATCAATTTTGGATTCCTCAGTAAATGTTTCTTAGTATACCAAACTGTCAAATCGTTTTGGAATTATGCATGTTTAAATATGGAATTCTTTAAGTTAATCTCATTTTTATTTGTTGCAAAACAGATTACAATGCAGATAGTTTTTTAAGCATAACTTAAAAACTGATTGGTGAAATAAGTTATAATTTTAGATTCACATATTCGAAGATTATATAAATCGATTTATGTCAAATCATGTATAGATTACAATACATATTTTCATCGAAAATTAATTTCAAAATATGTATAGATCTGAAATTAATAATTTTTTTTTTTAATTTTCGAAAATTGATCCGCTTTGCAATATGTTTTGCAACGATTAAAAATGTATTTAACATTAGGGGTTGCAATCTTTAAAAACGCATAATTCCTAAAATACTTGCCCTAATTATTTCTCCCCTTTGGTATACTAAGATATGGTTTACCGAAGAATTTAAATATCGTCAAAGGTAGGTGTTAGAAAGGAGGAATTAAAAGTTTGGTACAATTTCTCTATGTACACGATCCACTAAACAAATTTAATTTTATCATTAGAACACGTTATTATTTATCAATTGGTAATTTTTTTATAGGATTACTCGCGGTAGAGATATGGAGTATTCCTTTTTTTTCGACGGTTGTACATCTGCTAACGAAAAGATTTTTGAGAATTTCATTTTGGCACATAAAGTCATATAGTGTATTCTTAAAACATATTATAAACAAATGATTTTCTTGCGTAATTTAATATTCTTTATTTTCTACACAAACTTACATCTAGATATCAACGACCACACAGCTTTTACTTTAGAAAATAAATCCTTAGTTTAAATTTTCCGTTTTAAAAAGATGCATTCTAAACTCTAATTGTTTAATAAATTTAATAAAAAATTACGAGAGAGGAATTACATTTATATAAAAAAATATATATCTCACTTATCCCTAAAATATAAACGCTTAAAAAATAAAATAAAAAAAATTTAAAGATCCATTAAGGAGTGTCCTAAATTTATTTTTTTGAATTTAAAAAGCCAAAGATTATTAAATACGCAACATAATGTTTATAGTTCCATTTCATCGTAGTAGATATATTACTTGAAAAGTTTTTGAAGATTGGAATTTTCTTTAGTGTGTTCTTTATTTTATTTGTTTTATTCTATTTTGTGTCATATTTATTTTTTTTTCAGACAGAAAGAAAAAAAAATGGGGGGGGAGGGTAGTAAAAAATATATAATGTCTTCAACAACAATAATACAAATCAGTTATATAATGAATTTAGTGTTAATCCTGTGTAACAAATCCCGTATAAAATGGACTTGATTTCAAAATTGACAATTATTACTCCAAATAAAAATCCATTCTTTAATTTATAAGCTCTAAAATGTATTATTCTGTAATAAATTTAACGGAAATTTATGTGTAATTATTTACATTTAACCCTTTGAAGGACGGTGAAATATTTATTATATCACTTAAATTTAATCAAGATTTGTACCAGAGTTTTTAAACAGAAATCTACTTTAAAAATAATTACCTGCCCCGAAAAGAATTTAACGCTTTTGGGAAATAGAAATTTTGCTATTTTTACGTTGTAGAAACGCTGAAATAATTTTTTTTTCAGTGGGATCCAATTACTAAGGTTATAATTTTTCTTTTTAAATGTAAATACTACTATAATATATAAAATCGTATTATGTTGGTTTTATTCCCCGTCCCATTGGAGCAAAAAAAAAAAATATTGTTTCTGTAAGATCCAGTGTCATAAATTTTCTTGACAATTTTCTGAATATAAGAAGACATAGATTGTATAAAAACACATCATGATGTTTTTCGTTCTAGTCACACCGGAATAGAAATTTCGTTTTAAAAGTTTTCGAAAAATTACTATTTTCTAGAGAGCACTTAATATATTTTATTCTAGTTTGTGTCATATTTACTTAGTTTTGCAGACGAAACATTTTTTGAGAGTTCAGTTTCCAGATTAAATTACATAATGACTTTCCGACTAACATTTTAAATCCACCTATCTAGGGTGAGTTTCAAGTTTTTTTTATCAGAACTTTAATTCAATAATATTTAGTCCCTGTCTATGGGATATCTGTTTGGTTTAATTTATTAATTTATCAGGTTTGAAACGTGCATAAGAAACTGAATGGGGTGCAAAAAGTTCGCAGTTGGTAGTACATCCTACCACCATTTTGATCCTTTTTAACGTATCAGAAAAGAAATAAATTTAGTGTAAACCTTGTTTAACGAACTCAATATAATACGTTCGTTTTAAAAAAAATTCATACTTTAGGATTTCAGTTTAAAATGTCTTATTCTGCTATTTATCTAACGGTAAATTTACACAATCAATTCTATTTAAGCATTTCAGATGTTTTTTTTTTTTTCTTTTATAAATAATTTTAAGTCTCGAGAAAAAAAATAATCTGTAAAATCCATTTTGCAGTTGTCATAAATTTTCTTTTCTGATTATAAAAAAACTGAATATTATATAAAAATGCATCAGAATGGTGTTCGTGTCAGTCACTTTGTAATAAAAATACTCTTGCAATGTTTTTAAAAATGACTTTTTCCTGGCTTTTCTTCTAGTGTAATTTAACTCGGTTCTTCATTTCAGTCTGGTAAAATATCCATTTATATGTATAGATGAAAATATTTTTCGGGTTAAAGGAGAAAATATATAATGTTTTCATGGATAATACTTAAAAAAAAGCAACGTAATATAAAGTTTGATTAAAAAAAAGCTGCATTTGAAAATGTCCGATTTATTTTTTGAATATTTTACCATTTATATATATATATATATATATATATATATAATAATAAATATATATATATATATATATATATATATATATTAAATCGAATCCTTGTTATAAACTTGGAAGAAATCAATTTAAAAATGTTTAACTTTCACGTTAATTTAAAATATAGCGTGAAGTAAAAATTGTCGACATGTGTTTGGAAAAATACATATTTTGTATAGAGCAATGTTATAAAAACTTAATGTAAATAAGCCTTTTGTGAGACGAAATTTGGAAAAATTTAAAATAGTTAAGACTCTAGAGAAACGGAAAATACGGCCTAATGTTGTTGGCATTATAACAAAGATAAAACAACAATGAAATTGATAAAATAAATCGATTTGATTTAAGTTCTAAACATAAAGAAACTTAGAAATAACTTCGAGCATTGTAGTTCACAACTAAAATACTTAATGTAAATGAGACTTTCGTACGATAAAATTTAAAATAGCTAATGTTTACAGAAAAGAAGTACGTCATCATGACCATCCCGTTGCACGTCTATGTCGTACAGGTTGCCTTAAAATGAAATTTCTTTTTAAAAAATCGGTTTTATGTAAGTTCTCCCAAAAAAGTGACTTAAAAAATTCCGGGCATCGTATTTTTCACAAAAAACAATGCAGTGATGGTTAAATGAGAAGGTATTAAGAGCTAAAAGAACCATTACATACATAGACTAGTCGTTGGGGGCCACCGTAATACTTACCCATCATGGACATGCATAATGTAAAATATTACAATAAAAATGTGTAAACTACTTATAAAATGCATTGAAATTCAAATAAAATCGTGGCTTGATGACGTTATAAACTTTAAAGGCTCCATTACTGAATTGCTTGAAAGAAACATCCTTATAACTCCAAAAATAATAATCCTATTAACTAGCGGTTTATTGCATCTGATTAAGCGTCAAATTTCCAATTAAAATATATCTTTGAAGTGAAATTTGGATCAAATAAAGGATTCATGTTAATCGAAGAGTGTGGAAATTGGATTCCAAATATCTCGGCAACTAATCATCCGATCAACTTCATACTTTATGCAAAATTTAGGTTTTGGTATTGTCTTTTATATTCATTTCTTAAAATAACTAATTTCGAAATTTTTTATATACCTTTTATCAGAACGAATATTTCGAGAGTCCGAAAAAAAATAGTTCCGTTTAATCGAGGCTATTGAAATGAAATAGGCTTCTTCCCATTATTACATACTAAGTACATTCCAAATTGCAAGTCTCTATCTCAATTTTTTCGGGAGATAGAGCGTTTACAGACACACAGACACACAGGCATACAGACACACAGACACACAGACGGACGGCAAATTTTTTTTCTAAAAATATGTTTTTCGGAATCTCCAGTGTCTGAAACGTGTAAATCCGTCAAATTTTTTTTTCGATTTTCAAAACGATTACAAGACTTACCCTATACTACGTATGATGGGTAAGTAATAATGAATAAACTAAGATTGGAATTGGCCCGAAATAGTAATAAATTAAAAAAAAATACATTAAATATGATTGGTATCAATGCATATTTTAAGATGAATCAAAATGTAATATTTTCTGTGGTGGAAGATGCAGAATTAAGACGTACGATGTAGAAAAACTGGCGAATGTAATGAAAATTACACACTTAAAATAGACATGTATTCGTGTTATGTTATGGTATGTGATTGCAAAATTTATAATGAAGATTGTTCAATATTAAAACTGGGAGGAATATAAAAAACTGAAATATATTTAGACATTATACGAGGGTTATTTTTAAGGAAAGTACCGTTTTGAAATTCCCGGCGTTGCGGCGCTGCCGTCGGCATTCCGCGCATGCGCACCGCTTACTTACATCTGTTGGCATGCCACATGCGCCATTACGGAAACAATCGACAGTGTTAACATTTGCTTTTGAGTATTTAAAATGGCTCCGCCGATTGAGAATTCCGCTGCTTGTGAAATACGACCGGTGAATCGTTTTCCAAGTGCTAAAGAAGTGAAAGCGGCTGAAATTCATCACCAGGTTAGTGAAGGTTGCGGACAACACATTATGACCGGTGGAGTGGTACGAGATTGGTTACAGCTTTTAAAGATGGCCGTACAAATTAGGAACAAATTGGGGGAGCTTCAGTCATTTCTAAAGATTTGGCGCAGAAAGTTGACGAATGAGTGAAACAGGACAGATGCTTTACGATTTCGTCATTACTATTGTGAGGGAATGGCGGCAAACATCTATGATGAACTGTTTCAAAAACTTACTGAACGACACGATAAATGCCTTAACATTAGCGGAAATTATGTAGAATAATAGATTGAGATACAGGATTTCATATAAAACAAAATTGGTAAGGAAATTATAGTTGTTTCTTTTCTATACCAAAACGGTACTTACTTTAAAAATAACCCTCGTAAAATAGCACACACGTAAAAAGATGCTATTTCTAGACTGTATTTTATTTCCTATAGAGTACTTACGTTAATAAGATGGTTTCAATAGTGGGGGTTTACGGAAATTAAATTTCAGATTTCAGGATGAAATCAATCATCTCATGTGATTCATGACACTAATTAATCATTTTGTTTTAAATTTAGGTATATTTTATAAGGTTTATCTTGTAATTTCATCACTAATATGGCCTGGTAACAATTCAGTTTTAAAACAATAAAAAACGTAAAAGCTGAAGTAGGGGAAATTTTTTATTGTTTAACCCTTTCCCGCACAGACAAAGTCTGTTCGTAAATTGAGAAATTGCTGACTGACACCGGAATTTACAAACGACTTTTATAGAAAATACGAACTCCTTATTTTAAGCTTTCATTATAAAAACAAAATTTTATTAAAATATTCTTGGTGCCGTATGCAAGTTTGGAATTAAAATTAGGTGTGCCCGGAGTGGGATCACTGTGCCGGACAGGGTTAAACACGGAACTTTATCAGAGTTATAAACCCTTATTTACAATATACGACATAATTAATTAGTTACAAATTACATGAAAGAGCTCTATAATTCGATGCCAAATAAGTTTGTTTATTTAATGAAAAGAACGGAATAATGAAATTTTGACGTAATTTTATGAGTATAAAATATGTATATTGACAATTTAAACTTTATTACACTTCGTGGAGAAAATATTTTCATTTAATGCATATTTAACATGAAAATTGGATTTGGTTTCATTGAAAATTTTCTAGAAACTGAGTCAATAGGTTTTGTTTTTAAAATTGTAATAATTCATTTATTTTTTCCTGACTTATTTTTTCAACATGTAACTGAATAATCTAAAAATAATGAATAATTATAGCCATATGTATTGGACAAAATTCTATACAAAAATAATGAAAAATTTTTTTTATTATTTTAATTTATTTGTGAGGTGTTTGAAATCTAAAAGCTTTAAAAAAAATAAAAAAAAAATAAAAAATAAAATAAAAAGATGTACCCACCTTTGTTGGCGCCAGTCTTGGTTTCTAGTAGCGCTTGGCGATAAATGTACATTCAGAAGTCGTTTATCGTTCGTATCGCTTGGTAGTCTTCATGGGGAGCTCCGTGAAAACTTGTTTAGTGTTTAGTTACATTTATTTCATCGACATTTTTATAATAGTATTCGTACAGTCCACATGCTCTTATAACTAACAACCTTCTTGTCTACAGGTTAGCCTTTTAAGATCGGGATTTTTTTCGCATTTAAATTTTACTTATACTAACTAGATATTAACCCCAATGTCGCAGAAAAAATAATTTAAAAAAATCTACCAACCCCTCTGAAGCAAAAGGGGCGTCCGCACCATATGCCTGTAAGACTTTTCTTCGTTCAAAGTTATTTGCAAAAAAACACAGCTTTAAATGACTGAAGTTGTAGCAAATATGTAGAATAACAAATTATTACACATTTATTGAATATTTATTTACAGTGGGAATCTTTGAAGCATGTCGTAATATTCGAGAGGCATAAATAAACGTTGCTCTTTTCACAGCGAGATTTTCATTGTCTTTTACAGCCTACATAACGAGGCCTTGAAATGTCACCACAATACGGAAAACGGCTATACCCATGATATATTTTATCTGCACATGGCATTATAGTAGGCGGGTTGAAATATTTCGACATCTTCACTGGAGGAGCTAGGCCTTTGTCTGCTTTTTCATAGTCACTTAAGACCATTCTATTAGCAGATGGAGCTGCGGGAAAAGCTTCAGCAATTTATAGTTTAAATTGTAGTAAATCTTTTTGATTTTTGCTTGGAATGTTATTTACTGTAACATCTCGAATGTATTGGAACCATGAATTTACGACCACTAAGTCCAAAAAATGAAAAATGACTTTCCATGCACATTTTATGCTTTTAAACCATGCTCTACAACATTGCATTTGCTGATCGCAAATGTCTACACATGCACTGGTTGTATTTACTCACGTCAGAAGGACATGGTACTTCAATATATTAATTTATTTTACCAACGTGTCTCCTTTTCTTATCGTTCAACAGCACAACAATTCGATGCTATAATAACATTGTTGCTATCCTTCCATTCTACAATCATTATTTTAGTATATTTCGTAGCATGCGTATAACACAATCTTGATTTTTAATTATGAATATTTAAATTTATTTGTAACAAAAATCCGCGTGTACGCTTATTATATATATTTTTTCGTACATATCATTTTAAGATTAAGTTTTACGTACACTTATGACTGAATTTCTTTAAAAACTGTATTGCTTCAACAGTGGTTTAAAGTTTTTACAATACAAAAGTACTTAAGATTATTTTTTTCAATTACAAATATTGCTATTTTCTAATAGTTTTAATGGAAAATTTACTAGAAATTAATTATATTTAAACAGTTTCTAACATAGACTGTTATTTTCCTGCATAATAAAAATGATTAAAAAATTAAAAAAAATTCTCTCTACAGCTCTGCTCAAAAATCCTTTTCTGAATATAAAAAAAAACTCTATACTGTCTAAACTGTATAAAATTAAGAAAGATAAATTAAATACAATTTATTGAAGGGGTGTTGATTAATTAAGTTTATTAATCAAATATAATTGATGGTATGTATTAAAGTTAATTAAATAAATTAAAATATTTTTATAATAAATTTCATTTCTCTGATTGTAATAAACTCTAGATTTTATGAAATTGGGAAGTTTAAAAATCAAATTAAAATTAATTAAAGATTTTTTTTTTACATAAAATATATATTATTTGAAACATAATGAAAACCATGTTCATTCTATTAACACATACGTATTCTAAGAAATGTTTTTCATACACTTGAGATTGATTATCAATATAAAGATTATCGCGTAACAGATTTTACATTGTTTAATCTTTAAAACAGTATAAAAATATCCATGTTTAAATGTACTCGTTAGAAACACTAATAAATCTAGTATAATATTTTCGATACATAAAGCACATCTGAGAGAAAAAAGATTTCAATTTTTAACTCTAATATAAATGCTTAAATGATAAGAAAGTTTTTTTAAGCGATATCCATTAAATTGCATCACAATTTTTTTTTCTGTTTATAAAAATATCTAGATTGTATAAAAACACATCATAATGATTTTATTGCCATCCACACTGGAATACAAAATTATCATTAAAGGTTTTTGAAGATCAATTTTGCTCGAATTTTTTTCTACTGCAATTTACCAGGGTTGTGCTATTTT
The DNA here is from genome assembly GCA_963931845.1 of Maratus michaelseni. Taxonomy (NCBI): domain Eukaryota; kingdom Metazoa; phylum Arthropoda; class Arachnida; order Araneae; family Salticidae; genus Maratus; species Maratus michaelseni. The sequence continues at coordinate 114,937,706 of OZ007588.1, forward strand.
ATTTGATGCTATATATTAACAATGAAAGAGACACTGATTTGAGATTTTAATGTTCTGAGGAACATTATATAATATTTTCACTAATAATAATTTTTAAAAATCTGCAATGTAATAAGTTTAGCATCAAACACCGTTGATGGTCATTAGATGATACTGTTTTGTTTTCAAGATCTATATTCACACTGATTCATATTTTATTTCTGAAAATAAATATTTTTACAATAAAAGTTTATTTAAATTCGACTTCTTTATATTTTCTAATAAAATTAATGAAGGAAAAATGAATTTGTAGTCATGCTAATAAAATATAATAAGGTTATTAAAATGCAGTTAAAATACCATAGTTGTTTCTAAATAAATAATTAAAATCACATTGAATATTGCAAAGCTGAAAATACTTTTAAAACAAAATTATTAACTTGAGGCAGTTTTGAGTAAATTATTTATTGAATATGGTTAATTTGAATAAAAATAAAGGCTACATTAAAGAAGTGAGTATAATTTTTTTATTAAATATTTATATTAAAATAAAGGCTGTTTATAATTTTTAATCGAAGAGTTCATTATTTTCTTATTACTTTTAATTCCCTTTTTTTCAAACATGCTTTTTCTAGTATATGGTGGGAAAATTATTTTCTCAATCATTCAATTACACTATTTCAAACATAATAAAATTTATATACTTTATTGAAGTGATTTACGAAATTTTTACTGTAGAATATCCTGTGTATAACAGTTATGGTTCCCCTAGATCTAGAGGGATAAACAAAAGTTTCCTGTTACAGTGCTATCTTTGAGCAATAAAACATGGAGGTGCATCTTCAGATATCGTATGCGTTTTTATGTTTTGTGTGCTAAATTTTTATTGCTACATAGTGTATATAAATTCAATAGATCATATAGAGGGCTAGGTACAAAGCCACATCCGAAATCAGTAATTAAGTTAAAATCCAACAATAGATATCTATGCTATAAAAGGAAAAATGTTTAGTAAAGATTGAACACAACATCCTAATAATGTGAAGAATAAATAAATATATGATTTACACTACTTCGCTTGTTTCTTACTCTTTTCTTTATACAATTTTTTCTCGGGTCTTACATACGAGTTTTAAAGAAAAATCCACAATTTATTATTAATATATATATTATTCGTATACGGAGAAATGTGATGGATAGAGTGCGTTGAACAGAATTGAAGAGGATGCTATATCTACAAACAATCCATCAAGAAATTTCACATCCAAAATCAATAGTGAAGTTCCTATAAATTATAGACGTAGAGATTTCTATGATATAAAAGGAAATATGTCTATTGAAGAATGAATAGTAATTTAGAATTATGTGAAAAATGAATAAATATAGTATTTATCCTATTTGGTAAGTTTCCTTCTCCTTTGTTTACATAAAATTTTCTTAGGATACGAATTTTTCATAGGAATTTTAAGGTAAAATCAAGTGCGAGATAGAATCAGGGGCACATTAGTCTCGAGAAAATACGGTATTAATGAACGATGGACTATAATTATCCATAATGGTGAAAAAATTAACAACGTGACTTTCTAAAAATTACGAAGAATAAATGCAGAAGTTAAACTGTAAAACACAGCATTGACGATTAAATCACACAAACATATATATACTGGGTATCCCATTAATTTATTAATATTTCAAAATTTCATAAAAAAGTGAAGGATTTGGTTTATTTGAATGCGGTTTTGGGCAAAATTATTCTCATGTAGAGCGATTTGATTTGGTAAAAAAAAAAAGTGACTTTTTTGTCAATAGAGTGTGCTTTAACATTCAAATTACAAAATTTCGCGTAAAATTACTTTTATTTGCATGCAAATATTTGCATGATCATGGCACTAAATGTTCTATGTGCCCGCTACCACAATGAATTATGAATTATACCTTAAAAGCGAGTGAGAATAATTTTAACTGAGGATATTTCGTGGTGTGTGATGTCCTTTTACTCCGCTAAAGAAGACGGACTACTGTGGTTCCCTCGAGATTTTACATGACTCTATACCCAAAAATCAATCATATAATTTGAAAACCGGAAGCGCCCTCTAGTGACAATTTTTTTACTGAATATTTTTTCTTTGCAAGAAATAAATCACCCCGCTTGAAAATAAGTTTGTTGCAAACCGCATTCAAATAAGCCAATTCTTTCACTTTTTAAGAATATATGAAAAGTTAACAAATGTATGAGATAATTATAAGAGTAATTTTCCAGTGATATGCAAAATAATTGAAATATTTTGAAAATCAGATGTAATAATTCTTTTAAATCCATGATGTTAAAACCAGCTAAATGTATATATATTTTTATTCTGCATTAGAAAACTTAATACGTACCTTCCTTCCGGTGAAATACAGATATCTGACAAACCATCCTTTTTCATTTCAAAATAATCGGAACCCAAGAGTCTGACAGGAAACATTAATATCTTTTCTATCAGAGACAGGACATCAAACGGAAATTTATGAAACTGACTTGGATACTAATCTCTTTTTGTGTTGTTTAATGCATATTGTGCTGCTATACACACACACACATATATATATATATATATATATGTGCGTGTATGTGTGTGTGCGTAACATAATGTTGAAACACGATTTAAGCTTTTAAAAATAAGTGAATAAATATATGAGAAAATTGTTATGAAAATATCAACAAAAGAAACAAAGAAACATATAGTATTGACGTAGAGATTTCTTTCGAAAGAGAAATTCCATTTTTTTACTGAATAAATATATGTTTTTTAAATTTTATATGAAATCAGAATTTAAGTAACTAAATTTTGTTAAATATTTTATATTAATCCACAAATAAGACGGTACATTAATTTTAAAATTTATCTAAATTATTTTCCATAATGTGTAAAAAGAAGGCATATTCTGTATTGGATTTAATATAAAACAAAAGAACCTTAACTCTGAGTTATATAACTCGAGAGGCTTCCAATCTACATACAAGTCATACACTTAAGGTGAAAGAAAATTAAATGTAGCATACTTAACACTTTATGTAATACCGCATTGTTTCAACATAATCCGTTATTCTTATATAAAATTTCCATTGACTAAATATAGATTCTGTCGTCGTTTTTATATGATATGCTTATATACATAATGATAGTGTATGGAATTATTTAAAAAATGACGTACATAATAAACTTACACTTGCACTGGAAACAGTATTCTCGAAACATTTTGCAATTATATATATTATTTATGTTGACAACATCCCTTTTCTATGGATTTACGAAACGCACAACAACGAATGAGGTATCATTCGAAATATGTCTTCTGACATAGTGCACTCACATTTCGTTAAAACATGCTTTTCCATTAAAAATTGCGGTTAATTAAAAATCTAATCGACATTGTTTTTATAAATGAAATGAAAGGTTTTCCTGAAATTAGTGTTACTACAAAAATGAAATACCGTATTACATGATGCTCAACAATGATTATACAAAAATAAATAGTATAAAAAGAATAAAGTATGATTTCTTAGCAGGAATTTATTTTATGTTTATGGTTAAAAAGCAAAATTGAAATTGAAATGAATAGAAGAAAAAGACAACATCAATCGAATCTGTAGAATAAAATATAAGCTTTGTTATACAGTAAAACTCCGGTAATCCGAAAAGCATAGGACCAAAGGATTTTCGGTTAACCGGGATTACATAGGAATTTTCGGATAACCGGGCTGCTTCCTAATTTTATTCAATCAGATGACAATACTCACCCTTCGCACTCCCAGACATTCAGGTAAAATGTTTGTGCTTGCAGGTGCAAGAAGTTTCCGTGTTCTGTTCGACTTACCCTTCCTTTTTACACGTGTTTTAATTTCCTCCAAACTTTATTTACGATGAGTAATACTTTAAAACACAAATGTGTTTTTATAAGTATGAAGATCTTAACGAGTTGAAAAAGTTGATTATATTAAAGTACAGGAAGATGCAACAGCTTCAGATATATTGTTAATTAAAAGTGGCGTGTTAAGGCAGTATTGAAGCAATGTAAAGATGAGAAACAAACAAAAAAAATTCACTACATATTTTGTAAAGAAATGAAGTGAAGTCTATTTAATAAAAAGCGTGCATTTACGCAATGATCCAAATAAGTTAGTTGACGCTGTTTATTTATTTCATAAACAGCATGCTTGTTTTAAAATAAAGTTTTTTCATTTAAAAAAAAGAGTTTTAAGGTCTTTCGGATAAGCAGATTTTCGGATACCCGGGATTGGGATAAGCGGGGTTCTACTGTATTAGAATAAATTGTATTTTAAATGCATTCAATTTATTTTTCTTTGTCCCGTGTTTTTACTGAAGCCAACGCCGTCATCCTTAATTGCATTTAAAATATATTACATATTGCTAAAATATTTTAAACTGCAGTGCAAAATCCTTGCACGGATCCAATGGTTTGATTATATTGATGAAGTTTGAAAGTCGTAATATATCAATTTTACTATCGTATATGTCATCAGTGGAAAGATATATTAACCAAGAATGTTACTTCATAATACTAATGATATTTTTTTATTAAATGGTACTTTTAGGGAAAAAAGGTACATGTAGATATAATGAAATGTATAAAGAAAACATCTCTTTGTTAGTCAATATTATATTGGGGTAAATATTTGCGATGAGATGCAAAACATTTAATCTGGATAAGTTGACTAAATTTGTATAGTTCAACAGCTATTAAATTTGTAATTAAAATTATTTTATTGGTTCAATTAATTAATTTTTTTTCTTTGTTTATTGTGAGAATCACGTTTCGCTACACTATAAAAACAAAAAAAGGTCGATCTACTAAAAAAAAAAAAATAATGCTTAAAGTTTATTGTTGTTTTTTTTTTTAAAGTTTTATTTCATGTTTGCACTAACCCAATCTCTTTTAGGTCCACTAAGAGAGGGAACTGTGACTACCTCTCCAGGTTTCCACATCCCTCGAGTTCTGGTAAAGCAAGTACGGGCCGGAAAACCCCGACTTAAGGTCTAGAGCTTAGTTTCCTTCTGGGTGTCCAGCTCCAAAGCTGTTGGGGGATGCCGGCCCGTCTCTAAGTGCCTGGTGGTGATTCCCATAATGGGTTCCACCACGTGTCGCAGCGACCTACGTCGTCGACACATGGGTTTAAAGGTTGCAGGGTCCGCAGGTGCGGTCATCTGGTCGGCCGAAGCACATACGGAGAGTCAAATCCGGTCGTGCGCGTTAAAAGTCCCTCATGACTTGGACTTAGCGGTCGAAAACGCGCCAGGCGGTTCCCAGGCGCCTGCCGGCGTAGCACAGTTTTGTACCAGTTACTAAACAATTCTGTGGAATACAAATCTACTAAAAATATTTAGTAACCTCGGAATTCTTTTTTACAGCGCAGTTCGTTTCACATGGTTTTGAGATTAACAGGGCACGAAATATCTCGTACAATCCAATAAGATCTCGAGCTCTACTCCTATTCAGAAGACATTACAACTACAGATCATTCAAATAATGGCATTTCATTAATTATATAAAACAATTAGTGCAAAAAATGTTTTAAAATGTGGCGCTATAGCACTTAAATAAATTTCCAATAAACTTATACATTTTAATGTTCTATATGTATCCGATAAATGTTTAATATGCTGCAATAAATTGTCAATATGTATATATACTTATGCATTGTCAAACAACTTGATATAATCGCAAAACCATTTTTTCGATTGCCGAGTGTAGTAAAATTAAGCGAATATCTCGAAGATACATAGATGCAAATGATTTCTTTAAATGATTTCAGTGCTAGAATAGGTAACAAAATATGATTTTGCTATTGCAATACGTTATTGACAATAAAGTGGGAATATTAAACATATAATATAGCACATTAACTATTTTTCTGAAGGCATATTGAGAGCTAAAATGTAGAAAACTAATGTCCACTTATTTCAGTGTTTCAATGGCACTTTTAGGAAAAGTTTAGTATTAAACATTTGTTTAATGAATGAGTAGCGCATCTTTTGTATTAGTATGTGTAGTTACAAATTCATGTAAATAACAAAATATATTTTTTTTTTGGGCTGCCTTTAACCAATGAATTTAATTATGGTGTCAAAATTAGGTGTTACCATCAACATTTTTCAAAGTTATGACAATATGTAGACGATTCTTATTTTCAAATATTACATCCATTTTCACAAGGTAAATACAATTCTCTGTCGAATGATGTTTTTTTTTTTTTTTTGTCATCTCTCACAATTTGATGATGAAATTGCATGAAGTGGTGCGGATTTTTTTCCAGGCCGCTACATGCAATGTATACTTTAAAAATTATGTTGTATTGGTAAGTAGTCAATGTCTCAAATATATTCGTGTCAAATCAAAATATACATTTTTTCTGGCTACCTTTAACCAATGAATTTAATTATGGTGTCAAAATTTGTTGTTACCAATTAATTGTTTCAAAGTTACTACAATGTGTAGACGATTCTTATTTAAAATATTACATCCAGTTTCACTTCGGTGATCAGAATAGAAGTAGTGTTTTGAAACATGGGTAGTCTGTTACAAAAACTTTTGAAATTATTAAGAGAAGAATATAAATTTATTAATGTATCTCTCTTTAACCTAATCAGCTAAACTTATTAAACAACAATAATAAAGACTGCAATTTTACAAAAAATCATATGCAAAAATTAGTTAATATGTTGCAGTAATCGCTGAGAAATCATTTTTATTAAGTGCCCATTTCTTTTTAAAGCGTGTCGGCTAAACTTATTTTATATCACTTTTTCTACTACAAAACTTCAGCATCATTCTCCCGCATGCAATATTTAACCTTTTAAGCTCCAGTATTTCAGAATAGAAATCTTTGTTATAATTTAATCTAAGAGATTTTGTGACCAAATAAAGCTAAAATAGCAATTCAAAAATGCTGTCAGGAAATATTTAGAATGGTACCCACTGTATGCATCATCTACATGCACCGCGCGTCGCAAATAGGTTAATTCTACTCGTAATCCATCATATAACCCCTATTTCAACGCTTATAATCATCCTTTATATAAAGTGCTTTATAACAGATTATAACTCAACTTTTGGATACCAGTCATTGATATTTGTGAGATGTAAAATATTATTTTCTAAAAGCTTATCTTAAATAATTTTCAAGTACTATATGTTTTTACAGGAAACTAAGATTAGGAAATAGGTTATGTAGAATTTCTGTTCTTTATTGTGAATAAAAATACTTGATGGAAATGGAAAACTTTCAAGTGGATTGAAGAAAAACTTTTATGCTATATATAAATTATGATGACAAAATGCCGTGAAAAGATTTGATTGGTGATATTCCAAAAATATATATTGAAATAACACATCCAGTACGTTAAAAAAAAAAACTTTGATTATCTTTTAAAATGTACGTAGTTTATAACAGAGAACTATAAATATACAGACATTTTTTTGAATGATCTTTCTAAAAATGTGACTTTTATGCTATTTTATTCGGAAAAATAATTTTGAAAAAAAAATGGCCTCTTGGCATATGAAAAAAAAATAGTCACATATTTGCTTTTGTCATTCAAATGATTTGCGTTTTTATTATTATATAGATTACGTATGATAGGATTTAATAGAATGAATTAAAACTTTTATTACTATATTTTTAAGTTTTGATTAAATTTTCATAAAATTCTAAATGACTTGACAAAATTCTGCAACGAATATCTATATTAAATTTCAAACCATTTCTTGGGTAGTTTTTGCGCTGTAATATACGGACGGACGGTCGGACTGAGCAATGACCACTATAGGTGATACTAAGACTCCTATAATAGGAGCTGACGCATATCCATTTTGTTTCGCATTATTGGTACGCAGCTCAGCATCAATCAATCTACCGCAGCCGGAGTTGGGGTTGCCTAAAACTCGGTTCTGATTGGCTGAACCGGTTCTGAATAGCTTGGTTTTTCGACTGGTCTGCAATTCGGGTACCAAATCTGCAAGGATGCGTCAGCCTCTATTATAGGAGTTCTAGGTGATACGTATTTATATAATTACGAACGCACCTAAAAAGTATTCCATTTTAAAATATTTTTTAACAAACATTTTGTTTTACTGTCCATAGAAATGAATCTCATCAAAAACAACTCATTGTAAATGATCCCGCCTAGCCACAAACCTAAAACGTCAGTCACAAAAAGAAGTGATATCACATAAAAAGAAGCGATATAGAAGTGCGTATTCCGAGTCCCGTGTAAAAATCTATCACCACTCATAATGTTTCCAAAGGACTCGGAGTGAGGTACAGTATGTGAAAACTGCTTGGCGACCTGCAGGCTTTTATAATATATGTAGTATATCAATTTTGAAAATCGAAAAATAAATTTTATATTTTTGTTATGCCACTTTTATAAATATTTTTGTATGCGAAAGAACTGACAGAACGGATTTCCCCCCAGATCTATGTCATTCCTATACGCCAGAATTACTGCAATATACCTCAGTTTAGTTACCGTTTACTATAAGGTTTATATATATATATATTATAAACTCAAAATCTTTATACGTTTACTTAAAAAATCCTCTTCGTAAGAGTGGTGTTTTTAGTTTAAATAATGGTAAATAAAATCAACAAATTGATTTTTCAAGCTCATAAATAAGAAAGGACATGCAAACACAGAAGCTTCAACTTTTACAATTTTATGGGAGCAAAATAAATAAATAAAATAAAATAAAATAAAATAAAATAAAATAAAATAAAATAAAATAAAATAAAATAAAAATAATATAGCCATATGTAATTGCAGGAAACGCAAACATTATAAAAGCCTGCAGGTCGCCAAGCAGTTTTCACATACTGTACCTCACTCCGAGTCCTTTGGAAACAGTATGAGTGGTGATAGATTTTTACACGGGACTCGGAGTATGCACTTCTATATCGCTTCTTTTTATGTGATATCACTTCTTTTTGTGACTGACGTTTTAGGTTTGTGGCCTGGCGGGATCCTTTACAACGAGTATTTTTTTATGAGATATCACTCCTTTTTGTAAGGTATTTAATTTCAATTATACGGATTCCATTTTTATTCAGAAAAGAAAAGATGAAAGGGACAAAAAATAAATAGTGATGCTATAAACAGAATTATACATCAAAATTATACAATTTATTGAGTGACTTATTCCAATGTACAGGTCGCTACCATAACAACGGGGAAACTTTTATATTAATTTCCTTGCATTGTATTCATCAGATTATTTATGACATATTTATTTTCCTTTTTCTTTTGTTTATATCACTCTTCCGGTTTATATACATTCACAAACAAAAAAATAGACAATTTTACAGTAGTTTACAAACTAATTAAAATACTACAGTTTCAGAAAAATGTGGAAAAATAAGAAGCAATTTTTTTCGGTCAACTACAACGATAAGTTTATGGAGCATACTTTACCGAGAATAATCAACATTTTTTTTTTTTCTACGAACCAGTATAAAAATTTACAGGGATTTTTATACTAACATATTAAATATATTATTTTTGAAAATTACTGAGCACCTTAGAAGTTTTTTATTTGTTTAAGTTTTTTATCTCAACGTTTCGAGAATCTGAAATATATAAAATTCGCAACGTTTGCAAAAGTATAAAAACTATTAAAGTGATTTCTGTTCATATAGTCTGTTCATTCCAATTCGGTGGTCCTAAAATATAGGTCCCCAATCCCCAGCAGTCGATGAATTAATTAGGACATATGTATGCAACTGTTAAAATGTTCTCAAAGTTGATAATAGAGGCAATAAGTATAGCTCGGCAAATATGAAACACGGCATTACTTCATCATGGCTTTGTTTCGTGAGGTGTTCGTTCTCCGAACATAAAAATCTCACGCGAAAGTGTTCGTTAACCGATTTGTTCGAAAACCGAACAGTTCGTTACCGATCACCTATTGTATACGAAATTTAGCATTTTAAGTTCGTCATAGCCGGAGATTCGATGAACGGCAAATATTTAAACGCAAAACTTGTAATCTTGGGATAGCAACATTTTTACATTCTATTACTCAGCGCATGAACGTAAAGTTGGAATTTTGTAATCGCAATTTCAATCAATTCCTGATACGCTAGAATTATATATTTATAAATAAACACAGTTTTTTAATCGATGAAAATACCATATTTTAATAGATTTAGAGCTTAACATCGACGAGATTTCAGACGGACAAAATGAACACATATTAAATTTTAAAGCAAGATAATGAAACCTTACAGAGACTGAAACAGTATAAAATCATTAAAATACATCTCACTCAGTAAATATACATCGGTTGTAATGTAATCAAGATCTTCTAAGAGACTCTGTAAACGAAACGTATATGCTTCAATGCCGCTTTACAATAGAGTGTATATAGTAACATATTTGAATATCTTGTGTATATAGCCAATTTGACAAAAGTTATGCAATTTACTATTGTTTTTCTCTGTGTTAAGTACAGGAATCATGTACTTAAACGTAAAAATTCGCTAATTACACAACTTTTTAGTCTTATTAAAAAATCTTTTGAGTTACCCTGTAAATGAACAGTGAATTCTATAATTCTTTTTTACAATAGGAAGCTAACTTAGGTCGTTCGAAGTAACATATTTTAACATCATGCGCATACTTTCTTTTTGAAAAGAGTTAGACCATTTAATTTTTTTTGCTACATCTTAAGTATAGGAATAAATCACTTTAAAGTGGTATACATAAAAAACTAATTAATATTTTTACACGAAATATAAAACATCTGAACTACTCATAAAAACAATTCAAATGCTGCAAACCGCGTAAGAATCGGATAATTACACAACTCTTTAGCCCTATATCAAAAGATCTTTTGTGAGACCCTGTAAACGAACCTTAAATGTTACGATTTTTTATAATAGGAAGCTTACTTGGGTCGAGTGTCATAACATATTTTAATATCATGTGTATACGACCATTCCTAAAAGAGTTGGGTCATTTATTATTTTTTTGCTCTATGTTAAGTATAGGAATCAATAACTTGAAACTCATATAAATCAAAAACTAATTAATATTTTTACATGAAACTTACAAAGGTCTGAACTACTCATAAAAACGATTCAAATAACGTAAACCGCGTAAAAACCCGATAATTACACATTGCTGTAGCCCTGTCAACAGTTTTTTGCTCTATGTTAAGTATATGAATCAATAACTTTAAACTGATATAAATCAAAAACTAATTAATATTTTTACATGAATCTTACAAAGATCCAAACTACTCATAAAAACGAATCAAATAACGTAGACCGCGTAAAAATCCGATAATTACACATTGCTGTAGCCCTGTCAACAGTTTTTGGTCTGAACAAGATTTAAAAAGTGCAAAAAACAGCACTTTTAAAATCGCATTTACTGAAAACCTATTCGTCGGATTGTGCTTTACTTTTGCATTCTTAGTCCCTTGGCATGCCTCATTCCATAGAATCAAGAATTTTGTTTCTATCATAAGTCGAACCGCGAGATATAGATGTGTCAAAAACCCGTTTTGTCCCGTCCGCAAAATATAAACTAGACAGAGTGCTAAAATTTTTTTGTAAAATCGTTTGGCATCCATTGGCGAAAATTCCTTTCATTACGGTTCAATGCATTGCTGTTTCTTATGCTTGGCGAGAAACTCTATCGAGTTTCTATGATGAGAAATATTTTTCATTAAATTTTTTTAACGGATCTCATTGAATAAATAATGTTTTGTAGCTTACAATTTATTTTTTAATTTTGTTTTCAACAATATACATTTTAATTTATCGAAGGTTTATTTTTGTAGATCACAGTTAAATTATACGAAATTATATTTAGAAATGTATATTTTGTTAAACTAAATTTAATTTCGAATGAATGTCGGAGCAAATTTCTCCTTAGTATATAAAAAAAAAAAAAAAAAAATTATTTTGAAAGCTTTTTTCAAAATTTATAATGAAATAAAATATACGATCTTCACGGAATACGGAAAATATACCGCCAACGTTCGTTCATTATAACAAATATATTATAACAAACGAATTGGAAATGCAAAGATAGGTAGAAAGTATTAGTTTGAGATACAAAATTTGCTTCAATTAAAAATTTATGATAACGTTTGTCAGTTTAATTTTAATATAAAATAAATATGCGTGAGAAAGAAAAACTGAATCTAATTACTTAAGTAGTTAGCAGATAGTTAGTATTTATTAAATAGTTAGCAGAAAAACAATTGAACATATTCATTAATGAGATTAAAGCCCGAATAAAATCAAAGCGGTAGATTCTTGGAAATTAATCTGTTTACATTCCAATGTATTATTTTATAAAACTGTGTAATTATGTAGTTTATTATTATTTTTTTTTTGCCAAATAGTCAGATTTGTTGTTTTGATTTAGGCTATCTATTCCGACAAATACATAGATATGTTAGACGGAATAAAAATGATATTTTGGAAAATAGTTAATGTTCATTAGTTTAACTGTATATTTTTTGTATTGTGTGGTCTGGGCATATGTATAATTTTTTAGATATTATATTGTATATGTAGTTACGTATTCGTTCACAAGTGTGTTCCGAATATTTAATATATGCACATTTATTTAAATTTTTTCTTTGTATATGATAACATCTCAAAAAGAATGAAAGAGTATTTCTCAAAATAAGTAAATAAATAAATAAATAAATAAATAAAATTGCAAGTTGTATTCTTATTTTATGAATAGTCTATATCTATTAAATTTTTAATTTATTTTCGAATTAATATTTCGTAAATTTCAATGGCATAATTTAACAATTTATCATAATTAACACAATTATCCTGCATAAAATATCAGATATAATAATGATATAAATCCCACTAGAATAATTTAAGAAATTATTATCTGTATTAAACTTTTCTTCGATAAACCCTTACAATATTTTTATGTTTCTAATCTGGCAAATCGTTTTTGTACAAAGAAACAATTAATAATGAAATATTTTAATAAAAGAAATAATAAATTATATTCATTTTTAATTCAAAACATTTGCCTACAGTTAAATATTTATCACTGATTTCCTGAGATAAAAATTCAAATATCAAACAAAAAAAAATCTAGAGATAAAAACAAATTAATTTTTAAAATTCATTTCTATTAAGAACTATAAATTAAATTCGCAGAAAGCAATAATTAATGACATTACCTTCCTATTAAAAAAAAAATAAAATAAAATAAACACCTATTTACTTCAAATGCCAAAATATTCAGTTATATTTAAAGATTTATTATTAATAATCTGTCCGATTAAATTTTAATATACAACAAAATATCTTGAAAATTTAAAAACTGTTCTTTTAATTATTTCTGAAAAGCATTTTTAATTAATCATCCTATATTTTAAGAAATTTAACGTTTGAGAAATAATTAAAAAGTCATGTCACGTTTTTAAAAAAGAAATTTTTTTGAAGAATGTAACATTTGACATTTCACAAGTAAACATGTTGAAATATCATATCAATGAAATTGTTAATAAAGTAAAAGTTCAAAATTTACCTTTTTTTAACGTATACTAAAACACTTAACGAACTCGTTTTATAGATAAAATGTTGTTTAAAATGAGTTAAATTCAGGTTACTACTAATTTAAGTATTTATTTTTTTGTTTCAATTTGAAGGCCATTGCTCATAATTGTGTGTAAAAAGGTGGATAAAATTGTATAAGAGTTTGGTTGCACATCCATAAAGATTACATATTATATGCTACTACTCCCGTGGAAGACAGTGAATACAGTGAATACTTATGTACACTATATGACTATTAATGAACAGCAACTTTCAATTTTAGACATTTTGTCGAATATTTAAAGATATACTTGTCAGATTCTTCGGAATTTTAAGATTAAAAAGAACAGGTTTGACTTCATAATTATGAACGTCGATTTGACAAAGAGGACAATTAAGGGGCCAAATAAAAATTAAAGAAAAAAAATGATTGGGATCACCCTGTAAAATAAAATGCACGAAATGATCTATCTCTACAGAATATATATAGGCAGACATCGTACAATATGTGTATTCATTTGTGTAAGAATACCATGTATATTAATAGAAATATAGCGATTTTTTTTTTTTTAATTAAAAAAAAAATCTTGCATGTTTTTTGCTTATAACATACAGGGTTTTTGACCAAATTTAACGCTAATTTCAGAAAAATTGACAAATTGTAGTAGAAATAATATACTGCCATTGGAATATAAATATATTAAATATTTAAGGAAATATGGACAGTTATATAAAATAATTTTTATCTGCGCATGGGCGAACGATAACAAGGACCTTTTTGCATAATTTAATATTCAACTCTATGGAGCAACTTATTAAAAAATAATCAATCAAAAATCGTAAAAATTCAGATAGATATCGGCGTTAGAGTGAACTGTTTTTTAGTTTTTCACAAAAACTCGCTGAATGATAAGGGACCGTCCACAAATTGTTATTTTTAAATTATCTGACAGCGTTCGGTAAAAGTTTTTTGAAAATGCTATTTAATTATAGTTTATGGTTATGTTTAAGAAGATTTTAACTCTAAACTACGATGAAAAGGAAAATATAGTCCATACATTGATTACATTTAGGTAAATTGAAGAGTTTATGGTAAAATTTTGTGAAATTTAGCACAATACGCAAAACACTCTACAGTAAATTCTATCGCATATATATATATTTTCTGTATACACGTAATTTGTATGACTGTGTTGAAGATAATAAACTAAAATCTAAGATATATTACACATTTTACATGAGTTATGAGTCTGTGGGAGTAAGTGCGGGAGCCAGGATTGAACCTGGGAACCCACGGGCAGTAGGTGAGATCATAAAAGCCGAGCAAAAGGCTAGCTCAATCGCTTCCTGCGAGTTACTCGTTTTCTACGAGGCGCCTGATTTGTGTCCCCATGAAAAGTTCCCCCATACGTCATTTTTACGTCACAGAAGATGGGGGCAGATTTCCAGTTCTAGAGAATTTTACTTTCGTCGAAAATGGGAAAACTTAACCAAACCAGAAGGGGAAAGTTTTCCAGTGCCAGAGAATTTTCTCTTCAGTGAGATCCTGAAAACTTCCCCCATGAAAAGTGTCCCCATACGTCATTTTGACGTCACTACAGATGGGGGCAAATTTCCAGTCCTAGAGAGTTTTACTTTCGTCGAAAATTGGAAAACTTCCCCCATGAAAAGTTCCCCCAAACCACAAGGGGGAAGTTTTCCAGTGCCATGTAATTTTCTTTTTCACTGAGATCTTGAAAAGTCGAAAATTGGAAAACTTCCCCCATGAAAAGTGTCCCCATACTTCATTCTGACGTCATAGCAGATGGGGATACATATCAGGGGAAACTTTTCCAGTGCTGGAGAATTTTCTTTTTACTGAGAGCTTGAAATATATCCCCATGAAAAGTGTCCCCATACCTCATTTGACGTCACAATATAGGGTCACATATCCAATGCTAGAACATTTTACTTGTTTCGAGAGCTGAATATCTGGCACTCTAGTTATTATTGTTACTGTGAATTATTATTATACTTGAAGAAATGCGCAGATTTAGTGCGTAATGTAAAAGTATTTTGCTTACTTTTCCTATTCGGTTATCAAATACATACTAGGCGGATAAAAAGGATTTAAGTATTAATGTGATATAATATTACTCAAAGCATAATCTGTTAGAAGGTTCATGGAAACTCGTCGAACACAAAGATTTTTGTTATATTAGCGGAAAATGTGTGCATGTGATATTTGTTGTTGAGTAGAGCATCAAATGTGAATCTTTAATGAAAAATTCACATAAGTTTTTTTTTTTTTTTTTTTCTGAAAATTGGAATTTGTTTTTTTTCTTTTAATTTTTTGTTAATATTCCCAATCAAATATCCAATATTAATAATTTGACACAGTAATCTTCACTTTAACTTTTCTACAATTATATAAAACCAAATCATTAAATATCCATCATCAATCTGTAACATTAATAACTACAAAATAAAAATTAATTTTTTGAAGGTATTTCATGTTTTTGCCAAACATTTCCGTATTAATTTTACATCGAATTCGACTATAAAAAATGTACAGATTTTTTACGCTTGGTAGAAATCACAAACAAACGAATTTTTTCAAAAATACATAGTTTTTTTTTTAAATCTTTTTTAAGATAATGCAACTAGAAAGAAAAATATAAACATTATTTAATTTCTTATTTTAGAATTTAAAATTTGAATTCTCAAAGCATAATCGTAAATCAATTAAAATTAAATTACTATTTCAAAAAAAGTTTTTTTTTTTAGAATATAAGTAACCTTTATGGATAGAGCCAGATTCACAGGTATATTAATCAAGAGTGGAAGAGGGTGCTTCAACTAACTCATTAACCACATGGTTGCCAAAAATAATAAACAGATTAAGAATTCTTAACTTTTATGCACATTTTGTGCCAGTGATAGTCAGTTTACAACTAAAGGGTGTTGATATTAATTACCACGTTTTTCTTTGCTTTCGCAATTAAAAATAATTATTTTAACTTCCGCAAAGATGCGCCTGTTGTCTTTCTGTTTTATGTTGCTATATTTCTTTTTTATAGAATTTCTTCTAAACATGAGCATTTAAATAGGAACAAATTCTAAATTAATCTATTTTAAAGCATTATATTTACATTATTTTTTATACATTATTATTCAGAGTGAATGAAATTGGGCTTTAGTACCAAGCGTGAATACTGCCTTTAAGATTTCGCACGGTTTTCATATATCCAATTATTTATCTCATGTTTAATATTTTCTTAAGTTTTTGTGCCTATAATTTGATAACGTGCAATGTGCTAAGTAGAATAATTTAATTAAAAGTAAATTATTTCTGTGAAATACTTTATTTGGAAATAGCATATTTTGCCGTAATAATTCAGAGGAAAACAAACGTCGCGAGTATAACAGTTTAGAAATTGTTACATAATTTATGCTTAGTTTCATTATTATTATTATTATTATTATTATTATTATTATTATGCTTTCATTTTATTTGCTCTATCTCGTGCTTTTAATGTGGCATGAATTTCTCACACCATCACTGACGATTTGATTAATTAAAGAACATGTTATATGCCAACCTAAAATGGATATTTGAAGGCTGAACATCACCAGGCATTCGCCACACCCAAACACGTCCGTCGGACTGCCAAAACTGGTAGCGTGATTCATCGCTCCATAGGATGTTTTTCCATTTTTCTAATGACCAGTGCCATCGTTCTTTACACCACTGTAATCGACGGGTCGCATTCAGATGCGTGATATTTGGCTTATGAACAGCTGCGCGGCCATGAAAACCAAGTGCCACGATCTCCCGCCGGACGATACGATCACTTGCATCATTAGACGTAGACGATCGAAATTCCCCTGCAATCGCCTCTAAGGAAGCCTTTCGGTTCGATTTCACTACACGTTTTAGGCATCTACGGTCTCGATCTATCATTTTTTTCGGTTTACCGGGTCGGGATTGACATATTATAACACCCCATCGTTTCCACGTTAAAACCACATCACTAACTGTGGAGCGGGGTATCTGAATTTTTTTGGAAATATCAGAGATTGAGTGCTCAAATACGTGAGCTCCAATGATCATTTCTCTTTCCTCCGCACTAAGTTCAAGTCTTTTGTCCATATTCACTGCAGTAGCTGCTCTGACAATATTTTAACCTTTCAACGCCTTTTTATACCTTATCTGATCAGTGTATGACGTGTATGGATGTTCCAAAGTGCTTTTGAAGGGGTGTTCAATGGAGATTGGCCAATTACTGTTTAATGAATGACAATTACTTGTTTTGAAACGGATGCTTTGATTTTCATAACTCTTTTTTTTTTTTTGAATAGGCTCATTATTCTTGTTTTACAAGGAGAACTAAAGTATCAATAAAAAACGAAAAATAGTATCCAAATTATGATCTCTGATTACGTTTGAAATGAAATTTTTGTCTAAAATTTTTGTTTTCTTTGTATTACATTTTATTAAAGCCCACATTGTTACCTTTCCAAATCTGCGCTTACATTTACTGTACTGTAAAAAAATCCAAGTTATCAGAATTTAAGAACTACTTGATAGATATGAGTGAAACTGGAAGTGCCAAAGGTTTCAGCGTTAATTATTTTTTTTTTTTTTTTTTTTTTTTTTTTTTTTACACAAAAACTGCCAAAACAGTCTTTTAGATATAAACGGCACAAAAAAAGACCTTGATCGATAAGTACAGTAAATTTCCAATTCATATAACTGTTAAGTAAATGTTAAATAAAGTTTAAAATAGTTAAGTAAATGTTTCAGTTAAATAAATGTATTTTATGGAAAATGCACTTTTCTGTAAAAATTCCATACGCGAAACGTAATTTCTCAAAAAGCTATTGAAATATCACTATAAAATTCAAATTGCAAGTTATTGACTCATAACTCAGAAACAATGTATAATATATCTTATATTTTAGTTTATTATCTTCATCACTGTCATACAAATTACGTGTATACAGAAAATGCATATATATGCGATAGAATTTACTGTAGAGTGTTTTGCGTATTGCGCTAAATTTCACAAAATTTTACCATAAACTCTTCAATTTAGCTAAATGTAATCAATGTATGGACTATATTTTCCTTTTCATCGTAGTTAAAATCTTCTTAAACATAACCGTAAACTATAATTAAATAGCATTTTCAAAAAACTTTTATCGAACGCTGTCAGATAACTTTAAAATAACAATTTGTGGACAATCCCTTAATCATGCAGCGAGTTTTAGTGCTAAACTGAAAAACAGCTCACTCTAACGCCGATATCTCTCTGAATTTTTACGATATTTGATTGAATTTTTTTATAAGTTGCTCCATAGAGTTTACTATTAAATTATGCAAAAAGTTCCTTGTTATCGTTCGCGCATGCGCAGATAAAAATTATTTTATACAACTGCCCATATTTCCGTAAATATTTAATATATTTATATTCCAATTGCAGTATATTATTTCTACTACATTTTGTCAATTTTTCTGAAATTAGCGTTAAATTTGGTCAAAAACCCTGTATGTTATAAGCAAAAAACTTGCAAGATTTTTTTTTTTTAATTTAAAAAAAAAAATCGCTATATTTCTATTAATATACATGGTATTCTTACACAAATTAATACACATATTGTATAATGTCTGCCTATGTATATTCTGTAGAGATAGATCATTTCATGCATTTTATTTTACAGGATGATCCCAATCATTATTTTTTTCTTTAATTTTTATTCGGCCCCCTAATTGTCCTCCTTGTCAATTCGACGTTCATAAATATGAAGTCAAACCTGTTCTTTTTAATCTTAAAATTCTAGAAGAATCTGACAAGTTTAGTGTTTAAATATTCAACAAAATGTCTAAAATTGAAAGTTGCTGGTCATTAATGGCCATATAGTGTATATGGTGGCCTTCTCATGCATTTCTAAAATTTACAGTCTATGAAAAGTGTATTCAAAAGCCAATTGCACGTGCAATATGATGCAGTTTTTCCGTTTTTGCAAACAAACAATTCAATTTGCAATTAATTAATAAACGACTAATAACTCATTAGTTAAATTAAGCTATAAAAAAGCTTTCACACATCTTCCAATACGTATGGCTGTACGATCTTGTACAAAGATGGTGGTTGTAAGTAACTGTTGTTCCTGCATCTGCGGCAAATTTGTATTTTCTTAAAAACTTTAAAAAAAAAAACTCAAATTATACTTTTGACCAGTCAAAGAATATGTCATAGGACTATTCGGAGCAGTGTCTTCAAAGGTTGAATTTTAATGTGCTCATACACCGGACAATCAATTTAGGTTAATGCAGAGAGTTTCATAAAGTGTACGTAGATTGTGTTTTGCCCAATTGTGAGCTATCTGGGTGTTCATGCTTCATGTAGATAAAAATGAGCTTTATCACTCCACAGAATGTTTCTTACATGTCTATGACCCAAGAATTTCTTCCCTAGAAAGAAATGTCAATGCTAATAAAAGCCACTATTCCTTGTTTTGATCGAAGAGATTTTTATTGTGGCTTATATTTAAAAAAAAAGAGGCAATGTTTTTAGCACTTAACGTACAGTACTATACGCAATGTCCGTTTTTTTAGATGGTGGATAAATAGGAATACCAGAATATCCTCCATTAATAATTGTACACTCTGGAATCAGCAACAAATGTTATTGGTTGGCAGACAATAGGTCTCGTAACATCTTCATTATCTTTACACTTACTTCTAGGTTGATAGCCTAATTTTCACATCTGCGAACAACTGCTGTAAAATATTCGCTGTTTTCATAAATTGATTTTACAATTATGGCGCGGTTAACTAATGCAGCAGTCATCGTATCAACTAAAATTATCCCAATCCTCAATCTTACACAGTGTCACATTTTAGCAGTGTGCTAAGATAGTTTTCAAAAAATACAATCCAGTATTATAAACATTTGGTATAATGTAAGTGGATATCCGCAAAAGTGTGTATTTTTTTTTCATTCGTGAGTCGGTATACGTAATACTTTTACTAGAAATTTAATGTTTATTATAATTAACATGCTTACATTTTAGAAATGTTAGGTTTGCGGAGTGTTCACCATTGTATATGTCTTTTTTAGTGAACGTTAGATTTCTAGCGAATGTTCCTTAATTTTCTTTTCAGATTCTTAGAAGACATTCATTGGATAGTCCATATGCAAGTTTGCTTGTGAATTCATAAAAAAGTTACGCACATAATTCTTAAGTTTAATTATAACCACAATTTATTTTAATATTTATAAATTATTTATAAAAAATAAAGCTACATATCTAATTACGTATGTATGAAATATACATATATGATTTACAAACAGAATTACTTCAAATAATTTTTTTCAGGAGTTGAAAAGAACCCCCGATGTAACAGGGGAGACCAGGGCATGTTGGCCATAGGGGCACGTTGGCCCTTCCACGATATTTTTCAAACTATCCGGTGGATAGCATTATTAGCTAAGTGAAATGTGTCTTATCACGTCTTCGTTCACCCACAACATCGTCAACCGTTAAGAAGCAATGAAACGAAAGCCACTTCAATTTTTAAATTTTTTACACAAGTAAGATTTTTTTTTTTTTTTTTTTTTTTTTTGCATTTATAAAAATTGTTTTTAAATTGTTTCTAAATTAAAGTTTGACTTTGGTGAATAACTGTTTAAATAGTCCGTTGTTCAGACCTTATTTTCTACCTACTGATTTTTTAAAGGAATAACGGAATATTTTGATACGACGATCAAAACCAAAATGACGATATGGGGCAAATTGTCCCACTTAATCTGGGACATGTTGGCCCAGGGCCAGCTATGGATGAAATTCACATTTGTGACCACTGGCCTTGAAAGGGTTAAATCATTCAAAAATAGTAAATCAGGAGATGAGTGGATTCAATGTACCAGGTGCATTTGTTGGGCACGCGAATCATATGTCACTGTGGATATGATATTTTATGTTTGCATTCATTGTGCTGATGAGAAAAGTTTCAATGAAGGCAGTAGTTAAGTTGAACAAAACATCTTTTTTTATCCTTTGTATCTTTTCTTTACCAAATTAAAATTACAATTAATATGTTATGTGTTTTTCATTTCCGTTAGCAATCCGAAAATAAAATTTATTTATTGAACCAACCTACCCGTTCGACAGGGCAGGTTGGCTCAGTGACTTGATGTCCTTCTGAGCTTCATATAGAAACTATTAATAATTATTTTTCAAAATTTGTCCTAAGTGCTTAAAGAGCACTTAAGTTACTTTAAACTAAAAAAAGAATTAAAATTTCAATAAAATAAAATAAAACATTTTGAAGAAAAAATGGACAAACTAGCCCCGGTCTCCCCTACGTAGTTGCCTTTAAATTCCAATTTTATTTATTTTTTAATTTATATTTTACTCTTTTTCTGCAGAGTATGTGATTTTGTTATACCTATTACGTTTCCGTTTCATCATGGATAATAACTACATTACGAAATACATCAAAAGGAAATCTAGAACTAATTCTTTTTTCATAAGGTATGTAAGTTATACCACAATGTTTAAAAGTCGGTATAAGATAAATGACTTAGGGAATAGATTATATCATAAATTAGAAAATTTAAAGAATCTAAAATATAAATATTTATGTTTGCATCTATATATTGAATAATTTTAAATCTATTATAAATAATATTATGTAATTTTTCGTGTATTTATTTCCATTATTATTTTTTTTAAAGGAATAAAGTTTTAACAAAGAGTTTTAGTTCTTTTCCATTAGTTCCAAATTTTTAAAAGAAATGTGCTTTGAGATTTTTAACTTCATTCTTCCCCTGTTTGAAACTTTTTTTATGGGTAGACTGATTTGTTGCTGAACTTTGGAGAATAAATAAGGATATAAAAAAATAAATAAATAAAGCTTTGAATAGGATCTGTAAGATTTATGTAGAGTAAAAGATAATCGATGTTAATAAAGTTGATTTTATTTTTGTAATGAGGAGGACTTGTGGAATAAAAGTTACGTTGTAAATTAAATTTGTAGATAAAACCATAAAATTAAAGATAATTTTAATTAATTTAAAGATATGTGGAAGTCAATTGTTAAGAATGCACTGCACCAAAAACAAATGATGCACATATCATTTAGAGCATATAGAATATATTTTACAAAAAAAATAAGTGTTTTGTCACTAGGGCCTAACATAGGACGTAGAAACTGGAGAAAAGAGATTATTAGACAATCACGTGACAATTTCCACTTCAGATTTTTATGCCGGTAAAATATTCATAGAAAATAAGGAAAATAAATGCTGTAAAATGTTAGATAATTTTGTGAAACATTCTCCTTTTTAGTTCTTATTCCTGTTTTACTGCTAAAATGTAGCCGAAAATGACACTTTTGCAGTTGATGGTAAGAATCTGAGCTATGTTTTCGTACGAAATCTATTCCTCGTTCTTAAATATTATTTACAAAAAACAGTTTTCCTGTGTTTCCTGCGCTCTAAACACGTGTACTTTTGCTTAATTGACTTCAAACAAAGCATAATAAGCATTTCCCTTGTATATGTGTATTTTTTTATTTACTACATACTCTTGAAATATTGAACATGTGCTCTGAATGTTAACTTCACTTTTAGAAAACTCTCCCTTTTCAGGTGTTCCTGTCTTAATTTCATTATAATCTAGCAGTGATATGTCTGTCTATCTGATTTTTGTCTTCTTTCATCGCTTTAAGTTTGCATCCTGGTACGGTTTTTCGAAATTAAATAAATAAAGTCACTTTACTTTATTTTACTTGAATATACGACGATTTCTTTATGGTTGCCAAAGGAGACATACACAAAAAATGTTTTTTTAGGGGAAAAAAAGCAACTAATCTAAATAAGTTTTATCATTTGCATTTCAAATTAGTTTGATTTCCTTCTTCTTTCCTTTCCTTTTTAGGGCTTGTGCATGCATTTGTCTTAAAATATTTCCTTCTCGAGTGAGTGATTTTCTGAAGACTAGAAGTTACTCTACTTTCATCCTAGAAAGAAAACATACTGTAAAATATAAAAATATGTAAGTATTGTTCTGTAGCAATGAAACACATAAATTAAATAGTAATGAACCTGTAAAAGGATAAAATTAGAATTAGATAAAAAAATATAAAAAAAAATTTAAATTTTAAAATTTTATTATATTTGTTATTTTGTTCTAATTTGAGTTGGAAAAAATTTAAATTAATAGATTTAAATTCTAGAAAAATATATAAGTATGTCACATAAGCAGGTTTGCTACAGGCAACTATTTTTAATTCCATTTGAAGAGGTCCGTACAAAACTTTCCAAATTACAATCCGTGTTATATACTTTTACAACTGCAAGAGAAATATTCCAGAAAAAATATTTTTTGAAATAGTGGTACTAGTAGAATATGAAAATATTCTACAATGGCAACCCTAAATAAAAAATAAATAAAAAAATAAAAATAAATAAAAAATAAACGAGACAAATGTTTAAAAAAATAAATTTATTAATTATATTAAAGATTAAAGGTACTCGGTGGGCGGAACGGTCGCTCAGGGTGCTATTTTAATACTTTTTTTTAAAAATAAATTACTAAAATTTCAGGGAATTATATTTATTGCTCTGTATCAAACTTTGATTTACACGTAATAACAGCGATGAAAGTTTATGAAATTAAAATACGAAAATGAATATTAATAATTAGTTTATTACATAACAAAATATAGTATTAAAGTATGGTGCAACATTAATTGTGTAAAACATCTTAATCACACATTCACATAATCATTCACATCTTAAAGTGAAGAAACTTTTAAGAAATAAATCTTAACATAAGACCGGTCTCTAGTTTATATTGCAAAAATGACGTGTATTCACCTCTGGTAAGCGTACTTTTATCGCATTTGAGCTCTTTACTATAGAAAATGCTACATACAACGTGCCATGCAAAAAAACAACATTTATATATTCACGCCAAATAACTCAAAAGTTTGGGATTGCGCTTTGTGCACCGTGATCGCAAATGCAGGGTTTACAGAAAATTGGCGCCACTGCATGGTACATTCTAATTGGCATGTGTCAAATCAAAAGTGTTTTAAGGAATATGTACTTCTTTCCGAATTGTTCACCAGTGAAGAATTTTGCTTTAATAGTATTATTACACAAATTTGTCACCGTTATTCTTCATCCGTTGAGTAAAATTTCTGAGATAGTTAAATTACGTAACACATTTATTATTATTTTTTAAATTTCAGTTAACGTGGAAGCAAGTCTAAAATGTTGACCGAATTAAGAAATTCCGCCTTCAATTCGCCTTAAGGTTGATCTTTTATTTTATATTGTTGTATTCTTTGGGATGATTGTCAAATAAAATTGTTAAATCTATCGACATCTTTGTTGAGTGGCGCAAGTATTACTGTATTTTTAATTGCTTCAAAATATTCGATGATAAAGCTTTTTCAAATATTTTGATCAATAAGATTATTGTTTGAAACGATATATCGTGACAATTCAATTTCTTCAATTGCATCCGTCAGTAATGCTCTGTTACCTAATTTTTACTTAACAAGATATTCAGGAAATCTCCGTTGCTCTGAATCAACACGCATATTTTCTTCAAGTATAAACATCGTGACAATAGAGATTATATTTTAGTGCATAGATCTAATAACAAATTTGTAATAACATATTTCTATTTGCTGGAAGATGTATAAGAATACATTGAGAAATATTACCTGCTATTACCAATAATTTGCTTACAAGAGCATATATAATTAAATCGTATCAGCCATGTGTTTTGTTTAATTTAGTTTGAAATTTCTTGTTATAACCAGCGTTTTTTTAATGGTTTGCCACAAATGTTTATTTTTATCGTTGTAATTTCATTAGCATGATTTCATTGTTGTAACCAAGTGGTGGCCAAAAGTGTGGACATTTTTTGAAAGTTTCATGTTTTTCAAAGTTGTGTGCTTGTAGAATATATTAATTTTCACTTAAATACAAACTTTTATATACCAAATTGAAGGTAATTTAATGTAGAATTTAATAATAAAAACAGTATTACAAAATCTGTATCACAAAAAAAGTTATGCAGCCAATAGTAATATCTATCTTAGATTTGCATTTTTTTAAAGTGATACTTACACAATCAATACTTAGTAGGATAACCCTTATTTTTTAAGACAGCTTCACAGCGTCTTTTCATCGAGTGAACGAGTGTTTGGAGTTCATATTTCGTAATTACATGGTGCCAAGAATCAATTATAGCTTCAATGAGTTGTATTTTATTGGATGGACGTTTTTTTTGTACAAGAATTTTCAAACGTCGCCACAAATTTTCAATTGGATTGAGATCAAGGCTGTTTCCTGGCCATGGTAATATATTTATGCCTTTATTGTGAAACCATGCTTTGCATACTTTTACTGTGTGGCATGGAGCTGAATCCTGCTGAAAAATAAATGATGCGTTGTTGGGGAAGATATCCCTGATGGAAGGTATCAATTTTGGTTCCAGGACAGTTTCGATGTATTTTTTGGAATTCAGGATGCCATCAATCACTTGAATTTGGCCCACACCATCTGCAGACATTCATGCCCAAATCATGACATTTGTTGGGTTTTTTGTAGTTGCTTCAATGCAATCAGGATGAAGTGCTTCTCCTACTCTACGTCTAACGTATTTTTTACCATCTCTACCAAAGATCGATATTTTACTCTCATCGCTCCAGATTACAAGTTTCCATTGATTTTCTGACCATTTAATGCGTTCTTTTGCCCACTTAACTCGTTTTTTGCTTTGCTTTTGATTTAAATATGGTTTATTCTAGCTTGTAGTCCAAATCCTGATAACCTTCTTCTTATTGTTCTTGAACTTACTGCAATATCCGCTGCATTCATTTCCCATCTAATGGCATCTGATGAAATTTTTCTATCTTGAAGGGATAGCCGTTTAGTTTTTCTATCGACAGTAGCACTTGTGCATTTTGTTCGGCCTGATTTAGCCTTATTTTCCACTGATTTCGTTTTTTCATAACGTAAACAGAACTTTCGTACACCAGAACAAGTCACTGAACCACCAACGTGTCTTGCAATTTCAGCATAAGAGAGGCCATATTCTCTCAATATGGCAATTCGACTTCTTTTAGTAGATGTCCAATTAGTTCTTCTTGTCGATGACATTGTTTAAAATTAGTTTAATTAAAAAAAAGACCTTTAAATATTCAAAAACAGCAATACTCTATTTAATTGTACTAGTATGCATCATTCCGCAAAATATTTCCACAACAATAACTCTTTTACCATCCAAATAACCTAAACTATAGCTACAGACATTTGATTGGTCCTCAGAAGAGTGTTTGTGATTGGCTAGTACGCTTTTATTACAAAACACGTCCTTATTCAAAACGATTTGTGTTTGTTTGTTCTACTAAATGAGCATAACTTTTTTTGTAATACAGATATTGTCATACTGTTTTTATTATTAAATTCTACATTAAAATACCTTCTATTTGATGTATAAATATTTTTATTTAAGTGAAAATTAATATATTCTACAAGCCCACAAAGTTGAAAAACATGAACTTTCAAAAAATGTCCAAACTTTTGGCCACCGCTGTATATTGTGGAAAGTATCACGCAGATTTTACTTGTTTATGTAATATTTTCCACGCGTGTGAGAGGCAATTATACGGGAAAACAAATTTTCCGAAGATGAGACCCTGACAGTTCGATTTCTAGACCTAAAAATCAGTATTCCGCAATTTTAATCAAAATCGTTACAATCGTTTTTAAGAATGCTCATACACACAGCTGTTACTTAAATCGTTGAAAAGATATTATATATAAAGTAATCAGCTTTAAAAAATAATGCTGGCGCCAATTAATAAATTAAAGAACTCGAAAACATCCCATTTAACTTCTGAAGCTTTCAAAATAATTAATAATTCATTTAACGCTAAATGTATCAGCATTTTTTGAAAAAAAATTAACAATAAGCAAATTCCTTTTTTCAAATAACATAAAATGCATTATAAAATGCATCACTAGAATTTAAGATGAGAGTACAATAATAATAATAATAATAGCAATAATAATAATAGTAATAATAATGATAGTAATAATAATAATAATGATAATAATAATGATAATAATAATAATAATAATAATGATAATAATAATAATAATAATAATGATAGTAATAATATTAATAATAATAATAATAATCAGAAATCATGTGCAAAAGATGTAACATCCTCCTGACTTTCGACTATATCTGATAATCAAAACTAATAAATACAACAATAAACTAAGTAAATACAACATTATCATGAACATTATAAATTGTATCTCGTTGTCATTTTTAACATCCTACCAGATCTAGGCTTTTTAAATTGTATAGATGACTCGTTCTTTGAAAGCTCAACCTGGGTTTCATCCAAAGTTTGTTTAAGAAAAATACGTTTGGTACAATCACTCGGCAACTCTTTCAGAGAATAAATTTTTTGAATACGCCGAAGTATTTGTGAGTAAGACATTTGTAAAGTAAACAGGCGTACTTTTTCAATTTTGCAAACAATGACCTCTGTAACACGTCCTAATGACCAATTAATATTTTCTTCTTATTTGATCCCACCAAGAGTATATCTCCTATAGAAATTTAACGTTGACGTTGTCTCACATGCGGTCATTGGATAAGAAAACCCAAGTATTCACATCTAAATCGATATCTTAAATCTTTTTGCAGTACTTGCCTATTTAATAGTGACAGACTTTTCCTCTACTGCATCAACTTCTGGGCCATATACATGGGAATGATACATGGATTTGACAGATTCTTGTTCCGACATAATGATCAATAATTAATAGTTATTTCGCAGTCAGACAATACAGATACCATATCTTCATAATTCACAACGTCTTGTCCAGAGATATTTTTAATGGATATTTGATCACTGTAATGAGCATTTCACACCATCCGCAGCAACATGCAGCCATTGCTTGCTGAATTGCGTATTTAGTGGAACGGATTGCTCTATAGTTTTGCGTTCGACTCCAATGCAGTCTTTTCAAAAAATTCCCTGCACCAACAAAATTGAAACCATTGTTTTAATATGTAATAGAACGTCTTCCTATGCGAGATACAAATCTTTTCTGAAAGCCACCCGAAAATAACCCGTATAAGCTGAAGTAAGAAGTTCAAAAAGGATAGTTCTGTATAGATAACACGCATAAATAAGATAACCGAAATATTTTCATTATCTTAAAAAAAAACAGGTGATATCCATATTAATACACCCAGAAAAAAGTTTTTTTTTCAATCAACAAATATTTGGTTGAACCAACGAAACTGTTCGTTTAAATATAGGTAAATGGAAATTTTGTTTGAATCAACAATTTTTTTTTTTTTTTTTTTTTTTTTCAATCCAAAAAAAAAAATTGTATCGTCAGCAAAAAAATGTTTTGTTAATTCAAGTAAAATGGTTCTATTTAACTTGAATTTTGCTAAAACAACCAAAATGTAGTCAACAAAACATGTTTTGTAATTTTAATCAATTTCTTTTTCTGGGTGTACCGATGATTTAAAATACAGCTGAATATTTCCTCGATTTTCTGGCACAGAAAGAGAAGATTCCGAATTCTTAGAATTAAATATTTTCCAAATAGTACACTTGGAAAAAACAGAGGTTACAGTTCTTCTATTCTTCCCTTCAGAATCCAGTATTTGTCTCTGAACAAATTCAAAAGAATCCGAGGACCTGCATGAAACTTTTTAGATGAAAATGTAAAATCAATCTTTTAATAACTTTATGATATGAAGGAAAAACCATAGGTGTGAGGGAATCGATACTGTCTTGTCTATACATAATTTTAGGCTTGATAAATATTATGTCTTCAACATCTTTAAATGTCTAATGTGTTTTCAATTTCTTATCACATTTATATAAAACATGTCTTTTGTATCATCAAAACTGTCTTCGTTTCTGATTTCTTAAATTCATGACTTGTAGTATCTCTAATTGATTTTGATTAGAAGAATTTAATCTCAAACGGAGTATTCAGCCAATAAGACGCGCGAGGTTTTTTTAATTGGGAAAGTACTAATATAACGAATTTTTCTTTTGCATTTTATCATTTCACTTACCAGTAATTTTGTAGACTTTAAATTTTCTTTTCCATTTCTTGTTAATCTGTGCTTTCACTCGGGAAATTCATATATTTATAATAGTTATCCGGATATCTATGCCAAGGTGAACTCTACCAACATTTGATATGTACCAACTGTTTTGCTTTACAGCCCCTAGAAGGTAGAACTGCTGGATTCATTTCAAATGATATGTATGTTTCTATAAAGAAAAATCCCTCAAAGGCATGACTAGCTTTAGCTTGATTTCTAGCAAAAAAGGCCAGTTATATCCTATTAATTTTCTCTCAGAATATTCTATTAATGATCTTCCGCCAGTTCTGTACTGGAATCGCTTAAAACATATATTTCAATATTTTCCCTGCCCAATATATCAATTATTGATTTTGCCAATCTCGCTAACAGCTAAACGTTCTATTCTAGGTATAGTTGGGGATTTTAAATAACCTATGCCGGTTTCACAACTAGAAGGAATATTTCTATTTGATCTTAACTTACTATCCTCAAAAATATAACAGCAACATGTATGAAGAGTACAACTTTTTAAATTCTCTGGGATGAACTGAATATATCTAGTTTCTATATTAATTTTTTTAAAGTATTTAATTCATGAAACAATTCAATAAAATCATCTTTTAGATCACTTGTAAATTGTAATTTCTTCAACCCAGATGATACCCTTTTTTTATGTTTTCTGTAACATTATCTTGGAAAATCATTACTGGAGATATAAAGCAAATTGAATCAAAAACTGTGTACGCAACTGATCGCATTATTTGTTTCGTTATTTTTATTTTTAATTTATATCTTTGTTCTAACTTTTATCAACCTATAATATGTCTATTAACCAATCCAGAGATCTGTTACATGGCAATGATTGTGCAGCAGTTTCTGCGTTGTGTTCAATATTATTTCCATTTTCTGTCTGTTCCAGTCAGCTCTTAATCCACCTTCAGTAATAAGATACATAGAACCAGCAATAAACCTTTTCAAATCCAGCAGAATCGCTTTGTTAGATATGTGATTACAATAAAGGATGTAAAAGAAAATGTTTGCCCCTGTATCCTATCCTGATGAGATACAACTTTGTAAGTACATGAAAGAAGCATTGTCATCGATTTTGAACTTCTGTGCGCAACACTTGAGAAAAATAAATTTGTCAGATATATGATGTCTATCAAAAACGTAATAGAATGTTTTTCTTTCTGGTGTCCTTGAAGAGACACTATACGGAAAATACATGAAGATTTCAGTTTCATCCACACTTAATGTATGTAGAATACTTGAGGAAGTTTGACGGAGGTCAGTCAAAAATTGATAGCAAAATTTTATTTAGTCTGAAAAAGGAAATATGTAACGCAAAATACAGAAAAAAGTGCCTTCAAATTTATTTTTTGGAAAATCTAATTCTGTTTTTGAAAAAAAAATCACCATTTTGATAGCGCTGAAAATTTTCTTCATAGCATGCCAGTGTACATAGACAGACAAACTCTTTGTTTTATTAATATAAATTATTATTTTTAATTATGGATATTGTATTTGAAATCTGATTTTTATTCCGATTAATCAATAGTAATATTTATTTAACAAATTATTTTCCTTTTCAAAATTAATGTTTCATAAATATAGGTAAATTCTTTTT
The DNA here is from genome assembly GCA_963931845.1 of Maratus michaelseni. Classification (NCBI taxonomy): domain Eukaryota; kingdom Metazoa; phylum Arthropoda; class Arachnida; order Araneae; family Salticidae; genus Maratus; species Maratus michaelseni. The sequence continues at coordinate 114,969,046 of OZ007588.1, forward strand.
CTAGCATTCCTTGATATTTCATATTATACAAAACTGCAATATAAAATTAAAATTCGAAAAGCTATTGATATAGTTTTATTTCTTCAATATAATTAATAAAGTTTCCTCAAGACATTTAATTCATTAAATTAAATGTTTTTGAAGTGGATGATGAACTATCTTCGATTTTATTGAATATCACAAAAACTTTCATAACTATATTTAGTTAAATAATGCAATAATAATTTAATCTCAAATATTTCATTGCTTTGAATTTCATTGCTCCAAATTACGTAACTTTCTGTATGAAGTCACTCTGTATTTAAGTGATTTCATGCAGAAAAATTGCTGAATCGCTCTCAGCGCGATTGTTTCGAAAGATATAGAGATTTTCCATTTCATGCTCTTTGATACATTATAATAAGAGCAGTAGAAATAATTAGTTTTATTATTATTTTAATAGCTATATAAAGTTTTATATACATATGTTATCCTTTTTTTTTTAATGAAAATTAATAAAGAATTAAATGTATTATTATATGCCAGACGCACCACGCAAGTTATGTGTTTTAGTTTGAAATATTCATATGATTATCATTAAAAATTTATTTTAAATATCGTAAAAATTATTTCTGAACTATTTCGAAAATTTACGAAAAATATCGTTGCATAACATAATCAAACAAAATTGAATTTTATTATCCTTTAAAAATTTGATATTTTCAAAAATAGCCTTTTGTAGGGATAAAAATTCTATTTTATTAAAATTTAAAAAACAATTATTTAAAATTCATTTAAACATTAAACATGTCTTTAAAATTTTCAGAACTTTATACACTAAAAAAAAATCATGCGTAACTACAGACAATACCGTTAACGATTTATTATATAGTTTTCTGCTTATCATATAGTTTAATCTACTCAATAAAACATTTTCAACATCGATTTTTCGATATATTTGATCCTCGGATAACAAACGAGAATTGGTTCGGATAAGTGGTTTAGCAATTTTGCATGTTTAAACCGTAGAACTCCAAATGTTAAATTCATTTTTAATCATTTCAGGCTAGATTCAGGTAGTTGTTTTAGACATAACTCAAAAACAACATGGTGGAATGATCTGTAATTTGGGATTCTCTTATTTGCAGGTTTTAAAAATGGATTTTTGGTTTAAAATTTTATATGTTGCAATTATCAATTTTCTTTCTAAATTAATTTTGAATATATATATATATATATTTAAATGAAATATAACCTATGATCTTTTCAAACTAAAAATCGATAGAAAATTACAACTCTTTCTCCCAAGTAGTTTTTGAGTAATGCTTAAAAAACTACCAGTATTGCAAACTGTTTTACAAAGATTAAAAATGAATTTGGGATTCTAAACGCGGATAATTCTACTGACTGATCGTATAATACTACATTACTCGACTGAATGACTTTCAATTTAAAATCTGAATGAAAGATTTATCAAACTATCTAAATGTGATGTCAGAATTAGCAATTAAATTTTTAAAGCTTGTTAGAAATTCTATGTGTAGAAGAACCGCTAAGAAAAATGTAAATTTATCATTAATTGGTAGACGTTATTACTAATCGATTGGTAACCGTTATATTTTTAAATAATGATTTGGGGTTAGTCGGGAATGATCACTTTTTTTGCGACAGTTACATAAAATGTAAATATATTTTGATCCATTTTATGCAAATGTTTTATGACAAGTAAATCCCAAAGTTTCCAAATTCAACCTGACTTTCTTTCTACATTTTAACGTGCATATATATATATATATATATATATATGAAAATTAACAATACTAGACATTCTTTTACAAACACGGGTTTTGTTGTTTTCCCACAAACAATTCTCAATAACATTCTAATAAAAGAGGCACTTCCAAAAATATAGAAATAATTTAAATTAAAAATATATATTTGGATACTGTTTCAAAAGAATTATTCGATACTGCTTCAATACTTTTATTATATCGGGAATTCCTTATATCAAAGCAAAGAACAGCATATTCGTAAAGCTTCATAAATAACAAATTTTCTAGTATTCTCTGTTATAAGCTAAAATACTTGCAAGTTAAAGTTCTCAAAGGATTCTTTTTTTTTTTTGTTTAGTTTGGTTTTTTTTTTGCAATACATCAAGAAGAAATAAAGTTCGAAAACCTTCTGTTTAAAGAGAACATATCTTGGGCTGAAAAGCTATAAAACTTTTAAAATGTACTACTGCATTTTTTATGTACTGTTATTTTGATGTACAATAAGACAAAAAAAAGAGGACATCTTACATATATTTTAATCTCCAAATTATCACAGAGAAAATCAAAAATAGCCATTCGAATGGAATTTATTACTGTTTCCATTTTATGTTAAAAAAGCTTCGGGCGACGTATCCATACTGAAATTGCACCAAACTCAAAAATTTTCAGTATGAACACTTCATTTTGAAAACCATATTTATTGGTCACAATTTATAAATTTCAAAACGATATATTTTTTAGAAATTTATTAAAAAATATATATGAATGGTAACCGACACATTTTTTAACAGAATTCAATTTCTAAAAGCGTCAAATATGAAATTCTAGAATTTCTAGACTCATTTTTGAAACATGGACATACTCAAAATTAAGCACATAGAAGTCAGTTCTTACTCATTTTGGAAACATGGACTTGGACATACTCAAATGTGAGTACATGATGTTTTATTCTTGAGTATGTGCATATTTTCAGAAATGAGTATATACATGTTTTAAACTTGAGTAAATTCGATTCGGGGTCATTTTGACTGTGCGACATACTCAGATTTGAGTATTTTTTTATTAGTTTTGAAAATGTCGTTTTTAGAATGTATATGTAGGATTTAGGGCATATGCCAAATTATGAATATGACCTTGACTATGCTAGTGATTTACTTAAATTGTAATTTTTGAAATTTACTTAAGTTGTAATTTTCTATCGATTTTTAGTTTGAAAAGATCATATATATATATATATATATATATATTCAAAATTAATTTAGAAAGAAAATTGATAATTGCAACATATAAAATTTTAAACCAAAAATGCATTTTTAAAACCTGCAAATAAGAGAATGCCAAGTTACAGATCATTCCACCATGTTGTTTTTGAGTTATGTCTAAAACAATTACCTGAATCTAGCCTGAAATGATTAAAAATGAATTTAACATTTGTAGTTCTACTGTTTAAACATGCAAAATTGCTAAACCACTCATCCGAACCAATTCTCGTTTGTTATCCGAGGATCAAATATATGCTAGTGGTACTTCCACTAGAATAACTAGATGTATGTTGCAGCGACTCAATAAACTGCAATTTTAGTGACCGTTTGTATGTCATTTCTAATCACTATATATGTTGAATAATAGAAAAGATACACTGTTAAAATTTTGCAGCAAACTGTCCAGTCATTTGACCGTTTTTAAAGAAAATGGTTGTATAATCGTAATTTAACTCTATTCTCACCATAAAATGAGCAATAATATGGTCAAAATAGAGTTAAATTACAGTTATGTAACCGTTTTCAATAAAAACGGTCAAATGACTGGACAGTTTGCTGCAAAATTTTAACAGTGTACCTTTCAAATATTTACGATATATAATTTAGGTTTCGTCAATGATTTGTTATAGAAACTTTTCTAAAAAAAAAAAATGTTCTTTTTCGTTGTCACAAAAACTTTTCTGCTCTTTGAACAAGATATATTTCTAATTGATAAAGCTACGAAATATTTCTGTTTTCCCCTGATTATTGAAAAAATACAGAAAACAAAACATTTAAAACTTTCATATACATTTCACTAAATTGATATATATATTGTTTATATGTATAAATAAAATTGTCTTATTGGTGTGATCAAAGAAAACACACTAAAAGTCACAACATATTGCGAATTTCAGAATTAATTATTCCAAGTGTATTGGTTCTTGAATGGTTCTTGAAAAATGTTGACAATTCATTTTTCAAGCATATATAAGCAATATATAAAGCAATCTAAAATCTTAAAACCTGTTATCTTACATTTTTTTTTCAAATAAATTGAAAACACCGAAATCATTCTTATTTTAAATAGTATAGTACATTTTTTAGCATAAAATTATTTTGAACATTCGATATTCTGACAATTCACTTTTTCTAACCAGATTTTTTTTAAAGATGAGAAACTTCTCACAAAAGTTTGAAGCTTTTGAAATGGCTGTAAAATGAAAAAAAAAGTTTACAGTCGAAATATATTGAAAGACTTTAATCCTAAGATAGCGGCAAGAACTTTTGCCAATTTCGCAACTAAATCTAAGTAATACTGAAATATCGACAAGAGATTTCCACAAAACTGTTGATAGATTTTTCAATTTATCTTGAAAGCCATTAACGGTTCTGGCACTGGATATACTGGCAATATACTTGGAATCAATGGAAAATACGGGTCCTGTTAAAATATAAAAAAGAAGAAGAATGATTTATTTCTCGCTATTTTTTATATAATGCTTTTTTTTTAAAGTTACTTTCAATGTTTTCTGTTCTTTAAATATGTCTAATACGGTATTTTATTATTTTCTTCTCTTTAAAGTTAAAAAAACTCCATTATTATGATAATTATGCATAATAACACGCAATAACAATAATTAAATCAAGAAAAGGGAGTATGACATAAAGTCTTTTTGCTCGGCATCGAAGAAGGGTTATGTGTTTGACGCGTATCTGGGTAGGTATGTGGATTTCTTTATACCCTCGAAACATCCCTACGGCTGAATGGGTTTTAATGAATGAGGTCCCTATTGATTTGTCTTAACCGTCCGATGGTTATAGGCTATGTTTTGTTTTCATAAATTCAAAATGGCGGCCGTAAAATTCAAAATGGCGGTAGAGATGAAAAAAAATTACGCACCATATTGAGTGGCCTATCATTGGATAGGATTTTCAAAATGAAGAAAATCTTACCTAGAGTATTTTACAGTGACAATCTCTGTTTAAATATTACGCAACCTGAAAGTTGTGTAGGTAGAATCACTAGCTTAACTGTAACTCAAACCGTCATAGACATCTATAGGCCCCATAAAACAGTGTTTATAGATAAGAACTAACAATTAAACACAAATTAAATGTCATCAATACAAGTAAATAAAAAAATTGGAAAGTAATATAAATAAAAAAATATATATTAGTTTGCTTTTTACGCAATCGGGTTTTTTGATTTTTTAAATTTAATTCGTTCTTTTGTTATTTCAGTTGCTCTATACGAAAAACGTTAATGAACATTAATATACAAGGTGTTATACATACCGTTTTTAACTCAATTTCAAAATAAGAAATTATACCTAATTGTTATAATTAAAGAACAATTCTATTATAAAAGAGTTTATGTCATAGAAAAAAAATAATTAATCATAGATATTAAAAATAATCTCCTTCGTATATAATATATAACCTCGTACTGGTCTAATGTACATGTTATGATTATATATATGTTATAATATTAACATATATGATATATAACATATATTAATATATATAACATAATATAATAATAATATAATATTATATATTATATGTATTATAATATAATACATAATATAATAATATAATATATATAACATATATTATATATAACATATATTATATATATGTTATAAATAGAAATTTGTATAAACAATTCCAAAGTTTTTTTATCCGATTATTCTGAAAATAACAAAAGTTGTGCATTTCGTATCTAATTTAATTACATCTTCAGAGTAAATTCTCTTCAGAAAAAAACGCATTATTGTTTCTGGAATATGACTTCGAAACTGTATTTTTTTCGTCTAATATTTAAGTCGTGACTACCAGTTTAAAAAAACAGTGTCAAGGCTGGCATATGAGCTCACTGAGGATCAAAAGCGTTTTTATCACGATAGATTACACGTTAAACAGTTCTAAGAAAACGAATTTTTTTATTCAAATTAAATTATACTTTTTTAGTTAGAAGAAAAAAATACAAAAAAAATTGAATTTTTAATAATATGTATTGTTAAAACAATTTCGAAATTAAATTATTGCCAAATATTTACCCCAACCTTCAAACAACCGCCATTTTGTGATGTTTGTGGCCAGTTCACTCTAAAACCGAAATTTTCAAAACTGAGCAAAAAATACTCAAATCTGAGTATGTTGCAGAGTCAAAATGGCTCCGAATCAAAATTACTCAAGTTTGAAACATGCATATACTCATTTCTGAAAATATGGACACACTCAAGAATAAAACATCATGCGCTCCTATTTGAGTATGTCCATGTTTCAAAAATGAGTATGAACTGACTTTTATGTGCTTATTTTTGAGTATGTCCATGTTTCAAAAATGAGTATGAACTAACCTCTTTGTGCTCAGTTTTGACTATGTCCATGTTTTAATATTCTGAGTATTTCTGGTATTTCGTAATTGAAAGCATTGGGTTGTCATATCTGAAACAAAAAGTTTCATAACAAAATGAAAACATCTATTTACTCCGATTTGAAAGTGTCTTTTTTTTCAGTGTTCAGATTCGGCGTTCAACAAATTTAGTATATTTAAAAAATCTATGTTTTTTTTTTTTTTTTTTTTTTTTTTTTTTTTTTTTTTTTAAATTCAGATGATTATTAAGAGAGCAGTCATCTACACCGATTTACTGCGCACGCCGTGCATTAAACTTTGGAATCGAATTTAGTAGTTCGATAAATATATAAATATTTTTATATAACAGTTTTCGCACACCTTGGAAACTAATCGGATGTGACAATCCTAAAACTTCTTATTCGGTAAACCCTATGATGGAATGCTACAGAGTGATCAATTAAATTATTTGAATTTAAGTCTGACTGCATAGGATTTACCACTATATTGCTGTTAATTGATTAATATGAGTATTTTAAATTATCCGAGACGTATAGTATTTATTTTGCACCTATGACTCTAAGGATCTGATATGATAATTTATACTTAGAAAATTTTATTAGACTAATTATCAATTAATTATAGAAAAGAAAAAGTTGCGTTGTGAATTATTTTTGATGTTCGGATCCTCTTTGAGCCAATTACAATCATCAAAGGTTACCTGCAGAGAGTTATGTAACATTAAATATATAATGGCTTATTTTAAAACCTAGATTGTAATATTAAAGAAAACATTTCCTAAAATAAAAGACTTAATATTAATTCAATAAATTAAGTAAACAAAAGGAAAACTGACTAAAATTAATTGAATATAAAATTGAGTTTATTTACAAGGTAATTATAAGCATATGATTAAAAACAAACATAAATGTTAAAAAAAAAATAAAAATATTCAATCCTAGTTGAGAACTGTATTCTCAACATTTATTTTCTGAGAATTACAGTTTATCTTACTGAATTAAAAAAATTCGATTTTGAAAGGCAGAGTTCCATACCCTAGAAGTATTTATTTGATTAGCCTTTTTATGTTTAGATCGGGGTAGGATCTTCATACACACTTAAATTCGTATTATTAAAAGAATATAGCTTAATTAAATAAAATGGAACAATGGTGAAGGAAGATTGTTTGTTACCTTATATTACTAGATAACGTTGACAGCAGGAGGTAATGGCTGACGCGTTTTCGCTTTTTCTTAGCGCGTACATTTCCATCTATTGGCACACACACTCAAAATCTGTTTTTTTAGTTAGAGAGCAGTCAACCTTCTACTTTTCCATCTTTTTTGAATCTCAACTCTCAAGAAAAATCACATTCTTTTCGTGGAGCAAAAAAAAAGGGATGGAACCATTTTTCCCTTTTCACATAAAATTAAGGCCTTATACGTTTTAACTTCTTGAAAATTTGCATGTTTCGGCCATACCTCTGATTTTAGAGAGATGACCATTGGCATGCGGGAGAAATTTGGTACTCCCCTTGAGTGTTTCATAGGTCCGTCGGTACAATAGCGATTCCTCTTGACGCCGTGCTGTGTCTGGGAGGTAAAGATGCTTTGACTTGTGAGGTCTTCGTGCCTATTTAAGCTCTCATAAATAAATGTGTCATATTATTGTTCTGACAATTTTCTCCATGACATTTTTATTAGGTGTAGTTAAATCATTCGTGGGAACGGAAAACCAAATATTTCCTTGACTGCCGTGGTTCACTTTGTTCCACAATTATCTATCTGTATGCGCTGATCCTAAAATGGATCATTAATTTGTATTGTTCACTGTTCACTGATTAAAATGATACCAAATACTCTGCTAATATGCAGAAAAAAAACCAAATACTTTTTTTTTATAGTGTGTGCTAGTTTAGATCTAGATGGTGGTATTTCTCACCATCATCTCTTCCCCCGACATTAGAAAAAAAAAGGTCCACAGTATCTTTTTTTTTTTATATATATATATAGCCACAAAGTACTCGATGAAAGTCCATCGTCGTATTATATTGAAGATCAAAACTGAAAATGTTCACATGGAAAAGTCTAGGAACTTGGGATAAGCTGGGGTGTCACTAGGTTTGGAGTGTAAGTAGGTTTGCAACACCAGAAAAAAGTTTTACACATTGGTGAAATAAAGCGTAATCAAAAGTTCACTGTTGAAAAATCTGATGAAAGACATGACTTCTTCAGCAAGTTATCATGTGTAGTTGGTTTCAATTTCCATTGTTCCAAAAACATTTATTAAAATTTTGAGTTTTAATAGGTCCAAATCCAAATAAAGCAGGAAAATTTGAATAAGCCAAATAATAAAATAAAATGCCCGAGAGAAGAAAGAAAAAAAAATTAATTTTCTTTTCCACTCTTATATTTTTAGTTATTACATACATATAAATTGGCAAATCTTTTATTTTAATTATTACAGGCTAATTAGGTACCCATACGTTGAAACACAATATACAGAATCATTTAAAACAAATACTCAATATAATCAGTAAGCTGTATGCATTGATAATGAATACCATACAATTAAAAAAAAAATTATATAATATATGAAAAACATTGAGAGAAAACACATCTATATAATCACATGTCTGTTGTACTACAATCTGTATTATAAACATTATAATCTAATTCTCACATGAATTATTTTCTCTTGAGCAGAAAGGAAAACTTCTTTATTTTTTTTATATATATATAAAGAAAATGTTATGTTAAAAAAAAAAAATCTTATCATTCTTACTAAAACAATTGTTTTGGAATATGTGAAAAGGCTACTTTTCTGAATGAAAGATATTCTCAATAATAATATATTTTCATAAAAGAAACAGATCGAAAAAATGAAAATTTGTTTTCTTCTTTCGATACCAAAAATTTAAATATCCATCTATAAAGTCAAACACAATACCCTTTTAAACTGCCTGCCTTGGAATGGACGGGGTTGGGAAAAAAAAAACAAGGCAGAAGAAGAAAAAGAAAAAAAACAGTAATCTTTTCTCCCTCTAATCCATCACCGCTAAGCGGAAGGATAGAGAATGACAGCTAGATGACCGTACCTGTGGACAATGACTCATCTCCCTACCTTCGGATTCAGTTGTATCCAGGGGACGATTTGCGAAATGATAAGCCGTGTATTAGGTATCTTTCCTCACCTGTGGTTGACGTTTACTAAACTCCTGTATTACTGACAGTGGGGAAAAAAAAAAATCAGTGAAACGATTTGATTGCACGTGTGTCTGTGCAGATTTTGGATTACTCGCCAAAATTCAGCTATCTGTATTTTATTGTTGAAATAAGATTACAGGTGTGATTAAAATAAAAAAAAGTCGTGTATACCCGGCTTGGATTTAAAAAAAAAATGAGGTATGTTTAAATCTGTATATCTACTTAATATTTTCTATATAAAAAAAAAAAAATCGGTACACGTGTAACGTGGTCAAATCCGTTTGCATCGCACTATCTTCTCGTCAATTTATATATTTACTTATTTATTTATATTGTGTATAAAAACGTAATGTATTATAATATATATATTTTTTTAATATAATATTGATTTTCTAGTCACAATTTAAGTTAGCGAGAACAAGCGAGCGTTGCTTTGCACAAACGAAAATGTGCATGCAATTGTAAAATATTTATTTAATTATTTATTCTTCTTATTATTATTATTTTAAAATATATTAACGTGTAAATATACATATTTAAGGAATCGAAAGCGAGCGTTCGCTTTTCTTTTCTCTTATTATTTTTTGTTTTATAAAATATTACATATAGTTAGAAAAAAAAAATTAAACAAATTTTTTTTTGTAAAGTTTGGAAATTTAGTTAATTAGAAATATCTCAGCTAAATGCATTATTAGATGCTCTGCGCAGATAGTCTCAATTTCGCCTGCAAAAACGAGACTCTAACATCCAATAAATTGCTGAAATGATCATTGACATGTATCCAACACCTTTTTATTATTATTATTTTTTAAGTATGAAATAATTTACCTAAATATTTAAGGTATAAATTAAACATCCAATTTATGTTTTGTAATAATTGAAACGTTCAATGGTATTTTTTTTTTATTTATTATTTTTTTTTTGTAATTAAATTATCTGAGATGTTAATCCTTAGGGACAACTAATAATTTTTTTTTTTTTTTTTTTTTTTTTTTTTACTTGTTTGTTTTATAATATGAAATCGTACGATTATTCTAAAATTAAAATTGAAACGCGTTGTTCTAACCAAGTTATAGATTATATCAAATATTAAACTAAAATAATTTTGTAAAATCTGACCGATTTTTTTTTTTGTTATAATAATTCAAGTGGATTCGTCAATCCGTGGCTTTAAGCAAAGGATGAATTATTATAAATATTGGTCAATATAAAATGTTGTATTATTATTATTTATATTTGTGTCGCCGAGTGAATAGATGTTGACTTGTAATTTTAAATCGATTAGTTATATGTTTTGTGCTACATATAAAGACTTTTATTTTCACTTTTAGTAGAGGGGGTAAGGTTATATATTAAATTTTTTTTTGTTTTGTTATATAAATTAGTATAAAATGGGTTTGAAAGGGTGATACCCTGGCAAGGCTGCCTCTGTTTTTATTTTTACCGTAATTATTATTATTTTTTATTTAACGTGCATGTTTGTTCATAACTCCCTCTGACGAGCCAAATCCCTCAGTAGTACACTGTGTAGCAAAGAAAAAAAACTTGCAGTATCCTCCCTAAATGATCTTTTTTTTTTTTTTTTTTTTTTTTTTTTTTTTTTTTTTTAAATAGTAACCTGTCCTCAATGTACTGTAAATAAACAATAATGGAAAATTATAAAATGTGTACTAAACTAAAGAAAAATAAGACATCTATAAACGATAAAAATTTAAAATAAATATATACATATTGCCTCGACAGCAATAAAAAAGAAAAAAAATTTCTCGCTTCCCTATCTAGGAATTTATGTGTATAGTCTGTGATTCCACTTTCGTTGGTGAGAATAATTTATTTATGTGGCGTTTAATAGTCGCTTTATCTGGGAATGCAATTTCCTTTAATAGGTAATTGTTATTCCTAAGCTTCCTTACCACCTCGAATGGTCCCAAGAATTTTGGCTGAAGTACACCTGGTTTACCCACGACTTTTAAGTAGCATTCTTGTCCCGTTTGTAGAAATTTTACTTTTTGGACTGGAGTACTGTCGATGTACTCCGCCATCATTTTTTTTTGGTTTTGTAAGGCTAATTTCTTTATTTCCTCAATATGTTGGACTCTATTTTTAACGTAGGTTTTGACAATTATGTCTTGGTCGGGCAAGTGTATGGAAAAAGGAGTTCTTATTTCTCTACCGAAAAATAGAAGTGCCGGAGAAAATCCCGTAGCTCTGTGCGGCGTACTGTTATAATTAATTTTAAAAAAATCAATCCTGGTATCCCATTCTAAAGAGTTTTTACACATAGCCACAATTGAATTTTTTAATATTTTATTACTGATTTCACAGAGCCCATTACTGCGTGGATTATTCACGGACGTAAAATCTAGGTCTATGTTAAGAGAATCCATGTATTCTTTGAATAAATCAGAGTGAAAATACCGGCCATTATCCAATTTTATGGATCGCGCCAATCCGAAATTACTAAAATAGCGATTCAATACATTTAGAAGTGTTTGTGATTCACAATTGCGAACCGGTACAGCCTCCAAGAATCTTGATGTGGAATCAATAATCATAAATACAAATTTATTTTTGCGTAGCGTCATTGGAAGCAAACCAATTAAATCTATATGCAAAACTGATCCGATTTCTTTATCTTTGATTATTTTTTGTGTGGGAACTTTAATAGTTTGATGTTGTTTAGTCGTGTTACATGGTATACATTTAGTACAATAATTCTTTACATCCCTGTACATCCCGTACCAGTAGAATCTAGCTTTTATTATTTGATAAGTTTTAAAAAATCCGAAATGTGGTTTATGAGCTTCCTGTATTATTTCAGCTTTAAGTTTATCCGGAGCAATTAACAGTTCATTTGTATCAGAGCCTGGCTTTAATATTAATATTTCTTTTTGATTGAGAGTGAAATTTTTTGTGGTTTTGTTTTGTTTGTCAGTTTTAATTTTGTTTATTATTTTATTTAATTTTTCGTCTTCTAATTGTTGTAGTTTAATGTTTTCATCTGATAGAGCTTTGTTTACCGTAAACAATGAATTTTGCAATTTTTCTCTTGAAATTATATTATTAATGTTCCTCGAAACATAATCAGCAGGATTTTTAGATCCCTCGATATGCTGAAAAGAGTAGTTAAAAGGGGACAAATTGTCCAACCACCTTGCTACAATGTCTGGTTGCTTTTCCAAATTTAAAAAATACGTTAGCGCTTTGGAGTCTGTATAAATATTAAATTTTCTCCCTGCGAGAATATGCTTGAAATACATCACCGCTTCATGAACCGCCAGTAGTTCGAGTTTGAAACTGGGGTAGTTCTTTTCGGGATCCCTTAATTTTCGCCCAAAATGTTCAATTGGCAGCTGTTCTCCGTCGTATTCTTCTGCTAAAATTCCAGAAATAGCTGTTTTAGAAGCGTCTGTGATTAAAATGAAATCTTTTGAGAAATCCGGGGGTTTTAATGTGGGATTTTTAACTATCGCTGCTTGGATTTCTTTGAAAGCATTTTCTTCTATGTCAGACCATTTAAATTTCACTTTGTCTTTAGTAAGATTAATTAATGGGTCAACTATTTTAGAATAGTCTTTAATAAGCGATCTAAAATAATTCGAAAGACCAAGTAGAGATTTAACTCCCTTCTTATTTTTAGGTTTAACTAAATTTTGAATTTTATCTATGTTTCTTTTTGAAGGAGAGTATCCTTCACTGTTTAGGGTGAAACCGAGAAATTCGATTTCTGACATACAGACTTGTATTTTAGTAGGCTCAATAGTTAAATTATTTTCAATAAAAGCTTTAAGGACTCTGTCTAACAGATCTAACATTTCTTCGAGTGAGTCGGCTGCTAGGATCACATCGTCAATAAAATAAGCGACTTGATCTTCATTAAAGTGGCCCAACACTTTATCAATTAATTCTGCAAACACCGCAGTACTGAGTCGCGTTCCGAAAGGCAATCTTAAAAAGGAGAATTTACCGTGCTCCGTTATGAAAGCTAATTTTTCAGTGTCTTCTTCACGTAAATTTATTTGGAAAAACGCACTGTGTAGATCCAGTACTGTATAATATTTTTTTCCACTCATTCTCCGCAGAATCTCTTTAATTTCGGGTATGGGGTACGCATAATTTTGAAGTATTTCATTTAAAAGTCTATAATCGACCGCCATACGATATTTAACTTCATTAGCCTGTTCGTTTTTCTGCAAAGATTTTTTTTAACGAAAATAACAGGGAAAGCGTAATCAGAGTTGGATTTACGAATGATATTTGCTCTCAAAAGTTTTTCAATTTCTTTTTTAGCATACTCCTTAACATTGTGTGCAGTTTTGTATGGTTTAGTCTGCAGAGGATAATTATGTATTAAATTAAATCTTGGGACGACTAATGAAGATTGTCCGAGTGTATCGTAATTCTTAGAAAAGGCATGTGCATTATTTAGAAGTATTTTTTTTAATTTTTCTGCTGTGTCCGAGTCTAAATGTTGTAAATTAAAGTCGTCTGATCTAAGTTCTGCTTTTCTCCGTTCACTAACTTGCTCTAAATTCAGATTATTAATGTGCACTACCTGCTTCGTTACTTCTTGACCCTCAGTGTCAACTGATTTTATTTCAAAATGTTTAGAAATTTTGCCAATGTTCATTCCCTCTGTTAAGATTAATTTTTGTTGTGATTTATTAGTGATTATTATATGAATTTTATTATCCTTGGCAATTTCGTGAATTGATGTTTTATAATAAATTTTCATATTATGTTTAATCGGTTCCAAGAGTATTGTATTTGTAGTTGCGAATTTATCTGGATCTAATAGTAATGCAACATTTTTTTTTTCGCCTGGTAGTAACTCCGTTGTCTGTGTTAGTTTTGCTGTAACAAAATTTTTGTGCGAGATACGTTTTTTTTTCTTTTTGTGTATTGTTTCTTTATTTTGATTCTCATTAGAGTTAGCAGTTAAGTTACTTATCAGACTTTGAGGTTCATTTTCTAGAAATTGAAGTGCAATGTTTGTTTTTTAATTTCATGGTTTTATCTTCAAAATCTAGGATAATATTATTTGTTTTGAGGAAATCGAATCCCAATAGCATATTGTAGTTCCGACCAAAATCTTGAGTTGTAACATAGAATGCCCCCGATACAAAAACGTTTTCCAATTTGAAAGTTAATTTAATGCATTGCTTAAAAGAGATTGTCGAATTTGTTAATGTTTGAATTTTTACCTGGTTACAGAGATTTTTATATTTTACGTGTGCATTCTTTAATTGTTCGAACAATATAGGTGATGCCAAAGTTACTGCCGCCCCACTGTCTGTCAAAGCATTAATCTTAACACCATTAATTTCAAAAGTAATAATCGGAAGTTGAGAATTGTCATTACTTTTGACACTAGCAATAATTTTGTTATTTTTTTTAGACCCGCAGTGAGACTTACGCGGGTGCCTTGTATTTGAGAATGTAAGTCCCGACATTAGTTTCCCTTATTGTTACTAGAATTCTGATCATGATCTTTATCTTGTTTATTGTTTTCAAATGTCTGCTGTGAATTATTTTTTTTTGTACAATCATGTTTTTTATAATTATTTTGCTTGTAGCCCCCTCTATGCCCTCTATAATTTCTTCGCTGGTCATATGATCTCTGTTCGTTGAAATTGCCTCCATAATTTCCGAAACTGGGATATGATATCGGCATAAATTGTTGGTGGGGTGGGGGTGGTGCATAGTACATGTACTGAGGAGCAGAATATTGCATAGGGTTGAAGTTTTGGTGCGTGTAATTTGGGGTTTGCTGAAAGTTTCCCTGAGCTTGTTGGTTTCCCCCTTGATAAAAATTTGGTTTTTCGATTTGAATATTCTCAGGAATTTTTTTATTTTCGTCCACGTAATTACTGCTGTTTTGTTCGTTGCCCTTGTAAAACCAACAATGTGGGTTCGTATGGGATGTGGATTTACAGTACTTGCAAAACCTAGTTGTATCATTGTTAGTGGCATTTACCTTTAATTTTATGTTATTTAATTCCGCGGTTAATAATTTTATATTCTCTGCACTTTCTACATTGAGTTTAAGCAGTTCATTTAACAAATCAGAATCTTTAGTTTTGGAAATGTTGTTGATGTCCTTTAAATTGACATGTGAATAAGCCTCCTCTAATTTTAAGGCTATGTTGCACGCTGTTTTAAAGTCCGGCGGAGAGTTTTTTCTTACTTCCAGACTTAAATCACTACGAATTGATTCCAAAAACTGAGATAATTTGATCATTTCCATGAATGTAGAGCTGTTGTTAGCTCCTATATCTTGCCCACTTTTTTTTAGATAAAGGTCTGCTGCCGCATTAAACTCTAATATAAATTCGTTCATGTTTTGTTCCGGTTTTTGTTTGAGATTGCAAAATTTCTTTTGCGCTTCTAGAAATGTGGTTTTGGGTTCGAATAATTGTTTCAACTTTGTTTTAAAGGTTTCTAAGTTCTGTTCCACGAACAAATTTTGATCCCTCATCAATTTATCTTTAGCAGGTCCTACAATTTTCGCCTTTAATATAGTTAATTTAGAATCATTATTCAATTCAGTTTTATTGATGAGATTGTCAAATTGTAAGAAAAAATGGTTAATATTTGCTTCCTTTTTTCCATCATAGTATGGAATCAGATTAATTAGGCTATCTGCATTTGGGGTGTCCATTGTAGTAATTTTAGGAGTAGCTTTTTCAGAATTTATAATTTTCTTCTCTTTCTTTTTTTTCTTATTATTATTATTACTATTATTACAAATAATATTAGTGTCTACAGTTTGATTATTTAATTCGCGTAATTGTTGTCTAGTTTTGACACCAGTATCTATTCTACTAATTCTTTGACTTTTACGCTTATTCATCCAATTAAAGTACAAAAATCATAAAATAGAGAGAGAGCAAAAAAAAAAAATTGTTTAACATAAAATAAAAGATACCCAATGGTGAATTGTTATGCACTGTTCGAGAAATTAATTATATATAATATATATCATTTCAATATTTGAGCATTATTATGTATTTATTTTATATTTGCTGCTGTTGCAGTATATGTAACACAAGTCATATTTTCAATTCTTTGTTAATACAAATCAATCCAATAACACTTATTATTATTTAATATATCATTATATATTTAGTGAGGTACCCAAAAAGAATTGCCAGGTATATGCATGTTACAGAGTGTATGAAGATTCCCCAATGAATGCTTAAATTTTTTTTTTTTTTTTTTTTTTTTTTTTTTTTTAATTAGTTGTTGAAAAGAGGAAAAAAAATTTTTTTCAAAAGAATTAGAATTAAGAACATTTATGTTAGCAAAAAAAAATTTTTTTTTTTTTTTAGTCTTAATATTGCATATATATTTTTATATTTAAAAAATTATACAATAACCTAAAGTTCTATTTCTAAAATTAAATTAATATATTAAAATAATTAATAATTTAGAAAGAGGTAACGGTACCACTTCTTATTCGGTAAACCCTATGATGGAATGCTACAGAGTGATCAATTAAATTATTTGAATTTAAGTCTGACTGCATAGGATTTACCACTATATTGCTGTTAATTGATTAATATGAGTATTTTAAATTATCCGAGACGTATAGTATTTATTTTGCACCTATGACTCTAAGGATCTGATATGATAATTTATACTTAGAAAATTTTATTAGACTAATTATCAATTAATTATAGAAAAGAAAAAGTTGCGTTGTGAATTATTTTTGATGTTCGGATCCTCTTTGAGCCAATTACAATCATCAAAGGTTACCTGCAGAGAGTTATGTAACATTAAATATATAATGGCTTATTTTAAAACCTAGATTGTAATATTAAAGAAAACATTTCCTAAAATAAAAGACTTAATATTAATTCAATAAATTAAGTAAACAAAAGGAAAACTGACTAAAATTAATTGAATATAAAATTGAGTTTATTTACAAGGTAATTATAAGCATATGATTAAAAACAAACATAAATGTTTAAAAAAAAATAAAAATATTCAATCCTAGTTGAGAACTGTATTCTCAACATTTATTTTCTGAGAATTACAGTTTATCTTACTGAATTAAAAAAATTCGATTTTGAAAGGCAGAGTTCCATACCCTAGAAGTATTTATTTGATTAGCCTTTTTATGTTTAGATCGGGGTAGGATCTTCATACACACTTAAATTCGTATTATTAAAAGAATATAGCTTAATTAAATAAAATGGAACAATGGTGAAGGAAGATTGTTTGTTACCTTATATTACTAGATAACGTTGACAGCAGGAGGTAATGGCTGACGCGTTTTCGCTTTTTCTTAGCGCGTACATTTCCATCTATTGGCACACACACTCAAAATCTGTTTTTTTAGTTAGAGAGCAGTCAACCTTCTACTTTTCCATCTTTTTTGAATCTCAACTCTCAAGAAAAATCACATTCTTTTCGTGGAGCAAAAAAAAAGGGATGGAACCATTTTTCCCTTTTCACATAAAATTAAGGCCTTATACGTTTTAACTTCTTGAAAATTTGCATGTTTCGGCCATACCTCTGATTTTAGAGAGATGACCATTGGCATGCGGGAGAAATTTGGTACTCCCCTTGAGTGTTTCATAGGTCCGTCGGTACAATAGCGATTCCTCTTGACGCCGTGCTGTGTCTGGGAGGTAAAGATGCTTTGACTTGTGAGGTCTTCGTGCCTATTTAAGCTCTCATAAATAAATGTGTCATATTATTGTTCTGACAATTTTCTCCATGACATTTTTATTAGGTGTAGTTAAATCATTCGTGGGAACGGAAAACCAAATATTTCCTTGACTGCCGTGGTTCACTTTGTTCCACAATTATCTATCTGTATGCGCTGATCCTAAAATGGATCATTAATTTGTATTGTTCACTGTTCACTGATTAAAATGATACCAAATACTCTGCTAATATGCAGAAAAAAAACCAAATACTTTTTTTTTTATAGTGTGTGCTAGTTTAGATCTAGATGGTGGTATTTCTCACCATCACTTTCTTCTATCACATACATGCTAATACTTCAAAATTCGCTCTCACAGCGCCAATGAAAATGACACAAAAAATCACTATTATGATCACTATTATCACTATTATTATCATTTTTATCACTAATATCCTTTATGCCGGAATATCTCCAAATTCAAGAAAGACCTACTGACCTTAGTCACAAACCTATAAAAAAATTGCTATAAAAAAACTATAAAGAACTATAAACCTCGCTAAAGAAACCTATAAATCAATTCCATGCATAGCATCATACACTTTTCGATGTTACAATGAGGACAGACGGAGAGACATACATTTCGTATAAACATGTTTTGGGGGACCTCTGACACCTAAAACGTGTAAATTCGTCGAAAACCCGTAATCGAAATACACTGCTCAAAACAATTAAAGGATATTTGAAGTTTTATATAAAATAAAGATATAAACGAAATTTTTTTTGCCGAAAATAGAAGAAGAGAATCACAAATGCAAATTTTTCTGGTTTTCAAACTGTGGAGTATGCAAATTTTGAGTTCGACGTCAAAAACGTCGCTTCAACTGGATAAAAGAGAATGAAGACAAGGATGATCGGCATTCAGTGATTGCTTTGTTTCGATGAGTACGATGTCTCAGCGAAGTCATTTGACAGATTCAGAAGCTTGGAGAATTGTTGGTAGGTTAGAAGGGGGCCAAACTCAAGCCAAAGTAGCGCAAGCCATTGGAGTGTCACAAAGTGTCATTTCCAGGATCTGGAACCGTTTTTTGGAGAGTGGATGTGCAGGCCGAAGACCAGGGCAAGGTCGTAGACGGGCAACAACGCCCAATGAAGATCGGTATTTAGCGTTAACAGCTCGGAGACACCGAAACATGAACGCTACACTTCTCCAACAACACCTTCGCTCGGCTACAGGCATCACGATTTCAACTCAGACTGTCCGAAACCGGATCCATGCTGTAGGTCTGTATGCTCACCGACAGATGGTATCTGTTAGATTAACATCAAGTCATCGTCGCGACCGCAGGGAGTTTGGCAACCCAGCATGTCAACTGGAGGAGAAATGAATGGAGCAATATTCTGTTTTCTGACGAGTCCCGTTTTTCTGTG
Source organism: Maratus michaelseni (assembly GCA_963931845.1). Lineage (NCBI taxonomy): Eukaryota > Metazoa > Arthropoda > Arachnida > Araneae > Salticidae > Maratus > Maratus michaelseni. The sequence goes on from OZ007588.1 coordinate 114,988,689, forward strand.
CATCCGGATAATAGGCGTATTTTCATCTGGAGGGACCTTGGCAGTAGGAATAATCCTGCGTTCGTGCACGAAAGTGTCAGATTTGGCGGTGGAGGAGTGTTGGTGTATGGTGGCATCTCTATTGACGGGCGCACTGACCTCTACATCATTCGAGATGGAGCTCTGACTGGTCGCCGATATAGGGATGAGATCCTCAGACCTATTGTAGTCCCTTACGCTGCAGCAATCGGAGATAACTTCATTTTAATGGACGATAACTGCAGGCCACATCGTGCAAACCTGGTGGAGGATTTCCTTTTCGAGGAAGGAATCGTTCGAATGGAATGGCCAGCGTGTTCTCCAGACATGAATCGAATCGAGCACGTTTGGGACGCTCTATGAAGACGGGTTTCTGGCCGCCAACAACCCCCACAAACTCTCCAAGAACTGGAAAGGGCTCTTCTGGAAGAGTGGGGCAGAATACCCCAACTCGTCATTAATAGCCTCATTGAGTCCATGCCTCAAAGGTGTTCAACGTTGCTGGCCGCCCGTGGAAACCATACCCCCTACTGAAAATGATTTTCTTTGAAGAAAACACCTTTTCTTATTCTTTTTTTCTCATATGCACAAATTGTGTTTTTTTTCCTTTTCTACACAAATGCGCAATAAAATGCATTTTTTTCTGCCAAACATGTGTAATTTATGCTCATATAACCTACTATGTCTGTCGACCATGTATCAATCAGCTAAAAAGTTTCCCGATACAAAATCCACCTAAAACTGCAATATCCTTTAATTGTTTTGAGCAGTGTATTTTAGATTACAATACTTTCTTCTATTATAGAAAGAAGAAAGAAAAATACAATAAATTGAATACCAAAAATCTTTTATAATGTGTTCATTAAAAAAAAAAAAAAAAACGGAAAATGTCCTAAAAACTAGCATTATCTGGAGAACATCCCATTTAGACGTAAATATTAAATCCACGAATAACATGTGTCTACTGATTAAGTTGCTTGTAGCATTACAAGGGATTGTGGTTTGGAATCCCGTTTTAAGCACAGATGTTCATACTGTATCCAATCTCCCTTCAAAAGCAGGCCTCGCGGTCTTTTAATCTTTCGTGCGAAAAGCCGACTATAGTATCCTCAATCAGCCGTAGATAACTATTTATGTCTAATTTTATTTACATTTCAAATAGTTTAATAAAACTAAATACTTGTTTTATTTTTCAAAATGCTGACCTAAGTACTCAGAGCTATTGTAATGATTAAATTTAAAACTATATGATGAGGAATTATTAATTGGCAGATCTCTTCCTCACGTATAATAAAAAGGAGTTAGCAAAGCAAAGAAATATCCGATTTTGCAAAGCTAATTTGATCAAAACTAAGAAAACCTGAATGGTTAACCAAATGGATAAAACAAAGTAATAATTCAGTCAGCGGAAAACATAAAGAAACAGCTTTGTTTAGAGTTTATAAAATATTACTGACAAATTATTAAGTTTAGTGTCGAGAATCCGCAAAAACGTATATGAAACATTTTAAATAACTCGTCCATTTGGTGAAGTTTTATTCAAACTCTAGACTCTTGCACTGTTGTATATGCAAGCACTTGTGTATAACTGAGGTATTTTGTCGAATCATTTCATGTTCGAATTAATACTTTAAGAACATCTTAAACACAATGTTAAATTAATATAGTATCTTCAAAATTTCAACAGCAAGTATAAGCAAATTCTTACTCATACTTAATCTTGTACTTAAATAAACACACATATTTTCATAAGAACGCAAACTTATGCATGCACACTACAGAAGAGACGCCATCAGTTCGAACCCGTGAGTACGCGATCGAGACAAGGGCCGAAACGGCTTCGATCTCGATCGCTTTCGGCTTGAACAGGTTTGAGTTCAAAATGAAAATTTATTTATTCACAATTTAAAAAAAACAAAAAAACTTCCTATTTGTAAAACAAGAATGTACACTGGTGTCCAGAAATTAAGGGGCAGTGACCAATTTCTGACGTTTCGTCGAATATCTTACTGAAACTCGCGAGGAAATGTGTCCGGAATGTCCTTCAACTTTCGGGATGTAAAGAACATGTTTCACTTCATGTTTTTCAGTGAAGATTTTGTCGCGAGGACAATTGGGGGGGGGGGAATAATAATTTTAATAATAAAGTAATTTTTTTGATCACCCAAGTAACAGAAAATCGTAAAAATGGTCTGTTACTGTAGCAAATGACTATGCAAGTCCTGTTCAACATTTGATTGCATTTGTGTAAGCATAGCACGTATATTCGTGAAGATGTTAACGTTTATGTGAAAACTTCTAAATTTTTTTTTTTTTTAATAGCATGAAGATTTTTCAGCCGAATTTAACACCGCTTTTCAAAACCTTGACAAAAAATCGTAGAAATAGCATACTGTGATTAAAATATTAATATATTGAATATTTGATCAGATATAGGTATTTTTATGAAATAAATTTTAACTGGGCATGCGCGAACTACAGCAAAGATTTTTTGTCATGATTTGATAGTCATTACTATTGGGGAACTCATATAAAAAGACCAGTGAAATATCGTAAAACTCCAAAAGTTACAGCAATAATTAATAAATTAAAAAAATATGTCCCATATAATCCTATGGGATTTATTACGAATAAAAAATGGCATTTTTAAACAGACTTTCACGGACATGAAAATCACAAAAAGTTGCACTGAGTATTTAGAACTAGTATTTATTTCTATATAAAAAGGGATTTTTAAATGAGAAAATTAATCTTAAAATAACTTTAAAATGTATTAACAAGATTGTACTTTGTACTTTGGGTATCGGTCTCGGACTTAAAAAAAAAGAGCTCGAACTCATATTCAATACATACGTTTGAATGCCTAAAAATATGTATAGATTAATACACACCAATGCCAAACACAATTTTCATCCGTCATAGTAGTAAAGTAGCCTCTCGTTTATATTTAATAATTATAATACACTTTAATCTAATAAAACAGACAGATTTGAAATAAATATAACGTTCATTTTTATGAACTACATTTTATTTTCTACTTTATGAGATTAATTTTACCAATTAGAAATAGGATCCAACATTTGCAATGATATTCCAGTATTTTTTTTTTATTGGAAAGCCTTCAAAACTACATATCATTAATTCTATTTTAATAATTTTGTAACTAAAGTTTCATTGCGTAACATACTATCGAAATCATTTTCTATTAAATCATTTCATGCGGAAAAAATTCTGAGTTGCATTTACACATGGATTTTTTGAAGCGGTATGTAAAATATTCAATTTAACGCTGCATCATACGTTATTAAATACAGTGAAATTTTAGTGCAATATAACTAGATATCAGACTGTGAAATTCTTCATGTGTATAACATGCACTGAAACGTTGTTAATCTACCGACAAAATAGTAGTGCTATGTAAAATATCATGATTTTGTTATTAAATATAAGTTAAGGAATATTAATACAAAATAACTGTCTTAAATTTAGTATTTTATGCTAAATTTTAATCTTCTACATATATTATATATTCTTTGATTTTTATTTAATTTTAACTCAAAAGAAATAGTTATAAACTCTTTAAACAATAAAGATGCATTTTTTCTTTCAATAGATAGAAAAAAGTTGGAAAGTGTACGTCAAACGTGACAAATGAGGTGCGTTCGTACTATAACTAGTTTCAGTGAAATGAATTATATCGTCTGTCATTATGATATGATTAATTTCCGTAATAAAATAAGTACATTTTAAGTTGGCAACATTTTATCTTTTGTTGACATTTACTGAGAATTCCAATGGGCAACTTAAGTCTAGCTTTGAGAATTTCAGAACTTGAAATACATATTTACTCTTTTACCATTTAATATCTATTTCTCAGGATACATCTATCTAAAAATATGCCGGTAGATTATGCGATTGTTATAATTAAACAATTTTACTATACAAATTCGTTTTTAAGTTCAGTAATATGGAAATAATATGACTCCATCTTAAATAGGACTTAATCAACATGGTAACCTAGATACATTATCTATCATGGGATATCATTGAATCAATTACGTATGATAGGATTTAATAGAATGAAAAATGTGACTATAACTCTGTCTTAGAGGTTATAAAATGCCATATACGTCATATATGACTATAACGTCATACATGTCAGATAGCTTGGCGACAGTTCTCGGTCGCTTCAAGATTAATCCTTGGAAGATGCTATTACAAGGAAGTACCGATTTTTAAAAAATTCAAATTACTTAATAAATATATTTTTACTACCTTTTTAAGTTTTGATTTAATTTTCATAAAATTTCAAATGACTCAACAAAATTCTGCAAAGATTATATATATTAAATTTCAAACCATTTGGTTGGGTAGTTTTTGCGATGTCATATGCAGACGTACGGACAGACGGATGAACTTGACGATGGCCATAGGAGCTACGTCTTTATGCATTTATGAACGCACCTAAAAAGTCCTATTTTGTATGATAAAATCCACCATATTATAGAAAAAACAACAACATCGATGCCCTATCAAACCTAAACACTTGAAAACGACGCCATCGAAACCAGTGTAGCAGATATCGCTCAGTTTTTTGCTTTTATAGCATTATTTCTGTATGTAATCTTCATGTTATTTAATTTCAGAAATGCCATCATTAAATAAGTCAAATGTTACTAAACAAAAATTGTGGTGTTAAAATTGAAAGACCGTACACTGTAAAAAAATTTCCGGAAGGTTCTGGAAAAAAAGTGGTGGCATTAAGTTGCCACGGCTTTTTGCTGTTACGTTTCACAAAAAAGTAGTGAAATATTCCAATTTTCAATAATCAATATACTTTTTTATTCAATGCGTATTTAAGCAATTAAATTTTAAAGTTTCGTGTTACAGATAAAATGAAAATTCAAATAATGAAGTATAAACAGATTTAAATTAGCTACTTTACTTTATTGGTATTAGAACTTAGTATTATTATTATCAGAACAAAGAATGGAATTTGTTCAGATTGCATTTGTCTCTGAGTACCTAAGCAGCTGTTTTTTTTTTTTTTTTTTCTTTAGTTATAAAAATGGCTAATGGAACATAAAACATGAAGCACGCATGCGCACAATGTAGTTCACGGAAAAGTTGAAACCTCTGAAAAATATTACAGCAACTATTGCCGTAATTGACGTAGGACATAAAGAAATTTGAAATTCCGGTAAAATATGCAAAATGTTTCAGGATAATTTAAGGAAACGTTCCGAAAATTTTTTACAGTGTATAAAACCTGTGTAATTTTAACCCTGTACGTTGGATTTATTTAGTACCCCCCCATTGAGTACGTTGGATATACTCCTTGAATACGGTGACGTACACAAACAGTTAAGGATAATTAATGGGAAACAGTATCCGGGCTTAGTTTAATATAAATATTTGCCTTTTTATACTATCATATATCATTATATTGTTATTATTAATTAAGTCATTAAGAAATGGTTAGAAACTTATTATGTGGCGGAACTTTTTTTGGTTCCAATATTAACTATAAAACGGCCCGTTATTTATATAAAATCGTGTCGATAATACAAAAAGTCAATGTTTATTCTAATTTTAAAAGTCAATTTCTATTGCTTAATGGTGGAGAAGAATTTATTACTGAATAATTTCATCATGGTGTTCAACACAAGATCTTTACTGACATCCGAATTAAACTTATAAACTTTTTCTTTTTTAAATAAATTAGAGTGATGAAAAAATTTTATTAGACACTTTTTTTTTTATAAATTTTTGCGAAAAAAGAGTTATATCTATTTTTTTTTACAATGAAAATTGTTTTGTCTCAATATATTCAGACTATCAGATATATTTTATTACTTTTATAACTAAACGATTTCTACGTAATATCCTATCAAAACTTGTTTTCTATTATACCATTTCACGCGGAAAATAATTCTGAGTAAAATGAAAACGGTAATTTTTTCAAGCGATATGGAAATATCCAATTTAGCACTACAGCATACGTTATTAAGTATAATTACACTTAAGTGCAATATAACTAGATATCATACAGTGAAATCCTTCATGCATGTAAAATGTACTGAATCGTTTCTAAACTGCTGACAAAATATAAATGCTATTCAATATAAATTATGTCTTTGTTCTTAAATCAAACTGACGAATCTTTAGTTGAAAACTGTAAAGTGCTTAAAATTTAATTTTAAAGGAAAGTTTTATCTTATGGTACTAACATATATATATATATTTGTTTGGTTATTATTATTTTTTAACTTATTTAGAAATGGTTTGAAAATATTAAGCGGCAGAGCTTCGTATTTTTTTTGATTGCCAACAAATGTCCCAAAATTCATGATAAAACTTGTGACGTACCCTTCTGGGCAGTTCACTTGAAAGGAAATCTTGACACAAATTTAGCAGGTAACATCAATTTATTTAGAGCAATAATAAAGATCTTTAGAAGATTTTAGTTCAGTTGATCGAGAAATAGCTCAAATCACAAAAACAGAGAGGTATGAATCCTTTCAAAAATGTATACACTTAATTCAAACAAGTACAAAACAAACTCGCATCGCTGATAATCCTTCAGGAATCGAAAAAAAATCTTTTAACTTTCTATAAAAATACCACTTTAATCACTGTAATATTGCTATAAAAATGTCACTATAAACACTTTATCACAGTAAATGTTAACCCCCGTGGATTCAAACAGCGGAACTTGCAGCTGTAGATCATTTTGCAAATTAGCTGAGAGCAAACACATGACATATTGAAACTCAACGGTGTTCAAATATAGACAAATTTGCTAAGTGCGAGATGTGTCTAAATCCATCGAACTCTTACCCCGCAACGTAACTACAGAACTACGTGTAGCGACTTAAATAAGTAACCATGATGCTCGTAGATTCTCACATACTTTTCAAAATATATAAATTACAGTATAACTAACTTATTCGTGCACAAATGTTAGAATTCGGGGCCCCACAATCACATGCTAATTCTAAAAATTCACTCGAATACATAGTACCATTATAAAATAATAGCTAGAAACTATGTTATATTACATTCCGATCATCGAAAAAAACATTTCTGTAAAATTGTTATATTCTGGCGGGAAATTATTTTCTGATTAGTTGGAACATGGTATTCCTAACATCATTTATGCCTTTTTTCATAGACTTATTAAATTTTAATTAAATGAATGGGATATTGCTAGATATTCACAATTACACTGATTTCTTAAAAACAGTATTGCATACCACTATTGTTCTATCAGAATGATGGTCATGTTGAACCACATTTCTAATTAACAGAAAACGTTGTAATAAAATTTTTCAGAATTTTAATTTTCTGTTTATTTAGTAATGGTGTATTCATTTATCATGCATATTACTCATGCAGCGCCCCACAACCCTAAGGAGACGACATTCAGTTTCTTATTTCTTCTCTTCATGTCGTAACCGCATGTTTCAATGCGCAACCATACCAATTATTATTACGTTTTGACAGATATAAGGCTCAGAATACCTCAAGTTTTTTATGGATACCCTGTATATAGTGTTTTTTTTAACAAAAATGGATGAATGTATGATTTTCAAAATTAAAGTAATGTTTTTTCCGTAATGGTGCTTTTACGTAATCACATATTGAGTACACGTGGATAGAATTATATGAGAGTCTAGGGAGTCAAACTAAGTCGAACAAGCTGATTTTCTCATAAAATAAATCAGTTAAATATTTAGACTTTTGTTAATAGATACCAGTACGATCATTACTCAAACAAATGTACTGGATAATTTTTTCATTAGCAGGTTGCAAACAGTGTTGACATTAATCGATTACTTTTTCAGTAGATTGATTAATCGAATAAACGTTCAATTAAACGAAATTTAATCATGATAAATATAATAATGATTAAAATTGAAAATACGTATCTACCCTTTACAATTTTTTTCATGATTAATTCAATCTGAACTATTTCAATCGTTATTACTTTAGTCAATAATCTAATTACACAGACGAAAATGAAATACGGCCGCCATTTAACTTTCTTAAATTCGCTTTCATTGTTACTAGACTGTTATTAAGGGTCACTATAAGATTTTCCTTATTGAAAATGATACAGGGTCACATAAAATTATACAGGTACACCGAGGTCAAAATATGTAAATCATTTTTGGGAGAACGAACAGTTGAACCTCTTTATTAATCAATGTTTAGTATTTAATTATTCATCATCTAATATTTATATAATATTTTCTCTATCTTGTAAGAACCAACTGTGATAGTGAGGGAGACAGAGACAAAAAAGACAACGTCAACGACTTACGAGATGAAATTGTAATTTAAGACAAGATTATTAGGAATAGATGAAAGAATGACTTGTCTTCCCAGGCATAAGTTAATACGATATGAGAAAAACGGTGCGACAATTGGTGATTTTGAAGGAACTATCACGGTATGGGTTTACGGTAGAATTATTTAAAATATTTTATATCTTGACTTGCCCAATACGTACACATTTTTACTCCGCCTCCTGATATTTTGGACGATATGAGTAGAATGGGGAGCCAATTGCTTATTTTTACTGTACTATCACGTTTCCGAGATACGGGGTGAAATTTTAGCGTTCGACGGTACTTTCATGCCGTCAAGTTTCGAGAAAAAATTGCTTAAACAATGAAAGCTTAAACAATGATTTTTTTAAATATTGTAGTCTAAATGTAAGATAATACTCAGCAGCCCCCTTCTATTTTTTTCTTCAAAACTGTCTGAAAAGGAGTAGCAAAGACAATTCCACCGGAAAATTTAACAACAATTTTCGTTAACTTAAGCACATCAATCAGCGAACTCTATCAGGACTAGAGCTTTTAATGCATCAGACAACCCCAGTGATTTCCAGCTCACTCATTACTCACTGGTCTCGTTGTTCTCATATCATACAACAATTACCAATAGGATACTTTCTTGAATTCTGTTTACTTGATTACCAGCAGCTTTTTGAGAAAGTAAAATTTGTCTTATGTAATGACATATTAAATTGGGCAAAAACAAGGCGAGTTATACCATTTCAGAAAAGTGGTGTGAATCAAGCAGTCTGAATTTAAGAAAAATAGCCCACTGGAAACACTGTATTTTCTACCAGTATTTACGCCGAACTTTCTGCTTAAAGTCAACATTAAACTCAACCTGAATCCGACCTGAACCCGAAGAATCACACCCGAACACAACCCAAACTTGCAGTGAAAGGAAATTAATCTATATTTAAAAAATATTATTAAAAATAGCCTACAATTAAACCTTAAATATCAATTCTATCATTTTTGCATAACACTGTGCCGATATACACTCATTATATTCAAATATGTTGTTAATATTTGTTTGTTTAATTTGAAAAATATCCTGGACTTTTTTATGAAAAATCGGTCAATCGAAGCGCGATCTCAAAGAGTTAAAACCTAACCCAAAACCGAACCAAACCCGAAATATTTAAAGTCAACCCTTCCCAAGCCAATCCGCGTGTCGGATCAGGTAAAATTGCGGTACCCGACTAGATACAGGACTCTAGCTGCGAACGAAGAAACTTGAAAAAAAAAATAAAGCAAATAAAAAGGACCAAAGCTGAAAAAAACATGGCTTTTTCTTAATTAATCATTAATTAGACTAACTAATGAGATTGAGAACTGATTTATTTAATTATAAATCAGAGAGAGTGATGGAAATTAAATTAGTCATTAATCTTTAGTCTATCAGTAGGATTGTAATGAAGTTCAATCGCTCAATCTTTAGTTATTATTTAACATCTAAACGTTAGTTTTCAATCTTTAACCTAATTAAAATTTTGCATCACCCTGGTTGCAAAGCAAGAAGAAAAACCTTTCAAAGCCTAAATTGTATTTTTTAAGTTGTATAAGTTATTTTTTCAAAACCTATTAACTATTTTTTTACACTATTACATGTGATTATGAAGCTTCGAATCAATGCTATTCGTTTACAGTCTTCGTTTTGTATGAGTGATAAATAAATAATTTACAATATACTTGACATCAATTGAAAACGGTACAAGGACAAATGAGACATGTCAGATTGGGTGACCCCAAACTTATTGTATAAAAACGTTGTCATGTTATTGCATCTAAAACTTATGTTAAATGATACATTTTTTGTACAAAAAACTGCGTGTGACTTATTATTTTATATCTCTTAAAATTTATATTATTTTACCAAAATAATTTTCAATAAAAGCATGATAAAGTAATAAAGGACGCAATTTTGCTTTAGTAAATTTTACAGAAAAATAAATAAATAAATAAAATAAAATATTAATTTTTAAATTAAGATTTTTTTTCATTTAGTTTAAGATATTTATTATATACTATAGAACTCACCTATTTAGGAAACATTTATGTTTTTCATTGTATCCCATTAGACTTATGGCTGGATCCATTATACCTCGGAGTCAATAACTAATGGGAGAAAATTTCATTTCACAAATAAATACCATTTATCTTTCAGTAATTAAGCTACGATTAACACAATTTTCTATTAATGGACTTTTGTCCTGGTCTCCTTTATGGAGTTTTTTGGGTTTCTGTCAAGAAAAACAAGAACGAAAAATCATGCGTCAAGCATAGATTATGTAGCACTTTCCAACGCTTCTAAAATAATTTTACAAATCATTACCGTTTAATAAGCTGAAAGATGACATCTAAGTAAACAATTTGGAAAACGCATAACCTATTTAAAAACGTAATTTCAGGAATTTTCAATATATACAATATTCGGAAAAATATCCGAATACTTTTATGTAGCCCTGTATATGACCTATAGATTTGTATATATACATAGGATGCTAAATTTTAGTTTAGTTAGGAAACGCGTAGCACAGTTTAAATTCTCCTTCTGGAGTTTCTGTCAATAAACGGAAATGTGTTCGCGAACTTTTGTGCTGCCCTGTATAGGATGTACAGAATTTATACACACCACGTAATAGACAAAAAGCTAGTTAAGATTAAAATCGCGTTCAGTAACTTAAACGCACTTCCAGGAATTATTGTTAACAGACAGTAGAGAATTCTTTTGTGTGTCCCTGTAAATGAACGATGACTGCTATACACACACTATTCTGTAGTAAGCCTCTTGTAATGCACCTTAGTAATATATATAAACTTCAATGCGTTTAAAATAGTGGAACATTATTTAAATAAGCCGCAGACGATTTTTCTCCATAGACGTAATGTAACGGAATTCTTTTGACTGTCCCTGTAAATTAACTCTAAGTGCTATGCACACCCTATTCCATATTAAGCTTCTTCTAATGCATCTTAGTGATCTATATAAATTTCAATGCGTTTACAATAGTGAAACATTTTTAAAATAAACCGCAAATGATTTTTCCCCATAGACCGCAATGTAACGGAATTCTTTTGAGTGTCCCTGTAAGAAAACTATAAGTGCTACACACTTCAGTTGAAATAGGGAACGTGCCATAGATAACGACAATAACATATAAAAATTGCAGAGCAATCCGAGCATATTTACGGGAGTTAGAGCACGGACAGACGGCCAGACAAACCGAAGTCATAAGCACTTTTCAACTAGGTTGGAAAGTGCTAAAAAATGGAAATGTAATAAATTGCACTTTCTGCAATATTGTAAGTAAAACATGTCCCATTTTCAGTCGGTCTTCCCTGTGCAATTGGAAAGAAAATTCGAATGCAAATTCAAATTTAAATTTTATTCTATATATTTCAACATATACAGGGTGTCCATAATTAAACGACCCTACTTTAAAGTTGTCTACAGACGAAAATATTGGTCAGAAAGTTGTGAAATTTTGTGGAGAACATAATGAAGGGATGGGAATTTGTTTGAGCAAAGAAAAAAATTAGTTCAAAATTTCGCCACCAGGGGGCGTTTTTAATGAATTACACATTTAGCATATATTTGCGATAGTTTACAAATTTCATTACAGCAAAAGATGTTCAACAAAACTTTTTTTATGACATGTTCTTAGTATTTCCCAAAACACACTGCGGACGACAGTGGAATATGCTATAGCTTACGATCCAGATGGTAGCTGAAAATGATGTCCGTCTTGTGGAACATATGTTCTAATAAAATTTTTAAACTATTGTAAATGCCTGCTAAATGTTATGCTGAATTATCTATAAAATTATCTATAAAAACGCCCTCTGGTGGCGAAATTTTGAACTATTTTTTTTTTGCTCAAACAAATTCCCATCCCTTCCTTATGTTCTTCATAAAATTTCACAACTTTCTGACCAATAGTTTTGTCTGTAGACAAGTTTAAAGTAGGGTCGTTTAATTATGGACACCCTGTACATAAATTTCCTTTTCCTACACAAAACGCATAGTACACTCATAACGATATCAAATACTTGCATTTTATAGACATGTGTTCTCTTTTTTTATCTTTACTGCGTTCTACATAATATTCAAATTTTATTTGCTTAATAGGCGTATAGCCAACATAGTGAAAAAGTACCCAAGCTGGGACTCGATCCGGGTCATCAGTATAGCGTACTGATTTTCTACCAACTGAACCACTTAGGAACGATACTCAGCCTGGAACTTTTTCACCATAACATGTAGGCAAGGCTACAAACGCAGCACAAGATGAAATATTTTCCGTGAGTCGCCAACCCTGGGGCAAACACGAAAACAAAGAAAATCCAGCATCGACAATTGGATAAATTCATATTTAATACTTGGAAATTTTACCAGAGAAAAACAAGAGAGACTTAAACAGATTTTTTCTCTGGTAAAATTTCCAAGTATTCCAAAGCGGATCACGGAAAATATTCCATCTTGTGCACCGTTTGTAGCCTTGCCAACATGTTATGGTGAAAACGTTCCAGGCTGAGTATCGTTCCGAAGTGGTTCAGTTGGTAGAATGTCAGTGCGCTATACTGATGACCCGGGTTCGAGTCCCAGCTTGGGCACTTTTTCACTATGTTAGCTATACGCCTATTAAGCAAATAAAATTTGAATATTATGAATGCAAGACGTGAGAAATTTTCTCTGGTAAAATTTCCAAGTATTAAATATGAATTTATTCAATTGTCGATACGTTCTACATTTTAAAAAGTATTTCTTCAATATATACAGCGTTACAGAAAGAACATCTACAATAAAACTTTTCACACATATGAATAAAAAATATAAGAGCTGAAATATTTCAAAAATGAATTGCGTTTACATGTTTTCATATATTTTATCCTAATTCTGTGATTGAAGGCCTCGAGTGTAAAAAATGGTGACGATCATGTTTGATTTTCTTTCTGATATTCATTGTGAAACTGTTTACCTGCATCCGGTCAACTTTTGAATAGCACAAGGTTTATTTTTTACTATAGATTTGCTACAATAATCGAAGATAAATTTTAGATAATGGAGAATGTTCGCACATAAGTCCAATAAAAAGATAATATATTAGACAACAAACGTTGCACTTAAGTTAAGTGAAGATCCAGTCTTAACAAATCAGTTGTTTTAGAGGAAGCAATCACAATAAGTTTGTTTGTAGTTTTCTTTAGAAAACTTGAATATCTTGAAACTTACATTTTTTTCTATGTGTTAAAAAAGTAAAAATTTTAAGAAAAGAACTGATTTATTCTGGCAGTCAACAGAACAAAAATACTAGCATTAGATGAATACTCTTGAATCTTTGCTGAAAAGTTTTATCGAAAAATTTTAAAAGAAAGTTTCACTTTCTGATAAGTGTCAGGAAAATATCATCTGTTTTTTCTTGCTTTTAAAAAAAATCGTTATACTTTATTTTTTATTTTCGATATATATATATATCCATATATTTAAAGCTGTTTGGTAATTCTGTCAAATCTATTCCATCGAAATTCGATCGAATACGCATGCGTCAAAAAATCACCGGCCAATGAGGTGAGGGTCTATGACTGTCTCTACAAACGTGTTTGGGATCGTATCATCTGTTGTTTTTTTCTGTTGTCACGTTGCGTTAAACCTAGGAAGATATTTATCTAGAACTCACTGTGGAGTGTTTAGAAGGTATTTATTTTATTTATTGTAATTTGTATGAATACTTAGATGTCCATTTCGGATTTACTGTTTAAAAATGAATTTAGGCTCATAAGTTGGCGAAATCCCGATGGAAATTTTTTTTTTAGATCTCTATCATTTTGTTTATATAGTACAGAAAATAATTATTCAAACGTGTAGAACACGTAATACAAAATTGGACCACTTATGGTCTGTTTATTATCGGGAATGAATCTTATGGTGTTCCGATTGATAATGAATTCGATTATGTAAATATAATGTCAAAAGACAGTACGCACGGTAGTAATATTTTTATTATTATGTGTTCGAAAAAAGCTAATCTGAGCGCCTGAATATAAATTATAAAATATTATTTCTATATTTAGCAACTAAATATTTAATAAATATGCAGGAATGTGACTAGCTTTATGTGGCATAAATACAAATTTATTTTTGCGTAGCGTCATTGGAAGCAAACCAATTAAATCTATATGCAAAACTGATCCGATTTCTTTATCTTTGATTATTTTTTGTGTGGGAACTTTAATAGTTTGATGTTGTTTAGTCGTGTTACATGGTATACATTTAGTACAATAATTCTTTACATCCCTGTACATCCCGTACCAGTAGAATCTAGCTTTTATTATTTGATAAGTTTTAAAAAATCCGAAATGTGGTTTATGAGCTTCCTGTATTATTTCAGCTTTAAGTTTATCCGGAGCAATTAACAGTTCATTTGTATCAGAGCCTGGCTTTAATATTAATATTTCTTTTTGATTGAGAGTGAATTTTTTTGTGGTTTTGTTTTGTTTGTCAGTTTTAATTTTGTTTATTATTTTATTTAATTTTTCGTCTTCTAATTGTTGTAGTTTAATGTTTTCATCTGATAGAGCTTTGTTTACCGTAAACAATGAATTTTGCAATTTTTCTCTTGAAATTATATTATTAATGTTCCTCGAAACATAATCAGCAGGATTTTTAGATCCCTCGATATGCTGAAAAGAGTAGTTAAAAGGGGACAAATTGTCCAACCACCTTGCTACAATGTCTGGTTGCTTTTCCAAATTTAAAAAATACGTTAGCGCTTTGGAGTCTGTATAAATATTAAATTTTCTCCCTGCGAGAATATGCTTGAAATACATCACCGCTTCATGAACCGCCAGTAGTTCGAGTTTGAAACTGGGGTAGTTCTTTTCGGGATCCCTTAATTTTCGCCCAAAATGTTCAATTGGCAGCTGTTCTCCGTCGTATTCTTGTGCTAAAATTCCAGAAATAGCTGTTTTAGAAGCGTCTGTGATTAAAATGAAATCTTTTGAGAAATCCGGGGGTTTTAATGTGGGATTTTTAACTATCGCTGCTTGGATTTCTTTGAAAGCATTTTCTTCTATGTCAGACCATTTAAATTTCACTTTGTCTTTAGTAAGATTAATTAATGGGTCAACTATTTTAGAATAGTCTTTAATAAGCGATCTAAAATAATTCGAAAGACCAAGTAGAGATTTAACTCCCTTCTTATTTTTAGGTTTAACTAAATTTTGAATTTTATCTATGTTTCTTTTTGAAGGAGAGTATCCTTCACTGTTTAGGGTGAAACCGAGAAATTCGATTTCTGACATACAGACTTGTATTTTAGTAGGCTCAATAGTTAAATTATTTTCAATAAAAGCTTTAAGGACTCTGTCTAACAGATCTAACATTTCTTCGAGTGAGTCGGCTGCTAGGATCACATCGTCAATAAAATAAGCGACTTGATCTTCATTAAAGTGGCCCAACACTTTATCAATTAATTCTGCAAACACCGCAGTACTGAGTCGCGTTCCGAAAGGCAATCTTAAAAAGGAGAATTTACCGTGCTCCGTTATGAAAGCTAATTTTTCAGTGTCTTCTTCACGTAAATTTATTTGGAAAAACGCACTGTGTAGATCCAGTACTGTATAATATTTTTTTCCACTCATTCTCCGCAGAATCTCTTTAATTTCGGGTATGGGGTACGCATAATTTTGAAGTATTTCATTTAAAAGTCTATAATCGACCGCCATACGATATTTAACTTCATTAGCCTGTTCGTTTTTCTGCAAAGATTTTTTTTAACGAAAATAACAGGGAAAGCGTAATCAGAGTTGGATTTACGAATGATATTTGCTCTCAAAAGTTTTTCAATTTCTTTTTTAGCATACTCCTTAACATTGTGTGCAGTTTTGTATGGTTTAGTCTGCAGAGGATAATTATGTATTAAATTAAATCTTGGGACGACTAATGAAGATTGTCCGAGTGTATCGTAATTCTTAGAAAAGGCATGTGCATTATTTAGAAGTATTTTTTTTAATTTTTCTGCTGTGTCCGAGTCTAAATGTTGTAAATTAAAGTCGTCTGATCTAAGTTCTGCTTTTCTCCGTTCACGAACTTGCTCTAAATTCAGATTATTAATGTGCACTACCTGCTTCGTTACTTCTTGACCCTCAGTGTCAACTGATTTTATTTCAAAATGTTTAGAAATTTTGCCAATGTTCATTCCCTCTGTTAAGATTAATTTTTGTTGTGATTTATTAGTGATTATTATATGAATTTTATTATCCTTGGCAATTTCGTGAATTGATGTTTTATAATAAATTTTCATATTATGTTTAATCGGTTCCAAGAGTATTGTATTTGTAGTTGCGAATTTATCTGGATCTAATAGTAATGCAACAATTTTTTTTTCGCCTGGTAGTAACTCCGTTGTCTGTGTTAGTTTTGCTGTAACAAAATTTTTGTGCGAGATACGTTTTTTTTTCTTTTTGTGTATTGTTTCTTTATTTTGATTCTCATTAGAGTTAGCAGTTAAGTTACTTATCAGACTTTGAGGTTCATTTTCTAGAAATTGAAGTGCAATGTTTGTTTTTTAATTTCATGGTTTTATCTTCAAAATCTAGGATAATATTATTTGTTTTGAGGAAATCGAATCCCAATAGCATATTGTAGTTCCGACCAAAATCTTGAGTTGTAACATAGAATGCCCCCGATACAAAAACGTTTTCCAATTTGAAAGTTAATTTAATGCATTGCTTAAAAGAGATTGTCGAATTTGTTAATGTTTGAATTTTTACCTGGTTACAGAGATTTTTATATTTTACGTGTGCATTCTTTAATTGTTCGAACAATATAGGTGATGCCAAAGTTACTGCCGCCCCACTGTCTGTCAAAGCATTAATCTTAACACCATTAATTTCAAAAGTAATAATCGGAAGTTGAGAATTGTCATTACTTTTGACACTAGCAATAATTTTGTTATTTTTTTTAGACCCGCAGTGAGACTTACGCGGGTGCCTTGTATTTGAGAATGTAAGTCCCGACATTAGTTTCCCTTATTGTTACTAGAATTCTGATCATGATCTTTATCTTGTTTATTGTTTTCAAATGTCTGCTGTGAATTATTTTTTTTTGTATAATCATGTTTTTTATAATTATTTTGCTTGTAGCCCCCTCTATGCCCTCTATAATTTCTTCGCTGGTCATATGATCTCTGTTCGTTGAAATTGCCTCCATAATTTCCGAAACTGGGATATGATATCGGCATAAATTGTTGGTGGGGTGGGGGTGGTGCATAGTACATGTACTGAGGAGCAGAATATTGCATAGGGTTGAAGTTTTGGTGCGTGTAATTTGGGGTTTGCTGAAAGTTTCCCTGAGCTTGTTGGTTTCCCCCTTGATAAAAATTTGGTTTTTCGATTTGAATATTCTCAGGAATTTTTTTATTTTCGTCCACGTAATTACTGCTGTTTTGTTCGTTGCCCTTGTAAAACCAACAATGTGGGTTCGTATGGGATGTGGATTTACAGTACTTGCAAAACCTAGTTGTATCATTGTTAGTGGCATTTACCTTTAATTTTATGTTATTTAATTCCGCGGTTAATAATTTTATATTCTCTGCACTTTCTACATTGAGTTTAAGCAGTTCATTTAACAAATCAGAATCTTTAGTTTTGGAAATGTTGTTGATGTCCTTTAAATTGACATGTGAATAAGCCTCCTCTAATTTTAAGGCTATGTTGCACGCTGTTTTAAAGTCCGGCGGAGAGTTTTTTCTTACTTCCAGACTTAAATCACTACGAATTGATTCCAAAAACTGAGATAATTTGATCATTTCCATGAATGTAGAGCTGTTGTTAGCTCCTATATCTTGCCCACTTTTTTTTAGATAAAGGTCTGCTGCCGCATTAAACTCTAATATAAATTCGTTCATGTTTTGTTCCGGTTTTTGTTTGAGATTGCAAAATTTCTTTTGCGCTTCTAGAAATGTGGTTTTGGGTTCGAATAATTGTTTTAACTTTGTTTTAAAGGTTTCTAAGTTCTGTTCCACGAACAAATTTTGATCCCTCATCAATTTATCTTTAGCAGGTCCTACAATTTTCGCCTTTAATATAGTTAATTTAGAATCATTATTCAATTCAGTTTTATTGATGAGATTGTCAAATTGTAAGAAAAAATGGTTAATATTTGCTTCCTTTTTTCCATCATAGTATGGAATCAGATTAATTAGGCTATCTGCATTTGGGGTGTCCATTGTAGTAATTTTAGGAGTAGCTTTTTCAGAATTTATAATTTTCTTCTCTTTCTTTTTTTTCTTATTATTATTATTACTATTATTACAAATAATATTAGTGTCTACAGTTTGATTATTTAATTCGCGTAATTGTTGTCTAGTTTTGACACCAGTATCTATTCTACTAATTCTTTGACTTTTACGCTTATTCATCCAATTAAAGTACAAAAATCATAAAATAGAGAGAGAGCAAAAAAAAAAAATTGTTTAACATAAAATAAAAGATACCCAATGGTGAATTGTTATGCACTGTTCGAGAAATTAATTATATATAATATATATCATTTCAATATTTGAGCATTATTATGTATTTATTTTATATTTGCTGCTGTTGCAGTATATGTAACACAAGTCATATTTTCAATTCTTTGTTAATACAAATCAATCCAATAACACTTATTATTATTTAATATATCATTATATATTTAGTGAGGTACCCAAAAAGAATTGCCAGGTATATGCATGTTACAGAGTGTATGAAGATTCCCCAATGAATGCTTAATTTTTTTTTTTTTTTTTTTTTTTTTTTTTTTAATTAGTTGTTGAAAAGAGGAAAAAAAATTTTTTTCAAAAGAATTAGAATTAAGAACATTTATGTTAGCAAAAAAAAAATTTTTTTTTTTTTTTAGTCTTAATATTGCATATATATTTTTATATTTAAAAAATTATACAATAACCTAAAGTTCTATTTCTAAAATTAAATTAATATATTAAAATAATTTAGAAAGAGGTAACGGTACCACTTCTTATTCGGTAAACCCTATGATGGAATGCTACAGAGTGATCAATTAAATTATTTGAATTTAAGTCTGACTGCATAGGATTTACCACTATATTGCTGTTAATTGATTAATATGAGTATTTTAAATTATCCGAGACGTATAGTATTTATTTTGCACCTATGACTCTAAGGATCTGATATGATAATTTATACTTAGAAAATTTTATTAGACTAATTATCAATTAATTATAGAAAAGAAAAAGTTGCGTTGTGAATTATTTTTGATGTTCGGATCCTCTTTGAGCCAATTACAATCATCAAAGGTTACCTGCAGAGAGTTATGTAACATTAAATATATAATGGCTTATTTTAAAACCTAGATTGTAATATTAAAGAAAACATTTCCTAAAATAAAAGACTTAATATTAATTCAATAAATTAAGTAAACAAAAGGAAAACTGACTAAAATTAATTGAATATAAAATTGAGTTTATTTACAAGGTAATTATAAGCATATGATTAAAAACAAACATAAATGTTTAAAAAAAAATAAAAATATTCAATCCTAGTTGAGAACTGTATTCTCAACATTTATTTTCTGAGAATTACAGTTTATCTTACTGAATTAAAAAAATTCGATTTTGAAAGGCAGAGTTCCATACCCTAGAAGTATTTATTTGATTAGCCTTTTTATGTTTAGATCGGGGTAGGATCTTCATACACACTTAAATTCGTATTATTAAAAGAATATAGCTTAATTAAATAAAATGGAACAATGGTGAAGGAAGATTGTTTGTTACCTTATATTACTAGATAACGTTGACAGCAGGAGGTAATGGCTGACGCGTTTTCGCTTTTTCTTAGCGCGTACATTTCCATCTATTGGCACACACACTCAAAATCTGTTTTTTTAGTTAGAGAGCAGTCAACCTTCTACTTTTCCATCTTTTTTGAATCTCAACTCTCAAGAAAAATCACATTCTTTTCGTGGAGCAAAAAAAAAGGGATGGAACCATTTTTCCCTTTTCACATAAAATTAAGGCCTTATACGTTTTAACTTCTTGAAAATTTGCATGTTTCGGCCATACCTCTGATTTTAGAGAGATGACCATTGGCATGCGGGAGAAATTTGGTACTCCCCTTGAGTGTTTCATAGGTCCGTCGGTACAATAGCGATTCCTCTTGACGCCGTGCTGTGTCTGGGAGGTAAAGATGCTTTGACTTGTGAGGTCTTCGTGCCTATTTAAGCTCTCATAAATAAATGTGTCATATTATTGTTCTGACAATTTTCTCCATGACATTTTTATTAGGTGTAGTTAAATCATTCGTGGGAACGGAAAACCAAATATTTCCTTGACTGCCGTGGTTCACTTTGTTCCACAATTATCTATCTGTATGCGCTGATCCTAAAATGGATCATTAATTTGTATTGTTCACTGTTCACTGATTAAAATGATACCAAATACTCTGCTAATATGCAGAAAAAAAACCAAATACTTTTTTTTTTATAGTGTGTGCTAGTTTAGATCTAGATGGTGGTATTTCTCACCATCACTTTCTTCTATCACATACATGCTAATACTTCAAAATTCGCTCTCACAGCGCCAATGAAAATGACACAAAAAATCACTATTATGATCACTATTATCACTATTATTATCATTTTTATCACTAATATCCTTTATGCCGGAATATCTCCAAATTCAAGAAAGACCTACTGACCTTAGTCACAAACCTATAAAAAAATTGCTATAAAAAAACTATAAAGAACTATAAACCTCGCTAAAGAAACCTATAAGAACCTATAAATCAATTCCATGCATAGCATCATACACTTTTCGATGTTACAATGAGGACAGACGGAGAGACATACATTTCGTATAAACATGTTTTGGGGGACCTCTGACACCTAAAACGTGTAAATTCGTCGAAAACCCGTAGTCGAAATACACTGCTCAAAACAATTAAAGGATATTTGAAGTTTTATATAAAATAAAGATATAAACGAAATTTTTTTTGCCGAAAATAGAAGAAGAGAATCACAAATGCAAATTTTTCTGGTTTTCAAACTGTGGAGTATGCAAATTTTGAGTTCGACGTCAAAAACGTCGCTTCAACTGGATAAAAGAGAATGAAGACAAGGATGATCGGCATTCAGTGATTGCTTTGTTTCGATGAGTACGATGTCTCAGCGAAGTCATTTGACAGATTCAGAAGCTTGGAGAATTGTTGGTAGGTTAGAAGGGGGCCAAACTCAAGCCAAAGTAGCGCAAGCCATTGGAGTGTCACAAAGTGTCATTTCCAGGATCTGGAACCGTTTTTTGGAGAGTGGATGTGCAGGCCGAAGACCAGGGCAAGGTCGTAGACGGGCAACAACGCCCAATGAAGATCGGTATTTAGCGTTAACAGCTCGGAGACACCGAAACATGAACGCTACACTTCTCCAACAACACCTTCGCTCGGCTACAGGCATCACGATTTCAACTCAGACTGTCCGAAACCGGATCCATGCTGTAGGTCTGTATGCTCACCGACAGATGGTATCTGTTAGATTAACATCAAGTCATCGTCGCGACCGCAGGGAGTTTGGCAACCCAGCATGTCAACTGGAGGAGAAATGAATGGAGCAATATTCTGTTTTCTGACGAGTCCCGTTTTTCTGTGCATCCGGATAATAGGCGTATTTTCATCTGGAGGGACCTTGGCAGTAGGAATAATCCTGCGTTCGTGCACGAAAGTGTCAGATTTGGCGGTGGAGGAGTGTTGGTGTATGGTGGCATCTCTATTGACGGGCGCACTGACCTCTACATCATTCGAGATGGAGCTCTGACTGGTCGCCGATATAGGGATGAGATCCTCAGACCTATTGTAGTCCCTTACGCTGCAGCAATCGGAGATAACTTCATTTTAATGGACGATAACTGCAGGCCACATCGTGCAAACCTGGTGGAGGATTTCTTTTTCGAGGAAGGAATCGTTCGAATGGAATGGCCAGCGTGTTCTCCAGACATGAATCGAATCGAGCACGTTTGGGACGCTCTATGAAGACGGGTTTCTGGCCGCCAACAACCCCCACAAACTCTCCAAGAACTGGAAAGGGCTCTTCTGGAAGAGTGGGGCAGAATACCCCAACTCGTCATTAATAGCCTCATTGAGTCCATGCCTCAAAGGTGTTCAACGTTGCTGGCCGCCCGTGGAAACCATACCCCCTACTGAAAATGATTTTCTTTGAAGAAAACACCTTTTCTTATTCTTTTTTTCTCATATGCACAAATTGTGTTTTTTTTCCTTTTCTACACAAATGCGCAATAAAATGCATTTTTTTCTGCCAAACATGTGTAATTTATGCTCATATAACCTACTATGTCTGTCGACCATGTATCAATCAGCTAAAAAGTTTCCCGATACAAAATCCACCTAAAACTGCAATATCCTTTAATTGTTTTGAGCAGTGTATTTTAGATTACAATACTTTCTTCTATTATAGAAAGAAGAAAGAAAAATACAATAAATTGAATACCAAAAATCTTTTATAATGTGTTCATTAAAAAAAAAAAAAAAAAAACGGAAAATGTCCTAAAAACTAGCATTATCTGGAGAACATCCCATTTAGACGTAAATATTAAATCCACGAATAACATGTGTCTACTGATTAAGTTGCTTGTAGCATTACAAGGGATTGTGGTTTGGAATCCCGTTTTAAGCACAGATGTTCATACTGTATCCAATCTCCCTTCAAAAGCAGGCCTCGCGGTCTTTTAATCTTTCGTGCGAAAAGCCGACTATAGTATCCTCAATCAGCCGTAGATAACTATTTATGTCTAATTTTATTTACATTTCAAATAGTTTAATAAAACTAAATACTTGTTTTATTTTTCAAAATGCTGACCTAAGTACTCAGAGCTATTGTAATGATTAAATTTAAAACTATATGATGAGGAATTATTAATTGGCAGATCTCTTCCTCACGTATAATAAAAAGGAGTTAGCAAAGCAAAGAAATATCCGATTTTGCAAAGCTAATTTGATCAAAACTAAGAAAACCTGAATGGTTAACCAAATGGATAAAACAAAGTAATAATTCAGTCAGCGGAAAACATAAAGAAACAGCTTTGTTTAGAGTTTATAAAATATTACTGACAAATTATTAAGTTTAGTGTCGAGAATCCGCAAAAACGTATATGAAACATTTTAAATAACTCGTCCATTTGGTGAAGTTTTATTCAAACTCTAGACTCTTGCACTGTTGTATATGCAAGCACTTGTGTATAACTGAGGTATTTTGTCGAATCATTTCATGTTCGAATTAATACTTTAAGAACATCTTAAACACAATGTTAAATTAATATAGTATCTTCAAAATTTCAACAGCAAGTATAAGCAAATTCTTACTCATACTTAATCTTGTACTTAAATAAACACACATATTTTCATAAGAACGCAAACTTATGCATGCACACTACAGAAGAGACGCCATCAGTTCGAACCCGTGAGTACGCGATCGAGACAAGGGCCGAAACGGCTTCGATCTCGATCGCTTTCGGCTTGAACAGGTTTGAGTTCAAAATGAAAATTTATTTATTCACAATTTAAAAAAAACAAAAAAACTTCCTATTTGTAAAACAAGAATGTACACTGGTGTCCAGAAATTAAGGGGCAGTGACCAATTTCTGACGTTTCGTCGAATATCTTACTGAAACTCGCGAGGAAATGTGTCCGGAATGTCCTTCAACTTTCGGGATGTAAAGAACATGTTTCACTTCATGTTTTTCAGTGAAGATTTTGTCGCGAGGACAATTGGGGGGGGGGGAATAATAATTTTAATAATAAAGTAATTTTTTTGATCACCCAAGTAACAGAAAATCGTAAAAATGGTCTGTTACTGTAGCAAATGACTATGCAGGTCCTGTTCAACATTTGATTGCATTTGTGTAAGCATAGCACGTATATTCGTGAAGATGTTAACGTTTATGTGAAAACTTCTAAAATTTTTTTTTTTTTTAATAGCATGAAGATTTTTCAGCCGAATTTAACACCGCTTTTCAAAACCTTGACAAAAAATCGTAGAAATAGCATACTGTGATTAAAATATTAATATATTGAATATTTGATCAGATATAGGTATTTTTATGAAATAAATTTTAACTGGGCATGCGCGAACTACAGCAAAGATTTTTTGTCATGATTTGATAGTCATTACTATTGGGGAACTCATATAAAAAGACCAGTGAAATATCGTAAAACTCCAAAAGTTACAGCAATAATTAATAAATTAAAAAAATATGTCCCATATAATCCTATGGGATTTATTACGAATAAAAAATGGCATTTTTAAACAGACTTTCACGGACATGAAAATCACAAAAAGTTGCACTGAGTATTTAGAACTAGTATTTATTTCTATATAAAAAGGGATTTTTAAATGAGAAAATTAATCTTAAAATAACTTTAAAATGTATTAACAAGATTGTACTTTGTACTTTGGGTATCGGTCTCGGACTTAAAAAAAAAGAGCTCGAACTCATATTCAATACATACGTTTGAATGCCTAAAAATATGTATAGATTAATACACACCAATGCCAAACACAATTTTCATCCGTCATAGTAGTAAAGTAGCCTCTCGTTTATATTTAATAATTATAATACACTTTAATCTAATAAAACAGACAGATTTGAAATAAATATAACGTTCATTTTTATGAACTACATTTTATTTTCTACTTTATGAGATTAATTTTACCAATTAGAAATAGGATCCAACATTTGCAATGATATTCCAGTATTTTTTTTTTTTTTGGAAAGCCTTCAAAACTACATATCATTAATTCTATTTTAATAATTTTGTAACTAAAGTTTCATTGCGTAACATACTATCGAAATCATTTTCTATTAAATCATTTCATGCGGGAAAAATTCTGAGTTGCATTTACACATGGATTTTTTGAAGCGGTATGTAAAATATTCAATTTAACGCTGCATCATACGTTATTAAATACAGTGAAATTTTAGTGCAATATAACTAGATATCAGACTGTGAAATTCTTCATGTGTATAACATGCACTGAAACGTTGTTAATCTACCGACAAAATAGTAGTGCTATGTAAAATATCATGATTTTGTTATTAAATATAAGTTAAGGAATATTAATACAAAATAACTGTCTTAAATTTAGTATTTTATGCTAAATTTTAATCTTCTACATATATTATATATTCTTTGATTTTTATTTAATTTTAACTCAAAAGAAATAGTTATAAACTCTTTAAACAATAAAGATGCATTTTTTCTTTCAATAGATAGAAAAAAGTTGGAAAGTGTACGTCAAACGTGACAAATGAGGTGCGTTCGTACTATAACTAGTTTCAGTGAAATGAATTATATCGTCTGTCATTATGATATGATTAATTTCCGTAATAAAATAAGTACATTTTAAGTTGGCAACATTTTATCTTTTGTTGACATTTACTGAGAATTCCAATGGGCAACTTAAGTCTAGCTTTGAGAATTTCAGAACTTGAAATACATATTTACTCTTTTACCATTTAATATCTATTTCTCAGGATACATCTATCTAAAAATATGCCGGTAGATTATGCGATTGTTATAATTAAACAATTTTACTATACAAATTCGTTTTTAAGTTCAGTAATATGGAAATAATATGACTCCATCTTAAATAGGACTTAATCAACATGGTAACCTAGATACATTATCTATCATGGGATATCATTGAATCAATTACGTATGATAGGATTTAATAGAATGAAAAATGTGACTATAACTCTGTCTTAGAGGTTATAAAATGCCATATACGTCATATATGACTATAACGTCATACATGTCAGATAGCTTGGCGACAGTTCTCGGTCGCTTCAAGATTAATCCTTGGAAGATGCTATTACAAGGAAGTACCGATTTTTAAAAAATTCAAATTACTTAATAAATATATTTTTACTACCTTTTTAAGTTTTGATTTAATTTTCATAAAATTTCAAATGACTCAACAAAATTCTGCAAAGATTATATATATTAAATTTCAAACCATTTGGTTGGGTAGTTTTTGCGATGTCATATGCAGACGTACGGACAGACGGATGAACTTGACGATGGCCATAGGAGCTACGTCTTTATGCATTTATGAACGCACCTAAAAAGTCCTATTTTGTATGATAAAATCCACCATATTATAGAAAAAACAACAACATCGATGCCCTATCAAACCTAAACACTTGAAAACGACGCCATCGAAACCAGTGTAGCAGATATCGCTCAGTTTTTTGCTTTTATAGCATTATTTCTGTATGTAATCTTCATGTTATTTAATTTCAGAAATGCCATCATTAAATAAGTCAAATGTTACTAAACAAAAATTGTGGTGTTAAAATTGAAAGACCGTACACTGTAAAAAAATTTCCGGAAGGTTCTGGAAAAAAAGTGGTGGCATTAAGTTGCCACGGCTTTTTGCTGTTACGTTTCACAAAAAAGTAGTGAAATATTCCAATTTTCAATAATCAATATACTTTTTTATTCAATGCGTATTTAAGCAATTAAATTTTAAAGTTTCGTGTTACAGATAAAATGAAAATTCAAATAATGAAGTATAAACAGATTTAAATTAGCTACTTTACTTTATTGGTATTAGAACTTAGTATTATTATTATCAGAACAAAGAATGGAATTTGTTCAGATTGCATTTGTCTCTGAGTACCTAAGCAGCTGTTTTTTTTTTTTTTTTTTTCTTTAGTTATAAAAATGGCTAATGGAACATAAAACATGAAGCACGCATGCGCACAATGTAGTTCACGGAAAAGTTGAAACCTCTGAAAAATATTACAGCAACTATTGCCGTAATTGACGTAGGACATAAAGAAATTTGAAATTCCGGTAAAATATGCAAAATGTTTCAGGATAATTTAAGGAAACGTTCCGAAAATTTTTTACAGTGTATAAAACCTGTGTAATTTTAACCCTGTACGTTGGATTTATTTAGTACCCCCCCATTGAGTACGTTGGATATACTCCTTGAATACGGTGACGTACACAAACAGTTAAGGATAATTAATGGGAAACAGTATCCGGGCTTAGTTTAATATAAATATTTGCCTTTTTATACTATCATATATCATTATATTGTTATTATTAATTAAGTCATTAAGAAATGGTTAGAAACTTATTATGTGGCGGAACTTTTTTTGGTTCCAATATTAACTATAAAACGGCCCGTTATTTATATAAAATCGTGTCGATAATACAAAAAGTCAATGTTTATTCTAATTTTAAAAGTCAATTTCTATTGCTTAATGGTGGAGAAGAATTTATTACTGAATAATTTCATCATGGTGTTCAACACAAGATCTTTACTGACATCCGAATTAAACTTATAAACTTTTTCTTTTTTAAATAAATTAGAGTGATGAAAAAATTTTATTAGACACTTTTTTTTTTATAAATTTTTGCGAAAAAAGAGTTATATCTATTTTTTTTTACAATGAAAATTGTTTTGTCTCAATATATTCAGACTATCAGATATATTTTATTACTTTTATAACTAAACGATTTCTACGTAATATCCTATCAAAACTTGTTTTCTATTATACCATTTCACGCGGAAAATAATTCTGAGTAAAATGAAAACGGTAATTTTTTCAAGCGATATGGAAATATCCAATTTAGCACTACAGCATACGTTATTAAGTATAATTACACTTAAGTGCAATATAACTAGATATCATATAGTGAAATCCTTCATGCATGTAAAATGTACTGAATCGTTTCTAAACTGCTGACAAAATATAAATGCTATTCAATATAAATTATGTCTTTGTTCTTAAATCAAACTGACGAATCTTTAGTTGAAAACTGTAAAGTGCTTAAAATTTAATTTTAAAGGAAAGTTTTATCTTATGGTACTAACATATATATATATATTTGTTTGGTTATTATTATTTTTTAACTTATTTAGAAATGGTTTGAAAATATTAAGCGGCAGAGCTTCGTATTTTTTTTGATTGCCAACAAATGTCCCAAAATTCATGATAAAACTTGTGACGTACCCTTCTGGGCAGTTCACTTGAAAGGAAATCTTGACACAAATTTAGCAGGTAACATCAATTTATTTAGAGCAATAATAAAGATCTTTAGAAGATTTTAGTTCAGTTGATCGAGAAATAGCTCAAATCACAAAAACAGAGAGGTATGAATCCTTTCAAAAATGTATACACTTAATTCAAACAAGTACAAAACAAACTCGCATCGCTGATAATCCTTCAGGAATCGAAAAAAAATCTTTTAACTTTCTATAAAAATACCACTTTAATCACTGTAATATTGCTATAAAAATGTCACTATAAACACTTTATCACAGTAAATGTTAACCCCCGTGGATTCAAACAGCGGAACTTGCAGCTGTAGATCATTTTGCAAATTAGCTGAGAGCAAACACATGACATATTGAAACTCAACGGTGTTCAAATATAGACAAATTTGCTAAGTGCGAGATGTGTCTAAATCCATCGAACTCTTACCCCGCAACGTAACTACAGAACTACGTGTAGCGACTTAAATAAGTAACCATGATGCTCGTAGATTCTCACATACTTTTCAAAATATATAAATTACAGTATAACTAACTTATTCGTGCACAAATGTTAGAATTCGGGGCCCCACAATCACATGCTAATTCTAAAAATTCACTCGAATACATAGTACCATTATAAAATAATAGCTAGAAACTATGTTATATTACATTCCGATCATCGAAAAAAACATTTCTGTAAAATTGTTATATTCTGGCGGGAAATTATTTTCTGATTAGTTGGAACATGGTATTCCTAACATCATTTATGCCTTTTTTCATAGACTTATTAAATTTTAATTAAATGAATGGGATATTGCTAGATATTCACAATTACACTGATTTCTTAAAAACAGTATTGCATACCACTATTGTTCTATCAGAATGATGGTCATGTTGAACCACATTTCTAATTAACAGAAAACGTTGTAATAAAATTTTTCAGAATTTTAATTTTCTGTTTATTTAGTAATGGTGTATTCATTTATCATGCCTATTACTCATGCAGCGCCCCACAACCCTAAGGAGACGACATTCAGTTTCTTATTTCTTCTCTTCATGTCGTAACCGCATGTTTCAATGCGCAACCGTACCAATTATTATTACGTTTTGACAGATATAAGGCTCAGAATACCTCAAGTTTTTTATGGATACCCTGTATATAGTGTTTTTTTTTAACAAAAATGGATGAATGTATGATTTTCAAAATTAAAGTAATGTTTTTTCCGTAATGGTGCTTTTACGTAATCACATATTGAGTACACGTGGATAGAATTATATGAGAGTCTAGGGAGTCAAACTAAGTCGAACAAGCTGATTTTCTCATAAAATAAATCAGTTAAATATTTAGACTTTTGTTAATAGATACCAGTACGATCATTACTCAAACAAATGTACTGGATAATTTTTTCATTAGCAGGTTGCAAACAGTGTTGACATTAATCGATTACTTTTTCAGTAGATTGATTAATCGAATAAACGTTCAATTAAACGAAATTTAATCATGATAAATATAATAATGATTAAAATTGAAAATACGTATCTACCCTTTACAATTTTTTTCATGATTAATTCAATCTGAACTATTTCAATCGTTATTACTTTAGTCAATAATCTAATTACACAGACGAAAATGAAATACGGCCGCCTTTAACTTTCTTAAATTCGCTTTCATTGTTACTAGACTGTTATTAAGGGTCACTATAAGATTTTCCTTATTGAAAATGATACAGGGTCACATAAAATTATACAGGTACACCGAGGTCAAAATATGTAAATCATTTTTGGGAGAACGAACAGTTGAACCTCTTTATTAATCAATGTTTAGTATTTAATTATTCATCATCTAATATTTATATAATATTTTCTCTATCTTGTAAGAACCAACTGTGATAGTGAGGGAGACAGAGACAAAAAAGACAACGTCAACGACTTACGAGATGAAATTGTAATTTAAGACAAGATTATTAGGAATAGATGAAAGAATGACTTGTCTTCCCAGGCATAAGTTAATACGATATGAGAAAAACGGTGCGACAATTGGTGATTTTGAAGGAACTATCACGGTATGGGTTTACGGTAGAATTATTTAAAATATTTTATATCTTGACTTGCCCAATACGTACACATTTTTACTCCGCCTCCTGATATTTTGGACGATATGAGTAGAATGGGGAGCCAATTGCTTATTTTTACTGTACTATCACGTTTCCGAGATACGGGGTGAAATTTTAGCGTTCGACGGTACTTTCATGCCGTCAAGTTTCGAGAAAAAATTGCTTAAACAATGAAAGCTTAAACAATGATTTTTTTAAATATTGTAGTCTAAATGTAAGATAATACTCAGCAGCCCCCTTCTATTTTTTTCTTCAAAACTGTCTGAAAAGGAGTAGCAAAGACAATTCCACCGGAAAATTTAACAACAATTTTCGTTAACTTAAGCACATCAATCAGCGAACTCTATCAGGACTAGAGCTTTTAATGCATCAGACAACCCCAGTGATTTCCAGCTCACTCATTACTCACTGGTCTCGTTGTTCTCATATCATACAACAATTACCAATAGGATACTTTCTTGAATTCTGTTTACTTGATTACCAGCAGCTTTTTGAGAAAGTAAAATTTGTCTTATGTAATGACATATTAAATTGGGCAAAAACAAGGCGAATTATACCATTTCAGAAAAGTGGTGTGAATCAAGCAGTCTGAATTTAAGAAAAATAGCCCACTGGAAACACTGTATTTTCTACCAGTATTTACGCCGAACTTTCTGCTTAAAGTCAACATTAAACTCAACCTGAATCCGACCTGAACCCGAAGAATCACACCCGAACACAACCCAAACTTGCAGTGAAAGGAAATTAATCTATATTTAAAAAATATTATTAAAAATAGCCTACAATTAAACCTTAAATATCAATTCTATCATTTTTGCATAACACTGTGCCGATATACACTCATTATATTCAAATATGTTGTTAATATTTGTTTGTTTAATTTGAAAAATATCCTGGACTTTTTTATGAAAAATCGGTCAATCGAAGCGCGATCTCAAAGAGTTAAAACCTAACCCAAAACCGAACCAAACCCGAAATATTTAAAGTCAACCCTTCCCAAGCCAATCCGCGTGTCGGATCAGGTAAAATTGCGGTACCCGACTAGATACAGGACTCTAGCTGCGAACGAAGAAACTTGAAAAAAAAATAAAGCAAATAAAAAGGACCAAAGCTGAAAAAAACATGGCTTTTTCTTAATTAATCATTAATTAGACTAACTAATGAGATTGAGAACTGATTTATTTAATTATAAATCAGAGAGAGTGATGGAAATTAAATTAGTCATTAATCTTTAGTCTATCAGTAGGATTGTAATGAAGTTCAATCGCTCAATCTTTAGTTATTATTTAACATCTAAACGTTAGTTTTCAATCTTTAACCTAATTAAAATTTTGCATCACCCTGGTTGCAAAGCAAGAAGAAAAACCTTTCAAAGCCTAAATTGTATTTTTTAAGTTGTATAAGTTATTTTTTCAAAACCTATTAACTATTTTTTTACACTATTACATGTGATTATGAAGCTTCGAATCAATGCTATTCGTTTACAGTCTTCGTTTTGTATGAGTGATAAATAAATAATTTACAATATACTTGACATCAATTGAAAACGGTACAAGGACAAATGAGACATGTCAGATTGGGTGACCCCAAACTTATTGTATAAAAACGTTGTCATGTTATTGCATCTAAAACTTATGTTAAATGATACATTTTTTGTACAAAAAACTGCGTGTGACTTATTATTTTATATCTCTTAAAATTTATATTATTTTACCAAAATAATTTTCAATAAAAGCATGATAAAGTAATAAAGGACGCAATTTTGCTTTAGTAAATTTTACAGAAAAATAAATAAATAAATAAAATAAAATATTAATTTTTAAATTAAGATTTTTTTTCATTTAGTTTAAGATATTTATTATATACTATAGAACTCACCTATTTAGGAAACATTTATGTTTTTCATTGTATCCCATTAGACTTATGGCTGGATCCATTATACCTCGGAGTCAATAACTAATGGGAGAAAATTTCATTTCACAAATAAATACCATTTATCTTTCAGTAATTAAGCTACGATTAACACAATTTTCTATTAATGGACTTTTGTCCTGGTCTCCTTTATGGAGTTTTTTGGGTTTCTGTCAAGAAAAACAAGAACGAAAAATCATGCGTCAAGCATAGATTATGTAGCACTTTCCAACGCTTCTAAAATAATTTTACAAATCATTACCGTTTAATAAGCTGAAAGATGACATCTAAGTAAACAATTTGGAAAACGCATAACCTATTTAAAAACGTAATTTCAGGAATTTTCAATATATACAATATTCGGAAAAATATCCGAATACTTTTATGTAGCCCTGTATATGACCTATAGATTTGTATATATACATAGGATGCTAAATTTTAGTTTAGTTAGGAAACGCGTAGCACAGTTTAAATTCTCCTTCTGGAGTTTCTGTCAATAAACGGAAATGTGTTCGCGAACTTTTGTGCTGCCCTGTATAGGATGTACAGAATTTATACACACCACGTAATAGACAAAAAGCTAGTTAAGATTAAAATCGCGTTCAGTAACTTAAACGCACTTCCAGGAATTATTGTTAACAGACAGTAGAGAATTCTTTTGTGTGTCCCTGTAAATGAACGATGACTGCTATACACACACTATTCTGTAGTAAGCCTCTTGTAATGCACCTTAGTAATATATATAAACTTCAATGCGTTTAAAATAGTGGAACATTATTTAAATAAGCCGCAGACGATTTTTCTCCATAGACGTAATGTAACGGAATTCTTTTGACTGTCCCTGTAAATTAACTCTAAGTGCTATGCACACCCTATTCCATATTAAGCTTCTTCTAATGCATCTTAGTGATCTATATAAATTTCAATGCGTTTACAATAGTGAAACATTTTTAAAATAAACCGCAAATGATTTTTCCCCATAGACCGCAATGTAACGGAATTCTTTTGAGTGTCCCTGTAAGAAAACTATAAGTGCTACACACTTCAGTTGAAATAGGGAACGTGCCATAGATAACGACAATAACATATAAAAATTGCAGAGCAATCCGAGCATATTTACGGGAGTTAGAGCACGGACAGACGGCCAGACAAACCGAAGTCATAAGCACTTTTCAACTAGGTTGGAAAGTGCTAAAAAATGGAAATGTAATAAATTGCACTTTCTGCAATATTGTAAGTAAAACATGTCCCATTTTCAGTCGGTCTTCCCTGTGCAATTGGAAAGAAAATTCGAATGCAAATTCAAATTTAAATTTTATTCTATATATTTCAACATATACAGGGTGTCCATAATTAAACGACCCTACTTTAAAGTTGTCTACAGACGAAAATATTGGTCAGAAAGTTGTGAAATTTTGTGGAGAACATAATGAAGGGATGGGAATTTGTTTGAGCGAAGAAAAAAATTAGTTCAAAATTTCGCCACCAGGGGGCGTTTTTAATGAATTACACATTTAGCATATATTTGCGATAGTTTACAAATTTCATTACAGCAAAAGATGTTCAACAAAACTTTTTTTATGACATGTTCTTAGTATTTCCCAAAACACACTGCGGACGACAGTGGAATATGCTATAGCTTACGATCCAGATGGTAGCTGAAAATGATGTCCGTCTTGTGGAACATATGTTCTAATAAAATTTTTAAACTATTGTAAATGCCTGCTAAATGTTATGCTGAATTATCTATAAAATTATCTATAAAAACGCCCTCTGGTGGCGAAATTTTGAACTATTTTTTTTTGCTCAAACAAATTCCCATCCCTTCCTTATGTTCTTCATAAAATTTCACAACTTTCTGACCAATAGTTTTGTCTGTAGACAAGTTTAAAGTAGGGTCGTTTAATTATGGACACCCTGTACATAAATTTCCTTTTCCTACACAAAACGCATAGTACACTCATAACGATATCAAATACTTGCATTTTATAGACATGTGTTCTCTTTTTTTATCTTTACTGCGTTCTACATAATATTCAAATTTTATTTGCTTAATAGGCGTATAGCCAACATAGTGAAAAAGTACCCAAGCTGGGACTCGATCCGGGTCATCAGTATAGCGTACTGATTTTCTACCAACTGAACCACTTAGGAACGATACTCAGCCTGGAACTTTTTCACCATAACATGTAGGCAAGGCTACAAACGCAGCACAAGATGAAATATTTTCCGTGAGTCGCCAACCCTGGGGCAAACACGAAAACAAAGAAAATCCAGCATCGACAATTGGATAAATTCATATTTAATACTTGGAAATTTTACCAGAGAAAAACAAGAGAGACTTAAACAGATTTTTTCTCTGGTAAAATTTCCAAGTATTCCAAAGCGGATCACGGAAAATATTCCATCTTGTGCACCGTTTGTAGCCTTGCCAACATGTTATGGTGAAAACGTTCCAGGCTGAGTATCGTTCCGAAGTGGTTCAGTTGGTAGAATGTCAGTGCGCTATACTGATGACCCGGGTTCGAGTCCCAGCTTGGGCACTTTTTCACTATGTTAGCTATACGCCTATTAAGCAAATAAAATTTGAATATTATGAATGCAAGACGTGAGAAATTTTCTCTGGTAAAATTTCCAAGTATTAAATATGAATTTATTCAATTGTCGATACGTTCTACATTTTAAAAAGTATTTCTTCAATATATACAGCGTTACAGAAAGAACATCTACAATAAAACTTTTCACACATATGAATAAAAAATATAAGAGCTGAAATATTTCAAAAATGAATTGCGTTTACATGTTTTCATATATTTTATCCTAATTCTGTGATTGAAGGCCTCGAGTGTAAAAAATGGTGACGATCATGTTTGATTTTCTTTCTGATATTCATTGTGAAACTGTTTACCTGCATCCGGTCAACTTTTGAATAGCACAAGGTTTATTTTTTACTATAGATTTGCTACAATAATCGAAGATAAATTTTAGATAATGGAGAATGTTCGCACATAAGTCCAATAAAAAGATAATATATTAGACAACAAACGTTGCACTTAAGTTAAGTGAAGATCCAGTCTTAACAAATCAGTTGTTTTAGAGGAAGCAATCACAATAAGTTTGTTTGTAGTTTTCTTTAGAAAACTTGAATATCTTGAAACTTACATTTTTTTCTATGTGTTAAAAAAGTAAAAAATTTAAGAAAAGAACTGATTTATTCTGGCAGTCAACAGAACAAAAATACTAGCATTAGATGAATACTCTTGAATCTTTGCTGAAAAGTTTTATCGAAAAATTTTAAAAGAAAGCTTCACTTTCTGATAAGTGTCAGGAAAATATCATCTGTTTTTTCTTGCTTTTAAAAAAAATCGTTATACTTTATTTTTTATTTTCGATATATATATATATCCATATATTTAAAGCTGTTTGGTAATTCTGTCAAATCTATTCCATCGAAATTCGATCGAATACGCATGCGTCAAAAAATCACCGGCCAATGAGGTGAGGGTCTATGACTGTCTCTACAAACGTGTTTGGGATCGTATCATCTGTTGTTTTTTTCTGTTGTCACGTTGCGTTAAACCTAGGAAGATATTTATCTAGAACTCACTGTGGAGTGTTTAGAAGGTATTTATTTTATTTATTGTAATTTGTATGAATACTTAGATGTCCATTTCGGATTTACTGTTTAAAAATGAATTTAGGCTCATAAGTTGGCGAAATCCCGATGGAAATTTTTTTTTTAGATCTCTATCATTTTGTTTATATAGTACAGAAAATAATTATTCAAACGTGTAGAACACGTAATACAAAATTGGACCACTTATGGTCTGTTTATTATCGGGAATGAATCTTATGGTGTTCCGATTGATAATGAATTCGATTATGTAAATATAATGTCAAAAGACAGTACGCACGGTAGTAATATTTTTATTATTATGTGTTCGAAAAAAGCTAATCTGAGCGCTTGAATATAAATTATAAAATATTATTTCTATATTTAGCAACTAAATATTTAATAAATATGCAGGAATGTGACTAGCTTTATGTGGCATAAATACAAATTTATTTTTGCGTAGCGTCATTGGAAGCAAACCAATTAAATCTATATGCAAAACTGATCCGATTTCTTTATCTTTGATTATTTTTTGTGTGGGAACTTTAATAGTTTGATGTTGTTTAGTCGTGTTACATGGTATACATTTAGTACAATAATTCTTTACATCCCTGTACATCCCGTACCAGTAGAATCTAGCTTTTATTATTTGATAAGTTTTAAAAAATCCGAAATGTGGTTTATGAGCTTCCTGTATTATTTCAGCTTTAAGTTTATCCGGAGCAATTAACAGTTCATTTGTATCAGAGCCTGGCTTTAATATTAATATTTCTTTTTGATTGAGAGTGAATTTTTTTGTGGTTTTGTTTTGTTTGTCAGTTTTAATTTTGTTTATTATTTTATTTAATTTTTCGTCTTCTAATTGTTGTAGTTTAATGTTTTCATCTGATAGAGCTTTGTTTACCGTAAACAATGAATTTTGCAATTTTTCTCTTGAAATTATATCATTAATGTTCCTCGAAACATAATCAGCAGGATTTTTAGATCCCTCGATATGCTGAAAAGAGTAGTTAAAAGGGGACAAATTGTCCAACCACCTTGCTACAATGTCTGGTTGCTTTTCCAAATTTAAAAAATACGTTAGCGCTTTGGAGTCTGTATAAATATTAAATTTTCTCCCTGCGAGAATATGCTTGAAATACATCACCGCTTCATGAACCGCCAGTAGTTCGAGTTTGAAACTGGGGTAGTTCTTTTCGGGATCCCTTAATTTTCGCCCAAAATGTTCAATTGGCAGCTGTTCTCCGTCGTATTCTTGTGCTAAAATTCCAGAAATAGCTGTTTTAGAAGCGTCTGTGATTAAAATGAAATCTTTTGAGAAATCCGGGGGTTTTAATGTGGGATTTTTAACTATCGCTGCTTGGATTTCTTTGAAAGCATTTTCTTCTATGTCAGACCATTTAAATTTCACTTTGTCTTTAGTAAGATTAATTAATGGGTCAACTATTTTAGAATAGTCTTTAATAAGCGATCTAAAATAATTCGAAAGACCAAGTAGAGATTTAACTCCCTTCTTATTTTTAGGTTTAACTAAATTTTGAATTTTATCTATGTTTCTTTTTGAAGGAGAGTATCCTTCACTGTTTAGGGTGAAACCGAGAAATTCGATTTCTGACATACAGACTTGTATTTTAGTAGGCTCAATAGTTAAATTATTTTCAATAAAAGCTTTAAGGACTCTGTCTAACAGATCTAACATTTCTTCGAGTGAGTCGGCTGCTAGGATCACATCGTCAATAAAATAAGCGACTTGATCTTCATTAAAGTGGCCCAACACTTTATCAATTAATTCTGCAAACACCGCAGTACTGAGTCGCGTTCCGAAAGGCAATCTTAAAAAGGAGAATTTACCGTGCTCCGTTATGAAAGCTAATTTTTCAGTGTCTTCTTCACGTAAATTTATTTGGAAAAACGCACTGTGTAGATCCAGTACTGTATAATATTTTTTTCCACTCATTCTCCGCAGAATCTCTTTAATTTCGGGTATGGGGTACGCATAATTTTGAAGTATTTCATTTAAAAGTCTATAATCGACCGCCATACGATATTTAACTTCATTAGCCTGTTCGTTTTTCTGCAAAGATTTTTTTTTAACGAAAATAACAGGGAAAGCGTAATCAGAGTTGGATTTACGAATGATATTTGCTCTCAAAAGTTTTTCAATTTCTTTTTTAGCATACTCCTTAACATTGTGTGCAGTTTTGTATGGTTTAGTCTGCAGAGGATAATTATGTATTAAATTAAATCTTGGGACGACTAATGAAGATTGTCCGAGTGTATCGTAATTCTTAGAAAAGGCATGTGCATTATTTAGAAGTATTTTTTTTAATTTTTCTGCTGTGTCCGAGTCTAAATGTTGTAAATTAAAGTCGTCTGATCTATGTTCTGCTTTTCTCCGTTCACGAACTTGCTCTAAATTCAGATTATTAATGTGCACTACCTGCTTCGTTACTTCTTGACCCTCAGTGTCAACTGATTTTATTTCAAAATGTTTAGAAATTTTGCCAATGTTCATTCCCTCTGTTAAGATTAATTTTTGTTGTGATTTATTAGTGATTATTATATGAATTTTATTATCCTTGGCAATTTCGTGAATTGATGTTTTATAATAAATTTTCATATTATGTTTAATCGGTTCCAAGAGTATTGTATTTGTAGTTGCGAATTTATCTGGATCTAATAGTAATGCAACAATTTTTTTTTCGCCTGGTAGTAACTCCGTTGTCTGTGTTAGTTTTGCTGTAACAAAATTTTTGTGCGAGATACGTTTTTTTTTCTTTTTGTGTATTGTTTCTTTATTTTGATTCTCATTAGAGTTAGCAGTTAAGTTACTTATCAGACTTTGAGGTTCATTTTCTAGAAATTGAAGTGCAATGTTTGTTTTTTAATTTCATGGTTTTATCTTCAAAATCTAGGATAATATTATTTGTTTTGAGGAAATCGAATCCCAATAGCATATTGTAGTTCCGACCAAAATCTTGAGTTGTAACATAGAATGCCCCCGATACAAAAACGTTTTCCAATTTGAAAGTTAATTTAATGCATTGCTTAAAAGAGATTGTCGAATTTGTTAATGTTTGAATTTTTACCTGGTTACAGAGATTTTTATATTTTACGTGTGCATTCTTTAATTGTTCGAACAATATAGGTGATGCCAAAGTTACTGCCGCCCCACTGTCTGTCAAAGCATTAATCTTAACACCATTAATTTCAAAAGTAATAATCGGAAGTTGAGAATTGTCATTACTTTTGACACTAGCAATAATTTTGTTATTTTTTTAGACCCGCAGTGAGACTTACGCGGGTGCCTTGTATTTGAGAATGTAAGTCCCGACATTAGTTTCCCTTATTGTTACTAGAATTCTGATCATGATCTTTATCTTGTTTATTGTTTTCAAATGTCTGCTGTGAATTATTTTTTTTTGTACAATCATGTTTTTTATAATTATTTTGCTTGTAGCCCCCTCTATGCCCTCTATAATTTCTTCGCTGGTCATATGATCTCTGTTCGTTGAAATTGCCTCCATAATTTCCGAAACTGGGATATGATATCGGCATAAATTGTTGGTGGGGTGGGGGTGGTGCATAGTACATGTACTGAGGAGCAGAATATTGCATAGGGTTGAAGTTTTGGTGCGTGTAATTTGGGGTTTGCTGAAAGTTTCCCTGAGCTTGTTGGTTTCCCCCTTGATAAAAATTTGGTTTTTCGATTTGAATATTCTCAGGAATTTTTTTATTTTCGTCCACGTAATTACTGCTGTTTTGTTCGTTGCCCTTGTAAAACCAACAATGTGGGTTCGTATGGGATGTGGATTTACAGTACTTGCAAAACCTAGTTGTATCATTGTTAGTGGCATTTACCTTTAATTTTATGTTATTTAATTCCGCGGTTAATAATTTTATATTCTCTGCACTTTCTACATTGAGTTTAAGCAGTTCATTTAACAAATCAGAATCTTTAGTTTTGGAAATGTTGTTGATGTCCTTTAAATTGACATGTGAATAAGCCTCCTCTAATTTTAAGGCTATGTTGCACGCTGTTTTAAAGTCCGGCGGAGAGTTTTTTCTTACTTCCAGACTTAAATCACTACGAATTGATTCCAAAAACTGAGATAATTTGATCATTTCCATGAATGTAGAGCTGTTGTTAGCTCCTATATCTTGCCCACTTTTTTTTAGATAAAGGTCTGCTGCCGCATTAAACTCTAATATAAATTCGTTCATGTTTTGTTCCGGTTTTTGTTTGAGATTGCAAAATTTCTTTTGCGCTTCTAGAAATGTGGTTTTGGGTTCGAATAATTGTTTTAACTTTGTTTTAAAGGTTTCTAAGTTCTGTTCCACGAACAAATTTTGATCCCTCATCAATTTATCTTTAGCAGGTCCTACAATTTTCGCCTTTAATATAGTTAATTTAGAATCATTATTCAATTCAGTTTTATTGATGAGATTGTCAAATTGTAAGAAAAAATGGTTAATATTTGCTTCCTTTTTCCCATCATAGTATGGAATCAGATTAATTAGGCTATCTGCATTTGGGGTGTCCATTGTAGTAATTTTAGGAGTAGCTTTTTCAGAATTTATAATTTTCTTCTCTTTCTTTTTTTTCTTATTATTATTATTACTATTATTACAAATAATATTAGTGTCTACAGTTTGATTATTTAATTCGCGTAATTGTTGTCTAGTTTTGACACCAGTATCTATTCTACTAATTCTTTGACTTTTACGCTTATTCATCCAATTAAAGTACAAAAATCATAAAATAGAGAGAGAGCAAAAAAAAAAAAATTGTTTAACATAAAATAAAAGATACCCAATGGTGAATTGTTATGCACTGTTCGAGAAATTAATTATATATAATATATATCATTTCAATATTTGAGCATTATTATGTATTTATTTTATATTTGCTGCTGTTGCAGTATATGTAACACAAGTCATATTTTCAATTCTTTGTTAATACAAATCAATCCAATAACACTTATTATTATTTAATATATCATTATATATTTAGTGAGGTACCCAAAAAGAATTGCCAGGTATATGCATGTTACAGAGTGTATGAAGATTCCCCAATGAATGCTTAAATTTTTTTTTTTTTTTTTTTTTTTTTTTTTTTAATTAGTTGTTGAAAAGAGGAAAAAAAATTTTTTTCAAAAGAATTAGAATTAAGAACATTTATGTTAGCAAAAAAAAATTTTTTTTTTTTTTTTAGTCTTAATATTGCATATATATTTTTATATTTAAAAAATTATACAATAACCTAAAGTTCTATTTCTAAAATTAAATTAATATATTAAAATAATTTAGAAAGAGGTAACGGTACCACTTCTTATTCGGTAAACCCTATGATGGAATGCTACAGAGTGATCAATTAAATTATTTGAATTTAAGTCTGACTGCATAGGATTTACCACTATATTGCTGTTAATTGATTAATATGAGTATTTTAAATTATCCGAGACGTATAGTATTTATTTTGCACCTATGACTCTAAGGATCTGATATGATAATTTATACTTAGAAAATTTTATTAGACTAATTATCAATTAATTATAGAAAAGAAAAAGTTGCGTTGTGAATTATTTTTGATGTTCGGATCCTCTTTGAGCCAATTACAATCATCAAAGGTTACCTGCAGAGAGTTATGTAACATTAAATATATAATGGCTTATTTTAAAACCTAGATTGTAATATTAAAGAAAACATTTCCTAAAATAAAAGACTTAACATTAATTCAATAAATTAAGTAAACAAAAGGAAAACTGACTAAAATTAATTGAATATAAAATTGAGTTTATTTACAAGGTAATTATAAGCATATGATTAAAAACAAACATAAATGTTTAAAAAAAAATAAAAATATTCAATCCTAGTTGAGAACTGTATTCTCAACATTTATTTTCTGAGAATTACAGTTTATCTTACTGAATTAAAAAAATTCGATTTTGAAAGGCAGAGTTCCATACCCTAGAAGTATTTATTTGATTAGCCTTTTTATGTTTAGATCGGGGTAGGATCTTCATACACACTTAAATTCGTATTATTAAAAGAATATAGCTTAATTAAATAAAATGGAACAATGGTGAAGGAAGATTGTTTGTTACCTTATATTACTAGATAACGTTGACAGCAGGAGGTAATGGCTGACGCGTTTTCGCTTTTTCTTAGCGCGTACATTTCCATCTATTGGCACACACACTCAAAATCTGTTTTTTTAGTTAGAGAGCAGTCAACCTTCTACTTTTCCATCTTTTTTGAATCTCAACTCTCAAGAAAAATCACATTCTTTTCGTGGAGCAAAAAAAAAGGGATGGAACCATTTTTCCCTTTTCACATAAAATTAAGGCCTTATACGTTTTAACTTCTTGAAAATTTGCATGTTTCGGCCATACCTCTGATTTTAGAGAGATGACCATTGGCATGCGGGAGAAATTTGGTACTCCCCTTGAGTGTTTCATAGGTCCGTCGGTACAATAGCGATTCCTCTTGACGCCGTGCTGTGTCTGGGAGGTAAAGATGCTTTGACTTGTGAGGTCTTCGTGCCTATTTAAGCTCTCATAAATAAATGTGTCATATTATTGTTCTGACAATTTTCTCCATGACATTTTTATTAGGTGTAGTTAAATCATTCGTGGGAACGGAAAACCAAATATTTCCTTGACTGCCGTGGTTCACTTTGTTCCACAATTATCTATCTGTATGCGCTGATCCTAAAATGGATCATTAATTTGTATTGTTCACTGTTCACTGATTAAAATGATACCAAATACTCTGCTAATATGCAGAAAAAAAACCAAATACTTTTTTTTTTATAGTGTGTGCTAGTTTAGATCTAGATGGTGGTATTTCTCACCATCATCTCTTCCCCCGACATTAGAAAAAAAAAGGTCCACAGTATCTTTTTTTTTTATATATATATATAGCCACAAAGTACTCGATGAAAGTCCATCGTCGTATTATATTGAAGATCAAAACTGAAAATGTTCACATGGAAAAGTCTAGGAACTTGGGATAAGCTGGGGTGTCACTAGGTTTGGAGTGTAAGTAGGTTTGCAACACCAGAAAAAAGTTTTACACATTGGTGAAATAAAGCGTAATCAAAAGTTCACTGTTGAAAAATCTGATGAAAGACATGACTTCTTCAGCAAGTTATCATGTGTAGTTGGTTTCAATTTCCATTGTTCCAAAAACATTTATTAAAATTTTGAGTTTTAATAGGTCCAAATCCAAATAAAGCAGGAAAATTTGAATAAGCCAAATAATAAAATAAAATGCCCGAGAGAAGAAAGAAAAAAAAATTAATTTTCTTTTCCACTCTTATATTTTTAGTTATTACATACATATAAATTGGCAAATCTTTTATTTTAATTATTACAGGCTAATTAGGTACCCATACGTTGAAACACAATATACAGAATCATTTAAAACAAATACTCAATATAATCAGTAAGCTGTATGCATTGATAATGAATACCATACAATTAAAAAAAAATTATATAATATATGAAAAACATTGAGAGAAAACACATCTATATAATCACATGTCTGTTGTACTACAATCTGTATTATAAACATTATAATCTAATTCTCACATGAATTATTTTCTCTTGAGCAGAAAGGAAAACTTCTTTATTTTTTTTATATATATATAAAGAAAATGTTATGTTAAAAAAAAAAATCTTATCATTCTTACTAAAACAATTGTTTTGGAATATGTGAAAAGGCTACTTTTCTGAATGAAAGATATTCTCAATAATAATATATTTTCATAAAAGAAACAGATCGAAAAAATGAAAATTTGTTTTCTTCTTTCGATACCAAAAATTTAAATATCCATCTATAAAGTCAAACACAATACCCTTTTAAACTGCCTGCCTTGGAATGGACGGGGTTGGGAAAAAAAAAAAAAAAACAAGGCAGAAGAAGAAAAAGAAAAAAAACAGTAATCTTTTCTCCCTCTAATCCATCACCGCTAAGCGGAAGGATAGAGAATGACAGCTAGATGACCGTACCTGTGGACAATGACTCATCTCCCTACCTTCGGATTCAGTTGTATCCAGGGGACGATTTGCGAAATGATAAGCCGTGTATTAGGTATCTTTCCTCACCTGTGGTTGACGTTTACTAAACTCCTGTATTACTGACAGTGGGGAAAAAAAAAAAAATCAGTGAAACGATTTGATTGCACGTGTGTCTGTGCAGATTTTGGATTACTCGCCAAAATTCAGCTATCTGTATTTTATTGTTGAAATAAGATTACAGGTGTGATTAAAATAAAAAAAAGTCGTGTATACCCGGCTTGGATTTAAAAAAAAAATGAGGTATGTTTAAATCTGTATATCTACTTAATATTTTCTATATAAAAAAAAAAAATCGGTACACGTGTAACGTGGTCAAATCCGTTTGCATCGCACTATCTTCTCGTCAATTTATATATTTACTTATTTATTTATATTGTGTATAAAAACGTAATGTATTATAATATATATATTTTTTTAATATAATATTGATTTTCTAGTTACAATTTAAGTTAGCGAGAACAAGCGAGCG
The DNA here is from genome assembly GCA_963931845.1 of Maratus michaelseni. Lineage (NCBI taxonomy): Eukaryota > Metazoa > Arthropoda > Arachnida > Araneae > Salticidae > Maratus > Maratus michaelseni. Next base: position 115,033,314 of record OZ007588.1, read on the forward strand.
TTGCTTTGCACAAACGAAAATGTGCATGCAATTGTAAAATATTTATTTAATTATTTATTCTTCTTATTATTATTATTTTAAAATATATTAACGTGTAAATATACATATTTAAGGAATCGAAAGCGAGCGTTCGCTTTTCTTTTCTCTTATTATTTTTTGTTTTATAAAATATTACATATAGTTAGAAAAAAAAAATTAAACAAATTTTTTTTTTGTAAAGTTTGGAAATTTAGTTAATTAGAAATATCTCAGCTAAATGCATTATTAGATGCTCTGCGCAGATAGTCTCAATTTCGCCTGCAAAAACGAGACTCTAACATCCAATAAATTGCTGAAATGATCATTGACATGTATCCAACACCTTTTTATTATTATTATTTTTTAAGTATGAAATAATTTACCTAAATATTTAAGGTATAAATTAAACATCCAATTTATGTTTTGTAATAATTGAAACGTTCAATGGTATTTTTTTTTTATTTATTATTTTTTTTTTAATTAAATTATCTGAGATGTTAATCCTTAGGGACAACTAATAATTTTTTTTTTTTTTTTTTTTTTTTTTTTTTTTTTTTTTACTTGTTTGTTTTATAATATGAAATCGTACGATTATTCTAAAATTAAAATTGAAACGCGTTGTTCTAACCAAGTTATAGATTATATCAAATATTAAACTAAAATAATTTTGTAAAATCTGACCGATTTTTTTTTTGTTATAATAATTCAAGTGGATTCGTCAATCCGTGGCTTTAAGCAAAGGATGAATTATTATAAATATTGGTCAATATAAAATGTTGTATTATTATTATTTATATTTGTGTCGCCGAGTGAATAGATGTTGACTTGTAATTTTAAATCGATTAGTTATATGTTTTGTGCTACATATAAAGACTTTTATTTTCAATTTAGTAGAGGGGGTAAGGTTATATATTAAATTTTTTTTTGTTTTGTTATATAAATTAGTATAAAATGGGTTTGAAAGGGTGATACCCTGGCAAGGCTGCCTCTGTTTTTATTTTTACCGTAATTATTATTATTTTTTATTTAACGTGCATGTTTGTTCATAACTCCCTCTGACGAGCCAAATCCCTCAGTAGTACACTGTGTAGCAAAGAAAAAAAACTTGCAGTATCCTCCCTAAATGATCTTTTTTTTTTTTTTTTTTTTTAAATAGTAACCTGTCCTCAATGTACTGTAAATAAACAATAATGGAAAATTATAAAATGTGTACTAAACTAAAGAAAAATAAGACATCTATAAACGATAAAAATTTAAAATAAATATATACATATTGCCTCGACAGCAATAAAAAAGAAAAAAAATTTCTCGCTTCCCTATCTAGGAATTTATGTGTATAGTCTGTGATTCCACTTTCGTTGGTGAGAATAATTTATTTATGTGGCGTTTAATAGTCGCTTTATCTGGGAATGCAATTTCCTTTAATAGGTAATTGTTATTCCTAAGCTTCCTTACCACCTCGAATGGTCCCAAGAATTTTGGCTGAAGTACACCTGGTTTACCCACGACTTTTAAGTAGCATTCTTGTCCCGTTTGTAGAAATTTTACTTTTTGGACTGGAGTACTGTCGATGTACTCCGCCATCATTTTTTTTTGGTTTTGTAAGGCTAATTTCTTTATTTCCTCAATATGTTGGACTCTATTTTTAACGTAGGTTTTGACAATTATGTCTTGGTCGGGCAAGTGTATGGAAAAAGGAGTTCTTATTTCTCTACCGAAAAATAGAAGTGCCGGAGAAAATCCCGTAGCTCTGTGCGGCGTACTGTTATAATTAATTTTAAAAAAATCAATCCTGGTATCCCATTCTAAAGAGTTTTTACACATAGCCACAATTGAATTTTTTAATATTTTATTACTGATTTCACAGAGCCCATTACTGCGTGGATTATTCACGGACGTAAAATCTAGGTCTATGTTAAGAGAATCCATGTATTCTTTGAATAAATCAGAGTGAAAATACCGGCCATTATCCAATTTTATGGATCGCGCCAATCCGAAATTACTAAAATAGCGATTCAATACATTTAGAAGTGTTTGTGATTCACAATTGCGAACCGGTACAGCCTCCAAGAATCTTGATGTGGAATCAATAATCATAAATACAAATTTATTTTTGCGTAGCGTCATTGGAAGCAAACCAATTAAATCTATATGCAAAACTGATCCGATTTCTTTATCTTTGATTATTTTTTGTGTGGGAACTTTAATAGTTTGATGTTGTTTAGTCGTGTTACATGGTATACATTTAGTACAATAATTCTTTACATCCCTGTACATCCCGTACCAGTAGAATCTAGCTTTTATTATTTGATAAGTTTTAAAAAATCCGAAATGTGGTTTATGAGCTTCCTGTATTATTTCATCTTTAAGTTTATCCGGAGCAATTAACAGTTCATTTGTATCAGAGCCTGGCTTTAATATTAATATTTCTTTTTGATTGAGAGTGAATTTTTTTGTGGTTTTGTTTTGTTTGTCAGTTTTAATTTTGTTTATTATTTTATTTAATTTTTCGTCTTCTAATTGTTGTAGTTTAATGTTTTCATCTGATAGAGCTTTGTTTACCGTAAACAATGAATTTTGCAATTTTTCTCTTGAAATTATATTATTAATGTTCCTCGAAACATAATCAGCAGGATTTTTAGATCCCTCGATATGCTGAAAAGAGTAGTTAAAAGGGGACAAATTGTCCAACCACCTTGCTACAATGTCTGGTTGCTTTTCCAAATTTAAAAAATACGTTAGCGCTTTGGAGTCTGTATAAATATTAAATTTTCTCCCTGCGAGAATATGCTTGAAATACATCACCGCTTCATGAACCGCCAGTAGTTCGAGTTTGAAACTGGGGTAGTTCTTTTCGGGATCCCTTTTTTTTCGCCCAAAATGTTCAATTGGCAGCTGTTCTCCGTCGTATTCTTGTGCTAAAATTCCAGAAATAGCTGTTTTAGAAGCGTCTGTGATTAAAATGAAATCTTTTGAGAAATCCGGGGGTTTTAATGTGGGATTTTTAACTATCGCTGCTTGGATTTCTTTGAAAGCATTTTCTTCTATGTCAGACCATTTAAATTTCACTTTGTCTTTAGTAAGATTAATTAATGGGTCAACTATTTTAGAATAGTCTTTAATAAGCGATCTAAAATAATTCGAAAGACCAAGTAGAGATTTAACTCCCTTCTTATTTTTAGGTTTAACTAAATTTTGAATTTTATCTATGTTTCTTTTTGAAGGAGAGTATCCTTCACTGTTTAGGGTGAAACCGAGAAATTCGATTTCTGACATACAGACTTGTATTTTAGTAGGCTCAATAGTTAAATTATTTTCAATAAAAGCTTTAAGGACTCTGTCTAACAGATCTAACATTTCTTCGAGTGAGTCGGCTGCTAGGATCACATCGTCAATAAAATAAGCGACTTGATCTTCATTAAAGTGGCCCAACACTTTATCAATTAATTCTGCAAACACCGCAGTACTGAGTCGCGTTCCGAAAGGCAATCTTAAAAAGGAGAATTTACCGTGCTCCGTTATGAAAGCTAATTTTTCAGTGTCTTCTTCACGTAAATTTATTTGGAAAAACGCACTGTGTAGATCCAGTACTGTATAATATTTTTTTCCACTCATTCTCCGCAGAATCTCTTTAATTTCGGGTATGGGGTACGCATAATTTTGAAGTATTTCATTTAAAAGTCTATAATCGACCGCCATACGATATTTAACTTCATTAGCCTGTTCGTTTTTCTGCAAAGATTTTTTTTAACGAAAATAACAGGGAAAGCGTAATCAGAGTTGGATTTACGAATGATATTTGCTCTCAAAAGTTTTTCAATTTCTTTTTTAGCATACTCCTTAACATTGTGTGCAGTTTTGTATGGTTTAGTCTGCAGAGGATAATTATGTATTAAATTAAATCTTGGGACGACTAATGAAGATTGTCCGAGTGTATCGTAATTCTTAGAAAAGGCATGTGCATTATTTAGAAGTATTTTTTTTAATTTTTCTGCTGTGTCCGAGTCTAAATGTTGTAAATTAAAGTCGTCTGATCTAAGTTCTGCTTTTCTCCGTTCACGAACTTGCTCTAAATTCAGATTATTAATGTGCACTACCTGCTTCGTTACTTCTTGACCCTCAGTGTCAACTGATTTTATTTCAAAATGTTTAGAAATTTTGCCAATGTTCATTCCCTCTGTTAAGATTAATTTTTGTTGTGATTTATTAGTGATTATTATATGAATTTTATTATCCTTGGCAATTTCGTGAATTGATGTTTTATAATAAATTTTCATATTATGTTTAATCGGTTCCAAGAGTATTGTATTTGTAGTTGCGAATTTATCTGGATCTAATAGTAATGCAACAATTTTTTTTTCGCCTGGTAGTAACTCCGTTGTCTGTGTTAGTTTTGCTGTAACAAAATTTTTGTGCGAGATACGTTTTTTTTTCTTTTTGTGTATTGTTTCTTTATTTTGATTCTCATTAGAGTTAGCAGTTAAGTTACTTATCAGACTTTGAGGTTCATTTTCTAGAAATTGAAGTGCAATGTTTGTTTTTTAATTTCATGGTTTTATCTTCAAAATCTAGGATAATATTATTTGTTTTGAGGAAATCGAATCCCAATAGCATATTGTAGTTCCGACCAAAATCTTGAGTTGTAACATAGAATGCCCCCGATACAAAAACGTTTTCCAATTTGAAAGTTAATTTAATGCATTGCTTAAAAGAGATTGTCGAATTTGTTAATGTTTGAATTTTTACCTGGTTACAGAGATTTTTATATTTTACGTGTGCATTCTTTAATTGTTCGAACAATATAGGTGATGCCAAAGTTACTGCCGCCCCACTGTCTGTCAAAGCATTAATCTTAACACCATTAATTTCAAAAGTAATAATCGGAAGTTGAGAATTGTCATTACTTTTGACACTAGCAATAATTTTGTTATTTTTTTTAGACCCGCAGTGAGACTTACGCGGGTGCCTTGTATTTGAGAATGTAAGTCCCGACATTAGTTTCCCTTATTGTTACTAGAATTCTGATCATGATCTTTATCTTGTTTATTGTTTTCAAATGTCTGCTGTGAATTATTTTTTTTTGTATAATCATGTTTTTTATAATTATTTTGCTTGTAGCCCCCTCTATGCCCTCTATAATTTCTTCGCTGGTCATATGATCTCTGTTCGTTGAAATTGCCTCCATAATTTCCGAAACTGGGATATGATATCGGCATAAATTGTTGGTGGGGTGGGGGTGGTGCATAGTACATGTACTGAGGAGCAGAATATTGCATAGGGTTGAAGTTTTGGTGCGTGTAATTTGGGGTTTGCTGAAAGTTTCCCTGAGCTTGTTGGTTTCCCCCTTGATAAAAATTTGGTTTTTCGATTTGAATATTCTCAGGAATTTTTTTATTTTCGTCCACGTAATTACTGCTGTTTTGTTCGTTGCCCTTGTAAAACCAACAATGTGGGTTCGTATGGGATGTGGATTTACAGTACTTGCAAAACCTAGTTGTATCATTGTTAGTGGCATTTACCTTTAATTTTATGTTATTTAATTCCGCGGTTAATAATTTTATATTCTCTGCACTTTCTACATTGAGTTTAAGCAGTTCATTTAACAAATCAGAATCTTTAGTTTTGGAAATGTTGTTGATGTCCTTTAAATTGACATGTGAATAAGCCTCCTCTAATTTTAAGGCTATGTTGCACGCTGTTTTAAAGTCCGGCGGAGAGTTTTTTCTTACTTCCAGACTTAAATCACTACGAATTGATTCCAAAAACTGAGATAATTTGATCATTTCCATGAATGTAGAGCTGTTGTTAGCTCCTATATCTTGCCCACTTTTTTTTAGATAAAGGTCTGCTGCCGCATTAAACTCTAATATAAATTCGTTCATGTTTTGTTCCGGTTTTTGTTTGAGATTGCAAAATTTCTTTTGCGCTTCTAGAAATGTGGTTTTGGGTTCGAATAATTGTTTTAACTTTGTTTTAAAGGTTTCTAAGTTCTGTTCCACGAACAAATTTTGATCCCTCATCAATTTATCTTTAGCAGGTCCTACAATTTTCGCCTTTAATATAGTTAATTTAGAATCATTATTCAATTCAGTTTTATTGATGAGATTGTCAAATTGTAAGAAAAAATGGTTAATATTTGCTTCCTTTTTTCCATCATAGTATGGAATCAGATTAATTAGGCTATCTGCATTTGGGGTGTCCATTGTAGTAATTTTAGGAGTAGCTTTTTCAGAATTTATAATTTTCTTCTCTTTCTTTTTTTTCTTATTATTATTATTACTATTATTACAAATAATATTAGTGTCTACAGTTTGATTATTTAATTCGCGTAATTGTTGTCTAGTTTTGACACCAGTATCTATTCTACTAATTCTTTGACTTTTACGCTTATTCATCCAATTAAAGTACAAAAATCATAAAATAGAGAGAGAGCAAAAAAAAAAAATTGTTTAACATAAAATAAAAGATACCCAATGGTGAATTGTTATGCACTGTTCGAGAAATTAATTATATATAATATATATCATTTCAATATTTGAGCATTATTATGTATTTATTTTATATTTGCTGCTGTTGCAGTATATGTAACACAAGTCATATTTTCAATTCTTTGTTAATACAAATCAATCCAATAACACTTATTATTATTTAATATATCATTATATATTTAGTGAGGTACCCAAAAAGAATTGCCAGGTATATGCATGTTACAGAGTGTATGAAGATTCCCCAATGAATGCTTAAATTTTTTTTTTTTTTTTTTTTTTTTTTTTTTTTAATTAGTTGTTGAAAAGAGGAAAAAAAATTTTTTTCAAAAGAATTAGAATTAAGAACATTTATGTTAGCAAAAAAAAATTTTTTTTTTTTTTTAGTCTTAATATTGCATATATATTTTTATATTTAAAAAATTATACAATAACCTAAAGTTCTATTTCTAAAATTAAATTAATATATTAAAATAATTTAGAAAGAGGTAACGGTACCACTTCTTATTCGGTAAACCCTATGATGGAATGCTACAGAGTGATCAATTAAATTATTTGAATTTAAGTCTGACTGCATAGGATTTACCACTATATTGCTGTTAATTGATTAATATGAGTATTTTAAATTATCCGAGACGTATAGTATTTATTTTGCACCTATGACTCTAAGGATCTGATATGATAATTTATACTTAGAAAATTTTATTAGACTAATTATCAATTAATTATAGAAAAGAAAAAGTTGCGTTGTGAATTATTTTTGATGTTCGGATCCTCTTTGAGCCAATTACAATCATCAAAGGTTACCTGCAGAGAGTTATGTAACATTAAATATATAATGGCTTATTTTAAAACCTAGATTGTAATATTAAAGAAAACATTTCCTAAAATAAAAGACTTAATATTAATTCAATAAATTAAGTAAACAAAAGGAAAACTGACTAAAATTAATTGAATATAAAATTGAGTTTATTTACAAGGTAATTATAAGCATATGATTAAAAACAAACATAAATGTTTAAAAAAAAATAAAAATATTCAATCCTAGTTGAGAACTGTATTCTCAACATTTATTTTCTGAGAATTACAGTTTATCTTACTGAATTAAAAAAATTCGATTTTGAAAGGCAGAGTTCCATACCCTAGAAGTATTTATTTGATTAGCCTTTTTATGTTTAGATCGGGGTAGGATCTTCATACACACTTAAATTCGTATTATTAAAAGAATATAGCTTAATTAAATAAAATGGAACAATGGTGAAGGAAGATTGTTTGTTACCTTATATTACTAGATAACGTTGACAGCAGGAGGTAATGGCTGACGCGTTTTCGCTTTTTCTTAGCGCGTACATTTCCATCTATTGGCACACACACTCAAAATCTGTTTTTTTAGTTAGAGAGCAGTCAACCTTCTACTTTTCCATCTTTTTTGAATCTCAACTCTCAAGAAAAATCACATTCTTTTCGTGGAGCAAAAAAAAAGGGATGGAACCATTTTTCCCTTTTCACATAAAATTAAGGCCTTATACGTTTTAACTTCTTGAAAATTTGCATGTTTCGGCCATACCTCTGATTTTAGAGAGATGACCATTGGCATGCGGGAGAAATTTGGTACTCCCCTTGAGTGTTTCATAGGTCCGTCGGTACAATAGCGATTCCTCTTGACGCCGTGCTGTGTCTGGGAGGTAAAGATGCTTTGACTTGTGAGGTCTTCGTGCCTATTTAAGCTCTCATAAATAAATGTGTCATATTATTGTTCTGACAATTTTCTCCATGACATTTTTATTAGGTGTAGTTAAATCATTCGTGGGAACGGAAAACCAAATATTTCCTTGACTGCCGTGGTTCACTTTGTTCCACAATTATCTATCTGTATGCGCTGATCCTAAAATGGATCATTAATTTGTATTGTTCACTGTTCACTGATTAAAATGATACCAAATACTCTGCTAATATGCAGAAAAAAAACCAAATACTTTTTTTTTTATAGTGTGTGCTAGTTTAGATCTAGATGGTGGTATTTCTCACCATCACTTTCTTCTATCACATACATGCTAATACTTCAAAATTCGCTCTCACAGCGCCAATGAAAATGACACAAAAAATCACTATTATGATCACTATTATCACTATTATTATCATTTTTATCACTAATATCCTTTATGCCGGAATATCTCCAAATTCAAGAAAGACCTACTGACCTTAGTCACAAACCTATAAAAAAATTGCTATAAAAAAACTATAAAGAACTATAAACCTCGCTAAAGAAACCTATAAGAACCTATAAATCAATTCCATGCATAGCATCATACACTTTTCGATGTTACAATGAGGACAGACGGAGAGACATACATTTCGTATAAACATGTTTTGGGGGACCTCTGACACCTAAAACGTGTAAATTCGTCGAAAACCCGTAGTCGAAATACACTGCTCAAAACAATTAAAGGATATTTGAAGTTTTATATAAAATAAAGATATAAACGAAATTTTTTTTGCCGAAAATAGAAGAAGAGAATCACAAATGCAAATTTTTCTGGTTTTCAAACTGTGGAGTATGCAAATTTTGAGTTCGACGTCAAAAACGTCGCTTCAACTGGATAAAAGAGAATGAAGACAAGGATGATCGGCATTCAGTGATTGCTTTGTTTCGATGAGTACGATGTCTCAGCGAAGTCATTTGACAGATTCAGAAGCTTGGAGAATTGTTGGTAGGTTAGAAGGGGGCCAAACTCAAGCCAAAGTAGCGCAAGCCATTGGAGTGTCACAAAGTGTCATTTCCAGGATCTGGAACCGTTTTTTGGAGAGTGGATGTGCAGGCCGAAGACCAGGGCAAGGTCGTAGACGGGCAACAACGCCCAATGAAGATCGGTATTTAGCGTTAACAGCTCGGAGACACCGAAACATGAACGCTACACTTCTCCAACAACACCTTCGCTCGGCTACAGGCATCACGATTTCAACTCAGACTGTCCGAAACCGGATCCATGCTGTAGGTCTGTATGCTCACCGACAGATGGTATCTGTTAGATTAACATCAAGTCATCGTCGCGACCGCAGGGAGTTTGGCAACCCAGCATGTCAACTGGAGGAGAAATGAATGGAGCAATATTCTGTTTTCTGACGAGTCCCGTTTTTCTGTGCATCCGGATAATAGGCGTATTTTCATCTGGAGGGACCTTGGCAGTAGGAATAATCCTGCGTTCGTGCACGAAAGTGTCAGATTTGGCGGTGGAGGAGTGTTGGTGTATGGTGGCATCTCTATTGACGGGCGCACTGACCTCTACATCATTCGAGATGGAGCTCTGACTGGTCGCCGATATAGGGATGAGATCCTCAGACCTATTGTAGTCCCTTACGCTGCAGCAATCGGAGATAACTTCATTTTAATGGACGATAACTGCAGGCCACATCGTGCAAACCTGGTGGAGGATTTCCTTTTCGAGGAAGGAATCGTTCGAATGGAATGGCCAGCGTGTTCTCCAGACATGAATCGAATCGAGCACGTTTGGGACGCTCTATGAAGACGGGTTTCTGGCCGCCAACAACCCCCACAAACTCTCCAAGAACTGGAAAGGGCTCTTCTGGAAGAGTGGGGCAGAATACCCCAACTCGTCATTAATAGCCTCATTGAGTCCATGCCTCAAAGGTGTTCAACGTTGCTGGCCGCCCGTGGAAACCATACCCCCTACTGAAAATGATTTTCTTTGAAGAAAACACCTTTTCTTATTCTTTTTTTCTCATATGCACAAATTGTGTTTTTTTTCCTTTTCTACACAAATGCGCAATAAAATGCATTTTTTTCTGCCAAACATGTGTAATTTATGCTCATATAACCTACTATGTCTGTCGACCATGTATCAATCAGCTAAAAAGTTTCCCGATACAAAATCCACCTAAAACTGCAATATCCTTTAATTGTTTTGAGCAGTGTATTTTAGATTACAATACTTTCTTCTATTATAGAAAGAAGAAAGAAAAATACAATAAATTGAATACCAAAAATCTTTTATAATGTGTTCATTAAAAAAAAAAAAAAAAAACGGAAAATGTCCTAAAAACTAGCATTATCTGGAGAACATCCCATTTAGACGTAAATATTAAATCCACGAATAACATGTGTCTACTGATTAAGTTGCTTGTAGCATTACAAGGGATTGTGGTTTGGAATCCCGTTTTAAGCACAGATGTTCATACTGTATCCAATCTCCCTTCAAAAGCAGGCCTCGCGGTCTTTTAATCTTTCGTGCGAAAAGCCGACTATAGTATCCTCAATCAGCCGTAGATAACTATTTATGTCTAATTTTATTTACATTTCAAATAGTTTAATAAAACTAAATACTTGTTTTATTTTTCAAAATGCTGACCTAAGTACTCAGAGCTATTGTAATGATTAAATTTAAAACTATATGATGAGGAATTATTAATTGGCAGATCTCTTCCTCACGTATAATAAAAAGGAGTTAGCAAAGCAAAGAAATATCCGATTTTGCAAAGCTAATTTGATCAAAACTAAGAAAACCTGAATGGTTAACCAAATGGATAAAACAAAGTAATAATTCAGTCAGCGGAAAACATAAAGAAACAGCTTTGTTTAGAGTTTATAAAATATTACTGACAAATTATTAAGTTTAGTGTCGAGAATCCGCAAAAACGTATATGAAACATTTTAAATAACTCGTCCATTTGGTGAAGTTTTATTCAAACTCTAGACTCTTGCACTGTTGTATATGCAAGCACTTGTGTATAACTGAGGTATTTTGTCGAATCATTTCATGTTCGAATTAATACTTTAAGAACATCTTAAACACAATGTTAAATTAATATAGTATCTTCAAAATTTCAACAGCAAGTATAAGCAAATTCTTACTCATACTTAATCTTGTACTTAAATAAACACACATATTTTCATAAGAACGCAAACTTATGCATGCACACTACAGAAGAGACGCCATCAGTTCGAACCCGTGAGTACGCGATCGAGACAAGGGCCGAAACGGCTTCGATCTCGATCGCTTTCGGCTTGAACAGGTTTGAGTTCAAAATGAAAATTTATTTATTCACAATTTAAAAAAAAACAAAAAAACTTCCTATTTGTAAAACAAGAATGTACACTGGTGTCCAGAAATTAAGGGGCAGTGACCAATTTCTGACGTTTCGTCGAATATCTTACTGAAACTCGCGAGGAAATGTGTCCGGAATGTCCTTCAACTTTCGGGATGTAAAGAACATGTTTCACTTCATGTTTTTCAGTGAAGATTTTGTCGCGAGGACAATTGGGGGGGGGGGAATAATAATTTTAATAATAAAGTAATTTTTTTGATCACCCAAGTAACAGAAAATCGTAAAAATGGTCTGTTACTGTAGCAAATGACTATGCAGGTCCTGTTCAACATTTGATTGCATTTGTGTAAGCATAGCACGTATATTCGTGAAGATGTTAACGTTTATGTGAAAACTTCTAAAATTTTTTTTTTTTTTAATAGCATGAAGATTTTTCAGCCGAATTTAACACCGCTTTTCAAAACCTTGACAAAAAATCGTAGAAATAGCATACTGTGATTAAAATATTAATATATTGAATATTTGATCAGATATAGGTATTTTTATGAAATAAATTTTAACTGGGCATGCGCGAACTACAGCAAAGATTTTTTGTCATGATTTGATAGTCATTACTATTGGGGAACTCATATAAAAAGACCAGTGAAATATCGTAAAACTCCAAAAGTTACAGCAATAATTAATAAATTAAAAAAATATGTCCCATATAATCCTATGGGATTTATTACGAATAAAAAATGGCATTTTTAAACAGACTTTCACGGACATGAAAATCACAAAAAGTTGCACTGAGTATTTAGAACTAGTATTTATTTCTATATAAAAAGGGATTTTTAAATGAGAAAATTAATCTTAAAATAACTTTAAAATGTATTAACAAGATTGTACTTTGTACTTTGGGTATCGGTCTCGGACTTAAAAAAAAAGAGCTCGAACTCATATTCAATACATACGTTTGAATGCCTAAAAATATGTATAGATTAATACACACCAATGCCAAACACAATTTTCATCCGTCATAGTAGTAAAGTAGCCTCTCGTTTATATTTAATAATTATAATACACTTTAATCTAATAAAACAGACAGATTTGAAATAAATATAACGTTCATTTTTATGAACTACATTTTATTTTCTACTTTATGAGATTAATTTTACCAATTAGAAATAGGATCCAACATTTGCAATGATATTCCAGTATTTTTTTTTTTTATTGGAAAGCCTTCAAAACTACATATCATTAATTCTATTTTAATAATTTTGTAACTAAAGTTTCATTGCGTAACATACTATCGAAATCATTTTCTATTAAATCATTTCATGCGGAAAAAATTCTGAGTTGCATTTACACATGGATTTTTTGAAGCGGTATGTAAAATATTCAATTTAACGCTGCATCATACGTTATTAAATACAGTGAAATTTTAGTGCAATATAACTAGATATCAGACTGTGAAATTCTTCATGTGTATAACATGCACTGAAACGTTGTTAATCTACCGACAAAATAGTAGTGCTATGTAAAATATCATGATTTTGTTATTAAATATAAGTTAAGGAATATTAATACAAAATAACTGTCTTAAATTTAGTATTTTATGCTAAATTTTAATCTTCTACATATATTATATATTCTTTGATTTTTATTTAATTTTAACTCAAAAGAAATAGTTATAAACTCTTTAAACAATAAAGATGCATTTTTTCTTTCAATAGATAGAAAAAAGTTGGAAAGTGTACGTCAAACGTGACAAATGAGGTGCGTTCGTACTATAACTAGTTTCAGTGAAATGAATTATATCGTCTGTCATTATGATATGATTAATTTCCGTAATAAAATAAGTACATTTTAAGTTGGCAACATTTTATCTTTTGTTGACATTTACTGAGAATTCCAATGGGCAACTTAAGTCTAGCTTTGAGAATTTCAGAACTTGAAATACATATTTACTCTTTTACCATTTAATATCTATTTCTCAGGATACATCTATCTAAAAATATGCCGGTAGATTATGCGATTGTTATAATTAAACAATTTTACTATACAAATTCGTTTTTAAGTTCAGTAATATGGAAATAATATGACTCCATCTTAAATAGGACTTAATCAACATGGTAACCTAGATACATTATCTATCATGGGATATCATTGAATCAATTACGTATGATAGGATTTAATAGAATGAAAAATGTGACTATAACTCTGTCTTAGAGGTTATAAAATGCCATATACGTCATATATGACTATAACGTCATACATGTCAGATAGCTTGGCGACAGTTCTCGGTCGCTTCAAGATTAATCCTTGGAAGATGCTATTACAAGGAAGTACCGATTTTTAAAAAATTCAAATTACTTAATAAATATATTTTTACTACCTTTTTAAGTTTTGATTTAATTTTCATAAAATTTCAAATGACTCAACAAAATTCTGCAAAGATTATATATATTAAATTTCAAACCATTTGGTTGGGTAGTTTTTGCGATGTCATATGCAGACGTACGGACAGACGGATGAACTTGACGATGGCCATAGGAGCTACGTCTTTATGCATTTATGAACGCACCTAAAAAGTCCTATTTTGTATGATAAAATCCACCATATTATAGAAAAAACAACAACATCGATGCCCTATCAAACCTAAACACTTGAAAACGACGCCATCGAAACCAGTGTAGCAGATATCGCTCAGTTTTTTGCTTTTATAGCATTATTTCTGTATGTAATCTTCATGTTATTTAATTTCAGAAATGCCATCATTAAATAAGTCAAATGTTACTAAACAAAAATTGTGGTGTTAAAATTGAAAGACCGTACACTGTAAAAAAATTTCCGGAAGGTTCTGGAAAAAAAGTGGTGGCATTAAGTTGCCACGGCTTTTTGCTGTTACGTTTCACAAAAAAGTAGTGAAATATTCCAATTTTCAATAATCAATATACTTTTTTATTCAATGCGTATTTAAGCAATTAAATTTTAAAGTTTCGTGTTACAGATAAAATGAAAATTCAAATAATGAAGTATAAACAGATTTAAATTAGCTACTTTACTTTATTGGTATTAGAACTTAGTATTATTATTATCAGAACAAAGAATGGAATTTGTTCAGATTGCATTTGTCTCTGAGTACCTAAGCAGCTGTTTTTTTTTTTTTTTTTTCTTTAGTTATAAAAATGGCTAATGGAACATAAAACATGAAGCACGCATGCGCACAATGTAGTTCACGGAAAAGTTGAAACCTCTGAAAAATATTACAGCAACTATTGCCGTAATTGACGTAGGACATAAAGAAATTTGAAATTCCGGTAAAATATGCAAAATGTTTCAGGATAATTTAAGGAAACGTTCCGAAAATTTTTTACAGTGTATAAAACCTGTGTAATTTTAACCCTGTACGTTGGATTTATTTAGTACCCCCCCATTGAGTACGTTGGATATACTCCTTGAATACGGTGACGTACACAAACAGTTAAGGATAATTAATGGGAAACAGTATCCGGGCTTAGTTTAATATAAATATTTGCCTTTTTATACTATCATATATCATTATATTGTTATTATTAATTAAGTCATTAAGAAATGGTTAGAAACTTATTATGTGGCGGAACTTTTTTTGGTTCCAATATTAACTATAAAACGGCCCGTTATTTATATAAAATCGTGTCGATAATACAAAAAGTCAATGTTTATTCTAATTTTAAAAGTCAATTTCTATTGCTTAATGGTGGAGAAGAATTTATTACTGAATAATTTCATCATGGTGTTCAACACAAGATCTTTACTGACATCCGAATTAAACTTATAAACTTTTTCTTTTTTAAATAAATTAGAGTGATGAAAAAATTTTATTAGACACTTTTTTTTTTATAAATTTTTGCGAAAAAAGAGTTATATCTATTTTTTTTTACAATGAAAATTGTTTTGTCTCAATATATTCAGACTATCAGATATATTTTATTACTTTTATAACTAAACGATTTCTACGTAATATCCTATCAAAACTTGTTTTCTATTATACCATTTCACGCGGAAAATAATTCTGAGTAAAATGAAAACGGTAATTTTTTCAAGCGATATGGAAATATCCAATTTAGCACTACAGCATACGTTATTAAGTATAATTACACTTAAGTGCAATATAACTAGATATCATACAGTGAAATCCTTCATGCATGTAAAATGTACTGAATCGTTTCTAAACTGCTGACAAAATATAAATGCTATTCAATATAAATTATGTCTTTGTTCTTAAATCAAACTGACGAATCTTTAGTTGAAAACTGTAAAGTGCTTAAAATTTAATTTTAAAGGAAAGTTTTATCTTATGGTACTAACATATATATATATATTTGTTTGGTTATTATTATTTTTTAACTTATTTAGAAATGGTTTGAAAATATTAAGCGGCAGAGCTTCGTATTTTTTTTGATTGCCAACAAATGTCCCAAAATTCATGATAAAACTTGTGACGTACCCTTCTGGGCAGTTCACTTGAAAGGAAATCTTGACACAAATTTAGCAGGTAACATCAATTTATTTAGAGCAATAATAAAGATCTTTAGAAGATTTTAGTTCAGTTGATCGAGAAATAGCTCAAATCACAAAAACAGAGAGGTATGAATCCTTTCCCAAAGTATACACTTAATTCAAACAAGTACAAAACAAACTCGCATCGCTGATAATCCTTCAGGAATCGAAAAAAAATCTTTTAACTTTCTATAAAAATACCACTTTAATCACTGTAATATTGCTATAAAAATGTCACTATAAACACTTTATCACAGTAAATGTTAACCCCCGTGGATTCAAACAGCGGAACTTCCAGCTGTAGATCATTTTGCAAATTAGCTGAGAGCAAACACATGACATATTGAAACTCAACGGTGTTCAAATATAGACAAATTTGCTAAGTGCGAGATGTGTCTAAATCCATCGAACTCTTACCCCGCAACGTAACTACAGAACTACGTGTAGCGACTTAAATAAGTAACCATGATGCTCGTAGATTCTCACATACTTTTCAAAATATATAAATTACAGTATAACTAACTTATTCGTGCACAAATGTTAGAATTCGGGGCCCCACAATCACATGCTAATTCTAAAAATTCACTCGAATACATAGTACCATTATAAAATAATAGCTAGAAACTATGTTATATTACATTCCGATCATCGAAAAAAACATTTCTGTAAAATTGTTATATTCTGGCGGGAAATTATTTTCTGATTAGTTGGAACATGGTATTCCTAACATCATTTATGCCTTTTTTCATAGACTTATTAAATTTTAATTAAATGAATGGGATATTGCTAGATATTCACAATTACACTGATTTCTTAAAAACAGTATTGCATACCACTATTGTTCTATCAGAATGATGGTCATGTTGAACCACATTTCTAATTAACAGAAAACGTTGTAATAAAATTTTTCAGAATTTTAATTTTCTGTTTATTTAGTAATGGTGTATTCATTTATCATGCCTATTACTCATGCAGCGCCCCACAACCCTAAGGAGACGACATTCAGTTTCTTATTTCTTCTCTTCATGTCGTAACCGCATGTTTCAATGCGCAACCATACCAGTTTTTATTACGTTTTGACAGATATAAGGCTCAGAATACCTCAAGTTTTTTATGGATACCCTGTATATAGTGTTTTTTTTTTAACAAAAATGGATGAATGTATGATTTTCAAAATTAAAGTAATGTTTTTTCCGTAATGGTGCTTTTACGTAATCACATATAGAGTACACGTGGATAGAAGTATATGAGAGTCTAGGGAGTCAAACTAAGTCGAACAAGCTGATTTTCTCATAAAATAAATCAGTTAAATATTTAGACTTTTGTTAATAGATACCAGTACGATCATTACTCAAACAAATGTACTGGATAATTTTTTCATTAGCAGGTTGCAAACAGTGTTGACATTAATCGATTACTTTTTCAGTAGATTGATTAATCGAATAAACGTTCAATTAAACGAAATTTAATCATGATAAATATAATAATGATTAAAATTGAAAATACGTATCTACCCTTTACAATTTTTTTCATGATTAATTCAATCTGAACTATTTCAATCGTTATTACTTTAGTCAATAATCTAATTACACAGACGAAAATGAAATACGGCCGCCATTTAACTTTCTTAAATTCGCTTTCATTGTTACTAGACTGTTATTAAGGGTCACTATAAGATTTTCCTTATTGAAAATGATACAGGGTCACATAAAATTATACAGGTACACCGAGGTCAAAATATGTAAATCATTTTTGGGAGAAAGAACAGTTGAACCTCTTTATTAATCAATGTTTAGTATTTAATTATTCATCATCTAATATTTATATAATATTTTCTCTATCTTGTAAGAACCAACTGTGATAGTGAGGGAGACAGAGACAAAAAAGACAACGTCAACGACTTACGAGATGAAATTGTAATTTAAGACAAGATTATTAGGAATAGATGAAAGAATGACTTGTCTTCCCAGGCATAAGTTAATACGATATGAGAAAAACGATGCGACAATTGGTGATTTTGAAGGAACTATCACGGTATGGGTTTACGGTAGAATTATTTAAAATATTTTATATCTTGACTTGCCCAATACGTACACATTTTTACTCCGCCTCCTGATATTTTGGACGATATGAGTAGAATGGGGAGCCAATTGCTTATTTTTACTTTACTATCACGTTTCCGAGATACGGGGTGAAATTTTAGCGTTCGACGGTACTTTCATGCCGTCAAGTTTCGAGAAAAAATTGCTTAAACAATGAAAGCTTAAACAATGATTTTTTTAAATATTGTAGTCTAAATGTAAGATAATACTCAGCAGCCCCCTTCTATTTTTTTCTTCAAAACTGTCTGAAAAGGAGTAGCAAAGACAATTCCACCGGAAAATTTAACAACAATTTTCGTTAACTTAAGCACATCAATCAGCGAACTCTATCAGGACTAGAGCTTTTAATGCATCAGACAACCCCAGTGATTTCCAGCTCACTCATTACTCACTGGTCTCGTTGTTCTCATATCATACAACAATTACCAATAGGATACTTTCTTGAATTCTGTTTACTTGATTACCAGCAGCTTTTTGAGAAAGTAAAATTTGTCTTATGTAATGACATATTAAATTGGGCAAAAACAAGGCGAATTATACCATTTCAGAAAAGTGGTGTGAATCAAGCAGTCTGAATTTAAAAAAAATAGCCCACTGGAAATACTGTATTTTCTACCAGTATTTACGCCGAACTTTCTGCTTAAAGTCAACATTAAACTCAACCTGAATCCGACCTGAACCCGAAGAATCACACCCGAACACAACCCAAACTTGCAGTGAAAGGAAATTAATCTATATTTAAAAAATATTATTAAAAATAGCCTACAATTAAACCTCAAATATCAATTCTATCATTTTTGCATAACACTGTGCCGATATACACTCATTATATTCAAATATGTTGTTAATATTTGTTTGTTTAATTTGAAAAATATCCTGGACTTTTTTATGAAAAATCGGTCAATCGAAGCGCGATCTCAAAGAGTTAAAACCTAACCCAAAACCGAACCAAACCCGAAATATTTAAAATCAACCCTTCCCAAGCCAATCCGCGTGTCGGATCAGGTAAAATTGCGGTACCCGACTAGATACAGGACTCTAGCTGCGAACGAAGAAACTTGAAAAAAAAAATAAAGCAAATAAAAAGGACCAAAGCTGAAAAAAACATGGCTTTTTCTTAATTAATCATTAATTAGACTAACTAATGAGATTGAGAACTGATTTATTTAATTATAAATCAGAGAGAGGGATTGAAATTAAATTAGTCATTAATCTTTAGTCTATGAGTAGGATTGTAATGAAGTTCAATCGCTCAATCTTTAGTTATTATTTAACATCTAAACGTTAGTTTTCAATCTTTAACCTAATTAAAATTTTGCATCACCCTGGTTGCAAAGCAAGAAGAAAAACCTTTCAAAGCCTAAATTGTATTTTTTAAGTTGTATAAGTTATTTTTTCAAAACCTATTAACTATTTTTTTACACTATTACATGTGATTATGAAGCTTCGAATCAATGCTATTCGTTTACAGTCTTCGTTTTGTATGAGTGATAAATAAATAATTTACAATATACTTGACATCAATTGAAAACGGTACAAGGACAAATGAGACATGTCAGATTGGGTGACCCCAAACTGATTGTATAAAAACGTTGTCATGTTATTGCATCTAAAACTTATGTTAAATGATACATTTTTTGTACAAAAAACTGCGTGTGACTTATTATTTTATATCTCTTAAAATTTATATTATTTTACCAAAATAATTTTCAATAAAAGCATGATAAAGTAATAAAGGACGCAATTTTGCTTTAGTAAATTTTACAGAAAAATAAATAAATAAATAAAATAAAAGATTAATTTTTAAATTAAGATTTTTTTTCATTTAGTTTAAGATATTTATTATATACTATAGAACTCACCTATTTAGGAAACATTTATGTTTTTCATTGTATCCCATTAGACTTATGGCTGGATCCATTATACCTCGGAGTCAATAACTAATGGGAGAAAATTTCATTTCACAAATAAATACCATTTATCTTTCAGTAATTAAGCTACGATTAACACAATTTTCTATTAATGGACTTTTGTCCTGGTCTCCTTTATGGAGTTTTTTGGGTTTCTGTCAAGAAAAACAAGAACGAAAAATCATGCGTCAAGCATAGATTATGTAGCACTTTCCAACGCTTCTAAAATAATTTTACAAATCATTACCGTTTAATAAGCTGAAAGATGACATCTAAGTAAACAATTTGGAAAACGCATAACCTATTTAAAAACGTAATTTCAGGAATTTTCAATATATACAATATTCGGAAAAATATCCGAATACTTTTATGTAGCCCTGTATATGACCTATAGATTTGTATATATACATAGGATGCTAAGTTTTAGTTTAGTTAGGAAACGCGTAGCACAGTTTAAATTCTCCTTCTGGAGTTTCTGTCCATAAACGGAAATGTGTTCGCGAACTTTTGTGCTGCCCTGTATAGGATGTACAGAATTTATACACACCACGTAATAGACAAAAAGCTAGTTAAGATTAAAATCGCGTTCAGTAACTTAAACGCACTTCCAGGAATTATTGTTAACAGACAGTAGAGAATTCTTTTGTGTGTCCCTGTAAATGAACGATGACTGCTATACACACACTATTCTGTAGTAAGCCTCTTGTAATGCACCTTAGTAATATATATAAACTTCAATGCGTTTAAAATAGTGGAACATTATTTAAATAAGCCGCAGACGATTTTTCTCCATAGACGTAATGTAACGGAATTCTTTTGACTGTCCCTGTAAATTAACTCTAAGTGCTATGCACACCCTATTCCATATTAAGCTTCTTCTAATGCATCTTAGTGATCTATATAAATTTCAATGCGTTTACAATAGTGAAACATTTTTAAAATAAACCGCAAATGATTTTTCCCCATAGACCGCAATGTAACGGAATTCTTTTGAGTGTCCCTGTAAGAAAACTATAAGTGCTACACACTTCAGTTGAAATAGGGAACGTGCCATAGATAACGACAATAACATATAAAAATTGCAGAGCAATCCGAGCATATTTACGGGAGTTAGAGCACGGACAGACGGCCAGACGGCCATACGGCCATACGGCCAGACAAACCGAAGTCATAAGCACTTTTCAACTAGGTTGGAAAGTGCTAAAAAATGGAAATGTAATAAATTGCACTTTCTGCAATATGGTAAGTAAAACATGTCCCATTTTCAGTCGGTCTTCCCTGTGCAATTGGAAAGAAAATTCGAATGCAAATTCAAATTTAAATTTTATTCTATATATTTCAACATATACAGGGTGTCCATAATTAAACGACCCTAATTTAAAGTTGTCTACAGACGAAAATATTGGTCAGAAAGTTGTGAAATTTTGTGGAGAACATAATGAAGGGATGGGAATTTGTTTGAGCGAAGAAAAAAATTAGTTCAAAATTTCGCCACCAGGGGGCGTTTTTAATGAATTACACATTTAGCATATATTTGCGATAGTTTACAAATTTCATTACAGCAAAAGATGTTCAACAAAACTTTTTTTATGACATGTTCTTAGTATTTCCCAAAACACACTGCGGACGACAGTGGAATATGCTATAGCTTACGATCCAGATGGTAGCTGAAAATGATGTCCGTCTTGTGGAACATATGTTCTAATAAAATTTTTAAACTATTGTAAATGCCTGCTAAATGTTATGCTGAATTATCTATAAAATTATCTATAAAAACGCCCTCTGGTGGCGAAATTTTGAACTATTTTTTTTTTTGCTCAAACAAATTCCCATCCCTTCCTTATGTTCTTCATAAAATTTCACAACTTTCTGACCAATAGTTTTGTCTGTAGACAAGTTTAAAGTAGGGTCGTTTAATTATGGACACCCTGTACATAAATTTCCTTTTCCTACACAAAACGCATAGTACACTCATAACGATATCAAATACTTGCATTTTATAGACATGTGTTCTCTTTTTTTATCTTTACTGCGTTCTACATAATATTGAAATTTTATTTGCTTAATAGGCGTACAGCCAACATAGTGAAAAAGTACCCAAGCTGGGACTCGATCCGGGTCATCAGTATAGCGTACTGATTTTCTACCAACTGAACCACTTAGGAACGATACTCAGCCTGGAACTTTTTCACCATAACATGTAGGCAAGGCTACAAACGCAGCACAAGATGAAATATTTTCCGTGAGTCGCCAACCCTGGGGCAAACACGAAAACAAAGAAAATCCAGCATCGACAATTGGATAAATTCATATTTAATACTTGGAAATTTTACCAGAGAAAAACAAGAGAGACTTAAACAGATTTTTTCTCTGGTAAAATTTCCAAGTATTCCAAAGCGGATCACGGAAAATATTCCATCTTGTGCACCGTTTGTAGCCTTGCCAACATGTTATGGTGAAAACGTTCCAGGCTGAGTATCGTTCCGAAGTGGTTCAGTTGGTAGAATGTCAGTGCGCTATACTGATGACCCGGGTTCGAGTCCCAGCTTGGGCACTTTTTCACTATGTTAGCTATACGCCTATTAAGCAAATAAAATTTGAATATTATGAATGCAAGACGTGAGAAATTTTCTCTGGTAAAATTTCCAAGTATTAAATATGAATTTATTCAATTGTCGATACGTTCTACATTTTAAAAAGTATTTCTTCAATATATACAGCGTTACAGAAAGAACATCTACAATAAAACTTTTCACACATATGAATAAAAAATATAAGAGCTGAAATATTTCAAAAATGAATTGCGTTTACATGTTTTCATATATTTTATCCTAATTCTGTGATTGAAGGCCTCGAGTGTAAAAAATGGTGACGATCATGTTTGATTTTCTTTCTGATATTCATTGTGAAACTGTTTACCTGCATCCGGTCAACTTTTGAATAGCACAATGTTTATTTTTTACTATAGATTTGCTACAATAATCGAAGATAAATTTTAGATAATGGAGAATGTTCGCACATAAGTCCAATAAAAAGATAATATATTAGACAACAAACGTTGCACTTAAGTTAAGTGAAGATCCAGTCTTAACAAATCAGTTGTTTTAGAGGAAGCAATCACAATAAGTTTGTTTGTAGTTTTCTTTAGAAAACTTGAATATCTTGAAACTTACATTTTTTTCTATGTGTTAAAAAAGTAAAAAATTTAAGAAAAGAACTGATTTATTCTGGCAGTCAACAGAACAAAAATACTAGCTTTAGATGAATACTCTTGAATCTTTGCTGAAAAGTTTTATCGAAAAATTTTAAAAGAAAGCTTCACTTTCTGATAAGTGTCAGGAAAATATCATCTGTTTTTTCTTGCTTTTAAAAAAAAATCGTTATACTTTATTTTTTATTTTCGATATATATATATATATATATATATATATATAATGCGAAAACCACATACCATACTTTCAAACCCAAAACTACTGAAACGGCAGAGAAAACAAACAAATAACCTTAAAAATTCGAACTAACAATACTTTAAACAAAACCACAAACAGAAAAAACACAACCAATGGAGACAGGCTGCAGGGCTAAAGACCTGCATGCTGGGTTATACCGGCATTACACATGAAACTTCCCCCATGCCTGTCACAACCAAACTAACCGTAGGAAAAATTAAACCAAGATGAAAAGACGACTCAGCCGGACGAAGCTCCTTATAAAACCTACACTCACTTGGCGATATTTTTAATCGCCAAAAGGAGAGTATCACTGTATTCTTTACCTTTGACAAAACTATTCACCAAACTATTTAAAAAAGCAATAGGATAACTCTGAACCAATGCACCGTGATAGAGATTTATTATATCACTCATTATACTATCATGTTCAGAATTTAATTTTGCTATCCTAATTAAACTGTTGATAAATATATTTCTAAAAATTGAAATATGTACATTAGAATTAAAATTTAATATCTTGATTGTTTCAAATTTGTAATCATTTCTCTTATCGTAAATGCAAGTACGCAAGTCACCCCTCTCGATGTCGATAGCAAGGTCAAGATAATTTACATGTTTTGTGTTATATGAAGTTCTCTTTAATGTCAAACCTTGGGGGTAATAATCAAAATTTAATTCACTGTTGGAATCGTTAATCTTTACCAACAAGACATCATCAATGTATCTGAAACTTAAAAAATCCTTGTTTAATGTATCATTAACTTCGTATAAAAATAAATAAATATCTGCAAGTACCGAGCTGCAACTACCCCCCATAGGTATACCCTTAATCTGCTGAAACACATGTTTACCGTCAAATAAGTAATTTTCATTAACTACAAAATTAAATAAATTTATTAAATGATCCAAATCTTTACCCAAAGTATTGTAACGCTTAAAAAAATCAAAAATTTTATTTTTAAGATCTATTAAATCAATGTTATTATATAAATCTTCAAAATCATAAACATATAAACCTTTGATATTACTCAAACCTTTCAATCTATTAAGTAACTCAATACTATTTTTTATAATACAAGTGTTATTATGTTTTAATGCCACATCAAATAAACTCTGCAAAATATCCAAAAACTTTTTATTAGCAACTTCTAAATAAGTTCCAAAACCACAAGTAATTGTACGAAAGGCAACAGGGTCCTTATGACCCTTAATGTAATATATATATATATATATATATATATTACATTAAGCAGCATTACTTACAATACAAAGATTTGCTGAATAAATAAAAATATTTGGTACTATCCTTGATAAGAAAAATGGACATATGTCAAATATGCAGTATCTTTAACAGTTTTATTTTGAGGTTGCCACATCGAAATTTATAGAAAATATTTTTTATATATTCGGAAAAACTTTCTTTTTGTGTGTTTAATTATTACTCTTAATATTTGGAGTATGGTAATGTTGTTCAAGCATAATAAACATTTAGAAATTCGCATGCATTTCTATATTAATATGGCTGAAATCAATATACTTAAATGTTTCTCAATGGCATAATATATTCTTTAGTTTATTAAATATTTTACATTTATTATACTAAACGATGAAAACGTTAACAAATATATGAAAAAACACAATTAAAAAAATATATTTTTGCGATGAATATAATATTTAAATTTAAATCCGTAATACAATGGTATACTTTAAATAATTTTATAACAATTTATTCATTGTTTTACTAAATATTACTCGCTTTTTATCGTCTAAATTTATTTCATACTTTATCAATCCCTAGTATTAAAACAATATTGGACAGCATTGTTTGGATAATAGTGACAATATTATGTAGCCGATATATGTTCCAGTACTGACAGGAATTATTTCTATAATTTTGGGTATTTATATATATATGTTAAAACGAAAGATCGAAATTGGCCAGATCACGAACTTGCCCGCCATTTTGCGAATTGGCCAACTGCTTTTTAAATTCATTGGCCAATTCCAGAATTGGCCGGCCAGTTTGCGAAATGGCTAGGGGCCGTAGACTAGTTCCCGAAATGGTTAGAGGCAGTCGGCCAATATGCGAAACGTTTAGGGGCAGCCGGCCTGTCTGAGAAGTGGCACGGAGCGAACAAGCAGTTTGTGAAATGACTAGTGGCGAGTGGCCAATGTCGAAAGGAAAACTCGTGAGCTAATTTTGAGGATCTGTATTTTTTCTACTTATTCATTTTTTTTTCAATGAAAGCTGTTCATTTGCAGATAAGCCCGCTCAAGATTTTTTTTATTTTTTATTTTATTATTTTAATTTATATGTTTTTAATGAAACTTGTTCAAACTGGTGGCAATTGAATTACTTCCATTTTTTCCAAAGAAGAGGATATAATTAGGATTATTATAAATTATTTATGTCACATTTTATTACAATAAAAAATTATATTTTTTGTAGTTGAAAAAAAAGAGTTTAAGATCATCAAGGGTCAAATTACCTTAAAAGTAAATTTAACATCATTTACCAATGAAAACAATTTATTAACGATATATGGACGTGAAGGGATCGGAACCCCGAAATAATAAATACAAAAACTGAAACACTAGGATGGTTATGCGACGCTAAAAATCAATGTAAATAACAGAATAAACAAAGTGAATTTAGCTTTCAAATACTTTAAGGTTTCTACAGAAAACTTTCTTTAATAGAAAATAAAAGGCAAGTGAAAAGTAATCAGGGCAACACACACGGCTTAAATTTAATATGAATGTGTTTTTCTTTATGTTGCATAACGTATTCATCATAAAACAAATTACACGTATACAAAACACTTGATATATTTGTTCGTCAACATGGGCGCCTGCAAAACAAAGCACAAGAATGAGCAAGATATCCGGACAAATGTAACTGCAATCCATTTATTTCTTCTTTAAATATTGAATTTAAACATGAAACAAATTAAACTGGTAATGTTTTTTTATCAGAACACCATGTGAAAGTATTTTGTAAGTATATCAGCATAAAAAGCAATACAGAAATATCACAACACACATAAAACTGACGATTAGAAACACTTTATTATAGAAACACTTTATTCTCTTCATCCAGGGGGAATAGACGTGCTATGCCTCTGCTTCGACAAGGAGGGGGGCGGGGGGGCAGGGGCTTCAGATGAGCTCTGACACTTTGAGGAAAATTTTTAATTCGTACTCCGTTTAATTATCTTAAATCTTTTCAGAAGAATAAATTTTATTATAATTTTCAAAATCACAAGCAGAATAGTAATAATAATAATAATAATAATAATAATAATAATAATAATAATAATAATAATAATAATAATAATACAATTTGAAAATCCAGGGAATGGCATGTTTCTCGAACTTTTAAATGAATAATAATGTTTTTAAGTCCGTTTAGACACAATCTCTCGCCTCATCACAGATTAATAATAACAATATATATATATATATATATATATATATATATATATATATATTTGAATGCCTAAGAGGGACTGCTCAGACTGGGAACCAGATCTGTAGAGCATAGATGTCCCTCCCGGTCCCTTTATTAAGGTCTTAAAAAATACATAATTCATCTGGAGTTGAACCCGCCAGAAAACGCGACAGGGGGCGGGGATGAAACAGACATGATAAGGTGATACTATCTTAATGTACATTACAGGTAGTTCACTGCCAGAGACATACCTCCAGCGCGACACTGGCCAGTGAAGATGGTTTATGATTGAATGAAGTCCATAACTCAGGAGCGGGTCAAGTTAGAAAGAACCATCAAAAACTTAAAGATGTTTTTCAGTTTATTTAAAAGTGCTGGGCGGGAAAGGATATTATCTAGCCAACCACTAGGGGGAGAAGAGGGGCGACGGATGTGCCAGCGAGCTGTAAGGGGGCAGTTAAAATAGAAGTGTTAGGCTGACGCCTCTGCGCCAGTGTCCCGTTAGGAAGGCAGTGGTTGATATATATATGTATATATATATATATGAAAAAAAAGAGTTTTTCTTAAGAAATGACGTTCGAGCGCCAACCCCCATACACCCTCAGTCACTAAAAACATATTAATTTGCTCGGTTATATAAAAAAAAAAAAGATTACCCGATTACACAAGATTGAATGATATTATCACTACCTTCTGTAATCGGGTAATCATTCATTTCTGTTTGACTGGAGGGATTTTTTGGTACCCAAGGCTGCATTCAATACTGCCGTGACAGTTGAAGACTGATTTCGGGATTAAGTAAGGTCTATTACATATTTGAATATCAGGTTGTATAAAATAGTTAAGTAAAAACTTGTCGCTGCTTCTCGAACATTTTTAAGATCTAGAAGAAACGTTTCTTTTCCACGATTTAGGCAAATAGTTTAAAGGTATTGCTTGAAAAATGACGTAATTTTCACTATTAAATGCTTTTCGAACTTTATAAGTTAATTATTCTATAGTATGCTTTTTTAAAAAAATCAATGTGTAAGTACGTATATTTTTTAATTGAAATGTGTTTGGATATATTACTTTGGCTTTTTTAAAATCTGACAACATGAGATAAAAATGACCATTCCAAATTATAAATTCACTCTATTCAGATAATGAAATTTAAAAAGAAAATGTAAAACAACCCTAAAAATAAAATAGACAAATTAAATAAATAACTGGACACTGCACACCACAATTTAATCAAGTAGATGCTTGCAAAAGATGGTTAAATCGCTATGAATAGTTTTTTATGTTATAAAACGTGTTTAACTATATTCTGTCTATAGCAAAATACACAGTTCATCGGTCTTTGGCCAGGATTCTTTTGGCCAACTTGCGAAATGACCGGCCAATTTGCGAACTGGCCGAACTTCGGGCTTTGGCCGTAACATATTTAGAGCTGCTCTAATATTAATAATAGAAAAAAAAAATCATAGTAAAAGTTTATAATTTGGCCATCTGTTACACACTACTGGAGTTTTAATACAAATATTTGTAGTGAAAAATGGACGTTTCGGTAATAGTGGTACTCCATTGCAGAAACATACAATGTAAAGCCAAGATTTAACTAATATTAATGTTTCATTACATTCGCAATCAATGCACTTTAAGGCGTCATTTTAAGCTCAAATATAATCTTTATTTAGGTGCTGGTAGTGTTGTTTTACGTTTTTGAATAAACGTGTATTTTTAACACTTTCCAACATAATTGAAATTCGTTTATGGATTCGGTTTGTCTGTCTATCCGTGCTCTATCTCGCGTAAATATGCTTGGAATGGCATGTAACTTTTATATGTTAATGAGGTTTGCTTTAAAATGTTCGCAATGGAAAATGAATTTAGTAGCATTTCTATATCGTTTTCAGGAATATACAAAATAATATCACTAGATGCTAGTCTATAGGGACAAATCGTTTACGGTGAATTTTAATTAAATTGCTTATCGCATTTTATTGTATGAAAAAATATTTTTTTTTACAATATTCTGTTAGTGTCGGAAAGTGTTTCATAATC
This sequence comes from Maratus michaelseni, assembly GCA_963931845.1. NCBI lineage: Eukaryota > Metazoa > Arthropoda > Arachnida > Araneae > Salticidae > Maratus > Maratus michaelseni. Next base: position 115,062,366 of record OZ007588.1, read on the forward strand.
TATGTCTGATGGATGTTTTTTCTTTCTATTTGCTATTTGCGTCAAGAAATCCTTTGTTTATTGTTTTAAAATACAGTTTTTCAATTAAAAATATAAAGATCATGCTTTATGTAGACGTATTGTATCTAATTAATTAGAAATTAATAATTTTATAAAGGGATTACACAAATTCCTGAATAAACTATGCAAAACAAGAAGAGGGTGACTTTTGAATAAATTAAAATCTTCATTACAATAGTGAGATTTATTTCACAGTAGTATTTTTTTCTTATATTTTAAAATGAGTTTAGAAAATAAAGATTCTACAATATAAGAAAAAGGAACATAATCTTGTTGAAAATCTAAACTTTAAAATTTATACTGTTTCTCCTAAAATTTGTTTATGTTATCTGTTTGATTTTAAGGATTAACTTTAGATTACTAGAAAAAGGCTCAAAGAATTTCTGTATATATTTAGAATGTTTTATAGTTCCTTTTCGTATGCGCTTTTATATAATAATGTTATTATTTCTGAATAGAAAAAAAATATTTTGTTATTTATGTAACGTAATAAAAACGTAATGTAAAGCTGAACTTTTAGAACAAAAATTCTTTTTTTTTTTCTAAGTGGAAATTTACAACATAAGAACATAAAAACTTATTTCTGTAAAAAAAAAAAATCAAATTATCACTTTTATAGGGATTAATATGGTATACATATAGTGATTAATTTGAGATTGAAACAAACTAAAAATATATAATTCTAGCATAGATACTTTTCACCCTGTTGGAGAAAAATTATTAACATTGGCATCCATCTACAACGAATATGGTATTTTAGTTTGAAATCCCATGTGTATATATAATATAATTATTTTCCATGGTATCATGGAGTTCCATATGTACGTATTACCATCTGTAAAAAGTGACAGATCCGTTGCAGATTGTGTCAGGCTTGGTATCGTATGGGTATCTCAGTGGTTATTGCATTTGGACGTATGACCCATGTCCCAGACACAGGTTCGATTCCTGGCCTAAATACTTTTGAATTCGTTGAAAAAAAATATTTAACCTTGACCTCCAGCTACAATGAATAAAAACATAATATACAGTGGGGATGTAAAATGAAAGAAAGGACCAAAACAAAAGGCAACAATCTAAAAATCTAAAATTCTGGCATAGATATATTTTTTACGCTATTGGAGAAAATTTGTTAAATGTTGACGTCCATTAAAATTTGATACACACGCACACACACAAACACACACACACACACACACACACACACACACACACACACACACACATATATATATATATATATATATATATATATATATATATATATATATATATATATATATATATATATATATATATATATATAATTATTATCCATAGTATTATGGAGTTTTACATATACGTAATTCCATTGGCAAAAAGCTGCGAAAGTACCTGATAGTACCAAAATGTTGTGAATTGTGTCAGGCTGGATATCGTATGGAAATCTCAGTGGTTAGAGCATTGGGGCGAATAGCCGTGGTGCCAGTCCCAGGTTCGAATCCTGGTCTAGATACTTTTACCTCTGTTGCGAAAATGTATTCAACGTTGACCCCCACCTACACGAATAAAAGCATAATGTACAGTGGGATGTAAAATGATAAAAAGTATCAAACTAAAAGGCAACAAACTAAAAATATAGAATCCTTGCCTAGATACTTTTCTCCATATGTACGTAATTCCATCTGTAAACAGTTGGATATCCAATAGTACTAACATATCAGATGTGTCTGGCTGGGTATCGTATGGATATCTCAGTGTTCACAGCATTAGTGCTTATAGCTGATGTACCAGGTCCGAATCATGGCCTATATACTTTTGATTCTGGTGAAAAAATTTCTTCAACCTTTACATTCACCTACAATGAGTAAAAGCATAATGTAAAGTGGGATGTAAAATGAATAAAAGGATCATTTTATTGACTGAATATGAAATATATAATTACCGAATAATCTGGCATATAACGCGCACTTTTAAAACAAGAAAGTTAATTAAAATTTCTATGACCGTATTATACACCGTGTATAAAATCAAAAGATTAAATATTCAGAAAATATGAGTGAAATAATTTTATGTTTTTATATCATGACCTCGCTTTTCATTCTTTCTTGACGTATTGATATTATTCTATATATTGGGTTTTGTTAAGTTATGTATTTACTTTGTTATTGTACTTTTCAGCAAATTTACATGCGATTTCAACCAAGGTATATGTATATATTGGAGGTATCATGCACATGAAAAGGTGCCAGTACGGAAAATATACCAAAAAATAGAAAAAAATAGTTTAGAATGTCATCAGGTGAACATTATATACCGGAATATAAAGTACACTAACCGACATATCAATCATGAACACCCATATTTCACCAAACTATATAGGCAATATAAACATAAAAAATATTGTAAAACTAAATATGTGGAGTAATAAATAAAATTATATTAATTCACATATAAACTATTTAAATTAATTTTATAAAAGTAAATAGGCAATCTAAATATTAAACAATTGTAACACTAAAGGGGAAACAACAAAAACAATTATAATATTAATAAACATATAAACCATATACCACATTGATTTTACCAAACTAAATAAGCAATATAAACATAAATGCAGTGCAAAATAATTAAAATTATTCCAATTTAATGAATCGCGCATTCACTAGGTATGCAATAAGAGAAAAATGACAAGATCGGAACATTATTTTTTTTTTAATTATAGAAAACTTAAGTATGAAGTGTGGTTTGTTTTATTGACTTTTATAATTTGTATGTAGATTTATGTCATAGAATCTACAAGATTTTGAAATTAAAAAACTCGACATGTCGCACAAATGGTAGATTCTAATTCTGCTTTCGAGTCATACTGAAGCATGTCATCATTAATTGGTAGGATCTGTACACTATAATATCTTAAGTGATCTACGTGGAATTTAAATCTTGGCTATTAGCCAGGAACATAAACATAAAAAAAATATATTCTAAAGCTAAATATGTGGAATAATAAAAACCATTATATTAATTCACATATAAAAAATATAAGTCTATTTTATCCAAGTAAATACGCAATATAAACATTTAAATTTGTAAAACTAAATGAGGGGAATAACAAATAGAATAGTATCAATCAACATATAAACCATATACTACATTGTGTTCACCAAACTAAATAAGCATTAGAAATATAAATGCTTTGTAAAAGAATTAAAATTATTATAATATAATGAACGCACATTCACTAGGAATGCAATAAGAGAAAAATGATAAGATCGTAACATTAGTTTTTAAATTATAGAAAAATTAAGTATGAATTGTATGTTCATTGACATTTATAATTTGTATGCAGCTTTCTGTTATAGAATCTACAAAGTCTCGAGATGAAAAAAACACGTTATGTCTCACAAATGGTAGATTTTAATTCTGCATTAGATTCATCATTTTGTTGTAAATTTTGTTTACTATAATATCTCAAGTATTCTACATGAAATTTAGATCTGGGCAATTAGCCGGATATATAAACATAAAAAATATTGTAAATCTAAATATGTGGAGTAATAAATACGATAATATTAACACTTCGCCGTCCGCATGTCTCGTAAAAATACTTCTATTCGTAAAAATGAAATGATTGATTTACACCAGAATTTAGAAACAAATTTATTCGAAAATAAGTAAAATCTTTTCTTCGTGTACTTGATAAAATGGAATTTTCATTCCAAAATTCTGGTGACAATGTAGCATTTAAGGATTAAAATTAAGTTATTTTACGACGACACAACTGTGATGTCGCCGGACGGCAAAGTGTTAATTCACATATAAACCATATAAATTTATTTTATCCAAGTAAATAGACAATATAAATTTAAAACTTGTAAAACTAAATGGGGGCATAACAAATAGAATTATATTAATAAACATATAAATCATGTACTACATTGATTTTACCAAACTAAATAAGCAATCGAAATATAAATGCATTGTAAAACAATTAAAATTAATACAATATAATGAAATGCACATTCACTATGTATGAAATGAGAGAAAAATTATAAGATGGGAACATTTTTTTTTTTAAATTATAGAAAAATGAAGTGTGAGTTATGGTTTCATTGACTTTTATAATTTGTATTTGGATAGATTTATGTCATAGAATCTACAAGTTTCGAAATGAAAAAACATGTCATGTCTCACAAATGGTGGATTTTAATTCTACTTTCAAGTCATACTAAACCATCTCATCATTTTTTGGTAGATTTTGTTCACTATGATATCTTAAATGTTCTACATAAAATTTAGATCTGGGCTATTAGCCGGTCCCTCGATTGTTTGAATTACATTACCTTCAAACCACTTTTTTATGTGAATTGATTCATTGTCTTTTTGAAAAATGTAATTAAAAATGTAATTATCGTCCTGGTTTCACAAATTGCGATCTAAAAAAGTTTATATCTATGTATTTTTTGTTAGCGTTTTGGAAAAGAAAAATCACAATTTACATCTTGAACAAAAATCACCCGCCCAAATGGAGGGACCTCGGCTTTGTTGACGGGTGGAAAATACGTCATTTTCATTTTGATGATCATTCCTATTTTAATTAACACTGTCCGACTTTTCGAAATGAAACATATTTTCATCACTAAAAATCATTTCAGACCAGTTAGTTTGTATCTTCATATATTTCTATGCAAATTGAATGTGCGCTTTTCATGGTCAGATGTTAAAAGCGGACACGTGCATGATTTTACATGTTTACGAATTTTGTATCTTTTAATTGAGCTTTTTTATTCTATGCTAATGCTGGTGTCTTTCTACTCCAATTCCATATGGTATCATTCTTTTATTTGCAAATATGCGAACAATCAAACATTCTTATCGTCTCAATAGAATTCTTGGAAATTCTCTAAATTTTGCAGCATCTTATTCGTATTTTGCAGGAAAATATGTATGGTAATCTTTAAACAAATAATTTTATTAGTATATTTTTATGACAATCCTATGTTATAAGATATGTTTTGGATTTCTTTGTAGTCAGAAAACATTTTTAATTTTTCATTCTTTAAAAAAAATTGCGAACTGAACGATTAAGATCCAAATATATTTTGAAGGTTTGTTAAAATACATGCGAAAATATCCATCAATTGCTTGCCATTGTTTTGTAATATTTGCGACGTTGTTATCATTTTATTACAGCGTAAATTTTAAAAAACACATATTAAAAATAATTAAAAAATAATATTAATATATATATTATATATATACAATTTTTGTAAATTATTGATTACATATTAACTTGAATATAGAGCATTAAATTTTAATACAAATATGTTTATTTTTCTTGTGATAACGATTTCGATAGCGGGAAACACAAATATATTTTTAAAACACGCACATTATTTATTACACAAATACATTTTATGTCTCTATAACCTGTCGGGGTAACTTTGATATAGTGGGGTAATTTGAGTATAGATTGAATTTTTATTTATAAAACATAAGATATTTTTTAGAATTATTTAGCCTAAGCCATATGTGTATACCATGTTTCTTATTGTGTCTCTATGAAAAGATTTTAGATAAGCAGGATTATTTTCTGTAACAAAATAAAGTATAACTTCTATTTCTTTACAAGTATTTCAGAAAAGTATCAGCTCCAAAAGCGCATTGCTGCAAACCACCTGATCTGTAGCTTCCTAATCCAGATATGTTTACATTACATTTGTTTACAGTAGTTATATATAAAAATTTAATATTAAATAAAAGTGTTTCTTAATATAAAATTGCAATTTTTAGGATGTGAGCAAATTTAGGAATACAGTCTAATTCTAGAACTAAAACCATAAACTAATCTAGTTGTTCCTTTTCAGATATGTCTCGTATGTATGTAATGAAAAGCCCCATGATGTATGATGAGGGCGCAGTAGAAGATGTCAAGAAGGGATGATAAATGTATGCTGCAGCAAATAGCGTATTCTGCTTATATAAATTCAAGCCTAATATGTTTTCATTAGTAAACCTCTAAAATACCTGCTTTATTTCTTAATACATCTAAATATACATATAGAGAGGTAATTTAAGTATAGTTAGAATATATAACACATAAAAATAGCAAATAAAACCTTTTTACAAAAATATTAAAAGGCAGAAAAACCAACGTTAAAATTCCACAAATAACACACAAAAAAGCAACAGACAGCTATTTCGAATTCACAAGCGAGATTCTTCTTCAGTGCGACAAAGAGCAAAGCACAGCGTCCTAGAAAGGTCCCAGTGAGGCCCAGTCTTGCTTTTTCTAGCACGCTGTGCTTTGTTTGAAACAGCTGTTTGCTGCTTTTTTGTGTATTATTTGTGCATTTTTAACGTTTCTTTTGTGCCTTTTAATATACAACACACATTTTTATTTCTTAATAAACACTATACTCAAATTAACAACTCCACGGAATAATTAGGATATAGATAGGTTAATATTTTTTGAGGTAATGAAAGGGGGACAATAAATGTCACACATTTATGGTTTCATTCAAGGAAAACTCTAAATGAAAAAAATAACAAACACAAAATAAAGAAATCCTATCTTTTTTAGTGACTGTAAGATTTTCGAATACGCGATTTTTATATACAATTACATCGACAAGGAATAATTATCAATAATATTCAATGCATCATTTCACACACGAAAAATTCCGTTTCAATGAAAACCGACTGACTACCGTCATACAAATCGGAATTAGAATTAGAAATCAATAGCTCTTGACATCTAGCAAACGCACTAACTAAGCACTTGACAAGCAGACGGACAAATAACTTTTAAAATAAAAACGTTTGTTACACATGCAGTATACACACTATGCCCAAATTAATCCATTTCGAAAGTAGTTATTTTTTTATTTATTTTGAGGTAAGATGTCGAAAATAAATGTAAACATTACATAGTTTCATTCTAATAGATCACATTGCTTAAATGAAACCGAAAACAAAATATCCTGTCATTTGTCATCTCTGTAAGATTTTAATCTTAAGGACATGTGCGTTGCATACCAAAATTACCCCGCCAGGATGCATTTAGACTGTTTGCATATGTGTTTTTTACGTAAATAATTTTATTCTGTCTGAATAGAGTAAACGTGTAGAGATTTATGTAACATAAAATAAATCAATCTTCTGTGTTTAGGCCAAAGCGTTTAGAACAAATATTTTTTTTCGTTTCTTTTCCTGGAAGAGAGAAAGCAGTTAATTTGCAACATAAGAAAGAGTAAAATTTAACTCTGAAATAAAAAAAAAGAAAAAAGAAAGAAAAAAGAAAAAAAGAAAGAAAAAAAAAACCGACTGTAAATTATTATTTTTTTCCTACCGACATACGGGATTTAACTTCCGATTAAAGCAAACAAACTGCAATAAAACTATATACATACATCTCTTTTACATTAAAACATGTAAGTTTAAAAATAAAATAATTCAATTAAAATAGGTGTAATAACTGAAGCAAAAATTACAAATTCGTACTTCAGTTATTGCAACTATTTCCACAAAACGAAATTGTTTCATAAACTTTTGATATTTTAACTTAAAAAAAAAGTTTTCATGAGTGGCACGAAGGTAATACGTATAATTATGTGTACATGTATAAATATATATACAGTGCACGCAAAATATATATATATATATATATATATTTACACTCATTGAAAAATGTAAAAAAAAAACCTGTTTTCGAGTCACTACCAGAATAAAATTAACAAGGAAGAACGCTTAAGCATCTCAGCCTGTAAGTGCCACAACTCCACGTGACCAACGCGTGATAGAAATAAAATAAAAATAAATAAATACATTAAAATAAAAAAAATAAAATAAAACATTGAACAATAATATGCTGAAAAATGATATTGTGGCTTAAGTGTTTTTTTTTTGTTTTTTTTTTGCTGACACTGTATACAGGGTGTCCCTAATCTCATGGTACATACGCTAGGGGGTGATAGAACAAATCAAGACAAACAATATTAAATGGGAAACTAAGGGTCCCAAACGTCTTCCGAAGGAGATAGGCGCCATTAAAGTTTAGGGTCCAAAATGATTATAAAAAAAGGAAAAATTGGTCGATTCGTTTGCGGTTTTCGCTAAAACTATTCTTTATGTGAGTATTTTCTTAAAAATAAATTTTAAAGATAAAGCTCAAAAAATACCGATAGTCTTTGGAGTAACGAAAAACTATTTTTTACCGTTATTTTTTGCATCTCATTAAATGCTTTCAAAAGCTTAGACTTAAAATAAATTTTGAGCTCAAAATCTGAATTGTTGGGAGTGATTAAGTAGCGCAAACTGAACTGCGTTCAGGAGTTGAAATTTGAAACAACTCCCTCCCCCCTTACCACTCCTGAACACAGTTCAGTTATTCCCGATCTTGGTGTAGCAGACCATGCGGAAACAATATGAGTTGTAATTTTCCAACTGGAAGAAAAATGTGCGGGCTAGGATTCGAACCTGCACTGTAAAAAATGACCGATGTTTCTTATTTTTTGAAAATATGCTAGAACCACGAACGAAAATATAATATAATCTTCTGAGTTATCCGAAATTTCAAATAGCATGTTACATTGTCTATTAAATCCCCAGAAACGAATACATCTTCAAAATTTAAAGAATAATTTATAAAAACAAATTATTTTTAGCTGCCCAAATTTTTCAGAAACGTTTCCGAAAGGTTTTTATAGTGTGTTAATTAGTGTCCTCAGGCTGGAATACCTGTTTTTCGAATGTTATCCAGTCTCAAGTACACGTTTTCAGCCGCATAAGTTAATTTATACATGGAAGAGTAAATAAATAATCTTAATTTTAATGTTATTGTTAACGCTGTTAATTTTGCATGTTTGTCTGGTTAAACATTTTTTTGAGCATGAAAATGTTTACTTCAGAATTGATAGCATTCGAAAAACAGGTATTCCAGGCTAAGGACACTAATTAATACACTATAAAAACCCTTCGGAAACGTTTCTGAAAAATTCGGACAGCTAAAAATAATTTGTTTTTATAAAGTATTCTTTAAATTTTGAAGATGTATTCGTTTCTGGGGATTCAAAAGACAATGTAACATGCTATTTGAAATTTCGGATAACTCAGAAGATTATATTATATTTTCGTTCGTGGTTATAGCATATTTTCATAAAATAAGAAATATCGGTCATTTTTTACAGTGTGGGATCTCTTGAAGCTGCAATGCTCTACCACCTGAGCTATCCCGGTTGAAGCTGGAGGGCATAATTCATCCAGTTCATGCCAGGATAGTTCAGTTGGTAGAGCATGACAGCTTCAGCCAAGAGATCGCAGGTTCGAATCCTGGCCCGGACATATTTCGTGCAGTTGGAAAATTACAACTCATATGATTTCTTTACCGATTTGAATAATTGTGTTAAAATTAATCCAGCCAGAAACTACTACCCTCTACACGTAAAATAAACGATAGAGTAATGACAAAACTAAACAGACAATTTATTCATAACAGACATGAGCAATTTCTTCGCGCAAAATAAAAAGAAACAATTTGATGTATGCATGTAGTGCGCAATATGAATGAAGGTTGACACGTAGAAAATGGTACACGCATGATGTCACAAAAATGCTCGAAAGAGTGCCCACCAGCAACGATGCAGGCATCACGCTGCCGGCGGAGGTAGTTTCGAACATTAGTGAATACCCCGGGCATCTCCCGGATATCACCTGCTACGACGGCAATCCTCGCAACCAGGTCCTCGTCGGAGTCGACGGTAAAAAATAGTTGTTCATCACTTCAAAGTCTAAAGCGCTGTCTATCGGCATTTTTGAACTTTGTCTTTAAAATTCATTTTTTAAAATTTATTTTATTTAATTTTGTCATCCCTCTATCGTTTATTTTACGTGTAGGTAAAAATAGTTTCTGCCTGGTCTACGACAGCAAGATCGGGAATAACTGAACTGTGTTGTGGGGGTTCAAATTTCAACTCCTGAACACAGTTCAGTTTGCGCTACTTAACCACTCCCGACGATTCAGATATTGAGCACAAAATTTAAGTTTAAGTCTAAGCTTTTGAAAGCATTTAATCAGATACAAAAAATAACGGTAAAAAATAGTTGTTCGTTACTCCAAAGTCTAAAGCCCCCCCCTCTATCGAATTTTTTTTTAATTTTTTCTTTAAAATTTATTTTTAAGAAAATACTGACATAAAGAATAGTTTTAGCGAAAACCGCAAATGAATCGACCAATTTTTCCGTTTTTTATAATTATTTTAAATTTTGGACCTTAAACTTTAATGGCGCCTATCTCCTTCGGAATACGTTTGGGAACCTTGGTTTCCTATTTACTATTACTCGTCTTGATGTGTCCTATCACCCCCTAGCGTATGTACCATGAGTTTACGGACACCCTGTATATATATATATATATATATATATATATATATATATATATATATATATATATATATATATATATTATATATATATTATGTATATATAGCTTATATATATATAATTTCAAAAACAATAAATTTGTGTAAAAAAATAGATACAAATACCCAAATTCCTTTGTGCGAATGTATTGTTGTATATAATGTTATTATTTTCTGCCAACGAACAATAAAAATTTTACACATATCTACAAAAGAATGTACTATTTAAAAACATAATTCCAATCCTCATGTTAAAAACATTAAATTTATTTTTCTGCACCACCGCAACACGTGGCAATAACAAATAGCTAACGAACAAGAGAAAAAATATCCCTAGTTACAGCTGTGCGTGTGCTCGGCTACACCCGACCCGAAACTCCACTATAGACTATAAAATAAATTTGATTACCCGAAATAGAAGGAAAAATATAATTATTGAAAAATAAACTACAATTATATTTCTAATATTAACTTTATATTTTATGTTGAAAAATAAAGATCAATATATTAATTAAAAGTTAAAATATATAGTTTTTTCATGTCAAAATATATTCTGGACTTGAAATGTATGGTCAACCCCGAACTCGATCTTCATCAAAACCAAACAACAGATCAGGTCGGCTTCAGGTAGAATCGGTTTTCACGATACGAAGCAGGTCTCTAGTCTATGCACAAATTTTTAAAATATAATTTTTTAAACATTTAATTTATTTTATGGCCTGTGGGGCAACCTTACGATTATAAAACAAGATATTTCGACATATGTATTTTTTTGGAATAATTCCTGGGGTTAATAATTTTATGCTTGACAATAACATATATATATATATATATATAGAGAGAGAGAGAGAGACAGATAGATAGATAGATAGATAGACAGATAGATAGACAGACAGATAGATAGGTAGATAGATAGATAGACAGATATATAGATATATAGATTGATAGATATAGATAGATAGATGAGATAATTGTTTATGAGACACTATATGAATATGAAAAAAGTTATTACTTTGCAGTTGTACGATATTAAGTTCTATTAATCTTCATTATACTATTCTTTTTTCGCGTTATATATATATTACAAAGCCTGCTGTGGTGACCTTTAGTTATAATAAAATAAATCACTTTCAAATAAAATAAAAATAAACGCAGAAAGAAGATAAATGAGAAAACAAAATAATTCAAAGCGCAAGCATACGTATTACAAATTTAAAAATCTGTAATATTCAAAAAATAAGTAATTCAATTCTTATGCTAATTTTTTATATAATTATGCTTCTTGCATTAAAAATATAGTAGTAGTATCATCGCATTAACTTCCCTTATTAAGGCAATATATAAATGATTTTTTTTTAAACACGAATTGACACAATTGTTCAATATCATTGCATCGATAAAGAACATATGAAATACATTTTAAAAGTGATTAAAATAATTAATCGTTTAATTATGTCTTATACAATTATAAATTTAATGATGTTTTATTGTTTGATGATTTATTTGCAAATAAAAAAATAATAATAGGTTAACATTATAATTAATGCACAATATTATAAATTTTAATTGCGATTAGTAAATTATAATTACAAGTATATTTAATTAAAAAAAAGAAATCCGGTATTGAACACGAGATCGCGGATCAACGAGCAGACACCTTAACAACTGTGCTAAGACCAGGCAATATGTTCGTTACAAAGTAAGTATTTAAGTTGCGTTATAATATTAGACCCCCTTTTTCTCGCGAACTTAGGAGTGTTGTATAAAATCCGTTGAACCTGACACAAAGATGCTTCTACCCTAAAACATATATAAAAATAATCAAAATATGTGATTAACAATCTTGTTTCTCTCCTTGTTAATCATAAAAAAGCTTTATATGAAACATTTTACTACACGCTCTTATAAAATGCACTTATAATAAGAAATAAGAATTTTTCTGTATTTCACTATTAAGAAGAATACATTCTGTACTTTCATACTGAAATAATCACTAGCTATTCATATATTCTTTTGAGAAAGAATCTCGGTTAATCCAGCTAATCTCGAATATTTATTTTGTCAGAATACAGTTTCTTATTAATATTTTTGTCTACATATCATCTCCTCGCGTTGTATTAGAATACTAATAAGTATAGGTAAGAAGATGTTTCTCTCTCGTTTTTTTATTACACAAATAAAAAATAACATATTTGAATAAAAATAGGCGACATATATATTTTCTGATATAAATGTAATTTCAATTAGTTATACAATATTTAATTAATATGGCATGCAGAATATGGTACATTAGAATTGTAGCAATATATGATGATGTACATAGTGTATAATTTTTATAATTCATGTATCACTTCCCGCAAATAATATCCTAATTAAAATTGGAGAATGCTACATACTTTTTGGCGTAATATTATTTTAATACATATACGGAATTTTTTTGACAATAATATTGCATTGCATACATGGCAATGATTTTAAACTGTTGGTATAACAATTCTATAATTAAGGATGAGATCTAATTTATTTTCAATATTTATGTTATTTCAATAATAAATCTTCAGACAACTATTCTGTAACATAAATTTGAAAAATATTTGAAAAATATTAATGTATCAATTTTAGGAATAGCAAACAAAACAATTACATAATATATATATTTTTTAATTTTAAAATGCTTCATGCTTCCAAGTTTTCAAAAGATTTTCTTAATTTCTTCATTTTATTATTTAAAAAGACTTGAAAAATAATGAATTTTTTAATCCCACAAACATTTGTTATTAAAAAAAAAAAATAAATAAATAAAAAATCCTTATAGGAAACATATTTTTTATTAAAATTTCATATATTAATATTATTTTTTACTAATATCAGGACCATGATAAAACATCATTTCAAGATTTTCAGAACTGTTGTAATCTAAATTAATATCATATACCTAAGACAAATTGAGATTTTCGAGCAAAAAAGAAACGCATGCATCATTTTAAACATAGGGGACTGCGAAAAATGTATTTGAAATACATTATGATATCTTGTATTCATTTCTTATTTTTAAGAAGCATGAAAACAAACTTTTCGCTAAGTATATGCCGATTATTAATTTTTTTTAATATTAACAAAATAACGCAAAAACCAAAATTCCTATTTATGGTCGAATTCTGCTCATTTAAAAGCCCACCGCCTCTTTAATGAGAAGATTCTAAATTAGGCACATATTTCATAACTGGGTTACTATTGTTCTGGTTTGCACAATTTATTGAGTTGCGAAAAGTAATATACTGTTTACGTAACTGCTTCACTCTCATGCAAACAAGTTAAAGGGAAACTTTCATGTGTGACTGAAATTATTTTGCATGCGGTATTGTTTCATTCCATAGTCGTTTTTAATTTTAATTACTTTTTATTGTAAATAGTGATTAAAAAAAATTAGGTCATATCATTGTTCTAATAAATGACAATGCTATTTCTCATGCGCTCATAACATTTGGGGCATATTTCGCATTTTATTAAATGTTAAATGCCAAATATAAGCGAAAAAGGATTTATTGTTATGTTTTTAAGTCATAACTAGTTTGTTTCGAAAAATATATATTATTTGTAATCTAAGTAAAAACATATCATTCCCACATTATGTAAATTTTGTCACACTTACAGTAATTAAAACCTAAATAAGATGTCCAAAGTACCTAAATGTGGCAATTTATTTAATGTATATCAGTTTATTTTAATTTTATTAATTTATTGCTGCCAGTTTTTAATATTTAATATTACATTATAATTAAATAATGAATCATTTAACATTGAAATTTGAAACTGTTTTAACTTTGAATAAATTATGTAACAAATTTCTCGAAAACTATGTTTATTACTGTATATTCTACACACAAATATTTCATAAACTGACAACTAAGATGATACCGGACGAAGTACAATATAGGCAGATGTAACACCGTTTTAAGCAACAGAACTTTCTAATTAAATGACGACAAGGTTTGGTAGCGTTCTGCGTATCGTCATCAGTGCAAAGAAACATGGAATTTTGCCCATATATATGCAGAATATGAATGTGCTTTTCCTCCATATATATGGGCAAAATTCCATCATTTTTTGCATTACAGACGGTACACTGAATGCTGCCGAAACTAGACTACTATTAGTTAAAAAATCCTGGTGTTTAAAACTTTGTTTTATCTGTTTATTTCATAAACTAACTTTTTATACTACAGATACCTGGGAAACTGTAGATTTTCTCTGAAATGAACAGTTGTGGTAATGTCATAGTGTGCAACCTTATAATTTTTTCTAAGTCAAATAAACATATTTCGAAACTTTATCCATTGATATCTGATAGTTAGGCAATTTTTGAATAAAAGTTTTTTTTAGTTGCAGTAATTTTCCCGTTTTCATCGTTTGAAATTACGTAATTAGGTACTCGGCTGAAGAAGAACACTATCATTGTCAAATACATTTATAAATAACTGTAAAAATTATTTACAGTTTTCTTCATTGTGCAAATTGCTTGACCCTTTGATCACAATAACTATGTGGAAATTCCTAAATTAATTAATTCAACAAAGTTCAATTATTAAGAACGTTTGCTTTTATACATCCTTTTAATTCCATCTATGAGAATACTATATTTACAGATGCCACAGTAGACGTCTTTTTTTTATATTCAAGTAACACCACTATTTAGAAATATCTTTGTGCTACGCTGTTAAACATTTGCTGCAAACTGCCCAGTCATTCAACCGTTTTTATAGAAAACGGTTACATAACCGTTAATTTAACTTTATTCTGATAATATTTTTGCTAATATTATGGTGATAATAGAGTTAAATTAACGTTATGTAACCGTATTCTATAAAAACGGTTGAATGACTAACTGGACAGTGTTCTGCAAATTTTTAACATGGTAGACTTCACTTGCAGATGTATAAATATATGAAAAATATGGAAAAATTATGCGAAGTGTTACGAACACTTTGAATTAAAGTGAAAACTGTGGCAGCTGTCAATATAAACTTACCTTAATGAATCTGCGGTAAGCCTCTCATCAACGAAAATGCATTTAAAAATTCCAGTTTGTCGCTAATAGGTCTATGAAAAAAATCAGACACCAAAATACAATAAAAATTTCAAAACAACTGTAATTCAAATCGTACTATCTTTTACCACTTTGTCTGAAGATAGACAAAACAGACCCTCAATGAATGATGATGAAGGTTTATTTGACAAGATAATAAAAGAAATGATAATCTCGATTTTGGGATTATTTCTCGCATTTAGAAACTGTTGGTCCGAGTTTAACGATCTATCATATATACTGGAATTGGAAATTCTTCTAGAAAAAACGCTTTAAACGTAACAAGATGTTTCAAGTTTTGTTTCTAAAATGCGGATGTTTGATTATGTAACGCTTATATATGACTCTTGGAATATGACTTAAGGTTTAATTACTGTGTCGCCTTTAGGAGTTATTACTTTTAAGCACATTGACCATGCATTTAATTTAGTTTTATTTGAAAACAAGAATTGGAAAGGGAAATAAATATTACCGAAATTGAGGTCGATAATAATATCAATGAGAATGAGGTAAAAACAACAGTTCACCTCTGACAGATACGGTTACAACAAAAAAATATTTAAATTTTCAAAAAACGGCATCCAGTTTGATTCAGTTTAGAATGCTCTACCTACACAATGAAAACCATAAATATACTTAGAACGGCACATGTAGCTCTAGAAAAGGCGACATAAACACTTGATCTATTTTGAGATCATATGCTTAAAAAAAAGCAATTATGTCTAAGAAAAAAATGAACCCAGATTTAACTTTGTACTATACAAAAAATTAAATATTTTTCATTATTCTGTTTTTTTTCTAAAGAATTGTGTGTAATTTAATTGGTCCTGCAAAAACATTTCAATTCTGTTACAAAATATATAAAATTTAATGAAAAAAGTAATAGTATACATACGAATTTGTAAGATTTAAATGGAATTTTAGAAGTTTCTCGTAGCATTTACCCTGATAATATGCAAATGATACACGTTGCAAATGATGTCCCGTATTGTATAATTATATATTCATTAGTGAAATATTTTCGAAAATGAAGTAAAAGACTGCTTTAACGGACAGGAACAAAGAATTCACACCATCAAACCCTGGAAGATGACGTAATTGATATCACATCATTTATTTTAATGGTCTGTCTCCGATACTGTTTTTTTTTTTTCAAATTTAAGTTATAAAGAAAATCTTCGTTTAATTTTAAAATATTTAGTTGGAGACAGTCTTATTTTGAACAGAACTGCATATTTTAAAAGTCTTCTTTTGAAAAGAACTGCATATTTTAAGTTGTTATGGAAAAAATTATTAAAAATGATTTACAGTTTTTTCATTATGCAAATTGCTTGACCTTTTGATCACAATAGTAATAAAAGGTGTTTTGATATCTCTTTAACAAAAATAATTTTTTTTAATTTATAATATTATTGATATATATTTATTGTTTTATAATATTAAGTATTTAATTACATACGAAAGTCATAGTGTTAATCTTAAAGTTGAAAATGCTGTTTTTGTATGTGCAATTTCAAAAATGAAGTTTTCAGTTATTTATTTAGTGCTTTACTTAATCTGACATTTCATATAGAAATTCATCTACATTTCATTTTTAAAAGTTTCTTTATGTTGTATTGGGAATTTCTCATTTCCTAGATAAATTGTATTTACAATATATATAATTAAGATTTCTGAAATGCAAATTTAAAAAATACTATGTTTAAATTCCACAGGAAATGATGAAGCTTATTCATAATTTATATAAAAATTATTACATAAATGTTTTACCAGGTAATCAAATGATAAAATGTATGATACTGAAGAATATACAGTGTGATATACAGGGGGATCCAAATTTATTGAGGGCATTTCATGTTTGGAAAACAAAATCAGGTACGTAAATATTTATCATTTTCTTGGAAATACAATTTAAAACAGTTTTACACAACAACATTTTAAACAATAAATAAGTTCCACATTTCCTGTCTCCTTAAAGTATTGGTACTAGCATTTTATAGTGTCTTTACTTGGAGGACAACGATATGAGTATTTTAAACGAAAACGTCTCTGAACATTTACAACGGATTTGCTTTCATGGAACCACAAAAAGAACATTGCTTTTTCCTGTACAGTAGCAATTTGCAGACTGACGCAATTCATAAATCTGCGGGTAATGTTGTCGCGCCATCTACCGGCTTATGTGAGACTTATTTAATGTTTAAAATGTTGTTGCATAAAACTGTTTTAAATTGTCTTTCCAAGAAAACAATAAACATGTACGTACCTCGTTTTGTTCTTTTTTTTCAAACATGGAATGTGCTCAACAGTTTTGGACAACACAGTATTATACCAGAAGAAAATACGATATTTAAACTTTGGCATAGTTAAAAATCATATTTAATATACACTTATAAATAATATCTAATCCCGTTTTTTATTTATAATTGAGCGTTTATCTTTCAAATGTGAGTATCATAATATGCCTAAAAAAATTATTTAATCATAGTCGATAATGCATATGCGTTCCACATTTTAAGAAATATTTTCTCTAAATCGTTTAATCTATACTATGATTTTAAATTTTCTCTCTATTGAATCTTGGCCGATCTCGACAGAAGAAGAGATCGTCAAATTCGCTGGCATCGTCACCACAGTGGTTTTTGTTCATCTAACAAAGACGCTAACTAAGGCCGTCAATAAAGGCGTATGCCTAACATGGAGTCAATATTTTATCCTTAAATTCAATCCTATTCATAAATATCCCGAGTCGGCAACTATCTTCCTATTACAGACCTCCAAACGAAATTGCTGTTCATATGAGTGATTTTTCTTGCAGTAATGTGCCATCAACAGAGTGACAAGTTCAGTGCAGTTTTATTAGAAGTACCCCTACGAAGAATTAAACATTATTACGCTTCTTTATTCCAGTGTTCAGCATGATTTACTGTTGAACCATAAAAATATTAAAAACTGTTAATATCATCAAATTACTAAATCTTTACTCGGTATAAAATAGTAGATGGTTTCACAGGTTCCGGATTTGCGTATTTCAACCACTTTCTGCAGTGAGCATTCATAAAGTCTAAAATTATCAGTTTAGTTATAAATTTTAAGCAAAATGTATACGAAATTGAAGGGTACATACATGTTTCCTATAAGGGGACAGTGGGCATTAAAAAACTATCCTAGAATTTTGAATGGATTCATTTGAAAATTGGCCGACTAGTTAATGACAAGTTCAAATAGTCGTATTCAAAATTTGGTGTTAAAATAATAAAAAGTTTTTAAATTATTCAATTTTTAAATTTAAAATTAACAAACAATTATCGTATTTTAAAATGCCCCATGCGCATTTCTTTTGCATAAAATAAGACGATATTGATTTATGAGGTACTTTTTTATATATTAGAATGGAAGTTGGCATGAATTGTCAATGTTCGCTGAATGTATAATCAGAAAAAAAATATTTTCATAAGTATACCTTATTTTTTTTTCTAAAAAAGTAGCTATTTTTTTCATATGCGCACATATTTGAACATTAAAGTACTCCGGTGGTACTTTTTTTCTGCTAACATTTATTCATGAATATATAGAGGATATACAGAATAAATTTCAAAATAATCTGATAATTAGGTATGCGCATGGATCGTTTAAAAAGTTAGAAATGTGCAAAATTTTCAATTTTGATAAAACAGCATTTTAATTTAAAAAACTGTATAAATATGTAGAGTTTATACAAAAATAAAAGATCATATCTGCCTCAGGGTTGAAAGATTCTTTTTACATCAGATAAATTTGAGCATATAGTTTCATAATTCTTCAAATATAAAAAAATCAATTTTTCAATCACATTTCATGATTTTGAATGTCCACTGTCCCCTTAAATAGTTTTCAAATTATATTTCCATAACTTTATAAAATCATCCACGCACATACACACACACACACACATACGCATATTCTCAAATTTTGAAAATAATGTTTGTAACAGTAAAAGGTATTTAAATGCTTAAAAGCGAATCTTCAGTCAATTTCAAATATATATTTTGTTAAATAAACCATTTCTTATATGTAACAGGCCTGTAACAAATATAACTAGAAAAAAATAAAGTAAGGTAAATACACACGGTGTGATTGGCTAAATGCTATGGTGGTCAATGAAATTCAAATATTCAATGATTAAATTTGATATAACTGTTAGAATCTGAACAACATTTTAAATAATCATAGAGATATAGCACAGTAAAGACGTCAGAAGGTAAGTTCAAAACCAGTTTTATTGAAAATCTTAAGGGCAGGACGATGTTTAACTCTCACTCTCAGAATTGTAAATCTAACTAATGACAGTTAATTAAATAATCCCACTCGATAAATATACGTTACTGCACTATAAAAAAACAGTTGAATAAGACGAGTAAATAAAACTTTAACTTACACACACATGATATCTTAATTTAACAACTTCAGAACTACTCTTACTGTGATGCGCAGACTTCCACAGCTTTACTACAAGATGGATAACTATCTAAATTAAATCAGCCCATGGCCGCCGAAACAACCTTTGTTGAATTCAACAAACTAATTTATCTCACCAAATCTCAAGATTCAGCTCTAAGTAAATTTTACAACAGGAACACTGATGAAAGAAGCAGTCTTGATTTCCTCTAGAGCGAGATGCGACCAAATCCAACGACACATACGTTTTCACTTGCTTAAATACCTTGCTGATGGACCATAAAAGCCAAAATTTGCATAAAACTGTTGCGAAACACATAAAACCCACAAGTTCCGAAGGACACATGTATTCGTCGAAAGCTAAAGTAAAATAGACTATAGATGTCGCTGCACGCATACATATGTTATTTTAACAATACGATCTCAATCAAAACAAACGACTGTTTTTATGATGAGTCGCCAATCCACTACAAAAGTATACAGAATCTTAACAATTATTTTCATTCCTTAAAATTTTATATAACAAATTACAAACATAAAGTGTAAAGTGGCCCGTCTCAAAATATATTTGTAAAGAAAGTAACAACCTTAAAATGATAAATATTAGATTACCCATTATACAGAAGTCCCAGCAAATGTCGACCTACTGGAATCATTGAACTATATTTCAATTTGTCGTTCCAATATCCAATATATTGGCCAGACATTTCAAAATCTCGAGCTTCTGTTTTTTTCCACTTCACGTTCTAAATTTAGACATTAGTGAAGAATATGTATTAATTATTAGGAAACTTTCAAAAGCTTCCATTCATAAGAATTCGAGCTGCTAGTACATATCATTGCCACTACTTCTTCAAAAGTATTTTTAAATAGTATTGTATACTTATATGGGTAGTTATTAATATAAAATAAACTAGCCAAAAATTGAAAAAAAACTTTTAGTTTAAATTTATATCATTATGTGAGACTATTGTAAATCTATTATTTTGAACAATTAATATATATAAATATATAATTATTTTATGCAAATTGGAAAACAGATGAGATATACATCTTGTAAAATTAAATGAAACTATTTATTTTATCATATACTGTGATACTTCCATTTAACGAATTCTCATCGTTACACTTAAAAACTTCGTTATGGAGAAAATTCGTTAAATAGAAATCAACTTAAATTAATGAAATTTTTCCTTAAAATATGACAAACAGGTATTGAATTCAAAATCATTTAATAATTGATTCAGTTTCAATGATGTAGCCGTCTTTTACAAAACAGTTGTGTACGGTTTTCTGAAATCGCGTCACATTCCCAAACGTTGGCTCAAGTGCTCAACAGCTCTGATACACAGGTACTCAAATGAACGTTTTCACTACATTGTCTTTTTTCTGTCCTTTTTGATAATGTTTTTCAAGATTTTTTGTTATTCCTTAGACTAATGGCTCAAGTTTAGAAGTTGTATTAGCAGGGACAAAAATAACTTTGATGTTCTTTGATTTGAATTTCGAAGCACGTTCTTGTGGATGTACAAAGCAGTTGTCTATCAGCAATGGAAGGTCATAATGGTATCTGTCTGACTCTAATTGATATTTTTGCTTCAATGTATCTGACGCCATTGCATCCGTCTTCTATATCATTGAATGGAAAAAGGGGATTATGACTTCCCCCAAATATCAGCGCTGGAGTCCCGGTGTGGGAGAGTAATGGTAACAAGTGTTTTTCTTAGTGGGAAAAAATTGTTTTATTTAGCACCTAGCAGAATGGAAATTACTTAAATGTGTTCATTTTCAAATTCGCGTATCCATCGCATCTCTTAGTTTTGATTCTGCACACGTAAAAACTGGAATAAACTTCGTTATATACAATATATTTTTTGTAATATGGAGAATGTACATGCTAATGGTGTTCAATGTCAAAGTACTGCAGAAAATTTCGTTAAGTATTCAACTTCGTTAAATAGGGACTTTGTTACAGGGAAGTTCCAATGTATATTATTTTAATATAACAAAATAAAAAAGCTGAATTAATGCTCGTACAAATCTTTATTTTACAGTAAATTTTTATTCGATATACAGGAGAAAATATTTTAAACGCTGTTGAAAATCTAGATTATTTAATGCGATTTAATACTTTCATCATAAACTATATAAAAATATAAATGCAATTTTAAACATCTTCGACAACATTTGCCGTGATAAAAGACAGATCATTACACGTAGAAAATGATACCCGTATTGTGTCATTAAATATTCATTAGTAAAACCCTTTCTAAAATGGAGTGGAAGAGTATTTTAATGAACAAGAATTCCTCGCCCTCATACCTTGAAATTTAACTTGATGCATAACAGAGTTATTTATTTTAATGGGCTACGCTGATTGTGTGAATTCCAAGTACAGGGTATAAAAATATATTATATATAGTAATTCATATAGTTTTAAGGAAAGTGTTATTATGATAAAAAATATTTGGATTTTCAAGAATGAATATTATTTTCAGATATTATTGAAATAAAGCAATAAAGATCGATTATATATTTAAAACACAGGTCTGTCTTTTAGTCATCAGCACTGAGCTTTCTGCCGAACCAATTTTACTAATTATTATTTTTTAAAGAAGATCTGTTGTAGATGTGTCCCCACTAGCTATTTTTTGTAAATATTCATATTTTTATGTTTTAAATTTATTTTAAAATGTTTTTTTATGAAATTTCTTCAAACTTGTGGCAATTGCATTACTCCATTGTTGCAGAGAAAAGAGAAATAATGGGGGGTTTATTTATCTTTATTTATTATATCCTTATTGATGCACATTACAATTACAAATCATTTTGTGCCACGCTATCCAAAATCACAAGTAAAATTTATGTAAATGATTATTTTGCGTCATATTATCCAAACGAACGGAAATGTATGCAAATGGATAAAATGTCGCAAAATAATCATTTACATAAATTTTACTTATGATTTTGGATAGCGTGGAACAAAAGATAAATCAATTTATTGAAATAAATACATTTCAATACATAATATAGACTCAGTGAAATTGATATATTTAACAGTGTATTGAAAAATCAAAAGTATTGTTTGTATGTGTAAATATACTTTAGAAGACAAACCAAAAATAATTTAAATTGAATTTTAAAACAGCCTTATTAAATTCACGTCAAGGTGTCACTCAAATTTTGATATCATTTCTTTTAAAACCCATATTTTGAATTCATGAGAGAAGTGAATGAAAAAGCACCAGCGAATAAATTTTATATATTTTTTCATGTTAAGATAATAATTGCACCTGTGAATATAAATAAAACTAAAAAGAGAATGATGATTTAAAAAAAATG
Source organism: Maratus michaelseni (assembly GCA_963931845.1). NCBI lineage: Eukaryota > Metazoa > Arthropoda > Arachnida > Araneae > Salticidae > Maratus > Maratus michaelseni. Next base: position 115,085,688 of record OZ007588.1, read on the forward strand.
TTAACGTAGCGTCACTCAAATTTGATATCATTGCTTTTAAGACCCATATTTAAAATTCTTAGAGTCAAAGGAAAGTGCTGCGTCACAACTTTTAATCCCGTTAAGGGTTTTTGTACTGATAGTGAATACGAATCTACCCTATATATATAAAATCCTAATGAAACAAATTTGTGAAACGGTTTTATGAAACGAATTTATGAAACGAATTTATGAAACGATTTTATGAAACGACTGATTAAACGACTGATTATGTTTCGGGGCTATTTTTAATGAAATATTAAACGCTTGATGGTGAAATTAATACCAATTGTCCATAAAAATCCGCGGATGTCAAAACTGGTAATAGAATTTTGAAATTGGATTTAGTTTTCGAGATATTAATTTTTTTCTAATTTTAATGACATTTCTGTAATGATGGCAACTAATTACTCTGTTTTTTTGGGACAAAAAAGGGAAACAAATGAAAAGGATCCCGATAGGGACTATTGATTTCTTTTTATTTGTCATTTTCAAATTGAAATTGAATTTATCTTTTATTTCAATCGATAATGAAGACAAGATTGTGATTAAATTATGTTTTTCAGGAAAATTTGAAAAAAAAATCACATTTCTATCGTTAGGATTCAATTGTCTGTCAGCATTTAATTTAATTTATAAACTGAAAATATTTTGAATAAATTCGTCCAAATGACGTCATTTATGTAAACGCAAAAGAAAGGAGCAAAAAAATATTTATACAATTTGTTTAGCGTAAAATGTCATTTATCCTATTTTATATATAATCAGAAGTAATTTGTATAGAAAAACAATAATAATATACGTATAATTAAAATACGCATATAAACAAAAAAATCGTCGAATTTGTTTCCATGGCTGTTTATGTCATTTGGCACCAAATCTCACTTTCTGATGCCCGAATTGCGCCAAGCTTTTTAAAAAAGCATCAAGACCCCTATAATAGAAAAGCATCAAAAGCTCATTGGGTTTGTTTTCATAACTTTTGGCAACAAATCTATGTATATTAACGAATCTATCCCTTTTCGAAGCTCGAATTACGCCAAACCTAAAAGCAAAGGATCCTATACTGGAAAAGTACCCGATTTTCTTATGGACAATATTCAAGTGACATAACAAGGTGTAAAATTATCGCGGATAGCAAATTTGTTTAAATATGTCATCAATTGATGCCGAATAAATGCATGCATGCATGTACAAAATATTTAGGTAATTTTGTATGATAAATAATTATTAGAAAATTTGTATATACATATTAATTAAAATAAATAATTTGCATATTTAAAATAACATGAAAATGTGCATGATGGTGCACTAAAATAGAGAGAAAATTAAAACCTGTTACTGAAAATGTCTCTAACAGTACATTTCAATACCGTAGTTCTTAATGTTATTCACAAGCAGATGGAATTTTTCTCATCCTTAAACACAAAGGAAGAATGGAATACAGATCGTTGTTATGAAAGTCCGAGAGGTATTCACAATTTAAACCTAACCATTTTATACAAGCTGGATTTTAAGTTGTAATTGATTTTACTTATCAATCCCGAAAACAGTCGTCAGTTGTCGCAACAGCTGTGTATGAGGCCATGGTAATCAAAAAATGCCCCATTAAAACGTTAAAAGCATGGCAACCCAATTACAGATTTACCAATATTTTTAAAACAAAGCACGCTGTCATGTTTTTAGAGGCTCGAAGTCTGAGCGGGGGTTGGCGAGCGTAGCTCGCAGGGGGTAGGCCCCCTAGTAGAATATAAAAACACGGCAGTGTCAGTGTTTGTCTGCCGTATGTCTGCCGTCTGCGTCTGTCCGTGCTCAAAATCACGTAAATATAATCGTATTGCCATGCAATTTATATATGTTTTTGATGTTTACTATGGCTTGTTTGGTATTGAATTTTTTTTTAAACATTTATAGTCCATTTACAGAGACACTCAAAAGAATCGCGTTATACTACCGTCTATGGGAAAAAAAATTCGGTATACTTTAAAATTGTTACACTATTTCAAGCATATTGAAATATATATATATATATGAGGGACACTACAAGATGCTTAATTTGGAATTTGACGTTCGCAGCCTTCATTATTCATTTACAGGGACACACAAACCTATTCCGTTACAGTACTGTCTATCAATAATAATTGAATAACGATTGCTGGAACTGCATTTTCAGTTGAGGTGCGCGTTTTTACATTTAACTCATTTTTTTGTATATTACATGGTGTATATAAATTCCATAGATCATATACAGGTCTGCACAAAATATCTTGAACACATTTTCGTTTACTGGTGCAGTTTGCTGTAGAGGAATTTTCCTTTATGCTATGCGTTTCCTTAACTGTAGTAAATTTCTGAATACTATGTAGTATATTTACAAATCTAAAAATCCTGAGGAAAATAATTTGGATACTTTTACGACTATTGACGGTAATTATTGACATTGGGTTTTCAAATGTTTTATGAGGTTTCAAAATTTGTTACTTAGACATCATCTTTCATCATATTATACAGTGAAGTTATGTTACAGTAATTTGAATGTGTTGGAAAATGTTTCATAATCCGTGCTTGATGCATGATCTTTCTTTCTTGTGTAACTTTAAATTTGTGTACCGATATATAAAATAAGTTTTTCGCTTTGAAACTGCATAGCTATTTTGAGCATTTCATCATCTTGAACCATTGAACCAACTTCTATTAGTGACATTTTTATCCAAATGTGGAAGAATAATTATGAAATACTTAACTTCACACAATGCTCTGTTGTAAAAATCACTACAATAACTGTCATTGTTTACTTTGTATTGAAAAACAGCTTATTTTATGCGTCTATGCATTTAATAATATTAAAATTTAAGAAACATGTCTGAATAAAGAGAAATATATCGAGTAAAATCTATGAAAAACTTTTATTTTTGTATTTGACTATTTTGAAACAAAGATTAACTAATGCAACCAGTTTCTGAGATTGAATGAAAATCGATATTTCTTTCCAATTTTAAAGGTTAACTTATCGAAATAAAGAACTTTGGCAAAAATATTATAGGCAGTGAAGTTTAATTCTTTTACTTCCACTTTAAGTCTTTGCTGCTGTTGTTTCTTGAGATTTTCGCATTATTTTTGTACAGTCTTTAAGTATTTTCTTTTCGATTCAGTGATTCAGAATCTTCCCTGGAGGATAAACGCTTTCAAAAATATTTGTAAGCCAATGTAAAAGATTCGTTTTTGGATCACAAAATCGCAAAACATAAATAATGGCATATATTGTTTTTATATATCATATAGCAAATGTTCCATTGAAATAAACATAGTGTAAACACTTTTCAAGACATATGAAGCGTTTATAATTTGAAATATCTATTTATTTTTGTACGGGCATTTTTAATGCTTTGAACATTTTGTAATCTAAGATTTTATTAAAAAAATTTTATTAATTTTTTTTTATTAAGCATCTCGAAATAATACATACTTTTAATCAATATTGTTATGAAATCTTTAACATTTAGTGCGACAAAAGTAGAATTTCTATTTAAATTTCAGTTCCTTAATTGGCAAAAACGACGTATTTAAATGATATTCCACAAACGCGACAAACAGATTGCAAATCATATCACAAAAATCAAGTAAACACCTCTGTAAAATCCAGCAAAATACAAATATCAATACTCTCACGTTTTTCTTAAAATTAAATCGATTGAGACTAAAACTAAACTAATTCTAACTTTGGAACAGTTCTACTTCTATAGTTTCTATGATGACGTCAATTGTTCTGACATACTTCCATGACAAAAATATTTTGAAAATTTCTATCGTAAAATTTCTTTTTATAACTTCCCAACATGGTTGTTTAAAAATTCAGATTGTCTGTCTACTGTCTTATCTGTCTGTCGGTCTATACTTTAACACGTTGTGAATTTATCGAACGCACACGCACACACCGAGATAGATGTAGAAAATTAAGTGTGTAGCATTTATAGTTTGTTTACAGGGACACCCAAAAGTTTTCTTTTACATTATGGTCTATGGGGAAAATTCGTTTGCGGTAATTCGTTTGCGGTGTATTTTAATGATGTTACGCTATTTCTAACCTATTAATATTTATATACATTACGGAGGTGCACTAAAAGATGCTTAATGTAGAATAGTATGTGCATAACATTCATCATTCATTTACGGGGATGATGCGCAAAGTTACAGTACTGTTAATGAACAATTACTGGAAGGCCATTTTCAGTTGTGGTACGTGTAAAAAAAACACTTTTTTATATTATTTGGTGCGTTTGCATTCTATAGATTATATATAGGGTGCACAAAAAATCTCGAGTATATTTCCGTTTGTTGACGGAAAATCCTGAAAAGGATTTTTTCAATTGTGCTATGCATTTACTAGCTGGACTAAATTTTAGCATACTTTGTAGTATATATACATATCTATAGATCATATACAGGACTTCACAAAATTCCAACAATAGATATTAATTGCTGAAATTGGGTTTTAAATGTGTAATGTGTTTTCCAAATTAGTTATTTAGATATCATACTTCACGTACTCAGCGACGAATTTTCGTTACAGTTTTCTGAATGTGTTGGAAAGCGTGTTATAAATTTGGCTGGACGCATGATCTTGCGTTCTTGTTATTATTTAAATTAACCTTGTAAAATTTTACTTGTATCGTTGTTTGAGAAATTTCATAAAAATATTATCCACACATTAATCTTGAAAATATAGTTCATCTCTCATAATTTTTGTATATTAAAAACCATTGAAGTAAATACTCAAAAATATTTTCTATGTATTTTATTTATAAAATATTTTGATAAAAATTTTAAGGATTTTATACACTTAAAATGAATTATTGAATTTTTAAGTAATAAGAATATAAAATTGTTACAGATTCCGTTTCTTATACATAACACAAGGGACCTTTTAAGGCACATACAACTTGTTTGGTTAATTTCTTACTGAAAATCATTAAAACATTTAGTTTATCAAAAATTAGTATGATATAATAATGTTAATTGCTTAAAATTTTCGTTAGGCTGATTTCTAGAATTTATGATATTATTGCGTTTCAACAATATTTATTCTAACACTTCTATGAATTATTTCTAACTTTTTCACCTTTTTAACATTGTTGAAGATAAAATATTTGTGTCTACGAAATATGCCCCAGTATCGGTATTGATAACTATTCAGATAAATCAAAATGACTCGAAGACACTAATAACGTAGTTGATAGATTATAAACCGATTCTTCAATTATATATATATATATATATATATATATATATATATATATATGAATGATAAACATACACAAACTTTGACGATCACAGCTATATACAAATATAGAATAGTATTAAATATAATTTCTAATCTAAATCTTTTACTTTCATTTTCTAGTTTTAAAAATTCTAGATTTTCTATCGTTCTTCATCTTCTTATGTTTTTCATTATTTTTGTATTTGAAAAAATGTAATTTTGTAATTCACTCATGTATTGTATGTACAGTAGTGAATGTTTTTTTATTTTTCTCCACCTTACTTTACAATGTATTGTTTGCAATAAATAAATAAAATTGGGTACTCTGTAATTTGAGGATGAATCATAAATCATGTTTTCATTATTTCGAAGAGTTTATTTCGAATCGAGTTATCACTGGAAATTGCCTCCTTTATTGTATTTTCATACAGTTTTTGTCTTTTCTTACCAGAAACATTAATTGTAACAACGCCTCATTTGTAAAAATCGACTTTCACTTAGATCGGTATAGGAAGAAACCGTTGACCATGCATTCACAGGCTAATGGAAATACAACTACTTTGGCCTACCACTGTGGATAAATAAATGTTGATACAGAGCATGCGTAAACTTTTTAGCCTTAAAAGATTTTCCTATGCGAGTTTTCTATTTTATACGATTCGTAAATCTTCCGGAAAAGCAAAAACAACCTTTTGTAATACAAGGATAATATTCCATACATTTAAATAATTTAATTATTTTATTTTTGTTTGAATTTCTACTTATTATATTTAAATTTTCAAAGATAAATTCACATTGTCAGGAGTAATACCAAAATATTTATATACGCCCCCTATCCTCACTTGTAAAACCTTTACAAAAAGAAAACTTTCCTCTTTCCGCATTTAGCTTCGGATATTATTTTGTCCTAATTCTAGATGTTTTTATTCTTTTCGTATAACTTTTTTCAAGTATTCCTTTGGGACAAAATACAACTCGAAGTGAACAGGATTAAGTTCCAGATTATTTTTGTATAAAAGATATATCAGGTTTTGTGTTTTAAAGTTTTTCGGTCGATGCGATGTCATATGGTTATAATAAAAGAATATATATTTATGCTGTATGTGTGAAATTGTTTCTTTTATAATTTAATTACTTAAAAATTTACTCCTGAACCAAAAAAAAATTATTTAAAAAAATTATGGTATAATTAGATTCTATCCAAATATATAACAAATTCGGATATTCAGAGATAATATACTGCAAAAATTACTAAAACGTCTAAAACAATACAGTAAAAAAACAGTAAAAAATCAAGAAGTATATCAAGAAGACGCTATCCAAATATATTTAATTGAACTCAAAATAATTTTTCCCTTCTCTTATACTATTCCAGTATAAGAGAAACCATTATAATTGTTACATACAAAAATTTCAATACGCAAAGATACAGCATCATTCAACTTGCGAAAATTAATGGTTGAGTTACTCCAAGGAAACGATTATGGAAATAAACATCAAAGTAAAAATAAAATGACGGGAGTCATCTGAGAAGGAATGCTGGAAATGTGATTGATGTAGTTTTAAATCATTGCGTTGTGTATCGTGTGCAACTATAGATTGTGATTTGTCTTCTAAAATACTTTGGTGAAACCGAAACAATTTGTATATGAAGTATTTTTATTGTTTTATTTGCTGTTTTACTTAACAACATTTATCACTTTATAAAATATATTCATTCAGCTATTTAAATTTAATGCATTGAATTTGCTTTTATGCATTTTTTTATTTAAATTTTACAGTGGTAATTTTACCGTTCCCATCCATCAATTGCAGAAATAGTTATGTACGTCTTCTTTACACACGAATAAACGTTTTCTGATTATTATTTTCTGTTTTGATATTATGATTTTGACCTAAATCTGGTATGTTAATGTGTTATTTATTTCATGTTATTTATCTGAAATATAACCATCAGACACAACACATGATCATGTGAACAACTTGAGCTTTCAAATCACTTTCTATAGAAGCAAAACAAGTGTTACTGTATAAATGGTTTCAGATAATGTGATAGTGCAATTATTATTAGGATGGTAATTAATGAATATTTATCTATAAGATTAACAACGCTATTGTACGTGGTATGTTGTAACAGTGCAAAATTATAAAAACATATACAATCCATGAAGAATTTAATATTGTGTTGAATGATGTCTCTTTTAAAAATATATTAAACCATTCATGAACCCAGCAATCATTATTTAATAATAAAGCTGTAAAATCTCAACATTTTAATTAGCGTTTTTAAACTTTCAAAGAATTTGGTGCTGTTAACATTTTTGTTAAAATCGTTAAAAAACACTGTTAAAAATTTTGTTAAACTTGTTAAATGTCACTGTTAAAAATTTTGTTAAACTTTTTAGTGCTACAGTATATGAAAACATTAGATGGTGAAATCTCGTTCCAATATTTGGAGATATGATTTAACAGGAACTTCGTTTGTTGGAACGAGTTTTCCCCCATCTTATGGTTGTGACTACTGCAGCACTAAAAGTTGGTCCAAACCAGCACAAAACTTTCAACAGTGTACTCGTGTGCGACTCATCCTCAAGTAGCAAAACGCGATTTGTATTCTATTTGCACACCCGAGTTTTAATACTATATTTGAAGAAAAAATATATTTAATAAAACGTATGCGGGAAAAAAGATTCAAACAAATTTTATTTTATGAAAATTAATTATAATAAATATTGTTCAATATTTACAAAACATTATTTCATGATTTCGCATATTGAATTAGAAAATACTCTTAAAACAATCATGTAACACCCGAACTATACTCACTCCATCATATTTTCTCTCCCTTTCTTTTTTTTCTTTCAAAAGAATTACAACAAGCTGAGTAATTTAGACTTTACGAGAAGAGAAGAATGTTTACAGAGTTGTTGCCGACAAGGCATCTGAGCTAAGCCGTAATATTAAATTAAATGAGTTATTTTGTAAATAGTAACATGTAAATATGTTGTAAATATTAAATTTATTAGTCTATGAAGAAGTTATCAAGTTTTATTTGTAACTAAAATAGTTTCCACCCCGGATTCAAAATAATATGTTACAAAGTTTGGCTCCCCAACGTCGGGCCCGAATATAGGCAAGATATGAAGATAAGTATTATTTTTAAATTGTGTTAAACTGTTTAATAAGAAAATTTAGATACTAAAGTGCAAAAAGTACTTCTTTTGATTTATCCGGAATCTGAGGATTTTTTTTTTAAAATTGTATTTGATTCGTCCAGAATCGAAATATTTTGGAATTATTCTATTCAACCTGAATGGTATTTTCCTTGGAATTGAAATACGAAAAATCGTCTGAAGCTTTAAGTATTTTAGTATCTGAATTAAATGAAGATATTCATAAGAGAATTATATCTAATAATTATTATTGAAAAATAAACTCGTTTGCTTTATTTTATACATTTATATAGTTGCACTGAGCTATATTATTACTGAAGTTATTATTATAAATGAGTGCTTGGCATTATTTTATTTATTATATGAAGAATTGATTTAAATTATTTTGCTAAGAGTTATTCGTAACGCAAATTAAGTTTAAAGTTAGCTAAAACATAATTAATTCAAATGATCGCGTTTCTTTCTAAGAGTAAGAAAATTGATTTAATCACTTTGGCTTCAGAGTTAAAAGTACAAATAAGTAGCGATGATAAAGTCGTCGAATTACGTGATAAAATTGTAAATAGTGAGACATTTAAAGATAACATAGATTTTTTACAGGGAATTTTAGAAAATATCATAGAAGAAAGAAAGACTCTTGAGGAAGAGAAGCGTTTAGCTGAAGAAAGAGAATTTGAGCTACAGAAGCTCAGGTTAGAAACAGGAACAAGAGATGTTGTTGCAAATACAAGCAACCCTCTAGAAACTTCTTCAATCCGCGTTGACTTGAAAAAGGTTTTACCCGATTTCAATCCTGAAAAGGATGATATGAATTTATTTTTAATAAATTTTGAGAGGCAAATGAAACTTTTGAAGGTTTCTAAAAAACTGTGGATTACGTATTTAATTGGAGTCCTTCCAAATGAAATCGGTAAATTAATAGCGCGTGAACCGGAAGAAAAATTTGAGGATTATTCTTATATTAAAGATATATTGTTGCAGAGGTTCAAGTTAACTGCTGGAAGGTTTAGAGTTTTATTTAATCGACATCCAAAGCGAACCGGTATTAGCTGGAAAGAATATTACTTTGAAATTAGAAGCTATTTTGAGGGATGGCTATCCAAATTAAATGTAAATTCCTTTGAAAAACTATCGGAATTAATTGTTGATGATCAATTAAAGAAAAGGGTTTCCCCTGATTGCAAAGAACATTATTTAGACCAATGGTAGAATTTAACAGGTCCTGTTGAATTAGCTGAAAAGTTAGATTTATATGATAATTTGAGGTCACACAAAGTAGAAATAAAGAGATCAAATAAAATCAGTGAGGTCGGGAACTCTAATCGCTTTGAAAAAACGCCTTTAGATTTTAAAAGAAATGAGTTTGGTAAATTTGGCAATCAAAATGAGTCCAAGAGAAATAAAATTAATTATCCTTCAAATTTAAATCGGCCAATGTTAAGTTGCTATGGATGTGGAAACCCGGGAGTTATTAAATCCAAGTGTCCAACTTGTTCTCCGAAAACTGTATCGGCGCACTTTCCATCTCTAGAATTTCGTACATGTAATATGCAAACATCACCAACATTATTGGTAAAAATAAGTATAAATGGTCTCTCTGGCACAGCCTGTGCTGACACTGGCGCAACACATTGCGTTGCGGGTGAAGTTTTGTATTCTTTATTAAAAGACCAAGGTATGAAGTTTGAAAAAACTCAAATGATCGTAGTCTTAGCGGATGGGCTACAAAACACTACCGAAGTTTATAAAACAGAAGTTCATGTTAAAATTGAAGGTCGCGATGTTAAAACTACACTTTATGCTCTGCCGAATGCCAAAAATAATCGTACAATTTTGGGAATCGATTTTTTACGCAAAGCAAACATTGTTTTGGATGTAGTAAATCAAGAATGGTTCTGTGCTGATAGATGCAGGTGGAAGTATAGATTCGCCGAAGATACATATAGACTTTCCAGTGAATTAGCAATAAAAACCGTTGAATTAGACACTGTTTTTCTTAGAGACGATGAAGGTAGACATCTCACTTCAGAGCAACGAGTTAGGTTGAATGAACGGCTTGGAAAATTTACAAGTAGCTTCCAACTAGGGGAAGACGCTACACATAAAGTTAAACATTATATTGATACTGGATCACATCTTCCTGTTAAAGAAGTTGTGCAGCTTGCAAAAAGTGTTTTATATCCCCCGAATCCAAATTCACCTCGACCTACTACTAGAGAACGGCCATTGGGGTGAAAAACATTGATTGTGGGCGGTTTGCCAGAAAAGATTACGGAGGAAATTATTAAAAAGATATCCAGTGATTTTTAGAGCAGATTCTACTGGTGTTGGAGCAACTTTAGGAAATAGTGGCATTTCACTGGTTTTTAGATGGACGACTGTTTAAAAGTTTAGAGATCAGTATCTGATGTTGAACATTTTAATTATTTTATTTTATTTTATTTTTAACTGCTTGTTGAAATTATCGTCATAAGTCTTTTATATATTCAAGTACTTCAAATACTGACTCTTTTCTTCCTTTTAAAAAAAATGGATTATTTTTTTATTAAGGCTCACCATGAATAGATCTATAGTATCATACAACCTTTTTCTTGTGCATATATGTTTAAAACTTTTTAAGAAATTGTAATTTGATTAACGTACTTTTTGTACCAAGTGCTTCTGTTCAGAATTTATTTTTTTTATTTAGAGAACAACTTGTTTCTCGTAGTGCCATTTATGGATATGGTGGATGTTCTAAAGGCTTCATTCGTCCAAGAGGCAGACCCGGGAAACGTCAGACGCCCAGCCAGCAAATATTTACTAAAGGTTCAAAAAACGCGAGAACAACAGAGATATTTAGTCACCAGAAAGCATCCCGAAGGAATCCACCCAGGAAATGCACACTGCATCTGAGGGACCAGTAATGCAGTGTGAGTGGAAGAGTGTAACGCTCGAACTATACTCACTCCATCATATTTTCTCCCCTTTTCTTTTTTTTCTTTCAAAAGAATTGACAAGCTGAGTAATTTAGACTTTACGAGAAGAGAAGAATGTTTACATAGCCGACAAGGCATCTGAGGTTGCCGACAAGGCATCTGAGCTAAGCCGTAATATTAAATTAAATGAGTTATTTTGTAAATAGTAACATGTAAATATGTTGTAAATATTAAATTTATTAGTCTATGAAGAAGTTATCAAGTTTTATTTGTAACTAAAATAGTTTCCACCCCGGATTCAAAATAATATGTTACAATCAGATATAAAATGTATAATGATAATGTAATAGGATGAAAAATTCAAAGGATAAACTTCAAGTTCAATTTTACGAAGTGTTAGAAAAAGTGATATTAATCTTTCTCAGAATTGAATGTGTATTTTGAATTTACGTGAATTTTCAACGCTGCAGTATATCCATCATATCAATATCTGAACATTTTTTCCCCTTTCCTTTTACAAAAGGTTAAGTAATATTGTGCGAAGAACAATATCAAAATAAACTGATGCTTGATAGGCGTTACCGGTTTCATGCAGCCAGTATTTTTTCCCCTCAGCAAAATTACATATCGTTCAGAACAAACTAATTGTCGTACATAGTCTTCCAGATTAATCTCATAAATGATACTTAATTTATTTATGTGTAGGGAAATATTTCGATAAAATCTAGTGATCCATTTTCCAATAGCTTTAATTTTTTTTTGTTTCATGTCTGATTCTTTTGAAACGGAAAGTGTTTTAATTTGCAACATGGTAACTGATTAATAATTTGTCATTAATATATAAAAAACTGCCTTTGCTTGACCTAAAAACATTTCGCTTTCTTGTTTTCAAATGCTAATTTCCGTTTATAACTGTTAACTTTCTTTACGCCAAAGTTCCTTTTCTTACGCTAATCTTGTATACACGATACCCGTGCGCTGTAGTTACAGCTTTTAACACAATTCTCTTGTATTTCTATTTTTTATATTAAATTTAAATTTTCATCAGAGGTAAACGATCTAATATTTTTTCCACCAGTTTATTTTGATACATCGTGTAAAAGTCTTAGAAGACGAAACAGTACTATCGAATTTCAACTTGCGCGTGTTGGCTTTGTGCACTTATAGTTCATTTAAATCACTTAATCGTAATTAACGGTTGTTGAAACTTCATTTCAAATGTATCAGCGTCCATCAATTATTAAATCTTCTGTATCACGCGCACCTCCAATTTTTAAGTAGAATTTTAATAAAAAATAGAACCACGCGACCAACGCGAGTAAATATGGTGTTTACATTTTAAAACATAATATTTAGCTTCGTGAATATTGTGATTTATATTTTTCAGAGTAAATACATACATTTAACATACAACAACAGCAACAACATTTAAGTATTACCTCTTTCTCCACGAGTAAAAAAAAATACTCATTTGTTTATGTATTAATTTTCTGACACTAATTCAGTTAAATTCTAGATGTTTTTGGGTTTTTATTTACAGAAAATAATACTTTGTGACACAACATAAATTCGTGTGTATAACTGCTGTTAAATAAAATAAATAATAATTTATGTATATAAAGTTATAGCTAAGGTGATGTAAATAATATTAGGAATATACATTGTAAAGCAATAAAACATTTAGTATGTTATAGGTGGTGCATAAAACCGTAAAAAAAACAATGCAAATAATGAAGGTTTTTCTATTTTGTCAAATGAGATCTCGTTTATGCTGCTTCACATTTAAAAAAAAAAAAAAAAAAAAAAAAAAACCTTAAGCAAATAATAGTATCATGTTATGACAAAACTTTATATATATATATTTTTCAATTAAATAATTTAAATTTTAATATACAATATTTAATTGTATACATGTTTTCATTTACATTTTCCAAAATAAATTTATACTGTTAGCACACATCAATGGCAAAACAGTTAAGTATTTCCTATCTTCCTCGAAAGGAAACCTTTTTTTTCGAAAAGAAAATATTTTAGTTTTCGTAATAATCTTCCAGCAGTATTTTAGTCCAATTCTAGATGCTTCTATTTATCTGAAGTATTCCGCCGGGATAAAACAGAAGTTGAAATGGACAAGATTAACTTTCAGAATCCTTCTACGTAGAAGGTAAATGATGATTTATGTATTAATTGGTTTCAGCTGGTGTGATATATTATAATTATAATGAAAAAAGTATTAAGAAAGTCTTTTGTGAAAAAATAAAAATGTTGGTATACTGTACGGTTTTGTGATGTAAAAGAGTAAATTCAACACAAACTAATTTTATATGTTGTTAAAGGAATCCCTGTTTTGCTTTATTTGTTAATAAAGGATTCCTGAACAAAATAATCCTCGATTAATAATAAAACTGTAATAGTGTCTATAATTAAATAATTTAGTTTTTATCGGATTATATATTTTTATTTATACTTTCGAAAGTAAACTTATATTGTTAGCACACATTGATAGAGAACACTTATAAATTTTTCCTATTTCATCAGGTGGAAAGCTTTTTATGTATTTACATTTTTTCCATTTGGATCCTGACAATATTATTGCCTAATTCTATAAGTTTTTATTCTTTTAATTTCCTTTATTTGACGTATTTATTGGAACAAAATAGAAGTTTAAGAGAACCGGATTAACTTCTGGATCATTTCGCTATAGAAAATAAAGTATGGTTTACGTATTAAATGGTTTGATGTATTAATGTATAACCTGGTGTGATGTATTATGCATGTAACAAGACTATAATAAGATTACTTGTTTTGAAACAATAAAATTTATCTGATGTCGTACGTTTTTGTCTTGTAAAACCCTAAAAAACAACACATTTTGTTAAGGACAAGATATTTTGTTAAGTGAATCCTGATACATTTTGTTTCATAAATTTATTAAACGTTTTCTGCACCAAATAATAAAACTTTAATATTGTCGACACTTAAAATATTTGAATTTTAATGCATTTTATTTTATTCTATATATGTTTTGATTTGCGCTTTGCAAATTAAATTAAATTTGTTAAAATTCACCAACGTCATAAACATTTAAGTATTTTCTTTTTCTCTACTGATTTTGTCGTTTCATAAAAGAAGAATTTCTGTTTGTTTATTAAGTTTTTGTCACTATTTTCGTCTAAATCTACATATTTTTATGCATTCCATTCTTATTATTTGAACTGTATTCCGTTGACAAAAATAAATTCAAATGAAATGAATTCACTTTCAAATCATTTGTTTAAGAAATATGACGATTTACATCTTAATTGTTTTCAATTAGTGTGATTTTTTATGATTATAATAACAAATATATAAATTATTCGTTTTAAAGCAACGCAGATTATGGTATTTGGTACGATCTCACTGTGTAAATACTTCAAATCAGTACAATGTTTAGATGATATTATACATTGTAAATTTAATCGTCTTTTATTAAATTACATAAATGTCTAAATGTTTGCCGATCCAAATAAGCATCATTCTATAATAAACTTAATCTTTTCACCGACCGTAAAATAACTATTTTATTGCACCAACTCATGTTTATACATCCTCTTAAACTCCTTATAGACACTACAATACTTGCAAATTTCAATTAGCGCGAGCTAGCTTTTCTCACGCAGGGATCCCTGCATCATCCTTTAAGGTTGTTGAAACTAAACCTCGAATGTATCAGCAATTAACAAGTATAAAATTTTCGTGTATCACAGGCTGCCTTGTGTTTTAAGTAAAATTTTGTTAAATAACACCGCATGGCATACAAGAGTAAATATTGTATTTAAATTTAGAAACATAATTAGTTATTTCATGAATATTTTGATTTATACGTCTCAAAGTAAACGCACACAGTTAACGTACACCCACACAGTTAACTTACATTAGTAGTAAATTACTTAAGCATTACCTCTTTCTCCACGAACAAAAAGAAAACTCATTTGTTTATGTATTAAGCTTCTGATAGTATTTTAGCCAAATTCTAGATGCTTTTGTGCTTTCATTTTATCTATCGGGTATATTTCTTTGTGACACAACACAAGTTCGTGTGTATAATTGCTGTTAAAAAAATAATAATGATTTTATGTATTAGAAATTTTAGCTAATGTGATAGAAATATTAGTAATATACATTGTAAAGCAATACAACATTTAGTAAGTTGTACGTTTTCGATTTCTAAAACCGTACAAACCAATGCAATTAGTGAAGGTTTTTACATTATGTTAAATTAATTCTATTTTATAATTTTTCATAATTCTTTCATAAAAATAGTATCATTTTATTGTAAAACTTTAATTTTTTGTCCAATTAGATAATTGTAATTTTTACACACCATATTTCTTTCCACACTGTAAAAAATTTTGGTCAACAATTATGGTACATATACTGGCAACTTTGTAACCAGTAAATATACCGTAATTTAACTGGACGGTATATGTAGCGTAAAATATCTAAAGTATATGCACCGTCTGTACTACCCCCTCTCCTCAGGCCTGCACGCATTACGTAAAAACAGCAAGAGCATCACTTCAGAGGTTGCAGTACACAGAGGCGGGGCTAACAGTTTTCCCTTACTGAAAAATAATTATTTTACGGTATAAGTAGCTATTTTTGCTGAAAAACAATCATTTACCGTATAAATACCGTTTATAATCGAAATGGCATACATACGGTTTTTTACGCTTAATATACCATAGAAGTACTTTACTCATACCGTAAAGAGGGAAAACGGTACAAGTACCGTTAATTTACTGTACATCTACTGAAATTTTACGAAAATTTTTTACAGTGCATATATGTTTTGATTTACATTTTCCAAAATAAATATTTACTGTTAGCATACGTCAATACCAAAATATTTACATGTTTCCTATTTCCGCACGGAATAAACATTTGTTTTCGTAATAAGCTTTTTATGTTTTCGAAATAAGCTTCCAGGAGTATTTTGGTCTGACTCTATCTGTTTTTATTCCGCTGAGACAAAACACAAGTTGAAATGAACAAGATTAACTTTCAGATTCCTTGTCTGTAGACGGTAAATGATGATTTTTGTATTAAATGGTTTCAGCTGGTGTGATATATTATAATTATAATGAACAAAATAATATTTATGAATGTTGTGAAAAAATAAAAATTGTGGTATGACATACGTTTTTGCGGTGTAAAACAGTATACATCAATACAAACTAATGTTATATGTTGTTACAAGGATGGTTGTTTTGCTTTAGTTGTTAATAAAGGATTCCTGAACAAAATAATTCTCATTTATTAATAAAACTGTAATAGTTTCTATAATTAAATAACTTTATATTTATCGGATTATATTTTGTTCCATATACATTTTTATTTATACTTTCGAAAGTAAACTTATATTGTTAGCATACATTGATAGAAAGCACTTTTAAGTATTTCCCTTTTTACCAAGAGTAAAGTTTTTTACGTAAAATCATATTTTTTATTTACTTAATTTTTCTTTCCATTTAGCTCCTGAAAATATTTTGGCCTAATTCGATATATCTTATAATAAAAGATATAACGGGAAAATATTAAGAATTTATATTTTGGAAAAAAAATTGTGGTATGTCATACGGTTTTATGCTGTAAAACAGTAAACAACAATACAGACTATTGTTAAAAGTTGTTACAGGAAGCCTTGTTTTGCTATATTTGTTAATAAACCAACTCTTCAAATAACATCACGAGCAGACTGTAATCTCTCAAAGTTTCACATTTATATATTAAATGCTTTTATCTAATGTGAAATCTTAGGATTATAATGAAATTATATTAAGATTATTCGTAGCGGATAAATAAAAATTGTGGAACTTTGTGTAGTTTCGTGTTGCAAAACCGTAAATTAAAAACAATAACCGGAAGATTTTACATTTGTGAAAAGAAAAAAAAAAACTCTTTTTTTTCTGTTTAAGAAATTTATTAAAGAGTTCTCGAATTAAATAAGCATCAATAAGTATTTCACATGGACGATAATAAGCATGAATTTATAATAAAAATGTATGCAAGTAAATTATTTCAATATTTAATGCATTACATTTTACTCCATACATATTTTAATTTACACTTTCAAAATTAAGCACCTTGCCTAGAATCCTTCAAAATGAAAACATTTTTTTATTATAATAACCTTCTATGAGAAACTTACTTCAACAAGCTTTGAGTTGAATACTCTAAACATTTACCTTTATATAAATATTTCAATATTTCCAAAATTTTAAAGTAAAATGTAAGTTGACTAAAACTTTCTACAGCTTTTCTAACAAATATTGATATTCGATATTTTTACCAACTGCCATAAGTTCCAAAAGTTCAATATTATATATTTTTTTTGTTTTTGCAATTCTTAGAAGTTCACTAAGTTTTGTTTAAATAAAAAATAAAGGGAGATCTTGTGTAAAATACTTTACTTTCGCTGAAGCATTTGGACATTTTTCTTAGGCAATAATCATATTTTTATGGCTATTTACGAAGAATTTAATTACTTTTTTTTATATTTTATAAACCCTACCATTTTTGTTTTAATTTTATAAATTAAGTACAGTGACCTCTCACTTATACGCGATGTTCAGTAATTACTTTTTCATACCACTATTTGAAAACAGTAAAATTAGTTTTAAAAATTCGGAGATTAACCCTCTCGTCACCCTGGGCCTCATATGAGGCTCCTACTTCGAATTGCAATATTTGAAAAAAAATATATTTTTTTGTTAATTCCAGCACCTAATAGTGATAGCATACGTCGATACATTTACTATTATGACGTTAAATATGTTTCAGCATTTAATAATAATAATATTAATAAAAGTTTTATTAATTATTAGTAAATCGCTGACGTTTCTTTTAATTTAAACATATGTTTCACTCTTTAAATTTAACTTAGGGACTCCTTTTCCGAATTAGTAATTTGTGATAAAAGATAAAAAATACTACTAATTTTTTCTGTTTGTTTAATCTGGTTGTAATACGACATTTTCCAAACGTCTTAAAAAATTCTTCCTTAGACTATTTTCATAGGAAAAACACGCAACATAACTACATTCGTTAGATTCCCGTAAAGAACACATTCGTTACATTTCAGTAAACTGTAAATTCTGTGACTTCGATAGCTACTTTTAATTTTGTTAGCGTAAAAGTAATTTTTCCCAAAATTGGGAAAAAATCCTTGCCGAGAGGGTTACATAAGGAGAAAATTACTTTAAAAATAAACTGGTGCTGAAAATTAATTTTCGTGTAACGCGTATAAGTGAGAGGTCACTGTAATATGTCAGGCTATTCATTACAATTTTAAAGCATATGCTAAAAGTTCATTTATCTTATTGATATATTTTTTTGTTATTTGTTATATAAAGTAAAATTATTTTTTTTATTTGCCTAAAATGTGCTAAAAAACAAATATACATTTCCTATTGCTCGATGATCAGAATATATTTAAAAACGTACAACGTCATAATTTGTTGCAAACACATTGCAATTCATTACTGTCTTAAAAAAGAGAGAAAAAAAATAATAAACATTATTAGTTTAAATTTTAGATATTCGTTTCTCTATTTCTAAAAAATATGTTTTGTTAGTTTTGATGTAACGTTCCATCAGGAATAATGGACTAGTATTTCGCTTTAAAAAAAATGCGAAATTAATTAACATGGAAAATATTTATTTTAGATGACTTGTGTCACTTAAAGTAAAAATTTGAACGTCAGCTGAAGGAGATGCTATTGATTTGCTATATACGGTGTTGGATGTTCATTATCATTAAAATTCAGTTTAATACTTGGACGGCTAAAACGAGAACACGGTTAAAAGAAGCAAATTGTACATTAAGAATGGTTTATCGTTTAAACTATAAACGTATATTCTTGCTTTTAACCAGCTGCAAAAGCAAAATCACGGCTAAAATAAGAAAAATAGCTGTTCATTTCAAAGTATTTTAGGCAAAAAGTAGGGTAGAATTAAGAAACCAATCCCTTTCTTATCGAGCACTGTTCCCTCTGCATGATAATATTTCTATAATTCCTATATTACAACTGTCTGTCATAATGTAGTAATTTATTAGTTTTACAAGACATAATTTCAGACATCAGTGAGAGTACACTCCCAACTCAAGAAAATGGAAAGGAATGTCCTGAGGTCTTGAAAGAATGAAAGAAAAGTATAGGTGATAAGGACGTTTCTAATATGGTCTCCTTTGTAAGATTTGCAACTTTGCCATGGAAATGAAGAAGCATATAAAAGTCTGGATTTAAAGAAAAACAAATAGGTTTTTTTAAATTTAAATTAGATCTCTGGAATATATATTAACCAGCGTTTTCATGCCTCTTATCGCATTGTTAAAATGTAAAATATGTATATATATATATATATATATATATGAAATTAGTTGCTCGAAATTTGCAATGAATATCATATAAACGCCTGCTGTGTCAGCGTGATTAGCTCTATTACTGCATGTTTTTATGTCCAATTGAATTACTAGTTCTTTACAGGTTTTGACATAGGTTCTTTCATTTTAACTTTAGATCTTGTTAACTGCAAACGAAAAAAGTCGTTTAAAAAATGTTGATTTTTATTATAAACGTTTAAAAATTTGTAAACTTTAGTCTGAAAAGAAAATACTTATCAATTAAAAAATATATATATTATTCAGGAACTCAAGAGTGGATAGAAAAGTTCTGTGGTAGGCAAAAAATGTGTGCTTTCTATCCCTTCTGTCTTTAGAAAATTGCACTGTCAAAAGTAAGACTTAATATTTGATATTAATTTCATGATATTAAGTTAATTTTAAGATTCAGATAATTAGAGCAATTGATAGTTAAAAATTTGTATAATTATGTGTATGTTTTATAAGATTTTTTATTATATTTACGGATATTACGATTAACGATTAATATGAGGACTTTTATAATTCCTTGATTTTTACCTGTGATATCTATTGATATAAAAACCAATTGTAGAAAAGTATAGGTGACCATTCCGGGCGAACCGAGTTCGGGCTATAAACCGATCGTAGCTAAACGCCATATTAAGAGTAATGGAAAACATATGCTAAAAATATGGCAGTTAAATGAATATTTCTTCTACACCAAATCATGTCTTTTCTGCATATTTTCGTATAAAACATATATATCAACATTTCATTAAACACTTTTTTCTGTACACACATCTTTCAGAAATAGTGTAAACAAACGGAAAGTGGCTTGTTGAATCATTCATTTCTCAGATTCATTCATTTGCATAAAAATAGTATATTAAAAAATAAAATTAAAGAAAAAACTTTATCACATTGGATATTTAATTTTAATGTTTTGTAAAATATTCAGGAATTCTTTCACTTTGCTAAATATTATTATTGTTGCAATAGATAATAGTGATGTGTGGTGAGTCATTCACTTTTGAGAGTCATTCATCAAAACTATTTGTGCTGATTGGCAACGGGTGTTTAAACATTTTTGTTGATCTACAGATTGAGTTGAAGAATTATCATTCTAAATATTTAAAGAATCATTTTATAATGGAATCTTTAAAATATTGAAGTTCAATCAAAGCAGTTTATTACCTTTGGGAATGTCGTTGTTTATATCAAAGGATTGTAGACTATTTGATAAAATCTTCAAGCTGTTTGCTTGTATACAGTCTTTTGAAAATGAAACGGAGATCAACATTCGTCATTTTTGAAGGAGATTATATACCAGTGTAAAGCAGTACATTAAACTTAGATATGTTGCGATCAGGCGTTCGAAAAACTACTTTTTTTAATTTTAGAGAACTACAACTACAACTACTTTAACGAAAATGCAGTTAACTACATCTACAACTACTAGTTTTTAAAAGTAACGACTACAAACTAATTTTCAAAATTAGTCACTACTTCGCTACTTTCAGATTTTGTCAAAGGGTTCAACTTACAGTAGAAATTGAAAACAGTGATTAAATAATAAAGCGACCCCTCGTTATATCATATCTGCCGAGATTAATAAATAAATGTAACATAACCGAGGACATTAAAAATATTAAGAAAGATAAGATGGCAGAAAATGTTTTGTGTTTGTCTCCGAAACGTCAGCTAATGCACACATTACAAATTTCATAGCAAAATTAAGAAAGAAGTTATAATATAGAAAATTACAGAAAAACGATTCTAAATGCAAACAATAAAGGAATCTGTAAATTAGCAATTCTGAGTAATAAGAAACCCAGCGTTTAAAATACGAAGACCTAATAATGATAGTAAATAAACAAATGTTGCCAGCAAGGAAATTAATTTAATTGGTGGGTTATACTGCATTTTAGCTGCAAGTGTCTATGGGAAAAATCTATGACTTCATTTGATGCGTTGAAAATATGCTGCTACTGAGATTTGTCGCTGAGATACTCAAATTGTTGGGCAGAACAAGTTTCAACCATGTGATCTGCAGAATGACACATTTTGTCCCTTACGCAACGTTAAAAGTAGCGTTGGTTTTCGCTACAAACTACTGATTTTTTGCATCGCGCTACTCACTGCACTACATTGTTCAAAATGTAGCGTGCTACACTACAAGATACTGTAAAAAGTAGCGACTACTGTAGTTTCGCTGCTTATAGCGTGCTCCTTTGACTGTTGATTGCGATAGTATCACATTATCTCTCTCGGGATCGGGGTTTTTAATATACTGTAGCACTAGGCTCATACTAGCAGCCAGAAATGTTATCGAATTAACCGTTACTCGTAAAATCCGTGAAGATATTAAAAATGTTAAAACACACACACATAATTAAACTAATTGCTACTATTAATTGATCTAAATATCTCACTAATAAAAAGAAATATTTCATCATAATGTTATTAAAAAATATTCAATCTCACACTTGTGAGTGCGCGTCTCTTTAGACGGATCTTTTCATCAGACAAATAACAGTACTGAAATCAGAGCCTCTAAAGAACGATAGGGTAAAGTAGCCGAATTTGGACCACTGCACATATTTTCTGGTGTTTTGGAATATCTGCAAAATATCACTACATGGGATTAATCTATTCACCTTCTAACTAAATAAATCTTCGAACAATTTATTTTTTAAAATCGAAAGTTTTATTCTAATTTGATAAAAAAATGTCAAAAGTGATCCAAATTCAGCTACTGGTCTCCTAAGTTAGACACCGAGTCTCTTCAATTCAAACAAACAATATCAGACTGTATTGATGAGTAAGGAATATAACTAATTTTATTAAAAGGGAAGTTTGCGGATTATTGAAACAATGAAACAAAACAACAGAAATGAAATATAATGAAATTAAATGTCTGAAAGTAAGAGTAATTGTTTTAAATCAAAATTTATTCAAAATATAAATTAAAGTTATAAGCAATTAAGAATATAAATTATGGAACTAATTGTCAATTACATGAATATAATGTAAGAATAATCCAAGACTTATAGATGAAATTCTTTTGTTCCTTTTTATTGAAGCGCACACTACATGGCATCATCTTTGGTATTCTGAACACTGAATCATTTATGCTATTTTAATTTTCTTACAAATTAGCCAAAACCAATGATCACTGTATTGAATTTTCTTTTTAATTTCTGAATCATTAGACTTTTTTGCAATAGAGGAATCTTTAACTTATGTCTGTTGTTCTTCTCTTCTATCATTTTCTTTCCAATTGAATTATGCCTATTTTTAAAAACTTGATATTCTTTTGCTTTTGTGCTTTGTGACCTTCCTTTTTCTCGTTCTTTTGATTTTTTCATTCCAAGGTTTACTTTATATGGCGAATATGATAACACAACTGTTTTTTTGGCTCCCACTGTACTCTGACTTAACTGATTTTGGAAAAGAGTTAACATTTCTAATGATTCTTTGTCTTTTTTTTTTAAAGGGGGGAGGGTTATAGCTGCAGCTTTCTTGCGGATAAATCTTTTCACAACATACTTTTTCCTTTTCGTTTCCTTTATCTTTGACAACTTTTGCTGTCACTGATGTTTTTCTTACAGACTATTTGCCTGTGTCGTTTTCAATATACATATTTTTAATCTCTTAGATTTAATAGGTTTTTACTGATTCTGACTTCGAAATATAGTGTCTAAAGCACACAGCCCTCGAAATTCATTACATATTTTTCAAATTTATGATTGTATATCTGGTCAACATTAAGCAACCCAAATTGGTCCAATTAAGACAACTGCGTCATTTTTTAAAATAATCTCAAGACTAAGAAAAAAACGAAAGCAATCAAATCCACGAGAAAATTACGCGCAATAAACACATGAATCTAGATATGTATATGAAAACATAACAACTTACCGTAGTTTTAAAGTATTCTCTTACGTTTATTAGGTAAATTTAGATCAAAACAGCTAATTTTAAGTTTTAAAAAATTGTTTGAGAACAGCACACGGAAGGCGGGTGCTTCTTCTAATCATAAATGGCGTCATTCTGATGAGTAAGATTTCAACAGTAGATGGCGTCTCATTCTGTAATTAATGGCAGACTTGCATCGGTACATTTAAAGTGGCGCGGCGGTCCAAATATGGATCAACATTCGTCATTTTTGAAGGAGATTATATACCAGTGTAAAGCAGTACATTAAACTTAGATATGTTGCGATCAGGCGTTCGAAAAACTACTTTTTTTAATTTTAGAGAACTACAACTACAACTACTTTAACGAAAATGCAGTTAACTACATCTACAACTACTAGTTTTTAAAAGTAACGACTACAAACTAATTTTCAAAATTAGTCACTACTTCGCTACTTTCAGATTTTGTCAAAGGGTTCAACTTACAGTAGAAATTGAAAACAGTGATTAAATAATAAAGCGACCCCTCGTTATATCATATCTGCCGAGATTAATAAATAAATGTAACATAACCGAGGACATTAAAAATATTAAGAAAGATAAGATGGCAGAAAATGTTTTGTGTTTGTCTCCGAAACGTCAGCTAATGCACACATTACAAATTTCATAGCAAAATTAAGAAAGAAGTTATAATATAGAAAATTACAGAAAAACGATTCTAAATGCAAACAATAAAGGAATCTGTAAATTAGCAATTCTGAGTAATAAGAAACCCAGCGTTTAAAATACGAAGACCTAATAATGATAGTAAATAAACAAATGTTGCCAGCAAGGAAATTAATTTAATTGGTGGGTTATACTGCATTTTAGCTGCAAGTGTCTATGGGAAAAATCTATGACTTCATTTGATGCGTTGAAAATATGCTGCTACTGAGATTTGTCGCTGAGATACTCAAATTGTTGGGCAGAACAAGTTTCAACCATGTGATCTGCAGAATGACACATTTTGTCCCTTACGCAACGTTAAAAGTAGCGTTGGTTTTCGCTACAAACTACTGATTTTTTGCATCGCGCTACTCACTGCACTACATTGTTCAAAATGTAGCGTGCTACACTACAAGATACTGTAAAAAGTAGCGACTACTGTAGTTTCGCTGCTTATAGCGTGCTCCTTTGACTGTTGATTGCGATAGTATCACATTATCTCTCTCGGGATCGGGGTTTTTAATATACTGTAGCACTAGGCTCATACTAGCAGCCAGAAATGTTATCGAATTAACCGTTACTCGTAAAATCCGTGAAGATATTAAAAATGTTAAAACACACACACATAATTAAACTAATTGCTACTATTAATTGATCTAAATATCTCACTAATAAAAAGAAATATTTCATCATAATGTTATTAAAAAATATTCAATCTCACACTTGTGAGTGCGCGTCTCTTTAGACGGATCTTTTCATCAGACAAATAACAGTACTGAAATCAGAGCCTCTAAAGAACGATAGGGTAAAGTAGCCGAATTTGGACCACTGCACATATTTTCTGGTGTTTTGGAATATCTGCAAAATATCACTACATGGGATTAATCTATTCACCTTCTAACTAAATAAATCTTCGAACAATTTATTTTTTAAAATCGAAAGTTTTATTCTAATTTGATAAAAAAATGTCAAAAGTGATCCAAATTCAGCTACTGGTCTCCTAAGTTAGACACCGAGTCTCTTCAATTCAAACAAACAATATCAGACTGTATTGATGAGTAAGGAATATAACTAATTTTATTAAAAGGGAAGTTTGCGGATTATTGAAACAATGAAACAAAACAACAGAAATGAAATATAATGAAATTAAATGTCTGAAAGTAAGAGTAATTGTTTTAAATCAAAATTTATTCAAAATATAAATTAAAGTTATAAGCAATTAAGAATATAAATTATGGAACTAATTGTCAATTACATGAATATAATGTAAGAATAATCCAAGACTTATAGATGAAATTCTTTTGTTCCTTTTTATTGAAGCGCACACTACATGGCATCATCTTTGGTATTCTGAACACTGAATCATTTATGCTATTTTAATTTTCTTACAAATTAGCCAAAACCAATGATCACTGTATTGAATTTTCTTTTTAATTTCTGAATCATTAGACTTTTTTGCAATAGAGGAATCTTTAACTTATGTCTGTTGTTCTTCTCTTCTATCATTTTCTTTCCAATTGAATTATGCCTATTTTTAAAAACTTGATATTCTTTTGCTTTTGTGCTTTGTGACCTTCCTTTTTCTCGTTCTTTTGATTTTTTCATTCCAAGGTTTACTTTATATGGCGAATATGATAACACAACTGTTTTTTTGGCTCCCACTGTACTCTGACTTAACTGATTTTGGAAAAGAGTTAACATTTCTAATGATTCTTTGTCTTTTTTTTTTAAAGGGGGGAGGGTTATAGCTGCAGCTTTCTTGCGGATAAATCTTTTCACAACATACTTTTTCCTTTTCGTTTCCTTTATCTTTGACAACTTTTGCTGTCACTGATGTTTTTCTTACAGACTATTTGCCTGTGTCGTTTTCAATATACATATTTTTAATCTCTTAGATTTAATAGGTTTTTACTGATTCTGACTTCGAAATATAGTGTCTAAAGCACACAGCCCTCGAAATTCATTACATATTTTTCAAATTTATGATTGTATATCTGGTCAACATTAAGCAACCCAAATTGGTCCAATTAAGACAACTGCGTCATTTTTTAAAATAATCTCAAGACTAAGAAAAAAACGAAAGCAATCAAATCCACGAGAAAATTACGCGCAATAAACACATGAATCTAGATATGTATATGAAAACATAACAACTTACCGTAGTTTTAAAGTATTCTCTTACGTTTATTAGGTAAATTTAGATCAAAACAGCTAATTTTAAGTTTTAAAAAATTGTTTGAGAACAGCACACGGAAGGCGGGTGCTTCTTCTAATCATAAATGGCGTCATTCTGATGAGTAAGATTTCAACAGTAGATGGCGTCTCATTCTGTAATTAATGGCAGACTTGCATCGGTACATTTAAAGTGGCGCGGCGGTCCAAATATGGATCAACATTCGTCATTTTTGAAGGAGATTATATACCAGTGTAAAGCAGTACATTAAACTTAGATATGTTGCGATCAGGCGTTCGAAAAACTACTTTTTTTAATTTTAGAGAACTACAACTACAACTACTTTAACGAAAATGCAGTTAACTACATCTACAACTACTAGTTTTTAAAAGTAACGACTACAAACTAATTTTCAAAATTAGTCACTACTTCGCTACTTTCAGATTTTGTCAAAGGGTTCAACTTACAGTAGAAATTGAAAACAGTGATTAAATAATAAAGCGACCCCTCGTTATATCATATCTGCCGAGATTAATAAATAAATGTAACATAACCGAGGACATTAAAAATATTAAGAAAGATAAGATGGCAGAAAATGTTTTGTGTTTGTCTCCGAAACGTCAGCTAATGCACACATTACAAATTTCATAGCAAAATTAAGAAAGAAGTTATAATATAGAAAATTACAGAAAAACGATTCTAAATGCAAACAATAAAGGAATCTGTAAATTAGCAATTCTGAGTAATAAGAAACCCAGCGTTTAAAATACGAAGACCTAATAATGATAGTAAATAAACAAATGTTGCCAGCAAGGAAATTAATTTAATTGGTGGGTTATACTGCATTTTAGCTGCAAGTGTCTATGGGAAAAATCTATGACTTCATTTGATGCGTTGAAAATATGCTGCTACTGAGATTTGTCGCTGAGATACTCAAATTGTTGGGCAGAACAAGTTTCAACCATGTGATCTGCAGAATGACACATTTTGTCCCTTACGCAACGTTAAAAGTAGCGTTGGTTTTCGCTACAAACTACTGATTTTTTGCATCGCGCTACTCACTGCACTACATTGTTCAAAATGTAGCGTGCTACACTACAAGATACTGTAAAAAGTAGCGACTACTGTAGTTTCGCTGCTTATAGCGTGCTCCTTTGACTGTTGATTGCGATAGTATCACATTATCTCTCTCGGGATCGGGGTTTTTAATATACTGTAGCACTAGGCTCATACTAGCAGCCAGAAATGTTATCGAATTAACCGTTACTCGTAAAATCCGTGAAGATATTAAAAATGTTAAAACACACACACATAATTAAACTAATTGCTACTATTAATTGATCTAAATATCTCACTAATAAAAAGAAATATTTCATCATAATGTTATTAAAAAATATTCAATCTCACACTTGTGAGTGCGCGTCTCTTTAGACGGATCTTTTCATCAGACAAATAACAGTACTGAAATCAGAGCCTCTAAAGAACGATAGGGTAAAGTAGCCGAATTTGGACCACTGCACATATTTTCTGGTGTTTTGGAATATCTGCAAAATATCACTACATGGGATTAATCTATTCACCTTCTAACTAAATAAATCTTCGAACAATTTATTTTTTAAAATCGAAAGTTTTATTCTAATTTGATAAAAAAATGTCAAAAGTGATCCAAATTCAGCTACTGGTCTCCTAAGTTAGACACCGAGTCTCTTCAATTCAAACAAACAATATCAGACTGTATTGATGAGTAAGGAATATAACTAATTTTATTAAAAGGGAAGTTTGCGGATTATTGAAACAATGAAACAAAACAACAGAAATGAAATATAATGAAATTAAATGTCTGAAAGTAAGAGTAATTGTTTTAAATCAAAATTTATTCAAAATATAAATTAAAGTTATAAGCAATTAAGAATATAAATTATGGAACTAATTGTCAATTACATGAATATAATGTAAGAATAATCCAAGACTTATAGATGAAATTCTTTTGTTCCTTTTTATTGAAGCGCACACTACATGGCATCATCTTTGGTATTCTGAACACTGAATCATTTATGCTATTTTAATTTTCTTACAAATTAGCCAAAACCAATGATCACTGTATTGAATTTTCTTTTTAATTTCTGAATCATTAGACTTTTTTGCAATAGAGGAATCTTTAACTTATGTCTGTTGTTCTTCTCTTCTATCATTTTCTTTCCAATTGAATTATGCCTATTTTTAAAAACTTGATATTCTTTTGCTTTTGTGCTTTGTGACCTTCCTTTTTCTCGTTCTTTTGATTTTTTCATTCCAAGGTTTACTTTATATGGCGAATATGATAACACAACTGTTTTTTTGGCTCCCACTGTACTCTGACTTAACTGATTTTGGAAAAGAGTTAACATTTCTAATGATTCTTTGTCTTTTTTTTTTAAAGGGGGGAGGGTTATAGCTGCAGCTTTCTTGCGGATAAATCTTTTCACAACATACTTTTTCCTTTTCGTTTCCTTTATCTTTGACAACTTTTGCTGTCACTGATGTTTTTCTTACAGACTATTTGCCTGTGTCGTTTTCAATATACATATTTTTAATCTCTTAGATTTAATAGGTTTTTACTGATTCTGACTTCGAAATATAGTGTCCAAAGCACACAGCCCTCGAAATTCATTACATATTTTTCAAATTTATGATTGTATATCTGGTCAACATTAAGCAACCCAAATTGGTCCAATTAAGACAACTGCGTCATTTTTTAAAATAATCTCAAGACTAAGAAAAAAACGAAAGCAATCAAATCCACGAGAAAATTACGCGCAATAAACACATGAATCTAGATATGTATATGAAAACATAACAACTTACCGTAGTTTTAAAGTATTCTCTTACGTTTATTAGGTAAATTTAGATCAAAACAGCTAATTTTAAGTTTTAAAAAATTGTTTGAGAACAGCACACGGAAGGCGGGTGCTTCTTCTAATCATAAATGGCGTCATTCTGATGAGTAAGATTTCAACAGTAGATGGCGTCTCATTCTGTAATTAATGGCAGACTTGCATCGGTACATTTAAAGTGGCGCGGCGGTCCAAATATGGATACTGTCACCTAATTTCAAGTAACGTTAAATGCGTGCAGTAATTCAACAGACCATTTCCATTTTTCATGGATAAATTTGGCTACTATTACAACAGTCGCAGTGATTTGAGTGATTTCACATATCATTTTCAATTTAAGATTGCAATAAGAGGTTTGAAAATGCTGGATAATCTTGTCCAGAAACGGATGTAAAGGAAGAAGGAAATAAAGGTTTTCTTCTATGCTACTGCCTTACTATGACTCAGTCGTGATTCTTACATAGGAGCGGTATTGAATGTGTCCTTCTCTCACCCTTCTTTCTTTCAATCTTTAATGACTTCATCTCATTCATGTCATTCATGTCATTCATAAATCTTTAATGCAATTCATTTGCAGTTTTATGGGCAGTAGATCTCCTTGAATGTTGAAATTCTATCTGATAAAACGTATACATTATTATATTTTGACACATAGTTGAAATGTTGAACTATTATCGATAAGAGAGAACTGTTTACGGTAAGAAATGGATTCATTTCCTTATTTAATCCTACTTTTTGCCGATATCCCATTAAAATGAACATGAAATTTACCTCGTATTAGCCGTCATCTAGGTTTCGAACCTCGTAAAAACCCAAAAAATCTAAATGTAGTTTAAATGATGAACCACAGTTGAGGTGCAACTTACTCCTTTTAATCATGTTAGTGTTAGGCGAGTTTAACTGCAATCAGAAAATGGCAACAAATGAGTTTTCGTTTTGAATCCATTACAGTTGAACACTCAATTAAACTACTAACCAAGCTGAAAGATAAGCCACTTACAATTATTCGGATTACTTATTTTTTAGTTCTGATGTAACATTCTCTCAATGAAAAATATGAACTTTTTTTATAATTAATAAGGCAGATCTTGGCAGATTGAATATTGTGACTCAATCATGTAACACACTTTAATTTTTGCTGTTCATATTTATGAAGGTTTTTTCTCCTGGTGATGGTTATAAAGATTAACCGAAACGTCGAGGTTTGTTTTCTATATATGTAGTTAAAGTAACTCATATTTATTAAATCAAATTTACGTTGAAAGCAAGTGTTTGATGAGTATTTATATGTGCAACGTAAACTCCTTATTAATTATGAATACGCCGATGCTGGGCAATATGGACTACATTAAAATTTTCAAGGAATATAAAACAGCTGATTTGAAATTAGATCGTGAACTTCTGAGTGTTACATTTTTGAAATCCTGCAAAAGGCTGCAAGTTTCTCCTAATTTTCTACGTGTTAAAAATGGTTTTCTTAATAATTATGAAAACCTCAAGCGGAAGTTCGAAGCAACTAGCCTGGATGTTTGTCTACGAAGTAAGTTTGCCAATATTAACTTTTTGTCTTAAAAAACTTTTGGTTTATATTTTAAGTTGGTTAAAGCCACTTATAATACCCAATTTGACAAGTTGATTTATTCTGTTGAAGGACTCAGATTTATCCAGAATAAAGAACTTACAGAACGCCATAGACTTAAAATCAATAGATTATGTTTGAATTCAAATTTTCCCAGTAAACCAGTTGTAGCTCCTGTACCTTTTGTTAACCTCTCCAGCAAAATTTTCTCAGCAGAAGAAGAACAGTTAATCTCACTTGGTTGTAAATATTCTTTTCCGGCTACATTAATTAAGAAATAATTGTGTACAGACTTAGAATGTATTATTCAAGCTATTCCAGAATCAGAAAGAGAGATTGCTAGATTACAAACTTGTAATATTAGTAGAAATTTTATCAAGAACATTTCCGTTTCTAGGGTTCCAAAAGTAATTACTAAATTAAAAAGCAATAAAGATATTTTCTCCATGAAAACAGATAAGCCAGGAAAAATCGCTGTGGTGGATCAAGACCAATATTTTTTAAAGATGGAGGAGTGTATCCAACAACTAACATGTTCAGTTCTGGTTAAAGATCCAAACCCTGCGATTCATCGTAAAACCCAAGAATTACTCAGGAACAGTGAAATGCCTCGAGAGATCAAAGATATAATTAAAATTAACCATACTGGGGTTACCCCTCGTATTTTTGCCCGTATTAAAGACCATAAGCCTGGCTTTCCTTTTCGTCCTATTGTTACCAGATGCCAAGGCACTTTGTGTTTTATGGAGAAAGCGTTTGCTATTTTCCTTAAGAAGGTTCTCCCAGAATCAAAGTTTTCTATTTCTTCTACTGAAGAATTCATTTCCCGTATTAAAGATGTTGTTTTACCTAAAAATGCAATGTTAGCAAGTTTTGACATCGTTTCCTTGTTTCCCTCTATTGATGTCAATGAGATTATTTGTTCAATTGGTTCCACTATCGATGGATTATCTTATCTGACAGACAAGATGAAAATTTCGATTAAGTCTGGGTTGCATTTAATTAATGAAAGTAATGTTTTTGTATTTAAAGAAATATTTTTTAAGCAAACTAAAGGGGCACCAATGGGATCACCTATTTCCAGTATTCTAGCTGAATTTAAATTAAGACCATTAGAAGAACGTATTTTTGAGGTGTGTAATCCTAAGCCCACCTTATGGTTACGTTATGTTGATGACATTTTTGTGGTTTGGGATAAAGGTAGACAACCTTTAATCGAATTTTTTGATAGTATCAACCATATGGACACTAATATTAAATTTACGATGGAATTAGAGGATAATAATTCGCTTCCGTTCCTTGATGTTCTTCTCCTTAAAGAAAACAATAGTTTAAAACGAAAATTTTTTCGGAAATCCATGAAATTAGATTGTGTTATCCCGGTCACCGCAGCCTCTCCTTGGAATTTCAAAATTGCAGCCTTTAGATCGTTTGTACGTCGGGCATTTTTGGTTTGTTCAGGAGAATTCTTAGCAGATGACCTTAATTATATTATTAGTGTAGGTATGAAACACGGATATAAACCGCACATTGTTCGCAAATTAATTGATAAATACAGGGTTACAGTAATTTCTTCTCCTAAAGTTTGTCAGATTTACAGAAAAATTCCATATATCCCCATTCTGTTTGAAAGATTAAAGAGAGTTTTCAAGAAATATAATATACAACTGGTAGCATTCAATTCCAAAACGTTGTTTAATTTATTGAATAGAAGCATTGACCCATTATCAGCCACTTGTTTATCTGGGGTATATGAAATTCCATTTGAATTGACATATGGTACAAATTCTGCATATATTGGTATGACAAAACGTCGCATCGTTGAGAGAATTAAAGAACACAAGAATGATTTGAAATACAATAAATTTTCCACTGCTTTATCAAGAACTTTTGCTAACGGACAGGTTAGGTTTATAGATTTTAACAACGTCAAAGTTATTTCCAGACAAAGCAATCCCTTTAAAGCCCACATCCGTGAATCTATAGAAATTTCACTAAGAAAACAAGAAATTTGCAACGATATCCAATCATTTTCGGTTCCTGCCATATGGAAATGCATTTTAAAGTGAACTTTAATTTCCGTTGAACATTAGTTCCAGTTACATTGCTGGTTCATAGAGGGCGCCACCAAGCGTATTTTGAATATGTCGTTATAATTTCAGTTATTTGAGCGTCTTGGCAGATTGAATATTGTGACTCAATCATGTAACACACTTTAATTTTTGCTGTTCATATTTATGAAGGTTTTTTCTCCTGATGATGGTTATAAAGATTAACCGAAACGTCGAGGTTTGTTTTCTTTATATGTAGTTAAAGTAACTCATATTTATTAAATCAAATTTACGTTGAAAGCAAGTGTTTGATGAGTATGAACTTTTTTTATTAAAAAATAGACTTATGACACTTAAAATATCAAAATGTGAAACAAATTATCCTTTTTTTTCATTTTTAAGGGTTCCGTACTTAAAAAGTATAAACGTAACTATTATAAGATCACTGGTATGCCTGTCAGCCCGCCTGCGACAGCTTTTTTTTCAAAAACTATGGAACGTGGAAAGTTCTAACTTGGCAGAGTTATAAAGACTATTGTCACACATATTTATAGATGTTTAGCCTATCACAAGCATTTTAGGGAAAATTTAGGGGGGTTTATAAATTACTTTAAAAAATCGTTTCTCGTATTGATTACCGTTGTCGTATCACCGAACTCAAAAATAGATTTCTTTTAATTTTATGTATTATATTTTCACAGATATCGTTGATAATTTACTGCAAAAATATCCTCAACCCCCTTTTTACAAATCTACTGAAACTAAAATGATGAAACAATTATTGGTAGTAGGATTTTATTTAAACCTTGTAGGAAAAAAATAGCGGTTATCCTGGGTCATATAATTTCTGAGAAAATCACATTGTTCTGTTTCACAAAAACTTTATTTCTCGGGCGCTCAACGGTTATGTTGAGAGGTAAATATCGATGCGGAATCATCCAAGGTATGTTGATAAGAATTTTTGAAAGAAATTGTCTGTAATTAGACTAGATAATAATTAAAAACCTATCTAGAAAAACGCGACATGGACAAAGACGTGGTTGCAACTTTGTGACCCCTTTAGAAGCGCGCTTGTCACAATGCCAAGTTTAACCTTTGTACAAGGTCTTTGTTTTATGAAATTTGAATCAAAGTGGTAAATAGTCAACGTTTTTCATTCCGATTGAATTACATTATCGATGCCAATTATTGAAAAATAATTCCGCAACGATTTTTCGTAATATTGAAGTTAGTAATTAATAAATGTATTGTACTGTACCCTTTGTGTGCGAGTAAAACTCGAACTTGACCGATTATATATATTAAAATGCATATACTACAAAAATACAATTTTTAAAGGCAGCAAAAGATATATATTTCTTCTTTCATTTTCTATTCTTTGGAAAATCAGTTTTTAAAGAAATTTTTTAATTTGTTGAGCCAAAAATCGGCATGATTACAAAATAATTTATGCATGTAAAACTTATATATATAATTATAAATAGAGTTTTGGGCTAACACTGATCCGAAATAATTGTTTATTTATAGCATTTTTATGTTTTAAAACACAACTGCATGTTGCTTATATAAAATGTAAAAAAAAAATAACAGTTTTACACCAAGAAAATTATATTTTAAAAAACAGTGAAAATTTAGGTTTACATTATACAGCCTACTATACACTATATATTCAGAATTGTTCGTGAAGAAATAATAAAATGTGTTTTACCTACCTTGCACTAAATGTCCCAAAATCAGATTTTCAGAAAAATACTTTAAAGCTCTCATCTTGACAATATTCCACATTTTACAACTATTAAGTGTACCATATATTTTATTTTAAAGCGTTCGGAAATGATTACTCTTTAATATGTGTATTTTGTTCAAAAAATTAATTTTTGGAAGGTTTAAGAGTCATAAGTGTCCTTAAGAAAATGCGAAATTAATTACCAAATTATTTAACAACTAGCGGCCCTCCCTCGCTTTGCTTCGGGTTAACCTTGAAAACCTTCATCTCTTTGTGTTTGCTGTGGACCTTTTTAATGTGTACAATAATTAGTACATTATTTTGATAAATCTTGTAGGGTTCAGCCTGCGTTTGCAATGTATAAGCGGAAAAAATGAAATTATTTACGACATCACATTAAAAACCTCAAAAATAACAGTATTTCTCCACTATTTAATGGATATACATATAAACCTTCCTCTTGAATCACTCTATCTATTAAAAAAAACCGCATCAAAATCCGTTGCGTAGTTTTAAAGATTTAAGCGTACATAGGGATATAGGGACAGAAAAAGCGACTTTGTTTTATACTATGTAGTGATTTATCTGAAATTACAAAGCAAAATATATGGTTATTATACATATAAACCTTCCTCTTGAATCACTCTATCTATTAAAAAAAAAAACAGCATCAAAATCCGTTGCGTAGTTTTAAAGATTTAAGCGTACATAGGGATATAGGGACAGAAAAAGCGACTTTGTTTTATACTATGTAGTGATTTATCTGAAATTACAAAGCAAAACATATGGTTATTATACATATAAACCTTCCTCTTGAATCACTCTATCTATTAAAAAAACCGTATCAAAATCCGTTGCGTAGTTTTAAAGATTTAAGCGTACATAGGGATATAGGGACAGAAAAAGCGACTTTGTTTTATACTATGTAGTGATTTATCTGAAATTACAAAGCAAAACATATGGTTATTATACATATAAACCTTCCTCTTGAATCACTCTATCTATTAAAAAAAAACCACATCAAAATCCGTTGCGTAGTTTTAAAGATTTAAGCGTACATAGGGATATAGGGACAGAAAAAGCGACTTTGTTTTATAATATGTAGTGATTTATCTGAAATTACAAAGCAAAACATATGGTTATTATACATATAAACCTTCCTCTTGAATCACTCTATCTATTAAAAAAACAGCATCAAAATCCGTTGCGTAGTTTTAAAGATTTAAGCGTACATAGGGATATAGGGACAGAAAAAGCGACTTTGTTTTATACTATGTAGTGATTTATCTGAAATTACAAAGCAAAACATATGGTTATTATACATATAAACCTTCCTCTTGAATCACTCTATCTATTAAAAAAAACCGCATCAAAATCCGTTGCGTAGTTTTAAAGATTTAAGCGTACATAGGGATATAGGGACAGAAAAAGCGACTTTGTTTTATACTATGTAGTGATGATAGATAATTATTCAATATGACCTGTGATGCCTAAAGTAATAAATTAAACGTGGATGCATTGATATTGTTCTTTTTTTCAACCTTTCATGGTATTTTATGGTTTCTGTTGTTAATTTTTGATAATCATTCTATTTTATTTTAGTATCGTGCAAATATTATTCATGCTATTTGCTATTAATTGCGATTTTAAAGCTTAGATCTAAACTAATAAATATATATATTTTTTTTTATTGACGAGTATTTGTTTTTCGAAAAGTGATATTTATTACGTGTTGTGACAAAAAATATAATTAATTAAAGTCTAAAAATGCTTTAACAATTTATATTTGAAGTATCCTTTTTCCTTATTTAAAAAAAATACACTTGATTAATTCATGTGTAATAGACCTTCAAGAAAAGAAAACAAAAACAACTATGAATATTTTTTGGAAATGATCTGTGATATACCTAAACTAATAAATTAAACTTCGGCTCATCGAGATGGCATTGCCTCTTTCTATCGTTGGTAAATATTTAAAAAGTACAAGAAGTAAATTTTAGGTTCGAACACATAACAATTAAACATTTGGAAAAATTCAAACAATAAACCGAACCAAACAATAAGCCGTAACATGTTATACTTGAATTACCTTAATTTTTTTTCATTGAAAAATGATATTTTTATTTTTTAAATCAATTTACTTTGGTTTTTTTTTAAATATTCTGATGTACGTAATATTCCAATAAGCATAGTTTTCAACAATTTTAATTTAAAAACATGCAAAATTAATTACAAAAGAAGTTATGTATGATTAATATTTAATCCAGATTACCTATGATACCATAGGTAATGAATTAACCCTGGACTCATTGAGCTGGTATTTCCTATCTGAATCGTGTATTCTATGATCGCTGTCTATAAAATATGTCTTTAACGAGAAACTGTGTTTTGTTTATTTTAGAAAAGTTGAAATATCATACTAGCATTATCATTATTATTTTAGAAAGTTATTTTTATCATTAAATTTGATTTATTGTCCTGACACATGTTTATATATTTGAAACTGGTGAATTGTTAAAGCAACCATCATTTTGATGTCGCAAGAAATATGACGTCCTGGAATAACTTTTGGCAATAACTACAGTTTTCCTTTTGAAACTCGACGTAAAAGTGGCTAAATAAAACACAATCCTTGTTCCAACTATTCTAAACTATGCTGTAATATAAATAAACAATTTTCTGTTCTGTGTAGTTTGAATATATGTATTAAAGAATTTAAAAAAATCGATTCCAAAGATCGTAATTTAACACGAGAAGATAAACTAATTACTCAACAAAAAGATAAACCATTACCATATTACAGATAAATTATATGTTAAGGTTTGATGTAACATTCCTAAAAGAATGATGATTAAATATTTTACTTTAAGAAAATGGGAAATTAATTACCAAAGCGTTTAACTATGATGATTAGTTTCTCTAGATGACCTTTGATACCTAAAGTAATAAATTAAACATGGGCTGAATGAGATGGTATTTCTTATCTGTTTTGGACATTCTTTACAGCCTCTAAAATTTGCTCACAGTCTTTAAATTATGTCTTTAATTATTAAGCTATTTTTTGTTGTAGAAACGTGTAACTAATATGTTAGGCAATTTAAATTAATTTTGAAGAATGTACTTGTACAGGTACACTACATTTTGAATTATTTTACTAACATATTTATGTACATTTGAAAGGAATTAACATCTTCTTCGAAAGAAGTGAATTGTAAGACGTGTAGTGAAGTGTATAAATTTCAAGCCTTTGCAATAATCTATTCAGTATTTATATCGGAATTATTAATTCTTTGGAATTTCTTTTTAACAATTTTAGTACTTTAAATATTTTAAATATTTGTGCCAATGAGCTATTAAAATATCTCAAATTCAGGAATATGAAAAAAATGTATAATAATATCATATATATGTATGATATTATTATACATTTAAACTGACATATGATATTATAACATATGATAACATATGATGTTATATGTATTATATAATAAATATATGACATAACATATGATATTATTATAACATTTACTGCAATATTGCTCATAGTATACAAGGGGCAGTTAAAAAGTTCTCGTAGTAACTCTTTAATACCACTAATTAATTTATTTGTTCACACGCAAGGTCCTCTCCTTGACTAAAGAATTCACGCCATATCAAATCCAAAACAAAAGTGATGCTCATTGCGTTTTTCGAAAAAGAAAGTGTACCCGCTGGACAAACAGTCAACGGCCCTTTGTAA
This sequence comes from Maratus michaelseni, assembly GCA_963931845.1. Classification (NCBI taxonomy): domain Eukaryota; kingdom Metazoa; phylum Arthropoda; class Arachnida; order Araneae; family Salticidae; genus Maratus; species Maratus michaelseni. Next base: position 115,124,224 of record OZ007588.1, read on the forward strand.
GTGCAAGTTTAGAAAAGACCGAGGGAGGCAATCCGAAGAAAACGTCACGCTAAATAGCAAGGAGAATGGTCACTGCATTACGACAATGCTCCCTCCCACACATCGATCGTTGTGCTGTTATGACTCCTAGTAAAAAAAAAAATTCTGCTCCTTCACCAGCTCCCCTACTTACCGGATTTAGCACCATCGGATTTGAGACTCTTCCACAAGATCAAAATGGGCCTCAAAAGTAACCGTTTTGACACCATTGAAGACATCAAAACCAACGCGAGGTTTGAATTTGGGAAAATACCAAAACAGGACTTTCATCGTTGTTTCCAGCAATGACCGGAGCTGTGGAGAAAGTGTGTGTGTTCTGACGCAGCCTACTTTGAAGTAAATGTGTATCTATATTTTAGTAATAAAGATTTACAATGAAATTCCAGGAACCTTTTGACTGCTCCTCGTATATTCACAATTTTGCTTACATTATTCATGTGTTTTTTAATGTACATACCTTTATTTTTTATAACAGGGTATGCGTTTTACCTTTTCTTTTTTATATTTTTCTCATTTATGCATGTTGAATTACATGCCATCTTTATTATATTCATTTATATACGCAAGGAAATCTAACCCGGCTTCACTGGTTACAGTGTATACTGCTCGGTGTACACGTCTTATTGGATATTTTTTTTTATTGAAATCTCTAATAGACTTTTTACTTTTAAATTAATGTTTTAGATATTACTAAAATAATACCAAACAGAATTTTTATTCGATAAATATCAATTATGTATTCAAACAGAATTTTAAAATTTATAAAAAGGTTCATTTCGCATGAGTCGCATGCCAGCGGTAAATAGCAAATAAATTGCAAAGATTTCACTATTTAAGGAAGTGTTTTACGATTGTTTTGTATTTCTATTTTATATATGTTAAATTTATGTTTTATATATAATATTCTTTTATTCATTTATTGATGAAATTTTTATTTCGTTACTGAGTAGTAGTCGGAAAATATACTGAATTACTTATATTATTTTAAATGAAGAAGTGTCAATATCCCGTAAGCGGACTGAACGTGATAGAGAGAGATTTATATATATATATATATATATATATATATATATATATATATATATATATTTTTTCAAGGCTGATATATATATATATCAGCCTTGAAAATTATTTTATAACGAAAAAAATATCAGTAAATTGAGATACGGTTGTAACACAAATTGCATTTGAAAGTACATTGTTTTCTTATTCTACGGTGTAAAAATTGAAATTGTGCGATGGTTAGAAATTGGTGAATTTGAAAATATGAAAGAAATTTGCAATATATTATTCAGATAGTTGCCATCATCAATATGACGTCATCGTTACTTATGGACAGGTTTTTGCTTTATTATATGGTATATATAATATGAAGCAAAAATATGTCCCTGTATATCGGGGTAGAGTGAAAAACCAGATTTTTTTTTCGAATCCAAAAACACAAAAGGGCTTAAAAAATGCATTTCATACGAATGAGTTACGCATCCAAATTTTATTCTGCTACATCAATTATTTTTAGCCCTCTACCTGTCCTTTTAATGTTACACATACTTATCAATAGAAAATAACTAACTAATCGAATTTTCAAGCAACCTCTTATTTCAAAATACGTTAATTATTAATCTCAAATTCACATTCATTTATCATATAAGTAAATAAATGAATAAAAGTCAATAAACATGCAATTTAATAAAAAAATTCTCAATATTTAAAGAAGAAACCTATGCCTTGCTTAAATTCTCTACTGTTTTCGTTTCAAATGACGGCATTATTTGTCGAGATTGTATTCCTTTTCTAATGAAGCCATCTGTTGCATCTTCACCTATTAATAGAGACGATGCTTCAGTAACGATCTTAACACACTTTTCGAGCTTTCGACATCTTGTGTGTGGTATGGAAACTGAAGAAATTCTAGAGAAGCAGATTTTGCTTGTTTTGATATCTTCAGTTATCACATGTTCTAAAATTTTAGGAGATGTGAGTTAACAGTCTTACCATTGAATTAGGTCAATGTACTCTTGTGTATCAAAGTTTCATAACGCAACCCGAAAAACTCTTACTCTATCTGGAACACGTTTTCTATCCTGCAATACTCGTCTGAAGCCGAAGTCTGGAACGTAGCAACGTTCATTGGGAATCCTATTCAACAGTAAATTCTTCGGTGACCAAAATATGTTTGTGTTGATTTCAAAAATTATTTTTTTTCAGGTGATGGTACCGATATCGGGAAAATTTTATGACTAGAAAAATGTGATGAGTTCCATTTTTGAAACACGAGTTGTTCTTAAGGTTAAACCATACTGGCGCATAGACTGTTACTATAAATTCATACAGGTATTTCAGTTCCGAAGAAGAAAATTCAGTTCCAACATAAAGCCGTAAATTTATATTTGCTTTTTTAACCCAGCGAGAATAAGACAAATTTCCTCGATGTCGTTTCGGTAAATCCAAAGAACAGTCAACTGAATAAAGACAGTTTTCGGTACTTAAATTCTATACAAAGCTGTTAAATGAAACGACAGGAAATTGTTCACATTTTTCAAACAGTTTAACAATGGGTCTCGAATATTCTGCGTGTAGTGCTTCTATCAAGATATTTGAATACATGAGGGAGTGGAATTTCTTCATGTAATTGACAGATGAACCAGTGCTGGAAGCAATTGAGCTCAATTTCCAGATTACGAAAGACACCATTCATAGCACATTCACTATGGTACCATCACAACCAACTGGCATAATATGGTGTGGTGAGTTGCACAAAGTGTTATGTTGCTAAGAATTTTCCGGAACCTGAAGTTGGTATGATATGTGCTTCATAGTGCGGATCTTTTATCAGGAAAATATGTTGTTCTACAACTATTCTTATAGTATCTTCCTTCAACCTTTTCATGGTATAAAGTTTTGTCTCTTATACCATCGAAATATAACTCCATAATGTTGATGGTTTGAATTTTTTTGACAAGGACTTCGTATCTTGTTTCTGTCAATTATATTTGCATTATCCTCCTCAGTTACAGTTCCAAGATCCTGCAGAAGTGCTGAAGCATTTGTTGTGGCTGACCTTTCGGAAACACAATATTAGTCACAAACTCGTGCTATAGAAGATAGAAGTATTTTAATTCAATTATGAGCTGTAATACTTGGATTGGTGACTTCACCAGAATAGCATTCTTCATCTTAAATTGATTCAAAGTTTAATTTTGAAGTGCATGGCTCAATAGTTTTAAACCTTTAAAAATCATCAGATTTGCTTGATTTGAATTTATTCTATCTCTAAAGTTCTTCGAGTTATCTTTCTTCCTTCAGTCTCAATTTCTTTTTTTCAAGATGATCAATTGAACCATCACGATTCATGCTGTTCTTTGAACGATCAAGAATGATTGTTCCTTTACTGGGACTTTTCTAGCTCTGGCAAACAGACATGAAGATAATAGTTTACATTTGCAGCATGCTTTGTTAAGTAAACTACTTCTATTCATTTCTGAATGTCAATGAATGCTCTAAATGAATGTTCTGAATTCAATTTTAATCTGTAATTATAATTTTTTCCACATGGGATATCTTACATAACTTGAATATTTTCATTAGTGACTTCGAATCAGTTGGAAAACACGGTCATGTGACACAAGGAGAATCAAAGCCTTTTTCAAGATACGTTCGACCTTCGAAGCAACTTGCTGGCTGATGTCTAGGAATGAAGATTCTTTACCAGTACTTTCTGTCTTTAATAAATACATTCGGATATTCAATTCTAAACCTAGTAACGTTAGTAAATGATGAACTCATTTTATATCTAGAAACGAATATAAGTTGATAACTCACATAAATAATACACTCTTGGTTGACTCTTACAAATAAAAAAACATCATTTTAAACAACTATATAAATTCGAAAATACTAAAGTCACCAATTTGAATGATGCAGTTATATAAGAATTAAGCAGCACACTGAACAGAACAGAACAAAGCTTTGTTTCGACAGATGCAATAGCTAGATCTTGAATTACTGTGCTACGGATGTAATTCTTATTTCTTTCTTTCCCCGCAGTAAAATAAATTCACCCAAACGCAAGGTTTTCACAGCCGAATTTTACAGATATTCCATGAAGTACCTAGTTAAGCATAAGTCCATCAACAACTCAAGAAATTATTTATGTACAGAGTCATAATTGTGAAATAGAGATCGAATATATGATAAAATTTCGTATGAATTCTTGCTATTTCAACCATTGATATAGGGCTGAAAACTTTGATGGATTGATCTTTTTTTTTTCTATCGTGTGGAAGATAAATATGAAACTTCATATATGTATTGCATTTTGGGGTAATGAGCAAAATCAATATAAATTGGCTGCATGATTCATCCCAGTTTGCTATCTCATTTTGTAATTTTAGGGCGTGGTAGAAGGTTTAAGACATTAATTGATCGGAATGCTTTTTCAGTTAAATAGGAAGTGAAGAGGAAATTTTCGATCACTATGGTATGTCAAAATTGTAAACGTGATTTTTGTACTCCACCCTAATATATGTATTTTCTTAGTTCAGATATTTTCGGCAAAAATAATAATAAATTCTGTTACATTATGAGAATGCGAAATTAATTACCAAAGCATTTAACTATGATGTATCATTATTTGAGATAACCTGTGATACCTAAAGTAATAAATAGAACATGAGCTTATTGCGGTGGCATTTTCTAGCGATCCTTAATATACTCTGTTAACTGTACACTACTTTAAAATATGTCCTTAATTATCGAAAATAGCTTTTTTCTGTTTTAGAAACGGAGAACTTGCATGATAAGATATCCAATGCATTTTTAAAGAACAGATGTACATTAAAAGTTGACTAATTTTAATGACTCATTTATTAAAATTTTGAAAGAAATTTATATCTTCTTGCAAGGAAATGACTTGTAAGGCCCGTGGTAAACATATAAGGAAAATATATTATAAAAATTTTATATCTCTGTAACTTTTCACTGAGTATTTCAGCAATAAAAACCTTATTTTATGAAAAATAATTATTTGATATATTGTATATTTTACTTAATATTTTATTTTTTGGAAATATTTGCGATAGTGGACATTTAGAAAGAATAATCTTCATGCAAAAACAATATTTGAGTAATATGTGTGATAAATTGTGCCATGTCAACAACACTCTAACCTTTGATTCACTCACACATCTTGGAACTGAAGTGAAAGTTCTTTTTCCGGAAGCGAAGTGAAGTAAGTTGAAGAAATGAGAAGAGTGGGGAGAGACATTAAGTGGTGGCTTCTTAAAGGGGAAGGATGTCCAAGAGTCATCCGAGTTGTTAATTTCTTTGATAATAAGTAAGATGAATTAAAGAGAACCCTCCCAAATAACGAAAGATTAGTTTATATCGGTGAAACAAAACGATAATTTTCAGAAAGATTAAAATAGAACAAGAGAGATATTTCACAATCGAAACAGAGTGCAGCTCTCGCAATTTTTTATTTTTTAAATGAAGAGAGCTAAGTTGGTTTTGATGAGGCTAAAACCATAATCCTATGCAGGAATCCCTATGTTAATAAAATGTTAGAGTCCTTTACGATTATTAAGCTTGGGCAGTATATATGTAACGATAATTTTATTATATCATTCTTAAAATCTGGCATAATATGTTATAATCCATTAATAATGTCTGTAAATGTTGTCTTCCACACTACCACCTTTTTTCACTGTGGTGGATTGCTCCTTTTGGTTACCATGGAAACTTTGTGACGTTTGCGGACTCTCCGGTCAAGTATTCTCCAGGACTCTTAGATGTTTATGTCAATTTCGAAATTTTAGATTTGTATGTAACATTATATCCTGATGAAGTTCGCAGAAGTGAAACGAAACGTGGATTTTAATTAAATTTTAAATGTGTTTGTAAAATCACTGTTTTCTTGTGTGTACCATTTAGCGTGTTGTATTTGATTTGAATACGTTATTTTAAGAAATAAAAATGAATTAAAGACATTTGAGAAAAATGTATTTTATTCTAAATTATCAACAATGAATTGTTTGTATGTAATTTGTATATGTATCACATTGAGCATTTCATAAATAAACATTATAATTAAAATTATATTCGTGTTCGATATCTCCTCGGCTGTCCAGACATAAAAAACTGTATTAAAATTTTTCCCTTCATTCACTAAAAAGTGGAAATCTAAAAAATTAAATATTGTAAGTATATTGTAGCTACTGATTTTGAATGAATATTTTATTTTACTGTTTTGCTGCGTCGTTATGTTGTTCGTCATATTAGAATTTTACTCAGATTAAGGTAGTCAAAAATCGGATCCAATTTCATCCAATTCAGAATTTACAGTTTGTTTCCCTTATGCATAAACGTACTTCTATACCATCTTTAACTTCCTTTTAAGTTTACTTTTAGTACAAGTATTTGACAAAAGTTTAATATTAGGATTCTTTTTAATCGTAATGAAGCAATGAAATTAATCTCACGTGTTGGTTTCGAATGATAGAATTATCTTTTTATTTGTATGAAGTTTGAAATTTAAACCGTGATAAATTATTTAAATATAAAATTAAAATTGAAACATTGTTGTCAATTTATGTTTCTGTTACAAGATGCTATAAATGTATAACTTTGTATAAAATTACCCAAAATTTATTCTATCCACAAATATTGTGTAACATATTATTTTTATTTTATTCTTGCAGGATTTCAGATATTGCCTTCTGATTGTATACACGTGCAGAAAAGGAAATGAATAAAGAAATTACAACAAAAGCTGCTACCCTATTTATTACTTTCATTTTTGTCTGTTAATTAAAAGAAAAATATTTTTTTATTACCGTTTTACAGAAAAAACGGCGGTATTCATACAAATATTTATTGCAAAATGTGCTAGCAACCACATTATCTGATTATTTTCTTCGCTTTTCCTTACAGTGTAGTGTGAAAAATTGCATAAATATGTATATTTCTAAATAATGCAAATTCTACAAACATTTTATAAAAGCAACCTAGTTATTTTTTTAAAAAGATAAGGAAATTATAAAATATGCATATTTTTTAAATCCATGCTCCATACGCATTTGGAAGAATGCAACTGCTATTGCTTATTATAAATATTGATTTGCAATAAAGATATTTGGTTGCGTTATGCGGCATGCATATGCATATTCATGGGCTGAGCCTCTAAAGAAATTTGTTTTATATCCTCATCTATATTATTATTTAGAAGTCTGTGTATATGGTCGAAAAACATTGAACCTATTTATTCCCATTTAATCAATTCCTGTTTCCATTCTCATGCACTTTAGTGATATTAAAGTACACTGAAATTAGTATTTTATAACAACAATATATGTCACATTATATCTAATGCCTTTACGTAGCACTTTGAGAAGCTTTCAAAATATTTATCAAACACTATATGACTATTTAATGCGAATGAAGAGAAATTCTTTAGTTATTATAAGGTAAAGCTAGGATAGTCTGCGCACAATTCAAAAGAACAGCAATAAAAAATCTAAATATTGATTTTTTGCTAAACTATCCATGAATAATTTTTACTTCATTTGTTTTTTATGCATTTCCATTGCTATTTTGTTGTTATGTTGCAATTTAATAGAACAGTTGTAATAAAACCAAGAAAGTTATTTTGCGCAATCTCTCCTTACAGGGTTGGTGTGATTGCGCACATGAGTAGGAGAGATTGTTACTAATAATAACTACAATTAAATTGTTAACAATATTAATTACACTTAAATGACATTGCTGTAAGGCTTTTGTGTACAAATTTTATTGTATTGGGAGTGAATATTTCAACCTAATGCTTAAAGAATCAGAAAAAGGAAATAATTTTAAAAACGATTAAAAAAATTTAATTAAAAGAAAAAAAATTAAAGAATCAGAAAAAGCAAGTCCAGATAACATTACAAAATAAAATTATGTAACTTAATAACACGTTTAACTTAAAATTAGTCCATTTTCATTTTTCATTTTTTTATGCAAATTTACCAATAAGCTGCGTAATCTCTCCTAGCATGAAAACTAATGGGAACGATGCGCCATCTCTCCTAAGTAGCAGATGCGCAAACCCTCCAATTTCGGTAAGAGAGATTGCGCGGTCTTTTATTTAAACATGGTTGCTACTAAAACGAACCGTTGATGTTCACATTGTTAGTCTAGATTAGTAGCTTGTGAGATATCGTTTAAGTTTAAAATATTTTGTACTATTGACATTGTATAGAAATTCTGATGAATAGCTATGAAAATTCAAGCACTTACTTTGGGAAAACAAAACAAAATAGCAATACTTTATTTTAGACGGTCAAAGCAATCAACGTGCACTTTCAAGTAGACACTCCACTACTGTTGTTCTACAACTACCTGGAGTCGCTGCGCTCTCACTCTACTCCTTCCCCCCAAACCTCTATGTGCGCAATCTCTCCGACCGCGCCATCTCTCCTGGCTTCACCTTATCAGTACTATATTCATATGCAGTGGTATATCACTACTAAGATGTAGTGGACTGTCACTGCTAAAACAAAAAGTTTAATTTTTTACTTGCCTAGATGTCTTTTAACCCTTTATTTGCTTTTTAATGTTTATGAAAATAACAAAGAAATATTTCACATATTTTTAAAAAGATACACTTACATTCTAATTGAATGTACAAAACTCGATGGCAAAAAAGTGTATTCAGAGCATTCTATTCTGAATGAATAATTTTAAGGCTCTTATGTTGATTTATCCGTGTAAGTAGATTACTTTTAATAAAATTTACATTTTCACATTTCACGTTATCCCGAAATAGATATTTGCTTAAATTTCTTATGGCAGAATGTATAACTTCGAGAAATTTCTGAAAATAATTATCGAAACAATTAGGACTTATAAGTACTTAGTCGTGATGAACTCAAAGTGATAAAATAATATCTCAGGACTATTCTTATGTGTACTGCTACATCCACATAATACAATAAAATGGGAATTTTGTCTTTTAAACTCCTGAATAGTCTCTAATCATATATTTGATTCCTAAAAACTATTAAAGTGACAAAAATCATTTATTAGGTAAATATTTTTAAAAGTGAAAATGCATTCGAAAATGACATACAATATTAGACATTAAACAGCATCCTCAATATGATTTCTTGACAATACATTTTTTAAGCCATTATCAGTTAAAATCAATTTACTTATAAATTATGCATTGTCATATTTCATGTTACCACGAAATGAGAAATTACTTAAATTTCTAAATACAGTATATGTAACATCTTGACATGTTCCAAATAATTATCAAAACAATTAACTTTAATGAATATTTAATCGGGATAAACTTTGAATCTTAAGGTAATAAATCAGCATTACGAACACTTCTAATGGCACATTCTGTCGATGCTAACACAAAATTTTTATTATTAATTATCTCGAATGGTCTCGAACTATTTACGAGTTTCTTAAAATTCATAAAAATGACAAAAATAACTTATTGCACACATATTTTAAAAGGCGCGGGTGAATTATACAATAAATAATAACAGTCGATAATAAATAACATTATCAGTTAGTTTTACTCTGTATATCCATATTCAGTCATTTTTAATAATATATTCATATAAAAAGATTGGTGTTTAAAGATTTTAAGGGTATTTTTAAAATACCATTAATTATTTAGTTAATGACCTATAGTTATACATTGTCACGCAACTGAATAAAATTCGTAGTGTATTGAAATGGGTAATATGAGTTTAATAACATTTAGAGAAATCTGTGTACTTGAATTAATGATGGACTTTAAAATGTAAAAATATTGTGTTTGTATCCCTTTAAACATTTTTTAAGAAAGGCTTGATTTTTTTTGGAAAATATTCATACTAATTTACAAATCTAAAAGAATTAATAATGAAAGAAAATTGCTTGGGTTATGTAAGTATAACTGATAAGAAATAGTCGGAAAGAAAGCAAAATACTATATCTATTACGCTGATAAAGATAGATACTTAAAAATGAGTAAAATTCATTTCTCTGTGTTTAATAGCTTCAAATACTTAAATGTAAAATTTGAAAACACACGTTATGCGTACATATATTCCTTTGTTGTAAAATATTATAGGTTCGCTTTAACATATGCGTTCAATATAAAAAAAAAATGCACCAAAAGAACTGTAAATAAAATGAGATCGCGGACAGAATCGATACATCTTTTGTAAGGTACATTTCGTTATATTTGAAATTCGCTACTACTATCGTCCAGACTATTCGAACAAAATATATCCAATATATCTATTCGAATATTTATTGAACATTTTCTGTTAAAGTCAATACAATCGAATATTTAAATGTGAAATATGAAAACATGCGTATTCATTTTATGCTTTTATACATTCCTTTATTGTAAAATATTATAGGTTCGCTTTAACATATGCGTCCTTAATAAATACTTGCACCAAAAGAACTGTACTTAAAATGAGAAACATACAGTCGACAACAGATTCGATACATCTTTTGTAAGGCACATTTCGTTATGCTTGAAATTCGCTACTACTATTTTCCAGAACAAAATATGTCCACGATATGTATTTGAATATTTATTGAACATTTTCTGTTAAATTCTATAATATGTAAAAGCGATTATATTTATGTTCATACTACATTTATAAAAATGTATGGTTATTTAGTTTTTAAGAAATTCATACCCTCGAATATATTATTATTTTTTTTTTCAAATTGTACTTTTAATATTTGAATTTCGGATTTAATATTAGAAACTACAAGCTCTTACCTTTGTGATTCTTTCTTAACTTGTTTATTTAATAATAAAATTTCTATTTTCTTTTTTTAAATTGTTTAACATACATCTAAGATTCTTATAGTTTAAGTAATAAAGAGAAAAAAAAATAACAAAAATCTTAGTTCCAACTCAGGTGTATAATAAATTAACATGTATACAATGAAAGGAAAATTGAATTCGAACTCTATATTTGTGAGATGCAGAATGTTTTCACATGCGATGCAGAATGTCATGCAATCATTTTTGATATAACTAAATTAAATGAAAACATAGAATATTTTCAGATTTTAATCAGTGAAAGTTTTTTTTTTCCAGAATTACATTTTCATATTAAAAAATCTACATTTTTTTTTAAATATACAGTTTTTAACTTAAATATTTGTTTGGAAAAATCGAATATTTGCACAGATGAAGAAATAAAAAAAGAAAAATGAAAATATTAGTTCCTCTGTCAGGTGTACAATTGAAAAAAATGAAGCCTGAAAAATAATAAACTCTCATTCTATATTTTAGACGTGAAAAATGTGTCTTCACTCATCTATGTATCTCGTGCACTATTTTTTCATACATTAGTCCAAAATAATAATTTTCAGATTCAAGTTTACATCTATAATTTTTTTTAAACAGAAAAGTGTAGATTTACAATTAAATTTTCTATTTTTACTTTCAAAACTGCAAATTGTATTTTAATATTAATTTTAATATTAATAGAGTAATTTTTAAAGTAAAATTTCAATTTTTCTTACACGTAAACAATTTTTATTTAGATAAAATAATAAAACAAAAAAGATAAAATGTATGCGTACTTTGCAAGTGTTTGATAAAACATTTGCAAAATTAAAGAAACGTTAAGCTCTTTTTCGTAACTAATATTATTAATTTTGTTATTTTACTTTTGTGTAGATCTTATTATTAAAACTTCTGTTTCAGTAATACCAAATACATGTTTTCATTTAAAATGGGAGAATTGAACTTTGTGACGTTAAATTAAAAATAAATGAAAAACGTAAAAAATAGCATAAATAAATACACATAAAATAGCACAAATAATATACATATAAAATGGTAAACAGCTGTTTCGGAGCTTCTAAAGCTCCATCATAAGTGCCAAGGTTAAAAAGATTAAGAACAGATGCAAATGTTTAGACCATCTATTCTAGCATCTCCGCTCGCGGTCAAGGTGGAATGGTGATGAGTGTTGGAAAAACGAGCAGCGAAGTCAGGAGACCAATAAGAATCGCTCCACCCGGAGGGGAAGGAAGAGAGTAAATTAAAGGAAAGATAGCCAGACACTTGAAACAATTGGTGTAGTGGACATATCATTAACCATGTTGTTTGAATTCTTCCATGTATGATAAGCTTCCCAAAAATCAAGATTGTAAATCTCTGAGCATTTCTGAATTATGAAACATTCGGAAAAATTTAAATTATGATTGTTAGACCAGCAATGGTTAGCAATAGCGGAGCATTTAATGTCACATATTTTTCATTGTTTTTATGTTCTCCCAATCGGACCGTAAGAGGTCGCTAAATGTGACCTGTATACATTTTATCACATTCGCAAGATATATTGTAAATTCCTAAATGTAAAAATTTGTCAATTGGATGTTTGAGACCTGTAAATTTGATTTTGCTAAATGGTGTTTAAATTACTTTAAAATCGAATCTTATCAAAATTTTGGGTATTTTATCGTTAATTCTCGGAAAATATGGAAGTATAATTAAATTTTCAATGCAAATATTGTTAACGTTGGAATGTATACGTTTAAGCAATTTATTATGAATTGAATCAACAATTTCAACAGAATAACTCCGATCAATGGTAATGGATTCAATGTAGTCTAATTCTGCTTTGAGTAAAAACACAGATGAACAAATGTTTAAGTCCCGATGAACATAGGTATTAAAAGCAGTTAATTTCCGATTAAGAGGGTGATATGAAATACGATGTGGGAGTAAAGAAACTGCGAATGGTTTACGGTAAACAGTGATTTGGAATGAGTCATTTTCGTGGTAAACCATCAAGGAAAGGTAGTTGGTTGTTATCTTCAAATTCAGATGTAAACTATATATCCCCATGTATAGAGTTCATAACAGAGAGAATGTGATGGATATCTATATAACTAGAATCCAGTAATGCGAAGCAGCCATCGACCTAGCGGGTATAAAATGGAAAATTTAACTTAATGAATAGGTTTGACTGGAAGTACTGCATGTAAAAATCAGTCATGTGATAAAAATTATTGTTAAATATGAGCGCTTTTTGAGATAGACAACTGTCAGTAAGGTGTATTAATTCATCAATTTTGAACTGCGAGAAGTGAAATTCCTGGAAGCGTATTTTAAGGCAGTTTAAAGCACCTTGAATCGGTATGTTGTTAAACATTGATTTGGCCTCGAATGAAACCATAGGGTGGTATTGAGTAATGGTGAAGTCACGTAGCTTATTGACGAACTCATAAGATGATTTGGTATAATATATTATCCGCAATAAATCTTATACCGAATGAATATTCAGTTTTTTTAAAATTATTTCTTGTATTTTTCCAAAATGAGAAATAAACTAATGTAGAATTTATAAAATAAAACAATATTTTATAAAATGAATTTATAAAATTAAAAAAATATAAAATGACAAAAAAAAAGAAATGCAATGAAAATATTGAACTTTTAACAATATTAACAAATTTATATTTAAAAACAATTTAACATTTTAGATATTTAAAGTGTAAAATTTCTGAACAGATTCTTAAGCTGATGTAACAATATAAAACAAATAAAAAAATCCTATAGTATTAAATGTTATGCTACCAGCAAATAATCTTTTAAATTATAGAAGTGCGCTTATAAAGTTATGACAAATAACAGGAAAATTTAACTGAGTATTTGACCAGCTTGAAATAAAATGAAGAAATTTATAAATGTTTTTTTAACTGTAAAGTTTTCATTTATAAATATCAGATTTTATTTATAAATACCTACATCAAAACTGTGTAATAAAAAGCCTTCTTTAATAAAAAATGATCTAGATTACCATTAGAATCAATAATAACCAAAAAATGGGTTAAAGATACTAAAATAAAAACAGTAATTTGGAAAACAACATCTTTACCTTGATTAAATAATATCATACAACATTCATGTAAAATGTGATTGAATGGAAAAAAAAGCAGAGCTTTTACATAAAAGAAAGAATTGTTACATGAAACGATTGTATATTATAACCATGCAAAATGCACTTGTTTAGAGGAAAAACCGTAACATTAAACAACCAATCAATTGTTTTTACCAAAACAGAATATGTGGAAATATTAAATGAACAATATTTCTTCATAAATTATGAAACATCTCCTTGTGAGTTAAGATGTTTTAAATCATTAAAAATATTGTCACTTTTACTGTGTGCATTTGTTGAAGTATTTTCATCTTCCAGTAAGTGCGCATGCGTATATAAACAAATTTATCATGTTTTCAGTATGTTTTTATTTAGGCATTCAAGTGCATTTTTTAATGAATCTAATGCATGCATCTTAAAACAAGGAATAAGTTAAAAAGAAAACAAAAGATTCATATAATTACTTATAACTTTTTTATCATATTTAAGTATTTTTAACATTAAAAACCATTCAATTAGAATTTAGATAATTTATGATCGGTATGTTTAAATATGAAGAGAGCATTTAAAATACTGAAAATGTGACATTTCTTTTGCTTTTACTCGCAAAAAAATATTTTACTAAATTACAAACTATATTTTTATGAATAGTTTCATAATTGCTAATCATCTAACCCTTTCCGGCACAGTGGGCACACCTAATTTTAATTCCAAACTGGCATACGGCACCAAGAATATTTTAATAAAAAAAAATTGTCTATAATGAAAGCTTAAAATAAGGAATTCCTATTTTCTAAAAAAAGACGTTTTTAAATTCCGGTGTCAGTCAGCAATTTCTCATTTTACGAACAGACTTTATCTGTGCCAGGAAGGGCTAAAGAAATAAACAAAAGTTAATTTTCAAAATAAAAAAATCTATTTTTTAATGTATTAAAAATAATGTTGAACTTTAAAATATGCTAATAATGAATTTCTATTCAGAAAAATGTTTAAACAATTACAGTGTCAGGATTTTCATGAGAAACCTAAACTACTAAAAGTATCTCATTAGCACTTAAATATTTTCTATCACATGCAGAGCATATCTTTTTTTTTTTTTTTTTTTTTTTAGGTAAATATTCTTTCCAATAATAGAAATATATCTGAGTAATTTTATTAAGGCTATGACAAGTAATGTATCAGCATATTCTTACATGAAAAGAAAAAATGTCTATATCCCTATTATAAATTGATTATAAAAGTCAGCTATTTAAAAAATAATAATAATTGTTAGTCTTTTAAAAACACTTTAAAAGTGTAACTTAAATTTATGTATTATTATTTTTTCTGCACTAGTTTTCTTTTACATTCAATATTAGTTAAAATGGACTTTAACTATTTCTTTTAAATGCTAAAAGGTGTAAATTAACAACATAATACAAATTAAAATAACTATTATTAGGTTGTTTTACATGTTTCGACTCACTCCGAATCATTTTCAAAAACAAATGAGAATATTACATAATTACACGGTCTTTGAAGTTATTATTTTCATGTACTTTTTTAAAAATTACGCACGTTATCTTTTATTTTTACTTGGCTATTTATTTTCATATCTGTGACCATGGAGTAACTCGAGCCACAGTTTCGGAAAATTAAAAGATGCCGCATCGTTACATATTCGATACGCACATATAATACACATATACGAAACATGTAAAAAAACCTAATAAAAGTTATTTTAATTTGTATTATGTTGTTAATTTACACCTTTTAGCATTTAAAAAGAAATATATTATTACAAGGTATTATAATTTATTATATTGGACTATAACTATTTTAAATAAAGGACATACACCAGCAAACAACATGTTTGGTTTAACACCTACGCATAAAATGTGTTTTCAGGGCAAAATAAGGTTTATCTCTTGACATTAGAGGGGAAAAAATGTATGAAAAGATTTTATAGAATAAAATTGCAAAATACCCTTGTTCGGGGAAAATGAACTGCGTAACACCCCATATAGCACATGTTCTTCCCTAGGACGTCCCCAGGAAGATTGACATTCATCCTCCAGGCATCCCTGAGGATGCAAAAATTTGTCATCAGGAGGTCCTCAGGAACCGAAAATGTCCGCCTCATAGCATCCCAGGGAGCTCCCTAGGACCTCCTGCAGGTTCCTCCTCAAGTTGTTCTAGGGAAGATTTCAGGAAGTAATACCAGAGGAATTTGGGAGACTTCAGGGTCACTTAATGTGCATAAAAAACAACCGAAGTTATTATTATTCGACGTAATGTAAAAAGTATTTATTTTTTTTAATTAATAAATACGAACATTATATTTTAAAAATTTATATAATACACATTACTTTTATTAATCACGCACACAGAATCACATGACAGTTATGATACAGATTTTACGGAATAAACTTTCTTACCGCAGACTGGACTTGAACCTGGGTACTTACGCATACGAGAAACACGCTCTAGTGATTACGCTACACGGCCGTTGTACCTGAATCGTTTATACGGTATTCATGTATTTCTTTCTCTTCTTATGAGAGTCGGTAAATAGAAAACATACATATTTTTATGCTTCGTATAGCAGGAATTCTGTAACTTTTATTGCAAATAAAGATGCATACCCTTTGATATATATTCAATACAATATTAAATTGATAATAGAAAAATAGCGTATCAATTATTTAATGCTGTTCTCAAACCCAAAGGAGCTGTTTTCTGACACATTTTTTAACTCGTTTTTGTTCGGAAATGCATTAAATTGGCAGGTGGTCTTATTTAGAAACTATGTAATACTAGAAAAATGTTTTCCTTTTTTTATTTTTATTTATTATTATTATTATTATTATTTTGTAAACGCAGATCTTTTAGAAAATACTGTGAAAGTCATCGTTTTGACCCGAATTCCCCACGCGGCATCACAATAAAAGGGAAAAGGGAAGGGGTGTTTTATCATTTGCAACAACAATACGTTTTATCATTTTAGTTAGGAGCCACATATATCAGGGTCAGGGATCTATGATAAAGGGGCCAATTAAATAAAAATATTTAAAATTAAACAAATTAAATTATAAATTATAAATAATCATAATTAAACAAAGTAAGAGAAAAATTGACGTTTTTATGAACCAAAAATTGAAAGACAAATTCAAAATGCACTTTTTTTTTTAAATTAGAAATATTATAATTTTAAATTTAGAATCAGAATAAGCAAAACTCAATTTGATTTCTAATATTGATATTACAATATTACAAGCTGCTAAACGATATATCTATAAAAGCTTTTCTGAGTTTATGCATGCTAGGCTGTTCTCAAATTCAAATTGGCTACTTTATGACATATTTTTTAGTTTATTTTTGTTCGGAAACGCTTGAAATTGGCAGGTGTTCTTATTTATAAACTTTGTAATCAAAAGATGTTTTCCATTTTTTTGGTAAAGACAGAAGATCTTTCAGAAAATACCGTCAAAGTCGGTGTTTTGAGCTGAATTTTCGACGCCGTAGCACGAGAAAGGAGAAAAACGTGTCGTCATGTAACATGAATCACTTATAACCCGATAAGTAATTTATTTATCAAAAAATGGAAAATTCATTTCGATCTCAAATCAATTCAATAGTCAGGCCAGGCAATTTTATGTCTTTGCGTTTAAAAATAAGTCAAAAGATGTTTCAGAAAGTTTCACGTTGTTGAGCAGATCATTTAAGAAACACCCTAAGATACATAAATACATCGTTTAATTTTCAATTACCTACATAAAACTGCTGTATAAAATGACAATAATATTTCTTTAGCTCTTAATTTTTAAAGTATGGGCATTTATACTCTATATCTGTAACTAGTTAAATATGAAAAAAGTACTGTTAATAAAATTTGTGTCTGTAACAAAAATATTTTTTTTCTTATTGTAATAAATAAAACTAGTTTACAATTAATTCTCCATTTAGTGATCTTTTGAAATCCTGTGAAAACATTCAATACATAGAAATTTCATTATGCACTATTTTTCATTGAAATATAATTTCATTTTAGCTAACAAAACTAATATTTCAGGAGATTTAAAATGCCTAAATGTACGGATACTTTGACATAAAATTTGAGTTCTTTGTTATGATTGTCAACGAAGTATTGTGTAAAAATTCTAAACAAGGAAATACTTTAAAAGCAATACTTTTGTCTTTTATAGAATCATTGGTCGACTGCTTTAAAGATTATTTTTCTATTGTGCCGACAATTGTTTATTTTAGTTATATCAAAGCTAAATTTGAAATAGCTTACTCCTTATTCTGGGAAGAAGAACGTTTCTCTCCTTTCAACCATGGAACTAAGTTCCATGCTTTCAACTACTTTTCTTTGCAAGTATTGCATGCATTCCAGTAAGCATACATATCCATTCTTCATCCATCAAAAGGAATTGTAGGTTGCTCAGTACTATTCATGTTCTTATTGTAGTTAAAATTCTACCCTTACCTGACTAAACATATTTGCATTATGGGACTTTTGCAGCTGATTATATAACCGTTCTCGACATCTGGATAGAAGTATTTCCTTGCATTTGAGAAACACCCTAAGATACATGACTAATAATAGCCGTATATTAACAGGAGTGAAGAATTTGCACGAAAAATAATCTTTTATAAATATCCTAAACTAAAAAGTTTGCCAAATATAAAATAGGTTTCTTAAATGAAAGTTTTAACAGCTAAAGCAAAACACAACTCAGTTTTAAATTCTGGAGAAATATTTGTTATTTAGAAAGATAAATATTTATTTATATTTTCTGAATCTGTATGTTGTTAATATTTCTTAAGTTCGCTAAATTGAGATTTCACCTTCATTATTAAGAATTAAAAAATATATACCATGTATCGTAATTTGAAAGAAGTAATAGAAAATAACTAATTTGTATTTAAAAAATAAAATAAAATTAATATGGTAAAACCTCCAGAACAGACGCTTCATAAAAATTTCATACATAATTAAAAAGACGCTTCAAACATAATTAAAAATTGACATCATTTACCGAACATATGCTCATTACCAACACGTATATAAAGTATATTAAATGAGACAAGTGGTATTGACCAGGTCCGTGATAATAATCAGCACGAATTTATATCTTTAACCCGATTTTGTAAGAATGTATATTTAAAAAAAAATCTTTCAAGCAAAACTCTTATTCAGGGGGGAGGGTGGGGGGGGGGGTATGTTTGTATTTTTTAAAACCAAATGTGCCATTTCAATAGAGCATGCAATCTCTAAGTTGGTGTTATAATTTAGACTTAAAAGTAAATTATTGATTTGATAATGACGATAAATATAAAATTATTAATTAGTTGAAAATGTAATAATAAAATACATAAATATATATGTAATTTTTAAAAAGATCAGAAAAAAATATTAATAGAAGAATAATAATAAAAGTAAATATGCTCGATATGACTTAAATATGATTCAATTTTGAAACTTACATGAAAATTAACTTTTACAATCGAAATAAGATTTTTTTAAAAATAGATTGTTTAATTTAAAAATGCTTATCTGTAATCTATTAACTATCAAATTCTGAATAGATACAAATGCGTAAATATATATTAAACTGTTGATAAAACCCTTATTTGTAACAAATTTTTGATTCATTTTGATTTCTTACGGTTACGGAAAAAAACCCTCATTTATTAGAAATAATAATAATAATAATATATATATATATACATATATATATATGTATGATAATTTAAAATGGTCAGCGAAAAAATAATAATAAATCTAATTTATATTTTAAAAGTAAATATTGATCTGAAAATTATTTATATATATAATTCAAATTAATATGAAATGATTAATTATTTAATACAAATAATAATAATAATTCAATATATAAGACTATATTTAAAGGATCAGAAGAAATAATTTTTACTAGGTATCTCTAATCCTTAATTTATAAAATATGGTTCTATACAAATATATAAATATATATTAAACTTCGTGTTTCGAAAAAAATAATTCTGATTTCTTATAATTGAAAGAAAAATAATTTATTAGGAGAAAGAAAATCAATTTTGTATTTAAAATTAAATTATTTCTATAGAAACTAATAAAGTATATAAGTGAAATCAATGTAAAATTATTAGTTAGATGAAAAAGTAACAGTAAAAATATATAAGTAATTGTTGAAAGTTCAGAAAAAATAATTAATGAATGTAATGATATAATGAATTAATATATAAGTTAATTTTTAAAAGATCAGAAATAAAATAAATAATAAATTTTCAATTTATATTTAAAGATTAATTTATTTTAATTATTTATTTAACTACATTTTGATTGCATTTTATAAATTAAAAATATATCTAAATAAGGATAATTAAATATTATAATAATTAAAAGTTAAACAATAACCAGATGTGCTTAGGAAATAAAATAAATCCAATAATAATATAAACTTTATTAATTAAAAAATCGAACCAAATCAAATCAAATATTTTTTTTTTATAAAAAAATATAATAAGTTATATTAGTGTCAAAATCACCCATGAGATGGCACCAGCACCGTCTCTTCCTAGGTACTTCCCTGGGAATATCATCCCGAGGAGCTTGATCCCTGGGAGGGATCTGGGAGATCAGTACTGAGGAGCTTGCTCCCTGGGAGGGATCTGGGAGATCAGTCCTGGGGAAGTGATTAAAGTATCTTCCCCAGGAACGCCTGATAGCGTCATTACAGTTTCAGGAGGAATTTGGGATGAATTGGAACTCCTGGGGAGGTTTTCAGGAGCTTTGGTGCTATATGGGACAAAATAAGCTCTCAAACAATCGTTTACCAAAACAAAATATGTCTCAGGAATAAATTAACCATGTTTCTTCATCAATTACCTAACACCTGCATTCGATTTAAGCTCATTCTGATCATTAATAATAACTTTTCTGAAATACTCTTCATTTATCAGAATGTTTTTACCTTATGATAACAGATTACACGTAAATAAATAAATTATATAGTAAATTCTGCTTTATTTATTCGTGCATTTAAATAAATCACTTTAGACTTTGTACCTTTTAGACAATTCCGTTTTCACGTATGTGAACATAATAGCAGTGCATTTCAGGAAAATAAAATAAAATTGATTTATTTAAATTTTTATAGTTTTTTATTCGTTTTTAAGAGTTTTTAAAAACTGTGTCACACAAATAATAATTTTAAATAAATTCTGAGTATAAATGGTGTCCATTAACTATTTCAGGGATTTACTTACATGGAAACATTTGATTTGAGAAAATGACGAAAAATATAAATTCAAAAGTACAATTCAAAAAGTTTGTTAATAACACAAACAAAAGTAGATATGCTTAAAGTTGGAACTCAAAATGTTATTAATCTAATATCGATTATAATAGAAAAATAGTTAATATTAAAATTTTAACAATTTTCTCTAGAAGTTATTAATGAGTTGTGAGCACAAAGTTAACTAGTTTTTACATGATAGTTTCCACCACAACTGTTTGATAAATTTGATAAAATTAAAAAAAAAAACATTATTATTTGATTAATAACGTTTGCGTTACAACTTTAAGCATGTGTAACTTTGTTTGTGTTATTAACCCGAGAGTAGTCGCGTCTTTTTTTTAGAACGCTAGTAGTCACGCTCGGTTCATTTGCCCTCGTTACCAGCAGGCCGAAAACAGAGCGAAAATCTGCCGGTGTTACCAGATGATCGAAAACGGAGAATATACAGGGAAAATACTGATTAGATTTGAAAAGATACATTTTACGGGAATTATTATTTATTATATTTAAGTATATATTCAGTTGAAACTTAAATAAATGTTTTAATATTTGTTTGTTTTTTTTTGTTTTACAAAAAATATTAAAATAATTAAAACTTAATAAATAATTTGATTGATTTTATGAAGATACGATGAATTACTAACTTGAATAAATTTTCAATTATAAATTTGAAATCCTGCTTGGGATAAATTATTTTTAAATACAGAACCGCAGTAAGCTGGTTTTTGACAGTGCTCCGGAACTAGGAGCCAGTTGAAGTTTAAAAGATACAAATTACATCATTCACTTATGTAATTTAAATAAACATTCAATTATGTATTTCAGGACGTGTTATTAATAACAAGGGTTCGATCCAGACAAAATTTGAGACCTATTTATCTGCCATTCACGAAAATCTATCTAATGAAACAACCCCTTCACAAAATTCCTCTTAATAAAACAGGCATTTTATAAAATTTCATATAATATGACAGATTCCTTCGCAAAATTTCTCTTAGTAAAACATATACCTTCACAAAATTCATCTTAATAGAACATGACTCTTCACAAAATTTATTTAATTAACACAAGACCATTAATAAAACAAGACGCTTTACAAAATTCCTCTTACTAAAACATGTCCCTTCCCGAAATTCCTCTTAATGAAACAGGACCCTTCATAAAATTCCATGTAATAATACAGACTCCTTCACAAAATCCCTCCTAATAAAACAGGCTCTCTTCACAAAAATTCTGTTATTAACACAGAGCCCGTCATAAAATTAAGAAAAAATAACCCTTCACAAAATGTCTTTTATAAACACAAGTACCTGCATAAAATCTCATTACATAAAAACATACTCTTCATTAATTATTTTTATTTTGTTAATTTTTTTAAATATTTAACTTGCACACTAATAAAGTTCACCAGTAAGGAAAACTTTAGCAGAAGGACTTAAGTGAATTGAGCTTAAATTTGAGTAACAGGATTTCATCTTTTGTTACAAAATGTTATTTATCACAAAAAATATAATAAATTTCACAAAAATAACTTTTGTTTCTCACAAAATGCCACACCCCCAAAAAAAACCTGGATAGATTAACTGATATCAATAACATATTTTAATATGTTTTCTTACAAGATATCTGTATATAAATAATAAAAAAGAAGATAAAAGTCCTTACTCAGAATATATGAATATAAAGGCTACAGGTTCTTTTGTGTGTGTGTGTGTAGGGGGGGACTTTAGAGATTTTATGGTTCAATGCCTCTTTTGAAAAAAAAATTATAAATGACCATTTATCACTTATTTCAGGATGACGGCAGGACCCTTCAGTCACACCTCTTGTTACAAGCTTCCGTATATATAAAATTTTAAAGCCTCCTGAACAGTTAAAAAAATTTACGAGCTATTCCAGAAATAATAAAGTGCTGTATATGCAAAATATTAGAAAGAAAAAAGAGGAATGAAAGGGCAAACGAGAACCCACCCTTCCCAGAAATTTTCCTCCCGAGAAATTCGCGGAAACAGGAATGAAGAAATTGGAGAAGACAAAATTCTACCAACCGGAGTAAGTGTCGCCGCGGTCTTCTAGACCGATTTGAACTTCAGAATGCAACAAAATGCTGAGAAAACGCAGGAGTGATTTGCAACTTTAGTACACAAAATAACCAATAGTCAATGTCAGCTACACTGCATTTCATTGTAGCTTTAAGGGGAAATGATATAAAAGAGGTTAACGAATTTCGGCGTGAAAAGACCGACATGCGGCTACTGTTGGGTTAAAAACAAATTTTGAGTTGTATTTTACGAATATATAATGGAAGAAAAAGTATCAGCTGGCTTTATCTCATGAAAAGTGACGTGACGTGACGTAGTTACGTGATAGACGAGACTTACGCAGCAAATCAAAAGAAAAAATATTAATTTTGATTCGAAGTCTTGATAAAAGAAGTTTGCAGTCAATTCATGTTTTATTCGCAGATCTATTCCATTCAGTTTTAAAGAAATTGAGACGATATAGTCTATTTCTTTTATTTATTCACATTCTTCGTAATTAAGTCATTAGTCAATATAATACAAGTCAAGTTTATTCATAATGTAAATATTCACCTCGTTTTACAAGGTGAGAAAATAGATATGTTCAATAACTTATTAAAATATTTGATAAGTGAGTTTCGCGAAGCCATTTTTTGTTATATGTTTCGTCATATTAATTGAGTCTGCGTAAAGATGTAGTGAATACAGCATTCTTATTTGAGAAAGCCCTCATAGTTATTTAGCATGAAAATATTCTTTGTTTTCCTGCATTTGTTTTTGTAGTATATAAATAATGTGTGCTTCGTATCCAGGCTTAATTATTTATGACTGCTTGTGTTACTCTTTCGCTATATGGGGTAAGTGACCGTCCTTAAATTTCCAAATATTTTTTGTAACAAATATTTCAATCTAGTTTTTAAATCACGATTTTTTGTTTAAAACTCACTAGTTATAGTTAATCCAAATCAATTCAATGTATTCGTATCATACTCTTAATTCAATTTTTTTTCTACAACAATATTTCTCATCATAGTCTTAAATCAAATGTTATGAAGTAAGTAAACCTCGAGAATACTCTATCGACACCCTGTATTTTAAATTATAAATGGCTAATGATTTCTTATATTTATTTTACAACTTTCCATTTTTGAAAATATGTAAAAATAATAACTAAATATTTCTTTTTTTTGGGTTCATAAAATTATTTTCAGTTTGTATGTACTAGTTTCCTTTTGAATAATAATTGAGAAAATGGGTTACATATTGTAAAAATAAGAGTCGAAATTTTGAAAACAACATCTTTAATTGAAGTATAAAAAAAAGTTTTTGTAAAATGAGTTTTTAATGGAAAAAACGGTTTAAATTTTTGCATTAGGAAAGGATTTTAAGGAAAAACTGCGCAGAAGAAATTTTCGAAATATGCTTCTTCAGAGGAAAATAAAAAGCAAACATTAAACAAACTCTCAAACTCTTCTTTACCAATACAGCATAGGCCAGAAGAATAAATGAACCGTGTTTCTTCGGAAATTATCTAACATCTGCTTAAGACTTAAGCTCTGTAAGTTCATTAATAATAACTTCACAAACACAGTGTTTATTTATCGCAACATTTTCAATATTGTGTTAACAATATTTCCAAAAACAAATTAATAATGTTAGAATCAGTATATATTAATAAATTTAAATGCATCACTATATTTAATTGTACATGTTAGTCTGCTATTGTTTCAAGTTAATCTTCAAATCTCAATTAAAAAAGTTATCTGCATTTAATTATACATAATATTCAAATTTTTTTTATTAGAATTGAAAACAAAAATGCATAATTTTTATATTGTGAAGAAATATTTGTTATAGAAGAAATAGTTGTTTATAAACGCTACAAAATACGCCATTTTATTCGAATTTATCTGCATTAATTTTGATAACGGATTGACTATTTTAGTTTTATGCTTATTTAAATTGTCGTAGCAAAGCTTCGGCCACTTGTGAAAAATGACACTTTTGTTTACATGCTAGCGTCCAAAATATCAGTTGGAGTGACACCAAAGTTCAGCTGGAGGGCGATAATGTCAAAATCTCAATCAATGTTGGCGAAAAGTTTCCGCAATAAACGTGAAAATAAAAAAGAATATGACGGAGTAAAAACTAAGGAAATACCGGAGAAAGGGGCAGAAATTGAGTTTTAAAAAGATTAAAAAGTAGGATTTCCAATCCTCCATTTCTACTGGTGACACCACCTTTTCCCGATGTGTTGACTCTGCGCGTCCGTCCGCTAAGCTAGTAGAGTAACACAACTGACTCGCTCACCACGTGGACCCTAGTTTTTGCTAATTTGTTCATAATTAATTAGACGTTGGTCGTACGATGTTAAAAAGTATCTCCCAGGACAGGAAATATTTTAATCCTTCCCTGGGTACATAATTCAAGAGAAAAATCACAGGATTTCCGGTGCTAACGTAGCAAAATCTGGGAGCCCCCCCCCCCCCCAAAAAAAAAAAAAAAAAAAAAAAAAAAAACGTGCAACTCCAACCACACAGTTTTCTTGAAAATCTCCCTATTGGATTTGTCAATTTATAACAGGCACAGGATCCCCGATTGTGGAAAAGAAACAGGCATCCAAGTTACGGAAAGGGAACAAAGAAACTATATATAAAGATTTTATCAGTTGAAAATATTAAAATTCTGTCTGATCTGCAGATTGTATATTATTATTGTAAAATAATTTTGGCATCTTTACATACAAAATGATTTAAAAATGTGTTATTAAAACCCTAGGGGTCAATTCATAAATCCGATGCTAAGCTGCAGATAATGCCCCGTTTCAGGTCAGTTTTATTTGTTATCGATGAATAGTACATGAATATTTTTAATCAATTATTTTAAATTTTAATTGAAAATCATGATTTCTACCCACCGTCCGAGGACGGGTATTTACGGGTATTAAATAAAAATTAACTTACTGTTATGAGTGATGTTAATTCCTACTACTTCAAATTCATACTGCTTAGACTTGAGTAACTCACGGTTCATAGAGCTTGTTTTCGTTTGACGCGCTTTCCTTAGATTCGTTTAATCAGTCGTTTCATAAAATCGTTTAAAAAAATCGCTTCGTAAAATCGTTTCATAATTTTATTTCGTAAATTCGTTTTTTTTTAAAGAATTATATAAGGTAAAGACAGGAGATATGACGCAGTCGGAGAGATTGCGCAGAAAGGGGATCGGGGGGAAGGAGTAGAGTGCTCGCGCAGCGACTTCAGCTAGTTGTACAACATCAGTAGTAGAGTATGTACTCAAATGTGTACGTGGATTGATTCGAGCGTTTATGATAAACATTGATATTTTGATTTATTTTCACAAGGTAAGTGCTTGAATTTTCAGAACTATTCGTCAGAATTTCTATAGTAAGTCAGTAGTACAAAATATTTTAAACCTAAACGATTTCTCATAAGCTACTAACTTAGACTAACGCTGCGAACATCAACGGTTCGTTTTAGAAGCGTCCATGTTTAAATAAAAGGTCGCGTAATCTCTCCTACCGAAATTGGAGAGTTTGCGCATCTGCTACTTAGGAAAGATGGCGCGTGGTTTCCATTAGGTTCTATGTTAGGAGAGATTATGTAGCTAATTGGTAAATTTGCATAAATTGCAGATTACATTTAAAACATATGAATGAATCAATTTTGAAATAATTCTTGAAAAACACATAACTATCGAAACTAAATTTGGCAATATAATAATTTGCTAAAGAATACTTTTGCCGATAAAAAATTTTGTTAATAAATTAACAATACAGTTGCTATTAAATTAATTTTATAGAAATATTTTTGTTCATAAATTAATAATGCCTTTGTTAAAAAATAAACTACATATATAATGAAACGAATTGTAACGAAAAGGGCAGCAATTAAACGGTTTTCAACTAACATAAATAGTTTCATATAAAAATTAACTTATATATATAGCTTACCATGTAATGTTTTTGATGAGTGGAAGTTCTGATTTTTAAGAAACTTAAAAAGATAATATGTTAGAGATTGCGACGGTGTGTCTCAAGAGGATTAACTAAAGGAAGTTAACTAAATCCATTAAAGAACTTCAGAGTAAATTTATAATTACATACGTCGATAAGGCTAATTCAAGTTATTCATTAATCTGTAAAAAAATTATGATGAAATCTTAAATGAAAGTTATAATAACAGAGATAACTATGAACTATTGAAATCGAAAGTTTCAGTAATGGAAAACAGGGTTAAGACATTATATGAAAAAGTTAAGCTGAAGCAGAAAAGTCAAAATTTCCCATATCTTGTTCTAGTGCCAAAGTTTCATAAAAAACCAGTGAAATTTAGAATTGTAACTTGTGGGTGTATGAGGGGAATAGAGTATTTAAACAGAGTCGTGGAATACCAGTGAGGGGGGGGGGGAGAGAAGAGTTGCAGTTCAATTTCAACGTTTACTTACATACAAATGAGAATAACAATAATTTAAATAGAGAAATAGTGAGTTACAGGTACATTGATGATGTTTTAATAGTTGGACTAAATAATGCAAATGTAAACTTAGATTTTATATACTATCCCAATACTTTAAAGCTAAAACTCCCCTTCCGGGATATTAAAAACATAAATTATCTGGATGTAAATTTAAAATTGGAAAATGACAATTTGAATACAAGGGTTTATGGCAAAACAAACGATTTCAATTTTAAAACTTTAAAGACCTTACATTTTGATTCAAACGCGCATATTTCAAATGTTAGAAATGTGTTTACGAATGGTATAGATCGTATCGAGAGATTGTGTTCAAGGTTTGGCGATGCCACTGGCGAATTTATGAAGTGGATTATAAAGGCATTGATGCAGTTTTTAAGGAGAAATATGATTAATTTTATAGGAAAGAGTAAATATCAAGTTGAACTTAATTCATTTTTAAATGCTAAAGTTGGTCTGGATCAGTTGTTTGTTTAGTTTAGCTAGGTATGGGTTCTGTTGCCTGTTGCTCTGTGTTTCGGTTAATTGTATAGTTTAATTTGGTCTCGGCAGGAGAAGGATGGGGGCGTTGCTTGTATAAATATTAGTTTTAACCCTGCTATTCATGTCGTTAGCCATAACCTCCTGCCTCTGGTTTATTTTTCTGGTATTGTTTTAATGTTAGTTATTTTGCATTTGGTTATATTCGAGTTATAGTTTTAATTGGTTATATTTTAGGGTTCAGTTGAATTATTGTTATTTGTTTTTCGTCTATGTGGTGTAGTTAGTGTGAATTTATAATTGAATTTGAGTATATATATATATATTAATTTATGAGCAATTAATTATTTGCTAATAAATTAATCTTCTTAACTACTTTAAGCTAAATTTCCTGATAAATGATTGTTTTATTTTTGTTAATATGTAACGCGCGTTGGAACTTTTTAATACATTTTGCCATATTTTTTTCAGGTTACAATGCCAAATATTTACAGAAGAAAAACGAACAAAGGATCATAGACCGAAGAAAATCTAAAATTAGCCGTAGAGGCAGTACAAAATGAATCACTCAAAATGCATGCAGCAGGCAGGAAATTCAGTATTCCGGAATCCACCTTGAGACATAGGCTCAAGAAAAATGATTTTAAGAAGAGAAAGATGGGTCCAGATTCTCAACTAGGTACGGAAGCGGAGAAGGAATTAGCTGGTCACACACAAAAACTTCAGGTAGTTGGATTTCCACCTAAACAAAGTGATGTAAGAAAGTTAGCATACAATTTTGCTGAAGCACTGGGGAAAAAACACACTTTCAATAAAGAAAAAAAAAAGTAGCTGGAAAATTTTGGTTTTCCTCGTTTATGCGAAGACATCCTGAGTTAAGTATCAGAAAAGCTCAAGGTATTAGCAGAGCTAGAGCAGAAGGTATGAACCGTGAGGAAGTGAATGCTTATTTTACTCTTCTCACATCCATATTGACAGACAATAATCTATTTTTGAAGTCTGGCTGTATTTGGAACTGTGATGAGATTGGAATTCAGCTGAACAATGACCCTGGTAAAGTGGTTGCTGCAAAAGGCAGTAAAGATGTCCACGTTGTCACTAGTGCCGAAAAGGGTGAAACGGTGACTATTTTAGCTTGCTGCAATGCAGAAGGGCAGTTCCTGCCACCTTTCTGCATTTTAAAGGGGTCTACGCTAAACTTCAATACGCCAGAGATGCGCCACCAGGAACTGCAATTAAGATGAGGAAAGAGAGCGCCTATATAAACATGGACTGGCTTACCAAGCATTTTATTCCACGAAAGCGTGCTGGTACACATTTGTTAATTCTAGATGGCCATGCGTCACACATGAATTGTCCAAACATGCTGCAAGTCGCCTTTGATAACGATATAATAATCTTGTGTCTACCTAGCCATACCACGCATTATTTACAGCCGTTGGATCGGGTAGTGTTCAAGCCCTTTAAAACTTATTTTAAAGACGCTTGCGGGAAAATGGTAACAACTCGCCGTGGGACTGGAAAAATATCGAGAGAGGACTTTGGTAGTCTCTCAAATTCAGCCTGGTCTCGCTGTGCTACTGTCCAACTTGCCACCTCTGCCTTTCATGCAACCGGAATTTACCCATTAAATATTGAAGTGATTCCACAACACGCATATTTGCTAGGCTGTGATCGAAGCATGAATCAAACTGTTTCTGAAGCCGTTGCGTTACCCTCAGAATCCACTGATCACTAATTCGTTTCAACAACAGTACTAGTTACAACCACTGAAACTCAAACTTCTCCTATTCGAGGCCTATCCTCGCTTCCCATTGCAGCAGCTACATGTATTTGTCAACCCTCAACTTCTGAGGAGTCTAATGCTACTCTCAGAAATACACCTACGAAAGTTTTGGAAAAGCTTTCACCCATTCAAAGTAGTTTAATGCCATCAAAATCAAAGAGGAAACAGAGTGCAACGAATGTTACTGATCCAGAAAATATACATGATAAAAGACTGAAGAAGGAAGCAGCTACGAAAAATAAAGAAGCAAACAGGTAAAGATAAGATGCTCCCAGAAAAAGTGCGATCTAAAAAAACCGAAGGAAAGAAAATTTAGGGAAATGAGGATGAATGTACTGAATGTCTGGAAATGTACCAAGAGACAACTTCGACCAGTGATTGGATTCAATGTATTACTTGTGGCAGATGGTTGCATGAAAGCTGCACTATTTACAACAATAAGTGCATTGATTGTGGACGACAACAACTTCGGTCTGAAAACAAGAAAACATTGAAACTGTGTGAATAAAAATGGGCTAATTGTAAGTTAAATATGTTATAAAGTAACTTAATGTTATATAGTAATCTCATCTGGGCTTTTTTCTGATTCTTTATTTTTTTTTCGTTAATTACAATTATTTAATTGTTCTCAAAATTATTTCCTTTTTCTGATTCTTTAACCATTAGGCTGAAATATTCACTCCTAATATAATAACGTTTGTTCACAAAAACCTTACAATAATATTATTTAAGTTTAATTATTATTGTTAACAATTTAATTGTAGTTATTATTAATAACAATCTCTCCTACCCATGTGCGCAATCACACCAACCCCGCAAGGACAGATTGCACAAAATAATTTTCTTGGTTTTATTACAACTGCTCTATTAAATTACAGCATAACAACAAAATAGCAATAGAAATGCATAAAAAACAAATAAAGTCAAAGTTATCCCTGCATAGTTTAGCAAAAATTAATATTTAGATTTTTTATTATCATTTTAATGAATTGTGCGCAGACTATCCTAGCTTTACCTTATATATATATATATATATATATAGGGTAGATAGTATTAACACTAAATAGAGCAAAAAGCTCAGTTATGTGTTTTATAAATTTATATTTTTTTGAAAACCTATAAAAACACTTATTTAAAGGATGTGTTATTTAATAACATCGATTTCATATTTTATGTTCCGCTTTGAATTTGCATTCCATCTTATCCCAAATGAGCTTCAATATGTTAAAAAAAAAAAAAAAAAACGTTAGGAATCAAAACATCTGAAGTATTATAAAATATGTTCACATGAAATGTTGTTTTAATGATAAAACGAAGTTTATATATACAGGATGCTTCATAAATTTGTGCAAAAATAACATATTCATAATAAAAGAAATAATGCCCGCAAAAAAAAATTCAGTTTGCGCGAATATGATCAGAGGGACAGTGGATTTGTTTCCATGTATAAAAAAAAATTATTCCAAAAGTAACCTCAAGAGAGCGCTCACACCTAATACTGAGACGTTTTATGCAAATAAGACAAACACTTCGTAGACGTTCCTCCAAACTCCCCGTTTTCTCAAAACATCGTACTAAATTCTGTATCCCAACCAAAGAAATAGGGCTTTATTGCGCTATCAGTCCTTTCTCCCTGCAATAGTTGTGGATTCACCATTCTTCTAGAAATGCTTAACGACCAAACCTCAATCTGGTAACGATAGCATGCTGCCGAGATCGAATGACGAATGCATTTCCTGCCAGGTGTTCTATTGCCCGTCTGATTTGCATAAAAGTCTCAGTATGACATGAGTGGGCCCTCTTTCGGTTACTTTTGGAATCATTTTTTTATGCATGGAAAAAATCCAATGCCTCTCTGATCACATTAGCACAAACCGAATATTTTCCCTATCATTACTTCTTCTATGATGATTTTTTTTTATTTGCGCGAATTTATGATGCACCCTATATATATTTGCGTAAGAGAAAAACAAAACTACTTGAAAAGTCTGTAAGATATAAATTTACGAATACAATCTTTCAAAAGACAATGAAGGACTTAACAGTAAACGAACTCTCAAAGTTATGTTTATGAAAACACAAAATGTCGAAGGAATAAATGAACCATGTTTCGTCATGAATTATCTAACATCTGCTTCCGATTTAGGCTATGTTTGCACATTAATAATAACTTCACCGAAATAATGTTTATTTATAGGAATCTATTTATCTCGGGTGAACTATATTTCAGTAAATAAATTAATTTATAATCTTACAAATAGTATTTATTACACTGTAAAAAGACAAATGTTTTTTTAAATCAATGAAAATATAATAGAATCGCATTAACCACTTCCGAGATAACTACGATTCAGAAAAGCATCCGTTGTCTTTAGAAACCTCAGAAAGCAATATATTTTTTTAATTTAAAGAAAAATTTATAAACACTTTTATTTTTTTTTGCTACTACGGATTTTCATAAACGTTACCGAGCGATTTTTATTCGTGTATTCAGTATTATTCCCTAAATCGGAATATCGATTTTTAGGATGTTATTTATTCTCAATTAAAAATATCAGCTACGTAATTAAATTTACACATCAGAGAGTAGCAAAATAATATTAAATGTAATCTTAATGCTGTTAAGGTAGCATTGTCTGTAAAATATGTTTGTTGAATATGAGAATAT
Source organism: Maratus michaelseni (assembly GCA_963931845.1). NCBI lineage: Eukaryota > Metazoa > Arthropoda > Arachnida > Araneae > Salticidae > Maratus > Maratus michaelseni. The sequence continues at coordinate 115,156,895 of OZ007588.1, forward strand.
TTACTTGAGAATCGATATAATCCAAAAATCCTAATACGGGTTGCAAAAACCGATTAATACAATATTAAAACTACGCGGTAACGTTTCTAAAAATTATCGAGTTTCGGTTTTCGACGAATTTAAACATTTTAGAAGGTCCTGAACACGATTTGACTTTTTTTAGAGAATGTCTGTCTGTGAGTCTGTAACTTTGTCTGTATGTATGTGACAAGTATTTTGTGGGCGGTCTATCTCAAGAACTAATGCACGGAATTTAATAAAACTTTATATTCAGTTAGCCCTGATATAAAATGGTGCTGATTAGTTTTTGGTGTAAATCGGGCAACAGGTGGCGCTGCTAAGTTAAAATTTTTCGCTATTTTCGCAATAGCTCTATCTCACGAACTGATTTTCATCAAACTGCAGATTCAGTTAGACCTTGACATAAATAAAAGCTGATTATTTTTTAGCGCAGATATTCCAACAGGTAGCGCTCTAATTTTTTTTATGAATTTTACGAAAGCTATACTGACGAACTAATGCACGGAATTGCATCAAACGTCAGATTCTGTTAGATCTTGACATAAATAGATGCTGATTATACTTTGGGGGTAAATAGCCCAACAGGTGGCGTTCGACCGTTTTAAAACAGGTACTATGTTATTGTAATCACGATTTTCACGATAACTATATCTCAAGAACTAATGCACGGATTTTTATCAAACAGTTAGATTCCGTTAGACATTGACATAAGTTGCTGTTGATTAAGTTTTGGTGTAAATCTCCCAACAGGTGGCACTGCTATGCTGTATTTTTCAGGATTTACTTGAATATAACGATAGTCATATCTCAAGAACTAATGCACGGAATTTAATGAAACTTTAGATTCAGTTAGACCTTGATATAAATTGGTGCTTAGGATCATTTTTAGTATAAGTGAAACATGTGTGAGATAGAAGAAAGTTTTCGGATTGGCACATCCGACTAGTTTCAAATTATAATGCATTTACTGCATTTCTATATTTGTATACAAATGTTTGACAGGTTTGAATAGATTATAGTATATATAGTACCGACGGATTAAAATACATATATGTTAGTTATTTAGCCCTTTTTATTTGTTTATTAGTATATATAATATGTAAATAATTTTTAAATTGGAATTGAGGAAATACCTAATCCAATATTTCTAATAAGAAGAGACCTATGTTTTAAAAGCTATGAAATATGCCATTTTATACGATATTATCTGCGATATATTACACATATAGTATTGTTATTTTTGGTACATTGCTATTTCTTATACTGAATGTCATTCTCATTTATGAATAATATAATAATTCGTACTTTTCGAAAGTGATAAATTATGTTAAATGATGTAAATTTATATACATAAAAAAAGCGAGAAATATTTCCTGAAACATGATGGATTTTTTTAGTTATTAATTAGTTTTAAACATGACAGTAATGAGCTTGTCACGTTGCAAACGTGCCACTTTCAACTATTTTATGATGTTATCGTACCCACGTGCACATTTCCCATTTTTGAATATTTAATCCTAATAATTCTAATTGTTTCTCTTTTATATTAATTTAAATCATCGTTCTCACTATTCGGCATTTTAAATTCCCTTTAATTTGACATCTCATTTATGTCTCTACGTTAATGCCTTCATATTTTGCAATCCCCTCTTTAAGTTCTTAATTATTCTTTTTCATTGCGTTTCGCGATTTCGGAGCGATCGCACTTTCGGCCGTTTCTCCTTGCATTTCGTTTGGCACGGTCCGTGGTTGCCAGCGGCGTCGAGCGCATCGCCCTTTGTCATCAACACGGACTTACGCTTTGGCGTTTGCGCACCTGTTAGACAGGTTTTTCGGCGCCAAGCGCAGGTTTGCGCGGGTTTTTCGTACCGGCAAGCAGTTCAGTAGTAGAGACAGTTGAGTTCTGCCTGGGAACGAGATAGTGGTGTTCAGATTAGGCCTCCCGGTTGCTGTAACGGCTTCCGTGGGAGCCGAGTGAGTAATCGTATCTTAGTGATGTCTCCTTTTGGAACATATCGTGTGCGAGCGATCGCCACCAACATCCCTTTTGAGAGTATACAATTTGTACATAAATAAAACAAGTTTTAGCTGCATCTCTGTTTCCTGATTTCCCTGCGTAAGATGCCTGCTTCTTTCTTCTTTTGACACTTCCAGTAGTGATGAGCCTGTCCTTTGGTAAGATAAGAATTTATTCCTTATTTCATTTCCTCGTCTTGAAGCGATCCTGACAACAGCGAGTTATTTACAGAACCTGAGTTTTGCAGATGGACACCTCGCCGCTTTCTCTGATCGATCACGCCACGTCCTCCCTATGCCTACTGTCCTAGCACGTGCTTCTACAAAGTTTTTCTCAAAGTCACTTTTGTACCGAAACAAGTTAACCACTTCCATGAGAAACCTTTACGTTATACTTGGTGCCGTGTCACCTCCTCGTACGTCAATCGTGACGAGTTTTTTTTATCATCGATGTCTCAAAAAAAAAGAACTTTAGCCTTTCTAAGAAGACAACGTTTTTCATCGATTTCAGGAACAGGAATAGACATCGCGACATCATATTGTTATTTTCTTATGATGAAGTAAAAAGGACACTAAAGACGTTTTACAGCATATGAGTATGAGTATATGTCTAGTGCCAACAGTAAAGGAACAGATAAGTGCAGACTAATTTTTCAGGCTTGTTTTAGATCGTCGCTTTCGTATTTACTCATTTTTCTTATATTTTCATATGTGTTTAAGTGTTTTATTTAGCTCAAAGGTATCATTTTATAATTTGAAAATTTTTCATATTTAACATTTATGATTATTTTTATAAGTTTTTCTTAGTGTTGTATAACAGTAATCAATTCAAATTTAAAATGGTTTTCTTGTAATATGTTTTTAAATTTTTCATGGTTGCAATTTTCAAGATGCCTTCTTATCACAGTGAAAGTTCCTTAAAAAAAAAAAAAAAAAAAAAAAAAAAAAACCATGCATTGGTATTTCTCCAATAGTTAATTAAAAAAAAAAAAATCAGTACTTTTCACTGAACTTCAATAAATTTTTTCTTAATCACAGGAAATATATTTTATCTGCTATTTTTAGTGTGTATTTTTGTGTTCTATGCAGACAGGTATTCCTGTTTAAATTCAAATATTTTCATCGTGCAGGATCAGATGAACTCAAAAATTCACTGTTCCAAGCTTGCACACTTAAGTTCATATTTCTAATTTTTTATTGTGTCCAAGTGATACTTAGTAATATTCTACAATTATTATTATTTTTACATGTATTTTTTTATCAATTCATTGCTTGAAATTACGTTTTTACGATATTTCTCATTTTAAGTGTTAAGTCATTGATTGTTCATGAGTGCTGTGAATCCTTTCATCTGGTTGTTTCATGGCCAGGAACAATCTGGTGAAAGTATTTTGCGTTATGCATTGCTTGTTTACCGGTAGCAGGTATTGTGTAACAGTTGTTCATTGCTCTCATGCTCAGTTAATCTTTTTAAGGTTTTTATCAAGCATCATTTTAATAAATTTCTTTAAGTATTTCATTTTAATTTATCTCAAAACTGTTTTTCACTGTGTCATGATTTTCAAAATTGCATTTAATAAGGTGTTTTATACTTTCATAAAGTATCATTTTTGCATGATTTGTCAATCATATTATTCATGTATTGTGTTTATAATCTTGAGAAAAGTCTCAAGTAAGAAAAAAAAAATAGAAAGTGTTTGAATTTCAAAATAAACTATAAACTTATTCAAAAAGCTTGTTTTTCAAAGTAATAATAAATTTAAAAAAAAAAAAGTGCTTTTTCAAAATAATGCTATCAATTTGAGAAAAAAAAATCATTATATTTTTTTATGTGATGGAACACCAAGAAATTTTATCTTATGGTATTGAAGCAATTAAATTTTTTCAATTTTATATGTGAAATACAGTGGGAAATTATGTTTCTCAGGTAGTATAGTAGCAATTAACGGGTTTTTCAATAGTTTTTTTTAAGTGTGATGAAATATTGTAGATATAAAATTTTCTTTGGTGTTGAAGCTATTAAATTTTCTAAATCTCAAATTTTTAAGTGATCTTTGTATTTTTCTGTTGTAATGTTGAAGAAAGTAAATTTTCTTGCATAATTTTTAATTAAGGTTACAGTTTCTGAACTTCTAGGTATATAATTTCTTTTATACAAATATGCAGCATTTTAACATTTATTTATCTTATTCCAATTTTGCTTATTTTAATTCATCAGTGCATCATTCGTACCAATAAGCATTGTATTTTAGTGTATTTATTTATTCATTCTTGTGTTTTATGTGTGATATTTCAGTAGTGACACACACAGTGTTAGGTTGTTGGGCGATCAGCCTTCACAGTGTTTTTCGTTATTCACAGTACCATGCATTAATATTCTACTAGTATCGTGTATTTTTGTGTTTTGTTGGTATGATGGCTTTAAGCACATGGTCGTAAATTCCATAGAAATATTTAATTTTCTTTCATAATTTTTAATTTTTAAATTTTTCTTACCTGTGATCCATTCGGACTATCCCAGTCCAGTAATGCAACTTCTGTTTGTCCTCCTAACTTGATAATTGTTTGAGGTGGCTCTTGTCAGGCAACAGTTGACAATTGTCTGTTGCACTTACCTTTGGGTGCTTGTTTTCTTCAATAAGTTCTGTCACTTTTATCTTTTGGTTTTTGTGTTGCAATCTTTATTTACATACAGGTCCTTTACACGCACACAGTGATTGGTTGTTTAGTGAGTTGCCAACCAACATGGTGTCCACTTTTTGTTTTTTTTGTACACCAACACTTTTGTGACACACATTTCGCATTCGATGAAATGTGCTGGATTTTTAAAATTTTCATTTTTTCATAATTTTGGCTCACAGTTGCCTCTTTCAGGATTTTACTTACTTAATTTATCTTGCTTTAGTCATTGGTTTTCTTGTTAGAGTGTATTGTAATTCTGTGTGTTCTAAACTTATAAAATACTTCATGTTTACAATTTTTAAACTTCAATTATGGTAACGTTTAAAGTTTCATATGCTGCTTATTATTTGTATGTGTATTTAAGTGTATTTCATTATTGCCTGTTCATTTATGAAGCTGTGTTTTTCAAAATATATATATTAACTTTTATTGACTTTAAATCTGTGCACAATAGTTAAAAATTTAATTGTTTTTGTTTGTTTTAGTTGGTTAACTAAGCACTTAACTTTTATTCATCTTTGAAATCTATCTTTAAAGTGTGTTCTAAAATTTTGTTATGATTTCATTGAATTTTTCAAAATTGGATTTAAATTTTGCACAAGATCCTAAAAATATAAATATTTTGCACTTTTCAACTTAATAATTTTCAATTGCGCATGCAATTCTTTTCAAAAGTATGAATTAAGCTCATACAATGCCATTTTTCATTTAAACTTAGAGCTAAAATGTATGTATTATTATTGTTTTTTGTATTATGTGTGTAATTACTTGCAGCTTAACTTTAAAGTCTATTCAACACTGTATCAATGTATTTAAAATTTAATCACCAGTTTCTATTTGGTGTTAATATAAAATCAAATACTTTAGAGCTGAATCTTATGTATAATTAAGTGTGAGTACCACAGGTATTGAATTTTTAGTGTTTTTGTTATAATGTAAGTCACCACATTCTAAAGTCAATTAAAAAAAAGTATTTATGATGGCAAATTTCTCAAGCTACTATCAATGAAATTTTTAGTGAAATAACAATGTTTATTTAGCAAGTCAATGGTATGACTTCACAGATCTGTAAAGGTGTAGCTTAATTTGCAATTTTTGATACTAATACTATGTTGATACTGATTGTTTTTAATACGACTGATTGTCAAGTCGTCCTGTCAACCCCATGTAGCCCTTGGTGATGGCTCGCACATTCCAAATTTCTAAAATTTTGTAAAATTTTTCTCTCGCATTCAAAATTTATCCTTATTCCAAATTTTTCTCGAACGTTCAAAATTTGTATGTCAGTCTAAATTTTTCTTTCCCTTTCAAAATTTTACAAATTTTCGTTTGCCCGGGAATGTGTCACGTTGCAAACGTGCCACTTTCAACTATTTTACGATGTTATCGTACCCACGTGCACATTTCCCATTTTTGAATATTTAATCCTAATAATTCTAATTGTTTCTCTTTTATATTAATTTAAATCATCGTTCTCACTATTCGGCATTTTAAATTCCCTTTAATTTGACATCTCATTTATGTCTCTACGTTAATGCCTTCATATTTTGCAATCCCCTCTTTAAGTTCTTAATTATTCTTTTTCATTGCGTTTCGCGATTTCGGAGCGATCGCACTTTCGGCCGTTTCTCCTTGCATTTCGTTTGGCACGGTCCGTGGTTGCCAGCGGCGTCGAGCGCATCGCCCTTTGTCATCAACACGGACTTCCGCTTTGGCGTTCGCGCACCTGTTAGACAGGTTTTTCGGCGCCAAGCGCAGGTTTGCGCGGGTTTTTCGTACCGGCAAGCAGTTCAGTAGTAGAGACAGTTGAGTTCTGCCTGGGAACGAGATAGTGGTGTTCAGATTAGGCCTCCCGGTTGCTGTAACGGCTTCCGTGGGAGCCGAGTGAGTAATCGTATCTTAGTGATGTCTCCTTTTGGAACATATCGTGTGCGAGCGATCGCCACCAACATCCCTTTTGAGAGTATACAATTTGTACATAAATAAAACAAGTTTTAGCTGCATCTCTGTTTCCTGATTTCCCTGCGTAAGATGTCTGCTTCTTTCTTCCTTTGACACTTCCAGTAGTGATGAGCCTGTCCTTTGGTAAGATAAGAATTTATTCCTTATTTCATTTCCTCGTCTTGAAGCGATCCTGACAACAGCGAGTTATTTACAGAACCTGAGTTTTGCAGATGGACACCTCGCCGCTTTCTCTGATCGATCACGCCACGTCCTCCCTAGGCCTACTGTCCTAAAACGTGCTTCTACAAAGTTTTTCTCAAAGTAACTTTTGTACCAAAACAAGTTAACCACTTCCATGAGAAACCTTTACGTTATACTTGGTGCCGTGTCACCTCCTCGAACGTCAATCGTGACGAGTTTTTTTTATCATCGATGTCTCAAAAAAAAAAGAACTTTAGCCTTTCTAAGAAGACAACGTTTTTCATCGATTTCAAGAGTATTTTTAATAAAGTTAAATGAAATTGTATAATACTTAGCACACGGAGAATGTTTCCACCTTATAGTAATTTAAATCTACAAAAACAACTTTTCAAATGTAAAAAAAAAGCCAAGCGTAAAAAAAAAAAGTTGTGGCTAAAAAATGGTGTGATATCAAATTTCCAAGCTATTATATTACTTTTTTAACTTTTTTCCATTAAATAAGTTATCATATATATAAGTCGAGTGCCTACGTATATGTTAATAGAAATCGTTTTCTCCTGTACTAAATACATCATAACGAATTTCTGAAATTTCAATTTTTTTCAAATTATGCATGATGGGCTTGGCGGCCATCTTTGCATATTATTCACAAAATTCTAAGCATCCAAATCCGTAGTTAAAATCCGAAGTTCATAATTGTTATTTAAGCAAATATTTTAAGCGTTTCATTTATAGATTTGTATGATCTGAAAATTGTGTCTTAAGATAATGATGACTTATCTTAAAGATTCATCTTATGATTTATTTTTTACAGTAATTAATAATTTCAAACTAGTAAAAATCAATTTATCAAAATATCAGTCTTATCTAATTTATCTGTCCGTAGTTAAAATCTGAAGTTCGAAATTGTTATAAACATATTACATTGCAAACATATTACGCTTTTACTTTAGAAATTTGGGTGCTTAGAAATATGCAAAGATGGCCTCCAAGCCCATCATGCATAATTTGAAAAAAATTGAATTTTCAGAAACTCGTTAGGATGTATTTAGTACAGGAGAAAACGATTTCTATTAACATATACGTAGGCACTCGACTTATATATATGATAACTTATTTAATGGAAAAAAGTTAAAAATGTAATATAATAGCTTGGAAATTTGATATCACACCATTTTTTAGCCACAACTTTTTTTTTTTTACGCTTGGCTTTTTTTTTACTTTTGAAAAGTTGTTTTTGTAGATAAAATATACTAAAACAATCCTTACAAATTATCTACTTAACAATGCAAGTCGCAAAAAATACGCCCAGTAAAAACTATCAAAAAGGCTAATATTTCGGAATCGGGTTCACTTGACTATATAACCTTCACACATAACTGTTGGACTAAGCAACGTAGGACAATATATAGTACATTAACACCATTTCTGAAATAGCATCTAACTAACAATACAATTCTCATCAACATCCGTTCAGTAGAACATTTTTAGAAGGCTAATCTTTCATAATCGGAATCAAATATTGAAAACGCTAATATTTGATAAAAAAAATGGTCACCCGATTTTCGAATTTCCCCCTATAATTCTAGAACTAAGCAACGTTATATAATAAAACGTTCCCTAGAAAATTATTTAGCAGTATAGGTTCTATCGAAATACATTCGGCAAAATCTTTTAAAAAGGCTAATCTTTCATAATCGGATTGATCTGATTATAGAACTTCCCAGAATAATTATATAACTAAGCTACGTAGAACGATATGTTATACATTAAAACCTTCCCTTAAAAATTATCTTAGTTTAAGTTCTACGAAAATGCATTCAGCAGAACTCGAGTTATAAGCAGCCGGAACGAAATTTCATATATGTAGAAGTAAATAGAAGTATATTGCCATTAATATAGTTTGCATTTGAATAAAAAAAGGTACTTTTCGGTTAGCCGGGCACCAGTGATATATGAAGACACACACACACACACACACACACACACACACATATATATATATATGTATGTATATACATGTATTTGTGTAGATATATGTGTATATATGTGTGTGTATATATATATATATCACTGGCGCCCGGCTAACCAAAAAGTACCAAAAAAAATTACTGCGAAAATGCAGTCGTACACTTGAAAAAAAAAAACACCTTTTGGCCTAAAATCTCTCATCAAAACTGTTTTTCTTTTTTTTCTTTTCTTTCTTTTTAAAAAAAATAAAATTAGTAACAGTTTTTTCTTTTATTTTTCCAGATGTATAGCCATTTCAATTCTTTCTGCAACAAAAAAAGACACTTTTTGGCTTAAAATCAAATTGTTTGGGGTCAAAAGTAAAATCAAAATCGTCAAAAACAAAAGATAAATCGCCAAATTTGTTTCAATAGAAATCTTGCCCCTTGAATAATGTTTTAAGCATTATGAACATTTCTAATCATGTTTAAATTAAATATTTTCGTTTTATAATATTCTCTCATCAAAACTCTTTTTTTTTCCTTTCTTTCTTTCTTTCTTTTTTTTTTTTTAAAATAAAATTAGTAACAGTTTTTCTTTTATTTTTCGAGATGTATAGCCTTTTCATTTCTTTCTGCAACAGTAATGATCGCCAAAAAATTAGCAATGGTAACCTTTTCGGCCAAAATAACAGAACTTTCTATCATAATTCGATAGCTATTATACGTAGAACGTTGTGTTACATACTAAAACCTTCCCTGAAAAATTATCTCTCGAACAGCGCAAGTTCCATCAAATTCCATTCAGCAGATCTCGAGTTATAAAGGAACGGAACGAAATTTTCGTTTGTGTTTTATATATATAGCGAGGCTAACGAGAAAGACAGGCTACCGCGGTGCGTTCCACTTATCTTTTTTACTTACCCATCATACGTAGTATAGGGTAAGTCTTGTAATCGTTTTGAAAATCGAAAAAAAAAATTTTGACGGATTTACACGTTTCAGACACTGGAGATTCCAAAAAACATATTTTTAGAAAAAAAAATTTTGCCGTCCGTCTGTGTGTCTGTGTGTCTGTGTGTGTGTGTGTCTGTAAACGCTCTATCTCCCAAAAAAATTATGATAGACACTTGCAATTTGGTATGTACTTAGTATATAATAATGGGAAGAAGCCTATTTCATTTCAATAACCTCGATTAACCGGATCAATTTTTTTCGGACTCTCGAAATATTCGTTCTGATAAAAGGTATATAAAAATTTTCGAAATTGTTTATTTAAAGAAATGAATATAAAAGACAATAAAAAAACAAATTTTGCATAAAGCATGAAGTCGATCGGATAATGAGTTGCTGAGATATTTGTAATCCTATTTTCCACACTCTTCGATTTTTCATGACCCTGTATTTCATCCAAATTTCACTTCAAAGATATATTTTAATTGGAAATTTGACGCTTAATCAGATGTAATAAACCGCTAGTTAATAGGATTATTATTTTGGTAGTTATAAGGAAAAACCTTTTTCAAGCAATTCAGTAATCGAGCCTATAAAGTTATGACGTCATCAAGCCACGATTTTATTTGAATTGCTATGCATTTTATAAGTAGTTTACACATTTTTGTTTTAATATTTTACATTATGCATATCCATGATGGGTAAGTATTACGGTGGCCCCCAACGACTAGTTTACAGACCGCTAGAGTGACGTGATGCTCTTTTCGTACACCTGCATTGGTGGATTCGAGCCTCCCGTGATTCCCGCGGTCTGTAAAAAAAGATACGCGTAAAGCACCGCGGTAGCTTTTTTTTTTCGCTAGCCTCGTATATATAGTAGATGACGTGAAAGGTATTCCTGCGAACGAAATGCCTGTCCTTTACCGTGTTTTTTTATTTTTAGAAATAAATGAATCACATTTAATTCATTTCAAATTTTTTGTTTACGTTTGGAAAGAAATTTTAAATGGCGATAACTCTTAATGTATACATTTTAGAAGGTACATCTTCCCTCAAAAACTAATTTATTTTTAAAGATCTTTCTAAAAACGTAAATTATGTATTTAAAATATTTTTAAAGCATAAACACTACGTCTGATTACTTTATTTTACAATATTTATAAGAACACGCATTTTATCAGACAATTAAATACACTAAACAAACATGAGTGAAAATTTGACCTGGGCCTGGACTCGAAACTGGGACCTTATGCGTACCATGCCGACGCTCTGCGACTGAGCTACCCAGATCCATATCCGTAACCGGCAATTTCTCATACTTATTCATGTTAGAAACAATCATCTGCCACAGTTTGCAGTCATATTTAATTATTTGATAAAATATGTGTTCTTATAATTGTGAAGTTTTATTTAAAAAAAAATATCTTCAGAAGAAAATGGCTGACTTGCAGATGAAATTTGATGTGGTTATATTATAACCTGTAACTGATTTGTGCTATTTTAATACAGATGGTACATGGTCGTTGGCGGGTTTTATCTCTGTTTTGGCATAATTTTTTAATCGCCAAGTTAATTAACAGTTTTTTGCTAATTAAGGATAGAAAATATTTTTTTTTTTACACTGAATTTTATAAAAGCACATAGATTACGTAATTACTTGTCCAAAAATGCAATCCTTTTTTTATTCTGCCCTATATTAAGGCCTGTAGCTTGTTTGAAAAAAAAAGTTTGACGAAGAAAATAGTGATCATTTTAAGTAACTCGACGTTTTTTATAAAAAGCTATATCTCTGTTTATAAATCACTTATGAAGATGAGTTTGGTCTTAAATTGAAGAAATTCTTCCTTAGATTCTTCTAGTTTTCGTTTTTTTTTCTACGACGCTTGGTTTGTTTGATATCTGATATTTTAATCTGGCATGTTTTGTCGATTTAACATTGCGAAGTTGCTTTCTGTATATAAGCATTAGCGGTCTTTATTCCAGTTCTTGGCGTTGTTTGTGTGGCGTTTTTTTTTTTTTTTTTAAAGCTTGGCTTGGCAGAGCGACCGCCGTGCTTGATAATTGTTATGTATTTAAAGTTTTAAAATTGATTAGAAATCTGAGATTTTCGTTTCAAAATATTAAAATAAATAAATAAATAAAATAATTTAATAAATGATATTGCATTAAGTTACAGAATTTTCAATTTTATTTACTAGCTTTGTTTTGCATTCACAATTATTTTAAATAGGATAAAAATGCGAAACATAAATGAGAATATTAGGAAACAACATCTTTTCCGAATATAATCAAAAACATTCGCGTAAAATGTGATTTTAACGGCAAAAGAATGCTTATATATTTGCAATGGAAAAAATAAAAAGACTGTAGAGAATGAATTCGCGAAATGAGCTTGTCCAGAGGCAAATGGAAGACGTAACATTAAACAAACTCTCAAAGTTTAGTTTATTGAAAGAGAATATATCGGAGGAATAAATTGAGCATGTTTCTTCATTTATTATCTAACACCTTTATGAGATGTAAGCCTGTCAGTTTATAAATAAATTCTTCATTGAAATTTTGATCATTTATCGGAATGTTTTAACAGCATAAACGTAAATAAATAACTTTTATGGTAATAAATATTATTTCAATTATTTATTTTCTTAAGGTCCTCACTATATCCGTGAAATATCTATTAATTTTGCACATATATAAAGTAAACCTTTAAATAACGGACACCTCACAAGCGCGGAAAACATCCACTATTCAAAGATGTTACTATTCAGAGTTGGAAATGTATAACTATAGTGTAACCTCCATATCGGATACTCCCGAATAGCATACACTTTTTCAATCTCCATCATATATTTATTTGTATGTTTTTTACACTTGAATAGTGGTCAGATTTCGCGATCGTGAGGAATCCACTATTCAGAGGTTTTACTATTTTAGTTTTTATGTAATATTTTTTTAATTAAAAAATATAAACCTTTTTTTGTAATTCAAGAGTAATTCTACATTAAAATCTGTGAATAGCTGACCCTTCCTGATTCCATAATTTGTCCGTTATTCAGAACTGAGAATATAGGTAATAAATAATTTGAAATAAAAAGATACATTTTATAACTGGAAAATATGTCATTTTACTCTAATTTCCCTTGAATGCTGTATTGCAAGTAAAATGAGTTTTAAACAGCAAATAAAAATTGATATTTTGGCATATACAGAAAAATACTATGAAATAAATTTATGAAATGCGCTTGTTAAGAGAAGGAAAATGAAGGACGTAACATAAAATAAGTAAGAAGTTTTGATTACCAAAAAAAATTTCATAGGAATAAATGATCCATCTTGCTTTACTTATTATCTAACATATTCAGATTTAAGCTCTGTTAGCTCATTTATAATAACTTCAGTAAAATTATATGCATTTATTTAAATACTTTTATCGTGTTTTAACAGCGTATATGTAAATAAAAAACTTCTACTTCACTAAAACTCATTTTACTTTTTACTAATTTAAGGAAACAATGCACGATTAAAATCATGAACTTTGATCTATTACTTGATTTATCTAATTTGATATATCTGATGGAAATTTTTTTCCCCATTCTGACAGTTCTTCGCGCAGATATGTTTTATTATTTGTAAAATCTCAATATATTTATACAATTTTGTTTTACTTAAAATGCTGTTTTCACAAAATTGAAAATTTCGCACATTTCTAACTTTTTAAAAACTCCATGCGCATTCCTAATCATCATATCATTTAAAAATTGATACTATATATCCTCTATACAATAATAAATAAATGTTAGCATAAAAAGTTGTATTTCAGGGTGTTTTAGCGTTGAAATATATGCGCATGTAGAAATATAAAGCTACTTTTTTAGAAAAATCAAAGCATAATTATGAAAAAAATAACATTTTCTACTTATAAGTACAGCGAACTTTTACAATTCATGCAAACTTCTATTGTAATATATAAAAAGTATCCGAAAAATAAATATTGTCATATTTTATGCAAGAGAAATGCGCACGGAACATTTTAAAATATGACAATTATTCGTTATTATAACCATTTATAAACTTTTTATTATTTTAACACAAAATTTTAAATATATCTATTTGAGCTTGCCATTAAAAAGATTGCCAATTTTCAAATGAATCCATTGAAAATTGTAGTATTTTGTTTTCAATGTCAACTGTCCCCTTAAATGCATCACTTTACTCCTTCTTACCTGTTAGACAACTTTTTTCCCCATGTATGTTGATATAAAAATGAATTTCAACAAAATGAAAAGTGATTTTTTTTTTGTATTTGTATTTAAGTGCTATTTAAAGTTGTATCTAAATGCATTGTATAAAAAATGTAAATGTTGTGTGTATTTTAATAATAACTATATAGTAAATTTTAGTTTTTCTTACATAAACGTCCCTTTTTTTAAATCATGTAAACTGATTTACTTCATAAAAGTGTTAAAATATATTTTCAGCTAATAAAATAACTTTTATTTTTAAGAGCAGTTTAGCTGCATATTTTATAATGTATATAACATAAATATATATTCAATAGTAAACTAAATGGTCTACACATACTTAAATACTATGCGAATATCAAAAAGATACACCTTTACGTGGAGTAAAAAGAAATCATTAGCATAAACTGTGTTTTTAATTACAAAAGAAGGTTAATTCGAGAATTAATTTGAGAAAAGGACCCTTTGAGAGGAAACTGAAGTACGTAACAATAAAAATAAGAACAAAATTACAAACAAAGTTACAAACCTCCACATCCACAACAACATGAAACTCGTATACTTGTGTTTAAAAAAATGGAATATGTTGAAGAAATAAATGAACCACGTTACTTCATCAATTATCTAACATATGCTTCCAATTTAAGCTCGGTTAATTCATTAATAATAACTTCACTGAAATAATGTGTATTAATCGAAATGTTTTTATGCAGTAATAACAGCATATGCACTTATAAACAAACTAATAAGGTAACTGTCATTTTACTTATTCATGTATTTAAATGCATTATTTTACTTCTATGTGCATGATTGAAAATTCCTTTTCCACGTTGGTGCAATTAAAAAGAACGAGAAGTAAAATGATTTTTTAATTATAATTTTTATTTTCCCCTAAGAGTTATTTAAGGTTGTAACTATTTCCACTTTATATCAAATTTAAATAAATGTTGAAAATATTTAAATTATAATTAATTGATAAATATCATATTGTTTTTAGAAATTTCCATTTTTAAAAACATTGCAAACAGAATTACTAATAAAAGTATGTTTTGTTTAATGATATATATATATTTTATGTACTTGTTTACGTTTGGGGTGAATAATTATATAAAATGGAGACCTATCCTAAAATTTTAATGCTAATGTTCAGGAAAAAGAAAAAAAAATCCGGAAACAAAATCACGTAAAATGTGTTTTTAATGACAAAAAGAAGTTTATATTTTTCAGTAGAACAAAAAAAAAAAAAAAAAAAAAAAAAAAAAACGAAAAGGTTCCATGCAGTAATTTTGCGAAATTCGCCTGTTCAGAGAAAAATGAAGGACGTAACGTTAAACAAGCTCTGAAACTCTTGTTTACCGAAACAAAATATGTCAAAGGAATAGATGAACCATTTTCTTCATCACTTATGTAACATCTGCTACTGATTTAAACCCTGTTAGTTCATTAATAATAACTTTACTGAAATAACATGCATTTGCACATAATAGATTATACAGTAATAACTTATGTTTAATTTATTTATACATTTATTTATTACGTTCAAAATTATATTCATAGATGAGAGCATGATTACTAATTTGCTTATATATTAATATAAAAAATGTGAATTACAAAAGAAACGTTGCAATATGTCATTAGTTTTAGGTATATTTTTGATTAGATTTGCGAATATGGATAACACATATTTTGTAATAACAGCAAACATTGTAATAACTAGAAACTATACTACTTTCATTCGATATTACCTCCACTGTTAAAATTGTTCGCAAACAGACTCATCAATAAAATATTTTTTACTTAATTTTTCATTTATCTAGAAAATTAAGTTATTAATTTACAATTATTTTGTTCTACCAGTGATTAGCACAGTTATCGTTGAGGTCCGTTGGTCCTGTAAAAAATGTTTATCAAGTATAACCGGTGATAGAAAAAGCTAGTGAATTTATTTGAAAATTTATATTTTTGGTTTGTTAATTCACTGTTTTAAAATATGGCAACAGCATGGAAGAAGTAAATCCTTTTTATATTACTAAAACGGTTACATTATTGTAACAGACAAACCGGTGTATTTGAATCAAGTGGTAATTGATTAAAAAATAATTATAACACAGTTTCTTATCAATATATGTTATCAGAAATGTAAAAAAGCATTATCTATGCTAAACATCAACTAATTCAGGATTTCTAAGTTGTTTTTTCCACGTTTACACAAAATGTAATTATTATTAATATGTTAAATGAAAATTAAGTCCTGAAAATATGGTTAATCAACCATTATCTACAAAAAAAGGTTGAATGACTTGGCTTTTTGCCGCCGTTAAAATGACCAGTTTCTGAATGGAAATATTTTACTGTATAGAATGTTATAATGTATTGAAAACTGTTTAATTTTTTTTCTATAGATACATTTAAATGTTTTACGTAAAATGTAAAAAAAAGAAGAAAATCACACATAGAACTTGTATTAAAAAAGTATGACAAGAAAATCGAAAAAAGCTTATTTGAGAACATTTCAGATATGTCCAGACATACAAGTATAACAAAAGCATTCTTTCAAATGAACATGTGAGTACTGCTTCGATATGATTTGTTAAAATGTTCGTAGATATAGAACAGTACAGCCTAAAAAGATTTTAACTACTTAGATAAAGAACAAAACATAGCTACAAGTTATTACTCTTCTTTATGGGAACTTTTTTTCGAATAGATATTTTCACATTTTCAATCACAGAATTTCTGCGACTAAATAGGATGCTGTTATTTGTTAGAAAAATAATGTAACATAGAAGCGTAAAAGATAACGAACGATTTTTTTTTATTCTATGTGTTTTAAAATATTACCATGTCGTTTAAAATTTTTATCTATGTTCTTATTTTGATCCTTCCTAATTATCTGTTAATTTGGCAGTCACAACATTTAAAGTGACGTGTATAATGTATATTGCATACCTGCAGCACCAGATAATTTACTTAACATACGTTTGGGTGCAGAGATAAAAAACAATGATATCGATCACAGGTGAATTAGTCATTTCAAAAACTGAATATGCCACAGATTAAAAAAAAAATCAGGAATCAATGAACAGTGTGCTACACACAAAATTTTCTAAATTGTTAAGACTTTTTATGCTTACTATATGTCCTAAAACGTATTCCTAAACCTAATTTACTATACACAACCTAATTTTGTATGTCGGTCAACAGTTATGCATTTTATAAAAAATAGAAAAAATGGACTTATATCGTTTTTGCTAGAATTAGAGATTGTTGCCCTAAAAATTACGCACAAAAATTATTACGATATTTTTATTAGGTATTAAAAAAACATAAATCAATAATAACTGAATCTTAAGGGTTGACAGCACAGATGCAAGTATTCTAGATTTTGAATACAGCTATTTTCGAACAATATTGTTCGTCTTATTTAATCAAGGAGTCTGTATCTAAATAACGAGAAAATTACTATCTACATGCAGTGATATTGAAAGTGAGTAATTTTTGTTATCTATTCGTTAAGGCACATAGTCATATTCAACTTCGTGTTCTAAAGTCTTTCTCAAAAGTTTACGCACAAGAAGAAACTGTCGTTTACTAAATTATATATATAATAGCGCTAAGTGTATAGCACTTTCGGAGTGACCTCATCGAAATCCGATCATTTTTCGTTAAAATCAGCCGTTTTATTTTAATTTTCACAAATTTAATTCTTTCAACAAAGCTGCAGAAGATTAACGTTTTTAGCAAGATTGTGAAAAACAAAAAACAACTTGAGTGATGAGCTACCTCGAAATATGCATTTTTTTTCTATATATCTTGCGTTGAAAATCGCAGCACTCAACAATCAGCGATGGTAAACAATATGCGATTGATTCCTTTGAGATTCATTAAAATATAGACCATGGATGCAGTAATTTTGCTCAATGACAATATAAACATCCTCTGTAAACCACGGAGGTTCTTCCTCCATGATTAAAACGAAAAGGTAATCCTTAAGATGAATTTTTCCAGTGCAAAAAAGACATAAATGCGATTGTGTAACAAACATCTAGGACATATCCAATTTTAGAGCAAAGAAGCGTGCAGTTCAGATGGCTGAGCGGTCTAAGGCGCCGTTTTTAAGCTGTATTTCTCTGTTGACAGCATGGGTTCTATAAGATACTCTCTCTACACAGACTGATTTTTGTTAGCTCACAGGCTATCAAAGCCTGAGAGCTAATGTGCCCGCCGGTTCTGTATGTATGTATGTACGTATGTACGTAACGCGATAACTCTTGACAGAATTAACCTTTTTGCTTCAAATTTTGTTTATAAGTTCATTGTGATATGGCGCTTCCTTGATTAGTTTTGGGGGGTTCATAGGTTAAGTATAAAAAAAGATACAGGGGGATAACCTCCCCCCCCCTTAATTTAGATAAATGGGTTTTTCATGAAAAATTTCCGATTTTCTTCAAATTTTGTATATAGATTCATTGTGATAATACGCTTCCCTGATTAGTTTTTGGTTCATTGGTTAAGTATAAAGGGGGGATAGGGTGAGCTATTCCCCCCTTAATTTAGATAAATGCGTTTTTCGTGCAGAATTATCCGATTTTCTTTAATTTTGTATATAGGTTCATTCGGATAAGGTGCTTCCCTGATTAATTTTGGCAGTTCATTGGTTTAGTATGAAGGAGGATACAGGGGGCTAATCTCCCCTTAATTTATATAAATAGGTTTTTCATGCAGAAATATCTGATTTTCTTCAAATTTTGTATATATGTTCATTGTAATAATGCGCTTCTCTGATTAGCTATGGGAGTTCATTGGTTATTTATAAGGGGGGAACGGGAGCATGAGCCCCCCCCTTAATATATTGTCCATTTGTTTACTTTTCGAGGGGCTTATTTCAAATTCTTTGAAATAAGAGTATAATATACTATTAGTGTGAATAGCCTGTGAGCTCAATGCCCTCAGTTTAACTGGGCAGTTTTATTTTTATTACTTTACTCGCGATAAGATAATTCATTTCGATAATGTCTTTTTTTTTAGGAGAAGTTGTATAATTTGTATTTTTTTTAAATTCGAATGCTTTATAATTAAGTAAGTTTTAACACCCAACAGTATATATATATATATATATATTAAATTATCATTTTATATTTGATTTAAAAGATTGTATATGTAATTATCGATTAAAGACGAAATTGAACTGATCTACAATTTTTGATATATTTGGTATGACCATTATCAAGATGTCATATATATACTAAGATATATACTAAGAAAAGTATGTTATTATTTTTTATTTAAAAAAATCATACAGGAAATCTAAAGTAAATTACCTTGATATCCATGATTCAATAATAAAATAATGTATGAAAATGTAATTAAAATTCAAGTAATTATAAAATATATATTATAAATCGTTAGCTACGAAAAAAAATAAAAAATAAAAAATAATAGTAAAAAATAAATAAAGGTCGCGTAATTTAAAAATTATCAGATGATACTCAGTATTGTTATTTTTTTTTAATATTACGACATTACAATTGACTGTGGTAAGTAAAATTTAACACCCGACAATATATAATTTTTTTAATTACTAATTTTATTCTAAAATTATTTAAATTAAAGGATTTTGCCTGTGTGATCGATTGAATAAATTGACCTAAACCTTTATATATATTTTGTCTGATCATTATGAAGAAGATATGTTTATATGCTAAGAAAAGTATGTGATTATTCTCCGTAAGAAAAGAAAAGAAGAAAAATATAAAGATAAGGATATTATAAATAGAAAATAGGAAATTATAGAAAATAAATATTAAGATAAAATAAGGAAAGAAAGAAAAATATTCATATAAGAACTATAAAAGAAATCACCGTGATATACAAGGTTTAACACATAAATAATGTTTTAGAGTCAGACTGGTAAAAATAAAAGTAATAAAAAATTTTAAAGGTCGCATAATTAAAAAAAAAATTAGAAAGTACTAAATATTGATATTAAAAAAACAACAACAAAAAACAAACAATGAGACAATAGTATATAAAAATAAATGCCCTCAGCGATTATTCGTTAATATTTTTAGTTAAATTCTTGCTAAAAAGCAAGCATAATATGTTATAAATTACAAGATTAAAATCCTTTTACTTCATACATTAACAAAAATGTATTATTTACATATCAGCTTCTGTAAAACCATTCAAATAAATCATATCAAAATGAATAAATGGGCCTATTTTTATATATATTTTAAACAAATCATAAAAATCTGTAACTACACAGTGTCTCAAAAACTTACGAAAAATAGAAACGGATACATCATTTAATACTTTTACATAATGCAATTTGCTAATAGTATTTCTCTGGTTGCGGATAACTCCCAATAATCTTGTTTCCATTAAATAAATTAGTTTATGAAATATTATTAGTTCGAAAAAATATTTGAGTTATGTAGTTTTAAAATGAACCAATTGCTTTTTACTCATTACATAGTGCAAGCAAAAAAAATATTAACATTAGAAGAGCTAGTCCATACTTTTATCAACGAAGACTTTCAGAATTTAAATTTAATTTAAATACTAGACGTTATTTATTCGATATTGGTTAATTATAGTTTTTCATATTATGCAACTGGCAGTTAAGTGGATGCATCTATAAATTAAAAATTAGAGTGACTATTAATTTACAGGGTGACACATAAATACTGTGGGGCATATAAAATACCATAACTTTTTACTGTACGAACAAAAACCCCGTTTTATTAACACCATTCGAAATAGTAGAAAATTCTGTACAAGCAACAATCAAGATCATTAGAAATGGCTTCCTTCCGCGGTGATGCAGGCGTATAGGTGCTTCTGGAAATTCTTTAAGATGGCCGCGTTTATTTCCGGTGTGATTTCGGCCCTTTAAAACGTTTGACGACGTGATGGACTTGTTCCCGGTGAAATTTAAGACTCTCTGCGATCCCAGAAATCGGCATTCTCCGCCTGAGGTAGGCGACGATGGTTGACCGGTCTTCTTTGCACACCATGTTTTCCTGTAAAACAGTGATTTATTATCAGCGGAAATAGCAATTACACAACCAAAAAGCAGTTGGAAGACGAACACAACAGTATTATAGCCTAAAAATGCGAAACACAATAAAACAAATTGACATTTTCATCACATAACAGTATTTATGTCTCACCCTGCATATGTTTTCCTGTTCTATATGATTCGTTTTAATTACTACACCTTAAGGGGACCGTGGACCTTTATTTGATCAAAAATCGCCCCAAAAATCTAAATTTATTTTTATGTGTATTATTATTCTTCAGTTTACTAAATCATTTGAGAAAAACTTCATGCATCTGCGATAATTTTTCGCATAGTTACAAGCGTTTGAATTTTATATACACAATGAATTTTTCGGTGCTTTAGTAAACTGTACACATGTTTTTTTTTGTTTTTTTTCAATACAGATTTTACACGTTCTTTAAATTTTTGAAATGCTCAATACGTCTTAATTTTGGTTCAAAATTCATGAAATTGATAAGGACGAATCCTGATACTGTTTACAAAGAAACTGTGTAGGCATTTTATAATTAGACTTCGTTAAGATAATTAAACTTGATTTATAATTTATTAAAATGCTAAATTTTGATGAAAATCGGAATGGAATTTAGAAAAAATCTCTCAAAAATTAACTATTCGGGGGATTAAAAAACTGATACACAGATTTGTTTGTAATATAGTTTTAAGTGATCCAAATGCTAAATCGGGGAAATATCTTAAAAATTAAGACGCAAGGAGCATTTTAAAATTTGGTTTATAAATGTAATTTTTTTTTTAAAATCTTCAAATCATATTAAGATTAGGAAATTTCCTTAAGGTATTCTATATACTTATTGTGAAATCTATATATGGACAAAATTTCATATATCTATGGTAAAAAATAAAATAATTCAATTTTAACGTCCACCGTCCCCTTAAAATTTTAATTTTCAAAACCATATCGACGCATATCATCATACATTTGATATGTCTCTACCTTAATTAAAAATGAACTTTGGTTGCCTAAAGCCACCGTCATGTGTATAAACATGTGATTTTGAGTAATAGGGTATTCTTTGACTACTGAATCCAATTGTCAGTGCATCAAGAAAAATACTTTTTTTTATACGATTCATAATCCACGAAATGCGTCAAATACAAGGTATTTTACCCCAAGATAAATGTGAACTTTCGTACATAATTTTAGCATTGGTAACAGTCTTGGGATAATATATTTCACAGACATACTTTTCATTGTATGCTTGACTGTTGAATTTGAATAATTGGGTTAAAATTAATCAAGTGTAATCAGCAGTTCTAAATTACCTGTGATTTATTTTGTTGAGCTGATTCAGATATCAGACCAGATGTTATGATCAATAAGGTTAACTGGATGAATTAGGTCCTCCTTATTCGACAGGGATGGCGCAGTTGGTGCAGCACTGGCAGCTTCAGCCAATAGATCCTAGGTTCGAATTCTGGACCGGACATTTTTCGTTCTGTTGGAAAAATTACAGCTCTTTTAATTTCTTTACCAATTTGAATAACTGTGTTAAAATTAATCTAGTGTTATCACGTGTTCAGTGTTTACCGGGGTTCCAAATTACCTGCGATTTATTGTGTAATGCTGATTCAGATATCAGACCAGATGCTACGACCAATAAGGTTAACTGAATGAATTAGGTCCTCCAGATTCGACCGGGATAGCTCAGTTGGTATAGCATTGAGATCTTCAGTCATGAGATCTAAGGTTCGTATCCTGGCGCTGAAATTTTTTGTCCAGTTGGAAAATTTCAACTCATATGATTTCTTTGCCAATTTGAATAATTGTGTAAAAATTAATCTAGTATCAACATATATATTATAAATCAACACTAAATATCCCAAGTGCTACGTATATCTTAAAAACATACGATATAGTTGAACTCAAACTATAAGATATCTTCGGTATCCGAATCTAAAGATTCGTTCTGCTGAATTTTATTACATGTATACTGTTTATTTTTTTTAAAAGCATGTGCATATAGCGAAATAGAATCGATTCCGAAGAACTTTCGTTATAGCTGTGTTCGACAGTATAAATAATTCCTCAAAATTGTAAATACCGTGACATTAAAATGATAACAGTTTTTCCTAAACAAAAACTTTAACAAATAAAGAAATAAAATACATTGAACCATTTTTAACAAGGAAATAACATGACAAATAATTCTTTCTTGTTATTGGAAGATACGGGTGGTAGAATAGCATTTCATATTTTCATTTAAATTACCTTATATATTCAAAATGTCCAGGGAAGAGAACCAAATACATACAAATATATACCAAACAAATTTCATAACTTGTCTTTCTTCGGTAAAACTTATTATTCAGTAAAAGTATTATTTTTCATTGCACAGATTATGTTCAACTAATCCCTATTATGATATTTTCTTTATTATAAATTTAAATAATCATGTTTATTCAGCATATTGAAATTGTTATCGTTGTTAATCTAAATTTAATCATATTCATTTTTGTCTTGAAACTTTAAGTTATAGCCGCTTTGAATTATAATTCCCTAAACATTTTAAATTTAAATCTCAAGATGAACCCAGTTCGACATTTATTGATTTCTTTCACAATCTTGAATAAGAATTGAAAGGGAGTGCGTTAATGTAATTGCGAGTAAGGAAGTTCAATTTCAATCCGTATATTTTTTTAAAGAAATATTAAATATCTTTTGAAGAATTTACTGTATAACACATCAGAAATATTCAAAAGAAGTTATTCATTTACATTACTGATTCGTACCATAAGCATTGTGCTAAGATAAAATTAATTAATTGAATTTTCATTTAAAATACATTTTATAGGAAAAAGTAAGTTAAAACTTTTAAATTTAATATAGCAGTTTCTAGAATACAGCAGTTCCAGCAGAATTTAATGTAACATCGCTTGATACTCTGTTTTTATCCTGTTACTGTATCATTTAAATATATGTTTAGTTCATTATATTTTTAATAAATAATTCCTTAGAAAAACTTAGAAAAACAGAAGAAAAACAGCGAGAAAACAGTGTTGATATGTCAATATTACAAGAAATAAAAAAAAAGACTTTCTTTTAAAAAGAAAGAAATTATTTTCTTTTATAAATTTAACTAGAGAGAACTAAAATAATGATATTTCAATTATAAGTCTAATAATTTATTATTTAATTAAAAAAGGCTAATTCTCTTCATTACAATTTGAGGTAATTGAGCTTCTATATTAGCTTTACAAAAGTCATAACCACTCTTCTTCTTGTATTTTTGATTGATATTTCCTCAAAACAAGCTTATTGGATCTACAATTAATGTTTTCCAATGTCATTTTTCATCACACATACCACAAAGTAACGTGAATTGGGAAGCAAGCAGTAAAAATTCATCTTTTAAATTGTAGTAGAATTGAGGAAAATAAATATTTATTCAGTTTTTTAATAATAATATAAAACGTTTCAGTAACTTTAAATTTGTTCATATTTAATAATCTTGAAAGCTTGATATAAAAGAAACATAAATGATAAATTTTTTTTCAAACACAGAGACTACAAAAATGCAAAAAGTAAGATATCTTAATTGTCATTTCCTTTCCTACCCTAAAGCTAAGTATTTTAACCATTGCCTGCAAGAGGGCTGCTAAAATTGGGTTAAAAATGATATATCCGTTTTTATGGGAATATACAGTTTTTCCCTACTTTCCCTTATTTGTGTTTCTAATCACCATCCTTAACGGAACTTTCTACTTCTTTGGGACAAACATTTAAAATTTTGATATTTACATTTTTTAATCCCTTATGTGTGTAGATTGTTGCCTTAGAGCGGTTTTTTGATTTCCAATTCCTTAAATATTTTTTATTCGTTAAACGTAACACTATTGTCAATCTTTAAACTTGTTTTTCTCGATCCCATATTCTTCAAAGTAGACCACAATTTTTCTCAAGGACAATTCGCTCGTTTTCCTTTAATTTTTATTTAAAAGAAAGTTAAGCGGTTATGTTCTAGCTTACACCTCTAAAAAATATATTTTTATTTGATTAATTATTTTTTCAAGCTCGCAAACTGTTAAAAAAAAGGCGAACCAATTTCCTTTTTTTTTCTCTCTCTCAAATCATCGTCATTCGTCAAAAATACACTTTTTAGACAAAACGTTGGTATAAACTTCAGCGAATGTAATGCCCTTTCACAATTTGGCAGCCCAATTTGTTTCAGATGCTTGTGACCGAAAAAAAACTGTCGACCAACTGAAAGTTCACGGCGCGCATCTGCAGGTACTCCCCGCCGCACAAGGTATGTTACTAATATTTTTTTTTTTTTTACACACAAAAGTTTAAATATATAGGTAAAACTTTAATAAATATATTGCAAAAGGTCCGAAAGTTATATCTATTTTCTTCGTAACTGAAAGAAAAATCGTAAAAATCATGTACATTTTAGGCCAAAAGAAATAGAATCTATACTCAAACAATTGTATATTCTTAAAACAATGAATGTATTATTAACATTTCTAGGTAGCATGAAGGAATGGGAATAGGATGATGATGCGGGAGCATGCGAATAGGAAAATATACAGAGAGTAACTCCGGGAGAGTCACTACATCAGGGATAGATGCCGCCCCCTTGTATTTCTTGTAATTATCGATAGATGACAGTCAGACGCACAGTATAGGTGCGCATTGAGATTACGTTAACCAGTGTACAGTGTAAATCTCATTTCCATGTTTACTTGTAGCTATACAATCCTTATTTTGAGATAAATTCATGATTTTACTATCCAGACATTTAAACACGTTATGCTTAAATACTTTTTATACGCTAATTACTAAATGCATGCATGATTTCGAAGTCAAAAGTAAGTGTAGTGCCTGTATAGAGTACTGTGTGTATGGTTACGCCATTTCCCTTTGCGAGGGCAGACAACTGTGAAGTGCTACGTCTGTACCATATAAAATGGAATACATGCCGTACTGCGATCCGGTATACATGTGAATGGGATGCGGTTATGGGTTCTCATAACATGCCCAACCGCAACGAGAGAAGCGCAGCAGATCCCACGAGAATTAACAAGGCCAGCAAAAACTCGATACAATGAACTTGATGACTAAATAATTTTCGCATCTATGGCCTGGGAGCGGAATACCAAAATCCTCCTGAGATTTCCTTTTCGGGTTGGTCTGGGCAGGTGACCCAACCAAGGTCTGACATCTGAAGACGCGTTTACGTCCGATGAACTGCGGCAGAATAATTCCCTTTCCTCTTAAAACCTGTGTATTATTTGTATGTATCCTGTAAATAGAATTTTGTCTTACTCCAGATATTAAAACAGTATAGTTTCTACAAAAGCTATTTTTTTCAATTATCAACACTAATTACCTCAAAGTAGTTATTATATACATGCCGCAGTTTCTTTTGTACTGGATGCCGCGATTAGTAAAATTCAATTCATCAGACATTGATAAATGTTCAAACAGTATGAAGTTTACTAAGGAGAAAAAGGGAAAAATAAAAAGTAAGAAGGCAAAGAAAGATGCAAGCCAAAAGATGATAATAATGAAAAGTTTAATCACATGTGTGACGCAGACGTTCTTTGCAAAGAATGTGTAGAAAACTACTCCAAAAGTAAGAGGAAGTGTGATTGGCTTCGTTGCATCATGTGTGAATTGTGGTTACATGAAGAATGTACTATTTTTGACACTTATTGTGGAGACTACTGTCGAAAAGACAGATCTATTAACAAATAAAACAATGTAAACGCTATTTTACTTTTTCTGTTCTCTCTCTAATACACCGACGTTACGTTGCTATGGAAATAACAATTAAAATCCAATCTTTAAAAAGTAAATAGATAATTTTAGTAGTGAACAAAGTAGGCAGACTAATATTGATTTGAACACACTAGTACGTTTCATTGCACTCATTTATTTTCTTTTTGCTCTTACGTTGTTAATTATAATCCAGATATGAATGTTTATTTGAATATTTTTTATTTATAATTTCATTCTGTTTTTATGACATGCGCGGATTAACTCCTGCACAAGTGCGGCGTTTTACCCTGAATGTACGGGTGACTCGCCACAGTGTAATATTTTAGAAAATCATTGTAAAAAAATATTAATTATTATTTTTTATTTTTATGTCGCTGTACACATATTGTATATTTAACATTAAATAGCACAGCATATTTTTTCTTTTAGTTTATGCGCACCATGGAATTTTATACACAAGTTCAAAAAATATGTGGCATCTCACCCGGAATTACACTACTATATATATTTTTTTAGATTCGAAAATTATTGCTGTGATTTTACAAGAATTTTTTTTTTGAATGTGTGTTACAAAAAGCCAATTAAATACATTTTTTTAAACTTTTTTTTTTCTTTTTTTTTCTTTTTTGCTCGTATCACATATAGTTAAAATAAATATTTGATAACTAATCTTTCTTCAGTGAATCGGTAAACAATCAATTTTGTCTGCACCTTTTCTGATTATGATTTTTTGCTGCAAATAACTGAATTTTCTACTTATTTCATGTCGAGTATGAATTAAATTAATTATATGTATTATTCAAATTGCACACGAGAGAGTCATTTAGATATAATCAGATTCACTTTCGTCTTGAGATTTATAATTAAAGAGATTTTAAATTACAATCCTCTAATCAGTTAATTTTAAAATCTCATGGTAAATCTTAGATATTTATTGATTCCCTTAACATTCTTGAATATGATATGAAAGGAAATGAGAAAGTTTATTTGCCAGCGGCGAATAAGGATTTATGTCGATACTCAATTTCTAAATAAATTTTCCGTATACGGATAATCATATAAACGACATTCAAAAGAAGATATTCAATCCTTTTACACATTTGTAGAGTTCCTCAGTAAGTAAATTTAAATTAAACTATTGAATTTATTTTCAAAATTAAATGCTGTTACTGTGTTAATAATTTATTTCTTGATACTTTGATTTTCAAGTATCGCAACATAAAATTTTAAATACAAAAATAACATTGACACATTATATGCATAAATTTGCTATTTCACCCTATTTATTAAGATTAAACTTAAGTTCTATAGAGAAAAATAGATGTACAGACTTCATTGAATTCACTTTAAAAACTAAAGTTGAAAATAATATTTTCAACTTCATCATATGTTGAAAATAATATTTTCAACTTGTAAATTGTATTTATATAAAATATCAGTGATTTTAGGTAACTTTCATTGCAAAAAGCTACCTATTGCAGCTGTTCAGAGGAAAGTAATTCCAAATATTTTGCTATACCTCAAAACCACCCTCCGTTTAAATGTTGATTTACACACACACGCACACACATACATACATATACAGGGTATCCCCATGTAAGCTGACCGACATTTATTTTCGCAACCGTTGGTCCTAGATGCATACTTCCAATTACAAAAATGGTTTAAATAAGGTAAAGACTTATTTTTAAAGCGATTTGGGTCAAGAAAAACATTTATAAAAAATTACGAAATTTAAATTTTTATACGGTTCCCCTGTCCTATAAGTGATATTTAGTAAAAATTTACTGTGACACTAACTAGTAAGACAAAACAAGTCCCATTCATCTAACATTAAAATTGGCCGAGTAATAGCTGTTTAAATTTGGAGTATATTTTTTGCTGCGAAATAGGGGTCATTCACAAATGTAGTAGAAATATATAAATAATTGTCAGATATATAAAAAAATAGGTGAGAGCAAAATTAACATTGCAATCTAATATAAATGTGAAATGTATAATCATTCTGATATGTTAATGCAAAATATACAATTGTACTGATCATATAAGAGGATAAAAATAACAGAATTTTTGTTAAATAAAAGGATGAAAAGCACCAGCCTCAATTCTTTATAAAATGATACAGATTTTAAGATGCTGTTAGGTTACGCTGTCTTTCAAATTTTGGGTTGTGCCATGTTTTTTAGCTTCTGAAAATTGATGTTTATGTATATTTATAGCGCTGAATCCGAAAATGACCTTCATTTTAAACCATCACGTCAGGATTTTTCTCAAATCACAAAATTCAAAGTTAAAAAAACTCAAAGTTAAAATTGATCCCCCCTCCCAACCTCATCGCACCCTTGAGCTGTTTAGCTGTAAGATACCCAGTATAAGCCGAAAATTTGAATAAATTATTGAATTAAATAAAATTAAACTGAATAAAAAAGTCTTACATCTATTTTATAGTATCAGATTTTTCGCTATTTTACAACCTTGAAATTTACAATTTGCCAAAAATCCTGACATGATGGTTAAAAGTGAAGGTATTTTTTTTATTCAGCGTTAAAAAATACATAAAACGTAATTATAAAACTTAAAAAACACAAATATCGCAGGTTTATGTTATCTAATCTAAAACTCTTTCTTAAACTTGTTGCCGGTAATCCATCCGAATTTTATTTTGTGTTATCCTCTAATATAAGTATGTATAAGATGATAAACGTCGAAAATCATAATAATATTATAGTGCTATCGGATTTAAGTCAGTATGTAAAATTTAACTTCGACCGGACATTTTAAAGTGGGTTAAAGTTCGAGTACAAATTTTAAACTGGAAAGACGATCGCTGCAAGTTAAATAAAACCTTATGAAAATAACAAAATTTTTGTTAAAATAAATCCGAGCCTCAAATCTTTACAAAATAAAACATATGTTAAATTATGATTATTTTAGCTAATCTGAAACTTAACTAATAAAAGTTAACTCAATCGTAATAGTTGTACGATTTCTTTCAAAGCGCAGATACCTTGAAATAAGTTTGCGTACTTTATATACGATCCCAGAAAGCATCGCCGAAATGATCCGTTTTGAGATGCAAAAATGTGGTATAAGTCATGCATTTCAAAGTTTCATAACTCGGTGAAATGTGGAGGTACCAAACATTTGTTTTATCTTAGTTGATGAGCAATCTAAAATAATAGACGAAATGTTAAAAATATATTACAATTTTTAATTTTAAACATTTTTCTTCTACATTCTATACACCGGATAATATATCGAGAATATTTAACCCGGGTATTCAGGTTTAAATTTGCTTTAATTAATTAATTAAAAAATTAATTAATATGGGATGCATTATTCTACAGATAATATCTTTAAAGACCAAGTGTGGGGGGTGGTAATAAATATGGTTATAATGTGGGAAACACAATTTTTTTTCAGAATATTTGAAAATTAATGCTTTTATTTCATGAGAGCACCATTAAATTTTCGTTAAATTTTGTCGATTCGGAACAAATTTATTATTATTATTATTATTTAATTTTCGGACCTATACAGTTGCAGTGAATGAATTAGGAAAATGTGCAACATGTAATAAACATGTAACATCATTCATAATATATAATTAATCATTAACGCCAAATAACTAATATTGTAACAGGGAAACTAAAATTAAATATTTTTTTATCAAATATTAATAATGGCATTTTACGTTCAAACACTTCCATTAATTTTAATTTCATTTTGAGTAAGAATAAAAATAACTTTTTGCATTCATCGTATTGAAATAGCACATGGAAGCTTAATATATATTTTAGTCTGTATTGCGAAGGTTACTTAGAAATTTTTTAATTACAATTATCTAATAATTTTAATTTGAAATTTCAATATAAAGTTTAGTTCGAAATATAATTTGATATCTGAAAATTCTTGAATGCAAATTCAAAGAGAATGGGTTAATGTATTTTATGGATTGAAAATTTTAATATTTAAATTTAGATTGTCAATAATTAATTTAAACCAAATCCTAAATATCTGTACAAAGATTTATTTTAAATCACATGAAAATTGAATGAAATGAAGTATTTCAATCACATATCCCATTGGTAAAATTTCTCTTTATGTGAAGCTGAAACCAAATGACTGAACTTTCATTTAAATTCAAAATGCAATGTTATATCACTATATACACTGTCCTTAAAAATTAGTTATATTAAGAAAAACAATAGAAGTTTTATTTTTCTAGAAAAAATACCTTGAAATACATCGAGAAGGTGGGCGCGAGCTAATGTGAAAGTAATTTGAGAGAAAGTCGAAAATGAGTGTTGGGATGACTTAAGCCTGTGATCTAATCTGGTTACGATTTTCTTAAAATAATTCAACATCAAGCAGGGCGGTCGCTCTGCCAAGCCAAGCTTAAAAAAAAACGCCACACAAACAACGCCAAGAACTGGAATAAAGACCGCTAATGCTTATATACAGAAAGCAACTTCGCAATCTTAAATCGACAAAACATGCCAGATTAAATATCAGATATCAAACAAACCAAGCGAGGTAGAAAAAAAAAACGAAAACTAGAAGAATCTAAGGAAGAATTTCTTCAATTTAAGACCAAACTCATCTTCATAAGTGATTTATAAACAGAGATATAGCTTTTTTTAAAAAACGTCGAGTTACTTAAAATGATCACTATTTTCTTCGTCAAACTTTTTTTTTCAAACAAGCTACAGGCCTTAATATTGGGCAGAATAAAAAAAGGATTGCATTTTTGGACAAGTAATTACGTAATCTATGTGCTTTTATAAAATTCAGTGTAAAAAAAAAATATTTTCTATCCTTAATTAGCAAAAAACTGTTAATTAACTTGGCGATTAAAAAATTATGCCAAAACAGAGATAAAACCCGCCAACGACCATGTACCATCTGTATTAAAATAGCACAAATCAGTTACAGGTTATAATATAACCACATCAAATTTCATCTGCAAGTCAGCCATTTTCTTCTGAAGATATTTTTTTTAAATAAAACTTCACAATTATAAGAGCACATATTTTATCAAATAATTAAATATGACTGCAAACTGTGGCAGATGATTGTTTCTAACATGAATAAGTATGAGAAATTGCCGGTTACGGATATGGATCTGGGTAGCCCAGTCGCAGAGCGTCGGCATGGTACGCATAAGGTCCCAGGTTCGAGTCCAGGCCCAGGTCAATTTTTCACTCATGTTTGTTTAGTGTCTGATAAAATGCGTGTTCTTATAAATATTGTAAAATAAAGTAATCAGACGTAGTGTTTATGCTTTAAAAATATTTTAAATATATAATTTACGTTTTTAGAAAGATCTTTAAAAATAAATTAGTTTTTGAGGGAAGATGTATCTTCTAAAATGTATACATTAAGAGTTATCGCCATTTAAAATTTCTTTCCAAACGTAAACAAAAATTTTGAAATGAATTAAATGTGATTCATTTATTTCTAAAAATAAAAAAACACGGTAAAGGACAGGCATTTCGTTCACAGGAATACCTTTCACGTCATCTACTATATATACGAGGCTAGCGAAAAAGAAAGGCTACCGCGGTGCTTTACGCGTATCTTTTTTACAGACCGCGGGAATCACGTGAGGCTCGAATCCACCAATGCAGGTGTACGATAAGAGCATCACGTCACTCTAGCGGTCTGTAAAAAAAGATAAGTGGAACGCACCGCGGTAGCCTGTCTTTTTCGTTAGCCTCGCTATATATATAAAACACAAACGGAAATTTCGTTCCATTCCTTTATTACTCGAGATCTGCTGAATGGAATTTGATGGAACTTGCACTGTTCGAGAGATAATTTTTCAGGGAAGGTTTTAGTATGTAACACAACGTTCTACGTATATTAGTTATCGAATTATGATAGAAAGTTCTGTTATTTTGGCTGAAAAGGTTACCATTGCTAATTTTTTGGCGATCATTACTGTTGCAGAAAGAAATGAAAAGGCTATACATCTCGAAAAATAAAAGAAAAACTGTTACTAATTTTATTTAAAAAAAAAAAAAGAAAGAAAGAAAGAAAAAAAAAGAGTTTTGATGAGAGAATATTATAAAACGAAAATATTTAATTTAAACATGATTAGAAATGTTCACAATGCTTAAAACATTATTCAAGGGGCTTCTATTGAAACAAATTTGGTGATTTATCTTTTGTTTTTGGCGATTTTGATTTTACTTTTGACCCCAAACAATTTGATTTTAAGCCAAAAAGTGTCTTTTTTTGTTGCAGAAAGAATTGGAATGGCTATACATCTGGAAATATAAAAGAAAAAGCTGTCTCTAATTTTATTTTTTTTAAAAAGAAAGAAAAGAAAAAAAAGAAAAACAGTTTTGGTGAGAGATTTTAGGCCAAAAGGTGTTTTTTTTTCAAGTGTACGACTGCATTTTCGCAGTATTTTTTTTTGGTACTTTTTGGTTAGCTGGGCGCCAGTGATATATATATATATACACACACATATATACACATATATCTACACAAATACATGTATATACATACATATATATATACATTTATATGTATGAATATATATATATATATATATATATATATATATATACATTTATATGTATGAATATATATATATATATGTGTGTGTGTGTGTGTGTGTGTTCATATATCACTGGTGCCCGGCTAACCGAAAAGTACCTTTTTTTATTCAAATGCAAACTATATTAATGGCAATATACTTCTATTTACTTCTACATACATGAAATTTCGTTCCGGCTGCTTATAACTCGAGTTCTGCTGAATGCATTTTCGTAGAACTTAAACTAAGATAATTTTTAAAGGAAGGTTTTAATGTATAACATATCGTTTGACGTAGCTTAGTTATATAATTATTCTGGGAAGTTCTATAATCAGATCAATCCGATTATGAAAGATTAGCCTTTTTAAAAGATTTTGCCGAATGTATTTCGATGGAACCTATACTGTTAAATAATTTTCTAGGGAACGTTTTATTATATAACGTTGCTTAGTTCTAGAATTATAGGAGGAAATTCGAAAATCGGGTGACCATTTTTTTTTATCAAATATTAGCCTTTTCAATATTTGATTCCGATTATGAAAGATTAGTCTTCTAAAAAAGTTCTACTGAACGGAATTTGATGAGAATTGTATTGTTAGTTAGATGCTATTTCAGAAATGGTGTTAATGTACTATATATTGTCCTACGTTGCTTAGTCCAACAGTTATGTGTGAAGGTTATATAGTCAAGTGAACCCGATTCCGAAATATTAGCCTTTTTGATAATTTTTACTGGGCGTATTTTTTGCGACTTGCATTGTAAGGTAGATAATTTGTAAGGATTGTTTTAGTATATTTTATATCGTTTTGTTGTTTTAGAATTATGTGGAAAAGTTCAATAATCAGATTATCAAAGATTAGCCTTTATAAAAACTTCTTCTGAATGGATTTTGTTAGTTAATTTGTTTGCATTGTTATTTCGATAATTTTTAGTGATGGTTTTAGTATATTGCATATAGTTTTGTCATTCTTTAGCAAACCCTAACTGTAAATGACCAAATAAAAGAGTTGGTCCTTAACAGCTAAAATTTTGACTGCACATTAGAAAATATAATAGCGCAATCGCGTCATTTTTCAGTAATGTGGAAGGATATTCCACGTAAATATACAGAGTGCTTTCAAATACAAGGTCAAATTAAACGATATATTTCGTTTGATTCAGGGTTCATTTGTAGAAACCGACCAGCGCAGCGGGCGTAGCTTGCTAGTTTTCCTATAAATTAATGAAATCCAGTTGTTAAATTATTTTTGTTTTAGAAGTGAAGTTTCCATTTAAATTTATTGTAACAGTACAATGTTTAATTGAATAAAATAAGGTAAATCTAAGAAATTGCTAAGAAATTCCAAACATGCACAGGGCAACGCAAAAAAAATAAAATAATAATAAACAAAAAATAAAAAATAGATAAATAAATAAATAAATAAATAAAAATCAGCTTTCAGAAATTCTA
The DNA here is from genome assembly GCA_963931845.1 of Maratus michaelseni. Classification (NCBI taxonomy): domain Eukaryota; kingdom Metazoa; phylum Arthropoda; class Arachnida; order Araneae; family Salticidae; genus Maratus; species Maratus michaelseni. The sequence continues at coordinate 115,191,706 of OZ007588.1, forward strand.
AAAATTGTTCCGCTATTCATATTATATATCTTCGGGGTCCATCCTCCCACTTTCAGCCCTCCCACCCAAAGGGGGCACTTTTCTAAATTTTGCCGACACCTCTCTGGTGATATATCGTTGGAAAAGTCTGTGAACGCTTAATCATAATATGCAGGGGGGGGGGGTATTTTCTAAATTTTGCACATACCCCTCATGTGATACATCGTTGGAAAGGTCTGTGACCGCTTAATCCTATTATGCATCTCCGGTGTTCATCCCCCCTTTTGCCCCCCAAGCGCGATTAGCTTTCACCACCAGGGGACGCTTTCCTATATCTGTTCCTACGAGTCGGATCACGACGGGGTATGGCTCATTCGACTCGACATCAATAGAGCTTTCCGATTTTAGTTCGTTTTTTCACCACCAGGGGGCACTTTTCTATCTCTGGTTCTATGGGCTAGATCACGACGGGGTACAGTTCATTCGACTCGACATCTATAGCCTTAACGAATTCAGTGCCCGAGGTTCATACAGAACAGATTGCGCTATCTGGTGGTGGAAGATGGAACTTGAGCGTGCGCAGCACGACTGCTATACGGTGCCGAAGGCAGCGGGGACCCGTGTCGGAAGTTAGTTTGGTTAGAGGTTTATACTATTCGATGTGCAAATTAAGGGATTATCCGGTGCCGAAGGCAGCGGAGAACCAGGTCGGAGGTTCGTTCGGTTCGAGGTTTATCTTATTCGAGGTTTTACAAGATTCGAGGCCCCGATATAAATTAGGGGTCCGCTAGCGGGCGAAGCCAGCTAGTGCTAATAATGAAAGAGCGTGATATCACGTTTGATTTCAAATGCAGCGCTGACACGCTATGTACGTATTGCATTTTTATTCATTTCATCGATAAGTCAGTGATATTTTTTAACGGGGGATAACAAGTATTATAACAAGCCACATTTAGTATGTTGTTATTAGTTTAATTTAAAAATCTACTGGTATTTCTAGTTAACCTTTTAAACAATGACTGAAAGTAAAATGTAATTTTAAATCATTTCTCATGTTTAGATTATTTAAATTATGTTTATTCTGTTTTTAAAAAAAAAAGAAATGATATCTACAAAAACAACTTTTTAAAAGTAAAAAAAAAAAGCCAAGCGTAAAAAAAAAAAATTTTGGGGCTAAAAAATGGTGTGATATCAAATTTCCAAGCTATTATATTACTTTTTTAACTTTTTTCCATTAAATAAGTTATCATATATATAAGTCGAGTGCCTACGTATATGTTAATAGAAATCGTTTTCTCCTGTACTAAATACATCCTAACGAGTTTCTGAAAATTCAATTTTTTTCAAATTAGGAATGATGGGCTTGGCGGCCATCTTTTCATATTTCTAAGCACCCAAATTTCTAAAGTAAAAGCGTAATATGTTTGCAATGTAATATGTTTATAACAATTTCGAACTTCAGATTTTAACTACGGACAGATAAATTAGATAAGACTCATATTTTGAGAAATTGATTTTTACTAGTTTGAAATTATTAATTACTGTAAAAAATAAATCATAAGATGAATCTTTAAGATAAGTCATCATTATCTTAAGACACAATTTTCAGATCATACAAATCTATAAATGAAACGCTTAAAATATTTGCTTAAATAACAATTTTGAACTTCGGATTTTAACTACGGATTTGGATGCTTAGAATTTTGTGAATAATATGCAAAGATGGCCGCCAAGCCCATCATGCATAATTTGAAAAAAATTGAATTTTCAGAAACTCGTTAGGATGTATTTAGTACAGGAGAAAACGATTTCTATTAACATATACGTAGGCACTCGACTTATATATATGATAACTTATTTAATGGAAAAAAGTTAAAAAAGTTATATAATAGCTTGGAAATTTGATATCACACCATTTTTTAGCCCCAACTTTTTTTTTTTTTTTACGCTTGGCTTTTTTTTACTTTTAAAAAGTTGTTTTTGTAGATAAAGGAAACAGAAGTACTGTTTAACTTGATAGTATATATTTTAGACATAAAATTACTGTAATTGACGATAGATTAAATATCTCTGGGCAAGCTAATTTAGAAAATAAATTAATCTAAAAATATTCATTAATAATGGTACGTTGTGTATTTTTCAAAAGAGCTTGCCTAATGAGAAAAAAATTATTTAGCTAAAATTAGCCTATCGAAAATTTATCATATCAATATCGAAATCAAATTAATTATTAACGAAGAAAGATCATCACGCAAATGCTAAAGAATGATACTTAAATAATTAACATGAAGTTTATTTACATATTAAGAAAACAAATATATACAATTACGAGAAAATTAAAAGTATTACAATTATCCTAAGATTGGAAATATGGCTACTCTATCCACATTTTAATAAGCTTTAACATTATTAAGCTTTACAATTTTTTTAAATACATAAATACGGGAATCAGTATTTTTTTATGCCGTTTACAATTTAATTTAAAATTTTATCTTTAAAAAAATTATATAATTCGTTATATTACATTTTGTCTTTAAAGTTTTGGTTGCATGAATTCCTAGAATGAAATACACCCATAAATTTTCTATAATATTGACATTTATTTTCATACAAATTTGACAAAGTAATCTGCCATACCTGTTACGCATGATAGGATCGTAGTATTTATCAGAAGGCTGGAAGCACAGGTGGGCTCCCGGAATCAACCTGTATTACAACTTGTTTCGGCTTAATGAATTCGGCAGAAGTCCTTATCATGAAATATTTGCTTATTATTAATAATAGATGTAACATGCTATAATAATTTATAATGAAGCGTTACGCTCAAAATTTATTGTTGAGAGAGAAATTGCCATCTCTTTTTTACACTCTCTACGAGTTAAACAAACTCATCATAGTTACCTTACCATCAGAGAGAATGTTGCTGTCAGTGGAACACTGTTAACTCAACTACGTTAGCTGTTGAACTGTATCACGTAAATTGTTGACTGCCATCTATTGACTATTCAAATGCATGTCTGAATTATACTACTTTTTGAACAGAATTATTGTGCCTAACTTCTTTTTTATTTTACTTGAACAAGACCCACTTGTGCCTAATAGATCACGCAACTAATTTTATTCAAACTCTGATGATCTCTCAGTGGCTAGCGTGAGTTCAATTAAACCTTTCAATATTGGCTAAAAGAAAAACCACAAAACTCCTCCTTGTAATGGTCACGTGAATCTTGTAATCCTCGTTCTCAAGGGTCTGACTTCTTTGGTGGGCTATCAGTAAATATTGTTAAATGCATTGTAAATTCTGTTGACATCTATTTGTCAATTACACTTAGACTTTTTTGTGGAATCGCGACTAGCTGTTGTGACAATAGCCTTACTGTTATTGAAAATAGTTACTTTTTGATAGATCTACTTCTCTGATCATGCGAGTAGGCGATGTTTTGAATGAGAACTTAGTTTTTGTCCCCTAATTGTCCATGTGCGTAGAATTTGATCAAGGCTATTTTTCTTTCATTTTTGACGAATGACTGTGAAAACCTCGAAACTTGTGAGTTTCTGCTTTTCATCGATATTTATGTCCATTGTTATAGCTGGTCAATCAATGTTTGGGTTTAAAAGCTTCGGAAATGCGTTTGGAAGTCGGAACATGGGTCGTGTTCTTCCTCTATGAGAGTACTTCCAGATCCTGCTATCAAGTCATCAATCCGAAGCTGAATAGCGTATAAGCAGTTGCAATAGTCTAGACGGACATATTGAGATCAGTGTGTGACTAGTCTACAGCGTGGAGATGGATTCTTGCTGAAGGCATCCTGACTTGTTGTTACCTTCAAAGTTATAAGTTCGTTTTGAATCTTTATATTTAATATATTGTATATAAGTTTTATATATAAGTTTTATTTTACTGAGTATAGTTTCGGGAAAGTTGAATTATTTTTGGAGTAAGGAAACTGTAGTAGTATCCTTTTTTAAATCCCAGCCCGATTAAGTTTCAATAAACTTGACGTTTTAAACTTTACTTCTTGTGTTCTCCTTTACGACTGAACAGCCTGCTTCACTCTTTCTAACAGCAATGGCTGTTACACCTTGTTTATGGAAAAATTACATAGCAAAAAATATTAAAAAGCACAATAATAAACTAAATTACATATTTGAAAAGAGTTTTTCTTTGACGTTGTTTTGATAGGTCGTTTGTAGTTTTGTGTCATTTCTAAGATTAAAAATTTATAAAGTTTATTTTATGTAAAGTTTGTAAATCAAATGATGGAATTACTCTTCTCATTCCATCAATTAGATTTCCCTAGATCATTATGAGCCTTGTTTTTATTCCACATGTGTAACGTACTGCGGACATGAAGGGATAAACGTACATTCATTTTTCTTCATGTTCACCAAGGATATTTATGTGTTTATCATAACGTCTGCCAAAGTGTAAGAACAATGCTAAACAAACTACTACGTAACCTGCGTATGAAAAAGAGGTTTTTCGACTCCTTTCATGTACTCCATTGATACCAAATGACGTATTAAAATAATTTGTTTTATTATTTTTGCTGGTGACAGCTATAAATAAATAAATTTCAAAAGGTTTATAACTAATTTTCCTTTAGTTAAACAATAATTTAATAATATTTGCTATACCAATAATAATAATAATTTTTAGAGAAATTTATTCCAGTGTAATTATTTCGTTTCGAGTTGGAATAAAAATATAGGTATTTATTATATTGAAACTGCACATAGTACAGTTATTTCGATTTAATCGAATTCATTTTGGTCTTGCGATCTTAAATTAAATCGTCTTTGAATTAAAATTTTGAAACCTCAAGATAATACTTAGTACGAAAATTATTGATTTACCTAGCAATCTTAAAAGAATTACGGAAAAGGAATGGATACATTTCTTTGACAGCACAGATTTTCAGTCAATATTAAATTTGTAGGAAATCTTAAATATATAGACAGGGATTTAATTTAAATCAGATGGAAAATATTCAAAAGATGTTATTAAATGAAAATACCCATTGATGGTATTCGCATTAATTATGCTAAAATAAAATAAAACAATTGATTTTCATAACAATTTTAATATTATACGTTTCCTTTTATTATCCTTAAAAATTAATGTAAAAAATTCAATGAAATAATATGGGAATATTTTTCTAGATATAATATGGAGGGTGCTTACATATTTTTAGAATGACATTAAGGCCGTTTCTTTAAATGTAAAGACTAATTTAATAAATGTTCTAATAACCTTGTTTCGGGTCTCCATAGTGCTTTAAATCAGCGGTTCTTAAACTATGGTCCGCAGACCCTTGGGGGTCCTCGAACTTACAGCAGGGGGTCCTCAATCCCAGAGTTTAATTCAGACTTTTTAGCGGAAGAAATTTATGTTGATCACTAACTAGAACTTCTAATCTAGACCGTTAATAAGCATACAATACCAAATATTTCAGCGGAGACATTTCACTGCTACGGAGGAGCAAGTGGTGTATTCAATACCTCATAATTCAATAGAAAAGAAAGTATCGCGAAGGAAAACACGTAAATACTCTGAAGAATACCAGCACTTATCAGGATTTACGAGCACCTGTAGTAATAAGCAGGAACAGCCTGTCTGTGTTATTTGTCACGATATACTGTGAAATGAGTGTATGAAATCGGCAAAACACCGTAGACATTTACAAATTAAAGAAACAGAATATGCAAACAAGCCAACTGATTTTTTAAAGCTAGTTAAAAGAACTGAAAATAAAATGTAATTTAACAAATTACAACAACCATTGGGAAAATGTTCCGAAAGCTTAAAAAAAAGAAAGAAAAATATTCGTCATTCGATTGTAAGCAATGCGCCATTCCATCATCGCATGTCGATGTCACAGATGTTTCTACTAGCTACAGATAAACTTTGCGCGATATGTAATAATATTTAACAACGACGAACAACTATGTTAAAACATTCCATGTGAACCATCGCCGCATTTATCATAACCCCGTTGCATACTGCTGCAAATAAACACATTTTCCATTACTAAAGTTGAAGAGATCCTGGTATTCTCTGCCCTCGAAAAAATATTCGTCTGAACAATCTACACAATCAATCTCTCCATCGCACCTCTGACAGAGTTAAATGATTTCATCATTCAACGATGTCAGAGGTGTAAGCAGTGCGCCTTTTCATCATCGCATGTCGATGTCGCAGATGTTTCAACCAGTAAACAATAAACGTTGCGCGATACATAATAATACTTAACAACATGCTGTCTGGAAGAATTGTTTGAACGAGTACGTTGATAAGAGAAGCAACTGTACGCTATTGAGTAACATTAAGTCGTGCAAATAAAGGGAAAGGGCTAACCAACATATGTTAACCAATATACCTTAATATTTTATCGGGTCCTTCTTACAATAACTTTAACTCTTGTTTAGATTGATGTCTGAGCTAAAGTTATTTTGATGAAATTACAGTTGAAGACCACGTTTTTTGCTTTATAAGACGATTTTACATCAGACGTAAATTTTTGAATTCGGCTTTTTTTCATATCTGATAGTTTGTATTATTCCTTTTTGCAACTGTAACATTTTTCTACCGATTTTATGCATTTCTATTGCCTATTCAAAGAAAGATTTTTCAAAAGTTACAGAATTTCGTTAAAAACGCTTAAAAAATAAAGTGACGACGCCAAGGGATCCATTCTCGACCGAAAACAACAACCATTTTCCTAATGGTTAACAAGTCAGAAAATAATTGAAAAGACTGCAACTTGTTCGAATAATGAAAAGGCCAAGTCTGCGAAACCTCATACGGTTGCATATAATTTATTTCTACCTTCTGAAAAGGAAATGATTAGAACAATGCTAGAGGGAAAAAACAACAAATATTTTAATTTCACTACGTAATAATACTATTACGAACAGAATCACAGACTTGTATGGAAATACTGAGAACCAATTGATTGAATGTGTAAAAATCAGTCTTTTGTTTTTCGCATTGCAGATAGACTGAAAAGAAACATAAGAGTTTAAATGTTTCTAATATTGTAAATTTGATAGTTTTCGTTCCTTATGATTTTGGTGATAGATTATGTAAAGATTTTAATTTTTTCAAATCCCTTTCAACTCACACAACAAGTGCAGAATTATTTACATGTTTAGACATTTCATACAAGAAAAATAAATAAATTCGTCAAGATGCGTCGGATTAGGAACAGATAGGGTTCGAGATATGTGGAACTGTAAATGGTTTGAAAAGATTGGTTAATGCTAAGCGTTACATGTAATTTGAAAAGACTGTTGCATTCACCGTGAGTCGCTGGTTGCCAAAAAATACCTGACAATTTGAAGACTACATTCAACGAAGTTCTTTTGGTAGTATTTGATACGAAGGCTACTCTATTGAATTCTAGACTTTTTAAATTTTTGTGCGAAGAATTTGGATGTGAACACAAACAGCTACTTTTGTATACATAAATTAGGTGGCTGTCACGATGAGAAGTTTTAAGCTGAATTTCTGCACTGCGTGATGAAATAAGAGTGTTTTTAATGGACTCCATTTTCTGTATTAGTTGAATTTAAGCTTGCAAGTAACATCGGTACACATTTTTAAAATTCAGGACAAAGTAGAAGCAACAATAAAAAAATTGATTTGTGGTCAAGTTGACTTGAAAATAATATTTTTGAATATCTTCCAACATTATTCAATTTCTTCCAAACCTCTCGTAATACAATTTTCCCTGATATTATTCAAAAATACCTTGTACACCTGAAAATAATCGTCTATACTTCCTTTTTCACCCTCAAATTCAGAAAATGAATGGATGAAATAGCTTAAATTTCCAAGAAATCATTAGTGAAATCAAAACCTTTACATTCTCAAAGCAGTAACAAATTGCGAAATTATCATGCGATGATTCCATGAAAATTACTTTCCAACAGAATACCCTTCCTAATTTTTTCTTGTTCATGAGAAATATGTATGCAGAACTATCAGAAAAGCTATCCAAAAAATATTTTCCTTCTGCTGCATATATTTGTGTAAAAAGACTTTGTGCGCATTAAAACCAAATGTAGAAATCGACTGGTTGTCGAATCAGACATACGGATACATGTTTCAGACGTTGAACCAGATATTGCACTATTAGTAACAAATGACCAGACCAGTAGCATCCTTCTTATAGCAAATAGTAGTATATATATTTAACTGTTATAAATCGTATTATTTTTCCAAAACTGTTGACTAAACAGAATATGTGTAATACAAAATAAACGAGATCTATACATTAGCATAATAACTTATCTCATATTAGGAAACATTGTTGGTAGTCCCCGAAATTCATATGATATCAAAAGGGGTCCGCCAGATAAAAAAGTTTAAGAACCGCTGCTTTAAATGATAGAAGATCTTTTCGCAAATTTCATGATGTATTTATTGCCATTTATCTTTCTCTACTTTCCAGAGTCCATAAAACATGATGGGTTTGCGCTTTGAAACAACTCATTTCAACAGATCAACGGCACAATAATCCATACGTGGAACGCCAGGTGACTTTGCAAGAATATCTTGAAAAAGTATGCAATACCTGTGTGAGTTTTCATTTATTCAACGAAAGCACTGGTAGTCTTTAAAATAAGACCGGTGATTTTGTCTTAACTCAGTTTCACTCTTTTAAAGTCGTATGGATATAAAAATGTGTTCTCTTCTGTAAATATACGATTTAACATTTTTTCCTATGATAGTATGATGAACTAATTTTAACACTTTCTTCCACTCTTCTTATTTTAATTTTCCAATGTAAGGGAGACCTGCACTCTTAATAAAAACCTGTAGATTTAATGGAAAAAAGTCTGTCACCTGTGCTACCAGATTACCCCTCCAGTTTGTATACAGAAAATCTGTTAAAGTCTAGTCTAGAGTTGAGATCCGAAGATCGTAAACTAATAACTTTACCGGCAATACACGTTAAAAGCGAATAATTGTATTACTAAAACGCTTTCCGCCTGAGGACGAAAAATATATATGCGCTGGGAAACAGAGAAAATCTGTACTTTACATAAAATGGAGATATTCTGTTAAAAATACTGTATATTAAGTGTAGTCCAAATCCTCTCCTGGTATACCTGAGTCTCAGAATTTTAATATTTTAAAAATTAAAGTAGTTATTAATTAAAAACTGATCAAAGATCACAAATAAAAAACTCATTATTCCGAAGCTAGCTGGCACATGCTCAGAAACCAATATCCGTATCTTCCGGAATAGAAGAAAGAAAACACAAGACATTCCATTTTTTTTTTTTTTTTTTTCTAAATTGGCCATGGGCAAACGGCTAGAAATATGGAAAAAACGTCTACATATTCTGAAAGAACATACTTTTACGTCTCGAACGACCTGGTTGGTGTGAAAATATTTTACATTTGACCCTTTCAAAAAAAATAATAAAAAATCATTGAATTCATGTTTTTTATTTTCTCCTGTTTTCCTAACTTTGCATCCACCGGAATACAAAAAATACGGAAAAACGAAGGTCACCAAATTAAAGAACTGAGTTTGCCCTTTTCAAAGCCACTATTGGTTTTTAAAAATATCAAAATTAACCCTTCGAAAAAGTATATTTTCTGTATGCCTTTTTGCAATTTTTGCGATTTTGGCAATTTTTAAAAATTTGCATCGGCAATTCAGAGAAAGGTACGAAAAACTAAAAATACCAGACAATATTTACATTTATTCCTTTTTCGACACCTGTATTTGTTTTGGAAAAGTATGAATATTAACCCTTCAAATAAAATTCGTGCGCAGGAATCTATTTTGCAAATTTTGATTTTCTGCGATATATAAAATCTGGCATTGGCTCTCTAAATAAACCAAACAGAAAACAAACACACCTAAAGACATCTACGTTCTATCAGGTTTAAGCAGAAATCTTTAGTTTAAAAAAATCACGTTAACACTTTTCGAAAACCTTTTTTTACCGTAAGTCAATTTCGCTTTTTTAACTATTTCTCCTATCTTTAAAAATCCGAATTGGTGTTTATAAACAAGATACGAAAAACTGAAAATACCGCGCCTAATCTATATCCCTTTGTTTTTTAAAATCTGGTATCCGTTTTTAAAAAATTTTAATTTTAACCCTCCGAAAAAAAATCCTTTCCAAAACTCACTCATGCGATTTTCGTTTTTCCGTCAGGTCTAAAAATCAGCATCAACTCGGGAAATGTGAGTACGGACAAACAGTAGACTCCAGATCATAGACACGTTCATTTTCTTCAAAACGCACGGTTGGGTTTTAAAAAATATCTACATTAACTCTTTAGAAACCGATCGATTACGTAACCCACTTTCGCGATTTCCGTTATTTTGGTAATGTTTACCCATGGTTAAATTTCAATTCCACTAGGAAATTTGGTTGGGTCAAGTGTTCTGAAAAGGCCTCTTCTAGAACAGACTACGCCCCCTGGCGGTGGAAGTTGGAACTATAAAATATACCTGGTTCTGTGGACAGTATACAACAGATTATTAATATTTCGGGCGGGTTAGCTAGTATGTGTTATAACATCAGTTTTTTTTTTTTTTTTTTTTTTTTTTTTTTTTTTAAGAGTGTGGGACAAGCATAAGGCCTTTACTGAAACATTCTTTGCATTTTCAGAACCAACTTTGGACATATTTTTTTCTATATTCTCGATAGTACATATACCTTTGTTTGTTGTAGTCACCAATGTTCATCAGGGGTAACAATGTATTTGCATTCTTCTCCTTCTAAGTGTATTTCATACAGGACTAAATACAGGAATAAATAACAAAATATCTTGCGTTGGGTCCCACGCCTCGATCAATAACTGTGAACACTATACATATATACAGGGTTATTCTAAATGATGGACCCATTTTCAAAAAAATGTATTTATTAATGTACAAATCCAAAATGTACAATCTTTATACCAATGAAAAGAGGAAGTTTCAAAGTTTTTGTTAAGACATTATATGACCGCTGCACTGCAATTTGCGACTCACTTCTTGCGAACTCAAGAACGCAGAAAACCTTGTGCTGAACAGTAGCCATCTCACTCACAACTGACAGTGAAACGAAATCGCGGCCTATTGCCGCACGACCTCTACCGGCCGCCTCTGGAACCATCGCCGCTTTGAAAGTCGTGTACTCAGTAACAGCAGATACGCTTTTTCGTGTGTGGGACGAGTTTGGCTATCGGGTAGATGTTTGCCGTGCATCAAACTGTGGACACATTGAACATTTATAATGTCTTAAAAAAACTGTGAAACTTCCGCCTTTGATTGGTATAAAGATTGTTCATTTTGGATTTGTACTTTAATAAATACAATTTTTTGAAAATGGGTCCATCATTTAGAATAACCCTGTATATATATATATATATGTGTGTGTGTGTGTGTGTGTGTGTGTGTGTGTGTGTGCGTTGGTCTACCCTTCAAAATCAGTAACTTCGTCGGATTAAACACCAACACAGTGAGTAATCTCAGACGCTTTGAGTAACTTTTGGTGGTTACTCAAAGCATCTGAGAGCGGATTTACTCTTCTTTAATAACCAGGATGCCAAATCTGCACTTTTTCGAGGTTACTCGGAGAAGTGATTTATTACCGTCACGAATATACACCGTGTGTTAATTTTTTTTTTGCTGCTGGTTTCAGCGCCATCTGAGGGTGTGTATTTTGATAATCTCGAACCTCATATCGTTCACAGATGCAATGGTTTCTGCAAAAATAAGCTGAAGTTACTCGAAGATGCGTTATTTTACCAATTCCTTCACACAGCTACCTCAGTTATTCGATAATGTCACCTTCTGCCCGTATGTACACACGGCAATCTCAGTTACTCGATGATACGGCATTTTACCAATTCTACACACAACTTTCTCGTTACTCGATAATGCGATCCTCTACCCATCTGTTTACACAGGAAGCTGAGTTACTCCATGATACGGCATTTTACCAATTCTACACACAACTCTCTCGTTACTCGATAATGCGATCCTCTGCCCATCTGTTCACACAGCAAGCTGAGATACTCCATGATACGGCATTTTACCAATTCTAAACACAATCTTGTTACTCGATAATGCGATCCTCTGCCCATCTGTTCACACAGCAAGCTGAGTTACTCCATGATACGGCATTTTACCAATTCTACACACAACTCTCTCTTTACTCGATAATGCGATCCTCTGCCCATCTGTTCACACAGTAATCAAAGTTACTCGATGATGCGATATTTTTCATAGCCTAAAATACGCACTGGTATTATCGTAAAAAGGTCAGGCGAGGGGGGGGGAGAACAAGAATTAAGACGAGTGTTTTGTAAAATTTCTACATGGCCATCGAAATTAAGTGATAAAGCAAATGTAAATTAAATACATAACTGATATCGTAATTTACATTGTTTCATATTTGTTGATTTAAGAAAAAAATATAATAACAATCAAACTAAGCTATCTTAAAAATTGAAATGAAGCATAAATATCAGTGCATAAAATAGTTTCATTCTATAAACCGTCATTTTGATCTTTTCTCTATAAATATCGCATAAACGCTACTTGTATAGTGTTGTAACTCTTATGAAATTTAACATACTTTCAGTTTTGTTCCCAGTATAGAGATAATTTCTAAGGATGCCCAAGTTTAAGTAACTGTCAGGTTTCTGACTTTAACAGAACCTATATTGTATATTTCTAATTAATTTAATGAATTATATTTAATCATTATTATATATTACTATATTCTGATATATATTTTTCTCTTTCTGTAAAACTTCCGTATGGGATTGACAATGGAATTTCCCTGATCCGATTTGATAATCGGTGAGTGAGTGTCAAAAAATAGAAATTTTGAGTTCCTATACTTTCTGAACTTAAAAGACAGACACGTGAAATTTAAAAATGTAGTTATTTTTGCAACGTACTCTATATAAACCAAGTTTCATGTTTTTGTTAAACTCCAGCGCAAAGATATGAGAGGGTCAAAAGTGCTCTGAGTTGCAGATAAATAAATGCTGCTGGATTTTTTTTTTCCTTAGTTTTTTACTTCAACAGAATGATATCGTTGTTTGTGGCGATAAATTGGAGCTATTCTTTAGGGTAGCCGAAAAAAAAACGCACCCGAAAAGAAGCGCACCCGGAAAAAAACGCACCTTGAATAAAGTGCACCGATGAAACGTCTACCTAAAATTGAAAAGTTATTACAATATAAATATGTATATATGTATATATAACATCTAGAGATTGCTGCATAGCGAGTTTCATGCATCCAGGGGTTTTTTTCGGTTAATGTACGCGAAGCGGACATAGAAAAGTTATTAACCGCTGCTTGAATGGCTTTCATGTATTCTAGAGATTGCTTCACAGTGAGTTTCATGCCTCCAGGGGATTATTATTCAGTTAATGTATGCGAAGCGTACATATATAAGTTACCTACCGCTGCTTGAATGACTTTCATGAATTCTAGAGATTCCTACACAGCAAGTTTCATGCATCCAGTGTTTTTTTCGGTTAATGTATACGAAACGTACATATATAAGTTACTAACCGCTGCTTGAATGAGTTTCATGCATTCTAGAGATTGCTGCACAGCGAGTTTCATGAGTTCAGGGGTTCTTTATTCGGTTAATGTACGCGAAGCCTACATATATGTTACGGATCGCTGCTTGAATGACTTTCATGTATTGTAGAGATTGCTGCACAACGAGTTTCATGCATTCACGGGTTTTTTTACGGTTAATGTATACAAAACGTACATATATAAGTTACTAACCGCTGCTTGAATGAGTTTCATACATTTTAGAGATTGCTGCACAGCGAGTTTCATGCTTCGAGGGATTTTTTTTTGGTTAATGTACGCGAAGCGTACATATATACGTTACTAACCACTGCTTGAATGAGTTTCATGCATTCTAGAGATTGCTGCACAGCGAGTTTCATGAATCCAGGAGGGCAGTTTCGGTTAATGTAAGCGTACCGTACATATATAAGTTACTAACTGCTGCTTGAATTACTTTCGTGCATTCTGGAGATCGCTGCACATAGTTTAGTTTAGTTTAGCTTAGCTTAGCTTAGTTTAGTGTAGTTTAGTTTAGTTTAGTTTAGTTTAATGTCGCGGCAGAGGTATCTTGGTAGTGCAGGAAAAGCTACGAAAGCCTGTTCACTTACTTTGGCGCTAGTAGATTCCCCTAGTAGGAGATAGGCGATGATTTGGCGCGTAAAAAATTCCTTTTTGGATTTAATTTATAACATTTGTTTGCTTTTGATGTAAATCCTTCAATCGCCAGTTTATCGTTGTTTGGAGGAATAAATTTGCATGAGTTAATGTTACGTTCCTCACCGATTTTTTTTATATCTGTTAAAGAATTCCTTTTATAATGTTTTACCCCACTTTACTAAATTTTGTCATGTGTTATTTTTAAATTTTTAGCTATTTTTATGCGATTTAACCGGATTTTTGCGTTTCGCGGCGATTTTTCCACATTATTAAATAGAAATTTGGTTTTAAACTTTTAGTACAATTTAGTAAATTTTATACTCTTTTCAATAAAGTTTATTCGGAATTCGCACGAACATTTTTTAATTTTATGCGAATATTTTTATTTGAATTTATAAAATTTTTACGTTTGCGAGGTGATTTTTCTACATTCGTAAAAGGAATCCTCTTTGTCTTTTAGTCTAAAAAAGATGGAGGGGGGGGGGGGGAAATTCCAGTTTTTGAAAGTATAAAATCTCAAATCTTCCGGTGTAGACATTTCAAACTCGCCATCCCCTGAATTCAATGCTGGATAAATTTTTACTTTATAAAAAGCATGACTTTTTTTTTTTTTTTTTTTTTTTTTTTAAATGAAATTTACTTGGATTTATTGACGTGAATAAAGTGTTTTGAAAGGAATATTAAACGAAACCCTTTGTTCGATCTTCGATCACACTTAACCCCATGTTCATAACATTTATCGGAAACTGAAAAATGCTATTCGATTCCAAATCAGTTCATTAGTTATGCTTGCATATGTTATACTTTTACATATAAAAATTACTTCCAGAGTGTGAGTGGGAAAAAAGGTTTTTTTGAGAGTACACTTAAAATAAATTGAAAATACAATAAAAAAAATTTCAGAGTCGCGCCATGCGGTTGTACAGTTATTGGTTGCAGAAAGGTACCTCATGCAGGGCCTGATTAACGCACGGCCTTGGGCCCACAGATGATGGGGGGGGCCCCAAAACGAGTAAAATGATTTAGAAAAAGTTTCTTAAAAGTTAAGTTTTATGCAATTATTTTCTCAAAAACAAAACAAAGATATTTTCCTTATCTTGGCAACTGTATCATAATATCTAATAATAATCCTCGAAAAACCTTCCAGCTACTATTTTTATTTGAGTGACCCCAAAAAGTTTCTGGGTGCCCTCATGAGTCAATGTTTCATGAAAGGACAAGTTTGTTTATGACTATAGAACCGCCTCAAGTTACAAAAACTCAAATAATCCCTAGAAAAGCGTGAATCCGTAATAGGCACAATAGTAGTAGGGAAGGAACCCTAGGAAGTGACAAACTGGTTTGAGTTAAGAGTTTATCTTTTGTAAACGGTTTGAAAATATGCGACAAAGGGACAATCTTACTTTTTGTCATTCGTTTAGGAAACAAAATCGGAATCAGAAACATATAATGTTGTTATATTTACGGCATTCGAGTTGTAAAAATATTATGCAAATACAATGTAAAGATAATTAAAAAATTATATCGGTACTACTTGGATATCTTACAATGTCGCAACGGCTGGCGCTGGGAATCAATAGGCTTGAGACTACTCACTACTAGAAACGTGTACAAAAAAAAAAAGAAAAAAAAAGGAAAAAGAAAGAAAAATAAAACCTCGTTAACGCGAACACTCAATGGGAAACTTTTTTTTTATTCGTGTTAAAAGTAGTTTGTGTTATCCGAACTTAAATACATTACATACAACAGGACGGGGCAATAGGAAACAGTTTGTGCTAAAAGTAATTCGCGTTAAGCGTGTTCGTGTTAACGAGGTTTGACTGTATATAGTTCACGAGCTTAAAATTAATTGTTTTCGTGACTACTTAACATGTTAAATTTAACATAAAGAAAAATATGAACAATCAGAATAAATTCCGAAAACAGTCCTTAAAACTTATTTATTTGTACAACTGAGCGTTTCACCTGATTTATTTCTACAGCTGATATTTTAGATGATTGATTATTTATGTATTACTATTAGACAGTAACGAATACGACACTTTTCTTTTAAATATACTGGTGTCCAGAAATTAAGGGGCAGTGACCAATTTCAAACGTTTCGCCGAATATCTTACTGAATCTCGTGAGAAAATCAAGCGCGGATCCAAGGAGAAGGTCATGGGGGTCATGATCCCCCTCTAAACGAAAGAAATTTCTAGTAGAACAATGCATTTTTTAAATATAAATACCGTATATACTCGTGTATAAGCCGACTCGTGTATAAGTCGACCACCCAATTCTTACGTAAAATTTTCAGAAAAAAAATGAATTTTCGTGTATAAGTCGAACCCCCATTTCTGGTAGTATGTTGAAAAATGATTTGTAATCAAGGAAAAAAAAATTAATAAATTTTCATTAAATTAGTAAGCTTTTTTTTCTTTTTACGTTTCTTATTAGACTTTTTTTTTTAAATTCAACGTTTTAAAACTGTATAATTATGTAAAACTGAAGAAGCTTAAACTATTTTGAAACCTATTCACATCAATTGAATGATACTTAAAAAGAAAAAAATTCTTTGAAAAGTCTATTGAAGCCTTATTTACAAGGGTAAACAACTTTTTAGACTGCTAAAATATTACTTCTTTCTATTGTAGGACTTTTAGGAGACAAATCTAGAAGCATTCCCAAGCTGAACTCTTTTTAAAAAGGGGATTACAATGTTGAAAGGAATGCCCCTGTATTGAAGGGAATTCTATCCCAAGAGAAAATGGATGCAGAACAATTGCAATATTTTTTATATGTTTCATTGAAAATTTTTAATCTTTAATTGAAAGCAATAAAGGTTTTTAGATTAATATTTTCTACATAGGTATCATTTCTGTCTTTAAAGATCCTGAATATCGGCAGTTGGGTAAGCATTTTTTTTTGTTTTTACTTACTCGTGTATAAGTCGACCCCCCTTTTCAACTCCCAAATTTTGTCTAAAATCATTCGGCTTATACACGAGTATATACGGTATGTATTAAAGGGGTTTTCATTACTTTCTTTTTTTTCTGCTTAAATATTTAATCTATCTGATACATTCATACGGAGTTATTTTTGCATAGAAATGCATGAAAATTGCAGAAATTATTGTTCAAGCTCTAAAGAATCGAACATTGTTTTTAATTTTTCTCTAAATGTGGTACATTGTGAATTGTACTATTTGATTGCTCCCTCTAGACGATGTTCCATGATTGCCGAGCCCCAAAAATCGGCTTAACCCTTTCAGGGGCAGTGGTATGTTTATGAAACCACTTAAGTTCAATTCCCAAACGCCACATTGGCACCAGAATTTCGCTAAAATCTTTCCCATTTAATATGTATGTGAAATATAGCCTTTTTCTTATTTGCAAACAGAGCCCGATTAAGGTTGCCTAGGGCCCAAGGCCTAACACCTTTTCGGGGCCCCTTCACACGAATGTAGTGGCTGGAATTTTTTTTTAAGCGTATTCGGGGGACATCATTAGATATTACGATACAGTTGCCAAGTTTACCAAAATATATTTTGGTTTCGAGCAAATAATTTAAGAAAAATGCACTTTTAAACAAATGTTCTAAATCATTTTATTTATTTTGGGGCCCTCATCAGCAGAGGGCCCAAGGCCGTGGCCTAGTTGGCCTGTGCAGTAAACAGGCCCTGTTTGCAAATAAATGTTTTCGTAAATTCCGGTGCCAGTCATTTATTTCAACATTTTAGTACTGAAAGTACTTTGCCCCTGAATGGGTTAAAATGCAAACTTTGAGATAACTTTCTGTAAGATTCTTTGCTTTTATAAGAAAATATGAAACTCTGATTTCTTTGTATCTGCATAAAACATGTTTTTTTTATACATTTACGGATATACCTGCAAATTAAATTCGGGTATATGTCAGAAAATAGTCAATTTGGATTTAAGATATAAAATTTGCTAATAAAGATATGTGACCTCCCCCCCCCCCCTCTCCAGGAAAAAAGAAAAAAAAACGTAACCTCCCTTTAAATGGAGGACTGCATCTGCCTCTGGAGGAAATGACCGAAATGCCTTGTACTTTGAGGATGTAAAGAACATGTTTGACTTCATGTTTTTCAGTGAAGATTTTGAGGACAATACAGTGTCCAGTGAGGACAATTAGGGGGGGGGGACAGTAATAATTTTAATAATAAAATAATATTTTCGATCACCCAAGTAACGGAAAATGCTAAAAATGATAAAATGATCTGTCACTGTAGCAGATGCCTATGTAGGTCCTGTTCAACATTTGTGTGCATTTGTGTAAGCAGTGGCACAGCCAAGGGAGGGTTTAGGGTTAAAACTCCTCCTAGAGCTAAAATATATAGTTATTGCCGCTTATATGAATCACTGGTTTATCAAATAAACCGCTTTTAGGAATCAAGTAAACCAAAAATCAGTATTAGTATTTTTACATTAGTCAGAATCCACCGCCTTATAGAATCAAATTATATTCAACAAGGAACATATTCATTAAAACGGCGCTTACTGTACTTAAAAATGGAGAAAACACATAATAGCTAACTACCTGCTAAAACTGATCACTTATTTCGTAAAATAGCAGTTTTCGAATCCTGTCGCACTGCTATATAGTGGCAAGTCTTTTAACCGATATTTTTCTTTGCTACTTTTTCAAAAATGAGACTAAACCTTAAACCGTCAAATTCCATGAGGAAAATATGATAAAAAACGCTAAAAAACATGATACATTTTGAACGTACAGAAATGGAATTTGAACTGTTTACTTGTTAAAGCTGGAGAAAATTTGATCTAAATTCAATAAACCCTGTCAAAGCAGAACCTGTCTATAACGGAATCTTGTCTTAAATCGAAATAATTTATGATCCCGAAGAAAAGAAAACTTACAGTATATGTGCTAAGCAGGGACGTAGCTTGAAATTTTTATTGCGGCGGGGGGGGGGGGACCTGACTTTTGCGCCCTTTTATAATTTTCATTTTCTACTTCCCCATCCACACCACTTCCCCACCCCTCTCTCACCACATAGTCATCAGCTGCGCTAGAGGTCTGCAGATGCCAAAATTTCTAGGCCCAGGCACGGCCTGGCGAGGCATATTTCAATTATTGGCGAGAATTTTCAATGGATTTGTCTGGGACGAGTATAAGTAAATGTATACTGCATGAGCCGATCACAACATCAATACAGAAATATGTCAAGCGTAGAAATTGGCATTATGGACACTTGAATCGTATACTTGAGACTGGGCTTAATTGTTTCAGCAGACTCGGGCAGGCTGGGATCAGGCTTACATTATTTTCTATGTACTCAGACCGGGAGGAAACTGGGCTTAATTGTTCCCAGGACGTGTCGAATAGTTTCGTAACAATAGTAATAGCGATAATGAACTTCTATTAACAATCTTTGGAAGTAATACTTTAATAAATTACAGAGAAACATTTTTTTTTATTATACAACAAAAAAAGTTAGGATGTTTTTAACCGTCATTTCATTTATTCTAAACTACATTAATTTTTTTAATGTCTTCATTAGAATGTAATAATCTAAGAGTCTAAGTGATAATTAATAATACTATTCTGTATGCTATAGCATGTGGCATGTATAAAGTATTCTAAAATATACTGTAAAATTTTCCCATAAATATGCATGCAGTATTCAATAAAAGAATCTTAATCGTATAATAAAAATTGGATTTTTTTGTAGAAATTGAGTTGGTCAGGTCGGGCCGGGCATGATTTCATTGATTTTTCAACGGGTCGGGCCTGTTTTCACTGAATTTTCAACGGGCCGGTCCGATTCTGTGCCAAACTTTTAGCTTTTAGACCGGACTGGGCTGGGCCAAGATAGCTTTCGTTCGGGCCGGACCTGTAAATTTTGGCCCGTGCAGACCTCTACCCTAGAGATCACGATCTGCACGGTCCGATTTCCACACTCGGCCAAATGAAGTCAAACGTTCAAATGGGTCGGGCTAATAATAAAAAAAATAAACAGGCTATGTGGTCTGGTAAAAAAAAATAATTAAGAGGGACTACCGGCACAGATATACCAAATTTAAAAATATCGGACTAAGCCGATGAAATATGAACAATTTTCAATAGACCTGGCTATGCTAGAATACGTTATGATGTTGCACAATTCGATACTAGTTTGACAACATCAATACAGAAATGTAATATGCCTAACGTAGAGATTTTCATTGGACAGTTACATTGTGTCTTAGCCGACACCTAATTTTTCCTGTCGACTCGGGTTGTGTTCAGGCATACGTTTTTTCTATATACGCAGGCCGGGCTGGACCTGAATTTAACTATTCCTAAGACGTGTCTGGCAGACAATTTTTTATTCAAAACTAAAATTTATAATGGATTTTTGGTAACAAAATCTTTAGAAAGAAACTTTAATGAATTCCGAAGAAATATTTTTTAATCTAATTTTTTAATTATAAAGCTTCAAAGTTTATGATGGTTTTATACATTTTATTACATTTTTTTTAATGAGTCTTTATTTGAATGAAAAGTCTAGAAGTCTAAGTATTCAATAATGTTGACATTCTGTATTCTATGAATTGCCCACATGTAATCCGAAATATACTTTAAAAATTACGCAAAAAAATATATACACATTTTTTTTTAAATAATTTTAATTATATGTTATGAAAAATTGGATTTTCTTTTATAGAAATTGAACCGTTCCGGGCCGGGTCGAACTTTCGGTTTTTAAAACGGACTGGGCAGGACAGCTTTCGTTTGTACCCGGGCGGGTTCGACCCTAGAAATTTCAGCCCGTGGAGACCTCTAGGCCACTTGACCCCCACCCTCTCTGAGCCATTCTGTATC
Organism: Maratus michaelseni; assembly: GCA_963931845.1. Taxonomy (NCBI): domain Eukaryota; kingdom Metazoa; phylum Arthropoda; class Arachnida; order Araneae; family Salticidae; genus Maratus; species Maratus michaelseni. The sequence goes on from OZ007588.1 coordinate 115,212,730, forward strand.
CTTTCTCCAGTCACTTCCATTTCTTTACACTTTCTTTAGATTATCAAAGGTGACCAAAAACTATTGAGATAAGGAAAGAATTGTACTTCTAAGGATCGAATTACATTACTGCCCTGCAATTGATTGCAATTCTTAAAATTCAAAATAATGTTCTTGTATAATTACTTGCAACTACTATTTAAACTAAACACTTTTTTATGGGTGCCTGACGGCACCCTTAAACAACCTTTGGCCCCTTACATGAAAGTATTGGAGAACCGTACTAACCCCCACCAGTCAGTTCCACTTCTTCACACTTTCTTTCTACAACAAAGGGTTGCCAAGAACTACTAAGATCAGAAGGGAATATTTGTACTTCTAAGGATCGAATTACACTTACCTGTCCCGCAATTGATTAAAAATCCTATTCTCAGAATTTTCCCTCTTGCAAGTATACCCTTTTTTTGGCTGGGGGTGGGGGGGGGGGGGGGGAGAGGATAGAAGTAGCAACAAATCTAAAATTAAACCCCTTATTCAAATTTTATATGTTGAAAGTAATTTACTTTCTAATTTAAGATTTAAAATAAAGTGTTTGTATAATCACTTATTACTACTAATATACCCTTTCTTTATGGGCGCCTGACGGCACCCTGAAACCTTCTGTGGCGCCCTACTTCTTGAACTTATTGGGGGGGGGGAGGTTCCCCCCCTCCCCCCCTAGAGCTACGTCCCTGGTGCTAAGACGGAAACTCTTTACAAACAGACATTTTTCCCCGACCCTATCGATTCCGTTTCCACAGGCTTAAATAAAATATAAACCGGTGTTATAGTTTAGGTATGGAGCAAATTTTCTTTCATTAGCCTCGGACCAGTGAAGTCCCGGCTTACTTTTTAGTTCACAGGCTATCAAAGCCTGAGAGCTAATGTGCCCGCCCGTTCTGTCTGTATGAAATGCATGTATGTACGTATGTACGTAACGCGATAACTCTTGATAGAAATATCAGTTTCGCTTCAAATTTTGTTTATAGGTTCATTGTGATAAGGCGCTTCCCTGATTAGTTTTGGAGATTCATTGGTTAAGTATAAAAGCGGGTTACGGGGGGCTAACCCCCCTTAATTTAGATAAATGGGTTTTTAATGTAGAATTATCCGATTTTTTTCAAATTTTGTATATCGGCACATTGTGATAAGATGCTTCCCTAATTAATTTTGTGGGTTCATTGGTTAAGTATAAAGGGGGGAAACGGGGGGCTGACCCCACAACTTAGTTTAGATAAATGGGTTTTCCATTCAGAATTATCCGATTTTTTTCAATTTTTGTATATATGTTAATTGTGATAAGGCACTTCCCTGATTAGTTTTGGGAGTTCGTTGGTTAAGTATAAAAGGAGGAAACGGGAGTTTAAACCCTCCCCCGCTTAATTTAGATAAATGGGTTTTTCATGCAGAATTATCCGATTTTCTTCAAGTTTTGTATATAAGCTCATTGTGATAAGGAGCTTCCTGATTAGTTTTGTGATTTCATTGGTTAAGTATAAAGGGGGAAAGGGGGATAATACCCCCCTTAATTTAGATAAATGGTTTTTTCATGCAAAATTATCCGATTTTATTCAAATTTTGTATATAAGTTTATTGTTGTAAGGCGCTTTCCTGATTAGTGTTAGGGGTTCATTGTATAAGTATAAATAGGGAAACGGGGGGCTAATCCCCCCTTAATTTAGATAGATTGGTTTTCATGCAGAATTATCCGATTTGCTTCAAATGTTGTATATATGTTCATTGTAATAATGTGCTTCCCTGATTAGTTTTTGAGGTGCATTATTTAATTATGTTAATAATAAGGCTGGGTGGATGAGGGGATAATCCCCTTTAATATATTGTCGATTTCTTTATTTTTCGAGGGGCTTATTTCAAAGTCTTTGAAATAGGAGTATAATATACAATTAGTGTGAATAGCCTGTGAGCTCAATGCCATCAGTTTAACTGGGCAGTTTTTTTTTTTTTAATTTTCTATAGATTTTGGGCTGGAACTGGTTCTTACCTATTTCCGCAGTCTCGGACCTGTCCAGACTGGACTTCATTATTTTCAGGGCCAAGCCAAGTCAAAGAAAATTTCCGTGATCTTGCGTCATGGTGGCAGTTTTCTTGTAAAACTAATAGTGATATTGCATATTTGTTAAAAAATACTTAGAAATTAAATTTGGTTTAATAAATAACAGAAAAATATATAAATCGCAAGTGTAAAGTGTCATTTTTTTACATAGAGCTTTAAAATTGCGATTTAAATTTATTAACGAACTTTTTCTTGCATTCGAACTTTTTCTTTCATTACATTCATTTTTCAGACCGCGTTCATATATGTCATTTTCTCAAAGTGAACATTAATTTTGTTATTCCGTACTTCATAGATTGCGAACATATAATTTGCTGTACCTTAAAAGGCTTACGTAATGGTTACGTGTATGCAATATTCTGTTAAAAGAACTTAAATTGTAGGATGATATTGAATAAGAAATGTCGACATACTTTGCAGAAATGGGGTCGGACCGGATCAATAAAATAAGAAACAATAAACAGCACAAACCGGAACCGGGTTGAATATTTAGTTTTTGGTACGTGCCGCGTACGATCAATAAAGCTTTCATAAGGGTCCTGTCTAATTTTTAGCTTTTATAACGGGGCTGAGTTGGGCCTGGCCTTAGAAATTTCGGTCCGAGAAGACCTCCCTTGCCAACCAGAAACATTTACAGTCTCTTCTGGGGAGAAAAAAAGCAACATATTATACTCAAAACATTAAAAGCACAACGCAAAAATGACATTGTGCAGTCATAAAATGTTGCCATGCACTGTAATAAAAATTTCCTGAAAAAAAAAAAAAAAAAAAAAAAAAACGGAAATTGTATTGGCAATTGAGACGCCAGTACTATTTTCGTATTTTAGCGGGAAAAAAATTCGTAAATTCCAGGAAATTTATCGTGATTTCGGAAATATCCGTTTTTAAATTTCCGTTTTATAACAGATATCTTCCGTATTTTTTAGAAATTTTTATAATGTTAAAATGAACATTATAGGACCAAAAAAAAAAAAAGTTACTTCTCAAGAACAACCTTATAAAGGACAGATATATTGCTTTTTTTTTTCTCATTTCTTAGTGAGTTTTGTGTAAACAACCAACCCTTGCTACGATGAGAATCGAACCCGCAATTTTTCGCTTACTGACCTAGAGGTCCCGACCACTACGCTAAGACTTGACATTCCAGTTTCTCAAATGTTGCTACTTATTTCAGTCGCTTTTTATGATGCAAAAACTTGAAGGTTCCATGGATTTTTTTTCAAGGGTTCCAATGTTTTTAAAATTTCTTTTCACAATTTTCAATATTTTGCTTTAGATAAATGTTACCAGATAAATGTTAACTTATTATGTATTATATGCGTAACATTGTATTAAGAGTCATTGTGTGATTGCATCCTTTTGTAATAGTAAAACATTTTCTTTTTTTGAACATATACTTTTTTAAATTATTTGTCTGATGATCTATTTATCAATTCCAATAAAAACAATAATTATCTGAAGAAGACGTATTTATTACATGCTATTAAAATAACTTTTCGTTATCTCTTATTTAAAAAAAAACTTACGGAAATAAACAATTTTATAATAAATTAAATTATTATAGTTGAGCTATGCTGAGAACTTTTGTGTACGGTTCTGTCAAACTGAATAGTTTTAATAATATTAAAATGAAAAATTGATTTTTAAAGACAATTTCGAAATTAATGATCTTGTGATAGGTAAATTTAAATTCGGACATATTGATTTAGTTTAATTTATAAAATCAAAAGCTAAAGAAATAAATTATAAAGTTAATAAAATTATAAACTTCATTTTTATAAAAGTAAAGAAAAAATATTAACTATTGTTATAATTTAAGGAAAAAATTATAAACGTTGTAAAATTATAGTTTATAAAATAATAAATTTTAGTTTAATTCATAAATTTATAAGTCAAATCAGTTTAGTTTAATAATATTTACATAGCGATAACTTGCAGAGATTATGTTATGAAACCTTTAAATAACCCAATATTGCCTCACGTTAGAAAAGTTAAAATAAAATTTTAAAAAATTAGTGAAAAAATAAGTCCTAATTTTGAAGCGCTATCAATAAAAATAGAAAGTAGATTAAAAAAAAAAAAAAAAAAAAAAAAAAAAAAAAAAAATCTGTAACTTATAAAAACAAAATCAGTTTCTAAATATTTCATTAAAAAATATAAATATTACTATTATTTTCCAAAAAATTACTGTCCAGACATGGCCACGGTTATATTAGGCCAGCATGTCGAGCCGGGTCAGGCCTGGATCCTTGAAGAACTCTAGTAAATACAACAATCTTAATTCCCATTTCAAACAAGGCGATTTCTGTACGCTAACCTCTAAAAGTTATTTACGGAAATTGCACTGTTTTGGAAGAAATACGGACATTGTACTGTTTTGAAAGAAATGCGGGCAAAATCCATTAAATTTACGGAAAACTTTCTGCATATTTACGGATTTGAAATCTTCTGTACGGAACTATTGTCATTTACGGAAATTGTACTGTTGTTTTGGAAAAATGAAACCTCTCCATAAAATTTTACTGAAAATATCTTGTATTTTCACAGATTTTTTTTAGAGTGTGTGTGTCAGTCATAGAATCACAATGTGCACATAGAAATTTTCAGTCATAGAATCACAAATATTTGTGACATATAGGCTGTTTAAAAAAAAAAAAGAAAAATAAAACGACGGGAGCAAATTGTAAGAGATGGTAAAGCAAACTACAACAAAAAAATTTTGGCCAGGAAATCAGCGTCTCAATTAATTTAATCAAACAAAAATATAAAGTATCTACATCAAGTCGAACCCTAATAATTTATGCAGACAGTTAACTGTAATAAAGCTGTTTAATGGAATTTTCAACAGACTTACTTTGCTCACGATATCACGAAAAATGTTAGAAATGCACAGTTGTTTGATCAGTGACATCGAATAAAATTTCAACTTCATTCCAAAATATGGAGCGTCTATTTCAGTGCTGTTTGGACTTGGATAATGGTAACTTCCACCATTTTTTGTGATATCATTCCATTTTACATAAAGGTTATTAAAAATTTGGTTGAAATAGCTTCATTATTGTTAAGGTTCAAATCCAAACTAGCTACTTTATGACATGTTTTTTAATTCATTTTTGTTCAGAAACGCATGAAATTGGCAGGCGTTCTTATTCAGAGACTTTATAATCGAAAGACGTTTTCAATTTTTGGTAACGGCAGATTTTTCAGAAAATACTTTTCAAAGTGTACGTTTTGAACAGAATTTCTAACGCAATAGCGTGAGAGCATGAGAAAGGAGGAAAACGTGTTGCCAAGTGACACGAATCTCTTATAACTCGATAAGTAATTTGTTTTTCAAAAAATGGAAAACTGTAATCGATTCCAAATCGCTTCAATAGTCAGGCCTGTCAAATGTATGCCTTTGCGTTTAAAAATGAGTCAGAAAATGTGTCAGAATGTTTCGCGTTGTTGAGTAGATCAGTTGAGAACCACATTAAATTTATGAACAAAAATTCGTCTTCGGCTTGGGATGAAACACCCTGTATTTTTGATTGAACAAATGAGTTGCAATCCCAGTTTCCTACACAAAAATTGTTTCCTGTAGTGCATTCTTTCACCCCTTAAAGCTTGTGTCATCTTTGTTGAAACAATTCGTATAAATGTAACGTCAGCTTGCTGTTATTTCATTGATGAATTTTGTGTTTTGTACCTCTAAGATAGTAACTGTCGTTTAAATGAATCATGTCTAAAACAGTGACTGATTCTAATAAACGGAAAAAGTAGTAGTATGATTTAATTTATTAAAATATCTGATTCGATTAACCAGTGATTCTAATAAGAGGCGAGTAATGGACTAGCTATAAATAACTACCCCCCCCTCCCCTAGAGCCGAATTCTGGCTGCGCCACCCGATGTAAGCTTAGCACGTATATTCGGGAAGATGTTAACGTTTCTCTGAAAAGTTCAAAAGTTTTTTATATATAGCATGCAGAGTTTTCAGCCGAATTTAACACCGCTTTCCAAAAACTTGACAAAAATCATAGAAATAGTATACTGTTATTAAAATATTAATATATTGAATATTTTATGAGATATAGGTATTTTTATGACATAAATTTTAACTGCGCATGCACGAACTACAGCAAATATTTTTTGTCATGATTTGATAGTCAATACTATAGGGCAACCCATATAAAAAGACCAGTGAAATATCGTGAAAATTCAAAAAGTTACAGCAATAATTGAAAAATTCAGGAGAACACCCCATTGGATTATATGGGATTTCCTCCTCAATTTTTCAATTATTGATGTAACGTTTTGAGTTTTCACGATATTTCACTTGTTTTTTTATATGAGTTGCTCTATAGTCTTGACTATCAAATCATGACAAAAAATCTTTGCTGTAGTTCGCGCACGCACAGTTAAAAATTATTTCATAAAAATACATATATCTCATCAAATACCTATAATTAATCAATATATTAATTTTTTAATCACAGTATACTATTTCTACGATTTTTTGTCAAGTTTTTGAAAAGCGGTGTTAAATTCAGTTGAAAACTCTGCATGCTATAAAAGAAAAGAAAAAAGAAAGAAAAAAGAAAAGAAAAACCTTTTGGATTTTTTCACAGAAACATTAACATCTTCACGAATATACTTGCTATGCTTACACAAATGCACACAAATGTTAAACAGGACCTACATAGTCATTTGCTACAGTGACAGACCATTTGTAGCATTTTCTGTAACTTGGGTGATCGATAATATTATTTTATTATTAAAATTATTATTGCCCGCCCTCCCCAATTGTCCTCGCGACAAAATCTTCACTGAAAACCATGAAGCCAAACAGGTCTTTACACCCTCCAAGTTCAAGGGCATTCCGGGCATTTCCTTACGAGTTTCAGTAAGATATTCGGTGAAACGTCTGAAATTGATCTCTGCCCCTTAATTTCTGGACACCAGTGTAGACAGTTATAAGATTTTAAAGTTTGTATGAGGGAGGGGGGAATTGGGAGGGTAATGGAAATTTCAGGGTAAGAGAATGATTTATATTACTAATTATTTATTTATTGTCACTACAGAGTAGAGAAAAGGACTAAAGTTATTTTATATAAAAATAAAAATAACTTAAAGATTTTGAATTTCTAAATATGCGGGGGGGGGGGGGGATGAAAAAGGGTAAAGGAGGAAAATATGAGATGTAAGGGGCAATTTCGATGATTATTAATTTATTTTTATTAGTGAGTAACGAATGTAGCAATTTTTTTAAATAAAGATTTTTAAATATTTGAAACTCTGTATGGCAGAGGAGGGACAAAGGGGGTAGCGGAAAATTCGGGGAAATTTATTTTTGTATCAAACGAATATTTATATCACGGAAATTTATTTTTATATCAAAAACAGGGGGACAAAGGGTTGGAACGTAAATTTGGGAGGTTTGGTGGGTAGTTTAGTGGTTTATTTATTTTTATTTATTAGTGAGTAACAAAGTAGCAATTTTTTTTAAATGTAAAGTTCTAAATATATGAAAATCTGTATGCTGGAGGAGAGAGAGAGAGGGGGAGGGGGTACGAGCGAGTGGAAATTTCAGGACCAGGGGGATAATTTATATGATAATTTTTTGCCGCTAGAGAGCAATAAATAAAACAGATTTCTTTATATAAAATTCAGATTAAAAATATTTTACACTCCATTGTACGCTGGGATGGGGAGGGCTCAGGAGGGAAGCATCAATTTGAGAGATTAGGGGGGGGGGTAATTTAGATGATTATTTATTTATTTTTATTAGTGAGCAAGGAATGTTGTAGGTTATTATTATTTTTTAAATAAAGAATTTTAAGAATTTGAAACTCTGAATGTTGAAAGGGGGGCGGGGAGGAAGCAGAAATTTAGAGAGTAGAGAATACATTATATGGTATATTATTTATTGCCACTGGAGAGCAACAAATAGGACCGATTTTTTTTTAAAGAAAATAAAATATTTTAATATAATTTAAACTTGTTTGTAGCTGAGGCGCGGGGCAAAAACGGAAGCGAAAATTTAGGAGGTTGGGGATGGGGGTACTTTACATTATTATTTATTTATTGTCATTAGTGTGAAAGAAATAGGACAATTTTTTTAAATAAAGAGTTTCAAACATATGAAATTCCTTGCGATGGGGAGGGGGAAGCATAAATTTTTGTGAGAGGGGTTAATTTACGTGATTGATTATGAATTTATTATTACTAGAAAGCAACAAATAGGCCAGAATTTTTATGCTATGGAAATTAAAAAAAAAAAATTAAAGATTTTAAATTAATTTTATCTACTGGGAGGGGGGGGGGGGAGCAAAAGGAAGAGGGAAGCGTCAGATAAAGACATAACATAGTCAGACAAGACTGTATTTTGCTGAAAATAATCATGCTCCGATAAAAAAATCGTTAATTATATTGAGAAAATTACTATGGATTTAAATGCTAACAAACGAAGAACAACGGAGTTTATGTCACCAAAACAGTGAAAATAACAGTTTATTTTAACCATGCTCGTGCTCTATAGAAACATGTAACCTGTTGTAAAAGCTAGCTGCTTTGGGGGATTTTATTTTGAAAAAGCGCTAAAGGATTATTTCTTCCCCTTGGGTGTGCCAATAGGTCAATGAGGAGACAGTCAGGATATCTATGGGCATTGAAACTATTTGACTAATAGCTTTAGAACACTTTTCTTTGCTACATGCCGGTAAACATCTGAAAATAATCTGTACAGCAAGTAGAAACGTCCTTGAAACATATTTATATAATTTGTTTTATACGCTATTAAATTTTATCTAACTTTGAAAAGAATTTAAAACTTTCTAATAATAAGCATGTTTTAATTCATCAATTCAAATGTTTGAAAAGGGTAATAACTCCCCACCCCTTCTTGTATATCTCCAATAAAACTGCCAATGTCCATCGGCCAAAAAGGGAGAAAAAGAGTTTGAACTTTACAATAGTAAAAAATTATCTATTAATGATTAGTCAACCAAATAATACAAAATATAAGAAGGTAGAGATGTTTTTTTAAAGCAGTAAAAATATGCATACACAAAACTTGGAGTAATGGGGAACAATGGTTTATAAGTTGTGTGTGCAAAAAAGAAAGTTTTTACACATTTTTTTTTTTTTTTTCGTTCTTACTTATTTTGTACCAAAGAGTAAATTTAAGCAATAAAGTAGCGTATATGAATCAAATCTGACCGGATCTAATCCAGTTAAAGTCGGCCCTGCAGTTATCCAATCTATTATGTATACTTAAACTATCTAGGGTTCCAGGAATCCTTCATCCTTCATCCTTCATCCTTCAATTTGTCAAAAAAAAGTTGCTAATGAAACATGCTGAAGTGATTAGTACTAAGCTTCATATGTATTGTATGTAAACGTAGATTTCAAACCAGGTACTACTTACATCTGTATACAGGGTATCAAAAAAGTGGTCACAACTATAAGAGATGATAGAATACACCTTTTTATTTTATTTTATTTTTATTTTTATTATATATTTGACTAACAGCTTTAGAACACTTTTCTTTGCTACATGCCGGTAAATGGCCGGCATATGCAGGCATGATAATTCAAGTGATTTATTATCGAAAAAAAATTTCATTATAAATGAATTATATATTGAATTAAAAGCGATTGTTGTCTCAAAATTACTGACTTTTAATGTCTTGGAGTTATTCTATGAATTATTTTTCAATATTTGCCTTCAATAATTAAATTCAGTTGGAATGGAAAATGTTGACTATCACTATGATTCGTCTTACCTAAAGCAAAGATCTTATACAAGGTTTAATCTTAGCATTGTGCCAAGCGCGCTTCAAAAGGAGGGCGCAAAGTAGCAACACTGTTTTGATCCTTGTCGTTGTTTTCTAGATGGGTTTTTAATTAATATCTCAGCTAATTACAGACACATTTTTTTTTTCGAAAATCATTACCAACAATCCTTAGATGATTCTGCGTCGATAACCCTAAAATCCCTTGCTGAGCGCCAGAAAAATAAGACACATGAGTGATCTTATAATAGTTCCGTTTTTACTTTTTAAGTATGGAACCTTAATAATGGTGTCAAAATTCTGGTAACCATCTCCTCTCTAACTTAGGCTATATTTTATTACAAACATTTTTTTTTTTGGTACAACAATTTCCAAAGGGGTGCAAGAATAAAGAACATTCTAAAATTGCGGTTTCTACGATATTGTTGGTTCTAGAAATTTGAAATGTAGTCTAGCGATTACTTTAAAAAGATGTAAATGCTCACTAAAAATGGTTTCTAAAAAGTTCGAAATTTAAAAAGGGGAAAGGAGCAGGAAACGTTCTAAATTACAATTTATTTGTACAGTTAGGGCTATAGAAACATGAAATTTGGCATGATGGTTACTTTAGCGACTTAGAACAGTGACCCAGAACAGTGAAATGAACCCAGAACTGTTTGCAAGAGCAAAAATAGTTCTAAAATTCCGATATGTGTGATACAGTTGGTATAGAAGCTGGGAATTTGGCATGGTGGTAACTTTTGGGATGTAAATGCTCTTTAAGAACGATTTCTAAAGAAATTCTAAATTTAAAAGGATAAAATGAGCGGAAAATGGTCTGAAAATGATCTAAAACAATTAATTAGGAATTGTTCGTGCTAGATATGTGAAATTTGGCACGGCTGTTACTCTAGAAATGTAAATGATCACCCAAAACAGTTTACTAAACATTCGAATTGTGCAAATCAAAATATGTAAAAATCGGATGCAAGAACAAAAAAGTTCTAAAATTGCGATTTGTATGATACAGTTGGTATAAATGCTTGGTTTTTGACATAGTGGTTACTTTTAAGATATAAATACTCGTTCAAAACGATTTTTAAAAAATTCTAAATTTAAAAAAGTGAAATGGACAAAAAACGTTTCAAAAATGGTCTAAATCATAATATATTTAGAACTTTTAGGGCTAGAGCCTTGAAAATTTATATGGATGTTACTTAAGAGACGTACATGCTCACCCAGAATTTATTTTTTCAAATCGAAATTTAAAAGAGTACAAGAGTAAAGAAGCATTCTAAAATTGCGATTTATGTGATACAACTGGTATGGAAACTTGGAAGTTGGCATGATGATTACTTTTATGTAGTAAATGCTTCCTTAGAACATTTAAAAAAAATTCAAAATTTAAAAGGATGACATGAGCGGAAAACTTTCTAAAAGCGTGCTAAATTATAATTTAGTTGAAACTTAGTGTTAGAAACTTGAAATTTAGTATAGAGTATAGATATTACTTTTAAGATGCAAATGATCGGCATAAAGCGTTTATTATAAATGGAAAATTTCAAGGTGTGAAACAGCTGAAAGCATTCTAAATTATGATTTATTTAGAACCAATATTATTATTCGGCTCGTCATATCGCGCCTTTCGAAGACGATCTTTTTTCTGTGCTAAAAGTAACTAAACGTCTGTAGTTTGACACAATCTTTTAAAAGCACCCGGAAGATCTAATTTACAGCGCCTACGAAAATTTTGAAACAATCTGATAAATAAAAGTATTTAAAAAAAATCTGAGAATTTTTCTATGAAAATGCTAAAAGAAAGTTATGTGTTTCGGCGTGGGCTCGCTCGGCTTCGGCTGGTGTTTGCACTATTAAATGTGACTATGTCTGTGACTTAGTCTTTTTCTATGTGACTCTGTTCTCTTCGACTTGAGTCAAAGACTTAGACTTTTTCCATCGAATTTTAAAGAGCGATCGCTAGATATATACATGCTCCAACGTGTGCGACACGATGCGTCACATATGTAAGCGCTTTGGTAAGAAAGGACGTAAAGTATTGGTCATGGGAGAAAAAGGAAAATATAATTTAAACTTCGGTTTTCAGAAATTCTCTTCAGCTGAGACTCGGAGCACAGGCATGTATCTATAAATCAATGAAATTGCAATTAGTGCTTCTTTTCTCCGAGGGACAGGATGCAGTGCCTCCCCAAGAGCAAGATTACCAACTACTCACATTGTCAGATTACCAACTGCTACATTACCAACAAATGAAATATAGTTTTTAAATTTGTGTACAGACCCCCTACGAAACAAATGATTCGAAAGAAACACTGATTTCGAAAATCTGTTCAATCACAATAAAAAACAGCTTTTTATAATTTTAAAGTACTTTTTTTAATTCTTACTTTTGCAAAGATTTTTTTCCTGGGTACGCACGTAGCTTGGTCTTATATATAACTGAGAGCAAAAAAACGCAAAAATGATTTTTGAAACCGAGAGAGACTTACAAAGTGTATGTTTTACTTTTTCCCTGTAATGCGTTGGTCTGTTATTGTTTTGAACATGGAAAAAAGACAGAAGTGAAATTAAGAAACGGCCCACTGTATACTATATAACTCAAAGCCTCGGTGTGGCAGTATATGACCCTTCTTTTACTATAACACGTCTCGACAAAGTGACGCAGTCCAAATAACCAGTCTTTTCTTATATTAGCCGATGCATGTAATAGGCGCTTTCACAGTTTTAAGTAGAATTTTCGCCGTTTAATTGAATCACATTGTTGAATAGAATTTGATTTAACAAAGCGGCGGATTCCGCCAAGGCGGAAAGTCCAAAAAATTTAATTAACTTTAGTTTTGATTCATATAAGCGACAATTATAGTAATTTTTTTAGCTCTGGGAGGGGGGGGGGGGTTAACCCCCAAACCCCCCCTTGGCTGCGCCACTGAAAAAAGTATATATTCAATTGTTCTTATTTATTATACTGAAGAATTTATTTTTGTTGTTTTAAGTTAGCTAGCTCGCAACGGTGATTAGAAATCGGCACTGGCCCGAACAAGGTCTAAAACATGAGCTCGGCCCGCTTTTCTTTCATTAACATCAGGCTGGGTATGACCCGGTCAACATTCTTTTCTGGAAACCCGAGCCATGCCTGAATTTTTTTTCATCTTCTTTTTCTTTCTTTTCCGGGCCGTGTTGGCCTGACATTTGATTTGATTATCATGATCATAAAAACAATATAATAAAATCACTTGTTTATGTTAAATTAAAGATGTAATTACTGCTTAAACTGATAAAAACATTACATAAAAGGCTTAAAAATACTTTTAATATAAAGATTACATGTTTTATGCACTTTTACGGTTACTTCTTCAAGATCATAATAACAAATAAACTAATTTTCGCAAAGTTTTTAAAAATGAATCATGTAATGAATAAATCAGCCTCTTTTGAAATACATAAAATTTGGCACAAATTAAAAAAAAAGCAATAAAATATTAATTTTCACGTTTCCAGTTTGACCAATTTAAGAACATGCTTGCATTATACGTGTGTTCTTATGATTTGTGTTTATCAGTTGCAAACATTTTGCGAAAATAGTTTATTTGTCATTTTGATCTTGAAGAAGTCGCCTTTAGAGCATATAAAACATGCCATTTTTATATTAAAAAATATTTTTAAACCTTTGTGTAATATTTTTATCACTTTTATTAATAATTAAATCTTTAATCTATCGTGATCTTTTCGAACTTTTAGATGTTCATATAAATACATGCATCTGTACATATGCATTCATGGCTAATAGAAGGGCCGGTATTTCGTGTGCAACCCTGCAGTATTATATTATACATTCATTTGATAAAATCTTTAAAAGGTTATACTTCTTGCTGAATTAAAATATGTTTTGGTTTTAAAAATTACAGAAAAAAAATATTTTTTTTTCAATATATAACTTTGAGATATGGTTTTCATTAATATTTTTTTAATAGAATTAATATATTCTTAGACCATTAATATGAAGAAATTTTATAATCTTTCGTGTGTGTGTTGGGGGGGGGGGGGGGGGAGGTGGGTGACACGCAGCATTGATCGCTGGTAGTAACATTTTTTTTTTTTTTAACTGGATGACTTAGTTATTACTACACGAATATTATCTAATCACCGTATTTCAATCAGACTTGCTAAAAAATATCTTACACCTATTTGATTTGATTGACTTCAATTTAAAAAAAAATGAAACAAAATACCTCTCTTTAACTTTACTTCTTTTGTGGAATGTTACAAAATTAGACATAAAACAAACTTTTTATTTAGAAAATTTAATGGGGAAGATTATGAATGATTGGGGGTTATAAATGAATGTGATTAAAATTGCTCCAATTGATGGTATTTGAATTTTAAGAAGTGGATTTATATTAAAATTTAATACTTTAAAACTGGAAAAAACGCAAAATTCAAATCTATTTTATTTTTAAGGGTAATTTTTTTTTTGAGACTATCGATAATGCTGATAACTTAATAACATCTGTACGATGAATTAAAAAGAAATAATTTAAACAAACAAAAGAAAATTACTGCTCCCAGATTTTTGAACTTGCAGATATTTTTCAAAATTTATACAGAAAAATATATAATATATAAAATATGGGAAATAATTCCCGTCATCGGAAAATTTTATTTACGTCTTCCAGGTTACCTCATCGAACTGGCCTTGTAATCTTTTAAAAAAAGATGTTTGTCTGTCTGTCGGTGATGGCTAGGGAAATCTACGGCACAAAGAGGTTTGAAAATTTGGATGAAGATGATCAAAGGCAGGTCCAAATGCACTTGAAGCACATATTTTTCAGTTTTTAATAATTAGTCGAGATATTAATTAAACCATAATGAACATTGGAAAATCGCGCGTTGTCGCAGTTGCCTGGCCCAAAACAGCATACTCTAGAAGCGGAAAGGAAGGAAGCCGTGGAAAAGCGTTCCATTTTTTCCCGGGCATTTTAAAATTGTTTACTTTCGCTGATCAGATCACAATACGAAAAAAATACCCACTTATTTTGAGTAATTTTACTATCCTCATCATGTTTAAAAAATGTTATTTACCATTTCAAAAAAAGAAAAAAATTCCATTTCGTGTTTTTTAAGTCCGTCCGCTGATCAGATCGAAATACGAAAAAACAACAAAAAGTACCCTCTTATTGCTGGTACATTTGCCTTTCTAACGATTTCTTTGTTTTAAAAAAATACTAGATGGAACCCGTCAAAATTTGACGGCAAAAAACTTGATAGTACCATAAAAATAAAATTCATAGCTGCCTTAAAATATTTGAAACTTTTGCAGAATAATTCAAATAAATAAAAAAACCACTTTGAATTAAAGCTAGGTTGAAGAACAGCAATTGGCTAAGTTTCACTGGCACATGTACTCGCGGAATTTCTTTCATCTGACACATTTAGCGCTGTTGTGCAAGTAAATGGTAAGTGCCCCCTTGGGGAGGGGGAAATGGCGGGATGGACCAAGGAGATCCATAACATGAATAAGCAGTCAAAGACCTTTCAAACGATATGTAACATGACGGGTGTGTGCAAAATTTAAAAAAGTACTCCCTTGGGGGGGGGGTAAAGTAGGGGATGGACACGGAACATGCATAATATGATTAAGTGGTCACAGACCTTTCCAACGACATATAACATGAGGGTTGTGTGCAAAATTTAGAAAATTATATCTTTTGGGGGGAGGGGCAAAGCGGGGAGATGGACATCAGAGATATGCATATGATTAAGCAGTCACAGACCTTTCCAATGATATATGACGTGAGGGTTGTCTGCAAAATTTAGAAAAGTACCCCCTTGGGTGAGGGGGGGGCAAAGTGGGGAAATGGACATTGGAGATATGCATATGATTAAGCAGTCACAGAAATTTCCAACGATATATGACATGAGGGTTGTCTGCAAAATCTAGAAAAGTACCCCCGGGGGGGGGGGGAAAGTGGGGACATGGACATTGGAGATGCATAATATCATTAAGCGGTCACAGACCTTTCCAACAATATATGACATGAGGAGTGTCAACAAAATTTAGAAAATTGCCATGAATAAGCAGTCAAAGACCTTTCCAACAATACGTAACATGAAGGGATTGTGCAAAATTTACAAAAGTACCCCTTGGGGGGGGGGCAAAGTAGGGGGATGGACACCGGAGATGCATAATATGATTAAGCGGTCACAGACCTTTTTAACGATATATAAGATGAGTGGTATGTGCAAAATTTAGAAAAGTGCCCCAATTGGCGGGGGGGGGGGGGGGGATGGACCACACAGATGCATAACATGAAAAGGCAGTCACAGGCCTTTCGAACGATATATGATATGAGTGGTGTCAACAAAGAAAAGTCTCCGCCCCGTGTAGGCAAAACATACTCCCCCCGCCGCCATAATTATTGATGCGGACTCATTTTTTAAATTCGTTCGCACCCCCTTGTCAAAGAATCGCAAAACAGGAAATTTCACCCAAAGATAGCGCTTTCTTGCCAAACTTCGTCTAAAAATTGCGGAATAAAATGTATTTTATCAAAAAATCGCTGGAAAACGCACATTTCGTTAAAGTATCGCGAGAAAAATGCGAATTTCTTCAAAGATTGCTGAAAAAACGCGAATTTCATCGAAGGATTGCTGAAAATTCATGAATCTTATCAAAAGGCAGCAGAGAAAATGTGATTATTATCAAAGCATTGCGAAAAAAGAAAATTTCGTCTAAGGATCACAGAAAAACGCAAATTTCATAAAAGAATCGTGGAAAATAACGCAAATTTCGTGAAAAAAAAATCGCAGAAAAAACACAAATTTCGTCAAATTATCGCTGAAAAAAAAAACACGAATTATGTCATAGGATAGCTGAAAAAATTATGAATCTCGACAAAAAAAAAGATACAGAAAAAAATGCGAATTTCATTAAAGAATCACGAAAAAAAAAAATGCGAATTTTGTTAAAGGATTGCGCAAAGAATGTGAATTTTTTGAAAGGTTCGTGTGAAAAATGAAACTGTCTGTATTAAAAACAGCACACACACAAACATCTATACAAACCTCAATACACACAAACATATTATAGGCAGGGCTTGAAATTAAATTTTTCCAAAGACGGGAGTCTCCCTACCAACATTTTTAAATGGAGGGGAGTTGTAATGTTTGGGAGGGAGAAAAAAAATCTTTAAACCCCACTATTCTTTTACGTGCTATTTAAAGAATTACATTAATGCAGACATGACAAAATACCATTGAAAAAATTAAGTCAACTGAGAATGATTATGCAAAATGTTTATTTTTATTATAAAAAAGGGAAGAAAGTTAAGTTTTATATATGCAGTGTATTTTTCAAGTTCCATTAAATGTGTTAGGGACCCTTAACAATTAGGTTGTTAAATAAATTTCTGACTTTAGATTTTATTTGATTGAGATTCACCGATCGATCGTGAAAAAGACGCAAAGTTCATCAATCTGTCGCAGAAAAAACGCTAAGTTCGTCGATCTGTCACCAAAAAACGCAAAGTTCGTTGATCAGTTGTGGGAAAAAAGCAAATTTCGTCGATCGATTGCAGAATAAACACAAAATTCGTCGATCTGTCCCCAAAAAACGCAAGGTTCGTCGATCAGTCGCTTAAAAAACGCAATGTTCGTCTATCTGTCGCAGAAAAAACACAAAGTTCGTTGATCAGTCGCAGAAAAAAATGCAACGTTCGTTGATCTGTCACGGAAAAAACGCAAAGTTCGTCGATCAGTTGCGGAAAAAAGCAAATTTCGTCGATCGATTGCGGAATAAATGCAAAGTTCGTCGATCAGTCAGGGAAGAAAGAAAAATTTCGTCGATCGATTGCGGAATAAACGCAAAGTTCGTCGATATGTCCCCAAAAAACGCAAGGTTCGTCGATCAGTCACTTAAAAAACGCAATGTTCGTCGATCTGTCGCAGAAAAAACTCAAAGTTCGTTGATCTGTCACGGAAAAAACCACAAAGTTCGTTGATCAGTCGCGGAAAAAACACAAAGTCCGTCAATCGGTTGCGGGGAAAAAAAATCACGAAATTTATCGTTCGGTTGCAGATAAATTAAATAATGCAAATTTCTCCAAAAATGCTGAAATTTTTTGGGCGGGAGGCTCCCGCTCATGATCTTTTTTGGGCGGGATTTCAAAATTTTCCGTGCGAATCCCGCCCTGAAATTCAAGCCCTGATAGGTATAGTTTTAATCTGAAATAATATACTGAACTTGAACTAACTTTTGAAAAATCGGGTTAACCCAAATCCAACTTGCAGAAATCTACACTCAGTCTGAAATCGACTCGAACCATAAAGACAGTTAACCCAACTTGCAAGAAAAATAATTATTTTCTGTGAATTTTCTGATTTTTTCTTTTCTCAGAAATGCTGTAGTCATTTTGTCCCCCAATTTTGCCCTTTACAATTCAGCCAATGAGTGGAGGGGGCCAAAGGAGCGTTCCTTATCACAAACGAAAGATGAGATACGTCCGTTTGATGTCGTTGTTGAAAATTTATGGATTTCTATTATTAAAGTAATTTTTTCATTTTACCGTATTTATTTTCTTTTTGTGTTGTATGTATTTTGCTACTTTGAATTTTTTTAAACTAACCCTTTTTTTTTTGGAGAGTGAGAGAGAGAGATTTAGTAATTTGGTGACACGAAGTTCAGCAAATTCTTAAAATCCACAAATCGTTTCCAATGTAAACAATGAAATTTACAATTAAGTTGCAAGTGCAAAATTTCAGTTTTTTAAAATTTTCATGTCATTCTGTACACATTTTAATATGTCATTCTGATCATTATACATATTTAGTTATGCATTATTAATTATTTACTTGACCTTTATTTTTAATATTTTAAATATTTCAAACTTACAGCTGAATGTAATTATTAAAACATTTGAAATACTGCATTCGAAAAATGAAATTTCAGCTTAGAAACTCGACAATTAAAAAATTTAAAGTAGAAAAGTACTTATGATATAAAAAGAAGAAAAAAATATATACCAGAATTTATCTGTATTACGAAAGCGGGAGAAATGATTTTCTGTGCTATACGAAAAGATATCCAAATAACTCAATCATGAACATAGAAATAGGTATCGGTTTTTATGTTCAGGTGCACTCAATCCAAACTTGAAACTTTTAAAACGGTCATTGAATGAATGAAATTAATCTCCGCCTTTCACATCCAGAAAACTTGCTGTGTCGCCAATTATGTTTATATTTTATATATATATAAAAAAATAATAATTCAGGCACTTTTCCGTTATACGGACACCATTGTCGCCAAACATACATACATACATACATTTTGGCATAGTATCCGTATAACAGAAAAGTACTAAAGTTCATGGTTTAAAATCACAATAAAATATCATGAAATTTATTGATTAGTTGTGGGAAAATATCGGGGAAATAATGTGTTTTTCGTGAATTTTTTGTTTTGTTAACAATGTGGTTAGAAAGACAGGGAGAAATCCAGAAAACTTGCTTTGTCGCCAATTATGTTTATATTTTATATATATATATATAAATAATAATTCAGGCACTTTTCCGTTATACGTACACCATTGTCGCCAAACATACATACATACATTTACATACATACATTCATTTTGGCATAGTGTCCGTATAACAGAAAAGTACTAAAGTTCATGGTTTAAAATCACAATAAAATATCATGAAATTTATTGATTAGTTGTGGGAAAATATCGGGGAAATAATGTGTTTTTCGTGAATTTTTTGTTTTGTTAACAATGTGGTTAGAAAGACAGGGAGAAATCCAGAAAACTTGCTGTGTCGCCAATTATGTTTATATTTTATATATATATATATAAATAATAATTCAGGCACTTTTCCGTTATACGTACACCATTGTCGCCAAACATACATACATACATTTACATACATACATTCATTTTGGCATAGTGTCCGTATAACAGAAAAGTACTAAAGTTCATGGTTTAAAATTGCAATAAAATATCATGAAATTTATTGATTAGTTGTGGGAAAATATCGGGGAAATAATGTGTTTTTGTGAAATTTTTTGTTTTGTGTTGTTGTGTTTAATTGTAAGCATTCATTATAATTTTCAGCGCATTATTAAATTGAAATTTTTGTTTAAAATATGTAAACAAAACAGTGACCAGAAACCTGCACAATTTCTAATATAGATAGATAGATGCATGCATGTAGTACTTTTAATTATTTGGTAAAAATACTGTGATCGTCACTTAGAAAACCTGAATTTAACCTAAAAGTAATTGTCGAGTGTTTAAGCTGAAATTTCATTTTCGAATACAGTATTTCAAATGTTTTAATAATTACATTTAGCTGTAAGTTTGAAATATTAAAAGTAAAGTCCAAGTAAATAATTAATAATGCATAACTAAAAGTAATTGTCGAGTGTTTAAGCTGAAATTTCATTTTACGAATACAGTATTTCAAATGTTTTAATAGTTACATTCAACTGTAAGTTTGAAATATTAAAAGTAAAGGCCAAGTAAATAATTAATAATGCATAACTAAAAGTAATTGTCGAGTGTTTAAACTAATTTCATTTTACGAATACAGTATTTCAACTGTTTTAATAGTTACATTCAGCTGTAAGTTTGAAATATTAAAAGTAAAGGCCAAGTAAATAATTAATAATGCATAAGTAAAAGTAATTGTCGAGTGTTTAAGCTGAAATTTCATTTTACGAATACAGTATTTCAAATGTTTTAATAGTTACATTCAACTGTAAGTTTGAAATATTAAAAGTAAAGGCCAAGTAAATAATTAATAATGCATAACTAAAAGTAATTGTCGAGTGTTTAAGCTGAAATTTCATTTTACGAATACAGTATTTCAAATGTTTTAATAGTTACATTCAGCTGTAAGTTTGAAATATTAAAAGTAAAGGCCAAGTAAATAATTAATACTGCATAACTAAATATGTATAATGATGAGATTTTTTTTTCTTGAATTATTCAGTGAAACTCGTCTTATAAATGTACGCAAATAATTCACATCAAAATCTTAAAATAACAAAGTTTTCTTTCGTGTTTAGCTATGCTTAATAACCAAAAAAGCTTGATTAATACAAAAATTATTTGGTAAAAATACTGTGATCGTCGCTGAGAAAACCTGAATTTAATCATATCACACAGAATTACATATTAAAAGTTTAAAATTAGTTTGTTTACATCGGAGACGATTCGCGGAATTTCGTGCCACGAAATCTCTCTCTCTCTCAAAAAAAGGGTTAGTTATAAAAAATTCAAAGTAGTAAAATACATACGACTTAAAAAGAAAATAAATACGGTAAAATGAAAAAATACCTTAATAAAATAAATCTATAAAGTTTCAACAACCGAACAAACAAATGGAACACATACGCTTCTAGAGAGAGGAAAAAGCCTTCACCTCATTGGCTGGAACATCGCGTCTGAAGATAGTAAAAGCCTCTAGCTGATTAGCTGAATGCTCGCGCATGCGTATAAATAGCATTTTTGCACGAAAAACTAAAAAGCAGGTTAGCTTTAAGTATATGGATTAATATCGGCCTTCTAAAAAAAAAAAAAAAAAAAAAAAAAAAAAAAAAAAAAAAAACGCTTTCCGAATCAAAATGAAAAAAAAAATAATGATAAACAGAAAAAAAAAAACACTTTTTCATGGTATCTTTGCCTTTCTAACGATGTCTTTGTTTAAAAAGAAATATTTTATTTAGCTTTAAAATACAGGGTCATTAATAATTCCCTCCGGGGTTTCGAAACGTTATAGTAAAAAAACGAAGACCAATATGAAAAAAAGAAACATATGAAATTATTCCAAAACTATTCAAGTTTTACTTACATACATTACAGGTGTTCTATGTGTGAACCCTTGGTCACACGGCATACATCCATGCGATAGTCCAGTTCCTGCCATACTCCGTTTCTTTAAATTTCCGGTACCACACATGAATTGTTTTGTCAGTTGGTCCCTGTTTTCGATATTTATTACGAAAGGCCCGTTGAACTGACACCACTGATTCAGATTTAAAGAAACGGTAACAGGAAAAAAAGTAATCGGAAAAAAAGTAAACGGAAAAAAAGTAACTGAGTCAACAAAAGCGGAAAAAAAGTAATCGGAAAAAAAGTAATCGGAAAAAAAGTAAACGGAAAAAAAGTAAACGGAAAAAAAGTAACAAGGTATTGATAAATATTGAAGTTATTGATAAATAAGTGTTAAAAGATAACGAAGTAACATATGTCTGGTTTATATAATTCCCGTAGGCGGATATTTGCGAATGCTATTAGGAATTGAGTAAAATCACCCCCTGAAAAATGCCCCATCGGTAAAAAGCTCCCTGATAATAAAAAAAGGGGGGGGGGGGTGGGGGGATAGGCTTCACGTTAAGATGGGAAAATACCACACATTTATGAATAACACGTGTTTGAATAAGCCAATTATAATTTCGGGTAAAGCACGTGCTACCACGTGTATTTACTAACCACGTGTACTAGGAACAATCAGAGCATTATATACATCATATATTCTAATACGAGAGCAAATCTTGTGTGTGTGTGTGTGTGGGGCGGGGGGGGGGGGTATACATACATATATATATACAAATTTTATTTTAAAAACAGCTCTCAGACGGGGGACATAAAACTTTAAAAATAATCATAAAAGCATCCGAATGAAGTTATCATAAAATTCTGAATATTTTATAAATAAATTTTAATTAAAAAAAATTAAATTACTATTATATTTAGTTGCAGAAGTTTTTTTTAATCTGAAAACTTGCTCAAAAAATAAAAACTACAATTAGATCCTATGTTCCATCTGTATAACATATTTAGATTTCAAGACAAATTCATTTTGAAAGCTTTACGCTATAAAACCTGGAGAAAATGTAAATTAATTTTATTTTTTGTTCTTTTTTTTTTTTTTTAAATAAAAAAGTTATTTGAAATAAAAAATGGGAATCAGAAAAAAGATACAATTTGATATATTTACTTACATACAGTTAAGATGTATATTTAACACCTAATTAGTTTTGAAACTTGAATGAACTTTTCCTAGTGTTATTAAAAAAGAATAGATATACATTTTTAAGGAGAGCTAACGCTTTCTATAACTAGCTCTTACAATTATCATCTTATTTATATAAAAAAAAAGGCCATATGATCATCTTAATTGCAACCAAATTAACTCATGCGTTAAAAAATGTATAAAAAAATCATATAATCTTAGAAAATAGTAAAAAAAAAAAAAAAAAAAAAAATTATAACAGGACGGTTGGGTGGGTAGATGTTAGATTGAGATGGTGTGTGGCGGAGTTGTACGGAAAAAACGCATGGTTAATTTATATTATTTAAAAAAAAAGGGGGGGGGGCTTTTTGATTTACACAATTGTTTGATATTACACATTTTATAATGGACTGTGATGTGATATTTTCATATGTATATTAATTTAGTTATATTTACATATTCATTATTTAATTAATTTAAATGAATTTATATTCATTAATATTAAGAATGTTTTTAGCACTTTCCAACCTAGTTGAAAAGTGCTTATGACTTCGGTTTGTCTGGCCGTATGGCCGTCTGTCCGTGCTCTAACTCCCGTAAATATGCTCGGATTGCTCTGCAATTTTTATATTTTATTGTCGTTATCTATGGCACGTTCCCTATTTCAACTGAAGTGTGTAGCACTTATAGTTTTCTTACAGGGACACTCAAAAGAATTCCGTTACATTGCGGTCTATGGGGAAAAATCATTTGCGGTTTATTTTAAAAATGTTTCACTATTGTAAACGCATTGAAATTTATATAGATCACTAAGATGCATTAGAAGAAGCTTAATATGGAATAGTAGGTGTATAGCACTTAGAGTTACTTTACAGGGACAGTCAAAATAATTCCGTTACATTACGTCTATGGAGAAAAATCGTCTGCGGCTTATTTAAATAATGTTCCACTATTTTAAACGCATTGAAGTTTATATATATTACTAAGGTGCATTACAAGAGGCTTACTACAGAATATTGTATGTATAGCAGTCATCGTTCATTTACAGGGACACACAAAAGAATTCTCTACTGTCTGTTAACAATAATTCCTGGAAGTGCGTTTTAAGTTACTGAACGCGATTTTAATCTTAACTAGCTTTTTGTCTATTACGTGGTGTGTATAAATTCTGTAGATCCTATACAGGGCAGCACAAAAGTTCGCGAACACATTTCCGTTTATTGACAGAAACTCCAGAAGGAGAATTTAAACGGTGCTACGCGTTTCCTAACTAAACTAAAATTTAGCATCCTATGTATATATACAAATCTATAGTTCATATACAGGGCTACATAAAAGTATTCGGATATTTTTCCGAATATCGTATATATTGAAAATTCCTGAAATTACGTTTTTAAATATGTTATGCGCTTTCCAAATTGTTTACTTACATGTCATCTTTCAGCTTATTAAACGGTAATAATTTGTAAAATTATTTTAGAAGCGTTGGAAAGTGCTACATAATCTATGCTTGACGCATGATTTTTCGTTCTTGTTGATCTAATGATTTGGATTAATACCTACGGTGGACAATATCATATTAACTTCTAATATAATGTATACTTTTCTGAAGTGTTAATATAATATGTTTTAATTTTTATTAAACGTTCTACCGTTACCACTTATATTAAGTGTTTATAATTTTTTAACTTTGTATGAAGAAACATTATATGCTACTGATTCATTTCAATATTTAATTAATATTAATTTTAAATTCTTTGTATCTTAATTCCAATATTTAGTATTTTATTTTAATTTAATTTATGTGATGTTGCATTTTTGGCACAGTTATTTAAAATAGTTTTTGTCATTTAATGGTACATATATTTTTATGTTGCTTTAATTATTAATTTTTCCATCTTAAAACTTATTTTTAACATAGAATTATTCATTAATACATCCATTACTTTAATGTACTTAGATATTCTATTTATTAATTAATTTCATTTATTTATTATTTAACTAATTGCTATCATTTCCGATAGTAATTTGGTTTAATTATTAAACATTAATTTTCATCCAATACTTTTTATTCAGATTATATTCACTTTTACCAACATAGATGGCAGCACTAATGTTCCTGTTTGCTTTACAATATTCATATTATTCTAACATCTTTTCTGGCAACATGGTAAATCATTTTCTAATTCTAAATTTGGCAACATGTAATGATTTTTTGCAATTCATTCCCTTGTTTTGGTTGTGTTTCATGTGTGGTTCTTGTGGTGCACAGGTATCTTTTTTAATCATAATGGATTTTATACTTTCTGACTCTATTTCATGTTTTCTCTGTATATTATAGGTATGGCTTCTTTCCTTTTTAATATTGTATTTATTTTTTATTTTTTCACAGGTTTGATTCAATGTTTATGGGCAAGTAGTCCCAAAATCATATTCTTTAGCAATGTATGGCTAATATGATGATGAAACCTCTCATTTCATTTTATTTGTGGTATTTAGGCATTTGGGACTTGATAATTCTGTCTAAATTCCACAAATTTCATTTCATTTCATTCATTTAATTCCATTTATTCAATTTTTAATTTAATTTCTTATTCTTTTAATTATTTTTGTTTCCATATTCAGTGTGTTGGGGAATCTTTCATTGACAACTAATTATTACATACTTATTTATTAATTCATTGTTTAAGTTGGTGTTATGATAATGTTTCATTTATGAAAATATAGTATATATATATTAATTTTTAAATATTAATTTTCATCCAATGCTATTTTTATTCAGTGTATATTCACTTTTTACCCTAATAGATGGCAGCACCATGGTTTCTGTTGCTTTACAATAATATTCATATTATTCTAACATCTATTCTGGCAACATGGTAAATCATTTTCTAAAACTAAATTTGGCAACATGTAATGATTTTTTGCAATTCATTCCCTCTATTTGGTTGTTTTCATGTGTGGTTCATGTGGTGCACAGGTATCTTTTTTAATCCAAATGGATTATGTACTTTATGACTCTATTTCAAGTTTTATCTGTATATTATAGGTATGGTTTCTTTCCTTTTTAATATTGTATTTATTTTTTTATTTTTTCACAGGTTTGATTCATTGTTTATGAGTGGTAGTCCCAAAATCGTATTCTTTAGCAATGTTATGGCTAATATGCTGATGAAACCACTCATTTTATTTGTGGTATTTAGGCATTTGGGACTTGATAATTCTGTCTAAATTCCACGGATTTCATTTCATTCATTCAATTTCATTTATTCAATTTTTAATTTAATTTCTTCTTCTTTTAAATAAGTTTTTGGTATCTATATTCAGTGTGTTGGGGAATACTTTCATTCAACTAATTACATACTTAATCATTATTTCATAGTTTAAGTTGGTGTTATGGTAATGTTTCATTTATGGTTATATATATATATAATATATATAATTTTTAAATGATATTGAGTTGCTAAGTTTTTTCCACACAGTCACTTTGAATTATTGATATATTTTTGTATATGAATTTTTAATTTTAGTGACAGATCGGTTAATTCTCTTACAGATTATATTTTCGAAGTCAATGTTTTCATGTTAAACAAAATTAAATTTATGTTCGGAAACTGTTAAAAATATTGTTGCTTAAAGAGGAATATAGAACAAGAAAACGAATCACAAAATCATCCGAATCAAATTGTTGCGAAATTCTGAATATTTTATAAATGATTTTCAATATTTCCTATGGGAATGGATTTTTTCTAAGTATTTCCTCATGAAAACTTGTTCAAAATACAAAAACTGTATTTATATGTATTTACTGCGTTCCATCTAAATAACATATTTAAATTTCAGGACACACAGCCATTTTCAAAATGCAACACAAACAAAGAATCCAAATCGGTTTACTTAATCATATATGAACTGGGAAAATTAAAAAAGTCTTATTGAATAAGATTCTAAATAAAGAATCAAAATAATGTGGAACTAAATAAAGATAATTGAAAAAAGAAAAAAAAGAGTGGTGGTGTGTGTGTGGGGGGGGGGGAGAATTGGGTAGATAAGAACCATGTTTGGCCCATGGCAGAGACAAATATTTTGTTTTCATTTTTGTAATAAAATTTAGGATTAAATTGGTTCTTTTTGTATAACTGCTTAAGTATGCTCTGTACAAGTTAAAAATAAAAGTTCTTTAGCAAATTTTAATATACTCTTAACATTTTTACAAAAAAAAAAAAAAAAAAAAAAAAAAATCTTTTTTTATTTATTTTTATTTATTTATTTATTTTAATAAGAAGGTCTCATAACACCAGCATGGTTTTTATGAATGTTAATATTTGAATAAAAATATAATACATTCAGAAAAAGAATGAAAACTTGATTTTTCATTATTATTATTATTAAACTATTCTATTCAAATGTTAAAATAAGTTAAAGCATACTTAAATGATAGAAACTTGTACTTTCTACTAAGAAAATGAACTGCAAAATGAATTTATGCAGTTAAAATTTTCAATAGCGGATACCTCGGGACTGCTGGGTTTGTTCTCTATATACCTCCATTTAGCTAACTATAAATCAGGTTTGGGTTGCTTCCAGAAGCAAGACCTGATTATTGCACGGGCAAACTCTTCCACGGCTTTGACCCCCTCCCCTCTGAATTTAGGTGCCTCCCAAATTTGACATTTCTTTCAATATTTTAAACTTATAGAGTAGGATAAGATTAAAAACAATATATATATATTTATCTAAAAACAGTGAAACCTTTCAATAGCGGACATTTCGAGACTACAAAATTTGTTTACTATTCGGAGGTGTCCACATTTCTGATGTAAAAATATTCAAACAGGTATGTGTTGTGTATTGAAAAGGTGGATTTTCGCTAAATAGAGGTATCCGCTTTTACCTCTAAAACCGGACACTTCCGAATAGCGGGAAAATTCTGTGCTCCGGAAGTATCCGCTATTGAGAGATTTTACTGTTTTTAGATAAATATAATTTTTGTTTTTAATCTTATCTTACTGTAAAAGCTCACAACATTGAATATAATCAGTACAATGCCGAAAGAGATTTAAAATATCAGCTTTACGAAAATTGCACTCTAAATTTTGGGCACCATAAAATCGGGGGGGGGGGGGAGAGAGGCCATGGGCCCATGCTTTTATCAGGTTCTTCTTCTTCTTAAAAAATTACCAGCCCTGCTTTGTGATCATATACAGTACCATTTATTGAGGATGCAATGTGGTCAAAAATGGCTGCATTAATGCTTAAAAAAATTGTGGTCAGAAATGACTAATTATTGCCGACTGATCAGAGCACGAAAATGGCCGCAATTCAGGAGTTTCAAATGTCTTAAATTCAGACACAAATAAGTGTCTTAAAAAATTAAGACACTTTAAAGTGTCTCTTTTTTTAACCATCCGTTTTAGACACTTAAGTGTCTGAATTTAAGACATTTCAGTTTACAGTGCAGTTTTAACAACTTTATACCTGGTTAAAAGTTATTTTTATTAATACTTAAAATTATCCCAGTGTTTTGAAATATATGTAAGATTTGAGAATCATGATTCATGATAAAATTAACTTGACCCGCGTAGACCCAAAATAACGCACTAATAGAAAGTTCTCAAATATGTGACCCAGTCCAATAGTCTTCTCGTGCCCGAAAATGGTAGTAAAAGTTTAGTCAAAATCGTTTGAACCGTATTTTAGATACAATTAGCTTGATTCTGACAGATTGTGACCCAAATGACCCACTAATCGAATTTCCTCAAACATGTGACTCAGCCCAACGGTTTTCTGGTGCCTCAAAACTGTAGGATACAAAATTTCGTCAAAATCATTAGAGCCGTTTTTAACATAAAATTTGCATATATATATATATAACCCCCCACCCCCCTCACACACACATACACACACACAAGATTTGCTCTCGTATTAGAATAAATGGTGTATATAATGCTCTGATTGTTCCTAGTACACGTGGTTAGTAAATACATGTGGTAGCACGTGCTTTACCCGAAATTATAATTGGCTTATTCAAACACGTGTTATTCATAAATGTGTGGTATTTTCCCATCTTAACGTGAAGCCTATCCCCCCACCCCCCCCCCTTTTTTTTATTATCAGGGAGCTTTTTACCGATAGGGCATTTTTCAGGGGGTGATTTTACTCAATTCCTAATAGCATTCGCAAATATCCGCCTACGGGAATTATATAAATCAGACATATGTTACTTCGTTATCTTTTAACACTTATTTATCAATAAGTTCAATATTTATCAATACCTTGTTACTTTTTTCCGTTTACTTTTTTTCCGTTTACTTTTTTTCCGATTACTTTTTTTCCGTTTACTTTTTTTCCGCTCTTGTTGACTCAGTTACTTTTTTTCCGTTTACTTTTTTTCCGCTCTTGTTGACTCAGTTACTTTTTTTCCGTTTACTTTTTTTCCGATTACTTTTTTTCCTAGATTAAACGGAGTATGGCAGGAACTGGACTATCGCATGGATGTATGCCGTGTGACCAAGGGTTCACACATAGAACACCTGTAATGTATGTAAGTAAAACTTGAATAGTTTCGGAATAATTTCATATGTTTCTTTTTTTCATATTCGTCTTCGTTTTTTCAATATAACGTTTCGAAACCCCGGAGGGAATTATGAATGACCCTGTATATACTATTTTTTCTAAATGCCAATTTCAAATTTTTCTTTTATTCTTCCGATTTAAAATTCTGCATCTGCTTTCGAAATAGAAAAAAAAAAATAAAAGAAAGAAAGAAACACTTATTCCTGGTGTTTTTCCTGTTTTAATGATGTCTTAGATTAAAAAAATACTATTAAAAGAATACTTTCTGGAAGTCCATTCCTGAATTTGCCAGAATATATTTAGAGCTTTCCGGCACTAAAAATGGCAAGACGGTGTTTTAGTACTTAAAAGGTATGAAATTTCAGAAATTTTAAAGTATCCTAACTAGGTAAGTTTTGGTCTTAATAGAATGGGATTTCTTTTTCTTTTTCTTTTTTTTTTTTGACTCTGAGAAAATGATTGTCAAATATACTTTAAAGAAAAAAGGAACCATGTAAAAATAAAATAAAATAAAATAAAATAAATTACGTGTGCGCGCGCGCTTCCATGTTTAATTATTTTAAATAATGTAGATAAATTATTGTAAAATGCTTGATATTCTTGTAAAATTGTGTAATTTTTTTTTTTAAATAACTCAGTAAATCTATTGTTGCGGATTGTATGCACACTTGGACAGACGGTACTGGTTTTTAAATAAATACCTGAAAAATTAGACTGGTATTTTTTACATTAAATTTTTAATTAAAATAACTAACAATAATAATAAAATTCAGAAGTCAGAAGTTGCTTGAACGTCTTTACGGACTGGCCAGGAGGGGGAGGGGTGTGCTCAGGAGGCATTTTACGTTCGAAACAAAATCCGGCTTTTATTAAAAATCAGCGGAACGCACATACCAAAGATGCAGGCATTTATTTATCTCTTTCATTCCCGAGCAGCCTCAAACTTGCACCTCTTCAGAACCCCAGACGACCGACCGAAATTCTCACCCCCCTCTTTTAAGGTAACTTTCTTTCACCCATTCATTAAACTGACACATGTTATACACGCCTACTAAGATGTGGACACCTTCTCCCATTCCTTTTGAATAGAACTGGTCAACCGTGCTAAATATTTTATTGCCTCACTTTTGTTCACAAGAACATTCATATATACGCAGTGAAACATGGTATTATAGAGCATTTATATGAAGTAACTTACTACAAAAATACCTACAAAATAATTAATTATTATACATTTTTCTAAGGTAGGCGGAAAAAATATTCCCCATTTTTACAGCATTCAAAATTAATAATAGAAAAGTACCATATAATCTTCAAAGGAAAAAAAAAATCACTATATTTATTTAAGGTAAATTTAAAAATGCTTTTATTTATAAGCTTTCAAACATGTTTCTGTACCAATTCCCAAAACATGCAATAGAAAATGTATTATCTGCAAATAAACAAAAGGAAATTAGCTTTGAAGGCCTGTACATTAGGGTGAGTCGAAAAAAAAAACGAAATTTATATAATCGAAACACAATAGTGCAGGGAAGTTGCCATTAGTAATAAGAAATAAATTCGCAAAATATTACACCAATTGGTAAATATCTTTTACAGCCACAGGGAGGGGAGAGGGGGGGGGGCAGAGTTCCGAAAAATCGCAAAAAACAAGATTTTTGCAAAAAAAAAAAAAAAATTACATTATCCTACCGTAGCAATGCAATTTCTAATAGAATGCAACAGCTACATCAAGATGTTGGTAATGTTCCATTAAAATTTCATTATGGTGAAATCATTTCTATTACCGCCGCAGAGGCGAGCAAAATTTCGTAAAAGCAGCAAACATTTCAATTTTCTGTTTTTTTTTTTAACTGTCATCATTTTTATTATATGTCAAGAATTAAATAAATTTACATTATATCTAGTAATAACTTATAAATGTCTAGTAATTTTGATTATGTGCGTAGCCAACCAAGGGTGAGGGGGGCCCGGCCTGCCCCCTAAATTTGAAATATGGGTTCTTTTTGAAGGGATTATGGGGATTTTCAAGGAATGTTTAGGGGGTTTTTTGTAGGGGACCCCCCAAAGAAGAAAATAATGGGGAAGTTATGTATGGGAACCCCTCTACAAAACAAATCACCAAAATTTACCGGAAAATCCCCAAAATCCCTTCAAAAAGCCCCTTTTTCAAATTTAGGGGGAAAGGGGGCTTTCGCCCTTGGTTAGCAATGCCCATGATCAAAATTACTAGATATTTATAAGTTATTACTAGATATAATGTAAATATATTTAATTGTAGACATATAATAAAAATTGGAAAAATTGGAAAAAACGGAAAATTAAAAATTTTACCGAGTTTTTTCTCAAGCTTTTGGCCGCTCCTGCGGCGGTAATAGAAATGGTTTCACCATAATGAAATTTTAATGGAACATTACTATCATCTTCATCTAGCTGTTGCATTCTAATAGAAAATTTATTGCTATGGCTAGGTAAATTATTTTTTTTAACCATTTTTTGCAATTTTTCAAAACTTTGCCCCCCTCCCCCCTTCTTTTCTTTGGCGGTAAAAGATATTATGTATTTGTAATTTATTGCGAATTTATTCTTTATTACCAATGGAAATTTTCCCGCACTATTATGTTTTGATTATATATATGTTATTACTATTATTTTATCTCAGAAACTACGCAAAATTTAAGAATACACTTTTGCAAACAGACAGAATTTTTCCATTGCTATCATACAGTCCTCCCCCTTTCCCCTACTTGTAAGCGTTCCACTTTGTCAACTAGGAAGCCAGCGTAATTGATAGATGTCTTCACCTCCCAAGGTGTGGGGGAAGAAACGTTCTTCGGCCGTCAGGGCCGGAATGGGATCTTCTATGTTCGGACGTCTAAGGCCGGAACGAAAACGAAAGAGTTATTTATGTTTTATGGAACAAGTATTTTCTGAATTGTAAAACACAATAACAAAACTTGCAATATCGTCAATAAATCAGTGACTTAACTGATGAATTGAATTACAATTGAATTATATTTTGAATATTTTAAATTTCTACAGAAGTCCTTATATAAAAAGGGGTTACGGATGCATCATAAACTGTAATATACTGTAACATACTGTAATATACTGTAAAATACTGTAAAAGAAAAATAATGAAATTGTAAAAAATTACTATATAGATCTTCTTAAAAAGTACTATCCAAAATAATTATTTTCTAATACAGTAAAGGCTGTTTATGATGGAATTCTGCTGTAAACGGAGAAAAATTAATGGTCTATTCAAAAAAATTCCATGCATTTATACCTTTTAAGACGAAAAAATTTATTTAAAATGGAATGTGCTGTACGTTTTCGTCTAAGCAGGTTTTATTTTATCAGGCTTATAGTGGTGGCCTGCATTGGAAATATTACCAGGGCCCGCGGTCTTTCTGTACGGCCCTGCAATTAGATAATTGCAAGTGAATAAACAGGGTTCCTTCAGTTTCACGGAAAATACCAGTATTTTCTTATAGAATAACTCCACTTATATAATCGCGCGATTGCATGCAGCGGGTTTTTCTCTAAGTGAATATTGGTATGTAAAACACCCAAAAGTTAGGGAAATGTCTTGACCCGTAGAAGCCCTGATAGTATGTCTGCATTGGAGGTGAATGTTCAGAGTAGAGAATTTTCAAATTATATGTAATCTGTTCTTTCCACGAAATTTAATTTAGAAAATTTTATAATCAAATGAAATTAATATTTAATGCCATAAAAAGACATTTTTTAACACATAAGAAAGTTAGGTAACAACTTGTTTCGAATTAATCTTTCTTCTCCAAATGCAAAAAGTATGCTATTACTATGAGAACAAAAGCAAAACATCCACTATCATAGTGGTAGTGCGTAATTTTGTTTTCTTTTCCTTTTATAATTTATTTAAGACGTTTCTTTCCAAGATGTTATGTTTTACACCTATATTTATTATCCTTTCTTGTAAGCCATTATTTATTTGCAAAAAGTACAAATTTGATGAACGATCTAAGAAAAGGAAGCTTATTAACCTCATGAAAATCAACAATTATTGTTTCAAGACCTTTCTTCTAGCATTTTACGCATAATTATAAAATATTTAAAACGTAGCTCTGATATTTCTAGAAACTTGTCTAGTTCTCTAGAAAAAAATATATAAATAAAAATCTACTGTTAAAAGTTAATGCTACACCTGAGGCATGAATGGTATAATCATTCCAAATTTTACATTGTCTGACAATTTTATATTTATATAGCATATTCCAGTGCAATATTTTTACATATGTATGCTGTTTAATTTAAATAAACGCTGTTTAAAAACAATATTTAACCCTTTCCAGCACAGACAAATTCTGTTCATATAATTCGAAATTACTGACTGACACCGGAATTTACAAGCGACTTTTTTAGAAAATAAGAACTCCTTATTTTAAGCTTCCATTATTATAAGCAAAATTTTATTAAAATACTCTTGGTGCCGAATGCAAGTTTGGAATTAAAATTAGCTGTGCCCGGAGTGGGACCACTGTGCCGGAAAGGGTTAATAGATCTTTATTTATATCATACGCTTTATATATTTTATTTTTAGATCTAAAAGAATATTCGATCCGAGTCCGGTAGAGTAGCCAGGATCTCTTTCCTAGGGAGGGGGGCGGGGGCAGAATATTCCTTAAGGTTATAGATACAATAAAGCGCTCTAAGAAGAAATTGCAAATAACAGGTGAAAATTTTTGTTTTAGACAGGTTTCCGTCTTAGAAGGTGTATATTTACAGTATTCTTTTCAACGGGAGCAAAATAGTTTCCCGTTAAAGGTTTCATTTTATAACAGGTTTTGCTCTAGTTACACACACATACATATATAGATATCTATGTTATATGTTCAGTAAAACCTGTCAAAACAGAACCTACGTATGACAGAATCCTGTCTTAAATGGAAACTCTTCATGCTCCCAAGGATTACCATACAATTATACCTACTAAGGCAAAAGCAAAGCGAAATAATTTTTCAGTCGCTTGCGATTACTTTTTCACAGGTTAACTGTATATGTATATATACGGTTAATCTGTACAAATGGAACCTTTCTGAGACAGAATCCTATTTTAATCGCAAACATTTCATGGTCCCAATAAAAGAAATATCATATAATTAAAGCTGCTAATACGGAAACCTGTCTAAAACGGAATTTTAACCGATTCTTTGCAATTTTGTCTTAACAGCTTTAACTTTTTTTGAATTCACGATACATTAAATTATTTTCCTGTTAAGGGCAATAATGTATGCGTGTTGCAGACCCCTTGAATCCCCCTATGGGTAAGACGCTGGATGAGCCCCAGCAATAATTTTGGAAAACTCTACGCCTATGACGCGTATACGAATGAAACGGTGTGTCAAAATGCGAAACGGTAACATAGAAGTACACTATATTGCCAAAGGTGACCGGTCCCTTGCGATTTTAGACGTTTTGTTGACTATCTAGAAAAATACATGAGGAATTAACCTGTAACTGCAGGTGTGTAAACAGTATAGAATAGGTTATATATTTCCGTGAAGATTTTTTCCCGAAACCCCATAGGGGACTGTCAACAAATTGAAAAAGAACAAATATCTTTTGGATTACCCTGTAAAAACTAATGTAGCAAAGTCGTTCAAACTCGAGATTATTAACAAGTGGCTTATTATAATATACTGTGTTCATTTGTATGACGATAGCATGTATACTCGGAGAGAAATTAAGGTTTTTATAAAAACAGTCCCAAATTGCACCAAGTTTTTTTCTTATAATTTGCAGAGTTCTTAATATAAAAAAAAGTTATTTTGAGAAAATATGTCAAATACCATTGTACATAATACTCTGCAATCGAAATTAAAAAATATTAAAAATTGGATGAAAAATGAGCAGGTTTACTAAAAAATGTTTCACTGCGCATGCGCGAACGCAATCAAAATATAATATGCATAATTTATTAGCTAAGTATATAGAGCAACTTTTGTGAATGTTTCAAAATCATAGCTAGAAAATTCTGAAAATTATCGTCGATAGAATAAGCTCGAAATCCGTTGTTCCCAAAAAGAAGCAAAAAGATGAGGGGTTGTATCAAATATCTGTTGATTAGTGCCAAGATAGCGTACACAATATTGCACGAACTACTATATTTGGATACAACCCCTGATCTTTTTGCTTCCTTTTGGGAACAACGAATTTCGAGCTTATTCTATCGATGATACTTTTCAGAATTTTCTAGCTATGATTTTGAGACTTTTACAAAAGTTACTCTATATACTTAGCTAATACATTATGCATATTATATTTTGATTGCATTCGCGCATGCGCAGTGAAACATCTTATAGTAAATCTGCTCATTTTTCATCCAATTTTTATTATTTTTTAATTCCGATTGCAGAGTATAAAGTACAATGTTGTTTGACATATTTTCTCAAAATAACTTTTTTTTATATTAAGAACTCTTCAAATTATAAGCAAAAAACTTAGTGAAATTTGGGACTGTTTTGACAAAAACCTTAATTTCTCTCCGAGTATACATGCTATCCTCATACAAATGAACACAGTATATTACAATAAGCCACTTGTTAATAATCTCGAGTTTGAACGTCTTTGCTACATTAGTTTTTACAGGGTAATACAAAAGATATTCGTTCTTTTTCAATTTGTTGACAGTCCCCTATGGGGTTTCGGCAAAAAATCTTCACGGAAATATATAACCTATACTACACTGTTTACACACCTGCAGTTACAGGTTAATTCATCATGCATTTTTCTAGATAGTTAACAAAACGCCTAAAATCGAAAGTGACCGGTCACCTTTGGCAATATAATGTATATAGTGGGCGACGGGAGGTGCATGATATAAAAGAGTGGCCAAAGGCCTTTCTGATTATATATTACATGATGGGTGTCGGAAAAAAATTAAAAAATGCTCTCCCGGGGGTAGGCAAATTAGGGGGAGGTGGGAAACGAGGTTCATAATAAGAAAGAGAGGTCCAAAGGCTTTCTAACGATGTATCACATGTTGGCGTCAGAAAAAGTTTAAAAAGTCACCCCCCCAGGAGTAAATTGGAGGGGAAGGCAAATCAGAGGGAGGGGGAAGCGAGATTCATAATATGAAAAAAGTTTTCCAAGGGCTTTTTAATGATATATCACATGATGGGTGTCGGAAAAGTTAAAAACAGTGTCACCGGGTGGCGTAAAGTGGGGCGGGGGGTTGAAGGCAAACCGGAGGGAGAGAGAAGCGAGGTTGATAATATGAAAAAGTTGTTCAAGCGCTTTCTAATGATATGTCACATGATGGATGTCGGAAAAAGTTAATAAAAGGGGTCCTAAGGCAAATTAGGCGTAAGCAAATTGAGGGGAGGGGAGGGGAGGGGAGTGGTGAGGTTCATAATATGAAAAAGTTGTCCAAGTGCTTTCAAATTATATATCACATGAAGGGTGTCGGAAAAGTTAAAAAAAAGTGTCACCGGGTGGCGTAAATTGGGGGGGGGGGGTTGAAGGCAAACCGGAGGGAGGGGGAAGCGAGGTTCATAATATGAAAAACTTGTCCAAGGGCTTTCTAATGACATATCACATGATGGATGTCGGAAAAAGTTTTAAAAAGTGCCCCCGAGGCCAAATTGGGCGTAAGCAAATTGAGGGGAGGGGGGTAGTGAGATTCATAATATGAAAGAGTGGTCCAAGGGCTTTCTAATGATATATCACATGATGGATGTCGGCAATTTTTAAAAAAGTCCCCCCCTCCGGAAGGGAAAATTGGGCGAAGGGGGGATAGTAGGTATTTAAAAACACACTTGTATTTGAATGCAACATTGTGTCAACATTTCAAAGCAATCGGTGAAGAACCTTCGGAGAGTTTAGATTTTGTACAAACGAACATTTACATTTTTATTTATATAGAATATGTCTGTTAATTTTTTATTTTAATTAATTTATTTTTATGGGCATAATTTGGATTCATTAATATAAATATAACTATTTTCTGGAATCTATAACAATGGAGGACAAACCAATCTATTGTATGATAAATCGAATGGCTGTGCAATGTCTCTTACATCAGCAAAGGCATACTTCCTCAACTCTAACTAACTGTAAACTAATACGAATGCTGTAATTTTTTACAACTCAATGAGAGAAACAAAATATAAAAACCTGTCATTCCCTCTCGTTTAAACTATACAAATATGACCTTGGAGGAAGAGAACTATCTTAGTCCGTGATGTCTAGCGATACTAAACATAACAGGTAAAAATTACCGCTCTTTGAGTAATTATTCCAATCATCTTAGTTCGAGGTTAAAAGTTATTAAAATCGCCGTGTGTGTAAGTTGAACCTGTTACTCTGAAGGTATGCAAAATATCCCTCACTACTTTATTCAATAAAAAACAAAGTTATGAAAAAAAAATTATTTTCAACATAGTCATATCTTTTATTAATGTGTATACATATATACAAATTTCATTTTTAGCACTTGAATCACAATTCCTAACGTTACTCAAAACGTATGCGCAAACACGGTTACCCATTTGGGAGGATAGACCAACTTGTGTGTGTGTGTGTGTGTGTGTGTGAGTATGGGTGTGTGTGTGTGCGTGTTGCTTTTTTATGCTATAAGTCTTGGTTTATTACCTCGTTTATTGTTGCAAAGGCTAGATTTAAACACTTTGATTCATTTCTCTGTCGCCGGATTTTCTCTTATTACTATCGATTTTACGTTAATAACAATAATAAAGAAAAATACTCCAAATGAATACCCTCAAAATGTTTGTACTTCTTCTAAAAGAAATACAAACATTTTTAGGGTATTCATTTGGAGTCTTTTTTTTTTTTTTTTTTTTTTGTAGAAATATTGATTAATGTGATTTCACTTTCCGATTAATGATGTTTTTTTTTTAATTTTTACTTAGTAATTTGGGTACTTTGCGTTTCATTTTTTTATATTATGGAATAAGGATATTTCGCCTCAATAAGCGAAATAAAAACCTATCCTCCAATCCAGAGATTGTCTGTATGCGCCATTTTGAAAGAATAAATTTGAAAGTAGAAGACGAAAATTTTATTACAAATAAGATACTGTTGCCAAAAATCATTCCTCCCTGAAAAATAATATATTTGCATTTTTTAAATCCTTTATCTAAATAATTCTAAAAAAAATATTTAAACACTCTCTGTATATTGGGTATGCATGCAATTTCGACAATAAAATAGTTTTTCAGAATGTTCATAAATAATTGACATTATTTCATCAAAGCATCATTAAATGGGCGTTAGATGTTGTCAATACTGATCAGAAGTAATGAAACTTTTTTTTTTGCACATCTACATTTGGCGTGCTGAATTAGGAAAGTCTTAGAATGAACTTAGAGTGAATAATAATATATGTTATCTGCAAAGAAAGTGAATTACAAATGATATATACCAACTCTTCATTAAAAGAAACTATAAACTAATACTAGATGGAACCCGTCAAAATTTGACGGCAAACAACTTGATAGTACCAAAAAAATAAAATTTATAGCTTTAACTTGACAAATTTCATAGTGGGGAGCATAATATGATTAAGCGGTCACTGACCTTTCCATTGATATATCACATGAGGGGTGTGTGCAAAGTTCAGAAAAGTACCCCCTTGGGGGGTCAAAGTGGGGGATGGACATGGGAGATGCATAATATGATTAAGTGGTCACAGACCTTTCCAATGATATATAACATGAGGGTTGTGTGCAAAATTTAGAAAGTACCCCTTGGGGGGGGGGCAAAGTGGGGAGATGGGCATCGGAGATGCATAATATGATATAAGTGGACACAGGCCTTTCCAATGATATATAACATGAGGGCTGTGTGTAAAATTTAGAAAGTACCCCTTGGGGAGGGGGGGGAGCAAAGTGGGGAGATGGACATCGGAGATTCATAATATGATTAAGCAGTCACAGACCTTTCCAACAATATATGACATGAGGGGTGTCAACAAAATTTAGAAAAGTATCCCTTGGGGGGGTGGGGGGCAAAGTGGGGAGATGGACATTGGGGATGCATAATATGATTAAGTGGTCACAAACTTTTCCAATGATATATAACATGAGGATTGTGTGCAAAATTTATAAAGTACCCATTGGGGGGGGGGGGGGAAGTGGGGAGATGGACATCAGAGATGCATAATATGATTATGCAGTCATAGACCTTTCCAATGATATATAACATGAGGGTTGTGTGCAAAATTTATAAAGTACTCTTTGGGGGGGGCAAAGTGGGGAGATGGGCATCGGAGATGCATAATATGATTAAGCAGTCACAGACCTTTCCAACAATATATGACATGAGGGGTGTCAACAAAATTTAGAAAAGTATCCCTTGGGGGGGTGGGGGGGGCAAAGTGGGGAGATGGACATTGGAGATGCATAATATGATTAAGTGGTCACAGACCTTTCCAATGATATATAACATGAGGGTTGTGTGCAAAATTTATAAAGTACCCTTTGGGGGGGGGGGGGCAAAGTGAGGAGATGGACATCGGAGATGCATAATATGATTAAGCAGTCACAGACCTTTCCAACAATATATGACATGAGGGATGTCAACAAAATTTATAAAAGTGCCTCCCTTAGGGGTGGGAGGGGAGGGGGTGGCGGGATGGACCCCGGAGATGCATAACATGAATAAGCGGTCAAATACTTTTCCAGCGATATATCACAGGAGAGGTGTCTGCAAAATTTAGAAAAGTGTCCCACTTGGGGGGGAGTGGGGGGATAGACCCGAGATGCATAACATGAAAAAGAGGTCACAGGCGTTTCAACTTGCAACTTTTTTCTCGAAGGCATTTGATAATATTAAATTTTTTTTTACCCAAGACAATTTAACGATATTCTTAATTTTTTTGCATAATTCGTCAAATGTTCATGGAAAAAAATCATGAAATTCGCTAATCAATAGTTGATAAATTATAAAATTCAACAATCGATAGCAGTAAAATTGGTCAATCGATAATGGAAAAATCACAAAATTCATCAAATGGTCTCCTGTAAAAAAATTGTCCTGCATACTGATGATATGATCAAAAGGATTTTGAAGTATAGGACAAAATTAACACTTGCCAAACAGCGAGTAATGCTGAAAATTTGGCAATGGACTTTATTGCCACCACTGGTCAAACATAATAGTCACACTCACCAATTGCGATGATTGAATGGAAAAAGATTTTTTTCTCTGCTGTCGCTCGACAAATTTCGAAACCATTTGGCGAATTTCACAATTTTTTCCCCGAAATTGACGGATTGTGATTTTTTTCTCGAAGCCATTCGACGATATTCGAAAACTTTTCCCCCCGAAACCAGTTGATGAATTTTGCGATTTTTCCTCTGTCGATTAATGAATTTTGTGATTTTTCCGCTATCGATTGACGAATTTCGCAATTTATCAACTATCGATTAATGAATTTCATGATTTTATCCATAAACGAACAAATTGCGCACTTTCTTTCCGCTAATGTTTGACACATTTCGCCCTTTACAATTCAGCCAATGAGTTGAACGTTGTTTCTTTCCAGAAATGTCAAGAATGAAACAATGATTCTTTAGGATGAATTTCCTTCGTTCGATGCCACATGGAAGAATGTATGCAATGCAGCAACGGGCGTCACAGACTTTTTAGGGCATCTGCAGACTAAAAACATCTAACCAATCTTCGCAGGGGGGAAAAATCACAGATTTCGTCAAATGATTGAGGAAAAAACACTAAATTCATCAAAGGATCATGGGGAAACATGACTTTCGTTAAAAGACAACAGAAAAAACATTAATTATGCAAAAGGATCGTGAAAGATAAGCAAATTTTGTCAAAGAATCGCAAAAAAGGAAAGTTCACCAAAAGATCACGCTTTTTTACTAAATTTCGTCTAAAAATTGCGGAATATAATGTATTTTATCAAAGAATCGCTGGAAAATGCAAATTTCGCTAAGGATCAAGAGAAAATGCGAAATTCTTCCAAGGATCGCTGAAAAAACACGAATTTCGTCAAAGAATTGCTGAAAAAACATGAATCTCGCTCAATAATAGAAAAATCATGGTTCATAATCATTATATCTAGTAGTATATGTAAATACAGTTTGTGATATTGACAAAATTAACACTCACCAATCGGCGAGTAATACTGAAAATTGGTAATTGATGTTATTGCCAGTACTGGCTAAACTTAATAGTCACACTCG
This sequence comes from Maratus michaelseni, assembly GCA_963931845.1. Taxonomy (NCBI): domain Eukaryota; kingdom Metazoa; phylum Arthropoda; class Arachnida; order Araneae; family Salticidae; genus Maratus; species Maratus michaelseni. The sequence continues at coordinate 115,254,396 of OZ007588.1, forward strand.
CCAATTGCGATGATTGAATGTAAAATGAAATTTTTTTCCCGCTGTCAATCAAAGAATTTTGAAACCATTTGGTGAAGTTTTTCCCGAAACCATTTTGTGAATTTCCCGATTTTTTCTTCAAAATCATTTTTCAACAATATTCGACCCAATACGCATGCGTAAAAAAAATCACCAGCCAATGAGGTGAGGGATTATTACTGTCTCTAGAAACGTGTTTGGGATCATCTCCTGTTTTTTTTTTCTTGCACATTGCATTAAACCTAGGAAGGTATTTATATAGAACTCACTGTGGAGTGTTTAGAAGGTATTTATTTTATTTATTATAATTTGTATGAATACTTAGGTGTCCATTTCGGATTTACTGTTTAAAAATGAATTTAGGCTCATTTAACATTCGCGAAATCAATCCGATGGAAATTGCGTTTTTAGATCTCTATCATTTTGTATATATAGTACAGAAAATAATTATTCAAACGTACGTAAAAATATCGTAGAACACGTAATACAAAATTGGACCACTTATAGTCCGTTTATTATCAGGGATGAATCTTATGGTGTTCCGATTGCTAATGAAAACGATTATGTAAATATATGGTTCTTCATAGAAGTATGTGCTTCTTCACACTTCAATAGAAGCATTGCTTAAATTAATATAATTCTACAAATATGATGCAGTTTTAAAATATTGAGTAATGATTAATACTGTCAAGGAATCTACTCATATACGTAATTAAGTTTTGGTACTTCTCTATTATCTCATCGACCACTTTTCATAACAAAAAACTGTCGCCAAACTGTAACGCCAAATAAATGGGAGAGCGTTGTCATTAATACGCGCAAATGTTGAATTAAAAACCACTTGACGACATAACAAACACGTATAATGCTTCCGACATCAAGTAAATGGGACTGCATTTTTGGCATTTAATCATACAGTTTGGCGATAGTATTTTGTTATGAAAAGTGGACGATGGGATAATAGAGAAATACCAAAACTTAATTACGTATATGAGTAGATTCCTTGACAGAATTAATCATTACTCAATATTTTAAAACTGCATCATATTTGTAGAATTATATTAATTTAAGCAATGCTTATTGCAAGTTTTTTATACCAAGTTTGAAAATTTATCTTTTTTTGACATTTAAAAAAATAACAGAAAAAACATTACAAATTTGCCCATTTGCTCAGCGGTCAAAGGATTAAGTAAATATTAATGATTAAGCGGAACTGGTTCTAGCTATGAAGTAATATTATTTTGCTCAAAAACCCTCAACAAAAAAAGAATTACAAAGAATAAGTAATCGTCTTTAAATATACAAAAAACAATGTGATTAATGACCAGGATTTTTTTACATATAACATTTTTTATATACAAAATAAAATTCGAAATAACCTCATTCATTTCACCCGATGTCAAAAATAGTTTTTTTTCCACATTCCTGGGCAAAGCACTAAATCAATAAAATCACCAATTTGTGACAAATTATGAGTTTCATATGAATCGCCCATGAACGGACATGCAAACTGGTAAAAAATGAATGTAATAAATTAAAACATTCAAGATTTGTATACATACAAACAATACAATGTAAATATTAATATTGTTACATGATACATTGTTTGTATATATACTTCTTTGTATACATATATTGTTTGTATACATACAAACAAATATAATGTAAACATTATTCAAATATTAAGAGTTTGCAAATCAAAACATTCTAAAGATTTGTATACATACAAACAATATAATGCATACATACTCTTTACAAATAAAATAGCACACTTATGTAATGACAAAACTTTTAAATCGAATAGAGATAATATATTTCTGTTAAAAAATAATGCTAAAGTTCAGACTTATATATATTATACATTCACATAAAGCTAGTCACATTCCTGCATATTTATTAAATATTTAGTTGCTAAATACAGAAATAATATTTTATAATTTATCAGACGCTCAAATTCGCTTTTTTTGAACACATAATAATAAAAATATTACTACCGTGCGTACTGTCTTTTGACATTATATTTACATAATAGTTTTCATTAGCAATCGGAACACCATAAGATTCATACCCGATCATAAACGGAATATAAGTGGTCCAATTTTGTATTACATGTTCTACTATATTTTTATTTACGTAAATTTATTATGAATAAGCAACTGAATTTTTCTGTTGTTTGATTTTATAATTTAAAATACTTATATTTTTCAGGTAAACATATTTTTAAAAGTTGGATTAAATAAATGTGTCCCTTTGATTTTGAAAACACAAATTACGAAGTTACACAGAAGAAATTTTTCAATTGCGCCTGATGGAGATTTCCACGAAGCGATTGCTGGAACATTGGAGGTGTGTATGTGTATATTTACTATGGGTAAGAAAAAAAAATAAGTGAATTTCAAATATTAATAATAATAAAAAAATACTTATTTATTTCAGGAATGGATATTTTTAAATGCTGGATTAAAAGTATGTATCCCTCCAACTTTCACAAAAGTATGGATTAAAATAGACGTTAATATAGAGAAAGCTGAGGATAAAGAAGATTATCGCGAAGCGAAGTCCCAAGAGTTCACTGGGATGTCGGAGGTATGTATATTTAATATTGATAAGAAACTACATTTTTCTATTGAGTGAGATTAAGATTTCAAATATCTATTTCAGGTAGTTGTAAATGATGGAATAAAAATATGTATCTCTCCGATATTTCGCAAGGGATTGAAGCGAAATGGAAGTTACCAGAAGGACATTTTGAAGTGAGGACGATGGAGAGTCGTACGAATCAAATAAACTGCTTATTGCTAGAACATAGGAGGTATGTATGTTTCTTATGAAAAAGAAATTAAATTTTGTTGTTGTTTGATAATATACTTTAAATTACTTATTTAATTCAGGTATAGCTATTTTTAAAAGATTGATTAATGATATCGTATCCCTACGATTTGGAGAGGAAATATTACGAAGTTATTTGGAAGTAAACAGAAGAAAATTTTCAGTTGCGGATAATGGAGATAATCACGAAACGATTTGTGGAACATTGCAGGTATGTATATTTAATATGAGTGAGATACAAAATTTCTCTATTCAGTGAATTTCTAATTTAAAATACTTATTTATTTCAGGAATGGATATTTTTAAATGTTGGATTAAAAATATGTATCCCTCCAATTTTGACAAAAGTATGGATTAAAATGGACGTTAGCAGAAGGAAAGTGTGAAGTGAGTATGAGGGAGATTATCGCAATGCTAAAATATATGATACCGCTGGAACATCGAAAGTATGAATTAGTTCTTTTGAATAAGAAACTAAATTTTCTGTTGTTTTATGTAATAATTTAAGGTATGTTTTCATATGAGTTATAGATTTTTTAAAAGATGGATTAAAGTCATTTATCACTTCGATTTTGAGAACAGAAATGGTAAAGTTAGCTGGAAGATAACATAAGAAACGTTTTAAGTGAGAATGAATCAGTTTATTACAATGCAAAGACATAGGAGATTACTGGGACATAAGTGGTATGTATATTTATGGTGGATAAGAAACTATATTTTTCTGTTGCTTGATTTTAATATACTTATTTATTTCAGGTGTAGATATTTTTAAAATATGGAATAAAGATATGTATACCTGTACTATTGAGAACAGAAATTATGAAGTTATCTGGAAGTTAAAGAAAAATAATGTAAGTACAGATGATTTAGATTATGAGGAAGCGATAGCTGCAACATAAGAGATTTTTTATAATCACCATGGGTCAGAAAGAAACTTTTTCCATTGATTGACTTTTTAACTTAAACTACTTTTTTATTTTAGGAATAGATATTTTTAAATTATGGTTTAAAATGAAAAGAAAAAATTCTAGCCCGATTTATTTCTAAATAGTTTCATGAAATAAAATTCCGAGTCAACTCTGGATTCGCGTTAGCATATTAGCTTATTAAAAGAAAAAAAATAGAATGTGAATTAGTGCTGAAAAAAGACAAAATACAAATAATAAACTATCTCGAAACGCTTTCTGTCCTATTTTAATATTACTCAGATGACCAAAAGAAAAATAAATCTACTCACGCAATTTGGCGATTTTATTCATTAGTTTTCTTGCCAAATGAAATAAATTGTTCGCGATTTGGCGGCAGTGAAACTGCCGTGTGATAGGTTGCGTGTGAATGCGACAATAATGTATATTTAAAAAAAGTTCGAAAATAGTAGTTGGAATTTCAGTAGAGCATAATGTAATATGTGTTAGATGTTGTCGATACTGGGCAGAATTATTGAAAATTATATTTTCTATAGAAAAATTTCCAAAGTATTAAATAGGAATTTATTCAATTATCGATGCTGAATTTTCTTTGATTTCGTGTTTGCCCCAGTGTTGGTGGCTCACGAAAAATATTCTGTCTTGTGCTGTGTTTGTAGCCTTGCCTACATATTATAGTGAGAAAGTTTCAGGCTGAGTATCGTTCCCAAGTGGTTCAGTTGGTAGAACGTCATTGCGCTATACTGATGACCCGGGTTCGAGTCCCGGCTTGGGTACTTTTTCACTATGTTGGCTATACACCTATTAAGCAATTAAAATTTGATTATATTCTTTTAGTTTTGTACATTTATAGTTTCTGTAGGTGAATTATCAAAATCTAGAAGATAAAGTAAAAAATAATGAATGCCAACTGCAAAGAAAACAAAATTACTATCATTTCATAACACTTCTTGCTTCACTCAAACTGCAAACTTATATTTTTCCCATTGGAAATACTGATAATTATTGCTTTGTGAATATAATTGCTTTTATGCTTATCTCGATAAGAGTACAAATAAATATATTTACGTGTATTCATTACATTAAAATTGCTCATAATAGATTAATATAATTTTATAAGTATTCAGTCCCCTCTTGAGGCTTTTGATCACTGAGTCTTAGTGTTACAATTCTCAAATCATATTAATTAAAAATCTCAAGATAAAACTTCGCAAATTATCGATTTCTTTAAAATTCCTAAATGAGAAATGGAAGGGAATAGATTAATTTATCTGTAAGCAGCGATTGAGATTCAATGTTTAATTTCTAAACAAATCTTAAAAATCTATAGATGATTTTATTTTCAATCAGATGAGAAATATTCAAAATAAGTTATTTTATCTCTACTGATAGGAAGAATTCTCACTGTACTAAGATGAAATGAGTCAAATGAATTTTCCTTTCAAATTTAATACTATACGATTGTAATTACTATATTCCTAATTTAACATATCATTAAGTAATTTCTATTATTTTTCATATTTTTAGAGACAAGATTTTGCGATTACACTACCGAAGCAATGTAATTAAAAATGAGAACCTAAATTTCCTGCCCTTTTTAACAATTTCTAACGTAGTTGAAAAGTGTTTAGGAATTTTGTTTGCCTGCCTGTCTGTTTGCGCTCTCTATGCCATCTGTCTTTCGGTCCGTGCTCTAACTCACGTAAATATAGTCGGATTGTCATGAAATTGATATATGTTATTGAGTTTTGCTATGACATCTTCGGTATTGAAAATAAAGAGTGTAGTACTCATAGTTTCTTTACAGGGCCATCCAAAAAAATTCTGATACATTACGGTCTATGAGAAAAAATCCTTTACGGTTTATTTTAATGACGTTACACTATTTCAAACATATTGAAATTAATATATATATCACTGAGATTCACTACGAGAGGCTTACGATAGAATATTGTGGGCATAGCACTTGCAGATCCTTTACAAGGACGCTTAAAATAATTCTGTTATATTACGATCTATGGAGAAAAATCGTTTGCGGTTTATTTTAATAAGGTTCCACTATTTTAAACATATTGAAATTGATATATACCATTGAGATGCGTTACAAGAGGCTTATTATAGAATATTGTGTGTATAGCATTCATTGTTCATTTACAGGGACACACAAAATTATTCTGTTAATGTACTGTAACGTTAATAATAATTTCTGAGATGCGTTTTAAGTTGCGGTAAGTGTTTTTAAATTTAACTAAGGTTTTGCCTATTTTTTGGTATGTAATAAATTCTATAGATCATAAAGAGCGCAGCACAAAACGTATCGAATTTTTGAACATTTCTGTTTATTGAGGGAAATTCTTATGCGTTTCCTAACTGAACTAACTTATAACATCCTATGTAGTATTGTATACAAATCTATAGACCATATACGGGGCTACACAAAAGAATTTAGATATTTTACTGACTATTGCAGAGAATTCCTGAAATTGGGTTTTGAAATGTGTTATGCGTTTTTCAAACTGTTTACTTCGACATCTAGACATCATCTTTCAGCTTATTAAACGGTAATGAATTCTAAAAGTCCTTTGGAAGTTTTGGAAAGTGTTACATAATCTATACTTGATGCATGATTTTTCGTTCTGGTTTAAGTAAAACTTTATTAAACATGAACGCAAGACATGCTGAAATGCAAGTAATCATACTAAATTAAGTATAATTATATCGATAAATAAACTTATATTCCAGTATTACATTATTTTATAATTTATATATTTTAAGAGAAATGGATTTAATGAAGTGCACTTGAATTAGAATTTGTTTAAAGAATAATGTTGCGTCTTTCAAAGTTAAAATCTTATTTCAGTGACACATCCACATCTGGAAGCTAATTTTGTAAGAATGGAGGCGTTGTTTACAAATTTCTTGTTTACATTTAAATATTTTTAAGTGATTATTTTTGCATAGGATATATAAAGTCTATGCTTCACATCGCACCTTTGTACTTTTAAGATTTCCTTTCCTGTTTCATTCTGATGATGCTTGCAATTTTGAAACTGTTGAGTTTTTCTGAGATACAAAGTATCTTCAGAGTCAAGTAGCAGACAAAGTAGAAAAAATACAAAGATATAACATTACACTCCAATCTCAGATGTTTTGTGCAAGAAGAATTAGTTAAAATATTGTATTCCAAACCCGTAATTTGTAAAGAAAGTCTTCATTGGTTTAACACTTGCTGGCGAATATCGTATGTGATTAATGAAGGCCTTTAACTAAATAAATCTTAATGTACATTGTACATACATCAAATCTGTGTGGGACGTCCATTCTTTTGGCTGGAAAAATTGAAGACCGGTTCGGTTAAACAGATTTAATGGAAGATCGGAGAAGCAAAATTGGAAAGAGTTTTTTAATTGATAACGCCACATTTAATCCTAAGGTAATATTTTCAAATGTGAAACTAGTGTTTCTCATCTCCTACAAATCCAATGAGTATATTGAATAACATGGATATTGAAGTTATTTACTCATTTCTGTAGCACTACAAGCAGAATCTATTGCAGTACTTGTTACCAAATATCAAAGAAGTCCTTACACTATTACTCTTTTTGTACTATGGCGAGATCTATGTCAGGGGATGGAGATATATGTAATAAAACTAATTATTTTAGACTCCCAGTAACATTCGTGTGCCATTTTGTAAAATCCTGAAATGTGTTCACTTCGAAAAATAATTTCTTTCCCTTGAGATTTCACTTTCAACAAGATTTAATGTATTTAAAAATAAATGTCAATTTTTAATTCTTGTTTAGTGAAAGTCAAAACAACAACATCTCGTAGTTGTAAATATAGGATTCAGATTTTTATATATTTTTTGGAAAATACATATGTGTTATAGTGATTATTTCATAGAAAAGGAACAAGTCAATAACAATATATTTCTTTTAACTTCTAAAATGTGTACAATTAAGAACATTATAAATAGTAAAATAACTTTTATTAGTATGTTGACATGTTTCGGCTCTACCCGGGCAATTATGAGAATAAATAAGAATATTCTATAACTGCACAGTCTGTGAAGTTATTATTTAACCTTTCACGTACTATATAAAATTACGCACGGTATGTTTTATTTGTACTTGGTTGTTTATTTCCATATTTGCAATCCTGGAGTAACTCGAGCCCCAATTTCGGTAACTTAAATGACGCTGCATAGTTACATATTGTATTTTTGCGTGTTTTGTAGTAAGTACTGAAAATAAATTGGATAAGGAATTATATAGTATACGTAGAATTGTTTGTAGTAATATTTTTATAGTACATCATATTAATACATTAATCATGGATATTGCCAATAATAAGAGAACTGAAAACAAATTTCCTTCAGAAAAATACAAACTTTATACACTTCAATATTATCCAAGCTTTCTTCAAAATTTAAAATACAGTCTTAAATGCTTCAATATCTGCTTAATATTCAAACCCTCTCAGAAATTAAAGAATATCATTTGCAGTAAAATTGATCCGATTAATTTTGAGAATTCTTCAACAGTATGTGAAATACAATTTATTAAAGAAGACGGATCAAAGAATTACTATATTGGTATGACAAGCAGAAAATTTAGTTACAGAAAAAGGAGCATATAGTTAAGAGAGCTGATATTAAGTATAATAGGAAAACCACAGCCCTTGCAAGATTATATTAATAAGAAACCAGCCAAATAAATTTCAATGAAAGTAAGATAATGTTTCCCTCCAAACTATACTATCCATCCATAATAAGAGAAATCTTAGAGATTGTAACAAGTAAAAAAAATACAACATGTAACGATGCAGCATCATTTGACTTACTGAAATTGTGGATCGAGTTACCCAATGGTTACAAACATGGAAATAAACAACCAAGTAAAAATAAAAAATAACGTCCGTAATTTTAAAAAGTACGTGAATGATCAAATGATAGCTTTTCAAATAATAACTTCAAAGACCATGCAATTATAAAATATATTTATTTGTTTTGATAATTGCTCGGATATTTCCGAAACATGTCAACAGACTACTAAAAGTTTTCTACTATTTATAATGTTTTTATTTTACATCTTTTAGAAATTAAAAGCAGTCGATATAAACTCAATAGCTATCCCATCATTTTTATTGTAGTTTCCTACCGGGTTGTTTTTTTGATATGACAGAATCTATTTACAGTTTTCAAATAGTTTATAAAATATTCGTTGTATTTAAATATATATTATAATAAAATTAATTTCATTACAAAAGTGCTATTTATAAACCAAATTTTTAATCAATTGTGGAACATATTTGAATAATATTCATATTTTACAATGAACGATCTTTCATATATTTTAAATATAACATTCGTATTTCAACAATTAGACGTGAAACTGAAAGATAATAATACTCTATAAATCAAAAGCTACGGAGACATTTTCAATAAACAAATACCTTAGAGAATTATGAAAATAGTGATCATGCAAATAAATATTCGCTTTCAAAAAGTACGTAACATTTTAAACCACATTAGCTTTAGGACATTTAAGCTTAAGTTAGCAAAATCTAATTTAAACAAATGGCAATAAATAATTTCGGATGAAATATAAGGTAATAAAGTGAAGTCATTCTGATATTCAATACAATGCACGATAAAATGAAACTCTTAATGTGAACAATAATAGTTTCATTATAATGGAATTTTCTGTATTTTCTGTATGTGATGAAAAGTTACTGAAGCATCAAATAAAATTTATAAAACTTAATTTACATCTTTATACTAAGTCTGCACTTGTTACACTCAAACATTAAACCAATTATATCAAATTTCTCCCTATTTCTTTTAAATTTATAAAACATGTAATTATCAAAACACAAAAAAAAAATAATAATATTTTAGCATGGCAATAATATGAATACAATTATAATTAATGGCTCAGACCAAAGAAGAAGTTTAAAGAAGTTTTCAGAGTATAAAACCTGCAAGGTTTTTAATCTCATGGAAAAATTATTCATGAAAATACTTCTTGAGACCCTCTATAACTAAATAAAATTTAAACTCCCACATAGTTTTACGATATTTTCGCTTTCAGAGAAACCTAGCTGAAACAAACAGAAATAAAAATTTCCGGATGCAAAATAGGGTAATGGAGTGAAGACAATCTAATATTCAAAACAATGTACAATAAAATTAAACTCAGAATAGAATCAATAAAATTTTGAATAAAATGGAATGTTCTGCATTTTTTTAATACGTAATGAAGATACTCTGAAGCGTCAAATGAATTTTATAAAACTTTCAGAACATTTATATACATAAAATGTCGCAAACATGAGACAATTTTCATAATAATATTTTATACTCAATATATCCTTTTCAGTTTTTAATACAATGGTGCTGTAATAATATTTTGTGTTATCTAATAATAAAGTAATTATAATCCAAAACATCTGAAAATTCTAATTATCAGATAATTTGAAAATTGTGAAAAATTTCTCCATTGTAGTATAAGTGCTTAGCTGATTGCTGATAAAGGTATTCGATTGTAGCGTTAGGTTTGAGTTTTGTGAGCGATCGTAGTTTCCCGAATTCTAATATTGGTGTGTGAATTATGTGAATGTGGTATTCTGTCATTCCTCTAAATTTCGTAAAGCGCATCTGAATCTCCGTGAATCTTATTTTTGTGGTTATTGTGAGCAATGATACAATAATTAGGTGCCTGTCTGTGGCTGTTTAGCTACTATATACTTTGGTAGGAGTTACATCTAGTGGATTTATAATATCACGAACTGAGTAGTAATTGAGACTAGATTCGAACATTGAAGAGCGTTTCTACGTGCTGTATAGGCAGAAAGGTTGTCCGGTCAGCAGTTTTTGGAGGTAGACACATCGACAGCGGGTTCATAAACGTGGTAAGGAATTGAAATTTAATATTTCAAATAAAACAGTACCCTAAACCACAAAGTTATCTTTAATAGTGATATTGCAGTATTTTGAAGTGACATTTCATAGTGACATTTTTTGTTGTTATTTGACGAGAACTTTTCTTAGGTTTCGGCAAACGATCGCTGTAGTCATTTAGTTTTTATCTGGTGTTAGAGAGTTAGTGATTATCTTGAGGAAAGCATTCCACGTTTAATTCTTTTAGTGTTTCTAGCTTAAAATTTATGCAATATTCATTTAAAATTCCCGCGACATTCTTATCTACCTTATTTATTGCTTTAAATAAATTGTTTTAATTATTAAACTTTGTGTCGTGGCAATTTTTCTTTCCGATGGCTCACAAGTGTTCGACACAATCTAAAATAGAAAATGTGACGGATTTATATTTTTATGAATACTATACTTTCACACATCTAAGTTAAATGTATAGCTTGTTTTGGCTTTATTTAGTGCGTGTTTGAAAGCATTTGTAGTTCAAAATTAAAATGCATTTGTAGATAAACAAGAACGAAAAATCATGCGTCAAGCATAGATTATGTAACACTTTCCAACGCTTCCAAAATAATTTTACAAATCATTACCGTTTAATAAGCTAAAATATAACATCTAAGTAAACAATTTGGAAAACGCATAACATATTTATAAACGTAATTTCAGGAATTTCCAACATATGAAATATTCGGAAAAATATCCCATTACTTTTATTCAGCCCTGTATATGATCTATAGATTTGTATATATACTACATAGGATGCTAAATTTTAGTTCAGTTAGGAAACGCGTAGCACAGTTTAAAATTCTCCTTCTGGAGTTTCTGTCAATAAACGGAAATATGTTCGCGAACTTTTGTACTGCCTTGTATATGATCTACAGAATTTATACACACCAAGTAATAGACAAAAAGTGAGTTAAATTTAAAATCGCGTTCAGCAACTTAAAGCGCACTTCCAGGAATTATTGTTAACAGACAGTAGAGAATTCTTTTGTGTGTCCTTGTAAATGAACGATGACTGCTATACACAATATTCTGTAGTAAGCCTCTTGTTATGCACCTTAGTGATACATATAAATTTTAATGCGTTTAAAATAGTGAAACATTATTTAAATAAACCGCAGACGATTTTTCTCCATAGACGTAATGTAACGGAATTCTTCTGACTGTCCCTGTAAAGTAACTATAAGTGCTATGCACACCCTATTCCATATTAAGCTTCTTGTAATGCATCTTAGTGATATATATCAATTACAATGCGTTTGAAATTGTGTAACATTATTAAAATAAACCGCAAATGATTTTTCCCCATAGACCGTAATGTAACGGAATTCTTTTGAGAGTCCCTGTAAAAAAACTATAAGTGCTACACACTTGAGTTGAAATAGGGAACATGCTATGGATGGCGACAATAAGATATAAAAATTGCAGGGCAATCCGAGCATATTTACGGGAGTTAGAGCACGGACAGACGGACAGGCGGCAGACGGCAGACGGCCAGACGGCCAGACGGCAGACAAACCAAAGTCATAAACACTTTTCAACTAGGTTGGAAAATGTTAAAAACAGCTTTTTAAAAACAGAGTAAATAGTGAATTCTATATTTAAAAAATATTTTGACGTTTATTATGAAGTAAATATTGTAAAGCTTATACAAAAATAAAAAAAGACAATGTAAAGTTATGAAATTTTGCAGCTGTTTAGAAAAAAATGGCACATGTTCCGTCCTTCCCTATCTCTCTTTTTTACACCCTCCCTCCGGAAGTATATTTAGTACAGGGCTTATCACGTTAGCATGCTCCATATATGTCTTAACTTATTTAGTAATTTGCAAACACATGATATATGGAATTGTGGTAACAATTCGTCATTTATGTTTTACAAATTCAAAAATTACCAAAACCAATTTGTAATAGAATTCCTAATTATCTGTCGATCTGTACATATGAGACTTCAAAGGTGTTACACCAAAGGTTTAAAATCTTGCAGTTGTAAACTTTGTAAGATATACAAAAGTGTTTTTAGATACTCCATCTTACTCCATCTCTTAGATACTCCATCTACTCCATGTAGAAATGAAAATAAATAAAAGTGTTTAGTTTGAGAAAAATTAGTGTTGTCTAAACCCTTTAGCTGTCCATTCTTACGTCCTCTAACATACCAATTCTGCATTTCTTGCACTGGAATAATAAAACAGCTATGCTGAATTTAATGATTTTTGTTAAATTAATTATGTATGTAATCACAATAAGTAAAAAATAAATAAAATATTTTAGTATAGTATTATCATTTTAAAGAAGACTGAGACGGAAATAATTTTCGAAAAATCAAACGTTACGAACAAAAAGTTTTAGATGCTGATGTAAAACTGTTTAGGATGAGCATTTCTTGATGCCTTCTAACAGTAAGTAAAATTTGAATTCCCAAATAGCTTTACGGCAGTTCCGTTTTCACCTAGAGAAATCTAACATAACGAGAGCGAACATTTCCTGAAAACCTTTTCCGTTAAACATTTACCAATGCAAAATAAGATCATTAAGTGAAATCACTCTAATTTTTTTAAATAATGTACAAGGGAGGAATTCAAGAAGGAACAAATATTTTTTGAAATACGTTTAATGAGTTTTGAATTAAATAGCATTTAATCTGAACATTTTAAACTCAAACTTTAATCAAATGTACTCTATTATTAGATTTCCTTTTATTAAAATACTAATTGTCCACTGACTGTGGCGTTGCATTCGCAAATAATTAGAGAAAAGCTGGAAATTGTTTTAATCACTTCAGTTAAGGTCAGCGAAGGAAGTCCTAAATTCTCCGCTACCTAATAAGCGCGCTTTAAATGCTGCATAGAAATTTGTAGCCAGAAACCATCATTTTTGTGATTAAAGTACAAATATCTGAAAATCAAACAAATCTATCACAAATATGCCTACACAAAAGTTGTAAATCTTGAAATTCTGTTTAAATGAGTACACACACTTTATACAATGATTGGATAGAAAGGTCATGGGAACACCCCTAAAACAGAAACTTTTTCTTACGTAAACCGGCCTAAAAGTGAAATAATAAATAATAAATAAATGAATAAAACAATATTTTGGTATACTTCAGAGGTAAAACGCATAACAATACTTTAGAACAAAACTAGCATGAAATAAAAGTCAATTAAAATTTGCAATTAATAAATCAAGCGCTATAGAGATAATTTAATAAATGAAATATTCAATGTTAGACTGATAAATAAATTCTTTATAAAATTAAAAAGTTCCTTTTAACAGGACGGTAGATTAAAAAAAATATTTTTTATTCTTTATTGTATGTTATCAAGAATTTCTTCATGAAATTATATCCCAGTTCCTTTCAAGGGAACGGTAGATTTTAAAACTTATTTTTTATTTATTTTTTTTGTATTCCATCAAAAATTTCACAAAATAAGTTTTTTGCCAGGAATATAATACATATTTGAAAAAAAAATCATTTTTTTTTTAAATAAAAGTTTTCTTTTAAAATTATTATTTATTTTTTTATGGTTTGGAAATAATCCATGTCTTTAAATTAATGCGTAGAATCAAAATATTTAATCCATTTTCTTCATTTTAGTATCTAACAAGTTGAATGTGCCAATCACAAAACTTTCTTCTATCTCATACATGTTGATACTTCAAAATTCGCTATTACATACGAAATAAAATCAATATTTCTCGTCATCCTGTTGTACGACAGCTTCTTTGCAAATCGCCGAGTTACCATTCATTGCACTAGCAGCCGATATGCAACACAACTACGAAAACACCTTCTGACCTCTACCGGCAGGAAGAGATAGTTTCCCTATTCATTAGTTGTTGTTTTTTTTCGATAATTTTACTGTAAAACACGAAGCTAAAATGAGTGGATCCCATTTAATTTCGAGATCTCGTCATTATTGAAGTTGAATGAGAATGTCGCTAAATTAGTCAGTTATAGCCAAGTTGGCTTCATTTATCTATTTTGTTTCGAAATTTGGCAAGAATTCGACGCTGGCGATTATGAATATATAGCGTTGGAACGATGGGTATAAAAATGAAAGAAAATTTGCCAGAAACCACGTTCACTAAAATTCATAAATTATACTCGTTTATGGAGGAAACCTGCTGTCTTTTTTCAAAATATGAGCCACCCTAAAATTTCAAACTGCTATATCTCAGCCATTTCTTAAGATAGAGGCAAAACTATAAACAGTGATCCGGAATCCTTGGATCAATTCCGAACGTTTAACGGAAAAATCTTTTAGGTTTCCTAATTTTTTGTACATCATTTTGAATTTGAAATATTTAAATGGCTATCACAGCGCCCCCTTCCAGCGGAATATCCCGAAATTCAACTGCGACCTGTAGGACATAGTCAAAAACATGTGCAAAAATTCTGGTCCAATTCTTTAAAAATTTCGTACACTTTTCCATGATACAATAATAAAAATGTAACAAAAATTGCTATGACAGCGACCCCTTTTGTCTGAATATCCCAATGTAAGTGGGACCTGTTGGCCACAGCCAAAAATCTATAAATGAAATTTGATTCAATTCGATGCATAACTTCATTACAATTTTCGATGATACAAAAACGACACACACACAGACCACAGACACACAGACATTCTGTAAAAACATGTTTTTCGGAATCTCTGATCACTAAAACGTCGAAATGTTTTTATTACAATACTTTCTTCTATTATAGATGGAAGAAAGTAAAAAGGACTTTATTAAAAATTTCCATTTATTAACCTGGCAGTTTTAAACAAAGTAAAACAATCGCATAAAATTGATATTTCTTTTAACATTTAGAAGGGCGTTATGTTGGTTAAAGAGATCCCAAATTGTCTTCGCTAATGCTAAACTATGGGCTTGGAAATGCATTCGTAATTTTAAAATATATCACCAGGAAATGTAAATTGTATCTTCTTTTTTTTTGTGTGTACTCTTCTTAAAAGATGTCTTTTTTTTACTTAGTTGACATACTATTCGTAAAATATATACTTAATTTAACATTTTATGTGTTAAAATTTTAAAGATGCTGACGAGCTGTACGATTTCAACACTTCAATTAAAATAGTTATAGAAATATTTTGACAACTATAATTAGAGACGTCCTTTAAGAAAATTACACAGAAAAAAGAAGAAGAAAATTTAATTTCCTGGGGACATATTATAAAATACGACTGCATTTAACGTTTTAACGTTTTTAAGGGAATTTGCGATCTCATTGACTAACATCCTTAACATGGGAATTGAATAAACCTGATTTGAGAACATTTATAACAGAATGTTTGAAAACAGATGAACTTCTCTGTAGTATGTAACCCGATTGCTCCTACTGAAAATTGTTAGCGAAATCTTAAATACTTGAAGCAGTTTAAATATGTATAGACTGTGAAAATATCGTTTTGAATAAAATACGTTCGAAATATATCATGATATGCTATTTTATTTACTTATCTTTAAGAAGTATTAAAACACAATTTCTGCAGTGTATTTGGCAATTTTATCAATTTTGAACTCTAAACGAAAATTCGTATTTGCTCGATTTATGCTTTTCGCTAAATAAGTGCACCGTTTCCTTAAAGTACATGTTTGTTGTTCTTCTGCATGTTTTTCGCTGAAATTTTAATAACATATTCTGTATTTCCTAACATGTTCTTTAGTTATAAAATTTATATTTATTAAAAGTGTAAATATTTAAGATAAAAGGTAATATTAAGTGAAACTTGATCTTAATAAATAAACGTTAAAGAGATAATTTAATGAATAAAAACTTAAAGAGTTAGATTCTTGAGTAAATTATTCATAAAAATAAATTTTACATTTTCAGGAGACTGTGGGCATTATTTATTTTTCCGTTACTATTTAGAAATATATTTATTTTTCATTATTAAGTTATTATAACAAGAAATACTTTAAAAAAGTGTTCTTTACTATCAATTTTATAAATAAAAGAGAAAAATATCCATTTTCTAAAATTTTGTAATTTTGTAAAATTTATAAGTACTTTTATTATTTTTTCAAACGTTGTATGAAGTATTGTTTTAAAAATATTTTGTGGTTTTTATTATTACTTAAAATGACTTTAATAAACTAGTCGGATGTGTCAATCCCAAAACTTTATTGTATCTCCCCCCTCCATGCAGGTTTAACATACACCAAAAATTAATCAGCACCAATTTATATCAAGGTTTGTCTAAATCTAAAGTTTTTTTTAAACTCCGTGCATTAGTTCTTAAGATATGACTATCGCTAAAATCGTATAAATTCTGATAAATACAGCATAGCAGCGCCACCTATTCGAATATTTTCTTCAAAACCTAATAAGCAACAACTAATGTCAATTTCTAATTGAATCTGAAGTTTGATGAAAATCTGTGCAATAGTTTTTGAGATATTAGCTATCATGAAAATCATGACAAATGTAGCATAGCAGAGCCACCTGTGGGGCTTTTTACACCAATACGTAATCAACATCTATTTATGTTAAGATCTAACAGAATCCGAAGTTTTATGAAATTCTATGCATTTATTCTAGTGATATAACCATCCTAAAAATAATGAAAAAAGTACCATAGCAGCGCCTTTGGGATATTTACACCAAAACGTCATCAGCCTTTATGTATGTCAAGGTCTTATAGAATCTGAAGTTTGATGAAATCCTGTGCATTAGTTCTTGAGATATAGATATCGTGAAAATCGTAAAAAAATGCAGCATATTAGCGCCACATTTTGTATGATTTACACCAAAAACTAATCAGCACAAATGTATATCAGGGGCTAATTCAATGTAAAGTTTTATTAAATTCCGTGTATTACTTCTTCAAATAGAGCGCACAAAATGTTTGTTAAACACATACACACAGACAGACAGAGAGACAGACTCACAGACAGACATTTTCTAAAACGAATGAAATTGTTATGAAGACCTTCTACAATGTATAAATTCGCCGAAAACTGGAAGACGGATTTTTTTCACGAATCCAATACTTTCTTCTTGTAAAGATAAAATCTCATAAAAAAGTCACCTGTAAAAAATGCAGCCAAGTCTCGTAACTCATTTACCGTAAAAAGAACTGAGATCGTATAAAGCCAAGTTTAACTATCTTATTAACTCTGAAAATTTCATTCACAAATCGCTCCTAGTCTCTATATCTTAAGTTAATTATTATTTTGTGACTCGGCAATTACGTATCACGAGAATGTGATGTATATAGTTAGTCTTAATCAAATAATACTATAACTTATTAAGGTGTAATAACTTCCCTGTGCGTATATAATTTGCCTTAATTAAATTATCCCATCCCATCCCATAACATAGTAAGGTGTAATAACTTCCCTGTGCTGCGTAATTGCCAAGTCACAAAATAATAATTAACTAAAGATGTAGATACTAGGAGTGATTTGTGAATGAAATTTTTAGAGTTAATAAGATAGTTAAACTTGGCTTTATACGATCTCAGTTCTTTTCACGGTAAATGAGTTACGAGACTTGGCTGCATTTTTCACAGGTGACTTTTTTATGAGATTTCACTTCTTTTTGTAAGTAATCCTCCTTTTCTTGATTTTGGGTTCTTTTTGGAGATCATCCACTGATTTTCGATAAGCCCACATTCTGTCCCTATTATTTACAGGTATAAAAAAATTGAAGATTTAGTTTCGTTTGCAAAGTACTGTTGATAAAAAGAGATTCCAGGTTCCTAGGCAAGCACTAAGTTATGGGAGGGGGAGTGTCAAAAGTACTCTCAATTGCTGTCAGTATAGGTGCTATCCATCTGAGATATTACTCGCAGCCCTAGATACTTGATATTTAACATAAAAGAACTTTTTAGTATAAAAAGAAAGCCAAAATTAAAATTTTCGGAAATTTCCAATAAGTCAAAATATATTCCTTTTTTCGATGTTATTTTTTCGTTTTTTTTAGTCTTTTTTTATTATTTTCAGAATTTTTAATTTGTCCTTACTTTGTGTACTAAACCCTGCCTTTCTGCCAAATGTCAAGCTTCTAGGACTACAAAATCGAATTATTTTCAAATTTTCGACTTTTTTTAACTTTATTGATTTTTCGATTTTAATTCTAAGTTACCTGAAAGTCATGCCAATATAGTAATTATTTGATCCATTTTCTTATGATCATTTAGGTTCAATTTAGAGATAAATCAAATGCATCTTAGCGTCACCATGATTTTATTTAGAAAGGACTATCAAGCCATAACCAGTCAGTAATGTCGGGAGGGTAGGGGAAGCTGTGAAAATTTTTGTGGGGCTAACATCATTTAACAATCCATATTTCATATGTGAAGTAACTAGAGAAAACATGTGAAAGAAAACAAACCTGTCTATAAAGAAATCGCCTATAACGTAGCCAGTCTATAGCGGAACTTTTCTATAACGAAATTCGTAAACGAAAGGAAAGAAATCCATAATCCGGGGGAAATAACATAAAACAATTAGGGGCGTTGTACTAGCTAATAGGACAATTATCTTAAAACTAATGTTTCTAGCAGTACAAAATCAAATTGTTTTCGAATTTTTGATTTCTTAAAGATATTTCGATTTTTTTATTTTACTTTCGAATTTAACGAATATTTTAATTGTCCCTTTTATTGAATAGTAAATACTACCTTTACACCAAGTTTTAAATTTCTAAGACTACAAGATAAAATTATTTTCAATTTTCAATTTTTTCTTCTAATTTTCTGGATTTTTTAATTTTTTCTTATTTTGTATCCTTTATTACAAATTTCAAGTTTCTAGCGCTACAAAATCGAATTATTTTGAAATTTCCGATCTTTTTCGAGTTTTTTATTCTATTTTCGAATTTATTGTGTTTTAATTTTTCCTTTTTCTGTATCCTAAACAATAAGTTTACGCCGAATTTTAAGTTCTAAAGCTACAAAATCGAATTTTTTTCAATTTTTTGAATATATTTTTTTTTTATTTTACAGATTTTTTATTTATTTCTTTTTTTGTATCCTAAATACTACCTTTATTCCAAATTTTAAGTTTCTAGCTTTACAAAATCGAATTATTTTCAAATTTTCGTTTTTTTTTTCGATTTTTTGATTTTAATTTCAATTTTTGTTGTGTTTTCAATTTTTCTTTTTCTGAATCCTAAACACTACCTTTACACCAAAATTTCAGTTTCTAAGACTACGAGATCATATTATTTTCAATTTCTCTCTTTTTCTTTCTTTCTTTCTATTTTTTTTTAAATTATCCATATTTCTTAATGTTTCCTTATTTAGTATCTTAAATATTACCTTTATTCCAAATTTCAAGTTTCTAGCGCTATGAAATCGAATTATTTTCAAAATTTCCTTATTTTTAGATTTCTTTCGATTTTTTGATTTTATTTTCGAATTTTATTGCGTTTTTATTTTAACTTATTCGGAATCCTAAACACTATCTTTACCGCAAAGGACAGAAGATCAAATTAATTTTATTTATTTTATTTTTTTTCGAATTTTTCGCATTTTTGATTTTTTTTTCGAAATTTCTGGATTTTTTAATTTTTCCTTATTTTACATCCTAAATACTACCTTTATTCCGAATTCCAAGTTTCTAGCGCAACAAAGTTGGATTATTTGAAATTTTTCGATTTTTTTCGATATTTCGATTTTATTTTAAATTTTTTTTTGTGTGTGTTTTTGATGTTTTCTTTTTTTGAATTCTAAACACTACCTTCACACCAAATTTTAAGTTTTTAAGACTACAAGATAGTGTTATTTTCAATTTTCAATTTTGTTAAATTTTTTTGAATTTTCGAATGTTTTTTTTTTTTAATTTTCCGGATTTTATAATTTTTTCTTTCTTTGTATCCGAAACACTAGCTTTATTCAAAATTTTAAGTTTCTGTGGCTGCGGAATCTACACAATCTTTTTGATGACGCGAAAGTGAGTGAGTGTGTGAGTGACAAAAAATCGAAACTTTGAGTTCATATATCGTCTGCACTAATTATGGGTATTTTTTGAATTATCCATATTTTTGAATTTTTCCTTATTTAGTATCTTAAATATTACCTTTATTCCAAATTTCAAGTTTCTAGCGCTATAAAATCGAATTATTTTCAAATTTTCCTTATTTTTCGATTTTTTTATTTTATTTTCGAATTTTATTAAGTTTTTATTTTAACTTATTCTAAATCCTAAACACTATCTTTCCTGCTAATTTTAAGTTTCTAAGGCTAAAAAATCAAATTATTTTAATTTTTTCATTTTTTTTCGAATTTTTCGAATTTTTGAATTTTTTTTTTCGAATTTCCCGGAATTTTTAATTTTTTCTTATTTTGCATCCTAAATACTACCTTTATTTCGAAGTCCAAAATTCTAGCGCAACAAAATCGGATAATTTGAAACTCTTTCGATTTTTTTTCGATTTTTCGATTTTTTCAATTTTGCTTTCGATTTTTTGGTGTTTTTGATGTTTTGTTCTTCTGGATACTAAACACTACCTTCACACCGAATCTTAAGTTTCTAAGACTACAGGATCGTATTATTTTCAATTTTCAATTTTGATGGAATTTGTTGAATTTTCGAATGTTTTTTTTTTTCGAATTTTCCGGATTTTATAATTTTTCCTTTCTTTGTATCCTAAACACTACCTTTTTTCCAAATGTCAAGTTTCTAGGGCTACGGGATCTACCTAATCTTTTTGATGACGCGTGAACAAGTGAGTGAGTGAGTGACAAAAAATCGAATGTTTGAGTTCATATATCGTCTGAACTAGAAAAGACAGAAAGTTGTAATTTTAAATTTTGGTCTTGTGTGCCAAATACTCTAGAAAAACGAAGTTTCAAATTTTTGGGATACTCCAACGCGGAGATATGGGGTGGGTCAAAACTGCCCTGAGTTGCTTCCAGAAAAGTATGCTTACGGCTGTCCTCTCTCGACTTGGCGGAGGCACTGCCGTGCCTCCAGATAAAGTAAAAATTATGTATCTATTTTTTAATGAAAATGACGATTATTGAAAAGATGAAGAAAGTACCAGGAAATTAGATTATTTTAACCTACCCCAGAACAACCCTTTCCCCAGAAAAGGGTTGTTTCGAAATATCATACACGATTTCGCTACCACTATTTCTATGCTAAAATTTTTGTTGTAGATTAGTGTTATAAATGTTGTAGATATAAGCGTTGACGAATCACATTCGACAACTTATTGCAAAGAGTATAAAACTAACATGCGAATAGAATTTATTATGCGTTTGATTATCTTTAAAAGTAACATTTGAAAACTGCTGCACGGATTTTGTTAGTATGTATCAAGGTTCACCATATTGAGAATTAAAAAAAAAAATTATATAAAATGCTTCGAGTATTTTAAATATGTATAGACTACGGATTGAGTAAAATGTATTCGAAATTTAATAGGGTATTTTGATATATTCCCCTAACAAGTATCAAAATATAATAGTTGAGATGCATATAGATACGTTTTTTTTTTTTTTTTTTTTTTTTTAAGTAACAAGTTTGGGCTCGACTAAAAAAATCCTTATGATTGTAGATTATTGTTTATTTCCGTTTTACCACCATAGGTTTTGTAGTGGTCTTTCTGAATGTTTTGCATTAAAATTTTAAACAAACGCGTCGCATTACCAGAACTTTCTTTTATTTTTACATATAATTATTAAAAGTGAAATTGTCTAAAAAAATATTTTCATGAAATAAAGCAAAATTCAGATGTCTCAATAAATTCAACGCTACAGAGGTAATTTAATTTAAAAAAATCACGTCATTCACGAAAACATTATGGATGAAAATATATTATAGCTACATTTAACAGTAAGAAAAGTTTAAATTCGCAATTGTTTACGAGGCGATTCTCTCTTGGTGAGATATATTTAATTCAAATAAATTGGAATTAATTTTTTTAATGAATTATAATCAAATGTAGTGAAACAAATCTGATTTCTCAAACAATTAACAGGAAAATTAAAGTCTGCATGGAACCAATAATATTTAAATAAATTGAAATTTTCTAAATTTTTCATGTTGTGCGTCAATGTTTTAAAAATTTACGTTATCTCGTATTCTTAAATTTGACAAATTTTCCAGTTATACTTTGCTATATTTATACTCAAATATTTATCAATTGTGTAGTGTTGTTTGGACAATTTCATAAATTAACAATATCGTTTTGCTAAAAATATAAAATAAAATGTAAACTAGGAGAACAGATTGAAATAAATTTAACATCAAATTAAATACTAAAACGGTACAAATATTGTTTCACTTGATAAAAAAAATTAAAAAGTACTGATACTTAAATGAGTAACTTATTCGTGGAAACATTTCTTAGTGCCGTCTGACAGTTTCGATATACACTATGCTTACGACATCGCAATTTCCGCTTATAGAAATCTAATTCAAACAAGCTGTGTTCACCATTTTTTACTGCAAAATAAGCAAATGGACTGAAATAAATCTAATTTTCCTGAATATATATGCGAAAATATAAATCCTTCATGAAGTCAGTGGCAGTTTAAATAAAATAAAATATTCTGTATTTATTTTCTCAACGATTTCTAATATTTACAATATCTAATTTAAAAAATGTAAATTATTAATGTTTTTAATTGCAGGAATACGAGGAAATAAACTGAAGGCAAAATATGTCGCAATAAATTGTACATTACAAAACTGTACTGAATAAAATTTTCAGGTTCAGGAACTCATGAGTAAATTATTCATGAAATTATTTCACAGTTAGTACACAGTGAGAAAGTTTAAACAATGAAACAGAGAATATTTTAAAACGTTGTTTGTATTACAAATCTAAATCTTTTACATATCTTTAAGTTGTCTAGAGATGGAGATATCAAGTGACATATATTCATGGCTGTCAACTGTTCTGCTTTTTTATTACTCAAAACTTTGCAAAAAATACGAAAATTTGCAAAAAAATTAATTTTTAAATACACCAAAAATACAAATTTTTCAAAAAGTATTTTTTTTTTTTTTGTAAATTTACAGACAAGATTGTCATAAAATTTCATCTTCCGTCTAATTGTATGTATTATTTCATTTCAGTTATCTTACATATGGTGCACTATTTCTCCACATAATACCAAGCATTTAACTCGAGCGAACAATCGTACGTGGTATATAGTGAGAGATGGAACAATGGTATAAAGCCGAACAGTGACTTACTGCACATCATTGTAATTATATTCATTCCATAATGAATAATGTAGATTATACGATAACTTAATGCACTTTTATATCTTTGAGACATCGGAACCCTTACATGAGGCACAGTTCTCTCTTACCACACATAGCGGCCAAAAACTCCATCCCTTAAATTTAACAGTTGTTGAACACCTTTAATGTATTATCCAGTAATTCTACAATGCTGTTAGTGAACGCTGTAAAAAAAAGAAAAAGAGTTTCTTTATTTAGGAAAATATAATGTGCCACGAACGAAAATATACAATAACCTCGTCCGAGTTATTAACGATTCCAAAAATATTTTGAATATTTATCTTCCGAAATCTCAGAACCCAATATATTTTCAAGATTTAAAAACATTTATATAAAAAAAGTTTTCTTTGCTACCACTGATTTTCGTAAACGTTTCCGAGTAGTTTTTATAGTGTATTAATCAGTTTACTCAACACGGAATATAGGTTTTTCGAATGCTACCATTTCTCATGTAAACATTGTCATGTTAACAAGCATGTTTTACAGATAAGCATGACAAATTAACAGCGTTAACAATAAGATTAAATATATTATTATTTTGTTATTCTTTAATGTATACATTATATTACGCAACTGGAAGTGTTTAATTGGTAATTAGCAGTATCATGAAAACCAATATTCCGGTTTCAGTAAACTGATTACTACACTAAACAAACTACTCTGAAACGTTCCCGAAAATCAATGGCAGCAAAATAAACTTGCTTTAAAAACCTTTTTTTTTTAAATCTAGAAAATATATTTTTTTCTGTGTATTTTAATATTAAAGAACGCTTTTCGTAATGATAGGACACTCAGAAAAGGTAACTGTTTATTTTCGTTCGTGGTTGCATTTTATTTTCGTAGATTAAGATAAAATTGTCACTTTTTAAAGTACATGGATGCTCAGAAATCCAGGAATTAGCGTGCCATATTCCAAATTACTGAATGTGTCGATGAAACACAATCAAAAATAGTAATACGAAAGTTAATGTTATTTAAAAGTAAATTAGTCACGCTTCTATTCATGTCTATTCCTAAATTCAGTATGCAAACGAATTCCAATAAGCATATTGTTATATGCAATGCATTCCTAACAAATTGCGTGAAACAATTTCTAATGCAAAATGCCGAGTAGAGTAAAATACGATTGTTACAATGCACGAGAAAGCATCTCAGAATGGAAACATCGAATGCATTAATAAAATAAATAGTTTTATATTTGCTTAAAATGCGATGAAATGTCAATGAAGCGTCGAAGAAATTTTAAAATAAAATAAATATTTATATGCTTATTCTACTATGTTACATGATATTTATGACTTCTATGAATGTTTTCTTTTTAAAAAAATATCTATTTATTAAAGTTAAAAAGCGTAATTTATTTTAGTGAAAAAATAGCGTAAAATATACGTGAAATAAAAGGTGAATTCTATAAATCAAACACAGCCAAACCAAAATTAAGGGAATAAACATTTTCATTTTAGAGATTCATCAGTAAATTATGCTTGAAAGTATTTCTTAGATTCATCTAATATTCTGTAAAATTAGAATAAGTTTATGACAGTTTTGATCTCGCCTTGAGACATCTAGAGACATCTAATTCATACAAAGTGCAACAAATCTTTCCTAAAGCAACAACAACAACAATAAAACTAATGCAGCGAAATCAATTGAATTTTCCAAACAACATATTCGGAATTTAAATTTAGAATTTAATCAGTTGAAGTTTAAATTAAATAAAATGTTCTTATTTTTGAAAAGTTTGAGTATCAGAAATTAAAATTTGAAAATTATAAGAAACACTTATATAATTACTCTGCTTAGTTTACACTCCAATAATTAATTAAACATCTTGACTTCTCTCAATAACTGTTTAGCTGAAAAATAAATATTTACGAAAATTGAAAATGATAATATATATAAAAAAAAATAACAGCACGAAATAAAACAGAATTCGACATTGTATTCTATAAATCTAATGCCCAAAAAAGAAATTTTACTGTCTAAAAGTTTTAATGTTTAGCGAGTCAATAAAAGATTATTCATGAAAATGATTCTCAATTCCATCTAATAGTATGTAAAATTCAAATTAGGTTACGACACGTCCGTTCTCGCCTGGAGAAATCTAATTCAAACGAACTGCAATAAACATCTCGGAATTCAGAATAAGCTAATGGAGTGAGTTCAATCTAATTTTTCGAAGTGAAATTCAGTATATAATCAAGTAAAGCTTAATCAAAATGAAATGTTCTGTATAGTTTGATAATGTGAAGAAAATTCCGTGAAATGTATCAACTGGATTTGAAAATATAGAAAATTACTTATGTAGTTCTGAAAACATCTATTATTTAATAGCTGGGAAAGAAAGTCAAATGCATGAAGCACAAAGTTGAAAAACTGGTATTTCGTTCGAAGCCTGAGGAAAAACGAGCAATATTTATTAATTTCCATTTTGTCGTACATAAAAAATTATTATGCATTTTTACTGCAAAGTAAAATGGGCAAGTTTGCTTTTTCAATCTGTGCATGTGTAGATATTGTGGATTTCAACCTGAGCAGATTAACCGGTTTAGACAAATAATGTGTTGTATGCAACATAAGGCTAAAAGGGAAAAATAACGTTATATAGTAAATAGCAAAAAATTGGCATTTTTTTTTTTTTTTACCAATATCATTTTTTTAATATATATTGCAGTTACCCCATTGCATTTAGCACTGAAGAATAATCAAACTAAAGCAATATTATTTTTTCAAAGATATAATTTTTGCTATAAGGATAAGATTACAATCGAAATGTTTTCAAAATAGAAATCTGAAACTGTTTTTAAGCAAATGTAGTACATGCTATGCACTTTATAGTCTGTAGAAACAGTATTTATTGTACATCTTAGGGCTCTATATAAATTTCATTATATTTGAAGTAAGTAACATTATTAAAATACACTGAAAACACATTTTATCTATAGATGATAATGTAACGTAATTTTTTCGTGTCTTCGTGTAAACGAACTATAAATATTACATTTTTATACTCTACAGAAATGTTGTTGTATTCTGGATGAATTATTCATATCAATATTATTGTTTGGATTTTCGTAACATGACTATATTGCACCTTAAACGATTTTTCCCCATCATCATCCCTATCATAATTATTTTGTGCATCCCTGTAAACTAACTATAAATATTACATCCTTCATTTTCAATAACGAACATTCTACAGTGAACCTCAATAACATATAAAAATTAATGTGCAATCGAAGTATATTTACGAGAGTTAGAGCACGAAAAGCCTGAAAGACAGGGCAAACCGAATTCATTAACATTTTCAATTATGTTGAGAAGGTCTAAAAAAAGTATAATTTGTTAATTCGAATTTCTTGAACACAATAATGAAAGCTTTGTTATTGTTTTTTTTTTCTAACAAAATTATGTTTATTTATATGACGGATTTTGTTCAGCGTCTAGGGGAATGAATAAAGTCCACAATCTTTTCAAAGTTAATTACGTAGAATTTTAATGTCTGGGTTAGAATATAAATACATAAAATATTTACAATAATAGTTTAAATTTTTATGACATTATCGGACCTTCTGTCGGGTTTAACAATTAATTAATTGCGCGATCCACCGACATACATAAAAATTACAAAGAAGCACTCTCTCGGTCCACCTGACCGGGACGAAGGCTCATCTGCTATCTTTTCACGATGAAAATGCATATATCATAAAATTGCTATCGCGCGGGAGTCATAGAACTTAGATCCCTGATCACAAGCCTCAGTTAAATATTTGTGCCTTGCAGTCCGAAATTCAAATACAGAATTATTGTGAACACATATATGTATGCGAAGATTTCTTACTCTAGACCAGTGGTTCCCAACGGGGGGCGTACGCCCCACATGGGGGCAATTTGACTTTTCAGGGGTGCAATTTAACTTTTCAAGGGGACAATTCGGAATTTCTGTGAACCCATACCTTCTGAATTGTGTTTCTAATAGTAATGTTGTAGACTGAAAATAAAAGTTACATATTCAAATTTCAAAAACATTATTAAAAAAAATAAGTTTTTTATTCAGTTTGTAAAAAGTATCCATTCAAAAGTTTTAAATACAGTTCTACCAGAATAATTATAGACAAAACTTTTTAAGATATTTAAATACTTTTATATATTTAAAAATGCTTTATAATTTTTCTGATTTATAAGTATTTTAGAATTTTAAACAACTTTTTCGATTATTTATTGAATGACTCGCACTGCAATATGTCACATGAAAATTAATTTTACACATGAAACTATTCAAGTGTATATTTAACAATTACGTGACGACCTTCCTTTACAGAATCTTTTATCACGTTTTATTCTGATTAGAAATTGTTGCGTAATTTAATCGCAGAAATTCTGTGATTAAATAAAACAAAAATGTTTAATTCAAAATTATTGATTTTTCTAATCAAGGATTCTGAGCACTCTATGCATCACGCATACGGGGCGACCGTGTGCCAGTAAACTACGAGGAGTATCAGACGATTAAAAAAAATATTTGATTCATCCATTACCTTCGGCACGTTTCAGGATCAATGTTAAATGCTTTTTACTCTATCAGGAGTAAATTCTTTTAAAATTTTATAAGAATTATATGTTATAGGGGGAGGGGGGCATCATCATTTTAGAGATGTTTTGGTGGGGCGCGGCGAAAAAAAGGTTGGGAACCACTGCTCTAGACGATCATTTGAATGACAATTTCCGAAAGTATAAATGACAAAAATTTATTTTTTTATTTTTTTACCACCACGATTTATGTAAAAGGCATCACATAAAGATAATTCAAAAAATAAATATTTTATATTTTATTTTAAATGGAACACAAAATCGCCCGAGATAAATTATATTTAAACTTTATTTTTTTAAAAGTATAATGGATAAAACCTTCTTATTGTTTGCCAGTATCTGCGAGTTGGGTTGATTATTGACGGCCAATTATCTACACTTGGGATATAGGCCCGGGGGGAGTGCCCGTGGGGGTCTTTCTAGGGGAACCTAACCTGTATTTACGCATGGATAAATCCACGGATCGAAGAAAACCACGAAAACTCCGAAAGATTAGGCCAACGGGCGTGATTGGGATAGAACCCAGCACCTCCCGTCTACCAGCTTCGAGAGCAGAACCTCTCAGCCACTGGTGGGGCTCCAGTATCTGCGATTACAAATACACACAGCACTCGCTAACACCAGATATTCGGATATGTGCTATCGCTTTCCTGTCTATGGTGATTGTTTATTTATTTATTTTATTATTATTTATTTAGCATTGGTCATTTAATGGCGTAACGCAACCCTACCTTTCGGACCGTTTTTGCTCGTTTAGCGTGATAATATGAGAGTGTGATCTCTAAATAAAATTCGCTTTCTTTAAAGATCTCCAAATTCACACAAGGAGTGTCCTACGTATTTGCCTGCGAGCCGCTTGTCAACAGTATTTTTGAATAGTAAACTTTACCTTAATTAATCGCAGAGTCTGTCATAAAAGAAGACGAAATAGAGTATTTGAAAATAGTTCTAGATCTTCTACCTATGTACAGCAGGCTGAATATCCCTGATATACACGAAGGTCCTCTATTGCAATTTAATTTGTTTGTATCAGTATAAATATACAGTATAATCATAATTAGAAAAATCGAATAACTTCTAAAATCTTTATTGTTTAAATTTTAAGGTACTTATATCAGTCGTTTTTTTCAATAATTAATTTTATTTATTGACAAATAAAATCCAGACCTTGAAAAACATTTTAATAATCATTGTAACAGTTTATTTTAATTCATGTCCAAATTTGTAGTTCAATTAAACTTTTTAAAGGGTTAATTAATTAAATATATTTTCATCGATGTACAAAAGAAAATTGCGTGTCATACCAAAAACTCTGTTTTCACTAATGGTAATTGTATAAAGAGGCACTCAAAGTGCTATTTGCTCTTATAAAGAATATGCAAGTTTTCTTAATTTCTTTTTTTTCCTCTTTTATGTCAATTGAAATCTGAGATATGAAGTTGCAAAAATTTTCAATGAAAATGTCAAGTGACATGAGGAACTTCATACGCCTAAAATATATATATGGAGGAAATAATATATTCTTACAAGGAAAAGTTTTCTACGCAGTTTTGGATGATTTTTTTTATATTTAGTAACACTAGTTGAATGAAATTCGAGATTTGTTTTCATACATTTCTAAATTGATCGATTACGTAATGGTCAATTGTGTTATACTTATGTTTATTTAAATAAAAACAAAAATGAATGTGTATTTTAAAATAATGATTAGAAGCCTTGAAAAAATATGTAGAATTAAAAAAAATTATTTCATAGTACCTGAATTCATATTAATATTACAAAAGTTTTATGTCTGTAAATAAGTTCTAAAAAAAGGTGCATACCAAATATACAACATTTTCTATATTTACGAAACTGAACATAGTGTATGTAATGTTTAAAACTATATTTTTGTTTATGAGATTTGCCTAAAGTGGATTTGCTTAAAAAACTATTTTTTTTTTTCAAATACACGCGGCATCTTATAATTCTTTTTTTCCTCGTTTAAGACAAATAAAGTATGGAATGCAAAGTGGCAAATAATTTCAGAAATTCTCAAAGAACATCAAAATTGATATGCAAAAATAAATATTGTGAAGAAATTATTTTATCTACAACTATATCTTGAATCAAGGGAATGTAACATTTTGCGGTGTAAATTTAATGGCGCATATTTTGTTACTTTGGTAGAATGGAATTCAAATTTTGTTTTCATTCAATTAAAAGAAAATAGTTGATTTCGCAGCTCAGTGTGATATTATTTAAACATATTTTATTCAAATGTAAAATATTTTTTTAAACACGAGTAAATTTGGATAAGTATTTTATAACAATGATAGAAGGTTATCAAAACAATATTACAATGAAGAAACATTAACTCAGACATTCCATTTACGAATTCCGCTTTCCCCACATATGAAGAGTTCCAAAAATAAATGATGAATTATAAACTAAAATTTATTTCTAATAACATATGATATTATACAAGACTTCCTTTTGTCTAATTAAGTTTAAAAAAAAGCATTTTTGTAATATTTAATTTATGACAAATTTACATCGCAGCATTTCATTTATTTGCTACGAAAAAACTGAATTTTATATTTAGACGTCTAATTATATCAATAGATATTCCCTAAAAATAAAATTTTTGTATTGCATGCACTGAGCTCTATATGTAACAGGAGTTCAGAAGCATGAAAGGCAAATGAAGCTTTCAAGGCAAAAGTAAAAAAATAGTCCGCGTTATCAATGTCAGATATTAGTATTCTCATTTACTATTATCGTAATTTATGCTTTTATAATTAAGCTATGCTTATCTAATTCATAAATAATTCACAAATCATGTAAGGGAATGCGACAGACAGCATGTTTTGCCATGAATGTTTTGCATGCGAGCTAAAACTATCGTCACTGTATCCTTCCGCGCTGACCGCTGGAGATTATGTTGGGCATTAGGAAGACAGATCTCCTGTTATATTTGAAGCTCAGTGATTGCATGTGATTGTGGGAAATTGCATTTGCTTGTTCATATACGTCACAGTGTACTATATTTTTCAGATATGTGCTTAATTATTTCCTCAAAAAGAAAAATGTACGTAGTAGTTGCTTTTGGCATTATTAAAAAAAAATAAATAAAAAATAAGTATTTCAGAATTAGTGCGAAAAAGTATTAAAACATGGGACGCATATTTTGTAATTATCTATAATTAGTTTCGTTCATAGAATGAAAACTGAGTTTGTTTCGATTCATTTTCTAAATGAGGAGAAATGTTTTCACATATATATATTTAAATGCGAACAAACTTTAATTTATATTTTAAAATAATGATTAGAAGCCTTGAAAAAATATAGAATAAAATAAAATATATGTTTTATAACTGAACGCATATTATGTTACAGAAATTATTTTTACCTATGCATGTATCAAGTTATGATAACAAAAATAATTGAATATTAATTAAGCTTTATTTAACCTTTTTACCAAATAGAAAGCAGTCTCAAGTTTAAACCTCTTTCCTTTATAAAAGGGTATTTTCCAAACGGACAATCTAAAATCAATATTTTCTTTTAAAGACTACATGATGCATCATAAGTGTGTCTTATTCTGCTTTTATATCAACTGAAGTCTGAGATACAAAGTTGCAAAGAATTTTCCGCAAAATGTCAAAGGACATACAGAGCTACATGGAACTTTATATGCAAAAATAAATATTTCGAAGAAATCCTTTTATCTAAAACGACATTCTGGAATAGGGAAAAACAACTTTTTCCGATGAAAATGTAATGATTCATATTTTGTTACTTTGGTAAAATTATATTCAAATTTTGTTTTTAATCATATCGAAAATTTTTCGACTTCGTAATACTTAAGTCGAAATAATTTGTACGAGGACATTACTCAAACGCGAAATACTTTTTTAAGAACGAATAAATCGCGATGGATATTTTGTAACAGTGATAGAAGTACTTTGAAAAAACATCAGACTAAAAAAACCTGAACTCGGCTATATCAACTACGCGTTTTGATTTTGAATCAGGTGAAGAGTTCTGAAATAAATAGTGAATTAAAAACCGAAGCTTACTCCGAATAAAATATGATATTTATTACATAAATATGATGCTAAATAAAACACGATAATTCATGAATAAAACCCTCTTTTTGGCTAATTATTTCTAAAAATATGATGTAATATTATATGATATATAATAATCGCCGGATCCTAACTAGAATATAGAAATGGGGGAATAACTAAATAGAGAAAAATCCCCCAAAACGAAGAAGACCGGATTAAAAGGGGGCAAGTTACTAACAATTTAGGGAATAAAAACTTTAAGGAACCCTGTATCAGGCCTCAGGCGGCCAGCGTCTTAACTGGAATATAGAATTGGGAGAATAACTAAATGGAGAAAGAGGATAAACAAACAAAGAAGACAAACAACAACCCAAAAACAAAGAAGATAGTATATAAAGGAGGCAAGTTATTAACTATTAAGGGCACAAAATCTTTAAAAAAGGCCAGGCTGCCACGGGTCTTCTCACAGAATTTTTTTTGTCATTCATCTAGTATCTGGAATTCCTGAGAAATCGTTACAGAAAAATAGCTATTGATTCGGACGATTTTAAGTTAGCTATAGTAGGGGGACCAAAATGGACTAAAGGATAGTTTAGAGCAGGACCCTACGAGGAAAACATCCTAAAAGATTTTAGTACTTCGCGCTTTAGATCTTCAATTAGTCTAAATTAAGCATAGAGTATGAATTAATCATTAAAATAAAACGTCAAAGATATACTTAAAACAAATGTCTAGGGCCACCATAAAAATATGAGGATGGTGGCCAGGTGACAGGAGTCCAAGTCTCAAATTTAAAGTTGTGCATTGAGAGGGTGACATAATTAGAGGGTTAAAAAAGAAGGACGCACAGAAATTTCAAGGTGCCGTGGACCAGGCCCCGGGGTACCAGGATCTTAACGTGAAAAAACGAAGGAGATCGGATTAATAGGAGGCAACTTATTAACGATTTAGGAAACCGAAACTTCAACGAGCCCATTACTGGGCCCAAGGGAGACAGGGTCTTAATTTCAACGTTGAAATGGGGGAAAAGCTAAATGGAGAAATAAGCCCCCAAAACGAAGAATATTGGATAAAAATGGAACAAGTTATTAACAATTTAGGGCAAAAATCTTAAAAAGGCACCAGGGAAAACCGTTCTTAAAAAAGTAAAAATCTGAGCCCCATGTTCATCAGGACCTGCCTTTCACTATCTGCACACAAATGTTCAGATTTCTATTTGCCGTAGCTTTCGCTAGCCATCGCACACAGACACACAAACACAGGGTTCGTACGCCTCCTGGAATTTTGCGACCAGGAAATTCCTCGGTACCAGTATTTTCATACAGAAAATCTCTACTTAAAAGAAGGCGAAGTTTCTCAAGTTTAACCTAGATTTCTTTTTCTATAGAAAAAATACTGGTAACACTCCTGGAAAAATCTCTGATCCGTACGAACCCTGCAAACAAACACATACAGACGAACAGAGATACAAATTTATTTTACTGGTATAAACTAGGTGACGCGCGATAATAATTTAAAAAAAAACTCAGTTTTAGATATCAAGTTGAATGACCCGTACTCTGTTTAAATCGGCCCCATAGTACCAGAGAAATAAATTCGCCACCAGGCAGAGAAAAGTGCCGCCCTGTAAATTTAACAAATTACCTTTAATGTTAACGAGATATTTAATTTACGGCTGATATCCTTTACATCTCTAAACTTTACCACTTATCTTTAACAGTAACGCGATTTTTAATTTATGGTTGTAGTGATTTTACGTAAGTTAATGCCGAAAAGAAGATGAATATTAAAAAAATCCTACAGGCACAGGTAGATTTCGAAGACGCAGACCGTGGGGCACCTGTTTGTTGGGTATTGCGGAAGAAATTCCTTTTTTGCCATGATGCGGTAGTTGGAACCGCCTACTTCGAAACCTAACTTGTTTGCAGGCGGAGCCAGCAGGGATTTTTTTTTTTTTGCTCTAAGAGTTGGTCCTATAAAAAACTTGTCAGTATAAAAGTTTTAGATAATATTAAGAGGATTTATAATAAATTTAAGCGGATTTGAAATCTTGGGAATTGATGAAGTTATGAATTTTTTTCTTCTAAAACCCCCTTCCCCTCCTTGGGGCCATTTTTAATTATATCAGAAATCTGTCATACATAAATTTTCGGCCCTTCTCCTAGAAGTAATAATAACTTCAAACGGATTCGATACGTATCATAATTAGGAAATTATGGGTTTTTTCTGTTTTCACAAAAAGCCTCCCCCCATCCCCCCCTGGTTTGATGTTGCCCATTAACGAACTTGACCGAGATTTTACGCCCCTTGATTTTATGTATCAGTTTCGAAAAGTTGCGGGAGTTGGAACTGACTACTTCGAAAAATAACTTGTTTGCAGGTGGAGCCGGCAGGGATTTTTTTTTGTTTTTAATTTTTTTTGCTACAAGGGTTGGTCCTATAAAAAAATTGTCAGTATAAAAGTTTTAGATAATATTAAGAGGATTTATAATAATTTAAGCGGATTTGATATCTTGTGAATTGATGACGTTATGATTTTTTTTCTAAAACACCCCCCTTCCCCCCCCCCCTTGGGGCCATTTTTAATTATATCAAAAATCTGCCATACATACATTTTCGGTCCTTCTCCTAGAAGTAATAATAACTTTAAACGGATTCGATACGTATCATAATTAAGAAATTATGGGGGTTGTTCTGTTTTAAAAAAAAGCCCCCCTTGGTACGATTTTGCCCATTAACGACCTTGGCAGAGATTTTATGCCCCTTGATTTTATGTATAAGTTTCGAAGAGATCTGTGCAGAATTATTGCAGTTATCGTGTCCATAAAAAAATAACATAGATAGATAGATAGATAGATAGATAAAGTTTTGAACTGGGGTGGTTTTGGGTTCTGGGAGTCATGATTGGTGTAGATCTGTAAAAATTTTTCAAAAATTCCAACTTAGGTGAGAATGTAATAGGTAGTATTTCTTACGAAATCTACCTAAAAAATGATAGCTGGCGTCTAAATAAATATTTAGTAGTTTATAAAGTATCTGGAAAACCCTGTAACTATGCTAAAGAATATTGCAAAGGACTCGGATAATTTTTAAAGAAGCTGCACCAAGCTCCCCAAGAAAGAAATTGATATTCAAAATTCGTGGTAGCACAGGTCAGAGAAATTTTTTTGTCGTTCAAATAGTAGCTGGAAGTCCTAAGAAGTTATTAGAAAAACAAAATTAGTGATACGGACGACTTTTAATGGATCTATATTAGGGGGCCCAAAAGGGGCCAACTAATACTTTTGAACAGCACCCTAAGAGGAAAACACCTTAAAAGTTCTTAGCATTTAACGCTTTAGGTTTGTCTGAATTAAGCATAGGGTATAAATTAATCATGAGAATAAAAAAAAAATATATATATATATATATATATATAAAGGGCCCTAGGACCCCAATAATAATTTTAGAGGGGTGGCCCCTGGAGAGTATTCCAAGATTCAACTTTAAAGTTATGCATTGAGAGGTTGACACAATTAGGGAGGGTGAAAAATGCATGGCGCTTAAAAAGTTCAAGGTCCCAAGACTGAGGACTCAGGAGGGGGCAGGGTCCTAACCGGAATGTAGAAATAGGGGAATTAACTAAATAGAGAAAAGGCCCCAAACACGAAATATATCGGATTAAAAGAGGGTATTATATTAATAATATAGGGAACTAAAAGATCAAAGTGCACTGTGCCAGGCCCCAAGTCCCAGGTTTTTAAATGGGGTGTAGAAATGGGGAATAACTAAATGGATAAGTGGCACGAAAAACGAAGAAGATCGGATTAAAAAGGGCAATGAATTAACAATTTACGGAATAAAATCTTAAAGGCACCCAGTGGGCCCATGCCTTGTCCGGGAAATATTTTTGTCATTTAATTAGTATCTGGGAGTGCTAAGAGTTTAGAAAAAAAGTGATTGAATCGGACGATTTTAAGGGAGCTATAGCGAGGCCCAAAAGGGGCAAACTGATAGTCTTGAGCAGGACCCTAAAAGGAAAACGTCTTAAAAGATTCTAGTACTTAGCGCTTTAGATCTCCAATTAGTTAAAATTAAGCCTAGGGTATAAATTAATCTTTAGAATAATATTTTATAGAATAATATTAGAATAATATTTCAATATAATTAGAATAATATTTCATGCTTAAAAAAGGGCCCTAATGACCCAATAAAAATATGAGGGTGGTGACCCGCGTAGAGGAGTCCAAGACTCATCTTTAAAGTTATGCATTGAGAGAGTCACACAGTTAGAGGGTGTAAAAATGCATGACGCACAGGAAGTTCAAGGGGCCCCGGACTGACTGGAATATAGAAATATGGAATAACTAAATGGCAAAAAAGCCTCCAAAATCAAAAAAGATCGGATTAAAAGAAACAAGTTATTAACAATTTAGGAAACAAAAACTTTAACGGGCCCATACAGGGCCCCAGAGGGACACGGTCTTAACTGAAACGTAGAAGTGGGAAAATAGCTAAGTGGAGAAATGACACTAACAACGGAATCAGGATAATCGGATAAAAATAGGGAAGTTATTAACAATTTAGTGCAAAAAATTTAAAGGGGTCCCAGGGGGACAGGGTCTTAAAAAATTAAAGTGCATCATTACCTGCCTTTGACATTTTCAGAATTCTACGTGTGGTAGTTTTCGCTAGTCATCGCGCACAGGCAAACAACTTTCTTTTATTAGTATACATTGATGGAATTTCAATTTTGTTATAGAATATTAGCCTGAAACAAATGGTGAAGCAGTTTTATCGTTTTACGCGCAAATGAGTTAATATTTTGTAAGCGAACTGCACGCAAAAGAGATAAATTATCAAAAAATATGCTTGAAAATTATTTTTAAAAACATAAAATCAGTAAATTGAGATACATTTATCAGACAAACTGCACTTGAAAGAACATTCGTTTTTCTATTTAAAGGTGTAAAAATTAAATAAAAAATAAAAAAAAATTATATCGAATAAAAAAATATATTCAAAGAAAACAATTAAATAAACAAATTAAATAAAAAAATTAAATTAATGTAATAAAGTTTTGCGATGTTTAGAATAACATCGAAGTAAAGTAAATAGCAGTAAAAGGAAAATTATTCGTCAATGTTGCCACCGTCAAAATGACGTCAGCATTCCTCAATCTTTTCTAATATAGATGTTAGTTCTTAAAAAAAAAGCTACATTCGTTAAGCAATATTTTATCTATTTTTAGAAAAGAAATGACAGCAATGTTTAATACTATGTTTGCATTAATAGAAATTCCCTAAACCGGAAGAGTAAAAATGTTATTTGTTCGTTTGAAGAATGCATGCGGGTTCTTAAATTCACGTTTTCTTTTTTTCTTTTAAGTGAAATCGTAGATATAAAGCAAAGAATTGCATGCAAAATGTCAAGGGACACGAGAAACTAGATAGAACTGTATGTGTAAAAGGAATATATATGTATACTAAAGAAATGCTTTTATCCAACACGCTATTATATAAAAAAAAGTTCATTGTTCAGATGGAAATATAATGATATTTTACGTAATGTAACGGTAAATGTATCTTGTTACTTTGTTAGAATGCAATTCGAGTTTTGCTATCTTTTGTTTTCTAAATTGTTTCTAAATTGTCCATGGTTTTGACATTCTAAATTGTTAATTGTGCTGCAAACGTCACTTTGAGTATATACATACATATTAAAATGGGAATAACTTTGAATGGGTATATTGTTATTAAGGTAAAAAATTAAAAGATAAATGCAAATATAAAAATAATGTCATAGATCAATATATATTAAACTTTAAGTAACAATTTCTTGCTATACAAGTGTACCTGAAGAAAAAAAGAAATTAAAAAGAAACAGGAATTAAGCAATATCGGAACGAGTATTATATTAACATTAATACAATAATGGAAATTCTGTAAAGAGGCACTCAAAAGACTATTTGTGAAAAGTAGACTGGGATTGTCAAGTTTTATTTTAACACTTTCCAACATAGTAAAAAGTGTTTATGAATTCTGTTTTTCCGTCTGTCCGTGTTTTAAAAATAGTAAATGTACTCAGATTACATGTAATTTTTGAACGTTATTGAGGTTTACTATAGAATGTTATGTAATGAAAAAAGTGTGTAAGAATTGTAGCTCGTTTACAGGGACACACAAAAATTTTCGTTAAAGTATTGTCTAAAGGGGGAAATATTTTGCGGTGCATCACTGAAATGACGTACATCATATTTTCTGCAGATAATTGAATGAGTAGTATTTATATTTAGTTTATAGGAATGCTCAAAAGAACATTTCATTATGATCTATGAGGAAAAATAATTTACACTGCATTTTAATGATGATATGATACTTCAAACATAATGAAATATAATAATATTACTGAGGTGCACTAAAATATGTTTTTTTATATATTATGGAGTACGTAGCTATTGTTCATTTACAGAGACGCACAAAAGAATTCGTTTAAAGCACAGGCGATGACAGATAAATTTTGGAAGTGCATTTTCCATTTTGGTATGCATTTATAAACTTGTCTAATTTTAAAAATGGTATATTGTGATGTGTATAAATTCTATTAATGATATACGAGGTGGGGCTATAAAATAACCAGACTGGTGCAAACAACGAGCGCGGTTCAGCCGAACTTCCCTTAACGTTGTCGCGTAGTTTTCTTCCCCATCCCATTCTCAACAGTCAGTATCAATTAGTTTTCTGGGAGTGAACTGTGCGCCAATGACTCGCTAGAAAAACAATAACACTACTTCCATCAACATTGCTACATTCAGGGTATAACACCCCTCCGTAAATGAGAAAGAAAACAAAGACGGGATTTGTGGAAGAATCGTTCCTGTATAATTTACTGGACAAGGGGGAGGCTGCCAATTTCGTCTTGCCTGTGAATGCTTATTTCTGGCAAATCAGAGCATCTCTGTGTTGGATAATCCACCGTACTCGCACCGTAAGCCCATGAAACTTCAAATATTTCCAAAGGTGAAATCGTAGCTGAAGGGGAAATGATTGGACATCATGGAATCGATCATAAAAAAAGCGGTGGAGACTCTCAACAAGCAGGCAGAACAGAACTTCTAACGTTGCTTTGCATATTACAAAATTCGGATTCAGCGGTGCAGGGATCGCCAAGGGCAGTATATTGAAGGCGATAATAATTTTGATGTAATTGTTGACGAATAAAAAGATTTATGCCGTCAGTTTGGTTGTTTAATAGCCACACCTCGTACAGAGCGGCGAAAAAAATTCACACACACCATACTGGATAACTACAACAATTGCTGAAAAGGGATTTTTACTGAGTTTAGTGTTTCTAAATTACTCATTAAATATTGGATTTCATTTTATGGAAAAATGAAATTTCTTAATAATATACAGTTAGTTTTGGAAAGTGTTTCATAATCTATGCACGATTTTTCTTTCATTTTTGTGGTAAGAAAGTCCAAGATAGAAATTTGAAAAGATCTGGTCGCAGAATGTCAAAGAATGAGCAAATCTAGATGTATTCGTAAAAAATAAGTATGTTAAAGAAATGCTTTTAGCTAAAACGTTATTTTCTAAGAAAGAAAAATTACTTATAAAGATGGAAATATAATTATTGTGCATATTCAGTTACTTTGGTTGAATGAAACTAAAGGTTTTTTTTTTTTTTTTTTTTTTTTTTTTTTTTTTTTTTTTTTACATTATCTATAATGGTTGGAATAATGGTGTTTTTGAATATATTTATACTTAATATAATGGAAATAATTTTGAATGTGTATTTTTTACATGCTCGGAAAGTTTGAAAATAAAATTTATTTTAAAATATAATTACATTGTACAACACACATTAAGATAATTTCTTTTTGTACATATATGTAAATTTAAAAAAAAAAAACATATTGGGGACATTAATAAAGTAAAAACTTTACCAATTAACAACGTAATCAGTGCCACGTTTAAAGTTCGTTTTATAGTTAATTGAGATCCCTATAAGATCGACTCAAAAAACTATATTCTTTTGTTTGAAGAAAAAGACATATGGCTTCTTTTTAACTCTACGGCTTCTTTTATTTTACTTGCTTTTTCGATATCAGAATTCTGAAATATAACGTTGAAAAGAATTGCCAGTCAAGGACATTCAGATCTAGATGGAACTGTATACACAAAAGTTAAACATACTGAAGAAATGCTTTTATCTAAAACGATATTTTGTAACAAGAGAAAGATATTTATGGATATGGAAAAGTATTTCGTAGAATGGAGTGCAAGTTTTCCTTTCTTTGATTTTATAAATTGGTTGGTTTCGTAGCGATTATTTTCAGATAATATGTAATAATTTAAACAGGGATAAATTTAAGTAAATTTTTTACAATTATGATTAGAATCTTTTAGAATTAAAATGTAGAGTTTAAAAAATATTTTTATAGCTCAGTGCATATTAAAGTTGCATTTATATATTGTTTACGCACAAAAAAAAAAAAAAAAAAAAAAAAAAAAAAAAAAAAAAAAAAAAAACATTTTGAAAAAATGATTTTATGTAAAACGATATTTTTAACAACGAAAAACAATTTATTACAATGCAAATACAATGGTTTATATATTCTTACTAGCTTACCCGCCCGGCATTGCCCTTGCCGACAACCTTAAATGTACCTGAAATCAGTGTTGAACATTTTTTTTTATTTTTAAACAAATCTAATGTTGGGGGCCCCACTACCTTAGACAGCAAACACTGTGCGTGCCATACACACTCCCATATATTACCGTAAGTCGAGTCGAAAGAGCCATACCCCTTCATGATCCAGCCCATAGAACCAGAGATAGAAAAGCACCCCTGGTGGTGAAAATCGAAAAGCTCTATCTATGTAGAGTCGAATGAGCCATACCCCGTCGTGATCCAGCCTATAGAACCAGATATAGGAAAGCACCCCTTGTGGTGAAAATCCGAACTAAAATCAGTCAGCTCTATCGATGTCAAGTGGAATGAGCCATAACCCATTGTGATCCAGCCCATAGAAACAGAGATAGGAAAGCACCCCTTGGTGGTGAAATTCAGAACTAAAATAGGTAAGCTCTATTGATGTTGTGTCGAATGAGCAAACCGTGTCGTGATGTGACCCATAGAACCCGAGTTAGCTGCAAAATTCTTTAGTTACACCTTCCACCGCCAGGGGGCACAATATGTTCTATACGAATATAACTGAATTCATTAAGGTTATCGTTGTCGAGTTGAATGAGGCATACCCCGTCATGATCCAGCTCATAGAACCCAAGATACGAAAGCGCCCCCTGTGGTGAAAATCCGAACTAAAATCAGTAAGCTCTATTGATGTCGGGTGGAAAGAGCCATACTGTAATGACTTAACGAACTCCAGTAATCCAAGGTGATGATTAATATCCAGCACTTTTTATTAGGCATCGTTGATACACAAGTTAAAATAAGATGAGCAATTAAAAAACACTACACTCTGCCATCAAAACCCCAGCGTACACAAACATCATATACTGTTCACGCGCACACATCATTTTCTGCTCACCATCGTCTGTTCAACTCTCTCTGCATCTCTCTTAGCGTAGCTCGGTTCACTTCTTTTTGACCTGCCAACTAACATCTCTTGCAGTATCTTTGCATATCGAAAACTATCCTTTCGATTCGATTACACGGCTTACACGGCAGTCAACCTCCGAAGCTAGGCGACAAAACCATGGACAAAAACTGGACAACTCTAGGCCAGCAACTCACGAGTCAGGCTAGGCCATAGATTTCTTCGGTCGTTACACTGTCGTTACACTTCGGTCGTTATCATTGGCTGGCTGCTTCGTTGCCACGGATGGCGTTGCCGAGGCTATTTCATGGGAGGAGCTTGAAATAGCCTCGAACCCAAAATTCCATATACACGTTTTAATTTTAAAAAAAATCTAAATTAAAATTTAAAAATCCGTCCCCAAGGATGACAACATCTGCACATGACACTACACTCTGCGGTGACAACATCTACACATGACAAAAATTTTAGAGTCCTAGGTGTTATAATTACGGAGAAATCCGAGGGCAGGCAGGCAGACAGACACTTACTATTTTATAGAGATAGAGATTTTCGTAGAATAACATTCGAGTTTTGCTTTAATTTATTTGCTACGTGGTTGATCTGTGTGTAGTTGTAATATTTGAACGCGAAAAGCTATATTAAAATAATGATTGGAGTAGCTGAAAAATATGTTTGAAGAAACAAGTCCATAGCTCAAGTTATAATTAAGTTGCGTCTATCTTTATTTGTGTAACAAAAATATATATGTACTATAATTAAAATGTGATTTTGTACAAAGCAATATTTTGTAAAAAGAAAAAATAACTGATTTAGATTTAATTGAGCATTGTTTGTTTGTTTTTCTTTAAGTCAATTCATATTTTGTCGTTCGACATTTTATAATTTACTTAGTTTGGTCTTTAGAATATTTATAGGTATTTAAACGTGTGTTTGGGTATTTTTAAATAATGATTTTAAATAATGATAACTACCTTGTGAACTAGTAAATCTACAGATCAGAGGCCTCAACGTCAGCTCTACAAATAATTGTTCATTAATCTCACTAATTTTTAACATTATCTGCATAATATTTGATATCCTAAAATTCGATCTTTTAAAGTAATTTATACATTTATAAAAAAATAAAATTTATCGAAAGTTCCGGAAATTTTAAAAGTATCGCATTAAACACAATGTTATGCAATGATAGGATAAACTACTTATTTATGTATTGATTCAGAATGACAATACATTACTTTATGAGGACTCCGTCCCCCTGAACCCCCCGTTGTCGCTTTAATATTCTATTCTCATTTTCCAATAATTCTGCTATTTCATTTCTTGAGTATATGTCTGAATGTATTTACTATTTTAATTTCATTAGAATAACCATCTATTTGTACAAGAGATTTTATCCTATCCTTAACAGAATACTTATATTTCAACTACTAAACATCATATGTTGCTGAAATTGAATACAATTTCGTGTGCAAAATATACTTATACAAATGTAAATTCCTCTTATGTGACCTATATTCAATTTACACATTCAACGTTCTTATTATTTTCATTTGGAAAATCGATTTGGTAATCATTTTTAGTAGTTAAAATAAATTATTATCTATTTCATTAAAAAAAACATATTAAAAACTTAAATAACCCGAAAATTAGCTATTTTTTAATGAAATTTCACGTCAAAATAATGCGATTCACTCCAAATTTCCTTTGTTGATATTCTTTGAAATATAGTTGCTTAGCAACAATTTATTTAAAGAGAGAAAAAAATGCATTGGAATTTTTTTGTAAAAAATGAGAAATTAAAATGTTTTAGACATTTCAAATTAATGTATAAAATTTCCCAATAATTTATACAATTAAGTTTGAAATTCTTATAAATATATTGGCAAATTTTCAAAGCGATAGGATTAACATAAGATATCCATTTCGTAAATTTAGAATCCATAATTTAGCATTTACAATTATCACAATGCGACATTTCCTTTTCGGTGAATGTTAAAATTAAAAAAAAATCTTCTGACTTCCCATTGAAAAGCATTATGACCAAAAACGAAATGTTCTATATTTTTCGAACGAACGAACCAAATGTAACTAAAAACTATGCAGCTAATTCCGGTTACCTCGCCAACATACCTACCAAAAATCAACCTAATCGGATCATTTTTCTGGCAGTTATCGCAGACAGACAGACAGACAGACAAACAAACAAAGAGACGACGGAAACAAAAATCTTTTCGCGTCTCAACAGTGAGCCTTCACTGACGTTTCGGCAAATATATATGTATAGTTGTAACATACTTTAATAGCTTCAATACATTTTACAGTTAGGTTATTTTAACTTTATGCATGTTTATTTGAAATAAGTTTATCTGTTCGTCGTTGTAGTTTTATTCAGATTTAGTAATAAAAATGTGAGAAGAATAACGTGTGAAATGAGATGGTATAGACGGAGGATGGCTGGCCAAATGCAATTTTTGTAAGATGATATTAGGCTATGTTTTTCGGAATATTGGTTACGTTTATGAAGCAAAAAATGTATAGCAAAGAAGTGGGATAGACATGGAACTTGTATTGTAATACATCTAGGTCAAATTATGAAATATCATCTGTCTCTATTTAAGGGGACAGTAGACATTAAAAATCAAATACTAGAATTTTGAATGGATTCATTTGAAAATTGGCCGACTAGTTAATGACAAGCTCAAATAGTCATATTCAAAATTTGGTGTTAAAATAACAAAAAGTTTTTAAATTATTCACTTTTTAAATTTAAAATTAACAAAAAAATATCGTATTTCAAAATGCCCCATGCGCATTTTTTTTGCATAAAATTAGACAATATTTATTTAGGAGGTACTTTTTAC
Organism: Maratus michaelseni; assembly: GCA_963931845.1. Taxonomy (NCBI): domain Eukaryota; kingdom Metazoa; phylum Arthropoda; class Arachnida; order Araneae; family Salticidae; genus Maratus; species Maratus michaelseni. The sequence goes on from OZ007588.1 coordinate 115,299,376, forward strand.
ATATTAGAATGGAAGTTGGCTTGAATTGTTAATATTCGCTGAATGTAAAATAAGAAAAAATATATTTTCAAAATTATACCTTGTTTTTTTTCTAAAAAAGTAGCTATTTTTCCATATGCCCAGATATTTGAACATTAAAATACTCCTGAGATACTTTTTTTTCTGTTAATATTTATTCATTAATATATAGAGGATATACAGAATTAATTTCAAAATAATCTGATAGTTAGGAATGCGCATGGAACGTTTCAAAAGTTAGAAATGTGCAAAATTTTCGCTTTTGATAAAACAGCATTTTAATTAAAAAAACTGTATAAATATGTAGAGTTTTAACAAAAATGAAAGATCATATCTGTGCAAAGAAGCCTCAGAATTGAAAAATTCTTTTTGCTTCAGATAAATTTGAGCATCTAGTTTCATAATTCTTCAAATACAAAAAATCAATTTTTCAGTCACATTTCATGATTTTGAATGTCCACTGTCCCCTTAATACAAATCATGCTATGGTATTGCAAATAAATGCATATATACTAAGTCTTTGCAAACGTATTAACGCAAGCATACCGGAGAGCGCAAAAATAACGCTGTATATATTTTTAATATATTGAGATTTCCTGGTGGGTTATATATATATATTACTATAACATTTAATGCAAAATATTATTAACATCTTTATATCGCTATATATTTAAATAAAGATTAGTTCACTTTTGTTATACGAAATTATTAGTTATTATTTATTTCATACGTATATTATATAAATATCTATAGAATATTAGTGTGGTTCGAGCAATGACAGTTACAAATGCAAACTGCAATGTTCAGCAACGCATGATATAATACAATTATGTATAAACATGTTATGTACAAGAGTAGCCCCCCCCCTCCCCAGTGATACCGCTCGCACATAATATGCGCTGTTGTTGTGCCGCAGACACAAATAAAACAATAATCTGTTATTTAATCGTATTATTATGCATCTATGTACAGATGTTAATCGGATTACGTAAATCTCTGTAAATTGTGTTAAGAAAATCGTAATATGGGTATAAACTAACATTTTCGTGACAGACTCAAAAACATTTTTTTGTATGTTACTAAATTATTTATCGATTATATCACATATCTTTGATGGTACCCTGACAGACGTGGTATAAAGGCAGTCCATTGCATTACTTAATACGTGTCATTAATTTCAAGGGTAGATCGTGTCTTTTGGCAAAATATGAAATAAGTAATGTAGTAATTATTTTTCAAAATTATATGTTAATCGCTATATTTAAAGATAAATAGTTGTAGTTGAATTAACTTCATCTTCAATAAAATTGTTTTCGTCATATTTATCTATAAATACGTAGTTTTTATGCCTGGTAGTTGCATGTGTTTTAGTTTTAAAGAATTGTTTATAGCTATACTAGAAATGATTAAATGTAAGGCAATTTTGCGTTTAAGTTAAGTTTCAAAGTTATTTTTTCTTGTGAAGGCATATTTTCGTGCAATTTTTTAAAAACCTTTAAATAACTGTCATTCCCATCGATTACTCTTTTTAAACATTAATAAAGTATTTCTTCTTGTTATTGTTAACTACATTTGAGAGTTTAATTAGTCAAATATCATGAGTAATGAAGACGAGGTTATTACAAAGTTATTTTTTCTTGTGAAAGCATATTTCAGTGCAATTGTTTTAAAACCTTTTAAATAACTGTCATTACCACCGATTACTCTTTTTGAACATTAATAAACTATTTCTTCTTGTTATTGTTAACTAAACTTGGGAGTTTAATTAGTCAAATATCATGCGTAATGAAGACGAGTTTATTATATAGTTAATTTTTCTTGTAAAGGCATATTTTAGTGCAATTTCTAAAAAAAAAACTTTTAAATAACTGTCATTCCCACCGATTACTCTTTTTGAACATTAATAAACTATTTATTCTTGTTATTGTTAACTACATTTGAAAGTTTAATTAGTCAAATATCATGAGTAATTAAGACGATGTTATTACAAAGTTAATTTTTTTTGTAACGGCATATTTTAGTGCAATTTTTTTTTTTACTTTTAAATAACTATTATTCCCCCGATTACTCTTTTTGAACACTAATAAACTATTTATTCTTGTTATTGTTAACTCCATTTGAGAGTTTAATTAGTCAAATATCACGAGTAATGAAGACGAGGTTATTACAAACTTATTTAGAGCATTTTATTCCATTTACATTGCCTATCTAGAACAGCTAAAATTTCAATATTTTTGAAACATAGTGTATATATAAAAAGAGATTTTAAAATTAATTGTTGTTATATTTCTAAAAATAACAATAATAAATATATATATATATAGTTGATATCTACAAAAGCTTCAAAATAGAATAAAAATAAAATGTAGAGAACAATTAATGTTTAAAATAAGTAAATACTTGAAACAGGAAGGGTCATTCAATTTTCGAATAGTTGTATTTTTGCACTCATTATTTATATATATATATATATATATACATAATACACTCATTAAATTTCATATTGTTTATTATGCAGTAATGTTTATTATGAAAAAAATTAATATTCCATAATTGTACGGTCTTTGAAGTTATTATTTAAAATGCTATCATTTAATTTTCATGTTATGTTTTAAAAATACGGACGTTATTTTTATTTTTACTTGGTTTTTTATTTTCATATGTGTAACTATAGAGTAACGCGAGCGACAATTTCGGTAAGTTAAAAATGCCGCATCGGTACATATTGTTATTTTGCTTGTTAGTAGCTCTATGGTTTCTCTTATTACGGATGGATATTATGGACTGGAGGGACAAATATATTATAATATCAATGATATAATATCAATAATAATATTATATACAGGGTGATTCATAAAAGATGGGCAGAACTTTAAGGGGTTATAGTACACTTAAAGACAAATAATATTAAATAGGAGACTAAGGGTCCCAGACGTATTCCCAAGGAGATAGGGGGCATTAAAGTTTAGGGTCCGAAATTTCAAATGATTATAAAACATGGAAAAATTGGTCGATTCGTTTGCGGTTTTTGCAAAAAATTTTCTTTATGCCAGTATTTTCTTGAAATAAAATTTTAAAGTTCAATTTCAAAAAATGCCGATAGGGGGCGCTTTAGACTTTGGAGTAACAAACAACTATTTTTTAACGTTATTTTTTGTATTTCTGTAAATGATGTCGAAAGCTTAGACTTAAACTTAAATTTTGATCTAAAAATCTGAGTCCTAACGAGTAGTTAAGTAGCGGAAACTGAAATTTGAAATTTGAAACCCTTCTCCCCCCAGAACAAAAATCAGTTATTCCCGATCTTTGTGTCGTAGATTAGGCTCTAACTACTGCCGCGTTTTGCTAAAATTATTCTTTATGTCAGTATTTTCTTGAAAATAAATTTTAAAGAAAATTTTCAAAAAATTCCGATAGAGGGCGCTTTAGACTTTGGAGTAACGAACAACTATTTTATACCGTTATTTTTTGTGTCTCATTAAATGCTTTCTAAAGCTTAGACTTAAACTTAAATTTTCAGCTCAAAATCTGAATCGCTGAGCGTGGTTCAGTAGCGAGGGGAGGGGGTTCAAATTTCAACTTCTGAACATAGTTCAGTTTGCACTACTTAACCATGCCCAACGATTCTGTGCTGTGATACGAGGCAAAAATACAACTTTCGTCAAGGACTGCATAGTCGGAATTCACTCATAAAGGCACTGGCACAGTTGGAAACGTCGCTCATGCAAACGTTAAAGCTCCATTCCTGACGCTAGTCACCGGGTGAAGAAGGAAACAGAAAGTATGCAAATGTCAAATGGGGAAGAAGAAGAACACGTATGCAAAATTTCGACACGATTCAGGCATAAAAACCACTGAACGGTGAGTCAAGTGTAAGTCGCTGTAGTAATGAATCGGAAGATGGTGCCCTTCACGAATAAGGAAAATGCTGAGATGCATTTAATTTACGGAGCGGCAGATGGAAATGGTGCAGAGGCACAACGAATGTACGGAGAGCGATTTCCTAACAGGCGGTTGCCTAACCGCAAAACTTTCGAGCGCTTGCACAGACAGTTGTGTGAGACGGGATCATTTCTCGCTTCCCGGTCGAATGCAGGTCGTGCAAAAAAGGACGAATCAGTAGTTGTTGCAGAAGCCATTCTGGATGTAGTAGCGGCGCAGCCAAGTACAAGTACACGAACAGTGGCTAGCCAGGTGGATACCTCACAGTCCACGACTTGGAGGGTACTGAAGGATGAACATTTGCTCCCGTTTCATGTGCAACGAGTCCAGAAACTGTCTCCAGGGGATTATCCAAATCGTATTGAATTCGCCCGCTGGTTTCTGCAGCAGAACGCGCTAAATCCACATTTTGGACGAACTGTGCTTTTCACCGATGAATGTACCTTCACACGTGAAGGTACATTTAACACACACAATGCACATGTATGGGCGGATGTCAATCCACATGCTACGTATCCACATGCTCATCAGAGACGCTTTTCCATCAATGTTTGGGCAGGAATCCTCGGAGACCACCTAATCGGACCGTACCTTCTTCCTGAACGCCTCAACGGTAAAACATACCTCACATTTCTGCAACATGTGCTGCCAGACCTGTTAAACGTTGTTCCTCCACGCATCCGGCGGGTCATGTGGTTCCAGCACGATGGAGCGCCAGCCCATTACGTACGAGACGTCCGCAACTATCTGGACATCACATTTCCGAACAGATGGATTGGTCGAGGTGGTCCTGTTGCTTGGCCTGCTCGCTCGCCAGATCTTTCACCCCTCGATTTCTTTTTTTGGGGTCGATTGAAGGCTCTTATGTATGAGACACCCATTGAATCCCCCGAGGAACTGGTCGCCAGACTTTCCGCCGCTGTAGGGGAAGTGCTCGAAAAGCCTGATGTTTTCGCGAATGTTCGCCGTTCCATTCGTCGCCGTTGTTCTGCGTGCATAACCTCTGGTGGTCACAATTTTGAACATTTATTGTGATTACATGTTAATAAATATGCTTTGGTAACATAATCCTAATTTGTGTCTTTTTACCTCGTATCACAGCACACAATGTGTGGACATGGTAAACTGAACTGTGCTCAGGAGTAGAAATTTCAAACCCCTCTCCCCAGAAACTTAACCACGTCTAACGATTCAGATTTTGGGCTGAAAATTTAAGTCTAAGCTTTAGAAAGCATTTAATGAGACACAAAAAATAACGGTATAAAATAGTTGTTCGTTACTCCAAAGTCTAAAGCGCCCTCTATCGGAATTTTTTGAAAATTTTCTTTAAAATTTATTTTCAAGAAAATACTGACATAAAGAATAATTTTAGCAAAACGCGGCAGTAGTTAGAGCCTAATCTACGACACAAAGATCGGGAATAACTGATTTTTGTTCTGGGGGGAGAAGGGTTTCAAATTTCAAATTTCAGTTTACGCTACTTAACTACTCGTTAGGACTCAGATTTTTAGATCAAAATTTAAGTTTAAGTCTAAGCTTTCGAAATCATTTAAAGAAATACAAAAAATAACGTTAAAAAATAGTTGTTTGTTACTCCAAAGTCTAAAGCGCCCCCTATCGGCATTTTTTGAAATTGAACTTTAAAATTTTATTTCAAGAAAATACTGGCATAAAGAAAATTTTTTGCAAAAACCGCAAACGAATCGACCAATTTTTCCATGTTTTATAATCATTTGAAATTTCGGACCCTAAACTTTAATGCCCCCTATCTCCTTGGTAATACGTCTGGGACCCTTAGTCTCCTATTTAATATTATTTGTCTTTAAGTGTACTATAACCCCTTAAAGTTCTGCTCATCTTTTATGAATCACCCTGTATATTATAATATCAATGAAAATTAAATGACAGCATTTTAAATCATAACTTCAACGACCGTGCAATTATGTAATATTCTCATTTGTTTTTTAAAATGGCTCGAAGTGAGCCGAAACTTGTCAAACAACCTAATAAAAGTTATTTTACGGCGTATTTCTTATGTTTTTAATTTACACATTTTAGCATTTAAAAGAAAAAAGGCATGTAAATAAATAAATTTTCTTTAGATTTTTTACATTTTTTTCAGCATATTCAACTATAATAGTATAGAAGTACATTATATATTCTTTATATAATATAATAAGTGTCAAATAAAAATATGAAACCATTTAAAATGGATCACAATTCATGTATTACTAAAATAGATGTAAAAATATTCTATATATATTATGAGTGTATTTAGAAAATATGTACAAAATAATTTATTTTAAAACCAGTAACTGACAGCAAACATGAACCCTAATGCTTTTAACAATATTTCATAAACTATTTAATAAAATTTACTCCTTACATTTACCATGATATTTATACTTTTTCAAATTATTGAAATTTAAAATTTAGAGTGACTTTAATATGATTTACTTTAACATTAAATAATTTAAGTTCGTCGTAGTTTATCAAATATTATTCAGACGTCTCTATTTCACAAGATCTCAAGTAAGTAGCTTAACTTTTATTGCATTAATATGAAACTAAACCAGCTTTCCTATATTGAAAATGGTTTCAGTATGGAAACCCATTTATGTAATTTATTCTGTAAAAGTTTCAGACAAAACTACTTAATGGTTTTTATCATTAATCTTCAGTATCTTTCATATTTCAGAAATATGATTTATTGAAATTGTCATGAAACTATGCACTTTTACATAGATTTATTAAATGGTAGTTGTATTTTTATTTCAAATTTACATTTCCATTATATTGACATTGTGAATGTCAGAAGGAATATTTCTTCCTTATACTTCATCCTCCCTGTTAGTTTGTAAAAATATTAGATTAGATCACAATTTTTTCGGTTTGGAATCGTTGCTTAATTTTATTGACGAAATATTTCTGCAAACATTTTAATATAGTTAAATAGTTTGTTAAAAATAGAGATTTCGACGATTATCCCCTTATCTGATGATGATATAAATGAACTTTCAATTACTAAAAGTATACAACTGGGCTACAGATTTTAGACGTCTGAAATACATATAAAAATACAGAATTTATGTTATTCTACGGTCCTAGGTCCTCTAACTTATATTTAAACCGACAAGAAAAAACTGTAAATATGTCGTTCTCCTGAGAACAAATTAATCAAGTATTCATACTTTTACGTTTATGTGATTTCTAAATTTTTCGGCTCTAAAAACGAACAGTGTGTGAAACCTCGGAAATTTCAGCAAATTCAAACCATTTACTAAGAAGTCGGTCCGTTATACCAGTCCCGTGGTTAAGCTTACTCCACTTTTGTATTTATACGTATTATTAACGTATATGTATTTATTATAAAAATATATTTTTGAATTTTCAAACATTACTTGTTAATACATAAATAATATTGAAAAAAAAATTGTGAACATGTTCATCTAGGTTTAATCCCTACTTGTTCTCTTGAAATTTTGCAAAAAGCTTTAAATACATACTTTGTCATGTGCTGATTTAGAGGCGATGCCATCGTGTCATGTGCTCTTCAAGATGTGAGCATTATATCACAAAGCGATGCATCGAACGTCGTTGACAGAAATAAAATTCGACGTGAGAGAACAAAGGCAAGAACCACTCGACCGTCTCAGTCAGTTGTGAAAGATTCTGACCATGACCAATTTGGTTTATACTTCGATGGACGTAAAGACAGGACTATATCACAAGGAGATAACAGAAGAAAAGTCATAATAGAAGAACATGTAAGCTTGGTAAAAGAATCTGGTTCCGAGTACATCGGACACGTATCTGTAAATTCTGGGAGCGTGCAAGTCATTGGAAATGACATCGTAAATTTTTTGTCCTGTGTTGACAACAATATAGATGTAACAAAAAGTTGGTTGCGATCGGTTGCGACGGAACATCTATTAACACGTGTTAAAGAAGGTGTTATTCGAAATTTAGAACTGATTCTGAAGCGTCCACTACAGTGGTTTGCGTGCCAGTTACACGCCAATGAGCTTCCACTACATCATCTTTTCGCGTACGTAGATGGAACCACAACTGGGCCCAGAAGAATTCACTGGTGGAATAGGATCTTGTTATTAAGAGAAATGGTTTTTTTTGCCATCCTGAAATATCCTGATATCGATGTTACCTGACGACGGAACTCACATAAGGCTGTTGCCCTTCGAAGAATTCTAAAAGCGAGCGAAGTCAAACGGTCTACTGCAATCCCAAACATTTCAACGAATAATATCCGTATCTTCAATTTACCAGCTTTTGAACTTTGTGCGACGGATTATATTGATTTGATTAAATGGGAAAATGTGACAGAACCTCCACTAACTGAACGATTTAGTGACGACATGATTTCAGAAGTAATAGTAAATCCAGCAATTATTCCGGCAGCATTAATATCTACTATCAATGGGTTTCCGTGCCACACTCAAGCTACAGAACGGATAGTCAAAACGGTCACGGAAGATCGGTTGCGAAGGAACATCTATTAACACAGGTGTTAAAGAAGGTGTTATTCGAAATTTAGAACTGATTCTGAAGCGTCCACTACAGTGGTTTGTGTGCCAGTTACACGCCAATGAGCTTCCACTACATCATCTTTTCGCGTACGTAGATGGAACCACAACTGGGCCCAGAAGCTTCACTGGTGGAATAGGATCTTGTTATTAAGAGAAATGTTTTTTTTGCCATCCTGAAATATCCTGATATCGATGTTACCTAACGACGGAACTCACATAAGGCTGTTGGCCCTTCGAAGAATTCTAAAAGCGAGCGAAGTCAAACGGTCTACTGCAATCCCAAACATTTCAACGAATAATATCCGTATCTTCAATTTACCAGCTTTTGAACTTTGTGCGACGGATTATATTGATTTGATTAAATGGGAAAATGTGACAGAACCTCCACTAACTGAACGATTTAGTGACGACATGATTTCAGAAGCAATAGTAAATCCAGCAATTAGTCCGGCGGCAATAATATCTACTATCAATGGGTTTCCGTGCCACACTCAAGCTACAAAACGGATAGTCAAAACAGTCACGGAAGCATCTTCTGCTGTTTGTTGATCATATAGAAGAGACGGTTTTATAAGAAATCGCATCGAATCACGAAACCTCATTCCAATTTTCAACACCAAACGTGATTATCTGTATTTTCTCTCTGTATCTGTATTTTCTCTGTAAAACTCTGTAATTTCGACGATTTTATAGGTTTTTCTTTATTTAATAATAAAGAAGCGGGTAAATAAGAAGCTAACGTTTTTTCTTGTAACCAAGTAAGTGTCCTCTTATTGCAATTAATATTTAAAATTACTAAAATGTATATTTCATTTAACAAAAATCATTTTGACTTTTTACCGTAAAAAGACTCAAATCCATAAATTTCAAACACCTTGTGGCAGTATTAAATTTTGAAATTAATTTTCTTAATTATTTTTCTCTTAATCTCCATACAATAGAACATCTTTTTCGCATAGGTAGGTTTTGAGTAATATTAAAACAATTATTTTTATTCAAAAATCATCTAACCAAAATTATGTCTTTTTTTCATTTATTTTAGAAATTTCAACCTCATTGCGGCAGTATTAAATTTTGAAATTAATTTTTTTAATTATTTTTCTCTTAATCTCCATACAATTGAACATCTTTTCCGCATATGTAGGTTTTGAAATTGTGAAAAAGAAAAATTCGATCCACCCTATTATACAACAACACATGCAACGGCTTTCTTATTATCTCCAATGTAGCAACACATAATTATTTGCCATTACGAGTATGATTTTGGTGGGAAGAGATCAACTATCTGTCAGTTATGATAATCCAAAATTTATAATATTTATTTAGATACTTAGTAGAGTATTGGGAAAGAAATATTTTTCATAATTAATTAAAAAGACACCAGAATTTTTTTTATTTACTTTGTTTATGTAGGTTTAACCGCTACAAGTTCTCTTGAAATTGTGCAAAAAGTTTCAATACATGTTTTGTTAGGTGCTGATTTTAGGAATTTGCGGTTTAGTCTTCCTGCAACTACCCATACGTTAATATATTATAAATCAGCACAAGCAAAGTTTGTCTTATGTTAAATGCATTATATCAAAACACCCGCAAACAAAATTGGATTTAGAAGATACTTCTCAACACTTTTTAAACACTTTATTAGTAGCCTATATCTCTACTGTAGTAACACATAATTACACTAGTTTACAAAAAAAAAATTTTTTGTTGTTCATGAAATGAAACATATATTATTTATGTAGGCTATGGACGGTAGTTAAAAAAAAACTATTTTTATTTTTTGTAGCACTTCACAATTCTGAGATATGAAGGTCTTTGTTTTCTATCTACCCGCAATTGTTTAGCCCTTTCCGGCACAGACAAATTCTGTTCGTAAAATGAGAAATTACTGACTGACACCGGAATTTACAAACTATTTTTTTAGTAAATAAGAGCTCGTTATTTTAAGCTTTCATTGTAGAAACAAAAGTTTATTAAAATATTCTTGGTGCCTATTGTTTATTTGGATGTAGTTTTTTTCTAAAAATTTTAATAAATATTTCAAAAATGAATTTATCCTAATTAATTATTTGCCATTACGAGTATGATTTTGTTGGGAAACGTTCGACTATCTGTCAGTTATGATTATCCAAAATTTATAGCATTTATTTAGATACTTAGTAGAGTATTGGGAAATAAATAGTTTCCATAGTTAATTAGACAGACACCAGGACTTTTTTTATCTACTGTATTTATCTAGGTTTAACCTCTACAAGTTCTCTTGAAATTATTCATCAAGTTTTTAATACCTACTCTGTTAGGGGCTGATTTTGGGAATTTGCCGTTTAGTCTTCCTGCAACTCCCCATACGTTAATATATTATAAATCCGCACAAGCAAAGTTTTTCTTATATTAAATGCATTATATCAAATCACCAGCAAACTAAGTTGGATTTAGAAGATATTTCTCAACACCATTTAAAAACTTAAGTAAAAACTTAAGTAGCCTGTATCTCCAATGTAGCAACACATAATTATTTGCCATTTCGAGTATGATTTTGTTGGGAAGCTCTTGACTATCTGTCAGTTATGATTATCCAAAATTTATAGTATTTATTTAGATACTTAGTAGAATATTGGGAAATAAATAGTTTCTATAATTAATTAAAAATACAACAGATTTTTTTTATCTACTGTGTTTATCTAGGTTTAACAGCTACAAGTTCTCTTGAAATTGCGCATCAAGTTTTAAATACCTACTCTGTTAGAGGCTGATTTTAGAAATTTGCGGTTTAGACTTTCTGAAACTCCTTATACGTTAATATATTATACATCAGCACAAGCAAAGTTTTTCTTATGTTAAATGCATTATAGCAGATCACCCGCAAATCAAATAGGACTTAGAAGATATTTTTCAACACTTTTTAAAGACTTTATAAGTAGCCTGTATCTACACTGTAGCAACACATAATCACTTGCCATTACGAGTATGATTTTGTTGGGAATCTATCGACTATCTGTCAGTTATGATTATCCAAAATTTATAGTATTTATTTAGATAATTGGGAAAGAAATTTTTTCCATAATTAATTAAAAAGACACCAGAACCTTTTTTATCTACTGTGTTTATCAAGGTTTAACCGCTACAAGTTCTCTTGAAATTGTGCATCAACATTTTAATACGTACTCTGTTAGAAGCTGATTTTATAAATTTGCGGTTTAGTCTTCCTGCAATTCCCCATACATTAACACATATACACCAACACAAGCAATGTTTTTTCTTATGTTGAAAGCATTATATCAAATCATACGCAAACCAAATTGGATTTAGAACATATTTCTCAACACTGTATAAGACTTTATAAATAGCATGTATGTCTAATGCAGCAACACATAATTATTTTCCATTTCGAGTAAGAAATTGTTAAGAAGAGATGCATTATCTGCCAGTTATGTGATTATCTAACAGTCATAGTATTTACTTAGAGACTTTGTAGAGTTATGGGAAATAAACAGTTTCCTTAATTAAAAGTCATTTGAATTCCATGTAATTTCTAGTAAACGCATGCATTTATTACACTGAGAAAAAAATGGTATTTGTTTATATAAATCTTTCACATTCTGAAGGTACACACAATTAATAAAAAAATATTGCTTATGTGATAGCTATAAATGCAATACAGGTATACTCTAGTATATTTTCAATGCAGAAACACATAAATATTTATCCATTATTAATAAAATACTGTTAGAAAACGATCATTCATACTGTTTATTAAACAGTATGCAGTATTTTGAAAAAGAAGTAATTTCTTTAATCAAAATTACGTTAATTCCATTTAAAATTATAGTAAATAATTGCCTTTACTGCCAGAAAAAAAAAGTTTATGCTCTTTATATGTTTTTCATTTTTAGTGCATACAAGATTAATACATTATTTCGTTTTAAAATCAATAGCTTCAAATGGAATTGACGTATATCTTGTTATGTTTCTTATTTTAGCAACATGTAATTATTTTTTATAACAAGGGAACGACTGATGGATAGGGATCGATTACCTATCCCTGATATGATTATTTATTGTCTATAGTGTTTATTTAAAGAAGTGGTAACATTTTGGACAATAGACTTGTTGTGTAAATCAAGGCATATTTTTGTTATTTTTTAATACAGTTATCGAAACAATTCAGTCTCATATATGAGAAAAGAATGCAGAAAAAATATTTTTGTAGCCATTGTTGCGTTGGGGATTATAATGTTGTATTCCTTATTAGTCATTATTACTTACATTGTATGTACGCGTTGAAAAATTTTAAATGTAATTAAATATGTTTCTTATACTTTGTATGGATGTATGTATATAAAATTACAAGTGAGTCAAAAATGATTCTAAGCATGGAAAAACGTGATCCGTATGGGAGTATAAATAGGAGGTATTAAAATTTATATAAAAGACAAACAGCATTCAGTATTATTGACGACCTAGGCACGTAAATAAAATTTATATATATATATATATATATATATATATATATATATATATATATATATATGTGTGTGTGTGTGTGTGTGTGTGTGTATTAGTCTATTTGTTTCAACTTAAATTAAAAATTTGCGGCAGAATATTTTATTTTATTTTTTATTTGATAGTTACCAACTGCCTTGTTTATTTAAATTTTTAAGCCTTTATTTTTATTTACAACTGATTTCTTGAAAATAAATTTCATGGCATATGATTACTAACATGTAAAATATTTATTTATTTACAATATGAGAAATATTGTATTTAACGGATTCAATAGATACGTTGTTTGACTCTGTGCAGATAACCTTAAACATAAATCTTCTTGTTAAATATACAAACTACCTAATGCAGCATCGTATAATGCATTCATTTGTCCGCCACAAGTGAAATATTATTAGAAACGGATGTATTACGAACCATTTCTCTTAGCCATCCAATATGTTTACTGAACCAAAGGGTTCATTTAACGGAATAGTTTTAAATACATAACGTAAAAGTCCTGCTGTATTTTTTTTAAATACCATGTCATTAATTTGAAGATATTAAAGCTGTTACTAGATTGTTTTTATAAACTTATGTTCTAGAGGTAAATGGTGTTTTTTATGATAAAAACTATTGAAAACATGAAAAAAATGTGATACAAGTCTACCCATAATTTCTGGACTTTTAATTTTCTTAGTATTTCACATTTCTTTAAATCGGTATTTTCCATTTCTTACATGAAATACATACTTATTATATTTATTATACTAATTATACATTTTAGTTATTAAAATAATTCTACTGTTTTTTGTCTTCATTTTAACTTATTACATTTATATGATGCACTTTCGATGAATAAATTTTATAGGACCTCCATTTACTGTCTAAATATTTTATCAGCAATTCTAAAGAAACTTGTTTTTCCTTCAATTGTAAAACTGTCTATCTGCACTGGTGTCCATACAATAACGAAGAATTCGAAAACTCTAATTTCGTACAAAAAAGTTTTGAGTGGTCAAAGGAAACTCATGAACTGTATCATAGACGTACTATTCTAAAAGCACAAAGAGTTGATGTGATGTCAGTGTGATGTTTAAATCTTCACAATTCCAAATTTCTAATTTCGTACAGAAAAGTTTTGAGTGGTCAAAAGTAACTAATGTGGTGTAATACAGACATCCTACGCTAATAGCACAAACAGTTGATGTGATGTCAGTATGATATCTTAAATCGACACACAAGTGTCATATGCATTACGGGGAACCAAAATGGAACATCGTTATTCGAACGACTCTTATTATCGTTATTTCGTGACACCACTGTAAAGTCACCGTGAGAGTTGCACTTAGATTAATCACAAAACGAAATCACAATTAAGTGACGTGAAGATTCCCAGACTAGATGATTATCGTTTGTATTCAGCACTGTGAAATGACTATGACTTTGTGAAAAATCAGCAGATAATTTCATTTAATGTCTTATGAGGACTAATCACAAAGGTATGTCCATGAGGACATTAAAGTGGAGTTACTAAATGAAGGATACTTGATAATCAACATGTGACTTCAGTGTAACGTTACTTTGATCAAAACAACAGTCCTGGTGACTTCACAGTGGAGTCACAAGAGAATTATTTGTGCGTAATAATGAGACGATAAATATATTATAAAACATTTTGGTTAATCATAAATAATCTGGCGCTTTTTAGCATTTGTGATGTCAAAGTGACGTCACAACAACTAACTGCGCAGACAACGAAAAGACAGGCTGCTGTGTGCTCCCCCATATTGGCTGTCTTTCTGCTTCAATGAATCAAATGATAGTTCAGCGATCGGTGGAAACAAGCGTATGTTAATCATGTCACAACCAAGTGGATGCAAATATCGCGGACTCTCTGTCATTGGTGCTAGGCTGTTTGTGCCATTAAGATAGTACGCATTCGATAAACATTTAGTTTATAAAATATTTTTTGTCCACTCACTATTAACTATTGTGTTAGAAATTTAGCATATTGTATGTGTTTCTTAATTTATGCACACCAGTGTATATTAACGAAAATAATTGATACTCTGTATTCATTTTATATTTTGGATCTGTAAGTTTTTCAACAGAATTTTTATTTCCTATTTATACATTCTTAATTTTTATATATAAAATACACAAATATACTTCAATTTATTTACTACAAATATATTTTCTTTGATTTATCTTTTGATGATAGTTTACATAAGAAAAACTATTTTTTTTTAAATATATATATGACCACACTTTACCATTTGGTAAACTTTTACAAAGCAGAGAATTTGTTCATTTTATTTTAAGTTCAATATGCTTAATTTTCAGGTATAAAATCGCTAATTTCAATCCTTTTAATTATTTGAAACCTTTAAAAAACTACCCAATATTTTTATTTGTGAATATTGTATATACTATTTTTTATCTTTTCGTACTCTCAACTTTTTTTCGATAATATTTGATACAAATCTTTTGTTTTTGAATTTTTTGCTCTCGTGTTATCTTGAACAATAACTAATTTCTTTAATTAACATTTTCTTGTTCTCCATTTACCGTAATGTTAAATTATATCCACACCTACAGGGAAACTGTTAATTTCCTACCATGGTCAACTATTTATCTTTAAGGGACGCAATCGATAGTACCTTAACCTTTTGGGATATGACTATAAATGTAATAGATATATCTGTTGGAGTTAGAGATACCGATTAGTAGTTTTTCAGTGTAATAAAATTTAATGATGTGTAAATATATTACAGCTGTCTGTAAGAAATGAATTTTAGTAATGTTGATCCTATATTTTCAAATTAGCGGACATTATTTTTTCTTATAGAAATTGTGTTTTCTATGTTTTATGTTTTCAAATGTAATAAATTTGAACAATTCATTAATTTTCATCCTATATAAATTGTAAATTTAAAAATTAGTAGATATTCTTTTGATCTTTAGTTGTTACTTATCCTATATTTTAAAGTTTCATGTGCAAAGAACTACTTTATATTTTTTAGGAAAATATTTTGTTTATGTTTTTCTTCTTTCAATGATATTTTATCTTGAGTAAAGAGAAATTTCTTTAATTAGCTTTTACGTGACCTGCATTTAATTTAGTAGTATACACACTACGAAGGGAACTGTTTATGTCCTTCAGAGTCGAAACTACCTATCCTTTAACAATACAAGTGATAATGGCTTAATCATTTCAGCGATAACTTTAAATAACCTATCTTTCTTTTTGGGAAAATAGTTTTTAGTAATGTTGATTGCGTATTTTTGAATTAGAGAATATTATTTTTGTCAATAGATACTCTGTATTCAACTTTGTATGTCTTTAGATGTGAAAAATAAAATTTTTATCACGTAATTTTTTTTTATTATTATTTATAAATTCTAGATTTTTCAATTAGTAGATATTACTTTTTTTTATCCGTAAATATTACGTATTCTATATGTTACACTTCATATAAAAAATATATATACATATATATATATATATATATATATGTATATGTATAAGGAAAATCTTTTATTTCTATACTGTTTCATTCAATGGTATTTTATCTTGAGTGAGAACTAATTTCTTTAATTATATCTTTTACGTGACTTCCATTTACCGCCTAGTAAATTTATCCACAATACTATGGATACTGTTTATTTCCTTCAGTGACAAAACAACCTATTCTTTACGGATGGAAACGATAAAGTCTTAATCATTTCAGCGATAACTTTGATTAGGTTATGTTTTTGTTAGAAAAAATGTTGTAGTAAAATGTGAATAATGTTTTTGTACACTATAGAAAATAGTTTTTGTGTGTGACACTGTGTATTCTACAGAGGGTGTTCGCACATTTTTAACGTTTTTTTTAAACATTTAAAATATGAATATTGCTTTCTGAAATAATCTATATGATAATCTTGTTTTTTTATTCTAATTCTGCGTAATGCTTTCGATGGTACAAGGTTTTTTGTAAAATTTACAGGATTATTGCTTCCCATGCCTCTTTAAAAACTTTCCAGATTCGATCAATCGTGGTGGTTTTGCGCTTTGAAAGAGCTCTTTTCAGCTGACCAAATGCACAATAAACCATAAGAGAAATGCCAGGTGACTTCTTAGGAATATGGTGAAAAGTATACATGCAATACCTGTGTGAGTTTTTAATGTTTTCAATGAATACGCCGGTAGTTTTTGAAGTATGTGCGGTAGCTTTGCTTTGATGCAGTTTCACCCTGTAAAGTCCTTGAAATAAAAAAAATAGCATTTTTCTGTAAATATCGGATGTAACACATTCTCTTAATAATATAATGAATTGATTGTAACATTTTTGTCCAATATTCTTATTTTTATTTTCCCATTGTAAGATAAATTTGCGACAGTCATAAATCCTTACCTGAAACTTCGTTTTCAGCCTTGAAATTGACTCTTTTTTTAATGTTTTTTTTCAGGTTGAGTCTTTTTACTAAGAATAAGTACTGATTTTCGGGATAGTTCTTTCCAATTAATACTGATGTTTATTTTGCACTTAGAAATTTTTATACTATACGCTTTACAATCATTGTAAACTTCTGAATAAGAATATTTCTTTTCGGAAAACAAAAAAAAATATCCTCTGATTCACAGCTTGTTTGAATGCGCCATCTTGATAGAAGAATAAATTTGAAAGCATCAGACAATAATATGAATTACAAATAATAAGTTGTTGATAGAAAGTTTTCCTCTAAAATAATTCCATTTTTTAAAATCATTTATCAAATTTGTCTAAAAAATGTGCGAACAGCCTCTGTATTTCGAATATTTATCACTGCAATCATTTTGTGCTATTTTTGCATGGTATATTTTTTTTTAAGAACAAATTTTTAATTAACGTTTATACTTTATAAATTCTAATTTTTTTTTTTTTAATTATTAGACATCTTTAAAAAAAAAAAAAAAAAAAAAAAAAAAAAAACATTGTCTAATATATATTTCATGTTTTCATATACAAAACAAAATCTGTATTTTATTTAAGGGGAAATAATTCTATTCTGTGTCTTTCAAATAATGTTCATGTTGAGTGCTTTCATTCATTAACTTTTATAAGACCTCCATATGCAACTAAATACATCTACTGTGCCAGAGTAATTGTTTATTTTCTTCCAAGGTGAAACATATTAAACGACTGCCGTTGCTAATAATCCTAACCTTTAGGGTAATAACTATAAATAGATTACATCTGCATCTTGGAAATTGAGATAAATTATAAGGTAATTATATCAGTGGTAGACACTATATAAGTACTGCAAACTTGGAAATTAGAAATAAAAATAGTCTTTGAAAATCGCATGGAGAATCGGGCTCCTTTTGGGATTGCATATAAAACCCTTGAGTATCAATGCTTCTAACTTAAGCGCCATCGATTTTTGGAACGAGGGAATTTCAACTCAAACAATGCGATCCGAACGATCGCATTTTTTTTTTTTTTTTTTTTTTTTTTTGGGGGGGGGGGGATTACGTTTAATTATTTGTTGTACCTGCAGTGTAAAAAAATTGTTGTAAAAGTTCCTGAGAAAACCTGTGGCAGCTATTCTGCCGCAGGTCTTTCCAGGAATTTCACCAAAGAAATGCCAGAAAACTTACACAAGTCAGTTACACACAAAACATACAACTTTACACAGATCAACGATAATTTCTCTATTAAAATAATTCCGAAAAGTTACACAAAAGTTCAAAAGTATACCTGAGAAAACTAAGGAATGTTACACACAAAATATATGGAACGTTTCACAGTTGATCAGTAAATTCCACTTTCTCAAGTATTTCGAAAAGTTACACAACATTGTTGAAGATATTATACCAGATTTCTCGGTATTCTTGAATTAGCAGAAATAATCTGAGAAAACACAGGAATGTTACACAGTAAACGTCAGGAACATTACGCATATTTTTTACAGTGTGTTTTTTTTAATATGACTAAAACCGGTCTGCAGAATTATTTTTTTGTGTTTATTAGTGCATTTTCTACTGGTGTCTTCTACCGATACCGAGGCTTATCATCACAACCAGTAGCAGGCAACCATTTCATAAGCTGAGATCCTGGTCTTAGCCTGGTTTCAGGCTAAGACCTGGTAGAGTGGTCAGTATTTAGAGCTGAATCGGAAGAACATATTTAGAGGACATACTTCCGGGGCGCATAAGGTTTAATTATTTTTGTTGAGGGAATTCGGCAATTTGTTTCAAATAGAGGGGGATCCAAGTCCAACAAGAGTTCTGCTAATGCAAAAAAAAAGATTGTTTAAATGGTTTGAGAAGGCAGCTAACAGTCAGAAAAGAACTTCACTGGATACATCAAGATTCAAGCATATTGTACTACACCGATCTGACAACATTTTATTATCAATCATCTTGCTTAAATACATTTACTATTTAACCATTTACCATTTATTATTGCCCAAGTGTAATTTTCTCCTTATATAATCGAAGGATAATAACGGGAAGATTACAATTCAGAATTAGTGGTAGCCAATTTTAGGCGACTGTTCGAATGCTGAGAAAAATTCGTCTAAAACATCCGCAATTATTTTAGTCTGGTCATTGATTTAGTATGCAGGGACTGTGATTAGTATAGCCTTTTTTAGGGTTCCGTACTTAAAAAATAAATACGGAACCATTGTAAGATCACTTCTGTGTCTGTTTGTTCGTCTGTCAGAGTCTTTTTTTCGTAAATTATCGGAAGTGGAAAGTTCGAACTTGTGAAAGTTTTAAAACCTTTTTACCCACATATTTTCAGATTATTAGTCATTCACAAATATGAATATGAGGAATTTAGAAGGCTAATTAAGTTACTTGAAAAAAAAAGTTTTCTTTTTATATTACATGTGGGGAATCGTGTGAAAGATCTCGTAATATCTAACTCAAAATTATATTTGTTTTAATTTTAGCTATTATATTATCACAGATATCGTTGAAAATGCACTGCAAAAATATGTCCCCCTCCTCTATTTCCGAATCTACTGAAACTAAAATTAATAAAAATTAGGGGTAACAGGAGTTTATTTAAATCTTGCAGGGAAACTGTAAAGATTTTCCTAGGTAACATAGTTTTTGAGAATAATGCATTTTTCTGTGCACTAAAAACTGTGCATTAAAAATAGGCGAAAAATTGTTCTTAAAGTGCCCACTATTGGTACAGATACCTCAATTTTTTTTCAGAGTAGGAAAATTTAATAATATTATTTGTCCATAAACAAGTATTAATTATTGATAAAAAGGAATAAAATATGTTTTTGAATTATGTTTTAAGAATTATTATTTATTATTATTATTTTAACAAACGGAATAAATCTGTATTTCTAGCTGTTTTAAGTTCTTAACTGTAATCATTTCTAAAGTAACATAATATAAAGATAAAAACGCCATGGGCAGATAACAGGATTATGGTCAAACGAAAGGAAAAGAATATGTCATTAGTTTATTTTATTTCAATGTAAAGTCATTTCTCACTTTAATGTTTCTTTGATTCCTCGATTATTTAAATATCAGTTGTAAAAAATCATTTATTTTAATTATTTAATGATTATATATATTTTTTGATGAATATTGTTTTCAGATATTTTATCTTGGGTAAGAACTTATTTCTTTAATTAAATTGTAGATTTATTTACCGATTAGTAAATTTATGCACACTCTCATGGAATCTGTATTTTCTAATGTAAATCTAACTTTACCGATGCAATTTTTACATCTTTTTAACTGTCAACAAAAACTCAAAATGGACAATTTTCATGGTAATACATTTTAATAATTACGATTCTGGGTTTTAGAATTGCTATTTTTTTTCGTCTGTGGACTTTGTTCTTTCTAGTTTGTACGTTTTCATGCGTTAAAAATGTATTTTGTACTTTATTTTTTGTCTTCTTTCTGAGAATTTGAATACTTTTTAATTTTGTATAAGGACTAAGTTATTTAATTAACTGTATTTTGTCTTTTACCCCCCAAAAGATTTAATTTTAAATTTTCTAAAAATAAATTGTTTTGAAACCGTTGTGCTTCTGTAATTTATGTTTTCGTGCAGGAAAAGAATCTGTATTTTATTTAATACAAATGTATTGTGTCCTTCAATGTATTTAATCTTGAGTAAGGGCCAATTTCTTTAATTAACTTTCATGTAACTTTCTTATACCGTCTAGAATATTTATCCACTCTACCAGGGGAACTCTTAATTTCCTTCCAAGGTGAAACTACTAATCTTGAACGGATGCAATTGACGGATGGCTTTGTCTTTTTGATGATAACGATAAATATAATATATTTCTGTTAAGAGCCTATTTGAGTCAAGTACCAACACTTTCACGCTAATGATATATGGGAGTGTTCTTTTGAAGTTTCTCCTTCGCATTTGAATATTTTTAAATATTTTTTTTTTCTCTCGCTAGGAATATCATAAGACGATGCCTAGCCGATAATCTTTCAATTAATTAATTAATTAATTGTTGCTTTTATAAAGTCGAACCAGTTTTTCAGAACCAGTTCCGAAATCGAAAGTGTCCCTAGAAGTATTTTTGCAACTAAAGGCGAAAAATTAAAAATCTATTCGGTTAGACATCTATCTAACATATCCTATTCAATAAAAGGAATAGCATTTAAAAATATTGAAATGCAAATTATAAATTTGAACACGACAATCTCATAGATATAATGTCTGTTGATTGTGGCTGAAATAGGTTCGTATAGATACATTTTATTAATTTTCCAATATAGCAAAATCTAGTGATATTATTTGTTCATACCATACATATTGATAAGAGATTATAAGTCATCTACCGCAAGAAGATTTTTAGATTTATTTTAATTATTAATATTTTTTAATAAAATGGAGAAATAAGTATTTGTAGTTTATTTGAGATTTTTAGACGGATAATGCGATTTTAACAACACACACACACACACACACACACACACACACATATATATATATATTATATGGTTAGATAAAAAAAATTCCATTGTAAAGTCATTTTCTACTAAATCTCCCTTTTTATTTCCGGATTTTTAAAATATTAGACTTCTTATTTTCATAAGCATGTGAAATATATGTATTTATTTTTATTTAATACAAATATTTTATCTTTCTTTAGTAACTTCTACCGATATTTTATCTTGAGTAAGAAGTAATTTCTTAAACTGTCACGTGACCTCCCTTTACCGTCAAGTAAAAGATATTCCTAACTCCGGTACGCCTACCAGTTCTGGTAGGTGAGACTTCTGAAACTAGCACGTAAAAATATTTTTTGTAAGGATTGGAGCGTTGTAGATGTTAGTTGCTACACAGACATTTATCAACCTATGACATAATTAAATCTACCCGAAAACAAAAACTTTTGTTTGTTTTAGACTTCTTAAGTTCCGGAGCAATGTAATTAATTGCACCGATGTACAAATAAATAATGATCATATATAATAGTCAAGATACATCTTGAATTGATTAGTGGCATAAATGAATATTATAAATGCTATGAGTAAGATTTTATTGACTATTTCCCAGAATATATGTCAAAATATTTTTTAATCACAAATTTTAAATTTTCATTGAAGAAAACATATCATTGTCAGTGGCAAAATATTAAAGAAAATGTATCTTGTGATGTTCTTCTTGACTCTTGAGATATGTTTTAGAATAATAGTGTGGAAAAGGGAAACGTTCTGTTAGACGTCGCTGCAGCGCCATGGACTACTACTTCTTCTTTCACCTCCACAATGCACTTTGAGTTTAGAATGTAGCAAGGAATGCTGCTTTGATTGTTTTGTTTTGAGAAAATGTTACATTTTCTTATAACGTTGACTATGAAATGGGGCATTTCGTCTCCATATATTTTTATTAAAATTATGTAATTTTTTAATTGTAAATAGAGGTATACACTTTCTGATTATTAAATGTTTGCTATTCGTGTTCCGGTATATTTGAAAAATCAATACAAAATCAAACGGGCAGCGATAGAAATACACCGTTTGTTGCAATATGCTTGGGACAACAGTAAATTTTCAGGCAGACAAACTTTCGAAATTAGTTACAATTTTCAACAACAGATGGCGCTGCAGTCTGGAAAAATCTAAACCACGATATTTTCCACATATCCACCGTGCGCAGCAATAATATGGCGTAGTCTCTGAACGAAATTACCAGAAACCTTTGTAAACCTGTGACTTCTTTCTGTGGGGACACTTGAAAGACCAGGTGTACCGCCACAATCCAGAATCAATTGAACAACTGAAGCAGTACAACTCTTCTGCATATGAAGCCATCCCGCCTGACACGTTTACAAAGGTTTCTGGTAATTTTGTTCAGAGACTACGCCATATTATTGCTGCGCACGGTGGATATGTGGAAAATATCGTGGTTTAGATTTTTCTAGACTGCAACGCCATCTGTTGTTGAAAATTGTAACTAATTTCGAAAGTTTGTCTGCCTGAAAATTTACTGTTGTCCCAAGCATATTGCAACAAATGGTGTATTTCTGTCGCTGCCCGTTTAGTTTTTATTGATTTTTCAAATATACCGGTCATTTTTGAAACACCCTGTAGTTAGATTTTACTTCAATAGATTAACGGAAAGATGTATTGTGATGCGAACAGAATAGTTACCGTTTTCTTTAAAGTCTGTAAAATTTCTGCTTTACAATCGCGAAAATATTTTATGTGAAAATGCATTTCTTCATTTCTTTAAAAGAAAACAAAATCCAGGAATAAAATGCGTAATGAATCAAAAATAACCAAGATTGAAAAAATACTGAAACAGACACGAGGGGTTATTTTTGGTTACACAAACTTACCCTTTGCATCAGAGATACATGTAAAGCTATTGTATGTAAAATAGTGTGTATAAGTCATCCAATAATAAATATAAGGTCATGCCAATAAGAAGTAATATGCCGTTGTCACCTGTACTTCACCTTTTATAATTTCATAAGGTTTTGTACAATTTTTAAAGTATAATCATGACATTTCTCCATGTATGAACGTCAATTAAAGAAGGTAATTTCAGTACAGTTTTAGTAATATATTTATGCTGTTCTAAACATTATCATTCAATAAAGAATTTATTAAATTGGAGACCTTGAACATGCATGCCTTTATGAACACTTTATAGGCAATCATTTTATTAATCATATTTTATAGATTTGAGGACATTTGAGTGTGGGAGTTAAGGATATGTGGTTGAATTATCTTCCATAAATCCTCCATTGATACTATTAATTTTGTTACCTTGTGGTACGGCAAAAAAATAACTTATGTAAATTTATGCACAAAAATTGGGAAAATATTGCTTTCCTTCAATGGTGAAACTTAAGCCTTTTTTGGTATGAAATCCATTCTATCTTAGTCACATCGGCGATTATAAGAAAAAAAATCTTTCTGCTAGAAATGCATTTTAGTAATGTAAATTCTGGAATGTAAAATTACCTTTTTAAGCTATCTTTGTTAGTATGCATATTCTACTTGGAGTGTTTCAAAATGTGAAACAGGTATTTCTACTATTTTTAGTACAAAACATTTGTTTTCGTTTAGTCGTTTATCTCGTTTTATTTTGAGTCAGAAGTAATTTTTTAATTAACATTTATTATTTGTAAGTTCTAGATTTTAACTTTTAATAGACAATACTTTTGTCTGTAAACACTACATTTTCTATATTTTATATTTGATATAAAAAAAAGAGCTTCAATACATTTAATACAAATAATTTGTTTTTGTTTAGTGTCTTTCAATGATACTTTATCTGATCAAAGACTAATTACTTTGATCATCTTTACGTGACCTCCTAGTAAATGCATCCACATAGTGGTAAATAGTATATTTTCTTCTAAGATGGAACTGCTTCTATTTAACAGATGCAGTCGATAATGTCTTAGCCTTTTGAATGTTAACTATAAATAGAATATCTTTCTGTTAAAGATACATGTTAGTAATTTCCCAGTATAGCAAAATGTAATGATACTATTTGCCCGTACCGAGTAAAATATTGGCTGAAAAGGATCAAAACCTATCACGTCTAATTTACGATAAAAGTCTAATTGAGAAAGGAGTAGAACTCTGGAATTTGTTTACTTAAGTACATAAATAATAAATCTTGAATTTTATCTTGTTGGAGCTTTATAAAACTGTTAATTGCTTAATTTTAAAATGATTGTTTTAAAACAAATGAAATGAACAAATGATTAGTTTATTAAACATTATTAGAATAAAGAAAAAACTAATGCATGTATTTGACTTGTAAATTTTTTAATTTATTATTTTTTCCATATGCATTTTATTTTATACATTTTTTATCTGTAGTAAAGGTATATAAAAGCCTCAGAAAATCTATATTTTCTGCAAGAAATGTAATTATTTGAAGTTTACCACAATACTCCAATTTCCGTTTTCAGTAGAAAAAAATCCGTTTATTGTATTTAACTAAAATTTACAAAAATGGTTAATCCCTGATTCTGTAACATACTATATTAAACTTTAAATGTCGTTAAATATAAAGATGCGTGGATTACAATTTGGCTATTGAAGAGATACTTAATACTTTCGATAATATAAGATGCATTTCAATAATTTTTTGAGTAGCTGTAGTAAGGAGATACTTAATGTGTAAGGTCCATTCCTTGGCAACTTGCGTTACATTTAGAATAATTGACTTCAGTAATTTTAGTAATATACTACTAAAAAATATTCAGAGTGTAAAGTAGATGAGATTTGTCATGTTTTGAGATTAAACATGTCCAAAGGAAAATTTGCATGAAGATTACTTAAATTTAATGCTATTTCTTGAACTCTGGAAATTATATTTACTATGGTAACTCACGTTATTGAAAAAAAAAACGTAAGTTACCATAATAAATTTAATTGCCTCTGTTCAAGAAATAGCACTAAATTTGGGTAACTTTCATCCAAATTTGAGTTTGGATAGGTTTAATTAACAAATCACATTAACTTTACATTTTAAATATTTTTTGGTGTTATATTACTAAAATTACTGAAGTCAATTATTCTAAACTAGGATGCTACGCCCTCTGCACTGGGCCATTTTTATAAATGTACCTTAAATCAAACGAAATGGCTTTGTATTTTAAAGGAATATGGATCTTCACCTACGGATGCTACCCTAGTCAAAATTTTCAAACGAACCTTGAATCAAACGAATTATATCAATGGATTTGAGCATGTATTTTAAAGCAATAGGAACGTTCGCCTGGTATTTCTTTCAATATTGCTGTAAACGATGCGAACGACATTGCTTTATATTATATTATACATTTGACAAAATTTGGGCTAATAAGAAGCAACTAATTTAGTTGAGTTTGGTAGGGAAATGAGGCCATTATAAGATTATGACAACAGAAACTAAAATGTTCTCTAGTCAACATACTGCTAAAAAAGAGAGCATTACAATGATTGCATAGATTGACCATTGAACTTAAGTAATGTTCGCGTGATTCCTTTTCGTCTGTAAGTTCTTAAACCCCGTCCCTCTTTCTTGTCTCTATGTGAGGTTCTAGTAACATAAGTACAATCTCACTCTACGTTACGTTATATTTCGTAATATACGTCCTCTTCTGGCAAGTCTACTACGGTTTTTCATCTTTAGATTCCGGCAGAGTAAATATAGTCAAAAATGTAATAAATTGTTTGCACATAAAAAACAGAATTTAACTTTCATATTTAAAACAAAATGGTGAAACATTAAAAGTGCATTTTTAAAGCTGAATATAAATAAAATTAAAATGACACCCTTTTCACTGTCTTTCCCCTTTTTTAGAACAGTTGCATTCGTGTAACCATTAACCTAAAAAAAAACCCGATGATTAACTCTGGTAGAAGAATAAACCTCTAGTTTGCATCCAATAAAATCTTCCTAATCTTCCTATAATCTTTTCAATATTCAAGTTTGATGTCAAACATTAGAAGTGCTGGAAGCGATATGGTTACTAATGTACCAGAGTTAGTTACAAAACAAAGTTATTTACGCACCAAACTATGTTCTATTAAATAATGTTAAATTGCTGTTAATTCAATTATAGATCTTTCATTAACAAAATTCCATACCTTAAATAAAACTGACAATGATAAAGTTAGTTATGCAAAATGTTTAGTCATAATCTTTTTGGTGAATAATTAAATCGAAGATTTTCTTTGCATTTCTGTAAAGAGTATAATAACACGCAGAAAAAGATTCATTTGTCACTATGTTTAGCTGCTAGGTCTGTATGTAAGTCAAAAATGCTTTATAATGATCGAAAAGTTATCTAATCAGAATTTCAGGTACTCGTGTTTCTTATCCAGGCTGAAATGATAAATCGACAAATATTATTTATTCAATTCGCCAACATTGGCATTAAAAAGTTTTTCTGTACATTAGAAGCATCGCTTTTTTCGGTAAAACTTTGCTTCATAATAAAAAAAAAAAAAAAAACATAAATTTAGCAATCGCTAATTTAAAAAATCGTCTAATCTTCTGTAATCGGAATCGTCATCCAGAGTAACCTTCAAACACAAACAAAACATCCAACAATATGGTAAAAATGCCAACTGGCAGGTGGCCAGAATACGGACAATTAGTCTAATATCTTTTAAAAAACTTCCTGAAAGAAGGGGAGATATGCAGAAAAAAACTAAAAAGAAATGACGAATCAAAAAGAGCATAGAAAATTTATTTCAGTAAGCAATTTTTATTGCAAAATGTCGCCTTTTGTGATAGTAATAACGCATAATTGAACACATCTCCTTAAGAATAGTCTTTAGTTCCTAACTTTTGACGCAGTGAATATTTCTATAAGTGAAATTGGCGATATATTAAAAAAAAAAAAGCTAAAAAGCTAAATAAAAGAATAGACAATATTCGCTGAGGCTATAAAAATCATATGTTTGGTGAAAACAAACCGGCATGTTTCCGTAGTAAAATTTTAAATGTCTAAAATTCAATTATTTTACAATATGTGTTTGAGTGGCAGACATTCACTAAAATTTAAATATTTGATCCCATATTTATAACAATAGCTGCTATTTATATAATTTGCATTTGAATATAAATATTTACTGCAAAAAGGATCTTGTTCACACGAAAAAACACTATTATTGCTAATATCGCTCAAGCTGATGTCATGCTGATGCATTTTTTGGCTTAAAATCACATTTTTTGGCGACAAAAGTAAAATCAAAATGGTAAATAAACAAATAACATGTAACTCATAAATGCAGTCATTTTTACAATTAAATCGGCTAGTTCCTCCCGCAAGTCACATGATAGGGGAGTTATACATTAAAAAAAATTAACAGAAAGAAAAAAATGTCACTCATATTTTATCTATAGTCAAATTATTAGTTGCATTTTTGTTAACCTGACGCAAACGATAAATCGCCAAATATTGACTTAATTCTAATATCATGTATTTTAAATATTTGTAAGCATTACATACATTCCTTTGGGGTTTAAATTAAATAGTTTCGCTTTATAATATTATCACTCATTAAAACAGATTTTTTTCTTTCTTTTTTCTATTTTTTGCGGGTGTGGGGGGGGGGATTTTAAATAAAATTAATAACAGAATTTTTCTTTTGTTTTTCTATGTATTTGCATTTATTTCTGATATAGCTGTTTCAATTCTTTCGCCAACGACAATGGTCGCCAAACAAATGACCTATGGTAACCTTATCGTCCAAAATAACAGAACTTTCCATCATAATTCTATAACTAATCTACGCAGAACTTTATGTTATATACTAAAACCTTCCCTGAAAAATTATCTATCCAACAGTGCAAGTTAAATTCAGAACTCGAGTTATAAAGGAACGGAACGAAATTTCCGTTTGTGTTTTATATATATAGTAGATGTAACGTAAGTTACCATGGAATGACCCATAATAATTAATAAAATGATTATTAGTGTTACTGTTATTGTTATTGAAGATGTTTTGTTTGTATTGCAGAACAGCAGTGTTCAATATCAATTATTTACTGCCCATAATTATTTTAACGTAACGGCATGCTATATTATACTATATTTTATTAAATATGAAAACAAAAAGTTGCAAATTTAAATAGATTTGAGAAAAAAATATATCATATTTAATCAAATGTAGAAAAGGTATCAATTTATGCTGTTTGATTTATCGAAATTCAAATGTTTTTGTTAAACTTTTTTTTCAATATCTTTATTTGAAGCAAACAAAACACAAAAGGAAGACTGGTATGAAGAGAAAATTGAATTCTGACAAAAGAGGTGCCACTGAAGAGTACTGTTTTTATTATTAATTTCTCTAAAACTATTTCATAACAATAATTATTCGTGGTAGATTATTAATTTTTAAAATTAGTGGCAGACAAATTAATAGAAAATCGTCTTCAGTGGCAGCCCTAAAATTGCAAACAAAAATTGTATTACATAAGATAAAACATTTTTCACTTTTTATTTCAATCTCTGTCTGAAAATCATGATTTTCGGAATCAGCACAGTGTTATTGTCTCTATTTTTCTGTAAATTAATGTTATGATAAATACATTGTACATATTTTAATAATAATAATCATAGAAACGTTCATATTGGAATATGTATTATATTCTAAAAAATAGCTGTAAATTTACATGTAGTTTGCTGTTGATTGTTTTCTATTAATTCCTAAAACTTTCCACTTTGATTTGTCCTTTTTCACTTAAAACACGGAAATTTTACCAATACAAATTTCCTGAAATCCTTCAATTTAAGCTGCATTTTCGTCAAATCACAGGGTTGTTCAGGCAATTATTCCGGCAGGGTTGTTCCGGTGCTGCAAGCACGTTTTTCGCTTTAGGCATTTGTACGTATGTATTTCTTTTTTAATTGATATCGCAGAAATTTTGTGAAACTAAGCACAAAATTTTATAAAATCATCCAATTAAAATGTGGAAACATCGTCAAATAACATAAATATTACTTCAAATTGCATGAGTATCCTGACAGTTTGCTTCGAATACTTTTTACATTTTTGAAGAAATTTTTCAAAGTGTATTCAATTTACAGAATTGACATAACATAATCCGTTATTAAATACAGTTATCCTTGAAGCATATTTAACCCCTTAATCGTCGTACCCGAGACATTCACGGGCAACGTAAGCTACGTCTGTTTTATTCAGATTGTTTCATTCCCACCAGTTTTTTAAAATAGTATAATTGGCTTTATTCTCGGATTATTTTATCTACCTATTCAATAAGGCGAATATTTCTACTTAAAAAAAACTGGTGGTAATCAAGCAATCTTAATTTTAAAAAAGTAGCCTATACTTGAAGGGCGCGACGATTAAGGGGTTAATAGGCATATTTATAATATAAAGCAATAATATGCCCTCAAGAAACGCTGACGTTACACTAACTGTGGCAAATGCCCGATCAATACATGTCGCTTTAACATAATTGTTTTTCTTCTGAACATCGCACAATTTTTTATACCGTCGAATAGAGCAGAAAATGTATTTTGAAATAGATTTTTTTTTTAAATCAATTTACTGTTTTTTTTTTGGGGGGGGGAGGAAGATTTAAAAAAAATGTGAAGCATGAATATTGTTTTAATTTGCGTGCGAAAGATTAAAGCGCTTGCACATATTACAATGTAAATGAATCAGCATTAATGTATTACCAAATAAAATGAAAACTTCACAAATAAATGAATAAAGAAATGAATAAAACACAATTTTTACAGATATAAAATCGAGCCACGTGCTTAAACCGTGAAATAATCAGAATTATAAAGTTTGCTATAAATAGTGAAATATTTCGCGATTCACCACTAGCATGTTGCTAATATGAAAGTATCAAGAACGCTTTTTGGTGTACCTGATGAGCAGTTTAAAAATATATCTTAAATGCAAAAAAATCTATTAGAGTTTTAAAAACGACTTTAATGTATGTTCTGTACACTGGGCAATATAGCGGGCACTTATAACCCAGCTAGCCCAGTAAAATTGCCTGATTATAATAAACGTGTAAACATGTACTTATCAGAAAATCGCTCTTATGATTGTCTTTGAAAACCAAGAAAATATTGCCTTATGAAAGTAAAATTATCCTGAAATCATCCCTATCGGTTTCACTAGTTATGTTATTGGGTTGTTCGGAAAGTTCCTTCCGTTTGAGAAAGCCAATCCGTATCTGGAAATTCTGCCCATGAATTATTAGACATTAGATATCTGAAATAATCTCTAATAATTAAATGATAGAATTTTCCGGTACAACCAACTTCCCTAAATGGACTTTCCGAACAAACCAGTATAATAAACGTACAAACAAGTGATTTTTAAAAACTGATTTTTAAAATTGTCATATATTTGGTAGAAACTATTTTTGTGTTACAGTCAATTGCAACCGAGATAGTTAAATGAAAATATGCATTAATTAGCTAATTTTTGTTTAATTTTTTAAATTTAATTAATTAATTTTTGTTAGAAAGTATAAATTATTTTATTCCGCTAAAAAAAATAGACAAATGGCTCATTGGAGCCGCATAATACTAAATGTAACAACCATAACTTTAGACATTTGATGCAAATGCTTCAGTGGATCTGAAAAGTGGATCAATATATATCCTGACGTGTAACCGGAAAGAATAAATAGTGGACTCAGAAAATATCTGCATCTCAAAGATAATTTGATTTACCTGTTACAAAGATTATATTTCAGAAGATATGATAATAAATATAGCATTCGCATTTGTAAGGTGTAATATTGATAAATATTATATATATATATATACAGTGTGTTTCTAAACTCATGGTACAAACTTTAAGGATAGATAGGGCACACAGTAACAATAATTTTTTGTATAGGAATGTATGGGACCAAGTGACGCATTAAGATAAAAACACCAGGGTTGCAATTAGGACCCTTTTTTAATTTTCAAAATTTCTCATTCATACCAGAAAATTTTTATGCTATCATTTTCTTTACATTTCATAATTACTTAATAATAAAATTCTTCTTTAAAAATTTTTGGTATGAAATCGAAATTTTTTGAATTGAAAATAGAAATAGAATTTTTTTAAAAATAGAAATCGAGTTTTTGGTTGATTCCACTGGCGGTATTGGGCAGTAAGTGACTGGTCGCCTTTCAATACCATGCATTCAAGTAGAATAAATCGCCATTTTTAAATGTGCTATCATTCGTCATGGAAGACTACATATGCCGAAAAAGCCGACATGCATTTCATGTATGGTCGTGCAAATAGCAGCGCCAGGGCTGCCCTACGAATGTATCAGTAGCAGTTTCCACGCAGAAGAATGCCTGATCATAGAATGTTTCAGAGCTTACACCGTCAGCTTTCTGAAACAGGTTCTTTCCACGTCACCAGACAGGAATCTGAGCTAGAAAGAGCTGTACGCAGTGCAAGCCTGGAAGAAATTATTTTGAATATTGTGAGTGAAAGGCCCGAATCAAGTACAAGAGCTGTTGCACAGAATTTAGGTGTGAATCATCCCACCGTTTGGAGAGTGTTAAACGAAAATCTATTTCATCCCTTCCATTTTCAACGTGTACAAAATTTGAATCCGGAAGACTATCTTCTGCGGTTGAGCTTTTGCCAGTGGGTTTCACAGCAACATGTATTGCAGCCAGACATTACTGCTCATATTCTATTTACAGATGAGGCAGTATTTACACGCGAGGGTGTATTTAATGCGCACAATTTCCATCTTTGGGGAACCAATAATCCACATGCAACGCGGCCACATGCTTATCAACAACGATTTTCTGTGAACTTGTGGGAGGGTATTGTTAATAATTATTTGATTGGCCCATACCTACTACCAAAGAGGTTGGATGGTCGCTGTTACCTTATTTTTTTGCAACAGGTTTTACCAGAACTGCTGCAAGATGTTCCGATCGCCATTCGTAACCGGATTTGGTTTCAACATGATGGAGCGCCCGCGCACTTCACCACTGATGCGCGCAGTTACCTGAATGCCACATTTGGAACGCAATGGATTGTGCTTGGTGGACCAGTTCCTTGGCCACCGCGATCTCCCGATTTATCGAGCCTTGATTTCTTTTTATGGGGACATCTGAAGAGTCTTGTTTATGAGACTCCAGTTGACTCAGACGAAAATCTAGTATCTCGCTTATCCGAAGCTTCTGCACGTGTGCGGGAAATGCCTGACATCTTTAGAAGTGTACGCCAATCGTTCCACCGACGCTGCGAAGCATGTATCACAGTTGGTGGGCGCAATTTTGAACACTTATTGTAATTTATTGTATGAATTATTATTTTTTTGTAAATTACATTGTAAATAAACGTTTTACATTTTTTATTCATGTATTTCGTTTGATAAGTTTGCCAGTTTTGCGCTTTTTTTTAATTAAAAAATTTTGATTTCATACCAAAAATTTTCAAAGAAGAATTTTATTGTTAAGTAATTATGAAGTGTCAAGAAAATGATAGTATAAAAATTTTCTGGTATGAATGAGAATTTTTGAAAATTAAAAAAGGGGCCTAATTGTCCCCCTGGTTTTTTTACCTTAATGCGTCACTTGGTCCCATACATTCCTGTACAATAAATGATTGTTACTGTGTGCTCTACCTACCCTTAAAGTTTGGACCATGAGTTTAGAAACACCCTATATATATATATATATATATATAATTGGAATTGTAAGTATTAAAAATTTAAATATGAGAAAATTTTAATGAGAATAATATGAAAAGTTTTTATCGTTCTTATGTATGGTCATGAGGAACGTAGTTTACATTACTTTATTTCACTCTTTTAATTATTTTTAAATTTAATTAACATTAAGTATAATTTACAATAAAAACTCACTATCACGTATTTATCAAAAAATACATTATGAAATATTCATATAGATAAGAGAAAATTATTCTGTTCTAAATAATTAAGCTACAAGCAGAAAGAGTCCTTCGATAGCCTCAGGGCCCAGAGCCCAACCCTTACCTCTTTTCGCGGCATTTAATTTGTTAATTTTTCCTATTAAAGTTGGCTGGTTTCAATTTTTAGAATTTTTTTTCTTTTCTTCTTGGCTTTCCCTAGTGTCTCAGTATAAGAGACGCAGTAATGGCCGCGCGAAACGCCGCGCTCCGCAAATTCTCCGGCGGACGAAAATTATTGAGAAAATTCTTCTGTTCTAAATAATTTTAGAGACATTTTATATTAGCTATATCATAAAAAGCATACTACATATCTAAAACGAAAAATACTTTAATATTTTTTTTTTGTATATTTGACAGAAAATATTAATTTAGTTAATTCATTTATAACTGAAATAATGAAAGAGGAAGTAAGAAACATTAATCTATATGTACTTTCCGATGTAATTGTAATTAAATTAATTAAAAATTTATTTCATTTCATAAAATGATTGAACGGAATAGTTACTTGAAACACATAATATTAAACCTAACCAATATAACATTAAATAGCTAATGCAAATGATACAGTGTATCTGAAAAGCGTGACACTATCAAACTATATTCTGTCTTGAAAACAGGAATAAATAAGAGACACAGAATTTATCATTATGTTAAATATTATTTAATTCAGTTTTAAGAATAATAATTATATTTCAGAAGATATGATAATAAATATAATGTTTCTGTAAATATGGTGTAATATATATTTTTATTATTAACTTCAATTATTCCTGAAACAATTTCAATATATATATTATAACAAAATTGCAAATATCTATTTATCAAAAATTTGCATTTCTAATTTTCATAGAATTTATCTCCAGAGTGCTCCATTATATAAAACCGAATCCAAAAATTCATTTTTAAATATCCATACATTTAATATAAATGTTTCTTTGTTGAATTAAATTATATATTAAATAGTTAATGGAGAACATTTAAAATGTGTCAGACAAATATTTTTTGTTAACTTACGCAAAGTATAATATCAATTCTAAATTATTATATTTATTCAAACAAAAGACGCAGATTTTTAATTGAAGCACATAATATTAAACGTAACCACAATAATTTTAGATATCTAATGCAGATGCTACAGTGTATCTGAAAAGCCGTGACAAACAATATCAAAATACATCCTGACGTGCAGACGGAAGGAATAAATAATGGACACGTAAATTATCTACATCTCAAAGGTAATTTGACTTACCTGTACGAAGAATAATTGTATATCAGAATATATAATAATAAATAGTATATGCTCCGTGTAAGTCAAGTGTAATATTGATAAATCTGTTTGTTAAGATGTATATTCTTATTCAGAATTACAAGTATTAAAAATATTAATTTGTAAAATATTTAACGAGCATTTCGTTCGTATGCGTAGAGACGAAAAATTTAGTTTACTTTAATTTGTTTGTGTTCCAGTTTAAATAGTTTTATTTTAATTAATATTAAATATACCATAATAGAAATACACTAACACGTATTTATGCGAAAACACATTACGAAATTTTCACACGGATAGTAGAAAATATTTCTGTTCTAAATAATTTATACAATTGATAAAGTGATTATATGATATTTTAAAATGGGCCAAAGATTGTGAAAAGATTTTATTATAGATAAAGGACTCAGACAGGGAAATTGTATCTACCAAAAACTTTATAAAAATGTATGTTGAAGAAGCATTAAAAATTGGAAAGAAAATTACAGAGGAATGGGACTTATGTGAATGGAATGTAATTTTTTACTCTGCAATTCTCAGATGACCAAGTTATAATTGCAAAAAAATAAAAATGATTTAGAGAAAATGACGATAAAAATTAAGGAAAAATGTGAGAAATGGGGACTTTACATGAACGTTAGTAAGACCAAATACCTATGTATAGGAGGAAATGAGACAGCACTAAATTTAAATAATAACATAAAAATAGGAAGCTGCGAGTGTTATAGATACCTTAGTGTAGACATTAATAGAGAAGGCACAGACTCACAGGAAATTAAATACAGAATCTACCAAGGAAGAAAGACTGTAAAACTATTAAATTCTATTTGGTGGAGTGAAGACATCTCCAGGAAAATAAAAGAAAATAAATAATATTCTATTGTAAAAAACATATTGTTATATGGAGCAGAGGGATCGGGAAATATGGAGACAGGAATAAATAAATTAGCGGAAGTGGAAATGGATGCCCTAAGCAGATGAAGATCATGCAGGCTATCAGGAATAGAAAGAATAAGAAAAGAAGGAACCAAAGAAATGATGAAAATAATTGAACCGTGTTAAACGATCTCCAAAAGAAGCAATTAATCTGGTATGGTCATGTTAAAAGAAAGAGTGCTGAGAGACTACCCAAAATCGAATCTAATTATAGTACAAACCAAAAAAAAAAAAAACGAAACGAAGAAGACCTGGATGGATGGTATAAAAAAAGCCATGAGGGATAGGGGTCTGAAGGAGAAATGGACTCTTAACCAGAAGAAATGGAGTGATCTGTTGTAGATTTTTCGGGTGTCGACACCTGACGCCATAAGAAAAGTTTATAAAAAATACATGATATTAATCACACTGACATATATAAAATAGAAAATGGTTTTCAAATTTTAAATATATTTGACAGGAAATGTTAATTTAGTCAACTCATTTATAACTGAAATAATTTCTATAGAAAACAAGTAAGATTTATAGATAAATAATTTGCATTTGAAATGTAATTAAATCAATTGAAAATTTATTTTATTTCATAAAATAATCAAAATGGATATTTACTTGAAACATATAATATGAAACGTAACCACAATAACTTTAAATAGATAGATTCGATTCAGATGATTCAATAAATTTGAAAATCGTGACAATGTCAAACTATAATCTGCTGTGCACACAGCAGAGAGAAATAATTTATCTGCATGTTAAAGGTTATTTAATTTACCTTTACGAAGAACAATTTTATTTCAGAAGATATGATATTAAATATATATATCATTTCTGGTGTAGTATTTCTATTTACCATTAACTTCAATTATTCCCGAAATAATTTCATTAGATATAATATACGAAAACTGCAAACATTTACTTATAAAAAATGTTGTTTTTCTGAATTTCATAGAATTTACAGATACTGGTCCATTATACAATTAAACTATTCAAGACATACTTTTGATAATAAGCAACAATTTCACAATAATAACTAACTCTGACACACAAACTATTTCACAATAAGTATGCAAACATGTAATTGAAAAATTAATTTTAAACGGTTCAAATATTTGATAGAAAATATCTATGTGTTGAATTGAATTATATTTTAAACGGTAAATAGAAAAATTTTAAAATGGCCAGACAAATAATGTTTGTTAAATTATAGAAAGTCTAATAGAAATTCTAAAATAATATATCTCTTTAAACAAATGAGGCTGATATTTAATTGAATTACGTACTGTTAAACAGAACCAGCATTACTTTAGACATATGTTATAGACATGTTATATATGTTATATGACATATGTTAAGATATATTTCAGTGTATCAGAAATGCGTGGCAAATGTTTTTAAAATATGTCCTGATATTCAATCGGAAGTAACAAATTCACCCCGAATTTATCTGAATATTTTAAAGATTATCTGATTCACTTGTACGAATAATAATAATATTTTGGAACATGTTTGGAAATATATCATTCCAATAAGTCGGGTGTATAGTTGATAAAGTTGTCGTGTTAAATGCTCATAATAATAATCAGAATAGTAAATATATAAAATTTTGCGTGATCCCTAGGCTCCAATATATGTAAATAAAGAATGTAGTTTACATTATCTTATTTTTTCAACCTAAATATTTTTAGTTCCATTAATATAAAGAATAACATATTATAGTAAACACATCTATTCGTATGTATTATAAATAAAATGCGAAATTTTCGTAATGCTGGCAGAAAAAAAATCCATTCAATATTAATTCTAGAATTAATTCAATAGCTGTATCATAAAAAATCTAAAATGTGATAATCAGAAAATAATTATTACTTTTTAA
This sequence comes from Maratus michaelseni, assembly GCA_963931845.1. Classification (NCBI taxonomy): domain Eukaryota; kingdom Metazoa; phylum Arthropoda; class Arachnida; order Araneae; family Salticidae; genus Maratus; species Maratus michaelseni. The sequence continues at coordinate 115,337,322 of OZ007588.1, forward strand.
TTTATTTGACAAAAACTATTTCTTTATTAAATTCAATGTAGCTAGGGGTCACCCTTGATCAAAGACTTACTTTCAAGAAACATATTCTTAACATCAGGGTGAAAGTCGCTGGAGCTACGATTGCACTTAAACCTCTACTTAATAGTAACACCCGGGTTATCCTTAAAAAGCTTCTCCTTTATAACTCTTGTATTCTACCAATAATCGCCTACGCTTGTCCGGTCTGAGTCTATATCTGTAAAACATCTATGAACAACCTCAGCCAACTCCACAACAAAAATCTACTTATTTTCAGAAATGCTTGCTACCTCCTAAATACCACTATCCGTAGAGACATCAAAACTAGCACATTAAAGAAAATAATCAACCACCTTTCTAAAATAAAATATGAAAACTGTATGACCTCCCTAATGAAATAATCGCAGAATTGCCGAATTATGACGCCTTCGAACCATATCACCGTAAAGGGCCAAAATATTCATGCATTATAGACTGTGAGAATTGGTGCTCACCATAACTGTAAATTTCTCTCATTTATACTTAGTAATTTTTTTCACATTATAAATTCCTAATTTCTTAATTAAAACTTAACATCTAAGCAATAACTAAAAAAAATTGGCTCTTTTGAGTGCCTTTTTTTTTATTTATACTTTGCCCGCCCTTTCACCACCTAGCATTTATGTGCTGTTTCACTAACATGTTCCGAACCCTATTTTTTACTTTTTCAACTTCCTTACTAGCAGTTACTTGACTACAGCTATACCATTTCACTTTCTTCCAATTATTTAGACTCTATACTTATTCCCCTCCGTTTTAATTTTTTATACCAAATTTGTTATCATCTCTTTTCTTAACTTTACATCTACCCTTTTCATTGTAATTTTATCTTGTAGTTAATACTTGTTATCTTGTAGTTATCTTGTAGTTACTACATCTTAACTTTTCCCAATTTAACCCAAGACACTCTACTCACAAATAGACCAATCGTAAAGTTGTCTGCAACTTGGAAGCCCCGTTAACCGACATCAAGTGCTCAGCAACTGTTCAATTATTCTGAAAATAATTTTATTAAACAGCAAGCAAGATCCATCTATAGATAATTTGTGTTTCTAAAATGAATTAATTTATTTTAAAGAAAGAATGAGAACCGATTTGGAATTGAAATACATACTCTTAAATATAACCACCATAACTTTAGATATCTAATATGAATGCTGTATCTGAAGAGTGACATGCAAGTCCAATGTCAAAATAGGTACATCCTGACGGGCAACAAGGAGTAAATAATGGATTCCGAATTTATCTGTATGTGAAAGATAATTTGTTATACCTCTTCAAAGAACAGTTTTATTTCTGAACATATGATAATAAATATATAATTCTTGTATGCCAGGTGTAATGTTCATTAATAAATTTCTTGCTAAAGTAAGCTTCAATTATATATAAATCTAAATATATCATGTGAAACATATTTAAATGAAACATTGCATTCATTCTCGTGTCATGTAAGTAAATAATGAAGTATAAATTATTTTTCATAGAATTAAACGTGATGAAAAAAAAATAGAAAAAAAAAGTATGTATATTTCAAAAAAAAATTTTTTTTTTCATTTTTAAAAAATAACATGTATGCATGACAATATTTTTTCATAATGAGATTTTACTGGATAAATAACTCAGTTTTATGTTATGATAATTAAGTTTTTCAAATGCTATTCAGTTTACCTACTCATTCAAATGCTTTTAATTTATTTTTTTTTCTCTTCCGTTTTCTATTTATTATTTATTTTATATTATATATATATATTTTGCAATATTTAATAGATATTTTTTTAATATTGCAACCAGATATGAATATTTGTACATTGTAGTATAGTATAAAGTTTATATATGTGGTTAATATATTCAAAATGACATTTTTTTTTCTAAATCTATATTATAAAACATAAACATGCCCGTGGATATTGCTGACGATGTTAGATTGATGGTGGCAACCACGGACCAATAAATTTTGCGTTTACTCTATTTTCTTAAGTTATAATCATCTCATAATTTCAATTTTTACGCCGTGGAATAGGGATAAACATATTCTTTAAATGGAATTTGTTTGATAACTGATTCCATTTATTATTATTTTCTTTTCATTTTAAAAATAAATTTCAAGCATGCATTTTTTAAAACAATTCATCTCCATTGCGTGCAGGTCCGATTACGAAAATATTAACAATTTTCTACTTAAAACCATATAAATAGTTAAGCATTTATTTTTCACTTATATTCCATAACGAAATTAAAAATTCATCAATAAATAAAATAATATAAAGAAAACACAAATATAGCATACGTAACGGAACTATGCATTTCACAATTGAAATTATTCGAATTAAAAAGGCTTTTGCAAGTAGCGACATTTTGGCTATTTCTTCTGATATTAACCTCTAGCATGCGGCCAATACGGAAGTATCTATCTTTTTTAAGAAATTTTAATTTTTTTTTTGAACGCAAAATCTGTTAAAAATGCTTTTTAGATGCTTTTTAGATGATAAAAATGCTTTTTAGTGTTAGTGGGTAATAAAAAAATATATATTAAATGTAAAAAATCTGTTCTTATTTTTAGTTTTAAAAAAATGGTTTCACCTATATTTTGTAAATCAGGAATTCCAGGTTGGATGCCCTAGTTATATAACTTTGGACAAGGAAATTGAACGGATTTTTAGGGTTCCGTACTTAAAAAGTAAAAATGAAACCATATTAAGATTACTCCTGTGTCTGTCTGTCCGTCTGTCAAAACCCTTTAACTCGTAAACAATGGGACGTGGAAAATTGAAACTTGAGAAAGTTATAAAACCTACTGACCCCCATACTTTCAGATTATTAGCCATTCACAAATATGTTTAGGAAAAATTTAGGAGGGCCAATTAAGTTACTTGAAAAAACAAACTTTCCTTTTTGTATATCGTGTCCAGTATCATATAAAAATTCTCCTAATATCGAACTCAAAAATACATTTGTTTTAATTTTAGGTATAATATTTTCAGAGATACAGTCGAAAATACACTGCAAAAATATGTCCCCGCCCTTCTATTTCCGAATCTACTAAAACTAAAATTATGAAAAAAATTAGGCGTAATAAAAGCTTATTTAAACATTGCCGGAAAACTATAACGATTTCCCTAGGTCACATGGTTTTTGAGAAAAAAAAAACTTTTCCCGTTTCACACAAGCTTTAATTTACGGGCGTTCAGGGGACGGTGACGGGTGCTCGAGGTATATATCGATGCAGAATCAACCAAAAATAGTTGATAATGATTTTTGAAAAGCAATTTCGGTAATTAGCCGATATATTAATTAATTTACGTGAAAAAAACTTATATATATGTATCGTGCAGGGTATCGTGTGAAAGATCACGTAATATCACTAAAAAATATATTTGTTTTAATTTTAGGTATTATATTTTCATTGTCGAAAGCGTACTGCAAAAATATAACCTCCTCCCATCCTTTTCCTAACCTACTAAAATTAAATTATGAAAACATTAGGGATAGTAGGAGTTTTTTAATTAATAAATAGTAATTAATAAATTGAATGTACGGAAACCTTTGAGCTCGAGTTAAACTCGCACTTGACCGATTTATTCTTTTTGTACACACAACTCGACTATTTTTACAGTATTAGAATTCCAAACACTTGATAAACTAATAGCAAATGAATAATAATTAAATATTTATAAAGTCATACATAATCGTCCTTTACCTTAAATTAAGAAATAATTAAAAAAATTATATACGACGTACACTCATGTATAACTCGTGAAACTAAAGATTATTAATAAAAATAAACAATAACAATAACAATAACAAAAAAACTAATTTAAATGACTAAAATATATTTCAAAAACTTTCTCTACAGTTTTACGTACCATTTAGGAAAGACATTGCGATGTTACATACTCGTATATATTATTTAATGTCGTGATCCAAGTATGCAAAGTTTCGCCTTTGAGGCATTCAAAAAAACCTTTTAGGCTAATATTCTTTCAAACGGTGAATAGCTTACATTTTGTAGTATCGTTTATCCTCACAAAAAATATGATGAACGTGACCGGTACTACGGACTGGTTGCGCTCACGTCAGTGAAGCAGTGAAAAAAGCAAGCTGAAAAATGAATCCAATTCTCGCTGATATTATTTATAATACAGCGCCTAGAATACGTAGTGTGGAAAACAGCTACAAAATAGTACTAAAAAATTTAATCCGATAAATGTAGAATGATGCTGAAAAGATAACGATTCGATCACAGCGTGTAGACAGGGTAGAAATTCAGATGGTACGGATACCACTAATTTTATAAAAATATTTTTGATACATCTAATCGGAGAAATTTCTGCGATATTGAAGCCGAAGAAAACTTTATAATATTACTGATTTCCAGAGAATTTGTACCCCCCTCTCTGGCTACGCCACTGTCTGCTAGCTCTTTTCAACGCAAACATTGTATAAGAATCGAACTGAGAAAACGTTTCAGCTGGTGCTAAATATTTTAAATAATTAAATTATACTTTTTTTTTTGCTTGGATAGTGATTTTCATAAGCTTTGAAAATATGAATGATATTGATCATGGCCAAAAAACGTGATACACATTCTTTTGTGCCTGGTTCCAGTACTCGATAGAAGACAGCAAACTAGAAACTATTCCTATATAGCATATCTCTACTAGAAGAGTGGAAAATATTCATTACCTGATATGATAAAAAACTAACTTCAAAATCAGTTACATCTAAAATATACACTTACAAGAAGATTTTATTAACAGAAATTATGTTCATGTTGTCAAAAGTGAAACGGTTACTTTTGCTAGGGGTAAAACTATTTTTAAAGCAGATGACGCTGCGATCGCCTTATTGTTGTACCGCATCGTTGCACGTTTATCGGCTACAATTTTTAAGAATTTTTTAAAGCATTACCAGTTTGGCTTTTTTTCAAATTTCGAAATTTCGCATTCATACCAAAAAAATTCCCTATAATGTTCTTTTCGTTACTTAATGGAAGATATTTCGTGACTTCTTGAAGTAAAAATTCTTGTTTCAGAATTTCCGTTTGAATTCAAAAATTTTGAATTATAAAACGGTAAAACCTTTTTTGCACTATGCATTCTTGGTGCTTTACCTATACTTTGGTACGCTCTTTCAGCATTAAGATGTCTGCTTATTCAAACATTAAATGCAGTCTCTCAAAATATTGAAACACGTTGGATCAGCTTAAAATTACTATATACAAACTTTTACAAAGAAACAAAAATCTGAATAAGCCTGATGTTTCATTTGTTGCTCGATTAATGAATAACACATGAAATGAGTATATCAACAGAAAAAAAAGTATTTTGTCAGCAATGAACTTGACGGCATAGAAGTTGAGGCTTTGCATTTAACTGACAATGTAAGCTATTTATAGAAAATACATTATGAAATCCAGGAATCTGTGATTGCGTGCTGATGATTTTCTGAACTTTGCTGATTTTAATCGGAATTTAAAGGTTTCAATTGCTATATTTTTGCATTTATGGAATTTATTATTGTATGTATGTTTAATTAGAATATACATAAGCGCTTGAGTGCACTACGTGTTTTCTATTTGGACGAAATTCTGCAGAAATTTCTTTTCAGTTCAGTTTCATAGTGCCAGTGACTGTTTATTGCTGTTTTAATAATTATTTTTCCACAGCAATAGATGTGAAAAAGTTGCGGCAAATCTGCGGCAATACCATAACCTGAAGACAATTCATCAACCATACCTAATTCAATGTTCTCCCATTTATGCTTCTCCGGTTCACTATTCTTCTTCCCTTCTAAAACGTGCATATTCCAGCAATAGGAAGATTTACATCGCATAATATACATATTTTCATACCATATCTTGCCGGCTTTGACTTCATGGACACACGAAAAGGACAATTCCCATGGAATTTTACAATATATTCGTCAATACATAAATCAGCATCTTAATTGTATGCTGTTTTACAATTCAGAATGAAAATGTAAAATATATCCTCAATTGCTGCAATCTTATTTGTTTTTCGTCTCTCTGTTCCAGTTTCTAAATTATCAAATCTAATTAACCTCAGAAAATTCTTACTCTGGTACGAGAAATTGTTACATAGAAAATTGATTGTTGCAGTGCTAAATGTTTAGTGTTCCACAATTCTAACATGGGTTCTTGGTGTATCTTGAGTGAACTCGCAATAATTAGTAATCCTATAAACGACTTCATCTTAACTAAATCTACATTTTTCCATTCGTCACCTTTCACAGATATAGATTTACGGTTCGTTTCTTCAACCAGTATATCCGAAATTTCTTGACTTACAAATAAGTTGAATGCATCTGTTACTGTTGTAATATTGTCATTATAACTTGTAACACCAGGTTTCGTTATCATTATGCTTCTAGCAAGACGTCTTGTTGGAGCAGCTATGTTCCTTGACCACTGAGTTCCATCTTCGGTCCTGATTATTTCAGAGCTTTTAGAATTAACACATATAATATCTTCATCGGAAAAAATCACTGTCGCTCTCAGCGCATAGTTCGGATGATTCGCTACATTCCGGTTCAAAGTAAACTGAGAAACCATTGCAGAATAATGTATCTTCCTCTTCCGAATCTTCCTATTCTTCAGAATTATCACCAAAATCCATCATCATCCATCCAATTTCACAATGATCACTGATTACAGACTAAAAGAATATCCCAGGCGCAGGAAGATGTGGGCTCATTGTTGCCCCATCTGTTGTCCACCCGTAACAGTAAAAGAATCCTTTAAAAGTTTTACACTTTTCTGAAGAATCAGAAAGCTAATCACTATATTGAAGTATTGTCGCTGAGGAATGCTTCCAATGCAGTTTTATAACATTAACTACCAGGTGTGGTCATTTACTGACCCCAAACCAAAATGTATTTTTTTAAGTACTTATTTTTTTAATGGGGAAAACGATAATTTCACAATTCATAATAAAATAGTGTAAAACTCAGCTATAAAAATACTGAAAGCACTACATTTTGGAAAATTAAATAATCGTCAAAAACTTGCGCTGGGGTCATAAAATGACACCACTTGGTCATCTGAAGGTTTATAATAAAAACTTGTCTATAAAAAAACGCTTTTTAAAAAACTTTCTCTCTATTTTTTTTTTCTCTCGATAAGTATGTGACATGTATATATTTAATTTCAATTAACATTCTTTCAGCTGAACATAGTTAGAAACAAGCCAGAGTTTTATGTATTCATTATAATTACTTTAGAAATATTTCTTAAAAATATGTTAGAGACAAAATTTGTAGATTTTATTTTTAAAGGTGATAGTCAACCTTCATATTGAAGAAAAGGGTATAAAAATGATATATAATAAAATTTCATCTAATATTCACAAGATTTCAATTAGAAAAATATCTGATCCGAATTCTATTTAGCCACAAAAATATTCAATATTCATGATAAAAGTTTCAATCTTTTGTGAAGAAAAAAATAAACTTTAAATGCTTATTTCTCAAAACCAATTAACAAATTATTCTATCAACTTTAAAAATCTCTGGGAGTGTTAATTTATGTTGAACTGTTATAACCCTTGATAAAATGCTTCAATTTGATTGAAAACATTTATTTATTTTTTAATATTTTTCAAATATTGGAAATTTAAAATATTTCGATGACATTTTGCTTAAAATCGTCTATGTTTTCTGAAAAAATTATTTGTTTTTGTGGAACGAATATAAGTAAAAGGTTTTTATACATTTTTGTTTTAAATGTATGAAGAAAGTTGAAATAAATGACAAACAAAAAAAATTGGTTTCTAATGAAAGGGATGATACGTCTATGTATTTTAAAATTCAATGTTTAAATAATTAATTTTAATTAATATTTAAATAAATATATTCTGTGCTTTATTTTCAATTTCGTACTTTTCTTCTATAAACAGCACCGTATTTTTTTCTATCGTAAACTGTCACACTGATCTTCAGTGACAGACTGTGATAGTAATATTTTCATAATTATGATGTTTGTATATTTTTGACACTTTTTTGCAGAAGAAAGAAATTTTTCGGATTTAGTTTTTTTATTATTTGAAATTATAATTATAAAAACTAAAATGTAATCTAAAATCTGTATATGAAGCAATTCAACTTTGTAAAAAATATTAAAGGATGATACTTTAATAAAAATTGGTGCTGGTTAATAATATTTCATAACAATAACATTCATAATTGTAAACGAATAAACTATTATTTTTATTTTTAAGTAGTTTTATGATTAAGCTTATTTGATAAGTTTTTATTTCACAAATATATAATAAATTTTGTTAAAACCACACACAAGTTGTATTTAAATGCACTTTTGAAAGATGTATAACAAAACAAGATTCACTAAAACTATGCTTTGAATTTCGATTGAAAAATATTTCAACGTATGTACTTTGATTTATTCTAAAAATCATTCGGAATAACATTTAATTTTAAACTAGATACAACGTTTGTATAAATTATTTTCTATTTTGTTCTCCCAACAAATCTTCTGTATTCCAAATTAAAATATGCATCCTGGATTAGCGAAACAATACAACAATGCTCATTGTAAATGTAAATGAGAAAAATTTTACACTTCTCAATAGGAATAAAAATACAAGTTATTGTTGTACCGGTGTTAAAACAAGTAAAACTAAATGAAACAAAACATTATTGTTTTTTTAATAATTTGTCATTTTTAACTCTCTCGGATTATTTTATAAAGTAATGTTTTTTCTAAAAAGTATTCCTTTAATCTGGTACACATAAGGTATAAAGTATTTCATGAAATTAAAATTTTTCCATCACAAAGCTAGTAAATTCACTGGCTAAATAAGTGTGAAAATAAGTTTAAAAACGAGAACAAAGATAAAAAAGAGGTTTTTTTTTTTTGTTAAATGTCCCACTAGCGGAGAATGAATCTATAAAAAATTTTATTAATGTTTTTTTGCATTATATATTCAAGTTTCTCTGCGTATGCAATATGTATGTCTGAACAGTTTAACAAAATAAATAATTTAACGAAATTTATTTGATTTATCACAATAAAAAGTGGCAAAATTTGGTCAATAAAATCTACTGTGGACTTGATATAAAATTAGTGTAAAGTTTAATAAAATTGGTGAAAAGTTGAATACTAAGACTTTTTAGAAAAATTTCCAAAAAGCTTATAATTTAAAAGGTTATATTAATTTACAAAATACATGTATACTACACCTATTACTTTTTAACTAGCCGGGCTACGCCCGTCTAGACGGTCGTTTCTGAGGCCCTCGGAAAAAAGACAAACGCACGTGATTTCGTTTGAATTTCTCTAAATGCTGATATAATTCCTGACTCTCTAAATGCTGGACACAATACAAACTCGGCATTTCATTGTATCATTATAAAAAAAACAAAAGGCGTAATCTTATTACATCATTTGATGAAAAACTAACTTAATTTGTAGAAGCACAAACAATTGATTTCTATTATATGCAAGTTATGCTTTAAAGAAATTTTATTTAATTCGTTAAAAAGTAAATTCACAAAATACTTTAAAAGAAAAAAAAAACATTTTTCGTTTTTTATACAGAACTTGCAATCATAAAACAAGTACTTGCTATATCTAAGCACTACATACCATAGCTACAATTACTAAAATAACTACAATGACTAAATACTACTAAGCACTTATTTGTCTAACTAGAGTATGTACATATTAATCGCCTTTTCACATTTAAATAAGTATAAAATAAATGTGTTACGATATATGTACCCCGTTTGACGTCATGATACATCGTCATATGGTACCCCGTTTGACGTCACGCACAGCACTCTTCCTTGCCGATTTCATTCGCTTTTTTGTTTACACCAGGTTAGATCGTGAACGATTACCTCCATGGTTTAATATTTTAAACGTTCACGATGAATGAATCTTTTGTTTTTAAAAAATCTTCAGAAGTGTTAACTCTGTTTATAATGATGATGTAACAGTATATGTCTATAAGGTGCAACAAAACAAAATTAACAATCACAATGGACTCAACAATGGTAAAAAAAGTAGAAACGCCTGGCATATGAAAAGTGAAGCGGTCATCCCGGAAGTGATGACAGGGAAATGCTTTGCGCTTTTATTATATAGATATGAAACACACATGCCTATTGACAAGCGTATTTGAATATTGTCAAGACTATGGCATTTATTACACATCAACCGAAATTCAGTAGTAAAATATCTACAATAACTAAATAGTTACAATGACAGCACAGAAATGAGACAATCATCCATTGGCATGTGACAATATACAGGGTGTTTTATGAATGGACACCAATGTTATTGTCAAACTCTTAATAATAAAACGTTAATTTCAATTGCTTAACAAACTTTATCTGTCAAATATGGCAGTTAATTATAATAGTTGTAAATTTCTCCAACGGGCGGCATATCTGTAATGCATTACGCTTATTCAATTTGATTATTTTGATCTCAGATATTTGTTCGATATGCAAAAAGTTTTGAACAATAAATAAACTGATATGAGATTGCTTAAATCGTTTAATGGACACCAAAAGCCGATAGTACAGCAAAGTAAACTACACATGATATATCTATATCTGTTTTTGGCACAGGTCAAAAAATTTACGAAAGACATATTGAAAAATACTCCCAATTACAAATTACGAAGATTTTTCTATATCTGCATTAGCACTGCTGCACACTTTCCTATTTTGATTTTATTCATATGAAACTGATATTACTTGGTCAAGGCAAATGTTTTACGAAACTGTGCTATAAAACTACACGAACTAAAATAAAATTTAGACTTAAAAACAATTAAAAGTGTAAGAAATATATAAAATAATTTCGCAGACTAAATAAATAAAAGCTTAAATTTAAAGTACAAAAGTAGAATAAATAACTATATCTATATTCCATTAGTTCTTAAGCTAGAAAATAAAGATGATAGCCAATAGCTTACACTACACATAGAAAAAGTCACGTAAAAAAATTATAGAGTTTTAATTGTTATAACAGTACCAGATATATATATGTGATTTAGTTAACATTAAATTTTAACATATGTTTTTACGCGGTTACTATTTAGAATTTCAATTTAATAGCATTTCCATTTTTAATTTAGTGTGAAAAAAAGTATTAATATCAATTTTATACACGATGTAATGACATACTGCATCAACATTTGCCTGTAAATGTATAATTAAAATCAATGTATACACGTTATTTCCTATTTGGGCATTTGAACATTAGAATTCTGCTGTAATTTTTCTTTTGACACACATTGTATAATAGATACATTTTCATAATTTTAAAACTATTTTTGTGTATAATATAATATATTATAATGTATAATGTATAATGTATAATGTATAATATATAATGTAATTATAATGTATGATGTATAATGTAATTATAATGTATGATGTATAATGTATAATGTAATTATAATGTATATTCTGAAACAAAATATAATTTGTTTACAAATAAAAGAAATATATTGGACTCCTAACGTCATTTATAATTTTAGCATCGATAATTAACTTAATTGTTTATCGACAATATTTTCTTGAGTAAAAATTTATGCATTGATGATAGATATTAAAAAGATAATAATTAATCGATAGTAAATATCGTATTAAAAGTTTGACAGATTATTATATATTCTTCATTTCATTAAGAATATTAATTGTATGATAATTTATTAAAAAAATTAGTTTAATAGATTTTTTTCTAAAAAAGGAGACAGTACCATTCCCGATTTTCATATTAAAGAAGTAATTGTTTGTGTTCCTAGAGCCAAACATCGTATACTTTGTATCTTAATTTTATTGACCGAATTTCCAATAATTCAATTATTAATTTCACACATTTTAGAATGAATAGTTCCGGGAATTAATAAAACAAATTTAGATTTAAAAAAATTATTTAGGTTAAAGGACATAATATCAACATTCCTTTATAGTATTTCTTTAGAATTTTAGGGATGATCATGAATGTAAAAGGTTCTAAAATTATTTAAGAAGTGGTTCCTTTTTCAGGAAACTAAGTTTTTACTAAATATAAAATATTAAAAAAAAATTGAACTAAAACATTAAATATATATATAAAGTAAAAGTAATTTAAAGGGGAAAAAATTATAACATACTGTCTATTTCCAAATTTTACTACGAAAATGTTATTTTACATCTCGTGCGCGCATATCAATATTAACTTGAAAGATTTCAAATGCGTAATTGTGACACATTTACAACTGGAACAACTTTCTGTATTTCTGTCCGATGTACACATGATTCATTTTAGTTAATTATCAATATATAAAATCAATAATGAAAATTCTATCAAACATTTCTATATACATATATACACGGACTTCTTGGACAAGTCATATAATTATCCTTTTTCCATAAAATATGAAATCATTTCACATATATTTGAAATAGTGTTAATTAGGTTCCTTTGTTAAATATTGAAAATAAAATATTTTTGTCCTTTTCAACAGAAAGTATAAATCCTATTATTTCATGTAAGATTAACATATCCATGCGGTCTTACCTCAATGGTCGGGTAAAAACGGATGATATGGATTTTTTGGAAACATTTAATAAGAAAAATGTTGTTAACACATCATGGTTTTATAACGATATTATTGTAGAAGGATGAGTGTATTACAATTTATATAAAGATTCATTAAATTTCGGCTTTAAGAAGAAACTAATTATATGGTGTCTGGTTTTATCCTACTTATCCCTTAGTTTTTTACCTATTTTTAGCACATTTTAGAAATACAAAATTATTATTAAAAAAAAGGTACTTATTTGAAGTCATATTAAACTTAGAACTACCATAAAACGATAATAGAATGGAAGTTGGATTTTAATTTGAAGACGAAAATGTTTTGAAGGTATTGCAGCAGATTCCACCGTTAAACACATTTAAGTGAAAATTTAATCTTAAGTGAGAATTCTAGTTTTTTTTGTGTGCTAGTTCATTATTTCTTTTGGGCAGATGCAAATTAAACTGTCATTTTTAAAAATACATTTGAAAAGCACTTAATTAAAATTGCTTTATATATGCAACATAAAATATGAAAAAATAAATAAACATTTTAAACCTATATTTATCATACATTTAAAAAATAAATATAAATTTAAATGCATGTGTAATATAAAATATATTTATCAAATATAGATTTTGTAATTATAAATTACAAACTTTGATAAATTCACGAACTGTTTTTTAAATGAAGAACAATGGCAAAGGATTCTCATCCGTGCATTATTTTTAAAGCAAAAGGTACATTATAACTCGCGAACCTAGATATAGAAACATAATAAGTAAAAAACTAAATACGGTATTTAAAAAATGAAGCCAGATGTATTTTTTGAATGATTTTTCCGAAATGCTTCTCTTGTTGTGATATTTTGACAAGTTTCAGAAAATATCGTAAATCTGTTATCACATGTACTATCCAATCATATTATATTTTTCTTATAAAAATTTTTCAATAAGGAAACTCTCAAACACACATTGTGTCATTGTTCAACTCTCGTAAATTTATCAATGAAGATCCTGTCGCTGTTTGTATCTCTCAGATAGATATCAGCTCGAATTTTACACTTCAAACTCTTCTAAAAATCGTAGTTCTCGGGTTTTATACTATTTTTAAAGCATTTGACAGCGATTATTTGTCAAATGTTCCGCGTGTTGCTTACATTTCCGGATTCCGCTCTATGTTGAAAATAACCTTACTTGCGAAAGAGTGTTTCTAATCAAGCCAGAGGCAATGGATTTATTTTAAATCGAACAATAGCACCTGTGATAAAAAACTTTAGTTCTTGTGTTTTACACTACTTTTTCAAACACTTAACAGCGGTCACTCACTAACTGTTCTGCATGTTACTTAAATTTGATTTCCTCTTTCAGTTTTGAAAATATCCTACCTGCAGCGTAAAAGAAGTTATTTGTAGATTTTTGGTAGTTTGTTTGATTACGGGCGCTACAGTCATCTGTTGCACAAGGCGGCTACACAGACAAGGACTTCCGTTTAATGTCCTGGGAATGAAGCCAGAGGCAGTACCCCATATTTCAAATTATACGATATTATGTATGATATAAGATAATAATATATACTATATTATTAATGATATGAACGTATATAGTGTATTATTATGGTGTAAGTAAATAAATTGTGACATAGGGTTTCTTATTAAAGCTTCATTGCGTGTAATATTAATTCTGTCTGTCACCACATTAAATGAAGATCTGTATATACAAGGTGATCTAAGAGTCATAAATGAAATAAAAATTCATCAATTCAAAAATTATAGAAAGTAGCATCTACGGGATTCAAACATATACGTTGAAAGACGTGGACTTTTGTTGTTAAAAAAATTCCCAAATCATAGCATTTGTTGCCAGAGGCAGTACCCCATATTTCAGATTATATACGATATTATGTATGATATAAGATAATAATATATACGATATTATTAATGATATGAACGTATATGGTGGATTATTATGGTGTAAGTATATAAATTGTGACACAGGGTTTCGTAATAAAGCTTCATTGTCTTTTCGTGTAATATCAATTCTGTCTATAACCACATTAAATGAATATAATGTATATAAAATGTGATTCAAGAGTTATAAATGAAACATTAATGCATTAATTAAAAAATATAGAAAGTAGCACACACGGTTTTCAAACAAATACATTGAAAGGCGTGGACTTTTGTTGTTAAAGAAAAAAGCCCAAATCACAGCATTTGTTGCAAACCGTTCGCAATTTAGTAGTGCCACAGTTGCTTATTTTCTCTATTTAAATCATAATGTGACAGAAATTACAGAAAAATCTCATCTTAGATGCTCTGGAGTGTATCTTGCGACGTCTGACAGCTTTTAGCACTAATCTGTCAAATTTAACATTCCCAATTCAAGTTACGCTGCGGGTGATACTTTAAATTAATCTTTTAACTGGTGTGGATTTTTTATATGTTTGCTAACAAGGTTACTAGCATTCAGAGCTGGTGCATTTTATAGACCTAAATGTCAAAGATAGAGAACCGATAAAATGTGTCCGTATTTTTTTATTTTACAGCAGCATAACTTTCTAAAAATGCAATTTTTAAGATCACTTATCAAACTAATAACATCGAAGTATTTTTGAAAAAAGTACGTTGAAATACAAATTAGTTAATAAGAATAAAATGTTGAAAAAAAAGGTACCACAATGCTAATACAGTGGAACTTCGATTTTACGATATCCGCTTCGTACGTCATTTTTCACTGGTCGGAACAAATAACCTATACTGATAATATTAAAAAATCCCGGATTCTGCGGCATCCATTTTGAAGATTTCCCGCATATCGTACGTTTTGGAGAAAAATATTTTTTTCTCGAATTTTGCTTGTTAGAAACATGGCACGCCATATCTGATTTCATTCCATGTTATGACAGTGGAGATGATGAAGACGACGAACCAACAGATAGTGTGCCTTCATATAAAGAAGTTCTTGAAAGTTTGAAAATTGTAAAAAACTTTTATCTGCTAATGTAACCCAAGGACTGAGTTTACGAAAACTTGTAAGTATTGAAAATGCTGTAAGTGACATTGTGTCTAAAAACAAAAAACAAGGTAAAATAACAGATTATTTTTAGTGTAACAAGGTCAGTGTCTGTTTCATTTATTTTCTTTTCAATGTGTTAATTTCCCTTAAACCCGGATTTTACGATTTCCCGCTTAGTACATTATTTTCCATCGGTCCGGAGAAAAACGTAAAAACGGGGTTTCACTGTATTTGGAAGAGAAAGAAACTGAGGTGGGTTTGAGGAACGAGCGTGCTGAAGTTTAAATAAAGCAGAATCGATAATCGAAGGATTATAAACTCTGTCAACCGCAATGGCTTTAATAAATTGAATTTCACTATTAAATGAGTGAGAATCAGAACAAACATGTATGGCACGATTAATGAAGGTATAAAAAACTGTCATTTTTGGACTTGGAGGGTGACAAGAACGAACATGAGGGCGAACATAAACAGCGAAACATTTGCGATAGACAGATGTAGAGAAACCAGTTACATTGAGATCAACAAGGGTATCCATAAATGGGAAAGAACCAATATTTTCAGTTTCATATGCACTATGTATGAAACTAGACTAATGAAACAGAAAATAATGGTTCTCTCCCATTTGTGGATACCCTTGTCGATCTTACTGCAATTGGTAAACACACATACCTTTTCACTTGCATCCGTTCAATTATTTCTTGCTCTTTTCCTATTGACTGTTGCCCAGAGTTTCCTGTTTTCCTATTGGTCAATAAATCTTTCTCTGAATTGGCACCACTATTATATATTTGAGTAAATTTCCGCCATAATTTGCACTGAAGACGATATGCTAATGCTACCGGAATTAGTATGCATTGACATTGAAATTTCTTTGTGCTATTAACGCTGCTCTTATTTCCATTTCTATTATATTGCACCATGTACTAACGTAATAATTAATGAATCCCTAATTTACAAAATATGCGAATATTATTTTTTCTTTTTTAATTTATCTAATCTTGTTATTTCAGAGTAAACTGTCTTAAAAGTATTTTGTTGCATATCATAGATATACGATACATACTAAATGAATAAAATTGTGCTTTACAAATGCACAGGCTTTTCTATTGACTGAGTATTACAGATATAAAAAAGATTAATGTGAGAAACACTTATTATATTAAGATAAGTATTGAGAATAATTATATTAGTATTATTAACTAATATTAATCTGTGAAACTTAGTAATCAAGATAATCACTTACATTTATGTTATTGTGTGATTTTCTCACAACATTTTATCGAAGTTAAATATGCCGGAAATAACTCAGTCAATTTCTTTTATACTGGTAAACAAATTTAACTTGGAAAATTAATGACGCCAACAGTGAATGGAATCATTATTGCGTAATCAAGAATTTGATGGCAAGTAATCTGAAACGGTCGAGTTGTTCATTCGAATGTTTAATGAATCACCCAAAGTATCTCAGAATGTTTCTGCCTTTAGCTAATTTCCTCATTTGGCATATCGTTAATGAGCACTAAATCTATTTCACTGATCAGTGAAACAACTCGAAATTTGTAACTGAAAGAGCTTGTGGGCAAAATATATTATTTTCTCATAAACTTCAAACGAAAAGAGCAATTGTGTATTAGATTAACGCCGAAATTCAATATATTTAAAATTAAATGATATAGTTTTCTGTATTATTGATTTAGCACGATAATTATAGTAAAACTCGTGAAATTGTTTAGATATGGAAAATAATATTTTGTAATTGACTCTGTATGGACTATATATTCTGTGATTTTTTATAATATCAAATCACATAATTGTAATGTAAACACTGTTCAAAATTAGAATATATATTGTTTTTTTTAATAAATGTTAAACATGATATCCAAGTAAGACATTGACATTAATGTTTATTAACGTACGATCATCTTATTAAAAATACATAAAAAATCATGTATACATTTTTTAGCCAAAGATCATTTAACAGTGGTGAAATCGACAATCTGATCTTTTTAGATTTTCAAATAAGAGTTTTTACACTTGTGAAATTTATTTGCTTATAGATTTTGGAAAACAATTCACGTTTGGATATGGCGATTGTCAGTTTTAATCTTTGGCTAAGAGTTACGTTCTGAAACGTTAATTTTAGAAGTGCAGTTTCAATTACAAAAATCTTTTAAAGTTAATTGTTATTATATGAAATTACGTTTACGCCTAAGTAAATATTTTTTTTATGTTATGAAACTTTAATTTTTACACAATCTTTGGTAACTATAATTAAAAATTTAGCAAAACCTTTCTCCACGTTTTAACAAGCAAAAGAGATAAAATTATATTCTTCTACGACAAAACTTCAAGAATTATGACAATTTGAATGTTACAAATTTTCGACGATTTCTGGCATTAAAAACGCTTTTTTCTGTTGTAGGACGCACTTAGGTAAAGGGATGTAGACATCTTATGCACATTTGCTTATACATATGCAAGTGTGCATAAAATATTTATGTTCTCGCTATGTTTTTCTAGCATATATTGCAAATTAAAATGTTAATATTTAATTAATTTTGAAATTATTTAACAGAAGACGCTGGTTGTTTTATATTAACGTGCATTTCTAAGAGTTTAAACCATTTACCCTTTAGGAAATACAAATCAAACGCATATCAATATAATTTTATTTATTTTTTTATTAGATTTTTCATATTTTTCTCATTTGTGTTTTTTATTATATTTAATTAAATATCACTGCTTTTTCACTTTAAAGTAACGTATTATACCATTATTATATAATGTAATGTGTTATATCATAAGTGAGTTAATATTTATAAAGAAAGCTTTGTACAGATTTTCTACGAAAAGGAAGCAACTATCACAGATGCTTAATAAATATTTATTATTTCATGTGACATGCATATAAACATACTTCTGATGGGACAGTTCTTTGTTTTCTGAAAACAATGCAGATGAGACCATGTCAACATTTAACTATAATGTAGGCATCTTCATCATAATAATATATACAACCTCTCAAGTTTTTCCGTGAACGTCATTTAGTTCTCCAATTTGTACAGTATAAGTCATTTATACAAAATTTTATTTATTCCTAATGTTAATGTATTACTTAACAAATTGATTTTTCATATTTCTTAAATTTATTTTTAATAATAGTATAGTATCTATCTACTTAGTATATTTTTTTGTTGTTGTTAAAAGAATTATTCACTGCTTTGTAATTCACTAATTTGGAATGGCAAGATTTACAATGTATCTACGAATTTTTAAAGATTAAATAAATTTAAATATTATACAGGGTGATTAAAAAAAACGCGGACAAAATGACATGGTAGATCAGTCATACAATAAGGATGAAAATTCGCATAGGAACAGAGGGTCGCAAATGCCTGTACAGGGCGCCAGAGCCACGAGAAGGCGTTGCGATACAAACACGAGCTGAGAAAACGGAGATTGTCTTCATTCGAGCCGTTGATGCATTGGGAGTAACATGACTAGTTACACGTACCGCGAAATGGCTGACATGCAATTAATTTACGGCATGGCCAACTGCAATGAACGAGAAGATTTGCGAATGTATCGTGAGAAATATCCTGGTAGAAATGTGCCTATCCGCTTATTCTTTGCCACTCTCTATCGACGATTGTGTGAAACCGGCTCGTTTGACGTGCTGGTCGCCAATGAATAACTCGGACAGTTGGTGCTAAAGAAGAGTTTTCCAAGAATTCCAGAGTAATCCTTCAAAAAGTACACGAGTTATATTCCGATCGGACCATATCCCCCAAGCTACCGTCTGGCACATTGTACACGACAAAGGACTACATCCTTAAAATTTTCAATGCGTCCAGGCACTGGAACCGAGAGACTACAACAATCGTATGGATTTTGCACGGTGGTTTTTGCAAGAAACTGCTGCAGACCGACACTTCGCAGCAAGTGTTCTCTTCACGGATGAGGCTGCGTTCTCATTAGAGGGTGTGATGAACTTTCATAACCTACATACGTGGGCGGATGAAAACCCGCATGCTACACGCCCACACGGCACACAACAAAAATGTTCCGTTAACGTGTGGGCTGGACGTGTAGGACGACTAGAACGAACGTGTAGGAGACTGTTTACTTGGTCCGTACATTCTCCCAGAAAGACTTAACGGTTCCATGCATCTAAAATTCTTGGAAGAGGTTCTGCCAGAAAAGCTCAGTGATGTTCCGATGCATATTTGTTGACGCATTCACGACGTTCAACACGACGGAGCTCCTGCGCATTTCAGCACAGACGTCAGAGCACATCTGCAGGCTACTTTTCCTGGCGGCTGGATTGGTCGCGTCGGACCAATCGCATGGTCACCACGATCACCAGACCTGTCTCCCTTGGATTTTTTCTTGTGGGGGATTTTTAAAAGGACTTGTGTATGAAACATCTGTTGCAACGCCGGAAGACTTAGTAGGAAGAATCGTTGTGGCAGCAGGATGTGTTCGAGATACACCTGGTATCTTTGAGAAGGTGCGCCGTTCCATGCAAAGTAGATGCCAGACGTGTCACGGCGTCTCGCAAAAACTTTGAGCATCTGCTGTAGGCTCAACATTTGGCTTGCATTAGTCGCATGTGAGTGAGTAAATATCAATAAAATGATCTGTAATGATTTTGTTTCTTCTCTTTGTGGTATGCATTATTTTAGACGCCTTGTAGTGTCTCCGGATCGCAGTTGCGACTCTCTATTCCTATGCGATTTTTTATCCTTATTGTATGACTGATCTACCATGTCATTTTGTCTACTTTTTTTTAATCACCCTGTATACTATTTGTGCAGTTCAACAGATTTATTTTTTAATTTACACGTGAATTTTCGAGTTTGTACAAATATTTGCATAAATATTTATAGCATGGTCTGGAAGTTAGGTCGTCCAAAAAAGAGACCCCATACATTTTAATCAGAAAATTGTCTCAGAAAAAACAGTTAACCATTCAACTAGGATACAGAGATAGCAATTCTAATACCTTTCTTGAATTTATGTTAAATAAATATGCTTAGGAGATTGTTTACAGGCTGGAATTCTGAAAAATTCTAAAACCTTTAATACGAACATTAATTTTTACATCATATTTCGCTTTTTACGTAAATTTTACCTTAAGATACCAAACAGAAAACCATAAGATTAAGAAGTTTAAAAAACACAAAGATTTAAAATTTGGAGCTCCTAATGCTAAAGTCACTTGTTATGGTTGCAAAACAAATTGCAGTTCTGGTATTTTTTTAATTCTAAGTCAAAAACTACTTGGCGTAATGAGGTGTAGTTTTGGATTTGCATAATTAAATCTTTTAGAAGTCGATTTCTGTTAAATATTTTACACTGACAATTATTACTTTACAGCGTACTAAAAAAAATTTGATTCTCAAAATGAACTTTATTATGATGTATCATCTAGTTATTAATAATGGATGCATTGTAAGTAACTCTAATTGATAATAAATCATCGTTATTTGCATTTAATTTGAAAAATAAAGAAAATTTTTTATTCTAAATGTTATATAATCATGAATGTAAGATTAATTTGAAAATACATAATGTTATTTCGAAAAACATTTCAAAATATACCCCAATCGTAAGGTAAGACCGAATGATTTGACTATTTCTATAAAAACATTTATTTATAAAAATGTGATACACATCTTCCTTATTATTATTACTGTAGAAGAATAAGTGCAAAATATTTCTACAAGGTTTCATTAAATTGAATTTGAAGTTCTGCTTGCTTCAAGATGAAACTATGTAATAATAAAGTGCTTAGTTTTATTTTACTTATGCCGAAATTGTTTCTCTTTTAGGAAATTTAGAAAAACTACTTAGTTTTTAAAAAAGTGTACTTAGCTGGCTTCATTTTAAAATTAGAACCATCTTTAAAATATAATAAAACAGAATCTGCATTATAATAATAAATCAGTATCATAATATTACAGAATTTGAAGGCGAGAATATATCGAATATTTTAAAGCAGATGCCGCCATTAACTGCAATTAATTGAAAATTTAATCTTAGGTAAGATTTCTAGTACTTTACGTGCTATTTAATTATAAATTTTTGGAAGATGTAAATTAAACTGTCATTTTAATAATAAATTTGGAAAGCACTTAATTAAAATTGCAATTGTTTAATGTGGAGCCTAAAATATTTAAAAGAATAACCACCTATATTTATTTAGATCGATATTTATTATATATTTTTAAAAATATAAATTAAAATAATTGTTTAAAATAAAATATAGGTATCGTAAATGGATTTTGATATATATAATCAATTAAAATGTTTCGTAATTTCATAGAAAGCTAAAAAAAAAAAATAATAATAATAAAAAAAAAAGTAACTGCAAAATAAAATGCATTTTCTTTCTTTTAAACAATAGTTTATCATTATGACTTGGATACCAAAATGCAAGTATAGATCATTTAAAAATGGACCCATATATATTTTTTTAATGCTTTTCACGAAATACTTTCCTTGTTATGATATTAACAAATTTCAGAAAAAATAGTGTAAAACTTTTATCGCATATACTATCCTATCATAGGCAGTATCGTATATTTCAGAATAAACAGTTTAGAAGGAAAGATGGAAGCGGTTAAGAAGTAAACGGTCAAAAACGGCACAGTATGATAGCTTACCTCTAGTTAGTTTTGTCAATGAAGACATTGTCTTTGTTGATATCTGTCACAGCTCGCCATTCACAGTACTCTAACAACAGTAGTTCGCAGTTTTCGGGTTTTGAATTTCTTTTTAAACACTTAGCACAGAACTTTTGCCAAATGCTCGTCATGTTGTTTTTGCGAATTTTTCTCCATGTTGCTTACTCTTGTGGATTCCCCTCAGTCTGAAAAATGACTAATTGGAGCACGAAAGAGCATCTGAAAGCCAGCAAGAGGCAGTAGCGTATATAGCGTAAATCGTATGCAAAAAGTTATCGTGAGAAACATATTAGTTATCGGGTTTTACACTATTTTTTAAAATGATTAGAAGGGATTACTCGCCAAAGGTTTTGCGCATGAGCAAATAACATCACATAATATATGCAGCATGTATTGCGTTACGGAACGATCTTTCTGCATTCGTTGTTTGAAGATAGTACGTTAAAGATGGCCGGAATGATTACGGACCAGTTCAAGTCAAGACCAACGGGCAGTAACACAGTTTTATAAGCAGAAGGATACAAGACTGTTTAGATTCATCGCTGAATGGTTACTGTGTATGGATAAAAGTGATTATAAAAGAAACTGTTACGGATTTGTCGCGAATGTTCGGCGACGACCGCAATAAAACGACAAATTCGTCACCTCTTGGTCAGGGGCACAAAGTTTCTACCGATACACTGATTGCTGATATTGACAGTGTGGTCAACACGAATCGTCATCGAAGCATTAGTAACTTGGTAAGTAGAATAAACGTTCAAGCAATAATCGAAATCTCTTTCTGCCGACGGAATTGGACGCGTTCCAAAACCATGATGCATGTCTCGACGATATGGATGACGTTTTCTAAACAAATGTGTATGCTGTATTGTTTAAATATATAATATTCTTTCTATTTCATCCAGTTTTGGCTTTCCTTTATTCATGTTTCGCTTACTAGAACTGTTGATGGTTTCATCTGAACACGCATCATAAATAAAACAGGATTGAATGGGAAGCATATAAGATGTCTGGCATCGTCTGAACAATTAATAACAATATAAAAGATTTAAGAACTTCTTCATTTGCATTTTTTTTTAAGAATTTAATTTTAAACTAGAACTTTTTAACGGAAATATTTTAGATGAGAAATTACGTTTAATCGACTTTTGTAAGTAGTGTCAGTGTCCAAGTTCATGTGTATATTTAGTATTATATATTAATTCTTCGTTATAGAACATTCATTTTAATGTCTTCATTAGCCATTAATTTTATAAAACATAATTTTTTAAAAGAAAAGACACCTACTGCCACCATGACCTTTGCGAAGATACAACTAGGATCATTTAATTAAGTAAATCAGACTTATTAGAACTAGTTAGATAACTTATTAGAACTTATTAGAATTGTCAAAATACAATCAGGTGACATCCCATTAACACAGCTACACAAGTGCCCACTGAATTCCACAATAGATCAAAGGGCTAACTCATCGGGCTGCTTTCTGCCGCAATAGCATTATACTTTCAATGCGCGCAGGTAATGAATCCTTCACTTTTCTTAATCTTAGAGGTATTGTTTCAGACTTTTTCCCATACTTTTTATCACTTATGTTTATTTCTACCCCGTTTTGATATTTTTATGAGCAACATTTAACCAATTTTCATTTTGTTGTTGTTGTTGTTCAGCCATATTCGTCATATTTAATTACTTCATCAAATTTTAAAAAGAAAACCCCATTTGTAAAAATCTACCCTATACTACTCTATGGAAGGTGATCTGTGTTTTTCCACAAATTATCTTCCAAAATTCTATGGAATTGTATTCTTGTATTCATGAGCGGTATACTGGATTTAATGAAACAGAATAGGAAGTTAGTTCTCCGTACTATTGCGGAGCTCAGTGCAAGTGCCATAAAGGTATATTAAAGTGATCACGCCCTACCAAATTCAAGTGATTGCAGCGTCAGCTAGTGACGAAATTTTTAAGTTTTGAACCCTATCATGAAAACTATGAGACAGAGAAGAAAAATGTCAATGACAAATGTGTAAAGTGTCCTAAATTTAATATTAAATGACGTCTTAAAAATAAAATGAAATTTCCTAGGAAGTACTGAAATGATAATTTTTCTATAACTAATTATTATCTTTAATGTGTCATCAATAACATATTGATATTGTCCTTAATAGAACATTTGCATATTTACATATAACACTATTATATTTAAGCTAGATATAATTAAAAGCAAGGTAATTATGCTCAATTTGTTCACCATCGCACGAATACACATGAAAGTGCATACATATACGTGTATGCAAGTGCACGGGGACAATATATTGTTTAAAATGAAGTTTGCAAACACATGCAGGGGTGTTTTTATGGAATCATTCATACACAGATATAATTACAAATATGGATCATTTACATACTTCTAAAGTAGAAACAAACCCAGACTGGAAATAGATTCCATAATACATATGAAAAGCAATCAACGCATAAATTGCATACATTTTAACCTTACATTAAACTTGGTCAATTTGACGCGTTGAATGAAAATGGTTTAACCAAAAACTTTTTCTTAAATGAGATAAAATATGTATGACGCAGAAACCAGGAACATTTCATTGAATAAATACACTGTAAAAAATGAAAATGACCAATGTTTCTTATTTTATGAAAATATGCTGTAACCACGAACGAAAATATAATATAATCTTCTGAGTTATCCGAAATTTCAAATAGCATGTTACATTGTCTTTTGAATCCCCAGAAACGAATACATTTTCAAAATTTAAAGAATAATTTATAAAAACAAATTATTTTTAGCTGCCCGAATTTTTCAGAACCGTTTCCGAAAGGATTTTATAGTGTATTAATTAGTGTACTCAGCCTGGAATACCTCTTTTTCGAATGCTATCAATTCTGAAGTAAACATTTTCATGCTAAAAAAATGTTTAACAGACAAACATGCAAAATTAACAGTGTTAACAATAACATTGAAATTAAGATTATTTCTTTACTCTTTCATGTATAAATTAACTTATGCGGCTGAAAACGTGTACTTGAGAATGGATAACATTCGAAAAACAGGTTTCCAGTCTGAGGACACTAATTAATGCACTATAAAAACCCTACGGAAACGTTTCTGAAAAATTCGGGCAGCTAAAAATAATTTGTTTTTATAAATTATTCTTTAAATTTTGAAAATGTATTCGTTTCTGGGGATTCAAAAGACAATGTAACATGCTATTTCGGGTAACTCAGAAGATTATATTATATTTTCGTTCGTGGTTATAGCATATTTTCATAAAATAAGAAACATTGGTCATTTTTTACAGTGTACCGCGCTTTAAAAGTATTTATTTTAATTGTGTCAAATTGACAAATTTTACATGAGGCAAGTATAACATTGTTTCTCGGAATAAAATAATAATAATAATTTTTGTGCAAAGCAGTTTTTTATTAACTGTTCGTATGTAATTAATTTATTTCGACTTATAAGATTGGAAAACAGCATCTGAACTATAAGAATAAGAGGGGAAAAACGGGCTTCCTGGATTACAGAATATACTTTCCGGTGGTATTGCAGATTTTAAGTGTTATTTTAGATTGCCCAAAAACAACACCAGTAAACACATTTTTAAGTGAAAATTTATATGTTATGTACTCAGATAGAGATTTGAAATTTATTAAAACAAAGAGTTTCGTATTTTTGGCATGCTAAAGGTTATTAGCCGAAGAAATTGACAAAGATTTTAATACTTACAGAAGACTTTTGATTCTGATTATATCAATGTTTAAGCGCGCTGTTCGAATAACATATCTGTTCGATTTGTAATGTGTTGATTTTATTTTTTTATTTACTGATGAGGTATTAATTGTGTTATAAATATTTCCCGAAACAAAATATGAACTACTTATATTGCACGAGTTGTAATTTTTCAACTGAATGAAAAAGAATCCAGGCCTAGAAAAATCTGGCAGATCTTTCTCACCCAGTGATTATGTTATCTTGTCTGACATCGGAATCAGCTCAACACATTACATCGCCGGAAATGGAACTCCAAGAAACATTGCATACGTAATTACACTATATTTATTTTATGTGACTCAGTTGGAAAATTACAACTAGTATGATTTATTTAACAATTAGAATAATTGTGTTAAAATTAATACAGTATTTATGTTATTTTGAATGCAAAAAGTTAATCTTCCATAATCGAGCTGCCCAATATAAAGTTATATATATATATATATATATATATATTGTAAATTTGTGCTTCTAAATTATTTTTAAGTACATGAAAACACTAGTAATTTTATATACAGTTATACAAAAAAATAACATTTGAAAGTATATTTTTCTGTATTCGACGGTGCGAAAATTAAAAATTCACATTATTTAAATATTCTTAAATTTATGAAAACGGCGAGATAGATTGTTTAAATCGCTTGCGTCGATATGACGTCGGCGCTACTCTTTGCTTCATTATATAGATAGATAGATTATGACATTTTTTTTGTCATTTATTTTATAATTTCGTTTATTTCTTCTGGTTTTTAAATCAAAACACAGCGTATGAAAAAGGGAGCTATAGCATTTTCTGCTCACATTTCTAGTCATTTAATATAATAAATTAATTATATATATAATATTTTAAAATATATTTAAAAAGGAAACTTCACTTTCTATAACAAATTGATTTTTATTATAAATGTATATTTATTTTTTTCATACGGATTTTAAAGAAATTCTAAAAATATCCAGAATAAAACACAAACTATGTTTTGTGTTATTTACTTTGAAAGTTGCTTTAATATTTTATGTTTTCTTCCATGCAATTCTGACATTAATGTATCATTTATTCCCCCAGGCATTTGAATTTTAATGTTTCCTTTTGAAGAAATATTCTAAAAGCTTCTAGGAATTCTGATGCTATTTCAAGATTTGCCTACACTTTTATTTGTTCTTTGAATAATATTGCACTGATAATCAGAATTTCTTATTTACAAATGTAGATTTTTCTTGTAACAACTAGATTTAATTAAAAATTTAAGATTATTTCGTTTATATAAATAAGATGACTACAACAATTATTTAATTCAAAATGACAAGCGTTAAGTAAAATAGTCTTCATTTAACCTGAAAATATCTGGGAACAGAGGGAGCTACAGAGCTGGAAAGATAAGTCTCACAGTCACAGCGAAAAATAAAAAGTTTTACGCCCTACCTAATGCGATGGATCTCAGTGATATGCTTGCAAAAGTTTGAAATTATGGATCATATCTCTAAAACTGTGAGATATAGAAGAAAAATGCCGAAGTGAAAAGATTAGAGAGCCTTTATATTAATCTGAAAGGACAATTTTCACGTTAAAAAATATATATATAATAGTACTGAAATGCTATTTTTCTAACCAATTACTGTCTTAAATATTTTGCTAATAGCATCTTGAAGTACTGCATGAGAGCGAAGAGGAATACTTACTAATAAAACTTATACACTCAAGCAAAATACAATTTATTTTAATAAGAAAATAAAGTTAAGTATATTTAATGTGTTCATCATTGGTAGCGATACACATGCATGAATGTACACGGGGACAAGACAGGATTCAAAAAATAAATTTAGGAAACACTCAAATAACTTAATAATATATGTCCTCAACTTTCGAAAATAGATTTTTTTTTTTTACGAAAAAAAAACTTTTTATAGTGTGTAGAATTGTAGGCAAAAATATTTAAGTCTCATTTATGAAGAAAGAAATGAGCAAAAATGTGAGCACGCGCGCGATCGATAAAGCCAATCTCGCCGAAAAGATTGTACTAATGATTCGTAGGTGCAATAAAAACATTTTAAATGAGGAAATTAAGGCACCGGAGGGTCCACCGTATGGCGCAGGAGTAGTAAATTAAGTGCAAGGAGAAAAAAAAATATATATTATCACTATACGTTTTTCTTCTAAAACTTTAAACACGGGTTTCTGGAAAATGCATTTTTCAATACGGGCATAATAACTTAACAATTTTTAACATTTTTGGATAAATTTCGCTCTTATCTACGCTTAATTAAATTGTTTAAGGGCCATTGAGCCATTTTTGAAAATTTTATTTTATTTTTCAATAATTTTAAAGATTAAAAATTTAGACAAAAAAAAAAGATTTTTTTTTTCCAAATAGCGAATTATCTTATCTTTGAAAAATTTGAGCCAATGGACTTTAGCTGCAAACATATTTTCATTTTTTTTTCTACAGGAAGTTAACATGCTGCCTATCGAGCCCGCATATTTTGGTACTTGTCAACGAAACTCTATTTCCGAAGAAATATGTGATCAAATTTAACAAAAAATAAATAAATAAATAAATAAAAATAAATACTTGAAGCAATAAACAAGAACGTAAAATTATTAGTTTTGCAATTAATTTTACTCCCTTCCTAAAAACAAAATTCCCAAATATGTCGACTTTTCTCCGCTGAGAAGTTATGTAACCCCCTAAGAGCGGATAAAGATAGAATTGTGGCACACATGTCTACCTATAGTAAAACGTCTACGTAAGTTCGACGAAATAAATTTTACAGCAAAAAGAATACTAATTTTACATAAGATGATTCATAATTTATAAACTTTCAGCAATATTCTTGAATAAAAAATGATATTTTACTTAAATCAGACTGAGATCTCCACTGAGAAGTTATGTAACCCCTTAAGAGCGGATAAAGATAGAATTGTGGCACACATGTCTACCTATAGTAAAACGTCTAAGTAAGTTCGACGAAATAAATTTTACAGCAGAAAGAATACTAATTTTACATAAGATGATTCATAATTTATAAACTTTCAGCAATATTCTTGAATAAAAAATGATATTTTACTTAAATCAGACTGAGATCTCCGCTGAGAAGTTATGTAACCCCTTAAGAGCGGATAAAGATAGAATTGTGGCACACATGTCTACCTATAGTAAAACGTCTACGTAAGTTCAACGAAATAAATTTTACAGCAAAAAGAAGACTAATTTTACATAAGATGATTCATAATTTATAAACTTTCAGCAATATTCTTGAATAAAAAATTATATTTTACTAAAATCAGACGAAATAAATTTTAATTTACTTGCAAAAATATTTTAAGAAAAAGTTGTGGAAAAGCTTTTACACAGTATGGCATTATCTCAGTTTAATACGATGTTAAATATAAAATGTCTTTAAAATCTTGGTACTGATTTTGCTAAATATAAATTATATATTTTATCCAGCACGTATTCTAAAAGAATATAGATGGAATATTTGAAAACTTATTGGTTAAAATGAATTAGTAATTTTACATTTCAATAGTTTCTTATTTGTATATTTATGATAAAATGAAGATCTTGCACGGATTTCCTAAACTAGTAATAACAGTCTTATATTAATTTGACTCTTAAAACAAAACTATATTGTTAACAACAATATTGTTAACAATATACATTTAGCATCATAATATTCTCTTATAAGACATTTATACAGTGTTACAAAAAAGGGTGGAAACGTGCATTACTTGTTTATCTTTTGAAAATCAGTAAGCAATGCGTAAGAGTGTTCAATAAGATAGGGAATAAATTTAATTTAATGAGATTGCATTTCAGATAGTTCGCAAAGAGTTAAACTTTTTAAACTTTTTACCGGTATCCGTAAACTTTTTCCTTTTTGCTGCAACAATAACATGACAATAACCTATATACCTTCATTTTTAAAATTCAATGAATTATTGGAATTTGAAAAATATGAACGGATACGACATATGGAATTAAAAATGTCAATATTAAAGATATTGCGAGAATGAAGAAACACGGATATTACACGTATGTACATGATCTTAAACAAGATGTAACCGATGTTTGCAATAATACTGGTGGTAAAATATTCACTATAATCGGATTAGACAAACTCAGTAATGTATTCGAGTTAAGAGAAAATAATTTGAGAATGCAGTGGGAATTGCATTTTTCGAATTTCGTTTCTATGACTTGAAACAACGTGTTTTCTTTAACGATCTCCACCGGCATAATGCTTTATTCAGATCCATTTATACTTACATTTTTCACTGTTGTTTACATACTTTTACTCTAAAGAGAGCCGTTATCACTTTGTACCTGGTCCCTGTTTTTATTCATGAAATTACAATTTAAGTTAACTCAAAAAAAGTTAAAGTCAGAATTATACTTTAGTTATAATTTACTTAATTTTAATCGTACTGTGTGTGTTTTTTATAATATTGTTATCGGATCAAAATGACAAAAATTCTACTTGACCAATTTTGTCTATGATAGAAGCATATATATATATATATATATATATATATATATCTACAAAAAATAACTTTTCAAAAGTAAAAAAACAGCCAAGCTTAAAAAAACGAAAGTTGTGGCTAAAAAATGGTGTGATATCAAATTTCTAAGCTTTTATTATAGTACTTATTTAACTTGTTTCCATTAAGTAAGTTATCATATATATAAGTCGAGTGCTACGTATATGTTAATAGAAATCATTTTCTCCTGTACTAAATACATCCTAACGTGTTTCTGAAAATTAAATTTTTTTCAAATTATGCATGATGGGCTTGGCGGCGATCTTTCCATATTATACACAAAATTCTAAGGAACCCCTATCCGTAGTTAAAATCCGAAGTTCAAAATTGTAACTTAGGCAAATATTTTAAGCGTTTCGTTTATGGACTTGTATGTTCTGATAATTGTGTCTTAAAATAATCATGACTTATCTTAAGGATTCATCTTATGATTTATTTTTTAGAGTAATTAATCATTTGAAAGTAGTAAAAATCAATTTATCAAAATATCAGTCTTCCTCAATTTATCTGTCCGTAGTTAAAATCTGAAGTTCGACATTGTTATAAGCATATTACATTGCAAACATATTACGCTTTTACTTTAGAAATATGGAAAGATGGCCGCCAAGCCCATCATGCATAATTTGAAAAAAATTGAATTTTCAGAAACACGTTAGGATGTATTTAGTACAGGAGAAAACGATTTCTATTAACATATACGTAGCACTCGACTTATATACATGATAACTTATTTAATGGAAAAAAGTTAAATAAGTACTATAATAAAAGCTTGGAAATTTGATATCACACCATTTTTTAGCCACAACTTTTTTTTTTTTTTTTTTTTTTTTTTTTTACTTTTGAAAAGTTATTTTTTGTAGATATCATTTCTTTTTTTTTTAATAGATTATACATAATATAAATAATCTACTCTATGAAATTAACATGAGAATTATAGTCAATACTCCAACCATTGACTATAATTTACCCAGTTCAATATACTTTCCTCTGTTCATTATAACATGAGAATGTTATGTAAAATTACATTTTACTTTCAGTTATTGTTTAAAGGGTTAACTAGAAATACCAGTAAATTTTTCAATTAAACTAATTACACCCTTAAAACAACATACTAAATATGGCTAGTTATAATACTTGTTATCCTTCGTTAAAAAATATCACTGACTAATCCATGAGATGAGTAAAAATGGAATATGTACATAGCGCGTCAGCGCTGCTTTTGAAATCAAACGTGATATCATGCTCTTTTATTATTAGCATTAAATCCCATTGATTGGCGAATCTTTATAAAACGTAGTTAATGATGAAAAGTAGATAAATATCTTAGCAATTTCTTAGATTTACATTATTTTATTCAATTAAACACTGTACTCTTACAATAAATTTAAATGAAAACTTAACTTCTAAAACAAAAACAATTTAACAACTGGATTCCATTAATTTATAGAAAAATGACGTCAAAGGATCTCAGCCTGCGAACGAAATGCTTGTCCTTTACCGTGGTTTTATAGAAATAAATTAATCATATTCAATTCTTTTTCGAAAAGTTTATTTACGTTTGGAAAGAAATTTTAAATGCCGATAACTCTTAATGTATACATTTCAGAAGGCACCTCTTCCCTCAAAATTAATTTTTTTTAAAGATCTTTCTAAAAATGGAAATTTTATATATATTAAAAGCATGAACACTACGTCTGATTACTTTATTTTACAATATTATAAGAATACACATTTTATCAGACAATTAAATGCACTAAACCAACATGAGTGAAAAATTGACCTGCGCCAGGACTCGAACCTGGGACCTTCAGCGTACAGTGCTAAAGTTTTACCACTAAGTCACCCAGATCGATATTCTAACTCGGCAATTTCTCATTCTTATTCCTGTTGGAAACAGTCATCGGCCATAATTTGTAGTCACATTTAATTGTCTGATAAAATGTGTGTTCTTATAATTATGAAGTTTTATTTAAAAAAAATATCTTCAGAAAAAAAGGGTGACTAGCAGATGAAATTTGATATGATTAACCCTTAACTGATTTGTGCTATTATAATATAGATGGTACACGGTCGTTGGCGGAGTTTTATCTCTTTTTTGGCATAATTTTTTAGTTGCCAAGTTAATTAACAGTTTTTTGCTAATGAAGGATATAAATGTATTTATTTTTTCACTGTTTTTTATAAAAGCACGTAGATTAGGTTATTACTTGTCCAAAAATGCAATCCTTTTTCATTTCTGCCTTATATTTATTTCTGTAGGTTGATTGAAAAAAAAAAGTTTGACGAAGAAAATAGTGATCATTTTAAGTAACTCGACGTTTAAAAAAAAATCTATATCTCTGATTATAAATCACTTATGAAGATGAGTTTGGTCTCAAATTGAAGAATTTCTTCATTAGATTTTTTTAGTTTTCGTTTTTTTTTTTCTATGACGCTTGGTTCATTTAATATCTGATAATTTAATCTGGCATGTTTGGTCCATTTAACATTGCGAAGTTGGTTGCTGTAAGTAAGCAGTAGCGGTCTAAAGTCCAGTTCTTGGCGTTGTTTGTTTGGCGATTTTTTTTTTAGCTTGGCTTGGCAGAGCGACCGCCCTGCTTGATATATATTTAACGTAACTTTTTAAATAATAATGAGGGAATACTTTCATTAACATAATTTTCATTTCTAACTTCTTTTAAGCACTATTAAAATTTATTTTGCCTGTTTATTTCTAACAGGTAAAAACATAAAGCGTATTTTAGACATTTTAGGACACCGTGTATATGTTTTAAGGTAAAAAAATATCTTGTACAAATAATAGACATTAAAAAAAAGCCTTAAAATTTTAGTATGCGACTTATTAAAAAAATTCATGTATATTTGTATATAAAAATTTGTTATACAATTTAGAATATTTGTTATTTATATTGAAAATTAACTAAATGGAATCGTTCGTACCAGTTAAAAATACGTAAAATTTTATTTGGAATATTTTAAATAACTTATTCAAATGCACACACCAGTTGTAAAACGCAATGTAAAATAAATTTTAGTCGTAATAAAATTTGGAAACAGACTGTATGTTAAAACGTTTTTCTTTTCTTCTAATTATTTTTATTTTATTTTTTTGTTTAATATGTTAGTTCTTTTCTTTTTAAATGTGAGATTCATTACAAAATCAGTTTCTTAAAACCTATCTGTTTCTTAAATAAAAGTTTTAGTGCATTTTCCATTCACGATAATTCGAAAATATAGTAGCTAAAGTAACTCCGTTTATTTGGTCTTATACTTTTTTAACTGAAACAATGTGATATTAATCTAAATTTGTTTACTTATTTTATGGAAATATTTATTGTAACATTGTGCAAACTTCTAATTAAATTTTCTGAAATTCGGTCAATAAAATTAAGATACAATGTTTAAATTTTTTTTTCTCTAGGCGCATAAATAATTACTTCTTTAATGTATACTATGGAATGATAGTTTCCTAGTTTTTTTTTTTTTTTTAGATAAATTCATAATGAAGTGATATTTTTAATAAATTAGTTTAAATTTGATATTCTGGATGAAAATTGGATGGCATAATCTATCGAAAATTAAGTAAAAATATTTAATATCAATTAACTATTAATTTTCTTAATATCTGTTACCATTGCACAACTTTTCCCTTAAGCGAAGAATGTGATAAATAATTAAAGTAATTACCGATGTCAAAATTATAAATGACGTTTAGAGTCAAATATAGTTCTTTATTTTTAAATAAAAATCATTGTACTTCATAATAAAGATTAAATTCCCAAAATACAGAAAATATGTGATAAAATAGTTTTAATATTTTTAACATTAAAATATTGTTTTGGAGGAAATATTTTTAAAATTGGGAAAATATGTGTATTGTATAATGTGGACAAGATAAACGACGTGAAAGGATAAACGACAGCAGAAATATAATGTACAAATGCACAAATAGAAAATAACGTATGCATTTGTTTTAGTTATATTGTTACGTATTGGTGTTGATGTGGAATGAAAAAAAATGTGCACAGAATTGATATTACCTTTTTATTTATTTAAAGCCCGATATTTTTTTTTATAAAAAATATAATTATTAACCACGACGGAACAACATACATTTCCTTACTTA
Source organism: Maratus michaelseni (assembly GCA_963931845.1). Taxonomy (NCBI): domain Eukaryota; kingdom Metazoa; phylum Arthropoda; class Arachnida; order Araneae; family Salticidae; genus Maratus; species Maratus michaelseni. The sequence goes on from OZ007588.1 coordinate 115,372,092, forward strand.
ATTTGTCTGATCAGTATGGTATTATCTTCGCATAAATAAAAAAAGGGATCATTATTACAGTTCTTAATCTATATCAATTATATCTAAGTAATAAAATTATAATAAATATCATTAATATAATAAATAAAATTAAATAAAATCTAATTTTTAAAATATTTTTAAAACATTTCTAGAAGAGATACTAAAGATTTCCTTAGAAACTGTACTTTATTGCTTTTTTGAAATATTTAGACTCAGTATTATTCAATATATAACATATTCTACTTTTCTAGTTAGACGATAACAAATATATGAAAAAATGGGAATGTATTTTATATTTTAGCATTTCATTTAGTACAAACGAAAAACTTTTAAATAAAATAAAATAAAATATATAAATATTTCCATGAAAAATACTTATTTAATTTCCGTATTAAAAACCTGATATAAGTTGTCATGCTTTCATGTAGATTTCACAATAATGTGAAATAAATATTAAATTTCATGTGTTTCCTTTTATTTGCTTTATTTTTTAAAATAATTGTGAATGGATTTTATATTTTAACATTTTATGTATTAAAGACGGGGAATTTTAACATACAATTAAATAATATACGTAAATGTTTAATTAAATAATATATATAAATGTTTAATTAAATAATATACATAAATTTTTCAAGGAAAAATAATTATTTAATTTATGCATTATTAACCTCTTGTAAGTTTATCCTGCTTTTATGTTGATTTCAAAATATTGTGAGATAAACATTAATTTCAGGAGTCTCAACGTCAGCTCCACTTCTCATTGTTCATGAATCTCATTTCCCATAATATTTAAACACCTAGAATAAGCAATTTAATTTGTTTGAAGTTATATTTATATTCAAAAGCATATAAGATTTCTCGGAGTAAGTAAATTTTGTTTTAAATCACAGTAAGTTATGTATTAAATCACAAATTTACAGTACACCAATATACTTTCGAGCATTGTCAATAGCTACAATTGTAATTATTTTAAGAAAATAATGAAAATCACTGTTTGTTTTTCTTTGTGTTTTATATAAATGTGCATGTGGTTTATCTTGACGTCATGCGTAATCTGCTTGAGGCTAACGAAAAAGACAGGCTACCGCGGTGCATTTCACTTATCTTTTTTTTTACAGACCGCTAGAGTGACGTGATGCTCTTTTCGAGCATCACGTGACTCCGGCGGTCTGTAAAAAAAGATACGCGCAAAGCACCGCGGTAGCCTTTCTTTTTCGTTAGCCTCGTAATCTGCTGATTAAAATTTAACCTTATGTTTAATAAGTCTATATAAAAACCATTTTTTATTTCATATTTAAGTTATGCATACCCAAAAACGTTTATATACAAGTTTTTGTCAATTTTTAATAAGTTAGTGAGGCATAAAATATTAAAAAATGACAAGATTAATATTAAAGAAAATTATTTTTTATACAAATATAAGTAGAGAAATAATTTGTGTGTTTCATTGCTTTTTGTTTGTATGGTACACAGTAAAAGTGTAAACATAACGTGCGGATATATTAGTTTATTAATTTACTAGGGAAGTGGATGCGGGATCTGCACAAAATCGTGCTGAGCATGAGAACATTCATTCATGTCGTGAAGCAGACATTGATACATTTCTAATTTTAATATAGACAATAACACATTGACAGCAGCAACATATTTCTAAAAGCTGTGGAATAGTTTTTGTCTGCAGACGGGATATTTATTTGGTATTGAAATCCATAGTGTTTGTTTAAATGAATTGTTACAATGTGTTTTATATTTTCTTTGTAAAGATACCGTCTTTTGTTTTACAATTAGTCATGTTCATAACATGAAAGAAAATTTATCTATAGCCTGTGTAATGTAAAAACAATTAAATTATATTACGTAATATGAAAACCAGTGACCAGTTAGTGACTTTTACACATTAAGTTTATGGCACTTATGATATATATATATATTTTCCTCAAGGACACCATTCATATCATTGTTTTACGGGAACCCTACAGGCCATAACAGTTATTACCGTGTTAAATTATTTGAACATCGACCGAACAGTTTAAGAGGAGTAGCGTCACGAAGTTACCATTGGAGTTGATTATAAGCAATCATAAGCATCAATGCAATTTATAAAGTGTTATATAGAGATGCAATTATTGTCTTTCTTTCCATTAGAATCCACATGATAAAAACCTCTTCAAACAAAATTTTAATTCATTTATCTGCTTTAGAAAAATCATTAGTCGCCATACATTTTATTAATTAAAAATAACTTACCTGCAATTTAATGCACGCAAAATACAGCACATCACAAATATATTGATGGATTTCGGGATGTGAAATATTACTCTCGTATTGAATTATTGGTATTTAAATGCCTATTATTGCAATATCATGCAGTCTTCAAAATCGGTGTCTCAATGTTGAAACAGTCCCCGAAAACATTTAAAATAAATTCACTGTATTTTTTCAAAATAGAGCAATTACAATTTGTATTTAGGGAAAAGACAGCATAACACATCAAATGATACAAATAAATATGTAGATTAGTATTGAGATTTTCATAAATCATGTAAAAATAAATATGTATATTATTGCTCGAGAAACCTTCCATCTAACCGTAGTATGAAAATGTTGAACACATTTTGTCCAAAAACTTTTTCTTATGGCATAAATGGAGTTATAACTATTTCAATTATTTCGTTTATGTTCAATTATTTTAATTGTTAAATTACTATGTAAATGATTTTTTAAATTACATATATCAAACTCCATTATTTATATACATATTTAAAAGTATACTACAAAGAATTATGGAAAATATTACCCTCCCTAATTAATTTTTTTTATGTTAATAAATTATAAGAAACAGCGGAATGTTTCCATAAATATTAAAAATTACATTCCAAAATTATTACTCTTTACAGCGAGTTATCTGCAGAATAAACGAATGCGTTAATAAGTAAATATGCGTAAATAAAAAATTATGTGAGAAACAAAGTTAATCTACAGAAATTCTTCTATCTATCTTTTGATGTATCGCACGAGTCTTTTTTAAGAAATTGAATTTTTCTTAAAATAACTTCCAGATTATTAAACATTTCATAACTGAAATTATAAAGCAATATTTAGTACTTCTCCTTGAAAAACCTGCTGGCGCGATACAAGTCCCTCAAGACTTGGTTTCGGTGTCTGACGCGCAGGCCGCTCCCTCAGGGCTCCTGCGGCGCAGCTTACTTTTATCCCATCGACCATTTCTCATGAAAAAAGAAAACTATCACCAAATAAAAGAATGTAACTCCAAAAATACATGATCGTGGTGTCACATTCACTTGACGTCAGATTCGCTGCAAAGGTTTGTTATGCCATCAAGTGATTTTTATTTTGACATTTATGTGTATGTTTAATGATGTTTTACTAATTTATTAGCAATTTCAATAATAAAAGTAATGATTACGCCATTAAACGGAAACGCCATGATATTAAAATAGAAATAAAAACACTGATAAAATGTTGCGATGCATAGTTACATACAATAGACCAGTTTCAACTGACGTCACAAGCATTTATGTTAATTAATACAAATAATGTAAATAAATAATTATCGGATATATATATATATATTTTGTTATCACTAATATATTGTAAATTTTATTATTTAAACTTATAGATAGCAGACACATTAGTGAGTGGCGCTTTTCCGAAATATTTTTTTATTTTTTTTATTTTGTAGATTACAATGGCAACAATCTTTCATTTGTTTATTGGTCGTTATAGTTTGGCGATATTTTTTTTTTCATCGAACGTTTTCGACGGGATAGTGGAGCAGTACCCAATATTTGTTTCCTTATATTCGTCTTCAATTTTTCTTTTTGTAACTGAAAGTGAATACATTATTAGTTGCAGTTTTAAAAATAATAAAATATTTAAGCGGATATTACTTTAACATTTTCGGAATCACAGTTAATAGATAAAAAAAATCATTCTTCGATAAAATATTAAAAATAACTGTTTATGCAACATTGTTGCTTGTAATATTGTACGGCGGCATTTGAAAATTGGCAAAAATCCTCAACATATTTATATGCTCATTTTTTCGCTTAAAATCGATTTCAAATAGATCTGACAATGATAAAATGTTTAGTTTTATAGTAGTTATTGAACAAAAACGAATTCAATAGACATGTGTTTTTCATTTTTTTTAAATGCGATAATAAGTATAGTTTTGTAAAAAAAAATACAACCTTTTAACATATAAGTTGTTTAAAAAATCTTCTAAAAGCTTCTTAACTTTACACGGATTTCGTAGTGGATTGGTGACTCCTGATAAAGGCAGTCGTTTGTTTTGATTGAGATCGTATTGTGAAAATAACATCTGTGTGCGTGCAGAGACATCTGTAGACTATTTTTCTTTAACTTTCCATGAATACATGTGTCCTTCGGAATTTGTGTGTTTTGTGCGTTTTGAAGCAGTTTTATGCAAATTTTGGCTTCTCTGGTCGGTTAGCAATGTATTAAGCAAGTGAAAGTGTGTGTGTCGTTAGATTTGGTTGAATCTCGCCCCAAGGGAAGTCAAGACTGTTTCTAACACCAGAAGGAAGTTGATCTCCAGTTTTGAGGGTTGCTTAGAGCTGAAAGTTGATTGGGTAAGAGAATTTAATTTGTTGAATTCAATTAAGGTTATTTTTGTGGCCACGGGCTGCTTTATTTAGATAGTTCACCTGTCTTTGGAAGGCGGCGCATCGCTTCAAAAAGAGTTCCGAAGTTGTAAAGTCAGGTCTCATCTGTGTGTAAGTTAAAGTTCCATTTACTCGTCTTATTCAAGTGTTTTATATTATAGTGTAGTACGTATACGGCTCGAGTGCGATTATTTAGTTAACAGTAATCAGTCAGAACTCAAATTTCATGAGACTCATCCACCATCCTCTCCTTAGGATTTTAAATAAAAGTTGATTTTAAACTTACTTTTTGACTTTATCACTGAGCTACCTAGGGTTAATCATGCACCGGCACATCACAATTTTATTAAACTAATTTTTATATAAGGGCCATTCCACAGTATTTGGTTTCACAAGTTTGAAAAATAAGTTTTATAAAAAGTTAAGTGTAATACATCATTTTAAAGCTTTAAATCTCTTCTATTAAAATTTATCCAAAATATTATTATTTTTTAAATCAAATAAAAATTAGAGCATTTTTTTGCAGCCATAGAGAAAAATTTGGTCATAGGTCCGATACGTAATAAATAGCCTTGTCCCGTACGTAACAGAAATAATTAGCTTTCATGAATTAATGACGCAATTTAAAAAAATAATTTTAAAGTGAATTAATAAAATGTATATTTCTGCTTCTACTCATTAAATTTATTTGTGAACATATTAAATAAATTCAGAGCAAAATCCGAATTGCTAGATGTACTTTTAAAACAATTTTTTGTGATGTCCCGTACGTGACACAACTTTGTTAATTAACAAATATATCTCGATATTGGCTCAAACAAAAAGAAATTTCATAAGAATCTAGTTGAAGTGATATGTAATGCATTAAAAATAATTGCAAACTTTCTCATTTATATTTTGATACTGAAAAAAGCACAAATATCTCAAATTTGCTGTGAAATGTCCCGTACGTAACATATGAATACTGTGGAATGACCCATAAGTTCACAGCTGATTTTATTGATAAAACTTTGTCATTTTTTATTGTGCTAAATCAATTAAATTTCGTTAAATTATTTATTTAGCAACACTGTTCACACACATACATTTTGCATATGTAAAGAAAAACATAACTTTAATAAATAATGCACAAAAACATGGATAGAAAATTTTCTATTTGAATAGAAATTTTTATATACGTGAGACATTTGAAATAACTATTAAAATCCTCTATTTCTTTTAATATTTTTTGTTATTCTTAAACATTTTCACATTACAGTTTGCGAACTTTGTGATGAGAAATTTTCAATTTCGTTAAATGCTTTAAACATTAAATGTATTACTCTAAAGAAAGTGTTTTAGATAAAATATTATAGTCTATAAAATAATGTTATATCTGAGAAGAATACAAATGATATATTATCATCTAATGCAGCGGTTCCCAACCTGGGGTACGCGTACCCCTGGGGGTACGTGGTGGAACAGTTGGGGATACGTGGAAATTACATTGGTAATGGTGGTTAATCCAAAATATAGAACTTAAAATAAAAACAGAAAAAGAAAACTCTTAATTTTTTGTTTAGAAAGATACACTGCTCAAAACAATTAAAGGATATTTGAAGTTTTATATAAAATAAAGATATAAACGAAATTTTTTTTGCCGAAAATAGAAGAAGAGAATCACAAATGCAAATTTTTCTGGTTTTCAAACAGTGGAGTATGCAAATTTTGAGTTCGACGTCAAAAAAGTCGCTTCAGCGGCAGCGAATGGAATTTGACTTTCAACTGGATAAAAGAGAATGAAGACAAGGATGATCGGCATTCAGTGATTGCTTTGTTTCGATGAGTACGATGTCTCAGCGAAGTCATTTGACAGATTCAGAAGCTTGGAGAATTGTTGGTACGTTAGAAGGGGGCCAAACTCAAGCCGAAGTAGCGCAAGCCATTGGAGTGTCACAAAGTGTCATTTCCAGGATCTGGAACCGTTTTTTGGAGAGTGGATGTGCAGGCCGAAGACCAGGGCAAGGTCGTAGGCGGGCAACAACGCCCAATGAAGATCGGTATTTAGCGTTAACAGCTCGGAGACACCGAAACATGAACGCTACTCTTCTCCAACAACACCTTCGCTCGGCTACAGGCACCACGATTTCAACTCAGACTGTCCGAAACCGGCTGCATGCTGTAGGTCTGTATGCTCGCCGACCGATGGTATGTGTTAGATTAACATCAAGGCATCGTCGCGACCGCAGGGAGTGGGCAACCGAACATGTCAACTGGAGGAGAAATGTATGGAGCAATATTCTGTTTTCTGACGAGTCCCGTTTTTCTGTGCATCCGGATAATAGGCGTATTTTCATCTGGAGGGACCGTGGCAGTAGGAATAATCCTGCGTTCGTGCACGAAAGTGTCAGATTTGGCGGTGGGGGAGTGTTGGTGTATGGTGGCATCTCCATTGACGGGCGCACTGACCTCTACTACATCATTCGAGATGGAGCTCTGACTAGTCGCCGATATAGGGATGAGATCCTCAGACCTATTGTAGTCCCTTACGCTGCAGCAATCGGAGATAACTTCATTTTAATGGACGATAACTGCAGGCCACATCGTGCAAACCTGGTGGAGGATTTCCTTTTCGAGGAAGGAATCGTTCGAATGGAATGGCCAGCGTGTTCTCCAGACATGAATCCAATCGAGCACGTTTGGGACGCTCTCGGAAGACGAGTTTCTGGCCGCTAACAACCCCCAAAAAACTCTCCAAGAACTGGAAAGAGCTCTTCTGGAAGAGTGGGGCAGAATACCCCAACACGTCATTAATAGCCTCATTGAGTCCATGCCTCAAAGGTGTTCAACGTTGCTGGCCGCCCGTGGAAACCATACCCCCTACTGAAAATGATTTTCTTTGAAGAAAACACCTTTTCTTATTCTTTTTTTCTCATATGCACAAATTGTGCTTTTTTCCTTTTGTACACAAATGCGCAATAAAATGCATTTTTTTCTGCCAAACATGTGTAATTTATTCTCATATAACCTACTATGTCTGTCGACCATGTATCAATCAGCTAAAAAGTTTCCCAGATACAAAATCCACCTAAAACTGCAATATCCTTTAATTGTTTTGAGCAGTGTATATTTTTGTAAAAGTGTATTCGCATAAAAGAGAAGAAAAATGCCTAAACTTAGTAATTGGTTGATAATTTCTCTCCGTTATCTCCGTCCACTCCTAATAACATCTTGGGATTTCGCATGTGTCCCTTTTATTTATTTATTTTTATTTTTACTAATTCTATAAGTATCTAGAAAAAACAAGACTCATGTGATCGGGGCATCTGATTTCGACGATTTCATTTAAAACTCATTTGGAAACATGTCATCGTTTTACTGCTTGACTGGTCAGAATTACCCTAAACTCATTTACGTATAATATTGGATGTAGCTTCATCTCTTCTTTGTGAATGCATAATTTGAAATCTTTAGTTAATATTTAGGGTTTCGAGTGGCTTTATGTTGAAATTGTATTGTGGTTCAAAATGGATAAGTGGTTTAAAATTGGAATTCTGAAGAGAACTGCGTCTGACATTGATAACTAGCATAATAAAATTTCTAATGAACAAAAACAAGAGTATTGGGAACGGGTTTATGTGAGAAGGGGTACGCATAAATTTGAAATCTAAGCAAGGGGTACGTGAGAGAAAAAAGGTTGGGAACCGCTGATCTAATGCTTCATTGTATTAATTTTATATTTCACATAGTTTAATTCGTTTTAATTCTTGAACAACAATAACTTGCATTTGTATTCTGATTGGAAATCAAAACATTTTATCAATTACATTTACAATGAATATTGCTGCAGTATTTCGCTAATCTAGGATGCATATTTAATTTAGGAATTCTGAAGGTTTATTAGTAAAATAAAATATGAAATAATTTATGCAAACGTTACATCTATTTTAAAATTAAATTTCCTTTGATTAATGATTAGAATAAATAAAGTGACATACGTAGTGAAATATTCTAGAACGAATTTACAAGTATAGCTTTAATGAATCGTTTTTAATATTAGATGTTTTAAAAGTGCATTCAAATACAGCATGCTATGTGTGGTTTACAAAAAAAAATATTAATTTATTGGAGAAATAAACACTTATCAAATACTTATCAGCTTATTTTTCTAAATGCAAATCGTAAAAATTACTGAACTACAGAATAAAATAAAATATTTTTTTGGTTTATAAATGTGAGAATTTATAATATTAAATACATTTATCAAAAACCTTTTTTCATACTTTTACCGAGTTGGAGTGTTTCATATACTTTTCTTGACATTATCTGTTTGTTTTGAAAAACATAATTTTATGTATCAGAGAAAACTAAATCTGAAAATTTATTTCGTGTAAAAAAAATATACATCTAAACAAAATTATATCACAAAAATTTAAATAAATGAAAAAATAATTGTCACATTCTGTCACTGAAGGTAAATGCGACAGTGAACAATAATATATATATTTATATATTATTTATTGGTCAAGCACTTTTAACCAATCATATTAATCTTAGTGCTCTTTGCATTCTAAAAATAGTTTGGTTTGTTTAGGTCCTGGTACCGCCGATATATTTTGCATCCACACCTCAGTTTAAAGTGAAATCTGTATTCAACGCCTTAACCACTAGACAAGCATGTGGGTTGAGGAAAAAATAAGAAAATTGAAAATAAGGTAAAGAATATAATTAATTCAAATATGTTATTTAATTAATCAATGTAAAAATGTTCAGACACATATTTTTTTTCACTCATAGCTCAACATTTCTTTCTTAAGACAAGTTTATACAGTTATAAGAAAAGTTGCTAAATATCTTTAATTTACATCACAGAAAAATACATATTTTTCAGCAAACATAGATGGATTTTAAGCAAACGTTTATCAAAATATTTGAAATTTGCAATTAAAATATATATATATCACAAAATTTTACACTACTGCTTAAAAAGAAGCATTGTATCAAGTGTTATGAAAATTTAACAAGAAGTATTTCTACAACTTTCTACTACTTTCTTCTTCTTTCTAAAAATATTAAAATTGATGGAACGATTCGATAATTGGTTTTGAGAAATTAGCACTTAAAATTTTTATATCACAAAATATTGAAAAATTTACCACGAACACTTGTAATAATCGGATCAACATAGATATCCAAAAATTCCAAGACTTAAAAATGTAAGCCTGCCTATGAGAGTATTTATTTTTCTATAAAATTCGTTTTTGTGTTTCTTGATCAGTATCTCTGCTAGAATCTCTATTTTAAATTTACTTTTTTGTCTTTCTTGATCAGTATGTCTACTAGGATATGTCTAATTTCAATTTCAATTTTTGTGTTTCTTGATCAGTATCTCTACTACGATATGTCTAATTTCAATTTACATTTTTGTGTTTCTTGATCAGTATCTCTACTACGATATGTCTAATTTCAATTTACATTTTTGTGTTTGTTGATCAGTATCTCTACTAGGATATGTCAAACTTCAATTTACATTTTTGAGCTGGAAGTATTAATAGAGAAGAACAGTTTCAAGATAAATTCATTATCATATTCCGTAGAGTGCTCTTAAAAACACGTTAGAGATATACAGGGTGTCCATAATTAAACGACCCTACTTTAAAGTTGTCTACAGACAAAACTATTGGTCAGAAAGTTGTGAAATTTTGTGAAGGACATAATGAAGGAATGGGAATTTGTTTAAGCGAAAAAAATTTTTAGTTCAAAATTTCACCGCCAGAGGGCGTTTTTAATAAATAACACATTTAGCATACATTTACGATAGTTTACATACTTTATGGCACCAAAACATGTTCCTCATGACAGCTGTCATTTTCAGCTAACATCTGGAATTGTAAGATAGCATGTTCCACAGTTGACTGCAGTGTTTTCTGGGAAATGCTAAAAACATGTCACGAAAAAAATTTTGTTCAACATGTTTTGTTGAAATAAAATTTGTAACCAATCGTAAATCTATGCTAAATGTGTAATTCATTAAAAAAATGCCCTCTGGCGGCGAAATTTTGAACTAAATTTTTTTTTCGCGTAAACAAATTCCCATTCCTTCATTATGTCCTTCACAAAATTTCACAACTTTCTGACCAATAGTTTCGTCTGTAGACAACTTTACTAAGTAGGGTCGTTTAATTATGGACACCCTGTAGTTTGTAAATTTTATTTTTAAAGGGGGGCGATAATGGACCTTCATAATCAAGAAAATGTGTCCACTAAGTAATAGATTTTGAAATATTTATTTGAAGTTGACAAGCTTTCAATTTACAAAATTGTTATGGTAGAATAAAAGAAAAATAGCCCATGAGTAGCCGTTAGCAGATCATTTAGTAGCTATGTTAGTTCTTTATGTTTTTGTTATTTCCTAATATGATGCGAACGGGATGGACGAAGTAATATTTTCTAGTAGGCTTAACATAAACTTCTGATATGATTCTTGATGTTTCTAGAATTCCTATTTCGTAGTTGAAGTGTTGCTTTATTATTATATTTGAATCTGAGAGAGAAATATATTTTGTGGTTAAAGAGACTTATTCAAAAATCGAATAACTTATTCCGTCCATGCGTTAAAAAAAAATGTTATGTTTTCTATTAGCACTGAAAAAAATATTCCTTTCACGCATTTATTTAATGGAAGACAGTCTTAAAGCAAACACGACACCACTATGATATGATAAAGAAGATAAAAATAGTAAAATTGAGTAAAATAAAATTTCATCCTAAACACAGCAGTACTTTTTATCAAAAATACTGCTGTTTTTATTAAAATACTGTAATTTTTATTAAAATATCGAAAATATTTTTTTCTAAAAATTGCATACATGAATGAAAATAGCATCAAGATTTATTTTTAAAATATTTAAAATTTTAATAAATGCTTTAAAATATGTTTACATATTTTACATATTTTAACTACACATTATTTTACACATTTTAACTTTACATATTTTAACTATTTTTCAATACGGATATGTTTTAAACTTTACATTGTTTTAATTATGTTAATGTTTTGTACAACTAAGTTGACTGTGTTTAATTTTATACATATTTTATTTAAATAATGGATAATATTTTAGTAACAAATATAATATTGTTTAATACAAATATTTTTGTAAAATAAATAATTATAATACCATTGCTGGTACAATTAAGAACAGCATTCTCTATTTAAATACTTGTGAATATTATTTTTTAAACTCACATAGATTTTTGTTCTATTTTATGCATACACAGAAAAAAAGTTTATATTTTTAGATATTAAACTATGATTTCTCAAAACGGTTTATTGTCGTTTTTATCATTCTTAACTGCTGTAAAATGTGGTCTTTTGAAAACATTGAAAAGCTTTTAGAATACAGTCTGCTTTTATTTCTTATTTTATTTTGCATTAAGAAAGTCTACCATTATGACGTTCAGAAACAATTTCCGTCATTGATATATTGTAACATTGTCCGGTTATGAGGAATGTTTGTGTATTCAGTTTCTCTTTTTAATATTTTTGTTTTTACATTCAGCACAAACATTAATATTTTTAACATAGTGTCTCAAATTTGCAAAAGAATATACATAAAAGATCTTTTTATTTTAATAAAATAGTACATTTAATAGACTTTCCTTTTAATTGTTCATGTATGTCTTAATAACAAAATACACCGACTTATGTAATAAAAGGATTTTTCTGTAATAAATGAAATTTTTATATAAACTAAAATGAATTCTTGATTCTAATAATGCTAAGCATCTGTACCTGGCATATTATCTTAAAGACAAAATGAAATGACATCGTTGATATTTTAAATATTTATATGAATGTTTGCCCTATTTCACACGAATAACGAACACATATTTAGAAAAAACAAGTAGTAAATTGGTGTCAGATTACGTTATTGCAAAATATCTCCAAATTTATATTTTATTCACGAAAATTTCTAACTTGTCACAATAATATGTAAATTAAGTAACATTTTGTTCATTTTTAATTGACAGAAATGTTTGAAACATAACAGAAGAGTATAATTTAAAACAAACCTTACCAAAGTAACAGCAATGTGTATACTTAGCAAAACATATATATTTTAACTTTTATTTTATGATTAGAAAATCAAAAATTCAAAGTGAAGATATGATTTAAAACTAAATTTTAAACACACTTGTTTCTGTTTTCGTAACGCTCTGACTCAGAAAAAAAAAATAGATTTAATAAACTCACAGCTCGTTTGTCACACAAAAAATAATGTCGTGTTATAAGAATCTTAGGTTATAAAGAAAATATATTGAAAATTTATTTGAGATGGTTCACTTTAAAAACAACATTTTCAAAATTGAGCCAAAAAAAAAAAAAAACTAAAATCTAAGTATGTCGCAAAGTCAAAATTGCTCCGAATCAAAATTACTTAAGTTTGAAACATGTATATAATCATTTCTGAAAACATTCAGACACACAAGAATAAAACATCATGTGCTCATTTTTGAGTATTTCCATGTTTCAAAAGTGAGTTTGAACTGATTTTAATCATTTTGTAGTATGACCATGTTCAAAAATGAGTATGAACTGAACTTTATCTGCTCAGTTTTGAGTATGTCCATGTTTCAAAATTCTGAGTATTTATTTTATTTCAGAATTGAAAGCATTGTGTCGTCATATTTGAAACAATAATTTTCATAACAGAATGAAAACATCGATTTACTCAGATTAGAAAATTGTCATTTTTCTCAGTGTTTTAATTACGTTATGCTAGTGTATAAGTCAATCCCCTACTTCGGGAGGAAAAATGGTGAACCCCCCCCCCCCAAAAAAAAAAAAGCTCACATAGAGGAAAGTAAGGTAATACATGGTACCTAACGTTTTTTTTTTTTTTTTTTTTTTTTTTTTTTTGACTAAAGTTTAGAAGGGTGGAAAAATCAGAACACCCAACCAACGTGATTGGGGATATCTGATATATTGAAAAAACACACATGTTGCCACAGGCAATTTCTTCACAACTTAGGAAAAGGCGTTTTCTAGGACCATCTGAAACAACTCCGAATTTTGGTGGTGGTGTAAAACCGGGTACCAATCAGAACTTAAGTTTTTACTCTTCCAATAATGAAATGTTTTATTTTAATAATTTTTTAATCAAACTTTAAAACATATATACACTTTTAATGTCAGTAACGTTTTTTTCTTTCAGGTTTTCAAGCAATATTTCAGGTTGTCATTTAATGGATTTCTCAGCTTTTACTTCTCGGATCCGCTGAACTCCTCATGCGCCCACTCTTTGCAGACTGAACATTGTATCCATCCTTCACCACGTGTTGTTTGAAGAAACAATTTATTGCAGACTTCAATGAAAAACCATGTGTGTTCGTTTTTCCCCCTACAGAAGACCAAAAATCAACATGGCCGTTCTCCTGGATAACTGGACGTACACACTTATACTTGGTATCAAAATATCGTCTTAGAGCTATAAAAACATTGGGTTACTTGCCTAAATCGATCCGCCAGTCTGTATTTATTTGAAGAGCAGAAAAAAAGAAGAAAAATTAAACAATTTGAGGTGGATTTCTTTTTATTAACACTGCACGGTCACAGAGATTTACTCACTTCGAAGCCGATGACACGCTACTCGTAGACGCTAAAGGATGAAGTCAATGCGGGTGATGTCCACAGGACAGCAACTATCAGCGAGAACACAGGATGCCCGGTTTGACCCGCCTACCCGGTATTATTCTTCTCTCCCTTATTAGTCGCCCCATCCCCTACGTCTTCAGAAAAAAAACGTGAAAAACCAAAGACTTGCGTATAAATAGATTTCCCTAATTTCAGAGGGAAAAATCGAAATCTCGCGTATAAATTGCTCTTCTTACCGATTGAAAAAGGCTATCAGACAGATAGATTTACGAATTGTTTTGAAAAGAAATAAAATCTTTCCAAATATGTTCGGAAACAATATATAAATAAATAAGTATTTATAAAATATAATTTCAATAAACATAAGAGTATAGCAATTGCAATCTCTCAAATTCAGATGATTTACGACTAAGATTATTTACGACTTTTCATGTCATCACAATTATCTACCATTACTTCATGCGTTTCTGTAAATAACTTTAATAGTCAGTTAAGTGTAAATAATCGTCCGCTATTCTGCCAAGTTAATTGCCGATGCAATAATATGTGAATCACCAGATGATTTTTCTCTTAGTATACGGGTTCCATGTACTCTTCATCAATCGCGCAACCAATGAAACAACTGGCTGGATCAGATTTCTAACTTTAATTTCATATGGCTGATCCAGTTGTCCCAGTATTTTCGGACCCTGTTTCTCAATTGTTTGAATAAGGAAACATATAAAGGTTGTCTGTAATGTTAGCCGTAATGCTTGTAATGTTTAACTATCGGTAATAATTGGAAGAATTCGCTTACATTTTTAACTTGTTTTCTTTACAGTGTTTTCTTTACAGTATAACTTGTTTTCTTTACAGCAGCAAACGAAATCCACGAAAAAAGATTTTTTTTTTCAAAAATGCACATGACGGTTTGTTTAAATATTTTTCAGCCTTTCCGTAGTTCCGGTAACGTTCATCCAAATTCCTCTTCGAGAACAAAAGAATTTACAACATGGAATTTAAGCACATTTTGAAAGCATGTTTCGCGTGAAACATGTTGCTGAATGCGTAGATCTTCTGCAAAAGCCAAACTTTAAATACTTAGATCTGTAAAATAAAAAATAAAAACATATACGAGTTTTAATATCGCAAAATCTTTGCAATATCGTACGTAATATAGTAATGAAAATTTTCCTAAACATTGTATTTATAACTCGATTGATTTTTTTTTTGAGTTTATTTTTTGTAGTACGACTAAGTCCTACCTCACTTTGTATAACATTTTACCCCCCCCCCCCCTGAATCTATCGACTTATACGCGAGTGTATAAGATAAATAAAATTAATATACGTTTCTTATAACACGTTAAAGTAAGATTGTGTAGGATTTAAAAAATATTTCGTTTTATTCATTTTCGATTAATTTATCAATCGTTTGAAATTGTAATACTATAAACAGACTCAAGGATGGTATGTCAACAACAACAAAAAAATCCATTAAATTTCTTTGCCCAAATTAATAATAAAAAAAACTATCATTTTTAAACAAAATTGTTTTGCTGCACAGTATACAAATATTTACGCCTGTGGTTCTAACTTGTTAAGTTAA
Source organism: Maratus michaelseni (assembly GCA_963931845.1). Taxonomy (NCBI): domain Eukaryota; kingdom Metazoa; phylum Arthropoda; class Arachnida; order Araneae; family Salticidae; genus Maratus; species Maratus michaelseni. The sequence goes on from OZ007588.1 coordinate 115,387,989, forward strand.
ATTGAACTTGTTAATGGTTTCTTTGTTATTTCATTTGTTAATGCGTAAATGCTTTATCGGATCATAAATTCTTTGACTATTAAACATATCGAATTTTGTTCAGATGTTAAATTTCATTTCGGTTAAGTAATTGTTTTATTGGACTACATGTTACTTTTATGCTATATTACAAGTATATCTGGCTACCTCAATCTATAAATATACAAACAAATATATGTGGTTGTAATATAAAAATTACTTCAACATTGTAAAAAAAGTAAAAGAAATAAAAATTTAAAAACGAAGAGAAAATAATAAATAAAAAACATTTGGAGGAGCAATTACTGGATAGCATTTAAAAAACGTAAATTAGCAAAAGATTATATACTCAAGGATAATTTATGTGAATTTACTATAAAGTATAATCTCATTATGAAAAATATTGTAATGCTCATATAAAAATATTGTAATGCTATTTTTTTTTTAAATGGAAAAAAATCACATGTTTAAACATACATAAAACGTAAAATATATTTTGTTCTCTATTCATCTGACTTATATTTTTAACTATCACTTTAATCTAAATAAACGTTTACTAAGCAAAGACAATAATTTAAACTACATTATTTACATTCAAGATACGTGAACCAATGTAATGTTTCATTTAGATATGTTTCACAGCATATATTAAAATTTATATATAATTACAATTCTGAATAGTATTTTAGGATTTTAGCAAGAAAACATTTATGAACATTACGTGTGACATATAGGAATAATATATTTATTATCATATCTTCTGAAATGTAACTGTTCTTCTAACAGGTAAATCAAATTATCTTTCAGATGTAGATAAATTTCGAGTGCATTATTTACTCCCGTTTCTACGTCAGTATATATTTTGTCACTGTATGTCACGATTTTCAGACACAGCATGATATTAGATATCTAGAGATATGGTGGTTATATGTAATAGTATGTGTTTCAATTAAATTTCAAACAATTTTGATATTTTATAATCAAAATATATATTTTGTTTAATGTATCCAAGCAGGGAAAACCGAGTTATGTTCGGTTAAAATTAGTTTTGTGTTGGATTCAATATAACAATAAATTCTCTGTACAACATATATTAATCAGTCCTATGTATCCTGATTGGTTGAATTCTGTTTTCGAGAAAGTTTTATGGACGCTAATTGGTTGAATCATGTATCTCGGCTGCTATTGGGAATTTCTAGAAATTTCCTTCAGATTCTAAAAGCCAATATTTTCTGCAAATTTTGTCAAAATGTGACGAAAATGCGAAAACTTGTCACTTTCTTTCATTTGGTGCCAAGAATGCGTTTTGGCATTGCTAATCTTGAAAGTCGATTTTTGCACGGTCTCACAAATCTCGCAAAATTTGGCACCATTTGGCGAAATGTTGCCAACTTTGTGACTTCGTTTACTGCCAACTGTTCAACAACTTAAAAGCCTACATCAGTCACGCGAGAAAACGCTCCAGCTAATGTTAAGTCTATGGGAAGGTTATCCCGCGATTTCTCGCTCGCATTTTAATATTTTTAAATGATTTTTTTTTTTTGCGTAAGATAGCTGGGGTTGATCTCTAACGTTGTCAGTTTTTACTTTTTCGATTTTGGTTCCAGTTTTTTTATATACGTGTAATTTCACTTTCAGAACCGGTTCCAACCGGTTCTAAAATTGAAAATGTCCGCTTATAAAAAAACCGTAACCAAAATCGAAAAAGGAAAAACTAACAACGTTAGAGATCGACATCAGCTATCCTATGCAAAAACAATCATTTAAAAATATTAAAATGCGAGCGAGAAATCGCGCGATAACCTTGCCATAGACTTAACATTAGCTGGAGCGTTTCTTCGCGTGTCTAGCGTAGGCTCTTAATAACAGTTTCAACGTTCATGCATTCACATTGAAATGCATTGACCCGTAATGACCCCAAAATGACCTACTAATCGATTTTTATCGAACATGTGACCTAGGCCAATGGTCTTCTCGTACCCCAAAATGTAGGATAAGAAATTGCGTCAAAATCGTTAGAACCGTTTTTTTAAATAAAATTAGTTTGACCCGTAGTGACCAAAAAATGGCCCACTCATTGAATTTTCTCGACCGTGTGACCTAGCCCAATGATCTTCGCGTAATCCAAAACGGCGGGATACAAAATTTGTCAAAATCGTTAGAGCCGTTTTTCAGATAAAATTAGCTTGACCCGCAACGACCCAAACATGGCCCACTAATCGAATTTTCTGCAACATATGATCAAACCTAACGGGCTTTTTGTAATCCAGAACGGCAGGATAAAAAATTTATTCAAAATCGTTAGAGTCGTTTTTTAGATAATTTTTTTTTAGTTTGACCCACAGTGGCCCAATTATGACCCACTAATCAAATTTTCTCGAGCATGGACCCAGCCCAATGGACTTCTCGTGCCCGAAAACGGTAGGATACAAAATTTTGTCAAAATCGTTTGAGCCGTTTTTAAGATAAAATTAGCTTGACCTAGACCCGTAGTGAGCCAAAATGACCCATTAATCGAATTTTCTCCTCACTTATTGTAATGTTTTATTTATTATAGTATCTTATGAAATAAAATTGATAATCGTACAGGTAAATAAAATTTAAGATGCAGATAAATTCACAGTCCATTAGTTACTTCGGTTTGAATACCATGATATATTTTCTCATTGTTTGCCACTCATTTCAGATACACTGATGCAACTCCATTAGCTTTCAAAACTTATGGCGGATGAATTTAACGATATATGTTTCACTATAATATCATCCTTCTCTGTTTTAAAAAATAAAATTATTCAGAACTTCTATTAGACTCTGTATAACTTAACTCCCCTCAGAATTGCACACAAACTCTAAGGCTTAGGCCGGGTTTACTGAGGTGGTCATCCCTGTATAACTTAACAAAATATATTGGTTTGATCAATTTAAATGTTGTCCATTAACTGTTTGATACACAATTTAATTCAACATAGAAATATTTTCCATCAAATATATGAACATTTCAAAATGAATTTTATCATAATTGTTTCAGGAATATTTCAATTGTATAATGTACCATTATCTGTAAATTCTATAAAATTTATAAAATCCAATTTTTTGATAAACAAACGTTTATAGTTTTGTTAATTTATATCCATTGAAATTGTTTCACGAATAATCTCTATAATAAAACCATAAGTCATGTGACTGTCATCAACAATTCCGGAATGCCCGCTTCACTTTTTCATATGCCAGGCGGCCATTTTTATTCGAAATTATTTTTTCGAATAAAACTTAATAAATGTTACATTTTAGAAAGATCGTTCAAAATAAATTAATATTTGAGAGATGACTTACGTTCAATTATGTATATATTCTTCAATAACTTCAGTTGAAATTAGCCTCGCAGTTCAAATTGTGTATCCATGAAAGTAAACAAAACAAAAAAAAAAAAGATTCATTCGTCGTGAAGTTTTAAAATATTAAACCATTAAACCATGGAGATAATCGTTCGTAAAATAAGTTTTCCATGAATGATTTTTTGGAGCGCTGCCTGGTGTCAAAATAGTAATTTACCAGGACCTGTAAGACCATCAAAGTTTACCATAATTCTGCTTGATGAAATGCTTTACAACTCAACTTCCTTCGGAATCTTTTATGGACAAAGTTGAATGTAAACAAATACAAGTCATGTAATAATATTTAATGAATCAAATTTCGAAACGAATTGTCAGTTAATTTGATATTTATGTATTATACGTGGCAGGAAGAGAGATCACCTAAAATGATTGTTAATTGCCAATCATATTTACCATTGTTAATGACCAATCGCGTTCCAAATAGTAATTTAATATACATTTATAAAATACATAACATCATTAAGTACTTTTATGTTATTTGGGTGCAAATCTCGCCAATATCATTTTTAAAATCGCCAATACCAGCTTTTATTCTTCACGTGTTCAAATTTTAAACGATACTTTGATTCTGAAATCAAATGTTTTGATTTATGATATTATTTTTTGGTACTTTCCCGTTATACGGACACCATTGTCGCCAAGCATACATTTACATACATTTAATACATACATTTACATACATTATGCATTAGCATACATTTTGGCATGGTGTCCGTATAACGGAAAAGTACCTATTTTTTATTTTTCTATTTTCTATTTTAAATGAAAAATGTGAAAGCACGCATTTTAAATTGGAAAAGCTGTCGCAGACGCTCCGGGGTTGGCGCGATTTTTGTTTTGCGCAATCTTGGCGAGAAAATCCCATTTTCAGACACCTGTTAGAGATTGCTAAAACAGCATGTTACTTTTATTTTATTATGAAATAAGTCATTTTATATTTAAAAAAAAACACACAATTTTATTTAAAAACACACACAATCATTAATTTGTTATAAAGCACACAATATTTAATTTATTATAAAGCATGCGGAATCTGCTCTACGAGGTTGCCATACGAAGCAAAATCTAGCCGAAAACGCCAGGTTGACCAGGCATAAAATCGCCATTTTTGCGCCAAAATGATACCCCGGTGCGTCTGCGACAACTGTACCCAAAAGGACCCATCATTAAAAATGGTTAATAATATAGAATTAAAGTAAAATAATACAGAAAATTATTTTTATATACACTTACTAAACACATAAAATTATATTGATGGTTTTTAGATTAGACATTTACGATGGAAGTGTTATTTGGGGTATGTTATATCCACCGGAATGAATATGAGATATATATATTCTAATCACATATTATATACCCATGAATATACTATACATATCTATATCTACTATATCAATAGAACCGTCTTCAATAGTCTTTTATATTTCTTCTACGTAATATTAACTATAGAGTTACAATATAGAGAGAAAAAACGGGTTGCTGTAATTAGGATTGTAGGTGCCAATGTTGGCGCGGCGTATTTTACCTGTTACGAATCTTAATAGTCAGTAGACATTAAGCAGACATGCCGAAATAAGAGAATTACGCTATTATAAAAACTCCTGAACTATATCAAGAAAGGGGAGCAGAGAAAAACACAGTCGTACAAGGCATCTAAAAGGAAGTTCGTGAATTTTAATCAGATTGACGTCATGGGCCAAAAGTCCTGACAGAAAATATGGTTTAAAGGGAATGCGATTATCAAAACTGGCCTTCAAAAGTTCAATTTTCAACCAAACTATATTCGAAAATTACGTGTAATAATATGTAGCCCGATTATGGCACATTACTCAAGACGTTTTAGATGAGAATAATGATAGATTTTATAATCTTTCGCAATCGAGTCTACAGCCAAAGTTAACGAAAAACAAAAACAAATATTATCAATAATATGGTTCAGTGTAAATGTGGATATCATTAAAGACTTTCACAAAATAGACTTCATTGCATCAAATCGTATTAACTAAAATACGCCAATTGGCAATGGACCCAATTACGAAAAATTACTTAATATGTTTAAGAATCTCCGCCTTAGCGAACATATTGCAACTGATAAGCAAACGGACATGAAGGGCAAATGCTTAAGTGGGTTAAGCGGTTTTTATCATGGAAGATGAAATACATAACAACAAAAAATATGCAAAATGCTACCATGATCGCAAAAGTTCTTGATTTGTCTATTAGTATCTTTCGGTTTGGCGAAGGATTAAGGAAAAAAATTAAATTATGAATAAAAGTAACGTGTTACAATGCTTAACATACATTTAAGGGAGACCAAACTGGTCGCCAATGGCGGCTAGTATAAAATAATAATATATACCAGACTAAACGATACATTTATTATTATATATTCAAAAATATAATTTTACTTTGAACAGGTAAATTAAATTATCTTTAAGATGCAGATAAATCCATTTTTTTTTGTTTGCACGTCAAAATATATTTTAATATAGTCACGCTTTTCAAGTTCACCGAATAATATACATTAGATATTTCATTTTTTTGTGGTTACGTTAAATATTATGTGTTTCAAATAAATATCAATTTTGAATTTTTACGAAATTAAATTAATTTTAAATATATTTGATTTGATTAAAAGACAAATCATTTATCGATTATTCTTGCTAGCTTTCTATAGAAATTATTTCAGAAATAATTGAATTGGATAAATTGATAGTTTTTGTGAATTATATGAAAATTTAAAAGAAACTTTTCTCCATTTTACATATGTCAGTATGCTTATTATGATATAGCTACTACAACATAGCAATTATTTAGAGCAGAATTTGTTTATGTTATGTGTATGAAAATTTTATAATGATTTTTTGAAAAAATAAGTGTTTGTCTGTACTTTTTTACTATAAATTTTATTTAATGTTGATTAAATAAACAATTATTTAACAAAAACAAACAAAGTAATTTAAATTACATCTTTTATCATTTATAAGAATCAAACATTCACTAACACTTTTGCATATTTATATTTTTTTTACTTACAATTCTGAATAATATTAAACGTTTTTATTAATAAATACATTTATTAATAAACACTTGACTAATACGAATAATATATTTATTATTTTATCTTTTGAAATATACCTAACTATTCTTTGTACAGGTAAATAAAATTATCTTTAAGATGCAGATAATTTCTGATTATATTTTTTTTCCTTCCGGTTACACGTCATCAGGTATTTTTACATTGTTTGTCGCACTTTGCACTTTTTTGATCCACTAAAGCATCTGCATTAGATATCTAAAGTTATGACAGGTAAGTTTTTAATTTTATGTGTTTTAATTAAACATTTGTCTTTTTTCATTAGCAGAATAAAATAACTTTGAGTTTAGAATATGAACAAAAGTTAGTTATCAGCACATAGCACATATTATCAATTAACTATTTGAGGTACAGTTGAATTCAACAAAGAAATGTTTTAATTTAATATATGAAAAATTTAAAAATCATTTCCTAAAAAATATGTAGTTGTATGTTTATTATTACACAACTATTGAAACTGTTTCAGGAATATTTTACTTTAATACGACAATATTGTAATTTAATGGAAATTATAAACGAGATTTTCAGATTACTACATTTTCACACATTTATTGTCACCAGAAAATACATCTCAATCCACCCGGAATATATATGCCCGCTATATTGCTCAGTGTACAGCACCCACATAGAATGCGTTTTTAATTTAAAACAATAACATATTTAGTACGTTTAATACAGTTTCTGAGATTGTGTTCCAGTTAAACCAAAAAGCATTTTTGGAAAATTATAGAATTATTTACATTGCTTTTATTGGAAATGAGTTAATTTTCCAGAGAAAATCCAGCATCGATAATTGAACAAATCTATATTTAATACTTGAAATTTTTTCCATAGAAAATTTCTCATGACTTGTATTCATAATATTTTCTTTGGTTTCGTGTTTGAACCAGGGTTGGTGGATCACGGAAAATATTCCATCTTGTGCTGCGTTTGTAATCTTGCCAACATGTTATAGTGAGAACGTGCCAAGCTAAGTATCGTTCCCAAGTGGTTCAATTGGTAGAACGTCAGTGCGCTATATTGATGACCCGGATTCGAGTCCCGGCTTGGGTACATTTTTGCTATTTGGCTATACGCCTATTAAGTAATTAAAATTTCAATATTATGAAGGCAAGGCGTGAGGAATTTTCTATGGAAAAATTTTCAAGTGTTAAATATAGATTAGATTTTTTTATTTTTAATAACAATAATTTACACAAGGAGAGACAATAAATAACGTTGTGACTATCACTGATTCCGGAAATTATGATTTTCGAGAAAAAAAAATTAAATAAAAAATGAAGAATGTTTAATCTTATATAATACGATTTTTGTTTGCTACTATAGGGCTGCCGCGCCGCTGGAGACGATTTTCTATTAAATTGACAATCACTATTTTTTAAAAATATTAATCTACCATGAAAAATTATTTTTTTATAAAATTCAGACCAAATAAAAATAATAAAATTACTCGTCAGTGGCACCTCTTGCGTTGGGCCGTAATTTTGTTTTCATATCAATCTTTCTTTTGTGTTTTGTTTGCTTCAAATCCAAATATTGAAAATAAAATCAAGTTTAGTAAAAACATTTGAACTTTGATTAATCTAACAGCTTAAATTGATATCTTATGCACATTTGGTTTAAAATATTTTTTTTTTCGGATCTATTTAATTCTACAACTGTTTTTTATTTATTTAATAAAATATAATGCATTATAGCATGTCGTTACGTTGAAATAAACATAATCTATCATATTATAGATAATAAAAATTGCAGTTTGGCAATACAAACAAAAGAACTTCAATAATAATAATATTAATTCCAATAATATTTTTTTTCAATTATTATACATTTAACTAACTCATTACTATCGTTATTAAAAAATAATTATTGAAATGCATCCCATATTATTGAATGTATTATGCAGTTGTTCAATGGTCAAATGGTAATCAATGCATCTTTATATTTAAGGACTTTTAAATTTTAATTTATATCGTCACAGAAGTAGTGAATGAACCATTATTTTAAAAGTTTAATTAAATACCAATAAAAGCATTCTATAACTACTAAAGACGCTGACTAGAGTATTCTAGTAGACTTCGATATTGAAGTTTTCAGGGACACATATACACATTTTTTACAGATAAAAAATACATAAAATAATATTTATATAGGGACACTGTAAACAATTTCGTGCAAAAAACTTGTGAAAACCTGTGGCACCCTGCTGCCACAGGTTTTCCCAGGAATTTCACCAAAGAAATGCCAGGAGACTTTCACAAGTCAGTTACACACAAGTTACACACAAAACATATGGGACTTTACACAGATCACCGATCACTCTTTTACAATGAATCCGAAGAGTTACACAAAAGTTCAAAAGTATAACTGAGAAAACTAAGGAATGTTACACACAAAACATATGAAACCTTTCACAGTTGATCAATAAATTCCACTTTCTCAAGTATTCCGAAAAGTTACGCAACATTGAGGAAGACTTTACACCAGATTTCTCGGTATTCTCGGATCGGCAGAAATAACCCGATAAAACCCAGCAACGATACACAGTAAACGTCAGGAACATTACGCAGATTTTTTACAGTGTATGGATAAATAATATCATTACATTTTGCTGGATTAGAAAATTTTTCACATATATATGTAACAGAAAGATATTCAATTTATAGTTCTTACCCAAAAGACTAAGACATTATCGATTGAATCCATTAAAGAGGAATAGTTTCACCTTGAAAGAAAATAAAGTCTTTCTTTGGTAGCGCGGATCAATTTGCCAAGAGATCATGTAAAGTTGATTAGATAAATTATTCTTTATATTTATAAAATATCATTGAAATACACTAAACAAAAACAAATTATTTGTGTTAATTTAAACACACTTTTTCTCATAAATAAAAATTATTTTTGAACAACAAACATAAACTGCAGAATGCGCAACGATTTCAGATTTTTTTTTTTTTAATCCAGAAATTAAAAAAAAAAAATTAAATTACTTGAAGGTAAACGTTAATTAAAGAACTTAGTATTTACTCAAAATCAAATATGATCAAAAATCTCAAAGGGAGGGAAAAAATAAAGTACGAACTGTAGTGGAAACAACTATAGTGGAAAAAAGTAAAAAACACAAAAGTCTACAGCAAAATAAATATTTTGTTTATTTTTACTGAAAGATTTCATTGTGTCATGGTCTGAGAAATTTGTGCGCAGACTCGGAAAACTCTGGAGCGCCAATTCTTTCAAAATAATAGTTTCGCGCACCAATATTAAAAGACTCGCATACCAGAGGTTAGAAATCCCGGTACAAAAATTTATTAAAGGAATTATTTTTTACTCAAGATAAAATATTAGCAAAAGATACAAAAGAAAGAGAAAATATATGTATTAAATAAATTTAAAAATATATCTTTCACTATGTTACGAAAATAAAATATCCATTATTTAAAAATCTGGAAATAAAATGGATAATTTTGTAAAAATGACTTCACATCGGAACACTATTTTGCTAATGTTATTATAGTATTTTAATTTCTTTAATCTAAGTACTTAAAATACTATATAAAGGCGACGAGAAAATCAAGTTTCTTACCGGAATTCAATTGAAAAGAAATTCCAAATGATTCGCAAAATGGCGATACTTCGTGTTTTGCATCTACAAGAGAATATGCTGTATTAATATTTTAATACGTACATCATTTCGAAGGTGGTAAGTGCTGACATTTTTTTTTCTTCTCTGCAGTAAATAAAAGTTCATAATGTTTGTTAATTTTAAGGAATACAATGATTCCATTCAAACGTTCCAATCATATGTTAAGAGGTTGGAACAGAGTTTTTTATTACATGATGTTGAGGGAAAAAAAAGTACCTGCAATTATTTCCTGTATGGGGCCTACATTGTATAATTTGCTGTCAGATTTAACATTTCCGAAAAATACTGAAGCACTGAAATATGAGGAAATAGTTGATATTCTGTTAAAGCACTTAAGCCCCGCCCCTAATAAATTTTGTTCTAGAATTAAATTCTGTAATTTTTATCAAAATGAGAACGAATCTATACAAGATTTTGTTTCAAAATTAAAGAAGTTAACTACGTTCTGTGCTTTTGCTGGTGAAACACTTAATGAAAATTTGTTAGAACAATTTTTACGGGGTTTAAAAAATGAAAGTATCCATAGTAAATTACTCTCACAAATAGGTTATTTAATATTTGAGAAAGCCATTGAAAAAGCAATTATTTTGCAAAATAACGAACATTGAAACAATTGAACATTGAACAATTGAAAAACACAAAAATGTAAATGTTAATAAACTGGCATATTCTAAAAATGTTCAACCGAATAAAATTTCAAGTAATTTCCAGAAACCGAAAATAAACAATGTAAATAAGGGGAATTTTGAAGTATATAAAAATAAATTACAATGTTATAGATGTGGAAATCCTTCTCATCTTGCCAATAAGTGTAAGCATATCAACACTATTTGTAAAATTTGTAAAAAAAAGAGGCCACCTTGGTAAAGTATGTAAAAGTAGTTCTCAGAAACAAACAAATGTATTGCAGACGGTTGATATTTTATCCGTGAGTCATGATAAGAGTTCTACTCCTATACAAGTGTGGGTTTTAATTGAAAATAAAGCTAAAGCTGAATTTGGCTCAGGAATTTCTGCGGTACCTGTAAATCGTTTTCGGAGAATTTTTCCGAATAATAAAATTTTCCACCAGACGTTCAGTTGAGAACGGCAACGGCTGAGGTGTTTACACCTGTGGGGTATGTAACAGTAGATGTTTCTTATGCAAATATTACTAAAAATCTTAAATTGTATTTGATTAAAGAAGATAATTTTCCACTTTTATTTGGCAGAGACTGTAACTTGTATTAGTGTTCGATGTACGTGTTTGTGATAGTATGTAAATTAAAGTTCTTTAAAGTCCACCTCGACTAATTAATAATGCTGCTGCTTTAATTTCTTTAATCTAAGTACTTAAAATACTATATAAGTTATGGTATTTACATTTGATTTTTTTTAAGTCGCGTTAACGGTCTCCAAATATTAAATTAAAAAAACAAAAATTTAAATTTACTATAACTAAATTTACTTCTTATGTTAAAAAAATAATAATTTAAAAAATGTAAAAAATCAACTGGCGATATATATGTCATATTTTACTATGAATATATATGTTATGAACAAGTGATATAATTACATTTTGCTACAATGGAAAGTTACTAAAACGTATATTTAAGAGCTTATTTCAGTCACGGAACGGCACTTCTAAGTTAAAATTAAACTTATGAGACTGTCTATTTCAAAATTATTATGATTTGCTATTGCCTAATAGTTTCGATAAATTTACTATATAGTAAATTGAGGTCTCGTAACAAATAAATAAAGAAACTCGTCCTTAATAAAGATAAAATACCGTTTAAAGAAACAGAACATAAATATAACAAATATTCTTAAATATATTTTTTTTTTCATTTGCAAATGAAAATGTAAAATAGTAGAATATAGAATATTCAATCTTTACAGACAGAAATAATATATACTGATTCTCAAATTTAGAATTTATAAATGGTAAATAACATAATTTGTCTATATAATACACAAATCCTATGAGCAAAATTAATTTTCGTTAATTTAAAAATACAGAAATCACATTACTAAAACGTATTTATAACAGAAAGATAGCCTATTCAAAGTTAACGCTGAAATGATTAAGACATTACCGTTATCATCCGTAAAGAAAAGGCAGTTCCGTCTTAAAAGGAAATAAACAGTTTCCCCATTAGTGAGGAAACTAGATGGTTAATGGAGATGACGTAAAAGTTAATTAAAGAAATTAGTCCTTACTCCAGATAAAATATCAATGAAAGAAACGGAACGCAAACAATTTTTTTTATAATATAAAATAAAGGTATTTTTTGCATATGAAAAGGTAAAATATAGATTACATAAATTTACAGACACAAATAATATCTACTAATTTCAATAACTAGAAATTATAAAGGATAAAAAAATATTACATGTTAAAAATTATATTTTTTCACATCTGAAAACATAAAAAGTAGAATACACAGTGTCCTCCGACAAAATTAATGTCCGCTAATTTAAAAGTATAGAATCAACATTACTAAAATGTATTTCCAACGGAAATATAATATATGCAAATGACACTAAATTAACCTATGCTGGAAAATTATTAAAATGTATCTCTATATCCAACAGATATATCTATTACATTTCTAGTTATCTCCCAAAAGGCTAAGACACTACTGATTGCATCCATTAAATATGGGTACTTTGACGGAGGAAGGACATAAACAGTTTCCCTATTAGTGTGGATATAATTTAACGTACAATAAATGAAAGCCGCGTAAATGTTAAGTAAAGAAGTTTTTTATTGCTCAAGAAAAAATGAGATCCAAAACAAAAGACTTGTATTAAAAAAATAATTGAGAGAAAGGTAACACAGAGTATATACAATATCCACAGACAGATATATTGTGCAGTACATTAATATCCAACGATCAAAAAGGCTTGACAGTTGCGATATTATTCGTAGAAGATAGGGGTATTCAATTTGAAATGAGGAGAACAATTTATCGAAGTCTGTGTAAAAGTTTTCCAAATGGTAAATGGGGGTTTGCGTAAAAATTAAAGAAATTAGTTTTTGCTGAAGATAAAAAATTATCAAAAGAGACAAAAGAAAACAAAATATTTGTAGTAAATAAATTGAAGTATATATTACATATGAAAAGTAAGAATGTATTATATTTAGAGAGAAAAAACTGTTAAAGAATTTACAAATCCGAAACATAAAATAGATAAAAAATATCGATTACATCCGTTAATATACACTGGTGTACATAAATAAGGAGACACACACATTATGCTAATTTTCGAACACGAAGATTAATTGTGAGTAGACAAAATAATCTTTAATAAGCTGATTGTGTATCAAATGCGTACTACACCACACTTAGTACACATTTAGTCCGCAGCCAACGATAGACAGGTAGCGATACTTGTACTTCTTTTTTTGGTGACGTGGTTAAAAAGACATTTGTCGACCAATTGTGGGGCTGTCATGTGATTTAAGGAAGCAGAAATGCAGAACAAATTGGTAGAAAACAGCAGCCCCTTTCTTTCTGTTTCTTCGCAGCCAATCTACTTGACGTCAGTGTGACATCACAGATGCTTAAAAGCGTCATTTACTACGATTAAGCAAAATGTGTTCTATTCTATACGTATCTTTATTATGCTCAAGCCAGTGTCATTTGGTGACTCCACTCAGAAGTAGCTATGATTGTTTCTTTGTTATAAATAACCAAATGACGTTACACTGAAGTCAACTATTGTTTGTCACGTGACCATCATTTAGAAACTCCACTATAAAGTCCTCATGCCCATTGCTTTGTGGTACTTCACCAAAATGCATTAAATATAGTTTTTAGAGAGCAACGACTATAGTATAGGCACTTCAGAGTGACATCTAAGAACGGCAGTCGGTTTAGGTCATTTCATTGTGATTCATTTGATGACTGGTCGCATTGCAACAGTCACGGTGACTTCACAGAATGACGATCGTTTTAAAATAATAATTAATCGAATAAAATGTGCCATATTTTGGTTCAGCGTAGTATCTGTGACTCTTTAAGACATTATACTGACATCACACCGAATGATTGCTTTATTGTACATCTAGGATACACCTCATCAGTTTTCTTTGATCATTCACAATTAAATTTTCTGTACAAAATTACAATTTTATATTAGATCCTTATTGGATAACAGTGTAGAAAGAAAGTTTTACAACTGAAAGAAACACAAGTTTCTCTAGAATTGTAGATAAATACCTTAGATTGTAAATGTAGGTCGCATTCATAGAAAGTACATCATAAATCTGATGACTAAAATCGGTGATAAAAAATTTATAATTATTATAAAAATTAACATGTATAAATTCTATAATAAGTATAATAAACATATATTTTGAAGAAGAAAGAAATGAAAAATATCGCTTTAAAGAAATGGAAAATATTGAGAAATTTAAAAGTGCACAATTTATAGGTAGTTTTGTTTAAAATTTTTATTCTGTTTTCAGTACTTTTCATAAGTAAAAATCCATTTTTCCCTGGAACATAATTTTATAAATAAACCACATAGTACTTCCAGTATCTTCAAATTAATGGCATGATATGTTTAAAAAAATATATTATAGGACTTTAACATCGTATTTAAACTATTCGATAAAGCCAACTCCTTCCTTAAGTAAACATGTTGAATGTTTAAATTGCAAACGGAAGTGGTGGACAACAATACCATTTTTAATAATATTTAACAATTGACGGACAAATGATTAAATTATATGTAGTTACATTTTGAAAATTTTTATATTTTTATATATTTATTATTTATATAGTTAAGATACGTTATCTCCATATAGTGAAAAAACTTTTCTTATTAACCAATTAAAGATAACATATCTCATATTGTAAATAAAAAAACTTTTTTTATTGTAGTAAACAGTGGTCATGGAATTTATTTTCATGAAATTAATTATCAAATGAAAATATATTGCTTCCTAAAGTCGTAAAACAATAATATTGTTACTCCATATGAACAAAATGTTTCTATATAACAGTAAAGGAATATACGAAAATCATTTTCATATTTTAATATGAATACATCCCCTAGATAAATAATGCCATGTCTAACAGATGTACTTGATTTGTATACTTTTTGTAATTGGACCTTGTTTTGATACCTTGATAATTGTTTTTATCATAATCGGTTTAAGAAATAATATCCGTAACTCTATTGTTAAGCAACTATTTAAATATATTGTGCTTTCAAAAATATTTCCCTAAATAAAATAAGCAATAAATCCAAACAGTAAAATCTGTAATCTAATCCTATATTTTTACAAACTATCACAAATATGAAGATAAAATATTTTTTCTGACAGTCACAATGTCAATATAGTGAAATTGTAAATTTGTAATAAAAATGCAATACCATTTAATAAATTTATGTAAAAGTGGTTATTTTTATGACAAGCTTAGTAAATGTTATTTCTGAAACAAGAAAGATACTGAAGATTGATGATAAAAACCATTAAGCATTTTTGTCTGAAAATTTTACAGAATAAATTACGTAAATGGAGTTCCATACAGCAAACATTTTCAATATGGAAAATCTGTTTTAGTAGCAATCATATTAATGCAATAAAAGTAAAGCTTCTTACTTCAGATCTTGTCAAACAGGATAATGTATGATAAACTACGACGGTTTTAAGTTATACAGTCTTAAATTAAATCATATAAAAGTTACTCTAAATTTTAAATTTCAATAACTTGAAGAAATGTAAATAGCGTGGTAAATGTAAGACGTAAGTTTTATTAAATATTTTATAAAATATTGTTAAGACACATATGTGTTTAAGTTTGCCATGAGTTAATGATTTTAAAATGATTGTTGCATATTTTGTAAATACACTCATTATATATTAAATAATGTGTAATATACTGTTGCAATATTATAATTAAATATAAAAGGAAAAAAAAACTTTCTTTTTTTATAAATATGTGAGTTTTGAAGCCTTCTTACAGAGAAACTAAAAGCATTTTAAAAAACATTTTTTTTTCTCAAATATCAGAAATTTAAATAATCAGAAATAGAGAACAAGGAAAAAAAATTAATGGTTCTGTTACTTAAAAATATTTACTTATTTTATGTATTGATTGTTCTGTATATTTTGTATGTATTATATTTTGGAACATTTGTAGATTACAACAATAGGTAAACTTTATAATTTTTATAAACATAACTTAGAACTTTCTTATAAAATTTCTCTATCGGTATATACATTATATTCCAAAAAACTTGAACTCTCAGCACTTGGTGAGAAGGAAAGTCAACTGAAAACAAATGGCAAGAATTCAAAATTATAAAAAATAAACCTCACTACAATACATCTTCGAAACAAAAACTAAATTTCAAATTTAACTTAAACACAATGTTGACCTATATTTCAAGACTGCTGGTGAAAAAGAAATAATTACTTTTTAAAAACGAAAATGCATGAAACTACTTTGCGGGAAAACTATATTTTTGTGAGAACTACAACTACAACCGATTATTAATTTTAGATTATTATTTTTTAGAATTAAATTATTACAACCCATTATTAAGTATTAATTTAGGGTTTTCTTTCTGTTTTAATAGACACATATAAATGCATTTTTAAATTGAAAGGCTCCTTATTCTCTGCGCTGTTTTGTAACTTGGCAAGAATTAAATATGAACTTTTCTAAATATGAAACAAAACTCTATTGAAATAATTAAAATTTCAACAATAAAAATAATAATAAATTGCACACCGCTAGCTTGCCAAATATGTCCCTACAAAAGGTGGTTAAATTACTATGCATAGTTTTTGTACCTGTGAAACTTCTGAAACTGAATTACTTTGACTAACTTCAACATTAAATAGTTCTTAAATATTTCTATGATTTAAAACCTACCTGCTTCAGCGTGTTAATCGAACATATGTCTGAGAAAAAAACAATTTTTCATATTTTTATATGGAATAGATTTCTTAGTGATAAACGAGAAAGAAATCCATTTAGAAAAATTTAATTTACAACGAGAGCGTCAATTGTTTTTTTAGAATAGACAGAAACACATTCAACGTTAGTCACATTTTAATAACAATACTCAAACTGACGATTACGCAACCGATAAAATTAGGAAATAAATGATTGCAGAACTCAAATGTCATTCTAACAACATAACATAATACATTTACCGTTACACTACCGTACAATACCATTATATTTACATCTCAACAAGATACTTTTCCATGTTACCTAATAGCGTTTAGAATAAAAGCATCTCTTCAATAAATAAATAAATAAATAAATATTCTTTTGAGCATTCACATATATGTATCTAGTTTCTTGTGTCCCTTGACTATTTGCATGCAATTCTTTTCAACTTTATAGCTCAGATTGCACTTAACATTAAAAAGAAAATCTAGAATTTAAGAAACCGCAAGTGTTCTTCAAAATAACATTTTTTTTTTAGTTCCTCTTTAGGGAATTCCCATTAATGTAAACTGAGTTTTTATAACATATATTTTATTTCTCTTTTATAAAAGGATGAAACATTTTTCAATTAGTGTTCTCAACGTTTTTGTTAGAACAAACGTATATGTAAAAGAAAAATAATATGTCTAACTTTAATATGTATTGAGCTATAAAATTAATTTTGAATTATACACTTATTTCAAATATTGCAGGCATCATTTTTAAAATATTCATTCATATTTATTCCTATTTAAACAAATATAAATATCCACAAATAGACCGTTAAGCAGCCAACCAATTTAGATATGAATGAAAAGAAAAATTTAATATATTTCTAAGAAACTAATAATGTATGCGCCATTTCATTTCTATTTTCACAAGTAATATTTTCTTGCACACAAAAAAAAATTTTAGATACAAGATGTTTGATTTCGTATAAAATGTACTTTTATGTTAGCCGGCTGCAAATCTTGCCAATAGCAGCTTTTATTATTCGCACGTGTAAATTAGAAAAAATGCTTTGATGTTGAAATACAATGTTTTGGTTTATCGTATTATTTATTATTATTATTATTATTATTATTATAATCACTTTGTATTTTAAATAAAATAAGTGAAATGCATGTATTTTAAGTGTTTGTAATATATGTGTTTAAAATGTATGTATTTTAAGTGTATATACAGGGTGTTTCTTTTTAACTAACGCTATTCAGAGCCACCTGTAGCTCGTTCTAATAACTGGATTGACACAAAATTTTGTGAATGGACTAAGAAAACCATGGGAAAAAAGATTCCAAAAAAAAATAGTTCCAATCACCGCCGATAGGGGGAAATGTGGCGCTGTACATTGAAAGAAAACATCAGAGACAGACAAAATTAATAATTTGGATAAAATGCCATGTTTTATTCATCATTTACACTTTTCCTGTCGTTGATTGCAGTTGAAACATCCATTATCACTTTTTCTGCCACCGGTTTACGTCCTCTGCCTGACCGAACTGCTAGCGAGCCTGTTTCTTCGAATTTCAGAATCATTGATTTCAATACATTAACGGATAAAGGTCCTTTTCGCAGTTTATGGCGTGTTCTAAGTAAACGAAGAGCGGCTTGTGCATTGCACTGGTTACAATAATAGAACTTCACAAGTAACGCGCGCTGCGGTAACGTGAGATTCATTTTCAACCTGAGCTGAAATTGTTTCTCGGTGTTTTTCGCATGCATTTGTAACTTAAACTATTGGCGTTACTCTCGCTTACGTAAGTAAAAATTTGCATTTTCATTTATTGCCTGTATTTTATACTAATTCTCAGTTGCATAAATTACCCCAGCGCCACATTTCCCCCTATCGGTGGTGATTGGAACTAATTTTTTTTGTTGGAATATTTTTCCCATGGTTTTCTTAGTGCATTCACAAAATTTTGTGTCAATCCAGTTATTAGAACGAGCTACCGGTGGCTCTGAATAGCGTCAGTTTAAAAATAAAACCCTGTATTTTAAATGTATGTATTTAAATGCATATATTTTAAATGAAATGTATCTATTTTCAGTGAAAGTTATCTATTTTAAAGGAATGTAGTGTATTTTAAATGAAATGTGTTCAAGTTTTAAATTTTAAATTAAATGCATGCACTAAGAATGATGGAGATAAGGAAAATATTTGGCAAATTATTACCTGCGATCAGCTATCATAAAAGTGCTTCATCTAGCTCTGCATATAACATTCCGTCAGAAATTCTTTGCAACTTTACATCTCAGACTGCATTCTGCCAAACAGCAGACAGTTCTTTGGGTGCCTCTTTCGAGATATTTTATAATTATAAATAGAGCTTTAAACATTTCACTGGTTTTTAATTTGTTAATAGATGAAATAAAGCTTAATTAATGTTGTGAGACTACATTGTTGTGAGAATTTCAATATATGTAAATAAAAAATTAATTTGTTTAGTTTTAATATGTACTGAGCTATGAAATTTTATTTTATTTGCATTTTTTGTAGTAAAAATAACTGATTTTTTTCAAAGCTTCTAATATTTATTTGAAAATACCCATTCAAATGTATTCTTGTTTCAAAAAATAAAATGATATTCAAATGTGCAATTACGCAGTAAAAGAAAATTAGAAAATTAATGAAAAAAAAGCTAATTTTGTTTTGCCAAAGTAACACAATACACACCTTTACATCTTTGTAAGTAACGTTTTCTTCTGAAAAAATATCGTTTTATAGAAAAGTATTATCGTAAGACGGGGTTACGTTGATACGCATGGTCTAGTTTTCATATTTCGCGCCACCTTCTAATGCCGCGTCACTTAACAACCAAGGCCCGGAAGCTCCAACATTTCGCTTCTTCTTTCTGGTCGGTGTATCGTTGAATCCTGCTGCTACGTTGTTGTCTCGGAATCCGTACACTTTGTGTGCAAAGACCTAACACGTATGAGAAATAGCTAACACAGGTAAATATTATTTGTTGTTATTACATTATTTAGACCTCGGAGTAATATAAACTTTGTCAAGTGATATTCATGTGATATATGATAACATAATCAAAATATAGACACTTGATGGGAATACTTTGTGACACACCGACAATGTCAAAAAGCAATTCTCTCTCAACGAAAATTCAACAATGTCATCTACGTAAAGGCCGACACAGATCATGAAGTAGTTGCCATATGCTTTCGAACTTGGAAACAGCTGCGGGCAATTGGCACCAATTTATGTGAACTACAAATCCGAAAAAAATGTGTCCACTTGTACCGAGAACGGAGCAATATTTAATCGTACGAAGTCAGGCAGGTTCAACCAACAAGTTTTTGAGGACTGGATTATATCACTTATGTTTCATTTTCTGAAAAGGAAAGACCGTAAAAAGGATCATCGGAAAGCAAAATAAATTTTGCATAGAAGAAATGAAGTTTTATTCATTATCTACCGACCGACGCCAGTGAGCAATCGAGGGCTGTTTTCAATAAAAGACATAGCTTTAACTGCCAATATTTTTTAAACATTGTTTAAATAAAAGTTTTATTGCCTAACGTTTTGAAAATATCTTTTTCTCTTGCATTTCAAGGCGAAAACTGTCACAAAGTTCTATCACAAAGTAATCCCACACGATGGGATAACATACATCTTTAACTTACACCTTTAAACATAAATTTCTCTGATTTCCACTTATTTAGATTGACACATTATGCCATTATGTAGAAAAAGAATATATCAATGTTTAGTAAAATTCCGTTTTGGGTTACTTATAAAACATACCTGCTCGTGTGAGCAAAACCTCAATATGTGTCATAAAGTACGTATACGGTACTTTAAAATACTTGTTTTTGTGACACAAAGAAATATGCAAATTTAATATTCATTTGTCTGTGAAATTATTATTTTTAATTGCATTTGTTTTCAAAGCTTTTAATTATATTTTAAAATATCTATTCAATTTTTATTCGCGTTAAATTAAATACAAATATTTTTGAATTGATCATTATGCACAAAACGAATTTACAACTTTTAAACATTTTTTTATCACTAAATGTAGTTTCAGATAAAAGTATTTCTCCGATATGTTATTTTTTGCGTATAAATTCCATCGAGCTCTACACGTTCCTTCATATTTTATCGGCAATCGTTTGTAACTTTATATCTCCAACAGACTTCACTTTATATAAATGGCTGCAAATGAAAGGTAAGAAGCTAAATATATTCTATAAAAGAAGTTTTATTTGGAAAATTCTCATTAATATAAACAGCGTTTGAAACATACATTCATTTGAATTTCTTAAAGAGATGAAATACAGTTTAATCAGTTTTTCCAAACAGATGAAATATTTCAATCTAAATTAGTTTGAAATTAAGTGTAGTGGCAGAACAAAAATACTTTTATTTGAAATTAATTAGCGAAAATCACGTTTTTAGTCATATAATATAATATTTTTTGTAATATCATATTTATATATCATAAATCATCACAATATCATATGATGTTTGGGAAATTTATTAGCCAAACGCATGTTTCAGTCATTTAATAACATATATTACTCAATATCATATTTAAATCATATAATGTAACATTATGTTTGTGGATTTAATTAGCCAAAATCATGGTTTTAGTATTAAAGTACCATTGTTATACACTATCATATTTATATAATAAAATATTATATTTTATTAGAAGTAAGCTTCAGTTTTTAATTAATATTTTTTCAGAAATTTTCACCGGGTGCAAAAGCAAAACTTGGTGTTGATATGAGCAAGTTCACGTTTCTTTAGTGCAATGTTGTTACTAAAATTTTCAATTACTGTTATAAGACACTCATCGAAATTTATTCGCTTTTAAACAAATATTTTTCGATTCAGTAAAATCCCCGTGTAAATAATTTCAAATTGAGCATTACGAAGTCAACGACTTTTTTAAATGAATTAAAGCAAAATTTGTATATATTTCTACAAAAGTAACAAAATATGTACCATTACGTTTCTATAGCAATAAGTTGCTTTTTTCTTATTCAAAAATGTCGTTTTAGATAAAAGGATTTCTTCAAAGTATTTATTTTCGTGTATAAAGTTCCATGTAGCTATGTATGTCCCTTGACATTTTGCGCAAAATTCTTTGCAACTTTGTATCTCAGACTTTCTTTGATATATATATATATATACATATATATATAAGACACATTTTAAAAACCGCATGTACTCTTTTAAAGAACAAATTTTTTTTTTAGTGTTTCTTTAGAAAATCCCCTTTAAAATAATAGAGTTTTAAACACGTCATTGTTTTCTATTTTGTAAAAAGATGAAATACTGCTTAGTTGCTATTCACATCTTTTTTGTTTTCAGAATTTGTACAGACATAGGTAAAAATAATTTCTGTAACATAATATGCATTCAGTTATGAAATATTTTTTAATAATTCTACATTTTTTAACGCTTCTATCATAATTTAGAAATGCACATTTAAGTTTGTTCGCGTTTAAATAAATATAAGTGTAAAAAAATTTCTTCCAACTTAGAAAATGAATAAAAGCAAACTCCAATTTCATTCTACGAAAGTAAATAAACGTAATTACATTTTCATGTACATAAAAAAACTTTTCCATTTTACAAAACAGACTTCCTGATAAAAGTATTTTTAAATACATACACATACACATATATATACAGGGTGTTTCACAAAGGACCACGTACTTTAAAAATCAATAACCCGGAAACGGTGATAGATAGAGACTTGAAACCAGTGTTATGTTTATTCAAAAAAATCGTAAGAATCTTATACATAAATCTCAAAATTTAATTAAAAATAGCACCGATAGATGGCGCTGTGATAAATAGTCGTATCACATTAAAGGTGATTCAATATTTGACCTTTTACACAACCGGCATGTCGCAAACGCAGAATGAAATTGCCAGTGACTTTCTGTAGTGTGTCACAGGAAATAGTCACATAAGCTTGACAAATAGCCTCTTCGAGCTCACGAGTGTTAAAGGTCATCGATTGTTAAAGGATTGTTCCGGTAAACAATGTCCTTTAATGTGTCCCACAAAAAGTAATCGCAGAGAGTGAGGTCGGGTGAATACGGAGGCCACTCCATGCCTTTTCCCTTCACTGTCGAATAGTTCAACGCAATAACTCTATCATCAAAGTATTCGTCCAGAAAGTCGAAAACTTCTTGTGTACGATGCGGATGAGCCCCATCTTGCATGAACAACACCGTGCCTGGTCGATCGTCTAACGCTTGTTGAGTGGCGACAAATTATTTCAAAAGCGCAATATACCAATCAGTTGTCACCGTTTCTCGCAACAAAAGGGCCCAATAATGCCTTTGCGACAGATTGCAGCCCAAACTGTAAGTTTTTGGATATAGAGTGGTCGTGCGTGAGTCAAATGTGGATTTTCTGTACCCCAAAATCGCCAATTGTGTCCGTTAACGACACCATTCAGATAAAAATGGGCCTCATCCGTAAACCATATTTGGCCGACAGAACAATCAATCAGTACCAGAACAATCAATCTTCTCGAGCATCTTGTTAGCAAAATGCTCTCGTTGTCGTTCAGCTTGAACTGGTATGGCATCCCGGCATTGAATCTTGTCAGGAAACATGTGTAATGATTTCCGCAGGATTCTGTACGTGCTGGATGGCTTGATTCCAAATTCGGCTGCAATTCTGTGGAAAGAAAATGCGGATTACAATCAATAACTGCAGCAAGTGTTGTTGCATTTTCAGGAGTAACGACGGAGTGGGTCCAACCCACATTTTCAACTAACGCATCGGCCACGTTGCCTGTCTGTTGAATTTTTTTGAAAAGCTCACGAATTGTTTTCCCATTTGAGCCTTTTGCGACTTGAAATCGCGTTTGAAAACTTCTCCTTGCGGCAGTAGGACTTTGATTTAATCGTTTGTACTACAACACAATAAACACACTTTCTGCCACGATATACATAACTTTCGGAATTATTTTTACTATACGCTAATAGCGGACAGATTACAATGGCGAAATCTTCGACGGCTACTCTTTCTATGCTTCAGAACTCTCTTTAGAAGGATTCATAACGCTCTCAGCGTCATCTATCGGTGCTATTGTTATCTAAACGTTGGGATTTATGTATAAGATTCTTACGATTTTTTTAATAAACATACCACTGGTTTCCTGTTTCTATCTATCACCGTTTTCGGGTTATTGATTTTTAAAGTTAGGGTTCCTTTGTGAAACACCCTGTATATATATATATATATATATATATATATATATATATATATATATACAATATACTTTCGCATACAGTTCCATCTAGTTCATCATGTTTCTTGACATTTTGTATAAATTCCTTGCAACTGTTTATATCAAATTCCAATTGCCATAAAAGAGGGGAAAAGGAAAATTAAGAGGTCGTGTATATTCTTTAAAGAATAAAATAGCATTTTAATGCATATTTATAAAACTCCCATTAATGAAAATAGAGTTTTAGACGTAACACCCATTTTTCCTTTGGAATAGATGAAAATACTCTTAATTAACTATTACCTATAATTAATTTGAAAAGTTTAGTTTAACTACAAAACAGCTGGGAAAACCGAGCAATGCTCTTTTAAAATTAGCTTTGTTTTGAACTCGATATAACAATAAATTATCTGTATAACATATAACAATCAGTTCCATGCACCCTGATTGGTTAATTTCTTTTTTTAAGAATGTTCTATGGACTCTGATTGATTGAGTCAAGTATCTCGGCTCCTATTGGGAATTTGTAGAAAATTCCTTTAGATTTTGAAAGCAAATTTTTTCGCCAAATGTTGCTAAAATGTTACCAAGTTTAGCGACATTCTTTCATGTAGCATCAAGCATGTGTTGAGAAAGTTCTATGCACCCTGATTGGTTGAATTATGTTTTCGAGAACGTTCTATGGACTTTGTTTGGTTGAATCATGTATCTCGGCTCCTATTTGGAATTTCTAGAAAACTCCTTCAAGTTCTAAAAATGATTTTTTTGTCAAATGTTGCCAAAATATCGATAAATTCCGCCAAATTTGGCAATATTTATTCATTTGTAGCCAAGCATGTGTTTTGGCATTGATAAACTTAAAATTCAATTTTCCCACTAAATGTCGCCAAGATTTCACTAAATATCACCAAATTTGGCGAGATAGTACCAACTTTGCGACTTAGTTTACTGCCAACTGTTTAACAAATTAATAACTGTTTCTACCTCCATTCCCATTGAAATGCATTGACCCGTATTAACCCCAAAATAACCCCTAATCGAATTTCCTCGAACACGCGACCTATCCCAATGGTCTTCTTGTACCAAAAAAGTACAACCAACAGCAGTGAATTACGCCTGTAAAAAGCAGAATAAAAATTCAATGGTTATTATTCAAGGGTTACAGGGTATTTCACTGCAGAAAATGAATTAAAAATTAACTGTGTTGCCGTATGCTGGGCTTTGTATTGTCGTCTCATATTTCCCACTGATATTTGCTTGCTCATGGTGACTTTTCTATCTTGTGTGGTTGCAGCCGGTCCGACATATATAAGAGTGAGTAATGCTGAGTTGGGATATCGTTCCTTGTAGCTTAGTGGTAGATCCTCAGAGCGCTATTCTGAGGACCCGGGTTCGATTCCCGGTTTGAGACATTTTTCACTCTCTCGGTTTACGATTGAAAAAATGCAGGATAAAAATTTTCTCGTTATTATTCAAGAAATACAGGCATAATTCACAGTTGAAAATGAATTAAAAATGAATCCGTGCATTAGCTCTTGAGATATAGATATAGTGAAAATCATGAAAAAAGTAGCATAGCAGTGCACCTGTTGGGCTATTTACACCTAAACGTAATCAGCATCTAGCTATGTTAATGTCTAGCAGAATCTGAAGTTTGAGGAAATTCTGTGCAATAGTTCTTGAGGTATAGCTATCGTAAAAATCATGAAAAAAGTAGCATAGCAGCGCCACTTGTTGGGATATCTACATCAAAACATAACCAGCTTCTATTTATGTCAAGGTCTAACTCAATCTGTAGTTTGATGTAAATCAGTGCATTAGTTCTTGAGATAGAGCTATTGCAGAAATCGCGAAAAATGCAACATAGCAGCGCCACCTGATGTACGCAAAAACTAATCAGCACCAATTTATATCAGGAACTAACTTAATATAAAGGTTTATTAAATTCCGTGAATTAGTTCTTGAAATAGAATTGGGGTCCATAGCAAGGATGGAGCACCTCCACACTCGCATTTGAGTGTACAGAACACATTGCTGCCGAATTCCCACAAAGATGGATTGAGAGAGGTGGTCCATTTCTCTGGCCTTCCTCCCTAGACTTCTTACGCGTCACTCGTGGGCCACATGTAGAAATGGTGTGATTGCACAAACAAAACTTCATAACTATGTGTATTCTTGTTAGGTCAATCTTCTTAATGCAACGATTACATGTTGTATTACAGACTGTTCAAATTAGGACCTTTCTTCTTGGACACCCTGTATATACAGATATTAAAAAATCTACTTTTACGAAAATAAAAATACTGAACGTTTTCATTAAGTTTAGTATATTTGACTGCTTCGATCAATGTGGTAACAGCAAGATATATTTAAAAGTTTTGATTTTTATTAGAAAAAAAAAATATCCAACATCTTTAGCTCCCTACTATATAATATTATTTCTTAACCTATAGAAGTATGTTATATGCCATTTAGCAGATTTACACAATTTCTGTAACACATCACATATCTCAATCGGTTAACTCTTTCAAGTACAAAATATATGGGCATGCATAGAATGAAGAAAACATACTTATATTACATTGCAAGAATCGTGTAATTATTTTTTTTTATGCAGCTGAGGCAAACTGAAAATTAAAAAAATTGCACCATTATCATCGAAATCTGATTGAAAGTTTGTGCTTCATATGTGAATTGCCCAACCATTAAATAATAGATGTTTTCAGAAGTAGTACATAAGTAATTTTTTATATTTCCAAATTTTAGTTGAAACTTTACCGGCTTTTCATCACATTTTCAGAAAATATAGAACATTTTATATTCTTTAAAATCAAATCGATTACATTTCAAATTTTTCGTATATGTTCGGAAAATTAGATTGCATCCACTCCATTAGCTTATTTTGCAGTAGGAAATGTATATTGCAGTTAGTTTGAATGGCGAGACCGAACGCGTCGTAACCTAATTTGAAATTTATATACTATTAGACGGAATTGAGAAATTTATTTTCAGGAATAATCCTTCATTGATTCGCTAACCATTATAAGTTTAGTCAGTAAAGTTTCTTTTGTTGTGTTAGATTTATAGAATACAATTTTGAATTCAGTTTTCTTTCGTGCTATTATGTTACTAAAATATATGGCGCTTTTAACTTTTCATCATTGTATAATTTTTAAGTTAAAAAAATATTCAAAAAATTCTAAATATTTAAAAATGTACTTCAATGTCAACGACGCAGAACACTGTAAAAAACAGTTTCTTAATCTGGTAAAACATAGCAAAACCATCAACGAAAATATACAATAATGTCTTCTGAGTAACCCACAATTCCAAAAGACGTTCTTTATCTTTAGATAACTCAGAAACCAGTCAATTTTCAAGATTTAAAGAAGCATTTATACAGAGTTTCTTTCTCTGCTACTGGTTTTTGGAAATAGTTTTTTTACTGTATTAACAAGTTTTCTCTAACAGGAATATCTCTTTTTAGAGTGCTATCTATTCTCAATTAAACATTATTTTTCAGGTGCGTAATTAAATTTACATGCAAGAATAACAAAATAATATTAATTTTAATGTTAATGTTAATGATGTTTTAATTAACTTATCATGTTTGTCATGTTGCGTTAATTTAAACATATGTAATTTAAATATAAAAACAGAGTTTCTTTCTCTGCTACTGGTTTTTGGAAATAGTTTTTTTACTGTATTAACAAGTTTTCTCTAACAGGAATATATCTTTTGAGAGTGCTATCCATTCTCAATTAAACATTATTTTTCAGGTGCGTAATTAAATTTACATGCAAGAATAACAAAATAATATTAATTTTAATGTTAATGTTAATGATGTTTTAATTAACTTACACCCAGAAAAAAGTTTTGTTGAATCAACAAAAATTTGTTTGCCCCAACGAAACTTTTTGTTTAAATATAGGTCAATGGAAATTTCGTTTGAATCAACAAAAAAAATATTGTTGATTTTTTTTGCAATTCCAAAAAAAAAATTGTATCGTCAGCAAAAAAATGTTTTGTTAATTCAAGTAAAATGGTTCAATTTTACTTGAATTAACAAAATTATTTTTGTTACATAGATATATGCTATGTGTTATTTTAACAATCTATTTTCTTTTTTCAACAAACTATATTCTGTTTGTTTAATCAATAAAATATGTTATATTACGAACTTGTTTTGTTTATACTACAAAAACATTTGTTAAATGAACCAATCTACATATGCAATTTTAACTCATTCTAAACAGTGAATCACGCTTGTAAACCTTGAACAATAACAAGTGAATTTTATCCGGCTTTTTTTCAAGCGCAAACCGAGAGAATGAAAATTGCCCATGCCGATCCCGGGTCCTCAGAACAGCAGCCTGACGCTTTACCACTGCGCTACCAGGAACGATATCTGAGTTCGGCATTTCTCACACTTATATATGTCGGAACGGCTGCAATCGCAGCACAAGATGTAATGTCATAAGGAGAACGCAAATTTCTGCGGCAAACATGAGACGACAGTACAAAGCACAGCATGCGGCAACACATAGTTAATTTTTTATTCATTTTCAGCATTGAATTACGCCTGTAAAAAGCGGGATAAAAATTTCCTTGTTATTATTCAAAGATTACAGGCGTATTGGACTGCTGAAAATGAGATAGCTATTGCAGAAATCACGAAAAATGCAACATAGCAGCGCCACCTGTTGCGCGATTTAAAGTAAAAAGTAATCAGCAACAATTTATATCAGAAAGTAACTGAATAAAAGGTTTTATTAAATTCCATGCATTAGTTCTTGAGATAAAAACAGCGAAATCGCGTTCAGGACAACCGGAAATCGAAAATTTTCATGAATCCAATTCTTTCTTCTTGCAAAGATAGAAGCCGGTAATAAATGGGACAGGGAGATTTTTAAAACTACCTTTGTCCGTCCCAGTGAAAAAAAGTTTTAATTACCCCAAAATTATGTTAATCATGTAATTATATAGCTATATAAGTTAAATAAATCAAGTTACGTAAGAGAGATATGGCTACTACACAAGAATTTAATTTTTTCAAAAATAAAAAAATTTTGCTGGAATTACAAAAATATTGTAAAATTAAAAGAAACAAATTTTGTTAGTTCAAGTAAAATTGGTGAAATTTTGTTAAAATTTTGTACGAGTGTTAACAATATTTTTTTGCCCAAGCAACAAAACCAATTTTTTTACTTGAACTAAAAATTTGACTAAAACAACCAAAATGTACTCAACAAAACAGGTTTTGTTGTTTTAATCAATTCCTTTTTCTGGGTGTATGTTTGTCATGTTGCGTTAATTTAAATATATGTAATTTAAATATAAAAACAAAGTTTCTTTCTCTGCTACTGGTTTTTGGAAATAGTTTTTTTACTGTATTAACAAGTTTTCTCTAACAGGAATATCTCTTTTTAGAGTGCTATCCATTCTCAATTAAACATTATTTTTCAGGTGCGTAATTAAATTTACATGCAAGAATAACAAAATGATATTAATTTTAATGTTAATGTTAATGATGTTTTAATTAACTTATCATGTTTGTCATGTTGCGTTAATTTAAATATAAAAACAAAGTTTCTTTCTCTGCTACTGGTTTTTGGAAATAGTTTTTTTACTGTATTAACAAGTTTTCTCTAACAGGAATATCTCTTTTTAGAGTGCTATCCATTCTCAATAAAACATTATTTTTCAGGTGCGTAATTAAATTTACATGCAAGAATAACAAAATAATATTAATTTTAATGTTAATGTTAATGATGTTTTAATTAACTTATCATGTTTGTCATGTTGCGTTAATTTAAATATATGTAATTTAAATATAAAAACAAAGTTTCTTTCTCTGCTACTGGTTTTGGAAATAGTTTTTATACTGTATTAACAAGTTTTCTCTAACAGGAATATCTATTTTTAGGATGCTATCCATTCTCAATTAAACATTGTTTTTCAGGCGCGTAATTCAATTTATATGAAAGAATAACAAAATAATAATAATTTTAATGTTAATGTTAATGCTGTTTTAATTAACTTATCATGTTTGTCATGTTGTGTTAATTTAAATATATGTAATTTAAATGTAAAAACAAAGTTTCTTTCTGTGCTACTGGTTTTGGAAATAGTTTTTATACTGTATTAACAAGTTTTCTCTAACAGAAATATCTATTTTTAGGATGCTATCCATTCTCAATTAAACATTATTTTTCAGGCGCGTAATTCAATTTATATGAAAGAATAACAAAATAATAATAATTTTAATGTTAATGTTAATGCTGTTTTAATTAACTTATCATGTTTGTCATGTTGTGTTAATTTAAATATATGTAATTTAAATGTAAAAACAAAGTTTCTTTCTGTGCTACTGGTTTTGGAAATAGTTTTTATACGGTATTAACAAGTTTTCTCTAACAGGAGTATCTATTTTTAGAGTGCTATCCATTCTCAATTAAACATTATTTTTCAGGCGCGTAATTCAATTTATATGAAAGAATAACAAAATAATATTAATTTTAATGTTAATGTTAATGCTGTTTTAATTAACTTATCATGTTTGTCATGTTGCGTTAATTTAAATATATGTAATTTAAATATAAAAACAAAGTTTCTTTCTCTGCTACTGGTTTTGGAAATAGTTTTTATACTGTATTAACAAGTTTTCTGTAAATGGAATATTTGTCTGTAGGTTGCTATTCATTCTCCATTAAACATTATTTTTTTAAGATGCGTAATTAAATTTACATCGAAGAATAACAAAATAATATTAATTTTAATGTTAATGTTAATGCTGTTTTAATTAATTTATCATGTTTGTCATGTTGTGTTATTCTTCTGTAAAACATGTTAAGTGAAAATGAAAATGTTTTCTTGAGAATTAATAATATCGTAAAGTTAAATTTTTCAATTTAATTTGGTGCTTTTCTGACCTTTAAAAAAAAAAGAACATTTCACTTTACTTAAACTTTTACAGAACTTAATTTAATTTTTGCATATGTTCGGAAAAATGGATTCACTTATTTCTATTAATTTGTTTTGCATTAGGGAGTATTTGTTACACCTTGTTAGACGTAGTTGGCTCTAGGTGAGAACGAAACTGTTATGACCTTATTCAAATTTTATAAACTGTTAGATCGAAGAAAAAAATATTTTCCAGAATAAATTACTTATGGTTCTCTAAATACTGATTTAAATATTAAAATTTTAATTCGCTTGAATTTTTTTCGTTGCGTTTGATTTATAGGATACAATTTCGAATTCCATTTTATTTTCTGTTACTAGATTGCTAAAACGAATTATGTTTACATTATATAATTTTTAACTACACAGATATTCAGAGTATTGAAGATTTTTAATTATGTATTTGAGTGCAAACGAAGCAGGGTAATTATATAAATGTTTCTTATAATTTTGAGATTTAAATTGGTGCTTCTCCGATTTCTCAAAAGTACGAAATGTTTAATTTTATTTAAAATTTTACTGATTCTATTCTAAATTTAATTTTCTCGTATGTTGTTCGAAAATTAGATTGATTTCGCTCCATTAGGTAATTTTGCATTAGAAAATATTTATTGTACTTTGTTTGAATTGAATGTTTCTAGGCGTTTCAAGGGGTGAACGAAACTGTCGTACACTTATTCTAATTTTACAAACTATTACATGAATGTAAGAAATATTTTTAAATATAATTTACTCGTGACTCTCTAAAATAAAATTTTTATCCATTTAAATTTTGTTTCTTTCGTTTGTTTTATGGAATTCAATTTCCATTTCACGTTTGTTGCACGCTATTCTTTGACAAAAATATATGGTACTTTTCGGTTAGCCGGGCGCCAGTGATATATATACGTATATATATACACACATATATGTATATACACATATATCTGCATATACAAATATATACATACATATATATATATATACATATATATGTATATACATATGTATTTATATATGTACATATATCACTGGCGCCCGGCTAACCGAAAAGTACCAAATATATTATGCTTTGTAATTTTAATAAATATATAAATATTTTAAATAAAAAACATTCACAGAAATCGCATATTTCATCAAATATTTGAGTTTCAATTTAGTAGAATAATTATATAAATATTTCTTGTAATTTTAAAATTTATTTGACGCACCATTGAGTTTCATCGCATTTTCAGGATAAAATTTAAAAAAAATATTTTTAACTACTCTTCCAGCCATTTTTAAATATTTTTAGAAAATTTGCACTTATTCTATTCCATTAGTTTATTTTGCTTTGGAAAATATTTCATGCAGTTTGTTCCAGTATGATTTCTCTAAAATAACGTAAATAGAGTGTAAAAAAGGGTGACTGTAAATGTTGCTTATAGGAAAGTGGCATATAATGAAATATATTTTAAAAATCATAAATTATGAAGTTAGAGGGGGTTTGACGAATTTTTTCACCCATTGCATATAAAAAAATACTTACTGGGAGCCTCTTGAATACCAAATTAGAAAGTGAGAACTGCGCCATTTATATGTTCCAAATAAATAAAAGTATATTAAGAGGCTACTTCACAATCGCGAAAACACCCGCTCGCTAATATTAATCATATGGGACAGTTTTAGTTTAAATATCTCGTTTGCATTTCAATATTTTAAATGATTTTTAATTTTGCATTAGATATCTGAGGTCGATCTCTACTCAGGCCGTATTTTACCTTTTCAATTTTCTTTATAAGTTTATTTATTTATTTTTATTAAGATACTTTCAATTTCGGAACCAGTTTCAAAAGTGAAAGTATCTCCATAAAAAAAAACCCGCAAATAAAATTGAAAAAGTGGAAAACGGTCTTTGTAGAGCTCAACCTCAACTTCTCAATGCAGAAAAAAAACAGTTAAAAATATTGAAATGCAATCGAGATATTAAAAAAAATCGTTAAATGAATAATTTATTAATAAAATTAAATCTATAATAATAAGGAAAGGTGTTTGCGTTCGTGTCTGCCTGTCGACTGCGCAGAGATTGATGCACACAGAGCTTCAAAATTTAGTAGGAAGGTACCTCTATATATGTAGTTTTGTACCTCAAAGCCCGATTATGGAAGTTTTAAATAGATATTTTTTAATTTTTTATGAGATTTTTAGCGTTTGTTAAAGTTTCGCTACTATTTTTTCGCATTAGTAACAGGAATCCAGTTTCAATCTTTTAGCCAAATATAGAACTATAGAACATAGAACTGTCCTATTTTAAATAAAGTTTATTTTGAATTCAAACAGGCAGTTTTGAATTTTTCGCGATTTTTTTTCCTTCGCCACTAAGACATTTTACCCAGAATGCTTGATTGGTTCGTTGGTTGCTTCCATTTCGGCTTCAGTTATGTCCAAAATCGTCATTTCATTTCTCTTTTTAGTTTGGAGAGGGGGATTGTATTCTTGGATACAGCGGAATTGGTTCACTCAACTTAACATGACCTAAGTAAGATATAGATAATTAATTAAATATAAATGTGGCGCCCCCTGATGGTGGGAATTGGAACTAAATTATATTACAGTGGGCCAGCTATATTGTACCGTAGGCAGCGGGGACAAGGTGTTGAAAGAGATTTGTTTAGAGATTAATGCACCAGTGGAAAATACAACTAAAATATTTTGAAGTGCGTGCGCAGAGCGTTTGCTATACGGCACCGTAGGCAGCTGGGACACGTGTCGGAGGTTCGTTTAGAACAGAATGTGCCCATGACAGTGGAACTAAACGATTTTCCTCCACGTTCACCGAAAATGGCTATTTTTATCGAAACCGCAAAAGAAAATTACAGATTTGTTAATCCCAGACAACGACATTTTCTTATTTTCAATCATCCTGGAATATTAAGAAAACAATAGGAGGTATCGATTCGAAACTCACAGTATATTATATATAGTTTATTTTTTCTGATTACGAAAATTCAAATTTTGTGAAAATCGAGTGGTGAATTTTCTTTATTTTGGCCAGAAACTGACCCACTTTTAATCAAATGACCAAGACATTTGAGGGGTTTGTATTGAGTTTACTTCCGCTTCGGAGTATGTTTCTCTGTTTACTTTCCAACAGATGAAAAGATTATCAGAGGAATAGTTTCGTGCATCGATTTTTGAGTATTCTAACTAGTTCGAACTATTTATTGTTTCAAACTATTTAACATTTCGAGTTATTTATCGTTTCGAACTATTTATTGACGAGCCCAAGCATCGCGGTCGGATCAGCTAGTGATAAATAAATAAATTACTAATGAAATTAATAAGGGGTATTTATATTTTACAAAACTCGTTTAAATAGTTGCTAATCATTTATAATTTATTTATTTTTGTATTTGATATTTTTTCGTTTTAATGAAGTTTTCGGTGTGTACACAGGCTCCGTATTCGCTGGTTTTACTGAAGTTAATAAATAATAGATATTTATAGTAAATATCTTTAACAATGCATCTTTTATCCTATTTATTTCTTTTTTTTTAAATATGAATCATTTTCCTTTTACGTTGCGTTCCGTTATAGACAGGATCCGTCGTTACTCGTTTCAGTGATTATAATTTATTAATATAGATTTTTATTAAGTATAACTATTTAGATTTATCATTTACTCATTTCGTTAGTTGTTAATATTTTATAATTGAATAATTTTAATAATGATTCATTTAGCATTAGAAGCAGTGTTCATATATAGAGACTCTATCTAAACAAGTTTTACTGTTTGACGTAAATAAACAGTATTTCTAATAAAAAATATTCAAGTAAATTTCGTTTTATCCAGTTTTTATTATATGTCAATCATTTTCAGTTTTAACCAAGTTTATGTTATAAAGTTTTAGGGTTGTTTACATGAGCATTTTGTCCAATCATTGTATAAACAGGATTGCGAGTTTAGACATTTTTTAATTCAGAAATTCCGAATTCGTACCAGTAATGATGAAAAAAAAAATGTAATCACGAATTGCTTGTCATGAAGTAAGTAAAATGTACAATTAGAAATTTCTGGCATGTACTCGAAACTTCTTAACGAAAACAAGGCCAAACTGGAAACACTGGGTATAAAGTGTAGATACTCATTTTATTTCGATTTTCAACATCTACAACTTTTGAGGCAAATGTTTGTAGCTTTTGTTGATTTTCAGATACTTTTAGTTTAATCACAAAAAGCATTGCTTCTGGCTGCAAATTTGTAACTAGCAGCTAAATATCACATTGTAATACACTACAATAAAACGTAAATGGGGAAAAATTGCAAAAAAAAATCTGTATATATTTCATATGTTCTGCAAAAACAGCATTTGAGGTAATTTACAGCAATTACAAGTTGTAATTACGAAAGACCGAACTCGACATCTGTTGGCGTTGTTAATCAAATCTGAAATGAGAGGAAAAAATTCACGCAACGAGACAGGGCAAGGAAAGGTGCAATGCAGTTGTAACGATATAAGATATTACCAACATTGCATGGGAATGTATGTATTCACAATTATAATTGAAAAAATTACAAGAAACCCTTGGATTGTTTGAAAGTTATTTTTAAGAATAAATGTGTTTTCTTATATTAATGTTTCAATAATTCATATAATTTCTACCGTACATTTGTAAGATGCGAATTTAGTTTTTAAATCACGTATACATCACATAAATAGCCTAGAATTTGCCTAGAATAAACATCTTGTCTTAAATTATAAAAAAAAAATGTGTTTTCTTGGTTATGGGGTTTTTATGTAGTTTACTTTATATCTCAGTATTTTTTCACAGGACTTTGTTATTATTTGCGTATAATATTTGTCCAAGTATAACATGTAAACTTTATTTACGAAGATTTTTTTAAATAGAAGTACTTACTTCTCCATTATTATATATTTTCTCAAATCTCCAGTTTATGCGTTGGTATTCGAATTCATTCTCTAAATCATATAAATATTTTACTCGAGAACAGTTTTCGGTTAACTTTCAGTATTTATTTAAATAATTTTAATATTTAATGTATCATTACAGTTTAATAAATTTTCAAGTCTTATTACCACTGCGCTGAATTTCAGCAAATGAATTATTTTCAGTTTTCTTATATACAATTTCCAAATAATTTATTATGAGTAATCTGGATACACTATATTATTTCATAAAATATTCACAGAGTTTGTTTAATATTATCGCTGTATTAATTAGCAACCACTCCTACATTGATTTTGTCCATTATCTATCTTTTTACCTTTTAATTTTAAGAATGTTTTTTTTTTTTTTTTTTTTTTTTTTTAAGAACAGTTTTTTTATTATTATTTATTCTCCATATTTATATTTAAGGATTGCTGAAAATTGCTTGACCTCGTAAGCGTTTATTTCCCTTGTTTATTTTTAAATGGCACCTAACGATAAATATTGAATTAAATGTTGACTTAAAAAATTGACATAGCATAACAAAGAATTGCATCAGTAAAGTTTCCTTATCAACAAATTGCGTACTATAAGGTCTTATTATGAATTACTGATTTTTGATAGTTTAAATATGAGAAACTTTTGTACATCCGTGAGGGAAGGGGGAGCATAATTATAATAATGAATAAACAAAGATATGTAAATAGATAAAAGAAATAAACATTGAATTATAGGATATATATATATATATATATATATATATATATATATATATATATAATGTAAATTAATAGGTATTTACAAATACAAACAGATAAACAATGTCCTGTAAGGAAATATTCAATAACAAATTGCTCTAATTAAAAGCTAGAAATCCAGTTGCATATCTCTTTCTTATGATATGTTGAAAAAAAATAGTTCTGAGCAAATGACTAAATTTTTTGTCTGCAATTTAAATGGCCGAAAATCAAAATTTGCAACTTACATGTATATAACAGAATTGATTGTACAATAATGTTATTAAGAAAATATTATAAGTACACAATAAGAGAATACAAAGTCTTTAAAATATAACATGTTCAAATAATGAAAAAATAAATAAACAATACACGAAGAGGGGGAAAGGTAAAATTAAAAAATATATCAATAACAAATGCTAAACGTTTTAGAGTTATGCTGTTATGAGTGCTGTAAAATTAACTGTTAACATTGCTGTAAAACTAACAAATTTGCTGTAATTAAAATACAACAGAACTGTTATAGATTTAACTGCAAAAAATGCCTTAAAATTTACAAATGTTTTGTTTACCCATAAAAAACAAAATTGCTGTAAATATACGGAATTTTTTTTCTTACAGAATACGCAGACTGCGTACGATATTCAATTACACTCCTAAACTGAAAGGGATTAAACCAATTTCCAGCTTTCCCCTATTTAATTGCGAATAGAACTCATCCAGTCACTAGGTCATTAGCAATTAGATATTTTAAAATAATCCGGTAATAAAGCACATTTCATTAAAGTTTAAATTCAAAACGTACAGAATAATTAAATAAATTCAATTTAATTATTTAAATCACTGATTTTATTTCAGTTTTTTAAATTCCCTTCAGAGTTTGTTCTTCTTGTACAGTGTTTAAAAAAATTAGATTGATTTCAATTCATTATCTTATTTTGCATTTGGAAATATTTAATGGGAATTGTCTTTAGAAATGTTCACTCTCGTTTGAATTAGATTTCTCTAGGTAAAAACAGAAATGCCGTAAAACAATTGAGAAGTTAAATTTTACTTACTGTCAGAAGTCATCACGAATTGTATCCTCTAAGATAAATAACAGTTAACATAATATAAAAATACACAAAAAATGTGATCAATTACCTAAAATATTGTGTATATTTATACTGTTTTACAAAAATGAATTTTAGCATTCAGAATTAGTTTATTTTATATAAAATTTAACATAACAGGAAAAACAGTTTTCGTGAACCCCTAAAACTTTTAATTTGTGGTTTTTGATTTATCGAAAACATTGAAAGGGATTAAACAAATTTCCATATTTCCCCTACTTAATTGTGAATAAAAGTCATCCAGTCACTGGGTCATTAATAATTAGATATTTTAAAATAATCCGGTAATAAAGGCACATTTCATTAAAGTTTAACTTCAAAACGTGCTGAATAATTATAGAAATGCAATTTAATTATTTAACTCACTGAATTTATTTGAGTTTTTTAAATTCCATTCTGAGTTTGCTCTTCTTGTACAGTGTTTAAAACAATTAGATTGATTTCATTTCATTATCTTATTTTGCATTTGGAAATGTTTAATGGAGGAAATGTTCACTGTCGTTTGAATTAGATTTCTCTAGGTAAAAACAGAAATGCCGTAATATAATTGGGAATTTAAATTTTACTTACTATCAGAAGTCATCACGAATTGTATCCGCTAAGATAAATAACAGTTAACATAATATAAAAATACACAAAAAAATGTCATCAATTACCTAAACTATTGTGTATTTTTATACTGTTTTACAAAGATGAATTTTAGCATTCCGAACTAGTTTATTTTACGTAACATTTAACATAACAGGAAAAACAGTTTTCATGAGCCCCTAAAACCTTTAATTTGTGGTTTTTGATTTATCGAGAACATTGAAAGGGATTAAATCGATTTCCAAATTTTCACTATTTAATTGAGAATAGAACTCATCCAGTCATTGGGTCATTAGTAATTAGATATTTTAAAATAATCTGATAATAAAGTACATTTCATTAAAGTTTAACTTCAAAACGTACTGAATAATTACAGAAATGCAATTTAATTATTTAACTCACTGAATCCATTTCAGTTTTTTTTAATTCCCTTCTGAGTTTGATCTTCTTGTACAGTGTTAAAAAAATTCGATTGATTTCACTTCATTATCTTCTTTTGCATTTGGAAATGTTTAATGGGAATTGTTTTTAGGAAATGTTCACTCGCATTTGAATTAGATTTCTCTAGGTAAAAACAGAAATGCCGTAAAACTATTAGGAATTTAAATTTTACTTACTGTCAGAAGTCATCACGAAATGCTTCCACTAAGATAAATAAGAGTTAACATAGTTGGTTGGTTGGTTGGTTTTTGACGGCCGATTATCTACACTTGGGATATAGGCCCTAAGGGGAGGTTCCCTCCGTGGGGGTCTTTCTAAGGGATCTTAACCCGTATTTACGGCAAGGTTTGAAGAAAACCACGGAAAACTTGACAGGGGTTTGAACCCAGCACCTCTCGTCTACCAGCTTTGAGGGCAGAACTTCTCAGCCGCTGGTGGGGTACAGTTAACATAGTATAAAAGTACACAAACAATGTGATCAATTACCTAAAAGATGACTATTGATCACATTATTTGCATATTTTTATACTGTTTTATAAAGATGAATTTTAGCATTCCGAACTAGTTTATTTTATTTAACAATTGACATAACAGGATAAATAGTTTTCATGAGCCCCTAAAAGTTTTAATTTGTGGTGTTTGATTTATCGAGAACAATTACCATCTTAATTTTATTTCATGCTATTATTATAGCAAAACATTTTTTACTTATAGTAATGACATATATAATAACAAAAAAAAAATCAGGGAATTCAGCATTGGTTTTTCAATATTTTAGTGTATGAAATACAGAATTGGTAGGCGGAGAGGATGTATGGAGTAGAACAATAGAAACTAAACACTATCATTTTCCTTCTACAAAAGATGGAGCATCGGTAAATGTATTTGCGCATCGTACAAATTTTACAGTTGTAAGAGTTTAGAGATTTGATCTAGAAATATCTTATTTTGAACTATCTAAGGTGAATTTTCAATTCTATTACAATTTGATTTTGACAAATATTAAATTTGTTGAACAAAAATAATGTAATATTACCACAATTCCTTATATACTGTGTTTGCAAGGTAGTAGTTAAGTTAACCTTTAAACGTAGAATGGTGAACGTGATAAGCCGTATACTAAATATACTACTTTGAAGAAGAAATAAGGAGTTCACTAAGAAAGAGGAAAATATTGGACTTGTGCCATTTTTTTCTGTATTCCTAAACAACTAGAGATATTTAAGTTCATAATTTTAAACAGCTTTTGTATTTTTGCAAAACTTTTAAAATATTTATTTCGTAATATATGTTAAAATCAATTTAATATATAATTGAATACTTACTTTTATTTTTTTAAATCGATTTTTTAACTGCATACACTTCTAAACTTTTCTCTTCAAATATCTTAAAACATGTAGTAATAAATAAAGCAAAATCAATATTTACATTTAATTTGGATTTGGGACAGTATAATATTTATTAAAATGTAAGATATACATATTTTCTACATTAAATGCATGTCTTACACCTGCCAAACTTGAGAAAATTGTAGGAAAAAATTTGAACAATTTTTAAATTATCTGGTTATTAGAATTTAAACTTTTTGACTTATCTTTATACATTTTCCAGTTTAATATAATACAAAACATTATTCGAGGAATAATTTATATACAACTGACAAAAATATAATGGGTGAGAAATGTTTTTATGAAAATTGTCCCATGTTTGCGACTTTTCACCTAAATAACTGTTCTGTAAATATTATAAAGTTCCTTTGATCTTTCAGTGAATTTTCATTACAAATTCAGTAACTGCAGAACATTCCACTGTATTCGAACTTTTATATTGATTCTATTCGGAGTTAAATTTTATAGTACATTGTTTTGAATATTAGATTGTTTTCACTCCATTACGTCACAGAAGTTAGATTTTTCTGGTGAAAGCAAAAATATCGTAACTGTAAGTATGAGTTTAAATTTTACATAGTTTCAGAAGGCCTCAAGAAGTTTTTCCATGAATAAATTATCCATGAGTTTCTACACCTTGCAGGGTTTTTTTCACTGAAATGTTTTCACAGTGTCTGATTTATTGAGTAAAATGTTATTCGTGTTATTGCTATGCTATTTTTTTATTCTTTAGTGTTCAGTAAATACATTTTTATAAATTTAAAAGAGATATTGGAAAAATTAATGTAAAGAGTTTAATCATTGGGTGTAAAAATACAAATTTAGTATATAATTTTTCCTGAAATTTTATAAATTTTATTTGATGTTTCAGTAACTTTTCGTCACATACTCGAAAAATGTGAAAAATTCCATTGTATTGAAACATTTACTGGTAAAATTCTGAGTTAAATTTTTTCGTACATTGTTTTGAATATTTGAAATATTTCACTTTATTTCCATACATATTTCATTCGGAATTATTTATTGTAATTTGTTCGAATTTTCTATGTGATACGTTAAATGTCGTAAATCTAGAGTTTTAAATGTTACTTAGTTTTAAAAAGTGTCCTGTTATATTTACATGAATAATATTTTATAATTCTCTAATGCATATTTTATTCACTAAAAATACATTAAACACATATCATTAAAAAACATATTTGATTCAAAATTAAAGACAGGGGAAACCAAGCGAAAGGTATATTTAAAAAAGTGTTGTGCTTAGATATTATGAAATTCACTTAAATTGAATGCTTTTTTACGTATTTACATTCAAGTAACATTTAATTACAATGAAAGTACTGGATAACAGAGTTTGAATTTTTTCATGAGATGTACTCATTTAAATATCTTACCAAACGATTAAAAAAAAAAAAACAGGGTATATATATTATTTTCCAAAATTCTGCAAAATGATACATTTTTGTAATTTCTTAAAGAAACAAATTTTATTGTAATAAAGATTTAACTATAACGAATCTTTTGTATGCTACTTCAAAACTGTATATTGAGTGCTATTCATAGGAAGAGAATAACCCGGTAGAAACTATAATAAAAATGATAGGCAGTTTATATATATGTTTGACTTGTTCCTTTTCTAAGAAGTAATCTGTATAACTATTATATACTATTTTGCCAAATTATATAAAACTTTAAAGACCTATTTTTAGGTGCGTTCGTAATTATATAAATATGTAGCACCTATAGTGGTCGTCTGGTACGACGGCGCCTGTCCGTCTCTCTGTCCGCATATAACAGCGCAAAAACTACCCAACAGAATAGTTTGAAATTTAATATATATAATCATTGTAGAATTTTGTTGAGTCATTTTTAATTTTATGAAAATCGAATCAAAACTTAAAAAGATATTAATAAAAATATTTATTAAGTAATTTGAATTTTTTTAAGTAATTGAATTTCCTTGTTATAGGAGCTTCCGAGGATTAATCGACAAGCGACCGAGATGTATCGCCACGTTATCTGACATGTATGACGTTATAGTCATATATGACACATATGACCATTTAATAACCCCTATTACTAAGTTATAGTCACATGCTTCATTCTATTAAATCTTATCATACGTAATCAATTCAATGATATCCTATGATAAGAAATGATTCTAGGTTGCCATGATGATTACGTCATATTTAAGATGAAGTCATATTGTTTTTGTATTACTGAATTTAAAAACCGAATTTGTATATTAAAATTGTTTAATTATAACAATCATATAATCTACCGACAGTTTTTTTGGATAGATTATTCTGGAGAAATGGATATTTAATGGAAAAATAGTATAAATATTTATTTCAAGTTCTGAAATTTTCAAAGCTAGGCTTTTGTTTCCCATTGGAATTTCCAGTAATTGTCAACAAGAGATAACATGTTGACAACTTAAAATGTACTTATTTTATTACGGAAAGTAATCATATCATTACAACAGACGATATAATTCATTTCACTGAAATAATATCAGTACGAACGTACCTCATTTTTCACATTTGACGTACAATTTTGAACTTGTTACAATTGCAAGAGATTGTTCTTTTGTCTCTGACTAAAAAAACACTCAAGACTTACTCATACTTATAATTACAGTAGAACTGGTTCAAAGAGCCGCCTTTTACAAAGTTATATAAAAAGCTTATTGCATGTCTGAAATATTAAATTACATACATACTTCATAAACGGGTTTATGAGTTTTAGTGAACATGGTTTCGGCAAATTTTCTTTTATTGTTGTAACCATCTTTTCAACTCTTATATGGTTAACACTATATATTTATATTCGCCTTCGTCAAATTCTAGCCAAGCTTAGCGACAGTAGGTGATATATCGCCAAATTTGGCAACAAAAATAAGTTACCATAGATGAAGCCAACTTGGCTACGTCTTTCTAATTTGACGATAATCTCATTCAAATTCAATATGGACGAGAACTGGGACTGACTCTTCTGTAATCGGGTTCAACGCATTTTAGCTTCGTGTTTTACAGTAAAATTAGCTAAAATCTTAAAACCAAGCAATAGTCAGGCTATCCATTCCTGTTGGTACAGATCAGAAGGACTTTTCCTAGTTTACTATAATACATCGGCTGCTCGCATCCAGGTAATCCGACGATTCGCAAGCATCTGACGTACAGCAGAATCACGAAACAAATTATTTTTTGGCGGTGTGATAGCGAATATTGATGTATTGAGATATATGAGATAGCAGAAAGTTATGGGATTGGCATATCCGACAAGTTTTCAACATTCGCTTGCGAATGTCGATGCTTGACTGAAATAAGATTTTATAAATGAAAAGGCAGTATTATCCTTTGGGCAGAAATATCGTAACTAAAGTGTGTATTATTAAAATAATATAGCTGAAAATATATAATATATAAAATAACATGATACTAGAATATATTTTTATTTATCCACACAAACATTTATGTATGATTATTTGTATTTCAGCCTGTCAGGTCTTCTTTTTTATAATACTATACATAAAAAAGGAGGGAAATTTTCCATAGATTATTCTCAAGATCTTCTATCTATAAATAGTAAATGTAATATAAATTAATTAAAAATGTTGATTTTTTAATATAGTAAATATAATCGTATAATATTACATTTGAAATAAAAATTCATTTGACTCATTTCATCTTAGTACAATGAGACTTTTATCCATCGGTAGTGATAAAGTAATTTATTTTGAATATGTCTCATATGATTAAAATCCTAGGTAATAAAGATTTGCTTAGAAATTAAATATGTACCAAATTTCCAATCCTTGCTTCCAAACAAATTAATCCATTCCCTTGCATTTGTTTTTGAGGAATTTTAGGGAAATCGATAATTTGAAGAGTTTTATCTTGAGATTTTAAATTAATATGATTAGAGAATTGTAACTCTAAGACGCTTTTATTAAAAATCTCAAGAATATTGTTGAAATGATATTAATCTCTCATGAGCAAAATTAATATGATGAATACACGTAAATATTTGAATTTGTACTCTTAACGAAATTAGCATAAAGCGAATTAT
This sequence comes from Maratus michaelseni, assembly GCA_963931845.1. Taxonomy (NCBI): domain Eukaryota; kingdom Metazoa; phylum Arthropoda; class Arachnida; order Araneae; family Salticidae; genus Maratus; species Maratus michaelseni. The sequence continues at coordinate 115,432,508 of OZ007588.1, forward strand.
ATTCACATAGCAATAATTATCAATATTTGCATTATAAAAAGTTTTAGTGTACTGGTCCACTGAAAGAAGATTATTTATGAAGTGTAAGTAAATTTTTCTTTTCATTAAAGTTTATATTCATTATTATATACTTTATGTTTTAGAATTTGCTAATCCACCTTCAGCACTTGGAAATCTGCAAAATGAAAAAAAAAATGGTTTCAGAAAACCTGCTCTGTATTGAAATCATGAAATGCATATTAAATTATTCTCTAGCCAAATCACACCTATTATTTTACACCTTTATGAAAATAGACATAACTATCCCAATGACATGTGACCTTCTATACAAGATTCTAAATGGAGGTCGCCATTGCACCAAATCGCGATAAAATGTGTTAATTGGCAAGAAAACGAAAAAGTAAAATCGCCAAATCCCAAGATCTGATTGTTTTTTCTTTCAGCAACATCTGAAAAATGTTATTGGACGATAGAAAGCTTTTCAATGTTGTTTATAATTTGTATTTTGATTTTTTTTCAGAGCTAATGCACATTCTAAAATATTTATTTATTTATTTGATTTCGTTTAAGAAGCTAACATGCTATCCGGAATACAGAGTTTACTTAGAATTTTGTTTAATGCTCTAATAAAAATCTATTTAGAAATAAATAGGCCTAGAGGTGTATTTCACGACTTTGCAAAGCACCTGTAATACACATTTGTGTTAGTTTCTGTTACCAACTATTTAATTTAGATCAATAACTACTCTGAATTTAATTACAAAAATTGCAAGACATGTTGGACATGTTGAAAAAAAAAGAGAGAGTTTAACGGAGAAGCGTTTGAAGAATGATTTCGAATCAATATTTTACGACGAATCTATTGCTAACTCTATTTTCATTTGATTATAGTTTTCCTCTGGTAAATAACAAAATTGCTAAACTTAGTCAAAAGTCAGTTAGAACCTGAGTAGTAAACGTACTGTTGCTAGCATAAATGTTTTGTCACTTTTTCCAGCATAATTTTTCGCCTAAGCGATGATCGTATTTTTACTTCTGGAAGCCGCCGGTCACGAGGTACTTTCCAGGCAATACATGAATATTGTATTGTCATCGACAGTGAACTTGTGTGCAACATTGAGGAAAAGCGTTTATATAGAATTGGGACAAAAAAGACATTTGACACAGACAAATACAAAACGAAATTAAATAAAATAGTCTAATGAGGAAATATCTTAAATTATTATATACATCTTCATTCTTTTACGTTTACAACACCAAAGATACCTTTTAGATAAACCAGTTCAAGGAATACGTAAATTCCTGTAAAATATGGGTATGTACTTTATTTGTATGGTGCAATTTGGTGATTAAAATGTTTAGGGTGTTTTTATTTATTTTATTTATTCATTTTTTTTTTTTTTGGCCGACTGTACTTTTGGATCATCTCATAAATATTTGGGCAAATATTGTGCATGATCCAGCATTTCATGTGTAAATAAAAAAAATCGGTTGAAGTGCGCAAATATTACATATTACGTACATTACAGTAATTTTTAAAAAATCATACATATATTGTAAAAGTTATTAGCCGTTCCAAATAAGAGAATATTATTTCCTAACGTAACTCTTTAAGTAAAAAAAAAAAACTAGATATATTATATACTGTTATTTAGAATAAAGTTAATACATAAGAAAAAATGTTTGTACAGTAATTAGATTAATATTAGGCATAAATAAGATTTTTTTGTAAACTTTATATACTATGCAATTTTTAGAAAAAAAATAATAGTTATGGTAAAACTTGGGAAAATATCTATATTGCGGAAATAAGGATGCTTACAGTATAATTGCATGTTTACACGGTCTCATCTGCATTATTTACAATACACAAAGAACCGACTCATCAGAAGTATGTTTACATGCATGTCAAACGAAATAATAAATATTTATTAAGCATATGACAGTTGGCTTTCTTTTCTTCGAAAGATATGTACAAAGGTTATTCGTTTTCTTTATAAATATCACCTGGTATATGATGCAATAGATTACATGAGATACATATGGTATTATAACACATTGCTTTCTAGTTAAGAGCAGTGATATTTAATTAAAAATTACAAAAGGCACATTTTGAGAAATCAAATGAAAAATGTAATAAAAATTTCACAAATATTTGTTAAATTATGTGTATGAAATTGTATTTGTAAAAGAGTAAATTATTTAATCACAACTAATGAGAAAATCTCTTGCAAATGCTAGCTAATGGGAAACAACATTTGTCTTCTGTTTAAATATTTTGAAAATTATTTAAATAGAGAAAAACTTAGCGAGAACAAATGTGCATAATATGTCTGCATCTGATTTCATAAGTGATTCTTATCAACGGAAATACGCGTTTTCTATGCGCGAATGCGTCGAAAAATTGTAAAATTAAAAGTATAATTAATCTGTAAGTTTAGTCGAAGAAGAATAGGATTTTTAATGTTTTACTTCTTAAAGCATGGAAAAGGTTTTCCTAAATATAAACAGACCAAAGGACCGTTATAAAAAATTAAATTTTATAAGTTTAAAAAATATCTTTAAAAATGTAAACTTTTGAAATATTTTTACAGTTGAAACTACTCCTCTAAAACTAACGGTTTAGAAATTAGATGTTGGTCAAATATAATAATTCACAACCTGTATATCTAAACATGGAATTTAATCTGTGAAATATATACAAATTAGTTTTACAAGAATAAAGTCTGTTATATTAAAATTTAAAGAGTCTGGCTCTGTAGATTTCACCACTGTTAAATTGTCTTTTGAGAGAAAATGAATTTACATAAATTTTGTGTATTTTTTAAAACAATCATGTAAATAAACACCAATCAGTATCTTGCAACGAAATAGTTTTTAGCATTTCTTAAAAATAACAATATGCATTTTATTTCAGAGTAGTGTTATATATTACAGTTTTGTGATTTGTTATTATACTAAATGAAGAATATAAATATTCCGTACAGTACCATTTGTGCATAAATAAACATTTTTAGAAGACATTTTTTTATGTTAAAATACAAGAAACATGTCTCTGTCGATTTCACCAGTCTGCAATGGTCTTTTATGAGAAAATGAATTTACATAAGTTTTTATGTATTTTTAATAAGATGATTGCATTTTATTAAACATTCATGCCAATTTCTTGCATGGAAATCGTGCTTAAAATATCTAAAATCACCTATATGCTTATTGGGAATAGTGTATATATTACAGTTTTGTGATTTGGTATTGCACCAAATTAAAAATATACATTACCCATACAACTGCCGTTATAGAAACTAATATTATAGTCCGTATCTAAACAATCTCATGAATTTTACGATAATTGCTTTGCTACATCAATAATAACTCTTTTAAAGATATTTTACATATAAAGAATTTCGACATTAATATAATAAACAAATGCTCTTTCCGTTTGAAATCCATGCGAAAATAATGCATTTTGCACAGAAGCTCTACCAGTTACAAAATTCGAGTTATTTATCACATCAGTAAAATAGATTTATTGTTCATTAACTTTATGGCAAATGAGGAAATTATCTAAAGGGAGAAACTTTCGAGATACTTTTTGTGACTCATTAAACATTCAAATGAACAACTCGTCCGTTTCAGATTACTTGCCATCAAATTCTTGATTACGCAATAACGATTCATTCACTGTAGGCGTCATTAATTTTCCGCGTTAGACTTATTTACCAGCATAAAAGGAATTGACTGCATAATTTCGGCTTATTTAACAACAATGTGAAAAAAGCCAATAGTAATAAAATAAATAAGTCATGTATCTTGTTTACTTATATTCACCGATTATTATTAGTTAATAATATTAATGTAATAAAACCAATGTTTAAAGATTTCATCTAGTAAATATTATAGTTAAATGTTTCCTTAATATGTGTTTCTAATATTATTTTTTATTATATGAGGAATGCGCAGTTAATTCAAACACCTGTTCATTTTCACAATATTCTTTTTTTTTCTTTATTTAAAATGTATGTAGAAATATGACTGTTAAACAACAAAATTCTTTAAAGAAAGTTCACATTAAAATAAAAATAAATAAAAAATGATATTACCGTGTTTTATAATCAAGTGATTAAATGTAAATAAATATTATTATGATTTCCTTTCCAGTAAATTGTGCCTAATACTTAATGTAACTCCATAATATATACATATATAGGGTGGTCCAAAGTTATTGAGCAAATTTCATGTTTTTTAAAAAAAGAACAAAATTAGGTACGTACATGTTTATTGTTTACTTGGAAAGACAATTTTAAACAGTCTTTCACAACAACATTTTCAACATTAAAAACGTTTCACACAAGCCGGTAGATGGTGCAACACCTTTGCGCGCGGAAAATTTACTGATTGCGTCAATCTGCCAATGACTATGGTACAGGAAAAAACAATGTGCGTTTTATGGTTCCATGAAAGCAAATACGATGTACGTAGACAGAGAGGTTTTCATTTAGAATACCAAATCATCGCCCTCTGAGTAAGGAATCGTGAAAGGAACTCCAAGTTCGTACGAACAATTTAAGGATATGGGAAATGTGGAACTTATTTAATGAATAAAATGTTGTTCTGTTTTAAATTGTCTCTCCACAAATACAATAAGCATGTACGTACCTCATTTTGTTTAAAATATGACGACCCAATGCTTTCAATTCTGAAATACCAGAAATGCTCAGAATATTGAAACACAGACATACTCAATACTGAGCACATAATGAGGTCAGTTCATAGTCATTTTTGAAACATGGACATACACAAAAATGATTAGAATCAGATCAAACTCATTTTTTAAACATGCAAATACTCAAAAATGAGCACATAGAAGTCAGTTCTTACTCCTTTTTGAAATATGGACATACTCAAATATGAGCACATGGTGTTTTATTTTTGAGTGTGTGCATGTTCTCAGAAATGAGTATATACAAGTTTCAAACTTGAGTAATTTTCATTCGGAGCCATTTGGATTATACGACATGCTCAGATTTGAGTATTTTTTGCTCAGTTTTCAAAATGTCGCTTTCGATTGTATGAAAGTTGTTTATAAGTATAGAAAAATGAATATGCACTACAGGATAAAGTACATTGCAACGACTGCAGTGACGGACTATGCAGTTAGCGTCCCTATCTCGAAAAGGGCACGAGATACAAGAGAGAGCCAATTTCAAATTTGTAGAGCATCCTAGATTTCCTTTGAAATGATGTCTTACATAGAAAATGAATTTTACTGGAAGCTCTGAAATATATATATTTATATTGAATCATCATTCATCAGCGTCACTAATTACATGCCAACCAGTGCCATTGTGAATCGGATGTAGATTTAATAATAAAACTGACACATACAATTAACGGACAGTTTATTACAATAAGAAAATCATATTAATTATGTTCAATGTGTCCACCATATGCAGAAATGTGTCATGCATTTTGCATGTGTCTAGATGGTGGGCACATTGAGGTAACTTAACTTGATTGTCTTAATAAAATTAAATGTAACTTGCTAAAATGTCTAAGTTTTAACAGTAAATAAACATGTGTCTTACAATGCCACACTTTTGTATCTTTCTGGCGTATTTACGCTGACCAGTGGATAGACAAATATCACATTATAATGCGTATAAGTAAGTTATTTTATACATGTATCATGTTACTTGATTTACCATTTCATTTCATACTAAATCAAGGATGCTATCAAATTTTGTAATTGACTTTTTTGCCATATTGTGTTCCGTTACCGAGATAAAAAGGTTTACTCCATAGTTTTCCCTGAAAAAGCTTACTTATTCAAGGATCTTCGTGCTGCATACCAGTTTTGCTATACTAAGATAGAAGGTCCATAGCAGTATCTAACTAGTTATTTGAACGAAACAGAATTAAGTCGTCGCCCTGTTTATTCCATCTCTAAATAAGTTAATGAAACTAACTATAGTTGCCGTGGTATATCAATAATACACAAAACAACACTTTACAATATATTTTACCAATACTGAATTTTGCCTTTAAATTTAATACACAATTGCTCTCGGCTAAAGTTCAACAGAAAATAATGCGTTTAGCCTTGAGGCTCTTTCAGTTACAAATTTCGAGTTATCTCTCTAATCAATGAAAAATCTTTAATGCTCATTAATGTCTTCTTAAACTAGAAACTTAGCTAAGGGCAAAATTTTTTGAGATACTTTCAGTGATTCATTAAAAATACCAATAAGCAATTCGCTGTTTAAAATTACTTGCCATCAAATGCTTGACTACGTTACAAGGATCACATTCAATATGTCTATCATTAACTTTTAGCGATAAAATTGTTTTCGAGCATGAACGAAAAGACATGTGTCACTACCCCTTTATTTACACTAGAACAAAATGATGTTGAAAGATGTGAAAACCACAGTTACTAAAAGTGATGAGGAATACATTGATTTATATATACTTTTTTTCTTTTAGATATAATAATATTCGACTATTATTTATATATATATTGCGTATTCTTAGAAATTTTCAGTTTGGCTTTAAGAAAATGTTTTTTTTATATATTTTTTGCTAGGCTAAAAACACACAATTCATTCAAACACCTGTTTATTTGTAATTATGTATTTCAATTGTTTATTCTGCCTCTAACGTATTTATATGAGACTCTATTCCATCGATATATTCTTATAAATTCCACTATAATATCCTACATACAGAAAACAAATCTTTAAAATATACTGTACCGATAATGAATTACGGCATTAAATTTAATACACAATTGTTTTTTTCGTTTGACTTTTCATGAGAAAAAAATGCATTTTGGAGTGGCAAAAGCTGCTTCACATTCTTTAAACAGATGTACAAACATATAAATGTAAGTCGTTTGTTTGAGAATACTTCCAATCAAATTTTTGGTACTATAAGTTTCACATTCAGTGTAGGTGTTATTTATTGACGGTCCGTCATTACATTTATTTTCTTGCATAAAATGAAACAATTGCATGGTTCAAATCGTATTAACTTAAATAAAAAAATAAAAAAACTGTGTGAAAATTTCAGAAAAAAGCATAATTTAATTGACAAATGTTAATTACTATTTTCCCACTTAAAATTAATTATTATTCTCAATGATTAATTATTTTATATATTGAAAGTTGCTATTAAATTGTATCTTAATGTAATATGTGCTTCCTATATTAATGATTTATTATGTTAAGACTGCTCTGTTATTGATGAAATTTTAAATATATTAAATGAATTTTTATATTAAATGAAAGATACATAGAAATACAGATTTGTCTACATTTTACCCTTAACGGTCGAAATGCCTTGTAACAGGGACATTACACTTTCACGACGAGCGTCAATTACTCTTCTTTTTTTTAGTTTTTAGTAACACTTTATCTATCAAAGTTTTTTTCTGTTTTTTTTTCTGAAATTTTCAGATTAGATAAATCAAAATTTTCATTGCAAAAATACTGTTTTTCAAATTCAAGGATTTTGCAAACTCTTTGAGGCACGTATACTTTTACGCATACGTGCCTGTTGCGTAAGCGTTAATCAAATAAAAAAAATTAATATAATTTATTTTCTTTTTCTTTCTGGAAATTATGCCTAACATTTAGTAAAAACTTCATTCTATGTATATTTATATATGCATATATATGACAAACGTGAAAGTTTGATACTTGATATGTTTCGTTGATACCATGTCATAAATAAAAGTAACTTTAAAAGTCCGTTACAGAGCATGATATACACATATAAACAATATCTCAAAGTCTACTATAATTAATGGGCTTTATCAACAGTACAGAAAACAACTTTTTAAATGATATTTTACAAATAATGAATTTCCGTGTAAATCTAATACACAATTGCACTTTTTGTTTAATGTTCATAAGAAAATAATGTATTTTACAGTCAAGTGCTTTCAATCATAAATGTCAAGTTGAATCAGTTATCAAATGATCAGTGAAAAAGATTAACTAATAGCAAAAACTTTCTGAGATACTTTAGGTGATTCATAAAACATTCAAATGATAAAATCGTTTGTTTGCGATTACTTGTGATCTAAATCTTCATTATGCTTACTCATTCTACTACATCAAAAGTACAGAAAACAACTCATCAAAAGATTCCTTACAGGTAATGAAATTTGGATTTCAGAGCAATAAATAATTGCTCTTTTCATTTGTGGTTATTCAGAAAATAATGCAAATTACTCCAAAAGTCTTTAAGTTAAAAATTTCGCATTGTCTCTGTTATCGGTGAAAGAAATTTTGCGCTCATTAACGTTAGGAAAAATACAGAAATTAGCTGACGGCGGAAACATTCTGCTGTACTTTCAGTGTTTCATTAAACATACGAATTTTGGTGATTCATTAAACATTCACATGATAAACTCGACCGTTTGAGATTACTTTTGGTCTAAATCTCCTTTATGCATCTTGATTATACGACATAAAAAGTACAGTAAACAACTCATCAAAAGATTCCTTACAGATAATGAACTTTGGTTTTAATTGCAATAAATAATTGATCTTTTCGTTTGTGGTTGTTCAGAAAATAATGCAAATTACCCCGAAGATCTTTATGTTAAAAATTTCGCGTTGTCTCTGTTATCAGTGAAAGAAATTTTGTACTCATTAACATTAGGAAAAATACCGAAATTAGCTGACGGCAGAAACTTTCTGCTGTACTTTCAGTGTTTCATTAAAAGTAATACTTTCGATGATTCATTAAACTTTCGAAGGATATACTCGTCTGTTTGAGATTACTTTTGATCTAAATCTCCTTTATGCATCTTGATTCTGCTACATAAAGAGTAAAGAAAACAACTTGATTGTTCAGAAAATAATGCAAATTACACAGAAGGTCTTTAAGTTAAAATTTTCGCGTTGTCTCTGTTATCGGTTAAAGAAATTTTGCGTTCTCTAACGTTAGATAAAATACAAGAAATAGCTGACGGCAGAAACATTTGGCTGTACCTTCAGTGTTTCATTAAATATAATACTTCCGGTGATTCATTAACTTTCGAATGATAAACTAGTCCGTCTTACTTTTGATCTAAATCTCCTTTATGCATCTTGATTCTGCTACATCAAAAGTACAGAAAACAGATCATCAAAAGATTCCTCACGTATAATGAACTTTAAGTGCAATAAATAATTGCTCCTTTTTGTTTGTGGTTGTTCAGAAAATAAAGCAAATTACCCCGAAGGTCTTTAAGTTAAAAATTTCGCGTTATCTCTATTACCAGTGAAAGAAATTTTGTGATCATTAACGTTAGGAAAAATACGGAAATTATTTAACGGCAGAAAAATTGTTCTGTACTTTCAGTGTTTTATTAAACATAATAATTTCGGTGATTCATTAAACATTCGAACGATAAACTGGTCCGTTTGAGATTACTTTTCAACTAAATCTCCTTTATGCATCTTGATTCTGCTACATAAAAATTAAAGAAAACAACTCATCAAAGGATTACTTACACATAATGAACTTTGGCTTTAAGTGCAATAAAGAATTGATCTTTTCGTTTGTGGTTCTTCAGAAAATAATGCAAATTTCCCCGAAGCACTTTAAATTAAGAATTTCGCGTTGTCGCGTGTTGCGCTCATTAATGTTATTCAAAATTCGGATACTAGCTGACGGCAGAAACATTCTGATATATTTTCTTTGTTTCATTCAGGGCTGTAGCTAGAAGTAAATAATAGGGGGTGCTCAAGAAATTGCAGGGGGGGCTCATACTATTTCTCTCTCTCTGACACATGCACGCACAAACACAAATATACATGATCAAAGTATTATATAGAAAGGTAAATCAGTGCATACTCATAGTATAGGCACTATGTTTCTTATTAAATTGTTTATAATAACTTTATTTGATGCTAAGAAAAGCAAAAGCTGCAGACAGAGATGTAATACCTTCTGGATTATTTTAAGGAATACCGTATACCCTCTTCTCAAAAACACTATAGTATATACTTTTCCTCTGCCTAAAGCGTATGCCCTCTGGTTTTTTTACTACTACATCACTGGCTGCAGAATGAAAATTTTCAGTGTATAATTATACTAGTGAAATAATAAGTAATGATGTCAAAAAGTAAATAAAAAGCTGTTTCACCTGTTTCGAAAGAGTTGCAACCTTTAATTTTTTTCTGAATATTCCCTGCCCTTCAGGATTTTAATGTTATGTTATTATATGATAAACATTAGAATAATCAAGGGTGTATTTTGCATTTTTAAATTATTTTTGTGTCTAGTCAAAAGCTAAAACCACTTGTATTTAAATTGGCTGTAACTCATTAGAATAACTTTGTTTTATGCTAATAATGGACAACGCGGCAAAATGAAAAAATTCAGTATATAACAAATCAAAAAGTCACTGCTTGCATCAGCAAAAGGTTGCTAATTCTGAGTATATGCGCCTGTTGAAGCACTTTTTTACAGTTTTTAAATGAATACTACAATTTAGTATTTATACAAAACTGTAAAGAACCTCCAAAACTAAGTTCAATTTTTGAACGGAGTTTCATTTGGATTTTTGAAACAGAATTTCATTTGTCGGCCTTGACAACTTTCCCAGGGGAGCTCAAAAATTTTCAGGGGGTGCTGAGCCCCCCCCCTGCCCCCCCCTAGCTACGGCCCTGGTTTCATTAAGCATAATAACGAACAATTCTTTAGTTTTATGTTACTAACCATAAATTCCTTGATTAAATATTAAATACTGGGTAGGTGTCATTAACTTTCAACTTAAAATGTGTTTACCACCATGACCGGAAATAACTGCATGATTGCGGTTTTATTTAACTTGGATAAACATTTGTCTTAAAAATAGAAAAAAAAATCATATTGATATAAATGACGAGGGTATATAATACTGCCCTTATTATATAGCATTATTATAAGGCATTAGGCAATATTTTTTATAAGGCAATATTTTTTATAAGGCAATATTATGAGGCATTAAAAACCAAGAGAATTTAATGCCTATAACAGTGTAAAGATATGTGACGTAACGTCAAATTAAATAAGGAAACAGATATATTAGTTTATAAAAAAATAATAAGTTGAAATTGGTGTGAATCAGTAAGAACTAAAAGATCTTCTTAAAACACCATCAAGAACATTTAAATGCGCTAGGCCTTTCGAAAGATGTTCTTGATCGTGTTTTAAGAAAATATTTTAGTTCATATTAGATTATACTTTTCATAGATAATACCAAAAATAATTCAATGCATAACAACTGTTTTTATACATTATTAAATCATTATACAGTGGTGACCAAAAGTGTGGACATTTTTTGAAAGTTTCATGTTTTTCAAATTTGTGAGCTTGTAAAATACATTAATTTTCACTTAAATACAAACGTTTATATATCCAATTGAAGGTAATTTCATGTAGAATTTAATGATAAAAACAGTATTACAATATCTGTATTACAAAAAAAGTTATGCAACTAATAGTAAGATCTATCTTAGATTTGCATTTTTTTAAAGTGATACTTACACAATCAATACTTAGTAGGATAACCCTTATTTTTTAAGACAGCTTCACAGTGTCTTTTCATCGAGTGAACAAGTGTTTGGAGTTCATCTTTCGTAATCACATGGTGCCAAGAATCAATTATAGCTTCAATAAGTTGTCTTTTATTGGATGGACGTTTTTTTCGTACAAGAATTTTCAAACGTCGCCACAAATTTTCAATTGGAATGAGATCAGGGCTGTTTCCTGGCCATGGTAATATATCTATGCCTTTATTTTGAAACCAAGCTTTGCATAATTTTGCTGTGTGGCATGGAGCTGAATCCTGCTGAAAAATAAATGGTGCGTTGTTGGGGAAGAGATCCCTGATAAAAGGTATCAATTTTGGTTCCAGGACAGTTTCGATGTATTTTTTGGCATTCAGGATGCCATCAATCACTTGAATTCGGCCCATACCATCTGCAGACATACATGCCCAAATCATGACATTTGTTGGGTTTTTTGTAGTTGCTTCAATGCAATCAGGGTGAAATGCTTATCCTACTCTACGTCTCACGTATTTTCTACCATCACTACCAAAGAGCGATATTTTACTCTCATCGCTCCAGATTACTTGCTTCCATTGATTTTCTGACCATTTAATGCGTTCTTTTGCCCACTTAACTCGTTTTTCGTGTTGCTTTTGATTTAAATAGGATTTTTCCTTGGAATTCTAGCTTGTAGTCCAAATCCTGATAACCTTCTTCTTATTGTTCTTGAACTTACTGCAATACCCGCTGCATTCATTTCACATCTAATGGCATTTGATGAAATTTTTCTATCTTGAAGGCATAGCCGTTTAATTTTTCTATCGGCAGTAGCACTTGTGCATTTTTTTCGGTCTGATTTGGCAATATTTTCCACTGATTTCGTTTTTTCATAACGTAAACAGAACTTTCGTACACCAGAACAAGTCACTGAACCACCAACTTGTCTTGCAATTTCAGCATAAGAGAGGCCATTTTCTCTCAATATGACAATTCGGCTTCTTTTTGTTGTCCAATAGATGTCCAATTAGTTCTTCTTGTTCATGACATTGTTTAAAATTAGTTTAATTAAAAAAAAGGACTTTAAATATTCAAAAACAGCAATACTCCATTTATTTGTACTAGTATGCATCATTCCGCAAGCTATTTCCACAACAATAATTCTGTTACCATCCAAATAACCTAAACTATAGTTACAGACATTTGATTGGTCCTCAGAACAGTGTTTGTGATTGGCTAGTACGCTTTTATTGCATAACACTTCCTTATTCAAAACGATTTGTGTTTGTTTGTCCTACTAAAATGAGCATACCTTTTTTTGTAATACAGATATTGTAATACTGTTTTTATTATTAAATTCTACATTAAATTACCTTCAATTTGATATATAAACGTTTGTATTTAAGTGAACATTATTATATTCTACAAGCACACAAAGTTGAAAAACATGAAACTTTCAAAAAATGTCCAAACTTTTGGCCACCACTGTATATATTTTTAAGCTGTACGTCAAGGTTTTAATTAAAACCGTCGAGGACTTGTTAGAACTGAATGTTGATTTTAATTAATGTATTAATAAGATACTGAACAGCATAAACAATCGTCAGATATTTATTGATTTGACTCTCTTTAAACAATAATGACAAAAATGTTCCCATTTATTTTTTCAATAGTACTCTTTTTGTAACGACGAGAAGGGAAGACCGAGCTATGCTCGGTCAAAATAAGCTTTGAGTTCAAATATCATGACACAGGACAAAAATGACTCACTAATAAAATTTTCTCGATCATGTGACCAAGCCCATTTGTTTTCTCGTTCCCGAAACCCGTAGGATATAAAATTTAGTCAAAATAGTCTGACTCGTTTTTAGATAAAATTAGCTTGACAAGCAGTGACCCAAAAAATGACCAACTAATCGAATTTTCTCAAGCATGTGACCTAGCCTATGATTTTCTCGTGCCCAAGAAACGTAGGATACAAAATTTAGTTCAAATCATCTCAGCCGTTTTTAAAGGTAAAAATAGCTTTACCCATAATGACCCATGACCAAAATGACCCGCTAATTGAATTTTGTCGAACATGTGTCCTAGCCCGATAGTCTTCTCGTGCCCGAAAACCATAGGGTACAAAATTTACTCGAAATAGTCTGAGCCGTTTTTTTGATAAAGTTAGCTTGACCCAGAGTGATCCAAACATGACCCACTAATCGAATTTTCTCGGACATGCGACCTAGCCCAATGATTTTCTCGTGCTCGTAACTCGTAGAATACAAAATTTAGTCAAAATCCTTTGAACCGTTTTTTTAGATACAACTAGCTTGACCCTGACCCATGATGATCCAAAATGACCCACTAATCGAATTTTCTCGAAAATGTGACATAGCCCAATCGTTTTCTGGTGCCCCAAAACGGTAGGATACAAAACTTCGTCAAAATCGTTAGAGCCGTTTTGAAGATAAAATTTGCATAACCACACACACACACACACACAAGATTTGCTCGTATTAGAATATATGATTACTAATATCACTATCGTAAATACTATGTAAGTAACCCTAGAATATGTACGTATGGATTTTTGAAACATTTTTATACAATTATTTATTAAGAACAAACACATTTCCATTGCACTTGAACGGGAATTAAACAATGCGTCAGATTGGTGTTTCGAATGAACGAACGCATTGGGACTTTTTTGTGTTCTGTAGCCATATCAGTGAACTGTTGCAACACTTATACTTGGTGGTCTCCCTAATAACATATTTAAATGAAACCTTGTTGCATTATTGTGCAGATATGAAAAATGACAACAAATATCGAAAAACTAGTCGTTGAGAGCCACCGTAATACTTACCCATCATGGATATGAATAATATAAAATATGAAAATAAAACATGGGTAAACTACTTATAAAATGCATTGCAATTTGAATAAAATCGTAGCTTGACGACGTCATAAACTTTAAATATTCTATTACTGAATTGCGTAAAAGAAACATCCTTATAACTCCAAAAATATTAATCATATTAACTAACAGTTTATTGTGTCGGATTAAGAGTCCCATTTCCAATTACACTATATCTTTGAATTGTAATTTGGATGAAATGCAGGGTCATGAAAAATTGAAGAGTGTTGGGAATATGATTACAAATATTTCGGTAACTAATAATAAGATCGACTTCATTCTTTATGCAAAATTTATGTTTTTTTATTGTCTTTTATATTCATTCTTAAAAATAAACTATTTCGAAAATTTTTATATACATTTTATCGTAACGAATATTTCGAGAGTCCAAAAAAATAGTTCCGGATAATCAAGGTTACTCAAATTCAATAAACTTCTTCCCATTATTACATACTAAGTACATACCAAATTTCAAGTTTCTATCTCAATTTGTTCGGGAGATACCACGTTTATAGACACACACACATGCAGACTGTCGTCATTTTTTTTCTAAAAATATGTTTTTTGGAATCTTCAGTGTCTGAAACGTGTAAATCCATAAAAAAAAATCGATTTTCAAAACGATTACAAGACTTACCCTATACTACGTATAATGGGTAAATAACAAGGGTGTTTTGCTCAAAGAAATAAAAACATACTAAGTTTTCAGATCCTAATGATATAGAAATCATGCTAATTACGTAAAAGTAATGCTTAAACTTGAAAGTACTAATAATGTTTGATTATAGAATAAAACATTTATTAAGTAAGTCGTACCGTTTTTCTTCCTCAATTTTTGGGCTTTCATTCTTTACGGAATAAACAATTATTACTGTTTTACCCTGCATAATAACATATTTTTCTAAATGATTGAGTATGACACATTTTGAATATTCATAATTTTTAGTACCATTTTTCCTATTTAAAGTTAATTATTTTTCTGAATAATTAAATATTACATATATTGAATGTTGTTATTAAAATGTATCTCAGTGTAATATGTATTTATTTATCATATTATAGTTTTATTATGCCAAGAATTCTCAGTTAATTTAGACTCCCGAGCATTTGCAAAATGTAAATGTTTTGTTTTTTTACACTGTTTCTGAACGTAACTCTCTGCTAAACAAAAGGAAAGGTTTTCCCAAATGATCATTTTAAAAGGAAAATATATAAAATTGAATATTTACCTATATTTTTATTAAATATACGAATGTTTGAAAATTATATTTTTTCTTCCCAGAATTTGTGCTTGATATTTTCTAAAAATACAATGTATATACCAATCCTGAATGATATATCATTGATATATCAATGATATTTGTGCAAGTTAAATTCCTACGCTGCGAAGAGAGAGAATTAAAAATGAGTACAACATTGCACCTTTGCGCAAATGATCATATCATAGCTCATATGAAAGCAATCGAAACTCTCAATGCGGATAATTTTTTAGTTTATTAATTAAACAAATTGTTAAATGCACAGAAAACTACACACATTATGGCAAATTCGACAAACACAATCCAAATTACTTCAATATCTATAGTCTAACGAATGTTAAAACATATAAATGATGACGTAAGGTCGTAGAAAAATTTTCTCCACATACAAGGGACTTTGTGGGTGTCGACCACTTGAGCGATATTAATCCAATTAATTCCTAATGTGGGTATTTAGAGCTATAATTTGAGCTAACGTATGACCATGTGCTCAATGACGTAATGTCGTAAAGTCGTTTTTCAACCTTCTCTCAGCAGTTTTTTTGATTGGCGTCAACCTTATTTTTTGACCACTTGAGTAAAGACAACCCAAATTATTCGTTTTGTTGACTTCGTAAATTCTAATTCGAAATAATGTTTGACCATGTGAATTAATGTTCACTTAGGACTTCAGAGATTTCATATTATATCAGTGTGTATGTTACATCATATTATACCATGTTATCCATGACGTAAAGGCGTAAGGGCTTAATTCTTCTTAAACTCCACCTTAACAGGGTAGAATTTAAATTGTTTTCAACTCACGTTTTGGTCAATTTAAGTGACGCCAAACCAAGGCATTCCTATTGTAGGCTTAGGAATCTTTCATATCAGCTATGGTAGGATCATCGTAAAGTCATGACTGTTTTCATTTCTCTCTCAACATCGAACAAAATTAATTGATGGAAAATTGATAGCTTTTATGTGCACTACAGTAGAATGGTGTTCTTTATACCTTAAAGTAGAAATAAATAAATAAATAAATAAACATTAATCTCTTTTGAAAGAGTAGGATTTTGGCTGACAGAAATCCTAGTTTTTCTCTATTTAAAGGAAGCCAACTGAAGTTATTAATATTGCAGGCTTCTAGAACTTTCATATGTGCTATGGTACTATCATGTGCTCTATAACGTAAATTCGTAATCGCTTTCAATTCTTTCTCAACAGCAAACAATTTTATTTGGTGACAACCCCAGTTTTGGTCAACTTCAGCGAAATCTACCTCAGTTGTATGATGTAGCTTCAACAGCTTTCATAGGTCCTACGGTACGGCCATGTTCGCTATTACGTAAAACAGTAATCATTTTCAATTATCTCTGAATATCGAACGAATATTTTGGTAGGCAACACTAATTTCAGTCATTTTTTTATAGCCAATCCAAATTATTCATATTCATATTGTTAACTTCATTATCTTTCATGTGCCAGAGTACGATTATGTGCTCTGTGACGTAAAATCGTAATCGTTTTCTATTCTCTCCCAACGTCAAAAGGATTTGATTGAAAGAAACCATAGTTCTTTAACATGTGAGTGAAGGTAACTCAAGGTATTGGTATTGTGAGCTTTAAGAGCTCTCATATGACTAAAGTACGATTATGTATTAGATAAAGTAATGACATAAGGTCGCATACATTTTTCAACGCCATCTCAGCAGGATACGTTTAACCATGGTTTTGGCAATATGAGCGAATAGTATATTTGATACATAAGAGGATTATAATGAATTGTGAAAATTTTCAACTTCAGTTTTATGATGGATTTATACGTTTTGGAATGCCCTGAACACGATTTGACAATTGCGGATCTTTGTCTGTCTATCTGTCTTTTACACAAATTTTGATTTATCTGTATCTCCAGAAATAATCCACGGAATTTTATCAAACTTTATATTCAGTTACAAATTGTTAAACAGATGCTGATTAGGTTCCGGTGTATATCACTCTATAGATGGCGCTCCTCTTCTATTTGTTTCCCGATTTCCGTCATAGCTTGATCTCAGCATCTATGCGATGGAAAATTATGAAACGTAATATTCAGATACACCTTGGTACATATAGATGCTGATATGGTTTTGTTGTATAGAGGCGACAGATGACGCTGCTGTACTAAATTTTTCACGATGTTTGTGATAGCTATATCTCGGCCTCTATGGAATGGGATTTCATAAAATTTCGTATTATGTTCACATAATACGTCACTCAACTGATACGTCACTCAACTGATGGCGCTGCTGTGTTATGCTTTTCATGTTTTTTCAGATTGTTAAATCTCAGTTTCTAATGGATAGCATTTCACCGAAATTAATATGTAAGACGACTTTAAAAAATATATTGATTCAATTTTGACTTTTTGTATCTTAATAAAGGCCCTGACATGCTCTTTTTCCGTTATCGTTGCTGAATATCAGTTTGTAGTACGTAGAAATGCACCAAATTTTCTTATTGAAGTTACTAATTAAATTTCTTTTTTGAAATTTAGTATTTGAATACCCAACGAGGGTATTGTTGAATTTTTATATATTTATTAATCACCTTAACTCCAAGTTCAGTTTAGAGAAATGAATTATACTTCGTAATTGTGATGTGTAATACCGCTATTTAAATTAATACCATATTAGAATAATATAGATGAAAGCTGTGTGATGTCTACAGCATACTTGTTATATAAGTCTTACAAAGTTAAAGCTTCAATATTTTTTCATAGAAATAATAGTTTATAGGTTTCTGTTTTTAAATGCCATTAAGATCTCTAAGAATGAAAAAAAATAACTTTTAAAAACATCCTCTTTCCTTATGTGTTTTATGAAAATTTTAAAATCCAACAATGCCTGTCAATGACTTGTACATGCCAATCTCGCATCACATAACGAAAGATTCGGAAATCCTTTAAAAATAACTAAAATGAAATAGTTTATACAAGGATTGAGACAGTATGTTATATTCAAATAACTTCTGAAATACAAACTATCTATTTTACAAGGAATTTATTTTCTTTATGTATTTTAAAATATTTCATAGTTGGCATTTTCCCGAAAAATATTTAAGTATTTGTCAGTTTCTTACTATAGTCATTATCTTTTCTAGAAAAATGTGTTGCCATGAAATTTTATTTATTATTGCCCTTTTTTCACTTTAACGAAATATTTACCATCTGACTAATAACAAAATATCATAAATCGTTTCATAGATCGAAAAGAAAATCACCACAGCATTTTAAAATACATAATTTTTTTCTAAGAAGTGTTGCTTATATGCGTATTTACAGGGTGTAAAAGTAAATTAATCTTATGTGTACGTATTCTCTAATAGTAATATTTGGATTCATTTAAACGCAGAATATCTGTGATCAAATAAGACGAAAATTACCATTCGGAAATAATGGTACTACAAAATAAAATTATTATACAGTGTGTTTCTAAATGAATATCGGGGTTTTAACGCTTTGTAGTATCTGATATAAAAAACTTAAAATTATACTTAATGCATAAAATGAAAGAGCAGCTCAAACAGTTTTATCTACAAGATTACAAGTGTTCAATTTCAACACCTTTCGTCACACGGAACACATCAAGTCGATAGCTAAGTTCTTCCCAAATGTCTACGCTACGCTCACCCGATCTGACGCCATGTGATGTCTACCTGTTGTGGTTCATAAAGGATGCCTATGTGTAATCCTTGAAATGTATTGAAAGAGTATTTTAAGGTTTTAAGGTAAAACGAATAGTAAAAATAAAACAATTAGTACATACTCAACTGTAAATTCTTCTAGCATAAACGGATTACGTTCGTGATTTTCGTATTAGTCAATAAGCATCTAAACAAGCTATACTCAAATTATTTCGTTGCTTCGTGCAGCATGGGTTACGAATGATTTGTCACGGACGGTGAGACAATTAAAAAGTAACTTACGTGGGTAACGTTTTATAATAAGCCAATAACCATTACTAGAGGTGATGCAACACACTTTTGAAAGAACTCGTTACTATATTCGCCATTTGAAAGAGATATGCACAAATCTAATTATTAAAAGTGGAAATAGTTTAAAACAAAACGCATTTTTTATTAGTCTATTTAAAAAATATAATTCAATATGTCTAATTAAATATGTATGTATTGTAAATGAAAATTCACTATATTTATATGACCTGACATTCTCAGGTAAAAAACATTTATTAAAGCTTCAAATTTCATGGATTGTTATAAACATATTTGTATTTTTGCTAAATACGTTTGTTTAACCCTATCACTATGTCCTGGGGTCCACGCAGACCCCAACAGACAGATTCATTATTAACTGTGAATATGTTAAGACAATTGGTATGATAAAGAAGTAAAAGTGAAAGGCAAATTAACTGAAAAAACAAATATAAATTCTTGATTAAGAAGAAGTAAGTAATTATTTATCGCAATTAGAGCAACAAGCTACTTCAATTAACTCCCATTTGTGAAGTTGGAAAACATCAATATGGAATATCATAAAGGTTCTATATAAGTTCGGAGTTTTAAGTCCATTTTATGAAATTTTAAAATCAGTTCAGGTAATCAATGTGAACTGGACCATAAAATATAAATGCAACTATAACTTTGTTTTTTCTATTATTGTAAATCATCAAAATGTGTTGTCTGCAAACCAATTTAAAAATTGAATTTCTAGGTGCTCCATTTTTTCATTTTCTTTACAGACATTTAACATTTTGCGCATATAGTATAATGATTCATAATAGACAGCAAAATAATGTCGCAAGCAATGTTTTGTATTATAAGTTTAAGTGCAGCTGGATTGTTTAAGTGATGTGGATTTCTAGGTAGGACAGGTTTATCAATATCACTGGTTGCATCAAGAATATCTGATAAACTGATGGCAGTGGATACATACCATTGACATCAATTTTAATCAGGCTCCTACCAGGTTGTCAGACTGCAGGTGATCAACGTTATCACATTGCTGTTATAACTTTAATCAACTGCTGACCTTCCAGATTTCTCTGTTAAAACATTTTTCTTTCAACTTTTCTTCTCTTTCTTTTTTAGGAACATCCCGCCCTTCTTTTCCTTTCATTTGTTTCATATAGGCATCAGATATTATAAAAAAAATGTATCGATATCTATTTTTCTTCTTTCTCCCTATACAATATGTCTTAGGGCTACCAAAATTTATTCAATGCTTTTATGGGTTGTAGAGTACCCAACACGTTTTCGGTGGAGTTTTTAAAGGAGTACAAGCATCCCCTTTCAGACTAAGCGATAATGTTAATGCTGGTATGTCACATTTTAAAGGGTCATTCTAACCCCTCTTCAAATTCCATTTTAAATTTTTATGAAGAAGATTTAGTTTCAATAGTTGTAGATATACAATGTGGCATATTGTACTGCTATAGCTTGTGGAGTTTTTGATCACTTATCTATTCTAAAAGCATTTTAATGTATAAGTGCTAGGGTGAAACATATATGATTGTTTTTAAGTATTAAACTGCGTAAAAAAATCATTCATGCAGATTTGTATTGTCAAAAAAGTAAGTCAGCATTATAGATATTCTGTGGCTAGAAATTGCTTTTTAAGAATGAAAAAAATATTCCATAATTTTGAAATTGACATGCATTATGTAATATTATATTTCTGTCATTCTATCTGTCTAGCGATATTTGTTAAATACCTAGTGCATATATACCACAACTATTTGTTTGTAATTACTGCATCTATACAATATAGATCTCAAAGTGCTGCTTCAGTAATCTCCATTTTAAATTTCAGAACGACTCTTACTTCTACGTTTGCTTAGATATCTACAGTTATCGACAGCTAAACAATGATGCCAAAATATTTTGTTAAAATTTATTTAAAATTAGAAAAATAAGTCTAAGATTTAATTTAAAGAACTGCTAAAATGATTCTTTATTTCGCACTAGTTATAAAATATAACATGCCATATAAGGGAGCCATTCATTTCTGAACATAGCAGCCCTGATAGCCCTAGTATCTGCGTCTATAGGGTAGTCCGACCAGTAAGTGAACAGACCCCAGAGAATGAACAATTAGTAAAAATTTTAATAGAATAAGTTTTGAAAAACTCTCCACTAGTTAATTATCATGCTGGGTTTTAAAAGCACATAATTGAGTAAAAACGTGTTATAAGTTATTTGTACAAGTTGTAAAATAAATAACATAGTCTGAAACTTAAGTGTTTTTAAATTGCTGCCTGTTCATTCTCTGGAACATTTTGCGTTCATTCATTGGTAAGAACTGTTCATTTACTTGGGTTTTGTATAGCTTTTTATTATATAGCTGTCTGTATTTTCATGTTAAAAAGTCCATGGAGGTGACATTTCTCTCAAAATTTTATGTCACCTGAACTACAAAAAGTGTATACTGAACTTTCTTTCTGTACTGCACTACTGTTACACAAACTCGAAATGAAATTGTATCCAATTATAATATCGAAAAGAAAACATTTGTAACACAGTATAAATTTACATTCTTCGAGAAAAGGGTCTATGCTAAACAAATAATATTCTTCAGTTGCAATTCCTTTAAAAAATAGTTGCTATTAAAAAATTGAGCAGTTTTAAAACAATATACTTGAAAAAAAAAATAGTAACTTAACTACTTAAGTCGTTTCAAAATTACTTACAAATTATTAGTTGTAAAATCAGTAATTTTTTAAAGATTGTCACATAAATATACAGATTTACACGTTTTGTTTAAATAATACTTATTATTTAAAATAGCATTTAATTATGCATGTCTTAACCATCGCCCAAATTCAATAATAGATTCAAATTGTGTGTTTTATACACACTACGTTTTTCTAAGAAAAAATTGAATTCCAAATTCACTGTGTGGGGTTTGTTTGTAGTAATCTTACATTCTAGAAAATATCTATGAACAATCACATTCCTTGAAGCTCTGGCAGAGCTTTTGACATAATTTTATATTCCAGTAAAAATGTGACATCGAAAATGTATCCCATGTCTAATCAAAATACTTTTATTTCCATTATATGTCTAAAAAGAGTGCATAGGTGTCTGATTTTTGACAATTTAGTCGTGCAGCTGTCACATTTCTATATTATTTATCCCAGCTTCTATAGAAATATTTCACAGTATGTCTTGGTCTATTGTCTATTGTATAGGATATTTTTTTTTCTGATATGAACATGGTTTACATTTAGTCAGAAAGGGATAAAATAATTTCATTTATATTGATGTAAAAGAAAAATATTTTACTTAGTTTAAAATGTAATTGTTATAGTATTGTTATGCGATTTTTAGTATCAAGATTATTTTTTTAAGAATGTGATTCTACATATTTATTTGAACAAAATAAAAATTTAAAAATCTCACAAAATGTTTTTTTTAATATACCTGCAATTTAATTTATTCTATTTACTACTACATAAATATTTTCTACGTAATTAGAGAAAATTTTATTTCGTATAAACATTGTTATCACCGACCACATGCACTCGCATATGACCCCAGTTCAACATAGTAAAAGAACATTTATTTATTTATTTATTCATCTATTTTTTGGTGAAAAATGAATGCGTAAGCATACTAGTAATTTTGAAAGTCTGCGCCATTTAAATATAAAACTTTACATTTTGTTTTAGCTGTTTTTTTTAACTGAAAGGAAACACAAATGGAATGCTCACGCATCTTAACTGCTGACCTGTCTCCGTCTTTATGTAGGTTAACAGTGTATTGTTTCAAAACCATTGAAAAGCGGCTTTTCTTACGATTGCACAACTTTTAAGCAAAATATCTTACATTTTTAGCTGCACGAAAACTTTTTATACAAAATAAACATCAAAGTTGAGAAAGAATCAGAAAATTAACTTTTTAAAGATTTTTTTTAGTCACTCAAATAACCTCTTTAGCTATATATATGAGACTGATAAATAGTTCAGTATAGCAAAAAATACTTTATGAAGCATTAAAATATATATATTTAAACCGATTAAGGGAGACCCGTAAGAAAAAACTTAAAATTCTTATTATTGATCTTAAAGCAATAACTTTTGGTATACTATTTAAGAATCGTATTGTAAGGAATAATCCGCAAAAAAAAATCCACTTTTTATTATACTTTTTATGGGGATTTTTATAAGTTTTTCCTGTTGAAATATACACTTTTAAAAATAGTATTGCTCTTTTAATTTTCAATATTTAAGTATATTATAATTATAACTAAAATTTCTTAAATAGTGTTATAGTATATGCAAAAGACCTAGGGAGAGATATTTTTAATTTTATTTTTTAATTATCTGGAAAAGCATCAAATTGCACATGATAAATTTCCTTAAAATCGTTATAATTTTGATGTTCACCAATTTATAAAGAAGCTTCAGGAACTTTTAAAAATCCATCTCTCCCTACGTTTTTTGCAAATTTTATCACATTCTAAAAATATAAACTCTTTGTTTCTAAATTATTTTACCACTGCACCTTAATACTTTTAACTTAGGCAAAATATGAAAAAAATAATTTAAAAAACACGTTTAAAGTATAAAATACAAGAGAAATTAGCAAAATAAAACTTATATAGTGTTGAAACTATTTTTTATATTAATTTCTCATATATAAAGACTATATTTTAAGCGAAACGTTTTATATTGAACACAATAAAAATTTCTGCATCCAGTTTTATCTTCGAAGAAAAATCATAGATTTTCGAAACAAAATGCATAAAAATTTGTATTATCTTGCTTTATTCAGAAAAGAGACTTTTTTATGAAATATTTTTCATTAAAAAAAATACCACCACAATAAGATGGACTCTTTAAAGTTTGACAACTAAAATTTTAAAAAGCTCAATTATTACCTGTTAAATACGTCTCTAATTTCTGAAATTTTGCATGAATATCCACAAATATGTATATTATCGTTTTCTAAATTAAAAAAAAATATATTTTGAACTTTTGATTGTTTTTTGCAGAAAATTGGGTTGGGAAATACGGGTTTCCGTTAAATAATTTCTAGAACATTTTATATTCTAAATTATTTTTAAATTAATTTAATATAACAATCGTGCACCAAATCTGGAAATTCTCTAAAATCTCTATAAAAAATCTATTTTTATACAGTTCGAAATGATTTTATGTTGGAGTAAAAACGTAACATCTTAATTGTGTCATATATGTGTGTTCAAAATATTAATATTTTCATAATGTGTCTAAAAATAATGCATAGGTACCGACTTTTTGAAACTTTAATCAAGCGCCTGTCACAGATTTATATGTTATTTTAGCTTCTATTACAGTATTTTATAAAGTAATTTTGTCTACGTCCTTCTATTTTTAAACATTTTATAACTTGAGCATAGTTCGCTATTAGTGTGATAAGGTTGTTTCGAATACAGTCAGACCTCGTTATCCCGACACCCGGCTTTCACGTCACTCCGCTTATCACGTCAGTTTTTCAAAGTCCCGATTTTCTGTATATGATTTTAATGAAAATAAACACCGGCTTTTACGTCGTTGAATAGTTTTCAATTCCGGATAGCCCGACGGTTCAGGAAAATTGTCCATTTTTCATAATCCATCTTACAAGCACGGAAAATAAGCGGTAAGAAATGCATTAGCCAAACGTTTCACAAAAGTGTCTAAAATACCCATTGAGATAAAGGATAAACTTTATTTAATCCTTCATCTGAATAAACACATCCACACACTATACGTATTTCTTCCACTCTTTCTGTGCGTCCCTCCCCCCTCCCCACGTTTACTCACCCACCATGTGAGAGAGGAAAAAAAGCAGGTGTCGCTGCAATTGTTCTTGTGGCGCAGATGCAGATGCCCTTGCCCATTCTAACTGTAAAACATTTCATTTTCAAACTTTATTCGTAGTGTTTAAAACTGTTTACAGCAAAATGGCAAGTAAACTGGGTTCATGGACGCTGGATGAAAAATTAAAATGATAAAAGACTGCGAAAATTCTGGATTATCGAAGGCTGCATTTGCTAAAACAAAAAGAATTCCTAGAACGACATTTGTGACTATACTTTCATCAAAACAAAGTCTCGAAAATTCTTTACGTACTCAAGATGGAGTAAAACGGAAGGAAATATGAAAATCAAAATACGAAGACGTTGAAGAAGCAGTTCTTAAATGGCTCCCCTATGCAAGATCTCAAAATGTGCCGATTTCAGATGTGCTTTTAAAAGAAAAAGCAATAGAGATATCGAGGGAAATGGGTATTTTGGAGTAAACAACAAGTAATGGGTCGATTGAATGATTCAAGTCGCGGAATAAACTTTCTTTCAAGAAAATCTGCGAAGAAGCAGCGGCAGTAAGCCACAGTCAAATCAAAGATTGGAAAGTTTATTCGTTGAAAGTATATTGGAACGTTGTAACGTTCCAATATACTTCAGATGATGCTTTTAATTTAGATGAAACGGGTCTCTTTTTTCGACTCTTACCGGAAAAGGCTTTGTGTTTTCAGTCTGAAATTTGCTTATGATGTAAAAATAGTAAGGGAAGGGTAACTGTTTTATTGGGAGCAAACATGTCAGGTTCTGAAAAGCTTAAGTCATTAGTTATCGAGAAAAGCAGAAAACCGCGTTGCTTTCGAAATATGAAGTATTTGCCAGTGTACTACGAAAGTAACCAAAAATCATGGATGTCATCCGAAATTTGGGAAAAGACTTTAAAATCTCTGGACAGAAACTTTCAGTCTATGAATCGAAAGTAGATTTCATAGTAGACAATTGTGCTACACACGTTGAAGTACCAGGCCTAAACTCGATTGAATAGATTCATTTGCCAAGGATTGCTACTGCAATTTTGCAGCCATTAAATAGAGGCATCATTTTGAACTTTAAGCGGAATTACCGTAAACTACTGGTTAAAGACTGGATAAAGGTCATTGATGAAGGCCGTGACTTTAAACCGTCTCTTCTAGATGCTCTAAAGTACGTTCATAAAAGTTGGACTGATGTATCTTCTAAGACAATTCATAATTTTTTCAAATTTTTCCAGAACTTTTTCAGAAAATAATCCAAGTTCATTAGGTCCCGAGTGTATAGAAGGTATTAAACAAGATATCTCTCTTACAATATTGTTTAAAGAGTTGTTAGATCGCGAAATAGAAATAACGGAGGATGTCCAGATATATATCGATTTTGATAAGGATGTCACCACATCACCAGATGCAACGATTTCTTAAATTGTAAAAGAGATAAAAAAGAAAAAGGCAGAAATTTCTTCAGACTCGGAGAGCGAAAGTGATATGGAAATGGAACAAAACAGGTTTCCGACTAAAACCGAAGCATTACACTGCATTGAAACAATCAGAAATTATCTAACATCCATTTCTGAAACAACGGATATTGATTACAATTCATTGTATAATATTGAAAAAAGTATTGTAGGAAGCACGTCTAGGGATAAGCAAACCTTAACTCATCAATATTTCTTGTAACAATAAAAAAGTAAGTCATCAAAAATCTGATTTTATTCTTTTCAATTTTGTTTTTGTGTTTATTTTGTTTAATAATAATGTTTTATTGCTTAAAAATGCAAGAACTGTTATCAATTTAAAACTGTCTTAAACTAATTAAAAATACAGCTTTAAAAAAACATATTTTTCTCCAACTCCGGTTACCGCGATACTCCGCTTACAACGACACTTTTTTTTTGTACCGAGAGTGTCGGGATAACGAGGTTCGACTGTATTATGTTTCCTATTGATGCAAGTAAAATAATTTTACGAATATTGAAATGGAAACTTGCACGCTAATCTTCAAGGGTTATATTTATTTTTAACCGATATTTATTTTCACCAACGGTTCACATGTGTACACCTGCTTCCGAACCAATGATTTACATTTATATTTCTACTAGAAATTTATTATAAAGATTATTGTATGTATATAAAGATAGGCAAAATAGAAAAATGCCTATATTACTAATATGTATTGGTTTTATTAGTAAATATGCATGTTCACTAAAATGCAACACTTCAACATGCCATATATGTGACATATTTAAAACAAGAATGAGTTATAGAAAAATTAGCATATCAGAACGTCTTACATTACATGTAAAACACCATTTGATGCTCATTTGAAGAAAACTAACTGTTGCAATTGACGATTGTCTTCTAATGTCTCATAGTTTTCGCGATAGGGCTCAAAACATCCGCATTTTACCACTAGGAAACCCTGATATCGCTTTCCTCAAGTCGAGCGTAGACTCTTCAATATATTTTGTTATGGCACATATATCGCTGTAGACCCCTCCTTTTTAGGATTTCGTTCATCTCACTAAACCCTATTACTCCCGCTTCATTGTCCGTCTGTCACAGAGCCGGTTCTCAGAAACTATATAACTTACAGGCATGAAAGTTTGTGCGCTTATAGCTGAATACCTACTATGAAGCTCAAAATATTAAAATTTGAAGAAATCGTATTATTTTAATATAAAGAGATAAAAAACAAAATTTGATAATCCTTTTCCTATTAAATTTAAACAGTTTTCGTTATAGCAGTTGCCAACAATTAAAAATCCACAATAAAATTATTTCTACAATAATTAATTTTCTATTGAAAGATTTCCACGTGTAAAATGAAAATGAAATAAAAAGTTTCACCAATTGATAAAAAAGATTAATATGACGTCATATTGGTAATAAAACGAAAATTTTCAAACATTTCTCAATAATACAAGGAGTATGAGTATGTGTAAATACAGAAATCAGCTTAATATGACGTCATCAGAGAATTAAAAAGAAAATTAATCTGACGTCAGATTAGAAGATTAACGTATTTTTCCAATGTTTGAGAATAATACAAAGAGAGTATCTATATGACTAATAGAGAATAGTAAATATATGAGTTTGAGGAACGTATTGAATCATGATAAAAACTCGATTATGGAAGTATTGGCATATTTTCACATATTGATGGTCCCCATACAACATGTTTCATTTTGAAATTGATTTCTTTTAATATCACATTTAGTCCACATGATAAATATTATTATGACAGGGTATAATAGCGGTAAAGCCCGCTATCGGACCGGTTCAGATTTTCGTAAAAACGAGAAAAATAGACAGGTAAATTTTTACTTTAGAAAAAACATAAATTTTCTTTTTCTTTCTCTTTTTTTTTTTTTTTTTGAAAATGAAATTTATTTGGATTTATTAAAGAAATGATAAAGTATTTTGAAAGGAATATTAAACGAAACCCTTTGTGCGATCTTCGATCACACTTACCCACTTGTTTAAGTATATCCAGGTTAAAGGAACATCAATCTGTACTAACAAACTTGTTATACCTAATAAAATGTTTTCTATGTGCATTTTTGTGTACATAAGGGCAGTAACTTTACATTTTAAATTAAATCTTCTTGTTCCTAGAACAATGTAGTGTTACAAATAAGAGGTTCTG
The DNA here is from genome assembly GCA_963931845.1 of Maratus michaelseni. NCBI lineage: Eukaryota > Metazoa > Arthropoda > Arachnida > Araneae > Salticidae > Maratus > Maratus michaelseni. The sequence continues at coordinate 115,461,623 of OZ007588.1, forward strand.
ATTATGTGTGTAATACTATTGAAATAACAAACAAAACTGCAAGCAAATCTTGAAATAGCATCAGAATTCCAAGAAGCTTTTAGAAAGATTCATCAAAAGGAAACATTAAACTTCTACAGCCTGGGTAATTTCTGATACATTAATCTCAGAATTGCATGGGATAAAACATAATTTATTAAATCAAATTTCCAAGTAAATAACTCAAAAATATATCTTATTTTATTCTGGATATTTTAAGAAACTCTTTAAAATCCGTATGCAAAGTATTTTCTTTTGTGCCATTTGTTATTTAACTGAAAAACATTTGTTATAAAAAAATATTTTATTTTTAAATATATTTTAAAACGTTTTGTATCTGCCTAATTTCTAATACATTGAAACAGAACTGTAAACATAAAATGCTTTAGTAATTTGTTTTTATATTGCGTTTTGATTTCAAAAGCAGAAAAGATAAATTCAACTATAAATTTTCCTGACAACAAATTACAAAGTAAAAGTTACTAAAAACGACGTCATAATGTATCTATAAATAGTATAAACAAAACAGTTAGTGATTAGCACCAATGTCATATCAAATCCGGCAAATATCTAAACAATCCATTTCTTTTTTTTCGATAAATTTATTTATACCTAAGCATTGCAAAATTAAAATTTTTATACAGGTCGAATAGGGAACAAAATGTACTTACAATAATGCAATTTCTTTTTCCAAACGGAACCTCAAATTATTGGGGTTTTTTTCTATTTTAAAATAATATTCAAGGATATTTTTCTAAAACATGTTTCGCTATCTCGTTCAACTAGATTATTATTACTTTTTGATTCAAAACAATACAGATAGATCAGCGTTTGTTTTATTCAGTATTTGTTTGTTTGCATATTCCATAACGAAAATTACACAAATACATACGTAAAGAAATACAAATATATCAATACAACACAACTTTAACATATATGTAATCTAACTGCGCGCTTAAACACCGATATAATAAGAATCAAAAGCCTTCTCTAAGCAGTCAAATCTTTAGGAGTTTCTACGAAAATATTGCTTTACAGAAATTTCACAATTTTATATTTATACATAATAGATATGCTTAATATGATTTTTTTCATCGTTGTATTTTGTGGATAATCAAAATTTTAAAATAATGGAATAATAATTTATGAAATAGTAATAATTAAATGTGAAAAAAACACGTGGCAGTGTATTCCGCAAGCCACAAATCCCGCGTTGTTTCTTCTGGTTCATATAATTCAGATACTGTTTTCCAATCTCAGTGGTGGAAATAAATTAAATTACATACGAAAAGTTAATAAAAATTAATAGCACAAAAATAATTATATTTTCTTATATTCCGAGAAACATTTTCATACTCTCCAGCCTCATGTAAAACTTGTCAATTCAACACTAGTAAAAAAATACTTTTGAAACAGGAAATTTATTTAACAAAATATTTTTAGTTTCTGTGTGATATATGAATTTTATCTCATTTACGAGGGGCAGTCGGAAAATAAGTTTCCCCTGGCGACTGTGGACGACAGAGGTGTGTATGAAAGACAAAAAATGTAATGAGATATTAAAGATAAAACATAACTTTATTTTTCCACATAAGTACCAAGTACATTGAGACATTTGTCATACCGCTTTATAAGCTTCAAAAAGCCCTCCAGGAAAAAATCAGGGCTTTGCATACGGACGAAGCGTTGAACTGACGAAGCGGCTATGGGCGAAAGACGACACAGCAGGTAAATGCGAACGTGCAAGAAACCGATACACCATTGGTTAGAGGTCGACCGCGATCAAGCGGATGGCGCTGTTGCAGCGACAGTGCAATTGAAGTCCACAGCGCCATCTGCTTGATCGCGGTCGACCTCTATCTAATGGTATGGGTGTCTTGCACGTTCGCGTTCACCTGCTGCGTCGTCTTTCGTCCATAGCCGTTCAACGCTTCGTCCGTATGCAAAGCCCTGATTTTTTCCTGGAGGGCTTTTTGAAGCTTATAAAGCAGTATGACAAATGTCTCAATGTACATGGTACTTATGCGGAAAAATAGAGTTATGTTTTATCTTTAATATCTCATTAAATTTTTTGTCTTTCATACACACTTCTGTCCACAGTCGCCAGGGGAAACTTATTTTCCGACTGCCCCTCGTAGTATTTATAATATATGGTTAAAACATGTTTATTTCAATTGCCAAATCGATAAAGGTTTTTGTACAGATGAAAAGTATGCAGTTTCTCCGTTGCTTACTAGACATACGTAAAACGGAATCGATTTCCTCTCTGAATACATTTTTTGCTTTAAAATATGTAAAGGATATATTTTTATAATTATATCTGTTTATGCATATTTCTATGAATACACATTCACATGAGTTTTCAAAGTTTAGTTTGCACTGTGTATTGTCACCGAGCAATTGCATGCATACCCATGCATGCAAGTGCATGTCAAGTACTGCAAATGTGCTTTCTTGCACATTCAGCATAGTTAGCTTGATTTTCTTATTGGAATATATTCTATCTGGTTTAAATTTATCAGTAAATATGCAGCTAACCTATTATGCAAATCTTCAAGATGCCATTAGTGGGGTACTTAAATTAATAATAAGTTGTAGAAAAATTAAAATTTCAGGACTTGAATTAAAATTAGTTTACCCGTAAAACGTCATTTCATACTAAATTGAATACACACTATTTTTTTGTAATTCACAATTTTCTGTTATTTTTTACAGTTTTTGAGATACAGTTCATAATTTAAAGTATTCTTCACCAGCACTCACTGATATTCCTTGACTTTGGCCGGTAGTAGTCACTTTGATATACATTAATCACATTTGTGTAGCTGTACATCTGAAAATACTTGCGGAAACAATTATTTTCAAGTTAAAGCGATATTTCTCAGCATCATGTACTAATAAATTTGTTATTTTAATAAAATATTATTTATTTTACATAATATTATATGTGACCTCGATACTGATATCCATATCGTCGGTGTACATTGTAAAGTTACACACAGACATTTACCGAATTATACATATAGTAAATAATTTGGAACATCAAGGATATCAGACATGCGCCAAGGTGTATTCTCTATACACCGGGTAATCCAAACGTCACATAACAATTAATAATTTTAAACACACGTACTGCAAAGTGTACGCAGAAATGTACAGAAATATATGGCATGTTTTGTTAACAAAAAATTCATTGTCAGAAGAAATACATTTGCCACAAACAAATCGAAATATAGTATAAACATGTCCTTTCGTACAACATCGAAGCACAGTTCACAGCGTAACCAGAACTAGGAATGTTAAATTTGAAATAGTGCGAACAGAATTTGATTAGTGCGATTAGATGTCAGAAGTGGCAAGATACACTACTGTGAAACCAAGATGAGTTCTTATATAATTCCTGTTGAATTATGACATAAATATCGATAGCCAGTACCTTTGGCACTACAATAGAGCTGACTGTCTGTTGAAAAAAAGCAGTGATTTGGGTATTTTTATGTTTGTTTGGTAAGAAAATAAAATCCATGTGTTTCAGTGAATTTATATGAAAACCATAAGTGGTACTTTCTATACGTTTTAAATTATTGAATTTTTATTTTATTTGTGTCCTTTCGATTACATTGTAGATAGAGTGGCGACGGAGATAACTGATATTACACGCAGAGATAATGACATTTTGATAAGAGACCCAGTGTCACAATTTATTTACTTAATCCAGAATACGGAGTTCTTACACCAGAATAAAACAGGATTTATTTTCCTAACATTAAGAATTACGAAGTTATTTTAGCAAACTTCACAACATACTTAACTTTCTATCACACGTACTATCGTATGTTCTGAAATATATACCATCGTTTCTCGCTTAATATGCGGAGACTTCAAACGAAAATCCTCGTCTTTTTAGCCCTTGTTTGCAAATTATGAGCGTAGCACCTGTAATCAACCAACCAAGCAACTATCATTCAAGGAGCTCTTTCACGCTGCATGTAAGGTTATTTTCAAAAGTGTACGCAATACGAAAATTTCAGCAACACTCCGAACATTGGACAATTAATCGCTGCTAAGTGTTTACAAAATTACTGTAAAACCCTAAAACGCTCTTATCTCTCACTTGCTTTGAGCGAGAAATTGGTGCTAAGTGTTTTAAAAACTAGTATAAAGTACAAGAACGCAGAACTGCTATTGTAAATGCCCACTGAATGGTAAAATTTGAGCTGATAGCTATCGTAAAAATATACAGAGCGACAGGATCTTCTTTGACGGATTTACGAGAAATAAACTATTTCACTGCGTTTTTTTTTTTTTTTTTTTTTTTTTTTTTTTTTTTTTTTTTTTTGACAAACCTGTTTATGTGAAACAACTGATATGGCCTATGATAGAACAGTACATGTGATCGCAGTTTTACACGTTTTTTTTGTAAATTTCTTAATATCATAACAAAGCAGGCATAAAAGCATTCAAAAGTGTTTCTAGGTCTATTTTTTATTTACTGTATATTTGCATTTAGGTTTACAAGTTATAATAATGTACTTTTGCTTTAACAAAAATGCTAGTACGAGAAATTATTTGTTTTTAATTTAAAACCATTTCGTCAACTTACGAAGGTTTAGAACAAGTTATAAGATCAAATTCCATATATGATAAAAATGTTTTATTTTATATATGTATTTAATTTAACTTGAAATATATAACAAATATAGGTAAAAAATGTTTATTATTTTATATATTTTATATTGAACATAAATTAAATACTTGCAATTTTAATTAAGTACGGCCCAAACATAATATTAAAAAAGAAAGTTTAATTTACATCTTCACAAAAGCTGTAATTTAATAGCGCGCAAAATACCAGAATTCTCACTTAAGATTAAACTTTCAATTAAACGCTTTTAATGGCGGCATCTGCTGCAAAACATTCGATACATTTTCTTCTTAAAATTGAAATTCATTTTCTGTTTCCTTATATATTCAAGGTGGTTTTAACTTTAAAATGAAATAAGATAAGTACCCTATTTGAAAACCAATTTCGTGTTTCTAAAATGTGTTAAAACAGAAATAACTTAGGGATAAATAAAATAAAACCACATACTTTATTAATAGTTTCTTCTTGAAAGCAGAATTTCCAACAGAAATTAATGACATTTTGTGTAAATACTTATGAACTTATTTCTCAACAATAATATCATTTAAAAGGAAGATATGTTTATCAAAATTTTATTAATATTGCTTTTACAGAAAACGTCAAATTATCCAGTCTTACCAAACCAATGGAATAAGTGTTTATTTTTATCTGAATTACAGTGAAGTACTTTCAAATTATTTTTATATTTATTCAACTATGATTTAAATAAAATAATAAGCATTATAAATACTAACACACTGAATCGATTTTTTTTATATTAAGTACCGTAATTTCCGGCATATAATCCGCGGATCAAACAATCATGTTTAGACCCAGACATTTTATTTAATAATTGAGGTCAACTATTTACAGAGATCTAAAAAGTTACATTTTATGAAATAAAATTTCTGGGCCGAAACATGATTATTTGAGCCGCGTATTTTACGCCGGAAATTACGGTACAGATAACTATAACTTATTATCGACAACAGATAATTAGAACGGATCCATTAATAATAACTAGATTATACATCGTATTGAATTGATTTAGAGAATAGAATATTGGTACTTCTCCATTATCCCGTCGACCACTTTTCATTAAAAAAAAGTAAAATAAATAAACTATCGCTAAACTACGGGATTTAAAGACAAAAATGCATGATCGTGGCGCCACATTCAAGTCAGATGTGTTACACCGTGTTTGGTGTGACATAGAGGGCGTTTTAATTTGACATTTATTAAGTATTTTTTAATTAAATAACAATTATGCTCTTAAACAGTGATGTCATGATATTAATAGAAAAAAAAATAATGAAAAATGTTCCAATCCATAGTTACACACGATAAATATATCAGTTTTAACTGACGTCAAAAACATTTATCCACCAGCTTAGAGGGATAATTAAGAAAAGTAATGTAAATATTTAAATATCCAAGATTTTGTTTTTGTGTTTTCATTAATAAATTGTAAATGTTTTTTTTTTTTTTTTTTTTTTTTTTTTTTTTTAAGTTAATGCTTTAATCAAACGGTATTCTGCGATTTATTTTTAGAAATTAATGGCAACATTCTTTTATTTGTTTACTGGCATTAGTGTTATAGTTTGGTAATTTTGTTTTATGGAAAGCGTTCGATGGTATAATGAAGAAGTACCAAAATCTCTTACAATTTTGAAATACATATAGTTTTCGAAAAATAATTTTCGAAAATAAATATGAATTGTATTCTGTAATCATTTTAAAAGAAATCATCTTCTAAAATCTTTAAATATAGAAATTAAAAATTACACATAATTCTGCTAGAAAGTTTTTCAGCAATGCTGAAAAATTTACCGGCATTTTTAGCACAGATTACAAGTGACTTTAAAATTAGCAGTTCAAAATTTTAGTCCTTATATTTCTTAAACTATTTGATCGAATGTGTTTTCGTTTGATATCCTAAAGTAAAATTTACTGAACCAGTGAAATATGATATTGATATTAATGTTCGTGTTAAACATTTTGGAGTTTGGTACATTTTCAGCATGAAGACAAATCAATAGTCTTATTTATTTAACATAAATTCATAGAGGAATTAATTTTCAGTAGAATGGTAAAATATTTGGGGTATTTTGTTTGGTACTCATTTGACCATCCTATAAATATTTTTCAAAATGCTATACGAACTCACACATTTCAATTTTAAATAATAAAAAATATGGTTGATTTCCAAAAACATGATATAAAATTTAAAATTATTTAATATGGAAAAATTCTTAAATATATTGTAAAAGCTATTTCAAAAGCCGTTCCAATTTAGTTATAAATATTTCGATATTTAAAAATGATACTAAATAGAGAATATATATACAGCGTGTCCACGTATAACCTGACCGACCTTTATTTTCGCAACCGTTGGTTCTAAAGGCATACTTCCAATTACAAAAATGGTTTAAATAAGGTAAAGAATTACTTCTAAAACGATTTGGGTCAAGAAAAACAGTTATTAAAAAATTACGAAATTTAAATTTTTATACGGTCCCCCGGTCCTATTAGTGATATTTAGTAAAAATTTACTGTGACACTAACAAGTAAGACAAAAAAAGTCCCATTCATCTAGCATTAAAATTGACCGAGTAATAGCTGTTTAAAATTGGAGTATATTTTTTGCTGCGAAATAGGGGTCATTCACAAATGTAGTAGAAATATAAATAATCGTCAGATATATCAAAAAAATAGTTGAGAGCAAAATTAACATGGCAATCTAATATAAATGTGAAATCTATAATCATTCTGACATATTAATGAAAACATACCATTTGTACTGAACATATAAAAGGATAAAAATAACAGAATTTTTGTTAAATAAAAGGATGAAAACTACAGCCTCAATTCTTTACAAAATGATACAGATTTTAAAATGCTGTTAGATTACACTGTCTTTCAAATTTTGGATTGTGCCATGTTTTTTAAATTGTTGAAAAATGATTCTTATGTATTTTTTAGTGCAGAATCCGAAAATGACCTTCATTTTAAACAATCACGTCAGGATTTTTCTCAAATCGCAAATTTCAAAGATATAAAGCTCAAAGTTCAAATTGATCCCCCCTCCCCTCCCAACCTCATCATACCCCTGAGCTGTTTAGCTGTAAGAAACCCAGTATAAGCCAAAAATTTGAATAAATTATTGAATTAAATAAAGTTAAACTGAATAAAAAGTCTTACATCTAATTTATAGTATCAGATTTTTTGCTATTTTTTAACCTTGAAATTTACGATTTTCGAAAAATCCTAACATGATGGTTAAAAGTAAAGGTAATTTTTTTATTCAGCGTTAAAAAATACAAAAAACGTAATTATAAAAGTTAAAAAACACAACCATCGCAGGTTTATGTTATTTAATCTAAAATTCTTTCTTAAACTTGTTGAGGGTGATCTATCCGATTTCTTTTGTGTTATCCTCTGATATAAGTATGTATAAGAAGGTAAGCGTCGAAAATTATAATAATATTACATTGTCATCGGATTTAAGTCAGTATGTAAAATTTAACTTTGATCGGACACTTGAAAGTAACTTAAAGATCGAGTACAAATTTTAAACTGGAAAGACGATCGTTGCAAGTTAAATAAAACCTTATGAAAATAACATAATTTTTGTTAAAAGAAATCATAGCCTCAAATCCTTTCAAAATAAAACATATGTTAAAATACAAGTATTTTAACTAATCTGAAACTTAATTAATAAAAGTTAACTCAATCGTAATAGTTGTATGATTTCTTTCAAAGCGCAGATACCTTGAAATAACTTTAAGTACTCGATATACGACCCCTGAAAGCAAAGCCGAAATCATTTGTTTTCAGATGCAAAAAAGTGGTATAAGTCATGCATTTCAAAGTTTCATAACTCAGTCAATTTTAATGTTAGATGAATGGGACTTTTTTTGTCTTACTTGTTAGTGCCACAGTAAATTTTTACTAAATATCACTAATAGGACCGGGGGACCGCATAAAAATTTAAATTTTGCAATTTTTAAATAACTGCTTTTCTTGACCCAAATTGCTTTGAAAGTAATTCTTTACCTTATTTAAACGTTTTTTGTAATTGGAAGTATGCCTCTAGGACCAACGGTTGCGAAAATAAAGGTCGGTCAGGTTATACGTGGACACGCTGTATATATATCGAGAATAAGGTTACTTACATAATAATTTCATGTTGACATGTTCTCATCTCCATTATTTATAGAACACGATGTAAATATCATAAATAGGTTCACATGCAGGTCACATAAAATAATAAATATTTATTAAGCACATGAGAGTTGCTTAATTTGTGGAAAAAGCTGTACCAAAAGTTATTAGGTTTCTGTATAAATATTAATTGGTATATAGATGTAATACATTATATGATATAAATATGGTATAATATTTTGCTTTCTAGTTAAAGTCAGTCATATTTAATTAAATATAATAAAAGTCATCAAAGATATATATATAAAAAAATAATAAAAATAATATACTAATATTAGTTATGATATGAGCTTGAATTACTTTTAATCCAAAGAGTAATTAATTTAAACTCTTACAAATGCCAGCTAATATAAAACAAAATGTGTCTTCTGTTTAAATAATTAGAAAATTATATATAAACATTTGAAATTACAATATATGCTAGAGAAAAAATATAGAGTAAATATACATATCTTACACACACTTGCATATGATACGCTGTGCAAGTTTGCAAACGATGTGTGAATCGGATTAGATAGATGTTTCCCATCAACAGAAATATCTTTTTTTAATAATAAAAAATGTCAACAATCCGTAAAATCCAAAGTATCAATACTCGGTATATTTGGTCGTTGAAGATTAAAACTTTTACTGGTTTACTTTTCAAAGCTTGGGAGAATGTTCTTAAAACATAAATTATAAGTCACAGGAACCGTATAAAAATTTAAATTCCATAACTTAAAAGAAAAATTACTGCATTTAGCGTAAATGGTTTTTCATATGACAAATATAAATTTCTCAAACATTTTTGGAAATGAAACTTCACTTTTAAAAATAACGGTTAAGAAATTAACTACTTCTCAACGATGATAATTGACAACGTCTATATCTAAACATGAAATTTAATTTGAGAAATATATACAAATAAGTTTTACAAGAATAAAGAATGTTATCATAAAATTTAAACAGTCTGGCTCTGTCGATTTCACCATTGTTAAATTCCTTTCGCAAAAAAAAAAAAAAATTATATTAATTTTGTGCATTTTTTAATAAAATGACCGCACGTTAATAAACATCAATCAGTGTCTTGGATAGAAACGGTGCTAAAAACACCAATATATATTTTAATTCAGTGTACTGTATATATTACAATTTTGTGATTTGTTATTTTACAAAATGAAGAATGAAAATATTTCCTACGGCACCAGTTGGTTAAACTAAATCTCATGAATTTTACAATAATTATCGTACCACATCAATAATACACAAAACAACTCTTTTAAAGATATTTTACCTATAATGAATTTCTGTTTTAGTCAATACACAATTGCTTTTTTCGTTTAAGTTCATGAGAAAATAATGCATTTTGCCCAAAAGCACTTTCACATTTACGAATTTCGAGTTACTTCAGTGATCAGTGAAAGAGATTTAGTACTCATTAACGTTATTGTAAATGAGGAAATTAGCTAAAGGCAGAAACTTTCCGAGATACTTTCGGGTATTCATTAAACATTCGAATAAACAACTCGTTCATTTCAGGTTACGTGCCGTCAAATTCTTGATTACACAATAACGATCCCATTCACTGTAGGCGTCATTAATTTTCTGCGTTAAATTTGCTTTACCAGCATGAAACGAATTGACTGCATGATTTAGGGTTATTTCACTTGGATAAAATACTGAGAGGGAATCCCACAATAAATATAAATATAAGTGATGTATCTTGATTACTAACTTTCACTGATTAATTTTAGTTAAATATAATAATATAAATATTCCCAATGATTAAGAGTTACACATGTTAAATATTATAATTAAATTTTATCTTAGTTGCATATGTGTTTCTCGTATTATATTTTTATTATATCAGGAATGCGCAGTCGTTTCAAACACTTTCGCATTTGTGTAATATACAAGTTTTATTCGTCATGTCACTACGGATCAGGGTCAAACTAATTGTATCTAAACAACGGCTGAAACGATTTTGACTAAATTTTGTAACCTACCATTTTGGGATACGAGAAGACAATTGGGCGGCGTCACATGTTCGAAAAAATTCAAATAGTGGGTAATTTTCGGATAAATATGGGTCAAGCTAATTTTATCTAAAAATGGCTCTAACGTATTAGACTAGATTTTGTATTCTACCATTTTGGGATACGAGAAGATGATTGAACTAGGTCAGATGTTTGAAAACATTGAGTAGTGGGTCATTTTGCGTCAATAGTGTCAGGGTCAAGCTAGGTATATCTAAAAAACGGCTCAAACGATTTTGGCTAAATTTTGTATTCTACCGTTTTCGGGCACGGGAAGACTACTGGGCTAGGTTACATGTTCGAGAAAATTATATTAGTGGGTTAATTTCGGGTCACTATGAATCAATCTAATTTTAACTACAAAACAGCTTTAACGATTTTGGCAAAATATTTTATCCTACCATTTTGGGTTACGAGAAGACGATTGGGATAGGTTATATGTTCGAAAAAATTCGATAAGTGGGACATTTTTGGGTCACTACGGGTCAAGCTAATTCTATCTGAAAAAAGGGCTCTTACGATTTTGACTAAATTTTGTATCTTACCATTTTAGGTTACGTGAAGACCATTGCGCTGGATCACATGTTCGAGAAAGTTCGATTAGTGGATCGTTTTGGGTTTACTACGGGCCAAGCAAATTCTATATAAAAAACGTCTCTAATGATTTTCATAAAATGTTGTATCTTTCTGTTTTAGGGTACGAGAAGCTCATTTGGTGAGGTCACATGTTCGACAAAATTCGATTAGTGGATCATATTGAGGTCACTACGGGCAATGTATTTCAGTGTGAATGAACGTTGAAACATTTATTAAGTATGAACAGTTGGCAAAAATTGGCCAAATGTCGGAAAATTTGACGAAATGTTGGCGCGTTTTCGAGATTTGGCGGAAAAATTGAATTTCAAGATTACCAATGCCAAAACACATGCTTATAGCCAAATGACAAAATGTGCCAAGTTTGCAAATTTTCGCCAACTTATGGCAATATTTGGCTTAAAAAATTGGCTTTCAGAAATTTTTAGAAATTCCCATAATTGTTATTACTTAGTACTTGGCGCTACTGCTTTGTGCTTCCCATGATTTTTATGATTGCTAAATCACAGCATCCACAAAATGGACTATCACCGAAATTAATATATAAGATATTTATTTAAAAATATGTTGATTCAATTTTGGCTTTGTTCACTGTCTTGAAATGCTATTTTTGCGAGAAACATCATTGCTAAAAAAGTTTTTATTGTGAAAAAATGCACCAATTTTTCTCTTTGAAGTTATTATTTCTTTTTGATATATCCAAAATTCTATTTGAATATCCAAAAGGTGATGGTGTTGAATTTTGCTTTTCTTTATTGAACACTGTAATTGTGTATATAGCAAAAAGGTGTTGTACTACGTTTTTCACGTTTTTCGTGATAGCTATAGCACAGCATTACGATAGGATTTAATAAAACTTTGTTATCTCGTCGAACCTGACAGAAATTGATACTGATAACAATCAAACGGTTATTACTCAACACTTGGCGCCACTGCGCTGTGACTCCTTATTATTTATTTTCCCAATTTTGTATTTGAATACACAAAATGTGATGGTGTTGAATTTTGCTTTTCTTTATTGTGCTGTAACTGCAATCTAAATGTACATAAATGCATTATACTACGTAATTGTTTGCGTATAACATAACTATAATATTAGAATATTATAGATGACCACAGCATACAAATTATGTAAAATTAAAGAGCAAGAACAAAATTAAATATTCAACATTTCTTCTCAGAAATAATAGTTTATTTTTTAAATGCCTTTAAAATGTCTAAGAATTTTGAAAACTTATAAAAATTTTACAAACATCCTCTCGCTCTATGTTTGTTATGTACATTTTCAAATCCAAGTAATCCCTGAGAATGATTTGTACCTGCCCATCATATAAGCGAATTTTCGGAATTTTTTTTTTTCAAATATCTGCATTTGAGTAGTTTAGACTGGGATTGAGAGAGAATTTCATATTCAAGTACATTCTTAAATACAATTTTTTTTTATTTTACAACTGTTTTATTTTTTTATATGTATTAATAGAGTTGACAGTTGACAGTTTATAGAAAAAATATTTAGATAATTGTCAGTTTCTTACAATAGTTGTTACACTTTATAAGAAAATGTGTTACAGTGAAATTTTATTTAAATGTTATTTTCTATATAAAGTCAACGAAATATTTATAATCTGGTTCATAGTGAATATCAATAATGATTTTAAGATTTTTCAAAAAGTCTCTAGAACATTTTAAAGTACACAATCCCTTTCGGACGAGTATCGTTTATATTCATTTCCACATAGTAAATAAGTACCTTAATTCTGAGTACCATTTTAACGAATACTAGTATTTGGATTAAATAATAGCAGAATTTCAGTGATTAAATAAGACGGAGATGGCTATTCGAAAATAGTGGTACTAGAAATGGAATGGGCTTAATACACAGAAAGCGTATACTATCTTTTATTCTAAAAAATCAGATTGATTTTATATAACATATAAATATGCATGAAATATTCTGACAGACAATTTCACGATAAAGCAACGAGTAAAAAGAATCAAACTTCTACGTAATTAACGATAAATTCTTCTAACTTAAAGAACTTATATTCGTGATTTTCGTACTAGACAATCAACACATTAACAAGCGATACTCAACTTGTTTCGTTTCTTTGAGTGACAGGGGATACGTGTGATTTATCACGGTCTATTCAGCAACGGTATAGCAACTTCCATGGATAACATTTTACAATATGCCTAGCCCTCTGAGTGTCTGAGTGCTTGCCTGGATTTTTATATAAAAAATCATAAAATTAATATTAATATAAATTTTAATTCCTGGTTTGTTTCTAAAATATACTTCTTATATCTTTATTTTACGCATATCTTAAAATGCAATTATGTTAGAAATATTTTATCTACAGCCGATTTAAGAAAAGGAAAAATACGGGCAAGGCGCTTAGAGCGCTAGAACCATTAAGAAAAGTGACGAACATATTTTAGAAAGAGCCCATTACTATTGTTGCCATTTGCCGGAGATAATATTTAAAACATATTATTGTGTAAATATAGTTTAAAAAATACGTTTTTTATTAGTATATTTAAAAATAGAATGATGGTGAATTAAAAAAATGTAGTCTGCATTACAAATCATAAATCACACTTTTCATATGATTTGCATTCCCAAACCATACATTAAATATTCAAAATTAATAGATTTTTATTCTTTTTAAATATATTCTTGCTTCATTCTTTTCTCTAAGATATGGGAACAGGAAAAAAAATCATTTTCATCTTATTTAAAATATTATTTTACTTTATGGTTGTAAGCAAATATTTATTGTTGAGTGTCATGATAATAGGTTTTTAAATAACCATACCTAAAATTTATTTTAACTATTAAGGATTTAAAAATTGCTTTTTAAACATACTAGATGGTACCCGTCAATATTTGACGATAAATAACTTAATAGTTCATTTAGAGATATGCTTTTATTTTTAATTAGTTGCTTTTAAATTAATTAAGTTTTGAAATTTGATAAATTGTTATATTGTGTAAGTGATTCTTATAGATATAAGACGATATATGGTGTTGTCAGTACAGTTTACTCAACTTTTGAAGTGAAATAATTTTAAGCTTCGAATTTACCTCCTATTATGCTTGAAGTAATGTAGCAAGAATTTAACTAAAAAAGTAATTGAATGATTTATTTTTACTGACTACAGTCTCAATAATTATATATATATATATATATATATATATCAATATTTAGATTTCTTTTTTTTTCTTTTTTATCACGCGACCTTTAAATTTTTTTATTAATTTTATTTTTATCAGCCTGACTCTAAAACCCAGAACTTTAAATTTGCTGTTCGCAGCTAATGATATATAATATATATATATATATAAATTAATATTATTTTACATTTTCCTACAATATTTATATTTTAAACCAAACCATAGATGTGAAGGTGATTTCTTTTATAATTCTTATATGAATATTTTTGCTTCTTTCTTTTTTCTCTTCTTTTCTTTTTCTTTTTTTAAGGAGAATAATCATATACTTTTCTTAGTTATACAAATATATTTTCTTGATAATGGTCATACAAAATATAGATACAAGTTTAGATTACTTTATTTAATCGATAACTACATGCAAAATCTTTGAATTGAAATATTTTTAATATAAAATAATCAATTAAAAATACAGGGTCATTCATAATTCCCTCCGGGGTTTCGAAACGTTATAGTAAAAAAAACGAAGACGAATATGAAAAAAAGAAACATATGAAATTATTCCAAAACTATTCAAGTTTTACTTACATACATTACAGGTGTTCTATGTGTGAACCCTTGGTCACACGGCATACATCCATGCGATAGTCCAGTTCCTGCCATACTCCGTTTCTTTAAATCTGAATCAGTGGTGTCAGTTCAACGGGCCTTTCGTAATAAATATCGAAAACAGGGACCAACTGACAAAACAATTCATGTGTGGTACCGGAAATTTAAAGAAACGGAGTATGGCAGGAACTGGACTACCGCATGGATGTATGCCGTGTGACCAAGGGTTCACACATAGAACACCTGTAATGTATGTAAGTAAAACTTGAATAGTTTCGGAATAATTTCATATGTTTCTTTTTTTCATATTCGTCTTCGTTTTTTTACTATAACGTTTCGAAACCCCGGAGGCAATTATGAATGACCCTGTATTGTTGGTTGTAAAATTTTACTTACCACAGTCCCAAACTTTTGAAAAAATTACAATATTTAGTAATTCTGAAAACTGTTTTTTTTTTTTTTTTTTTTAAACTACGCAGCCTTTAAAATTTTGCATTAAATTAATTTTTATCAGTCTGATTCTAAAACCCTAAATTTAAACTTTGCTCTTTGCAGCTAATGATTTATAATAGATGTATTTTAATTGCTTGAATTTTATTTTACATTTTCATACATTGTTTAATTATTAAATCATGGATATCAAGATAATTTAGAGTCCCTGTTTGCATATTTTTAATTCTTTTTGTTTTCCCTCTTTTTATTTTCCCTTTTTTTACGAAAAATATTCACATATTTATCGTAGTATATATATATGACACCTTGATAAAGGTCATACCAAATATAACAAAAATTGTAGACAGGTTCAATTTATTTAATAAATAATTACATGTACAATATTTTAATTTAAATACTTTTAATATGAATTTAGTAATTAAAACAAAATATTCTTTTGTGTTACATTTTACTTAATTATAAAACATTCGAATTGAAAAAAAATATATAACTTTTCCTCCTGAATTAAATATGACATTATTAAAGTGAATTATTGCCAATAAAATAAGAAAAATCACTCCGTCCGGAATGGTTATCGAGCCGACGAACTGAACAACGAAACACCGCGCCTTAAACAACTTGGCCACCCTTTCCTCGCTCGAGTGTACTCTAAAATTCAAAAGATTCTAGATTTAATTTTACGCATGCGCAAAGGGTCATTTTCTTGAGAATGGGAAATTTAACAAAATGCTCTTCTACATTTAAATATATATATGATTAAAATTTAATTAAAATTGATATATTAATTGATAATTAAGTTCTAAAAATATAATTTTTTTCTTATTGGGAACACATCTGTACATAAATTCTGGAACTCTAGCTCATGAAGAAGTGAGTAAAAAGTGATTACAAAATTTCATCTTTACATGCCAAAGCCAAGTTATGGTAAATAAAACCGTGTAATGTCAATGAAGTATATTTATTGAGTATAAAAAAATACATGTCAAATATGAGAAGAATAAAATGGAGTTTTTTAATACCCAAAATCTTTAAAGTTCAAAAAGTCACCAATAGAGGCATCAACGCGAATTCATCTTCCAGAAATATGATAATGAGGGTTATTTAAAACGAACTGACGGATAGTTGAATCCCTCATTTCATCCAATCAACAGTTTACTTGTAAA
This sequence comes from Maratus michaelseni, assembly GCA_963931845.1. Taxonomy (NCBI): domain Eukaryota; kingdom Metazoa; phylum Arthropoda; class Arachnida; order Araneae; family Salticidae; genus Maratus; species Maratus michaelseni. The sequence continues at coordinate 115,478,495 of OZ007588.1, forward strand.
GCGAGGGTCTATACACGTTTAGTTCTTCATTTTCAGTGTCTTCTCATTTTTATTCTCTTCCGTTTATGAAAACGGTATAGTTAATAGAGTTAGACATGACATACGTAACATTTGTAAAAGAACAGTTTCTATATATATCAAATTTATGAATTAATCTAACTAATGTGCTATCGAATAGTAAGTTCTTTTTTAATCAACTACATTTGCATAATTCTGGAATATCCACTGTTACTCTGTCAGTCACTTTTTGAACGTGAACAGTATTGTATTGTTAAAACAAATTAAATATCCTGGGAATAAGTTTAATGAAAACCGCACTTCTTTATATATTCTATATTTTATGATTTTTTAAAGTGTATATGAACTTTCTCTCAACCCTGTGCATAAAATATTTAGAAAAATGTCAAAAAATGTCTGAACACTTCAAACCTTTTAAAGTTTTTTTTTTTTTTTTTTTTTTTTTTTTTTTTGTTCCAGAATGAAACATTAAAATTCAGAAGTCTGGGGATTTCTAATATGTTTCTGTCAATCTTGCATGAAGAAAAAACATAAATTCTTAACATAACTTTGAAAGAAAATAACTCAGGAAAGTCTTGTCTTTCATTTTGGATGTATTGAGAATTCTTCCAAAATCTAGTGGAAAACTATTTTATTTTATTCATCTTGTGAATTTAGGATAAATACAATTGTAACCAAAGTAGAAACTTTATTTTTAAAGATGTTTTTAACTTATTTTGTATTTTATTTATGAAAATATCAAATTTACTACAGAAGATGAAATGTAAATAAATGCAAATCTGGATTGTCGCAGAGCGTATGTATTGTTATAATATAAAGGTTAAAAGGAATACAAAACATTTCAATTTTCAATTAGAGCTTTGTGTATGACACGATTTAAATCTAAATGATTTGATAAAAAATTAAAGAGAAATTCTTCATACATTGGGCTGTCCTCAAAAAAAAAAAAAAAAAAAAAAAAGTCAGTGAAATGTTTCCTTAAAAAAACCCACCCTACTTTTTCATCAAATATTTCACTGGAGTCAACTTTTTTAGTTTTGTCCTATTTTTATGTCCCATTTAGAACAATAAAAATATGAAAAATATCTAAGGAGAGCTTATTTAGTTTTAAAAGAATTTAAATTAACAATTACAGAATTCTGGCAAAACACGAGCTTCATTTTTACAAATTTTCTTGATATAATATAATTTTAGAATGATGTACATATTATTTTTTTTAATATTTTTTCTGTCAAAACATTAATAGCTAAGAAAATGCTTGATTTTCAGCTGAGTATATCAAGTGTATGCTTGTGTTTTTTTTTTTTTTTTTTTTTTTTTTTTTTGTTATTGTTGTTGTTCTGGTAACATGGGTTATTTTTTGAAAAGTGATTTTTTTTTCATATTCACGCTTAACTGGCGGCCATTTTTAAATAAATTGATAAATGAAAAATGCTCAACATTAAAATCTAAGTTGGAACGAGCTGTAAATATTTAGCCATATTTTATTTTTGTACATTTTTTATTAGACTTTATACAGAGAAAGTTAAAAAAATGGGTTTTTTAGAGGACAGCACAAAATGGTTTAAATTACACCCCTGTATTCAATCGCTTCTCTATTTTAAAATTATTTTACTGTATAATTGCTCGACTAGTGACTCATCGAAACAGGTATCATTTGTTTACATTTTAGAATGTGTAAAAAGCATATTTGATACAGATCAAGAATTACATAAAAATATTTCTTTTAGATAATTCTAGATGAAAACTGACAAATTCAAGAAATAGACACTGCTCTAAGCGTATACGTATAATAGCAACACGTAGCAACACGTAGCAATACGTATAATAGCACTGGTTGTAAAATACGAATAAAATTTATGTTACTCAGGTAACATTAGTGGATAGAGATTTTTTTTATTATCATTAAAGAATCTTAATCGTGATCGAAGACAAAATTTTACTATGTGTAATTTAGAGAAATACGATGCATTATTTAAAAATATCTTCCCAACAAAATTTAATTTTGAGTCTATTAGTTAACAATGTCCAATTTTTATTACACGATAGCATATACGGAAAATAAGTGATTTTTAAGAAAAAACAGTCATCTAAAAATAATAATAAATTCAAAATAATAATAACTGCAATACAAATAATACAATAAATATAATACAATAAATACAATAAAATACAATAAATACAAAATAATAAGAAATACAAAATAATAATAAATTCAAAATAATAATAAATTCAAAATAATAATAAATTTAGAATTTTGTGAAAACTTTAGTGCACATTTAGCGGATATAATAGCACAATTGTATTGTGTAAATTATCCAATTTCCGTTCGTCATGTAAAAAAAGAACGAGTAATATTACTCGTAATATTTGAGATTCATAGACTGCATCTTTTGGTTTCCAAAATACCTAAAAGTATGATCCTTACTTATCAATAATTTTGTAGCTTGTAATCAGAAATGTTAGCAAAATGTATATATCTATTTCTAATTATTTTTTATAACTAATGCGTATTTGTGAAAAAAAAACTACAATATTTTTTTTAAGTTATGCACATAAAATTTAACTTTAGTATAAAAATGCAACTTAAATAAAATTACAATTATTAAGGCGGTATTAAAAAATAAAATTCCACGCTCAACAACTCAAAATTTTGACAGACATTCCCAGACTCATTTTTAAAAGCAACACCAGGAAACTTGGCGACGTGATTTATAAAGACATTTATAAGGGCCCCATGTTTTTATTTTTCGTTCAATTAATTAGAAATTGATTTACAGACAATTATTTTCAGAGTACGATAAGTTTTTTTTGTTTCCAGCACTATCGCTTCGGGAAATTCGGTTCAAAATGTCCATTTTGACAGCATTTTTAAAAATATATTCTGCCTTTATCAAAAAATCAAGACAATACGGACATTATAAAGTTTCTCAATAAGAGAACCTGCCAATTGGATGCATTTTAGAGCAAAAATGAATTTACAAATGTGTCTCAAAACAAGCAGTTTGGAATTTAATACACCCTTAATAGATTAACATAACGTCCTTCTTTTACATATGGGAGAAGGGGGAGATTTCTTTAAGAATCGGGTAGTTTTGGCGATATTTTAGTACACTGAAGGAATGCTTTCATAAAAGGCTGTTTTATAGGAACGTGACCGACTCGTACAAGGAAAACCTGAAAAATTTAAACAGCCACCCGCAAAGATAGCAGTAGTAATGAGCCGTGAATTTCCATCCGATCACGTCATTTTAAGGCAGGCATGGTACCGATAGCCTTCAGTGTGCCGTTTTACAAGTGAAAAAAAATGTATTGCCCATTTTGCATGGGAAATATAATGCCTCAGTGAGAACATTTTGAAAGTAATGCTATCGAATTATTGTTTTCGTACAAGAAAATCCAGAAAATCTTACACAGTCACTAACCAGAGAACTCTATTGTCGAGCACGCAAACATGAGCCCATTCTCCTTATTTTTTGGCTAGCATGCTAACTACAGAGCGGCTGAGTCGGCCCTTTTTGCATCTGGGTATGTGCCTTTTTAAAATAGATAATTGCTTGCATTTTTACTTCTTATCTTTTATGAAAACGTGTTTAAAGTTTTAAAAAAAGTTAAAAATGAGTTTATAAATAAAACAACCGTTGCTAATAATGTAATATAAATTCTAGAAAAAAAACTAGTTGAATTTACCACTGCAATATAATCTTTTGAAAATGACAACAGAGATTCCAGCAATTTAAAAAAACTTCATCGTTAAAAGAAGTCATCTTCAATTATATTACAGAATTTCTGTTTTAAATCTACTATAAAATAATGCATTTAACTTAAATATTCTGATATTTACAAACATCAGGCTGTCGCTTTGCTCAGAGAAAGTATTTCCTTACTCCTTAATATCATTTGTAATGGGAAATTAGCTAGGGATTGTTTCTTTCTGAATCAGCGTTAATGATTCATTAAACATACAAATGTAAATTTCATTCACTTGAGATTATTCTCTATCAGATACTTAGTTACGCTGTAAACATAAAATTTCCTATAGGTTTTACTGTCTTTAACATTAAATTTACTTACGAGTATGAATGAAAATATGTGTATTATTTCTGGATTTAAAATATAGAAATAGACTTTTGTAAATGTAATAAATCATTCCAACACAATGTAATTAATTTTGGCTAGAAAATGTAGTAAATTTCTTTTTTTCTTGTAACATAAACTTTCAGTTATTTAAGGTAAAATCTGTATATGAAATTTAATTGCAGTAAACTTTTAAATGTTGAAATATATATTGAATTAGTTTCGTTATGTTCAGATACACTTCTGTCAGAAAAATAAGGGGAAGTGACCGGAAGCTTTCGTTTTTTACACGGTTTGTCGAGTATCTACTGAAATTTTTGACGAATTACCATTGCACTTCGAGGATGTAAAGTGCATGTTTTACGGCAAAAGCAGTAGAAACAGTATACTGCAATTAAAAAATTAATATTTTGAATATTTGATGAGATATGGGCATTTGTATGAAATAACTTTTAACCGCGCATGTGCGAACTATACCAAGTTTTTTTCATTATTTGGTAGTCGATTCTATAGAATAACTCATATAAAAAGGCCAGTCAAATATCGTGAAAACTCAGAAATATTTCGGCAATACAGTGAGATAATTTTCAAATTGGGGGGGAGGGGATCTAATTGAATTATAAGGGATTCCCCCCCCCAATGTGTTATCTACAGTTAAACTTAAAATTATAAATTAAAGTGTGAAAATTGAAAAAGACAGCATTCTGTGTTCTTTGAGACTGCTGACAGCAATTAAGGGTGAAATGTATATTGATAAATATCATTTTAAACAATGATTGATTTAAAATATGTTTCGAATTGCTTTTCTCATTAAGAAATCAAAATATTCCCATTGGTCGTATCATATATATATATTTAAACATTAGAAAATTTAAGATATATATATATATATATATATTACAAAAATGGAAACATATTCTGAGAGCTCGATCTTACACATAAACGAATACTTTTAATCAAATTGTTTAATAGGAAATATAGATTTTTAATTAGTACATACCTCCCTCTTTCCAATATTAGAGTCTTATTTCTAGTTATTTACATTTTTTAGGGAATTATATATTCAAATAAACTTTTTGAGTTAAAGTAAACAGTTATTATGGAAACTCATTAAAGTTATTTTAGGTCACAAATTTACGAAACGCATATTTTTAAAATAGTGCATTTGTACCTCTTGAGCACGCTTGCTCAGATATTTGGAGTGCTGAGACAAGTTTTTCATCCGAATATCCTAGTGCTTGAATAACCTAGTATATATAAATAGAATATGTGTATATATATTTTTTCTTTTTCATGAAAAACAAATTGTGTTATTTTGAATGCATATAATCTTTTTTGAGGTACTAAATATAACATAATCATTAAATTTCTATAAATAGCTTATTTTGTAAACTGTATAGATATCCCTATTACGCATGATTTATTTTTAATTAGATAAAATATAAAATGCATATTTTGTACTTGAAGTAGATTTAAATAAATTATAAAAAAACAAATACCGTTGAATTGTTAACAATTCGACATTTATTAAATGTTTACCTGATATAACGTTTACAAAAATTGATAGTACCATTAAATAAACATTTTTTTTTAAATAATTCAAACTTTGTAGATGTTACCACGAAAAATAGGGGAAAAAATAGGACATTGTTTGTTTAGATCAAAGAATATAAATTCTTTAAAAAAAATTTCGTGCAAAATAGAAAAAAAAGATATCTAAAGGAAATTTCCAAACATAATATTCGAAGAACAGTCTCTGCTATCGCGCGCGCGTGAATGTTGTTTCTCATATGCAATATAGAGCATCATATGACGTTTATACATGATACAGGAACAAAAATATATTATGAATAATTTGCTGGGTGTTGTTTTGCAATATAACCTCATATGAAGTTTCCATGCATGATATATATATATATATATATATATATATATATATGTGTGTGTGTGTGTGTGTGTGTATGTATGTATTAACGGAAATATGAAGTAAAAGAAAGATATAGAAACCATCGAAAGAAAAATGTACTTTTAAGATTTTATGACGTTACTTACGTTGCTAGTTTTCTAGAAAATGTATTTGAAGATAACACTTTATTTATTTGTTTTTCTAAACTAATTAATATTTAGATCTATTATGAAAATGTTATTTTTAATCAAACGCAAAACAACAATATATTTAATATAGCAGAAAATAATTTAGAACATTTGTTTACGTAATGTTACTAAAAGATTTTGACCAGAAAAATTACCGCCTTTTTTAACGACACATAATAAAGATATTTTTACTCTTCTAACCATCGTTTTGCAGCTTATGGGTTTCACTAAAGCCCATAGAATAAAGGAAAGTGTTCTGCAATCACTGTGACAGCTCCTTTTCTTTATGTACATATGCAAATGTGGTAATCCAATGACCAACTTTACGCAATGTTACTACACACATCTATAAAAGAAATCCCCTTTCTTTATCAGGTATATCCTATCTGCATGCTATATATAGCATTTAAAACTATATAAAAATGAGCAGATTTTTATTGTTGTAAAGCAAAAAAGTTAGCATTAAATATATATTTATATAGGTAAAAAGTGTCTATAATGAATAAAAAATGGTTCTATAAATTAAAAATGTGACACGCATTATGAAACATTTCATATATGTCTAGTAACATCTATGGTAATTCTACGTTAATCTAAGTCTCATGTTTAAATCATTCTTAACACTGTTGTTTATTTGTAATTCATACATATATAGTATATAAATCTTAAAGTGCTTGTTCAGGAAACACCTTTTTAAATTTTAGCTCCTGCACTTTTACTTGATACATTTTCATAGAAGGCTACAGTTATCAACAGCTAAACTGCAATGCCAACATTTACAATATGCATTTAATGAAAATGCGAAATGATTTAATTTACAGTACTGATAAAATGTTAAAAAAAACAGTCGCTAAAAAAGACAGTATGCCAAATAAGGAAGCTATTAATTTTCTAATTTTAATTCACCCAGATAGTATGAGTCGCGGTTGTTGAGTCTGCGGTGATTGTTTTGTTAAAAATATTCTATTTCAGAAAATGGAAGCGAAGGTTCTGGAAGTTTTTTAAACAACTTGATATAGTAGAAATTTGTACTGAACTTCTTCAGCACAACGAAATGGTATCCAATTATAATATCGATAAAACAATATTTGTAACACATCATAAATTTAACTTCATCGAGAAAAAAGGTCATACTAAAGAAATAATATTCTTAGGTTAAAAGTAATATAAATTAAATAGCTGTTTGATAACAGTAAATTTTCAATCATTATGTTCAACAATTCTAAAATTGTAGATGTTTTTTAAAATAATATTGTTTATTCAAAAATTAGCATTTAATTGCTCACGTGTCTTAATTATCGATTAAGTTCAATAAAATATTAACATTATTTGTTTTATATCCACTAAGCCTTTTAAAGGAAAATTTTAAATCCCAAATTCACTGTGTATGATTTGTCTATACCAATCTTTTATTCCAGAAAAATTTCTATAAAAATCACATAACATGAAGTTCTGACAGAGATTTTGACATCATTTTATATTTAAAAAAATTGTGACATCGAAAACGTATTCTATGTATAATGAAAGTATTTTTATTTCCATTATATGTCTAAAAATAGTGCATAGGTGTCTGGTTTCTGACAATTTAGCCATAGAGCTGTCACTTTTTTATATCCTTTATCCCATCTTGTATAGAAATATTTTACAGTAAGTTTTTGTCTCTGTTGTTTTGAATCGTTTTCTGATCTGCATTTAGTCAGGAAAAGATATTTTAAAATATTTTAAGTTATATTGCAGAAAAAATATTTCACGTATGTTAAAATTAAATTTGTTATGTGAATCATTATAATGGTGATATTGTTTTTAAGAATGTGAGTCTATTTTTTTTTGGACAAAATAAATATTAAAAATGTATACAACATATTTTTATTAACATACTTTCTTTTAACTTACATACATGTATGTATGTCACAGTCAAATCTTGATACTCATTTTTCACCTATTTCCTGTTGAGGTAGAGCTTTGAAATTCGGAATATAATTGTATTCCTGATGGCAATACATGATTAGGAGATTATTTTTTTTTTTTATTCCATCCCTAAGTGGGGTCAAAGCCGGCCAAAAACTTACATTTTCGTCTTAGAAATAACGTTACGATTGTTTAATTGAAAAAATTGCTCCATTGTTACAATCCATTTTCACTACATTGTTGCCAGCATTATTATGACGTCAGCATTGAGAGACGCACACATTTGTGCTTTATACTATAAGTTGACTTTTTTGTGAATGTGTAATCATGTTTTTTTTGTTTTTTTTACATTTAGTTATTTTAATTTTATAACATTCTTCCAATTCAGTATATACCATGTACTACTTCCTAAACACTTTCTATATTATTTCATATAATGGCAACATGTAAAAAACATTTTTAAAGCTTTGCAGTGTTCTTAAAATTATCTACTATTCTTGCGACTAATATAAAACAGTGCATTTTGTAGTATATTTCTATTGCAGTGCAGATATTAAAGGAATCTACCATGAAGTTCTTCTTTTGAAATAGTAAAACGTTAGGAACGCGGCGAACGCGGCGAACGCTGATTTTTCTCACCACCTCCTTGTACTCACCACATGACCCTGGTACCTCGACCTAGGAAAGAAAAAAATGAATCCATTGCTTAATTTAAAAAAAAATGAGCACGTAAATGTACTAGTAGTTTCAAAAGAATGAACTACTTAAATATGAATCTTTACATTTTCTTTTAAAGAATTTTTTAACTAAAAGTAAACAGCGATGACATACTAACGCATCTTATCAACACAATCATATATATATATAAAGCCTATTTGTTGAGTTTTGATGTCACGGAAGATTGGCCGATCAATACCAGAGTTAGACCAATTATACTCAATCGTCCTGCAACTTTTGTAGTTGTTTAATATTTACCTAACATTTTAAGAAGTTATTTCCTATTTTAAAAGTTAGCATTAATTGAATTAAACTGTACATTTCCAAAATCACAAAGGAATAGAACACCCTGCCTTCAGAAGCTGATGTATGATTTGTCACCGATATAGCATAGCACAAGCTTTCACGTTATATGTTTAATTGCACAAACTATAAGAAGTAAGAGAGAAATAAGATTTTTTTTCTGACAAAAAAATATTCTTTTCTCAAATATAAAAGTTAATCTCGGTTTCAATGTAAAATTTTATCCTGACTTTTTTCCAAGACCCAGTAAAACCTACGCATGTTCTTTTATTTCTACATTTGTTTGAAAAAATCAGATTCATTCCAGATCAGCCTAGAATGTTCTTTCCCGCGCTTTTTCAGTAGGAAGTTTAATATCTTTTATATCATAACACCCAAAAAATAGAGTCCCGTAACGCTATTGGTCGAATTTTAGCAAATGCTTATATGCTTCGTTTTCCCGCCGAGAGAGCAGATTGTTCCTGGATTTCGATGTACATCCCGGCGCGTACTCCCGACCATGGAATAAATCTCCTTGGCTACCCATAGACCATACGACGCTGCCTATTAACATCTTCTGTCTCCTTCAAGCATTTAATTTAAATCGCGAAGCATCTCCTTAGTACTAAAAGTCATTATTCATGGAATTATGATGTGGAATAGTAAAAGCATAGCCTCAGAGTTTCTCTGTATTTTTAATAAACTGTGGATTGGAATCGACTGTTATTTCCTTCTGTAAGCAAACCATGAATTGGGATTATCGGAGCTACGACTGCAAACTCCTAGGTGGAAACCTCGAGCCGTGATAGTTTGATTTAGAAAAAAATAAGGTGATTCAAGTGAAAACGTGACATATATATTTAGAATGAAAATCTTATGCATTTTTAGGACAAAAAAAAGGCATGGAAAGTAAAGAGCAATGTTGAGTATTTCAAGCATAAAAACCAAAATCGCATTGTTTAAGCAATCTAATCCTCATAATGAACAGAGGAAAGTAATATCAACTATGTAAATTAAATTCAATGGTTGGAGTATCATAGTTGACATTTATACAAACAGAGTGAAAACTGCCGTGACCAGGACTTGAACCTGGGCACTTGACTTGCCGTGTAAACGCTCTTACTACTGAGCTATCCCAACAATATCCTGGCTGGCATATTTTCACTCTTATTTGTTGGACAAGGCTGTGAACTGCAGCGCTAATTTCATTCATCCGAGCTATAACTATAGCATTTACATGATGAATCTGAAATAAGACGGAAACTCCCCAATTTCAGATTCATCATGTAAATGCTATAGTTATAGCTAATAGTACTTGCTAATAGTAGCTTACAAGTGTCCATCGCCATGTATGTGAACGAGTTGTTTTATTTATTCAGTTTTTTTTTTTTTTACATTTGCACAATTTTTTAGCAAAAATATAATTTTGTTTTAGCTATAAGAAATATCCTTGTACAAGATACATAATTGGAAATTGCAAATGTGTACTTTAATACAAATTTAAATTGACTAAATTTAAATGCGCTTTTCTAAAAACTAAGCTTTTACTACTTAAGTGCACTCTAAAACATCATTTGCAGACAGATTTTTTCTTTTGCACAGATAGGGTGAAACCCCCAGTAACTGTAACACTTTAAGCATTTTTTCTTGTTCAAATCACCATTACAAAGTTTTAAATATGTTTTATACTCATCTTTGTTTTTGTGAGGTATAGCAAAGGTGCTTTAAAAAAATATTGTTGACAAAATTTTGAAAAGTTATACTTTTTTATTACTAAAAATTAATTTATGTCATAAATATGGTCAATACCTCCAGTAACGGAGATCATCCTTTTTCTAAAAAACCAATAGCTGAAGAATAAGTTATAAGAATTGAGACAAATAAGTTACCACTAGATGAAATTACTTTGCAGAATTTTACAACAAAATGCTTATTTGAGTTAGATTTCTGCTGAAGTGTCAGTTACTGGTTAGGGGTCAATAACTCGGAGTTTCACCCTAAGTATACATTAGCAAAATATGCATAAAATGTAAAAATAAAATTAAGATATCACAGAGAAGTACCACAGCCATTCAAATGGTAACCGAAAATGTTTATCTTTTAAAATACTTGAAAACAAGTAAATGCTTATGCATGTGCCTGTATCACAACTAATAGATGAATAAACTCTTAAAAATACACAAGCACAAACATTCTGTCTTATGTACAATTATTTTTAACCCTCTGAGCGTTTTGAAAAAGAGTAAAATTGTAATGTTGTGTTCTCTGCATTTTGTTTTAAATGCTAAAAAAATATGATTCTTTCAGCATTATAAACAAAACTTAATTACAAATATGAATGTCACCCTTGAGAGTATTAATCATTCTTCAATGTTTTGAAAATTCATTAAATCTATAAAATTATATTATCTTAAACATTGCTTATATTGCAGTGAAACCTGGAGCTTAGTGAACGGAATATTACGTTCCACACGCTTAGAGGGTTAAAAACATACTGTTTCGATCACAGTAGTACATTTTAAATTTCAGTACTTAGTAATTCTATATAATAATTGTAAAATAGCTTGATAATTTCTCAAATTTTGAAATTAATTAAATTGTATTCTGTAAATAGAAATTGTTTAATATATATTTATTATCTTAACGATTTTATGACGCATAAATTACTTTTAATTAAAGATTTTAGGATTTTATAATTAATTAAAAACGTTTTGGTCACAGCTTTAGAGAATCTAATTAAATAGAATCGAGATATACTAAGTTTCAAACTTGAGATTAAAGTTTCAATTATTTTTTGCGTCGATAGATTTCATGAAATTACTATTTTCAAAAGAACAAAACATTTACGGCTTTAGTGTATTTTTGTAGTAATACAATTAGCTTCAAATAAAATTTGTTAAAGGACCACTTTATCTACAAAAACAACTTTTCAAAAGTAAAAAAAAAAGCCAAGCGTAAAAAAAAAAGTCGTGGCTAAAAAATGGTGTGATATCAAATTTCCAAGCTATTATATTAATTTTTTTACTTTTTTCCATTAAATAAGTTATCATATATATAAGTCGAGTGCCTACGTATATGTTAATAGAAATCGTTTTCTCCTGTACTAAATACATCCTAACGAGTTTCTGAAAATTCAATTTTTTTCAAATTATGCATGATGCGCTTGGCGGCCATCTTTGCATATTATTCACAAAATTCTAAGCATCCAAATCCGTAGTTAAAATCCGAAGTTCAAAATTGTTATTTAAGCAAATATTTTAAGCGTTTCATTTATAGATTTGTATGATCTGAAAATTGTGTCTTAAGATAATGATGACTTATCTTAAAGATTCATCTTATGATTTATTTTTTACAGTAATTAATAATTTCAAACTAGTAAAAATCAATTTCTCAAAATATCAGTCTTATCTAATTTATCTGTCCGTAGTTAAAATCTGAAGTTCGAAATTGTTATAAACATATTACATTGCAAACATATTATGCTTTTACTTTAGAAATTTGGGTGCTTAGAAATATGAAAAGATGGCCGCCAAGCCCATCATGCATAATTTGAAAAAAATTGAATTTTCAGAAACTCGTTAGGATGTATTTAGTACAGGAGAAAACGATTTCTATTAACATATACGTAGGCACTCGACTTATATATATGATAACTTATTAATGGAAAAAAGTAAAAAAATTAATATAATAGCTTGGAAATTTGATATCACACAATTTTTTAGCCACAACTTTTTTTTTTACGCTTGGCTTTTTTTTTACTTTTGAAAAGTTGTTTTTGTAGATATCATTTCTTTTTTTTTAAAACAGAATAAACATAATTTAAATAATCTAAACATGAGAAATAATTTAAAATTACATTTTACTTTCAGTCATTGTTTAAAAGGTTAACTAGAAATACCGGTAGATTTTTCAATTAAACTAATAACAACATACTAAATGTGGCTTGTTATAATACTTGTTATCCCCCGTTAAAAAATATCACTGACTTATCGATGAAATGAATAAAAATGCAATACGTCAGCGCTGCATTTGAAATCAAACGTGATATCACGCTCTTTTATTATTAGCACTAGCTGGCTTCGCCCGCTAGCGGACCCCTAATTTATATCGGGCCCTCGAATCTTGTAAAACCTCGAATAAGATAAACCTCGAACCGAACGAACCTCCGACCTGGTTCTCCGCTGCCTTCGGCACCGGATAATCCCTTAATTTGCACATCGAATAGTATATACCTCTAACCAAACTAACTTCCGACACGGGTCCCCGCTGCCTTCGGCACAGTATAGCAGTCGTGCTGCGCACGCTCAAGTTCCACCTTCCACCACCAGGTAGCGCAATCTGTTCTGTATGAACCTCGGGCACTGAAATCGTTAAGGCTATAGATGTCGAGTCGAATGAACCCCCGTCGTGATCTAGCCCATAAAACCAGAGATAGAAAGTGCCCCCTGGTGGTGAAAAAACGAACTAAAATCGGAAAGCTCTATTGATGTTGAGTCGAATGAGCCATACCCCGTCGTGATCCGACTCGTAGGAACAGATATAGGAAAGCGTCCCCTGGTGGTGAAAGCTAATCGCGCTTTGGGGGCAAAAGGAGGGATGAACACCGGAGATGCATAATATGATTAAGCGGACACAGACCTTTCCAACGATGTATCACATGAGGGGTATGTGCAAAATTTAGAAAATACCCCCCCCCCCCCCCCTGCATATTATGATTAAGCGTTCACAGACTTTTCCAACGATTTATCACATGAGAGGTGTCGGCAAAATTTAGAAAAGTGCCCCCTTTGGGTGGGAGGGCTGAAAGTGGGATGATGGACCCCGAAGATACATAATATGAATAGCGGAACAATTTCTAGAATTTCTGAAAGCTGATTTTTATTTATTTATTTATTTATTTATTTATCTATTTTTTATTTTTTGTTTATTATTATTTTATTTTTTTTGCGTTGCCCTGTGCATGTTTGGAATTTCTTAGCAATTTCTTAGATTTACCTTATTTTATTCAATTAAACATTGTACTGTTACAATAAATTTAAATGGAAACTTCACTTCTAAAACAAAAATAATTTAACATCTGGATTTCATTAATTTATAGGAAAATGACGTGAAAGGTATTCCTGCGAACGAAATGCCTGTCCTTTACCGTGGTTTTTTATTTTTAGAAATAAATGTATCACATTTAATTAATTTCAAAATTTTTGTTTACGTTTGGAAAGAAATTTTAAATGGCGATAACTCTTAATGTATACATTTTAGAAGGTACATCTTCCCTCAAAAACTAATTTATTTTTAAAGATCTTTCTAAAAACGTAAATTATATATTTAAAATATTTTTAAAGCATAAACACTGCGTCTGATTACTTTATTTTACAATATTTATAAGAACACGCATTTTGTCAGACAATTAAATACACTAAACAAACATAAGTGAAAAATAGACCTGGGCCTGGACTCGAACCTGGGACCTTATGCGTACCATGCCGACGCTCTGCGACTGAGCTACCCAGATCCATATCCATAACCGGCAATTTCTCATACTTATTCATGTTAGAAACAATCATCTGCCACAGTTTGAAGTCATATTTAATTATTTGATAAAATATGTGTTCTTATAATTGTGAAGTTTTATTTAAAAAAAAAAAATATCTTCAGAAGAAAATGGCTGACTTGCAGATGAAATTTGATGTGGTTATATTATAACCTGTAACTGATTTGTGCTATTTTAATACAGATGGTACATGGTCGTTGGCGGGTTTTATCTCTGTGTTGGCATAATTTTTTAATCGCCAAGTTAATTAACAGTTTTTTGCTAATTAAGGATAGAAAATATTTTTTTTTTTACACTGAATTTTATAAAAGCACATAGATTACGTAATTACATGTCCAAAAATGCAATCCTTTTTTTATTCTGCCCAATATTAAGGCCTGTAGCTTGTTTGAAAAAAAAAAGTTTGACGAAGAAAATAGTGATCATTTTAAGTAACTCGACGTTTTTTTAAAAAAGCTATATCTCTGTTTATAAATCACTTATGAAGATGAGTTTGGTCTTAAATTGAAGAAATTCTTCCTTAGATTCTTCTAGTTTACGTTTTTTTATTCTACGACGCTTGGTTTGTTTGATATATGATATTTTAATCTGGCATGTTTTGTCGATTTAACATTGCGAAGTTGCTTTCTGTATATAAGCATTAGCGGTCTTTATTCCAGTTCTTGGCGTTGTTTGTGTGGCGTTTTTTTTTTAAAGCTTGGCTTGGCAGAGCGACCGCCCTGCTTGATTTTATTTACACTTAGCATTGTGAAAGTTACTTTAAGTTTTACGAACATTTATTATGTAATACATATAATAATAGTATATGTACTTTTTTTATATTAAACGAAATAATGTAGCTTTATAGTCATTTTAGTTTTAAAAAGATTTTTGAAACAAAGCGTACTTTAAAAATGAAAAAATAAATAAATGTGTATGAATATTAAGATAAATTTCCAAAATTTACATAAATGATACTCTAGTAAATCATGAATAGATAAATATAATAATTGACTTAGTTATTTAAAATTAAAATTACTCAGCTCAAATTGTTAGGTTAAAATAATAGAAGCACACACACACACACACACAGGTTGGTCTATCCTCCCATATGGGTAACCGTGTTTGCGCATACGTTTTGGGTAACGTTAGGAATTGTGATTCAAGTGCTAAAAATGAAATTTATATATAGGTATACACATGAATAAAAGATATGGCTACGTTGAAATTTATATTTTTTTTATAATTTTGTTTTTTATTGAATAAAATAGCGAGGGATATTTTGCATACCTTTAGAGTAACAGGTTCAACTTACACACACGGTGATTTGAGTAACTTTTAACCTCGAACTCAGATGATTGGAATAATTACTCAAAGAGCGGTAAATTTTACCAGTTATGTTGAGTATCGCTAGCGATCACGGACTAAGATAATTCTCTTCCTCCAAGGTCATATTTGTAAAGTTTAAACGAGAGGGAATGACAGGTTTTTATATTTCGTTTTCTCATTGAGTTGTAAAAAATTACAGCACTCGTATTAGTTACGTTTAGTTAGAGTTGAGGAAATATGCCTTTGCTGATTAATAGACATTGCACAGCCATTCGATTTATCATACAATAGATTGGTTTGTCCTCAATTGTTATAGATTCCAGAAAATAGTTATATTTATATTAATGAATCCAAATTATGCTCATAAAAATAAATTAATTAAAATAAAAAATTAACAGACATAATCTGTATAAATAAAAATGTAAATGTTCGTTTGTACAAAATCTAAAATCTCAGAAAGTTCTTCACCGATTGCTTTGAAATTTTGACGAAACGTTGCATTCGAATACAAGTGTGTTTTTATATACCTACTATTCCCCTCCGCCCAATTCCCCCCCCCCCAGGGGGAACTTTTTAATTTTTTCCCGACGCCCATCATGTGATGTATCATTAGAAAGCCTTTGGACCATTCTTTCATATTATGAACCTAACCCCCTCCTCAATTTGCTTACCCCCACATTGCTCCCAGAGGTACTTTTTAAAACTTTTTCCGAGAACAATCATGTGATATATCATTAGAAAGCCCTTGAACAACTTTTTCATATTATGAACCTTGCTTCCCCCTCCCTCCGATTTGCCCTCCCCCCCCCCAATTTACTCCCAGGGAGAGCACTTTTTTAACATTTTCTGACACCCATCATGTGATATATCATTAGAAAGCTTTTGGACCACTCATTCATATTATGAACCTTGCCTCCCCCTCCCCTCAATTTTGCTACCTACAATTTGCTTTCCCGGGGACACTTTTTTAAAAACTTTTTCCAACACCCATTATGTGATATACCATTGGAAAGCCCTTGGACCACTCTTTCATATTATGAACCTCGTTTCCCGCATCCTCCTAATATGCCTATCACCGGGAGAGCACTTTTTATTTTTTATCAGACACCCTGTTTTTCCGACATCATGTTATATACCATCAGAAATCCCTTTGACCACTCTTTTGTATTATGCACCTCCCATCGCCCACTATCTACTTCTATGTCCCCGTTTCGCATTTTGACACAACGTTTCATTCGTATACGCGTCATAGGCGTAGAGTTTTCAAAATTATTGGTGGGGCTCATCCAGCGGCGCACCCAGAGGAGAATTCAAGGGGTCTGCAACACCCCCCCCCCCTTAACAGGAAAATAATTTAATGAATCTTGAATTCGAAAAAAAGTTAAAGCTGTTAAGACAAAATTGCAAAGAATCGGTTAAATGCCATTTTAGACAGGTTTCCGTATTAGCAGCTTTAATTATATGGTATTTCTTTTATTGGGACCATGAAATGTTTGCGATTAAAATAGGATTCTGCCGCAAAAAGGTTCCATTTGCACAGGTTAAGGGGACCGTGGACCTTCATTTGTGCAAAAATCGACCCAAAAATCAAAAATTATTTTTGTGCATATTATTTTTCTCCAGTTTGTTCTGAGCCATTTGCGAAAAACCGCATGCAGCTGCGACTATTTTTCGCAAAGTTACAAGCGTTTGAATTTAGTAAACAAAGAATGTTTCGGCCCTTTAACATACTTTAAATCTGTTTTTCTCAAAACTGATTTTTCAACGATTTCAGATTTTTGAAATGCTCCTAGCGTCATAGTTTTTGATCAAAATTCACGAAATTGATAAGGAAGTATACTGATATTGTTTACAAGGGAACTAAGCATGCATTTTGAAATTCGAATTCAGTAAGATAGTTAAATTTGATTTTTAACTTGTTAAAAGGCAAAATTTTGATGAAAACCGATAGGAAATTCAGAAAAGAATCTCTAAAAAATTAACTATATAAGAGATTAAAAAATCAATGCTTGGATTTGTTTGTAATATAGTTTTAAGTGATTAAAATTTAAAAGCAAGGACATATCTAACAAATTAAGACACCCGGAGTATTTTAAATTTTTCTTTTAAAATTCTAAATTTAAAAAAAAAATCTTAAAATTACAAAAAGATTGGAAATTTCTTTTAATGTTTTTTTTATATACTTATGATGAAATGTATATATGCGAAAAATTATATATCTCTATGATGAAAATTTAAAAAAAAAATTCTTAACATCCACCGTCCCCTTAACCCTATATATACATATACAGTTAATCTGTGAAAAAGTAATCGCAAGCGACCAAAAAAATATTTCGCTTTAGGCAAGCTTTTGCCTTAGTAGGTATAATGTATGGTAATCCTTCTATTGGGAGCATGAAGAGTTTCCATTTAAGACAGGATTCTGTTATAGGTAGGCTCCGTTTTGACAGGTTTTACTGTACATATAACATAAATACCTATATCTATCTATATATATATATATATGTATATGTGTGTGTGTGTGTGTAACGAGAGCAAAACCTGTTAAAATGAAACCTTTAACGCGAGAATATTTTGCTCGCGTTGAAAAGAATACTGTAAAATTACACCTTCTAAGACGGAAACCTGTCTAAAACATAATTTTTCACCGGTCCTTTGCAATTTTGTCTTAGTGCGTTTTATTGTATCTATAACCTTAAAGAATATTCTGCTCCCCCCCCCCCCCTCCCAGGGAAACAATTTCCTGGCCACGCTACCGTGCTGAGCTCCAATATACTTTTATATGTAAAAATAAAATATATAAAGCGTGATATAAATAAAGATCTATTAAATATTGTTTTTAAACAACGTTTTATTGAAATTAAACAGCAATGCATATGTAAAAATATTGTAGTGAAATACGCTATATAAATATAAAATTGTCAGACAATGTAAAAATTTGAATGATTATACTATTCATGCCTCAGGTGTAGCATTACCTTTTAACAGAACATTTTTATTTTTATTTATTTTTTGTCTAGATAACTAGACAAGTATCTAGAAACATTAGATCTAGGTTTTAAATATTTTATAATCATGCGTAAAATGCTAGAAAAAAGGTCTTGAAACTATAATTGTTGATTTGCTTGAGGTAAATAAGCTTCCTTTTCTTGATCGTTCATCAAAATTGTACTTTTTGCAAATAAATAATGACTTACAAGAATGTATAATACATATAGGTGTAAAATCCAGAAATCCATCGAATGAAACTTCTTAAATAAATCTTAAAAGGAAAAGAAAGCAAAATGACGCACTACCACTATGATAGAAGATGCCTTGCTTTTGCTATCGTAATAATAGCATACCTTTTGTATTTGGAGAAGAAAGATTAATTAGAAACAAATTGCAGTTACCTAATTTTCTTATGTGTTAAAAAAAATGCCTTTCTATGGCGTTAAATATTGATTTCATTTGAATATAAAATTTTCTAAAATAAATTTCATGGCAAGGGACAGATTACAATATAATTTGAATATTCTCCACTCTGAACATTTACCACCAATGCAAACATACTATCAGGGGCTCTACAAGTCAAGAAATTTCCCTGACTTTAGGTGTTTTCAGTGCCTGATTTACGGCAGGGCATTCGGGGCACGGGCCCAGGGCCCCCAATTTTTAGGGGCCCCCAAATGCTACTAAAGATTTTTCAATTATTGGGCAATAAGTTTTAACTGTAAAAAAAAAAAAAATTAAAATGGAAAAATCTGTTTGTCAGAGATTGTCTATGATATGTTAAAGTAACTTCATTTTTTTGCTGATTGTCTTTTAACAATTTATGTGCAGTAATGTACAGAACTCCATCTTTGGGATCGCCATATTATTTCATTTTTATTTATTTTACATGTAAGGCTCTCATGGTTAACATGGACAAAGCCGTGTGGTTCTGCTAGTTACTTGTGTAAATTTAGTTTTTTTGTTTTTCCCACAAAGCTAATATTTGAAAGAAAAAGTAGTTTGATTAATATGATGTGCTAATATTTTAAATAATTATAGCTTGGTACTGCGGTAAATTTATTATTAGTTGTTGCATACTTTATCATTCCAGATGTATGGACTTGCATAGAGAAAGGTAATCAGCAGCACACAGTTTATTATAAAATTCAAGTAAAAATTCATAATTATCAAATAATTATTTAAAAGTAAATTAATGATTATCAAATTTAATTTTTTTAATTAATATTTTCAAGAAATTATCAAAGTCAATAGTGGTTATCTTAATAAGTACTGCTTTCGATATTATATTTTTTTATTCAAAGAATCTGTGCGAGGGGGCCCCCCATACGCATATGTGCCCAGGGTCCCCAAATTTCTAAATCGGTCCCTGGGTGTTTTACATACCTGTATTCACTTAGAGAAAAACTCGTCATTCTATAAGAAAATACTGGTATTCTCTCTGAAACTGAAGGAACCCTGTTTATTCACTTACAATTATCCAATTGCAGGGCCGTACAGAAAAACCGCGGGCTCTGGTAATATTTCCAATGCGGGCCCCCATCATAAGCCTGATAAAATAAAACCTGCTTAGACGAAAACGTATAGGAAATTCAATTTTAAATAGGTTTTTTCGTCTTAAAAGGTATAAATGCATGGAATTTTTTTGGCTAGACCATGATTTTTTTCCGTTTACAGCAGAATTCCATTATAAACAGCCTGTACTGTATTAGAAAATAAATATGTTGGATAGTACTTTTTTAGAAAATCTGTATAGTATTTTCTTACAATTTTATTATTTTTCTTTTACAGTATTTTACAGTAGTATTACAGTTTATGATGCATTGGTAACTCCTTTTCATATAAGGACTTCTATAGAAATTTAAAATATCGAAAATATAATTAAATCTTAATTCAATTCCTCCGTTAAGTCGCCGATTTCTGACGCTATTGCAACGTTTGTTATTGTGTTTTACAATTTAGAAAATACTTGTTCTATAAAACATAAATAAATAAATGCCTACATCTTTGAGATATGTGTTCTGCTGATTTTTTAAAAAGCTGGATTTTGTTTCGAACGTAAAATGCCTCCTGAGCACTCCCCTCCCCCTCCTAGCCAGTACGTAAAGACGTTCAAGCAAATTCTGACTTTTAAATTTTATTATTTGTTAGTTATTTTAATTAAAATATTTATGTAAAAAATATGTCGGTATTTATCTAAAAACCAGTACCAAAAGTCCGCCCCGTAGGAGACCCGGGACCTGGTAATTTGTACCGGCTCTACCCCTCTCTGTACGGGCCTGTCCAATTGTGTATAGAATTCGCATTGATAGATTTACTGGGTTATTTTTAAAAAATTATCACAATTTTACAAGAATATCAAGCATTTTACAATAATTTATCTGCATTATTAAAATAATTAAACATTGAAGCGCGCGCACACACACACAAGTTTTTATATTTTATTTTATTTTATTTTTACATGGTCCCTTTTCCCTTTAACTTATATTTGACAATCATTTTCTCAGGGTCTAAAAAAGACATCGTGTTGCAGCTTTCTCGTGCTGCAGCGTTGTAAATTGGTTCAAAACGCCGGCTTTGACAGTATTTTCTGAAATATCTTGTGGGAAGGGCGTGGTCGAGCCCTTGATATCGTAAGATATCTCTAGGGGGAGAAGGGTTTTGTCTTTTGATATCATCAGTGTTGAATTCAGACACTTTTCTCTGAGAAGAATTTCTGTGGCTCTCGGGGGCGGGGGGATTATAAGGTTCTGTGGGAGAAATTTCAGTTTTTGACTGTTGAAAGCTTAAAATCTCAAATCTTGCGGTGGGGATATTTCAAAGCTACGGGGAGGGGTGTCCCCCCGGCATGGGCGTAGGAAGTGGGGGTCCAGAGGGGGCCTGAACCTCCCCCCCCCACCCCCCAGAGTTTTGGCTGGACCCCGAAAAAATTTTTAATAGTGACTAAAACTATAATTGTTTTAAAGAATTTTAGACGAGCAGTGGTACTATAAACAATGACAAGTAATTAATAGCAAGACATTGTCAAGTAAAACGTAACTTTTAGTTTACTGTGGCGCTATTTAATGAGTGGAGATTACAAGCAAGTCTGATAATCCATAAACAACACACATGCCAGATATGAGATTGATTGGTCTGGTACCTGAAAGGTCTCGATATGTCCATGCCCGTTGGGAGTCTAGTGAAAGGAAATTGGCCCCATCCTGCGTCCAGGACCCAGGAGGCTTTTTTAACTACAAATAATACTTATATTGTACATTTGTTCAAGGCTGTCCAAAGGAGTTACTTTCCGACACATTTCTTAGAAGAATACTCTATTGTGCGTTCTCAGATAAGGCCTTTTGTATATAACCAACCCTTGGCGGTAGAAGTTCTCCGCTGGATTCTAGGAAGTTACGTATAAAAACCAGGTCCTGTGCTAAGTGCTAACCTCATGTAAGGGAGAAAAGATTCAAGGGCACTTGTTTGTTTTTATGAATACTGTTTTTAGATTTTATTATACAAGAAGGAAAACAGTTTTATACTTATTTTTATCTTATCTTCTTGAATGCTTATCTATTTTTTCAAAACCTAAGTATGCCTTAGGGGGGGGGGGGGGGGTTGCTAGTTATCACTATTATAATTCCAATATATCTACTAATAAATATATATATATATATATATATGGCATTCAGCTTTACTCGCGCACTATACCAAAGTTTGTGACCGATTAATAGATGTCTCGCAATTATTTTATGTATACCTTTTAGAAATATTTTACAATCATATTGATTTCAGAATATTTCTAATATGAAATAAATATTCCTTTACCTTCGTATATTTCCACATTCTGGGAGGGGGGAGAAGGGGGTGATCTGAATGGGCCCCAGGCTAGAGTTTGGGCCAACTTTCTTTCATTTGACTCGTGGCAGGCACGGGCTTAACTTTCTTCCGAAGATTTGATTGGGCCTAGACTTCATTCTTTCCGTGTTATACTGGGCCCGGACCTTCAGATTCCGGCCGAGTAAACCTGGATTTCACTTTTTCCGGGCCATGAAGGGGCGTTTTTTTTTTCACTGGGAAATAGCGTGCCAACTTTTCCTTAGTGAAGAAAGAAAACGATAAAACATTCCTTCTGTTAAATTTTCTTTTTTAGGTTTTTTTAAATAAAGTAAAGTTTTATAATGGGCATTCCCGAATAGCGGATACCTATATTTAGCGAACGCTTTTTTCAATCCCCCGACAACTCTATTATATATTTGTGGGTTTTAGTTTTTTCCTCCGAATTGCAGCCAAATTCCGGGGTCCCGAGTTGTCTACTGTTCAGAGGTTTTACTTTATATGTACAGTGCCGCAGCCAGGATCCTCATCTGAGATCGGTTTTGAAACATTTTTACTCATAAAATGAACAATTTCGTTGTTTTACATGTTCATTCGGTAGTGTTTAGTAAATACGTGACAAATAAAAACC
The DNA here is from genome assembly GCA_963931845.1 of Maratus michaelseni. Classification (NCBI taxonomy): domain Eukaryota; kingdom Metazoa; phylum Arthropoda; class Arachnida; order Araneae; family Salticidae; genus Maratus; species Maratus michaelseni. The sequence continues at coordinate 115,501,891 of OZ007588.1, forward strand.
AACGTAGTGAACAGCACAAACAATTAAAATAAATCTAGCAGTTATGTGTTTAAAGGTTTCATAAAAGAGCATCTGCTTCAATCCTCAGAGGGAAAAAGATGAGAAGGAAGGAGAAAGAGCAGTAGCAGTAATATAGGTATTACTTCTCTCTTAAAACGAAAGAGCCAAAATAACTCAAGTTGAGCCGAAATCCACTCATCTCACGATTTGAAAGTCAGCTTCTCATGAAGAGTTGAAACAACTCGAGTGAACGAGTTGTTTTTAAGCAACTCATGATTGAGTTATCTCTATTTTACTCATACTTGAGTTAAATCAAATCAATGAAGGTTAAATCCAGTAGCACTTGAGTGATTTATAACTAACTCATACTTGAGGAGGGGAAGGGGAATTAAAATTCATGGTAAAATGTAATATTTCAATGTAAAATAATAAATTTCATGAACAGGTAGATTATTATTTTAGAAAACAAAAAGTAATTTGCATATTGAATGTATGCATATCTATGTTTACATATATGTATATATTCAACAATTAAGTGAAAAGTATTTTTTTTTTTTGTTTCTGAGCTGCTTGAAATAAATACCCCCCCCCCCTCCCGACCCAAAAAGAGAATTTTAAAGGGAATATTTGAAAACATAAGAATTTCTGCTGATTTAAATATTTTAATCTTTTTTTTTTATTTTGTTATAATGATTACGTTTTCTATGCAATATTATTCTATACATTGCATGATATTTTTCAGTTTATATCAATATTATCATTAAATGTTTTAATCCTAATACTATTTAGGAATATTCACACAGTGAATATACGGGAATGGAGATATTTACCTTATTTTTAACAACATATGATACAAAAAATATGGGATTTATACAGCTTCACAAATCAAGTATATTTATTTTAAAATATTAGAAAAACAGTATATATACTAATAAAGCTACTTTTCAAAAGTTTTTGTCAACATGAAATAGATATTCTAAAGCTTTTCTTATATATTTGAGATACATTTCAAATAATCTAACTCTCAGCAGCATGAAATGACTAAAACTTATGTATGCGCATTCGAAAAACAAGGCAGGTCAATAAAAATATCCAGGAAAAAAATTCTTCAGACAGAGAAAAAAATAAGAAATATAATTTGTTTACTTTAAAACAATATTTTTAAAGTCAGACAAGTCAATTTTCAATTTATAGTATTATGAAAGTTAGAGTTCTGAAACATCATTAAAAAAAATATATATAAACAAACGCACAGTACCGCCGAGACATTTTCTTTAAAAGATTAAATTGCTACTAAGTGCTATTTATAAATCATATTTATTGAAACAACATTAAAAAAAACTTAAAATGAGAGGCAAAGGATTTGTATAATTATATTTTAGAGCATTTTTTAATATTTATCCTTCCAACTCAAAAGATCTCTAAATGTTCGTTCGGGTGTAAATAGTCCTAAATGTTAGGGTTAAGACATATTTGTTAAAAATATTGATATAAACTGAAAAATATCACGCCATATATAAAATAACAATAAATATAAAACAGAATCATTATAAAAAACATGATTATAGTATTTAAAATAGCAGAAATTCTTACCTTTTACAAGTATTCCTTCTTTAAAATTGCCCGTTTGAACAGCGCGAATAATATTTCAAGTCAAAAATGTGCTGCCAGTTGTCCGGAAGGCGAAATGCTTGCCTCGATGACGCATGCCTGTCGTCTGCTCAGCGAATGGTCAGGTCAGCCGCATTGACATGTCCGCTCGCAAAAGAGTGCTTTTTTTATCGACTTGAGTTGCTTAGTATTCGTTCTTCTGGAGTGCACTAGAAAAATAAAAATTCAGATCAAGATGAGTGAAGCGTTTAAAAATCAACTCATTTACGATCCAATAAATTGCAGCTCTTTTCTGAGAAGCCAAATCCACTCTTTCGTTTTAAGAGAGTTTGCTGCTGTTGCTCCTAAGGCTCCTATAGGCGCTCTAGTTGCTCCTAACCTTTTCTTTCGTTAATTTTTTGAGTAGGAAGCCTTGAAACAGTTAAATGGTAAAAAGTTTATGCTGTTTAGGCTTTTTTTTAGTTTATTTTTACACATTACATTATATCTTAATACAAATGATTTTGTATGCATCTTCTCAGCTTTTAAATGCTCTGGAAGGGGGTACGAAATCTCCCCGTTCGCCGCGCCAGTGTGTGTATGTAAAAAGTGTATATATCCTTATGTAAAAGTATGAAAAATCCTTAAAGTGTGTCGTATAAATTTTATAGCAACTTAAAATTAATTTAGTCTTTAGTTACATCTACTAAAAGCAAAAAATAAATATAGAGGGCTACTGTTTTCTCATATTTTTAAAATCTTTTGGAAATGGAAAATAAGAATCTACGCTCAAGAGCCTATACTAGTAACGAGCAGAAAGGCTCCAGCTAATGTTAAACCTTTGGAAGCGTTCTTTACAAATATCTTGCATTTTAATATTTTTAAATGATTTATTTTTCATAGAACACCTTTGATAGGTATCTAATGTTGTGCATTTGCACTTTATCAATTTTGGTTATAGTTCTTTTATATGCAAGCACTTTTTGGAACCGGTTCTGAAAAAAGTACATTATATCCTCATTTTAAAAAACTACAATCAAAATCGAAAAAGTAAAAACGCACAACGTTATGTATCAATCTCAGGTGTCCTATGCAAAAAAATCATTTAAAATATTAACATGCAGTAAAACTTGTGAATAGCTGATTACCTGGAATTCACGCTCTATTCAAAGGCGCAATATAGTATATTCATGCGGGTGCAAGACTATGCTGTTTAGGCTTTTTTTTAGGTTGATTTTTACACATTACATTATATCTTAATACAAATGATTTCGTATGCATCTTCTCAGCTTTTAAATGCTCTGGGAGGGGGGGGGGGTACGAAATCTCCCCGTTCACTCATAAAATGAACAATTTCCTTGTTTTACATGTTCATTCGGTAGTGTTTAGTAAATACGTGACAAATAAAAACCAACGTAATGAGCAGCACAAACAATTAAAATAAATTTAGCAGTTATGCCCAGTCTTGAAGATATTTTTGATTAATAGTAAAAAACTCTACTTTTTATATACTTAAATAGTAGCAATTTTACGATCAATAACTTTAAATCACTTTCAATTATTGTAAAGATGTCAATTTTTACTCATAATGCAAGACATAGAGATCTTCTAGTCCATTTCCGTTTGGTTATTCCTAACACTCAGAAAAGTTTTCAGTCTTGACTTGGATGGATTTCTTGCACCCATGAGTATATTGTTATCAGGGTATTGAAAAAATGTTCGCTAAATGGAGATTTCTGCTTTTCAGGAGTGTCCATTATGGAGGGTTTGCTTCACATATATGTATATAATAAAATTATGAGTATCCCAAATTCAGATACTTAAAAAAACAAGTTGTAAATCTAAGTAGAAGTATCCCTATAACTGAATTGTGCAATCGACCAAATGGAAAAAAACATAAAGATAGAGAAAGAATCCTCCAAACATTTTAATCTCTATATTGTTGCACAGAAAAATGAAAATAGCCATTCGATTGGGTATTATGACTTTTTTCAATTTAGGTTTTAAAAAAATAAGCTTAGAGGGTCATCTTCATGCTGAAATTTTACCAGATTTTGAAATTTTCAATACGAACGGTTAATTTTACATCATATTTGGATTTCTTGGAAAATTTTATCTACCAAACGTCGAGTCATTCGGGAACGTAATTTAAGAATTTTACTGAAAGCTGGAGATTTTTCTACTCCAAACATTAAAACCATTTTTAATAGTTTCAAAACAAACTGCAATGCGTGTTGCAGGGAGTTTCAACTTCTTTGGCTTAAGATTACGGGATTTTCACGATTTTTTTTTCGGTCATAAAGAAAACAGATACTACCTTTTGGACTTTTCGCGATATGTTTATTGAGATTTCACTTATATATTTAAATTTTTGTGTGTAAAAAAAAAAGAAAAAAAAGAATAATACCCCTTGTGCGACGGGGAGTATTTGGAAGTGCTTCCCGTGAACTTCCAATCGGGTGACTATTTTTTCTCCAGTCACAAACATCTGAAACAAGATCGGTTGTCACATCATGAAAGGTAATTAAATTCTCTGGTGCTTATATCAACATTTAATTTAAAAAGTTGATTTTTCACAAAATGGTTGTCCTTTCAACAACAAATGTCATGTTTTTCGCTTCTTTTTATACCTTCTGTGAGCTTGAAAAAATAATTAATCAATGGAAATTACCCTTTTCGATGGTATAAGTTCCAGAAAAAAGGATTAACTTTCGTTTAAGTAAAAAATGAAGGAAATTTGTCGAATAGTTCTTAGGGAAAAGGGTCGCCCAGTTTGAAAAAACATGGTTTCAATAAAAAAAAGTTTAAAGTTTTACAATAACGTTATTTTCAACGAGCCAAAACGATTGTAAGGAATTGGATGATCACAAAACTGTTTTAGTGCAACAATCTAAACACTTAAAAAATGCAAAAAATGCAAAATCTATTTTTTTTTTTTTTAATCTGAAGAAGTAGAAGCTTCCCTTAAGCATAATTCCGAAACTACTCAACGTAATGCGGAATGACCTTCAATTTTTGATTCGCTAAAGCTTCTAGAAAGTAATTTCTGTTAATTTTTTTGTGGGTTGCAATATATATATATTTTCGAATATAAATTCCACTTTGTTTAAATTATGAAATTAATAACTAAAAAAAATATGTAATAACATGAAAAATTAATAGAAATTGATATCTGGAAGATTCAACTATGTCAATCGAAATTTTCAGCTCATTCTTCCAGTTTTTGAGTTGGATTAAAAAAATTACACATATTGCAGTCTGTTTTGCAACGATTAAAAATAAGTTTAATTCTTATAACTGCTGTTAGCGGTCTTACAGACCGCTGCTTTTTTTTCAATTTTCATAGTTTAACTTATAATCAGGGCTTAATTTGCGCCGGAGCCCACCGGAGCTCAGTTCCGGTACTTCTCTGTTTCTAGTAAATATTTAAATATTGGCAAAAATTCACCGAATCTCATAAAAACTGCGCTTCGGAGCCCAGTGCCATAACGCTTCCGAAAAACGAATCCTAAATGACCCTTTACTTTCCCTCCCATATCTAATCTTTTGCCATCTTTTGTATCAAAACAATTATAATTGATGTAATGTGTCGCTCACGTAAGAGATGGAGATGAAACAGGCTCGATTTTTATATCAGTCATCGGGTTTGAGCAGGCTCGAGCTCAATCTGTCAATTCAAAATTTCTTTATTTCCACTTCAAATCATTTTAATGCTATTTTGATCAGAATAATGAGTAAACAGAAATAGTCTTTTTCTATTCTGCATGGCTGCGAACTGTTTATATATTTTTTTGTGTTAACACTATTTCCAAATCATAATCCTGAGCTTATTTAATCGCAGAATTCTGCGATTAATTAACATTAAGATTGGGCAAAGTTTTCTATTTGGAAGTAGTATCTAAAAAGTGGAATAGTTGATAGCTAAGTATGCGCAGATAGATGTATTTAAAATTTTTATTTTGCTAAATAATTAAAAAAAAACAGTGCTTTAAAATTTGAAAATAATGTATGAAATATGCAGATTGGAGTGATGGCGGAGGGAGGGGGGTGGAGGGGGGGGAGGGGTACGCTACGGGTGTTAGTACTGCAGAATATTAGGGCTCCAGTACTTTTTTCCTTAGAAATTAAGCCCTGCTTATATAATTAGTAGTTAACCCTTTAAGCGGTTAATGCTAGTTTAAAATTATCCCCAAAAAATTCTCACGGCTAGCAAAAATTCCATTCAAAAAAAGCATTCTCAGATCTTCAAATGCACGTTAAAAATTTCAAAGGCGATGTTTCTTTCCCCCATCTCTAGTGAAAGATAAGCTTTTCCTTATTGTCCTGTAGGTGGGCCAGCAAAATAAAACCCTTTTGTATAGCAAATTCTTTCCACCTTTCCCGAGGGGGAAATTTTTCTTTTGCCATACTAAGACATCAACTTGTACCTGGAGATTTAGAAGAATAGAGTACAGAAATATTGTCCCATTTCGTTTTTTGTAGCATAAGTAGCCAAAGCAAATTAATAATTGTTTTTTGTTGTAATGTCCTATTTTTACTTTTATTGGTATTTTTCATTTTACATTTTTTTTAATATTCTCGTTACATGTACGGAGATTAATACAAACTTTATTTTAATTTTGTTATCTTTTTTAAAATTTTTAAATAAGAATAAATTATGTTTTAAAAGTAGCAGTATGTTCTGATACAAAGCTCAAAAAGTAAACTGTCATTTTAATAGTTCCATGTTACCCCCCCCCCTTTTTTTTTTAAAAAAAAGGACGAAAAGTGCAATATTTCTGAAATTGAGATGTCGTTAAATAATTGAGCAGCTGAACTCACTTATAATGAGAATAAAGCCGTAACCAGCATTTGCTCGCTATAATAAAACTGCTTCAAAAGGTTTCTGGATCATAAAAAAAATTATAAAATATAATTAATAATAATGTAATATAAGTATTATAAAACGTGAGAACTAACTTTTTCAAATTCAGTTAAATTGTTAAGTACCGTATATACTCGTGTATAAGTCGAAGAATTTCAGACAAAATTTGGGTGCTGAAAATGGGGGGCCGACTTATACACGAGTTTGTAAAAAAAAAAAAAAATAGCGTAGTGAAATACCCGAGTCATATTTTTTTCGCAGATAATTGGTGAATGGACAAGTCATTTAATAAATCACACATGGGTCTAGGTTGGAGAGACAGATAAAATCGGACAATGGTGATTGATTAAAAAAAAAATTACAACAATAATGTCCCTGTAATTGTTCTGCACTCATTTTCTATTGGGATAGAATTCCTTTCAATACAGGGGCATTCCTTTCAATATTTTAATCCCCTTTTTAAAAAGAGTTCAACTTAAGAATGCTTCTAGATTTCTCTCCTAAAAGTCCTACAATACAAAGAAGTACTGTATTTTAGCAGTCTAAGAAGTTGTTTACCCTTGTAAAATAAAGCTTAAATAGATTTTTCAAAAAAAAAAAAAAGTAAATAATCATTAAATTGATGCGAATAGCTTTTAAAATAGTTTAAGCTTCTTCAGTTTTACATAATTATACAATTTTAAAATGTTGAATTTAAAAAAAAAGTCTTATTAGAAACGTAATAAAACTAATTTACTAATTTTTAGTTTACTAATTTAATGAAAATTTATTATTATTATTATTATTATTATTATCCTCGATTACAAATCATTTTTTAACATACTACCATAAATGTGGTTCGACTTATACAGGAAAATTAAATTTTTTCCAAAATTTTGCTTAAGAATTGGGGGGGGGGGGGGGTCGACTTATACACGAGTATATACGGTAATTTTTTTTTTCATATTTAATCATTTAAATAAATGAATTCTGTCTTTAAAAAAAACTGTAGTCAGATCTCATACAACAAATAAAGAACTTTTCCAGATATTTCATTCAGTTTCCTTAAAAGTGTTAAAATAAATATAACATTTTCTTCTTTTAATTTTTCTCATAATTTTATTCCTGATATACGAGGTGGATGAACAGAAAAGAAACCTAATGTTTTAAATAAGTAAATAAAGAGAAAATTTTTATTTTTCTGTTTCTGTCATATACATACATATATATATATATATATATATATATATATATATATATATAAACTGATTTTGGTTTTAATTATATTTTATTATGATTTATAGCAATGTGTGGTTGTAAACAGGGCAATTTGGGGGGGGGGGGGGCTCAGAAAAATCAGGGGCCCAGTAGTAATTATTACAAACCCAGTAGCTTTATTACAAACCTTTGAGCCGAACAATGAAGTTTGTTAACTTTTAAAATTATTACTTTTTTAAATATTTTTAAATAATATTATATTTTATGTTTTATTCAAATACACATTTTTTTTAATTAAAGATCGAAAATTTATCAAAATTTGAAAATGTAGGGATTGGAAAAATCGGTCAGGTATTTCTAAAACGTCTTTGTCAGGAATTTTCAGGAAATTATGAAAATTTTCCTTTTATCAATGTAGCAGTGTGCAATAAGTTTATCCACACTTTAGCTCTTATATTTCCTGTAATCCTTATTGACAACGTTAACAATATATAACTTTCCATGAGATTTCTAATGGGTGATCCAAATGGAAATTTCTTTAGGCTTTTCTCAAATCCAAACAAACTATTTTCTGACACATTTTTTATTTCAATTTTATTCGCAAACGCATGATATTGGCAAGTGTTTTTATTTAAAAACTATGTAATCGAAACACGTTTTCCATTTTTTGGTAAAGGTTTTATCAGAAAAGACTGTCAAAGTCAGAGTTTTGACCCGAATTCCCGACGCGGCGGCCCGAGTAGAGCAAAAAAAGTGTCAACCCGTCACCACAATCGTTTATTAGTCGATAGGTAATCTATTTATTAAAGAATGGAAAACTCATTTCTATTACATATCACTTCCATAGTCAGGCCTGCAAGTTTTATGTCTTTACGTTTAAAAATGAGTCAAAAATTGTGTCAAAAGGTTTCGTGTTGTTGCGCAGAGGTTATTTGAGAACCATCTGAAGTCTGTTCTCAAATTGGCTATTTTATGACATAATTTTTAATTCATTTCTGTTCAAAAAACGCATGAAACTGATAGGTGTTCTTATTCAGAGACTTTATAATCGAAAGACGTTTTCCATTTTTTGGTAAAAACAAAAGATTTTTCAGAAAATACTGTGAAAGTCTACGTATTGAACCGAATTTCTGACGCCGCAGCGTGAAAAAGGAGAAAAACTGGTCATTACATGGGCTTATAACTCGGTAAGTAAATTATTTATCAAAAAATGTAAAACTCGTTTTGCTTCCAAATCGCTTCAATAGTCAGGTCTGCCAATTTTATACATTTGTGTTTAAAAATGAGCGAGAAAACGTGTCAGAATGTTTCGGGTTGTTGATCAGATCATTTGAGAACCACCTTAAGGTGGTGTACCGAAACTTCTCATGTGCTTACTAAAATGCTTTTATTTTCCTTATCATAATTTTATAATTCAATGGTATAAAAAAACGTTTTATTTCATTTAAATTTCGAATATCCCATTAAATGTTAAAGCTTTTATTACCATGAGAGCAATGTACACTGTAAAAAATTTTCAGAAACGTTTCTGAAAGTAACGGAGACCTGTGCTGCACGATACTAACAGAAAGGTTTTTGATTCGATCAGAAAAATGTTTCGGCTAAAACACGGAACCTTTCCGATTCGTAATGAAACTTTCCTGAATATATCTGAAACCTTCCTGAACATATCTGAAACCTTTCTGAATATATCGGAAATCTTTCATTACGGATCGAAAAAGTTTCTGAATATATAGGAAATCTTTTATAATATATCGGAAAAGTTTCTGAATATATCGGAAAAGTTTCTGAATATATCGGAAATCTTTCATAATATATCGGAAACTTTTCTGAATGTATCTAAAACCTTTATGAATATATCTGAAGTGTTTCTGAATATATTTTTATCTTTTTTTATTATGTATTATCTGAATTTTAAAAGAATACTTGAAAAGATAAGAATTTCTGTTCTTTTAAATATTCTAATCAAACTTTTTTTTTATAATGATTCTTTTTTCTAGGCGAAATTATTCGGTATATTGCGTGATATTTTTCAGTTTATATCAAAATTTTATCAAATGTGTTTTAACCCCAATATTTAAGAATATTCACAAAGTGAATATTGGGGAATGGAGATATTTACCTTGTTTTTTAACAACATATCTTGAAAAAAATATGGGATTCATACAGCTTCACAAATCAAGTATTTATTTTAAAAATTAAAAAAAAAATAGCATATATACTTAGAAAGAAAACTTTCAAAACTTTTCGGGTGGCGCAGCCAGAATTCGGCTCTAGGGGGGGGGGGGGGGGGGTAGTTATTTATAGCTAGTCCATTACTCGCCTCTTATTAGAATCACTGATTAATCGAATCAGATATTTTAATAAATTAAATCATACTACTACTTTTTTCCGTTTATTAGAATCAGTCACTGTTTTAGACATGATTCAATTAAACGGCATTTACTATCTTAGAGGTACAAAACGCAAAATTCATCAATGAAATAACAGAAAGCTGACGGTACATTTATACGAATTGTTTCAACAAAGATGAGACAAGCTTTAAAGGGTGAAAGAATGTACTACAGGAAACAATTTTTGTGTAGGAAACCGGGATTGCAACTCATTTGTTCAATCAAAAATACAGGGTGTTTCATCCCAAGCCGAAGACGAATTTTTGTTCATAAATTTAATGTGGTTCTCATCTGATCTACTCAACAACGCGAAACATTCTGACACATTTTCTGACTCATTTTTAAACGCAAAGGCATACATTTGACAGGCCTGACTATTGAAGCGATTTGGAATAGATTGCAGTTTTCCATTTTTTGAAAAACAAATTACTTATCGAGTTATAAGAGATTCGTGTCACTTGGCAACACGTTTTCCTCCCTTCTCACGCTCTCACGCTATTGCGTTAGAAATTCTGTTCAAAACGTACACTTTGAAAAGTATTTTCTGAAAAATCTGCCGTTACCAAAAATTGAAAACGTCTTTCGATTATAAAGTCTCTGAATAAGAACGCCTGCCAATTCCATGCGTTTCTGAACAAAAACGAATTAAAAAATATGTCATAAAGTAGCTAGTTTGGATTTGAACCTTAACAATAATGAAGCTATTTCAACCAAATTTTTAATAACCTTTATATAAAATGGAATGATATCACAAAAAATAGTGGAAGTTACCATTATCCACGTCCAAACAGCACTGAACTAGACGCTCCATATTTTGGAATGAAGTTGAAATTTTATACGATGTCACTGATCAAATTACTGTGCATTTCTAACATTTTTCGTGATATCGTGAGCAAACTAAGTCTGTTGAAAATTCCATTAAACATAGCTTTATTACAGTTAACTGTCTGCATAAATTATTAGGGTTCGACTTGATGTAGATACGTCTCGATTGCCAATACAATTTCCGTTTCTTTTTTTTTTTTTTTTTTTTTTTCAGGACATTTTTTTTTACAGTGCATGACAACATTTTATGACTGCACAATGTCATTTTTGCGTTGTGCTTTTAATGTTTTGAGTACAATATGTTGCTTTTTTTCTCCCCAGAAGAGACAGTAAATGTTTCTGGTTGGCAAGTGAGGTCTTCTCGGACCGAAATTTGTAAGACCAGGCCCAACTCAGCCCCGTTATAAAAGCTAAAAATTAGACAGGACCCTTATGAAAGCTTTATTGACCGTACGCGGCACGTACCAAAAACTAAATATTCAACCCGGTTCCGGTTTGTGCTGTTTATTGTTTCTTATTTTATTGATCCGGTCCGACCCCATTTCTGCAAAGTATATCGACATTTCTTATTCAATATCATCCTACAATTTAAGTTCTTTTAACAGAATATTGCATACACGTAACCATTACGTAACCATTTTAAGGCACAGCAAATTATATGTTCGCAATCTATGAAGTACAGAATAACAAAATTAATGTTCATTTTGAGACAATGACATATATGAACGCGGACTGAAAAATGAATGTAACGAAAGAAAAAGTTCGAATGAAAGAAAAAGTTCGTTAATAAATTTAAATCGCAATTTTAAAGCTCTATGTAAAAAAAATGACACTTTACACTTGCGATTTATATATTTTTCTGTTATTTATTAAACCAAATTTAATTTCTAAGTATTTTTTAACAAATATGCAATATCACTATTAGTTTTACAAGAAAACTTCCATCATGACGCAAGATCACGGAAATTTTCTTTGACTTGGCTTGGGCCTGAAAATTAATGAAGTCCAGTCTGGACAGGTCCGAGACTGCGGAAATAGGTAAGAACCAGTTCCAGCCCAAAATCTATAGAAAATTTAAAAAAAAAAACTACCCAGTTAAACTGATGGCAATGAGCTCACAGGCTATTCACACTAATTGTATATTATACTCTTATTTCAAAGAATTTGAAATAAGCCCCTCGAAAAATAAAGAAATCAACAATATATTAAGGGGAGATTACCCCCTCATCCACCCAGCCTTATAATAAACATAATTAAATAATGCACATCAGAAACTAATCAGAGAAGCACCTTATTACAATGAACATATATACAAAATTTGAAGCATATCGGATAATTCTGCATGAAAACCAATCTATCTAAATTAAGGGGGGATTAGCCCCCCGTTTCCCCATTTATACTTATACAATGAACCCCCAACACTAATCAGGAAAGCGCCTTACAACAATAAACTTATATACAAAATTTTAATAAAATCGGATAATTTTGCATGAAAAAACCATTTATCTAAATTAAGGGAGTATTATTCCCCTTTCCCCCTTATACTTAACCAATGAAATCACAAAACTAATCAGGGAAGCTCCTTATCACAATGAGTTTATATACAAAACTTGAAGAAAATCGGATAATTCTGCAAGAAAAACCCATTTATCTAAATTAAGGGGAGTGGTTAAACCCCCATTTCCTCCTTTTATACTTAACCAACGAACTCCCAAAACTAATCAGGGAAGCGCCTTATCACAATTAACATATATACAAAATTTGAAAAAAATCGGATAATTCTGAATGGAAAACCCATTTATCTAAACTAAGTGGGGGGTCAGCCCCCCGTTTCCCCCCTTTATACTTAACCAGTGAACCCACAAAATTAATTAGGGAAGGATCTTATCACAATGTGCCGATATACAAAATTTGAAAAAAATCGGATAATTCTGCATTAAAAACCCATTTATCTAAATTAAAGGGGGTTAGCCCCCCGTTACCCCCTTTTATACTTAACCAAATAATCCCCAAAACTAATCAGGCAAGCGCCTTATCACAATGAACCAATAAACAAAATTTGAAGCGAAACAGATATTTATATCAAGAGTTATCGTGTTACGTACATACGTACATACATGCACACATACAGACAAAACGGGCGGGCACATTAGCTCTCAGGCTTTGATAGCCTGTCATCTAAAAAGTAAGCCGGGACTTCACTGGTCCGAGGCTAATGAAAGAAAATTTGCTCCATACCTAAACTATAACACCGGTTTATATTTTATTTAAGCCTGTGGAAACGGAATCGATAGGGTCGGGGAAAAAAGTCTGTTTGTAAAGAGTTTCCGTCTTAGCACCAGGGACGTAGCTTTAGGGGGGGAGGGGGGAACCTCCCCCCCCATTAACTTCAAGAAGTAGGGCGCCACAGAAGGATTCAGGGTGCCGTCAGGTGCCCATAAAGAAAGGGTATATTAGTAGTAATAAGTGATTATACAAAAACTTCATTTTAAATCTTAAATTAGAAAGTAAATTACTTTCAACATACAAAATTTGAATAAGGGATTTAATTTTAGATTTGTTGCTACTTCTATACTCTCCCCCCGCCCCAACCCCCAGCCAAAAAAAAAGGTATACTTGCAAGAGGGAAAATTCTGAAAATAGGATTTTTAATCAATTGCGTGACAGGTAAGTGTAATTCGATCCTTAGAAGTACAAATATTCCCTTCTTATCTTAGTAGTTGTTGGCAACCCTTTGTTGTAGAAAGAAAGTGTGAAGAAGTGGAACTGACTGGTGGGGGTTAGTACGGTTCTCCAATACTTTCATGTAAGGGGCCAAATGTTGTTTAAGGGTGCCGTCAGGCACCCATAAAAAAGTGTTTAGTTTAAATAGTAGTTGCAAGTAATTATACAAGAACATTATTTTGAATTTTAAGAATTGCAATCAATTGCAGGGCAGTAATGTAATTCGATCCTTAGAAGTACAATTCTTTCCTTATTTCAATAGTTTTTGGTCACCTTTGATAATCTAAAGAAAGTGTAAAGAAATGGAAGTGACTGGAGAGAGGATACAGAACGGCTCAGAGAGGGTGGTGGTCAAGTGGCCTAGAGGTCTCCACGGGCTGAAATTTCTAGGGTCGAACCCGCCCGGGTACAAACGAAAGCTGTCCTGCCCAGTCCGTTTTAAAAACCGAAAGTTCTGCCCGGCCCGTAACGGTTCAATTTCTATAAAAGAAAATCCAATTTTTCATAACATATAATTAAAATTATTTTTTAAAAAATGTGTATATATTTTTTGCGAAATTTTTAAAGTAAATTTTGGATTACATGCGGGCACAGAATATCAACATTAATGAACACTTAGACTTCTAGACTTTTACATTCAAATAAAGACTCATTAAAAAAATGTACTTTAGAGTAAAGATAAAAAATGTATAAAACCATCATAAATTTTGAAGCTTTATAATTAAAAAATTAGATTACAAAATATTTCTTCGGAATTCATTAAAGTTTCTTTCTAAAGATTTTGTTACCAAAATCCATTATCAATTTTAGTTTTGAATAAAAAATTGTCTGCCAGACACGTCTTAGGAATAGTTAAATTCAGGTCCAGCCCGGCCTGCGTATATAGAAAAAACGTACGCCTGAACACGGCCCGAGTCGACAGGAAAAATTAGGTGTCGGCTCAGACACAATGTAACTGTCCGATGAAAATCTCTACGTTAGGCATATATCATTTCTGTATTGATGTTGTCGAACTAGTATCGAATTGTGCAACATAATTATAACGTATTCCGGCATAGCCAGGTCTATTGAAAATTGTTCATATTCCATCGGCTAGTCCGATATTTTTAAATTTGGTATATCTGTGCCGGTAGTCCCCCTTAAATATTTTTTTTTTTTTTACCAGACCACCTAGCCTGTTTATTTTTTTTATTATTAGCCCGGCCCATTTGAACGTTTGACTTCATTTGGCCGGGTGCGGAAATCGGACCGTGCAGATCGTGATCTCTAGGGTAGAGGTCTGCACGGGCCAAAATTTACACGTCCGGCCCGAACGAAAGCTATCTTGGCCCAGCCCAGTCCGGTGTAAAAGCTAAAAGTTTGGCACAGAATCGGACCGGCCCGTTGAAAATTCAGTGAAAACAGATCCGACCCGTTGAAAAATAAATGAAATCAGGCCCGCCTCGACCTGACCAACTCAATTTCTACAAAAAAATCCAATTTTTATTGTACAATTAAGATTCTTTTAATGAATACTGCATGCATATTTATGGGAAAATTTTACAGTATATTTTAGAATACTTTATACATGCCACATGCTATAGCATACAGAATAGTATTATTAATGATCACTTAGACTCTTAGATTATTACATTCTAATGAAGACATTAAAAAAATTAATGTAGTTTAGAATAAATGAAATGACGGTTAAAAACATCCTAACTTTTTTTGTTGTATAATAAAAAAAATGTTTCTCTGTAATTTATTAAAGTATACTTCCAAAGATTGTTAATAGAAGTTCATTATCGCTATTCCTATTACCATTACGAAACTATTAGACACGTCCTGGGAACAACTAAGCCCAGTTTCCTCCTGGTCTGAGTACATAGAAAATAATGTAAGCCTGATCCCAGCCTGCCCGAGTCTGCTGAAACAATTAAGCCCAACAATTAAGTATACGATTCAAGTGTCCATAATGCCGATTTCTACGCTTGACATATTTCTGTATTGATGTTGTGATCGGCTCATGCAGTATACATTTACTTATACTCGTCCCAGACAAATCCATTGAAAATTCTCGCCAATAATTGAAATATTCCTCGCCAGGCCGTGCCTGGGCCTAGAAATTTTGGCATCTGCAGACCTCTAGCGCAGCTGATGACTATGTGGTGAGAGAGGGGTGGGGTGGGATGGGGAAGTAGAAAATGAAAATTATGAAAGGGCGCCAAAGTCAGGTCCTCCCCCCACCCCAATAAAAATTTCAAGCTACGCCCCTGCTTAGCACATATACTGTAAGTTTTCTTTTCATCGGGATCATAAATTATTTCGATTTAAGACAAGATTCCGTTATAGACAGGTTCTGCTTTGACAGGGGTTTATTGAATTTAGATCAAATTTTCTCCAGCTTTAACAAGTAAACAGTTCAAATTCCATTTCTGTACGTTCAAAATGTATCATGTTTTTTAGCGTTTTTTATCATATTTTTCCCATGGAATTTGACGGTTTAAGGTTTAGTCTCATTTCGGAAAAAGAAGCAAAGAAAAATATCGGTTAAAAGACTTGCCACTATGCAGCAGTGCGACAGGACGCGAAAACTGCTATTTTACGAAATAAGTGATCAGTTTTAGCAGGTAGTTAGCTATTATGTGTTTTCTCCATTTTTAACTACAGTAAGCGCCGTTTTAATGAATATGTTCCTTGTTGAATATAATTTGATTCTATAAGGCGGTGGATTCTGACTAATGTAAAAATACTAATACTGATTTTTGGTTTACTTGATTCCTAAAAGCGGTTTATTTGATAAACCAGTGATTCATATAAGCTGCAATAAACATATATTTTAGCTCTAGGAGGAGTTTTAACCCTAAACCCTCCCTTGGATGTGCCACTGCTTACACAAATGCACACAAATGTTGAACAGGACCTACATAGGCATCTGCTATAGTGACAGATCATTTTATCATTTTTAGCATTTTCCGTTACTTGGGTGATCGAAAATATTATTTTATTATTAAAATTATTATTGCCCCCCCCCCCCCTAATTGTCCTCACTGGACACTGTATTGTCCTCAAAATCTTCACTGAAAAACATGAAGTCAAACATGTTCTTTACATCCTCAAAGTACAAGGCATTTCGGTCATTTCCTCCAGAGGCGGATGCAGTCCTCCATTTAGAGGGAGGTTACGTTTTTTTTTTTTTTTTTTTTTTTTTTTTTTCCATGGAGATGGGGGGGGGGGGAGGTCACATATCTTTATTAGCAAATTTTATATCTTAAATCCAAATTGACTATTTTCTGACATATACCCGAATTTAATTTGCAGGTATGTCCGTAAATGTATAAAAAGTACATGTTTTATGCAGATACAAAGAAATTAGAGTTTCATATTTTCTTATAAAAGCAAAGAATCCTACAGAAAGTTATCTCAAAGTTTGCATTTTAACCCATTCAGGGGCAAAGTACTTTCAGTACTAAAATGTTGAAATAAATGACTGGCCCCGGAATTTACGAAAACATTTATTTGCAAATAAGAAAAAGGCTATATTTCACATACATATTAAATGGGAAAGACTTTAGCGAAATTCTGGTGCCAATGTAGCGTTTGGGAATTAAACTTAAGTGGTTTCATAAACATACCACTGCCCCTGAAAGGGTTAAGCCGATTTTTGGGGCTCGGCAATCATGGAACATCGTCTAGAGGGAGCAATCAAATAGTAAAATTCACAATGTACCACATTTAGAGAAAGATTAAAAACAATGTTCGATTCTTTGGAGCTTGAACAATAATTTCTGCAATTTTCATGCATTTCTATGCAAAAATAACTCCGTATGAATGTATCAGATAGATTAAATATTTAAGCAGAAAAAAAAGAAAGTAATGAAAACCCCTTTAATACATATTTATATTTAAAAAATGCATTGTTCTACTAGAAATTGTTTTCGTTTAGAGGGGGATCATGACCCCCATGAGCTTCTCCTTGGATCCGCGCTTGATTTTCTCACGAGTTTCAGTAAGTTTTTCGACGAAACGTTTGAAATTGGTCACTGCCCCTTAATTTCTGGACACCAGTATATTTAAAAGAAAAGTGTCGTATTCGTTACTGTCTAATAGTAATACATAAATAATCAATTATCTAAAATATCAGCTGTAGAAATAAATCAGGTCAAACGCTCAGTTGTACAAATAAATAAGTTTTAAGGACTGTTTTCGGAATTTATTCTGATTGTTCATATTTTTCTTTATGTTAAATTTAACATGTTAAGTAGTCACGAAAACAATTAATTTTAAGCTCGTGAACTATATACAGTCAAACCTCGTTAACACGAACACGCTTAACGCGAATTACTTTTAGCACAAACTGTTTCCTATTGCCCCGTCCTGTTGTATGTAATGTATTTAAGTTCGGATAACACAAACTACTTTTAACACGAATAAAAAAAGTTTCCCATTGAGTGTTCGCGTTAACGAGGTTTTATTTTTCTTTCTTTTTTCTTTTTCTTTTCTTTTTTTTTTTTTTTTTTGTACACGTTTCCAATAGTGAGTAGTCTAACAAAAGCCTATTGATTCCCAGCGCCAGCCGTTGCGACATTGTAAGAAATCCAAGTAGTACCGATATAATTTTTTAATTATCTTTACATTGTATTTGCATAATATTTTTACAACTCGAATGCCGTAAATATAACAACATTGTATGTTTCTGATTCCGATTTTGTTTCCTAAACGAATGACAAAAAGTAAGATTGTCCCTTTGTCGCATATTTTCAAACCGTTTACAAAAGATAAACTCTTTCATCATGTCAACTCAAACCAGTTTTTCACTTCCTTGGGTTCCCTCCCTACTACTATTGTGCCTATTACGGATTCACGCTTTTCTAGGGATTATTTGAGTTTTTGTAACTTAACTTGTCCTTTCATGAAACATTGACTCATGAGGTCACCCAGAAACTTTTTGGGGTCACTCAAATAAAAATAGTAGCTGGAAGGTTTTTCGAGGATTATTATTAGATATTATGATACAGTTGCCAAGTTAAGGAAAATCTTTTTGTTTTGTTTTTGAGAAAATAATTGCATAGAACTTAACTTTTAAGAAACTTTTTCTAAATAATTTTACTCGTTTTGGGGCCCCCCATCATCAGTGGGCCCAAGGTCGTGCGTTAATCAGGCCCTGCATGAGGTGCCTTTCTGCGACCAATAACTGTACAACCATATGGCGCGACTCTGAAATTTTTTTATTGTATTTCCAATTTATTTTAAGTGTACCCTCAAAAAAACCTTTTTTTCCCACTCACACTCTGGAATTAATTTTTATATGTAAAAGTATAACATTTGCAAGCATAACTAATGAACTGATTTGGAATCGAATAGCATTTTTCAGTTTCCGATAAATGTTATGAACATGGGGGTAAGTGTGATCGAAGATCGAACAAAGGGTTTCGTTTAATATTCCTTTCAAAACACTTTATTCACGTCAATAAATCCAAGTAAATTTCATTTTCAAAAAAAAAAAAGTCATGCTTTTTATAAAGTAAAAATTTATCCAGCGTTGAATTCAGTGGATGGCGAGTTTGAAATGTCTACACCGGAAAATTTGAGATTTTACACTTTCAAAAACTGGAATTTCCAACCCCCCCACCTCCCCCGCCATCTTTTTTAGACTAAAAGACAAAGAGGATTCCTTTTACGAATGTAGAAAAATCGCCTCGCAAACCCAAAAATTCTATAAATTCAAATAAAAATATTCGCATAAAATTAAAAAATGTTCCTGCGAATTCCGAATAAACTTTATTGAAAAGAGTACTAAAAGTTTAAAACCAAATTTCTATTTAATAATGTGGAAAAATCGCCGAGAAACGCAAAAAACCCGGTTAAATCGCATAAAAATAGCTAAAAATTTAAAAATAGCAGATGACAAAATTTAGTACAGTGGGTTAAAACATTGTAAAAGGAATTCTTTAACAAATATAAAAAAAATCGGTGCGGAACATAACAGTAACTCATGCAAATTTATTCCTCCAAACAACGATAAACTGGCGATTCAAGGATTTACATCAAAAGCAAACAAATGTTATAAATTAAATCCAAAAAGGAATTTTTTACGCGCCAAATCATCGCCTATCTCCTACTAGGGGATTCTACTAGCGCCAAAGTAAGTGAACAGGCCTTCGTAGCTTTTCCTGCACTGCCAAGATACCTCTGCCGCGACATTAAACTAAACTTAACTAAACTAAACTACACTAAACTAAGCTAATTTAAGCTAAGCTAAACTAAACTAAATTATGTGCAGCAATCTCCAGAATGCACGAAAGTAATTCAAGCAGCGGTTAGTAACTTATATATGTACGGTACGCTTACATTAACCGAAACTGCCCTCCTGGATTCATAAAACTCGCTGTGCAGCAATCTCTAGAATGCATGAAACTCATTCAAGCAGTGGTTAGTAACGTATATATGTACGCTTCGCGTACATTAACAAAAAGAAAAAATTCCCTCGAAGCATGAAACTCGCTGTGCAGCAATCTCTAAAATGTATGAAACTCATTCAAGCAGCGGTTAGTAACTTATATATGTACGTTTTGTATACATTAACCGAAAAAAAACCCTGAATGCATGAAACTCGTTGGGCAGCAATCTCTAGAATACATGAAAGTCATTCAAGCAGCGGTTCGTAACATATATGTACGCTTCGCGTACATTAACCGAATAAAGAACCCCTGAATGCATGAAACTCGCTGTGCAGCAATCTCTAGAATGCATGAAACTCATTCAAGCAGCGGTTAGTAACTTATATATGTACGTTTCGTATACATTAACCGAAAAAAACACTGGATGCATGAAACTTGCTGTGTAGCAATCTCTAGAATACATGAAAGTCATTCAAGCAGCGGTCAGTAACTTATATATGTACGCTTCGCGTAGATTAACTGAATAAAAATCCCCTGGATGCATGAAACTCGCTGTGCAGCAATCTCTAGAATACATGAAAGTCATTCAAGCAGCGGTTAATAACTTATCTATGTACGCTTCGCGTACATTAACCGAAAAAACCCCCTGGATGCATGAAACTCGCTATTCAGCAATCTCTAGATGTTATATATACATATTTATGTTGTAATAACTTTTCAATTTTAGGTAGACGTTTCATCGGTGCGCTTTATTCAAGGTGCTTTTTTTCCGGGTGCGCTTCTTTTCGGGTGCGTTTTTTTTTCGGCTACTCTAAAGAATAGCTCCAATTTATCGCCACAAACAACGATATCATTCTGTTGAAGTAAAAAAACTAAGGAGAGACAAAACCCAGCAGCATTTATTTATCTGCAACTCAGAGCACTTTTGACTCTCTCATATCTTTGCGCTGGAGTTTAACAAAAACATGAAACTTGGTTTATATAGAGTACGTTGCAAAAATAACCAAATTTTTAAATTTCATGTGTCTGTCTTTTAAGTTCAGAAAGTATAGGAACTCAAAATTTCTATTTTTTGACACTCACTCACCGATTATCAAATCCGATCAGGGAAATTCCATTGTCAATCCCATACGGAAGTTTTACAGAAAGAGAAATATATCTATCAGAATATAGTAATATATATAATAATGATTAAATATAATTCATTAAATTAATTAGAAATATACAATATAGGTTCTGTTAAAGTCGGAAACCTGACAGTTACTTAAACATGGGCATCCTCAGAAATTATCTCTATATTGGGAACAAAACTGAAAGTATGTTAAATTTCATAAGAGTTACAACACTATACAAGTAGCGTTTATGCGATATTTATAGAGAAAATATCAAAATGACGGTTTATAGAATGAAACTATTTTATGCACTGATATTTATGCTTCATTTCAATTTTTAAGATAGCTTAGTTTGATTGTTATTATATTTTTTTCTTAAATCAACAAATATGAAACAATGTAAATTACGATATCAGTTATGTATTTAATTTACATTTGCTTTAACACTTAATTTCGATGGCCATGTAGAAATTTTACAAAACACTCGTCTTAATTCTTGTGCTCCCCCCCCCCTCCCCTGACCTTTTTACGATAATACCAGTGCGTATTGTAGGTTATGTAAAATATCGCATCATCGAGTAACTTTGATTAGTGTGAACAGATGGGCAGAGGATCGCATTATCGAGTAAAGAGAGAGTTGTGTGTAGAATTGGTAAAATGCCGTATCATGGAGTAACTCAGCTTGCTGTGTGAACAGATGGGCAGAGGATCACATTATCGAGTAACGAGATTGTGTGTAGAATTGGTAAAATGCCGTATCATGGAGTAACTCAGATTGCTGTGTGAACAGATGGGCAGAGGATCGCATTATCGAGTAACGAGAAAGTTGTGTGTAGAATTGGTAAAATGCCGTATCATCGAGTAACTGAGATTGCCGTGTGTACATACGGGCAGAAGGTGACATTATCGAATAACTGAGGTAGCTGTGTGTAGGAATTGGTAAAATAACGCATCTTCGAGTAACTTCAGCTTATTTTTGCAGAAACCATTGCATCTGTGAACGCTATGGGGTTCGAGATTATCAAAATACACACCCTCAGATGGCGCTGAAACCAGGAGCAAAAAAAAATTAACACACGGTGTGTATTCGTGACGGTAATAAATCACTTCTCCGAGTAACCTCGAAAAAGTGCAGATTTGGCATCCTGGTTATTAAAGAAGCGTAAATCCGCTCTCAGATGCTTTGAGTAACCACCAAAAGTTACTCAAACCGTCTGAGGTTACTCACTGCGTTGGTGTTTAATCCGACGAAGTTACTGATTTTGAAGGGTAGACCAACGCACACACACACACATATGTATATATATATATATAATTTCTAATCCGCAAGTAACCAAATTTTTTCTTGCATCACTTTATCATATATTCTAATACGAGCAAATATTGTGGGTGGTTATATATATATATATATATATATATATATATATATATATGCAAAAATTATCGTAAAAACGGCTCTAACGATTTTGACGAAATTTCGTATCGTACCGTTTGGGGGCACCAGAAAACCATTGGGCTAGGTCACATGCTCGAGAAAATTCGATTAGTGGGTCATTTTGGGTCATTTTGGGTCATGGTCTAGCTAATTGTAGCTAAAAATCGGTTCAAACGATTTTGACGAAATTTTGTATCCGACCATTTTCGGGCATGAGAAGTCAATTGGGCGGGGTCACATGTTCGAGAACTTTCGATTAGTGGGTCATTTTTGGGTCAACGCGGGTCAAATTAATTTTATCTAAAAAACGGCTCTAACGATTTTGATTAAATTTTGTGTCCTACGAGTTTCGAGCACGATAAAAGCATTGGGCTAGTTCGCATGTCCGAGAAAATTCGATTAGTGGGTCATTTCTGGGTCATTGTGGGTCAAGATCTAAAAAGCGGCTCAATTTACACTAAATTTTGCATCCAATGATTTTCGGGCACGAGAAGACTGTTGGACTAGGTCACATGTTCGAGAAAATTCAATTAGTGGGTCATTTTGGGTCATTTTGGGTCATGGTCAAGCTAATTGTATCTAAAAAACGGTTCAAACGATTTTGAGGAAATTTTGTATCCGACCATTATCGAGCATGAGAAGTCAATTGGGCGGGGTCACATGTTCGAGAACTTTCGATTAGTGGGTCATTTTTGGGTCAACGCGGGTCAAATTAATTTTATCTAAAAAACGGCTCTAACAATTTTGATTAAATTTTGTGTCCTACGAGTTTCGAGCACGATAAAAGCATTGGGCTAGGTCGCATGTCCGAGAAAATTCGATTAGTGGTTCATTTCTGGGTCATTGTGGGTCAAGATCTAAAAAGCGGCTCAATTTACACTAAATTTTGCATTCAATGGTTTCCGGGCACGAGAAGACTGTTGGTCTAGGTCACATGTCCGAGAAAATTCAATTAGTGGGTCATTTTGGGTCATTTTGGGTCATGGTCAAGCTAATTGTATCTAAAAAACGGTCCAAACGATTTTGACGAAATTTTGTATCCGACTATTTTCGGGCACGAGAAGACTATTGGGCTGGGACACATGTTCGATAAAATTCGATTAGTGGGTCATTTCTGGGTCATTGTGGGTCAATATCTAAAAAGCGGCTCAATTTACACTAAATTTTGCATCCTATGGTTTTCCGGCACGAGAAGACTGTTGGGCTAAGTCACATGTTCGAGAAAATTCAATTAGTGGGTCATTTTGGTCATGGGTCATGATATTTGAACTCAAATTTAATTTTGACCGAGCATAGCTCGGTCTTCCCTGCTCGTAGGAATTAATCAATATTTAATAACGGTACCTTATAAACACATCATTTATTTCATCTTTATATCCATTTACAATTAATGAATTAAAGTCATTGGATCTAATAGAAACGCGATTTTTAATAGTTTTCTCGCATTTACGGTATATTTGATATTTTATTAATAAAATTTATACATTTTGTTGGCAGAAAATGATTGAATACTGTTCTTTTAATACAAAATTAACTTGATTTGTAGAAATGGAATTATTGTCTGTAAAATAAGCCTTAAAAGAAGCCTATAAACCCTTATTGAATTTAAATACTTGGTACAGACTATCATTTTAGGCCACTTATGCACGGAAATATTAATAGTAAGGGAGGGATTAAACCATAATACTGAAATTATTTATCGACCCTATATTTTTGTTTACGTAAATTGACTGATTTTAGAGAACGTGAAATATTTTGAATTTTACTTTATATATAACAATATAGGTTTGTGTCTATACGGAGATGAATTCAATTGTTTTGTAGAAATAAGGAAATATCTGTCGAATTTTCACCATCACTCAATGAAGAGCATATATATTATAGATAAATATGTCACTGGATTCTGTTTAATAGATTTTAAGTAAACAGACGTGCTATGCGTTAATACAAAATATCAAACATGACCACATAAATTTTCAATGACTGAACACAAAGATGTTATTAAGATACATATTGTTGTGAGCTCGGGGTTCGAAAGGACTGATGCCAATATATAAGAACAATCAAAAGGCTTTATTCACTATAAACAGTGCAATACGAACACCAATATCTTCTGAAAATTACAAGATATTTAGTAATCTTCAAATCCAATAAAAGCACAGCAAAATTTCACACAGAAACAATGCGTTCAATACGACGTATCAACGACAAAATTGATCCGAGAAACACAGTTCTCAATGCAAAGCCTCTCGTATGAATTCAATCGCAGTTGACTGACAACTAACTGAACTGAACTGATGGAAGTCCTTATATAGGTTTCAGAGATCTTTCCAGATTATTCCAGAGCCTTCAGATGCTAGAAATTACCAGAAAGTGCTTTAACTTTCGATAGAGAACCCAAGCAAAAAGGATCCCAATGTATAGGTATAAGGGGGGTGTGGTTGCACAAAAAGTCGTCCAATCCGTCGCCAACTTGGCGACATTTGGCAATATATCGCCAAATTTGGCGACAAAAATAAGTCGCCAAAACCATCGCCAACTTGGCGATAAACCCATTCCTTGGCGATTTTCCAATAGAACTCATTTTAAAGATGAGGGTGTAAGGTTGTTTTCCTTGCAAACCACCTGAGGCCTTTAGCATTGAGTTACATGATGCTCAATAGGATATACATTAATAATACTGCAATTTTCACAATAATAAATAAAATAAATTAAAAAGAATGAAATATTTACAAAATTCATAACATTCCCCCTCTCAAGGACTGCACGTCCCGGGCAGTTCAACCTTTGATCGGAAAGCAAACCCGTTACCAACAAATGCTATACTATTCAAAGCACTTAAAGCAAACAAGGAAAATAACAATTAAACACATTCATAATGCTGAATTATACAAAATATACACTTATTTAAAAATTAAATTAAATTAAAGCATAGACATTATTACATACAAGTATTTAAATAATAATAATAATGATAATGCTAAGCAAAATAAATAATTACATTAACTTATATACAAGACCATGGTCATACTAATTTACATTATTTACATTACACTATTTACAATCAATGAACTAAGTACTATGGCCATAGTATGGAGCCAGCCTGTCGTAATGAACGACTCTAGGCTTCGAACTTGGTGACTTTCGGATCCGAATTACGACATCGTTGCAGTTTGCGATTGCAGTTTGGGAGAAAGTCCTTTACGTCGAGTCGGATTATAAAACCAAACCTTGTCACCTTCTTTGAATTGATGTCCCGTGGCTTTCGTGTCGTACCTGGTCTTCATCTTCTCCGTCTGTATATTGATCCGCTCTCGAGCCAAGTTGTGGACATCTTCAAATCGTGCCTGGAGATTCTGCACGTATCCCTCTGGCGATGAAGGCGCATCTGGAGGGCGACCAAAAACCAGATCACAAGGTAGACGAAGATCACGACCGAAAAGCATCTGAGACGGGGAATAGCCGGTTGTTTCATGGACGGCGCTGCAATAGGCGAGAAGAAACAAGGGAAGTTTTTGGTCCCAGTCTTGTTGGTTTCTTGAGACTAGCAGTGAGAGATTGTTGAGGATGGTACGATTAAATCTCTCAACCATGCCATCCGACTGTGGATGTAAAGGCGTCGTCCTAGTTTTGTCCATTCCGAGAAGTTGACAGAGACCCTCAATCACAGCAGAGATAAAATTTCTCCCCTGGTCCGAATGCATTTGGAGAGGGACTCCATACCTTGATATCCACTGGTGTACCAAGGTATCCGCAACCGTAGAAGCTTCTTGATCAATGATGACATAAACTTCAGGCCATTTTGTGAAATAGTCCATGACAACAAGGAGGTATTTGTTGCCATCAGCACTTCTTGGCAGAGGCCCTAGGATGTCAAGGGCGATGCGTTCAAAAGGTGCTCCTACAGTGTAGAGATGTAGTCTTCCTCGGCTACGCTTCTTTGGTCTTTCCGAGCTGCACATGCATCGCAAGGTTTGCACCATTGTTCGACGTCAGCTCTCGCTTTTCCCCAGAAGAAGCGCTCTCGGACTCTGTGTAATGTTTTCATGACTCCAAAATGGCCACCAGTGGGACTGCCATGTAATTCTTCGAGGACCTCTGGGATTCGATATCGAGGAAGTACCAACTGCCACCGAGATGTCTTCCCATCTTCCGATTCGAATTTTCGGAACAGGACACCATTTCTGACGTGGAGGGAGTTCCAAAGAGCCCAATATTGCTTCGTCGTAGGACTGTAAGTCGAGATGTCTTTCCAACTGGGCTTCGTGCTAGAAGATTCTAATAACTCCAAAATTGGTTTGATGTCAGAGTCTGCCATTTGATCTTCTCGAATCTTATCATCACTCCAGGGATCTGGTGGCTTTGATTGTGAAGTCTTCGTCTGGCGTATGACATATTCGGGATTATACTTGTTCTCCGCTCTGAAACAATAGCGACAGCTCTCGGGACCCGGTCTTCTTGATAGGGCATCGGCGTTTCCATGCGATGAGCCTTTGCGATGCCTGATGTCAAAGTCGTATTCCTGGAGTCGTTGTATCCATCTGGCTACTTGGCCCTCTGGGTTCTTAAAATTCATCAGCCATGTTAGGGATGCGTGATCAGTACGAAGGAGAAATTTCCTGCCATAGAGATAGTGATGCAAGTGTTCTATGGCTTTCACTATAGCTAATAACTCCTTACGATTGACGCAATAATTCCGCTCCGGTTTCGATAAACATTTGCTCCAGTATGCTACAACTCGTTCTTGGCCATCTATTTCTTGGGAAAGTACAGCGCCGACACTTTCATGACTGGCATCCGTGTTCACAATGAACTGTTTGTCGGGGTGTGGATAGGTAAGGACTGGAGAGGATGTGAGAGCTTCTTTCAGCCGCTGGAAGGAATTGTCGCATTCTTGTGTCCGTAGAAACTTCTGCTTGCTTTCAGTGAGCCTATGCAAAGGTCTTGAGATGTTGGAGAACCCCTGGACAAACTTTCTGTAATAAGTGCATAGTCCCAGAAAGCTTCGCAACTGATGGACATTTTCCGGACGCTTCCAGTTCTTTACTGCAGACACTTTTTCAGGTTCTGTTCGAACACCTTCAGCTGAGATGATGTGCCCTAAAAAATTTACTTCGCGTTGGAAGAACTTGCATTTCAAAGGGTTCAGCTTTAAATTCGCCGCTCTTAGCTTCGTTAACACTTTTCGAATATTTCTAGATGTTCTTCAAACGTGCGGCCACCAATGATGACATCATCTAGGTAGATGAGACAAGCTTCAAAAGTCAGGCCTTTTAACACTGTCTCCATGAGGCGCTCGAACGTTGCTGGGGCATTGCAGAGCCCGAACGGCATAACTTTAAATTGCCAAAGTCCTTGTCCAGTAGTAAATGCGGTCTTCTCTTTGTCATCAGGATGGATCTCTACTTGCCAATATCCTCTCTTCAAATCCAGTGTGGAAAACCATTTATGTCCTGAAAGAGTATCTAGTGTGTCGTCTATTCTTGGTAGCGGATAGCTGTCCTTCTTCGTGATATCGTTAAGTTTTCGATAATCCACACAAAATCTTGTGGAGCCATCTTTCTTTCGGACCAACACGATGGGAGAGGCCCACGGACTTGATGACGGTTCGATGATGTCACTATCCTGCATCTCTCGTAAAAGCTTAGAAACCTCTTCTTGTTTTGCAAACGGCAAGCGTCTTGGATGCTGTTTAATCGGTGGATGGTCGGCAGTATCAATTCTATGACGTGTCAGAGAAGTGCGACCTATATCATTCTCGTTTTGTGAAAACACATCCTTAAATTCCTGGAACAGTCTTTCTGCGGCATGTCTCTGCTCAGGAGATAAATTCTCATTTCGTCCAATTTCAGGTGTTAAACTTGTAGGCGGCTCCGACAACGTCAAGCTCGGGTCTTTGCAAACACAGGTGACTGGAGCACAGGTAGCAAGCACTTCACCCTTCTGGATAATTCTAGACTTTTCACTTACATTCGCCATCCTCACGGGTATCACATCTCTCGACAGATCTACCAGCGCTGATTCTATAAGCACTCCTTCTGGGCTCTTCTCAGGATATCCAACCAAGCCACATTGAAAACTACTTTCGTTTTCAGTTAATCCAGGTATCATCATTTCGGTCCGAGGAGGGATGATAACATCTGCCTTGGCTGTGATCCGTTGAATAGACCCGGACTCATTTCCAAGTTTGAAAATAGTGACATCTTCTTGAGCGGAGCGTAACTCATTCTTCTTAAAATCCAGTGTAAATCCATGCTCTTTTAAAAAGTCCAGTCCGAGTATAAAAGGGTCTGAAATATCGGCAACATAGACTGTATGGTGGTAAGCGGCGTTCCCAAACATTATTTTCAGTGTCATTCTTCCATGTATATCGATCTTATCTCCGGTCACAGTTTGAAGAATAACACGCGGCGGGGTCCAGAAGAGTTTTTCTTTCAGCCGCTGAGCTAGATCTTTCCGAATGATGGTCACATTGGCTCCTGTATCGATGATCATATTATAGGGCAAATCATTCACACTTCCGACTAGAAAATCTCCGTTCTCGCCGCAACTTCT
Organism: Maratus michaelseni; assembly: GCA_963931845.1. Lineage (NCBI taxonomy): Eukaryota > Metazoa > Arthropoda > Arachnida > Araneae > Salticidae > Maratus > Maratus michaelseni. Next base: position 115,530,966 of record OZ007588.1, read on the forward strand.
TGCAGAAATTTCACATACTTGAAAATGGGGCTAAAGAGTTCATCTTTCTCATTATGTCATTCATCTGCTGCTGTAAGCGCTCCACAGCTCTATCCGACGTCTCAGGCAGGTTGGCTGCTCGCACAAAGTGTCGATCTTTCCTAGTAGCTTGCTGGGCTGCCTCGAATTTCAGAGCGTAAACCAAAGCCCCTTTTAAATCATTGAGATCTGCAATCTGGAGTGCTGTCTGGATCTCAGGGTCACGCACACCATCAATAAAATGTTGCAGAGATAAACTTTCTCTAATTTCAGTCGGACAGCCAGGATAAGCAAGATGTGAAAGTCTCTCAACATCCGTAGCAAGCTCTTGCAGGGATTCAGTGGGTTTCTTCTTTCGAGATTTGAGCTGGAGTCTGCTATATTCCTTCATCCATTTCTCGCCAAAGCGCAATTCTAAGGCACTGACGAGCGTTTCAAAATCCAGCGGTTTATTTGCAGGCAAAGTCTGTAGGACGTCGGCAGCATCAGCTCGTAGAGAAGCAGCTAACTGGCAAGCCTTTGTCTGGGAATCCCATCCATTGGCGTCCGCTACGATCCCAAATTGTATCTTAAAAACTGGCCATGAGGATTTTCCGTCATAGGTCGAGAGTTTAATAGAGGCCCGGGGAAGCATAGCTTGATACTTGACATCTTCGGGATAGTTTTCGGCTGTTATCTTTTGTTTCTTCACATTTTCCAACTCCTTTTCTATACTCTCTATCCTTTCTTCTACGGTATTGGCTGTCTTTTGAACTTTTTCCTCTATTTCCAGAAATCTTCCTTCAAATTTGTTTTCCACGCTGTCAATTCTTTCCTTTAAAGATGTTATTTTATTATCTATTAATTCTTTCAACACACCAAGGTTGGTTGACATATCCTTCTTCATTTCTTCCGACATCTCTTTCATTTCAGCCTGGTTTGCGGTCATTTTCTCATCTATCGCTGACATTTCCTTCTTCATTTCTTCCGACATTTCCTTCATTTCAGCCTGGTTCGCAGTCATTTTCTCATCCATCGCTGACATATCCTTCTTCATTTCTTCTTTCATCTCGCCAAGGTTGGTCGACATCTCAGCCTGATTCGCAGCTAATTTCTCCAATAATTGTTTCAGTTGCTCCTCCATTGCTCTGGTGATCGGCATTCTACCACACTCCTGACACCAAATGTTGTGAGCTCGGGGTTCGAAAGGACTGATGCCAATATATAAGAACAATCAAAAGGCTTTATTCACTATAAACAGTGCAATACGAACACCAATATCTTCTGAAAATTACAAGATATTTAGTAATCTTCAAATCCAATAAAAGCACAGCAAAATTTCACACAGAAACAATGCGTTCAATACGACGTATCAACAACAAAATTGATCCGAGAAACACAGTTCTCAATGCAAAGCCTCTCGTATGAATTCAATCGCAGTTGACAGACAACTAACTGAACTGAACTGATGGAAGTCCTTATATAGGTTTCAGAGATCTTTCCAGATTATTCCAGAGCTTTCAGATGCTAGAAATTACCAGAAAGTGCTTTAACTTTCGATAGAGAACCCAAGCAAGAAAGGATCCCAATGTATAGGTATAAGGGGGGTGTGGTTGCACAAAAAGTCGCCCAATCCGTCGCCAACTTGGCGACATTTGGCGATATATCGCCAAATTTGGCGACAAAAATAAGTCGCCAAAACCATCGCCAACTTGGCGATAAACCCATTCCTTGGCGATTTTCCAATAGAACTCATTTTAAAGATGAGGGTGTAAGGTTGTTTTCCTTGCAAACCACCTGAGGCCTTTAGCATTGAGTTACATGATGCTCAATAGGAAATACATTAATAATACTGCAATTTTCACAATAATAAAATAAAATAAATTAAAAAGAATGAAATATTTACAAAATTCATAACAATATCATAGAGCGTAGCATTAAATTAAATAAAGAGATATAACCAGCAAAGGGATGTATAAAGGAATAGAACATCCTATGATGGAATACAGTTTCTATTAAAAGAAACAAATGATTTACACTTGTCACTTTATATAAACTTTTCAGTAACAGTATTTTTAGTTTAAATTAAATTAGTTACATTGATATTGTGAGTTATGGAACATGATATTCCTTCAATGGATATTTACATTTGTGAGTATGTTTTGCGTTTTAATAAATTCGTAAAGACAATTTGCTTAATTTTGTAACAGGAAATTAAACTCTATCAATGGGAAATTAAAATTTATCAATTTACCTCTTTTGTCAAACTTTTTCGCTTTTCTGTTTCTTTGTCAAAATAATTCTTTATTACACTCAAAATACCAGTTTACATTTCACTACTTTTCTTTAATTCAATTTGTCATGTCACTGTAATGTCGTAGGGAAAAAGATATTCGTTTCAAAGAAGTACATTGTAGAATAAACAATGTTTTACTTAAACGTAATGTTTAAAACAGAACTTGAATATTAATGATTGTCAGCTCATTTCGAATATATTCTGAATAAAACACATTCGCTTGTACGAATTTGTTGAAACCGATTCAAAAGCAGATTCCTATAACTCAAAAAGATTTCATAGGTGAAAAAAATATTTTTACAATATTTTGTCTCCAAGAATAGTATTATACCAGTTATGTTGCAGAATGTCGGCCAATCCAATAAGATGTAAAAAAATGGAAATATATAATTATTTTTACTCTTAAGTGTTCGCCTTAATACAAGAGGTTCCGGAGCATATCACGTTTCTCCTCTATCCTAAAAAGGACTGAGATATGGCAGTATGAAATTCTAGGTGGCTGACATATTGAAACAATCTGATTTTCTTCATGAGACAGGACTCGTATTTATTTACCGATTTGTATGTGGCTGAGCATGTTAACATGCCATGCCAAGGTTTAAACAATAGTTTGTTGGCCAGATTCTTCCGCCATCATGTTTCAAATTGGCGGCAACTTCAGGATTTCAAATTCAAAAAGATGTTTAAAGAGATTAAAAAGATAAAAAGTTTTTATCTTTAACGGTAGGGCCTTGATACAAGGATTCCGGAGCATTTTTTTTCATCTATATTGAAAAATGTCTCTTTGAAATTCTAAGGGGGCTGATTTTCCATAATAATGTTTCATTTCTGAGATTTAGAAAACGTGGTTTCTCGCAATTTTACTTTAATTGTTGAAACAATTGATATTACTCTCATGCGTTTAAAACTGAATATTCATACCCGCCAGCGTCAAATCCTTTCCATGTCTGGAGATACTTGGCATAATATTGTCAATATGGGCGACAAAAACAAAACAGCCATAAATGAAGTCAACTTGGTCATAGCTGACTATTTTGGCGAAATTAGCATTTAAATTCAGTATTGACAAAAGCTGGGATTAAATCTTTAATGATCGGGTTTCACGAATATTAGCATCGTGTCTTTGAGTAATTTAAAAAAAAAAAAAACGAGGTACAAGGAAGCAACTTTTTCCTCCCGATACAGGCCGGGAGTACTTTTTTTTTTATCTAACTGGAATATTTGTGATTTGTGATGACTTTATTAGTAGTATGTAGCCAGATTGCAAACAGAAAAGCGTTTGTACTAGTAAATATTTTAATTGTTTTAACGTGTAGATAATTTGTACGGACATACATGCTTCTTTGCTGAACATAAAGTTGAAATAAGCAAAATTAATATAATAAGTTTATCTGAAGAGTATTTTTTGAAATTTTAATTGAAAGGTTCATTTTTAAAACCATTTCAGCAAACTCTGTCATGAAATTGAATTTGTTGTGTCCTGTTGTAAATTATGAGGATACTTTGACGGTATACTATTATTTTAATTAATTGTATACAGTCTATTCCTATTAATTCTCATAAAATTAGTCCAAATTGAAATATTGTCCTTGAAGATTCCCGCCATCGCCAACATTGATTTGTTTTTTACACTATTTTATTTAACTCAACATTGTTTTTGTATGTAAAGAGGGAAATTTGTAATCGATATTTCAATCAGAATAGGTAGAATTATAAATATTACATTCGTATGTGCGTTTCTGATGACAGTAAAACAGTTTAATATTTTTATATCTTAATTATTAATTTAAAAATTAATTTTAAGTATTTTTTCAGTTAGCCAACCACAGGTGAAAAATCTCCAAATATTACTTCTTATTACAATTGTTGTGTATACGAGTTACAACAATGGATCTAGTTATGCGCTAAACCACGCTCACCAAAAATATACTACTGGCTGTGATACTGCAGCAAATAAATTTTTAAACACTAAAAAGTAGAAAATGTAGATAAAAACTAAAGAGTGTAATGTATATATATATATATATATATATATATATATATCAATTAATAGATTCATATTAATTTAATTATTATTATATGTTTAGAAATCAATTTGGAATGACAATTTAATTTTTTTTCTTTCATTTTGTGATATCTTAAAAAGGAAACCGAGAAAAAAAAATCTATATTTTTAAAGAAATTAAGTAGTTTGTGATTTCTATCAAGCGCAAATAAAGCAGTGAATTTTCCATATCCTAGTTCAGTTCTCATGCCAAAAGAAATGTATTGTAACGGAAGTATTGGTGAAAAACACGAATTAGGCAAGAAATTAGGCTTTCACATTCAAGATAAACATTTTTTTCTTATAAAAGAATGTTTTGTTTTTACTATTTTTATTTTGATATTTATTCTTTTAATTGATTTCCGTCGCACTCTTTTTCCTTGCGCTTTCACTTCATCAAAGCGCTTTTGTTAGCTAATTTTATTATAGAAATTTTATAAATATCTGGTATAATTTAACTAAAAGAACCTGCGTAACCAAGGATATTCTAAGAAAATTATTTCATTTAACAATAGTCTGAACATTCTATCCTTAAGCAAAAATGTTTTTAATATTTTCATGGAATTTCTTTATATATATATATGTATTTCCAGAGATGACATCAAGATTTATATTGGAAACACAATCATATATTTCGATAATTTATATTACTTTTCAAATATGCAAAATTTATTTTAAAGACATAAAATACCTCCTTACTGAAAATGACTCTTATTTTAAAACAACTTTCCAACAAACACATTTTCTGAATGTGTTTACAAAATGAAAACATTTCAATATTAGCACAATATTTCATTCTGATATTTAGACACGATGTAGCCATTATTGCCGGAGTATTGTTTATCTCTATATTTAAAAAAAAAAAGTTGCCACCGCCACCGCAGCCGCTGTCAAACCATTTTTTGTGCCTTGAAGTCTTTCTGGGCTAATATTCAGTAAACTATTGCCTATAAAAATATGAAAATTGGTAGTTGTATAGAGAAGTATTCGATAAACACGCTGAAGTATACAGTTTTTAAATCGAAGAAATATTTTAAGAGATAATTAATATTATAGTCGTTCAAAATAGTTATCTTAAAAAAGTTTTATAGGAACGAAAACTATGCACAGAAACTTAACCATCAATTAAAAGGATATAGTTGACAAGCTTGCGGTGTGCAGAATGCAATTCGATTTTTAATTTGACTAATTTTTTGAGGCTTTATTTCAATTTTTAATTCAAATTTTCCTTATTTTGATGCAGATTTATTTCATATTTTAAAAAGTGCATTATTTGAATTGTTGCCCATTTGTAAAATAACGTACAAAATAATATTTCCTTTCAATTAAAAAAATATATTTACACGTGACTTTTAAAACAGAAATAAAAGTTTAAAATAATAATTATATGATCACGTGTTAAAAGCAGTAAATGTAGAAAATAACATAAAAAATACACTTGCTCCTGAATATTAAAAAGAGAAATAATTAAATTACTACGCATTCAAAACATTAAATGGTGAAACATACGTTATATTTGAAATGCTCAAATACAATACATACAATCAATTTCAATTTAAAAATGTATTTACACGAGATTAATTTATTTCGAAAAAATCAATTTTCCTATTATAGCAAATTTTAAAACAGCGTAACTAATATTATTTCCCTTCAATTAAAAACTATATTGTACGTTTACATTAACAAAATAACTAATAAATTGTTAAAATATCATTAAAAATACAGTTAAAGTTGAATTAAATTCTTAATCGATCACATAACTAACACGTGTAACGCATCTGAATTCAATTGAATGCGATCCACAGTCATGTACTTTTGTCGTTAAATCGTATGTATTGGCGACAGTTCTTTTCTTTTATAGAAAATAGTCGACGGGATAATGGAGAAGTACCCAATTTTCTATAGAATAGTTATAAAATTCCCCGATGCAGCGATATTGTTTACTTAACAATTTTACACAAGTTTATTTTCAAACGTTTAATCGATCTTATTCAATCAATCCCAAATACATTTGTTAGTTGTTTCGACAGCATTTGAATCGGCCTTAAAATCGCTCAGTCAGAGAAAAATTAATGGAAACCTTATTACAGAAGATTGCACTGATCGTTTTATTATAATTCAATCTTCCGTAATCGTTTTAGAGTTTATCAAATCAGAGGGTTTTTAAAGGTTGAGGTGTGAGAACGGGAGTTGGCGAGCGTAGCTATTAAAGGGTAAAGCCCCCCAGTCGTAATAAAAATTTGAAATAAAAATTTAAATAAATGTAAATCAAATGAAATAAAAACGATTTTCTCCACATATTTTAACAGTAAAATCAAACTTATATTCAGTAGATTAAAAAAAAATAAATCCTATTAAAAATTTATGTAAAGAACTACTTATATTTAATTCAAAATAAATATATATTATTTCCATAAAAACTGAAACATGAATAGTTTGAATGTTTTTTTTTTTTTTTTTTTTTTTTTTTTTTTTTTTTTTTTTTTTAACATATAGAATGATAATTTCTTCATATATCTTTCTGAATGTTACGTACATGAAATATTTACAGTACTCTGTGGACTCATTCTTTAGAAAAAAGTTTAGATGGTTGTTAAGCAGAATGATTAATCTTTATAAAACTTCTGACAGTTACATTCTCTCCAAACGTATACTACTTATTTTATATATACAAAAGGAAATATTCCATTTGGTACTATAGTTTGAATAGAAATAAAATTTATACACATCTATCTTTTTAAATATATACATGAAATCCTGAAAATGTGTTTTATATGATTTACCCTCAGTAAGAAAGAAATACTGGAACAATATTATCCTAATTATACATTAATTGTGCATTATTCCAATGCGCTGAAAATTGGAATGATATTGGAAAAAATTGCAGTGAATTTTATCTATTGCAGAATAATTGGCTTTATATTGAAACAATTTCTAAAGAAATATCAATTTTGGCTCAATATTTGGCATGTCCCCAAGTGCGATGTGGTTGTGTCCTAAGAGTTTTGGTTCCACCGCAAACCGCAGCGACCTCTGTCGTCAAACTTTGGGTGCAGAGGAGTTATGCGCAGGTGGTCGGTGCTCCTCTTGGTTTTAGATCTCGCCTGTGAGGTTTCCAAAGTTACTCCTGGAAACTCCTGGCTTCTTCTTTAGAGGTCCGTGAACTTAGGTACGGCGGTGAAGTACCCAGCTACAAGACTCGGTAGCTTTGTTTTACCCTTAGTAAGAAAATAATATTGGAAATATATTACTCTAATAATACATTAATTGTGCATTATTCCAATGCGATGAATATTGGGTTGATATTGGAAATATTTGCCGTGAATTGTATGCATTGCAGACAAATTGGCTTTATATTGAAATAATTACTAAAGAATTGTAAATTTTTGCTCAATCTTTACAAAATGAAAACGTTTCCATTTTTGCACAATATTACATGCAAATATTTAGCCACAAACAGGAAAGTTTCAAAAATGATAAATGTTACTGCTAAATATTTGAAAGCAAAATGGGAAGGAGATTCAAAATGTTTAATAAAATTATGAGAAAAAAATATTTGTATTTAAAGAAAACTTATTATAAAAATTTAAAGTCATGTATGTGTTATGTATTATATTTTAATATTTTAAAATAAAATGCCATTAAAAATAAATGTCTTTCAAAAATATTTTTAAAAAATTCCCTACATTATGTTTTATTTTCAAATGAATAAAATGCAAACAATGCTGCGGTATCAGATTATGAGTTTGAAAGTTAGAAACAATTAGTAATTTTTTGTCTGAAAATGTTATATGCAACAGTACGCACATAACTACTACAAATATTTCAAATTACGGATATTAGTTTAGATATAGATAGTTATTTAAAATATGGAATTTCATGAAACTTCACTTTTCGTTAGACTATAATATAAAATTGTGCTGATTAGTTTTCATTGTATATTGTTCAACATTTGGCGCTGGTATAACCCGCTTTTCGCCACGTTCTTGATAAATATATCTCTAAGCATATGAGATATAACAATGGATAAGTCTTGAAAAAATTTATTCAATTTTTGTTTTGATTACTCAACCGTACCATCCGTTTTCCAATGTGCCTAGATATAAGGTAAAGCTAGGAGAGAATAATTTTTACTTCATTTATTTTTTATGCATTTCCATTGCTATTTTGTTGTTATGTTGCAATTTAATAGAACAGTTGTATTAAAACCAAGAAAGTTATTTTGCGCTATCTATCCTTACAGGGTTGGTGTGATTGCGTACATGGGTAGGAGAGATTGTTACTAATACTAACTGCAATTAAATTGTTAACCATAATAATTACACTTAAATGACATTGGTGTAAGGTTTTTGTGAACAAATATTATTGTATTAGGAGTGAATATTTCAACCTAATGATTAAAGAATCAGAAAAAGGAAATAATTTTAAAAACTATTAAAAAATTTTAATAAAAGGAAAAAAAAATTAAAGAATCAGAAAAAGCAAGTTCAGCTAAGATTACAAAATAATATTAAGTTACTTGATAATACGTTTAACTTAAAATTATTCATTTTTATTTTTTTATTTTTTAGGCAAATTTACCAATAAGCTGTGTAATCTCTCCTAGCATGGAAACTAATGGAAGCAATGCGCCATCTTTCCTAAGTAGCAGATGCGCAAACTCCCCAATTTCGGTAGGAGAGATTGCGCGGCCTTTTATATAAACATGGCCGCTACTAAAACGAACCGTTGATGTTCACATTGTTAGTCTAGATTAGTAGCTTATGAGAAATCGTTTAAGGCGGTATTCAAAAAAAAAATTTCCACGCTCAACAACTCAAAATTTTGACAGACAATCCCAGACTCATTTTTAAAAGTAACAACAGGAAACTTGGCGACGTGATTTATAAAGACATTTATAAGGGCCCCATGTTTTTATTTTTCGTTCAATTAATTAGAAATTGATTTACAGACAATTATTTTCAGAGTACGATAAGTTTTTTTGTTTCCAGCACTATCGCTTCGGGAAATTCGGTTCAAAATGTCCATTTTGACAGCATTTTTAAAAATATATTCTGTCTTTATCAAAAAATCGAGACAATACGGACATTATAAAGTTTCTGAATAAGAGAACCTGCCAATTGGATGCATTTTAGAGCAAAAATGAATTTACAAATGTGTCTCAAAACAAGCAGTTTGGATTTGAATACACCCTTAAGTTAAAAGTATTTTGTACTACAGATATTGTATAGAAATTCTGATGAATAGCTATGAAAATTCAAGCACATACTTTGGGAAAACAAAACAAAATAGCAAAGCTTTATCTTAGACACTCAAAACAATCAACGTGCACTTTCAAGTATACACTCCACTACTGCTGTTGTACAACTATCTGGAGTTGCTGCGCGCTCACTCTACTCCATCCCCCCCCGAACCTCTATGTGCGCAATCTCTCCGACCGCGCCATCTCTCCTGCCTTTACCTTAATTACGTTTCTGTTTGAATAAATGCACCACGTATCACATTCGAGAATATTAAAAATATTCCAACATTAGTTGAGTTTCTCCTTTCAATACTTACAGCTGTTGTATTATTTATTTGTTATTCAATATTTATTCTACATGAAATTCTACGTCAAAAGCACTGTAGTATTTCTTATTGGGATTTGCTGATATGTAACTGAGTTATATTACTAAAGTTACATATCGCTGTTTTTCCTAAATTTTTAAATTTTTTTATTATTATTTTAAATTAAAGTTCACACATTTTGGATCCCAAAGACGCTTTATTTTTGATTCAGCGACGATTAGAAGCAAAAGTCTGGATATTATTGCCGGAATTATAAACCGAAACTGAACTTTCTGAATCTGAAAGTGACCTAAAAAAAATCGCGAAAAATCTCATTTCATGAAAGGTTTTACACCCAGAGAAAGGAATTGATTAAAACTACAAAACATGTTTTGTTGAGTACATTTTAGTTGTTTTAGCAAAATCCAAGTACAATTGAACCATTTTACTTGAATTAACAAAACATTTTTTGCTGACGATACAAAATGTTTTTTTTTTTTTTTTTTTTTTTTTTTGGAATTGCAAAAAAAAAAAAAAAAAAAAAAAAAAAAAAAATTGTTGATTCAAACAAAATTTCCATTGACCTATATTTAAACAGAAAGTTTTGTTGGGTCAACCAAATTTTTGTTGATTCAACAAAACTTTTTTCTGGGTGTAAGATATTTCAATAAAACATTTAAAGAATTGTAATTAACTTTTCAAATTTAGGCAATATTTAACCAAATATTTGTACAAAATTAACGTAGATGACAAACATTCTGTGACAAAATCTAACCAATATATTTCACTTTTTTAAACAATACATTAGTAAATCACTTATCTGTGTTTTGAAGTAATAGATTTTATCACAAGAAACTGTCCGCTCATCTATTGAATAATTATATTAAATAATCATATTGAATAATCATAATTCGAAGCACAGAAAAGCTTCTAAGTACGTATTTATTGATTTGAGTTATTTTTATTGAATTTTTAAGAAATCATTTTGTGTATACAAAATTTGGTTTATCTTTTTGCTTCAAAACACACATACGTGATTTACTAATATATTATTGAAAAAAAGTAAAATATATTGGTTAGATTTTGTCATAGAATGTTCGGCATATACGTTAATTTTTTACTAATATTTGACTAAATATTGCCTAAATTTAAAAAGTTAATTAAATTTCTTTAAAGTTTTATTTGAAATTATAGATTTATTTCCTGTGTTAACTAAAAATACATGTATTTCATAAGAGTGTCCTATTTTGAAAAACAAAGTTCACATACCTTAATATATTGATATAAAAGAATGTCTGAACCAGATAATAGTCTGAATAGACCTGAATAATAGTCTGAAACAGATTATTAGAATGAATTAATAAACAGGTATTAATTTCGAATTATATTTGTACATATTTTTCATTCTCAAGTAATATATAAGAAAAAAATTGTACTTTTATTAAAAAGATAGTCCAAATCAATTAATTATTTTTGTTCAAATTGAAATTTAATTATTTTTGGAAATTTTCAGTCAATTCCATTTACTTCATTCATTTATTTTTAAATTTTAAGTATTCCTTTTGTTAAAACTTTTATTTTGTGTAAATTAAAATTTTGAAAATATTTTAAAGTTTCACAACTTTGAAAGGAAATAATTTTTTTTGTAAATGTACATACACGCACAATATTAATTCTGCGAAATGATAATTGCGAAATTTTATTCAAAATTAGCAAAAAAATATGTAAAAAATATATTTCAATAGCTGTCTTAATCGAAATAATTCTTAGAAATTTAGTTTATATTGAATTTACACTGTAACGAGTATTTATTGCTTAAATTGTTTTAAAATGAAAAATGAAATATATTTTACATATATTCCATAAAGTGTTGCATTCAAATGCGAAAGAATATATATTTTTTATGTTATCTGTATTTCATCATATTATAATTAAATAAACTATTTTTAGCAGATCTATATAAATTAATTATATACATTTAAAAATAAAGATATGTAATGTTTTCATTTGTGAAAAAATATTCTAAAAAATGAATAAATCGTTATAGGTGTCAACATGAAACTGTATTCTGACGGGTTTTTTTAATCATTATTTTTAAAGCAAATTAAAATGAAAATGATATTTCTACTTTATTGAGTAAATTACACCATATATTTTAAAATGGAACATTTTGTAAAATTTGCAGTATATTTATATATCTGTATGAATATGGAAATTTAAACTAATTTAATTTTTTTGTGTGAAAATGCTTTTAAATATACTTTCTACTTATTTTTACAAAAAACATTACATTTTCAAAATCACGTATTTTTGTAAAAATACCTGATTGTTAAAATAATAATAATAATAATAATAATATTTTTTTTAAATTTTTAAAAAGTTAACGTCCGATTTCCACAAAATTTGCATTTTCGGAATCAGAAAAAATACTACGGTATACGCCGCTAACAGTTTTCTTAATATTCGAGGATGAGTGAAAATGAGAATTCATCGTTGTCTACGATTATCAAATCGGTAATTTTCTTTGCGGTTTCGATAAAAATAGCCCCTTTTGGCGCACCCGCAGAAAAATCTTTTAATTTTCCCCTCCAGGTTTTCTGTTCTAAACGAAACTCCGACACATGTTCCGGCAACCAATTGGCTGCCTACGGCACCGTATAGCAGGCGTGGTGCACACGCGTTGCCAAATCGTACAGTTCCCCGGCTGGCAGAGTGACAGTGGCAGTGGTCACAAATTCCAGTTGTTTGAAACTCTTAGATTATTATATTCACTGTAAAGCTTTAAATGTAATTATTTATCATTATTAGATCCCAGTAGTCGCCGTAATGTTTGTTTATCAGTCGTTGTGGATCTGTTATTGTGCAGTAAATGTTCTTTCTCAATGCTGAAACTTCCGAGCAAACTCTGGAGAATCTTGACTGGTGCCAGACACTACGCTATGGCCGGCAAAATTTTTAAATATGGCCCTTTTGTTTTTTGTTCTTAAGACTTCGTGATAATTTGGGGTCCCAGTGATACTTGTTTCATGGCTTTTCTTTGCTGCTGGACACCCAATCCTTATTAATTTTCCGTTTCTGACACATTTAGTCAGGTCTGTCAATGAAGGGTAGGGCACCCAGAATTTTTAGATACTCTATGCGTTATTTTATTGAGGCCAAGATGGGCCTAAGGCACTTAAAACTTTGGAATGAATTCCTAGAGATCTCCCATAAAGTTGTAAATTTATTTTTTCGGACCGTTCTGATGCTTCTAAAATGCAAGTTATGTTGCTTTTTACTTTCTTCTATCTATAATAGAAGAAAGTATTGTAATCGAAATTTTTTTCGACATCCGGTTTTCGACGGATTTACACGTTTTAGAGGTCAGAGATTCCGAAAAACATGTTTTTACAAAATGTCTGTCTGTCCGTCTGTCCGTCTGTCCGTCCTCATTGTATCATCGAAAACTGTACGAAGTTGTGCTTCAAATTGAACCTAATTTTTTTCTATACTTTTGGCTATGGCAGGCAGATTCTATCAGAATTTGGGGATATTTCGACGAAAAGGGGCGCTGAGATCTACATTTTTGTTCCATTTTCACTATTGTACCATCGAAAAGTGTATGAATTTATGCAGATAATTGAACCAATTTTTTTCTATGTTTTTGACCATAGCCTGCAGGTCCAGGTTGAATTCGGGGATATTTCGACGAAAGGGGGCACTGCCATCGCGATTTTTTTTCGATTTTCACTATTGTATCATCGAAAAGTGTATGATGTTACGCAGATAATTAAACCAAAATTTTTTAATATGTTTTTGGCTGTAGCCAGCAGGTCCTACTTGAATGTGAGGATATTCCGCCGGAAGGGGGCGCTGTGATAGCCATTTAAAGATTTCAAATTCAAAAAGATGTACAAAAAAATTAGAAATCCTAAAAGTTTTTTTCCGTTAAATGTTCGGCCTTGATCCGGAGAATCCGGAGCAATTTTTGTTTTGTCTCTATATTAAAAAATGGCGGAGATATAGCGGTTTGAAATTTTAGGGTGGTTGACATTTTCAAACAAGACAGCAGAATTCATCCATAAACGGGTTTAATTTATGAGTTTTAGTTAACAAGGTTTCAGCAAATTTTCTTTCATTGTTGTAAACATTGTTCCTATTCTTATATGCTTAACACTATATATATATATATATATATATATATTCGCCAACATCAAATTCTCGCCAAGCTTGGCGGCAATTGGCGAAATATCGTCAAATTTGCCGACAAAAATAGGTTGCAACAAATGAAGCCAACTTGGCTGTAGAAGACTAATTTGGCGATATTCTCATTCAAATTCAATGTTGACGAGAACTGCGAATGAATCTTCTTTAATTGGGTTCCATGCATTTTAGCTTCGTATTTTCCAGTAAAATTAGCTAAAATCGTAAATCCAAGGAATAGGGAGGCTATCTGTTCCGGTCGGTACAAGCCAGAAGAACTTTTCGTAGTTTAGTATACATCAGTTGATCGCATCCCGGTAACCGGATGATTCGCAAGCAGCTGACGTACAACAGAATGACGAAAAATATTGATTTTATTGGCGATGTGATAACGAAATTAGAAGTATTAACATGATTGAGATAGAAGAAAGTTTTGGGATTGGCACATCCGACTAGTTCATTTTCGATGGAGGTTATGCGTAGTACGTTCCACTTTGGTGCTCCTTAAGCACCGTGTTGACTTGACTTGCTCTTTCAAACGCAATATTGCTCATGCATCGCATGCTAACAGATTCGATGTTATGTAGCAAAATAATTTAACATTATTTATTTTTCCTAGATTTTCGTTGATCTTTTCGTTGATCCTTTTCGTTGATCTCACGAATTAAGCGTTCCATACGATTACGATATATAATGTCTAATCCACGTTAAAAATAAAGGACGGAAATGAAACAAAATAAAGAAATGCTGATCAAAAATGCAAATGGATATTTTATTTTAGAAAGAGCTGCATACACTTTTTTCAAGAAACCGGTAATTCCAGAACAAAAGTTATCATAAATAACAAACAATATTTCATTTTTATACGTGAAACGATTTCCTCTTAAATATATACTATAATTAAATTAAGCATTTTTAAGCGAAACATTTTATAAATTAACTATCAAAGAATTAAAATAAATTGCAGCAGCAGAAAGAACCGTAAAGGGAAACAAACTTGAAATAATGAATTACGAAAAATTGTCGGATGACAATACAAATTGGTACAGAATTTAATTTAAGTAATAAATTCTTAAAAACAATGGGTTAAGTAATATCCTGTAGAAAACGCTTTGTTGGTATGATAACTGGATATCGATTTGACATACACACTTTAACCTTTATTTCTGGCATGCGATGAAAAAAATATCAGAACAGTATATTTTAGTTTAAAGAGAATTATAGGTTTATTTACTATTGTATTTAAAGAATTTCTTATTGTAAAATGCTTATTTTGTAATTTATTACACTAGCATGTGTAAAAAATAAAATTAGTTTTCCAAGAATATTTTGCTTTATAAATATACTATATGTTACGAAATATTGTGTTTGGAGTTATTTCAGAAAACAAATCATGAAAACATTTATCTCGTATAGTAAAAAGGAGTGATTAGATAAAATATTTGTACAACAATAAATACCTTCTTTATATATACTTTTAAAACATGGAATACGAATATTTTATTTATTTACACACATAAAAATTATGTTAAATATATAAATAATCAAATCATGATCATTAGTAAAAATACATTTTTCGTGTTTTGAAAAAAAATGAAATGTAAATTACAAGTGATAATTTCTTAACAAACTTTGTCATAAATATCAAACAAAACTTTATATCTTTACAATTAATATTTATATATATATCTACTACTACTAACTGAAGCATTTCTAAAAGAAAAAGTTTTTTAATTAATTGTCAAAGAATCGAAATAAATCATATCAACGGAAATTTTCGTTAAAAAAAAAAAAAAAAAAAAAAAAAAAAAAAAAAAAAAACATTTGAAATAATCAATTACTAAAAATAATGGGATAACAACACAGTTTCGTAAAAAAAATCCCTTTTAATTATAAATACTTAAAAGCAAGGGGATAAATAATGATAACTTGTAGAAAATGCACCGTTGTTAAGATAATTGCATAACGTTTTAAGATGCATGTTAAACTTTATTATGTCTGCCATGATATTATAAAGAAATACAGAAACAAATATTTTAGTTTAAAGTGATTAATGGGGTACAAATATACTGTTTGTTAAAAAATATTTTGGATGAAGATGATGCAGAAAAAGATCAGGAAAACATATTGTTATGTATTACTTAAATTAGATATTATAGCATATAATACTAAATTGTTTCTTAATATATATATGTATATGTATATATATATTACATGGGATATGGATATTGTATTTATTTATATTGTAAAAACTTAAGTTAAACACAGGGTGATTTTTTTTAAATTTGTGAAAGTAAAACCCTATAACGAAAGAACCATTGATCCAAATGACCGGAAATTTCACCAGTATGCTCCCAAAGCAATGGGGATTTTTTAGGCATGGTTAAAAAAAACTTAAAATCTCATCGACAGATGGCCCTGTATATACAGTAAAGTCGGGAGAGGAGCTTGTGGATACAAGCACAGTGGATAATCTACACTCTTTTGTGGAACATGTGGTTTCCAACTCGTTTTTCCAACGTTTCCAACTCGTAGCTGAAAACATTGGACAGCAAATTGAAAATATTTTGCGTTAGTTGCGCAGTTCTGTACGAATGTTTTACTCCAGATTTTTATTTTGTTCTGTTTCTGCAGGTGTTTGCAGTTCCTTTTCCCAATTACTGCATTCTGTATGTTTTTGATATGCGTAATAAAGTTTTCTTTTTCTCAAAGTACTGTCCATTGTTTTCCTCCCACTGACGATGTTCTTTTTATCTGTTAACTTACAGCGCCATCTGTGGGTGCAATTTTAAGATGTTTTTTTTTTTAATCACGCCTAAAAAATACCCATTACTTTGGGAGAATATTTGTGAAATTTCAGGTCATTTGGATCAGTGGTTCTTTTGTTAATGGGTTTTACTTTCACAACTTAAAAAAAAATCACCCTGTATATAAATAAACAAACGCTGATCATAATTAAAATACAGTTTTTTTTCTTTTAAAAGCAGAAATGAACTTGTGATAAAAACAGATAAAGCCGGATCCAAAATTCTCATAAATAACAAACAACACTTCATTTATATACAAGAGGTACTTTTTATAGAAATTGATCCTCTTTAGCAGCGCATTAGCGCTTTTCTCTAATCACAACAAATAAAATAATGCTTAACGAAATTCTTTAGACTAATATCAGCATTCTGATAAGATATATAAAAATTCTCTTAACTTTTAATGTTTATTCCTTGCTCGTCATTGCTTCGTGTGCAATTATTTATAGTCAGAGCATTGTGTCGTTTTTTATCACTGAAAGAACTTTGGTTTTATGGTTATTTATCGTGTGCATTGTTTTGAGACACATAATTTAGATGAAAGGCAGTGGCGACTCGTGACTGCCTTTATTTGGGGGCACCAAATGCATCGTTGCAAAATTTATTACTTTCTTACTACTATTTTGTAAAAGAAATATTTGCCTTATTTGTTGGTAGAAAAAAATTGCCATTAAACCAATCAAAAGATTTCTTTAAAAAATAGCGGTAAGAAAAGATTAAGATTTTCAGCTATGTATTTAGTTCCACAAAAAGAGCAAATCACAAGCCGCAACTGATGAAACGTAAATATTCATATTAAGTTTTACAAGCACATTGTGTGCTATACAATTTTACATAAAAGTTTTACATTCGTTGGTTGGAGCATCTTAGAATCCTTTCTCTGCGCTCTACATATTCCACAAGTAAGAAAGATAATATTAAAGTTCTAATAAAAAGGTTACACACGTGATACATTGGAAAATACATTTCCCAACATGGTGAAATAGGGTTAGTAAAGAATAGATTCTAATTCTTAAATATGTTATTAAAGTTCAATGCGGGATAATAATACACTAATTATTCTCTTATTTATAGTTATCTGAGAAAAATCATTTAGATACAATAAATCATTTAGATTACTTTCAGTGAAATCAACTGTGTGGGCAATTATGAATTAAGTTCTTTTCATGACAGTTTGAAGTTATCATTGTGAATGGTTTGAAGGATTTATTACTTTAGATTTATTAAAGTTTTTGCGTAATTCCTGTGAGAAAGAATATTATATTAAACTTTTTTAACGATCTACCAGTACTAAATTAAACATAAATACAAAGTTTTGAAATCAGTTGTTAAATAATAAAAATAAATTACAGAGACATACATTTTCGTAAAAAAATCATTTGAAATGATCAATTAATAAATATTATGAAACAATAACACAATTTAGTAAAACATGCACTTTAAACAATAAAATCATTAAAAGAATGGGATAAATAATGATTTCTTGTAGACAAAAAAATCGTTGTAAAGATAATTACATATCGATTTAAGATGCATGTTAGCAAAATTTATTTCTGCCATGAGATAACAAAAAATGCTGAACATTATTTTAGTTTAAGGAGATTTATGGAGTTTTTTGCTACTGCTCTAAGATATTTTTTGCTGTAAAATGATTTCTTTAAAATTTATTGTGCTAGCATGCGTAAAACAATTATATTGACAATCTTTTCTTGCACTTCAATTGTCTTGTCTGTTGTAAAATATTTTGCAAGGAAAAATATCATTAAAATATTAATTAAGCACAGTAAAACTATTACCTCGATTTGATATTACAGTATATAATAATAAAATGCTTCTTTTTCTTAACATTGCGTATGAATAGATTATTTATTAATACAGATAAAATTTTACGCTAAATATGTAAAAAAAACGTTGATCCGGCTTAAAATACATTTATTGTCTTTTGAAAAGAAGAAGCACTTGTCATAAAAACATATAATCCCGCATCAAAATTATCATGTAAAATACTTCATTTCTATGCTATACTTCTTTTTTACCTGTCTGCAAGTAGTAAATTAAGCATTTTTATACAACAAAGTTTTGGAAATTAATTGTCAAAGAATCAAAATAAATGGAAGCAACAGAAATTTCCATAAAGAAAGAAATCATTTTGAAATAATCAATTACAAAAAATTATGGAATAACAATACAGTTTAGTAAAAAATATTACTTTGTATAATAAATTCTTAAAAACAATGAGATAAATAATGATATCTTGTAGAAAAAAAATAATCTTCGTTGTTAAGATAATTGCATCTCGATTTAAGATCCATGTTAAACTTTAATTCTGCCATGAGATAATAAATAAATGTAGAACCCATTATTTTAGTTTAAAGATATTTATGAGTTTTTTACGTCTTTAAATAATTGCTTGTTGTAAATTGCTTCTTTTGTAATTTATTGTACGAGAATGCGTAAAAAAATAAAAATTCAAAAATGTTTTCCCCTTACAAATATCCAGTCAGTTATAAAATATCATGCATGAATCAGTTTTGGATAGTGAACGAGAAAATATCTATTAGGTAAAGCAGAAGACATTAATTAAATTGGATGTTACAGCGTATGGTACTAAATTCTTCTTACATCTTTTCAATATATATATTTTTTTTAAATATGGCACTTCCTTTTTAAACTTCTAAAAATATACAGGGTGATTAGAAAATGAGTATGCATTTGAAAAATTAATAATTCACGGAATAATGTAGGTACAGAGGTAAAAATTGACACACATGCTTGGACTGACATGGGGTTTTATTGTAACCACACAAAGAAAAAGGTTTAAAAAAAGGCCGAAAGATGGCACTGAAGAGCAAAATGTCACTGACTCTGCCTGAGAATCGTGTATAAAAGGAGCTGTAATGAGAGAGAGAGAATCAGATGCACCAGCAATCGCAGCATGTTGATGTTACCAGAAAAAGCAATGTTAGTGAAGCTCTACTATCAAAATGGGGAATCTGCCGCGATCGACCGACATCAATAGGCATGCTAAAAGACAACACCCAACGCCAATTTCTCCCCATAACTACAGATATGCTGCACAGTGCTGTGCACATTGTCCCTCGGCTACAGCTTTTGTTGCGGGATGACGATGGACATGTTGAGCATTCGTTCTGAAGAACATCGTCTTTGCTTTGTCATAGTTTGTTATGCTAATTATTGCTTTTTTTATCACACGAAGCGCCATCTGTCGGTCATTATCTGTCGGTCATACTGACGTTTTGCTGTTCAGTGCGATCTTTCGGCGTTTTTTTTTTACATTTTTTTTGTATGGTTACAATAAAACCCCATGTCATTCCAAGCATGTGTGTCAATTTTTACCTCTCTACCTACATTATTCCGTGAGTTATAGATTTTTCAAATGTATACTCATTTTCTGATCACCCTGTACATTGCTTCTTTTGTAATTTATTGTACTAGAATGCATAAAAAAAATACAAATTTGAAAATAAATATTGGCATTAACATATTACAGATTTTGGAGTTAGGTTAATCGTGAATGTCATGTTTTTGGAGATTTTCTTTATTCAGATATCTATCTACCAGTTTTTATTTGACTAACAATCGAAATATTATTTTATCACGGAATGTCTATCATCCAGTAAAGCGAAAATTACCATTCTGAAATAATGGTGAAATTTGAATTGAAAAAATATCCAGCTTAACAATAGGCTGAAGAAGGCCGCAGAGTTAGATTACAATATTCAACAAGATTTATGTTACTCGTGATTTATGTGGTAATTTTGATATTTCAGTCGATATTAAAACACAATACGACATTAAAAAAATTCATCTCATATATACGCTAAAAAAGAAAAATAATGCTAATTTTAATAAAATATTCAATAGGGAAATATAACCAATGAATTTTGATATTTCAATTTAATAATAAAAAATAAGTTATTAAATGATTACTTACACGGTTTAAAAGTAAGATTACAAAAATTAAATGTTTCAGTGTTAAATATTTTTAGAAGAACTTTTAAAAAAAAGGTCTTTAAAGCATACATGAAATTAAGAATGAAAATTCATATGTGTCTTATAAACGGAATTATCTGTGTATAGTTGTTTTCCAATCTCTTGTTACATATTATATTTAGTTAACATGACCAAAAGTGTGTTTGTAGATTAAAGGAAATTAAAATGATGTCAAAACCTCTATACAAATGCGTGTCCAAAGAAAAAAAAGCGTGAAGATTTTTAAAGTTTGAATGTGATAGAAAATGTTTAACTACATTTGCATTTCGAGTTCGTTAAAATATATACGTAACATGAAACGTACATTGAAAAACAGAAAATTTGTTACATTATGCTGGACAGTGTTATGGATTTGTTTGTTGATATGTCATAAAATGAAGATTGTTCCTATTATCTGAATCGAAGTTTCACATTTAGTTTTGTTGTTGTTGATTCTAATGCCTCCTAGACGTCCACGACGGATAACCAGGGACATTCTGCTGGACAGTGTTATGGATTTGTTTGTTGATATGTCATAAAATGAAGATTGTTCCTATTATCTGAATCGAAGTTTCACATTTAGTTTTGTTGTTGTTGATTCTAATGCCTCCTAGACGTCCACGACGGATAACCAGGGACCGGAGGAACTGGGTATTAGGTCACGGTTTCATTTAACAAGAACAACAGAGCTATAATCTTCAATTCATATCAAACTTCCCGCATAATCTTTATCCGTACAGAAGGAGGAAATATATCGGCTCCTTAACTCTCTTTTCCTACACCTTCCCATCAAGACAGCTTTCTACACCATTGACGTGCACTTTACATAGAGGCAACGTATATAAGTAACGTGCCCCGGCGTACTATACTCACCCCTTTCTTTGCAAAAAAATCCTTTATTACAAACCTAGCAGGAAAATACAAAAGTGAACATTGAAGAATATAATAACAGCTAAAAACATAACGTAAGATTGGTTACGAATCCAAAAGTTAGTATACATACAATATCCATTAATGTAGAATTTTCTATTTTTTGTCCCCTTTTCTTAATTTTCCATTTTCCTTTTTTAATATCTGGTATATAAATCGTACCAGTAAATTGAGATGCAATTTCCCGTATTAAAAATGTGAGTTACATGCCGGAAAATACGGCATATGATATCCACACGACTAGTCCAGTAGCATAGTCGTCAGCGTGCGCGCTAACATGTTACAGGTCCATAGTTCGATTCGTATTGTGTACTGGGTAAGATTCCCTAAACCTTTCCTCTCTTCCTTGTCCATAAAAATTTATTTGGGAAATGAACACTAAGGGTTTAGGCTGATCACCACACCGGGATAAATGCTGCATAACACCTCTGGGGCCATGGACAAGAAAACAGGGCTGGACAATGTATGCTATGACTCTTAATGGATTTTACCGCCGCAGGTTTAGTTAAGTTTAGATATCCACTTGAAGCTCCAAACAGTGCATTGTTTCCAAATAGTTGTTGCAATTAAGAGTTGTCGAATAAAGGTTGTGAAATTAAACATTCTCAATACAGAGTCTTGCGTAGGAGAATATATGCCAAAACGTGAACATTTAATTACTGGCACTACAGATCATATGTTAATGAATTACAAATAGCACAAAAACGTTCTGAATCACTTATGTTGTAGAAGGAATGCTTGAAATGAAACAGTAACGTTATCTTCAATTTTGGGGAAACGTTTCATAAATAATGGGTTAACTTCGACGATAAATATTACACATTTGTTACCATGAAACTGCTATTTATTCATCGCTTGAGTAATATAGATTTGTTACACAAACGCTGCGCTAGGTTTTTCCTTTTTTTATTAAAATTACATCTGAAATATTTTACAGTACTTTCTATTGGTGAGACTTTGTACTGTTCAGGATTAATCATAAGTTACTGGCGGGAAATATCTGAATTCCCGTGATCAGCCTTTTTGGTTAGATTACTTTGGACAATCATGTATTTTGACCGGGAGGTAGCGACATTTTAGATAACATTCTAATACAAGCTGATGTTTTAATATGTAATTGAGCCTACATAATCAATCAGAAAAAACGTATTTTCATGAACGTTCGGCCGCTACAAGAGTGTGACGACCGCAATGTATGCGACTTTGAGGTTCTCAAAATTGAACAGTCAAATCGAAGTGTACGGGATTTCAATTACGGATGATTACAACCGCCCGATGAAACCAACCGGATCAACCGGTAAATAATGAGCTCACGACTGCTTTCGTGATTCATTATATTTTGTAACAAATTATATTTTTGAAGATTTGTATCCGTTGAGCCTTGTATGAAATATTTAACTAACAAATGTAGCTTCCATTCGAAATACAAAGTTTTTACGCTGTTTTACGAATTATAAAATTCCACCTGCAGTTTTTATACGTGCAGGTAAAAATTACAATTCTATCATATTTTTTACTAGATAATATTTATTATATATTTTATTTCCATAAAAAATATAGTTAAAAAAATGATTTAAACCACTTTTTTTCTAATAAAAAATATATTTTTCTAAATAACAAATATTCTTAAAAGATATATACAAAAACCATTCTTCGTGTGTTTTCCGTTGCGTAAACTATTTTGATATTATTATAAATCTAAATTTATTTCCCATACCATTATCTTTCATTTCCTACTTTTGTCCCAATAATGGCATTTATAATGCGCAAAAGCTTTTAAATGTACATCTGGATATTTTCCAAGTAGTCATTAAAAGTCAAATCAGCATAAAGGAAAGCTTATAAAAGAGTTTGTTTACATTCTATTCATGAGATAAATGTAACTGCTTCAGAGACGAAATAAAGTCAAACAATGCCGCATTTAAATCGTATGCATTGCATAAGGAATAAACATTGTGATATATATATATGTATAGATACAGAGTGTTTCTTTTTATCGTTAACCAATAGCTAATTTCTAAGCAGTTAGTTTTAAAGGCATAAATTTAATTACAAAACGGTTTCAAATGCTGCTCTTCATCATATGAAAATATATTTATGTCAAAATAGATATTTTTGAAAAGATGCAAAATTTAAATATCATCCTCTAACTTATATTTAGAAAAAAATCGCTATAAACTAACAAGTAAAACAGTAAACATTTCATTCTTCCACAACCAAAATTTATCTATTGAATTTTAAGAATTTTCATTCTAAAAGCACTTTTAATTTTTTATGTCACAGTAATATGAAATTTTACAAATGATTTTTTTTCTATCAATGGAAACAGCATAATTTAATGAATAGTTAAAAATAAAAACGCTATTAATTTAAAAATAATTGTAATTTTTTTGCATTCACTTGAAAGAAATGTCAAACTGCAATTTGGGTAAATCTAGGTTAGATGGCCCATCGGGTTAGTTGCCTTAGTTACTGTATTTTAGCTTTTGGATGTATGGCAGAGCTAGTGACGTTCTTCTACTCAAAATTTTCATTTCAGAAAATTGTTTCAAAAGATTGTAATTCTCTCACATTTTTATGTCAAAAATATTTAAGTGTTTGGTATTTATAGCTCTAATCAGAACATTTTAATTCGCACATTCGGAACTTTCCTTCTCTTTATACCAGAATATATTCAGATGCATTAAATAGAAATCTAAATACAAAATAGAAATCTAAAATCCCTTAAGTATATCATTCTCACAGAAAATTCGGAATGACTTAACATGGGCACCATACTGGAGGTATAATCAATCTTTATGCTGTTTTATTTATTTAAATAATAGTCCTTTTATTGTTGGCAATTTTTCGCGCCCTCCGCTATTAATTTCAGTTACATAAGTTTAACATTTCGTAGAATATATAAAATATTTTGAACTAATTCATTATGAAACATAAAAATCTAACGCATTTAATTTGAGAATTTTAAATTTGCTTCTCGAATTAATTTTTAGAGTTTTTACATCGAATATAAGAAGAGGGGAAGGGTAGTCACTCTTACGAAGGCTAAACAAGTTTAGACCGTGACTTTTTTGCACGAGTAAAATTAAAATATACTATAAGTAAATATTATATTTGAACGCCAATGTCGGATTAAGAAAGAATGAATTGCAAATCCTTTATTTATGTGGAATTTTATAATTTTTGTTTAAGAACTAAATACATTTCTTGTACTATAATAAAAAAAAAATCTAAACCAATTTTTGTCTTATTTTTTTCATTTTAAAATGGATGTATTTGCACCCTTGAGCAAGCAATTGTCAACAAGACCGTGTATTTAAAGAAATATATGTATTTAAGAGAAAAAAAATAACTAGTGGTTTTCCTTAGACTTAATTTTTTTACATAACATTTACTTCATTTAATTGTTTTTTCTGCTTTATGTAAATAATTTTTTATGTATTATATGTTTATATATTTACACACATATTCATATGCATAATTTACTATATACAACTGTGTATAACAAATTATATACTTAAAAGTAAATAAGAACAAAACAGAAAATGGGGTATTATTTATAGTGCAACTAATGAGGCTGTCCAGCATTTTATGAATATTTATAACTAACTGTGGTATTTGAGACAAGAGGCTTTTGAAAAATGTGTCCTCTGTGTACCATAAACCATGCATACGAGACAACATGAAGAATGACTCTAGAAGGAAGTATCTTTCTTCCAAATGAGAAAGATAAAGGTAAATTTTAACAATAGTTTTGTGTATATTTCATTTTTACAAATATACATGCATACAACAAAAAATAAAATTTGTGAATCTTTAATATAAAAATTCTTTTATGATCATTTTAATTAAAATACATAATTGAAAAAATGTAACATATTTTACATTTTTGTGAAATAACAGTGTGATTTTTTTTTTGTGACATTTATCCAAATTTTAAAACTGTATAATTCTTAAACTACTTTACCGAATGACTTCCCGTTCGGTATCAGATGGCAACATTTACTGAAGAACCGAAATATAATGTCAAAATTATGTGTTAGTTTTGAAATTTATTAAGTTTGTTACAATTTAATTATGTAGACTACATTCTAAGCTAAATTAAATCATAACATTAATGAGTAGATGTTATTATTAATAAATTGTTACAAGTGCTCATATTTATACAATGATTTTCATCAGAGTTAGGAGGGAAGTAATATGATGCTCCAGCCTAGTATCTGCAGTAATGGAAGCACTGGTCTCAATTTAATTAAACATTGATCTATGACAACTTAGTGTTCGATAAATAGAAGAAATTCCAAAATATTGGATCATCCGGAGAGTTCTGCGCTTTTTCAAAAAGCGAACTACGTTTTCGTCTAGTTAGTTTGCTACAGCAGATAATGAGAGATCTTGAATGACCCAAATACACTGCTCAAAACAATTAAAGGATATTGCAGTTTTAGGTGGATTTTGTATCTGGGAAACTTTTTAGCTGATTGATACATGGTCGACAGACATAGTAGGTGATATGAGAATAAATTACACATGTTTGGCAGAAAAAAATGCATTTTATTGCGCATTTGTGTAAAAAAGGAAAAAAACACAATTTGTGCATATGAGAAAAAAAGAATAAGAAAAGGTGTTTTCTTCAAAGAAAATCATTTTCAGTAGGGGGTATGGTTTCCACGGGCGGCCAGCAACGTTGAACACCTTTGAGGCATGGACTCAATGAGGCTATTAATGACGAGTTGGGGTATTCTGCCCCACTCTTCCAGAAGAGCTCTTTCCAGTTCTTGGAGAGTTTGTGGGGGTTGTTGGCGGCCAGAAACTCGTCTTCCTAGAGCGTCCCAAACGTGCTCGATTGGATTCATGTCTGGAGAACACGCTGGCCATTCCATTCGAACGATTCCTTCCTCGAAAAGGAAATCCTCCACCAGGTTTGCACGATGTGGCCTGCAGTTATCGTCCATTAAAATGAAGTTATCTCCGATTGCTGCAGCGTAAGGGACTACAATAGGTCTGAGGATCTCATCCCTATATCGGCGAACAGTCAGAGCTCCATCTCGAATGATGTAGAGGTCAGTGCGCCCGTCAATGGAGATGCCACCATACACCAACACTCCTCCACCGCCAAATCTGACACTTTCGTGCACGAACGCAGGATTATTCCTACTGCCACGGTCCCTCCAGATGAAAATACGCTTATTATCCGGATGCACAGAAAAACGGGACTCGTCAGAAAATAGAATATTGCTCCATTCATTTCTCCTCCAGTTGACATGTTCGGTTGCCCACTCCCTGCGGTCGCGACGATGCCTTGATGTTAATCTAACACATACCATCGGTCGGCGAGCATACAGACCTACAGCATGGGGCCAGTTTCGGACAGTCTGAGTTGAAATCGTGGTGCCTGTAGCCGAGCCAAGGTGTTGTTGGAGAAGAGTAGCGTTCATGTTTCGGTGTCTCCGAGCTGTTAACGCTAAATACCGATCTTCATTGGGCGTTGTTGCCCGTCTACGACCTTGCCCTGGTCTTCGGCCTGCACATCCACTCTCCAAAAAACGGTTCCAGATCCTGGAAATGACACTTTGTGACACTCCAATGGCTTGCGCTACTTCGGCTTGAGTTTGGCCCTCTTCTAACCGACCAACAATTCTCCAAGCTTCTGAATCTGTCAAATGACTTCGCTGAGACATCGTACTCATCGAAACAAAGCAATCACTGAATGCCGATCATCCTTGTCTTCATTCTCTTTTATCCAGTTGAAAGTCAAATTTCATTCGCTGCCGCTGAAGCGACGTTTTTGACGTCGAACTCAAAATTTGCATACTCCACAGTTTGAAAACCAGAAAAATTTGCATTTGTGATTCTCTTCTTCTATTTTCGGCAAAAAAAAATTCGTTTATATCTTTATTTTATATAAAACTTCAAATATCCTTTAATTGTTTTGAGCAGTGTATATACATTCGGTCTTTTCTGCTTGCAATCCACAACTCTGGCTTGTGTTGTGGCATAATGTTTGTTTCAGAGCAGTTCTATGAATGGAGAACCGAAAAGTTCATTTTCGTCATATTTTGCTGTTTTATTTCAAGAACGGTAAAAATAAATGCTAGTCAAACTGCTGGTAAACTTTGTGCTGTATATGGACAAATTTCTGTTTCTGATGACACAGTTTGAAGGTGGATTTAAAAGTTTAAACGCTGAAATTTTAGCTTCGAAAATGATGCCCGCTCTGGAAGACTATCATCTGTGATTAAGACTTCTTCTAAAAGAAGATTTCAAATGATCTTGAACTGTACATTCTGGAAACATTTGCCTGTGGGATAGCTCCTGAACTGCGTAACGTGGATTTTAAACGGTAGCTTCTTTCAAGAGGTCCTGCTTTACAAATGATTGTCGTCGAGACATGCCCAACCGGATTTAAGTGAGAAAAGCATAGTCGCCACTACCTACTCTGATTTGTTTCCCTTGAAAAATATGTAAGTGGAGCTTTATTACGCATTACAATATATATTAAAAGAAAGCAAACGACAATGGCTTCAGTGCAAAGTATGACATGAGATCTGAAAATGTCGTTTGGACACCCTCGGCCTGTCAAAGTGCATTTCTGGGTCATATATCTGTCAGTGCGTATTTTCTCAGCAAATCACACTCGCTAAAATATGACAACATTAACCCGATTAAGAAACTTTCTCAAATAAGTTACTATATAAAAATTTGCAAATGACCATTGACTAAATGACTTTTTAATAAAATCTCTAGAATAATGAGGGTGAAAAAATACATATAAAAATTAAGCAGTACTTTTTTGTGCTTTGTATAAATTCAATAGTCCTGTATAAATGCAATTAAGCAGCTGAAGGTATTTAATGATGTCAAAAGAAATTTTTCGTATAGTAAATTTTAA
Organism: Maratus michaelseni; assembly: GCA_963931845.1. Taxonomy (NCBI): domain Eukaryota; kingdom Metazoa; phylum Arthropoda; class Arachnida; order Araneae; family Salticidae; genus Maratus; species Maratus michaelseni. The sequence goes on from OZ007588.1 coordinate 115,559,654, forward strand.
AGTTTTTTAACAATTTTAATATGTAGCCGCTCCCAACAAATAATTTAACAATAGCATTAATTGCTAGACGTTATTACAAATTGATTGGTTCTAGTCACATTCTTATGCAATGATAGGCGACAGAGTTAGTGGGAGGAGGGTGGGGGGGTATTTTTTTTTCCACGACTGCACCAAAATAAGGAGTTAGTTTCTTTTTTAAAGTTAAATTTTGAAAATATTCCCTCAAACTTGTCTCATTTTTCTTAAATATAACATTACAGAAAACGATATGTTTAGTAATAGTTATTTTTTAAGCGTTATTACTCGGGAACCGTTAATATAAATATAATAATAAAAATATAACAAATTATAACACCTTTTAATAATATATATTTTTTTATTTGCTAAAAGGCTTAAAATAAAAACATTATAAACAGTAAAATAAGTTTTATTTGACTATTGACATGCTGCGGCTCCATCGGACTACTTTATCAAAACAAATGAGAATATTCTACAACTGAACGGTCTTTGAAGTTATTATTTGGAACGTCATCATTTAATTTTTCATGAACTTTTTCATATTACGCACATTATATTTTCTTTTTATTTGGATGTTTATTTCCATATTTGTAACCATACCTCGGGCCATAACGAGTAACCACAGATTTGTATAGATCGAGTTACGATTTGTAAACATAACGAGGCAGCATCTTTTAACGTATAAAAATTGTAGCCCGAGTTACTCCATTGTTAGAAATATGAAAATAAACATTAAAGTAAAAATTTAAAAATAACGTGCGTAATTTTAAAAAGTGGGTAAGTGTGATCGAAGATCGCACAAAGGGTTTCGTTTAATATTCCTTTTAAAACACTTTATCCTTTCTTTAATAAATCCAAATAAATTTCATTAAAAAAAAAAAAAAAAAAAAAAAACATGTTTTTTATAAAGTAAAAACTTTCCTGTCCCTTTTTCTCGTTTTTTTTCAAATATCTGAACCGGCCCGATAACGGGCGAAGACCGCTATTATACTCTGTCATAATAATATCTGTTATGTTGACTAAAATCGATATTAAAAAATGAATTTCAAAATTAAACATGTTGTATAGTGTATTTACACATACTCATACTCCTTGTATTACTGAGAAATGTTTGAAAATTTCCGTTTTATTACCAATATGACGTCATATTAATCTTTTTTTTTTACAATTGGTGAAACTTTTTATTTCATTTTCATTTTTCACGTGGAAATCTTTCAATAGAAAATTATTTACTGTAGATAGAATTTTATTGTGGATTTTTAATTGTTGGCAACTGCTATAACGAAAAATGTTTAAATTTAATAGGAAAGGGCTGTTACGTTTTTGGTTTTTTATCTCTATATATTAAAATAATATGATTTTTTCAAATTTTATGATTTTGTGCTTCATAGCAGGTATTCAGCAATAAGTACACAAATTTTCATGCCTGTAAGTTAAATAGTTTCTGAGAACCGGCTCTGTGACGGACAGACTACGAAGCGGGAGTAATAGGGTTTCGTGAGATGAACGGAATCCTAAAAAGTAAGCGAAACATTAAATGATGGCGTATGAAATAATAACATTAAAGACCGTGCAGTTGTAGAATATTCTCATTTGTTTTGTGTGAAAGTGATCAGATGGAGCCGAAACATATAATTTATTTTACCGATTATAAAGTTTTTATTTTACTTCTTTTAGCTATTTAAAAAAGTATAGGTAATCGTTATTGTTTTCTGTTGAAAAACGCTGAAATAAAATTAATCTTTGAATATTAAACTTTGATAAATTATATTAGGGAGATTTGCTTTTATAATTTTAGTTTATATTCAGCATGCAAATTATAAATTAAGTCAAAATAACTTTAATGGTATTTCTCAAGAATTTACAAGGAAAAGCTTTTAGTGTGGTTTCTAAGATTTTAGCGTAATTACATTTGTCTCAATTATATAATCAGAGAAACTAAAATTCTCTCTCGTGGTGAACTTTAATGGAAAATGCTTCGTTTAGAAAGTGAAGTAAAATTAAGTATTTAGTATTTTCAAAATCATGGTTTAGACACGCTTAATTTAAACTGCAATCTAATTATAAAATATTATTAATATTTATTTTCTGTAAGGAAACTAATAAAATTCGAAATGTTTCTGTGAAAAGCAACACAAAAAGACAATCATATGTGTTTAATATTTCCCAAATTAATGACATTTTTATGTTTTATTCACATTACATGATATCAGTAGATTTAATAAAACAGCCTAACGTTTACTAAATTTAGGTAAAGTTTAAATTTTTAATTTTAATAAATTTATTAGAGTGAATAAGAAATCATATTTACCAATTAACTTAACTATAAGACGCGAAAACTGCAATTTAAAAATTAGAATACTTTGGTGCAATATTGCACTTTTCTCAATAAAAGTGCACGATTTTAATGACGTCACTTACACAGATGAAAGAATTTCGTCTTATGAAGATTTTAGTCTTTAATGTCAGAGATGGGGGGAATAGAGAGACGTAGTAGTAGTGGAAAATTTCAATTTCATGAAATGAATGCCTTTTTAAAATAAATAAATAAATAAATAAGTTTTGTTTTCTACCTTGAAAACATTTTATTTATTGAGAACAATTCTAAACATCATCAGTTCAAATATATAAATCTTTTTTTTTTTTAACAGAAAGTTGCAGCAATAAATATCTAGTAACACCCGTATTAAATTTTTAATATTTTAAAGGTATTAAAAATTTTATTATTGGCTCCAAAAGAAACATTTATGCCTATTTTAACTCATAATTCTGCCTATTAACGAAATAGTACATGTGAAATGCATGCATATACTTATATTTTAACACATAAGATAAAATAAAGAAATAATTTTATGAACCAGATGTACGTTTCCGTATCAAAATAACTGAACATCTGTAATTAAATTTTGCTGTTGATGATTTATAAATTAAATCGAATTTTAAAATGTAAATGATCTCCCAATAATAATCTATAAATACCACTTAATTATATACATTATTCCGCGATATTTCAATTTTATGCGATAATTTGCGATAATATGGGGGTTTGTTCTTTCCTATTTTTTTTCTATTAATATAAATTAAACTTTTACATGTGACATGTATTGAATAAAAATCTATTTTTTGTTTTCTAAAAAAATTCACAGACAACAATAATTAATAAAAATAATTAATTCAGCTTAAAAAAATACGTGATAGCGTTCAATAAGGAGATGGTAGAAAGAGATATTTCTGAGATTAGTAAAACTAGAAAAAAAGTAATGTTGATTCTTCCAGAATTTTAGACAGACCAATTAATTGTAGTTTTCTAAATTTTTTTGTTGTTGAATAAACAAAAATTTCTATTTTAATTGCCAGAGTAATAATATATTTTATTTATTATAGTAATTATCTTTGATGTTCTTAAATTATTTATGGTATAGAAATATTTTATCTACAGAGAGAAAAATGTACAATTTCTTTACATCTGTTTTTCAGATCTGTCTTAAAAGTCATAACTTATTGTTGAAATTAAAACAACCTTTACATTTTTTGGTTGAAACTTACACTCATTATTTATTTTTAATAATGTAATATTGCCAAAGAATATTTTATCATTTTAAAAAAATGTAAACAAATTTCGAAACTAAATTTTTAAACAATGGATATTTTATTTCGGATATAAGTCGCATGTTTAGAGTATCACAAGCGACAAATATTGTTCAAGAATAAAATTTGTTCAGATTTTGATAACTTGTTAAATATTATTATTAAACTTTTATGCATTGAGACGATGTTTAAACTTAATTAAATGTTAATGATTTATGTGAATATAGAAGACATAATTATTTTTCAAAATTTTAATGTGAAAATTGAAGATTTAATTTCATAATCTATATTTAATAAATACGATAATTGCGGAAAAACTTTTAACTTTTACAAATGAAGTGTATCAAAAAGTACTTTTCATGTTTTCTAAAAAAAGTTCCTTTATTTCATTACATTAATTAATACAAATAATTAATCAAGAGAAAATTTGGAGTTTATTCATTAAAAAAGAAGGGAAAAGGACACGTTTTTTAGACTGAATATTGAGAAAACAACATAAAATAATTTCTAATGCTGAATAACAATTTTTAGTCAATAATTTTAGTTTCGAAAAATAACATGTTCAAACTGCGATTTTGTTTAGCAACAATCTAATAAATTGTAATTTTCTACATGTATATATATATATATATATATATATTTCATTTTAAAAAGTAAACTTTGATTTTAATTTGCCAGGATTATATATTTTCCGCAGAATAGCCATTATCTTTAATGTCTGAAATAATTTATGGTTATGGTATACATGTATTTTTTTACCGGAAGGAGATAATTGTGCAACGTTTCCTCTTCTGTTCATGAGATTACTTCTAAGAATTATAATTTATTTCAGAAATAGAAACAAACATTGCAGTAAGATGAGTGAGTTTTGTGCTCATCACTTATTTTTAATGATGAAATAATGATAAATAATATTTTATCATTTAGAAAGAAATAACCGGATTTTGAAAATACATTTTTAAGAAATGAAATTTCTTCGGATATATTAGCATATTCAGAGTATCATAAGTGAAGAAGATAGTTGGACTCTGGTAAATTGTTTAATATTATTTTTTCTTTGTATTTTGATAATTTGTGTACTTTGAAACAGATGTTTTCACACTTATTTAAATGAGAAAATAATTGAGAACATCTAACAAGGAAGCTATCCTTAGCTATCCAGAGAGTTTCTAAAAACCAAATTCTAATGAAACTACTTGTGTACGTTATATGTGATCAGTCAAATTTAGCTACTGAATCCCAGTAGAAAATATGTAACAAAATGAAATACTTTCGAGTATTTGGCGCAAAAAGACGCAATTTGTCAAGCATCACCTTTTCCTCGCCAAATGCAAGTGATTTTAATGCATTTGGAAATTACTTTTTAAATGAATGTTTAAATACACAGTTCTTAATGAATTGAAATTTAAACAATGAAATAGTTTATTATTATTTCTATAAACTCACATAACATATACAAATTGTATGTTGCTACAGTTATTTAATTTTACACAGTTTCTTCGGATAGGTAAATTTTAAGAGTATTTAGAAGTGCCTGCTTATTAAGAAAGCTTTTGTTATGCATTTCGATATTGATTAAGTCGTTGTTTCCATGGCAACAATAATGTTTTAGTTTATCTAAGACACTAACAAGATCGCAGTCGAATTGAATGTGATGAGAATCGAATCTTAATTTTGTGTTTGAAACAATTTTAATCAATTTAAATTTTGTTCTAAACCGTACACAATCGTTAATAATACAATAATTAATTTCATTATGTATGCATATAAATATATATGATGGAAATATAGTTATACGTTTTTATTTATTTAATTTAAACTTACTTTAATTAATTCTGTATGAAGAGTAGAAAAAAAATCTTTAGATTATTTATCATAAAAGCGTATTATTGGAAATTTCATTGTGCCGCCAAATGACGATAAATCGCTAAAAAAACGAAATTTTCTTTATTTTTTACGGGCGCTAGCGGTTCTGCAATATATTTTATTTTTATAGTAACTTATTAACACCTGAGATATAAAATATTCTGTATTGGAGATACTCCTTGCTAGAAATATGAACTTTTTAACAAAAAAAATTAAACTTATATAAATATTTTCCATTTTATGACCTAAATAAAAATAAATGCGATATTTTATAGGGGAAGTTGTTGGTAGTTGTTTAATTTTTTTTTTCAAAATTGTACTTTAAACTTTTACATAGGGCATGTAGTAAAAAATATATTTTTATAATTTTCTGAAAGAAAAAAAAAAACGAAAAAATAACGTTCTTTTATACAAAGTCACAACAATACTTATTTTTAAATATAATTAGTTTTAATTAGATAAATATTTGATAATATTTGATAATATTTACTAATCAAGTCAGAAAAGACTTTTTTCTGACATTTAATTAGAAAATAAATATAATTAATTAATGTTAATGCATCCCCTCCAGTAATACAAATTTTTAGATTTGAAAAAATAACAAGTTTAAACTGTGGGAATAATGAAATTCTCCAATTAATTTATATATCTACTATTTTCAGTTCTAAAAAAAAACTTTCCATTTTAATCTCCATAATAATATTTTTCTATCAAATGGTCATTATATTTAATTCTTTGAAATTATTTGTGCTATAGTAATATTTATCTGTGAAAAGATGAATTTATAATTACGTTTATTGTTTTAATATTTTATTAAATATTTGTAATTTATTTCAAAAATTAAAACAAAATTTACATTTTTTAAGCTTAAAATAAGACTCATAAATTATGTTTTATGATGGAATATTCGAAAATAATATTTCATCATTTTATATTTAAAAAAAAACTGATTATGCGATAAAATTTTTAGCAAATGAATTTCTTTTGCATATTAGGAACATTGTTTAAAGCATGAAAAGTTCAGAATATACATAGTTACTGTTAAATAGTTTAATAATATAAATTGCTTAAATGTTGATCAATTGTTTTAAATCTTGTTTGTTAAATTTGCGTGCATTGAAAGTGAACTGCTGTCTATAAATTGATAAAATAAATTGATAAAATAAATTGATAAATTAATTTTATCGTCGGCGATGATGTGGTCTTGTGCCAAAGCTGAGTTCCTGCAATTTTTTGTGCAAAGTTATTTTCTGAAATGGCTACGTTTTTCTTTTAATTAAATGTATTTTTGTAAGTACATTTGTAATTAAGTATATACTTTGTAAACCTAGAAGGTTTTTATAAAAGTGAGATTCAGTTCGTTTTTTTTATAAGTGTTCGAGCGATTTATGTGAGTATTTAATTTAAGTTTAACCAGCGCTTATCATTATTATTGGTTACGTCACCGGAGCTTGACGTTTACACATAAAAGTGATTGAGACGACTTTAAAAATGTTTGTTGTGGTCTTACAATAATCGGATTTGTGCTCCGGACATTGTAATGTGTTATTTGGGTAGAGAAGCTGCTTTATTTAAATAAGTCGTCTTTAATATTTGGCAAGGCTCTTTTTTTTTAAACTTTAGTTAAGTATGGAGCAATTTAAAGATATTTTAGTTACGAAAAATTATATCTTACGTTACGGAATTGGAGAACAAAATTACTAGTTAAAGAATTAAAAACTTGTGGGGAAAAATATACGCAAAAAATAATCAACGTTTAAACACACAATATCCAAATGAAGCACAATCAAAACGAACAGACGTTTCGTGCGTAACTTGGACTCACATCTTCAGTGTCATTAAAAACAAAAATGACATACCTCCAAATACAACACACCGAAAGATCATCACGAATGAGCATCCAATGCGATTAAACCAGAGGTGATGCACTGTGACACAGTAAATCAACTCAAAATGTGAGATGTAAATGTAAAGTACATGTGAAAAATTGTTGACCAGGGAGTTTCTAAATTTATGAATATAAAGTTCTTCAAAAAAGTCTAAATCTGAAGGAGTATCTCATTTCTTAATAATAGTGCCCGCATCAAAAGTTAAATTGTGTTCCTCACCCCAACAATGACAGGCAATAGAAGATATTTGTAATTATTTCTTTTAACACAGTTTCTGTGATTCTTTAACGGAGTTGTCGTTTAGTTTGTCCTATATAGGACAAACGAGTGGGTTGACCGACCACGCTTACAACATGAACAACATATTTTTAGATCTTTGCCTTGAACGTGCAGATATAGATAAAATGTTTATTTGTTTATATGCAAAATCACTATATATTAGAAAATAGATAATTTATCAGACGTTACAAGTGTTTTTCATAAATTAAGCTTCCTTTTACCTGTGTTGTTTTCCTGAAGATAGAGTTGCGAGATTGTCGGAAAGTTGCACTTACCTGTTGCGAGCCAATTAGTGAAGAAATCAGTAAAAAGTGGACATAGTTTCGGAATAACTTAAAAACATGTTCCGAATTTTCAAATCTACGATTTTTCTTCGTTTCAGATAAGATAAAACTTCAAATTCATGCATTTTGTAATGCATCTGTAAAAACATCCTACTGCTTAATTATGTGTATGCGTTCAGTTTCGCATGATGAAAATATCACCATAAATTTTTTGACATCTAAAACTAAGGTTGCACACTTTAAGTCTCAGTCAGTACCGAGACATGAATTATGTAAGCCCTCCTTTTTGCAAACTTACTAAATGTTTTTTCATTACTTAGATTTTAAAGAGACTGTTGTATTTGAATAGTTTGTATCTTAGGTTGCGTTGGCATTGATGTTTTCAGAGGCAACTCGATGACAATATTTTGTAGGTAACTGTGTGGGGAAGATAAAAGAAGCGCGTCCTAATATTTAGTGGAATAATGTTTGTGAGCTGGGAAATAGAGCTGACTGCAGTACAGGAGGCATGTTACTGTTGGAACTAGTTGGATTGCGAATTGTGTCTTTGTTAAGAAAGCCTTTAAATACTAAACCGCCTAATGAGTTATATTAATTTTAACACAAGTATTCAAATTAGTAAATAAATCATACGAGTTGTAATTTTCCAACTGGACGAAATCCAGAGTATCCAGCGTTTACTGGAGTTCCATTACCTGAGATCTATTTTGTTGAGCTGATTAAAATATCAGACCAGATGCTATGATCAATAAGGTTAACTGGATGAATCATGCCCTCCAGATTCGACCTGGATAGCTCAGTTGATAGAGCATGACAACTTCAGCCAAGAGATCCCTGGTTCAAATCCTGGCCCGGACATTTTTCTTCCAGTTGGAAAATGACAACTCGCACGTCTAATGAGTTATTTGAAGGAATGGATGTCCAAGAAATTGTTTTAAAAGGAGAAAAAAGAAATTTTGCTGTAATTGTTTCTAAACTTATGATGATCATCTGATGATCTTTAGATAATCTTCTTGGAATACAATAGTACGAATTATCTCGTGGTGTTTAAGACTTTTATACAATGCAAGAAAGTTGCTAGCAAATCTTCTAAATGGTTTAATCTTGGAGTTAGAACTTTCAAGAGCCATAAAAAGGACTTTGAAAATAGTACAACACCAGTAATTCCGTGACAAAATATTTATTTAAGTCAATAATATTCAAAGTCTTCGATAAAATGTTTGTTTTTACACCCATTCCTAGATCATAATTGTATTTTGCGTTTTGGTTTTAGTTGGAGGAAGGTTTGGACATGATAAATTTTAGAAGATCTGAAATACCAAATATTATTGCATTTTATTGTCGCATTTGATTACAGCATTAACTATCAAGCCATTATTATATAGCTTATTTCCGTGCTTCCACAACTTCGCCTGACTGTTCTTCGAATAAAGTTCTGAATTCTATGTGTTTGAGTTGCAGTAGGATAAATTGGCAAGAGTTGCTTAAAGAATTTTAGTGCTTGTCTCTATTGGTACCCGAGTATTGGACGATTAACGCCCATTCGTGTATTTTCAAAGATTGGAGTTGATTATGTCGGTCTGTTTAGGGGTAAATAAAGAAATCGTATAAATATCAAATTATTATTTTTTGTTGTTGTTGTTGTTTTTCTATTCATGTTATTCATCTTTATTTGGTTTCCTATTTGTCAACTTCAACGTATTTTTCTGCTGTGAAAAGGTTTGTTGCCCGTACGAGGAAAGCCAGACGAATTATTTAGGGATTGTGCTACATATTTTAAGGCTGCAAGTAACAAATAGCGGTAGTTATATACTTCTGTATCTTCCATTAATAAGGGTCAATCACAACAGAAGTATGTGGCTAAGTATGGCATCATCTGGAAATTCCCCTTCTCTTCGGTCTCTGGGGGGGCAACATAAAATCAGTGAAATATAATCTGCGTAGAACAATGGAAAATTCGCTATTTACACTTGAAGATTTCTCAACATTGCTATCACAAATCGAAGCCTGTTCGATTTCAAGACCTTTATGCCCGCTGTTAAGTAACACCAGATCAATTTTTGACATGATGTCAATGATATTCCTTAACTTGATGTTTCTGAAACTCCACCTACTGGGCTCTGCCATTTGTAATTAACACATAGACTATTCAAGTACTTCTGGAATCGATGGAGAGGCAAGGATTTGTATCAACTCCAGAAATGTTTTAAGTCGTTGCATTCGACACCGAATTTAAAAGTCGGCCATTGGGTGCCCATTGAAAATGAAATTTTCCCTTCTTTTCAACGGAAACACGGAAGAATTTTGAAAACATTTTCTGGTAACGATGATCATTTGAGTGTCGCCATAGTAAAGACTGCTACAAGTGAATTTAAACATACTATACATAAATTTGTCCTCTGCCAGTTGAAAAACAGTTAACTGAAAACTGTTTTATTTGTATCCTTTGAAGGTTTCAAGGACGAGGGTGTATGTTAGAAATTAATTTTAACGTCTGCGACGCTTTTGTCTTATGTTAAAGCTCAGTTCCTGCGCTGTTAAAAATTTGCAGCAAACTGTCCAGTCATTTGCCCGTTTTTTACAGCAAACGGTTACACAACCGTAATTTAACTCTATTCTGAACATATTATTGCCCATATTATATTCCGAATGCAGTTAAATTACGGTTATGTTACAATTTTCTATAAAAACGGTCAAATGACTGGACAGTTTGCTGCAAATTTTTAACAGTGTGCAATTTTGTATGCAGATTATTATTATTATTATTATTATTATTATTATTATTATTATTATTTGGAATCGTAACGTTTTCCTTTTGATGAATGACGTGTATATGTATACTGTTCGATTCTAAAGTTAATAAATTAAGAGGGTGTTATTAAATTGTGATACAGTTCATTTTTTATACTCATTTACGTGATTCATGAGTGTATTTAATTTATCTTTAATCTGCGTTGAACAGACTAAAAATAATTATGAGAACATATAAAGAATACTTTTCTAAAATTGTGAAAAGTTAAGGTTATACGATATATTAAATTTTACAATATAAATAATTATAAATACGACATTTTTTGCGGAATCTCTGGGAGGGGGTGCTTACTTTTTCTTACCTCTTTATGATAAATTTTGCAAATGATGTGCAGCGGAAAAAAAAAAAAAATAAATCCTGTTGTTTTCTAAATAATTCTCAGAATTTTAATTTCAAAAATTATTAATTGATATAAAATAAATAGTATTCGTGAAAAAAGGAAGAAAAGGAACAGGAAATATGATATTGTAATTTAAGAAAAAAGAAAAACAAACACACATACACACGCAAGCAAAAAAAAAAAAAAAAAAAAAAAAAAAAAAAAAAAAAAAAATTATGCATCCCTAGCAATAATCAATATTTTTCGACGCGAAAAATAAGAACTGAGAAATTCGGTTACACTTCAATTAATTGTATAGTTTTATAAAAAAAAAATATTTATTTTGAAAAAAGCCCGTCAATTTTAATCGCTATAATAATGTATTTTCTTTTAAACGGTCTTTAATGACCTTAAATATATTTATGGTATAGAAGTATTTTATCTGCGGAGAGACAATTGCACAATTTTTAAGTTTTTTTCTCGATTTTTAGGTATTTTCTTAAGAATTATAATTTATTACAGAAAGTGAAAGAACATTTTCTTTTTTTTTATAGATGAATATTTCACTCATTATTTAATTTTATTGATGGATTATTGAAAAAAAAAATTATTATTTTAAAAAGATATAACCAGATGTCGAAAATAAATTAATAATAATTTAAATTTTTTCCTCATATTAGAAAAATGATCACAATATCACAAGTGACGAATGTACATCATAGATTATAAATAATTAATTAGTAAAATGTGTTTAGATTTGTATAATTCGTTAAATATTTTTGTTAAGTTTGTGTGCATTAAAACCGGTTTTTATCTTTATATAAATGAGAGTAAAAATATATGAGAACATCAAAGACTATTTTACGATATTTATCTAAAAATATAAGCTTTTATAATACAGGGTGTCTCAAAAATCTACGTACAACTTCAAAATTTTATTACAAAAAAATAATAGGCCTACAGCAAAAATAATTACAACAGTACATAGGGAAACTTAAAAAGTTTTTTTCTACTACCTTAGTATACTTGTACATGAGATCCTTTCGTTGCACGAAGAAGATCAAGTCGATATTTCAAATCCATCCACGTGCGTTTCAGCATGCAACAGTAGTTACAACTGTTTGATGAAATCTGAACAAAAGTTAATAGTCTTATGGAATTTAAACAAAAGATCCAAACAGCAGTAGCTACTGTTGATGTTAGCATGAAAAACGTTAGTGTATTGAATTGGAATATCGTCTTGATATCCTTCGTGCTACGAAAGGATCTCATGTTGAAGTTTACTAAGGCAGTAGAAAAAAAACTTTTTAAGTTACTCTATGCACTGTTGTAAATATTTTTGCTGTAGACCTATTATTTTTTTGGAATACATTTTTGAAGTTGTACGGAGACTTTTGGAACACCCTGTATATTAAATTTTATTTTATAGCAAAAATATCAATACAATAGTTCAAGCGAAATTCTTACGGTAGGAAGTACTTTTTTCAGACAATAAACTTTAACAAATGACGTGTTAGGAAAAAAAATTTTCTTGTTTTCTAAAAAAAAAAAAAAAAAAAAAAAAAAAAAAAAATGATCGTTCATTCCCGAAACTTTAATTAAAAATTATTAATCGATATAAAGGAAATCTTCAATAACATTCACTATAGAAATCGAAAAAAGAATAAAAATTCAGATTTAAGGGGGGAGATCATGTTGAAGATTCAAAAAAATTATCATGGATGCCTTGAAATGTTACAAATACACTGCAAAAAGAAGTTTACAAAAATATATTACAAAATTATAGCTACAAATATTTTGAAAAAAGCCATTTCCTGTCATTCTATAAAGTTACCTTTGAAGCCCATTTTTCCAAAACAGTGTTTTTTTTGCATTGCGCGCACTCTCATTAAAAAACTAATTACCATAAAATCTTGAAATTTTTTGTATAATTATTTTTCATGTAAACTTTTATGCTGAATCTAAATTTAGTCTGATTTTTGCCATAGAAATTTTTTTATAGAAAATTTAAATTTAAAATCTTTGGTAAATTTAGTGAATATTTATATAAAACCAATTAATTATGCTATTGAATTTCAGTGTACATTTAAAGTTAGGTTCAGATTAAAATATAGTAGTATAAGTAAAAATAAATCAAATGTTAAGTATGTGTCTGCAGTAGATTTTTTTAAATCTTGCGCGCAAAATGCATATTTTAGTATTTATATTTTAAAAAAGCCATTTTTGTCGTTATTATTTAATTCATTTATATTGCTAAATGCATATAATTTGAGTGTTTTTGTTTAACTACAAGAATGTGTGAAATTATAGGAAAAAAAAATTTTGTATTTCATTCATTGGTTTTCAAACTACAGAGTTTTTTTGCATTGATTTAATTATTGTCATTTTCAGTCTGCTCAACGTGATCTCCCCCCTTAACAAAACAACAACTTAAAAAAACAAAACAAAAAATTATTATTAAGGCATACCATCCAATAATCAATATTTTTAGATTCGAAAAATAATAACTGCGAGAATTTTGATGCCACTCCAATTAATTGTATAGTTTTCTACATTAAATTATTTATTTTGTCGAAAAAAACCCATCAATTTTTATGGCCATTATAAAATATGTTTTGTAAAATGGTCATTATCTTTAACGGCTTTAAATTATTTATGTATGCTATACAGGCATTTTATTTGAGGAGAGATAAATGTACGATTATTATTTTTTTTCTTTGATTTTAAGATTTTTCTTAAAAATTAAACTTTATTTCAGACAATATAAGAACTTTTTTATGGTTGAAACTTACACTCGTTATTTATTTTTAATGAGATATTGTTAGTAAAGTATATTTCATCATTTAAAAAAGAGATAAACCTATGTTGAAAGTAAATGATTAACAAAGGATTATTTTTCACATATTAAGAGCATGATCAGAGTAAATACATCATGGATAATAAATTGTTAGCTAGTAAAATGTGTTTAGATATTGATAATTTGTTAAGTGTTTCTGTTACACTTGTGTGCATTAAAATCGAGGTTTACACATATTTAAAGGGGAGAAAAAGAAGCCATCTTATGCATTTATTTATTTTTTTTTAAACTTTTTAATGCAAACATTAAAGGTTATATGATTTATCAAATTTTAAAATTTACTTTTTTATACATATAATAATTTTTGGCAGGATTTTGAAATTTAACAGCCGGAATGTACCACAATATATTTTTGTTGTTTTCTGAAATTACTTTACCCCGAACCAAATATTAATGCAAATAATTAATCGAGATAAGATAAATCGGGGATAATATTCATTAAAACAGAAGGGTAACTAACTAGCTTTCTCAGATTGAAATTAAAAAAAATATTTTATTTATTTATTTTTATTTATTTTTTTTATGAAAACCATTCAGAAATCAATACATTTAGACCTGGAAAAATAACGAATACAAACTGCGAGAATTTTGGAGAAATTTTAATTATTTGTAAAAGTTGTCACCTCAAACTATTTTTTAGACGAAGAAAAAACTTAAAATGCCATAATAATATATTTCTTGTAAAAAATCCACGTTTCACATAATATTGTGTAGATAAAGTAATAAGTTTATTGCCATTATAATAATTACATAATGTAATAATAATTTTAATAATAATGCCATTATATAATAATAATAATTATATAATGATAATGTCATTACAATACTTCTATAATATAATAATTATGTGGCCTATATATATTACATCATCTTTATATTATTTTTGGCATAGAGGTATTTAATCTGGGAAGAGATATTTCTAAAAGTTTTAATCTTTGTGTCTGATATTCTTCATAAAAATACTACTTTATTATAGAAATTAAACACCTTGCATTTTTTGCGTTGAAATATTTACTCAATATTTATTTATTAATGAAACATTGTCGAAAATATTCTAATATATTAAAAGAAATAAACAGATTACGAAAATTAATTTTTAACAAAAGTATTACATTTGGAGTATATTCAGATTATCACTCCTGAAGGAAAATACGTACTGGTTTATATGTATTGTTGAATAGTGAATTTTGGTCAGATTTTGATTAATTTGTTAAATTTTCTCGTTAAACTAGCTTGTATTAAAGCAGGTTTTTACATTTACATCAGTTAAATATAAATAAATAAACAAATAATTTGATTACGAAAAAGAATGTCCAAATATATATATATATATTTTACATTTAATAGGAAAATTGAATCTGATATAAGTTATTCCATAACACGCTATCGAATTAGTGTGCGGGTTGGAGGTGGAAGGGGGGGGGGTGATTTTAATTCAAAACTATAGATTAAAGTTTTATGCATAACGTGTAGCGAAAATATATTTGTGTTCTTTTATAGAAAAAAGTTTTTTTTATTTACAGTCACAGCAACATTATTTAGTAAAAATCATTTATCATTATTGATAATTTTTCGATTATATTATAAGTATATTATAATATATTTCGATTATATTATAAGTAATAAAAACGGTAGATTTATGAGTTTCAAATAAAAAAAACAAAAAGAATTAATATCCTATTCAATAATCATTATTTTTAGATTTGAAAAAAATAACAATTTCAAATTGTGAGAAGTTGGCAGCACTCCAATTAATTGTATAATTTTCTACATAAAACCAGTTCTTTAGTTGAAAAGAGCGAAAATTTTTGTTTTATCTGCCATATTTTCCGTAAAGTACTCATTTTTTTATGTTTTAAAATTATTTATTTTATAGAGGTATTTAATTGCAAAGAGATAACTTTTGATATTCTTCTTAAGAATTATAATTTATTGCAGAAATTTAAAAATCTTAGATTTTTATGGTCCAAACATGCATTCATTAAGTATTTTTAGCAATGAAATATTGGCAAAAAATATCTTATTATTTACATATAAATAAGCAGATTTCGAAACTAAATTTGCATATAAAGATTGATATTATGAGTATGCGCAGTGTATCACAAATAAAGAAAATACATAATGGTTTATATATCGTTTAATAGTGAAACTTGTTTAGATTTTAATTAATTGCTCAAATATTTTGTTAAACTTGTGTGCATGAAAAAAAAAAAACCTTTATTTCAACCCCCCCCCCCCTCCATAAAAATATCCGAGGAATATGTATTTTAAAATTTGTAATACGAAAATCCAAGTTAATATTTTTTCTATTTTACAATTTAATTCAAAATAAATGATGAAGATGAAATGATGAAGAACGTTAGACTGAGTTATTGTGTATGTGAATATAGGGAAGGGGTGTTTACGTTTATCCAGGACTACACATTAAAATTTTAATTTACATATAACGTGTAAAAAAACATTTTCTTTTTGTTTTTTGTAAAAAAATCAAATCAAATAAAATTATATATATATATGAAACAAATTTTAATTTTGTCGCCGTTGGCCTCATCAAATCTATAATTCTATTTATTTCCCATTATTCTAAATTATTTTCTCGTTCTAGCATTTAGATTGACAAAATCCGCCTAGCTAAAAATTCATTATTCTAAATTCCTTCTCTTAAAAAAAATGACGCTAGATGCTGTTCTGTTAAAATTACACACTTTTTATTCCATTAAAATAACGCATCCTAAAATTTAATTATTTTAAAATATCACTTTCCCAGCTAAATATTTTAATTCTCTGGAAAAAACAACCTATATCTTTTTTAAATTTTATTTCCCTATGTTTTCTGGCAAAAAAGTATTCTTTCTCAAAAAATAGAAGCTAATCTCAGTTTCAATGTAAAATTTTTATCTTGGCATTCTGCCCACACTCAGTAAAACCTACGTATTTTTTTTCTTTCTTATTTGTTCGAAATAATCAGGTTTTTTCCGGAATAATCCTAGAATACCACTCCCGCGCTTTTGAGTTTGAACCTTAATCTCCTTCAAATCATAGCGCCCAGAAATTGAGTTCCGTAGTACTAATTGATCGAAAGACTGTTTTGACGGCTCTGTATTCGTTAGCGTTGGAGAAAGGATATACACTGATTTTCCCGCCTTGAACGCAGATTTTCCTGCGAGCATGATGTAAGCGGAGGTCCGGCGCGTGGCTCGCGACCATGGAATAAAATTCCCGTAGCCACCGATAGAATCTACGACGCTGCCTAGTACATATTGCATTTTCTTCGAATATTTAATTTAATTCACGAAAGCTCTCTTCGTACTGAAAGTCATTTTGCATGGACTTATCACGTGAACTAATAGAAGCATAGCCTACAAGTTTTCCGGAGTTTAATAAAATGTGGTTCGGAATAAATTGCCTTATTATTTATTTTCCGTCAATCAGCACACCATGCATTGGAAATATCGCCGCGACGACTGCAAATTCCTAGGAGGAAACCTCTGGCCTTTACAGTGTGATTTACAAAAAATACGGTGTGTTTTTTTTGTGTGTGTGTATGTTTAATTTTTTAAGAAAGTTTGTAGACACATTAAATGTAACTAATTAATTTCCAAATTTAATTATTATTAATATTAAACCCTTAGCATTTTAATTCTAATCATTTTTTAGTTTTTATTTATAACTAATTATAAATTATTTTAAGTGGCGATGCAATGTTGTCACATGAATTTAAATGGTGACATGTTATAGCTAGGTACAAGTATTTGTGTGAAACATTAATCAAAAAACATGAATTTCACCATTTTACATATCTTTTTTATTTACATATAATTTTTATTTAATACATCAATTACTCATTTTTTCTTATACAATTGAATATATTTATTAGCATAATTTTATTTGTTATTTAATTATCATTTATCTGTCTTTAGACAGTATTTGCTTTAAAAGTTAATCCATTAATAGTTATAATAAATTTTTATTATTTAATAAAATTTATTTACTAATAATTCAATAGATGGTAGCACCTCACTGATTCATTTGAATACATGGTGGTGTTCAATTTTAGATTTTCTATAGAGGGTGCAGGTTCTGTATATTGCGGAGTGTGCTTGGCTATGCTGTACATTGTTGATCCTAGGTCCATGGTCCATAATCATTTAAAAACCTTTTTTGGGCAACATGTACTGTTGATCTCGAATGCTTGTATTATGTGCTGCCTCATGCTTAGATCGTGCTTTCAATTTGATAATTTGTTGTTGTTGTTTTTTCCTCTATCCTTACTAATCTTGTTTTATTTTGAACTTAATGGTTGTTTCATAGTTTATTTCTCTCATCTTACGGGTGTGGTTGTCCCAAATTCATATTCTTTAGCTATTTTATGGCTAATATGAAGATAAAACCACACATTTTATTTGTGGAACTTTAGGCATTTGGAACCTGACGACTCTGTCTAATTTCTACAAATTTCTATTATTCAATTTCTGCTATTTTTTACTATGTTTTTGGCTTCTATGTTAAATGTGTTGGGGTGTACTGTATTGTTGTAAATTAGTTATTTGTAATGTTGTTTTCTCTGTAATGTTTTTAAAATGCTAAAAAAAGATGAATTTTCAATCATGATATAAAAAACCTAATTACATGTATCAGTATAATCCTTGAGAGTATTAATCATTACTCGATGTTTTAAATCTGCATTGTATTTGTATAATTACATTAATTTAAATAATGTTTCTATTGCAGTGAAAGCTACATCATTGTGACGGATACTTCAGTGCACGGCGGTGAGAAGGTTTTTATCGTCATTGAACAACTTTGGATGACATTTTGTAAGTAAGAAACATAATTAAATTTATGAGATTCAAATAACAAGAACAAGAGCAAAAATACCATTTATGCATCCCACCTAAAAATTACTATTTTTAGAATTGAAAAAATAACAAGATCAAACTTTGGGAATTTTGGCGACTCTCCAATTAATTATATAGTTTTCTGCCTTATTTTATTAGATGAAAAAACTAAAATTTTTATTTAATCGCCATACTATATATCTATATAGAATATTATCTGTAAAAAAGCCATTATCTTAATTGATTTTAAATTATTTATGATATAGAGGTATTTTATCTGTGAAGAGATAAATCTGCAGAAATTTTTTCTCTGTTTCAAAACATTTTCTTAAAGTTATATATTTTTTCAGAAATAAAAAGATTCATTGTAATTTTTATGGCTGAATCTTACTCTTATTAATTATTTTTAATGATGAAGTCTTGCCAAAAAATATTTTGTAAAAAAAGATATAAACGGATTGGGAAAGAAAGTTCCAATAAATGATTTTTTTTTATATCAGCTCATAAGAGCATATTTAGAGTATCACATGTGAAATAAATACATACTACATGCAAGTTGTTTAATAGAAAAAAGTTCTTATGGATTTTTATAATTCGTAAAATATTTTTGTCACGTTTGTATGCATTGAAACCAATTTTTATATTTATATAAATGATAGAAAACAAAATATTAGAAGTGTAAAAAAAAATATCCTATTATTCCGAAGAGTTAGACTTTTATAACTTTCAGCGGAATTATTAGGGAATTGTATAATTTACCTGCATTTTTTGGTAACCATGAATGCAATGCTACTAATTTTTATAATTAATAAAATCACAAAATAAATATACGAATATATTATTACGTAATAAATTTTTAAAACATTTCAATGTGAAAATTGGAGCTGATATGTATATATATTTTTTCACTTTTACAATCTAACAACTAATTAATACGATAACATTCGGCACAATTTATGGAGAAATGCTTACTTTCTTCTCGAAGAGTAGATTAAACTTTTACGTCTGGCATGTAGTAAAAAAAAATATTTTTAATGCTTTCTAAAGAAAATTCATTACAAAAATAAATAACCAAGATAACACGAATATTAGATAATATTGAAAAATGAAGAATGGTAAAAGAATAAATTAAAAAATGAAAGGCATAAAAAGATTATTGTTAATGCATTCCGTCAAATAATTAATATTTTTAGACTTTAAAAAAACTAACTGCGGGTGTTTTGGATACGCTCGAATTGATTATATAATATTTAAAAAAATTATTTCATTATTTGAAAAAAAAAAAATCCATTTTAATTACCATAATAATAAATTCTCTATAAAATAGTTCTGTATATTAGTATTTAATGCTTTTAAGGTAATTTGGTGTATTTTGTTTTTATTTTTATTTATTATTTTTATTTTTTATTTATTTATTTAATTTTTGCAAAGATGGAAATGTACAAGTTGATGTTTCCTGTGATTATGGTTTTTCTTTAGAATTTAAATTTTTTGCAGGAAAAAAAAAAGTTTTTTTTTTTTTTTTTTTTTTTTTTTTTTTTTTTTGTGGGGGGGGGGGGGTTAAATCTTGCCCTTGTTATCTATTTTTAAAAATGGACAATTCGCAAAATAGTAATAATAATAATAATAGTATTATTTTATCATTTCTAAACAAATAAATGTATTTAGAAAATGAATTTTAAATAAATAATTTTTGGGGGAATTAAGAAAAACTCGATTACAATTAAAATTAATTAAATGTGACAAGCGTGGAAAGTACATGCTAGTTAGTAAATGGATTAATTGTCAGATTTAATGAATGATTTAATTTAACTCTTTGTTTTATAAACCACAAAGAGAGATGAAATAAATAGTTATTATGCTAGAATTTGTTACGTAGATATAAATGCACATTTAATTTTTTATCTTGTAAAATTGTGTTATTTATTAATCTTTAAATATGACGTTTGCAAAATTATTTCAAATTTTGTTTGACTTACAGAAAAGGAAATTTACTATTGTCATTAATCTCCTAGTATTATATAAATATAACAAATATTTCTATAATTCATATTTATTCCGCATCATCATTATATTTAACTGTTTATTTATTTTCAGTAAAAATGGGAAAAAAAGATTATTTTTTGTCAGATTACGTTGACCTAGAATAAAAATAATATAGTTATTTCCCACGGTTTAATTTTTCTCTATAATTTAAACAACTGTATTCTCTGTGGTATTTATATTGTTTTAGCATGTACCAATGTTCATTTAAAATTATAAATGGCTTCCTACGAAATATTATACAAATGAGTAATAGATTTTATCATGCAATAAGTAAATATATTTTTAATTAATTTTGTTAAGTGCATCTTACAAGTCAGCAGTCAACAGCGCCATCTGCTTGATCGTAGTAGACCTCTAACCAATGGTGTATCGGTGTCTTGCACGTTCGCGTTCACCTGCTGTTCCATTAAATTATGGCTAATTCCATGGTTGAGGGCATATTCGAGTCTTTTCATGGTCGCAGTTTCGGAAGTTAAAAAATACATCTGACCACAGTGTGGTTGTTTGAATCCATCTTCTTTGCTTTTTGTAAATTGCCATATATATCTCTTTTTTTTATATAGGGGATGTTCGCCGTTCTCAGGTATTTGTCAATCCCATAATGTTGTCTAGGAAAAAAGGTTCTGAATACTTCGATAATAAACCAGTTTGGTATTTTGCAACTGCATAAATATATATCAAAAAATCATATATGTTACAACGTAAACATGGGTAAATTAGATAGTGTATGATATACATGAAAAAACGAATGATAGCATTTATTATTACAACTTTTAGAAACTAGAAATTATATTTTTATACAGAAATGAATAATAAAAAAATGTCTTTAGTCAAATACCGTATGAAGTATGTAGAAAAAAATAATAAAATTTTGTCTTTACCCAAATACAGTATGAATTATGTAGCAATAAATAATAGAATCTTGTCTTTACTCAAATATAGTATAAATGTTAAAAAAAAAAACTGCCGAGCTAGACTCGATATACCAGGTACTATATTGTTATGTGTGCAACAGGTTTTATGTGCACAGTACAACAGGAATATACATCCCAGCATCAAATATGTACATCATTATGTAAAAAATTCATTTCGCTTTAAAAAATGAAATATATCCTACAAAAATAACTAAATATACCTATTTTAATGGCTAAAAAGCGTAAATTAAAAATATAATAAACAGCAAAATATGTTTTATTAGACTCTCGACTGTTGGCATGTTTCAGCTCCATCTGAGCCATTATCAAAGCAACTAAGAATATTCTTATAAGTATAGTATTATTACAAGGTGCTATAATTTGTGACATTGTTATATTTTGAAATTATTGTTATGTATACTATTCGTTTTAGTCATGTGTTAACAAATGAGCTGTGGCGATCGACACTTTTGTGAGATTGTGAAAAGCGTTACTAAACTGAGCAACTGAAGCGTTACTAAACCGAGCATCTGCAGTGTTACTAAACTATAATTGTTTTTCTATTATTATTCAACAATTGAAACAATATAATTTTGGTTTTTCTAAAATTCTTTCATAGGTATGCGTCTGTGAATCTTTTCTCTAATACTTTGCAGCTCACAAATTTTACATTAAACTTAAATTTCAAAATCGCAAATCGGTGTGCGTCTTTATCAACTCAATTGAACTTTCCTTTCAGCTTTAAAAATTACTATCCTTTCATTTAACTAAGCATTCATATTCAACTGTCAGCAAAATGGCGTATTTTACAGAGTGCGGCTTTATACAAATTTAACTTCTTTGTTATTACTTGTCTTCCTTTTTCTGTGCTTTTGACACACATACGCTGCAATCCACCGAAACACGCTATTTCCTGTTAATAATTTTTATGATCTGATCTTCCGTATTCAGCTTATCACCTCCCCAACACTTTTTCAGTGATTGCGGTTCCGTTATCGAATTTTCAACTATCTGTCGTATTGTATTCATTGTAACTTTACGGAAATTTTATTTCATTGTACTAACCTGCTTTTTTGTGTGTGTCTATGTGTGTGCCCAGATTTTACATGTGAATTTAATTATTTGCTAACATGCTTATAAAATTTCTCTTTGTAAAACTAATTATCTAAACTCTGTGTATATCATTTCCACATGAGCATAAACATTTTCCTTCATGTTTATGTAACTACTTTCGGGTATTTGTAATCACAATTTTTGCCAACCCCGCAGCATGGTTGATAGCGGAGGCGAACGCCACGGTGAGGGTCGAATCCTGGTAAGGCATAGATGTCATTGTGTATGTGTCTTCTGTGCTGTCTGCTTCCTGGTGTCTATCCTGTCCTTGTCAAGAAGATTTATGTAATTTGTAAACGTCTTGTATGTATTTCTGTGAATAAAAATATGGATCATTTGAGACAAACAGCCTAGTAGCTTATAGGTCTCAAAGCAATCCTCCTTCAAATGTATCAAAACACAATTTTTATCAACATCACCTATGTTTAATCCAAAATTTGGCTGCAAATCCGATTAAAAACTTTAGCTAACATGACTTAAGTAAATAGCGACAGGAATCCATAATTAAATCAACAGATCGTAATTTAAATATGAACCAATTTTAGAATGGTTTACACTTTCTCAGATTTATCGGACAATAACAAGCGGGAAGTAATAATTTATTTATAGAAACATTTTAACAATTACTTATTAAAAAGAAATTAGTTTTATTGTAATAAGGCTGTATACCCAAATTATTTAATTAATTCAGTTGTAATATTCCCGGTGCGCCATAAATTCGTTAATATTTTGAAAACTCAAAAGCAAGGAACAAATGGTACTAAAAAATTGCGATTTGCACGAACTGGCATTAGAGGGAAATAAAACTAGTCGTTGGGTGCCACCGTAATACTTACCCATCACGGATATGCATAATATAAAATATGAAAATAAAACATGTGCAAACTATTTATAAAATACATTGCAATTCGAATAAAATCGTGGCTTGATGACGTCGTAAACTTTAAATGCTCTATTGCGGAATTGCGTAAAAGAAATATGAGCATTGTTGTGATGTATGTTGAATATGAAAGAGCAGATGGCGTCAACAGCGTCATATGCGCAGGCACTGCAACAGCGCCATCCGCTTGATCGCGGTCGACCTCTAACCAATGGTGTATCGGTGTCTTGCACGTTCGCATTTACCTGCTGTGTCGTCTTTCGCCCATAGCCGCTTCGTCATTTCAACGATTCGTCCGAATGCAAAGCAATAATTTTTTCCTGGAAGGCTTTTTGAAGCTTATAAAGCGGTATGGCAAATGTCTCAATGTACTTGGTACTTATGTGCAAAAATAAAGTTATGTTTTATCTTTAATGTCTCAGTACATTTTTTGTCTTTCATACACACCTCTGTCCACAGTCGCCAGGGGAAACTTATTTTCCAACTGTCCCTCGTAGCATATAAGTAAAGCGTTGAATATAAATACAGAAAATTCGATGGAAGCTTAAAGCGTCATTACGGTACGACTTATTTCATCATTTCTGTCATTTAATCAATTTTAGCCCTCGAGCACGAAATAAGGAGTAGAAAAAGATTATACATTCAATATTCATCTCGTCTTTTGCCAAATAACCGATGCAATTTTTTTTTCTTGCTAGTAGAATGTATTTGTTAACATTGCACACGAATGGGTTAAAAACACATGATAATTTGATCAAATAAAATGCACGCGGTTTAATTCACAAAAGAGTGGGTGGAGATTACACGTACTATAATCATTTTATATATGTCTGCGCAAATGTTTCGGCAAACGATTTTTCTTCACAGTGCACGCAAGTAAGAACAAGTGGATAAGTGTGACAGAAGACCGCACAAAAGGTTTCGTTTAATATTCCTTTCAAAATAATTTATCCTTCTTTAATAAATCTAAATAAATTTCATTTTCAAAAAAAAAAAAAAAAAATATCATATTTTTTTATAAAGTATACCCACTATTATACTCTGTCACATTAATATCTGTCATGTGGACTAAATGCGATATTTAAAAAAAACATTTCAAAATTAAACATGTTGTATAGAGACCTTCAAACTGTTAAAATATGCCAATATTTCCAAAATCGTTTTTTTTCATCATTATTCAATACGTTCCTCGAACTCATATGACGTTATAATCACTTGCTGACGTCATATCTACTTGCTTTTTCTATTACTCATAGTAATACTCTCTTTGTATTATTCTCAAACATTTTTAAAAGTTCATTAAACTTCCAATATGGCGTCGGATTAATTTTCTTTTTAATTCTCTAATGAGGCCATATTAACCTGCTTTCTGTACTGCCACATACTCATACTCCTGGTATTATTGAGAAATGTTTGAAAATTTATGTTTTATTACCAATATGACGTCATATTAATCTTTTTTTCAATTCGGTGAAACTTTTTTTTCATTTTCATTTTTTACGTGGAAATCTTTCAATAGAATACTAATTATTGTAGAAAGAATTTTATTGTAGATTTTTAATTGTTGGCAACTGCTATAAAGAAAAATGTTTAAATTTAATAGGAAAAGGCTGTTGGCGTTTTTGATTTTTTATCTCTCTGTATTAAAATAATACGATTGTTTCAAAATTTTATGATTTCCAGCGTGACAGTATACAACTGTAAGTACACAATATTTCAAGTCTGTAAGTTACACAGTTTCTGAGAACCGGCTCTGTGGCAGAGAAGCGAGACGAATAGGATTTCGTGAGATGAACGAAGCCCTAAAAACACGAAAAAACGACTTGGGATAACGCATGCAAAATTAATTTTGTGTTAAAGAACCCATTATCAGTTTCAAAATTGACAACGTTCTAATTTGAAAAAATCGATATGTTTTTTATGGGTTCAATTCAAAATTGTATTTAAAAAAAAAGACGAAAACTTTAAAAAGTTTAAACAAAAAAGTTTATAACTGATAAGTCTTAAAACAATTATCGAGAACTTGCACCCTTCGATTAATTTTTTTTTAAGTGTTGAAATTTATTATACTCTGAAGTTACAAATACAAAATAATATCATAAGATACAAAAGAATGAGAGCTAATATTTTTAAATTGTAAAAATGTACTATTTACCATTAAATTTGTTGCAGTAAAATCTTGTAATAAAAATTTAAAAATAATATAAATTTAGCGTTATTTACATATAAAAATTTTGTTTAAAACACCACTACATTCTTAGAAATGTAACATATTTTAAGGGCATGTAATGGAAAAATATATACTTTTTAAAACAAAAAAGCACTTTACTTGGATGAAAACATATTTCCATAAATGCTCCTCCATATAGCAATACTGCATAATTCTCAGTACTTTATTTTTACCTAATACTTCAAGCATATATTTTCAGGGTCTACGAGGCATATTTAAATAATAGTCTGTTGCAGAAGATAAACGGATTCAGAAGATATGTTAGTTTAAAATTCATAATTTTGAATAAAAAATGATAGTTATTTCAAATATGAGATGCATATTTCAACGCTAACCACAAAACCTTTTTATGCAAAATATAGTGATAATATATATATTTTTTGTTTTAAGTGTAATAAAATATTCAGGTTTATCTCAAAATATAAGCACAACCACTGAATGGAATGTTATTTACATTTTTTAACCTTATAAATTATTCAGTTTGAAAAAAAAAAAAAAGATAATGCGCGTTCAATAATTAGTTGCGTATATTCTAGTGTTATTCAAATGATATTTTTCTGTAAATGGTAATTTTCAAAAATTGGCTGTGTAATTTTCTGTAACCTTAATGTCATTCAATGTTATGTTTTTAAACATAATCTATGATAATTTTGATATGATAATATAAAAAGTGTTTAGAGGTTTTGCAGAATTAAATTCATCACATTACACTTTGGTAAGTAAAGATACAGAGTGAACCAAAGGTATCTGGGTGCGAGTAAGATAAGACAAACGTGGTATGCATGTGGTACATAGTAGGGAAGTGTTGATATGTGAGTTTCGTTTACATGCGGCTACTTGAAATTCATTGTCTGTACAAACAATCTTGTCGCTATTCGAACAAAACAAACTTTCAATCACTGTAGATTGAAATCTCCCTCTTAGAAAATTTATCGCATTGCATACAGTTATCGCATATAAAAAGTTGTTCAAAAACACACAACGAAAATTATCTTATATAATTAAAAATAATTATGTAATAAATATTAAACTTTGTTTAATTCAATATAAAACAATTCGATATTCTAATCACAAGGACTTAAGAAAGTGGTTTTAATGATGCATATCAAAATGAAAATAATTGTTGTTAAGTAGTTTAATTCATATAAATTAATATATGATATTTTGTAAGCAAAACGGTTTTTACCTTTAATTATTCGGTTTTTGCTATGTATTACTAATTTATTTCGAAGTGTTGAAACAATACAACAGTATATGCTGTTTGAATATTATGCAATCCTAAAACAGAAATATATCTAAACATCAAAATAAAAATTTAATGATCTTTAACAATAAATTTTTACTTTAACAACATTTTTAAATTGCAGAATAGCACCATATTTTAGAGTAGTACCAGAAAAACTAATCAAGCATCTTTAAAGTCACCTAACAATTGATATCGAATTTTAAAAGAGCTAAAAATTGTGTGTTTATTTATTGTTAGATATTTGACATTTTCATTAGAAATTCCTTATACATTTATCTATGCATAAGTGCCATATGGGATAATATATATATAGACAGATGTAATAAGATGTAGTTAGAACAATAGGTTTATTTAAAGTAATCAACTACTGATCAAAATTCTATTTTAATGAAGAGTGTAATTTTTTTAATGTGTCATGTTTGCTACTCTCAAATGCCAATTCCGTTGCATATGCTTTTATTAAAAAACAAGCCACCTGATTATTATTATTATGCGATGACATTTAACATATAATGATGTTTGTTATAACTTTTTCGCATGAAGTTATTCAAATTCTAAAGCTCATAAAAATCCCTTATAGAAATTAAGTGCA
Source organism: Maratus michaelseni (assembly GCA_963931845.1). Classification (NCBI taxonomy): domain Eukaryota; kingdom Metazoa; phylum Arthropoda; class Arachnida; order Araneae; family Salticidae; genus Maratus; species Maratus michaelseni. Next base: position 115,587,425 of record OZ007588.1, read on the forward strand.
TATAATTTTTTTATAAATTAAAAATTACACATACTTTATGTTACGACTTTATTTCAAAAGCATTTAGGTTTTTATTTAAACATTGTGAGGTATATTTAAATAAAATTACATTTAATTATTTCGTCTACGAATATTACCGAAATTGTTTTAAAAAGCATAAAGCTACATAATTTGTTAATTTATCTTCGATTTATGAGTATTTTTAATCTAATATTTTCCAATTTATATAGACATGCAAAATTTAAGGGCTGAGTGTACATAGTGAGAGTTATATTAAAAATATACAAATTAACAGCTAAATATACCAGACTGGAGAAACTTGAGGCCTTTCATATATAAATCTGCTTTTGGGGAGCATTATTTGTACTGAATGTAATATTACACATGAATAGAAACATTTAAAAAAAATATCTTTAAATAAAATTAGCAAGCATGTCACTGTGTACCACATCTAAGACAGTGCTTATTTTTTATGTGTTTCACCGACATATTCAAAGTTGTGGTATATGCCATAGTTTTACCTGAATTTCTACGAATCCAAGTATCAAAGGGCGCACCATTGGTACACTTCTAAGTAGGGGTATTCAATCTGTGATCCGAAGCCATCAGTATATTTGAATAGAAAAATTTGAAAGGTCTCAAATTTCTCAGTCTAGTATATCTAGCTCTTAAATTGTATACTTTAAAAATCACTCTCATTAAGTAAACTCACCCCTTCAATTTTCCATGTGATGACAAGGACTTTTCTATTAAATAATGCAAAGATTAGTATAAATGAAGATAGAAAACTGTCCAACATACGTATATTAGCGAAAATTGGTTTTTGGAATTTGCGGTGACAAAGTCATTTCAGTCAAATAGGTTGACGGCCCCTATTTTAAAGAGTTTGTGACTACTGTGTGGTGGTAAGGTACCACAAGTGTCTGTTATGTGTGGGCGTCCATGTCTCAAAGATGTAGTACATTCAACATAAAATGCATATTATTTATTTTGGAATAAATGTTATTGTAATGATACACAGTTAGAAACAGATTGCGTACCAGTATTACACCTCACAATGTGAACCGCATCGATTTGTTGAACGAAAATGGTTATGTACCAGTTATCGTTTAAGTTATAGTTATCGTTTTAAGTCCTTAGTGTTAAGTAGAGATATAGTGCAACATATCTATGATATTTAAACTGAAGTGCCACATATTATTAGACTGAAGATACATACATGATCTGTACCAGGGTTAAATGAGCAACAGTCACGCCCCAAATAAGTTCTTTTTGTAGCTTTCAAACGAAGCAACACCCCCACTTAACATATGGTTGAAGAACACTCCACGCAAAGCATCACTGAAGAGCATTAACATGATGCGGAACAAACAAAAAATTCATTTCAAAAGCTTCGCTGTTTCACTGTGAACGAATCTCCGGTATACAGCAATACTGTCACATTTAAAGTGATATTGTTGTGTTTTTACTTAATTGACAAAATTTTAAAATGTGTGAAAACGTCATACATGCTACATTGAATTTTTTCATACTTTTGCACTAAAGCAGTACATAAAATTGAAATCAATAATACATTTCTCCATTTCATCATTTTTGAGCTAGATATTGCGGTGGACAGTATGAAATATATACAGAGTGTATCATAATTTACTCAGTGATTTGGAAAGGTTATTCTTAAAAAAACTCTTACGAATGCAGTGTAAAATTCCATAACAGTTTAATAAAAATCACCTCAGATTTTTAATTAATGAATTGACGTTACAATCCTTTCGTTGCATGGACTCCACGCGCGCCTGACGTAATCCAATAAGATTATTTCTATGGGGTTAAATAAAAATAATCTGCTCATGATACAAAGTGATTTAAAAGAATTGAGAGGAAGAATCACACGTGAACATGAGATCTTGGGAAGAGAACTTGATATTAGTATTTAATGTATATGCCGCATCACCAAGATTACACTAAACACTTGTAAAGCTCAACATAACTTATAAGGGTCTTTATGTGATGGACTGAAATAGACATATCAGAACAACCTTTCCAAACCCTGGCGGATATTATGATACACATTTTTAGTAATATATTGAGTAACGTATTTGTGTTAAACGTTTCTTTTTTTAAAATTGATTTCGACACAAAATATGGATTAGATATGGTTTTTATCTAAAATACGAAATTTAACTCATGCTAATTAAGAGAAAATTATAAAAAAATAATTTTTAGCAATATATAGATCTAAAACAATGCTTAAAAAACAAATATGTGGATGTTTCGTTTTCTAGGAATATGTATCTCATAAAATATACCTGTTTAAGTAGATTCTTACAATCAACTACTAAAATATATGCATATGACTTTGAAGTATTTCAGTGCTTTATACTTTTAATTCTTTGAATGTAAAACAATTTATTTCTTTCACATTCACTGTATTACATTTTCTCTTATAATAAAGCGTCGAGTAAAAAGTATTTCGAAATAACTGCTTGCAGGAAGAGGGAAAATATTAGAACATTTTTTTTGGAAATATAAAGTCATGTGAAAAATATATTTAGAAAAAATTACAAAAAAGCTCCATGTTTACTCTAGAAATATTTTCATTATAAGCACTGCTGCATATTTATTTAATTTTCTTTGGACTTCGATATTTCGAAAGGCAATCTTTAATTTAACACTTTTACTTTTAATAACATTTTATTAATCTAGTCGTTGATAACACTTCTATTTCAGAATTTGAAACAAGGTAATTCATTGTCAAAATGTACACATTGCCATAAGTACTAATTTCTCATTAAAGAAACATTTAATTTTTAAAACTTCTGATGATATATTTAAAAACTAAATAAATGACTTTTCATAAAAAGGCATTGTTTTCGTTGCGCTAAAGTTATTGATTAAGTGGACTGTATTACGAAATATGTAATTCATTTATGCAAATAATGAAAAGAGTTTATAAATTACTAAAATGTTTATATACATATTTACATTACATTAGGTTAAATCCAACGTGCTGACACCATAGTCAGTTTCGAACACTATCATAATGATTGAGTGGACAATACCACTTGAAGAACATAACTATATTAGTCTTACGATCATTAATAAATAACATAACTATATTATCCTTACTATGATAAAGAAATGACTTCTTATTACGATATTTAATGACCCCATAGTCATTTTAGCTAATAAAATAGCTCCATTTTGCGGTTTATTCTATGTTGAATTATTCGTGCGAATATCACAACAAAATGCGGGAGAGACTAACTGATGCCATGCAGCAAAACAAAATTACAATAGAATGCGCAAAAGTCGTCTGCAAGACCAAGGAAAGCCGTAACAGGCATATTGAGTTGTGAGATTTTATATCTGGAATGTACAAGAAATTCTGTAACATTCTCATCAAAATTATCCGTTTTCTTTCAGGGGTTATTTTTAAACAAAATTATTCTATACATTTTTCTTTGTTTTCCAATTTTAATTGAAATTATACTGAAATAAGACAACATACTTTAACACTCCGCTAGTCGCTGGTTTTTTCAAACAAATGTAGTCGCGCTATATCTGTCAGATACACCAGTATATATTGTTAACAAAAATATTTATAATAGATAAAAAAATACAATTTATTAGAATTAAATAACATTAAATCAAATTCTTTAATTTTATGAATATATTATGCTATAGTTTATAAAATAATTAATGTATTAAAATACACATGAGAGTTATGTATGCAAAAATCAATATTTAAAGCATTGGGATAGTTAAACAAATCGTTTTATCAGTAAATTTAGGTTAATGGAATAAAAAAAAAAGATTTTCGTCTTAATTAGTCTTCATTTTCTCTGTTTGATTCACTTCCACATTCTTGAAAACAAATAAATGCACAGTGCGGTAAACACAAGTTTGAACCACATTTTTTTGCATGAATATCTAGTTAAGCATATTTTCTTCTGTTTTTGAAAAAGCTTGCACCTTTTTCGTAAAGAATTATCATTGTCATTGTTGTTATGAACTTCTCGTTTTTCAGGATCTTTTTTCTTCACAATTTCTTTTAAACGCACAACGGTGGATATTGACAGGCAGCTGATTGTTGCCCTTTTCTGAAGCTGTTCCGCAACCACTTGTTTTCCAAGTCGTTTTAGAAATACTCTTTTTCTGATTGATGCATTTCCGTTGCCGAAAAAAATAATCTGACAGTTGATTCCTGAAATATTGAGCAATGAAAAAAATACAACCATAGATCACCTTTTAGTGTTCCTGGCGACCGAATACGATGAGCACATCTTTTCCACTATATCGACTCCAATCTTAGTTTGGTTGTAATAGGTTATTATCTCCGGTTTTCGTTTATCTCCCGTATTATCATCCGTTTTATCATCTAAATGCATCGATGATATTAGTAAAACATTTTTTAGTACTTTTATTTTGTGGAACATAAGAAACGAGTGTACCCTCTTTCCGAAAACCAAAAATGCTGGATGAAATCTCTCGATTCGTTATATTTTTGAATTCATGAGGTATTTGCAATTTATTTTTTTTAAAGTTCCAACAAATGACAAACGGTGTTCTTCTGATAATGACTTCAGAAGAGATACATCGCTAAACCAATTGTCTGCTGTAACGTTTCGGTCAGAATTACTTATTGGGGCAACCATCCGATTCACGACATCTACACTTTTGTTGCTTACAGCATGAGGCCCTTCAGGTTGTTTACCAGCTTAAAGTTCTAAATTACATGTGTAGAATGCATTAGAATCTATGAGAGCAAATATTTCTATTCCATATATGGCGGGTTTTGAAGGTACATATTGGATAAAAGAGCACCTTACTCTGAAAGCCTCAAGTTTTTCATCTAATGTCACACATTCACAAACACAGTAGCATGATTGACAATTTGAAACAAATCTTTCAAATAACTCACGTATAGGAGCCAAACGATATATTTTTTTTCTTTCTGAACTTGTTTCCCTGTTATCAAGTCGAATTACGCGGAAGAGGAATCTGAACCTTCGCAAACTCATAGTCAAACGAAATATTTCCACTCCAAATCCGCTAGTGTCCCACAAATCATCAAGATTTAATCGCCCTTCCTTAAAAAACCTGCTAAGAACAAAAGTCCAATAAAAGCTTTGATTTCAATAACATCAGTATCTAAAGTATATCTGTCACTCATGTAATTGCTTTTTATAATATCAATATAGTGATTGGTAGAAGTTACAATCATATCCAAGATATTATTATCAAATAAGCATTGCCAAAGTTCTAGAATGTCATTTAGATTTTTTGCTCTACCCTTTACACATGGAAGCTTCACAAGCAAGTTGTTTTTGGTTCTTTTTCTTTGAGTAGTGAAGGGTGTTTTCTTCCAATAATAAGTATTTATTACCTTATTTTTGTGTTTCCTAAGAGCAACATATTGTTCTTGTCTGTCTTCACCACATTCATCAACATTTGAATCGGTATCATTCTGCTCACTGCAAGAATCTTCTTCGCGTTCCTCTATCTTTTCAGGTGAATCTGTATCAAAATCTTCCTTCCATTTATCTTGCACTTCTTGTGTTTCCAGTCCTTCGTTACCAGTATTTTCAGAGTCTGAATCCTCAAACAATAATTTTTGAATTTCTGTTAAAACTTTCTTTTCAGAAAGATTAAAATAAAATTTTCTGGAAGCCATTTTATATCTGTAATGAAAAAAATAAAAAAATAAAAAAAATAAAATTGCAATTAGTTTTACGAAATTTAAATTAATATGAATAATTTACATGCAAATTAAAAACTAAAAAAGTGGTCGCGCTGTATCTCTGAGATACATTATGGTTTAACATAGTAAACTTAAGTACAAAAACTTTAAAAATAGGGTAAAAAATACTATTATTCATGTGTAAAGTACAAAATAGTAAATACATAAAAAAATATAGATGTAAGAAATACGTACAAAAGTAGTCGCGTTGTATCTCACAGATAATCTGTAACAATCCCCTATTTGAACATCACACTTGAAGCGCGGGAACAACACTAAAATTCCTTCCAAAACAAACTAGGAAGATAGCAAAAAAAATTTTTCTCTCAGGCATAGCGCCATCTAGTTATTGAAAAAAGAAATAATAGTGTTTCAGTCAGATAAGACCCGACTAACAGAATGGTTAATAATTGGAAAAGGAATAGAAATGCTATATTTTTAGATCAGTGAAACTGAAATTCGAAAAGTTTAGTACATCGTAGAAATTGTAAAATCTTTTTTTTAAAACAATACCGGCATGAAACAGTCACAGACTTTTAAAACAATTCAGATGTTAAATCAAATGTACACATTCTGACTCGAATAAAGATAACATTAGCAAAATATATATAGATTAATATTGTTCTTTCATAATATATCAAACCCCAGATATAATTTACAAAAAAAAAAAATAGTACGAAGTTTTATTCGTAGGTAATTTGCATACACACAATGCTATGTGCATGGAGTCGTTTATTCTACCAACCTCTGAAAATAAAGTCTATCACTTCCTTTAGATATATTCACAGGATCAAACCTCTCTTATCTTTCTGCCTTCTTCTTTTATTTTGAAGCCGCTTTGCATAGCTGGGTACATCACATTCCCTTTTCTCGAGTTCTCTCCCATTTGCCCTGAGAAGAATCTCAATTACACCCCTGACCGGAAAGTGTTTGCATTGTCTAGACACAAGGGCCGCTTTTAGTCACATAAAGAATAGCAGTAATGTAATTCACTTAATTTAGATAGATACAGGATAAAATCTGTCTTACATCTCTGACTTCTTCCTTTATTTTCAAGCCTTATAATTATGAATCATATTAAGCACTGCTGCATATTTTCTCTGGACTTCGATATTTCGTAAGACAATCATTAATTAAAAAAATTAACTTTTAATAACACTATTACTCTAGTAGAAGATAACACAATACATATTGTCATATTGATCTATTATATTATTGATACACTTATTGGTCCACATATTTGTAGGACCAGACAATCTGAAAATCTTGATCTATTGTTTTTGCTTATCCTGGTATACATATTAAGTATCGGAATCCATAATATGAAAATCAATAAATTTTTAAAATTACATAAGCTCAGCTAATCATATATAAGTATATGTTTCATATACAATTAATAAAAAAAAAATTAACGCATTTTTACGTTAGCTGGACACAGGTGTTAAATCGTCAAATAATATTTCGGTTTACAGATGTTTACGATTTATAAAAGGTATTTGTTATATGTAAGAAAGGATATTGAAAGCTGAGTTTATTCACGGGTGCCGAGTTATTTTGTTCAATATTTTAAACTCTTTCAGTTAACTAAATTTGATTTTTGTATGTAATGATGTAATTCGGTGATTGATTTTATTCTTAATCCTTCATATGCTAGAATTTTAAAAACAGAAATACGTTCACAGGTGTGTTTCCGATGACAATATAACATTATAATAGTTTTAAATTTTAATTATAAATTAATAAATACATTTTAACGTATTTTTACGTTAGCCGGACACAGGTGATAAATTGCCAAAAAATATTTCGGTTTATAGCTGTTTACGATTTATAAAAACAATGCAGTTAATTATGCGCCAAACCACTTTCGTATATTCAAACTGGCAGTGAAACTGCAACAGCGAAATATTTTAAACACTAAAAAGTAGAAATGATAAACAAAAAATATAAAGTGTAATATATATTTATCTATATATATATATATATATATGTATATATTTGCTGCATTCTGCTGGCATTCTGTACATTTCTGAGATTTATAAGAACGGGAATAATGTAGGAATTTAGGTCAAAATGCAGATATTCATAAAAACACATATTAATAGTTATATTTGATGAAAAATATTTTCTGTATTATTCAGTAAATTACACATACATCAAATTAGTTAAGTAAAGTTTGGTTAATTTCAATATATAAACATTTTCTTTTATCTCTTTACATTAGAATATAAAAAGGTTAGTAACTTCCAATTTACAAATTATGGATTTTATATTAATCTAAATAGTGCTATAAAGCCAAAAATTGTTGTAATTACTATAAAGCCAATAAAATCATTAGCGAGTATAATTTATTGAAAAGCAGACAAAAAAAATAATAAAGATTTTGTTTTATTTTATTCCACGGAATAAAATACAAAAATTATCAAAAATATGTAATTTCAAAACAAAATGTTCAAGTATATTCAATATGTACATTTATATTCCAGAATAAAAGATTAGAGATTATGTATTTTTAAAATTCATTGATTTTCTTGTTATATATTCCAATACTTAATATGTATGCCAGTATAAGCAGAAACAATATATCGAGATTTTTAGAGTATTTGATCCAACAAATATGTGGATGAATAAGTTTTGTATAAAAATGTCTCTAAAGAAAATGTAAATTTTGTTTTATAAGCATATATTTTTAATTAACAAAAATTATAATGCTTTGGATAAAAGTTTCAGATATTCATTATTTTTTTAATTATTTAATAAAAATGTTTATGTGGGTTTTAAGGTGCCTGACTACGTACGGAGCAATTTTTTCCAAAAAAGCTATTTAATTATTTTTTGAACTTATTTTTATTAATATTATGACTAGAAACTGTGAAAAAAAAGCAAAAAATATTTCATTCATTCATGAAATTTTGGTAAATGGAGTATTTTGTAGTATAATTTAGCGAAATATGGCCCAATACGCAAAACACGCTATAGAAAAATATATTGTATGTATCTTAATTTCCTTTTTACAATTCATACTTATGACATTGGTGAAGGCAATGAACTAAAATCTAAGAGATATTTCAAATGTTTCAGAATTTATAGCACATCGCACCTTTTTACATGCTGATTTTCATAAAATTCATCTATGTTTTTCCACGAAAACATTCATAAAACAAAAAATATTTATTCTAAAATTAAATCTTTAGTTCATTGCCTTCCCAATAGTGTAAATAACATGCGATTTAAATTTCATAGTCATATTCTAATAACTTTTTGCGAAATCATGTTTTGCGTAAGGAATTTTCACCCAAAATTACATTTTCCAAAAAATGCATTTAAAGTTTAGATTTATGTTTTACTACAAAAATTTGCACAGTAATATGCATCTAAACTTCACTGTTTTTATGAGCCATGCACTTTTTTTAAGAACTGAGCTTTTGTTTATTTCTAGAAGGCCATAATTTTGCTTTCCCCCTACCAGTTAGTACCGTTAACTAGTACTTCCGGTCCTTTAAGCAGTACTTCCGGTTTGAGTGACAGCTATTGAGCAGTATAAAAACCGTTACAACTCCGGTTCTATTTATTGTACAATAAAAATAAAAGCAGTTTTGGAAAGATACAACGCTGGGCTTTAATAAAATGTAATAAAATCGTTTTGACAATTTTGGTCGAAAACCACTTTTTAAACGTAGTCAGATACCTTAACATTTTATTTAAAGACATATTTCTTTAAGAAAAGATTTTGTGAAAATCATATGAATATTTGTGTATATACATGCATATATTGCGATATGTATACTTTTACCAAAATTTAATTGAAAAAAAAAAGTATTTCTGAACAAATTTTTCAGATTTTCTCAGATTCTCTTAAAACAAAGACTAATTATAATTTCAACATGCCTAGTAATTCAAGATGTTTGAACTAGCTTTCTATGTAGAGTACGTCAAAAGAATAAAATTCCACGAACTATATTTATAACTCCAGCTTTTAAATTCGCATAAAGAAGCTCCAAATGACTCTTTGAATATGAATGTAATGCCTGAAATTGACAGGACATTTTTTAATAAATGTGTGCTAATTCATAATATAAAATCTAAATTATTCCACAGAAATTCCATTTCGAATTCAAAACAATTTTTCCTTTTAAACTTTCTCAGAATTTATATGTTTTTAATTCAATATCAAATTTACGCCACCGCAGCATAAGAATCACATAACTGTACTTTTCAAAAGTACACCTTGATCATTCAGCCACAATTACATAGGCTACTTTTTCGAATATCGTTACTTACTTCAGATGCCTTTTATGAAGCACGGGAAAGGTGTTAAAGATGGAACATATTTTCGGTAGCGATAGATTTTTTTTTCCAATTGAGCATAATTATGAAACATTTACACACACACACACACACTTATATATATATATATATATATATATATATATATATATACTATAATATTATTTTTATTAAATGACCTACTGTAAACTTCAATAAAGACAATTATTGCATGGCATTAAAACTATTTTCCTTTGTTGCTTATCATAAATTAGATAGATAAACTTCAATTTTATAATAATTTCATTATTATATTTCAGACATGTTAAAAGTTCTGTGTATGCTTCTGTTAAAGCGAATTGATTAAAAAATATTAAAATAAAAATAGATTTAAAAATAATAATAGCATGTGATAAATAACTGAAACATTTTAACTCATAACTAAAAAAACTGTAATATTTCCTATTTAACTGCATCAAACTTAAAACAGAGTTTTAAGATTTTATTTTAATTTAAAATATCGTAAAATTACGTTAATTTTGTATGTAAATGTTATAGAGAGTTATTCATATTATAGCTGGCGTCATATATTTTACAGATTTTATTTGAAATATTACCAATGTAAAACCAACACTTAGCCAATATTAAGGAATCATTGGATATATTTTCAATATAGTGCCACATTTAGCCAATATTGGCAATTCCTTTTGAAATATGTCCAATTTAAAGCCAATATTTGTATATTTTCTCTTTTCTTTTACAATACGAGGGGCAGTCGGAGAATAAGTTTCCCCCTGACGACTGTGGACAGAGGGGTGTATGAAAGACAAAAAATGTAATGAGACATTAAAGATAAAACCTAACTTTGTTTTTCCACATAAGTATCAAGTACATTGAGACATTCATACCGCTTTATAAGCTTCAAAAAGCCCTCCAGGAAAAAAACAGGGCTTTGCATACGGACGAAGCGTTGAACAGATACACTGTAAAAAACAATCCGTCAAATTTACGGCAAAAACTGCAGGCAGCAATGTTGCCAGCAGTTTTTACGTAAAAATAGCAGTAAAAATCGATGTAAATTTTATCGCATATTTTCCGTCATTTCCACGGTTATAAATGTAGTAAATTTCACAGTCATTTTTCCGTACAAATTACCACAAAAAGTTCTGTAATTTTAACAGTCCTATTTCCGTACAAATTATCACAATAGCTGCTGTAATTTTAAAAGCCATATTTTTTTTAAATCATTGATTTTAATCAACTTTCATTTTTAGATGACTATTAGAATAGTCATAAAGTTCATCGCTTGTTTGAAAAACATTGGAATTCATTATTTTATGTATAGAAATTCAATCCCATACAAAACATTTCTTTACTGCTTTGTATATGATATATATAAGAATTCAGAATTTATTAATAGAAATTTTTTTAATGTGGCAAAACTGAGACATCAAATATTCATTATAATACTATGTGTAAATACATTATATATAGAGAGAGTATATTTGTAGTACTAAAAAAAGAAACACTTCAATTCTGAAGGGCGAGAAGAATTTAGATAATATATATATATTTTAGATAATTGGACTAGAATTACAAGCTTACGTTTATCTAATACAAATATAAAATACCATTTGTAATTAAACACTGATATATAAACAATGCAGGCTCCTAAGCGTAAGTCAAGAAACACACCATTTTGCTCGCTTTCGCCGTCGCGCGGGAAAGAGCACGTACTTTTGAATAGAAGTTCCTTGCGCAGATCATGGTAGTAAAATGTCTTTGCGCGCAGGCGCCGATTAGAAAATGAATGATGTGATCTGATTGGTTGTTCGCATGAAAAGACTTTGAAAGCGAAAACGCTGGTTAAATCTACTGTTATATTTGCGGTATTTTTACATACGGAAATATTACGTTGCGATTTACTGGAATAAATGCAGTGAATTTGACAATCATTTTTTACAGTGTATGGGAGAAAGACGACACAGCAGTTGAACGCGAACGTACAAGACACCGATACACCATTGGGCAGAGGTCGACCGCGATCAAGCAGATGGCGCTGTTGAACAGAGCCATCGTGTCGTTTCTGTGTCGCCATCTGTGTCGCTAGCAGTGCGCAGGCGCCTGCTGTGTCGTTTTTCGCCCATAGCCACCCATTCTCTTAATTATTCATTTGCTGAAGGACACTGGAACATCCCTCCCCACCGGCACCTCCCTCAAGGATATTTTCTCTAAGTATGCCTTATTTCAATAACTCGGCTAATAATGTTTCCATCTTTTCGAAAATGTCAATTTTATAGCACGCCTACTCTACATTGTCGAAGTCAGCAGGGACCTCTCTCAGAGGTTCGTTCGGAAAGAGGTTTCTTTAGAACAGAATGCTCCTTTAGCAGTGGAAGGTGTGAATAAAAGGTTTTCCTGAGCGAACGAGAAGGCCCAGGATATGGTGCCGAAGCTATCCGAGATCCTGGCCAGAGTTTCGTTTTTTAAGAGATTTAAGTTTATTCCACGGGTCAGGAAACGCCGGGCGGTTAGCTAGTATATATATATATGTAAGGGAAGGGATATACATTTCAAAAAGAGGAAGAAAGAATGGAACATCTTTCATACAATCATTTCATACTAGAAACTGAAGTTTCAAAATAATGTAATACATTACAGTATTATTGGAAACTGAAATAGCATAACATAGATCGAAATCATTAAAAATATTTATTCCCAGAGCATTTGAAAATTGCGAAAAACTTTCCTACTACCCCTACATCTGCGAGAGGAGTGGTACATTTATATAAAATAAGAAACAATGATGTAGAGTTAAAATTTCAAGAATTATATTTTCACTGATGTAAAATAATTAAAAAGCTTAATTTGTCTTTATTTATTACGTTTGTTGCTACAAAAACTTACAGGTGACGTATTAAAACATTTTCTAGATAAGAAAGAAAATTATTTTTAAACCTCAAAATTATGATTTAAACAATATTTTAAAATGATTTTTGACTTTAAGAACATTAAAAAAGTATTGTTGCCAGAATTCCACACATCTTGTATTTAATGTATTAAGTCGACATTGTCTCTTTTTTTCATTTTCATAGTATTTTCTAAAATAAAATCATTTATGTAAATTAATTTTTTTAACATAAAAAAGTAATTAAAAGAATAAATCAAATTAAAAAAATTAATTTTCAGCTGCATAATTGGATTTATAAATGTAACATAATAAAATTTACGTTAATGTTAATGTTATATTTATCATGTGTGCATGTAAAAATGTGTGCATGTCATGTGTCATGTGTGCATGCAACAAACATGTTTGTTGGCAAATAAAAAATGTTTACTAGATGATTGATAACATCCGAAAACCGTGCTGTCAAAGATGTTTAATACACAATACAAATTACTACAAAACGTTTATGCAAATTAGTGGAAGCAAAAGGAATTTTGTTTAATAAATTATTCCTTAAATCTAGAAAATATATTGGTTTCTGAGGTTCTCTAGATAAAAAAAGCTTTTCAGAGTCGTCGTTAACGCGGAAGTAAGTATTTTATATATTCGTTTGTGGTTATATTATATTTTTCTAGATTAAGAAGCATATGTCTTTTTTCTACAGTGTATTTCATTACTGTATGTTTGAAATAATCCCTTGTAAAATCCCAAATAAAACCACTATAGTGAGCATGCATATTCAAGTTTAGAATATTTTTAGATAACAATGATTAAACATATTATGAAACGTTCATTAACGGAAAAACATTATTTTGTCACCATTAGAAACCAAAATGTCTAGTCTTCCCCTCCCTAAAAAAGAAATTTTGGTTCACATTAATCATTAGTTGTCAGGATAACAAATATGTGAAATCGTCAACTCTAAGGGACCATACTTTATATTAAATTTAAAAATCTAATTACAGCAATTTTTTTAAGTACAAGAACTATAAATTAACGATATGAGTATGCATACGCAAATGAATGTTGTTTGTGATATTTCGCGTTGCTGTGTATTTTGATGATTTCAACAGCGAATATTCAAAGGAATTTGAAAATCCAGCAAATATAATTAAATGTAAATGATTGTTTTTTGTTTAATAAGATGAATATTTCAATATTTTACACTATTCAAAATTTGCAGAATAAAAATATATAATTATTTTTATATAACTATCCAAATCAATGAAAAGACGCTAAACCACATGATAAAGGCAGTCATTATATCGATTATGAGTTAAGAAAATATTTTTCTAACGTAAAATGTTTCCTGTATTATTTTGGTTTTATAGCCCTAGGTAGAAGATTTAATAGCTCTTGGGAGATAATACGCTTAGAAAATGAAGTTGAAGGAAATTAATCAATAAATCTCATTTTAAAATGTATTTTTGTTTCATAGTCATTAAGTGAGCCTGTTAAAGTAACAGTGGTGTAAGTTACTAGCTGAAATATTTGATGATAAGTGCAGGGGGATATCTACATATATCAAACTATAACAGAGAGAACAAGAAAAATCATAGCTTAACAAAACAGCCTGTAGATAGCACCTGAAAATGTTCTATCTCATTCGAAAACATTACAACATTTCTGGTACTTCTTTTTTTTTTTTTTTTTTTTTTTTACATTTACACTGTGCCAGTGGCAGTTAACAGAAATATTTGTAATATATTTCTACAAGAGAGAGGGGTATATTACAAAGCGTTTTATTTAGAAATAGGTCAAAATAGTCGTCAGTGGCGCACGTAAAATTAAGAAATGTATGACTTATACCACTACGATTCTGTCCGCCTAATCTATCTTTTAATAAAATCCACCTACAGCACTTATTCAGAAAGCATATTTCAGTGAATTGTTTTTGACATTCATTTCAGTTATTTTTAATCTTTCTGATACAACTTTTTGTTTAATGAATTAAATTTATACAATATATATATATATATAAGTTATAAGAGATAAACATGGAATAATTTTCATAAAATCTTTCCTTAATGAATGTATTCCTGTACTGAATGTACTCAGATTTCAAAATAATTGAGCTAAAATTATGTTTAGTGTTAACGTTAATTAAAATACTATAACTGAGATTAAAATCCTTGAAAATATTCATTTCAAGTTAATTTGAAAATTGTGAAAAATCATTCCTACTCTTCCTATATGTGTGGGGTAACTTGGATATACATGTATAATTGAATAATATTTTTTCACAAATGTAAGTATTATTTGTCTTTATTTATCATTTCTTATGCTACAAATTTTAAAGCTGCCATATTAAAAACATTTCTAGATAAAACAATTTTGTTTTATACCTCAAAATAATAATTCGAAACATATTTTTAAAGAAATTTTGAATTTTATAAATATTTCAAAATAAAAATAGTGTTTTGTTGTCATAATTCCATAAACTTGTATTTAAAGGTTTAAGTCGGCATTGTCTCATTTCTTCCATTTTCATAGCATTCTCTGAAAAACAAATCATTCTTGTAAACTAAGTACTATATTTAACATTCTAACAAAAATAAAAAATCTAATGTTTTTAGCTACTTTATCGCTAAATAATTCTCATATTGAAATTTCATAAGTCAGGCCTGTAAGAAACTTTTCAGTAACAGAAGAAAAAATCCTGGCATTTTAATCAATATTTTAAAAAAAATACTAGCGTTATATGTATTGAGTGGTTAATATCTTACATTCATTTTTTAACCAAATCTCAAAATTTCGGTTGTTTGTTGAAAGGTAAATTATAACTTCTAAGAAAATTCTTTATAAATGCGATTTTTTACAACTATTTGAAAATTTACTAATTTAATTGTTATTTTTTTTCATTTAAAAGACAATTATAAATTATTACTTAATTACTATAAAAATAATTTTTTTTATTTAAATTACTAAAAAAATATTAACAGCCTTGGAAATTGCTTAAATATAACTATTAGCTATTTTTAGGGTTTCGTTCATCTCACGAAACCCTATTACTCCCGCTCCGTTGTCTGTCTGTCACAGAGCCGTTCTCAGAACCTATATAACTTACAGAGTTGCAAATTTGTGTATATAACTGAATACCTGCTATAATGAGCTCAAAATATTAAAATTTGAAAAATTCGTACTATTTTAATAAATAGAGATAAAAAACCAAAATTCTAACAGCCATTTCCTATTCAATTTAAATATTTTTCGTTATAGCACATGCCAAAAATTAAAAATCCACGATGAATTTTTTTTTACAATAATTAATTTTCTATCAGATGATTTCCACGTGAAAAATGAAAATGAAATAACCCATTGAAAAAAAGATTAATATGAAATAAAAATGATTGACGTCATAGTGGTAATGAAACGGAAATTTTCAAAGATTTCTAAATAATACAAGGAGTATGAGTATGTGTATGTACACAAAGCAGATTAATATCACGTCATCAGAGAATTAAAAAGAAAATCTGATGTCCTATTGGAAGTTTAACGAATTTTTCAGATGTTTGGGAATCATACAAAGCGAGTACCAATAGGAGTAATAGAGAATAGTAAATATATGAGTTTGAGAAACATATTGAATCGTGATAAAAATCCGATTATGGAAATATTCACATATTTTAACATTTTGAAGATCTACAACATGTTTAATTTTGAAATTATTTTTTATATCGCATTTACTGCGCGTGACAGATATTATTATGACAGAATATAATAGCCGGCTTCGCCCACTATCGGGCTGGCTTGGATAATCGAAAAAAAGAAAAAATAGACCGGTAAATTTTAACTTTATAAAAAACAAAAAACATGAGTTTTTTTTTTTTTTTTTTTTTTTTTTTTTTGGTTGCTAAATGAAATTAATTTGGATTTAGTAAAAAAAAGGGATAAAGTGTTTTGAAAGGAATATTAAACGAAACCCTTTGAGCGATCTTCGGTCACACTTGCCCACTTGTTTTCTTTTTTTATCACGCTTGGAAACTTGCATGAAAAATATTAAAATAAAGAAGAATTGTGCGTCAATATAGATTATGAAACAGAGTACAGCAATGTATCTGGCAATATCTTCTACATCTCTTACAAAATCCTTCCCCCTATTCATTGAGAGAAACGCAGTTATTTATCTTAAGAGGAAGCTCTCAAGATACGCCTTGATTTGTAGAGCAATTTAGATTTTTTTTTTTTTTTAAATAATGTCAAAATGTCAAAATAGTGTATAGACTATACACAACGTGCGTAGTAAATTGTTGTAGGATATTGAGCTTTTAATAAACATCCGAAACACAAAATTCACACGGATTTTTAAACTGTATTAAATTAGTTGAAGGTCAAACTTAGAATTTATTCGATAAATTAAAATAAAAAAAAAACTAGCGGATGTATGAAGCTTGAGGTGAATTTTCAGTATTATTTTTTATTCTTAGAAATCGTTTAAAAAATTCCGAAATTAAAAAAAATAAACCTTAGAAAGATTTCTTTTCCAAATAAAAAAGAGTAGTCTTATTTGAAAAAAAAAATGTCGATACTTTACACGGTTTAAACATGATTACCCTCACTTACTATAAAATTTATTTCAAGAAAATCATGTTTAATTTTTTTTTCTGTCAAATGCGTCAGAACTTTTGTCGAGGCGTTAAACTGATTGTGACGCCTTAAATAATAGGTGTAAAAAATAGTTTTGGTGTTCTATTTTAAACACTTTAAGACTTGAAACAATGCAAAAACATAATTCGATTTTTTGAGTCCCCTTAAACCAAAATAAAAGATTTATGTCATTCACGAAAATAATTCTTGCGGAAATTCATTCACATTTTATTTTCTTGGTTTCTTTTCTTTTGTTGCGTTGTATATAAATTAAGGCTAAAATGTACAAGTTGCTATGTTTTTAACATATTACACAATTTATTGATGCTATAATATTGATAGTTTTCTTATTAATCTGTTGCTTCTGTAAACATATTAAATTCTTTAGCATATTATAACACAAAGATTCTTTCATAAATATTATCATCTAGTAAGAAAGTTTTCTTTTCGGGCATTCCCAGGACATTATTTGTTTTAGATCAACAGTAAATGTATGTTTGATGCGTGAAAAGTATTCTTGAAATAAATTAATTCACATTTTCCCCCCTTGTTTTCATTTCTTTTATTATACTGTCGTCAGGTTACTTATTCTTTTTTTTATTATATGCCTTTTTTGTTTGTATTTACTGGAGAATGAAATTTTAAGTGCAATAATTTAGTAGGTTTATATTTGTTAGACTATTTTGGTTCAACCCTCTTATTACATGCGAATGATTTATAGTTATGTTTTATACAGGGTTTCTCGAATATATATATATATATATATATATATATATATATATATATATATATATATATATATATATATATATATATATATATATTCCCGAATAACTGGCATTTTTTTTTTGCTTTTACGTTTAATTAATTTGGAATAATAGCTAAAGCCTTACTAAAATTTGTGGAAAGGAAATTTATGCTAAAATGTTAATGGAACTTCGAAAATGTAGGTGAAGTGCAGATACAGATTTGTACAGAGTTTCAAAGAGATTCTTTGAAGCCACTCACGATCGGTACACTTTTAAAAATTGGCATCAAACTGTCGAATCATTCGCCCAATTTTATTGAAAACGGTTACATAACCGTAATATAGCTGTATTTTTGCCATATTATGCATTAGCTGTATTTGGCCATATTATCGGCAATAATAGCCGAATAGCGTTAAATTATTGTTGTATAACTATTTTTTTAAAAACGGTCCCATGACTGGACAGTTTGCTGCAAATTTTTAGTAGTGTAGAATTAAGGATGTTTGAAGACAATGAAGCTTTTCAAAATGTCTACTAGAAACCTTTTTAAAGTCCACGGTCATTAAAAAATCCAGCAGTAACTAGAATAAACATGTGGCGGAAATTCAAGGATATGTGATCGGCCACCATTTCGTGAGGTAGGACTTTAAAAAACAAACGTCCTAGAAATTTAATCGCATTAAAAATATTACATTACAAAATTAGCCAATCTATAGTTATGATGATCCGAATCGGAAAGTGCAGTTGTGTATACATTATTTAAACACCGTGTAATACTATTTAACAATTTCAAAAATTCATTTTCTTTCAAAAACAATAATTATAACATTCTTGTTACAAAATTGTTGCAAAGAAAATAATAAATGCATTTTATAAATGGGTTTTTATTTAAATAGCACTGAATTTAATCGTCTAATTGTTATATCTGAAAGAAAGCATTGCTGCATAATGAAAAAAAAAAGAGAAAATGCAATGAAAAAAATAAAAAAGTATCTAAACACAGAAAGCAAAAATCTGTCTTTATATCAGATTTCATTCTAATTTATTCATTGTCAGATTATGTTTTTCTAGTTGTATGGGTTAAACTGTATCGCTACTAGTTTTATTACTTCTTAATATTTATTTACTCACTTAATATTTTATATTATTTTTTAGAAACAAAATATTGTAGTACTTTTTTATATGTACTAAGATAAAAAATGTTTTTCCGTTTTGTAATAACCATTATTTAAAAAAAAAAATTAAACCTTTTATTTGAAATACTTATGTTAAAAATGAACTCTAAATTTCCACGACGTCAAGTGATTGGTGGTTGGCGCTCATATGTAGTCGTTTTGAGCTGTTAGCATGTCGTTGTATAAATTTTGTAACTTCGCTCCCCCCCTCCACCCGCAAAATAAAATATATCGCCATAATCCTACTGTCAAACGCTATACAATGATTGCAACGGGACTGCATTACAAAATTAATTGTTGAAGAACCATTGAAATATGTTAACTAAAAGTTTAGTTATAAGTCATGACGCTTTTCTATCTTCGGGGCTCGGAATCATATTATATAAATGACAACATTTCACTAAATGAAATTAATACTTACTTATGAGAAGTATTACATAACTCAAATTATTTATGTTAGAATAGCTACAACTTTGTTTTCCTCCCATTATTGCATTGCTTCTATCATATATGACTAAATGGTTTTCAGTAAATTGAAAACAATAAGCAATTCTTTAGCAGAAATTATAAAGGAATCCCCTTTAGAAAATAAAGTAGACGTATAACATTCGTTATACTTCACAAGTTTTTATATACAAACTACGATTTAGCAGAGGACTCAGTGTTTAGTGGGAAAAGTTTTTAAGCCCCGCAAGATGATTGTAATCATTTAAGAAAGAGATATATCATTATGTGTAATCATAATTTCTACCAGAAACATTTGTGAATACCGCGGTCATAAAAAAACCACCAGTAACTTTATAATAAACATATGAAGGAAATTCATCGAAATCTGTTCGGCCACCATTACGCCACATAGTACTCTAAAAACAAACGTCCATCACATTTTAAAGTATCTTCATTAGAAATGTTACAGACCATAGCCCACGCTCACACTGATGATGACATGATTCGGAGAATGCAGTTGTGTATATATTATTCAAACACTCTGTAATAATATTTGACAATTCATTTTCCTTCAAAAAACAATAATTAGAGCATTCTTGATCTAAAATTGTTGCAAAGAAAGTAATAAATGCATTTTATAAATAAGTTTTTAGTTAAATAGAACTCAATACAATCCACGCATTTGTTACACGCATTTGTAAAACAGAAATTCACTTTTATTTGCCTTTATAGAATGAAGTGAATAAAGTTTTACAATAATTGAGGAGGTCGGGGCAACAAATTTACAAGCCACATTTTTGGTGAAATACATGTGACACTGTAATCTGTTGCTTACTATTGTATAAATTATAATATCCTACATATTGTTTCTTTCTAATGTCAGTAGGCGGCAACAAATGTCCAATGATTCGTTTTCATCCTCGATGTTTGTAGAACTTATGTACCAGAAAAAAAATATATATAATTAAGTAATGCCATATTGTTGTTCAAAATATCTGAAAAGTTACTAAGATATTGGACAAAAAATTTTATGTTATATATTTTGATTTGAGTATTTAATCTAACTTTAAAATTCATATATCTCAGAAGTATACAAATGTGGATTAGCACTCTCTTGCCCATCAATTGCTCTAATAAATACAGCAAAAACTTTTCTAACCTTGCTCTATATTTGCTAATAATAAATGTATTTATTAAGTATAGTTTTAGGCACTAGTGCAATGAGAAAAATGACACTTTCAAATCTGACTAAATCGATGTTTTCATTTTGTTATAAAACTTTTTGTTTCAAATAGGACAGCCCAATGATTTCAATTCTGAAATACCAGAAGTACCCAGAATATTGAAACATGGACATACTCAAAACTGAGCACATAGAAGTCAGTTCATACTCATTTTTTATACAAGGACATACACAAAAATGATTAGAATCGGTTCAAACTCATTTTTGAAGAATGGACATACTCAAAAATGAGCATATTATGTTTCATTCTCGAGTTTGTGTATGTTTTCAGAAATGAGTACATACATTTTTCAAACTTGAGTAATATTGATTCGGAGCCATTTTGACTATGCGACATACTCAGATTTGAGTATTTTTTGCCCAGTTTTGAAAATGTCGTTTTTAGAGTGTAAATAGTTTTCAAAATTTAGTAAATTTGTTACTACTATTTCTTATAGTAATTCTCACAAAATATATTTAGTAACAAAGTATATGCGAATTAATATGGCAGATTGTTCTTTTAACAGAGGGTCCTTGCTTCCTTGGAAAATAAACGATCACAATCGTCTCGAAAGGTTTTATATTTAATAATATTTAAACTTTATCTAAAGCATTTTAGATAAATCTTTTTTACAAATATAATAAAAATTTTATTTATATGTAAAAAGGTAACAATCAAATGTTTTAACTTTTTCTAAAATTCCTATTAATAACTTTTCACTGACACAATGTTTCTACAATATCTTTCTGTCTCAAAAATGTAGTTTTAAATTTAGAGATTCAAATATAACAAACCAGAGTGCATCTTTATTAAATGAACTGAGTTTCTTTATTTAACATTTTGATGCATACATTCGTTCAATCGAGCGTTGAAACTTACTTCGACTTTAAATGATCTTCATTTACTTTCAAACTTTAAAATAATTTTCAGAAAATTTCTAGGATTTATCAGATCTTTATACCGAAACTTGGTTCTTAGCGTGAAAAGTTTGTAAATCCTACAAGATGGTTCTTATCACTTAAGAAAAAGATATTCCCTTATAAAATTTATCGATATGAGTGTTCAAAAGATAAAATGTAAAAATATGCTTGCATCTTTATTGAATCAAGTGAAGTTTTTGTTTGAAATTCTTAAAAAAAAACATTATTTCGTTTAACTGAGTGCTCGAACTAGCAAAAGTATCTGATACATATTAAAGCTAAAAAAATTCTGTTTAAGTTGTATTTCCATAGTGATGTAAATAAAGTTTTACAATCATTGCTTTAGTAATTCTAGTACGATTATTAATAATCACTATAATATGTTATATTAAATTTAGTAAGCATTGTTCTAGTCTATAGAACATTTATTATATTTTTATTATTTTTTTTAATCATCTTTTACAAATAGTAATATTTTGATGAATATCAGCGAGTAAATAAATCAAATTTGAAGTATTTTCGTAATCTATTCGAAAATAGTGATAATATAAAGGAATAAATTTGGCAGCTAAACTAGTAGTTACACTAAAATTCTCAACCAGAAATTTTGTAACAATTATTTATTTATGCATGCCGAAGTAAACATTCGTCCAGCGTTGAACCGAAATCCGAGAGGTCCAACATAATCAAAAGGAGAATAGCAGTTAGTACGTTTATATGCCTTATCTTATAGCGGCGTTGTGGAACACTATATAAAGTGAGATAAGACAGGTGGATCGTGTTATTTTACCAATTGAACTCATACGTAGCGAATTTCACTCCTATTCATTATGAAAAAGATTGAAGTTATAGTTTGATCATTTAATATGTCTGTTGCATAATAACCAGATTAAAAAAAAACAAAATGAGTTGAATTACTATCCATTTAATTATTTAAAATTTAGTAAGCAGTTAATAAATGTCATAATATTCCTGATTAAATACGTCGCAGTACAGAAAAATAAAAGCATAAGCAAATAGGTTAATTTTGTAATTAATCCAAAAATAGATATTACCAAAATAAAACCTGATTAATATAATAGATAATTGACTTTGTCTTATAAGCTTCAAAAGATAATAAAAACAATTCGTAGCCAAAAAAATGATAGATAAATATCACTCACCACATGCAATTTTGCAACCATGTGAATTATGGTGTATTCCTAGTATGTATCATTAATTAGCATATGTAGTGTCCATTATTTGTTTAAATCAATCTCTACTCATCTAATTGTCACAAATCGTTCGCACAGCGTAGAGTTAACTAGTACTTCTACTCATTCTACTTGCATCTGGAACAGAACATTTAGACAATTGTCTTGTATCGGTAACAGAACCTTTAGACAGTGGTCTTGTATCGGTAACAGAACCTTTAGACAGTGGTCTTGTATCGGTAACAGAACCTTTAGACAGTGAAAAAATAATGATAATCCGCAGCAGCAGATGTCAAAAAGAACGTTATTTTGAAGAAGAAACACAATAAATACACATTCTGGGAGAGGTGTGAGGATGATAGATTCATAATAATAGTCTTGATGTCTTTTCATATTTTATTCGACAACACAGTAAACACAAAAGTAAATTAATAAAGATTATTAGACTGAAAAACTATTAAATTTCAGGAGAGCCGCCAAGAAGCTCCATTGTTCACGATACAAAATTATTCCAACTGAAAAATACAAAACTGTTTTCTAATCGGTTCGAGGTTACGTCACATTACGTAACGCGCGCCGTGAGCATAACCCCGCCCACAGAACATGTGATCAAGGATTTCGTAACAGACAGTGGTCTTGTATCGGTAATAGAACCTCCGGACAATGAATCTTGCCACGTCTAGTTCGAAAGTAAACGTTCGTCTAGTACACGAAACGTTCATACAGTATGGAGTCTGCTTATACTTCCAGATATTCGTCTTCCATCGTAGACAGAGCCTTTGGATAGTGAGTTTTGACTCAAGCGTTGACTTGTACTGGGCTCGGTGGCTTTGCATTCATTGGTCCGGTTCAACGTCAAATTCTCGTTTCATCGTCTTCTTAATAATGCCAGCAAAGATATATTTTTTCACTTCTTACTCCAAAGCAGAATGAAGGAATTTCTATTTTCTTTGACATCGGTTCCGTGTTTTCCTTAGGGCGTGTCTGTATATAAATTTTTGACCTCATCATTCGTTGACCTTCTTGACCTGTGTGTAAATTTTAAGCCCAGCCCTCACGACTGGGTAATTTTTTTCCGCTTCTCCCACAGAACTTATTGCTAGTTAAACTGTGGCTGGTTGATGATGTTGATGATTTCTATCCTTACAGTTTAGGAAAGGGTTGGAAGCGTCTAAAATCCACTTGATGACTTATGTTTGTTTATTTGTTTATTTTGCAACTGTGGAATATCAATTGTAACCTGTCACAGCCTGACATTCACTGTGTATTTATTTCATGTGAAAATAATTGGAATTCATGTTTTTTTTTTTTTTTTTTTTTTCTGGCTAAAGGTTTTTGCTTGGGTAAATATATATATATATATATATATATATATATCAGTTTACATCATTAAAAAAATGCAGTGTAATAATAAGCACAGTATAAGAATACAATACATGTTGACACGTAATATAAAATAAAAATTAAACATCGACCCTCAATTGAGACCGAAATATTTTTATTCATAATTGTTCATTTTGTGACTAATTGTCCCTATTTTTCATAAAATTATTTTTTAGTTACTCTTAATAACTATTGTATTTTCAGTTGAATATCCAGTATTTTTCATTCGCAAAAATGAATTCTTAAATTCAAAAATTCAAATATATAAAAGTAGCCTGCAATTCTTTAATAGTTTTCTTAAATCAACTGAGTTTTTCGATTTATTTTTGTAATGCAACATCTTTTCATTTAATAGAGGTTCTAACTTCCTTGTAGCCTGTACCATAAAACGATCTTAATCTGCTTGAAATGTTTTATATTTAATTAAATTAAAATATTATATAAACTTCTTCTAAAGAATTCTAAAAAAATATTTTTTAGAGATACAGTAAAGACTTCATTATCTGTAAAAATATATCAATAAATCTTTTTACCTTTTAGAAAATTTCCGTTAATACATTTGCACAGATACAATGTTACTTTATTTTTCTTTCCACCGCAAAAATTTTTTCCTAAATTAATAGGCTCAAATATTCCAAATAGCTTTAATCTTTATAAAATAAACTGAGTTTCTTGATCTGAATTTTTGATGTAACATCCTTTCATTTTAACTTGCTTTGGATTATCTTCATTTACTTGCAAATTTTAAATGATTTTCAATGAAAGTTCTATAATTTATCAGAAGATCTTTATACTGAAACACGGTGCTTAACGGGACAAATTTGTAAAACGCGCAAGATGGTTCTTATCTTTTAAGAAAAACATATTTCTTTATAAAGTGTATTAATGAGTCCCCTTAAATACAGATTTAACTTTAAGCACTTTTATATTGAGGTGAATAAAGCTTTATGACCATTGATCTAATGATTCAAATAAAATCTTTAACAATCTTGCTCTATAATAAATAATACTGAATTTATTGAGCATTGTTCTAGCCATCACCAAACTTGCCAACTTTTACTAATTTTGTTACCACTATTATTGAATAGTAAACATCGTAGAATATCTTTCGCGCAGAATATCTTGGAATATATATAACGCAAAGTATGCTATTCGAAAATAGTGGTAACATAAAGTAGTAACATTTAGCAGATAAACTATTAGTTAGCAATAAAATTTCCACAGAATTTCTATAAAAGTTTTTAATGCAAGTCCAGTATTTGTGCAGTACTTTTACTTACCCATCATACGTAGTATAGGGTAAGTCTTGTAATCGTTTTGAAAATCGAAAAAAAAAATTTGACAGATTTACACGTTTCAGCCACTGGAGATTCCGAAAAACATATTTTTAGAAAAAAAAGAAATTGCCGTCCGTCTGTGTGTCTGTGTGTGTGTCTGTGTGTCTGTAAACGCGCTATCTCCCAAAAAAATTGAGATAGAGACTTGCAATTTGGTATGTAATTAGTATGTAATAATGGGTTGGGTTGATTATTGACGGCCAATTATCTACACTAGGGATATAGGCCCGGGGGGAGTGCCCTTCGTGGGGGTCTTTCTAAGGGAACCTAACCCGTATTTACGCATGGATAAATCCACGGCTCGAAGAAAACCACGAAAACTCCGAACGATTAGGCCGACAGGCGCGATTGGGATCGAACCCCGCACCTCCCGTCTACCAGATTCGAGAGCACAACCTCTCAGCCACTGGTGGGGCTATGTAATAATGGGAAGAAGCCTATTTCATTTCAATAACCTCGATTAACCGGAACTATTTTTTTTTCGGACTCTCGAAATATTCGTTCTGATAAAAGGTATATAAAAATTTTCGAAATTGGTTATTTTAAGAAATGATTATAAAAGATAATAAAAAAAAACATAAATTTTGCATAAAGCATGAAGTCGATCGGATAATTAGTTGCCGATATATTTGGAATCCTATTTTCCACACTCTTCGATTTTTCATGACCCTATATTTCATCCAAATTTCACTTCAAAGATATATTTTAATTGGAAATTTGACGCTTAATCAGATGCAATAAACCGCTAGTTAATAGGATTTTTATTTTTGGAGTTATAAGGATGTTTCTTTCAAGCAATTCAGTAATCGAGCCTTTAAAGTTTGTGACGTCATAAAGCCTCGATTTTATTTTAATTGCAATGCATTTTATAAGTAGTTTACACATTTTGTATTTTAATATTTTACATTATGCATATCCATGATGAGTAAGTATTACGGTGGCCCCCAACGACTAGTTTCATTCCGTAAATGATTTTTAAAATTTTAATATTTTAATATTCAAAAGGAGCGTTTATTTTTGTTAAATAAATTGATTTTTTACGATTTAATTTTCTAATGCAATAACTTTTCGTTTAACGGAGGGTTCTAGCTTCTTTGGAATATGAACTATCGTATTTTTCTCGAAATATTTTATATTTAATAAGACTAAAATAATATTTACACTTTATTTAAAGTATTCAGAAAAATCTATTTTACAAATATAGTAAAAACTTTATTTATATCTAAAAATATAACAATAAAATCTTTTTACTATTTCTAAAATTCCTATTAATAAATTTGTACTGACATAATGTTTCTTCAATATCTTTCAATATCAAAAATTTAGACTTAAATTTAGCGATTCAAATATACCACAACAACGTGCATCGTTATTAAATGGACCCAGTTTCTTCATTTAACATTTTGATGTAATATACATTCGTTCAGTCGAGTGTTAAAACGTATTTGGACTTTAAATGATCTTCATTTACTTTCAAACTTTAAAATAATTTTCAGAAAATTTCTAGGATTTATCAGATCTTTATACGGAAACTTGGTTCTTAGCATGAAAAGTTTGTAAATCCCGCAAGATGGTTCTTATCATTTAAGGAAAAGATATTTCCTTATAAAATTTATCGATGAGACTGTTCAAAAGATAAAATGTAAAAATATGTTTGCATCTTTATTAAATTAAGTGAGGTTTTCGTTTCAAATTCTTAAGAAATAATAATAATAATAATAAAATTAATAATAATTTCGTTTAACTAAGTGCTCGAACTTGCAAAAGTATCTGATACTTATTAAAGTGAAAAAAAAATCTCTATAAGTTGCATTTCCATAGTGAAGTAAATAAAGTTTTACAATCATTGCTTTTGTAATTCTAGTACGATTATTAATAATCAGTATTAGTAAATTACAATTACATTTTCAATTAATTTTCAGGTATTAAATTTTCCCGAAACTAATGAATAATGAAACATGTGAATTTTTTACTTTGCTAAACTGAGCGTAAAAAGCGAAAAATGCCTTACACGGGAATCGAACCCGGGCCCTTGGAATAACGAACCAAGCCTCTACCACTGAACTACGAGGGCGATACCCAACTAGGCATCTCTCACTCACATATGTCGGACAGACTGCAACCGCAGCGCCAGATGGAAATGTCATCACGAGCAAACAAACCCTTTGGCAAATTTGAGTCGATATATAAAGCCACAGAAAGTCCAGCCTAGAACAATACATATAAGTAAATGACAATTAATTTTTCAATACTTTTCATGAGTGAAATTCACCCGAAACTAATGAATAATAAACATGTGGATTTTTGCATTGCATTGCTAAACTGCTTACTATTCAATATACAGGGGGATGGGGGTTAAAATTAAACTGACGGTATTCAGAGGCTCATAACTCTGGTTCTACTGAACAGATCCAAATGAAACTTCAGATATATGTTATGTAGATCATGCAACCGAGATTTTAGTTTAAAAAAAAAACGTTTGAAATTTTGTTATTAGATGGCGCTGTACTGTAAACACCATATGCAAATGAGTAGTTAATGCCTAAAGGAGGACACTCGTCTTGGCAAGCCTTGACGTTGAGCGCATTGCTTCCCCGAAATGAATAGTGTACCATTTCGCTATAAAATCAGAATGTATTGTTTAAAGAAATCATTCGTCTGCAGTGAATATGCCGCTGAACAAGAAGGAAAGCGCCGTGATCGTAAAACTTTTTTAGCAGAATTAGAGTAATGCTTCGGCAGGCCTCCGTACTTATCGTCGTCGGATTAAAAACTTAAGGCGAGGACCCATGTCCATAAATGCAGTTAAATGAATGATTCGAAGGTTTGAAAAAATTGCTTCTCTGGATGTTGCACCGGGAAGAGGACGACGTGCAACTGAGCCGGCGATTGTGGTGGAAGTTGCGATTGCAACGGCTTAGGCATCTGCAAATTCTTCAAATGCTACTGTAAGTGGCTGCTCAATACCGCGAGCATTGGCTATTAACATGGGCAACCGTGCGGATGATTTTACGCAAAATTTTGAAACTCTACCCTTACAAGATGCATATTGTACAACAGTTGAAACCGCAGGATCACTCTGTGCGTCTTGATTTTGCGTTGCGTTTTCTGGCGAGGATGCAAGTGGACGAGTACTGGCCATCGCACATTTTATGGACAGACGAGGCTTATTTTCTCTTAGACGGTGCTGTGAACAAACAGAACTGCCACGTATGGGGTTCCACCAATCCTCATGCCGTGCAACAACAGCCACTGCATTTCCCCCATACGTCACGGCTTAGTGTGGATCCATGTCGAATTTTATTTTGGGCCCGTATGTTTTCAAGGAAGTCACAATGCACGGATTTGTTAGGCGTACAGTAACAGGTGACCGATACATCAGACTCTTGGAGAATGATGTTGTCCCGGCATTAAGTCAAAGAGGCTGTTTGACTAACACAATATTCAAGAAAGATGGAACAACTGCTCATATGGCGAGATGTGTGAAGAATGTAATTCAATCCACCTTCTCTGATGAACGTGTCATCTCGCGTACTATCCCGATTTCATGGCCAGCAAGGTCACCAGATCTGAACCCGTGTAACATCTGGCTGTGGGGTTTTCTTAAAGATCATGTTTATCAAGGACGTGTAACTAATTTAGCGGATTTGAAAGCTAGCATCATGCGCCATGTTTCCCTCATTCCTACTGATATGTTGCGTGCGGCCGTTCATAACGCAGTATCACACTTTCAGCATATTGTTGACCACCAAGGCATGCACATACAGCGCACTGGTGTGTAAATAAATAAAAATTTCAGCTATTCTTTGATTTTTAAATCACTATCTTTCATTTTACATTGTTAAAAAGCCACTTGGCGGCAAAATGTGAAACTTTTTTTACGAAATGGTCGGCAGCATGATCTACATAACATTAATCCGAAGTTTCATCCGGATCCGTTCAGTAGAATCGGAGTTATGAGCCTCTGGGTACCGTCAGTTTAATTTTTACCACCCTGTAATATGTTAGAATAAACTTAGTAAGCATTTTTCTAGCATGTAGTACACAGAACCTATAACTTTATTATTTTTAAATAATTTTTTACAAATAGTAATTTTTTAAGAATATCTAGAAGTAAATAAATCCATTACGCTTTATTTCGAGTAAGCATTTCAACAGAATTACTAAATCTTTTATTAATACATGTGCGCTTTTAGTAAAATAATTTTGTTGTATATTTCTCCTGTGTTTTGCAATCGCAAAACCGAAGCCTTGAGTTTAAAAACTCGAAAACTCATGAACCACGTGCAACTTTATTAAATCAATTGAGTTTTTGGATTTAATTTTCTAAATCAATATTATTTGGTTTAACCCCTTGAAGGGCGGTGGGATATAATATATCACACTTAATTTTAATTCCCAAAGGCCACAATGACACCGGAATTTTGGAATCAAATTTTACTTTTATAATATACGTGAAGAAAATCTTTTACTTATTTGGAAATAAATTTGTTGTTAAATCCCGGTGTGACTCAATGATTTCAACATTTTAAAAACATAAGTAATTTGCCCCTGAAAGGGTTAACCAAGAGTTCTGACGTGTTTGGAATATAAACGATGTAAATCTTCTCGAAAAATGTTTTATTTGATAAGTTTAAAATTAATATCTCATTCCATCTAAATAATTATATAGAAATTATTTTACCGAATTTTTAGAACACCTATTAGTAATATGGGGTGATGCAAAGTTTCTCCAGTATTTTTCAACAACCAAAATAAAAAAAACTTAATATTCAAAATTTAAATTTAAACGTTAGAATTAATTTTCATTAAATCAATTGAGTTTGGTATTTTAACTTTATAACTTTAAAAGTTTCTGAAACAAATTTCTTAGATTTATCAGAAGGTCTTTATGCAGAAACAAATTATTAGAAGAAAAAAAATAAATGCACAAAACATTGTTAGCGTTTTATTTTATTTATTTATTTATTTATTGTTAATTATTTGATATGTATTTTAAAAAGAAATCCGTTTTAACAGGACACAGTACCTCACATGTTTGAAAAATGTTAACCTCCCCTTTCTTTTTTAGAATGAGTTTCTCTACATGTTCTTTAAAATGTATGTGATGGAACTACTCGTATAAACGAAAATATCATAGTTATTATTTTTATTTTTTTTTATAAATAAACATGTATGAATAAGTGTTAGATTACATACTTTTCCACGTATAGTATGACAGTAATAAATTACAATTCATCTAATATTAGATGTACATAGTATTTTATGGACGATCTTGTGCAATTTGTGTATATGTCACATACTGAATTAGAAATATCAAGATTAAAAAAAAAATAGTAAATAATTTTTTTTAAAACTAATTTTTTTTCTTATTTTTTAAAAAAAATAATTAAATGTGCAGCTTAAAATGATATTATTTTTTTTTAAACGTTCTTTTAGTTGCATATAGCAAATACAGTACTGTCATTTTTTTTAACAATTCTTAAAATAAAATATTTTTGATAAGATCCACTTAAGGTTGGTTGGTTGATTATTGACGACCAATTATCTACACTAGGGATATAGGCCCGGGGGGGGGAGTTCCCTTCGTGGGGGTCTTTCTAAGGGAACCTAATACGTATTTACGCATGGATAAATCCACGGCTCGAAGAATACCACGAAAACTCCGAACGATTAGGCCGACGGGCGCGATTGGGATCGAGCCCAGCACCTCCCGTCTACCAGCTTCGAGAGCACGATCCACTTAAGGTCTTGTGTCCTCTTTAGTTATGTTTGTCAATGAAGCGAGATAAACTTTTAAAATACGTTTCATGATAATTTAAATAAAAAAATGCAGAGAATTAGATTTACAGATTGCATTTAGCCGCAGTAAATAGATAAAACAATTGTTAATTGTTTTGTGTTTTCTATACATTATTCAAATCGTTTAAATGATAGAAGATACAGTATAGTTTTTTACGAAATCTTTTTTTCCCTTCAAATCTTTACATTTTTTTAGGTGCGTTCGTAATTATATAAATACGTAGCACCTATTGTCGTCGCTTGGTCCGTCCGTCCGCATATAACAACGCAAAAACTACCCAACCGAATGCTTTGCAATTTAAAATATATTATCTTTGCAGAATTTTGTCGAGACTTTTCAAATTTCATTAAAATCGAATAAAAATTTTAAAATATATTAATAAAAATATTTATTTAGAAATTTGATTTTTTTTTAAATCGATGCTTTTTTGTTATAGGAGCTTCCGAAGTTTAATCTTCAAGCGACCAAGATACTTATTTTATTACAGAAATTATTCTGCAGACAATATAATTCATTTCACAGAATTAAAGATCATCAAGATCTGAATATTTATGTAACTAGCTATAGTACGAACGCACCTCATTTGTCATGTTTGATGTACAATTTCCAACTTGTTTAGTCTAAAGCAGCAATGAAGTTCATAAAAAAAAATTTTAAATACTCTTTGAAATGTTAGATTACACTAAAATTCTATCACTGTTATTAATAAATGATTGCCGATGTATAAATATTTTTCAAACTCGCAAACCAAATACTAACAAGGAGAGAACCAAGCTTGGTAATCACAGATTTTGATTATTTTTATATATGTTGTAGGGTAGAAGCCCCTTAGTCTCAGGTTCAATGGATTTTATACAACGTTCCTTAGTTCTCGAGAAATGGGTGGGTCTAATATTTTAACACAACTTAAATATTTATTTTGTAACACAATAACTGCGTTGGTCATAGCCCAGTTGTTATGGCGTCTGCTCGTTGATCCGAGGGTTCGGGTTCGAAGAAGGGACGAGCTACGTTTGTTTTTCTCATTTTTTGTTTTATAAATATACTTGTAATTATAATTTAATAATCTCAATTAAAACTTTTAATATCGTACATTAATTATAATGTTATCATATTTAAATTTAAATTTAATTTATTTGATTTTTAAACCATTATTAAATATTTCTCATCATTTAAAAATATTTTTTTTAAATAGATCCATTAAAGTCCAGCAAAGTAAAGTAATCCACTAGTAAAAATTCCAAAACCGTTACAAAATCATATTTTATTTTATTAATTATAAATTAATTCAAAGCGCAAGCAAACGTATTACAAATTTTAAAATCTTTAAAATGCAAAATAATATGTTGTAATTTAATTCTTACGTTAAATTTTAATATAATTATGCTTCTTACTTTAAAAGCAGGGTACAATTATCATTGCATTGACTTCCCTTGTTAATGCAATATAAAAATGATGTTTATTTAAAATCACGCATTGACACAATTGTTCAATATCATTGCATCGATAAAGCATATATGAAATACATTTTAAATGTGATTAAAAAATTAAAATTGTTTAATGATGTTTTAAACAACGATTTAGTTACAAATAAAAATTAAATAGGTTAACATTATAATTAATGCACAATAATATAATTTTTAATTAGGATTATTAAATAATAATCACAAGTATATTTATAAAACAAAAGTAGCTCGTCCCGGCCTCGAACCTGGGCCCTCCGATCAACAAGCAGACGCCATAACAACTGAGCTTCGACCAACGTCGTAATCACGTTGCAAAGAAAGTATTTAAGTTGTATTAAAATATTAGATCCCCTATTTCTCGAGAACTAAGGAACGTTGTATAAAATCCGTTGAACCTGAGACTAAGGGGCTTCTACCCTACAGCATATTTAAAAATAATCAAAATCTGTGATTACCAAGCTTGGTCCGCTCCTTGTAAGATAACTGAATACCTTAAAAATTCAAATATTTTAAATAAGCATGCTAAGTATCCCTACTGTATATGTATATTTAACTTTTTAAAACAATAGATTTTGGTTTAACCGAGCATTCTGACTTGCTTGGGATGTCAGTAATGTTAAACTTTTCGCAATGTTTAAACTATTTTAGAGAAAATTTCACGGATTTAACAGAATAACTTTATTCAGAAACTCGCACTGTCCTGAAAAAAAATTGCGATTTCCGCTTCATTATTGCTATTATTGAAAAAAAAAATTACTTAATTAAAAAGTATTGATATATGCATTTTAATACGCATTTTGGCTAAAATATAAATTCATATGAAATTGTGTTTATGCTCAGAAGTTACTTAAATTCTTTAATAATTGCTTTGTTATATTGTAAGTAAAACATTGCATAAATTTCAGATTGTATTTAATAACAATGCTATAATAAGAAAAAAAATTGTAACGAAAATTTTTGTATTAACAATATAAAATTACTTTATATTAGAATAAAAGAATACGATTATCTGTTATTATTTAAATATTTTATTTATATAACTTATATAGTATACCGGATATATAAAATTAAATAAATCATTTCTTAATAAGTGTGCGCCGATGCAAGATTTCTCCAATATTTTTCAGTCTCCCAAAATAGTCTTAAATTAAAAAATTCAAATATTATAAATTATAATGAATCTAATAAACCTTCCGATATTGTCGATTAAAAATTTTAAAGCAATATGCTTTCGTTAACTAAGCATGGAAACGTGTTTCGAATGATAAACCATCATAATCTGTACCAATATTTTTTTTTTTCAAAAAAATTTCTCACATTTGTCATATTTTTTTGACAAATCTGTTTCTCTACCGTAAAATTTTCGTAAATGCTAAAAGATTGTCTTTATTGTTTAAAAGAAAGTTTATTTCTTACTTAATTTACTGATCAATCTATTTATAAATAATACTGTTTGATAGTTGTTTATCTAAATAAGAAATTCATATTCATTTCTAATTAAATTATATATTTAATGCTTCATCAGTTTAAAAATAATATCTGAATTACATATGAAGATCTCAAAGAAATTCGAAAAGCATTAATTAATGTGTATCAATGCAAGAATTCGCCAATATTTTACATTCGCCCAAAATAGTCTTAAATTAAAAAATTCAAATATTATAAATTATAATGAATCTAATAAACCTTCCGATATTGTCGATTAAAAATTTTAAAGCAATATGCTTTCGTTAACTAAGCATGGAAACGTGTTTCGAATGATAAACCATCATAATCTGTTCCAATATTTTTTTTCAAAAAAATTTCTCACATTTGTCACATTTGTCATATTTTTTTTGACAAATCTGTTTCTCTACTGTAAAAGTTTCGTAAATGCTAAAAGATTGTCTTTATTGTTTAAAAGAAAGTTTATTTCTTACTTACTTTACTGATCAATCTATTTATAAATAATACTGTTTGATAGTTGTTTATCTAAATAAGAAATTCATATTCATTTCTAATTAAATTATATATTTAATGCTTCATCAGTTTAAAAATAATATCTGAATTACATATGAAGATCTCAAAGAAATTCGAAAAGCATTAATTAATGTGTATCAATGCAAGAATTCGCCAATATTTTACATTCGCCCAAAAGACTTAAATTTAAAAAATAAAATATTCAATATCGGCCAGCATATTTTAATAATTCAACTGAGAATTCGATGTGATTTTCGATGCGACTTTCGAAGGCTATAACGGTTCGTTCAACCGAATGTTCTAACTTGCATGAAATGCAAATGTGATCTTAATCTGTTTTGAAATTTTAAAAGATTTTAAATGAAAGCTTCTGGGAATATTTAGAAGATATTTTTGCGGAAACTTGTACTTGACGGAGAAAGTCTGAAAATCCCGCTAAACTGTTGTTATAAATGCTAGAAAAAATAAAATTCATTGTTAAATTTCTTTTTACATGCATTTGGCTTGAAGGAGAAATTCACTTTTAAGTTTTATTTACGAACAAAAGCGAATTTAACTTTTCAATCATTGCTTTATCATGTTGTAAGTAAAATATTGCATAAATTCAGTTTGCGTTTCATAACAATACTTATATTAGGAATATATATATATAAATGACAATTGATATGTAAAGAATATAAAATAATATAATAACAATAAGAAAATACTGTCATCTGTTCTTTGTCGAGCCGGTTTTTTTTCAATATTTTATTAAAATTGCTTATATGTCAGACGAAACGTCGTAGATTTCGAAATCATTAATTCATTTTTTTTTTCAAGTTAATGCATTTTTTAGCCTAAAACAAACATAAAATTCGCTTTGCAAATTTATAAGTTTGAAATAATATATGAAACGTGTCTAAAGATATCAAAGAAATTCTAGAACCTTTATTAATAAATATGCTCCAAGGCAAGATTTTATCAAACCCTTTAAAAAAAAATCAAACCCCCTTTTTAAAATTTTATATTCTTTTTTAATATTTTTTTTTCCAAACATCTTATATTGTAGACGAAACATTGTAGATTACGAAATCATTAAATCATTTTTTTTTTAAGTTAATACATTTTTTAGCATAAAACAAACATAAAATTCGCTTTAAAAATTGCTAGTTTAATATCTGAAACGTGTCTAAAGATATCAAAGAAAATTCGAGAACTTTTATTAATAAATGTGCTCTGAGGCAAGAATATTTATATATATTGCAGTCGCCCAAGCGATATAATTAACATAGAGATTGAAATATTTAAAATCAGCATGCATCTTTGCTGTGTTTGTCTATTTATTTTTATAAAACCATATCATTTCCTTTAATTGAACTTTCTAACTGGATTACAATATAAGTAATGCGAGTCTCTTCCCAATTTTAAAAGATTTTCAACAAAATTTCAGGAATTTATCAGACGACCTTCATGCGGAATCGCTTACTTTTCTGAAAAGCAAATTATGAATCTAGCAAGATTATCAATAATCTAATATAGATTAATAATCTGATAACAATTGCTACCATTTAAAGAAAATGGTACTTCGTTGACAAAATTATTAATGTATATATTTGCAGTATATATACATTTAACGTCTGAATTTAAATTGATGAAAATCTTTTAAAAATAGTACTGTTTGATTGTATTTATCCAAATAAGAAATTCAGTTTAATTTCCGTTTACAAATGAAAAAAAAAAACTTTTAATAACACCATAAAATTAAGACGTGCGCTAGGTCATTCAAAAGTGCTTTGTCTTTCTTCATCAGGCACAAAAATATATGCTACCACATTGAAGGCAAGAACAAGACTCCAAAAATATGTAAGGGAAAGGGAAAAAAACAGCCAACAGGAAAGCAGGAGGCATCATGTAATCACAAAAGAGCATCACCTAATCAGGAGAACACAGAAAATAGGCATTAAATTTGCTTCATAATCCTTCCTATTTTCTGTGTTCTCCTGATTGGATAATGCACTTTTGTGATTGGCTAATGCCTCCTGCTTTCCTGCTGGCTGTTTCCTCTAACGTATGCCCTTTCCCTTCCATATTCTTTCAGTCTTCTCTCGCCATCCAAGTAGCAGCACGTGTTTTTGCGCCTGATGAAGAAAAACAATGTTCTTCTGAATTGCCTAGAGCACATCTTACTTTTATGGGGTTAATAACAAGTTTTTTCTGCTTATTTTATCATACCAGTGTGTTAATTCTTTTAAAATGAGAACAAATTAAAATTTACATTTATTCATTCATTAGCTTAAAATAAGATCCGAATTATATATAAAGATCTCACAGAAATTCTAAAAAACTTTCTCACTTTGCTACCACTATTTCAAAACGATAATTTTTAATGTGGGCTTCTATCGCAGAAGTTAAACGAATCTACTGCGAAAATGTTTGACAGGAAATAGTGATAGAAAATTTAGAAAAATTTAGGAGCAACACGACACCCAGGTAAACTTTGATTTGTCACGATGTCTTATAAATCAATCAGGAGTGTCATTTGTGGTAAATCAAATCTACCTTGTGAAACAATCACGAGTGTGATTCGTGGTAAGTAAAATCTACCTTGTGAATCAATCACGAGTGTGATTCGTGTTAAATAAAATATACCTTGTAAATCAATCACGAGCGAGAATTGTGATTAATGTACAAAGGATAGGGCTAAATAATCATTTCGATTATATAACTAATTTAAATAAATAAAACCACAAGGAGTTAATAAATGTTTTCCGATTCCAGAATTTGCCAATATTTTTCACCGAGTATCACAAGCGTGACTCGTGATTAATGCAAAAGATAGGGCTAAATAATCATTCCCTATTCCTTCCTTTCAGTCGAGTATCACGAGCGTGACTCGTGATTAATGCACAAAGGTTATGGCTAAATAATCATCCCCTATCCCTTCCCTTCAGTCGTGTATCACGAGCGTGACTCGTGAATAATGATCAAAGGATAGGGCTAAATAATCATTCCCTGTCCCTTCCCTTCAGTTGAGTATCACAAGCGTGACTCGTGATTAATGCACAAAAGATAGGGCTTAATAATCATCCCCTTTCCCTTCCCTTCAATCGAGTATCACGAGCGTGACTCGTGATTAATGATCAAAGGATAGGTCTAAATAATCATTCCCTATCCCTTCCCTTCAGTCGAGTATCACGAGCGTGACTCGTGATTAATGCACAAATGATAGGGCTAAATAATCATTCCCTATCCCTTCCCTTCAGTTGAGTATCACGAGCATGACTCGTGATTTATGCACAAAGCATAGGGCTAAATAATCATTCCCTATCCCTTCCCTTCAGTCGAGTATCACGAGCATTAATCGTGATTAATGCACAAATGATAGGGCTAAATAATCATTCCCTGTCCCTTCCCTTCAGCTGAGTATCACAAGCGTGACTCGTGATTAATGCACAAAAGATAGGGCTTAATAATCATCCCCTATCCCTTCCCTTCAATCGAGTATCACGAGCGTGACTCGTGATTAATGATCAAAGGATAGGTCTAAATAATCATTCCCTATCCCTTCCCTTCAGTCGAGTATCACGAGCGTGACTCGTGATTAATGCACAAATGATAGGGCTAAATAATCATTCCCTATCCCTTCCCTTCAGTTGAGTATCACGAGCATGACTCGTGATTTATGCACAAAGCATAGGGCTAAATAATCATTACCTATCCCTTCCCTTCAGTCGAGTATCACGAGCGTGACTCGTGATTAACGCACAAAGGATAGGGCTAAATAATCATTTCAATTACATAATTGTAACTAATTTAAATAAATAAAACCACAAGTATTTAACAAATGTGTTCCGATTACAGAATTCGCGAATAATTTTCAGTTGCAAAAATTAAGTATTTAAATATAAAAACTAAAATACTCAACATCAACATGCATATTTTATCATTTCAATTGATCATTCGATTTAACTTTCGAAAGCGATAAACGTGTGTTCAACCGAGCGTTCTAACCTGCTTGGAATGCGAATTATCTTAATCTACTTTCAAAGTTTAAAATATTTTCAAGAAAACTTCTCAGATTTATCAGAAGATCTTATGCTTTAGGAAGATATATTTATAAATCCCACAAGATGGTTATCATTTGAGAAAATTTTATTTAGGGAGAGTAAGCCAGTAATCGATCATTTAATGTCAATTCCTTCAAAATTATGTTTTTTTAGTGCTATTATCGACATATTTTTATAGAGACTTCCTTATCATCCTTCGTTTGTAATCCAGAAAATAAATTCCATTTCCATTTCTATAATTGCAATTATTTACACTACTAGTTAGAAAATGAAATTGCACCAGTAGACACTTATTTTGTGGATAAAAATTAAAATATGAATGTTTCTATTAAAAACTATTGCTAAAAGAAATGATCTAAAAGTCTTGGAAATTTTCAAAACAGAATAATTCACAAATTGATAAAAATAGAAATATAATAATACTTACAGTTTTTCCACGCTAATATTCTAGCACATCATTAGTTTTAACTATAACTTGTGAAAAGGAATTACTTCACACTGTTAAAAATTTGCAGCAAACTGTCCAGTCATTCGACTTTTTTTATAGAAAATGGTTACCTAACCGTATGTTAACTCTATTCTGACCATAATATGGACAATAATAAGGTATGAATAGAGTTAAATTATGGTCAAGTAACCACTTTCTATAAAAATGGTGAAATGACTGGACAGTTTATTGCGAATATTTAGCAGTGTAGATGTTTGAAACTTTACATACCACAGTTAGAATATACACTCATTAGTACACTAGTTTTCCGTAGCTTTGTGTTATTTCAGTGGTCAATTACTGATTCCTAGTCCATTACAGTGCACACACCCTATTTACAAAATTAACCGATGAGCTTCTTTACAACATAGTTTTCGATATTTATTTTATTTAATATAGGAATTTACTTTAAAATTGGTGAATTACATTTTGAAAGCATTTTAAAATCATATTTTAAGTGAAATATTGAGTATGCAGTAAAACACTGAGTATCCAATACATGAATTCAGATTTATAGATTAGTTTTCATGACAATACCTTGATGAAAGTAAATATATATGCATCTCTTTAATTTTATATCTCAATAAATTGTTTATAAGGTAGACGGAATATATTAAATCACACAAATCAATTGTTTCATACATTCACAAATTTTAGCCTATGGCCAAAAAAAAATATCATTTCAATATTTAATAAGCTTAGTATAATGTCTGAATTGTAAATACAGATTTCAAATAACCTATTGAATTATTAATATTGAAAGTACGTACATGCGAGGTTTCTCCAATATTATTCTGCCGCCAAAAATTAAGTTTTCATTTTAAAATTACGCAATTGAAAATTTGAATCTCCCTTCATCTTTATTAAGTAAATTGAGTTTCTGGTTTAAATTTGTAAAACTATAATAGTTAGTTTAACCTAGGGTTCTAACTTGTTTGGCATGCAGATGATCTTAACCTTCTAAAGTTTGAAAGATTTTCATTAAAACTTTTGAAATTTATCAGAAGATCTACATGCGAGAACTCATGCTTAGAGAAAAAGTTTTGTAAATTCCGCATGATCGGTATTATCATTAGACAAAAAGATATATCACCATTGGAGAGGCATTGGAGAAAAATGATTAGAGAATAACAATACTTATATCAATAAAACAAATATAACTACAACAACAATTTTAATATTAAAATTTAAAAATAACATTACAACAATAAACAAGTTGGAAAATGTACGTCAAGTGTGAAAAATAAGGTGCGTTCGTATTGTTATTATTTTAGTGAAATGAATTATATAGTCTGTTATTATGATAAGATTAATTTCCGCAATAAAATAAGTACATTTTAAATTGGCAACATTTTATCTTTTGTTGACATTTAGTGAAAATTCCAACGGGAAACTTAAGCCTAGCTTTGAAATTTTCAGAACTTGAAATCCGTATTTTGACACCTTTACCATTTAATATCCATTTCTCCGGAAGCATATATCCAAAAAATGTCGGTAGATTATAGGATTTCTATAATTAAACAATTTTTGTATACAAATTCGGTTTTTAAATTCAGTAATACGGAAATAATAGGACTCCATCTTAAATATGACGTAATTAGCATGGCATCCTAGAATCATAACTTATCACGGGATATCATTGAATTAAATACGTATGATGGGATTTAATAGAATGAAGAATGTGACTATAACTTGGTCACAGAGATTACAATGTGCCATATACGAGATACGACTATATGACTAAAACGTCATACATGTCAGATAACTTGGCGATACATCTCGGTCGTTTGACGATTAATCATCGGATGCGATTATAACAAGGAAGTACCGATTTTTAAAAATAATCAAATTACTTAATGGATATTTTTATTAATATATTTTTAAATTTTGATTCGATTTTCATAAAATTTTAAATGACTCGACAAAATTCTGCAGCGAATATATATATATTAAATTTCAAACATTTGGTTGTGCAGTTTTTACGCTGTTATATGCGGACAGACAGACGGACGGACGGACCAGACGACGAGTATAGGTGCTACGTGTTTTTATAATTACGCGAACGCATCTAAAAAAATATCATTAATTACACATTATATATATATATATATATATATATTAATGCTTATCTCGTAAAGAGAACATGTTTAAGTAGGTAAATCACATATTTCAACTCTTGATTTTTTAGCATATAATTAAAAAAAAAGATGAAATTCGTTTAAATATTTAATAAGCTTAAAGAATAAAATAACTGAGTTGTATTTAAAACATTCAAGGCAATTCTAAAAACTATTATTAATATATGTCCGCCGATTTCCAAAGTTTTGAATATTTTTCAGTAGTCCGAAATGGACTCTTAAATTTATTTATTTATTTATTTATTTATTTATTTTTTACATCGACGTGTGTCTTTTTTTTCAATCAGCTAGGTTTTACAGTTTTAACTTTCTAAAGTAATATCTTTTCATTTAATCGAGCATTCTAACTTGCTTGAAATGTAAATGATAATAATAATTATCCCAATAATTTAAAAATTTTAAGAAACTGATTAATCAGAAGATTGTTATGCGAAAACTCGAGCTCATCGAAAAAGGTGTGTAAATCCTGCAAAATTCTTGTTACACGTTTAAAACTTGTTACACGAAAAAGTTACTTCGTTTAAAGATATTAATGGATATCTTTTGTTATGCATTTTGGTTAGAAATAAATTTTACTTTACGTTTTATTTATAAACAAAAGCGAATTAAACTTTATAATATTTGCTTAATCATATTTTCAGTAAAGGATTCGCAAATGGCGACTTGCATATTAGATTTTATAACAGTACTTATATCAAAATAGTATGATCATCTGTTCCTATCTGTTGTCTTTTATATTTTATTTAAACCATTTATATGTTAGACGGAATATATTAAAATACATAAAACTTTTATTTTCAAGATTTAATTATTAATCCTTTTAGCAATGGAGAAAGTCATTTAAATATTTAATACATGTAAAATAACATTTTATTGTGTAGCATAATACTTATCTACCCTTTTATAAATGTACACTAAGGCCGAGTACGTTTTGAGATTTGGTTGCTATTGTGTTGTTCTGAATTCTAATTTTTATGCATGGATGAGCAATCTATTCTGTCTATGTCTGAATCTCCGGGAATCTGATTATTGCGGTTATTTCTTGAAATGATACGACAGTTAGCTGTCAGTGGTTTGTGTAGTTACTATACTGTGGTAGGAATTATATCTATAGCTTTTGAGAGCACCTCATCATTCAGGCAATTTAGATCTTGATTTCAAGATATGAGCCTTCTTGTCATTCCACTTATCCGCGTCCGCCTGGTAAGACATTAGATTTTGTGTTTACGAATAAACGCTTATGGGAATCGACGGGGTTTCCTTTTGTAGTGACATTATAGTGCTTCTGTGAATAGTTTATGTTGATATTAAAATGATTTTCATAGAATACTTTCAGAACGTAATTTGAGAACATTTTGAATAGATCTAGGAGATCGATTTCAAAAAATATTTTGGGTATGAATTCTAAAATTAGATGTAAACTTCATAATAATTATGTACCAGTCCAAGATTATACTCCAGTGTTTTTTAGTCTTCTAAAATAAAGTCTGTACAATATAATAAATTATAACACCTTGTAATAATATCTTTTTTTAAATGCGAAAAGGTGTAAATTAACAACATAATAAATACATAGTAAAATATCTTAGGTTGTTTGGTATGTTAAATGGAAAATGACTCGGAGTGAGTCAAAACATGTCAAATAACCTAATAAAATATATTTTACTTTGTATTTATTATGTTGTAAATTTACACCTTTTAGCATTTAAAAGAAATATACGGTCTGTAATTAAAAAAATCCTGTATTCAAAATCAGTCTGCATCCTTGTAAATGCATCAGGGTTTTTTGATTTAAAATTCTAAAGCAGTATAATGTATTTAACTGAGCGTACTGGCTTTCTTGTAATATAAATTATTGTAATATTTAAATTATTGTAAAATTTTAAATTTTATCAAGACAATGCCTGAGATTTACCTGAAGATCTTTATGCAGAAACTTGTATTTAGTAAGAATAATTTAAAACTCTAGCAACATTGCTGTTATCGATGGAGTAGAAGTTTTTTCATTATATAATTTATTAAGGAATATTTCTGTATATCTACTTTGGTTAAAAGAGAAAATAACTTTAATATGTGTGTATAAGCAGAAGCGAATAAATTTCATAATCAAACTTCATTATATTCTAAGTAAAGTTTTGCGTTTATTCAGATTGTATTTAATTATTAGCATTATAAATATATATATAATAGTATTTTTTATATTAAACTTATTAAGATTATATTATAATAATAAAAATGTTATTATCTGCTCTTTAATTATTTAATTTAATATTTTTCATTTGCCCAAAATGAAGTCTTTAATTTAAAAATTAAAATATTTAAATTAGCCTGCATCTTTATTAAAACCAGTAAGTTTGACGATTTAACTTTCTAAAGCAAAAACTTCCGTTTAACAGACAGTGCAAACTAACTTGTAAAACCGTAAATGGTCTTTTTCTGATCCATATGTTTAAAGGATTTTTAAGAAAATTTATGTGATTTTTCTGTAAATTTGTATGCAGAAGTTCTAGCTTAGAGAAAATTATTTCTGAATCCAACAAAATTATTGTTGTGGATGAAAACGTTATTTTATTATAAAAATAATTGATGAATATCTTTTGATAGGTATTTTGGATGAAAGAGAAATTTACTTTGAGTTTTTAAACAGAAGCTAATCAAAATTTATATTCACTGCAGCGTTACATTATAAGTAAAAGATCGAATGAATTAAGGTAGTATTTAAAACAATATATATTATAAAAATATAAATATATTTATAAGTGCTTTTGTATTAACAATGTTAAAATTATTTTAATAACAACAAATCTATATGATCATCTGTCCTTTTTATACATT
Source organism: Maratus michaelseni (assembly GCA_963931845.1). NCBI lineage: Eukaryota > Metazoa > Arthropoda > Arachnida > Araneae > Salticidae > Maratus > Maratus michaelseni. The sequence goes on from OZ007588.1 coordinate 115,632,123, forward strand.
TTATTTAAGTCGTTTATTTCGAAGAACGACACTCACATTTTTCAAGATTTTACATTTTATGCCGTTAACGAAAATGTAATTTCATTTAAATATTTAATAAATTTAAAATAATATAATATATGTTTCAAAGAATTTCTAAAATTAGCATAAATAAATGTACACCGATGTAAATTTCCTCCAAATTTTTTTTTGTCTCCCAAAATGAATTCTTAATTTTCAAAATTCAAATATTCAAAATCAATATAAAAGTTTATTAAATCAACTAAGTTTATCGATTTAACTTTTTTAAAGAAATAACTTTGTGTTTAACGGAACGTTAGAACTTGTTCTTGAGATTTGCATGATCTTAATCCTCCAAAGTTTGAAAAATTTTCATGAAAACTTTCAAATCTATGCGTGAGCTCATTCTTAGCGGAAAAAGTTTGTAAATCCTATGAGATAAGCAATATCATTAGAGAACAGGTTAATTCGCTATAAAATTTATCGATGAATATTCTTTATTATGTATTTTAACTAAAAGCAAATTTATACGTTCGCTTTATGTAATGAATGGAATGAAGTTTACCAATTATTCATTCATGTCTTTTCTCAGTTAAATATGCTGTAATTTGAAATTTAGATTGGACTAAATAACAATACGATGGTTGGAATTTTTCATTATGGATTAATAGAAAAGGAGGGAAACTAGGAAGATAATTTTAATAGAATTTTTGTGAACAAACTAATGTAAACACTTAAAAAACGATTTAACGAATTTAATAATTTTACTTATCTTAAGCTTGTTTTTAAGAAAATTTCAAGCATACAACATCTGATCCTTTAAGAACTCCGTTTCCTACGAATTTACAAAATGAATAAGATATTAAGCTGTATATTTTTAATGTAATCCAATTTTTAAATATAAAAGTGAAATTTTAGAGAAGGTTTTACACTCCAGATTCGGACAAATAATTGGGAATACTCGTATTGTTAAAATAATAAGACGGAGCACGAGGTCACATCCGAAAACGTTCATGCTCAATCATGAAAATTTAACTGCGTTTGGAATCTAAGATTTATTACCACCCCATCCTCATTTTCCTGAGTATTTTCTTTACTATAAATTTTTCCTTCTTTCCTATGCGGAATTTCCTCATATTTTCGGATTTGTTGTTTACGCAGCCATCCCGCATAAATAGACCACTTCCTGTCCTAGCTACTCATTTCGTCTTAAACTCTCCAGGTATTCACACCAACTCAGATGTTTGTAACAGTGTGGTCGGACTTTATCAAGATCAGGTTGACTGCCGCCGGCATTAGACTGGAAGTGTGCATTGGGTTAGGGTTGTCGACATTTTCCACATTTAATGATTGCCTATCGTAAAATTTAGTTTTATATTCTTATTTTACATGTAGTGCATATATGTTTCACTACTACTATACATTTTCCCCCTTTGGCTCTTACGATAAGTTTTACCGTTGCCCATCAACAGGATATGGAGTTTCTTGGCATCTACAAAACCCCTTTAATTGCCTATCCTGTTCCTGATTTAAACCTCTTAGATTATTTAATACTGGGTTTCATATTTTTCGACCTAAACAAATATAAGACCACTAATCTGACCTTAGGAAAATGAAATATCCATAAATGAAACATTCATGGACGCACTGCGTGCAACTTGTAATGGATTTGAAAAATGGCTATTGCTGATAAAGAAATTCAAAGAAGGAATTATCTCAAATCTCAAAGATCATGATGTAAATACTGTTAACATATTTATTTATATTTTCCAAGCAACTGCTATTTTTGTGCCTTATATTTCAATTTAAAAAAAGTAAATATTTTATGAGAATGTACTGTACACCCTGAACAAATATATTTTTATTTATCATATTTTTTCAAGAAATAAAAAGTAATCCACAAATACGCCGTCAGATTATGACAAAACTCATGATAAAAATTTATTAAATCAAATAATTTTTGCTTCAACTATTTAAAACTAGAATAGATTAGTTCTCCTAATAGAGCGTTATTACTAGCTTAAAATATAAATTATCTTATTTTGCTCGAAAATTAAAAAGGTTTATAAGAAAACTTCTCTGATTTATCTGAAAATATATATGCGGAAAATTATACATTCGTTAGTGGATTTTTTTATAGTGGATGGTTGTTAACATTTAATAAAAAGTTATTTGCTTTAAAATTTAATATTGAGTCTTTTTAAATGATTGTGTTTTATTTTTATTTTAGTTAAAAAAAAACTTTTCAGTGTATTTTCTAATGAAGGGAAGAAACTTTTTAAGCATTGCTTTAAATAAACGATTGCAAAATATTAATATTTGTAGAGCTTAAATAATAAGAAAGGAAAGCAACTACTAAAAAATTTGAGTTTAAAAATCAAATATTCCAAATCAGCATACAACTTCATTAAATACATGAAGTTTTTGGATTAAATATTTTAAAGCATCATCCTTCCGTTCCAACTTGCTTAGAATATAAGTTATGTTAATTGACGGGCAACGTTTAAAATATTTTGGGGAAATTTTTTCTTATATGCGATAGAATTTCATGCGGAATATCGTGATTGTGAACCTCGCAATATGATTGTTATAATTTTTTTAATGTTATTTTCAAAGAAAAAAAAATATTTGTGAGTCTGTTCAAAAGGTAAAATGTAAAAATTCTGCTTGCATCTTTATTTAATCAAGTGAGTTTTTCGTTTGAATTAAAGAAAAATACCCTTTCGTTTAACTAAGAACTCTAACTTGCTTTGAATATAAATGATCTTAATATGCTCACAAATGCTAAAAGATTTTCGAGAAATCGTTTGCATATATGATACAATCACTATGCGAACATTTATGCTTAGCAGAAATATTTTTAAATGATTTTTATCACTGGAAGAAAAGATATTTCCTTATAATATGTGTTTATAAGATGTTTTAAATAATTGCATTTATGGTAAAGATACCATATATATTCCTTTCAAAAAATTAAAGCAATCTATATTTATGTATTTTATCAAATATATTTTCCCCTTTCTGCATAATCGTAATTCATATACATTCCCGGCTGTTAAAAACGCGCATCCTTTTTATCTTTCTCTTTCAACGAAAGACTTTTAGTCAAAATCATGCATATTGTTTTTAAATTATCATTAACGTACTTATTCGGTCTCCCACATATCAAAAGAAATGAAATTATACAAGGCATAAAATGTTTTCCTTTTCATGGTCAGCTTTGTCTTGAATATTGTTCCAGATGTCTATAGCATTTAAACGGCGCCTTTGCTGCATTCCTCGAATGCCCTGTTCCCAAAACAATAATTAACGGTAAATTCTTAATCTCTCTTTTTAGCCAAAGTGCAATCTTCGCCAAAAGATTTTTCCCTCCCAATGACGTCAATTATGAAGTTGATATGTATATAAGTAACGGTTACATTTCCCACGCAAAAAAATGCGATTCTCTTGGCTTGAAATGTATCTCGCTTGGCGTGTTTTTCCTTGCGCCCACTTTCATATCGGATAGAACACTTGCCCTCTGATCTTCATCTCATAAACATCTAAAAATGTCTTGGCCCCTTTGGCCACCCTTTGGTTTTATAACGAAAAATCACTTTGATGTTCTTAAAACTCTTTGGATTACGTGAACTTGATCGGACCCGTTCAACAGCATTTCTGGATTATTCTTTGGATTATGTTTGTGTTCTTCACCCCTGACTTTAAATTTAAAATGTCACCTCACCAATATTCATCAGATTAATTAAAAAAAATCTGAAACTTTGATTGATCAAAATATTACTATTATGGAAGATTGTGAAGTGTGACATCTTTCTCCAATTAAAGAACATTAACTCTAGTGATGTGATTTTCGTCTTCCTTGCTTCACCATACAAAATATAAGGGAAAACTACACTCCAGTTTAGTACTTCAGTACCCAGGAAACGCACTCTGCGGATTGCCAAAACAACCAAGTGCCACTATACCTTCTTGTTTTAACAAATTGTTTCGCTCCGTAAAAGTAAATCCTTTAGGTCTTTTCAAAGGATTCGCCAACTTTGACATCTTCTCAATAATCACCCCCTGAACTTACTGACCACGATAAATTCTATCATATGCATTGGTGCCGGACTTTTGAACTGGATGTGATCGTTTTCGCACGACAATTTCTAAAGTGTGTGTCATTGGGGCCACGAAACGAAACAAAAAAAAATTCCTATTTATTTGCAACTTTTCTGATTACATATATTTTTCATTCTGAGAATGCTTTGTTGGAGCCTGCCTGTGACTGTTGTTTTTACCTATCATCGAAAGTTGCTAAATTCAAACTTAACCATTTTCTGTGAGATATGCATCAACCCTCTCCTCTAACCAGTCTGTGAATTTTTTTAAAAAAAAAGAAAGAAAGAAAATGCGTCTGCTACTCAACTTTGTGAAATATATTCATCTTACAAGAAGTGCTCTTTTTATCGGCAGTGAAATTTTCCGTACACAACTAAATTATTCATTGCATTTCATCCTTTCAACAGATAAAGCGTTACTGCCTAATTAGAATAACTTCCTTGTGACCACAGGATTGTGTTTTGCGCGTGAACTTTCGATTTCAGTCAGCTGTGCCAAGGTTATGAATGAAATTTGTGTTCAAGAGAGTAGTGATATTAATATTTTTCTTTCTCTCCTCAATTCATCATAAATTCACGTTACAAAAGAAATATCTTTCTCAATGTATAACTACAAAGAAAATTATTATTTTCGTTTTTTAATTCGGTGAGTGAATCAAGGTTTATCGATTAGGATCCGACATATTAATTTAAATATAGTATTTTGTGCTTTCTTTTTCTATTAATATGTTTTGCAAAAAAAAAAAAAAGCGCTATGGATATATTTTATAGAGGTAAGTCTTTATTTTTGTAAAAGGTTGATAAAAAAAGGAAATTTTCAATTTTGCTAGAACTTTTACATTGATGAAATATTATTTCCGTATAGTTTCAAGTAATGTTTTTATATTTTTAAGAGGATCTAGATATATAATATGTGCAATATATGTTAGACGATTAAAAAAGCACTCATTGAATTTTATTTATTTAATAATTTTTTTTTGCTGTAGATGTTTAAAAAAATAATAATAAGGTTTTAAAAGGTATAATTGTGTTCAGGTAAGACAGAATGGCTTTTTAACATTCATAGACTTTCAAATTTTGATATTTATAAACATTGCATTTTATAGCTAAAATTTTTCATGACAGAAAAGTATATTTTTCTCCGTGTTATATTTTGGTATATTGTATTTATTTTTGTAGTTGAAACCACTATTTATGATTTATAGTTAATTTTTCTTTAATACTTCTAAGATTAAATATTTAATGATTTTTAAATAAATTATCAAGTGTGGTTTGTTTAAAATTGTTGCTTTTTTTATTTTGCTTATTTTATGATATTTTACCTGTGTCTAAAAAAAAAAAAAAAAAAAAAAAAAAAAAGTTAAATTTTTAAGGTGATATCATCATGGCTAATTCTAAGAATTTTGAGTACGTTGTTGATGATTTTTACGGCGACCCCGAATTACTTAACCATTTCTTTAACCAAATTTTAACTTATCAGAAAATTAAGGAAATAACTAATGAACAAACTGTCGATTATCTTAAAACTAAACTGAAAGGTCCCGCCAAAAATATTATTTGGAGGACCCTGTACTTTATAACGCACAAGATTTTGAGTTCATTCGCGATCGCATTCAAAAATTCTTTTCACAGAATTCTTCGGCTGCAACTTTAAATGATTTAAATTGTTTAACAATGTTACCACAGGAGACAGTAAAAAATTTTGCTCATAGAATTAATGTCCTTGTATCAAAGGTATATCCCGACATTCATGACAGGGATGCATTAAATAAAATAAAATACGTTAAATTAATGTTTTGTTTACCTTCGGACATTAAAATTAAGTTGCAAGAAGAAGGACATTCCTTTGAAAATGCCATTGCTATTCATAAAAATCTCTATAATGGTTCTAAACATTCTTCTACTTCTTTCTCTCCGAATCTTTTACATTTTGGACGCGAATTATCTCTAATATTTGATACATATGATTTAAATGCTAATCAACCCTTTCTAGACCAAAATGTAGACTTTTACAATCTTCTTCATGATTTAAATGGTATTTACAACAAAGCTTATGACAACATAAAAGCATCTCAAATTAAAAGAAACGAATATCATAAAAAAAGGCAAAACTCAGGCCAATTACTGAGAAAGACATTGTATACCTAAAATCATCAGATAAATTTAAGCCAATGTATACAGGACCTTATGTAGTTGTAAAGAAAGACTCACCTGTTTCTTTTTCATTTCAACAACTGAATTCTCATATTAACAATTCAATTTTCAGAGTTCATATAGACAGACTTTTACTTGCACCTCCTAGAAATAACCATTTATTTGACTTAAATTATCATAATGTTCATAACAATACTCCTAGTAATAACAATATTGAACAAAGTGCTCATTCCTATAATTTACGTCCTCGAAAGGTGATAAAATATTAATATGAATATAAAATTTTCTGTTGCCAGATTCATAAATGCTCCTTATCCATGGTAACAGGTGTATTTATGCATGCATGTTATGTAGTATTGTATTATTTGTTTTTATTGTGATATGGCTGGTCCATTGTTTATGTGTTATGTAGCAGTACTGCGGAACTTGTTTATTTGGCAAAAGATTTTTTTTCCACCCATATTCTTGTTTAGCAAGTTCGTATAATTTAAAATCCTGTTAAAAAAAATAAAAATAAAAATAAAAATAAATAAATAAATAGATAAATAAATAAATAAATAAAAATATATAGATAATATAAATTAAGAATAATAGGTATTGTTATAAATTTAAACATTTGATAATTCTATTAACACTCTCTGCATTTGTAAGTATACTTAGCATTTAAAAAAAAATCAAATTAATTATCTCATTTGAATTTAATACTCATTTTCCTTTTAATTTAATCTTTGAATTTTTAAATAACTTAAAATAAATGAATTATTTTGAGAATTTAATTTTTAAACAATATATAAATATCCCGATTATGACTTTATGCTCTCTTCACTCTAGAACGTGTCTATGGAAGGATTTTTTTAGATTTTTGAACAAGAAACTTTGATTTATTTTTAATTTTTTTAGTTTTTATTCGCCCTTGCGGAATAAGCCCCGTTCAAAATTATTACCCATGTGGGGGTCTTTATTCCATTGTGTATGAGAGCAAAACTTTGTTAAAATTGGTATACCCAATTTTACTATTTTTTCAAACCCGTAGATGAACCCGAGTCGCTCCAATCATAGGCGGAGTTTCCAAATATGTGCGGAGCAAGGGGGGGTTTACCAAAAATAAACCCCTCTCCCTAAATACGCCCTGTCCCGAATATGACCAATGTCCTAAACTGCGGTCTCTTCCTTGTTATTACAACAAGTTTAAGGGGAGATATTTTTATCGATGCCCATGTCTTGCATCATTATTATCTCTCCTGTGTCTTTACACGAAAACTTTTTTTACGTTTAATATTTTATATATGTATCTTTATAATCTTTATAATCTCTATATTATCTTTGTATAATTGTAATTGTGTTTCTTTATTTTGAAATTTTTGTATTTACATTTCATTTAAGATTGTTAATAATATAGTGCAAACTTGTGAACTTTTTAAGCAAATACAAAAAATTTTGTGCACTAAAGACTCATTTAGCATGCTCATGTTTGTTGATAAATAAAATCACGTGAGAAAACCTTCAAAGAAAAATGCAGCTGTAATTTTCATTCTTGAACTCTTTTTAAAGACTGTGTTAAAAAGAAAAAATGAACAATTAAGAGTTTATTTATATAGGTGCACCATCATATTGTAAAATGAATAAACTTGCAAGAAAACAAACAAAAAAAAATATGTTTGCAGCTAACATTAGTTCTAATATGGATAAAAGACTTTTCAAAGACTTTAAAAGTATATTTTGCTGCAATTTGAAAAATGTATGGCCATTTATCATACTAATATGAAGATATTATTGTAGTACTACATATTATTATTTACATTATTGTATGCATACTTATTTTATTTTTATTATTATTTTTCTGCTTTGATATTTTGTATTATATTTACAGGGTGACATTCTAAATTTTTCAAAATCTTGTGAAGGGGTGATATATATATGGTAAAGATACCATATATATTCCTTTCAAAAAATTAAAGCAATCTATATTTATGTATTTTATCAAATATATTTTCCCCTTTCTGCATAATCGTAATTCATATACATTCCCGGCTGTTAAAAACGCGCATCCTTTTTATCTTTCTCTTTCAACGAAAGACTTTTAGTCAAAATCATGCATATTGTTTTTAAATTATCATTAACGTACTTATTCGGTCTCCCACATATCAAAAGAAATGAAATTATACAAGGCATAAAATGTTTTCCTTTTCATGGTCAGCTTTGTCTTGAATATTGTTCCAGATGTCTATAGCATTTAAACGGCGCCTTTGCTGCATTCCTCGAATGCCCTGTTCCCAAAACAATAATTAACGGTAAAATTCTTAATCTCTCTTTTTAGCCAAAGTGCAATCTTCGCCAAAAGATTTTTCCCTCCCAATGACGTCAATTATGAAGTTGATATGTATATAAGTAACGGTTACATTTCCCACGCAAAAAAATGCGATTCTCTTGGCTTGAAATGTATCTCGCTTGGCGTGTTTTTCCTTGCGCCTACTTTCATATCGGATAGAACACTTGCCCTCTGATCTTCATCTCATAAACATCTAAAAATGTCTTGGCCCCTTTGGCCACCCTTTGGTTTTATAACGAAAAATCACCTTGATGTTCTTAAAACTCTTTGGATTACGTGAACTTGATCGGACCCGTTCAACAGCATTTCTGGATTATTCTTTGGATTATGTTTGTGTTCTTCACCCCTGACTTTAAATTTAAAATGTCACCTCACCAATATTCATCAGATTCATTTAAAAAAATCTGAAACTGATTGATCAAAATATTACTATTATGGAAGATTGTGAAGTGTGACATCTTTCTCCAATTAAAGAACATTAACTCTAGTGATGTGATTTTCGTCTTCCTTGCTTCACCATACAAAATATAAGGGAAAACTACACTCCAGTTTAGTACTTCAGTACCCAGGAAACGCACTCTGCGGATTGCCAAAACAACCAAGTGCCACTATACCTTCTTGATTTAACAAATTGTTTCGCTCCGTAAAAGTAAATCCTTTAGGTCTTTTCAAAGGATTCGCCAACTTTGACATCTTCTCAATAATCACCCCCTGAACTTACTGACCACGATAAATTCTATCATAGCATTTCATATTTATTTTAACTAAAAAGAAATGAAGTAATTCATATTACAGTAAAGCTAATAAAATTAAAGTAGGCTGTTTTGTAGTAGGCTGCATTCGATTTCATCGAATAAAGCAATCGATAATAAGAATATTAAAAAGATTTTTCGATCTTGTGACATATAAATTCCACAAGTTCGAAGAAAGACACAACTTATTTAACTTTATAAATTTAAGATTTCTTAGGAATTTCCATATCTCAACAAAACAATAATTTTTATACAACTATTAACTTATCTGATTTTAAAACTTTTATTAATAAATGCTACGAAGGTTTCTAACGTTTTGCTCTAAAATAAATTGAAAATATAAAATCCAAATATTTTAAATCAGTTTACATCTTTATAGAATCAACTGATTTTTTTTAATTTAAACTTTGTAAAGCAATATTATTTTGTTTAATTTTGTCTTAGATTATAAATGATTGTTATCTACTCGATAAGTTTAAAAGACTTTTTACAAAAATCTTAGATTAAAAAAAATTGTACTTAGCGAAAAAAGTTTGTATATTCCAAATATTGACTGTTCTCATCTAACAAAGGTTTTCTTATAAATTTTATTGATGAGTTTCTTTTTAAAAAAGCATATTATAATTATTTTAGCTAAAAATAAATTTTCTTTCAGTTGTTTTTATTTTTTGTCCATTTGAATTTCTAGAGGTTTTAAAATACTATCTGCTTTTCATCTAAAAATATTTCTCGAAAATGTTTTCAAAGAATGAAAAAAATTCTTATAATAAATGTGCGCCGATGAAACATTTTACCAATATATTTCCGATGCCGAAATGATGTCTTCAATTTCAAAAATTAAATATTTTTATTTAGATTCAATTCTTATTAAATGAAACGACTATTTCGATTTCACTTTCTAATACAATAACTTTTCATTTATCCAGGCGTTCTAATTTGCTTTGAGTGCAAATGATTTTAACCTCCTAACAAAGTTTAAGACTTTAAAGAACACGTCAAAGATATATCAAAAGATTTATGCAGAAATCCATGCTTAGCGGAGACATTTAATATATCTTTTAATATGTCTGCTCTTATTTAAGAAAAAATATTCCCCTATAACATTTACTGATGAGTTTATTTTAAAGAAAATCATCTTATATTCATTTTAGATAAACAAGAAATTTTCTTTATGTAGTTTCTATACAACATTCATTAGAAACATTTAGTAACATTAACATAACACATGAGTTATATAAGTAGAAAAAAATCGAATTTTTTTTCTACTGATGTAGTAGTAAATGTCAATTTTTTTCTACATTTCGTTGAAAAAAATCTACATCTTATTAAGAAAAGTACAATTAAAATATTAATATGCTGTATTTCCCAATGTAGAAGATTCACCTCCAAAATTTAACCCCTTTTCATAAAACACAAAAGTAAAAAAAAAAAAATCGTAATACCTAATTTTAAAATAAAACCATTTATAATTTCAGTAAGACATAACTATATAATTAGCATAAATAGTATATGAAAATAATCATTTCCTAAAATTAAATATGATTCTTCATATATAAATTACGTAATTAGTCCTTTTATTATATTTAATATTTTCCTTTTTCTATTTTTTTCATTTTGAAATAAAGTACTTACAATAGATTAATATACATTATACAAACCAAAGAAATACCAAAGGAGGTGCGCCAAAAAAAAAAAAAAAAATGTACTTTCTTTGTATAAGTCGCATCCAATTTTTAAGATGCCTTTTAAGGATTAAAAAGTACGTTTTATACACCGGAAAATAGCTTACTAAGAATCAGCCTCCACACATAATTTATAATCAGAGTTTCCCGATTTAACTTTCTAAAGCAATGGCCTTTCGTTTAACAGAGCATTTTAACATATTTAGAATGTAAATGCTTACAAACTTTTCGCAAAGTTTAACACATCTCTAAGAAAACTCGGATTTATCGAAAGACCATTATGCGGAAAATCATGCTTACTGGAAAAATACCGGTGAATTGCGCAACATGGTTGTTATTATTTATATAAACGCTATTTCATTACAAAATTCATTGACAAATAAGGTTTAAAAGATGGCATTTGATATTAATTTTAGCTAAATAAAAAACACTTACACAATGTTGCAAATAAATTATTCTAATAAGTGCTCCATCAAAAATTAAGAACAATATTAATAAAATTCATATTTGTGGTTGTGATTTAATAAAAATGCTAGGGCAAGAAATCTAATACTAAAGATAATCTTAAGTTATAGAAAATAATAAAGCTGGGAATCAGAAGTTTAATAGTGTTATTTTCAATGAATAAATGTCACGTCTTGGAAAAAAAGTGGATCTTCCTAATTTATCCAGTAACCCCAGTACTTTACTGTTGTTATCTTATAAATATTCAGTAAACTTCAATTAATATGTGAATGGTATCGAAGTCATTTTTGTATAGTCTTGAAAGGAAAATTTTAAAACTTCGAATATGAAGATCAAAAAGGTTTTTTGAACTAAAATTCGAATGCAATATCATTTCGTTTTACAGACCGTTCAAACTGCTTTTGAAGTCGGAAAGATTTTCCCGAAAATTTCTGGAATTTATGAGATCTTGATGCGGATCTCATGCCGAGCTAAAAAATTACTTAAATCCTGCAGAATTTTTGTTTCGAAGAAAAAAAAACTTTTCGCTATAGATGTATTAATGAATATCATTTTAAAAGTAGAAATTAATATGTATTTTATCTAAAACTTGTGTTAACTTTACAGATTTTATACAATAAAACTAGCTGAAAAAAACAAGTTTCGCTGGAATTTTTTTTTCGTAAATCTGTGCAGTTTTTTTTCTATATTAAATATAGAATACGTGCATTAAGGGGTCTCATACGTTTTGAATTTTTCCCACCGCCAGTAAAAAGTGATGTGGCTTCATCTTCTCATACATTTTTAAATACTTATTGAAATTACTTAAACCTCTGTAACATATTTAAGCCATATTTCACGGTTTATAAAATGTTAAAATAAGCGTATATATAATAATATAATAAAAAATGAAGTTCAGTTAGTATTGCAAACTTTTTTGACATGACATGTCACAGTCAGCATGATAACTTACAATGAATATATGAATATAAAACTTATGTTAAAATGGCCTACTATATTTTATAGAATAAATTAATGATATATAAATTCATTGACAGAAACTATTTTAAACGTACAATTAAGTTTGAAAAGTTGGAAAAAAATGAAAAAAATAATTAATTAGTCATTACAAAATAATGAAGATTAACTATCTCAATAATATTAATTTATTTTATAAAATAGTGTTTAGAGGTCATTTTAGCATACGTTTTATGCTCATATATCCATTCTAAGTTATGTTATCGTGCGGATTGTGACATATCATGCGAAATTCAAAAAAAAGTACAAGAAAATTGAATGATAGTATTTCAAGTAATATGTTCAAAGGCTGTGCAATTATAGAATATTCTCATTTATTTTTTATAATGGCTCGGTATGAGCCTAACATGTCAACAATCTAATAAAAGTAATTTTACGGTATATTATGTTTTTAGTTTACACCTTTTAGCATTTAAAATAAATATATTAAATTTTATCTGTTTAAATGTATAATTGATTTTTTTAACTTATATCTTTTAATATCATAACTTATATCATTTTAATTTTTTTAATAGAGTAACAAAACAAAACACACGTGTCGTCACCCGCTCATATGAAAATACTTAATGCTCCCCCTGAGAGGTTTAAGAAAAGCTATGGAGATCATAAATTAACTTACTTATAGACCAAGAAAAAAAAAGTCAAATATTACTTTTATAAGGATATATTCAAAATGACAAGTGGGTTTTGATGCTTCATTTTATCGTCTACTATTATGTGAAATATTCAAAATAATGATTCAACAAGAAATGCAAATAAGCTATATACTTAAAATTTTTAGAACGGAGTTATACAGATTGCCGAATTGATGCGATAGACTCTTTCAGATGCTTTAGAAAATGTTAAAATATGTTACCAATTCAATCAGAATAAATATTTGATCTACAATCGGAATAAATATTTGTATCTTTTTTTTTAAATCAAAAGATATTTGTGAAGTTTGATAAAAAGAAAATTACATATTTCCTTTAGAATTATGAATAAAATTTAATTTTTAAAAGTAAGCTGATATGTATGGGAATATTATTTGAATATTACAACGAGTGTATTATGATAAATAAGATAGTTATAATTCAACTTTTTTACTCGAACATTACTTAATAGATATTAAACAGTTTCTATTATTTCCATGCAACAAAATTTTAATAAGTAACATATTTTACTCATAATAGTATTGATGGATTATATCATATTAGGAACAATTGAAATACTTTATTCTTCTATTTTGTTCAACGAAAAATCAATATCAAATTCTATAGTACATAATAAAATTTAGATTTTAAAAGTAAACTGATATGAATGGGAACATTATTTAAATATTACAAAGAGTGTATTAAGATAAATAAGATAGTTGTAATTCAACTTTTTTTTTACTCGAGCGTAACTTAATTGATATTAAACAGTTCCTATTACTTCCATGCAACAAAATTTTAATAAGTAACATATTTTACTCATAATAGTATTGGTGGATTATATCATATTAGGAACAATTGAAATACTTTATTCTTCTATTTTGTTCAAGACAAAATCAATATTAAATACTGTAATATATAATACAATTAATTCTGAAAAGTATAGTGTTTTAAATGTAAAAAGAAACGAAATATATAGATGCAAATTCCTAAATAATATATTTTAAAAAGGACATTTAAAATCTTTGAAATATATTGGATAACTGTTAAACTTTGGCAAAAATTATGTAATAAAATAAAACCTCCATAATGAACACTTCCTATTTACGGACACTTCCATTTAGTGGACAATTTTTTAATCCCCAATACTTATTTAATTGTATATTTTTACTTTTGAATAAAATAAACCTTCGTATAACTCAGAAATTCCTCGCACCCTAGGCGTCCGCTTTTCAGAGATTATTGTGCATTTTTAAAGAAAAATACATTTAAAATTTATAGAAAATAAGTTACATAAGAACTGCTTATATAAAACGTTATTGCGCTATTGTAAAATTGTATTTTCTTCAGCATTTCAAGTAGTATATGTTTTCAAGGTTTACATAATGTATTTGAATAATCTTCTCTTTTACAACATAAAGGATGTTTGAAACAGAGTTATTTTAAAAATTACATTTTTTAAATAAAATTATATAGTTATTTCGAAGACTGTTTTATCGTTAAATTCAAAATATTTCTGCATAATATATAATAAATGTTCTTATTTCATTGCACTAGAACATTCGCCTTCGAATCAGAATTTAAGCAGAATTAAGCATAACTTTTATCTACAATTCCTACCCTTATACATTATTCAGTATTACACGAGCATAAGTACATAATTGTTGAATAACAAGTTCAATATATTCTATATTTATTGAAATTGCATCATTATCAAGTATTATAAATAAAGTATCTTATAAATAAAGTACTATAAATAAAGTATCTTAATAATCCATTAAATAACTACAAACAAAATTCCAAAATATTTTGGTATGTTTTCACCGATCATAACCCCTCAGACCCCCAAACCACCTTTTTAAATTTTTAAAAATTTAAAAAGATGCACAAAAAATTATAAATTGAAAAACTTGTTTCTGCTAAGTGTTGGAACGTGATACAAGGATTCCGGAACATTTTTTTTTTGTTTTGGCCATATCTTAAAAAATGGCAGCGATGTTGAAGTTTGAAGTTATAGGGTGGCTGAGATTTTGAAACAATCTGATATTTGTTATGCTATAACGCTCGTTTTTATGAACCGATATAAATGTGACTGATCATGTGTACAGAACATACCAAGGTCGCGACCGAGTTCGTTGGCCAGCTTCCTGCGCCATCTTGTTTCAAAATGGCGGCAAGTTAATTTTCTTTTATTTTAAAAAAATAAATAAATAAAGATGTATAAAAAATTCTAAATTGAAAAAGTTGTTTCCGTTGAGAGCTAGATCGTGATACAAGGATTCCGGAAATCTGAATTTTGTTATGCTGTAACCCTCATGCTGAAACTCGCATTCAAATTCAGTATTAATGAAAATTGGGTGATCTTCTATAATCGGATTCCAAGCATTTTAGCTTCGGGCGTTTGAGTAAAATGAGTTGAATTTTTAAAAACATAACTATGAAAGCTACATTTTCCTCCAGATACAGGCCGGAAGGACTTTTTATATAAAAATGTGCTATGGAAAGATAAAATGACACTTTTTATTTAACTTCATTTCCAATTACTTGAAAGTGCACAAAGATTTCGAAATTAAAATTAATTTCCAAAGAAATGTTAATAAATCAAAAGAAAAAAAATTGGCAAAAAACTTTCCAATTCAATTAAAAGATTTTCATCACTTTTACGTTTAAATATAATTTAATTTTCAATTTAACGATAAATCAGTTTATCATTTAATGATAAACTGAAGATTTAAATGACGATCATTAATTTTGAATTTTATTTGTATAAAATTTTATTTGTATTAAATGAAATTATTTATTTAAATGGAATAATGAAATATCCTTATTAAATCTATTCTTAAATTAGTTCAAAAAGATGAAAGCAAAGATAATATATTTTATAAGGTACAGTTAATGAGTTTTTGTACAGTAATTTATTTTTTCATGTAAAAATATGAAATATTAAATCAGAATTCGGTAATTAATTTTAACACAATTATAAAAAAAAAAAGAGATTTAAGAGAAGAAGTGCGTCTATAGTTTCTTTAAAAGCTCGTTCTCAGTTAACATAAAAAAAATATTATGCTTTGTACTTCCCCACCATAATTCTTAAATTCAAAATTATATTATACTATCGGTGATTCGCCAGTATTGCTGGACATTTTTTTTTTCTCCAAACTGACTCCTTTATAACATACCTATGATTGGGGGCATTACCTCTTCCACAAAGTACACGTGTGGGGGTTACCCGAAATAAAGAATTGAATCAAGCAAAATCTGGATTATTGTGTTTTTTTGTGTCGACGATATTATTTTCAAACGAACCTAATGTTAGGGTTCCTAGCGGCGTTAGTACAAATGTTTACATTCACAAATAACCCTTTTCCCCTTTAAAGAAAAAAAAAAGCGTAATAATTTTATCTCAAAGACACGAGGTGATTGACGGAAATTAAATAATTTTTTTTAGCATCATCGTTCACGTTGATATAAGGACGGATTTGGTATTCTTCCAACTTAAATTTAATCACAGCCGTAGACGCGATCGACCGAAATCAAATGAACATTTTTCGCATTGTCGTTCACGTTGGTATAGGAACGGATTTGTTACCCTACAAACTTAAATTTAACCAAGTCTGTAGCGGCGATCGACAAATATATATATATGTTATATAAAAAATTTATTTCCTTCGTATCCTTCCATTTTATTCGCATTAATCTTTTAAATTTAATCTAACTTCTGTCATAGTCAGTATTTCCTTAATTCTTAATAATATCTATTCCTATTAAAGTCCTTTTAAAAGTAAATATCCGTATATTAATAATTATTTTATTCCAAATCTTAATCTAAAGTTTTAAGTTCATTCGTCGCTTTTATCAGCTCCCCAATCTATAAAATTCCGAGACGCGTTCTCATTTCGAATGTTTTTTAAAAGCCATTTTCTTTTTACTATTATTATTATTATTGCTCTGATTTTTTTCGCGCGCTTGGGATTTTAACTTCAAAATTTATCCGCGACCAGGTTCGGAATTCTTTACTGTCTTAGCTTCTCCTTCGCGCCTCATTCGCTGGGCTGGAGCTAGCTTCTCACTCATTGGGTTGTGCGCTCGTGACGTAAATTTCTGTATGTCTCCGCGGAGAGAACAAAACTCGCCCGCATCGGTCGGAGCACTAGATTTTTGACGTAGCTGAAAGTGTAAACAAATATGTATCTGATGTTTTTATGTCGTAGAATATTCATCTGGCCAGTTAACAACTTGTAATCAATGGAGTGACCCATCGTGAAAGCCGAGGGCTATGCTATAAGTTTTATACCTGTGGGAAATGTGCTGCATCGCTCTTATTCTTAATAAACTATTCATATGAAAATTGGCTGGACTTTACTTGAGAAACTGTTCTGGTGTCTTTTCATTGCCTTACTACTTCGCCATGATCATGGAAATCGACTGCAAGATATTAGTTCTTTAACGGACTACCCTTTTCTCATGGAAATTTACATCTGGTACAGCTTAGACAAAATACCACATATATATATTCACATGGTCGTTCAAGTTGATGTAGGAATGAATTTGGTATTCTTCCAAATTAAATTTAATCACGGCTGCAGCGGTGATTGACCGAAATTAAATTAATATTTAAACTATTTCTGCGAAATATTTATGTTTTTCGTTTAAGAATTTTATATAAATATAAATGGTGTATATTTAGTCTGCATACATTTGTGAAAAATATGTTCTACAGGCAATTTTTTTTTGGCGATTTGATAGATACTTTTCAGCAAAAGAAGTAATAACCATTGTACTAATTAATTATTCAGCATAGCTGAATAATTATTAATTTGGTCTTTAAATTAATAATTAAGTATTATTTTTATTAATATGCTAATTTAGTCTTTAAATATATTTTTCTACAGTGTCTTGCTCGCTCATTACTTTTTCGATCAACATATTGACTAAGTTAGAAATGATGTCCATCTTTCGATCCATACTCATCAGCTAAATGGGGAAAAGAAAACACATTTTTATTGATAACTATTTACAACAATATTTATGTAAAATATATTACACCCTGATCTGGACATTTTTTCTGTTAGTTGTACGCTGTTTAGTAAAGTGATAATTCACATCCTTTGTATTTCAGTAATAACCATTGTTTACCGTTACAGTTACATAGATAAGGCGTCAAATATTTATATTCAAGTATAAATGTTTGCTACATACATCGCAAAAAACAAAATGTAAGAACAATTAATTAAATTTTTGACTATGCCACGCTCGTTAAATTATTATTACCATTAAAAGTATTACAATTAGGCATTAAAATACGACATAATTTTTGCATCATAAATTTTTTATTCTGCAATGAACTAAACTGTGGTGTTTAGTTATTAATATAATTACAAGATGGCAGCACCACTGCGGATTATTCTGTCACTTACCGATAAAGGTTTGTTTATAGTCCAGCCAAATTAGGCAGATTTTGGGTCATTTTGGGACATAATTACGATAGTTTTGAAACTTGGAAATATTGTTTGGGAGGGTCTACTAATGAACATACTAAAAGTCCTGATGGGTGGAGGGTGAGCGCGAGGGGGAGGGGGGTACAAGAAGGTACCATTTTTCGGTTTTTTGTTAATATCTCGTAAGCTATAAGCCCTACGAAAAAATTGCTAATACAAAAAATAAAGACAATTAAATTCTCTACAAAACAGGTTCCATACATTTTTCTCTAGAGTCCATAGGTAACGAGATAATCGCATTCAAAAATGAAGAAATTTGTCAACAGTCACACCAGCGCCAGAGAGCGGGTCCACGGCTCTTACATTATATATTACACCTACTTAACCTAAACTTAAACGGACGTTAATAAATGTTGTGGTCAGAAGAATGGAAGCCTGAACAATAACTTTATCAAATGACATTTTTTGTTAACATAAAACATACAAAAATGAAAAATGCATAAAATACATAATATAGGAATTACATTATACTCAAGTTCTTGATCATTTTGATTACCCCGGGTTCAATGGGAAATTTCATAAGATATTGATGTATGTTCCATTTCCATTATGACATCCTTGAAATTAAGTATTCATGTTGGTGAGGTACCCGGATATAGCAACAATTAAAGGATATTTGAAGTTTTATATAAAATAAAGATATAAACGAAATTTTTTTTTTGACGAAAATAGAAGAAGAGAATCACAAATGCAAATTTTTCTGGTTTTCAAACTGTGGAGTATGCAAATTTTGAGTTCGACGTCAAAAACGTCGCTTCAGCGGCAGCGAATGAAATTTGACTTTCAACTGGATAAAAGAGAATGAAGACAAGGATGATCGGCATTCAGTGATTGCTTTGTTTCGATGAGTACGATGTCTCAGCGAAGTCATTTGACAGATTCAGAAGCTTGGAGAATTGTTGGTAGGTTAGAAGGGGGAAAAACTCAAGCCGAAGTAGCGCAAGCCATTGGAGTGTCCCAAAGTGTCATTTCCAGGATCTGGAACCGTGTTTTGGAGAGTGGATGTGCAGGCCGAAGACCAGGGCAAGGTCGTAGACGGGCAACAACGCCCAATGAAGATCGATATTTATCGTTAACAGCTCGGAGACACCGAAACATGAACGCTACTCTTCTCCAACAACACCTTCGCTCGGCTACAGGTACCACGATTTCAACTCAGACTGTCCGAAACCGGCTCCATGCTGTAGGCCTGTATGCTCGCCGACCGATGGTATGTGTTAGATTAACATCAAGGCATCGTCGCGACCGTAGGGAGTGGGCAACCGAGCATGTCAACTGGAGGAGAAATGAATGGAGCAATATTCTGTTTTCTGACGAGTCCCGTTTTTCTGTGCATCCGGATAATAGGCGTATTTTCATCTGGAGGGACCGTGGCAGTAGGAATAATCCTGCGTTCGTGCACGAAAGTGTCAGATTTGGCGGTGGAGGAGTGTTGGTGTATGGTGGCATCTCCATTGACGGGCACACTGACCTCTACATCATTCGAGATGGAGCTCTGACTGGTCGCCGATATAGGGATGAGATCCTCAGACCTATTGTAGTCCCTTACGCTGCAGCAATCGGAGATAACTTCATTTTAATGGACGATAACTGCAGGCCACATCGTGCAAACCTGGTGGAGGATTTCCTTTTCGAGGAAGGAATCGTTCGAATGGAATAGCCAGCGTGTTCTCCAGACATGAATCCAATCGAGCACGTTTGGGACGCTCTAGGAAGACCAGTTTCTTGCCGCCAACAACCCCCACAAACTCTCCAAGAACTGGAAAGAGGTCTTCTGGAAGAGTGGGGCAGAATACCCCAAATCGTCATTAATAGCCTCATTGAGTCCATGCCTCAAAGGTGTTCAACGTTTCTGGCCGCCCGTGGAAACCATACCCCCTACTGAAAATGATTTTCTTTGAAGAAAACACCTTTTCTTATTCTTTTTTTCTCATATGCACAAATTGTGTTTTTTTCCTTTTTTACACAAATGCGCAATAAAATGCACTTTTTTCTGCCAAACATGTGTAATTTATTCTCATATAACCTACTATGTCTGTCGACCATGTATCAATCAGCTAAAAAGTTTCCCAGATACAAAATCCACCTAAAACTGCAATATCCTTTAATTGTTTTGAGCAGTGTATTTTGTTACATTTGGGTCATTCATTCGGAAAATATAAAATATTTTATTTTGCGCCATAATGCTTTGCTATGGCAATTCAGGCGATTTTCACATTTCCATTTGGCGAAAGAATAAATTTTGGTGGAATTTCATACATGTTTTCGAATAATGTAAAACATTTTGTTTTATAAATTTACTTATTTGACATTCATTTTTTTCTTTTACTTTTATCGTTACTTAGCTACCGTTTTTCATAATCTATAAAAATATTCATTCAAATAATCCCGATTGCCAAAGAAGAAATATGAAACTTGGCTGAGGGAAACAAAGCATTAGCTAATTTTTCGTAATTTGGTCTGCAACACAGAATTTCGTCAAATATGAACGATGTTATTAACATTACGGTTTTGAATTGAATCTGGATACTACTCGTATTAAAAGGCTATCACAAAAAATACTTTATAGCTCCAAATCACGTTAACAATTTTGTCAATTGGCAGTAGACCCGATGATGAATGACTATCCATTAGTAAGCTAATGCTATAGAGTAGATTAGGATGTATTTAGATAAATTATTAGATCTCAATATTATAGAACGACAATCAAAACTGTTTTCGGAAACAAAAATTGTAAAAACATTAGATTTCCTGATCTGCAGATTTACTTGTAATTATAACTATTATAACTCTTTATCTTTATAATTATTAATCGCAGGTTTTTATACTTATTATATTTAATGTATCTTTATAATTATTAATTTAATTAAAATTTCTGGTTTTAAAATTCCATAGCTTTTTATTATTAATATTATTATTAATAAACCATATTAAATGATTTATGTAGTGAATATATTTATGTATATGTACTTATACACACCTATTACATGCACTAGCTACAAATATTTGCGTATTTATAGTGTTAATTATAATATTATACTAGCTTAACCACTCGTTGTTTTTCGGGCCAGTGATAATAACCTTAAATACACCAAAAATCCAAAATCTGTTATTTTCACTTGCCACCGCCAGGGACACATTCTATTCTAAATAAACCTCTATCCCAACGAAACTCCGTTATTCACCCTATCGGTAGATATGTTAGTTAAGGGAGTGGGGACTCAAATAAGTTTAGGTTAAGTAAGTGCTATGTAAGTGCCGTTGACTCACTCTCTGGTGCTGGTGTGACTTTTGGCAAATTTCTTGATTTTTGAATGCGATTGTCTCCTTAACTATGGACTCTAGAGAAAAATGTAGAAAACCTATCTTGTAGAGAATTTTATTCTCTTTATCTTTTGTAGTAGCAATTTTTCCGTAGCACTTATAGGTTACGGGATATTAACAAAAAACCGAAAAATGGTACCTTCTTTTACCTTTCCTCCCTCGCGTTCACCCCCCATCCATCAGGACTTTTCGTATGTTCATTAGTAGACCCTCCTAAACAATATTTCCAAGTTTGAAAACTTTCGTAATTATGTCCAGAAAAAAACCGAATTTGACTGGATTATTACTGTTAGATGTAAAATGTATCTGTTACGTGTGCTATGTTTGATGTACGTGTTTGTGAAGTAAATGTAAATTAAATGTGTTTTAAAGTCCACCTCGAGTTATCCATTATGAAGTTGCTTCAATTACTTAAATTAAGTATATAATATAGAATATTATGGCGACGATGAAAATCAAGTTTCTTACCGGAATTCAAATTACAAGAAATTCCACCTGATTCGCATAATGGCGAAATTTCGTGTTTTGCATCTACAAGAGTACATGCTGTATTAATATTTTGAATGCGTACATCATTTCGAGGGTGGTAAGTGCTGACATTTTTTTTTCTTCTCTGCAATAAATAAAAGTTCATAATGTTTGCTAATTTTAAGGAATACAATGATTCCATTGAAACGTTTCAATCATATGTTAAGAGGTTGGAACAGAGTTTTTTTATTACATGATGTTGAAGAAAAATAAGGTACCCGCCATTATTTCATGTATGGGGCCTAAATTGTATAATTTGCTGTCTGATTTAACGTTTCCTAAAAATCCGGAAGCATTAAAATATGAGGAATTAGTTGAAATTCTGTTAAAGCACTTAAGCCCCGCCCCTAATAAATTTTGTTCTAGAATTAAATTCCGTAATTCTTATCAAAATGAGAACAAATCTATACAAGATTTTGTTTCAAAATTAAAGAAGTTAACTACGTTCTGTGCTTTTGCTAGTGAAACACTTAATGAAAATTTGTTAGAACAATTTTTACGGGGTTTAAAAAATGAAAGTATCCATAGTAAATTACTCTCACAAATATATGATTTAAGATTTGAGAAAGCCATTGAAAAAGCAATTATTTTGCAAAATAACGAACATGATATTTCTGAATTGAAAAACACAAAAATGTAAATGTTAATAAATTGGCATATTCTAAAAATGTTCAACCGAATAAAATTTCAAATAATTTCCAGAAACCGAAAATTAACAATGTAAATAAGGGGAATTTTGAAGTAAATAAAAATAAATTACAATGTTATAGATGTGAAAATCCTTCTCATCTTGTCAACAAGTGTAAGCACATAAATACTATTTGTAAAATATGTAAAAAAGAGGCCATCTTGGTAAAGTATGTAAAAGTAATTCTCAGAAACAAACAAATGTATTGCAAACTGTCGACATTTTATCTGTCAGCCATGATAAAAATTCTACACCTATAAAAGTGTGGGTTTTGATTGAAAACAAAGCTAAAGATGAAATGGAGGTAGACACGGGATCCGGAATTTCTGCGGTACCTGTAAATCGTTTTCGGTATATTTAGAGATTTAGTATGGAAATTTTATATTGTAAGTTTCAATTTTAATTACAATGTATCAAGATTAGAAAATATATATATTGCTTTTTCCCCCAACATTTTTTAAAGAATATTTATTACTAATCCTTTTTTATTTAATGTTACCAAAAAAAACTTCAAATAATAAAAAAAAAAATATGTGTACACATAAATCCTTTAGTGAAAGAACAAATTATTTTGTTAAAGATTTTTTTTTTCTTTTTTTTTTTTTTTTTAAGAGTTCTTATTCAATAACAGAAAAAGTGGTGGCGTAAGATTTTAAAAGCATGAATAAAGTGTAAAGAAATGTGAATTGAATTTAGTTGTTCTAAAAAAATCTTTTCCTGTGGATATTTTTTTATATGTTGAAAAAAAAAAGATATTTTTTTATTTTGCCCTTTGTTTTACTGAGTTTATTGTCTCATGAAATTTTTATATATTAAAATATTACTTAAAGCTTATATACTTTTCTATTCTTTTTATAACATATTTCTATGCAATAAGAGTTGTGTTATTCAAGAAATTAAAATTAGTTGTTTTATGTAACATAAGGGGGAAAATACAAATGCCTCCTATTGTTTAGTTTAAGATTAGATTGTTTCTACAATTATTTTTAATCCTCTAAGCGTTTGAGCCATCTTTTTCCGTCATGTAATTTCTGAATCTAAAGGTACATATAAGAAAATATTGAAATTAATGTTGATTTTTTATTGTGTATAAGATAAATTAATAATTTACTTATTCAAATATATATTTCCATACATATGCGTTGCATAGCTTTTATTTTATAAATCATTAAACGAATATGTAAAAACGTTGCCATATGCTTAGAGAGTCAAACATAGCTTATAAAGATGTAATTTAAAATTTTATTTTATTATTAGGAATGCTGTATTCCTAAGATATCTAAACTTTTACCATGTATCTTTCTATCAAATCGCTGTTTTTTATAAAAAGGAAAGCGACAAAATTCACGACATCGCACGTGCTTTCACTTCTCAATAATCAATACTATATTAATTAATGGAGCAATGAAACTTGAGAAGGATAAACTGTATTCAAAAACAGTTGTTATTTGAGAAAGATAATCTAAAATTCGCCAGTTTCAAACTAAAAAACATATGTTGATACGATCAATTTTAAAAGACAAAATTGGAAACTCGTTAAGTAAATAATAACTATTTCGATGGGAAATAATGAAAAGTTTAGCTATTATCAAGACCTGACCATAGGTTCAATTGAAAAGATTTATGCTCAAAAAATAAAATCAAAATAATTCAAATTTCACTTGTTTCGAAACCTTTCTGGGCGTTGGCCGCCCTTGGGTACCTGGCGAAGGCAACAGCTCCCATAACCTCTCGTTCTTTTAACGCAGGGTTCGTTTGTAAGACTTTTTATTTAGCGACCAGTTAAACGGCCGATATAACTACCCTAATTTTAGTTCTGAGAAAATTACATTTTATCAGAATTAAATTTCGTACAGTGTTTTTTAATTTCAACTGAATCTTCATACAGTTTCATTAAATGATTCTTTATGCATATTAGCATAATACTTCATCGAATTCTCCTGAAGTGCGACAAAACCGATTTTAACGAATTATTGAAGGTAAGCGAAAGGTACCAAGACCCAAGTTGGGCAGAGATATTGGAAGTCCAAAATCTATACAAAAACGCGTTTGAAGAAAGAAATGTTACTCATTGTTAGCGTTCTTCTGTATATAAGAACGGAAAAATATATTAGCATTTTATTTAACGTTTATAAAAGTTATTATCACAAATATTCATATACTTCTTCAATCCATGGATACACATGGTGTCAAATTAAGACTTCTTAATAAATCCATTACTCCGTTTGAAAGAAGAATTCCCCTTCACTGATAGAATCCGTGAATAAACACGGAAAAAAATACATTAGCATTTTTGTCACGTCTATTAAAATACTTTTGAAGCTATTCAGATAATGCTTCATTCCATTGATTCCATTTTACTAAAAGAAATTTAGCTGCATTAATTAACAGTATTGCTCAGAATAAAGAGGACTTCTTCCTTGAAACATGCTTTTGTATTGCCTTTTTAAACACCAATATCGATATATAAGAGTAAGAAAAGGATTGTAGATAAAGTTTGTTGGAGGTGTGTATCTTTTTACCCTTCCACTTAGATTCAAAATTTTGTTATAATCAGAATGTAGTATTACGTGTGTGTTCCTTGTTAGCAATAGTTTTATTATGTAATTTTCAGAAAGCTAAAAAAAAAAATTTGAAATAATTTCGATCAAATTTTGCTAAAAAGTCATCTATGTTTTTCGAATAATATTTCTTGTCTAATGATTAGTATTGTAAATTAAAATACCTGGCAACTTTACTGAATAAAGGAACTTTAACGAGAAGAATATAATCCAGAAGCAAAAAGTTATCCGGCTAAAACATTTTTAAATTGAATGAGTAATAAGTTAATTTCAACCAATAAATAAATATATTATATTTTCTATCTTACTTTAGATTTCATTTTTCGTTTATAAACAAAAATATATCAATATAAATTATTCATAATACACTACTGGCCATTAAAACTGCAACACCAGGAAGGAATGCAAATAACAGAATGATATTTATTGGACAAAAACATTATAATGGGAAGAACAAGTGATTACATTTTCAGAAAATTTGGAGGTATAGATCCTGAGAAAACACTACCCAGAGTAGCCACCCCAGGTCGCACTCAGTTAAACTTAACTGCAGTTTTTCTACAGACGTGAAGTCTTCTTGAAGTTTTTCTACAGTCAACTGTAGATTTTCTGTAGTGCAATCTCGACTGTACAAATACTTCAGTTATTTTGTAGCTAATGTGAAGTAATTTTGCAGTAATTTATTTCAAAAATACTCTGAGCTATTATCTGCAAAAATACTGTATTATATGTGAAATCATTTTACAACCATCAATTAAAAAAATAATGAGACTTTACATTAGTAGTAAAACTGCAGTAAATTTGAAGTATTTGTAGAGTTATTAATTTAGAAGTATATTTTCTGATGTATCTGCAGTATAACTGTAGTTATTGTGAGGTAATTTTACAGAACTTACTTTATACAAAGCTTGTGTTATATTTTCTGTAGTTTATTTGCAGTTTTAAAAGTTATGTTAAAGCTTTTCAGTTTTTGTTATTGTTGCATGACTCACTTTATTAATAATAATTAATACTGTTTTCAAGACTTTTATTTTAAGGTCCTAATTTGAGCACCCATGAAAGTCCTCCCCTCCCTCCTTCTTTAAGTGAAACAAAGCAAATATTCAAAGATATTAAACTTCAAAATTCTTCAAATATACATATAAAAGTCAATCAATGTTGTTTATCGTTAAAATGTTAGACCTAACCAGGGACCGACTTACAGATTTCGGGGGACCTGGGCAGAAACATAATAGCGGCCCCCTATATCATTTTAAGTGCAAAATTTATGCATTAAAACCATATGGTCTATTATACTAGTTTACTATTCATACAGTATTATATAATTATCTTACGCATTAATTAAAAAAATGAAAGTGCTATGAACCATAGACATATTATAATCCATATTATAAAATTCAATTAAAACTTCTAATTATATTATAAAATATTTAAATATATATCCCGTAAGGCATGGTGACATCACGGCGACGTGAGTGTGAAGTCAAACTGTGACTTTGTGACAGTCGTCGTGACGTCACGTGACGTCGATGTGAAGTCACTGTGACGTAAATGCGAGGTCGTTATGGCCGTTTTCAAGGCTTTCTGTGACCTCACAATGTGACTACTTTGTGAAGTCACCGTGCGACTTCAATGTGAAAAATGGGACGAATCTGCATCGGATAGGGTGACCAGATTTTACCCGAATCCTATACGGATTGTTCGGATCAAAATTTTTTTATGGTTCAAGTTTGTGACGTTTGTGACGACACTGCACCGGGTCGGGTGACCAGATTTTACCCGAATACAATCCAGAAACTTCGGATCGATCTTTTTGGATTTGTTTGGCTACAGAATAGATTTGGATTAGTTGTCGTGTGACCTGATTTTCGTGAACCCCATCTGACCCGAGTCGGGTATAATGTTTTTACTGTAAGTCTTGTTCAGAATAGAATCTTGCATACGACCAAGTAACCAGATTTTATCAGAAATTGTGTTACGATATAATTTCTGATGTCGGCTCGGATCTAGAGTCATGCACAAATCCGGTTATATACTTCTTGAACATGATTGAATGTCTACTTGAACATGAATGATGGTTGACTGAAACTATATTTACATTCAACCCGTAATCTTACCCTAACACAACAACAACAACAACAAAAATTCTGTAGGCCCACAACCCGACCGAACCTGATAAATGATTTCGCATAGATTCGGATAACAAGATTTCACCAAATACGGATAAGATCGACGATAAGGATTGAATCGGCAATCATTTTTTTTATGCAACTCGTATTCAAATTAAAACTTTGCATCTGATTGGGAAACCGGCTAATATAGCCGTTAAACAAGAAAATTATAAATGTAAAAAACGCATACTAATATAAAAATAATAGATGAATCCATTAAAAATTATAATAAAATTAAATATTTTAATAATATGAAATTCTATTGTGCAAATAACCACTTTTAAAAATAACTTCGACTTCCATTTGTTTTATGTAACCACCAAAAATGTTGACAATAATTAAAACTATGCTATTTTGCTTTTAAGTATTGAAGTTTTTAAATGTGTATACTTTGCCATATTTCCCCTCGTTCAGTATCACGAAACTTTCTGACACATTTATGAACAAATTTTTAAACGCTTGGCACTTGCATGCCTGATTATTAAAGCGATTTGGAATGAATAGCGTTTTCCATTTTTAGATAAATGAAATGCTTAAGAGCAATTTTGGTCACGTTTTTTCCGTTTCTGACGCTGCGCGTCGGAAATTCGGTTCAAAACACCGACTTTGATAGTGTTTTCTGAAACATCTTTTGTCAAAAATTAAAAATGCCATTCTATTACATATATTCTGAATAAGAACACCTGCCAATTTTATGTGTTTCCGAATAAAAATGAATTCAGAAATTAGTTATTTTGGATTTGATTACAAATTTAATGAAAATAAAAGTATAGATTTTTAAATAAGCATTGTGAAAAATTTATATTAGGAATCCATTTAAATAATAGATCTACCTATTGTGCGATATTATTAAATAATAAACATTGTATCAAGCAATAAAACATTTTTCGAAGCAAATGAAATTTAAAACTTCGGATCATAAACACAAAGAAAAAAAAATATTTTTTTTCTTCACAAATTATTTTATTTATAGTTTTTGATAGAATACTAAATGCAGAGCTTAAATATCAATTTTTACTATAGAAAAAATTCGATAACATAACTGGAAAAATTACCTTAACTGAATAGCTGTTTTATTGTTTCATCAATATTCATTATTTTTGTGCACCTAATATTGACATATCTTGACAACTAAATTTGTAATGAGTTAAATTGTCGCAATTATTTCAAATACACCAGAAAATTATTTCTCACAACCTCCACTAGCTAAGAAATTTTCAAATTGTAAATCAAATATTAATAGTTTTAAAAATTGCAATGTTTTTAATTACAATGAATAACTATGAAAATTGAACTGAGAAACGCAAAATATAAATACATTCCTCGTTATAAATAACACTTTACATTTAGAATATATATTGTTAGTAAATACTTTAAGCTTTTTTCCAAACTCTCTATTTAAAACGATTTAAAACATTAAAGATAAAATTTTATACAAGTGATTAAAAAAAAAGATTTAAACATCTTAACATTTGAATAATGCACTATTAATGTACCATTACTAAATATGCACTATTAACAAAACTCCGAAGACATTAAAAGTTACCTGCTAATCTATAACTAAAACCACCAGTTCTAGGGATTAAGTTTTAATGGTCGTTGACTGCTTCCTTTTCATTGAAAAATGAGACTCAAATCCACTGCTTTAATTTTCAAAGTGTCCAGCTTAGGTGTGTTCATAGATCTGAGATATCAAATATCACGCAGACCTTAATAACGCACCCAGCTAGAGATAAGGTTCAGTTAAAATGGATGATTCACTTTAAAACTTTAATTTACTTTCACGGTATAAATTCCACAATATACTTCCACAAACTTAAAAGCACCACACACTCTAATCCGCCGATGAGAATAATCGTCTGCCCTCAACATCTGCGATCATGATCTGCGCAGTAATGTTTACCACAAAGTAACATCTAGCAGGTGTTTCCAGAAAAGAATAGAAAGAAAACAGTTAAATAAAGACATTTCAAATGCTTTATAGTTTATATGGCTGACAAATAACTTCTAATAAAACTATAATATTCTGTTTTTATATGAGAGAGTTTAATATTCTTGGAAATAAGCTGTGAAAATTTAAATTTTTATATATTTTTTAATCAGTTGCATTTGTTTTAGACGTCCAAAGTAAACATAAATTTTAAATAAAAATGGATTTAATAGTCTTTATAAAATAATTACGACATAAATATAAATACTATTCTGCAATCAGATTTCCTAAATACGATTTTTTTCATTTTTTACACTCTATTGAAAAGAGCAATATATTTAACAGAGGTGATATCTTATTAAGCACTGACCAGTTTTGGAATAAATTGCTATAGGAATGACATATACTTTATGACATATTTCCCAGCTAAAAATGAACTGCAGTTTTTCTACAGAAGTGAAGTATTTTTAAAGTTTTTCTACAGTCAACTGTAGATTTTCTGTAGTGCAATCTCGACTGTAAAAATACTTCAGTTATTTTGCAGTTAATGTGAAGTAATTTTGCAGTAATATATTTCAAAAATACTGTGAGCTTTTATCTGCAAAAAAACTGCAGTTTACGTGAAGTTATGGTATAATCATGAATTAAAAAAATAATGAGACTTTACATCTGTAGTAAAACTGTAGTAAATTTGAAGTAATTTTACAGTCATTAATTCAGTATTATATTTTCAGATGTATCTGCAGTATAAGTGCAGTTACTCTAAGGTAATTTTACAGAACTTAATTTTAGTAAGTTTGTGAGATATTTTCAGCAATTTATCTGCAGTTTTAAAAGCTAAGCAATATTAAAGTTTTTCAGTTTATGACAATATTGCGTATTTACTCTGTTATTAATAATTAACACTGTTTTCAAGACTTTTAGTTTAATGGGACTAAATTGAACCAAAATCAAAATCCTCGGGCGGGGGTGGGGGAGGGGGAGGGGTGGCGAACACTGTTTTGAACCAACCATTTTGAGATAAATTTTTAACAAATAAATATAAAACATAATAAATAAATAACTTTCATGGGGAATTTAAGGGGGAAAGTCCGCCCTTCCCCCCAACGGGAAATTTGTACTTTCTCTAGTGTTTAATTACTTTAAATTACTCGAAAAAAGAATAAATTTACTGTTTTCCAAAATCGGTCAAAATAAAAAATTAAATAAAATTTCAAAATCCAGGGAGGGTTAATGACGCCCCCCCCCCCCTTCCAACGGAAAATTCTTAGTTCCTCTTTTAAGTTAAGCGAGGAACAGCGAGTTAAGCAGCGGACATTGCTTTCAACCTCCCCTTTGGAGATAAATTTTTAACACATAAATATAAAAAATAATAAATAAATAACTTTCATGGGGAATTTAAGGGGGAAAGTCCGCCCTTCACCCCCAACGGGAAATTTGTACTTTCTCTTAGTGTTTAATTACTTTAAATTACTCGAAAAAAGAATAAATTTACTGTTTTACAAAATCGGTCAAAATAAAAAATTAAATAAAATTTCAAAATCCAGGGAGGGTTAATGACGCCCCCCCCCCTCCCCCTCCAACGGAAAATTCTTAGTTCCTCTTTTAAGTTACTCCAAAAGAACCAATTTTATTATGCTGTTCAAAATCGGAGAAAACGTAATTTTAGTTACTTAAACTTTAAAATTCAGGAAGAAAGTAGTAATTGAACACCCCCCTCCCCCCCCCCCCCACACACACATACACACTCTACACACAACGAAAAATTCTTAGTTCTTTTATTTTAAGTTATTTTTTATTTTTATTTTATTATTTATTTTAGTTATTTAGTTATTTAAATTTCAAAATCGAGAGAGGGGAAATGGCCTTTCCACTTATTAACTACAGGCATGAGTTCCAGTTTTCAATAAAATTTTACTTCAAAAAACAAATGAAAAATGTAAATCTCCTTAACATTTTTTTTTTTTTTCGTAACTGACCCGGCATTTCTGTCTCCAATTATGTGAAGAAACACTACTACTCAACTCAACTCCAATTCCGATCGTGTTCTGTTTACATTTTGACGGCGATGGCGGTAAGCGGTAAGTGCAAGCGTTCGTATATTATTTTCTGTAATTCGCTAGCTTTGTTAATATAATAATTAATGCCGTAATTTTTTAAATGTTTATATATAGCCATAAGATGGCTAAAAATATGTACCGACAGACACCTCTACAAATCTAGATAGATTAAAAAATTAGATACATTCAACGTATTTATAAAGTACCACGTTGTCTTGCCAAAAAAAATTATTTCGGAGGAGATTTGTATTGTCAATGTGTCGTCCATATTGTCTTATTTTAGACTTTTTTTTTTTTAATACTGTAATAGCGATGGAGTTAATTTAAAGTTTGTTGCCCCTACAATTACGATTATGCCGATAAATCACGAAATGTAAAACACATATAGTATTATTATAATGTCATATATGCTTTATAATTTGATAAATTTTGGTCACTAGATGTTTTTTCTTGTATTAATTTTACATTATTTTGTAATAAAAAATGCAGAAAATGAATCCTGAAATGTGTTTTATGGTGTTCAATGGATAAATAAGTTAAAAAAAAAAAAAAATATTTTCTTTAAATCCAAAGTTTTTATTATTACAAACAAGTAACAGCATACAAAATTTAAAAATAAGCTATCAAGCTGGGGTGTAAAAATCTAGGAGTCAGTGGGCCGATTCTCACCACTAAATTTTATTAGTATTCTTCGGCTAAATTTTATTATTATACTTCAACTAAATTTTATCAGTATTCTTATTAGTCGAACAATACTAAAAATTTAGTGGTAGTAATCTACCCATTGGCGACTGGATTTTTACACCCCTGCTATCAAGTATAAAAATATAGCAACAAATATTTTGTTATTAATTGAAAAATGTTAACTGACATCTGTAACATACCAATTTGGCAAACTATCTTGGAAAAAGAAGAAAAAGCTTTTAATCGCATTTCATGTAACATATCATTCAAGAGGACAATAATTAAAATAGCATTACTTTAAATCATAATTTTTATAAAGTTATTTTCCTCCTGGTATATTATTTATAAACTTTGATTAAAAGCAATTGAAAATATATGTAAAAACCTTGAGAAATCATTAATTGGATTGACACTAATATTGACACACAGGCTAAGTACAGTCAAGATCAACCCAAACAATATTATAAATTTAATTGTACTGATAAAAGGCTCAAATATTTAATTTAATTTTGTAATAAATATGAGTTATTTGAATTCACAATAACAAACTCTAAATTAACTCCATCACTATTAAAGAAAAGTTTAAAATAAGATAATATGAACAAAACTTTGAAAATACAAATATCCTATGAATATATTTTTTCTAGTAAGGCTTTTATAAATACGTTGAATCTATCTAATTTTTTTAAGAGAAACCAGTTTTGAAGAAGTGTCTGTCGGTACATATTTTTAGCTATCTTATGGCTATGTATAAACATTTAAAAAATGAATTACGGTGTTAATTATTATATTAACAAAGTTAGCGAATTGCGGAAAATAATGGATGAACGCTGTCACTTATTGCTCAATGCCGAGAGTCGCATGTAAAACGTAAACAGGTTCAGAGTAAAGGTGAAAATAAGCACTCGCCAGTCGCCACTCGTCGATTAAACTTGAAAAACTGGCGACTAAAAACATGGAAAGTACCGGCCAAATGCAGGATTTTCTGTTTAACTTTTTTCCCTAAAATTAGCGATTTTTCCACGCCCGTTCGACGAAATTCATGATTTTTCCACACCCGATCGCCGAATGTTTTTATTTTTCCGTGCCCGATCGCCAAAATTGATTTTTTCGCGTCTGATCGCCTAATTCCATAATTTTTCTGCACTCGAACGCCGAAATTTATGATTTTACAGCGTCCGATCGATGAAATTAATGATTTTTCCACAATCGATGGCCAAATTTCTTGATTTTTTTGCGTCTGATTGCTGAAATTCATGATGTTTCTGCACCTGACCACAGAAATTTGTAATTTTTCTGCGCCCGATTGCCGCAATTCTTGATTTTTTTTTTTTTTTTGCATCAGATCGCCGAAATTTATGATTTTTCTTCACCTGACCGCCAAAATTTATGATTTTACCGCATCCGATCGATTAAATTCAGGATTTTACCGCGTCTGATTGACGAAATTCAGGATTTTTCCACACTTGATCGCTGAAATTTGTGATTTTTACGCTTTCGATCGACAAAATTCATGATTTTTCCCACACCCGATCACCGAAATTAATGATTTTTCTGCATTTGATCACTGAAATTTATGAATTTTCCGCACCCGATCACGAAAATTCCTGGTTTTTCCGCCCCTGACTACCAAAATTTATGATTTTTCCAATTACGATCGATGAAATTCATGATTTTTCTGCATCCGATCACCAAAATTCATGATTTTTCCGCATTTGATCACCGAAATTTGTGATTTTTCCGTGTCCAATTGCCACAATTCTTGTTTTTTTTTTTTTTTATCAGATCGCTGAAATTTATGATTTTTCTTCACCCGACCGCTGAAATTTATGATTTTACCGCGTCCGATCGATTAAATTCAGGATTTTACCGCGTCTGATTGACGAAATTCAGATTTTTTCTGCACTTTATTGCTGAAATTTGTGATTTTTACGCTTTCGATCGACAACATTATTTTTATGCGTTCGATCGACGAAATTCAAGATTTTTACACTCTCGAATGACGAAATTTGATTTTTACGTAGCCAATCGACGAAATACATATGATTTTTACACGCCGATCGATAAAATTCATGATTTTTACTCACTCGATCGCTAAAAATCATGATTTTTACACGCCCCATCGATGAGATTTGTGATTTTTATGCATTTGATCGATGAAATTCAGGATTTTTACACTCCCGAATGGCGAAGTTTTTTTACGTAGCCGATCAACAAAATTCATTATTTTTCTGTGCACAATCGACAAAATTCATTATTTTTACGTGCTCGATTGAGAAAATTCATGATTTTACACGCACTATCGACGAAATTCAGGATTTTTACACTCTTGAATGGTGAAATTTGCAAATTTTCTTCTGAAATTCAATTTGTGGGGTTTTTTTTTTTCGGTTAATGTGCGTGAAGTGTACATATATATATAAAAGTTACTAACCGCTGTTTGAATGAATTTCATGAATTCTAGAGATTGCTGTATTGTGAGTTTCGTGCATTCTAGAGATTGCTGTATTGTGAGTTTCGTGCATTCTAGAGATTGCTGTATTGTGAGTTTCGTGCATTCTAGAGATTGCTGTATTGTGAGTTTCGTGCATTCTAGAGATTGCTGTATTGTGAGTTTCGTGCATCCAGGATGTTGTTGTTTTTTTGTTTGGGGGGGGGGGGGGGTAATGTCGGCAAAGCGTACATATATATATATATGTTACTAACTGCTGTTTGTATGAATTTCAGGCATTCTCGAGATTGCTGCATGGTGAGTTTCATACATCCACGTTTTTTTTTTTTTTCAGTTAATGTATGCGAAGCATACATATATATGTTACTAACTGCTGTTTGAATGAATTTTATGCATTCTAGAGATTGCTGTATGGTGAGTTTCATGCATCCAGGGGTTTTTTTTCAGTTAATGTTCGGTTGATGTACCTGCTTAATCCGGTAACGGATAATTGCATACCTCGCTTATATAAGTGTTTTCGCGGTCTCCTCTGATAATGGGATCCAGGATAATGGATATTCAGGGCCATGTTGCCTGCAAGTTTGGTGTAAATGTATCACTTGTACGTGCCACCATTCGAAACAAGCTAAATTCTGCTGCAAAGGCTGTGTAATGTGAGAAGAATTTGTAAATACATTTGGTATTTAAATACGATGTAAATTATAAAGCATAAACATCAAATGTTAATAAAATGGTTTTTTTTAAATTTAAACCTTATTTCCTCCATAATTGCATACAAGATAAAATTGGAAGGACAAATCAGGATGCAGGTAAGAGTAATTTTTGTAAATTTTAGCATTTTTTTTTTAAAAACAGCAAAGCATATATTTGTTTTGCTCTTAATATTAATTTTATGCAGTTATTTTTTATTAGCTGTAACATATGTAATACATTTTATTTCATAGTAAATGGTATATAATTTAGAAATTTACATATATATATATCCTTTCGTATAATTTATTTTATATATTCAAAATTATATAAATATTCAAGGCACATATTGATACTATCTTTAAGAGATGAAAGAATATTCAAATTTGAAAGTCACATTGTGGAAAAATTAGTTGCAATTAAAATTAATTTTTGCATTTAAATTTCATGTAGGGGAGACTGATACACACTGGAACTATGGGCACAGTGGACCACCCTCTAATATTTTATTTATTTAAACTTTTTTAAAGCTTCTCTTATATCCTAATAGACAACAGCACTGCACTGATTATTTATAGCCTTCAGAAAATATGCTTAGCTCAGATTGAACTATTTTATCCTGATTGGTTGTTTTGAGCTTCTAAAAGTAAAATTTTTCATCATCATATTTCAATTTTTTAGTAATTAAAGGTTGTAGATAAATAAGATAAAACAGCTTTTTTGTAAAGCTAAGATCCTTTTTTTATTTAACTTTAAAGTTAATATGTTTAAAAGGAAGCTATAAACAATATTAATATGATAAACAATATTAATATGATTATTTATTGAACTTCAACATGGGTCACAGTTGACCACCCACTCCTGGGGCACAGTGATCCACAATCCACTCTGCTCCTGTAATGCAGAATGTTCAAAATATTTAATAATTGCTTATTTACTATAAAGAAATATTGTTTAAAAAAAGTTATTTAACTGTAAAATAAAGTAAACAAAGAAAAATGACAATTTATATAATATAGTAAGAAATATTTTGTTTTGTATATACTGCCTTTGATAAATATAACTGTAGTCTAAATTTTTGATGATTCTATTCAAGTAAGATTAATGAGATGCAAATTGAATGGAAATCAGTTTATTTTTCCCGAAACTGTAGATGAATCTATTGTTGTCAATGATGTCATAATATTGCTCCCAGACCCAAAAGTATTTCAGGAAAATTCCAGGCTCAATCTTACTCTTAAGTATTTTGGAATTTCATTTGCAAATTTTAATGTGCGCTGATTTTTTTGTACTTAAGTAATAACTTCAACTAAAGTGCAATTGTTCCTGTATTAGTCTGTTATTATTTTCAAAATATAATTCATTTTGTTTTTGTTTCAAAATGTTACTTGTAAATTTATATTACTATGTTATTTTGCAGGTAAAGGGAAAATAAAAAAAGACTTAGATTAATGAAAAATAGACTTATATTGTATTTCAGATAATACCTAATAGCGGTCCACTGTGCCCCAGAAGTGGGGCACAGTGGTCCACTTTATGGATGCATATAAAAAATTTTTTTGAAAAATATATTGAAAACTATGTTATGAGAAAATTATGATAAATGTATAAATGTTTAAGGAATATTCAAAAATATTTTCATGCAGATCGGTTTGTGCATTAAAGAGAACATAATTTTTAACTGAAAAAATGTTCCACTGCGTACCAGTCTCCCCTACATTTAATATTTAAAATTATCATCTAAATCTGCCACAATAGACTTCATTATGAATTGCTTATGAGATTAAAAATTTGCAATCCCTTTCGCATATATATATATATATATATATATATATATATATATATATATATATATATATATATTCTCACAAGCTACAAAGAAAAAAAAATTTTTTGGGGGGGGGACAACAGATTTTTATATAAATTGTGAAAGTAACATGTATGTATACAACTGGGAGTGTTTAATTGAAAATTAGCCAAATGAGGAGCCGGAGAAATGGAGAGAGTTTACCAGCTAGTTAAATTAGCTGCAGAATTCTAGAGGGGGGGGGGGGGTAATCACTTCCATTTTGCTCCTAAAATATACAAGTTGAGAGTCTAAAAACAGCCAAAGAATTTTCTCTATATTATTTGTAATATTTATTGTTTTGTTTTAAAGAAAGTATTGGTAAACAAAAATAAACATTGATTACGCCAAGGGTGTCTGTAAAAACAACAGAAATATTCAGACGTCACTTAAGAGAAACGAGGTTCTCTATTTTAATGAACTACAGAAAATTTGCAAAAAAAAATGCAGGTGGGAAACTACAGAGAATCTGCAGAAAAAATGCTGTTGGGAAACTACAGAAAATCTGCAGAAAAAATGCAGTTGGGAAACTGCGGTGATTTGGCCGATTCCACTACAGAATTTTTGAGGTTGATACAACTACAAAATTACTGCAGAATTTTTGAGGTTGATACAACTACAAAATTACTGCAGAATTTTTGAAGTCGATACAACTACAAAATTACTGCAGAATTTTTGAAGTCGATTCAACTGCAAAATTACTGCAGAATTTTTGAAGTCGATTCAACTGCAAAATTACTGCAGTAATTTTGCAGTTGTATCGACTTCAAAAAAACTGTAGTCGAATTGGCCAAATCACCGCAGTTTCTCAACTGCATTTTTTTTGCAGATTTTCTGCAGTTCATTTTTAGCTGGGTTTTAATTCGTTTTTGTTCGGAAACGCATGAAATTGGCTTTTGTTTTTATTCAGAAACTCTGTAATTGAAAGACGTTTTCCATTTTTTAGTAAAATCAGAAGATCTTTCAGAAAAGAATGTCAAAGTCAGCGTTTTGAACCAAATACCCGACGTAACAGGGAAAGAAAAGAGAAAAACCAGTCGTCACGTGACACGAATTGCTTATAACTCGATAAGTAATTTATTTATCAAAAAATGGAAAACTCATTTCGATTCCAAATTGCTTCCATAGTCAGTCCTGCCCATTTTATGCCTTTGCGTTTAAAAATGAGTCAGAAATTATGTCAGAAAGCTTCGCGTTGTGGAGCAGGTCAGTTGAGAACCACCTTAAATATTCAGTACAAGAAAAATCTTGAACACGTTCGACGGTCACCCCGAGCACCCCCGATGTCGAACTCGCAAAAATGGTGTCCTCACTTTTTAAACAGAAAGCTGATGATTGGGTTGAGTGGCCCCTCAAAATAATAAGAGATTGGAGATTTTTAAAATATTTTTAGTATCACAAAATTAGCAAATGAGTTCTATGCGGTGGTAGGAAAAAAAATTAAATGTTTGTATTTAAAATGCTAACAAATCTCCAAATCGCTAATAGTTTTATTAGAATGGGAGATCTATTTCTAAATTACTTTCCGCCAAAACTTTCCTACTTTACTAAATTTCTATTTAAGGATTTTTACCTGTGTATTATATAGTATATTTTGTTAAATTTCATGAAAATGGCAATGAAAATTGTAAAAAAAATATCTGCCTCATATATGTAGACAAATATTTATTTATTATTTTATTTTGGAAATACAATATATTTAAATAATGTGTGACAATGTTTTTATTAATGATTTAGGTACATGACATAATTCAATTCTATATTTTATGAGTTTTTTTCCAAATTCTCTCTCCGATCACACCGTGAAGTCACAGAGTGTTGGCATTTTGGTCATAGGTTTTACGTGACTTATGTGACTTGCAGTGACGTCATTGCAAC
The DNA here is from genome assembly GCA_963931845.1 of Maratus michaelseni. NCBI lineage: Eukaryota > Metazoa > Arthropoda > Arachnida > Araneae > Salticidae > Maratus > Maratus michaelseni. The sequence continues at coordinate 115,671,564 of OZ007588.1, forward strand.
GTCACAAAACATTTTAAAGCTGTCAAAAAGTAATTTTCTTCATGCCATAAGATGTTCTAAAGTTTATTTTAAGTTTTCTTTAGATCTTTAAGACGTTCACATTTTGATCACAGTGTGACGTTACAAAGTGGTGTCATTTTGGTCACAGATGTGACGTGACGTACGTGACTCACAGTGACGTCACAATGACGTCACTGTGACTGTGCATGCTATGCGGGATATATATACTTAATCGTTTTTAAACTTAGTCGTAAAAAGAAAAAAAAAACTAGTGCGCAAATTAATTCAACCTATTTTTTAAATTACGTATTAATTTACAAAGCAACAATTAATTTTCTTATTTTATTCAAAAATTATTAATTATTAAATTTAAATTATTTTTTTTACAAGTTATAACAATATAAACCTCTCTCTTTGAAAAATAAATAAATAAATAAAAATAAAAAATGTATATGTATACTAATAAAACAAAAAAAAAACTAATTCGCAAATTAATTCAACTTTTTTTTATTTACGCATTAATATAAAAATTATCAACCTATTTTTCTTATTTTATTTAAAAGTTATTAATTATTAAGATTAAATTAAAATTATTTCACAACCTATAAAAATATAAACAGGAATCTTCAGAAAAAAATATGAATAACCTTATCAATAGTCACTTCACAAAATTACTATTAATAAAACAGTGTCCTTCACAAAATTCTCTTAATAAAATACGTCTCTTCACAAAATATATTTTTATAATAACATACTGTTTTTAATAATTTTCATTTTCGAAATTACTATTTATAATTTTTTTAAGTTAAAATATGGAACACATTTAAAATATATATATCTCATAAGATAATTCTGAATATAAATAAATATTCGCTAACATAAAAAACGTATCTTTATACAAAATATTATGTTATACAAAACCTATTTTTATAATAACAAACTATTTTTTAATAATTTTCATTTTCGAAATTACTGTTTATTATTTTTTTTTCAAGTTAAAATATATAACACATTTAAAATATATATATCTCTTAAATTAATTCTGTATATAAATAAATATCCGCTAAGATATTTATTCCACACCTTTAAATAATAAATTCATTTAGAATTACACACGCACAGAGCATTTATAAAAATTCACCTCAAAATCACATCTTTCACGCTGTCAAATTACCTACCTACGAAAAAAAATCCTGCTTATCTGACCGACCACCCTCCGTTTTGACCCGATACAATCAAACCTTTAATAAGACCCACTGGCTCAGTAAGTATGGCGCTCGACTTCCAAACGTATCACCCTCAGTTCGAATCAAATCTCGGCAAGTGGGGAAAACCATTCTTTGAAAATATTTACAAATAATTATGCTAAGAGGACACATAGATGGCGCCACTAAAAAAAAGAAAGAAAAGCAAAATGATTTTTTTGCAAAATTACTACAGTGTATAAGCTATAGTTATTTTGCAGTTGTATCAACGTAAAAAAAAAAAAAAAAACTGCAGTGATTTGTGCCAAATCACCACAGACTTCCAACTGCAGTTTTTTTAAGTTTCACTGCAGTTCATTTTTAGATGGGCAATAACAGCATTTATCTGCCCAGGCATGGAGTCGAACAGAGATTGGATGTCATCGACGGGAACATCAGTCCGTACATTTTCAACACTATGCCACAGTTCACCAACCGCAGTGATGGGCAAGTGGTGGAGGGCCAGTTCCTCTGCAGCCATTGACCAGACATTTTCGATTGGTGGGAAATCTGGAGAACGTGCTGGTCAGGGCAACAGTCGAACATGTTCTGTATCAAGGAAGGTCAGGATAGTACGGACAACATACAGTCGTGCATTGTTATGCTAAAACGTAGAGTTACGGAGGCTTCGAAGATAGGGCAGAACAACGGGCCGTAATACTTCAGAAATATAGCGGCTGCTGTTGAAATTGCCGGAAATGCGAACAACAGGTAACCGAGGCGTGTATCCAATGGCACCTCATACCGTCACTCCAGGTGATATGCCAGTATGGTGATGTCGAATGCAACTTGGCAATATGCGTTTTCCACGATGCCGCCAAACACGGAGCGCATCATGATGCTGTATATGATGCAGGAATGGCGTATCATGTCGTATTTTGAATCCAGGCTTTGTATACAGCATCATGAAGGCCGCATCCGTGTTTAGTGGCATCCTTGAAAATTCACATTGCCAGCTTGCATTCGACATCATCATACAGGACTATAACTTGCCGTGATAGTGTGGGGTGCCATTGAATACATGTCTCGATAACTTCTTGTCCCCATTGCCGGCAATATGAACAGCAGCCGTTACATTTCTGAGGTGTTACTACCCGTGGTTCTGCCCTATCTTCGAGGGAGCCGGAACTCAACGATTCAGCGGTACAACGCACGACCGCATTCTGCTCGTACTATCTTGACCTTCCTTGATACAGAACACGTTCGACTGTTGCCCTGGCCGGCACGTTCTCCCGATTTCTTACCAATTGGATATGTCCTGTCAATGGCTTCTGAGCGACTGGCCCACCATCACTCCCCCGTCACTACGCTTGATGAACTGTGGCATAGTGTTGAAGCTGCATGGACTGCTGTAGCCGTAAATGACCTCCAATCTGTGTTCGACTTCATGTCTAGGCAGATAAATGCTGTTATTGTGGCCAGGGGTGGCTGCTGTGGATAGTGTTTTCTCAGGATCTATGCTCCAAATTTTCTGAAAATGTAATCACTTGTCCTTCCCATTATAATGTTTTTGTCCAATAAATATCATTCTGTTATTTGCATTCCTTCCTGGTGTTACAATTTTAATAGCCAGCAGTGTATTTTATTTTTAAATCAAAATTTATTTGTTGTTCACTGCGGTCTTATAAAAACTTGTAAGTTTATTCTCGAAATTCTCGATAGCATGTGTTTTGTCACGGAAGGGGTTTCCATATCATCTATTGTTTTTGGAAAATATTTATTCTCTAATTATTATGAATGTATATACAAATGCCTACAAACTTGTTTTATAAATGTATACATGTTGCTTAATTAAAAAAAGGTAATGTCTGGGTAAGAATTGAAACCTTTAGAGCATTATTAAATTGAATGATTATTAAATTTATTTCAACTAATAAATATTTAATTATATATTCTACTTTATTTAAGATTGCGTATTTTACGTTTATAAAGAATAATATATCAATATCAAATCTTCATAAAATTCGCTTTTCCAATCATTTTGCTTCTTATTGGTCACTGCCGCCATTAATAAATTTGCATTCGTTCATTCTCGAAAATACTCGCTACTATGCGTTGTTAATTAGCTCTAATTACACTTAACACTAAGGATTCTTGGAAGATATTATATATATAATAATAAATGACATTTGTAATAAGAGCCTTGCAATACCGCTGCAACAAACATATAGTTTTTTTTTCAATTTAGTTATGAATGAATGCAAATAATAAAAGCACAAAATTTGGAATGTTTATACAAATATTTTTTCCATGGCGGATGTATTATGATATGTATTATGCACAAGATATTTTCGTGAAATTTTATTCTTTAATACACGCTTTTGTAAAAATATCGTACCTCGCAACCCCTATTTTATTTCTTTTTATGACACTTTCTTATGAATTTATTGTGGTGATATTGAGTGTAGAATCTTGTCTTTGCATTATAATTAATATCAAACTTTATTTGAGAAGCTGTATTTTATTTATTTAATTTTTAAATGTACATTACATTAAAACGTTTGAATTATGCAGTTACAGGATATGTTATCGAAGATCTTTAAACCGAAACCTTTATATCTCATTTATTCAAGTAAAAAATTAAAACGAAATATGTTTTAATAGAAAAATATTTTTTTCTGAATCCAAATTCTTAAATTTTTTTCATACTTATCATAATATCATGTTGCAAAAAAAAAAAAAAAACTGCAATATTTATAAATGTTCAATTACATGTGATTTGTAAAAATAATACATTATTTTCAGTTCTCTCACAGGTCCGTTTTTCAATACCAGTAATTATGATGGAAAATTTTCATAGTATGTTTTTACAATATTTTCAATAGAAATAACCTTAGGAGTAGATTTCTACCAAATTTCCAAGAGCAATCTAAAGAGAAGATTTTTAAAGTAGGATTGTTCAAAAAATGGACCAAGTGGAGGTCTTGTATTTCGAATAAACATGGTTTTCGAATAATAATATTTTATCCCAAACAATTTATTTTAATTATATCACTATATGATTTCTTAAGTATCCCTCATTTTACAACTTGTTTGTGAAATATCTTTAAATGAAAATATTATAATAAAAAAAAAAAATCCACTTTTCATTTTATGTTTGAAAAAATTTAAATTTATAGCGTGTTTATCGAATTATCCGAAATTAATTCGAATATTTCAACATGTAAGAATTTATTTTTATATTCTACTGAACCTGTTCTAATTTTGTATTTACAAGAGGGATCAGGATTTTTCTAATTTTATCTGAGAGATTATTCCGAATAAGATAAGTTTACATTTTGTTTACCCTGTAAAAAAATGAAGAACAAAAGCAGTATTTTTTTTTTTCATTGGAGAGATTGGCATTGTAAATTTAATGAAAGAAAAGTAAATTAATTTATGAGCGAAAAAAACAATCTTTGAAATATTTTATCATGGATTGCAAAATGAAACAGCTTTTTAACACTACGTTTTGCTTCAGGATAAGCTCTAGTGTTTTTTGGAATTTAATTATTTTGTCAAATATTTCTTTCTTTTTCTTTTTACAAAAAGCATTTATAAGAGTATTAGGGTTTATTTCTTTTTCACGAAATTTTTATATCTATGCAGTTACAGGTGAAAGCAATAATGAAACATTTTTTTTTAAATTCAATAGATTTTTTTTTATTATTCTTGTTTCTGCATTTTTAGAGATGGAAATTAAATTTTGATATAAGCTGTAAAGCCATATTTACTATATAATTTACTGATTGCAATTATATTACGTTAGGGATCTTTATTTTTGCATTTTAAAGGCATTGGAATGCATGTATATGAACTTTTTTGGATTTGAATTTTTATTTATTTATTGAAAGTTTACTGAAAAATAAGGGAAAAAATAATAAAACGTCTCTTTAAATACACTCGTTAAAGAAAAAGACGTTTTCCTATAAATAAGAAAATTGCTTTCTGCAATACATTTTCCATCGTATTTTAGTCTGATTTTCTTAGAATTTAAAAATTTATATTTTCAACTAAATGTTAATTTAATTACCGGTGTTACAAAATTAACTAATATCTATAAAAGATGTAATAGAGGGTATGCGTGTTAATGGATGTTTAGTTCAGGTATATATATTTACGTGTTTCGAAAATTCTAAAAGCAACATAACTACTTGAATTAAAAGCAAACATTATATATCTTTGAAGAGTATTAAGAACAATATAAACTGTTCTGGGATTACACTTCATCTGCATAAATACTCATCCATAAAATATTCGATAGCTTGTGCCTATATTTCCGTTATGGAATCAAGTAAATCAAAATTATAAATCTCCATAGCTTCTTTTCTTCATCAGATTGATTATTTAAAGCAGCAATTTTACGATAGCATGGATCTATTCAACATGCGATATTAATGATAACTTTCACACATTTTATAATAATTAAACTTTAGTCTTGATACTGTATATGTATTTATACTAATATTTTGTTTAAAATTGTTATTTGATTAAATAATACCCTTATAAAAAAATATGAAAAAAATTATCAGTAAATAATCTCAAAGATTGAAGTGCGAAAACATTGAACGGGTTCACTTTTTCTTATTCGTACTATTGTCAAAATTGTACGATAGCATGGATCTATTCAACAAGCAATATTAAAGATAACTTTCACACATTTTGTAATAATTAAACTTCAGTCTTTATACTGTATATGCACATTTCGATATTAAAATTAGATAATGATTTTTAGACAGTCAAATTTATCTCAAATAATTCAAATGAATATTTATTCCAAACTTCACATGTTTAAGTATTATACTTTATGAAAATGTTTGAGAAAATTCGTTAAAGTTACACTGTGATATTTGTAATATAATTTTATATTATGCAAAATGATAGACTTCATTTATTTTTGTAAAACTTCAAAAATGTATTATAAAAATACTGTACTATATCATTATAATCACTCAGCCACAAAATATTCAAATATAAAAATTAATTTTTTTTTCGGGCTGAGAGGATTTGAAATATCTGTACAGTTTTCACTTTTTGATATATTATACAATTGTTAATGTTATGAGATATTGGTAATTGTCATAGACTTACATAAATGCAAACCTTCCGTTTTTTTTTAAAGCCAAACAAACACATTTTGAACCACAATTTCTTCTTAAGAAATGAAAACAAATAAGCACTCCAGAGAAACATATAATTTTGTTAAATAATTTTATTAATTGTATTTATGGTACCACGTACTACCACGTGTGTTTTTTCAAATGAGAAAATTACGGAATGTTGGTCCTGTCAGAATGTTGGTTGTCTATGGACATAGCATCATTTTTAATGAAAGAAATAGGGTAAATGTACCAATAGTCGGCCACATTGAGATAAAATGCCTTACGCATAGCTTATTTTTGGTTCTAAATGAAATATTACAATTTGATTATATGCAGCCATCTTTCATAAGTCACAAACCATCACCAAACAATTGTGGGTATTTTTATTGAATTTGTAATCAGCCATTTTTTTTTTCAAGATAGAGGTCAAATCACTATTTTCCCTATTTTTTTTGTTAACAGATGGCCATTTTTTAAAAAGGCAAGTATTAATTTATTTTTTATTTTTTTTCTAAAATTATAAGGCTATAGTATTAGCAGGGTAAATAATCTAATATTTATGAGTATAAAAAGTAAATAAATTTGCTGCTCTTAATTAATTTTAATGTGGCCGACCATTGGGTATTAATTTTGCTTACATGTCCAATAGTCGGCCACCAGGAGCTGAATACTGAATACATAACTTGTTATACTTTTTTAAGTTTATTTTTAATTGTTTGGTAGATATAACTTTATCTCTACATCTATAATAATATTATATATATAAAAAAATCTTTTTTTACGTGCTTGTTTGTTTATAGGGGAAACTACTGGAACTACCGAAAGAATTTCAAAAGTAAAGGTGGCAGTCTCTGCTCCGGCATAGACTATATTTTACGACAGAGCCACTTTTCGCAAGTAGATGGATGGACAAAAAACATTCCAAACTTGCCCTTTTTGTGATACTGAAGGAGCTAATAACTTGATTGGCATGGTTGTTGTTTTCTAAACAATTCGAAATTTAAAATTCTGAAATGAGTGGAAAAGTTCTAAATTACAATTTATGTAGAATTGTTAGGAATATAAACTTGAAATTTAACATGTCTGTTACTTTTAAGACGTAAATTCTGGATTAAGGCACTTAAAAATAGGGGGGAATTTTAGAAAATGAAAGAAAACTGTGAACATTCTAAAAACATTCTAAATTACGATTTATATGGAATTATTAGGGATAGAAATTTAAAATTTGCCAATTCTGTCACTTTTAATATGTAAACGCTGGTACAAAATAGTTTATTAAAAAATCGAAATTTCAAAGGGTATAAGACCAAACAAACATTCTAAAGTTTCAAAATCTGTGATAGTTTTGGTGCTGGAAACTTAAAATTTGGCATGGTGGTTAATTTTAAGACATACGCGACCGGCTAAGAAAGGTTTCTAAAAATTTGGAAATTTAGAATGCTGAAATGAGAGGAAAATGTTCTGAATTAGGTTTTTTTATATAAATTTTAGAATAGAAACTTGAAATTAGACATGGATAACCTTTTCCATACGTAAGTGGTCTGATTGTATCCGAACAGTTTCTAAAAAATTCGAAATTTAAAAGAAACTAAAAACTTTCTAAAATTGCAATTTCTGTGATACTGTTGGGTTTAAAACTTCAAATTTTGCATGGGGCTTTTTTTTAAGATGTAAACTCTCGCAAAGAATGGTTTCTATAAAATTCGAAATTTAAAAAAAATTGAAATTATCAGTAATTGTTGTTTATCATTCTAAATTATGCATTATTTAGAATTAATAGGGATAGAAAACTGATATTCGATATCGGAGTTACTTTTAAGTCGCAAATGCTCGTACACAGTATAGACAGGAAGGCGGCAGCACAGACAATCACCTCATCGAGTTTACAGCTGAAATTCCAGAATTAGTTAAAACTGGATCCGCATATTAAAACGCAATCGGTCTGCCAAGTCATATCTTGGTGGAAAACACCTTAAAACCCGATTTTAGCGGTTGACTCGTAGGTTTACCATTGTGTTTTCCTGCACCCAAAGGTATGAAAACATGCAGTACTGGGAGCAGGATCACACAATGGTAAACCTACGAGCCAACCGCTAAAATCGGGTTTTCGGGTGTTTTACACCAAGATATGACTTGGCAGACCGATTGAGTTTTAATATACGAATCAAGTTTTAACTAATTCTGGAATTTCAGCTGTGAACTCGATGAGATGATTGTCTGTGCTGCCGCCTCCCGGTCTAGTAGCTTTTTCTTAAACTAGATTAGACGCGGCAGTTGGTACTCCATTATTTGCTTTTCAATTCTGTTGAAAAGTGTTAAAACAACTAGACTGGAATGCGGCAGTTGGGACCGCCCGTCCCTACGCTTTTTCACTGCGGGATTCAAAATGAACTCGTATACTAGTAAACTACATACTATATATATTTCATGTTCAAAATGCATAAAAGTGTTAAAACAACTAGATCGGAATGCTGTGATGCGGCAGTTGGGACCGCCCCTTCGCTGATGCACAAATGTATGCATATTTGCTTTTCAACTATGTTGAAAAGTGTTAAAAGTAACTCGATTTGATGTGGCAGTTGGTACCCCCATTATTTGCTTTTCAATTCTGTTGAAAAGTGTTAAAACAACTAGATTGGAATGCGGCAGTTGGGACCGCCCTCCCTTCGCTTTTTCACTGCGGGATTCAAAATACATAACTCGATTCAAAACCCACTTTAATCTAACTTCAATTTGAGCGCGACCAGAAGGGGTACCAGCGTTTATTTATTTATTTATTTATTTTTATTTTTTTGCAGTCGACTGTAGCATACAAAATTTTGTCAAAATCGCTTAAACCGTTTTTAAATGCAATTTTGTTTACCCATAGTGACCCCCAAATGACCCACTAATCGAATTTTCTCGAACATGTGACCCAGCCAAATGGTCTTCTTGTATCCCAAAAAGGTAGGACACAAAACTTAGTCAAAATCGTTAAAGACATTTATATAGATAAGATAAACATACCTTGGACCTTAATATGTGATCCTTAACGTGTGACCCAGCCCAGTAGTCTTTTCGTACACCAAATCGGTAGGATACAAAATTTAGTCAAAATCGTTTTAGTCCTTGTTAGATAAAATTAGTTTGACCCTTAGTGACCCTAAAATGACCCACTAATCGAATTTTCTCAAACATGTGACCCAGCCCAATGGTCTTTTCGTACCCCAAAACGGTAGGATACAAAATTTTGTCAAAATCGTTAGAGCCGTTTTTTAGATAAAATTTATTTGACTCATAGTGGCCCCCATTTGACCCACTAATGAAATTTTCTTGAACATGCGACCCAGTCCAATGGTCTTATTGTATCCCAAAAATGTAGGATACAAAACTTAGTCAAAATCGTTAAAGCCATTTAGCAGATAAAATAAATTTAGCTTTACCCGCAGTGACCCTAAATGACCCACTAATTTAATTTTCTCGAACATGTGAGATAGCTCAATCATCTTCTTATAACAGAAAATGGTAGAATGCAAAATTTAGTCAAATTTGTTAGAGTCGTTTTTCAGGTAAAACAAAATTCTTAAGTGGCCGACTATTGGTGCAGTGATGGCCGAACATTAGAGTTAAAGTGGCCGACTATTGGAGAACTTTGCCCTTTTTGAACTTAACTTTGTCTAAAAAAACTATTACCCTGTTTTTTAAAAATAATTGCTGAAACATAATAAGAAACGTATGTTTTAACATGTATCACTGTTAAAAATGTTGTGTCGTTTTTTAAAAATTCTACGTTAAGATTTATATACAAAAAAAAACAGTTAAGTGGCCGACTATTGGTACATTTACCCTGTTTTGTAAATTTCTGTAAGTATATCTAAATTTAAGGATGGTACCTTTGAAGGGTTTTTTTATATTTCCTGATGGAAACATTTCTTTGTATATTTATTAACAGTACTGTAAACCTTTTTGAGAATTATTTAAATTCCTAAAATATATTTTTTTGTACCAATACGAATTTTGACAAATAATTTCAGATTACTGAGAATCTCAATCACAATTTTTACATATTTTACAATGCCGGAATGTTTACTATTAAAAAGTACAAAACTTTTATAAGTTAATTTCAGTTCAAGAAGAAGTAATATGATGTATTTATAAAATTCGTATTGAATTTTAAGCATATAAAATGGAATTTGATTTTATGTATATTAAATATTTTATTAAATAAAAAATATTTTTAATTGGAATTAAATACAAAATAAGCGCATATTACAGTAAATATTCATCATAAATGCTGATTACCATTTTACAGTGTGAATAAAATCTTGACAATAGTTACTGTTCTAGAACTTTTAGAACAAAATAAACTGTCCGAAATATGTACTGCATCTTCATAACCACTCAACCACAATGTGCTTGAACAGAAATTTCGTATATTCTTATTCAGAACACGGCTCAGAAAAGCATTAGATATATTTATAGGTTGCTTTCTCTATTATAAAATATAGATATGCCGAAACTCTCACAGAGTTGCGTTTATATTTAGAAGAAATATGTTACACACAAAAGCTAGTAGGTTGCAGATTTTTATACCTTCACCTAAATAAATATGAATGACAAAAATATTTTAAAATAAATATTTATGATAACATTTCAGTGATGCAAGGCATCTATATTAAATGAAATAGTTTCTACATTTTATTCAACATAAATGATTTTTTAATTCAAATAATGCGTAGTTTGTTTTTTGTTTTCTTCTTTTTGGGGGACATTAGGGAAATGATGTGAAAAATGGGGAAAAAAAACTAATTTTTCTATGTTTTATTTAATGAATAAGATTTCGTTTTTTTAAATCTAATTTTCCAAAGAACTCATAATATTTAATATTAAGAGTTAGATACATAATAAACAAAATTCAAATAAGTAAATATGATTTTTACATTACGTTTTACTAAACAAAATTTCTGTCTCAAATACAATTATGTAATCTAAAGATTAGTAACCAGAAGTTATGATAATTAATGAAAATGTTTGGACATAGAACATATGTGGAGGAGGAATATTTAAGTACAAATTGACCATAGCTCTGCAATTTTATAATGATATACAAGTAATTATATCTTTGCTTTATTTAAAATTGTTTTTTTTCTTTTAGTCCAGCTTTCTGTCTTGATGGAGATTTAAAAACGCAGTAATAAACCTGAGTTTTAATATTTTTTATTCACAGAATTTAGGTATTTTTAAGTTTTCTGGCCCTTTTAACAGTTTCAATAGCGCTGTTTGATTTCCTGTAGCTATGGTCAGTTTCCATTAATTTCAAGTCAGTAACAACCAACTTACGAATAATATTTACTGCATAATGTAGAGCACAAAATTAATTTTGCTGAGATTTTGACCATCACATGTATCTTCTTAAAATAAAGCATGGGGAGATTAAATCTCAAGCACCGAGTTGCCTCAGGCAACTATTATTTAAAGCTTCTATTACCACTATTTCCTAACTGTAATCTTCCTATTGGATTTTTAGCAGAAACATATGTATTCTTAAACATATTACAAATATGCACTAATGAAATGGATGTATCGCATCTTCCTCCCTTTTTTTTTCATCTTGATTTTAGAAATGGGACTTGAGATGCTTATGGTCATAATTCTACCTTTGACAACGATTAAAGCTTTGCCAAATCTCAGATTACCCAGCAATGCACAAATCACATTTGTGCTTTTAGATGTCGATATACAACATGTATATATATATATTATTTTTAATAAAATCAAAACGGGTTCTAAAATATTTATTATAGGAATATTACTAAAATATTTTTGAGTTTATCTCATTTTTTAGGATTTCGTTCATTTCACGAAACCCTATCACTCCCGCTGCGTTGTCTGTCCGTCACAGAGCCATTCTTAGAAACTATATAACTTACAGAGTTGAAACGTTGCGTATATATAGCTGAATACCAGCTATGAAGCTAAAAATAATAAAATTTGAAAAAATCGTATTATTTTAATAAAAAACCAAAATTTCGAAAATTTCAAATGGCAACACCTACTTTTTTTATTGGAATATGATCTTCATAGTGAAAAACCATAAAAATCGTTGGAACGGTACCTGTAGCACGAAAATCGCCGGCGCTAGACAGACTAAGAATAATAGTGAAAACAACTAATAAGGACAGAGAAGCAACAGAAAACAAAACATTTTATTGTGTTTCATACATTTTCCATTTTACACACGACGACACTTTACATGCGGCAGATGGTGGATAGCACTGAACAATAAAATGTTTTACTTTCTGTTGGTTCTCTGTCCTTTATTGATTGTTTTCACTTTTCTTCTTAGTCTGTCTAGCGCCGGCGATTTTCGTGCTACAGGTACCGTTCCAACGCTTTTTATGGTTTTTCACTACGAAGATCACATTCTAATAAAAAAAGTAGGTGTTGCCACTTGAAATTTTCGAAATTTTGTCACTGTAACCGTAACTGTTAGAATTTAAGTGTTGTTTTTCATGTGATTCTTGAGCGCATACCTCAAAATACTTTAGGCCAGAATTTCATTCAGTTTCTGTGAACGGTATGACAGTTATGGGCTCATATATCATATCGGGATAGTTTTTTTTTATAATCAGCCTGTAAATGAGACGTGCAATGTTCTAAGTGTGACAATAAGTTTTACACGTGGTCATCATAAAATATTCATTTAATTGCTATACATTTTTGAATTACGTAAACTGAGAAGAAAGCATCATGAAACAACTGATTGGACAAATAGAGACATCAACCGGAGAGCGAAAAAAAAAAACAAAAAAAAACAAAAAAATGGAAAAGTTGTTTCATGCTGCTTTCTCCTCATTGGTTGCATTTTGGCGTGTTCTCTACCCGCACTGGGTATATAAGTCACCGCCTCTCTGTCATTTTGCCTAGTCATTTTTTTTTTTCTAGCACGTTGTGCATTGCTCTTTGTCGCACTGATGAAGAATCTCGCCTGTGGATTCGAAACAGCTGTTTGCTGCTGTTTGTGTATTATTTGTGCATTTTTAACGGTGGCATTCTGCCTTTTAATATTCTTGCACAAAGGTTTTATTTGCTATTTTTATGTATTTGGCGTTAACGGGCCTTTATTCCTGTGTGATTTTTAGGGGTTCGTTCATCTCACGAAACCCTATTACTCAAGCTCCGTTGTCTGTCCGTCACAGAGCCATTCTCAGAAACTATATAACCTACAGGCATGGAAATTTGTGTAGTTATAGCTAAATATCTACTAAGAAGCTCAAAATATTAAAATTTGAAAATATTGTATTATTTTAATAAATAGAGATAAAAAAAATTCTAACAGCCTTTTTCCTATTAAATTTAAACATTTTTCGTTATAGCTGTTGCCAACTATTAAAAATCCACAATAAAATTCTACAATAATTAATTTTCTATTGAAATATTTTCCCGTGAAAAATGAAATAAAAAGTTTTACCAATTGAAAAAAGAAATTCATATGACGTCATAATGGAAATAAAACGGAAATTTTCGAAGATTTATCAATAATACAAGGAGTATGAGTATGTATATGTACAGAAAGCAGATTAATATCACGTCATTAGAGAATTAAAAAGAAAATTATTCTGGCGTCATGTTGGACGTTTAACGGATTTTTCAAATATATGAGAATAATACAAAGCGAGTATCAATATGAGTAATAGAGAATAGTAAATATGAGTTTGAGGAATGTATTGAATCGTGATAAAAACCCGATTTTGGAAATATTCGCATATTTTCACATTTTGAACGTGTACAACATGCTTAATTTTGAAATTATTTTGTTTTTTAAATATCGCATTTAGTCCACATGACAGATATTATTGTGACTGAGTATAATAGCCTGCTATTATATTAGATAACTTCGCCCGCTATCGGGGCTGTTCAGATATTCGAAAAAACAGAGTTTGTTATAAAGAGTACATATGTTTTTAATTATCGGGGGTGAAACGTTTTCCTTAATTAATGCATTTATTTCTCTTTTAATGTTACATGAACGACGTCTCGGACAACAGCTAGTAAAATATAAAATAACTAATCTTCCGTAATCTGTGGACAAGGTTAGCTCCAAACATGGGCGTTTGCTAGCAACAATATAGTTTTAAAACAATGTAAATACTTTAAAAAAAATTTCACAAAAGTTTTTAAAATACGCAATTTGGCAGTAGAACCTGGATTATAGAGGATTACGCAATAGGTTTAAATATATATTTTATATAAACTATTTTTTTAAATATCGCATTTAGTTCACATGACACATATTATTATCACAGAGTATAATAGCGGGTATAACCGCTATCGGGCCGTTTCTGATTTTCGAAAAAACGAGAAAAATAGATCGGTAAATTTTTACTTAAAAAAAAAAAAAAAAAAGATTTTTTTTTTGGCTAAATGAAATATATTTGGATTTATTAAAGGAAGGATAAAGTGTTTTGAAAGGATTATTAAACGAAACACTTTGTGCGTGTCGATCACACTTACCCACTTGTTTATGTTTTACTCCTCTTTGCTATGTCTCAAAATAATAGGTTTTGTGATTTACATTATAAAACATTCCAACATTGAAACTCCCGAGTTTTGGAATCATCATTCTCATAGTTTTTGTTGTTGTTAGTAGAATTTCAGTATGAAGGCACCCAATAAGCATATTTTTTTAAAGCTAAATTAAAAGAAGACATAATTTCCAGACTAAATTGAAAGAAGACATAATTTCCAGTCTAAATTGAAAGAAGACATAATTTCCAGTCTAAATTGAAAGAAGACATAATTTTCAGTAGAAATAGTATCTTATTTCGTGAAACAATTTTTTTTCTAAAACATTCCAAGACATTCTAAAACATTCCAACATTGAAATTCCCAAGTTTCACAATCATCATTCTCATAGTTTTGTTGCTGCTGTTGTTGTTGTTTGGTATAATTTCAGTAGAAGGCAACCCACTAAGTAAATTTTTTAAACGATAAATTGAAAGAAGACATAATTTCTAGTCAAATGCATATTTTCGTTTTTTCTATAACAATTTGTTGATTAAAATGCACGGGATATTGTCTTTTTTACGCCGACTATGACAATTTATCATATCATCTGAAACGTAATAGGCGGGAAATGTTAACTAAAGGTACATGTAATGAAAAATAAATAAATTAACCTTAAGAATTACACATAATACAAGAATTACACAAGTCCATGATGATTAGAAAGAAAAACCAAAAATAATTAAATGAAAGATATTTATTTACAAATTATGAGCATTTACAAGTAAGTGCAGGTTAAAAAGAAAGGGAGAAAGCAGATTCGTTTTCTTAATACATATTTCAGCGTTTTCGCTGATTACACTTTTAATATTATTTAACTCATTATACTAAAATGCCATGTTGACATTTAATTGGTTTGAAAATTATATTTTACAAGTTTATGGATAAAAAATATTTTTTATTTGGATTTCTGCAGTTTAAATTCCTAAATTTTAAGTCATAAAATATACATAACTTGAATGACACAAATTTGTCAATGAATGTCAGTAGAACTTATGTATAAATATTTATACGAATGTCAATTCAGTGTGATAAATTTATTACTTACCCATTATACGTAGTATAGAGTAAATCTTGTAATCGTTTTAAAAATCAGAATTTTTTTTGACGGATTTACGCGTTTCAGACACTAAAGATTCGGAAAAACATATTTTTAAAAAAAGTTCCGTCCGTCTGTCTGTGCATATGCCTGTAAACGCTCTATCTCCCGAACAAATTGAGATAGAGACTTGAAATTTGATATGTACTTAGTATGTAATAATGAAAAGGAGCTTATTGAATTTCAGTTACCTTGATTATCCGGAACTATTTTCCGGACTCTCAAAATATTCGTTCTGATAAAAATCATATAAATTTTTTCAAAATTGTTTTTTTAAGGGATGGATATAAAAGACAATCAGAACATGATATTTGAAAACACAGATATTTGTAATCACATTTTCCACACTCTTCGATTTTTTTATGATCCGGTATCCCATTCAAATTTCAATTCAGGGATATATTTTAATTGGAAATGAGAAGCTCAATCCGACGGATTAAACTAATAGTAATAGGATTATCATTTTTAGAGTTATAAGGATGTTTCTCTAACGCAATTCAGCAATAGAGCATTTAAAGTTTATGACGTCATCAAGCCAACGATTTTATTCGAACTACAATGCATTTTATAAATAATTTACACATGTTTTATTTTCATACTTTATATTATGTATATCCATGTTAGGTAAGTATTACGGTGGCCCCCAATGACTAGTTTTACTTAGAATCTGCGTCAAAAGCCAGACGTACTTAACGGTTCTCGAATAATTATTATAAAATATATAAATTTCAATTCAAGAAGTAATAACAATATGTTTTTTTTTTTTGAAAAAAGCATTTATTTTAACAATTTTAAATAAAATTTTATTTTGTTTGGATAATACTTCTTAAATGTATATATACTTTTAAATATAATTAAATACGACGTGGGAAAATGTTACAACAAATCTTTATTTAAAATTCTGAACAGCATTTTTCTACATGGATTACATTTATCTTTATATAAATTTTAGAACATCATAAAATATTCGAAAGATATGTCTTCTTCATAATAACTCAGCAACAAAATATTTTAACAGCAATTTCATATATTCTTATTCAGTACACGACTCTGGAAAGTATTTCGTATATTTCTACGTTCCTTTCTCTATTATAAAATGATGTAGATATTCTAAAACTCTCACGATTATGCGTTTATGTTTTGATGTAAAATATATTCAAAAGGACGAAGGTTGTGCATTTCTGCGCGTTTATCTACATAAACATAAATAGAACTAATATTTTAAAATAAATGTTTAAGATACCATTAAATGATGCGAGATATTAAATTGAATTTGTTCTACCATTTTATACAACATAACGCACTATAAATAATTACAAAATATAAGTGTATTTCATTTTTTAAATGTCAGATTAACACGATTAAAAATAAATAAGTAATAGGTATCACCGTAACTTTTCTTAAACTTACTTAAATTTTAATATTAATAATTATACATTGGATAGGCAAAGATCTAGTAATTCAAAATATTAATTATATTATTACTGTAAAAGAAGAAAATATTTATATACATTTATTTATCAGTTCTCTATTAAAGACAGTTTAAAGAAAATTCGTATTAAATGCAAAAGATATACTGAGTGAGACTTCATTGTTCTGTATTTATAGCTGTTATTCAACCAGATCTCAAATTTGGTGTACAAATTTTGTGTTTTGTCTCTACAATGTTAAACCTACAGGCATGGAATGGATTTATATTTTTCAAATGCTCCGTCACTCAAAACTGTTGCATACGAGTATTTAATAATTTTAATCATCGAATTACTGAATGACAGAAACTTTTCGATTAAATAAAGTGAATATTTTAATTTGAAAAAAGTGGGATTTTGCACATATTTTTATTGTATTGTAAAAAAAGAAAAACTGTTAAGAAGTAAAGAAT
The DNA here is from genome assembly GCA_963931845.1 of Maratus michaelseni. Taxonomy (NCBI): domain Eukaryota; kingdom Metazoa; phylum Arthropoda; class Arachnida; order Araneae; family Salticidae; genus Maratus; species Maratus michaelseni. Next base: position 115,689,414 of record OZ007588.1, read on the forward strand.
ATTCTTTTTTTCAAACACGAGAGAGACACACAAAAATAAATTGCTTACTAAATGACAGAATGTTTCATATATCCCTGATCATATATTTAGATTACACATTACTTTTAATACATATATTTTTTTAATTAGTCGTATGTGAAGTCAACTATTTAAACAGGATCGATAATGAATTTGATCTATATGTTAAATCGCAAACTAACGTATTGTATCTAAAACGATTTTAAAAGGATATATAATGAATTTAATCTATATGTTAAATCGTAAACTAACGTACTGTATCTAAAAGTATTTAGTTTAAGACACTGAAGGAAGCTAAGATATACGTAATATATCCCACTTAATTTTAACCCCCAAATTCCACAATGACAACAGAATTTTAAAATAAATATACGTGAACGAAACGTTTAATTATTTTCAAATACATTTGTTCTTAAATCTTAGTGCCATGCAACCATTTCAACATTTTAGCAACAGACGCACTTTGCCGTTGAAAGAGTTAAGATTTATTCTTCGATTTTGTATAGTATTTTAATAAGAAATGCAATAACTATTCAACAATATGCTTAATAATACTGAATAGCTGAACTTTTTCTGGAAATTCTTCTGAATGTATTCTTTACAAGTTTGGATTGATTTGATAAACGCAAGTAATTAAATCCTTTGTACCCATACGTAGTATTATTTTTTAAATATACTGAATGAATTTTTCCTATTAAAAATCTATTCTAAAGGTAAATAGATTGTTATGAGGTATTACACTATATTACAGATATATTTCTCTTTCTGTAAAGTAAATGAAAACTTCGGAATATTAAAAAAAATGTTTAAATAATATTTCTAAATTACAATAGCCTTTGAAAAAGTAAAATTTCGAGCTGTATCAGATTTCAGCGAGGTTTAAATACAGGGTGATTAAAATTAAAGTTCCACATTGAAATGGTCATAAAAGGAAAACTACTGGACTCAATTATATCAAACTTGGTAATAGTTAGTCATGAGAGGTCATAGGTAGAGGTCATGGGAATTTATTTCCGGCTAAAACAAAGTTCAAATACTCACCCCCAGGGGGGGAATGGCGCTGTGTGCAATATTGTTAAACGAAATAAGAGATGAAGACACCGATTCAAAATGTGTTTAATGGTTTCTAAAACGTGTTACTAAGCATGTTCAATGTGGCGTCCACCATTTTCCGAAAGCAAGTGAAATCGTATTACTGCATTCTCAACAGTAGCTCTTAGCATATCAGGAGGAATGTTACGGTCATGTCAGTGTATCGCATCTTTCCACCAAATTCTTTAGATTATCACCATAAACAGTGCTTTGAGATAACCCCATAGCCAATAGTCACAGGGATTGAGGTCTGGTGACCGGGGTGGCCAAGAAGTGAGAAAGTTTCGGCCTATAATCCGAAATTTTGCTTACGTAAATGTGTGACACATGTACCAATGTGCGGTGTGGTCCCGTCATTGCATATAAATTGTGGAGTCTAAAATGCCACGTTGCTGGAGTTCAGGTATGACGAAACGTCTTAACATTAACGCTAAACGAGCTGCAGTCACAGTGCATGTAACAGGTGCAGCTGTCGACTGATATTCAAAGTAAAATATATTCAAAGTTCCAATTATGAAACTTGCTGTCATACCACACCAAACTGTGACTTTAGGAGAATGCACTGGAACTGGGTACACAACATGAGGAATTTGTTTGGAGCAAATCCTGCAGTTATGAGTGTTGACATTGCCATTTAGAAATGAGATTTTTTAGGTAAAAAAATGAGCCTCATCTGTCCACAAATGTTCCATGGGTAATGTTTGCCCCTTTTCATCCGTGGAAGGAATTCCAAAGCGAAATATTATCTTGCAGTAGGATCATGATGTTGAAGTTCTTTAACATGTTTGATTTTGTATGGGTAGAACTGCAGCACTATACGAACAATTTTGTACACCGTACTCCATGGTACGTCCATTCAACGTGTGACAGCACGTATCGTGTGGGCTTTCCATTGTTGCTTCCTCCACTGCTAATGCGACAACCTCCTCGGTTTCCACAAAAGCAAGTTTCCTCCCCCTCCCAGGTGCAACAGATAACAAGCCCATGGCTACAAACTTTGCCATAATTTTCCTCAAACCCTGCGGTGTCATTGACCCTCGGCTAATTCCTCTTACTGAACGATCCCTTTGAAAAGCATGCCGTTCATTGCTATCGCATTCATAATAACATTTAGCAAGAAAATCACGGTCTTGAACAGTTAGAGACATTGTCGATTCGTAACAATGAGAACTCTGACAAGCAGGCTCATTATTATCTGTCACATCAAATGACGTGTAACGCATATTTGCATAAATCGAATTTTCTTCTTCCTACCGTAAGCCAATTACAAGTCATTGCGGTTTTGCATAACCCCACAAAATTTCGTTTTAGAAACGATTAAAAACATTTTAAACCGATATCTTCGTGTCTTAAAGCCGAATTGAGACTTCGAAAATCACAAATTAGCAATTTGTAAGAAGACGATTTCAGGAATGTGCACACATTTGCGAGAGATTTGCGATCTCAAGTTTTGTGATCTCTAATTTGTGGTTTGAACTTTTAAAACAGATTTTATTACACAGATGGCGCACTCGACTTTTCTCGCCTTTAAGTGGTAATTTTGTTTAGGTAAATGTTTCTTAAGGGCACACAAAGTGTTAAACCCGTGTAACAAAGGGTTAAGATAGATTCCGACCCTTATTGTGTGTAAAAATATTACATACAGTGCAATTTCCCTCATATTGGTGAGTATTTAAACTTCCTTTTTTGGCGGGAAATAAATTTCCCTGACCCCCTGTAAACTATTACCATGTTTGATAACTTTTGGTCCAGTACTTTTCCTTTTATGACCGTTTCAAAGGGAAACTTTAATTATAACCGTCTTGTATTACTGCTAAATGGAATTTTTGCATATTTCCTGTTTTTTTTTATAATGCTGTTTGCAAATTAAAAAATTAATCATTCCTTTATTTAAAGATGTTTTCAAATGCTTTATAATTTGCTAAATTATTGCAAAAGAAATTAATTTCTCATGAATTGATGAACAAATGAAAATAAAAATAATATTTAAATGCATTTCCATTGATTTAAGTTTTTTTAACAAATGTGACTCTAAATTTAACCGTAATTTAATTTTCGCTTCAATGAAAAAAGCTTTTATTTGTTAAAAATAAGCTAAAATCTTAAATGAAGATCATTTATATAAATTTTGAGTTTTAAAAGAACATTAAAAATTGTATTAAGAAGAAATATTTAAAGTTTTTAAAGAAACTATTTTAAATTTAGTTGAAGTAATTAAAACAAAATTAATAATTTCTACAAAGCACTATTAATGGATTTTTGTAATATGTATTATTTTATTTGTTTTTGCGTGCTAAAGAAATAAATTGATATTTTAAGTGTAGGAGCTATTTGTTTAAATCTCCTAAATATTTTAAACTTTTTCAAAACATAAACATAATTGAATAATATATTACGAATTGAATAACATTTCACAGGAATGGTAAATCAATAAAGGAATGATTTAGTAAACGAAAGAAGGCACAAAAAAGTGTTGTTTATATATTATTCAGTATCTCTCATTTATTATTCAGTGTCTTTTTTTATTATTCTGTTCTTTGTAATTTTCGAAAATTTAATATTTTGGCTGCTATTAAAATGATAAAGGTTTCAAATGGGTTTTTTTAGTTATTTCGTTTTACATAATTTCATCATAGAACGTCTTATCTTTTAATAGTTTCATTAATATTTTTATTTCGTGTACTTTAACGTCGAATTACTTAAAATATATATTTTTTTAATGTTTCGACTAAATATCTGCGTCTAGATCCATATTTTCTTTAACTGAAGTTTTTGATAATAAGTAGAAAATATAATTGCACACTTTCCAACATAGTTGAAAAGTATTTCTGACTGCAATTTGTTTGCCTGTACGTAATCTAATTATTATAAATACGCTCAAATTGTCATATAATTGATACATGTTCATGCCGCTTTCTATGGTATGTTCGTTAATCAATGTGAAGTGTGTAGAATGTATATTTTGTTCACAAGGACAGTCCAAAGAATCTTGTTACATTATGGTGAAAGTGGTAAAATCTTTTGCGGTGCAATTTAATGATAGTTTTTTTTTTTTTTTAAGTATTTCAAACATTATGAAATTGGTATTCATTTATAAAGTGCACTGAAACATGCTTTTTGTAAAATATGGTGAGCATATCTTTTATCATATATTTACAGGGTCACTCAAAATAATTTGATTACGTAACTACTAGCATACCTACTGGCATAGGTACTGGCAAAAAATATTTGTAGCGTATTTTAATATTGTTTCAAACATAATTATTTTATATATAATAAAATTCCCATACGTTATTGCGGTGAAATACAAGAAGAATATGACAAATATGGCGTGCTTAACAGTTATCGTCTATTTACAGTGACACACAAAATATAGCGGTTAGAGTACTGCCAATGATCGATAGAAGGTGGAGATGCGTTTTCAGATGTGGTATGCGTTTTTATGTTTAACGAAAAGATTGCCTTATTACATGGTGTGTATGGATTTTATATATCATATACAGTAAATAACGCAAAATTATTCGTACATAAAATTTATACAAAGTAATCCGTAACCATTACTGAATATGGAAGTGAATTGCTTAAGTGTATTTTTTAATTTATTTGTGCATTTATCATCTGAACTATGCTTAGTATAGTGAGAATATTTTGTAGAATATAAATAAATTCATATACAGATCTATACAAATAACCAGGTACGTTGTCGTCTTTGGGTGATAATTTCTGAAAATACGTTTTCCGTTGTGTAGTGCGTTTTTTTCTCCAGATCATTTTCGTCTATTGGTGAAAATTACTTAATTTGAATGTTCGACTGTGTTATTCGTTTTATAATTAAGCTAAATTTTAGCACACTATGCAGTGTATACAGTACATGTCTATTGGAGATGCACAAAATAATTGGAGTGTTTGTCGGGCTATAGACGGCAATTGCTGAAATCTAGTTTTATCTTCTTAAATGGTGGAGTTCCTTTGCGGCAGGCTGGAAGTGTTGGAATTTCTTTTTGTATATAATTTACGTTTTATGCATAATATTTCAATATTGTTATGTTTTAACGTGATTTCTTTAGCATCATTTTTCGTACTGACTGCATGAGATCATTAACATCTGTACAAAACAATATGTCTACTTTATAAGAAGAACATTTTTAATGTCTATCTATTCTATAATTTCCATATGATTTTTGGATATTTTGTTAAAAAAAAATATTTGCATGCTATATGAAGATTAATTCTGAAGGTAGAAAATTATTAAAGGATAAAAAAAAAGTAATATTATATATTTGCGAAATATTTTGTTCAAAGTTACGTTATATTCTTAATGATTTTTTTTCTAACTTAAAAAGGAGAAATATCTTTTATCCTCTATGCTAAAGTCTTATAGATGCTAGGTATGAGCAAAATAAATCATACGTTATGCACATGAACTTCATTGTGAAGAATTGCTGAAGCTTGCGGGATTTTCGTGAGTAGCGATTTTAAGTTTGTTGCTTGAATACAAACGTTAACGCAACTGTGCTTGGGAAAATTCTGACATCACATTAGTTTGGAACCTCTATCTGAGGAAACGTCTCACATGGAATGCACTATCACCGCTTGTCGATATAAATTTTGCAAAAAATATCATCGGATGACATTGCATACAATTGAAGAAGTTTCCTGAGATGGAGTATAACATTTGTCTGCCACAATAGGGTTAATCTTCAAATCGCCCCTCTCTAAATTAACACATTTATCAATGATTATCTACTACATGATTTCTTGCACCTGGTGTGATTTATCTCTCTTATGCCTAGCAGAAACTATAAGCTTATTTTTTTATTATCTTCTGTGCAACTTTGTACATCTAAATGAAATAATAACATCTAATAAATGTTATTAAAATGAATAATCAACGTTAAAAATAGCACAAATAAAATACATATAAATAAGTAAATAGTTGTTTCGGAGCCTCTAAAGCTCCATCATCAGTGCCGAAGTTAAAATTATTAAAAACTGATTTCAAAGTTTAGGCCATTTGCGTCACCGCACGCGGCCAATATGGAATGGCGATCATGCTACGGTACAGCTTTTTGATACTTTATATGTATTTTATTTGTGCTATTTTTTTACGTTGATCATTTATTTTAATAAAACGGCTCAAAGTTCAATCCTCCAATTCTTAATAATAAATCTCAGCCTTGCTGAAGAAATTATTGTAAAAATAACAGAAACATAAAATGCAAGGCGAAATTCGATTTATATATATTAATAGCAAACGATTAATTTTCTTCTTTTTGGATGGGACAAAGTTCTTAGTGTTCGACGATAATTAAGGATCTTTATAATAACCATTTGATACTATTTTATGAAAAATGCGAAGTAGTATCTAAAATTGATACCAAGCAATACATAATAGCACATACATAAAGCCATACAAGGGTACACGAAGTCCCTTTATTTCAATTACCGACCAAATCCCTAATAATAAGATTCCACTGAACAAATTTAAAAGCTAAATTCAATAAATTTAAGACGGGTGGCATAGACTGCAGCTACTTCACCGAACAGGCGGTGCGCGCGCGGTAAAGAGGTCCCTTTTTCTTCAGCAAACGATTAGCTCGGTAGTACGTCTCACTACGGACGTTCCCACAGTAAAAATTTAAAAGCTAAATTCAATAAGTTTAAGACACCGGCCAGCGGGACTGTGTGGGACTGGGAGTTTAATACATTGGAGGACTCCAGCGGCTTTAAGATAATTATAGAGGCCAAAACCTAGCATTCAGAAAGTTTATATTAAGAACAAGAGAGGCAACTATAAACACGAGGCGCCGTATAACATAAAAGCATACGGAAATGTAAGTTGAATAATGAATTGCATAAACTAAAAAAGTGAGCATTAATAAGTGTATAGATTAATGTGGGGGGAAAGGCTAAGAATAAAATACATTATTTTTGTTTATTAATTTTAATAGCAAGAAAAGTATGCAGTTGCACTGTGAAAGATTCAGAATAGAAAAGTTATTTTTGTTTAACTTTATTAACGGCTGAAATGGTAAGATTTTAAAGAAATGGCATATATTTTAAAAACAAAACAGATGAAGAAAATAATATATTTTCAAAAGTGTAAGGAACATTTAATTAATTATATCTGTGAAAGAGGGATTTTCATTTTAATTGGGGGATAAATAATGATATGTGTTGATTAGATAATTTCATCATAACTCTTACAATTACCCTTTTTGCGCTATTTTGAAACAACAAGAGAACTTTTTATTGAAACTGCTATTTTTTTTCAAAAATACAAAGTATCTTGATTTCAATGTTTAGAAAACTAAAATTAGAAACTAAAATATTTATTCGAGTTCCTGAATTTTATTTGTTATTTCTGCCGTATATTTACTGTAAATAAAATATCACAAAACTTATGAACGAAGATTTATACAAAAATATAGAATCGCATATAAATATAATAAACATCTTTAAATATATTTGCTATAAACAAAATGCCGCTACATATATAAACAAATATGCACGCAAAAATATAGAAAAGTATATAATAAAAATATGTATAAACATATTGACTACAAATAAAATACCACCACGTATATAAATGTATGTATAAAACGAAAGTAAATGTAATAAACAACTCTAAAAAGGGTTACTATTTACATAAGAAATATAGAGTAATATATCAAACAATGGTACAGAACAAAACTAAATTCCTAAGATTTGTGCTTTACGCTGATATTATTCATATTCTGAATAAAAGCCATTTACCTCGTGTTACTGACATGAACAATGGGGATATTTAACGCAATAAATAATGCAAAATGCCTTTTTGTTTTGATAGTCACTTCTTGAAACAAAATAATATGGATGCTACAAACATTTTTAACTAAAATGTATTACATTGTATGTTTTTAACAAATTTTTTTTCGTATAAAGAGAAACATTTTTTAATGTGTGTCATAACATTTTCTCTATTTCTATTGCATATTAAAATGTTATTATTACAACGCAAAGTGAAAGTTTATATTAGTATTAAATTTTGAAAGTAGGTTTACATTAAATTAATTTTTTTATGCGATAGACAATTCAATCTAAATTAATTCATAATTATTTAAAATTATAATCACTTTATTTCTTAATTTTTTTTAAGAAAAAAAATATTGTATAAAGAAAAATAAATATTATTTCTTTTTTAGATTAGGAATTTAATTTGAAGAAGAAATAAACATGACATTTTTGTATATATTCTATATATATATATCTTAATTTTATAATGAGCCGTCATCATATTATTCTGTAAAACTTTTTGTCTCTTTCTGAATTTCTGGGAACCGGTGGGATGAAAATAAATTGGAAATTCCACCACTTGGAAGCAATTATTAGAAAATGTTTCTCTCTATGACTATAAATGAGCGTTTTCTTTTAAACGTAATACAGTTTACACTGATTCAGACAATTTTTATAAAAAGTAAGAAACATTATCTCACTTTATTTCAGCATTACCATTATTTTATGTGCCCTTAATCTGAATATCATATGAAAGAAAAAACAAAGTGAAAACGATGTAAAATTCCAGAAATTGATATATATATATTTTTCAAATTAATAAGTTACAATGTGCGCTCTTATTTGAATGTGACGCCATTTGCATTTGCAAACAGGATCTATGAATCCAAAAATCAGTTTTTTTTAGCATAACATCAGTTTTACAAAAGGAAATCTCCTCTTAGATACGTTTGTGAATATTTCCCTTTAAACTAAATACTAATAATTTATTTAAAATTATCACCAATTGCTTTATATGAAAACATACAAGCAGTTTTTATTAAATATCCATATGTAAATAAGCTTTTTATCGCTTTATTAGTATTCCATTAATAATTCATTTATTATTACACAGTATGATAGTACGAACAGTAACACTACTTCGTTAATTTTAACAACTAGTCGTGCAAAGACACGGACTTTGCTAATAGTATATAAAGAAAAATATCGCCATAATGGGGTAAAATCTATTAATTTTAATCCAAAAAAATATTTTTTAATCTTTATTTTTTAACTGAAAAATCTTAAATCTACGGATTTTGCATTTTGTTCTTAAATGAAAAATTAGGTATTTTTTTCATATTGTAATTTTCTGTTGCTTAATGATAAGCGAGAAAATACAATTTATATTACTAGATTTATAGAAGAGTAAAAATAATAGTCACGAATTATATAATTAGAAAATACAAACAAGTGGATTACCGATATGTCTAAAGTTTTTTTTCTCTGAAAATCATTAAGCTCTTTTTAATGACTAACACAAAACTAACTATTTCCATACTGTCTCTCTTCTAAATTAAACAGGAGATAAACTATTTTGTCTAAGTGCTCTGAGTTTTAGACGTTAAAGCTGAGTTCAGCATAATGTGGAATCGGTTGTTATCTATTATTTATCTCTCAAAATTTCTGAGTAGGTTTAATTACACAAAAATTTAAACAGCAAATAAACAATCAAAAATTACTTAATGTGATGTCTTATATACTAATGGAATTGCATAAATGTTTTAAATATTAAGTTAGATTTTTAGAATAAAATTAAAATTATATTTTATATTTTAAGCTAACAATGTTTTAAAAGAGAATCATTTCTGTTTCTTTTTGTTCCTATTGTTTGTTATCAAAGGACATCTAAAAATATATTCCGTATATAGGATTCATTGTGGTTCCATAACAGTAGCGGTGGCGTCAAAATATATTTATGCTATAACCACAGTTTTTATGTAATTAATAGAATTCTCATCATATATTTAATTTTATATTTTAAAAAATAATCTTTCTGAATAAAATACCAATTTCGTCGAGGCATATTATGTCTAAAATTATGTAATTAATTACATGAATAACTTACAGTTTGCTTATATTGCATAATAAATAGATAAAGGTGTCTTTTAGATTTCAAATAAATAATACAAGTGAACCAAAATGTTTTAAATATACCTATTCAAAAATTTCATTTCTCAAAAAAAAAAAAAAAAAAAAAAAAAAAAATCCGTATCTAGTAACCCGAAGAAGTTATTAATACATTAATGAACTTCCCCTTTGGTAATATTGTGTACAAATACATCTTTAATATTTTTATTAAACTGTACCATTTTCTCTCTGTACTAGAACATAAATAGAAAGTCATTTATTGACTCTTTGTATGTGCGTGAAGCATGCTTGCACGTGAATTTAGCTGAGATGTGGAAATCATCGAATGAAGACGACATGAGGGAACAACATTTTAAATATTTCTGTGCGTCAAATACATTGAAGCTTGTTCTTATAAAATCGAATACTTATTATCGTCTGCGTTTTAATTTATTAAATTTTACGAAATACTAGTAAGTCATTAAGGTCTAAAGAGCTACCATACATAGAAATACAAAATATAAAAGGAGTAGTTCAGAAATACTTGTTGAACATATAGAAAATATTTTATCTTGCTTAAAAGACATTCCTTTCTTAATATTTCCCCCGCCTATCTTCAATAGATATTCAAGGGATATTTAGTTACTTAAAGGCATTAAAACATTAATGGTAGGTACATACATTAAAATAGTAGATACATTAAAATAAATCTAAAATTATGAAATATATTGATTTCCAACTATCTTGTTCTATGAATAATTATTCAAAATTTGATGTTTTTTTTCTTTGAAATCTGAAAAATTGCTGCAAATAAAACAAATACAATATTCATTTATTTTCCTCAGGGAATGAAAGAAGAACATTAAATACCATGATACTTTAGTGGCAGAAAATTTTAAGATGTATGTTTATGATAAATTAAAAAAATACAAAAAAGGAAAAATGAGTCTTACTGAGAAATAAATGGTTCTCTACTGGATGTTTCATTATGCAATGTACAAAAAAAATTAGGTTTGTGGCTTGTAATGGTAACAATGAATAATTAAGATATTTAATTTATCCAAATGTTTTTATTAAGATAAATATATCTAACGTTATGCATTTGTAATATCTATTTATAGATATTGTTATATAGAAAGAGTTCTAGAGAAGTCAATAAGTAAAGTAATTAAAAATATCTATAGATTGACTCTATTGACTTTTACTTTTACATGCGACAGTATCGCTATTTTATATTAGAACTACTGTGTGAAACATATTGTTATGAATTTTGTATATATCTGTAAATATTCCATTTGTTTAAATTTATTTTATTTTATTATTGTGAAAGTGCAGTATTATTAATGTATTTCCTATTGAGCATCATGTAACTCAATGCTAAAGGCCTTAGGTGCTTTGCAAGAAAAACAACCTTACAGCATCGGTTTTATAATGGAGTTCTATTGAAAAATCGCCAAGGAATGGGTTTTTCGCCAAGTTGGCGATGGTTTTGGCGACTTATTTTTGTCGCCAAATTTGGCGATATATCGCCAAATGTCGCCAAGTTGGCGACGGATTTGGCGACTTTTTGTGCAACCACACCCCCCTTATACCTATACATTGGGATCCTTTCTTGCTTGGGTTCTCTATCGAAAGTTAAAGCACTTTCTGGTAATTTCTAGCATCTGAAGGCTCTGGAATAATCTAGAAAGATCTCTGATACCTATATAAGGACCTCCATCAGTTCAGTTAGTTAGTTGTCTGTCAACTGCGATTGAATTCATACGAGAGGCTTTGCATTGAGAACTGTGTTTCTCGGATTGATTTTGTCGTACGTCGTACGTCGATACGTCGTATTGAACGCATTGTTTCTGTGTGAAATTTTGCTGTGCTTTTATTGGATTTGAAGATTACTGAATATCTTGTAATTTTCAGAAGATATTGGTGTTCGTATTGCACTGTTTATAGTGAATAAAGCCTTTTTAATTGTTCTTATATATTGGCAACAGTCCTTTCGAACCCCGAGCTCACAACATTTGGTGTCAGAAGTGGGATTGAATGCCGATCACCAGAGCAATGGAGGCTGAACTGAAACAATTATTGGAGAAATTAGCTGCGAATCAGGCTGAGATGTCAACCAACCTTGGCGTGTTGAAAGAAGAAATGAAGAAGGATATGTCAACCAACCTTGGCGAGTTGAAGGAAGCGGTGAAGAAGGAAATGTCAGCGATGGATGAGAAAATGTCTGCGAACCAGACTGAAATGAAGGAAATGTCGGAAGAAATGAAGAAGAAAATGTCAGCGATAGATGAGAAAATGACTGCCAACCTTGGCGACTTAAAAGATGAAATGAAAAAGGATATGTCAACCAACCTTGGAGAGTTGAAAGACTTAATAGAGGATAAAATAGCATCTTTAAATGGCAGAATTGACGGCGTGGAAAACAAAGTTAAAGGAAGATTTCAAGAAATAGAAGGAAAGGTAGAAGAAATTCAAAGGACAGCCAGTACCGTAGAAGAAAGAGTAGAAGAAAAAGTTCAAAAGATCGCCGAGACCGTTGAAGAAAGAGTAGAAGAAAAAGTTCAAAAGATCGCCAAGACCGTCGAAGAAAGCATAGAGAATGTAAAAAAAGATTTGGAAAAAGTCAAGAAACAGAAGATAACTGCCGGAAGCTATACCGAAGATGTCAAGTATCAATCTATGCTTCCTCGTTCCTGTATTAAACTCTCGACCTATGACGGGAAATCCTCATGGCCAGTTTTTAAGACACAATTTGGGATCGTAGCGAACGCCAATGGATGGGATTCCCAGACAAAGGCTTGCCAGTTAGCTGCTTCTCTACGAGCTGATGCTGCCGACGTCCTACAGACTTTGCCTGCAAATGAACCGCTGGATTTTGAAACGCTCGTCAGTGCCTTAGAATTGCGCTTTGGCGAGAAATGCATGAAGGAATATAGCAGACTCCAGCTCAAATCTCGACAGCAGAAATTCACTGAATCCCTGCAAGAGCTTGCTACGGATGTCGAGAGACTTTCACATCTTGCATATCCTGACTGTCCCACTGAAATTAGAGAAAGCTTGGCTCTGCAGCATTTTATTGATGGTGTGCGTGACTCTGAGATCCAGAAACAACTCCGGATTGCAGATCTCAGTGACTTAAAAGGGGCTTTAGTTTATGCCCTGAAATTCGAGGCAGCCCAGCAAGCTACAAGGAAAGATCGACACTTTGTGCGAGTAGCCAACCTGCCTGAGACGTCGGATAGAGCTGTGGAGTGCTTACAGCAGCAGATGAATGACATAATGAGAAAGCTGAACTCCTTAATGGCCAACAAACCTTACAGGAAGATCAAGTGCTGGAAATGCGGTGGAGAAGGCCATATCCAAATCGACTGCCCAAGACGACCCAGCACCGAAGGTAATAGCTCACCCGCTAACAGAGGAGCAAGAAAACTGATTATTGACCATCTTGCGGGGCGGAGGTTTCCGGATCTTAAGAAGCCTCATCTTCAAGTATGTGAAATTTCTGCAAGAAGTTGCGGCGAGAACGGAGTTTTTCTAGTCGGAAGTGTGAATGATTTGCCCTGTAATATGATCATCGATACAGGAGCCAATGTGACCATCATTCGGAAAGATCTAGCTCAGCGGCTGAAAGAAAAACTCTCCTGGACCCCGCCACGTGTAATCCTTCAAACGGTGACAGGAGATAAGATCGATATATTTGGAAGAATGACACTGGAAATAAAGTTTGGGAACGCCGCTTATCGCCATACAGTCTACGTGGCCAATATTTCAGACCCTTTCATACTCGGACTGGACTTTTTAAAAGAGCATGGATTTACACTGGACTTTAAGAATAATGAGTTACGCTCTGCTCAAGAAGATGTCACTATTTTCAAACTTGAAAATGAGTCCGGGTCTATTCAACGGATCACAGCCAAGACAGATGTTATCATCCCTCCTCGGACCGAAATGATGATACCTGGATTAACTGGAAACGAAAGAATTTTCCAGTATGGCTTGACTGGATATCCTGAGAAGAGCCCAAAGGGAGTGCTAATAGCATCAGCGCTGGTAGATCTGTCGAGAGATGTGATCCCTGTGAGGATGGCGAATGTAAGTGAAAAGTCTAGAACTATCCAGAAGGGTGAAGAGCTTGCTACCTGTGCTCCAGTCACCTGTGTTTGCAAAGACCCGAGCTTGACGTTGTCGGAGCCGCCTACAAGTTTAACACCTGAAATTGGACGAAATGAGAATTTATCTCCAGAGCAGAGACATGCCGCAGAAAGACTGTTCCAGGAATTTAAGGATGTGTTTTCACAAAACGAGAATGATATAGGTCGCACTTCTCTGACACGTCATAGAATTGATACTGCCGACCATCCACCGATTAAACAGCATCCAAGACGCTTGCCGTTCGCAAAACAAGAAGAGGTTTCTAAGCTCTTACAAGAGATGCAGGATAGTGACATCATCGAACCGTCGTCAAGTCCGTGGGCCTCTCCCATCGTGTTGGTCCGAAAGAAAGATGGCTCCACAAGATTTTGTGTGGATTATCGTAAACTTAACGATATCACGAAGAAGGACAGCTATCCTCTACCAAGAATAGACGACACGCTAGATACTCTTTCAGGGCATAAATGGTTTTCCACACTGGATTTGAAAAGTGGATATTGGCAAGTAGAGATCCATCCTGCTGACAAAGAGAAGACCGCATTTACTACTGGACAAGGACTTTGGCAATTCAAAGTTATGCCGTTCGGGCTCTGCAATGCTCCAGCAACGTTCGAGCGCCTCATGGAGACAGTGTTAAAAGGCCTAACTTTTGAAGCTTGTCTCATCTACCTAGATGATGTCATCATTGGTGGCCGCACGTTTGAAGAACATCTAGAGAATATTCGAAAAGTGTTAACGAAGCTAAGAGCGGCGAATTTAAAGCTGAACCCTCTGAAATGCAAATTCTTCCAACGCGAAGTAAATTATTTAGGACACATCATCTCAGCTGAAGGTGTCCGAACAGATCCTGAAAAAGTGTCTGCAGTAAAGAACTGGAAGCGTCCGGAAAATGTCCATCAGTTGCGAAGCTTTCTGGGACTATGCACTTATTACAGAAAGTTTGTACAGGGGTTCTCCAACATCGCAAGACCCTTGCATCGGCTCACTGAAAGCAAGCAGAAGTTTCTATGGACACAAGAATGCGAGAATTCCTTCCAGTGACTGAAAGAAGCTCTCACATCCTCTCCAGTCCTTACCTATCCACACCCCGACAAACAATTCATTGTGGACACGGATGCCAGCCATGAAAGTGTCGGCGCTGTACTTTCCCAAGAAATAGATGGCCAAGAACGAGTCGTAGCATACTGGAGCAAATGTTTATCGAAACCAGAGAGGAATTATTGCGTCACTCGCAAGGAGTTATTAGCTTTAGTGAAAGCCATGAAACACTTCCATCACTATCTCTATGGCAGGAAATTTCTCCTTCGTACTGACCACGCATCCCTAACATGGCTGATGAATTTTAAGAACCCAGAGGGCCAAGTAGCCAGATGGATACAACGACTCCAGGAATACGACTTTGACATCAGGCATCGCAAAGGCTCATCGCATGGAAACGCCGATGCCCTATCAAGAAGACCGTGTCCCGAGAGCTGTCGCTATTGTTCCAGAGCGGAGAGCAAGTATAATCCCGAATATGTCATACGCCAGACGAAGACTTCACTATTGACGCCACCAGATCCCTGGAGTGATGAGAAGATTCGAGAAGATCAAATGGCAGACTCTGAGATCAAACCAATCTTGGAGTTATTAGAATCTTCTAGCACGAAGCCCAGTTGGAAAGACATCTCGACTTACAGTCCTACGACGAAGCAATATTGGGCTCTTTGGAACTCTCTCCACGTCAGGAATGGTGTCCTGTTCCGAAAATTCGAATCGGAAGATGGGAAGACATCTCGGTGGCAGATGGTACTTCCTCGATCCCGAATACCAGAGGTCCTCAAAGAATTACATGGCAGTCCCACTGGTGGCCATTTTGGAGTCATGAAAACATTACATAGAGTCCGAGAGCGCTTCTTCTGGGGAAAAGCGAGAGCTGACGTCGAACGATGGTGCAAATCTTGCGATGCATGTGCAGCTCGAAAAGGACCAAAGAAACGTAGCCGAGGAAGACTACATCTCTACAATGTAGGAGCACCTTTCGAACGCATCGCCCTTGACATCCTAGGCCCTCTGCCAAGAAGTGCTGATGGCAACAAATATCTCCTTGTTGTCATGGACTACTTCACGAAATGGCCTGAAGTTTATGCCATCCCTGATCAAGAAGCTTCTACGGTTGCGGATGCCTTGGTACACCAGTGGATATCAAGGTATGGAGTCCCCCTTCAAATGCATTCTGACCAGGGGAGAAATTTCATCTCTGCTGTGATTGAGGGTCTCTGTCAACTTCTCGGAATGGACAAAACTAGGACGACGCCTTTACATCCACAATCGGATGGCATGGTTGAGAGATTTAATCGTACCATCCTTAACAATCTCTCACTGCTAGTCTCAAGAAACCAACAAGACTGGGACCAAAAACTTCCCTTGTTTCTTCTCGCCTATCGCAGCGCCGTCCATGAAACAACCGGCTATTCCCCGTCTCAGATGCTTTTCGGTCGTGATCTTCGTCTACCTTGTGATCTGATTTTTGGTCGCCCTCCAGATGCGCCTTCATCGCCAGAGGGATACGTGCAGAATCTCCAGGCACGATTTGAAGACGTCCACAACTTGGCTCGAGAGCGGATCAATATACAGACGGAGAAGATGAAGACCAGGTACGACACGAAAGCCACGGGACATCAATTCAAAGAAGGTGACAAGGTTTGGTTTTATAATCCGACTCGACGTAAAGGACTTTCTCCCAAACTGCAATCGCACTGGGACGGTCCTTATACAGTCCTAAACAGACTGAACGATGTCGTAATTCGGATCCGAAAGTCACCAAGTTCGAAGCCTAGAGTCGTTCATTACGACAGGCTGGCTCCATACTACGGCCATAGTACTTAGTTCATTGATTGTAAATAGTGTAATGTAAATAATGTAAATTAGTATGATTAGTATGGTCTTGTATATAAATTAATGTAATTATTTATTTTGCTTAGCATTATCATTATTATTGTTATTATTATTTAAATACTTGTATGTAATAATGTCTATGCTTTAATTTAATTTTATTTTTAAATAAGTGTGTATTTTGTATAATTCAGCATTATGAATGTGTTTTAAATAGTATAGCATTTGTTGGTAACGGGTTTGCGTTTCGATCAAAGATTGAACTTCCCGGGACGTGCAGTCCTTGAGAGGGGGGCAATGTTATGAAATTTGTATATATCTGTAAATATTCCATTTGTTTAAATTTATTTTATTTTATTATTGTGAAAGTGCAGTATTATTAATGTATTTCCTATTGAGCATCATGTAACTCAATGCTAAAGTCCTCAGGTGCTTTGCAAGAAAAACAACCTTACAGCATCGGTTTTATAATGGAGTTCTATTGAAAAATCGCCAAGGAATGGGTTTTTCGCCAAGTTGGCGATGGTTTTGGCGACTTATTTCTGTCGCCAAATTTGGCGATATATCGCCAAATGTCGCCAAGTTGGCGACGGATTTGGCGACTTTTTGTGCAACCACACCCCCCTTATACCTATACATTGGGATCCTTTCTTGCTTGGGTTCTCTATCGAAAGTTAAAGCACTTTCTGGTAATTTCTAGCATCTCATCAAAAAGTCACCTGTAAGAAATGCAGCCAAGTCTCGTAACTCATTTACCGTAAAAAGTACTGAGATCGTATAAAGCCAAGTTTAACTGTCTTATTAACTCTGAAATTTTCATTCGCGAATCACTCCTAGTCTCTACATCTTTAGTTAATTATTATTTTGTGACTTGGCAATTACGTAGCACGAGAATGTGATGTATATAGTTAGTCTTAATCAAATAATACTATAACATATTAAAGTGTAATAAATTCCCTGTGCGTATATAATTTGCCTTAATTAAATTATCCCATCCTATTCCATAACATAGTAAGGTGTAATAACTTCCCTGTGATGCGTAATTGCCAAGTCACAAAATAATAATTAACTAAAGATGTAGAGACTAGGAGTGATTTGCGAATGAAAATTTCAGAGTTAATAAGACAGTTAAACTTGGCTTTATACGATCTCAGTACTTTTTACGGTAAATGAGTTACGAGACTTGGCTGCATTTTTTACAGGTGACTTTTTGATGAGATTTCACTTCTTTTTGTAAGTAATCCTCCTTTTCTTGAGATCATCCACTGATTTTCGCTAAGCCCATACTCTGTCCCTATTATTTACAGGTATCAAAAATTTGAAGCTTTAGTTTCGTTTGCAAAGTACTGTAGATAAAAAGAGATTTCAGGTTCCTAGGCAAGCACTAAGTTATGGGAGGGGGGTGTCAAAAGTACTCTCAATTGCTTCCAGGATAGGTGCTATCCATCTGAGATATTACTCGCAGCCCTAGATACTTGATATTTAACATAAAAGAACTTTTTAGTGTGAAAAGAAAGCCAAAATTAAAATTTCCGGAAATTTCCAATAAATCAAATTATATTCCTTTATTCGATGTTTTTTTTCGTTTTTTTAGTCTTTTTTTTATTATTTACAGATTTTTTAATTTTTCCTTACTTTGTGTACTAAACCCTGCCTTTCTGCCAAATGTCAAGCTTCTAGGACTACAAAATCGAATTATTTTCAAATTTTCGCATTTTTATAAATTTATTGATTTTTCGATTTTAATTCTAAGTTACCTGATTGTCATGCCAATATAGTAATTATTTGATCCGTCTTCTTAGGATCATTTAGGTTCAATTTAGAGATACATCAAGTGAATCTTAGAGTTACCATGATTTTATTTAGAAAGGACTATCAAGCCATAACCAGTCAGTAATGTCGGGAGGGTAGGGGGAGCTGTGAAAATTTTTGTGGGGATGACAACATTTAACAATCCATATTTCATATGTGAAGTATATAGAGTACAACCTGTGAAAGAAAACAAACTTGTCTATAAAGAAATCGCCTATATCGTAGCCAGTCTATAGCGGAACTTCTCTATAACGAAATTCGTAAACGAAAGAAAAGAAAACCATAATCCGGGGGAAATAACATAAAACAATTAGGGGCGTTGTACTAGCTAATAGGACAATTATCTTAAAACTAATGTTTCTAGCAGTACAAAATCAAATTGTTTTCGAATTTTCGATTTCTTAAAGATATTTCGATTTTTCGATTTTATTTTCGAATTTAACGAATATTTTAATTGTTCCTTTTATTGAATAGTAAATACTACTTTTACACCAAGTTTTAAGTTTCTAAGACTACAAGATAAAATTATTTTCAATTTTTGATATTTTCGAATTTTTTTTATAATTTTCTGGATTTTTTAATTTTTTCCTATTTTGTATCCTTTATTACAAATTTCAAGTTTCTAGAGCTACAAAATCGAATTATTTTTTAATTTCCGATCTTTTTCGAGTTTTTTTATTCTATTTTCGAATTTATTGTGTTTTAATTTTTCCTTTTTCTGTATCCTAAACAATAAGTTTACGCCGAATTTTAAGTTCTAAAGCTACAAAATCGAATTTTTTTTCAATTTTTCGGATTTTTGAATTTTTTTTTCGAATTTTACAGATTTTTTATTTATTTCATTTTTTTGTATCCTAAATACTACCTTTATTCCAAATTTTAAGTTTCTAGCTTTACAAAATCGAATTATTTTCAAATTTTCGTTTTTTTTTTTCGATTTTTTTTTTTCAATTTTTGTTGTGTTTTTAGTTTTTTCTTTTTCTGAATCCTAAACACTACCTTTACACAAAATTTTCAGTTTCTAAGACTACGAGATCATATTATTTTCATTTTCTCTCATTTTCTTGATTATTATTATTATTATTTTTTTTTTAATTTTCGATTTTTTTTAACTATCCATATTTTTTAATGTTTCCTTATTTAGTATCTTAAATATTACCTTTATTCCAAATTTCAAGTTTCTAGCTCTATGAAATCGAATTATTTTCAAAATTTCCTTATTTTTCGATTTCTTGATTTTATTTTCGAATTTTATTGCGTTTTTATTTTAACTTATTCTGAATCCTAAACACTATCTTTACTGCGAATTTTAAATTTCTAAGGCCAAAAGATCAAATTATTTTAATTTTTTTCAATTTTTTTCGAATTTTTCGAATTTTTGATTTTGTTTTCGAATTTTCTGGATTTTTTAATTTTTCCTTATTTTGCATCCTAAATACTACCTTTATTCCGAATTCCAAGTTTCTAGCGCAACAAAATTTGATTATTTGAAAATTTTCCATTTTTTTTTATTTTATTTTTTATTTTTTTTTTTTGTGTGTGTTTTGATGTTTTCTTTTTCTGAATTCTAAACACTACTTCACACCTAATTTTAAGTTTTTAAGAGTACAAGATCATGTTATTTTCAATTTTCAATTTTGTTCGATTTTTTTTAATTTTCGAATGTTTTTTTTTTAATTTTCCGGATTTTATAATTTTTCCTTTCTTTGTATCCGAAACACTAGCTTTATTCCAAATTTTAAGTTTCTGTGGCTGCGGGATCTACCCAATCTTTTTGATGACGCAAGAGTTAGTGAGTGACAAAAAATCGAAACTTTGAGTTCATATATCGTCTGCACTAATTTATGGGTATTTTTTGAATTATGCATATTTTTTAATTTTTCCTTATTTAGTATCTTAAATATTACCTTTATTCCAAATTTCAAGTTTCTAGCGCTATGAAATCGAATTATTTTCAAATTTTCCTTATTTTTTGATTTTTCCGACTTTTGGATTTTATTTTCGAATTTTATTGCGTTTTTTATTTTAACTTATTCTGAATCCTAAACAGTATGTTTACTGCGAATTTTAAGTTTCTAAGGCTAAAAAATCAAATTATTTTAATTTTTTCAATTTTTTACGAATTTTTCGAATTTTTGAATTTTTTTTCGAATTTTCTGGATTTTTTAATTTTTCCTTATTTTGCATTCTAAATACTACCTTTATTCCGAATTCCAAGTTTCTAGCGCAACAAAATCGGATTATTTGAAATTTTTCGATTTTTTCATTTTTGCTTTCGATTTTTTTGGTGTTTTTGATGTTTTCTTTTTCTGGATACTAAACACTACCTTCACACCAAATCTTAAGTTTCCAAGACTACAAGATCGTATTATTTTCAATTTTCAATTTTGATGGAATTTGTTGAATTTTCGAATGTTTTTTTTCGAATTTTCCGGATTTTATAATTTTTCCTTTCTTTGTATCCTAAACACTACCTTTTTTACAAATGTTAAGTTTCTAGGGCTACGGGATCAACCTAATCTTTTTGATGACGCGTGAACGAGTGAGTGAGTGAGTGACAAAAAATCGAATGTTTGAGTTCATATATCGTCTGAACTAGAAAAGACAGAAAGTTGTAATTTTAAATTTTGGTTCTGTGTGCCAAATACTCTAGAAAAACAAAGTTTCAAATTTTTGGGATACTCCAGCGCGGAGAAAAGTGCCCTGAGTTGCTTCCAGAAAAGTATGCTTACGGCTGTCCTCTCTCGACTTGGCGAAGGCACTGCCGTGCCTCCAGATCTTGCCAAGGCTGTGGTTTTCCTATTGGACTTAATGTTAGCTATACGCTCCATTTTTCTGCAACTAAATTTCCTCATGCCAATATAGTAATTCATTGATCCGTTTTCTTAGGATCGTTTATGTTCAATTTAGAGATAAATCAAGAGAATCTTAGAATCACCATGATTTTATTTAGAAAGGACTATCAAGCCATAACCAACCAGTAATGTCGGGAGGGAGGGAGAGATGTGAAAATTTTTGTGCGACCAACATCTTTTAACAACAAATATTTCATATATAAATTAAATAGAGTAAAGCCTGTGAAAGAAAATGAACCTGTCTATAAAAAAAAAGGTCTATAACGTAGCCAGTCTATAGCGGAACTTTTCTATTACAAAATTCGTAAACAAAAGAAAAGAAAAGCATAATCCGGGGAAAATAACACAAAACAATAACGGAAGGTGTACTAGCTAATAGGACAATTATCTTAAAATCTATCTAAAACAAACTATCCCCATCCTGTGGGATTTGTTTTTCAATGTTTTACTTTATTTAATGCAAAACATAGATTGCATCCGACAACTCATAAAAAAGTCCTCCGGCCTGTACCGGCAGGAAAAGGTAGCTTTCCTATATCTTCGTTTTAATATTTTAGCTAATGTTACTCGAAAACAGCAAGTTAAAATGCAAAGAAACCGTTTACAAAATATTCGTTTACACTGAATTTGAATAAGAAATTCGCCAAATTATTGAGCTATAGCCAAGTTGGCTTCATTTATGAAGACTTATTTTTGTCGCCAAATTTGGCGAGATTTCGCCAATTGTCGCCAAGTTTGGCGAGAATTTGGCGCTAATGGATATGAATATATAGTTTTATGCGTATGATTGGGAAAATGATTACAACAATGAAAGAAAATAATTTGCGAGAAATCGCGTTCACTAAAACTTATAAATTTATATTAAAATCATTAAAATTACAGACATTACAATACACTTTCATAAAACATTAAAAACATATTAAAATTGGACGTTTCGGATTTACATGGAAAATCCCTCTTCAACAACAACATTTCACTTAGCGTAAATCATAGTTAAAAAATATCAACAAATAGAAAATGCAACGTATCAAAATTTCGAAGTCAAAGTTACAGTTATAATAACACGGAGTATTCATTCGGGATTGCACCTGCTTGACCATTATTGACCATAAATTTATCGTTGGTTTTTTGTAATGTGCTGTTTTGTTTCAAAATGTCAGCCACCCTAGAATTTCAAACTGCTCTATCTCAGCCAATTTTTAAGATAGAGGTAAAACAAAAAATGCTCTGGAATCCTTGTATCAAGTCCTAACACCTAATTAAAAAATAAACTTGATTTTTTAACTTTTTTGTATATTTATTTTAGTTTTAAAATTTTCCGTGGCCGCCATCTTGAAACAAGATGGCGGACCAAGCTGGCCAACGAACTCGGTCGAGGCATTGGTGAGCTTAATACACACAATTAGTTTCATCCAAATTAATTTATAAATACGAGCGTTATCGTATCAAATTATTTTCATTTTTTCAATTTTTTTCGAATTTTTTTATTTTTTTTTCGAATTTTCTGGATTTTTTTAATTTTCCTTTTTCTGTATCCTAAATACTACCTTTATTCCTAATTTGAATTTTCTAGCGCAACAAAATCGGATTGTCTTCAAATTTTCGATTTTTTTCAATTTCTTCGATTTTTTCAATTTTGCTTTCGATTTTTTTGGTGTTTTTGATGTTTTCTTTTTCTGGATGTTAAACACTACCTTCACACCAAATCTTAAGTTTCCAAGACTACAAGATCGTATTATTTTCAATTTTCAATTTTGATGGAATTTGTTGAATTTTCGAATGTTTTTTTTTCGAATTTTCTGGATTTTATAATTTTTCCTTTCTTTGAATCCTAAACACTACCTTTTTTCCAAATGTCAAGTTTCTGGGGCTACGGGATCTACCCAATCTTTTTGATGACGCGTGAACGAGTGAGTAAGAAGTGACAAAAAATCGAATGTTTGAGTTCATATATCGCCTGAACTAGAAAAGACAGAAAGTTGTAATTTTAAATTTTGGTCCTGTGGGCCAAATACTCTCTATAATTGAAGTTTAAAATTTTTGGGATACTCCAGCGCGGAGATATGGGGGGGGGTCAAAAGTGCCCTGAGTTGCTTCCAGAAAAGTATGCTTACGGCTGCCCTCTCTCGACTTGGCGGAGGCACTGCCGTGCCTCCAGATCTGAAGGCTCTGGAATAATCTAGAAAGATCTCTGAAACCTATATAAGGACCTCCATCAGTTCAGTTAGTTAGTTGTCTGTCAACTGCGATTGAATTCATACGAGAGGCTTTGCATTGAGAACTGTGTTTCTCGGATCGATTTTGTCGTTGATACGTCGTATTGAACGCATTGTTTCTGTGTGAAATTTTGCTGTGCTTTTATTGGATTTGAAGATTACTGAATATCTTGTATTTTTCAGAAGATATTGGTGTTCGTATTGCACTGTTTATAGTGAATAAAGCCTTTTTAATTGTTCTTATATATTGGCAACAGTCCTTTCGAACCCCGAGCTCACAACAATATTATTATGAACCATTTCCTAACTTATTAAACATAAGAATAAAGATGTGATAGGTTCATAATTTTATAAGAATACCATAATTTGCCCAATTTATAAATATTTAAACTCACATCAATGCAATACCAATTAAAGTCTTTTCAGATATGATTTTTCTGGTTGTTATGGTAAGTGGTTTAGTTTTAAATTATTCAGAAAATACATGTAAATAAAACATTTCGTTTTCACCTTTAGATTTACAACATTTGTATCCATATGTGTTTATTAAAATATGTTTCACTTTCAATTAACTTACATGTATTTTGGTACAATGAATTAAAAAAGTAGAAATACAACAATAATTTTCTAATACAAAACAAGCAAAAGTTAAGTTGCATCATAGTTATTACAAAAATTAACATAACAATTAAATATTCTTCCTATATCCTCTAACCAATTTTTTTGTTTAAGGTTACTTATTAAATTGTTTTCTCAAATCTGTAAAAAAAAATGCTTTAAATCAAATAAAATCAGTGTACATTTAAATTACTCAGTGAAAGAAAAAAATATGTTCAAGATCATGTCTTTTTTTCCTTGTTTCTTTCAGTAGCAGAAAGTGTGGGAGTGTAAGATTTTAACGGCATGAATAAAGTGCATAATTTATAAATTAAATTTAACTGTCATGGAGTTTTTTCCCCTTAGGGAACTTTTTCTTGTGTTGTAAAAAAATCACGTTTTTTTTTTTTTTAATTTCGCCCTTTTTTTAAAGTTGATGTTCATTGTCTGTTGAAATTCAATTTCGGAAGATTTTTTTAAATATAATTTTTAAAAGTTATCTTTGTTTAATTTCCTTTTTATGACACTTCTGTATGTAAGTAGTGATGCATACGGAAGCAGAAGAAAACAGAACTACCACAGTCTTTTTTATTTTAAGTTGAATTATGTTTTTTTAAAGAAATGTTCGCGTGAAGATATTCTTAGAACTTAATTCTGTTTTTTGTTAATAATGTACATTATTATACTTTCTTTGATAATCGTAAGTCATTTAAGTACTTATCAATGAACCTTTTTATCAAATGCTTGTATTTGTTTATTTATTTATTTTAATATTCTTAGAAGGAAATTGTTTTTATTCGTTATTAAAATTGCATTTAATAACTGCATTAACAATATTTATTAATTACTTGCTGAATCACACGGCTTCGGCTGAGTTAACTGTGGAGACCTTTCCGGTAACTTAAAAAAAAGCAATATCCTAAAAATGCGGTCACCACAATAACACATTCGCGTCAATAAACCGTTAAAACGACAACCAGAAAAAAATACTGGATTTTGATGTAATCATATTAAATCCCCCAGCTTTATAAATGAAAATGAGAGATACCAAAGATTCTTTGGTATGTGTAAAAGAAAACTATACGATTTTCCTCACAAAACGGAACAAAATGCGAAAAATACATGCAAATGGCATAGCATTTAGTGAAATTCTCTTTCGTATAATGGTCTGGTAGTAAAGCTTTTATTTAATAGATAATAAACGTTAATTAAAGAAAAGAAAGTGGCTTCCACTGGTGATCAAAGATTATTACTTTCCGAAAACACACCCCTCTATAAAAAAAACCCGCACATCCCTCTATAAGAAAAAAAACCCGCACATCCCTCTATATATAAAAAAAAAAAAAAAAAAAAAAAAAAAAAAAAAAAAAAAAACGATAAAGTAGCGATTTGGAAATGGACCAATGAAAATCTGCGTAGATCTTCCCGGCTTTTTTTTTTCTCATTTTGTATTCTTCTATAAAATGGGGATTTCTGCTCAATACCAATCGGTCGCGAAGCGATTACGCGAGGGGGGGGGGGTGTTGGAGAGCGTAACAAGCATGGGGTGCAGAGCCCCCTAGTAGTTTTAAAATATGTTGCAATCATAATAAAAACCCGATTGCAGTAATGTCGACTTTGAAATTTCCTGAATCCGTTTTCGGTATTTTTAAAACTAGTTCATATGTGTTTATGTATGCGTGTCAGTCTGTTGGTTTACTAATATATTGGTAACTATTTGTTGGTTTACTAAACTATTGGTATCTATCTGTTGGTGTTTGTTTGTCTTAAGGTCCTCGGAGTCTGTTTTACATGTTTCAACGAGTATCTCAGCATGTATGTATATCTGTGATTGAACATGATAGTGGCCAAACTATGATTTTGATTGATCTCCCATTTGGAGAATACGCCACAGGCCATTGTCGCAAAAATTCCATACAATATCGAAGAAATATTCCGGTGCGTGTGGTATCTAAACCATGTTTCAGCCATTTGAACACTATTCTGTGAAAGTAACTGGTAAAAACTTTCTCTCATATATGAATAATTCAATTAAATTAGTTTTATCTTTCCTTTATGGATGCTTAGGAAGTCACCACTTCAGACAATCCCCTTAAGTACCGAGATTGCCGAGCGTGACCCTTCTTTTTCTGCCAGTGGAGTTTAGCTCGCTTCACTGTTTCCTTTTTTTTCCAAACGAACCCGTGGTTAAGGGCCCTGTGTACAGCCACTGTCTTAAGTTGCGGACACTGTTCTGGTTAAGCCTGTTCCGGTCTTGTCCTTCAGTCTTGCATTATTGTGTTTTTTTTTCTTTCAACCCATATTAAATTAAAATTTTCAGCATCAACGTTCACGTATCTATAGGAAGTGATTGGGCATGATTTCAATTTGAATATAATTACGGAGAAAGAAAAAACTATCGCACAAATCATTTGGTTCCAGAAAAGAAATAAAATGTCAAAAAATCGCATAAGTAATTTAGGAAAATTGAAAAAATCGCAGAGAACAATATTTACTATGTCCGTTTAAAATATCGAAACCGGATTCCGCCTAGAATTCGAAAAAAAAAAAAAGTAAACAGCAACTACAAATTTACAAAACTTCAAAAATCGCAGAGGAAAAAATATAAGATATTCGTTTAAAAGATTGAAACCGGGTGTATTTTACAAATGTCAAAATATCACCGCAAATTTCGAAAAAAATCTAAAAATACCATAAAAAATTTCTCGAAAAATTCAAAAATTCTTTTTCGAATTCAGAATAAATTTTATTGAAAAAAATGACAAAATTTGCTATATTGGGCCAAAAAAATGAAACCAGATTTCTTTATGAATGTCAAAAAAACCCTCGGAACGCTCAAAAACGCTGAAACTCGCTAAAAATTCAAAAAAAGAAAAAAGATAAAATTTACTAAATTGGGTTAAAATATTCAAACCGGATTCTTTTTTTTTTTTTTTAATTGCCTCGGAACGCCTCGGAACGTATGTTAAAAATCGCATAAAATAATATCCTATAGAAAAGTTCAAACCTGGTTTCAAGGTGCACAATTTCAGACATATAGGTATATTTCTGACAAACGATCCTAGTTTTGTGTGCTGTCCTCTTACGAACACAGCACAAACATGCACAGATAGACAGACGAATATCTATCTTTATGTTATAGATTACACATTTGCGCTTGGTGAAATCATAACTGCGATCAGTATGAAGGAGAATATATATATATATATATATATATATATATATATATATATATGTATATATATTTCATTGCTATAGTTTAATCATCTTTGAAAAAGTAAAATCTTAACCGACAGATTTTCCTATTTTTTTTATCAGTTACTAGTAATACATTTTTATTTTTATATAAAATATGTGCTGTGCAAAAATAAAACGAATCCTGCTTTTACTTAAATACTTTTCCAATTACTTTAAAGTGCCCTAACGTTTTGAAATTAAAACTAACTTCCAATAAAGTGCCAAACAATTTAAAAGAAAAACAGAAACTGGTACAGAGCTTTCCAATTCAATTAAAGGATTTTCGTCAGGTGAAATTTTAAGTTTAAATATAATTTAATTTTCAATTTAATTATAAATTATTTAATCGTTTAAAGAGACTAAAGTTTGGAACTACACTTATTTATTTCGAAATTGATTATATATATATATATATATATATATATATATATATATATATATATATATATATATATATATATATATATATATGTGTGTGTGTGTGTGTGTGTGTGTGTGTGTGTGTTACATTATTAAATCTTCCTTCGCGATGTTTCTCTGTTTTATAATAAATTATCGCCAGTTTCACTAATTCCTTATTCCTTAAAACTATCTCTCATTAATTCTGTTTAATTCTATTAAATTCCCCGTAAATTCACTATTATTTTGCCCAGTTTACTTAGATATAAAACTCTAAGTTACTCCTAAATGATATCATAAATTCTGATCATTTCTGTGAATTCGAATGTTTTTTTCGAAAGCCATTTTATTTTTTTATTTCACCTTTACTCTTCCGAGTTTCGCGCGTTCGTTTTTTCCACTTTAAAATGCATCCGCTTAGAATGTGCTAGTACTATTTACTTCATCATCCTCATTGGTCATGACGTAGATTGTACGCATATTCCTTATTCTCTCATTGGTTAGAACGTGCGCTACATCATGATTTGGTATCATCCGCTTATTCACAAAAAGCGAGTGCAATAGTGCTTCTCTCAGTTTTTTGGCCAAGTTTGCAACTGTTAACAGTCCCCTGGCTGCGCCTTTTACTCATCCTGTATTCTAAATAATTAAGCCTAATAGTTTGTCGAGAATTATGATCATATTCGATGTATTTTAATAACAACTTGTGACAACTAATTCAGTGATAGACGGCACTGCACATTTGAATCATGTGAGGACTGCTTCCATGAAGATTTTTAAAATAAAAACATGTAATTCTGAATAAGTGTTTTTTTCATCCTGGAGAAGCACCCACGATCTCAATTTATTGCCTGGATCCTCTACGACGACTGCCACTATATTTATGCTTCGAATAAACGACGACTGCGACCATATTTATTCATCTAAAGAACAACTCGTTTCACTTATAGAATTCAACTGCAATTCCATACAGCTTATCGCCAATCTTCTTCAACGATTTCACGAATTATAACAGAAATATATATATATGCATTTGATTATCAAATACAATTAAATTTCATTATTAAGTCAAACCATAAATTATTTCAGAAATATCAAAGCAAACATATTATATTATTTTTAAATGTACAGTTGGTGAATTTTTGTAACCTAATTCACTTTTTTATGTTAAAAAATGAAATTATAAATCCCTATTCTATTAATAATTAAAAAAAAATAATAATAAATCAATTGAAGATAATTAAATAAAATCAAAGTATATAAGAAAAAGCTTTTCTATAGTGTATCTAAATGTTTCATTTCTTACTTTGCACTAAAAAATATGCTGGTTTCTACTATCACTTCATAAGTTAAAATTTATGTTATACTAGCCGCGGAGATTCGTCCGTTTCACTGGGCAGTTCTTCCAAATCAACCTCATTCTCATCAAAACTTTCCTTTCGCTGGTCAATTTTTCCCAAACGAACCCCGAATTAAACAAATCTGGAAACGAGGGCACTGGTGCCTTCGTTACACAATTGAGATTTTTGTAAATTTTTGGATGAACATTTTTCCAAAATAATCTAAGGTTAAAGTTTCCACTTCGGCAATACACACAAATCGTTAGATTTCTTCCTTAAAAAAGCGTAATTGTCTTATGTCAGAGTCACGCGTCGATCAACAGATATTTATTTGATTTTTCTAGCATCGTCTTTCACGTTAATATAAGAACAGTTTTGACATTCTTCCAACTTGAATTTAATCACGGCCATAGCAAACTTTAATGGAGAGTTCTGTACTGTTTAAATATTATTGTCCAAAAATCGCCGCAAAACGCGAAAAAATACTAAAAGTCGCATAAAAATATTCATGAAAATTTAAAAAAAACGCTAACAACAAATTTTACTATATTGCACTAAATGGTTGAACTAAAAGAAAACAGAAAAATAAAACGCAGAAACGAGCTAAAAATTTCACAAAAAATTAGTGAACAACGAAAAAAATCGCTGTACGAATTTCGAATAAAATTTATTCAAATGAGGGGAAATTTTACTATATAGGGTTAAATATTGAAACCGAATCCCTTTTACTAAAATGGAAAAATCGCCCTGAAACGCAAAAAGTGTTAATAATACCATAAAAATTTAAATAGAAAAATATAATAAAATAATTCAATACCTTCCTTAGAGGTGCATTATTACATACACACAGATACATCCCTTCAGCAGTCTTTCCAGAAAACAAGACACCAACACGCACAGAAACATCCATATTTATTATTATAGAAGATATATTTCAAAATTATAAAAAAATTAATTAATAATAAATATTATACGATTCCAGCAAATTAGTAAGATCGTAAACTCAATTTTATTCAAATACTTTGATTAATTTTCTATTCATTTTTTAGTGTCGTTTAGTATGATAAATTTCTATTATTTAAACAGTTTATATCGTTAATGAAAAAAAAAATTGTGTGGATAAATATACTAAAAATACCAACGTTTGACACACAATAACATCGTATAATAAACAGACGCACTTTTCATGAGTATCCTGGACTCACTTCCTCAGTGTAAATAAACTTAAACCCTATTGTATCCCCCCAAAGACATGAAAATGAATCTAAAAACCCAAATGAAAAACAACACACCGAGAAACTCCTCCAATCTGATTAAGTCGGTTGGTTGGTTGTAGAGGATTCACTATGACAAAGTAACTCAACCCAGAAAGGTGAGATGTACGGTACACGTGAAAAATCATTAACCAGGGAGTTACCAAATTTATGAATATATACTGCCTCAAAGAAGTCTAAATCTAATGGAGTGTTACATTTCTTAATAATAGTGGCTGAGTCGAAGTTAAACTTATGCCCTCACTCCAACAGTGACAAGCAATAGAGGACTTTTGTAATTCTTTTTTCTTAATGTAATTTCTGTGTTCATTGAGTCTGAAACGTAGTTGTCGTTTAGTCTGTCCTATATAGGACAAACCACATTGACATTGGATATTGTAAATGCCCCAAAAGTTTTGATGTGAAATTTTATCCTTTAACTGTGAAAAATTTAGTTTATTAACTGGCTTAAAAACAACCTTAAAATCATATTGCCTTAAAATATTAGCTATTTTATAGCTAATGCTATTGTGAAATGGTAAAATAATGAGGTTAGAAAAAGATTCTGGGACATCAGAAGAAACAAGATTACTATTTTTATTTAGACAACGAAAAATTAAACGGTTGATATAAGTCAAACTAAAACCACGATTAATAGCAACAGATCTAATATAATTCAATTCTGTACCAAGGGAAACATTATCAGAACAAATGGAAATTGCTCTATTAATAAAGAAATGAAAAGCCGAGGCTTTCTGAGAAGGGGGGTGACACGAATTAAAATGAGGGGGGGGTGAGACTGCAAAAGGTTTCCGGTATACACAGGTATCAAATGTATTAGGCTGACGTGTGACTAACACATCAAGAAAGGACAATTTATTTTCAACTTCAACTTCATATGTAAACTGAATAACAGGATCTATTGAGTTTAGAATAGTTAAGACGTTATCAATGGATGAAATAGACAGGTCCAAGAGTTTTTAGTAAAGTTTATATTGTGATTTTATATTATTATTTTTGTTGAAAATTACAAACATAATTCTGAATATTGAAAATGGAAGGGAGTAAAAACTTTTTTTTTAGAATTCCTTAAATATATTAATTTAAGAACCTTGTACTGTTTGCAAATAGGTTCACGTTTTCTTAATCGTTAAATTTTTATTGACTCAAAGGGAAAAAATAATACTGAAATTTCTGAGTTTATATAAAAAATAATTTTTTGGGAAGAGGTTTATTTAAGTTAAATCACAAACAATTTTTCAATTGTCAATCCTAACTTCTTATTTCAAAAGAAAAAGGAAAATTTAAACACTCAAATGTTTCACGAAAGATATATAAATAATCCTCAAGTTATTTAGCGATAAAAATTGGAGAAAATTATGAGATGTGTTAAATGTTGTAATCCGTTAACCTAATATTCAGAGAAAATATACAAATTTTGTAAATTATAAAGTTGTAATAAATCATTCAAGTATCTTAGAAATTATTGGCATGTATGTTGCATGTTACATGTCTTATGACAAACAATTTTTCAAAGACGAACAATTTTTCTTCTTATTTCGACACCAGAAGAAAAGTTTAATACTCTGGGTTGTTTCACGAAATTTATATAAATCGTCCCAAAGATCTCTGAAAAAACTTATTTTTTTAAATGTACATTTAAATAATTTAGAGAAAGGAAAAAAAAATATTTCTTAAATCATGTATTTTTAGTGTGCTTTTATATAATAACGGAAAATGTGGTGGAGTAGGTTTGTAAAAGCATGAATAACATGTAGAAAATTATGAATTGAATTTAGTTGTTCTACATAAATCTTTCCCTGCTGATATATTTTTATGCATCGAAAAAGATAAGTTTTTTTCCCCCTTTGTTGTACTGATGTTGGTTGCCTCATGAAATTTAATTCTTGAAGATTCATTTTAAAACATTTTTGGGAACAGATGCTTTACACTCACGCAAACATATAAACATAAGTTTTGCGAGTTTTTGGTTGGCGCGATTTTCAAGACCGCGCCAAACGAATAACTTAGTACAGTGGCTAGGTTGCCATTAAAGAAAAAAATCCCCTAAATTTGGCGAGATTTTTCCTTTTTATAACCGATAAAAAAAAAAAAAAACTGTTCGTGAGTGTATGACATCATAGCCCATTTTTGTTAAGTTTATATATTTTTCTATTATTTTTGCATAACACCTTCTTATGCACAAAGTGTTGTACTATTTAAGAAATTTAAGTTACTTTGTTTATGTGAGAAAAAGAAAAAAAAATCGGAAATGCCTTAAAATATTTATCTTAAAAATAGATTTTTTTCTACAATTAGTTTGTCAACATAGCTCTTAAAGATGAATTTGAAACTCAATTTGCTTATTATGAATGTTGTAAGATATCTAAAGTTTTACATTTCTTCTTTTTGCAAATCACTGTCTTTTTAAATAACATTGTGAAGCTTTCATTACTCAATAAGAAGTAGTATACTTAAGGAGACAATGAATCTTCAGATGCATAAAATATCTCCCAAAATGTTGGTTTTCTTTCTAAACAGAAAATAAAATTCACCATATTTAAATTAAAGAAATTACGTTGATACGATTATGGTTAGACCACAAGAAGACAAATTCAATAGTAAATAGAGAAGCATTTATGAAAGAAAAACATAGGTATTAAGTAAATAAGTTATTTTTATTAAGGGACTATTAAATGGCAGATTAAATGACGCAACATTTTGCTCTGATAAAATAGTATTTTATCAGAACAAAATTTCAGCTCGGCTTTCTAAATTTTAGTTGAATCTTCATAAAATTTCATTTAATGGTTATTTATATATAAAAGCATAACCCTAACAAGGAACAATGTATGGGCGTAACATTTCAAAAGCATGTATAAAGTGTAAAAAAATTATTAATTGAAAAAAAATGTTTTAGAGAAATCTTTTCCCGTCATATATCTGTTTTATCCAATGATAAGAAAAATACTTTAAAAAAAAATTCCCTTTGTTGTAGTGACGTTGATTGTCTCATGAAATTTAATTCTTGAACTATCATTTTAAAATGTTTTCTGAAGATTCTATGTTTTTATATTCTATTTATACCTTTGAATAATTGTTGTATAAAAATGCTGTATTATTCCACAAATTGGAAGTATTTGTTTTATGTAAGAAGGAGAAAAAATAGAAATGCCCACAAATGATTGTTTTATACTTAGAGTGTTTCTAAAATTATTTTAACCATAATTCGTGAAGACAAATTTAAAATTCAGGTTTCTTATTATATATGTTGTAATCATAAGATTGCAAGAGTATTTTCATGCATTTTTTAGCAAATCACTGTCTTTTGCTAAAACATGTAATGAAGCTTCCATTTCTCAATAACGAATAGTGAAATTAGGGATAGATTCAATCTTTAGATGGATAAAAGTATACTTTAGTTACAAAAGTATTTTTTTTTTTACTTTCAGAAAACATAAATCAAAAATTCCTCATATTTAAATTAAATAAATTATGTTAGTACGATTATTCTTAACACACAAAAATACAAATTCGATACAGAATATTTTGCGTAATAAAACGTTTAACTTTAAATAGCTAATTTAAGGACATTATTTAACGGTCGATTAAAAGAACTGAAATTTTACTCTGAGAAAATAGCATCTTATCAGAATTAAATTTCGGGCAGGATTTCTAAATTTTAGTTGAATATTCATTCAATTGCATTAAATGGAATTAAATGGAAATGGAATTAATGGATCCAACAATGAATTAATCCAACAATTGAATATTCATTCAATATTCATTCAACGTTTTGAATAACTACACTTAGTAAATAATAAAATTTGAAATTTGTTATATAAATAATTTTTCATAGCGTATGCAATATGCGCAAGATTTATTCACGAAATTTAATTTTTGAATACTTGCTTTAAAAAAAAAAAATCTAACTACTACTATTTCATTTTTCACGACACTTTATTATGAACTTATTGTGATGATATTAAGTACAGGATTTTATCTGTACATTATAATTAATATCAAACTTGATTTGAGAAGCTATATTTCATTAATTTTATTTTTAAATTCACATTAGATTAAAATGCACGGATTATGCCGTCGCAGGATTAGTCACCGAAAGTCTTAAAATAGAAAAAGTCGTTTATCATTTATTCAAGATAAAATTTTAAAAGATGTTTTAATTGAAGAATATTTCTCTAAATGGAAGTATATAAAATTTTCCATACTTGTTCTAGTATCATTTTTCATAACAATTT
The DNA here is from genome assembly GCA_963931845.1 of Maratus michaelseni. Taxonomy (NCBI): domain Eukaryota; kingdom Metazoa; phylum Arthropoda; class Arachnida; order Araneae; family Salticidae; genus Maratus; species Maratus michaelseni. Next base: position 115,724,401 of record OZ007588.1, read on the forward strand.
CAATGTGATGCAACATTTTAAAATATTTAGTTATGTGCGATTTACAAAAATATATATTGTTTCTATGTCTTCCACTTGTCCCTTTTTAACACTTTCCAACATAGTTGAAAAGTGTTTATGAATTCGGTTTGCCTGTCTGTCTGTCATCTGTCTCTCTGCCGTCTGTCTGTCTGTCCGAGCTCTAACTCGCGTAAATATACTCAGATCGTCATGCAATTGATATATGGCATTGAGGCTTACTGTGGCATGTTCGGTATTGAAAATGAAGTGTGTAGCACTTATAGTTTTTTACAGGGACACTCAAAAGAATTCTGTTACATTGCGGTATATGGGGAAAATTATTTGCGGTTTATTTTAATGATGTTACACAGTTTCAATCATATTGAAATTTATATATATATCACTGAGATGCACCACAAGAGACTAATTATAGAATGTGGTGAGCATATCTTTTATAGTTCCTTTACAGTGTTACTGAAACGAGTTCCGTTACATTACGGTATATGAAGAAATATCATTTGCAGTTTATTTTAATAATGTTTCACTATTTCAAACATATTGAAATTGATATATAACACTAACGTGGATTACAGGAGTCTTACTATAGAATATTGTGTGTATAGCTTTCATTGTTCATTTACAGGGACACACAAAATAATTCGGTTAAAGTAATGCTTATTAATAATAATTGCTGGGACTGTTTTTTCAGTTGATGAACGCGTTTTTAAATGTAACTAATTTTTTTGTCTGTTACTTGGTGTGCATAAATTATATAGATTGTATACAGGGCAGCACAAAAGTTCTCGAGCACATTTCCGTTTAATTTCGGAAATTCCAGAAGGAAAATTTTAAACTGTGCTACGCGTTTCCTAACTGAACTGCAATTTAGTATATATACAAATCTATAGATCATATACAGGGCTACACAAAAGAGCTCGGATATTTTTCCGAATATTGTCAGTAATTCCTAAAATTGGATTTTTAAATATGTCATGCGTTTTCAAAATTGTTTAGTTAGATATAATCTTACACCCTATGGCAAAGATTTGCCAAATTATATTGGAAGTATTGGAAAGTGTACCATAATCTATCCTTGACGCATTATTTTTCGTCCTTGCTTGAATACCAGTAAATCTGACAATTTTTTTTTGGCATTAGGTTTTTACAATATTTGCAATGGAAATAAAATTTTGAGTAGATTTCTATAAAATTTGCAAGAGAATAATTTTGTTTTAAAATAGTGGTGTTCAAAAAATGGATCGGGTGGGATGCATTTTGTATAAAAACGTGGTTTATTCTAAACTATATATTTTAAGCATACCACTATATTATTTTCGAGGTTCCCCATTTTCTACAACGTCTTTGAGAAACAATTTTAAATGGTAATATTAAAAGTGAGGAAGTTTGATTTTAATGAGGAATTTGTTCTTTTATTTTTCACTTTTTATTATATTTAGAAAGAAAAAATAAACAAAATTATAATGTGTTTAACGTAAATATTTGGAATAGTTCGAATATTTCAGCATGTAACTATTTCTTTTCACATTCAATTGAACCTGCTCTAATGTCGTTCTAACAATAGCTATCATTTTTTATTCTTATTTTAGTTTTATTTTCTTTTTAACCTCAAAGATTACTTTGAATAAAATAATAACATAAAAGTCTAAAGTTTGTTTGCTCTATAGAAAAAAAAAGAACAAAAGTCGGAAAATATTAACGACCATGCTTTTTTTTGTTTTGAAGGATTGTGCATTGTAATATTTAATGACAAAAAGGTAAATTAAATTTAAGTCAGAAAAAAAAATCTTCTGAATATTTTATTATGGGGGGGGGGGAATGTAGGATGAAACAACTTTTTAACATTACATTTTTTTTTGTAGATAAGCTCTGTTATCTTTTAGAATTTAATTATTTAATCAAACCATTTTTTTTTTACAAAAATCATCTTAAAGTGTATTACTTTTTTTATATTTATTTTACATGCCATTTTTATATATAGACAGTTAGAATGAAAGCAAGAATAAAATATTAGAAAAAAAATTAACAGTTTTTTAAAAAAAAAATCTTGTTTCTACTTTATTAGAAATTGAAATTAATTAGTAATGAGAGTTTGTAAAGCCAAATTTATTATTTATTAATTGCTAATTGCAATCACATTACGTTAGTGCACTTTATTATTATTTTAAAGATATTGAAAGGAAGTCGAAGAACTTTTTTAGAATTTCCATTTTAGAAGCAAAAATTAAAATTAAAATTTTAATGTTTTATTAAATTTAGACTAAAATATAAAATATAAAATTGTAAAACAATTGTTCTGAATGTATAAAGTACAACAGAAAATAGGATTCAGACAGCAAACATTTTTATATATCGGAAAATCACTTCCTTGTAACTGAAATAGTTAAAGGAACATTTCCTTAAAACATTCTTTTATTTTTCAGTAAATTTTAAATAAATAAATGGAAATGGAAAATCTTGTTTCTACTTTATTAGAAATTGAAATTAATTATTTATGAGAGTTTGTAAAGTCAAATTTATTATTTAATTTACTAATTGCAATCACATTACGTTAGTGCACTTTATTTTTGTATTTTAAAGGTATTGAAAGGAAGTCGAAGAACTTTTTTAGGATTTCCATTTTCATTTATTTATTTAAAGTTTACTGAAAAATAAAAGAATTTTTTAAGGAAATGTTCCTTTAACTATTTCAGTTACAAAGACGTGATTTTCCGATATAGAAAAACGTTTGCTGTCTGAATCCTATTTTCTGTTGTACTTTATACATTAAGGACAATTTTTTCACATTTTTTTATTTTATATTTTAGTCTAAATTTAATAGAGCATTAAAATTAAAATTTAAATTATTGCTGCTATAAATTAACAAATATCTAGTAAAAGAGTTAAAAAGGGTTATGTGTGTAAGTGGATGTTTAAATCAATGATATACAGGGTGATTATAAAAAAAAACTATCCCAATATACGAGTCCATAACTATCACACCGTTCACAGAAAGTGACTGAAATTTTGGTTTGAGGAATTTTGAGGTATGCACTCAAGAATCGTATGAAAAACAACAGTTACGGTTATAGTGACAAAATTTTGAAAATTTCAAATGGCAACACCTATTTTTTTATTGGAATGTGATCTTCATAGTGAAAAACCATAAAAAGCGTCCAAACGGTACCTGTAACACGAAAATTGCCGACGCTAGAGAGACTAAGAAGAAAAGTGAAAACAACCAATAAAGGACAGAGAAGCAAAAGAAAGTAAAACATTTTATTATTCAGTGCTATACACCATCTGCCGCATGCAACGTGTCTTCGTGTGTGACGTGGAAAATTTGTGAAACACAATAAAATGTTTTGTTTTCTGTTGATTCTCTGTCCTTATTCGTTGTTTTCACTTTTCTTCTTAGTCTGTCTAGCGCCGGCAATTTTCGTGCTACAGGTACCGTTCCAACGCTTTTTATGGTTTTTCACTATGAAGATCAAATTCCAATAAAAAAAAGTGTTGTCATTTGAATTTTTCAAAATTTTGTCTCTGTAACCGTAACTGTTAGAGTTTAACTGTTGTTTTTCATACGATTCTTGAGCGCATACCTCAAAATACTTCAAACCAAAATTTCAGTCAGTTTCTGTGAACGGTGTGATAGTTAAGGACTCATATATCGGGATAGTTGTTTTATAATGACCCTGTATATTTACATGTTTCGAAAATTGTCAACGCGACATTACTATTTTGGAATAACATGTAAACTTTGGATATACCAGAAAAGTATTAAGAACAATATAAACTGTACTTCATCTTCACAAATGCTCATTCATAAAATGTTTGATAGAAAGTTCATATAATTTCATTCTCGACTCAAGTCGAAACATATTATATTAGTACCGTCTTCACTTCATTAGAAAAAGTCTGATGTGTTCATATTGGGATTATTTTTTGCTTTTCTCTGTATATATATAACTGTTTTCAGTTGGAAGTCATTAAATATTTGTTTGCTATTGATACTTAAAATCGTATATATTATTTCTGATGTCAAACTTCCTATGCTTTTACACAACGCACATCTGTGCATGAGGTATCAAACGCAAGGTTTTAGAACAAGGTTTTGATGTATTAAATTTAAATTCACATTTTATTAACTATTTCAGTTAATTAGACAGTTATGAAAAAAGCATGAGCAAATAATTTGAATGAATGCAGTGCAAAAACATTGGACAACCATTGTTTCTTATTTATATCACTGTTAAAATTGTACGATGGCAAGGATCTATTTTGCATGGAATATTAATGATAACTTTCACACACTTATAATACTTAAACTTCAGTCTTAATATTGCATATATATATATATATATATATATATATATATATATATATATATATATATATCAACTTCAGAATAAGATAATGATTTCTAGGCAGTTAAATGAAACTCAAGCGATTTAAATGAATATTTATTCTAAAGTTTAAATGTTTTTCTATTATATTTTAAGAAAGGTTTTGAGAAAATTTGTTTAAGCTTCACTGTGACATTAATTATTATTTTAATGATATATAATTTTAATATTAAATTAATTCTCTTCATAAAATATTATACAATTGTTGATCTTATGTCATTTTGTCATTTAGCATAGACATACAAAGCTGTCAACCTTAAGAATTTTATTAAATCAAATAAACAAACTTTGAACCACAAATGTTTCTTAAGAAATTGAAACAAATTTCCAGAAAATATAACAGCACTTCAGAGAAACATGTGATCTTGTTAAATAATTTTATTAAATGCATTTTATGTGTACCACGTGTGTTTGTTCAATTGAACAAAATCTTTAAAGTTGGCGGCTATGGATATAGTAACATTTTCTGTGAAAGAAATATTTTGTAAATTTCTGTAAGTTTATCTAGATTTCAGGATGGCATCTCTGAAGGTTTTTTTTAAATTTCCAGATGGAATAGCTTGTTTGTATATTTAATAACAATTCTGTAAGTAATTCTTTAAAATGAATGATTTTACCAATACCAATTCTGAGAGATAGTTCCATATTACTCAGAATCTCAATGACAGTTTCAACATATTTTATAATGCTTGAATGTTTGCTGTTATAAAGTATACAACTTTGTTAATTTCAGTTGACAAAAAAATAAACTGATGTAGCTTTGAAAAAATATTTTATTATAAGCATTTTAAATTAAATATGATTTTATGTATCTTAAATATTTTCTTAAATCAAAATACATTTTTAAAAACAATTAAATCCAAAGTAATTGCAAATTTCCCGTAAATATTTATCATAAATTCTAAATACCACTTTACAGTGTGAATAAAACGTTGACTATAATTACTTTTATAGAATTTTTAAAACAGCAATAACTATTCGAACGATACACTCTATCTTCATAACCACTCAGCCACAGTGTGATTGAACAGCAATTTCATATATTCTTATTCAGAACACGACTCAGGAAAGTATTAGATATACGTTGCATTCTCTATTATAAAATATAGATCTACCGCAATTCTCACAGTTTTGCTTTTATATTTATAAAAGAGATATGTTATAATCAGAAACAGGTACTCTGCATATTTCTGTACCTTTGCCTAAATAAATATGGATGACTATAATATTTTAAAATAAATATTTATGTTAACATTTCAGTGAGGTGGGACATATATATTAAATTAAATATATTTTACCATTTAATTCAACAGAAATCGCTTTTGAATTAAAAAAACAAAACAAAAAAAACGTACTTTGCTTTTTGCTTTCTTTTTTTTTTCTCATAATGTGAAATATTTTTTTTAAAAAAACCTTAATTATTTTAATGTTCTGTTATCAAATAAAACCTCTTTTTTTTAAATTTAATTTTCTAAACAAATCTTAACATTAAAATTTAATATTTAAATACGGAATAAACGAGCATCTTCTAAATCTTAAACTAATATTTATATTATTGACAATTATAAAATAAAAATAAAAACCTGAATAACATTTATTTTCTTGTTTTTATGTTAGCGGCATTTTTAAGAGAAATCATATACCATTAAAAATATAAATAGTGTGAGTTTTCATCCTTTTGTATTTAAGCTTATCTCTGCAAGTATCCAGGAGAAACACACAATTAAATCTTTCCCACTAAATGTCATTATATTACACATTTTGCTTTTTTTTAAATACAATTATCAAAGTGGAAGAATTTTTTAAATAATTGAACAGTAGTATTCATCTTTAGCAAAGTTTAGCATACGAATTCTATATTTTCCGATTAGGTTAAAACTTGTACAGGCTGGAATTCGAACCCAGAATCTCAGCATGAGCTACCAATGCTCTTCCACTAAGCTATCATGGACAAATCCGAACAAATTTCACTAAGGCAACCTTTTGGCAATAACTTCTTCTCTGTTATCAGCTAACGTTCAGCAGACGTTGGAAGACCGATCGCAGCAAAAACCAAATTCCTGGATTCGTATCCCTGTTTAGACACTTTTCAACTCAGTTGGAAAAAATACAAATATTTTGATTTGTTTATTAATCAGTATGATTGGGTCAAAATAATGGAGTGGAAGCCTATTAGCAGGTTAAACCAAAGTCCTGGATTCGAAACCCGGCCTGGAGACTTTTCAACTCAGTTGGAAAAAATATAAATCTTATAATTTATTAATCAGTCAGTATGATTGGGTCAAAATAATGTAGTGGAAGACCATTAGCAGCTTAAACCAAAGTCCTGGGTTTGAATCCCGGCCTGGACACTTTCAACTCAGCTGGAAAAAATTCAAATATTATGATTTCTTTATGAATCAGTATGATTAGGTCAAAATAACGTAGTGGAAGACCATTAGCAGCTTAAACATAAGTCCTGGGTTTGAATCCCGGCATGGACACTTTTCAACTCCGTTGGAAAAAATACAAATCTTATGATTTCTTTATCAATCAGTATGTTTGTGTCAAAATAATGGAGTGGAAGACCGTTAACAGCTTGATCCAAAATCATGGGTTCGAATCCTGGCCTGGTCAGTTTTTCCACCCAGTTGGGAAAATTTCAAATCGTATGATTTCTATACCAATCAGTATGATTGGGTCAAAATAATGGAGTGGAAGACTGTTGACACCGAGGTCATAAAATGTACTTTTAAACTGGAAATATTTAAAATTCTTCATATTTATTCCAGTTATACCCATCCAAAACCGTATTTCTTCCCTGACATATTCCTCTAAATATTATTTTCAATGTATTACACCTTTCTGAAATGCTCAATTACGTGTCACTTACATATTAACCAGATGTGCTGTGTTCAATTTTGCTAGTTTGCAGAATATCAAAAGAGAAATTTTTTGTCCTGCATATCTTGAAAAATAAAAGCAATATTCCCTTTTTTTATAGATAATTATATATATTTTAAAATCACAGACTTCTTTTTAAAACCGGAACCAAGTGTTTAGAGTCTCATTACACTTTTTTTTTTTAAATACATTAATTAAAGTGGAAGAATCTTTAGAATATTTTTAACAGTAGTATTTATCTTTCAGCAAAGTTAAACATACGCATTTTAAATTTTCCAATTAGGTTAAAACGTGTACAGGCTGGGATTTGAATTTAGAACCTCAGACTGAGCTGCCAATATTCTTCCACTAAGCTAACAATGTCAAATCCGGACAAATTTCCCTAAGACAACCTTTTGGCAATAACATCTTCTCTTTTATCTACAAAAAATCAACAGACGTTAGAAGTATATCTAGTAATGGACTGTGGGATAAAAAAGAAGTTTCCAATGAGAAATTTTAATTTAAGTTAATAAGTGACAACGAATTTTACACTACATTTTATAAAGAAATATGTCTCCATCAAATACAATTATTAGTTTGAAGATTGTAGAAAAAAGTTTATGATAATTATTGATATGTTTTGGGCATACAACATCTGTACAGTAGGAATATTTAAGTACTCCGTTATTTTGACACAATCATACCATTTGGTAAAGAAATCATACAGTTTGTAATTTTTTCAACTGAAGGAAAATGTGTCCAGCACAGGATTTAAACACAGGACTTTGGTTTAAGCTGTTAATGGTCTTCCACTCAAGTATTTTGACCCAATCATGCTGATTGATACAGAAATCATAATTTTGTATTTTTTCCAAATGAGTTCAAAAGTGTCCAGGTCGGGATACATATAAAATCACTTAGAAGAATTTCGAGATTATAATTCTGGGATAAAAAAGGAGTGACCAATGAGAAATTTTAATTTAAGCCTAATAAGTGACAACGAATTTTGTACTACATTTTATATAGATAAATTTCTGCCTCAAATACAATTATTAGTTTGAAGATTGTAGAATTGTGTTTTGGACATACAACATTTGTACAGCAAGAATATTTAAGTACAAATTGTACATAATACTGCAATTTCATAATGATATACAAGTAATTATATCTTTTTTTCATTTAAACTAAATTTTTGTTCTTTTACTTTATCTTTGTGTGTCATGATACCATTTCAAAATCGCACTAATAAGTCTGCGTTATAATATATATATATATATATATATATATATATATATATATATATATATATATATATATATATATATATATATATATATCCATTTAAAGAATTTAAGCATACAGAAAATCTTTTTATTTCTGTAACTCTGGTAGCTATGTTCGCTTTCCATTAATTTCAAATCAATAATATCAAGATACCAATATTATTGACTGCATAATATAAAGCATACTATCAATTTGGGTTGACATTTTGACCATCTTCCTCATAAAGCACAACTTTTAAGGACAGAGTTGCCACATGCAGCTATTATTTAAAACTTTTAGTACTATTATTTCGTAACTGTCATCTTCCTCTTAGACTTTTAACAGAAATTTGCGTATTCTTCTACATAATATACGTTCATTCTTTGTCTTCTTAGTTTTCATTCTTTGACAAAAAAAGGTATTAAAAATTATTGCTAGGATTTAAAGATTCCAGGCATTTATTTATATTGCTTAAAATCTCGATCACAATTTCCACAATATTTATAACTCTTGAACTTTGGTTTTAATACTGGATATATATATTTCGACTCACGAAAATATAACGTCTTTTGGGACAGATGTCTATGTACAGGGTGATTTTTTTTTTAAGTTGTGAAAGTAAAATACTATAACAAAAGAACCACTGATTCAAATGACCTGAAATTTCACCAGTATGCTCCCAAAGTAATGAGGATTTTTTTGGCATGGTTAAAATTTAACTTAAAATCGCACCGACAAATGTCGCTGTAAGGTATCAGAAACAAAGAAAATCGTCTGTGGGAGGAAAACAATGGACGGTACTTTGAGAAACCATCTTCCGTAGGCCCTCTGTCGTCATTGGACCTTTTCTTAAATTCTTAAGTGTCCTAAATCTCCTAAGAGTAGTTTCTGCGCTGTCATTATTCTGATAATACAGTTTCACTAATGGTGCAGTCATTGCGAGGATTTCCGTAGAATAATGAACACGAGGTGTGCGTACTTCACGTTTTTATCACCAATGTGCGTAAGCCGGGCACAAGTTCGTCTCCTGACTTTACTGCATGTACAGCGCCATCTGCCGGTGTGATTTGAAGTTTTTTTTAACCACACCAAAAAAATACCCATTGCTTTGGGAGCACACTGGTGAAATTTTAGGTCATTTGGATCAGTGGTTCTTTTGTTATAGGGTTTTACTTTCACAACTTTAAAAAAAATCACCCTGTATTATTCGATGTAAATCAAATTTGCTTAAAGTTTAAATTTTTCAAACAGTTTAAGAAATTGTGTTTAAAATGTCGTCTTTTCTTCCATGGATATTTTTTAAAATCCTTTTAATACTTGAATAACACATAAACGTTATTAAACTTAAAAAAAATAAGCTTTTCAAATAATAAACATTATTTTCAGAATTTCACAGCGTAAATTTTTTAAAGTCGAAGGTTAGACATTTAGTTCTGTATACAAACAAATACTATTTTAATGATTTATGACAGAATATACATTTAGTGAAATTAGGACAATTTTCCATTAACCCCTTAACTGTTGGAGGTTTTTTGACACCATAAACTAAAAATAGACACAATACACCTCTATTTCAGTACTAAAATATTTGCTTTGTGTAATCGAAAATGGTCTGCCGATCAATAAAGCGAAGGTTGCGTTTAAATATTACTGGTATGCAAAAGCTTTTAGTAACAAAACAAGCAAACTCTTCTTGCCCGAACTGAGTTCGGGCTACACTGTTAAGGGGTTAATTGTTCATAGCACCTTTTCTACGAAAAGAAATATTTTTCAGTGTTTAGCAAATTCTGCAAGAAATATTATTGAGGATATTATTGAGAATTGCAATGTTATCTGAAAAGATAGCATCATTTTTCTAAAACATTTCTGAGACTTTTTAAAACATTCCAACATTGAAATTCTCAAGTTTTGCAATCCTCACTTTTCGTATGGTTTTTTTTCATTTTAATTGTATTATTTTTTTCCAGAGGTTTCTGTAAGTCTGTATGCATTTTTCATATCTAAAAGTGAATTTTCGAATTTTATCTTTCTTATAGTATTGTCTAACATCTCATACATCTCATACATTTTAATCACCAAATTGTATGAAATTAAAACGGTAATAGTCACTAGCCTTGAAATTACGTCTTTTTAAAGATCATTTAAAAAAAAAAAAATTTAAGGTATCGTATTCATAGTTAAAATATACCAGACTCTGATATTTTGCAGCCGAGCATCAAAATTTGCCATCATACTTTGCGTTTTCAGTAAAATTTACCTTAGGATGCCAAACGAAAAGTCATTCGTAGAGGACTTTATCAATTATGCACTTTTAAAGTTTTTAACTCCTAACGTTAAATTTATAATTAATATTTTCTAAAGAAGCTGCAAGCTTGTAGTTTTTTAAGCTTAACTCATAAACTACTTGAAGGAATACGTTGTAGCTTTTTAACCGCCTATTTGTAGCTTCTATGAAATCAAATTGTTTTGTGTTAAATAAATTATAAGTTACAATAAATATTTTTGTTGAATTTATTTTTTGAAAATATATTTTTATTGAAAATAATTTTAGAAAAATATATGATTTGTAACCTATGCATTTTGTTTAACAGAAATGTATTTCTAAAAGCTTGAATTTTTTTAATTTAAATACATAGATTATCCCTTTATGTATGCTTAAAAAAATACATTCATAGAAAACTGTTTTATCACTTTTACAATTCAATTTATTATTTGTATGAGTTTTCAGATTTAAACCTTCATAATTACTAAACTAATTTACCTAATGATTTTGCATTTGGAATCCAAAGGTAAAATGTACTGCAAAAGCCAAATATGATTTCAAAATTATGTGTTCATGTTGAAAATTTCAGATTGAAGGCAACACATTAGTCTTAACACAAATTGAAAGAAGACATAATTTTCAGTTCAATGTCTATTTCTGTATTTTCTGTAACAATTTGGAAATTAAAATGTTTGGTATGTTGCCTTCTTTTGCACCTACTGTACATGAAAGTCAGTAAAACTTTAATATAAATATTTATCCGAATGTCAATTCGCTGTGATATATTTATATTTCATGGAATCTGTGTCAAAAGATTGACGTACTTAATAGTTCTCGATTAATTATTACAAAACTTATAAATTTCAATTTAAGAAGAAATATGATTTTTTGAAAAGAGCATTTATTTTTTCTATTTTAAATAATATTTGTTTTTATGTAATTAAAATTTCGTATATATATTAAAATTTATATATATATATATATAAATGTGAGTACAAATGAAGGACCCGATTTAAAAAAAAAATCATATTTTCGAAACTACTGCACATATTATAATAAGTTATACATGAATTGAAAGAGAAATATACCAAGTGTTTTTTTTTCAGTTACAAATGTTTGATGTGTGACCCTCTTGTTACATGGCATACGGCAGTTGAAGAAACGGCAATTTGAAGAAGGCTGTTTAATCAAATTGATGATATCATTGCATAATGCTCTTGTTGGTTGGTGCTTCTTTTCCGTAGCCATTTCTAAATGCACGTTGCACCGAAATTACTGAAGAAACCCGCGCCTACTCTAATACGCAAAAACTTTTCTCTGTCATTGCCGTTTCTTCAAATGCCGGATGCCTTGTAACAAAAGTGTCACATATCGAAAATTTGTAACTGAAAAAACTTGGTATATTTATCTTTAAATACATGTATTACATGTTGTATACATGTTACATGTTACATTTATTACATGTTACATTTATTTTAATTTCGTACAATGTTGTTGTTGTTACATGTATACATGTATTACATGTATTACATGTATTACATGTGTATGTGTTATATGATACATGTATTTAAAGATAAATATACCAAGTTTTTCATTTACAAATTTTCGATATGTGACACTTTTGTTACAAGGCATCCGGCATTTGAAGAAACGGCAATGACAGAGAAAAGTTTTTGCGTATTAGAGTAGGGTTTCTTCAGTAATTTCGGTGCAACGTGCATTTAGAAATGGCTACGGAAAAGAAGCACCAACCAACAAGAGCATTATGCAATGATATCATCAATTTGATTAAACAGCCTTCTTCAAATTGCCGTGTTTCTTCAAATGCCGTATGCCATGTAACAAGAGGGTCACATATCGAAAATTTGTAACTGAAAAAACTTGGTATATTTATCTTTAAATACATGTATCACTTATTGTAATATGTGCAGTAGTTTTGAAAATATGTTTTTTTTAAATCGGAACCATCATTTGTACTCACCCTGTATATTTTAAATAATATTATATAGGAAGTACAAAATTATTCTAGTAAATATTTATTGGAAATTCCGAACAGGATTTTAGTGTTTGGATTAAATGTATACATATTTATCTTTATAGAAGTCTTAGAAAATCATAAATTATTCGAAAGATATGTCATCTTCATAATAAATCAGCAACAAAATATTTGAACAGCAATTTCATGTATTCTTATTCAGGACATGACTCTGGAAAACATTTCGCATATTTCTACGTTTCTTTCTCTATTATAAAATGTAGATATGTTGAAACTCTCTGGATTATGCATTTATGTTCAGAAGTAAAATATATTCAAAAGGAAAAAGGTTGTACATTTCTGGTTGTTTATCAACATAAAAATGAATAGCAGTAATATTTAAAAATGTTTAGGATAACCTTAAGTGATGCTTGATATCAAAATAAATTTGTTCTACCATTATATACAATATAATGCATTATACATGATTAAAAAAAATAAGTGAGTTTCCTTTTTCTTTGCTTTTCTTTCGGCAGATTAACGAGATTAAGAAAAAATAAGTAAAGGGTCGACATAAATTTCTTTAAATGCTTTAAAAAATTAATTTAATAATTAAACATTGGGTATACAAAACTCTTCTAATTGAAAATATTAATTATATTATTACTTCAAAAGAAGAAAATCTTTTTTTTTATGCGTTTATTTCTAATTTCGATATTAAATACATTTTAAAGGAAAGTGATATTAATTGGAAAAATTATATATTGAATGAAACTTCATCATTGTGTATTTAAAGCTGTCGGTTAGTAGCCTAAATTTTTCCTCTACAATGTTAAATTATAGGCATTGGATGAATTCGTATTTTTAAAATTTCTGTTTAAAAAATTAGTATTTTGAACATTTTTTATGTGTACTTCTCTTAAAAATGTATTTTACTTAATTTTTTGATAAATATTTCTAAAATATACACCTAATTATACATGAAATAAAAAAAATCCTACTCTTTGCTAATTAGCATCACTGAGATTTTAACGCATAAAATGTAAATTAGCTATATAATTTAGAAATGCGTTAATAAACAAATAAATAAGTCATGAAGCAAGGTATAAAGAAAACAAGAATAAAAAATATTAATTTTCTGATGAGATATTAATAGGGTGAAAAATACGATAGAGAGAGGAAATTTATTAACTTATTATAAGTCTGACTAACAGCATTCACACTTTATAAGTTTTGCCCGTACACCGTGCAGGCAAGAGGAGCTAGTTCTGTTACTTAAAGCATTTATGTAACATTAATCTTTAATTGTAACCTTCGATTTATTTAATGACAGAAACTTTATGATTAAATAAATTCCAAAAACGTGTTGAAAAACACACATATATTTATTTATTTATTTATTATGAAAAAAAGATAAAAAAGGGAAACTGTTTTAATAATCTATGTTTATGTTTGCAAGTTGACGAAATAGGCTCATTATAAATTCCTTACTAAATTTCGGTATGTTACAAATTTTGCTCAACACATATTAGATTACACATTATTTTTAACATATACTTTCTTTATTCATTGTATGTGAAATCAACGATTTTAACAGGATATTATATATTGAATTTAATTTAATATGTTAAATCGGAAACTAACGTATTGTATATAAAAAATATTCAGTGTAACGTTTTGAACGGCGACGGTGGGATAGTACGATACTTTGAATCTCCAAATTTCACAATGGCATAAGATTTTTTGAATAAAACTTTGCCTTTATAATATATGTGAAGAAAACCTTTTAATTATTTTCATTTAAGTTTGTTTATAAATCCTAGTGCTATTCAGTCATTAAAAAAAATAGCAACAGAAGTCTACTGCTCCTAAAACAGTCAACACTCCTTCCTTGATTTTGTGTAGTATTTTCGCAAGAAAATTTTAAAACTATTCGATCTTAAGCTCAATAATACTGAAGAGCTAACTTTTTCAGGAACTTTTTTCAAATGTATTCCTTGCATGTTTGCATTGACGTTCTTTGCATGACCCGGTTTCAAAGCTGGTTAAAGCGGGTTCTTGTCCCAAGTCGCCTAGGAAATCTTACCGGTGGAACTCATTTAGCTCAGGGTCACAATGACTGTCACAATCTGTCAGGTCACACAGAGAGGGGTGGCTATATTGGTATCATTTTCGATTTAAGGAAAAGGCTCGAAAATGTGTACCCCCGTGTGCTTAAAAACCAAAAAACGACCTTTGCTCGCAGGAGTAGTGACGGCTACTGCACGTATGGGCTTGAGTCGTAGGCTTTATGTTACAGATAAGGTTACTCAATCCAGCTATTTGATAGATACAGGCAGTGATGTCTCATGTTTTCCGAAGTCATTTTTAGTTAAAAGTACTAGAAAGAGGGATTTCACATTGTATGCCGCTAATGGTACAAAAATCTGCACCTACGGTACTAAACTATTTACACTGGATTTGGGACTGAAACGTAAATTACAATGGCCATTTATCATAGGTGAAGTAACTAAACCTATTATAGGCGCTGACTTTCTACAACATTTTGGTTTATTGGTTGATTTAAAAAAGCGGCGTTTATTGGACCCTGTAACTAACTTTTCCGCGCGTGGTCGTGCCAGTCTGTGTGATGTCCCGGTGGTTAAAACTATCATCGGAAACACTGCATATATAGTACTGCTAAAAAAGTATAAAGAGATTACACAGTTAAATAATACGAATAAACAAACTGTAAAACATGATACAATCCATTTTATCCCTACTGTTGGCCCGCCTGTGACAGCTAGAGCTCGGTTGTTACATCCACCGCAGCTCCGGATAGCTAAGCAGGAATTTGACTATATGCTTGAGAAAGGTATCTGTAGGCCATCTAAAAGTAATTGGGCCAGTCCATTACATATGGTCCCTAAAGGCGTTTCGGATTGGAGACCAACTGGGGATTACAGGGTACTTAACCGAATTACTGTATAAGATAGATACTCCATTCCTCACATTCAAGATTTTACTTATATGTTAAAAGGTAAAAAAATATTTTCTAAAGTGGATTTAGTCCGTGCTTATCATCAAATTCCGGTTCATCCTCCCGATATCCCTAAAACTGTTATTATAACTCCTTTTGGTTTGTTTGAATTTCCATTTTTAAACTTTGGGTTATGCTCTGCAGCGCAAACGTTTCAACGCTTTATAAATGAGATATTACGAGGTTTGGACTATTGCTTTTCTTATCTCGAGGACATGTTAATAGCGAGTGAAACTCACGCTCAGCATATGCAGCATTTAGAGGAAGTTTTTAAGCGGTTTAGGGATTACGGGATTATAATTAATGAATCAAAATGTGAGTTTGGCAAAGAAACTATAGATTTTCTGGATCATACTATTGATAGCCAGGGCTGTGTTCCAAACAAAGATAAGGTGAAAGCTATACTGGAATTCCCAAAACCAAAAACTGTTAGCGATCTCAGGAGATTTTTGGGAATGGTGAACTACTATCATCGTTTTGTACCCCATATTGCAGCAATATTAAGACCACTAAACGTGTTCTTAAATAGAGCAAAAAAGAGGGATAAAAGAGAAATTCAGTGGGATGCGGATGCAGGAAGCAGTTTTGAGCAGGTTAAGCAAGCTGTAGCTAATGCGACTTTGCTTTATCATCCTTCTCAAGATGCGAAGCTTGCACTTATAACTGATTGCAGTGATTTTGCTATGGGTGGGGTGTTACAAGAAGTTACGTCCGATGGTCCAAAACCACTTGGATTTTTCTCTCGTAAGTTGTCCCCTACACAGTGCAAATATTCAACATATGACCGGGAATTGTTGGCGGCATATTCTGCGATCCAATATTTTAGGCATATGTTGGAGGCTCGGGTATTTACGTTGTATGTAGATCACAAACCCCTAATTTTTGCATTTCAGCAGAAACAGGAGAAATGTTCTCCTAGAAGGCTTGGGCAGTTAGACTTTATATCACAGTTTATGACGGATATACTTTATTTGCCAGGCAAGGGAACTTTTGTTGCTGACAGTTTATCTCGAGTTTGTGAGATTCAATTGGCGTCACTTGCAGATTTTGAGTTGTGGGGAAAGTTGCAAACATAGGATGAGGAGCTAAAAGCTATTTTGGATGGAAAGGCTGAGTTTAGTGGAAAGTTAGCTAAAGTACAAATGCCGGATGCTAAGACATTATTGTATTGTGAAACTTCTGGTGAGGTGAACAGGTTTTATGTCCCCCAGACCTTGAGATATAAGGTGTTTGAGTCAATGCATGGGCTGTCGCATCCAGGAATACGGGCTTCTAGGCAGCTAATCTGTTCGAAATATGTTTAGCCAGGGCTAAATAAAGATGTTGCTGTGTGGTGTAGAGCGTGTATAGATACCCTGTCAAAGGACGAAGGTAACCTGCATACTAAGTCTCCTTTGGTGCAATTTTTCGTTCCAGACGAGAGATTTGCGCATATACACATAGATATTATTGGTCCCTTACCTCTAGTAAGTGGATTCAGATATTGTCTAACCATGATAGATAGATTTACCCGGGGGCCAGAGGCTGTACCTATTGTGGATATGACTGCTGAAACTGTTGCTCATGCTTTTGTTCAGACGTGGGTTTCCCGTTTTGGTACGCCTCAGAGGATAACATGCGATAAAGGTAAACAATTTGTGTCCATACTTTTTGAAAGTCTGCAAGAATGCTAGGCTCTGTTATAGCTAGAACTGCTTCGTATAGGCCCCAGACGAATGGTTTGGTGGAGCGACTTCATCGACCTTTAAAGCAGGCCTTAATGTGCTATAAGGTGGATTGGTTGGAAGCTCTCCCCCTGGTTTTGCTGGGTCTACGGACAACAGTACGTGCGGACCTTGGTTCATCTACAACTGAGCTGACATATGGAACGACTCTACGGCTTCCAGGCCAGTTGTACGAGGATAGCCCCTTCTCAGACCCACCGACTTATAATTCGAAACTACAAAAAATTATGTGTGCGTTGAGACCTTGTCAACCTCTAAGGCATGGGCAGCAAAAGATCTATGTTCCGAAAGATCTAAAGAACTGCACCCATGTATTTGTACGGAGAGGTCCTTTTAAGAGATCTTTACAACCGACTTACGAGGGTCCATTCAAAGTCGTAAAACGACTCCAAAAAGATGTTGTGGTTCCTATCGGGAACCAGGAAAAGATCATCAATATTGATCGTTTAAAACCTGCATTTCTGTTGAATGAGGATGGTGAGCCTGATCGTACAACTTACATAACGAGATAGGGAAGGAAAGTTCGTTTTCGTCTCCCACGGGTTGTGTGAGGCTGGCGGGGGAGTTGTGTGGCGGCGCTAATTCGCCTTATATGAAAATGGAAGAGGAAGCATAATTCATTTAAGTTTCTCCAGCGGACCAAAAGGAGCGTTCTCCTATTTGGCGAAAGTATGGCGCTTGGAAAGTTTTGCCAAGTATAGACTGACGGTGGATTCGGCGAGAATCTTTTACACTTGCTTTTCGGCGGTCTCGAGTGATGCTGCGTTTTTTGGGAACGGCTGCAGGACGGCTGTTATTATACTTATTTATTAATTGTGTTTATTTGAATATGTTGAATTAATTATATATTTCGTTAAAGTAATAAAGTTTTGTATAGTTAATTATGCCGCCGTATATTTAACCATAGCGCAACCTTACAAACCTACACATTTGATAAATATAATTAATTAAAGCATTTGTACCGATATGTAGAAGATATTATTAAAATATACTGAATGTGTCACATCAATTAAAAATTCTATTTTTACTAGCTACTTTTACTCTATTTTCTAATAGCAAAACATTTTGCTATTACTGCCAAATTATAATAACCTTTGAAAAAGTAAAATGTTGTGTAATAGGCACATCTTTTCGAGTTTATAATTATTATAGCTAAATAGATTTTTTGTATATTTCATAAATTCCTTTCTTAATGTGGTATGCAAAGAAGAAGTTTTATTTAAGTGTTTTCAATTACTTTAATATGTGCAAAGTTATTGCAAATTAAATTAATTTCCAAGGATTATTGAACAAAGTTGGACAAAACAAATGTTTAAGTGTATTTCTATTGATTTAAGGATTTTCGTTAGATAAGTTTCAAAATTCAACCATAATTTAATTTCCGATTTAATGATAAAACTTTTATCTGTTAAAAATAAGCTAAAGTCTCAAATGACAATCATTTATATAAATTTTGAATTTAAAAAAAATCACAAATTCAATTAAGAAGAAATATCTAAACCTTTTAATGAAGCTATTTTCAATTTAATTAAAGTAATTGAAACATAATTAATATTTTTTTAAAAGCACAATAACTAGAATTTTAGAATTAAAATTTGTTACATTTTTATTTTTACATGCTAAAATAATAAATTCATCTGTCACGTTCAGGAACAATTTGCTTAAATCTCGTAAATATTTTAAATATTTTCGTATCCTAAACATAATTAAATAATATATCGTGAATTGAATAGCACTTTAAAGGAATGGAAAATCAATAAAAAGACAATTAAGGAAACAGAAGAAAGAACGAAAAAGTATTCTTATATATTATTCAGTAACTCCTATTTATTATTCAATATATCTTATTTATTATTCAGTTCTCAGTAATTCTCGGAAATTTAATATTTTGCCTGCAATTAAAATAATAAAGTTTTCAATTGAAATTACGTTTTTTTAGTAATTTCTTTTTACATAATTTCGTCACAGAAAATCTTTTTTATTACATATTTTCACTACATTTTCTGTCGTGTACTTTAACGTAACTAAACGTTTAAATACTAAAACTTTTTTTTTATGTTTCGATTAAATATCTACCTCTAGATCCACATTTGTAAGCTGAGTAGAAAATATGTTTCTATTTTTTAATGTTATTTCTTTCGCACATAGTACCGACCTTATCATATACAAATTTATTAAATAATATATATATATTTATATAATTTGGACGAATACATTGTTTACCAAGTTTATCGCTTCTGTTATTTCTGTATGACCTTTGAATACTTTGTTCATAATTTTCTCTTTATGCTATATGAAGATGGAATGTGAAGATGGGGGATTATCAATTATTAAAAAATAGCAATACCATAGATATGCAAAATTCTCTGTTTGAGGTTACATTATATTCTTAATGATGTTTTGTCCAATTTAAAAAAGAGAAATATGTTATATTTTTAAACATGTAGAAAGAGTCTAAACGATAATGTTGAAAAAAAGTCTTATAGATGCTAGATACGAGCGGTATATATCACTCGTGGTGCACGTATGTTTTTTTTTTTTTTTGTTTTTTTTATATATATATATATATATCGTGGGATATAGATAATGCAGGCGTAATTTTAGTGAGTGGATATTTTATGTTTGTTGCTTGAATGAAAAAACTTAGAGCAACTGTGGCAATGAAAGATATAAAACAATAGTATTTAAAAGTTTCTATCAGAGAAAACGTCTCATATGACATATAGTATCACCGCTTATCCGTATAAAGTGGAGAAAAAAAAAACATGCGATGATATTGCTTGCGGAGTGCGAAGTTCTCTTACATGAAGCGTTCAAACTACAGTGAATTTAGCCTTTCTCTATCACAATAGAGGTAATATTTTTTGTTCATGCAGCAAGTTTAAAGAAGAACCTCATTTTATTAACGCATGTACCAATAATTGCCTGCTATAAAGTTCCTTTCACTTTGTCTGATTTATATGTCCTTCATCTAGCAGCATCTATAGAATGTTTTTTAAACATTCACAGCCTAAGAGGGACTTATAAAAAATGTCTTTGATTGATCTGAAAACACGAAAAACTTTGGGTTCTGGATAGAATAGATGGTCTGAACAAACTAAAGTACAGGAGATAGTAAAGCTGTGAAGTGTACTATTAGCATGCGTTCCCAAAGTCAGTAACACAGTGTTCTCCTCCTGAGGATGTTAAAATATAAAGCATTGAAGATAAGTAAAAAATCAATGGAAAATATTTTTATTGCCCAAGACATAATGATGAAACGAGGGGTGGCCTCCGTAAGCTAACTTAATAATTTGATCCTTATTGATCGAGAGACAGAGATGATCTGCTCACATTTTTATCACCGTTACTTCACCAATATAAATTTTAGATCAAGCTAGGGCGCAGAGTTATTCACAACCATTTGAGAAACTGCAATGCTAATTTCCTAGACATTCTGTAGACATGTCAAGGGAACCCGCAATTGGCAGGCTAGCAAAAATAAGTGAAATGACACGGCAACCCAGTCACCATCTGCAAAATACTTGGGAACTGTGGTTTTGATAGGAGCAAACTGTATATACAATTATTATTATGTCCGGAACCAGAAGATGTAAATTTATATAGATATGCATTTGTTACATTCTGAACATAATTGAAGGATAACTGTAATATTTGCTTCCAGATGTTAAAACCACAAAGAGCAGATTGCACGCTTATAAACTGAATAGACTAAGATATCTTTAACGGGTATGAAATTAACATTAGGATAAAAAGCAAAAGCATTTATGAATAAATTCTTTTAATGCGCAAATGAAGAATTAATTTAGAAAGTAATTTAGCCCGCAATATTTTAGTATTTCAGAAGAGAAAAATTAAATTTTGAATAAAATAATATTAAGAATATATGAGCAGCGCCATAGGACTGCTCAGACGAGGAGTTAATGTATGTGTGTAGAGCATAGATGATCGCCTCTTACACCATTTATTAATGCAAAAAATACAATTTTCAACTTTTGCTGAACCCGACGGCAATCACGACAGCGGTTGGGGTGAAAAATACTATTGTCATCAGACAGACTCGCAAGGACTAAACATCAGAAACCGTTGCTGTCGAAAGACGGATCTCCCTCGAGACACGGGGCAGCGACGTGCAGACATAGAAGTTGAAAGGGCAGCATCGGTGCAGAGGTAAAAAGTGCAAGAAAGTCTGTATTAGTAGGCAGGAGGCCCAGGCATTGAGTTCTTGAGTTGTAGTATATTTATGGCTGTACTTGTAGTATATTTATGGTGGCTACGAGGGGGGCCAAGGTTGTTCGGGAGAGAACTATCCGACACAGGGTGACCCAATCTTCTGAGACACGTTGTACATGCAGATGCAATAATAACATAATAAATCTTAGCAATCCTGATGAAAATAATTCAGAAGTAAGAGTCATTCAAAGGAATGAGAATGAATCATCGTTTGATTAGCATATAATATAAGCAAGTGATTGGTTATAATTATTATTATTTTTTTGCAAGAGATAAATGCATGAAAAACACGAGACCGTCATCCATTAGCATAAACAGCACAAGAGTCTCTTAGAATTACGTTGTTTAGGCAATTTAAAAAAAATATATAGTTGAACGTTTTCTTGAAAAATGTTTTATTTTGAAAAAAAAATAAAAGAAACTTGGCTTCAGTTTTTTAAAAGCTAAACACTTCAGATAAAACATTTACTCAATTATCTTATTTGCGTTTATCCTAAAACATATTTTTACTGTAAATGAAGTATCAGATCTATGAAGGAAGATGTATACAAAAATATAGAAACGCATGTAAATGAAATAAAAAAATATATAAACATATTTACTATAAATAAAATATCACTACATACATACACTATGTACATTCCTTATGAATACTTTTGCAAAAATATAGAAATGCATATAATACAAAAGTCTATAAATATATTTATTATAAATAAAGTATCAACACATATTTAAACGAATATCTACGCAAGACTATAAAACGAAAGTAAATTTAATAATAGTAATAATAAAGCATCTAGAAAGATAAACTATTTGAATAAGAAATATCAACTAATATATCAAACGACGGTAAAGAGAAAAACCAAATTCTTAAGAATGGGACATGACTCTGCTATTATTCATAATCTGAATAAAAGCCATTTACCTCGTGTTTTTGATATGAACGCTAGGAATATTTAGTGAAATAAATAATAAAAATCCATTTTTGTTTTTTCAGACATTTAGAGAAAAAAACCTAGTTAGAGAAAAATCCTTGAAGGAAGGGCCGGGTGGGGGGAGAAAGTTGTTCAAAGCCCTTCAGAAAATGACTAATAAAAAGGACCACTATGTATCTTTCAAAATTCGTTCGTTTGCTTAAGCTAGGAACTTAATTATAAATTTGGCTTAAACTATTATTCGGAAATAGTGGTAACCGCTGCACATAAATTTAGTTTAATGTTATAAAGAGTGACTATTAAGTTAATTATAATGTTTGGAATCACTTGCGTTGAAATCGAAAACATAGTTGTTGAGATATGGAAACGGAGCATAGTTACAGAAAAAATCTTGAAAGAGAGGAAGGGGAGGGAGGGTTGTTCAAGTGCCCTTCAGAAAATGACTAATTAGGAGGCCCACTATGCGTGTTTAAAAATTCGTTCGTTTGGTTAAGCTAGGAATTTAATTACAAATTTGCTTAAACTATTATTCGGAAATAGTGATAACCGCTACTCATAAATTTAGTTTAATGTTTTAAAGAGTGACTATTAAGTTAAATATAATGTTTCGAATCACTTGCGTTGAAATCGGAAAGATAGTTGATGAGATATGGAAACGGAACATAGTTAGAGAAAAAAACTTGAAGGGGGGGCCGAGGGGGAGGCGTTGTTCAAGAGCCCTTCAGCAAATAACTAATTAGGAGGATCACTATACATCTTTAAAGATTGCTTCATTTGGTTAAGTTGGGAACTTAATTTGAAATTTGGCTTAGACTATTGTTCGGAAATTCTTGTAACTGCTTTCTAGAAATACACCTTGAAGCTATGAATGCTGATTTTTACGATAATTTAGTAAAAATGGAACTGGTTTGTAGAAGTTTGGAACACTATTAGCTGAGATTTAAAATAGCGGTATTCTCTATATAAAACAGCAATTAAACACTACGGGTGCAGCTAAAAATGTTAAAATTGTTAAGTGTAATTAGACCCGTGCCCCTCTCCATTCCCGCAAATATAAAAAATAATCTGTTAAATAAAGTTTTCTGTATTAATAATCTCTGTCATAATAATATATGTCATGTAAAAAAAGAACTTAAACCCAGCTAATTTTCATGAAGAAAAACGTGCCTGGAAAGTATTTCAAACATGGGGATGTCTGTGTAATTTGTCATATGCTGGTGGTGCAACAATAGCATGGCTTTACGCTGATAACTTCAATCCATATTGAAACTTTTTAGTTAGAAATCCTTATCTATGCATCGCTACCCTGGTTTATTTAATTTCTTCTGTGAAGAATCGATGCAACCAACCAACCCAAGAGAATTTGATGAACGTTCTTTGTGGATATTAATTAATATTTCCGTAAAAAATTGAAATATTAAAATTCTGAGGTTCAGGTACATCAGGAGAGGGTTTGGACTACCTTTATCTAAATTATCAGGCTTCTATGTGGGCTAGATTTTCCTAGCCATCGCCAACAGACACACACACACACAGACAGACACACAAAGCGAAACTTTATTTTATTAGTATAGATATATACATGTTTTTTAAATTTAAATGTTTGAAATGTTCAACTTTTACATTTTAATTTAAAAATTAAACATGTGGTAATATTTTAATAATGAAACTTTCATTCTTCTGTTGATTAATTTTTCGCAAGAAAACATAATTTATATTATTAAATTTGTAGAAAAGTTAAAATTATAGGCATTAATTAAAAAATGCAAATCAGGGCTTTATCTGTACGCATAAAGAGTTTACTTTGTTTATTTGTTTATTTCTTTTATTTTTTAGGAAGAACATAACCTTTTTTTAATGATTAACGCGAAACTAACACCAAACTATTCCCCTATTGTCTCCGTTCTAAATTAAACAAGAGATAAACTATTTTGTGTGCGATCGAAGAGTATAAAATGTTAAATCTGACTTCAGCATAATGTGGAATCTGTTATCATCTATTATTGACCTCTCAGAATTTGTGAGTGGGTTTAGTTACACTAAACTTTATATAATAAATAAACAATCGTAAAATATTTAAATTGATGCCTCCTACAGTAATGAAATTTTATTAACGTTTTGGGCATTAATTTAGTTTTTGAGAATTAAATAGATTTTATATTTTAAGCTAAGAATGATTCAGAACAGACCCATTTCTATATCTGTTTGTTTTCATTTCCACTTATTTTTTATCAGGGGACATGTAAACGGCTATTTCATATTAGTAATTCATTATACTTCCAAAAAAGTATTTCTTACAGATAAAAAGACGTCACAAAGAATTTATGCTATAACTAATATTTTTACATTATTAATATAATGTCATTCATATAATTAATTATACAATTTTATAAATATTTTCTCTGCATGAAATACCAATTTGATACATACAGATTATTTTAAATTTACATATTAAATTTTATGAAAAAGTCACAAATACTATCTGTTAAAATTTAAATAACAAACAATGCTGTGTATATTGGAAATGACTAAAATGAAGTAAAATTATTTAAATATACATATGCAAATAATTATCATTTGTCAAATGTTTGGAAAATCTGCTTAAAAGAAAGCCTCATAATTTAATTGATGCATTAATTAAATTTTCCTGGTTAGACTATTAAAACAAGAACGAAAAATCACGTGTCAAGCATAGATTATGTAACACTTTCCAACGTTTCCAAAATAAATTTACAAATCATTACCGTTTAATAAGCTGAAAGATAACATCTAAGTAAACAATTTGGAAAACGCATAACATATTTAAAAACATAATTTCAGGAATTTCCAACATATACAATATTCGGAAAAATATCCGAACACTTTTATTCAGCCCTGTATATGATCTATAGATTTGTATATGTACTACATAGGATGCTAAATTTTAGTTTAGTTAGGAAACGCGTTGCACAGTTCAAAATTCTCCTTCTGGAGTTTCTGTCAATAAGCGGAAATGTGTTCGCGAACTTTTGTGCTGCCCTGTATAGGATCTACAGAATTTATACACACCAAGTAATAGAGTTAAATTTAAAATCGCGTTCAGAAACTTAAAACGCACTTCCAGGAATTATTGTTAACAAACAGTAGTCAATTATTTTGTGTGTCCCTGTAAATGAACGATAACTGCTATACACACAATATTCTGTAGTAAGCCTCCTGTAATGCACCTTAGTGATATATATAAATTTCAATGCGTTTAAAATAGTGAAACATTATTTAATTATACCGCAAACGATTTTTCTCCATAGACGTAATGTAACGGAAATTTTTGACGGTCCCTGTAAAGTAACTATAAGTGCTATGCACACCATATTCCATATTAAGCTTCTTGTAATGCACCTTAGTGATATATATCAATTACAATGTGTTTGAAATTGTGTAACATCATTAAAATAAACCGCAAATGATTTTTCCCCATAAACCGTAATGTAACGGAATACTTTTGAGTGTCCCTGTAGAAAAACTATAAGTGCTACACACTTTAGTTGAAATCGGGAACATGCTATAGATAACGGCAATAACATATAAAAATTGCAGGACAATCCGAGCATATTTACGGGAATTGGAGTACGGACAGATGGCCATACCGCAGACGGCCAGACAAACCGAAGTCATAAACACTTTTCAACTAGGTTGGAAAGTGTTAAAAAATATATGCCATTATTATTTTACTTAAAATGTAGAATTTCCCATAGAACATTTTTAAAAAAGTCATATACTTACCTGCACTTAGTACCTGCATGAAAGTGAATTTAGCTGGCATATGGAAATGATCCAACGAGAATATCATGAGGAATCAACATTTTAAAAAGCTTCTGTGTTTAAAAAATACTAAAGTTTATCATTTAAAGATCGAATACTCACGATCATGCAAGTTTAATATTATTGTACTTTGTGACATTCTGTCCTAAATGGCTGCGATACATAGAAAATACAAAATAAAAATATGTAAAAAAGTAGTTTTAAATTAAACAAATACAATATGCATTTATTATCCCCAGGAAAAGAAAGCGCACCATTGAATGCTATTAAATGCCACCTTCGTTTGCGAACAATCTTGAATTGCATTTTTAGCATGAAAAAAGTACAAAATAAAAGAAAACTGAATCTTATGGAGAAATAAATGATTCTGTACTGGCTGTTTTATTATGTTCTGTAAGAAAGAGAAATTTTTGTCAATGATTAATTTTGATATTTATATAATTCAAATGTCTCCATTAATATAAATATATATCTAAAGTTATGCAAGTTTAATTTCTTTTAAAGACATCGTTATATAGAAAAGTTTTACAAAAGAAACAAATAAACAATATTAAAAAATCTGCATAGAATGTATTTATTTTCTTTTACTTTTATATGCGACAGAATCGATATTTTATATCAGACCTATATTATACACGATGTAGTGGAAAAATATTTGTTACACATATACAAATTAATATAAGGTTAGCTGGTGTAACTGGACCAAGGAGGTAAATGGGTTTTTTTATAACAAACCGTTGGTATCTTTTAAGTTTTAGCGGTTGGAAGAATTACAGCATCATCTGTACTTCTTAAAACAACGCGCGTGCACTCCATCGTAACTCTTTGCTGTGATAGCTTATAAAAAATTCAGGAGTTTCTTTCATTATAAAAGACGTCGACTTTGTTGGACTTCTTCGGCTTGTTATCAAAATATGGTAAATACTTTTAATAAACAATCTCTTTTTTTAAAGATTAGGCATACATACATTAATATTATTAGGTATCTATACATATTTACTTCATGTATCAAATGTATGGCTTGTGTTCCAGTTTCCCGTTAATTTTTCAAGAATGGGGTAACTAGGACTGATACCTGTCCAGTTACGGGTAATTGGATCCCACAGGGCCCAGTTGCCCCAACAGTTACAAATTTTTTTGGATTTATGCTTACTACAGGAAATTAATTTCCCAATGCTTTATGATGGCAATAAAGAAAATAATATAATACTTACATAGTTTTTAAACTGCATCACGTTTGAGTGTGTAACATAATTTTTTTTTATAAAAAGCTACTAAGTAAATAATACTTACTTTGTAGCTGATAGCTGAGATATTAGATACTTAATTAATTTAGATTATGTTTCGATTTTTATTATACGATATGGTGCGAACATTTATAAGAAGACAAGCAAACGGGCTAGCTCTTTTTACAGTGTTGAGTTAATTAAAAAAGAGAATTAGATACTTAAGTACTTACTTACCCGTTTGTTCACATATTTTTTCTTGTTAATCCCCCCCTCTAAAATATCCACGTAACTTTTATACTTATGACTTATACCAAAGTATATAAGTACTTACTTATTTCTTATGATTTTTGCACAATTAAACGTAATAAATACGCATTTGGTACTTTTTTAAATACCTATCCAGAAAAGGTTTCCTTTACAATAATATTTAGTTTATATATAATTTCCATGATCTGCCTACCTTAAATATTTTTAAAGCTATTTACACTTTTTGAAACAGGCCTGATACCCAACTTAAACAAAACGAACGAGTGTGGAACACAGACCTACCTGTGGTCCAACATTTATAAGAAGACAAGCAAACGGGCTAGCTCTTTTTAGAGGTTGAGTTAATTAAAAAAGAAAATTAGATACTTAAGTACTTACTTACCCGTATGTTCAAATATTTTTTCTTGTTAATTTTCCCCTCCAAAATATCCACGTAACTTTTATACTTATTACTTATACCAAAGTGTATAAGTACTTACTTATTTCTTATGATTTTTGCACAATTAAACGTAATAAATACGCATTTGGTACTTTTTTTAAATACCTATCCAGAAAAGGTTTCCTTTACAATACCATTTAGTTGATATATAATTTACATGATCTGCCTACCTTAAATATTTTTAAAGCTATTTACACTTTTTGAAACAGGCCTGATACCCCAACTTAAACAAGAAAAACGAGTGTGGAACACAGACCTACCTGGTCCAGCTGCCCTATTTTTATAAGCAAACTGGACCCATGGAAACTGGAGAGATAAATATGAAACATATATACAGGTGTATCTGAAATGCTTCAACAAACTTAGAGGGGTGATAGTACTCATGAAGACGAATAAAAACTGCAATGGAACATGGGGTCGCAATTGACGTTTAAAGGATGAAAATCGATACAATGCGTCTGGAAATAGACAAACTAAGACAAGAAAGAAACACTCCAGAAAATTATTTATTGCACAGAATAGGTACAACACAGCTCATGATGTCCAGAGAAACAAATATTTTACAACAATTGTGACCGTGGACATTATTACACAGAGTACATCTACGGAGGAACGACTGACAGACACGCTTGAAGATTCTGGGAGTTTCCTGGATTTCTCCTGCAGCGATCACAATATGCACTACTACTTCTTCTGCCGTCTCACAAATGAGGGATTTCATCGGTCTCCAGAAGAAGAGATCCAATGGGTTAAGGTCCGGCGAGCATGGAGGCCAAGCAACAGGGCCACCACATCTAATCCATCTTGCTGGATAAACTCCATCAAGTTCGTTACGCACGTCCACAGAAAAATAAGGCGGAGCACCATCGTGCATGTACCAAATTTGTTGCTGTATGCCGGCTTGTGTAGCAAAAAGAAAACCTGGTAGGATATTCTGTAGAATATTGGTCTGTTTCTAAGAAGATGGAAAATTTGCATACATGGATTCTTGCTCCCAGATTTGTTTGGCCTTCTTCCATGTTTTTGTTATCTCTTTCTGACCAGATATGCACAAAGTGAGAGGAAAACTAGCTTCGTGCTACTAGCCAGTTCTGCAGAAAAGCAACATGCGGGATTTCGATATTTTTAATAGTTTTGCAATTTTCACCCTTTAAACGTGATTTGCGACCCTATGTTCCATTGAATTTTTTGTTCGTCTTCATGAGTACTATCATCCCCCTAAGTTTGTTGAAGCATTTCAGATACACCCTGTATAATGTATATGTATATACAGTATGCCCACTAAAGTCCCTTGCCACCCTCTTAACTTCGGAACGGCTGCTGCTATATTCATAAAAGTGGTGTCTAGGTATAGTAAAGTAGCCATGCGCTACACAATGAAAGCGCCTGCAGCACCACCTGGTGGAATGCTGCGGAGTTAGTTTTCCTATCTCGCAAACGGGAAGAGATAGAGAAAAAGGTGATTTACAAAGTTGTAGAGCACCATCGATTTAGTACGAAAAGACACATTGTGCACATTAATGCGAAGAATAGAACGGTTAAAACACGCATTTGTCTTTTCGAGATTTCCTACATTGTGACGTGACAAAATGATCTTAGAAAGAAAAAAGAAACTAGTTATAATAATATACCTTCATTTTAGATTTTTAAAATTCTCACCGTCAGCTGCAATGCATATTTGGATGCTTGTTTGAGTTTCACGTTGCACACGTTAGAGCATAGATGGTGACACGTTGGCACAAACTTCCGTAATAGCGTCGTTTAATGTTCTGCAATGGTTGTGGGGGGGGGGGGGGCGCACAGACCTGCAGTTTCATAACTGGTTGTTTCTTTCTTTCTAAGATCGTTTTGTCACGTCACAGTGTAGGAAATCACAAAAAAAATGCGCGTTTTAAGCGTTCTATTCTTCGCATTAATGTCCACAAGGTGTCTTTTCGTACTAAATCGATGATACTCTACAACTTTGTAAATGCTAACTCTGCAGCATTCCACCAGGTGGCACTGTAGGCGGTTTCATTGTGTAGCGCATGGCTACTTTACTATACCTAGACACCACTTTTATGAATATAGCAGCAGCCGTTCCGAAATTAAGAGGGTGGCAAGGGACTTTAGTGGGCATACTGTATATTTAAATTTTAGGCAGTAAGGTGCGATTTTGAAAACTTCTGTTTGATAGAGTGAACCTAATTGAGCATTTTTACAAAGGTTCAGACTTTAATTCAAAATGAACATTGGATTCTGAAAGCTGAACTGCCAGAAACTCTAGAGTCACAATGTAAAATCGTGGCCCATTTGTCCCAGGTAACCTTGCCATTAAAAAAAATAATAACAAAGTTCCGAAAAATACTCCCTGTCTATCTTCAAGGGATGTTGGAATCATTTTCGTGTATATTTTCTATTATGTGATACATGAACAGATAAAAAACGTGGTTCGAAGCAGCAAAAACTGAAAAAGAAAAAAAAAAAAGAATTTCTTTTGCAAATTATAATCAGTCATCTATGCAATCCATTTTGAAAACATAGAATTTCAATGGAATGCAGTCCACAACGAGCATATGTCTGATATCAAATTCCATTAGCTTATTAAACATTGGTTTCTGTGCGGATTTAGAATGATAATGCTCTTTTTTGTAATAAGTTTTCCTCTTTATTAGAAATGAAATACTTAGATTCCTATTGCGCAATATTTGATATTTAATTAATTAATAGTATATGAGTACATTCAGTTAATAAAAATGAAGCTTTTTTGCCATTTTTTTTCTTTTCTCTTGTAAATATATTACTTTTAAAAACGTAAATGCCTTAAAATAAATTTTAAATAATAAAATATATTGATGTTCAACTAATTTTTTCTATAAATAGTTATTTAAAATTTTAAAGTTTTAGTTGTTATCTTGAAAATATGTTGTAAATATAACAAATACAGCATGCGATTATTTTACTCTGGAAAAGAAAATAGATAATAACATGAAATATAGTAATGAATAACATGAAAAATAGTAAATAACATGATTCTTCAGTGGTAGAAAATTTTAAGTTGTATTTTTTTTTATGAAAAAGTGCAAAAAAAAAAAAAAAAAAAAAAAAAAAAATTACTGAGGAAGAAATGACTTTTTATGGGATGCACTATTATGTACTGTAAAAATTATTTTAACTTGTGGCTTGCATTGGTAACAATTACAAATTTTGATGTTTAGTTTATTGTAAGGTCTTCTTTAAGAAGAATATATCTAAAGCTATACACAAATTTTCAATTGTTCATAAATGTTCAATTGTGCATACATGTTCAACATGCTCATAACTATGTCATATATAATGACATAGTTATGTAGAAAAAGTGTTAGAGAATAAATAATGTAAAAAAAAGGATAACCATAAAACTTTATTTTCTTTTACTGTTATATGTAACAGTATCGCTGTTTCATATTAGAACTTTATTGTGAAACATACTATTGTGAACATTAGTTTTCATTTGAACATTCAGATATTGAAAATTTAGAATACATATCAGATATATTCTTATTCTTATCAGGATGCATAGCTTGCGCAATTTATAAATATTTAAATGCAAATAAATTCAATTTAAATTAAATTCGTTTACAGTTATTGTGTACTTTGGTTTTTATTATCCAGAAAATAACTCTAAATATTTTTTTTTGCATTAAAATTATACAAATTTTAGAATTATTAAAACATATGTATCCATGTGGGTTTAGTATATTCTGTTGCATTTTCAATTAACATAGATTTATTATTGTACAATCAACAGAAAGAAAATCAGAAAATCAGTAGTAATTTCAGCCCTTATCTTGTAACCTTTTCCTTGTTTAAGACTACTTATTAAAAATGTTTTTCTTAAATCTATAAAAATTGCTTTAAATGAAATAAAATCTGTGTACATTTAAATTACTCAGCACAAAAAAAAAAAATAAATAAATAAATAAATAAAATAAAGATCATGTAATATTTTATTGTTGTTTATTTCAGTAGCGGAAAGTGTGGAAGCGTAAGATTTTACGGCATAAATGAAGTGAATAATGTATAAATTCAATTTAACAGTCATTGAATTTTTTTCTTGCCTTAGGATAGTTTTTCATGTATTGTAAAACAATGAATTTTTATAATTTCTCTTCTCTTATAGCTGATGTTAAATGTCTGTTGAAATTTAATTTCCGAAGATTTTTTTCTATGATATTTTTGTATGTAAGCAGTGAGGTATATGGAAGTAAAACGAAATATATCTACCACTTACTTTCAGTGAATTACAATTATTTTAAAATAACGTTAGGGAAGTTATTCTTAGAGTTTAATATTTTTTTTTTGTTAAAAATGTGCATTGTTTTAATTTATTTGTATAATCATAAGCCATTTTACAACTTAGAAACGCTGTTATCAAATGCTTGCATTTATTTGTTTCTGGTAATGTTTTCTCAATAAAATTATTTTAACTCGCTACTAAAATTGCATTTAATATATGAGTTAGATAAAATTATTATTTTACAAAATTTTACATTACCTTTTCATCACATTGTTCACAGTACTTAAAATTGTCCATACGGTGGTGGTTATAACAGCACTTCTAATTAGCGTAAAAAAAGTACTGTTTTAATTCTTATATAATGCATAATAATTGTTTGCAGTTTATTTTGTCATTAGTAGTCATCTACATATTAAAAACAAACATAATTTTTAAAGGTTCAATAAGAATTAATTTCATTGAATATTTAGGTTTTCCGTGCTAAATACATGAAATTACAAAGTGACCTTAAATTTTAAATTTAGTGAAACATAAATTATTGAAATATGTGCCAAGAAAAGTTAAAAAAATAAGCGTCAATTATTTTGGCACAATTAAAAGATTAATTTATGTATTTCATTACTTTTTGTTTTATATGATAGTTTGTTAAATACCAAACTGAGTAAAACCCAACTTATTTATAGAAAACCTGCTATCGTAGTTTTTCTATAAAAAAGTTTTGGTACTATGAAAAGTTAATGAATAGCCCGCTTATTAAAAATGTTCATAAATTGAGACATGTATTTATTTCGCTATGTTGAAAAGCGCCATGTTCGAAAAACCTCCAATAGAAATTTTCTTTCACTTCTGACAATAAGTTGCGAAGTTATGAGCAAATATGTAAAATACGCAATTGTAAGAGATCATACTTAAGATTAATGGTTGAATATATTTTCTGCTTTTTCAAGCACGATACATAAAGCAAGTAAACGTTATAGTTACCGATATACTGATTACCAATGCACTTTCTTTTTCAAATTATTGTTACGATTGTACATAATTTAAACCTTTTTAGCCGAGACATGACAAATGGAATGAAATTTGTCTTTTTGTTCAGATTTTCAAAGTTTGTAAAGAAAAAAATAGGTATACGGTCTCTCAAGAAACTTTAACTGTAACAGGATTCTAGAAATACATAAACAAGGAACTTCGTTTCAAACAAATTAATTCTGCGACTTTTATAATTGGAGCAATGACCATCATTATATTTGTTTTTTTTTTACTAAAAAACATGAAATTTTTTA
Source organism: Maratus michaelseni (assembly GCA_963931845.1). NCBI lineage: Eukaryota > Metazoa > Arthropoda > Arachnida > Araneae > Salticidae > Maratus > Maratus michaelseni. Next base: position 115,758,358 of record OZ007588.1, read on the forward strand.
TCACAATTCAATTCTTAAAATATAATATATCCATGTATGCACATAGATATTTACGTATTTAATATATATTTTAAATATACATATACGTATCTGTACATGTTTCTTATACACATTTCATTTCTCCTTTTACATGTTCTAGATTTTCCCAGTGATAGAGAAAATTATGTCTACTATATTTTGCATAATAAATAATAACAAACATGTTAAAAAATCGCCATATTTTGTATTTTACTTATTGGGAAATTTCACAATATATTTGACTGTTAGTTCCTGAATTCTCACTGTATATGAACATAGAATATAAAATGAAATATTTTTTTTTTGTTGTTGTTTAAGCGAACATTTAAACAATTATTTCAACAATAAATTCTTTTCTTATTACATTTCACTTCTTGAAGTATTAGAGATAATTGAATAAAATAAATATTTAAATTTTTTACAAACTTATCAGAGTTTCAATTTTCAAAATATTTTTATACATTTTACATAAAATATATATATATATAGGTCAAAATCTCATAAGTGGGATTTTTGGCTGCTGATTTTCTGCTTCTATCTGATACTTAAAAGTCTCATATTATGCTCAATTTGAATTTTTAATAACAATTGATATATTGCAAAATAATATTTAGTAGATCGACACAAACATTATTGAAAAATAAATATAATATGCCAGTTTCTATCAGATAAAATACAAATTTTAAGGGACAGAAGTGACAGAAACAGTAGTGACAATTTTTTTTTCAATGTTGCCACTTTACTTAAAAAAGAACATTTGGTATGTTGTATGTACTTTTTTCAAAAACATCAAACCTTCGATTAAATTGCTACACATTGGTTAATCTATAAATATCAATATTTAAATTCACAATGCAGACTGTAGTGAAGGTTGATAAAGTTACACTTACTTTTTTCCCATTCTTTTCATCCAGAAAATGATTTTTTTAGAACGTTGACCAGTCCCTACTTGCCGGTCTTTTTCCCAGCTTAATGGGTTAATGCCTGGCGAGGATTCGTCCGATCTTCGGATGGCAAAAATCTGTTTGATACATCTCTAGGCCAACATGTTTTCAGTGCATCTTGTTGCCTAGGTTTCTTTTCATTAGTTGGCCGGTTGCTAATTCATATTTGGATGAGTCGGCTCACCACTGCACTGTGTAGCGAAGTCGTGCCAGTCGGTTGTGACATGCTGGAGCATTTACTAATTTCATGCTGCATCACAAGCCCACTCATACGTCATTTCATCGCTATAGGAGTTTGTCTCGCAATTTGGGACCTTGATCAGTTGACGAGACCTTCAACTGATTAGGCACTTCCAGAGGTGGGTTCACTGGGAACTTGGAGGACTTTGCACCCACAACGGATTTCACCTGCACCAGGAACCATTAGCATATCAGAAAATCTTCTTTATCAACAAACAGGAAGCAATGCCGAATTTTTAAGAACAACATGTGCTCCTCTGCTGGAAACAATACATAAAATGACTACATACTGCCATCTGACGGAAATATGAGTAAATTCATACACCGAGACAGTAGTGACCAAAAAAGTGAGGGACAGAACTTTAAACCCAACAAAAATAAATATTACACGTTTCCCTCATATAATATTTATATTATTATGCTCCATGATATTCATATTTATAATAAATGCTTTGGTTTTTTTAAAATTTTTTAATGTTTTTGCAGTTGTTGTTGTTGATGGTTTCAATGACCAAGTGATAATCATTAGTGGCATTTTGTATATTTAAATTCCATTTAGAAGATTTAAAAATAACGGATTTCCTCAGTAGAAGTAAAATAATATTGTAAAACAATCACAAAGAAATATTTTAATGTTAAATTAGAATTTGTATTACAAAGAAATTCTGAGAAATATATTGGGTACTGAAAATCACAATTATTAAATTTTTATCAAATTTAATGAAAAAAAAAGTATTTCAAATAAATTGTTTCTTCTATGTTTATTACTAATTTATGTGGTCACGGAACTGTATAACTTAAAAGACTATCGTGATATATTCTACTGTAATAAGAAACATTATTTCATATTGGAGTTGAATTTTAATTAAGATAGTTACGAATTGGCGCATTTATTTAATCTTATTTTATGGTTGACAAATTTTTTTGGCTTATTTTATGGCTTAGACAAATTTAAAATTACAACATAATTACTGGAACTACTACAAATATATACACATATTTCAAAATATGTGCATTTCTTATTACATTCTAATATATTGAGCGTGCTGTAATTTCGTTCTAGAAATACAGTTCAGAAAATTTCAAATTTCACTCCTAAATAATGTTTTGAATAAATAAATAAATAAATAAAACGTTTTATTTTGCTGTTTAAAAGGGAAAAAAAAAGTAAAATATTAACGATAAAGCTTTTGTGGTTAAAAATGTTGGCGGTGTAATATGTTTAATGAATAAATTAAATGTAACTATGTAAAACGTATTTTTCCGGATATTTTATCACGTACTGTAAAATGAAATAACTTTTTTACATATAATTTTTTAGGTAGGATTCATTGTGTTTAGAAAATTAAGCATTTAATAAAACTTTTTTTTTTCAGAAAACAACATTTGTAAGTATATCCGTTTTCATTCATTTTTTATTGTATATGTAGACAGTATATAGACAGTATTGTATATATGTAAACAGTTGGAAGCAGGAAAAGAGAAATTTGAAAGTTTGTTTAAATGATTTTGTTTAAATATTTTCTTTTAATTTTTTTTGTGATATTTGTTTCTACTTTGTGCGCAGTTGTTATTTAATTTTAGAAAGAGTTTGAAATTTATTTTGCTTATTGGATTTACATTGTGACAGTGACATAATTTTTGTATTTGTAAGATTCAGAAGTAAATATAAATACACATTTTTGTTTATTTAAATATTATTATAAAGCATGTTATAAAACGTTCTTTTAAATATACTAATAAAATATATTTTGATATAAATAACATAATTTCATAGTTGCGATCATTGTCTATTAAACCATACATATAAAAAATGATTTTCTGACAACATTAGATTTTACAGTCATCCATAAACATAATTTGACATATTAGAGACACCATCGGGAAAGATCAAGCTACGCTTGGTTAAAATTAGCTTTTGTAGACCGCAAAATTCACTATCCAATTGTACAGACTTTAGGCTTCGACCGAAGCACTTCCTTATATATGTGTGGGGTTAATAGAGTGAAAGTTCTATCTACCGTGATTGGTTGAATTCTGTTTTCGAGAACGTTTTATGGACTATGATCGGTTGAATCACACATCTCGGCTCTTATTGGGAATTTCGAGAAAATTCCTTCAGATTCTAAAAGCCAATTTTTAACCAAATGTCGCCAAAATTTGGCGAAATGTCAGCAATTTGGCGTAACTCTTTCATTTGGCCTAAGAATATGTGACATTTGTAATCTCAAAATTTCGCCACAAAATCGTTTCTCCCAAAATCTCGCCAATGTGACCAACATTTCGTCAAATATCGCCACATTTGGCGGAATATTGACAGCTTTGCGACTTCGTTTACTTCCAACTGTGCAGTAACCAAATAATTGGTTCAACTGTCATTCACATTGAAATACATTGATCCGTAGTGACTCCAAACTGATCCACTAATCGAATTTTCGCGAACATGTGACCCAGCCCAATAATCTTTTCGTACCCCAAAATGGTAGTATTTAAAATTTAGCCAAAATTGTTAGAACAGTTTTTAGATAAAATTTGCATATATATATATATACACACGCACCAAAGATTTACTCATTTCACAATATATGATTTATTTAAATAATAATCTCTGATGCTGGATATACGGTATAGATGGAAATACATATTGTAAATGCATCATAAACGTTATAGATATACATACATATTGTATATGCATCATTTGCGCTATAGATCTCCATACATATTGTATAATATGTATATGCATAATGTATGTGCATCATATACTGTGTAGATATACAAATATATTGTATAATTTTTAAATGTTATCAATCAATTGACCAAAGAGGTAAGTATTTTTTTTATAATATTTAAACCTTTAAGAATGTATAGTTGGTCCGATAGAAAAATTTCTAAAATTATTGTCGTACGAGACATAAAATTTGAGTCGCAACCTGGCGTTACTTGTGAAATACAAAACGTAAAACCCAGTTACCTCGAAACACAGTTTCCCTCCGGTTTTGTTACAATATCGTTTCAACAATTTAACAGATTTAATAATAATTTTTTTACAAGATTTAATTCTTTACAAACAAATTTTGTTTTTCATGTTATAACAAAAAATATATTTCTTTAAATAATTATTTTGAGTTTTTTGTTATAAATATTTAATTGTTAATTTTCTTATTTTCTTTCAGGCTTAATCGATAAGCAATGTAATAAGTAGTATAAAGAAGAAAACACGACTGAAAAATATATAACTAGGAATAATTTTGCAAGATTTTTTTTTATTCTACAATATTAAAATTAAAATTAATAATTTCTATATTTTAACATTTTTTTTAAATTTCTATAAAACATAAATAAAAAAATACAAAAATAAGTAATAGTTATTTTCAGCCTTCGTAATACACCATCAAACTACAGTGAATTTATATTATTTTAAACATTTGTGCTCCTCGCAATACACAATAGAATCTGTAAAATATTAAGAATAATATAGTCTCACTCTACATACGATATTTTCAAAATTGAGCAAAAAATACTCTGAGTACGTCGCATAGTCCAAGTGACACCGAATCAAAATTTGTGTTGAATTTGTTTTGAAACATGTATATACTCATTTCGGAAAACAGGCGCACACTCAAGAGTAAAACATCATGTGCTCATATTTGAGTATGTCCATGTTTCAAAATTGAGTATGAACTGACTTCTATGTGCTCATTTTTTAGTATTTCCATGTTTCAAAAATGAGTTTGAACTGATTCTAATCATTTTTTACTATGTCCATATGTTTCAAAAATGAGTATGAACTGACCTCTACGTGCTCAGTTTTCAGTATGTCCATGTTTCAATATTCTGGGTATTTCTGGTATTTCAGAATTGATAGCATTGGGTCATCCTATTTGAAACAAAAGTTTCATAACAAAAGGAAAACATCGATATACTCTGATTTGAAAGTGACATTTTTCTCAGTGTTGTTATTGAATTATATTTCATTAATTGCATGAAACATTTTAAAGGAAGTTCATATACCTGAAACACACTTTTGACATAATTTAAAATGCTTGAATTTTGGCAATAAAACTGCATGTTTAAATTCTAACTTAATAAAAGAATTATTATTTTCCCCGATGATGATATTCATTTAAACGGAAGAAATAAAACTTCTTTGTAAAGTTTGAACATATATTTAAAATTTTATAAAGAAAATGGTTATATACTCGTAAATATCTGTGAAAGGTTTTACTTTTCTCTTTGCATAAATGCAAACTTTGTTTATATCCATAGAATTATAATAACAATAACAAATTATAAATGTAAATTTCATATAATTAATAAAACAAACATAAATGGATTACAGGAAAAAATCATATATTTTTCTTCAGGTTGCTATCCATAATAATTTTAGTACTTCTTCTACACACACTTAATTAGACTTTATGAATTTTTGACAGTTAAACAATAATAATGTATATAATTTTAAAATTCCATGCATTTATTTCAGCTAAACATGAAATAAACAGTAGTTTTTTAACAGAGCATTATATTTTCATTACATTGGTGGACATCAAAATCGTCGCTAATGTAATGGTACATTCTTATAGATTGCAACTCACTAAATCAAAATACGGCAATTAAAATACTGTATAACATTCCATTTTTAAGTGGGTTGCCTTATTTTTAAAATCAAGGTAATTTATGTCTTACGAAAATATAAATAAAAATTCGTAAACTAAAATACGCATATTTTAAAACATAAATAACATATAAATAAATGTATATAAACAGTAGAGAAGATAGAGTGTCAAAAAGTATTAAAATATGACAGTGAGTATTTCTGAACACGATAGAGGGAGATACACCAAAAGACAATGTACGAGACAAATATCTTCAAAATATATTTTCATGATATATTTTATTGGTTTGCGATTTCAAACAGTGAAGATGTTCATGTGTTTTCATGTTTTGATTTTTATCTAACATTCTAAAGTGATATAACAAATCTTCATTATTTGTTATTATTAGAAAAATATTTAACAGAAAAATGGTACGTATTGCAACAATTTGTATGTCATATTTAGATTTAGCGATGCCTAATATATAAAATCCACATATTTATTTCACAGAGAGGCAAAAGTTTTATTTTCATTATTAATTTTTTGCTGACCAGTGTGATTAAAAAGTAAGTTACATTTTTAAAAATAGCTTAAATACATTCTTGAATGTAATTTATATATTAATTAATCAGAAAGTAGACCAATAATCCTGAAAAACATTCTTAAAAATTCTGAATGTCATTTTATTGTATAGAAATAATGTGTACTATATTTACCTTTAGAGAATTTCAAGACCAACGTAAATTATTCGAAAGATACACTTTATCTTCATACACACTCAGCCATAAAATATTTGAACAGCAATTTCATACATTCTTATTCAGGACGCGACTCGGGAAAACATTTTGTAAATTTATATCTTCCATTCTCTATAGTAAAATATAGATATGCTGAAACTCTCACAGTTTTGTGATCATGTTTAGAGGTAATATGTTATTTTCGAAAAGAATTGGGTTGCAAATTTCTGTACGTTTAACGGAATAAAGACGAATGACATTAATAGTTGAAACTAAATATTTATGCTTCGATTACAATTTTACGAGGTCTATGCAAAATATGGAATTTCTTGTATCATTATTTTGAACACACAATATTATAAATGAATCTTGAATAAAATAAATGTGTGTATGTCTCTGATATTCTAATCAAATTGCATTATTACTTCAAATGTTATCAATAGCCCTGTTTGAAAATTTTTTAGAAATATTTAACATAATACATTGAACACAAATAATAATAATAATAATAATAATAATAATAGAAAAAAATAAAATATCAGTCAAATTGTTAACAACTGTTGAAAAAATGAAACAAAAGAGCTGCATTTCATTTTGTATTAATATTTCGTGTTAAGACTAATGTAAAAGGATTGATATTAAATGCTGCATATATGCAGAGTCTGGATAGTTGTACTTAAATTTATCTTTAAAAGTTACTAAGAATATCAGAAAAAAAATCTTTCTTACTACATGTCACTATGTTACACATTTTTTAAATTTTACAAAGTTCTTATCAAATTTACCGTGGTATAGTATAAGAAATGTGTGTCATTATTGTTGATATTTCAGTAATTTGACAATTATTGCTATCAGTAATTTACGTTTACATCAATAATTATATTTACCGTTCATTGCATTATTTTTACCTGCTTTACAGATAAAATATTTTTGAATAATAATCAGTAAAAACAAGATATGAAAAAATTAATAATATGTACAAGAAATTATCTAAACGATCAGTTAATATCAGTTGAGGGAAGATATTATATACGAATTACAAGTTTGACAAAAACTGCATTTCCACGTTTAAAAAGTATTGCATATATATAATGTTAATTAGAACCTAATGTAAATATAGTATAGATATATGTATATTATATTAATATTAAATACATTTTTATCACATTTTTATGTTATGAAATATCCCATTTTTAATCTACAGGATAAATAATATTAAGAAAAAGATAACAGGATAAATGATATTAGAACAAAGAAAAATAATCGCATTTTTTAAAAATTTTAGTGCCAAGTACTAGCAACCATTAAAAGTTTACTCTGAATACAAAGAACATTATCTGTTTACGTTTATCCTTGATTGCATTATTTTCACCTGCTTCAGAGATAAAATATTTTCGGATAACAATCAGCAAAAACACGAAATAAAAAATTAATAATATGTGCAAGAAAATACCTAAATGATCAGTTCATATCAGTTGAGAGAAGATATTATATACGATTTATAAGCTTGACAAAATGTATTTCCACGTTTAATAACTATTGCCCATCTGCAATATTAATTAGAACCAATTCAAATATAGTATAGATATATGTATATTATATTGATATTAAATATATTTGTCAGAATTTTATATTAGCAAATATCACATTTTTAATCTACATGATAAACTTCATAGCGATGTATACTTTAAAATGTCTTTAAAATATGCACCTTGCAAAGTCTTAAAATCACTGTTTTGCGTATTCTTTATAAAGTATTGAATGTAAAGAAGTTTTTACCTGGGTTCGTGCCATTTAAAAATTATAGAACGAAATACCCCAGTAATATTTTCTTAAATATTATACAGATATATACTTAAAATTGTATAAAATCTGAAGTGTATAATGAACCTATTATTAGTTTTGAAAAAAATATTTTCCAAATACAAAAAATTCTAGAGTAATTTCAGCAACATATATTTCCTGATTAAAATAAAATTTGTCCCCCTACTCAAGTAATCTTACATCAAAAACATTTCTTCAGAAATATTTTTGAAAACATAATTTACAAATATATTAATTGAAATACCGTACCCTTATTTAGAATTCCCGAAGTTAAATGAAATAACACTGAAGTATATATTCATTAAAATACAAAAAAAAAACTGTACTCGCATTCCTGATTATATGAATAAAAGATTAAGTATGTTTCGCGAATAAAATTATATCTACTTACTTTTCAAGAAGATGATGAAACAAAGGATTTTTGTTTTGTGTTTTCATTACACTGAATGATATGAAAGAATATATTATTATATAATATTATGTGTTTCGGTGTTTCTTAAGATTCCTGAGCATATAGTTACAAAAATCAATATTCATGGTACATTATGTGTAATATTTTTATCCTTTGTGTTTTACATTTGTTTTAAATTTACCTAATATTTATTTCATTATAACTTATTCGTTCTACTTAAAAAAAAATAGTTGATTAAACAAAGGATTTTTGTTTTATGTTTTCATTACACTGACTGATATGATAGAATATATTATTACATAATATTATGCATTTCGATGTTTCTTAAGATTCCTGAACATAGTTACAGAAAACAATATTTATGATACATATAATATATAATATTTTTAAATTTTGTGTTTTACTCTTGCTTGAAATTTACATAATATTTATTTCATTATAACTTATTCCTTCTACGATAAAAAAATAGATAATTAAAATCTAAGGGTATTTTTACAAGATAAATTAGTCATATTAAAAATAGTCAGACTTTATATTAAAAAAAAGTAATTTTTTTAAAAGTTTATTTTTCGAAATTTTTTTTAAATAACATTTTATTTTGAGAACTTCGCAGGCAGAAAATAACAGAGTTATATTCTTCGTACAAAATATAATATTTTATATAATATTTTTAAAAATTAAAATAATAAATAATACTTTATGTATTAGCCATTGCTGCAATCATTTAGTAAGGGTGTGGCGAAGTCGTCTGTCCCGGCATCCGAATAAGTATCCATGACTCGAAAATAGTTAACAATACCAATGATTAATTTTAAAAATCAATACTATCTCAAGGTGGAATGGAGCAGCGCTACTAAATTAAAGAAGATCAATTTAAGATAAAGCCAGGAGAGATGGCGCAGTCGGAGAGATTGCGCACATAGAGGTTTGAAGGGGTAGAGTGAGCGAGCAGCGACTCCTGGTAGTTGTACAACACCAGTATTGGAGTGTCTACTTGAAAGTACACGTTGATTGTTTTGAGCGTCTAAGATAAAGCATTGCTATTTTGTTTTGTTTTCCCAAAGTAAGTGCTTGAATTTTCATAGCTATTCATCAGAATTTCTATACAATGTCAGTAGTACAAAATATCTTAAACTTAAACGATTTCTCATAAGCTACTAATCTAGACTAACAATGTGAACATCAACGGTTCGTTTTAGTAGCGGCCATATTTAAATAAAAGGCCGCGCAAACTCTTCTACCGAAATTGGAGAGTTTGCGCATCTACTACTTAGGAGATTTGGCACAGTGTTCCCATTAGTTTCCATGCTAGGAGAAATTACGCAGCTTATTGGTAAATTTGCAAAAAAAAAAAAAAAATGAAAAAAAAATGAAAAATGAAAATGGACTAATTTTAAGTTAAACGTGTTATCAAGTAACTTAATGTTATTTTGTAATCGTATCTGGACTTGATATTTCTGATTCTTTTTTTTCTAATTTTTTTTCCTATAATTAAAAATTTTTAATCGCTTTTAAAATTATTTCCTTTTTCTGATTCTTTAATCATTATGTTGAAATATTCACTCCTAATACAATATTATTTGTTCACAAAAACCTTACAACAAAGTCATTTAAGTGTAATTATTATTGTTAACAATTTAATAGTAGTTATTATTAGTAACAATCTCTCCTACCCATATGCGCAATCACACCAACCCTGTAAGGACAGATAGCGCAAAATAACTTTCTTGGTTTTATTACAACTGTTCTATTAAATTGCAACAAAACAACAAAATAGCAATGGAAATGCATAAAATACAAATGAAGTAATAATTATTCATGGATAGGTTAGCAAAAAATTAACATTTAGATTTTTTATTGTTATTCTTTTTTATTGTGCTCCTAGCTCTACCAGACTCTCCTAGCTTTACCTTAAAGCTCAAGTTCAATACAACCACCAGTAACAAAAGTTACAATGTGACAACCACCAGTAACAAAAGTTACAATGTGTCAACCACCAGTAACAAAAGTTACAACGTGACAAAACCCACGATAGTGACATAATAACCAGTGAAACTCTCGAAAGAAGACCAAGATTCAAAATGTGAAAACCAGCTCTAGCACAAGCTAGAGGTAAAAATATATCAAGAAAGAGACAAAAAACCAATGAATGATAGACAAAAAACAACCCACAACAGGGGTGAGCCTATAAAAACACCAAAAAGCCTTGACAGAGACAAATACAGCAAGAAGTGAAATCAGCCCATAAAAGAGGCGATAAACACTACAGCCACAACCCACCATGAACGTGACAAGCCAACAGACATGGTAAATATGTAAATCTATGTACGTAATGGCACTTGGTGCATGTAAAATCCGTTGTGGGTGCAAAGCCCTCAAAGTTAGCTGTGAATAATACCTCTGGGGGTGCCTAGTCAGGTGAGGGTCTCGTCACCTGATCAAGGTTCTAAATTACGAGACCTATTAAATCTGTCAATTCAACAAAGTTAAACAGAAACCTTGAACCGTCAAACAAAGATAACGGTAGCAAATCACAAGAGAGCAAGCACAGCAGCGATGTGAACAAATCAATATTCAAGTAGATCATAGCCATGCTGTGATCAGGCGATTTCCGCCCCGCACCCAGGTACTAACCCGTTAAGCTATGTATTCATGCCGGGCAGGTAGGGGCCTGGTTAGGGGTATAAAAAAAAAGCTCAAGTAATAAACTGAAAGAAACCTACTAAAGTGAAAGTCTAACTTACGTAAAAATGGCTCTTCTAAAAGTTTGAAGGAGACGAAAGGAAAGTTAAAATCAGATCACTAGAAACCATGCAAACACTTTTTTAAAAAACGGTAGTTGCACACTATTGCAATGGCACTAAAAGGAATCCCTGCAGGCTTCAACTTATCTTTATTTAAAACACTAAATAGCTTTAGCGCATTAAAACAAGGCATACTCCTCATCTGGAGTACCTAAATCTAAACTCAATGGATTTCAAACGTCACTGCTGATGAGGCTTGATGAAAGCGTGGAAACGTCCTTGAATATTCACGGGGGACACGTCTTCACAAACTCCAACGCGACTCGCAACTATCAGCACATTTATACTAGCTAGTTCACCACACAAATTTTACTAACATATTATTGCATAAAATAATCGTTAGAATGATATTTAGAGCGATTCAGACACACACTTTGGAAAAACAAAAGAAATACGAGAATAGAGGGTTCGTTCACGCACAAATGTTAGAATCAGAACGACGCGTCCACTCACAAAACTCAACAATCAGTTTGAGCCTAGATTATCTGCATGAAGAAAGTAGCTACGGACTTTTTAATTCTCATTTCAGATATTTTTGACATTATGAACAAGATATAGTAAGTCACACAACACAGTTATTTTCCATATAGCATTTTTTTAATCAATTATTTACTTTAACAACGCGAGCGCTTTTCGTTCAGTTGAAAATTGAATTACCAATCACCGAACTGATAACAGATTTTTCAAGAAAATTTCTACTTTGTCAAATTAAACATTGCATCATAAAATTTAACATCACATTGTACTCCGTGTTTTATTTTAAAAAATGTATTCAAGCATTCGACGGCTAAAAAGTATTGTGACATAGCTTCGGTTGGTCAAATCTATAGTATTACGTTACTGGAAAATAAAATAATAAGCTAACAAGAACGAAAAGTCATGCATCAGACACACATTGTGAAGCATTTTCCAACAGAAGATTACTGAGAAATTTCGTTTTTTCATACAATGAAATCAGATACCTAAATAAACATTTTAAATAAAATGCACCGCAGATTATTTTTCCCATGGACCGGCATATAACGGAATTGTTTTATGAGTCGCTGTACACGAACTATAAATGCTAAACACTTCACTTTCAATAGCGAAAATTCTATAGTTATATATAGTTATATAGTTATATTCCAATAACGTATAAAAATATAAACGTCAATATATGTATATTTAAGTGAGTTAGAGCACGAATAGATGGACGGAAATACAAACAAAATTCATAAACACATTTCAACGATGTTGGAAAGTGTTAAAACATGATAGATAAACCCATAATTTTATATTTTCTTCTCTCTAAATATCTATATTATTGTTGTAACAATATTACACAAAAACTCAATGAATTTATAGGCTAGAGATTTTATAATTAAAAATAATACCATTGAGATTTTTTAGATCATTTAAAATTTTTAGATTAATTCTTAATCGACAAATTCATTATGGATGTGCCGTGCATTTACTCAGTATATATATATATTTTTTAATTATGTGTTTTGCATGTCTAGCTTTAACATATCAAACATTAGTATGTCTGATACATTAAATTTTAACATAGTCTTGATATATAATTTAAAATTTGAAGATTTTTAAAATTCCTATTTTATTGTAAGATGAATTATAACAGAACATACGAGATTCCAGGGAATAATAAAAAAAAACAAGTATTAGGTACATATTTTACTTTTATTACATTTATAATTTTGAGTAATACTGCAGAAACGATATTACATTTTTATAAATAAATTTTACATGCGTGCAAAAATATGACATTCAATTTATTAAATTAAGATTTTTAAATTTTTCGATAAAATACACATTAAAAGATGCTTAAAAGGTGCCGAAAAAGATGTTAAAACATACTGAAGGGGAACTTTTGACCGACACAGTCAGTCAAAATTGCAAAACTTTCTGTCTCTTTAAATTTGACGATTAATTTTTTTATCGTTTGCCTTGTTGGTGCACTGTCTCTTCAATATTTTTTTTCATAAAGAATACAATGAAGAAGATGATCCTTCAGAAAATTCGTGTTTCATGACGATAAAAATTCGTTGCTCAAGCATCAAAGTTTGGTTAGGCATTTTTGGTCCATTTCGGTCAGATTGACTGAAATTTCAAAACTGAAAAGAATTTAATTCTACCTTTAACCTTACAAACTATCACATTTTCGGATAGCTGAAAATGTCAGCTTTAATGTGACACCAAAAACAAAAAATCCCACGTATGGTACATAATGTAGGGTGACTCAATTTAAAAAACTCCAATTTTTGACCAAAATGTTCGAACAAACAAAACAGAAATGTAACAACGCGTTTCAGTTTTTTTGCTCAAACGTTTTCTATCTTTATGTACGCATACTTTGAATTTCCGTTCAAAATGAACATCGCCTCTCACACCACTTTATTTTCCGAGAATGCGCGCTAAAACCGTGTCTTTTTTACGGTGTAGAACGATTTTGTTTTATTTTTAAAACTTTTTAACAATTGAATAAAATACATGCCAATAATTTTAATTCAATATAATTATTTGTAGTTGATATATATAGGGAATGGCAATATATATATATATGTTACAGTCAATATGATTAATCCGGTCATTATTAATAATAACCAGTTATTATTAATAAAGACCGGGCATAATGGCCGGTTATTATTAATAACCGCGGTCATTATTAATAATAACCGGCTATTAATAATAATGAAGGGATTAATCATATTGACCATAACATATATATACTTGATATTGATTTAGTAGTAGGTCTAAATAATCAAAAGAAAAATTTCATACGAATAATACTATTATCATATGAAATTACTTGTAATTACTTGTACCTTTTAATAAACATCGAAAGTAATGTTGTTAACGCATACGCAAATCTTTATTAGTATTCACTATTTTGATGATCATTATTATGTTTCCCGTTTTTGTATGTTAAAATTACCGATGTTAATATTACTATACTGAATCCTGACGTCGCAAAAATAGGTGTATGCAATAAAATGTGCATTAATATATATATATTTCTTCCATAGATACACACATACGTACGAATTGACTTAAATGACAAATGAAAAGTTAGAAAAAGTTTACAGTGATTAAACTTTAATATCAGTATGGCTGCCGACATTCCAGTTTGTTCATGTCAAATAAACGCATTTGGAATCAGAAAAGTTATTTAATATAATTTAGCATGCTTCTATACTTCTTTATTTATTTGATTTCATTCATTAAGTAAAATCTCTGTTTCGAAAAATGTTTATTTGAATTGAAAGAAAAACTAAAAGAAAAATATTGTAGATATCCATCAGCATATATTTATTGCGTAACGAAATCTCCGATTTAGTTTTAAATAGCGTCTTACAAAGAAGTCTCCCTAAGCAAATCTGAGAATAAATTTGAAAAAAAATATATATACGATATTCTTCTCATGAGCATATATAAAAAAAAAATTGCTGCGGAACCTCGACATAAAGTCCGTAAAAAAACATGAAAATTTCGTGTTTTTGGTGATGTGTCGTTTATGGCGACGCAATGAAAAAAAAAAAAAAAAAAAAAAAAAACGATGTTATAATACATAACATTATAGAATTTTTTTCTTCTCTTTATACTGAACTAGTTTAAGTAATTTAAATAAATACACTTTTATAACTACGGTTTTGCCATATATATTTCTATGTATATATAAATAAAATTAACGATCGTATTCTACGGTTCAGAACAAAATTTAAATTGATTAGAAATGCTTTAAATTAATGTCCGATTCTTAGCACTGTAAATTTGACTTCGATAGTGTTAGTGTCGGAGACAACAAGAGAAAAGTATTGTTGCCATGGTAACAAGGACTTACTCAATTCCGAAAAGTATTAATGAGAGCGTTCTTAATCAGGCAAATACTGTTAAAATACACTTAAAACTTCTCTTCTCCTGCCGGCTAAACCGTGTAAATCAGCATATATACGCAACTTGCATATATAGTATATAAGCTTAAAGAAAAATAATAAACTATTTAATCGTTTAACTCTAAATTCATAAAGTTTTCTAACGCATTTAAACACTCATTTAACCAATAATTTTCAGATACATTAAAATCGCTTGCATTTATAGTCCAGTCAAATTAGGCAGATTTTGGGTCATTTTGGGACATAATTACGAAAGTTTTGAAACTTGGAAATATTGTTTGGGAGGGTCTACTAATGAACATACTAAAAGTCCTGATGGGTAGGGGGTGACCGCGAGGGGTGGGGTAAAAGAAGGTACCGTTTTTCGGTTTTTTGTTAATATCTCGTAAGGTATAAGTCCTACGGAAAAATTGCTAATACAAAAAATAAAGACAATTAAATTTTCTATAAGATAGGTTATCTACATTTTTCTCTAGTGTCCATAGTTAACGAGATAATCGCATTCAAAAATCAAAAAAAATTGCCAAAAGTCACACCAGCGCCAGAGAGCGAGTCAACGGCTCTTACATTATTACACCTACTTAACCTAAATTTAAACGGACATTAATAAATGTTATGGTCAGAAGAATGGAAGCCAGAACAATAACTTTATCAAATGACATTTTTTGTTAACATAAAACATACAAAAATGAAAAATGCGTAAAATACAATAATATAGGAATAATCATTATACTCAAGTTCTTGATCATTTTGATTACACCGAGTTCAATGGGAAATTTCAAAAGATGTTGATTTATGTTCCATTTCCATTATGATATCCTTCAAATTAAGTATTCATGTTGGTGAGGTGCCCGGATATAGCTGTATTGTATTTTGTTACAGTTGGTTCATTCATTCGGAAAGTTTAAAATATTTTATTTTGCGACATAATGCTTTGCTATGGCAATTCAGGCGATTTTCAAATTTCCATTTGGCGAAAGAATAAATTTTGGTGAAATTTCATGCAATTTTCGAATAATATAAAACATTTTGTTTTATAAATTTACTTATTTGACATTCAGTTTTTTCTTTTACTTTTATCGTTACTTAGCTACTGTTTTTTATAGTCTATAAAAATATTCATTCAAATAATCCCGATTGCAAAAGAAGGAATATGAAACCTGTCTGAGGGAAACAAAACATTAGCTAATTTTTCGTAATTTGGTTTGCAACACAGAATTGCGTCAAATATGAACGATGTTATTAACATTACGGTTTTGAATTGAATCTGGATACTACTCGTATTAAAAGGCTCTCAAAAAAATACTTTATAGCTCCAAATCACATTAAAAATTTTGTCAATTGACAGTAGACACGATGATGAATGACTATCCTTTAAGTTTAAAAGTCTCCAAATATAGCTATTTGGTGGTGATTTTAGTAAGCTAATGCTATAGAGTAGATTAGGATGTATTTATATAAATTCTTAGATCTAAATATTATAGAACGACAATCAAAACTGTTTTCGGAAACAAAAATTGTAAAAACATTAGATTTCCTGATCTGCAGATTTACTTGTAATTATAGCTATTATAACTGTATTATCTTTATAATTATTAATCGCAGGTTTTTATAATTTTTATATTTAATGTATCTTTATAATTATTAATTTAATTAAAATTTCTGTTTTTAAAATTCCGTAGCCCTTTATTATTAATATTATTATTAATAAACCATATTAAATGAGTTATGTAGTGAATATATTTATGTATATGTACTTATACACATCTATTACATGCAATACCTACAAATATTTGCGTATTTATAGTGTTAATTATAATATTATACTAGCTGACCCGCTCGTGGTTTCCCGGGCCCGTGATAATAACCTTAAATATACCTAAAATCCAAAATCTGTTAGTTTCACATGCCACCGCCAGGGGGCACATTCTATTCTAAATAAACCTCTATCCCAACGAAACTCCGCTATTCAACCTATCGGTAGATATGTTAGTTAAGGGAGTGGGGACTCAAATAAATTTAGGTTAAGTAAGTGTAATGTAAGTGCCGTTGACTCGCTCTCTGGTGCCTAATGACTTTTGGCAATTTTTTTTTATTTTTGAATGCTATTATCTCGTTAACTATGGACTCTAGAGAAAAATGTAGATAACCTATCTGGTAGAGAATTTAATTTTCTTTATCTTTTGTATTAGCAATATTACCGAAGGACTTATAGCTTACCAGATATTAACAAAAAGCCGAAAAATGGTACCTTCTTTTACCTCCCTCCCCTCGCGCTCACCCCCCATCCATCAGGACTTTTAGTATGTTCATTAGTAGACCCTCCCCAACAATATTTCCAAGTTTGAAAACTTTCGTAATTATGTCCAGAAAAAAACCTAATTTGACTGGACTATTAGAGAGGAAACGGTGTTGCTCACCAAATCGCGTCTTTTTATGCCAAATACTCCAAAATATTTTATTTTTTATAGATTTTCTACTGGGATTCCATAGTTAAATTTGACTGATCCTTTATTACGTACATGAGTAGCTCCATTAGCTTTTTTATTTTTAAAATATTCTGAGTATGCGCTTTGTTAGTGCATTCTGGTGAGTATTCAATTATTTTTTGTGTTTAAAATTTTTTAAAAATAAAGAAACAACAACATATTTTTTCTTCAATGCAATTAATTTTGAGCAAATTTATTGAAAATAGTATTGTTTTTCTCATCTAATACAATTTATCATTTTTCCTTAACCCACTTGCATCAGCAGCGCATACATACGTCCATATAAGAAATTCCTTTTTCATTTAAAAAATTTTAATGCATACCGTAAATTATATAAAAAATATACTTTAATACTTTAATACTTTAATACTTTTACAAATAATATACTTTATGTAATCACGAACAGTTGCCGAACAGTTGATGTTGGTTAAGGGGCTTCCGAGTTGCAATCAACTTTACGCCCAGACTATAAATGAGTATAGTGTCCTGTAAAATATTAAAAAGCTGGAAAAGTTAAGATGTAGTATTAACTACATGAAAAATTAACATTTACAATGTAAAGCATAGATGAAAAATTAAGAAAAGAGATGAAAACAAATTTGGAATAAAAAAGTAAAGCGAAGGAGATTAAGGATAGAGTCTAAAAAGTGGAAGAAAGTGAAATGGTATAGCTGTAGTTATACTAACTACCATTTAAGTGTAAAAGTAAACAATTTGGAAATTGTACGTCAAACGTGACATACGAGGTGCGTTCGTACTATAGCTAGTTATATAAATATTCAGACCTAGATGATTTTTAATTCTGTGAAATGAATTATATCGTCTGCAGATTAATTTCTGTAATAAAACAAGTCTCGGTCGCTTGACGATTTAACATCCATCGGAAGCTCCTCTAACAAGAAAGCACCGATTTAAAAAAAAAAAAATCAAATTTCTTAATAAATATTTTTATTAATATCTCCTAAAGTTTTGATTCGATTTTAATAAAATTTGAAATGTCTCGACAAAATTCTGCAAAGATAATATATCTTAAATTTTAAACTATTCGGTTGGGTAGTTTTTGCGTTGTTATATGCGGACGGACGGACGGACGGACAGACAGACGGACAGACGGACGGACAGACGGACGGGCCAAGCGCCGACAATAGGTGCTACGTATTCATATAATTACCAACGCACCTAAAAAATGGGGTTCGGAAATTGTTCGTAAAACAGCACATAAATGCCAGGTGGTGAAAAAGGACGAAGTGATGGTCGTTAAATAAAGCAATAAGTACTATTAAAATTTTCTGGTGTTAATTCTGATCTTCTGAATAAAAAATTCCTGAATGGTAACTAATGTTGGTAATGGATTAAAGTTATCTTTAGCGTTATTTTTCAAAGATTTTAATCAGTACACACAAAATTTTATCATTTTGTTTTACAGAAATAAATAAAAGACATTCATTTATACTTAATGTTACAAAAAGTAAAGCACATAATATAAAACAGACAAAAAAAAAGAAAATTTTAGTTTCTGGAATATTTTAACTACGTTGGAAATTTTTAAAGTGTTTTTCAAATTACCCTTTTAAAGATAGCCAATCGACTAATTAAATTTTCTTTGAAATATTGCAATTTAAAATCATTAACTATTTCTGGCAATAAAAATTGAAAACAATTTACACATGTAATCATTTTATTTTAATATTTGCCTTTTTTTCTGCAAAAGAACCAATTTCAGATTAGATTACTTTCCTCCGTTTTCGGCAAATTCTCAGAGATACGTTCTCTTTTCAAATGTATTCCTTAAAAAATATATTATGTTGCACCATTGTTATACATATATAGGTATCAAAATCAGATATTCATATGTATCAAAAATACATTGTTGAGATATATATTGTATATACCTCAACAAATGTTTCTTTTTATGACGTTAAGGTTTGTTCACAATATTTTGTTTTCTTTAAGAGAATTCAAAACACTCTCAATACCTTTCACAAAGTTTAATTTTAAGGAACAGAAAATCATAAAATGCATACATTTTTATATTTCTTTACCAATGTTTGCATTTAGTTTTTTTTTTATAGACTGTCATCTTCTTTTTTACGAGTATGTAACACAGCGTAATTTCCTACTTTCACTTTAAAATCTTCTTGTTTCAAGTTTGTTTTGCAGCATAAATTCTTAAAATAACATTCTAGAGCAGATGTTTAAAAAAAAAAAAATCGGCTTATTTTGTTTCTGAAAACAAACACTTATCGATGAATATGTCTTTTCACATTCCATGCAATGGAATTTGAATTGAAGGCATTTTTAATATAACGAAAATATTCGGTTACTTATAAATTAATAAAAATATAAAATAATAAAAACTTTTTACCAATATTTCTGGAAAATAATTTTTATATTACCAATATCATTTTTAATATTAAAACAGTTTAATAATTATGTTTTTATTTATATTTCTTGTAGAAAAATTTTATAATAACAATAAACAACTTTAATATTAAAACAGTTGAATAATTACTTTTATTTTAATATTTTGGGTGATAATTTCTACATTACTAATTAACATCTTTAGTTCTAAAACAATTTAGTAATTATTGTTTTATTAATATTTTTCAGAGATAATTTTATTATTTCCAATTAACATTTTTAATATTAAAACATTTACTACTTTTTTCTATTAATATTTCCGAGAGATAATTTCTACATTACCTGTTGACATCTTTAATATTAAAATGTAAGGACGAAAGTTTTAGGCCATTTCTAGATATTACATCAGTAGTTTTAGGTAGAAACGTAAAATTCATCATTAGAATATGCACTAAAAATAGTTAAATGCATATTTCAATTATTTTAGACATTCAGAAATAATAATGAGGGGTCGAATTATATGACGGGTTTAATATTTTCGGTCACATCTCAGTTGAAGTTTTAGGTAGGAGCGGGAAATTCGGCCTAAGAAATATAATAAAAAAGGAGTTAAACACATATTTGAGTGATTTTCAAAATACAACCCCTACAGGGGTGAAAGCGGATAGTGAAGATCCAAAACGAATTATTTTTTTCATTTTTTTTCGAGTCTATAACCGTATATTTTGCCGTGCTTGGTTTGGCAAAAAAACAAATTTTATTCTTGTAACCATTGTTGTCACACACATAATCAGAAGAATTTGAAGCCTAAAAACGAAACGCTGATAATTTTATATACTGTAAATATTGAAATATCCTTAGCAGTATGAACCCATATATGCTTCATTAGCTATTCATCAATCTTATGGGAGACTAAGCGTCTACATAGACTTAGCTATTCTGTCCATAGCATGTGTCTGTGGATTAATCGGGTTATCCATGAATCCGATTATGGAAGATTAGAAGAATAAAATAGCTATAACTTATTTTTGATTAGATATTTTGCGTAAGATATTTTTCCAATATAAAGTTTGTTTAGCCTTTGTTTAATTTCATATTTTATGAATTGTATTAGTGATTTTGGTCTTTTAGCGATCGGATTTCAGTCTTTATAGAAAATGTAGTATATATCCTCCTCTTCTCAAAGAAGCATTTTTAGGAAACAAATATTTACGATTCAAATACTGATTACTATATTTATGGTTTCGGATATACACAAGGCTTAGTTATAGGTATTACCGTATAACCAATTTATAAACATGAAACACACAGGGCTCTGTGAAAATGTCTAACGTCTTAACTGTTTATGTGCGCAAAATTCTGAGAGCCCTGTTTGAGTGATTCTCTTTTTAAGGATTTATGAAGCTCGAAATGCACAATGTCCCGTTATACTGATCGACGTGCTGACGATATATGGCTAAGAAGCACACAGATGATCGAAATTTTGATCACTTTATTAATAATTTATGGGCGCGAAACGCACAAGTATCATTTACAGTTATCATAGGTTATCTCATTTTTGTTTATTTTATGCGGAAGGAAAGACTTACGATTTAAATACTGATTACCATATTTATGGTTTCGGGACTTTGTTATAGTTATTACCGTATAACCAATTTATAAGAGTGAAACACACAAGGCTCTGTTAAAATGTCTGTCGTTTTAACTGTTTATGTGCGTAAAATTCTGAGGGTGCTGTTTGAGTGATTCTCTTTTTAAGGATTTATGAAGCTCGAAACGCATTATGTCCAGTTATACTGATCGACGAGCTGACGATATATGGCTGAGAAGACCACAGAGGCTCTAAATTTTGATCACCTTATTAATAATTTATGGGCGCGAAACTCACAAGTATCATTTACAGTTATCGTAGGTTATTCCATTTTTGTTTATTTTATGCGGAAGCTTGTCTTTTATCCTAAATAAGCGCAAGCAGTTCTATTTATTTTTATTTCGCAAAATTATTATTGGCATGCTTTTTTAATATTTTTATTAGTTATTTATGCATAATTCAAAATAAAGTACTTTAGTTATATTTTTCTGTTTGCATGTAAAATGCACGTTCTAGGCGCCGGGCGAAGTATGGGCTATACGCTGCAAATAGGCATCTGTGGCCCCGACTAATGACCATCTAGATGGTCGTAGTGTTGGCAAGTGTATAATTTAATGTTCCTTTAACTCATCATTAGCCAGCATGATCAAGCGTATGCAATGTAAATTTGAAATTTTATAGTTCGTATTCGGTATAGGTATAAATAATGATATATCTTTTCGTGTAAAATTTTAATTGAGATTAATACAGACCGTTCTTTCTTACAAAATATATTTCCAAAATAAAATGTTTGTACTTAGATGATATAAAGCAGCCATATATGAAAAATCAAGCATGATAGAAGAACAACAACAGAAATCACATTTGTGGTTGTTTATAATTTATATTTCTTTAGTCTCAGTATCAGAACATATGAACCTGCATACATGATTCGAATTCCAAATGGGATGATTCGTATTTAGTATGAGACACAAAATAAAGAAATTGTCCTTTAACGCTTAAATTAAGATTAGTTTAATGAATGCTTTTCGTTTGGCGCAAACTAATAAGTTTCACACAATAATTATTTTATCTATAATATACACTATGTTATAAAAGGACATGCATTCTATATCCTCGATAAACGTTTTATTTATGGGGGAAAACGAAAATTGTTTTTAAAGAAGATGAAGGCATCTTTATATATAAAGTACTTGTACTATAATAAAAATGGTAGATGTTTGTGTGGCTTAATTTGCGTGTGTGTGTGTTCCGATTTCAGAACAGACCGCCGCGCTCAGAGCTACAAAATTTAAAGGTACCTGCTTGAATCTATGTACCTTGAAGCCAGTTTTTGAATTTTTAGATGATAAATGTTTATTTATTTAACGAGTTTTAATATTTTTTCAAGTTTGCAGCGATTTTTCCACATTAGTAAAATAAATCCGGAATTTAAATCTTGAAGCGCAATATAGTAAATTTTATCCTTTTTTAAATAAAGTTTATTCAGGATTCTGACAGTAACTATTAAATTTTGTGCGATTTTTTACATTGTTTTTAGCATTTGTTGGCGTTTTGCTGCGATTTTTTGACATTCGTAAAAAAACAATGGTTTTAATCTTTTAGTGCAATATAGTAAATTTTGTCCTTTGGGACTTTTATATTTTAGCGTTTTTTTCGCAATTCTCTGATATTTCCCCACATATGTAAAATGAATTCGGTTTCGTTTAACTACACCAATTTTTAAAATTTTGTCCTTTGCGATATTTAATTTTTTTTGTTAATTTTGTATGCCACTTTTAGAGATTTTTTTCTCACTTCGCGATAATTTGTAAATATTTTTAAAATAAATACACTATCAATATTTTCGTTCCATTGGATATTGGAGCGGTGGCAGCTCGCACGGCTGTACGCTGCCGAAGGCTCTGGGAACATCAACTCCAGATTTGTTTGGAACGAACAAACTAGCGATACGGGCATAGTTCCGTTAGTATACAATAAGCACAAAAATTATGTCGTTGCTATAATAGCTTATGTTTTAAACATCCTCAGAGTCATCGTCAAATTCACTTCAGAAGGTCCGACGTCTTCGTCCCAAAACATGAAACCATAGCAAAGAATCTGAATGGAAAATTGAAAGATTCGTAACCCGTATAGAGACAAAATAAAGAAAATATCTTTTCAAATAATGTTTAAATTAAAAATACTGAAACAAATGCATTTATTTTACCATAAATTATTGGTTCTCGCTGAATTTTTGTTCACATTGTAAGTTTTCTTACAGTACAGAATAAGAAAAAATTCATACACTCTTAGAAAAATTTTGTGTATTTCAAAAATGCAAAAGAAAATGGAAACAGACATTCGTGTTGTTTTCTAAAATAAAATGTCTGTGCCTAAATATAAGTAATACTTTAGAGAGAAATAACAATTATCGTCACTACATTGGTTTTTATTTTAAAATTCTTTAGAATTTATCTTCAGAAAATATGATTCTGTGTAAGAGCCTGAATTCCAAATGAGATTATTTGTATTCCGTATAGACGCAAAATAAAGAAAAAAATATAAATAATTCTATGTAAATCTTTAATTAAGATCAATGCAAAGAATTTTTTCCTTTTTTCTCAAGCGAATTTTCTAAAAGAACATTTTTATATTTAATCATATATAATGGATAAAGCATGTATCATTGCAATAGCGGTTTAAATTTTAAAGATCTGTAGACGCATTCTCAGAAAATACGATTTTGGGAAAACGACCACAATTTCAAATGGGAGGAATCCTATTTTAGAATAAGAACAAAATATCTTTAAGCACTAATTAAGATTGATGCAATGAATTCATAACTATAACTCAAAGACATTTCCCAAAATAACTGTTTGGAATTTAATTATACATAATAAAAACAAAAGCACATAGCTTCGTAGCTGGGATACATATTTTTAATATCTTTCTCGGTAAATGATAAGAATTTCACATGTAATAATTCGTATTTGGTATTGACATAAAATAATGAAAAAATATTTTAAAGTACAGATAAAACAAAGATTAGTGAATTTAATGATTTTCCAATGAAATGAATTAATGGTTTCGCTTAGTTATTCTCGTCATTATAATATTTTGAAGCATAAAACTAGAAAAAAAAATTGTAATTTAACAAATTACAACAACCATTGGGAAAATGTTCCAAAATCTTAAAAAATATATAAATAATAATAATAATAATAATAATAATAATAATAATTTAAAATATTAATTATTCAAAATTATTCATCGGAACCATCTACAAATAAACGCATTTTCCATTACTATAGTTGAAGAGATCCTGGCATTCTCTGTCCTCGCAAAACTTTCGTTTGAACCATCACCGCAGTTATTTAAACGCATTTTCCATTACTATACCCTATCCTTAATATATACCTTAACATTTTGTCGGATTCTTCCTACAATAACTTTAACCCTTGTTTAGATTGATGTCTGAGCTAAAGGTATTTTGAGGAAATTAAAGTTGAAGACCACGTTTTTTTGCTTTATAAGACGATTTCTCATCCGACATCAATTTTTGAATTCGGCTTTTTTTCATATCTGATAGTTTGCATCTATCCTTTTTGTAACTTTAAGATTTTTGTAACGATTTTATGCATTTCTATTGCCTATTCAAAGAAACATTCTTCAAAAGTTACAGAATTTCGTAAAAAATTCTTTTAAAGTTACAGAATTTCGTTAAAAACTCTTCTAAAATTACAGAATTTCGTTCAAAACGCTTAAAAAATAAAGTGACGACGCCAAGAGGTCCATCCTCGACCGAAAACAACAACCGTTATGATTCTGAGTAAAAGAAGTGGCATTTAAAGGAGATGACACATATTTAACACCCAGGCACTAGAACGGACATATATTTTCCAAAAACAGGACATTCTAAAACGTATAAATCTGTCGAAATGAATCTGTCCTTGCTATAGCCGCAAAAGAAAAAAATCCAGATGAGTAATATCTGGAGAGCGCGGAGGCCAGGGTTTGGTCCATTGCTTCCAATCCAATTCGCGCTATCTATTCCAAAAAAACAAGAACGGAAAATCATGCGTCAAGCATAGATTATGTAACACTTTCCAACGCTTCCAAAATAATTTTACAAATCATTACCGTTTAATAAGCTGAAAGATAACATCTAAGTAAACAATTTGGAAAACGCATAACGCATTTAAAAACGTAATTTCAGGAATTTCCAACATATATTTCCAACATATACAATATTACCTGAATATTTTTATTCAGCCCTGTATATGATCTATAGATTTGTATATATAATACATAGAATGCTAAATTTTAGTTTAGTTACGAAACGCGTAGCACAGTTTAAAATTCTCCTTCTGGAGTTTCTTTCAATAAACGGAAATGTGTTCGCGAAGTTTTGTGCTGCCCTGTATATGAAATACAGAATTTATACAAACCAAGTAATAGACAAAGAGTGAGTTAAATTTAAAATCGCGTTCAGCAACTTAAAACGCACTTCCAGAAATTATTGTTAACAGACTGTAGAGAATTCTTTTGTGTGTCCCTGTAAATGAACGATGAATGCTATACACACAATATTCTGTAGTAAGCCTCTTGTAATGCACTTTAGTTATATATATAAATTTCAATGCGTTTAAGATAGTGAAACATTATTTAATTAAACCGCAAACGATTTTTCTCCATAGACGTAATGTAACGGAATGCTTTTGACTGTCCCTGTAAACTAACTATAAGTGCTATGCACACCCTATTCCATATTAAGCTTCTTGTAATGCATCTTAGTGATATATATCAATTACAATGTATTTGAAATTGTGTAACATCATTAAAATAAACCGCAAATGATTTTTCCCCATAGGCCGTAATGTAACGGAATTCTTTTGAGTGTCCCTGAAAAAAACCTGTCCGTACTACACACTTCAGTAGAAATAGGGAACATGCTATAGATAACGACAATAACATATACAAATTGCATTGCAATCCGAGCATATTTACGGGAGTTAGAGCACGGACAGACTGCAGACGGCCAGACAAACCGAAGTCATAAACACTTTTCAACTAGTTTGGAAAGTGTAAAAAAAAACTACTAAAACTGACCTATCCAATGATACCACAAGCTACATTATTATAGAAACGGTTATTTTGTAATGAATTATTATAAAAAGGGCAAGACGTTTGGTTTACAATTTATTTTAATGGAACTTGCAGTGATAGATAGATAATTTTTCAAGAGAGGTTTTAGTATATAACATATTCTACGTAGATTAGTTATAGAATTATGATGGAAAGTTCTGTTATTTTTTTTTCGAAAAGCTTACCATTGGTCATTTTTTGGCTACCATTATCGTTGGTGACAGAATTGAAACGGCTATAGATCACGGGGGAAAAAAATGCTATTTTGATTCAAAGTTTAAACTAGTTAGAAATTGTACGTCAAACGTGACAAATGAGGTGCGTTCGTACTATAGCTAGTTATATAAATATTCAGATCTTGATGATTTTTAATTCTGCGAAATGAATTATATCGTCTGCAGATTAATTTCTGTCATAAAATAAGTATCTCGGTCGCTTGACGATTAAACCTCGGAAGCTCCTATAGAAAGAAAGAACCAATATAGAAAAAATCACATTTCTTAATGAATATTTTTATTAATATCTCCTAAAGTTTTGATTCGAAATTTATAAAATTTGAAATGACTCGACAAAATTCTGAAAATATAATATATGGATGGACAGACAGACAGACAGGCGGACCAGACGACGACAATAGGTACTACTTATTTATATAATTACAAACGCACCTAAAAAAGGAAACTGGAAGTTGAAATTGTTCACAATTCCAATACTTTCTTCTATTAAAGATAAAGGAAAGTAAAAACGTGTAAAAGTAATATTATTTTTCTATATGTTTTCTATACATTTATGTATCATACTCAATAAAAGGAATTTATATGCTTACTTTTTTTAAGGCATCATCATCAGACTCATCATCAGAAGATATGATCTTGTGTAAACCAACTGAATACTAAATAGTATGATTCGTATTCAGTATAGACACAAAATAAAGAAAATAGCCTTTTGAGTAAAACGTGTATTAAGATTAATGAAACGAATGTTTGTCTTTTGTCATACACTAATGGCTTTCACTCAATTACCGTTTTGCTAATGAAACATGACTTCCATATAAAATTTTAGATCCTTTAGTGGGGTGTTTGTTCTTCTCTTTAATCTTATAGAACCGTGTTTAGGTTTTCATAGTGCAATTATTTTCTGACAAATATCGTTAATAAGTATGGATTGTTTTTGTACATTTTAAAAGTAATTTTATAATTTGGACATAAAATCACAAAAGGAATTGTTTTATTAAAAAAAACACTATATAAACGGATAAATTAATATGCGGAAAACTTATTTTTATGTTCTTTAACGTTATCATTATTACAATCATATTCGCATATATGTTACGGTCAATATGATTAATCCGATCATTATTAATAATAACCGGTTATTATTATTAATGATCGGACATAAAGGCCGGTTATTATTAATAATAACAGCGGTCATTATTAATAATAACCGGTTATTATTAATAATGACCGGAATAATCATATTGACCGTACCATATATATATATATATATATATATATATATATATGTTTAGTTTTTCTATAATCCAAGGGTTATGCCCGTATTATGCCCGTATTATGCCCGTATCATATGTTTTTGCATGAGAAATAAATATGTGTATGTGCGTTGTACTTAAGACTTTTCAATAAATGAAATAGTTTTAATCATTTTTCTAACATCGTTAGCATATAGCGACAGTTTACAAAACGGTTGTCTGTTGTTTATACTTTTTTTCAAAATAAAATAAATGCATAAATAAAACTTACTCCCATGATACTTGATGCAACAATAAATTAACTCCTAAAAAACGTTAATTTACAATGGAAAACATTATTAAGATATATATTAAATTTATTGTTGAACAACTAAAATTTTTAATTTAAATTGATGTACATATATATACATTTAGTTTTTCTATTACTTCATGTATGCCTATTTGACTATTTAACTTCGGGTGTGAATTCTATGACTTTCTATTACTGGAATATGGGTATTATTTTTGTTTAATGCCTTATTTGCATCCCGAAAGCTACATATCTAAAATATATAAATTTTTCCGCATAAATGATATGTAATTTTTATGATCAAGAAATGTATTTTTATAATACTATTGAAAGATAAAATTGCTATAAAAATAATTTTCTTTTAAAAATCAATTTTGCATTTAAAATAAGCATTTATGATTAAGCTGCATGCACGGTGTAACAGTAAAGATAATCAACACTTTAAGCGGTAGAGTCTAGCTATTCGATTTGCGTATGGTAAAAAGATGTCAAAAACCACTTCTTCGGAAAAATTGAAAAAAAAAATCTTGCTGCAGGTATAGGTTATAATATATTTACCAACATTTCCAGAATATTGTAATCGAAATTTTTTTCGATTTCCAGTTTTCGGCGGTTTTACATGTTTTACTGATCAGAGATTCCGAAAAAAATCATTTTACAAAATGTCTGTCTGTCCTCATTCTATCATCGAAAAGTGTATGAAGTCATGAATGGAATTGAACCAAATTTTATGTATAGGTTTGTAACTATGACTAGCAGGACCTCCTTGAATTTGGGGATATTTTGCAGGAAGGGGGAGCTGCGATAGCGACTTTTGTACCATTTTAAATATTGTATCATCGAAAAGCGTACGAAGTTATGTATATAATTGAACCTAATTTTATGTATATGTTTTTGACTATGGCCTGCAGGTCCCAGTTGAATTTGGGGATATTCGGCCTGAAGGGGGTACAGTGATAGCCACTTAAAGATTTCGAATTGAAAAAGATGTGCAAAAAATTAGAAATCAAAAAAGGTTTTTCCGTAAAATGTTCGGCATTGATCCAAGGATTCTGGAGGAATTTTTGTTTTGCCTCTATCTCAAAAAAATTGCTGAGATATGGCAGTTTGAAAGTTTAGGGTGGCTGACATTTTCAAACAAAACAGCAGAATTCATCCATAAACGTGTTTAATTTATGAGTTTTAGTGAACATGGTTTCAGCAAAATTTCTTTCATTGTTCCAACCATTGTTCCAACTCTTATATGCTTAAAACTATATGTTTGTATTCACCAACGTCAAATGCTTGCCAGACGTGCCAACACTTGGAGAAATATCGACAAATTTGGCGACAAAAATAGGTTGCCATAAATGATGAAAACTTGGCTATAGTGGACTAATTTGGTGATATATTCTCATTCAAATTCAATATTGACGAGAACTGGGAATGAATCTCCTTTAATCGGGTTCCATGCATTTTAGCTTTGTATTTTCCATTAAAATTAGCTAAAATATTAAAACCAAGGAATAGGGATGCTATTTATTCCTACCGGTACAGGCCAGAAAGACTTTTCGTAGTTTAGTATACATCAGCTGATCGTATCCAGGTAACTCCACCCGCCGATTCGCAAACAGCTGATGTACAACAGAATGACGAAAAATATTGATTTCATTGTCGATGTGTGAGCTAACTTTGAAGTATTAACATGATTGAGATTTAAAAATGTTTTTGAATTGGCACATTTGACTAGTTTGATATAAGGTAAAGCTAAGATAGTCTGCGCACAATTCAAAAGAATAGCAATATAAAATCTAAATATTAATTTTTTGCTAAACTATTCATGAATAATTTTTATTTCATTTGTTTTTTATTCATTTCCATTGCTATTTTGTTGTTATGTTGAAATTTAATAGAACAATTTTAATAAAACCAAGAAAGTTATTTTGCGCAATCTGTCCTTATAGGGTTGGTGTGATTGCGCACATGGGTAGGAGAGATTGTTACTAATAATAACTACAATTAAATGGTTAACAGTAATAATTACACTTAAATGACATTACTGTAAGGTTTTTGTGAACAAATATTATTGAATTAGGAGTGAATATTTCAACCTAATGATTAAAGAATCAGAAAAAGTAAATATTTTAAAAAACGATTAAAAAATTTTAATTAAAGGAAAAAAAATTAAAGAATCAGAAAAAGCAAGTCCAGATAAGATTACAAAATAAAATTATGTTACTTCATAACACGTTTAACTTAAAATTAGTCCATTTTCATTTTTCATTTTTTTATGCAAATTTACCAATAAGCTGCGTAATCTCTCTAGCATGGAAACTAATGGGAACACTGCGCCATCTCTCCTAAGTAGCAGATGCGCAAACGCTCCAATTTCGGTAGGAGAGATTGCGCGGCCTTTTATTTAAACATGACCTCTTCTAAAACGAACCGTTGATGTTCACATTGTTAGTCAAGATTAGTAGCTTATGAGAAATCGTTTAAGTTTAAAATATTTTGTACTATTGATATTGTATAGAAATTCTGATGAATAGCTATGAAAATTGAAGCACTTACTTTGAGAAAACAAAACAAAATAGCAATACTTTATCTTAGATGCTCAAAGCAATCAACGTGCACTTTCAAGTAGACACTCCACTACTGTTGTTGTACAACTGCTTGGAGTCGCTGCGCGCTCACTCTAGTCCTTCCCCCCCCCCCCGAACCTCTATGTGCGCAATCTCTCCGACCGCGCCATCTCTCCTGGCTTTACCTTAGCTAAAGAATACAACTAAATAAACTATATATATATATATATATATATATATATATATATATATATATATATAAAGTACACAGTTTGAAATCAACAAATATCAGTAATTTCCGCTCATAAATGATTAAATATTTGAATTATTTCATCCAACACTGCATATGTGTATTTTTATATACATAACGTAATATACTAAGTTAAATAAACATAACATCGCATTACATAACAGAAAACGCTCGTACCGCAATCAAACTAGATGGTATTGTGTTCTTCTATTATTTTTTGCGCATCTTTAACCTTTAAAGACACGGCCGGGGTACTGATTGCGCAACTCCGTGAAAAAACAGTTGCCAATTCCAAAATAATTGTGTGACTAGCATGTGCGCTTCATGTACCTTTTTCAATGTTCAACAAATGTGTAAAGTTGAAGTTCACATTTATTTCCGCTCTCTTTTAATAGATTTATTAGAAAGTCACTACTAGCGTATAAAATACGCGGTACATAGACTACATCACCCGTGTCTTTATGTAACAACCAACCTTGCGGGTTACATTAATTGAAAAAATAATTAGTCTGTTTTTAACAATTTGATGTTTATTACTATTCTACTTTTATTGGGCATTGCATTACACAAGGATATACTAATTAAAAGTTGTCATTTAAGCTTTGAAATGCCTCTGCGTATATATTACACCAACCGTGCTTTTATGTTACTAAACACTGTCCGTGCTATTAAATATTAAAAGAAATACAGATGCAGCGCATTCCGTATTGGGTTAAAAGCATTTTTGCTTGTATCTCAGCAGTGCATATAGTTTTTTTTCTATGTTTGAATTAGTGCAGCATCATTAAAATACACTACGTATTGTTTTCATTATAGATCATACTGTATCAGAAATGTATTGTGTTTCGCTGTAAATGAATTATAAATGCTACACTTTCAATGTTCAATAGGAACTATTTCATAGTAATTCTCTGTAGTATATATCTATTACGTAAAAATCAAGAGGAAAATTTACAAAAAATTGACCGAGGACAGACGGCAGATGGACAGAGGATCAGGGAATAGGGACATTCCGAGACAGGTAGGCATACAGGCGAACGAAAATCATAAACACTTTCGAAACAGTTTTGAAAGTGTAAAAAATAAAAATGTGTTCAGTGTTTATCCATAAATTTAGAAAAAAAAAATGTTCCTACAGGAAAAGGACTAGGAATATTCAACTAGGCATCAATAATATTATTAGAAAGCTTTATATACCTACTAGCTGATGTCCGGCCCCGTGTTAATAAATTTAAAAAAATCACGTTTTTATTATTTTATATATATATCTTCTCGCATTTTTGATTGTTTTTTTTCGCGTCAGCTCCTTTAACATAGCAGTAAAAAAAATTGTTCTCATTTTCTGAACTCTCTGACATTACGATCGGTTATAAATATAACTGTATCCAACCTGTCTTTAAAATGTTGTATGAAATTATATTTTAAAATGAAAAAATCCCGAAAAAATATTGATATTATGTGATAAAAGCGCTCATTTTCTTGTTTTTTTACGTAGGGTTGTTCATAGTTTTAAAATAAAAAGTTATTTTTCTCCGAACTCTTTGAAATCTTTATTGGTGATAAATAAAACGGTTTTACAGCCTGAGTAAAAATTTCGTGAAAAAAATATTGTTATCTAGTTGTAAAAGAATTTTTTTCTTCTAGCTTTTTATTTTGTTTGTTTTCGCGTCAGCTCCTTTAACATAGCAGTAAAAAAAGAGTTCTCATCTTCCGAACTCTCTAACATTTCAATCGGTTATAAATATAACTGTATCCAAGATCTTTTTTAAATTGTGCGAAAAAATATGCATATTTAGTAGTGAAAACATGGGTTCTTTATAAAAAAGCTTTGGCTTTCAACGTCAGCGTAAAAATACATTAGAATGTCTATGCTTTCAATGCACCTCCATCCATTTTCAATCAAATCTTTTCAATCCCTCTAGGCTAAATAGGCTAATCAATCAGGTTTCCCGTTTCTGAGGGGAGAAGCGTTCAAAAAAAGCCGTTGACGCATGCGCAAAAAGACGATATCCATGTGTGAAATTTGACAGAATACGTTTTTCGTTTTAATAACATATATACCCTTTTTTTATTATGCAAATAATAATGAGCGTCGCTCCCTATAGAGCACAGATAAGTAAAATATTTTATTCACATATTATCCATGACGCTGATTCTTTATGTGTAAAAAGCATTAAAGGAAATTATTAATAAATTGTTTGAATATGAATGTATTAATAATTTTCATAATTAAAAAGTACATTGAATTACAATTAAATATACATTTGAAACGTAAGTGGATTATGTTTGTATTTATTCATTGCACATCATTAAAAAAATACATATATCGGATAATTTTATGGCATATATAAATTACATGTTTCTGATGTGATTTTATAATTAGCATCTTTGTAGTTTTGACCCTCCCAACTCTATGGAAATTTAAGAAAAGTACATATATTATATACTTTCTTTAAGGCTAATTTGATCCAAAAAAGTCAAATAATGTTTCAAAAATGGTTGTTACTATTTTAAAAATAAAAGTTGGGTAAACTTTTGTATGTAGACTGACTTCAACGGATTATTTATGTATATTATTTAATAATACACTATTTTTATTTAGTACCTGTGTCATTTTCTTGCGATTATTTGCAGTCTACATAGTTAGGGATGACCACTTATTGCCCCAGAACTGCACAATTTATCTTGAAAAGTAAGCATGATGTGTATGCATGTGCGTCATATAAGTATTGATACCAATTGTGGAATCATTGACATAATTATGTTTATTCTCTTACCTAAACTAATTGTACCATGTTTGGATGCATTACTTTTATTATTAAATGTACATCTGTCTTTTGATTTCATAGGAATAATATAAATAATGTAAATGCAGTAGATTCTCGTTTCAACGAATGCCACTTTAACGATTTTTTCAGTTTAACGACTGTTTTACGTATTGTTAAAAATCGTTATGCTTTCACATTATAAAGATATTCTCGTTAACGAATTTCCTATTAACGAATTTTTTTAATTATCGAATTTATTAAAGGCTTAAAAAGAATACTTCATTTCAGTTTTACGAATGTTCAATTGGTAGGAAAAAATATCTATTGAAAAACGAGAATTTGAAGGGAGGCAGATGACAGTGAAAATGAAGCTGATGATGATTGTCCATCTTTAGTACCGAATATTGGTTTGTACCATCAAAAGGGTGTCTATAGAACATTGAAACTCTGAAAAAGTAATTATCCCAGTAAAATAATGTTCCGAAAGCATTTCATACAATTTGGTTTAAACAATGCATTGTCAACTTTAATGCAAAGAAAATTATGAAATTTTTTTCGGTAAAGAAATAAAATTTGTAAACCATTGTGAACTCGTTGGGCATATTAAAGACTGACACGAGGTGCACATTCACATTTTTAATACAGAAAAGCACAACACATTACACTTAAATTCGCTAAAAAGCGCGTAAACAAGAAGGAACATAATACAATTAATTAGGATAAGGTCTCTATTCGAGATCGAACCTAGTACACTCCGAACAACAACTGTCTGTCCCGCACGATACATCCACGCTCAATTCACTTCAGTTCATATTTGGCAAAATATCTATGGATATTTAAAAAAATTAAAAACAGCCGAAATTAAAAACAGCGCCATCTATACATTTTTTAATTTAGGGAAGGCAGTAATTCTGTTACAAGTTAAATTAACGGCACATGTCAGTGAGGATTTTTTAATCGGCCAGATATGTAAGATAAATTCTAACATTTACGATTAAAATATTGAAACTTAAGGAACTTAATAATTATCTTATTTCTAACTAGTAAGTTCTCAACAGTAATACACTGTATATTTATTACTTACTGACATGTTTGAATATTAACCGAAATTCAATAAAAGTGTAGTAGTAATATATATTTTTATAGCAATTTTCCTTTTTTTTAAAAAAAAAACGCCATATTGGAATTTTCACATTAAGGAATTTTTCAGTATAACGAATTTAATCGGCGATGTCCAGAAATTCGTTATAACGAGATTTTACTGTATTTAATTTAAAATGTGTATGCGCCCATATATTCATAAAGTGTAATATATTATAAATAATAAAAAATGATCATTAATCGATTATTCATTATAATAATATGTATTCTATAGATCATTATCCCGAATCATTAGCGCAGGCCATGTTCTTTAAGTTCAATGGTTCTGACAGATTTTGTCAAATTTGACTAATGGGATATTATGTGGATCATTAAGTTCATGTTCGTAAGATCAAATACAGCTTTCATCATAATAGCTCTTAATTTCCTAAAATGCTATTATGGTATTTATGCTTGAACAAGCGCAAAAACAACTTTCTGTTCCATTGATAGTTAATCCTTTAACCATCTATTATCTACTTTCATAAACTATTATATTCGAAGCAGGCTATAAAATTAAAATAAAATTCTAACATTTGTATGATACTGTGTAGTTGCAAAATTTTGAAGAGGTTTTGAAAAGAATTTCGATACTTAAGTAAAATATTTACTTCAGTATCCTAAAAATTCATTTAAATTTCAAATTTATAAAATGCTAGTGTTATTTAATCTAAACTTCTGCATTTTTACCATACTAAAGATAACTTGTATATATTTTAATACTTTAAAAAATACGTAAGTCTTTGTTTGTTTGTTTTTGCTAGAGTTTTATAATGGTTGGGTGTACTGACGTATTATCCGGGACCGGACATAAATCGCCAAAAATGTTTTACAATTAAAAATCTTGTTTATCGTTGCCAATTATGTTCAAAATAGTATTTTAATATTCTTAAATATAAAACATTGCTAAAAAGGGTAAATAATATAAAATAAATAAATAAATGAAACAGAATAAATAAACAATAACAAATAAAAATCAAAAATTATAAACTATAATAAAAAAAAACTTTAAATTATAATAAAAATAATTAAACTATAATAAATAAATAAAGTGTACAATTGTCAAAAAATAAGGATCACTGTAATTAGTATAATTGGCGTCAAGATTGGCGCAGTTGTATCTGACCTGGTACGGATAATATGTAAGTGCGATAAAAGCTATGAACTAGTATGAATAAATAAACTATATTGTTATCAAAAAATACTGTAATTAGTATAATTGGCACCATGCTTGGAGCAGTTGTACCTGACTTGACCCGGATTATACGCAAGTACCTGCTTAGGAATGAGTCTAAAATTTTTACAGGAGGAAAATATTTTTTAACATATTCGGAAAACATTCCTTTTATACTATAAACTCTCGCTTTTTATATTGTTACAGGTTGGAAAATGTATAAGTTATAATTATCTTACTACGCTATGTAGTAAGACCAAGCGCAGAGCCCCTAGAAAAGAAATTTAAAACTTAACAATTCTTGAAAATTGTTTAAAATTGTTTGAAAAATTGTTGGATATGTGGAAATAAATTTAATTAGAAAATTATTCGGCGTTGCCGCTGTAGTAGGAAAATATATTCCAGACTCGAAAGCGAAATCAATTTTGCCTGATATCGACATCGTTGCAGAGAAGAACACTCATTTTAAAGCTTTATGAATGAAAAGTAAAGGGTTCATAGGATGTTTTGCCCTGATATCATTTTAGAAGCTGAGGTGAGTGAAAAAGCGATTGGGGAAATTTCTGTCAGAATACTAACAGCTGTAGCCATCACAAAACTTTGTTCTATAGGGATGTAAAACGTCTACAATCAAAATTCAGTGAAAATGTAATCATTCTCAAAATATAGCTATCGTGGAAATTTTGAAAAACAGAGCATAGCAGCCACACATGTTGCGTAATATAAATCTAAACATGTTTAGGATCTAGTTATGTCAAGTTCTAACAGAATATTAAGTGTGGTGAAATACCGTTTAATAGTTTTTCAGATATAGCTATCTCGCAATTCGTGCAAAATACTGCATAGTTACGCCTCCTTTTGGCGATTTACACCTGAATGTAATCAGCATCTATTTATGTCAAGACCTAGCATAATATGGATATTGGTGAAATTCCGTGCATTAGTTCTTTGAATATAGTTATAGCGCAAATTGTGAAAAATACAGCATATCAGCACTACCTGTTGGAAAAGACCTAAGTAAATCCAAAATTTGATTAAATGATCAGGGTCCGAACGCCTTGTTTTTGGCCCATGAAATAAGACTAAAAATCGATTTTCTTATACTGACTTAATTATTTCACTTTTTAATATTAGAAGGTTTATCCTGTATGATTTCAACAATAGTTTTTGCATTTTGTTCGGATTTATATGACTTACACAAGCTCAAAGTTCGTATTATTCGTAGTTTTTGATGAAATTTCTCTTAATTTTATCTCAAGTATTCATATGAGCGCAATCGTTAAACACTTTCTTCTTTACATATATTATAAAATACATCAAAATGTACAATATGTGTAAAAATAAAAGTGTTGCAAAGCTGCGCTCATATTATAATATTAAAAATAGAGAGTTAAGTAACTGCATTCCCTGATGTCGCTAAGAGACTTTAGGATACAGCAACGTGTTTAAACGCGCTAAAATGAACGTAACTATTGGTAATGTGAAGGAATGTAGTTATTAGAAATAGTTACGTTCATTTTAGCATGATTAAACACGTTGCTTCATATCAAAGTCTCTTACTGACGTGAGGGAATACAGTTACTCAACTCTCTATTTTTATTATTTTACTATGAGCGCAGCTTTGTAACACTTTTATTTTTACATATATTGTACATTTTGATGTGTTTTATTATATATGTAAAGAAGAAAGTGTTGCACGATTCCGTTCATATAAATAATTGAGGTAAAATTAGGAGAAATTGCGTATTTTTCATCAAAAACTACGAATAATACGAACTTCGAGCTTGTGTAAATCATATAAACCCGAACAAAACGCAAAAACTTTTGTTGAAATCGCACAGGATTGACCTTCTAATATTAAAAAGTTAAATAATTAAGTCAGTATAACACCATCGAATTTTAGTCTGATTTTATGGGCCAAAAACACGGCTTATGGACCCTGATTCTTTCTATCATCAATTCTTGAGATAGAGCCCCCACAAATTTAGTGTCACATGCTGACAGACAGATTCGCTGACAGACATCTTATAAAAACAGTCAAACCGCGTTCCGAATCTTTAAAATGTATAAATACGTCAA
This sequence comes from Maratus michaelseni, assembly GCA_963931845.1. Lineage (NCBI taxonomy): Eukaryota > Metazoa > Arthropoda > Arachnida > Araneae > Salticidae > Maratus > Maratus michaelseni. The sequence goes on from OZ007588.1 coordinate 115,797,140, forward strand.
AAACCGGAAGTCGATATTTTTCACGAATCCAGTACTTTTTTGTTGTAAAGATAGAAGAAAGTGAAAAAAATAAAATAAAGTTCATCACAAGAACGTAAATTAATGATTTCATGATTGCTTCAAAAATTTAAAACTTTTAAAGAATGTTCCGATTTTTACTAGTTTATCGTGTTTGGTTTAGGTAAAAAAATACTATGGACTTATCAGTTTCTAACTAAAATATTAAGTGGTAGTTTTAAGAATCTGTTATTTGAAATAGAATTCTTTAAAAGTGTGCTACGAATTATGTAATCATGCGCTGTAGGGTGAATTCTTCTTTATAACCTCGATCTGTGATTTGTATACACTGTTAAAATCTTTTAAGATAGTTCTTAAATAAATAAAAAAATCTCTATAAACAGGTTCGATAGAGGGTGTATTCCACCATGAAAAAAGTTAAAACTTATCTATTGTTCGGAATCGTACAGCGATTTCTTTAAAACAAATTACTGAATTTTTAGAGTTTTTTTCACATTTTTTCGTCTTTGATTTTTTGAAATTCGTAAACGTAATCCGTATTCAATATTTTAGCCCAATACAATAAATTTTGTAATCTTCGATTTTTCCATTTTTAGCTTTTTGTCCTTGTTTTGCAGCTTTTAGTGATATTTTTTTCGTGATACTTTTTTCGCACAATATTGAAAATTTTGTCCTCTGATATTTTTAAATTTCTTTTTGCGATTTTTAAATTTTCTTCTCAATTTGGGGCGATTTTTATTATTAAAAGGAATTCGGTTTTAATCGTTTAGCTAAATAAAATAAATTCTGTCATCGTTTGAATAAAGTATATTTGAAATTCATATAAAGATCTTGAATTTTTTGCGAGATTTATATGAATCTTTTATTCAGTTTTTAGGGTGTTTTCTTTTTTTTGACAATTGTTATAGAAATTTGGTGTCCACCCTATTCTCGAATCAAATGAAGCTGGATTTATTGTGATTTTCAACTTTTTTCTATATTTAGAAGAAAAAGTATTGGATTTAAAAAAAAATGGGACTTCAGGTTTTCGCCTAAGAACTAATGCACAGAATTTAATTAAACTTCCGATTCACTTAGACATAAATTGTTGTTGATTAGGTTTTGAAATAAATCGCCCAACAGGTAGTGCTTCTTTTTTTATGATTTCTGCGATAGTTATAGCTCAAGAACTAATGCGCAGCATTTCATTAAACTGCATACTTTGTTAAACTTTGACATAAATAAACACTGATTAGGTTTTGGTGTAAATCGCCCATGAGGTGGCGCTCCTATGCTGCACTTTGCACTATTTCTGCTATAGCTATACGTTATGAACTAATGAACGGAAATTCACCAAACTTCATATTATGTTAGACATTTACATAATTACTTCCTTACTAGGTATATACCACCCAATAGATGTCGCTGCTATGCTCTGATTATCACGATTTCGGCAATAGCTATATCTCAAGAACGAATATATTTTCATTTCATTTTGGTTGCAGACGGTTTGATACATATAGAAGAATGTTTTTTGTTGACCATAACATACTAGTTTATTTTGGCGCAGATGAAATTAAAATCTTCAGCATCGTCTTTCACTTCTTCAAACTTGAATTTAATCACGGCAGTAGCAAAATTTACCCGAGTGTTATTTCTTTTTCAGAAAAACGTTTCAAAAAATCGCAGCAAAAGGCAAAAATATGCTAAACATTTTGCATAAACATTTCGAAAAAATATCAAAAATCACCATGAACAGAATTTAATGCATTGGAATTTAATGCTTGTGTTTGAGACCTATTGCTTGTGTTTGAGAATTTAGCTAATTCTACTGAAAATACACGAAGCTAAAATGTGCGAAACCCGATTACAGAAGAGTCATTCCCAGTACTCGTCAATATTGAATTTGAATGAGAATATCGCCAAATTAGACAGACATAGCTAAGTTGGCTTCATATATGGCAACGTATTTTTGATGCCAAGTTTGGCGATATTTCACAAATTGCTGCCAAGCTTGGCGAGAACTTCATACACTTTTCGATGATACAATAGTGAAAATGGAACAAAAATCGTGATCGCAGCTCCCCCTTTCGTCGAAATATTCCCAAATTCAACTGGTTCCTGCAGGTTATGGTCAAAAACATATACAAAAAAATTGGTTTAATTAACTGCATAACTTCATACAATTTTCGATGATATAATAGTGAAAATGGAACAAAAATCGCGATCGCAGCGACCCCTTTCGTCGAAATATCCCCAAATTCAACTGAGACCTGTGGGCTCTAGTCAAAAACATAGAATAAAAATTTGGTTCAACTATCTGCAGAACTTCATACACATTTCGATGATACAATAGTGAAAATGGAACAAAAATCGCGATCACAGCGCCCCATTTCGTCGAAATATCCCTAAATTCAAGTAGGACCTGCTGGCCATAGCCAAAAACATAGAAAAAAAATTTGGTACAATTTGAAGCAAAACTTCATACACTTTTCGATAATACAATAAAGACGGACAAACGGACAGACGGATAGACGGACAGACAGACATTTTGTAAAAACATGTTTTTCGGAATCTCTGACCTCTAAAACGTGTAAATCCGTTGAAAACCGGAAGTCGAAAAAAATTTCGATTACAACGCTTTCTTCTATTATAGATAGAAGAAAGTAAAAATCTGTAATTTCGAAATGATACTGTAGTTTTTACATCTTCAAACATAAAATGCTTGTAGTAAAGCAACAAATAAAAATTTACCAAATAAAAGCACTGTACGTGCAACTTTTCAGCATTAGACGTTTTCCAAATTTCAACACATTACAATAATAATAACTTATTCAGTTTATTCATCTAAATATCTCTGAAACAACACTCTAACTTACAAAAAAAAACTTATCTGGGTAAGAATTATCAAACAAATTAACGACGTTCCAGAAAGCAGCAATGATTAATATATAAATCTTAATAAAACTGGAATTTCTCAAAAAACTCCATACCATTCATAACTATCATTGATGTAAAAATGTGAAAACTACAATTTATTAAAAATTCCCTATAATTTCTACCATATTTATACTGCTTTTGAAGTACACATTCAAAAAATATATCATTAAACATACAATAGTCCTACTATCTTCATTTTTTTTCTTTCATACGAAACTATATTTCATTCTTTCCTGTCTAGTATTTCATCTTCCGCTTCTCTACTAGAAACGGAATTCAAATACGATTTCATCCTTCGATTGCCTTTGAAAAGAAAATGCTCAAAGCCTTTAGAGGAAAGCTATTTTGCATGAACTTTGATCGGGGAATCATTTTACTTCCGTATCTAACTTCTTTTGTTGAATTCTCCTTCTTCTTTATGGATTCCACTAGCACGGAAAATACATAACACTGCATGACTGAGTTTGATTTGAAGTTGAATTCACTCTTTGTGGTTTCTCCTGGACATATTTTTTTCAACAAAAGTAAATGATCCATACTGAGTATTAAAATTTGTATCCCATTTAATCATAAATGAATATAAATATTATTATTTTTAAAGTTTCATTTAATGCTAAAATAAAATTTTATGCAAATGATTAATATATTGAAATTTCATGAAAATATTTAGATAATCTAAATAAAAATTCAATATAAATCATTTTTTCATATTGCTATTCAAATATTTCTATTAAACATAAAAATCTTCTAACCTTAAAATTCAAATATAATTTGAAAGATTAAATAGTGTTATCTTGGAACTGTATAAGATTTTATTGTATGCCAGTACTCTTTTCGACTAAGCATTCTCTTAGACTTTTTTATGCGCAACTGATTCAATAAATAAATTTTAGTAAACTTAATCTTAGTCTGTAATTTTTTCATCAATATAAGGATATAAAAAAATGCAAAAATTTTTTATTCGCAAGTGTTTTAAGCATTTGCATATTGTCGTTATAAACAATCAGATGTTCATGTATATTAGAAGTCTGAGATGATTGCGTTACTTAACTTTTATAATTGTTTCTTATGTATTTTATAGTGCTGAATCAGAAAATGATCTTCATTTTATTACCATCACAGCAGGATTTTTATCAAATCGTAAATTTCCAAATTATTAAAAAATCCAAAAATAGAGAAAATCTGATACTATAATATAGATGTAATTTTTTTTCATAATAATTTATACACTTTTATGACTTATACTGGGGATTTTTATAGCTAAACCGTTCAGGTGTCTGATGAGTGTAGGAGGGGTTAACTGACTGTGTGGCGATATGTATTATTCCACTTTGGATGGCGAAACAACTTTGACGTAACTGGCCATTACGAGATTGTAGAAATGATTCCATTAAATGACAAAATCCGAAAATTTTATTAAAAATCTTTATTTACACATAATAGAATACATTTCGTGTACGAGAGAGACAACCTAGAACGCGGCGCATGTGAAAGTGAATATGCCTCACATCATGTCTCAAACGCATAGGCCGAAAAATGATGAGCCTGGCGGTGATTGGCGTTCTGAAAACGGAATTGCTTATTGCAGGAGTGGAGTCGACAGTTTGTCTTTAAAATGTGAGCAACTGAGATTTGTCTGTGAAAAGTTTCAAACGAGTTTTCATACCTCCTCCGTGATCTATAGCGTTTTTGTTAGTGAAAAATTTATTTTCAGGCTATAAAGCTTTCCGTTTTCTAAATGACTTCAAGAGGCTGTAAAAAGTCTGCAGAATTCCTTTGGTTACATTTGTAGTGAGTTAATCGTAGAAATTCAAAATTAAATATAACAAGTTTAACATGTTTCGTTCGAAAAGTGTACCTTGCGTACTTCGGCGTGAAAATAAGAGATCATGACAAAATTTGGGAAACCCACTTCTTTTGCTACACATGTATTGGTAAACTTAGACGGTCGTCAAAGGATGAAAAAGAATCGTTTATGTTTGGAATTCCAATGGTGTGGCGAGGGCCTCGAAATAACAGCAATGATTGATAATTTTGTTCGTCTCGTGTCCATGGTTTGAATTTGAAGAATAAAAAATAATCATCTATTCAGATGTGCCATCCGCTTTACGCTCAGTTCCTCATGATCCAGACGTGACGTACCAGTGCCAATTTCTCCAGAAAATCTAGCTGAAATAGACGGTTCCGTAAGTGATTTAGATGAAGAAAACATCATTGAGTACGAAACTGGCGATAGCTGTGCGCCAGACTTTTTTTCACAGTCTAAACAAAACGATTTGCTTCCAGACTTACATCTGACAAAATATATTAAAGAATTATTTTGTTTGAGGCTTGAAGAGAAGAATCTGATTGCAACTGGAACTTAATCTTCCTTGATCGGGAACAGAGAAGGGGATTTTCTTCCATATTTTTCGGAAGAAGGGGAATTAGTCTTCTGCAGTGATGTAACGTGGACTTAATTTAACATTCCGAAGACTATTCATAGATCTATCCAAAAGAAGGCTGAAAGTTGTCCTTCTTCACAATAGGGATACGCAAGTATGAGTATCTTTAGGACTTTCTGTCTGTTTAATAGAACGTTACGAAAGTTTGGAATTCGTTCCCGATAAAATTATATACGACTAACATAACAGGATTACCTGCGGCGATCTCAAAATAATATCGATTTCCCCAGGACAGCAAAGAGGGTACGCAATGTTTCTTGTTTGTTTTGTGTAATGCGGTCGCAGAGACAGAAAAAAACATTGGATAAAGAAAGATTGGCAAAAAAGCCTAATTAGAACCTGAAACTAAATACGTGTGTCAGAAAAGCTCACATACATCTGAATAAATTTATCCTTCCACCTCTACATATCAAGTTAGGCTTGATGAAGCAATTTGTCAAAGCCTTGCCAAAACTAGACATTTTTTTAAAATTTATCTACGACAAACTACCAGCTTTATCAATCGCCAAAATAAAAAAAAAAGGTGTCTTTACCGGTCCCGACATTAGAAAACTTCTCAAACGTGCTAATTTTGAGAAGCAAGTGGAAGTTGCGGAAAAGGAAACCTGGGGAACCTTTAAAACATATTAAGTAATATTCTGGGCAATAAGAATGATCCGAACTTCAAATCATTCTTTAAGTACATGCTACAGAAGTGCAAAAATTTAGTCTGTTTCATGAGCTTGAAGGTTCACTTCCTAAATGCACATTTGTACTATTATCCTGAAAATCTGGGTTCTGTTAGCGATGAAATGGGTGCGAATTTTATTAGGACATCAAAGAATACGGAAATAGGTGTAAAACAATAATGGACAACTACGATTATTTCGGATTACTACTCGATGTTACACCGACACGAACCCCATAGAGAACATAAAGAAAAAAACGAGGCAGAGAATGAGCGGTCAAAGGAAAGTTCCATTCGTGAAATAGAATTGTAAGTATTTTTAATACATAATATTTTACATGTTCAGCTGAAAGAATGCATAGTACAAGCCAACATATTAATAAATTATTATCAAAATACATTTTAAGTCTATTTTATAGTATCAGATTTTCTCAATATTTCGACTTTTTTTAAATAAAAAAAAATCCAATTTGAAAAAAATCTTGACATGGTAGTAAAAACATAAGGTCATTTTCTGATTCAGCGCTAAAAATACATAAGAATTAATTATCAAAAGCTAAAAAACATGGCACAACCTTAATTTTGCCGGCTTGCAATTTGTTGGTCTAACATTGCTAAATGTACAGATATTCTGGAAGACAGCGTCATACGTTTAGTACCAACAGTAACATTCATGATTTTTGTCTATATTGTGGATTAAATGGTATAGTTAAATAACTTCCAGTATGTTAGTGCACCACTGCACTGTAAAAAATGACCAAATGTTTCTTATTTTATGAAAATATGCTATAACAACGAACGAAAATATAATATAATCTTCTGAGTTATCCGAAATTTCAAATAGCATGTTACATTGTCTTTTGAATCTCCAGAAACGAATACATTTTCAAAATTTAAAGAATAATTTATAAAAACAAATTATTTTTAGCTGCCCGAATTTTTCAGAAACGTTTCCGAAGGGATTTTATAGTGTATTAATTAGTGTCCTCAGCCTGGAATACCTGTTTTTCGAATGCTATCAATTCTGAAGTAAACATTTTCATGCTAAAAAATATTTAACAGACAAACATGCAAAATTAAAAGCGTTAACAATAACATTAAAATTAAGATTATTTCTTTACTCTTTCATGTATAAATTAACTTATGCGGCTGAAAACGTGTACTTGAGAATGGATAACATTCGAAAAACAGGTATTCCAGCCTGAGGACACTAATTAATACACTATAAAAACCCTTCGGAAACGTTTCTGAAAAATTCGGGCAGCTAAAAATAATTTGTTTTTATAAATTAGTCTTTAAATTTTGAAAATGTATTCGTTTCTGGGGTTTCAAAAGACAATGTAACATGCTATTTGAAATTTCGGATAACTCAGAAGATTATATTTTATTTTCGTTCGTGGTTATAGCATATTTTCATAAAATAAGAAACATTGGTCATTTTTTACAGCGTGGGTAGGCGTTACTATAGCAGCCTATAAAACACATGAAATAAATAAACACATTTTAAAATTAATGCAGCTGAAACTTTTTTCAGTAACTATTTATATTACAACCAATCAAAAAATCGTAATCCGCTGAGTGGGTTGTGGGGTATTAGTGGTCATCTCTTGGGGTATTAGTGGCATGTGTAAACATGGGGAAGAAATTGTAAAAATATAATGAAAGTAGCATCGTTGCAATTGTGATATTCGATTGTTATTGAAGTAAACTGAAGACAATCATCAGTCAACTGGAAAGACATCGCAGGAATGCTCTTCAGCTGCACGTAAAAAAATGCAGAAAAATATTAAAACTCAAAGCAGCGTCATTACGATTTCGATTTGTGATAGTTCATTTGTTAAACTGTTGAAAATCTTCTGCCAGCGGGTTAGTCATCGGAGAAAGTTCGTCAGCTGTAGATGAAATAACAAGTAAATATATAAATAAATAAAAAGTAAATATATAAATAAATAAAAAGTAAATATATAAACAAATAAAAAGTAAATATATAAATAAATAAAACATCAAATAAAAGTTATAAGTAATAGTATTCAGACTTATTTAGCACAGCGACTCTTGCGCGTAACCGTATCTACCAAAAAATATAGTTTATTTTTCATTTATGTTATTAATTTTTTCTTTACAAGAATAATTTTTAAGTCTAAATTTTTAAATAAATAATATTACAAACGACAGACAAGAATACTCACACTTATACATGCAAGATATTCCAAACTGAAACGTGCTGTAACTAGTTGATGTTCCTTCTTAATCTTCGAGGCCTTTGTGATTCTTTAGTTTTAAGCAACCAGATTTACCTGATGACACTTCTGTGGTAACCAGACTCTGCTCTTCTTTATAGCAAAGATTTTTCGTCTATATGCCTTTTACATGTCTTGCACATTACAAGTTTTTTTGTGCGAGCTGATTTATCGTCTTTTCTTTCGCAACGGCTGTTTCTTTCTTTAAAAAAAAATAATTAGGTATTTTACATTACAATATTTGAAATACATAATATGTTTTATAATAATAATATACACTGTAATCAATTTCCCATACTTGCCAGTTATTTATTTTATCACTGTGTTGTGATGTTAAATCAACTTTCATAATCTTTTATGCGTATCTTTTGAAGTACATAAAAAGGTATAATTATAAAGATAAGAAATAAAAAATATTTAATAAAATCTGGTATGTTTAAATTGAGGATGACTATGAATTTATAGGGTGCCTCTTTTTTTCGCAAGACATTTGTATTTTTGTTTTTCTGAAATTTAATTCTACACTTTAGTCGTTAAAATTAATTTTATTCTAAATACTATCACTTTCACGTTAACTTTTATTGCGGGTAACTACAGCATTCAAGATTGTGGAAACGGTAATAATATCCGAAAAAGGAACTGGTCTAAAAATCTCGTGTTTCACAACGCCGCGAGAGAACAAATTATATATCCTGTTTGTTCTTCTACTGTAATTTCACTTAGCGACAGTGTGCGTGTAGAGGAATTTTTATAACACGTTTTGTTCTATATCTGCAATTTGTTTTATATACGATCGCTATATTCCGCATTTTACCCCCAGGGCCGTTGAGAATATTGCTATTGTGTAACGCAGCCACACTTTTAAATTGGTAGCTACATTAGTTCATAAATTAAGCGGTTTCGTAACTTCTACGATTTATATCTTTTGTTCTAAACATTTTAAAGAAAATGAAGTATTATAAAATCACTCATTTTCATTATATTTATTATGAAAGAGAAACATAAAAATGTGTTTCTTGAAAACCATAACAAAAGCTAAGAAAAATATTTATTAAACTAATATATATATATATATATATATATATATATATATATATATATATATATACTTTAACATTCTCTGTCTATTAAACCTACCTCTAAATGCTCTCTCTAATTCCATGACTATTGAAAATTAGATGCATGATTTATATTTTTAAAACCATTTCTACTCAATGGTTACCTTGCATCAGAAAATGTATCATTATTTACTTCCGAAAACTATTTACTTTTTATCATAGTTTAAAACATGGCACTATAGTAGCTATATCACATTTCAAATGAATATATCTTAAACCTTTAAATACAAATTCAATTGGTATTAATATGAAAACGAATTTGATTATATAACGAGTTTATATATATATATATATATATATATATACAGTATGCCCATTAATGTCCCTTGACACACACTTAACTTTGGAACGGCTGTTGCTATATTCATAAAAGTTGTGTCTAATTATAGTAAAGTATCCATGCGCTACTGAATGAAACCGGCTATGGCACCAGCTGGTGGAAAACTGCAAAGTTAGCATTCCTCACTCGAAAACGAAAAGAGATAGGGAAAACAAGTGATTTACAAAGTTGAAGAGCATCATCGATTTAGTACAAAAAAGCACCTTGTGGACATTAATGCCAAGAATAGAACGGTTAAAAGGCGCATTTGTTTTTTTTTGTATGTTCGTACACCGTGACGTGACAAAACGATCTTAGAAAGAAAGAAACAACCAGTTATGAAACAGCAGGTATATGAGACCCCTCCAGAAACATTGCAGGACCTTAAACGACGCATTAAGGACGCGTGTGCCTACGTGTCACCATCTATGCTCCAACGTGTGCAACATGATATTCAAACATGGATCCAAATGTGCATTGCAGCTGACGGTGAGAAGTTTAAACATCTAAAATAAAGGTATATTCTTAAAACTAGAAAATTTTTTCTTTCTAAGATCGTTTTGTCACGTCACAGTGTAGGAAATCACAAAAAAAAACAAATGCGCGTTTTAACCATTCTATTCTTCACATTAATCTATACAAGGTGTCTTTTCGTAATAAATCGATGAGGCTTTACAATATTGTAAATCCCTTTTCTTTCTCTATCTCTTTCCGTTTTAGATAGGAATGATAACTCCAGAGTATTCCACAAGGTGGCGCTGCAGGCGATTTCATTGAGTAGCGCATGCCTACTTTATAATACCTAGACACTACTTTTCTGAATGTAGCAGCAGCCGCTCCGAAGTTAAGATGGTGGCAAGGAACTTTAGTGGACATACTGAATATATATACGTATATTATATATATATATATATATATATGCAAATCGTTTTGCAATATATTTTAAAGATGTTATACAAATTACATTACATTGAAATGGATATGTATCACTGAAGTGCATAACAAAATGCTTTCTGCTGAATATGGTGCACATAGCATTTATCGTTCATATACAGGGACCAGGGACACACAAAAATATTCGGGTACAGTAATGTCTATGAGCAATAATTGCTGGAAATGCAATTTTCGTTCTGGCATGCAATTTTATATGTACCGATTTTTTTTTGCTTATTACTTGGTGTTATTCAGATACAGGACTGTACATTACAACATAATTCGAATATATTTTAGTTTAATGACGGAATCTGCTGAAAGGGAATTTTCAACGTGTTAAACATTTCCTAACTCAACTAAATTTTATCATAATATATAGTATTTTTAGAAATCAATAGATCGCATGTATACTTTCACAAAATAAATGTAATTATTTTTCGACTATAGATGGTAATTATCGAAAATGTGTTTTCAAATAGTTGTAATAAAATAGTCAAAATGCGTTTTTCAAATAGTTTATTTTGATATCATCTTTTACCTTATTAAGCGGTGAAGATTTGTTACAATGTTCTGAATGCGATGGAGAGTGTTATATAATCTATGCTTCACGCATGACTTTTCTTTCTTGTTTTTAGCTACACCGGGTTTTTAGTGAGCATTTTTTTTTACACTTCTAACTTCCATTAGAGCATTTATGTGGAGGGAATGCTTCAGTAAAAACTTCTCATTAATGTAACTCCCTTAGGAAAATGGCGGTGCATTACATGACAAGACATTTGCTACTAATTAAAAATATCCATTTTCTCAGTAAATGAATTTATACACTTTCTGAAAATACAAATCTTTCTTAGTCTACCTTATTACAATATAACCACGAACGAAAATATACAATAACAATTTTCGTGTTACCCATTAATCCAAAAAGGAATTTTTATCTTTAGAAATCTCCAAAAGTAATATAGTATTTACAAAATTATTGAAGTTTTTATAAAAACAAAACTTCTGTCGGTGCCTTTGTGAACGTTTCCAAGTAGTTTTTATAGTGCATTAATAAGTTTCCTTAAGCCGGAATATCGGTTTCAAGGATGCTACGTATTAGTCACTTAAAAGTTTTCAATTTTGTAACAGCATTTATACATCCAGAGTAACAAAATAATATATTTTGATAGCATCCGATATTCAGGTTTGAGAAAACAGATTAATGCAATATAAAGTCTACTCAGAAGCGTTTCCGAAATTCAGTGGCGGGAAAATAAATTTTGTTTTATAAGTGCTTCTTTAAATCTCAGAGATATATTGATTTTTGACGTTTCAAAAGATAAAGTACGATTATCGGAATCGTGGGAAACAGGTTTTTGTTTATTTTAGTTCATGATTTTTTCTTAGTTAAAGAAACATTTGTCATTTTTTGTAGCGCACATTTTATCTTCGTGAGATAGTATTGTTTTATTGATATTACAATACAACTGCAGAAGTCTGATTTGATTTTTAAAAAACGCATAATTGCATTAGCAATCAAAGCTATTTTGTAATCAATAACGATCAAAAATAGAATTTTTTATCTTAATAGGTAGTGAGTTATTTATATTTGAAAGTATGATAATTAAAAAAAATCACATATTGAAATTTTATTAAAAATAACAGTACGCAACAATTTTCTAAAAAAACATTTAAAATCTATAATACGATGAATTTTTTAATGCAATGTATTTCTTTCAGCGAAAATAAACAAGTGAGCATAATATTAGACATTTAAAAATAAACATTAAAATGATTGCTATAAAAAAATGAAGATAATAACTGCAAATAATAAAATTAATCTTAAATAATACAATATATATATATATAATAAAATTGATGTTATCAATTTTCTTCCCAAATCATTTATTTAAAGCGTGATATAAAGCAAGACTTACAAAATACTTTATATAACTAAAAGGGAAATTTTTCTTCTAAAAATGTTTCCATACATTTAAAACTAATTTTGTTAGATATTTTTAAGAAAAAGAAAATTCTTATTCAATTTAAATAAAATATCGTTGTATATATTTTTTTTTTTTGCATTTTTTTTCAGTAGCATAATAAGAGTTGCTTTTTCTAATTAGATACATTGGTAACATTGTTTACATCGATAAATTTTATTTTCTTCCGTTTTCGATTTTTTCATGCTCTTTATTAGGTAGCTTTATTTATAGCTTGTTACATTAAAGTACACACGAATTTCGAATGTATTTTTTTTTCAGAAGAATTAATTAAATTGAAAAATAAATCATATTTTAATAAATGTTGATAAAGAATACATGTTTTTACTTTTTACAAGCAAAGGACATCGAGATAAAGTCTAATAATATTCTAATTATTTTCTGGAAAATAAAAATAAAAAGTGTCAAAAAGGGAAAAAAGCATGAAATATTCATTAAAAATAATGTACATTAAGAATTTTTGTTCTTATTTTCTGAAGTAAATGATATATTGATAAATGTAATCTATGCTGACACATGGTACAATTTTTATTATATATTTTTTTATTGGATATACAGGGTGATTATAAAAAAACTATCCCGATATATGAGCCCCTAACTATCATACCGTTCACAGAAAATGAATTAAATTTTGGTTTAAAGTCTTTTGAGGTATGCGCTCAAGAATCATATGAGAGACAAAAGTTAAATTCTAACAGTTACGGTTACAGTGACAAAATTTCGAAAATTTCAAATGGCAACACCTATTTTTTTATTGTAATTCGATCTTCATAGTGAAAAACCATAAAAAGCGTTGGATTTGACCTGTAGTACAAAAATCGCCGGCACTAGACAGACTAAGAAGAATAGTGAAAACAACCAATAAGGACAGAGAAGAAACAGAAAACAAAACATTTTATTGTGTTTCATACATTTTCCATTTCACACACGACGACACTTTACATGCGGCAGGTGGTGGCTAGCACTGAACAATAAAATGTTTTACATTCTGTTGCTTCTCTGTCCTTAATTGGTTGTTTTCATTTTTCTTCTTAGTCTGTCTAGCGCCGGCGATTTTCGTGCTAAAGGTACCGTTCCAACGCTTTTTATGGTTTTTCACTGTGACGATCACATTCCAATTAAAAAAAGTAGGTGTTGCCATTTGAAATTTTCGAAATTTTGTCACTGTAACCGTCACTGTTAGAGTTTAACTGTTATTTTTCACATGATTCTTGAGCGCATACCTCAAAATACTTTAGGCCAGAATTTCATTCAGTTTCTGTGAACAGTGTGACAATTAGGGGCTAATATATCGGGATAGTTCTTTTATAATCACCCTGTATTTATTAAATATTTTTAAAGTATTTTTTTATTAACTTCATGTCTCTAAAGTTTTATTTCTCGAATAAATATAGTAATTATCAACTGTATACAAACACATACATTATATTAAACATAAAAAAAAGAAATAGTGGAGTAAACTTTACCATGTTCAACAAACATGTTTTACAGACAAACACAATACATTAACAGCATTAACATTAACATAAACATTGCATTGATACTTTTGCATGCATAAATTCAGATATGCAGCTGAAAATGTTAAATTGAGAATTGGTAGCAGCCTAAATACCAATATTTTGGTTTGAGAAAACTGATTCATGTACAATAAAAATAACTCGGAAACGTTTCCAAAAATTATTGACAGCCACAGAATCTTTGCTTTTAAGAATGTTCAGGAGTAGGTGCGGCACCCAGAATCGAACTTGGGAACCCACGGGCAGTAAGTGAGATCGTTAGTGCCGAGCAAAAGACTAGCTCGAAACTCGTTTTTACTGCTCGTAAAAGATGCTTCTTTAAATCTCCAAAATATATAGGTTTTCTGCGATTTCTGAAGATAAAGAGCTCTTTTCAGAATTGTAAGTACCTCGGAAGGAGGTTATTTTATGTCGTTCGTCGTTTTATTATATCTTCTTAGATTAAGAAACATGTTTATTTATTTTTTATTTTTTTAATTTTTAGAGTGTAATGCCAAACTTATGAGATAATTCTTTTCAGTATTTTCAATTGCATTTCATTATTTTTATATGATTCTTTTTTAATACTAGATACCTGAGTCCCCTGCTTAATAAGATATCACCTTAATTTTTCGGTTCCACTAGTGGCTGAGCGTTTCTGCTCTCAAAGCTGGTAGACGAGAGGTGCTGGGTTCAAAACCCCTGTCGCGCTCGTCGACCTAACCGTTCGGAGTTTTCAGTGATTTTCTTCAAACCTTGCCGTAAATACGTTTTAAGATCCCTTAGAAAGACCTTCACGGAGGCAGGGCATAAAATAACATATAAAGTAGGCGACACTAGTGTCGCCCAGTGACAGGAAATGGTGCCGGCAATTTTTGAAATAAAACATTTTGAATAACAAAAGCTGTCTTTGTGCTTCGGATATTATAACTGTCGACATTTGTTATAGCAGATACCGAGTGTAGGCAGGGGCAGTACGATACAATATGAGGCAGGCTGGGATGGCGGGAAGTGCCGTGTGAACTATGGCCTATGGGAAACATGTCGTTATTGTGATCTTTGTGTTTCTGCTTGAAAGATTTATTTTCCGACAATCCATCTAGTAATGGGATTCAAATAATATAACAACCGGTTCGCTTCACGAATGATTTTTGATGCATTAACAATAAGGGAAAATTAAGCATCACACATATATTATGAAACACATTACATTAAAATAACAACATAAACTTTGAATTTTAAGTATAATGGGGAAAAAAAAATATCCTGAAACATGCTTTCCTATAAGGACGTAACTTGTTTAATAAATATTAGGCAATCATGAAATCCTGATCAAAATTTCTAACAGAAAATGAATCAAAACCTAATAATACAATAACGATAATGCAAGAATAGCAGAAATTTAAGAAATGTTGAATAAGCATGCTATATAACCAGGGAGTTATCCTAGATTGCCGATTTAGATACCCAAATTCATCAAATCTTCAATATTTTAATGCTTTTTGTTAAGTTAAATTGGATTCTCACAGGAATGAAGAATTTTTTTTTCAAACTAAACATTATTTTATTAAATGAATCAATTTACAAAATGTCACAGTGTTATATTTAAAAAATGCTGTTGTGCAGATGCACATTAAGAAAAAGTAAATTAATGTAAATACGATTTTCGCATTTGAAGTATTTTAAGAACCAGTTCGCCGAACTCCACACAAATTAACAACTGGTTCAAAACAGCTGAATCCCACCACTGAATCCATTCACCTTCATCCAGTGCATCCTGGCCTCAAGAAGAACTTAGAGTTGGAGCCCCACTGTCTTCGGCAGCGTATTAAAAAAATGGATGGCACAATCTCATTAGCATTCTTGGATAAAAACTTTAAAATCACACAATGCAGAAAAAATAAAATTGCTAATAGAGCTTGCACTGGATGTTTATAATGATAGACGACAGTTGACTCTCTCTGCTCATTTTTGGCATTCGCGGTCTTTAACGAAAATTCACATTGACTCACAAATTGCCTATTACATGGACAATGGTTTCGAGTGTGACTTTTCTTCTTTTAATCCATCTCCAGCACTGTTGCGGTATAGAAATCCAGTAATGTATCGCGAGATGCTTGATATTGTTGGTGACCAAGTAAAAGAAAATACAGACACGCAGTTGCAAAAGGCTGATTGTTTTTCTATCCAGATAGATGGTTCCGTTGATAAATATGGAGTTGATAATAAATTTGTTACAGCACGATTTATTACAGAAGAATAAGAAATGAAATCAGTTTTTCTAGGAGAATGTAAATTGAGTAAGCGAGTAGCAGAAGGCCTCATGGATTCTGCCAAAATCGTATTTGAGAACTTGGGCATCTCCAACAGGATAGATGCTTTCTTAAAAGCAAGAAGACCAACAGAGGTTATTAGTGCAGCCCGCCTTGATGTTGGGAACCTTCTTGGTAAAGACAAAATTGCCGATTTTACCGATGATGTGGTTGCTTTTTACGCGGCTGAAAAACTGCCTCCTCCATCAGATATGACCTCATCAATAGCAAGACTCTATCATTACTTTAAAGCGTCTCAACCCCACTCAGGTTTTAACAAATTGGTACAATCATATGTTTCTTTAACACCTCACAGCGCTGGCCCATACATACAACGCTTAAATCTAACAAACAGTCGGGACTATCAAAAGAAGCATTAAACTCAAGAACATTTATTGCTCTTAATGGAATTGGAACAGCTTTTTATGATCCAAGACCTGCTGTTGCAAGGTTTCTAGAAAGCAAAGAAAGAAAGAGAAAACTTCCAGACAAAGAATTCTAACAAACACAAGAGTTTGTCAACAAATTCTTTGAAATTGATAATAACTTGTAAGAAAAAATTTAAAGATTTTAACTATTATTGTAACATTTTAAAACCATTATAAAAATATTAAAAATTTTAACTCATTAAAATATAAATAACGAATCGATCTCTTGTTTAATTCCATTATTTCAATAAGAAAGTCCTTTGTATAAAAAATTTAAACTATTGTAAATATTTCTGTAGTATTTTGGAAATATTTTACAGTTAGAATTTGATTCTTTTAAACATGAAGAGTAAAATCGATTTCCTTGTTTAGTTCTACTCTTTTCAAAATACAGTAATTTCTGAAAGGCTAAAGATGTTTAAACACTTTAATTATTGTTCATTTGGCATTATGGAAACATGTTATAAAATTTAACATGGTATTTTTTTATTTAATATTTTTAAACAGCAAGAGGAAAATCTTTTTGATTAGTTCCACTTTGAGTCTAAAACTATAGTTACGAGAAATTAAAAACAAATATTTAATGATTCAGATCAAATTTGCTTTTCAATTTAATAATTTATTCCAGGCTCCAAATACCAAATTGGTAGATGTAATACTGTTATGTACAAAAGTCAAGTGTAGAAACAGTAAAAGGTAAGCAGCATTTTAACATAATTTTAGCGATAAATTTCATACATAAATTTTTAATTAGATACAGAAATTTGGTAGGTTGAATGTTATGTTTGACTATATATATGACTAACATAACAATGGTTAACAATTAGTATGAACTGTGAATGTAGACTTTCTTTAATGCTACCTAGCTATAAATGAACGGGTTTACATGATTCAATGAAAACATCATTATTTACTTACCAGGTACAGAAGAAGTAAAATAGACAGAATTAATAAAACAGAATTATAAAAATCGATATTCTAATTATTTGGTTTGCAGTTATCAGGGGGGGGGGGGCTGAATTTATAGATATATGCTTGGGACAACAGATCAAACCTATTGTCGCCCAGTGAAAATTCCTTAAAATATGCTCTGCACGGAGGGCACTACCCCTAGGGCTTATATTCCAAGAGAAGATAATCGGCCGTCATAAATCAACCAACCAACGAAACAACCAACCCTAATTTTTCGATTTTCGTCGCAGTTTTTGTTTCTTTCAGTTTAGAAAACCGTTCCGAAACTGGAAGTGTCTTTATAAAAAATCTGCAGCCAAAATAAAAACAGAAAAAATAAATCCAGTCAGATATCTGCGTCAGATAACCTTTTAAAAAAAGATCATTTCAGATATTGAAACGCAAAAGAGAAATTTGAAAAGAACGCTCCAATAATTTCAATAGTAGGTTTAGAATGTTGTTCCATGACTTAAGTAGTTTCTTAAGAGTCCACTGGAAGTGGAAAAACCTCTCAAATTAATATTAAATCCATGGGAGCGTGCTTTTCAAATTTCTCGGGCGAATTTTAATATTTTAAAATAATTTTTAATCATAAGACAGCTGAGTTCTATCTCAAACATTGTTAGTTCGTATCTTTTCCGTTTTGTTTGCATTTTTTTTAAATGGCGATTATTTTACTTTCAGAGCCGGTTCCGAAAGTTAGTGTATCGTTATAAAAAAAAAATATCGAAACAAAGTCGAAACTGTAAAAATTAACACGGTCAGACATCAACCTCAGCTAGTCTACGCAAAATTGAACAATTTAAAAATATTAAATTACATGCGATAAATTAAAAAAAGTACACTCCCATAGGTGTAACATTAGCTTGCGAGTTTTTTTTGCGTACCTAGTGTAGGCTCTTAAAAGCCCTGCAATAGGAAACTTGCAATCTGTTGTTTAACCTATTTAAATCTTAATCTTATTTTATTTTTTTTATTTATTTTTTTTTTTTTTTGTATAGAATATCTAAGAATGATTGTGTGTCTGACGTTGTACATTGGTACTTTTTCAGTTTTCATTGTAATTTTGTTTTTATTTCCTAGGATACTTTCACTTTCGAAACCGGTTCCGAAAGTGAAAGCATCTTCACAAAAAAACTGACAACAAAATCAAAATGTAAAAAATGCCCAGTTTAGAGCTCGAGTTCAGATATCTAAAAGATATATATTTTGAAATGCAAACGAGAAATTTGAAAACGCTTTTTCATAGGTTTAACATTAGTTTGCGGCTGTTTTCTTGTGACTTCTGTAGGCTCATAAGAATCTCGGTTGACCGTTATTTGATGACTTCAGTCACATTGATTGTCTTTCGGAATCTCCTGCTTGACATTACCATAACCATTGCATTTTGATGATTCATAAGTTACTTCACATTGAACTTGGTGATTCTAACGTGACTTTCATTTCTGATTTCTATTGTAAAATGACCTTGAGCATTGCTTTATAGCATCATGTTACATCATTGTGATGTCACTTAAGAGCCTACACTAGTCACGCGAAGAGACGCTCACGCTAATATTAAGTCTATGAGAAGGTTTTTACAGACCGCCGAAGTCACGTGATGCTCGAATGCACCAATGAAGGTGTACGAAAAGAACATCACGTCACTCTAGCGGTCTGTAAAAAAAGATAAGTGGAATGCACCGCGGTAGCCTGTCTTTTTCGTTAGCCTCGAACTTTTCAGTGGTGTCCTCAAATGACGGTCTACTCAGAGTCCTAATGAAGTGAGTGAAATATATCACATTTTGTTCAACGTAGTGACCGTGACACTTGTGACGTGGCAGCATATCGATTGGGTGTGCTATAAGTGTGTACCCATTTGTTACACTTGCATTTTTATGACAGATTTCTATCACTTACAGTTAACGTCTGTGAACAAAAGTAATTATTTTGTATGCCCATAAATGTATAGACTGCAATGTACATGTGTTATTTTTAAAAATGGGAAATTACTTTGGGAAATTGTATTTAGGGAAAATGCAGCTTGTCAAATCGAAAAAAAGTACACCATATTGGCATTTGAATTGAGATTTTCAGAATGCTTAAAATAATAAATATTTATACGGTACCGGGAACATTTTAATTATGACATTAGTATAGAACATTCTAAACAATGACGTTTAATGCAAGACGTTTTATCAGATGATTTTTAATACTTTCCAATCTAGTTGAAAAGTGTTTATGAATTCAGTTTGGTTGACTGTGTCCCTGTTGTCTATCTGTCGTCTGTCCGTGCTCTAACTCGCATAAATATACTCGGATTGCCTTGAAAGAGATATATAATATTGTTGTTTACTATAGAATGTTTCGTATTGAAAATGAAGTGTGTTACGTTTACAAGGACACTCAAAATAATTACGTTACATTAAGGTCTATAGGAAAAAATTGTTTGCGGCGTATTTTAATGATGTTACACTATTTTAAATACATTAAGTTTTAACATATCATTGAGGTGTACTACAAGGTGCTAAATTTAGACTATGGTGTGCATAGAATGTATCCTTCATTTACAAGGACACACAGAAGAATTCTGTTACATTGCAGTTCAATGGGGAAAACATTTGCAGCGTATTTTAATGATGTTCACTATTTTACACATATTCAAATTGATAAATATCACTGCAGTACATTACAAGATGATTACTGTAGAATATGGTTCGCATAGAATGTATCGTTTATTTACAGGGACACTCACTCAAAAGACTCAAAGGTTACAGTACTGTATGTGAAAAATAACTGCTGGCAGCTCGATTTCAGTGGTGGTAAATGTTTTTAAATGTTTTTTTACATATTAATTGGTGCACATAAATTCTAAAGATCATATAAAGGGCTGCTCCAAAGATGTCCCGTATCTTTATTTTAATTTACGGAATTGCTGAAAGAGAATTTTCAATTGAGCAATGTATTTCATACTTGAAGTAAGTTTTAGCATATTGTGTAGTATACATACAAATCTATAAGTGATATACAGGGTGCTCAAAAGAATTTAGATATCGTTTTTTACTATTGGTAGTAATTGCTGAAATTCGGTTTTTAAATGTGTCATGCACTTTCTAAATTGTTTACTTAGTAAACTATAAAGTTTTGTTACATTAATCAGAATGTGTTGGAAAGTGTTTCATAATCCATGCTTGACGCAAATGTTTTCGTTCTTGTCATGTTTTTGTACTCTAAATGTTAATTTGTACTTGAATGATGCAAAATTTCATTGAGAATAATTTATATTACATAGATACATGATGCCTGATTTTGAATTAAAACTGTTTTAAACATATATTATATTTATCAAATGCATTTTATATTTCCAATGACACATTAAAAATATCTAGAGGAATATATTCTTTATTTCACGTCGTTTTTGCACGTTATATAAGCATTAGCGAAATATTTAGTGATTTTTTATTAGTATATGTTCAAACTCCGAGTAATAAATTTTAACAAAGATTACTTAGGTTTAATCTTGCGACATTTACGGGAAAAATAAATGTTTTACGAATGTCTGTTTTTCTAAACGTGTTAAAGTGATTTATGCATGCTATAACTTTAAACATTCATAATGCAAATGCGACACACCATTAACTAAGCGTTGTGTAACTAGCACCACGTATTTCTTTTATTTATTTTATTAAGACTTGTAAGTATAATTCTTGTAAACAACATGCAGAGAGAGACATAAATGAATGATCGTAAGATAAGTTATTCATGACATTTTTATGACATATCTTATTTACGTAATTAGCACCACTACGTTGGACACGCATTTTTTTAAAAATAAAGTAAAAATGAGTATATAACTGATTCTTTAAAATAGACTCTTATTTTAAAAAGATATTTCAATTGCTAAATAAAAATTAGGTGTTAATTATTTATATATTGATGCAATTCCAATTCACATTTTTATATTTAAAGGAAAACTAGTCCTTGGGGACCACCGTAATACTTACCCATCATGGATATGCATAATATGAAATATAGAAATAAAACATGTGTAAACTATTTATAAAATGCACTGCAATTAGAATAAAATCGTGGCTTGATGACGTCATATACTTTAAATGTTCTGTTATTGAATTGCGTAAAAGAAAAATCCTTATAATTCCAAAATTGATAATCATATTAACTAATGGTTTACTGCGTCGGATTAAGCGTCTCATTTCCAATTAAAATATATCTTTGAAGGGAAATTTGAATGAAGTACAGGGTCATGAAAAATTAAGAGTGTGGGAAATATGATTACAAATATCTTGGCAACTAATTATCCGATCGACTTTCATTCTTTATGCAAAATTTATGTTTTTTTATTGTCTTTTACATTCACTCCTTTAAATAAACAAATTCGAAAATGTTTATATACCTTTTATCAGAACGAATATGTCGAGAGTCCAAAAAAAAAAATATTTCCGGATAATCGAGGTTACTTAAATTCAATAAGCTTCTTCCCATTATTACATACTAAGTACATACCGAATTCCAAGTCTCTATCTCAATTTGTTCGGGAGATAGAGTGACACACAGACAGACGGACGGCATATTTTATTTCTAAAAATATGTTTTTCGGAATCTCCAGTGTCTAAAACGTGTAAATCCGACAAAAAATTTTTTCGATTTTCGAAACGATTACAAGATGTACCCTATACTACGTATGATGGGTAAGTGAAAAATGCAATATTTGATACTTACCTAAAATGTCCTCGTGACAAAAAGAATGACAGTTCGCTTAAAAAAAAAGAAATATATAGATTTTTTATGGTTCCAAGACTGCAATGAACTAAACGTCCATAAATGTACCCTTTCTAATTTGACTTTGTCGATTTTTTTTATATTTTATGTATATATATATATATATATATTAACCCCGCATATACTATATATAAAATCCTAATATTGTGATTTTATTTAACGAAAAGAGACTGATTTCTCTTAGTACAATTGGAGTAATTTCCCAAATTCCCAGTTGAATAATTATATGAACTAACTAAAAAAGAATTAGATTATAATGTTTACTAGACACCATATTTTTCAACACTCATTAAGCTATGATTATGACACGTAATTGATAATGCGCGGATAAACGGAACACTGTAAAAAATGACCAATGTTTCTTATTTTATGAAAATATGCTATAACCACGAACGAAAATATAATATAATCTTCTGAGTTATCCGAAATTTCAAATAGCATGTTACATTGTCTTTTGAATCCCCAGAAATGAATACATTTTCAAAATTTAAAGAATAATTTATAAAAACAAATTATTTTTAGCTGCCCGAATTTTTCAGAAACGTTTCCGAAGGGTTTTTAAAGTGTATTAATTAGTGTCTTCAGGCTGGAATACCTGTTTTTCGAATGTTATCCATTCTCAAGTACACGTTCTCAGCCGCATAAGTTAATTTATACATGAAAGAGTAAAGAACTTTATGTATTTTAATGTTATTGTTAACGCTGTTAATTTTGCATGTTTGTCTGTTAAACATTTTTTTTTAGCATGAAAATGTTTACTTCAGAATTGATAGCATTCGAAAAACAGGTATTCCGGGCTGAGGACACTAATTAATACACTATAAAATCCCTTCGGAAACGTTTCTGAGAAATTCGGGCAGCTAAAAGTAATTTGTTTTTATAAATTATTCTTTAAATTTTGAAAATGTATTCGTTTCTGGGAATTCAAAAGACAATGTAACATGCTATTTGAAATTTCGGATAACTCAGAAGATTATATTATATTTTCGTTCGTGGTTATAGCATATTTTCATAAAATAAGAAACATTGGTCATTTTTTACAGTGAAGGAGACATTATAAACAACACAAAATTCCATTTTCAATACGTCCTGTCATTTATCTGACAATACCAATTCTGCGTCTTAATCTGAGCTCAAGGTATATATGATAATCATTAATTTGTATATGTTTAAAAATGAATTTCGTAGTTTTAACAATTAATTTAAGGGACAAAATACTCATACAATTTATATATTATATAATTTGTGGCTCATCCGCATATATAGTTGGAGCGGTGTCGCATCAATTCGTTAGTGTATAATTCATTACACACAGATCGTAGTGTCGCCAATTCGTTAATTCGTCTCAGCGTCAGTTTGCCGCGGCGCACAGTAGAGTATTTGATGCAAAATCCCGGCCAAAAATGAAAAAAATTAAATTTTCTCAACAATTATAAAAAGCATATTTCGTAATAACTGACTAACTGGTGTGTCGATCTATGTCTAATTCAAGTCATATCCGGCAGCGCCTAGCTTCCGTTAAAGTGAAAAAAAAATTGTGAGAAGACATGCTTTTACTTACCCATCATACGTAGTATAGGGTAAGTCTTGTAATCGTTTTGAAAATCGAAAATTTTTTTTGACGGATTTACACGTTTCAGACACTGGAGATTCCGAAAAACATATTTTCAGAAAAAATTTTTTGCCGTCCGTCTGTGTGTCTGTGTGTCTGGATGTCTGTGTGTCTGTGTGTCTGTAAACGCTCTATCTCCCGAAAAAATTGAGATAGAGACTTGTAATTTGGTATGTACTTAGTATGTAATAATGGGAAGAAGCCTATTTCATTTCAATAACCTCGATTAATCGGAACAATTTTTTTCGGACTCTCGAAATATTCGTTCTGATAAAAGTATATAAAAATTTTCGAAATTGTTTATTTTAAGAAATGAACATAAAAGACAATAAAAAAACATAAATTTTGCATAAAGCATGAAGTCGATCGGATAAGGAGTTGCCGCGATATTTGGAATCATATTTCCCACACTCTTCGATTTTTCATGACCCTGTATTTCATCCAAATTTCACTTCAAAGATATATTTTAATTGGAAATTTGACGCTTAATCAGATGCAATAAACCGCTAGTTAATAGGATTATTATTTTTGGAGTTAGAAGGAAAAACCTCTTTCAAGCAATTCAGTAATCGAGCCTTTAAAGTTTGTGACGTCATCAAGCCACGATTTTATTTGAATTGCAATGAATTTTATAAGTAGTTTACACATTTTTATTTTAATATTTTACATTATGCATATCCATGATGGGTAAGTATTACGGTGGCCCCCAACGACTAGTTTTGTTATGTTTTAGCTTTGTTATTGTGTTTAAATGTATACCTTGACATGTACATTTAAATAATTTTACTTTTCATATAATAAAACATAATTAAAATTGAGAATGAGTTCTTTTTTAAGTCTTTTTAGATCTAATTTATTGAAATATACTTATTGGAAGATATTGTCTAAAATATTCAAAGCTTTTTAAAGCTGTGTGGGGTTTGTCGGACCATTTATGAATTATGATCGTATTGGTTATATTTTGGAAAGCAAACTATTTTTTTTATTAATTCCGCATATTGTTTCTATATTTAGATATCAATGTTTTTTTAAGAGGACTGCAAATCTATTAAAACCACTCAAAAACCAGCATCTCTATACTATAGAGACTCAACTTTGCTAAATACTAAATGCAAGTAATATACATATATGTATATATATTATATGCATTCGTTTATATAAATAATGAAACTTTTATGTGTAGTTTAATTAACCATATTTAATTAAACGTTACTTGTAATTAAAACAAACCTATCAACAATTACTTTTCTCTTATAAACAGTAAACAATTAAGTAAACGTTGTATTATATATTTATATTTTTTAAATAAGTGCATACATTTGTGTATGTATAACATTAATTAAGTGAACTTGTGTACCAATAGTAAGTCAAGTTTTGTAATAGTAAGTCAATAGTTTGTTTCTGTTATAGTATGTCGACAATTTTGTGTACTAATAGTAAATCACCAGCAGTGGTTTTAACATTAAAACACATGAAAAGCAATTTTGGTGAGGATTTTGCTTCGAATACTCCCTTTTAGATACAGGTATATTTTAATATATATTTATATGATTCAGGTTGCACCTATGACAATTCTTTTTTACTTCGTTAGTTGTTCAATATGTTTCTTATTTAAGTTCGATATTTTCTTTTGTTGAATTTTAAATTATTTTGGGTTATCTCAATTTCTTTCAATCATTGGTTTTTCTATATATTATAAGGAGTTTAATAGTGTCAATTGTAGACTTAATACGATGACATTACATATCTTTACTATGAATTATTTTTATAAAGCTCTTCTGAAGAATCAATAAGATATTCATAGTTTCTCATATCTGCATCTTCCATTTGCTGTATTTTGTTTATGTAATGTCTTTTCCTTTGATTTTTGCACATGGAAATTCATTATATATATATATATATATACAGGATGTATATGAAAGGCTGCAACAAAATTAGGGGGATGGTAGTACTCATCAACACGCACAAAAATGCAATGGAACATGGGATCACAAATAACGTTTAAAGGGTGAAAATCGAGAAAATGCGTCTGGGAGTGAACAAACTGAGACCAGATAGAAACATTCCAGAAAAATTATTTATTCCACAGAATAGGTACAACACAGCTCGTGGTGACCAGAGAAAACAAATATTTTAAAACAATTGTTCAAAGTGTCGACCACGGACATCATTACACAGAGTACATCTACGGAGGAACGACGGTCGGACACGCTCGGAGATTCCGGGAGCGGTCATAATACGCACTACTACTTCTTCTGTCGTTTCCACTGGCGTCTCATAAATAAGGGATTTCATCGGTTCCCAGAAGAAGAAATCCAAAGAGTCCGGCGAGCGTGCAGGCCAATCAACAGGGACACCACGCCCAATCCATCTTGCCGGATAAACTCCATCAAGGTGGTTTTACGCACGTCACAGAAAAATGAGGCGGAGCACCATCGTGCATGTCCCAAATTTGTTGCTGCACGCCGGCTTGTGTAGCAGAAAGCAAACCTGGTAGGATATTCCGCAGGAAACTCAGGTAAGTTGTCCATTGAGACGGTCAGGCAGCAGGTACGAGTCAATCAGGTTATCACCGAGAATGCCGCACCAGATGTTGACACTGAACCGATGTTGCGCATTTCGCGGGACAATGGCGTGAGGATTCCCTGTCGACCAATATGAGCACTATGCATGTTAAATATGCCATCTCTGGTAAATGTAGCCTCATCTGTAAATAGCACTTTGGAGGTATCATACCTCATTTGATCCGTTGCCCAGCGTACAAATTCCAACCGACGAGGATAGTCACTTTCGTCAAGTGCTTGCATCTTCTGTATGTGAAAAGGGTACATCCGTTCACTGCGTAGAACTCTCCACACTGACATGTGCGAAACATCCAGTTTAGCTGAAACTGCTCGCGTACTGGTAGCCGGCAAGTCCGTAAAAGACTGCAGCACTCATTCTTTCATTTCTGTAGTGCGCACATGGCGGTTTCGTCCTCTATCGCAGGATCTTGCATGGGAAGACCCAGTTTCCCGTAGGCATCGATCAAGTCTTGAGAAAGTGCTATGATAAGGACAATGACGAGTCGGAAATAGTTCTTGATCTAACCTCTACGATAAGTGGCCATTTCCTGCAGCTTCGCCGTACACCATATGCATATCAGCCATTTCGTTATTGGAATAGGTTGTCATTCCTACTAAAAACACAAACAAAATGTTTTTGCAATGATACTACCTATCGTCGTTGGCAGTTCATGTGCTTACAACGCATGCTTGCTACAGAGTTGCGTTTATTCGTCTGTTTCTAAGAAGATGGAAAATTGGCATACGTGAATTCCTGCTCTCAGATTTGTTTGGATTTCTTCCAAGTTTTTGTTATCTCTTTCTGACCGGATATGCACAAAGTGAAAGTAAAACCAGCTTCGTACTACTAGCCAGTTCTGCAGAAAAGCAGCATGCGAGATTTCGATATTTTTATTAGTTTTGCGATTTTCACCCTTTAAACGTCATTTGCGACCCCATGTTCCATTGCGTTTTTTGTTCGTCTTGATGAGTACTTTCATCCCCCTAAGTTTTTTTTAAGCATTTCAGATACATCCTGTATATATATATATATATATATATATATATATTGTCCAGATCGGCTGTGAATATAATGCTTAAATAACAGCCATGTTTCAGAACGAAAAATAAGAAGGATACAATAGTGCAGAAAGGCAGTGGGTTTTGACCAGAGTGTCGCAATGCATAAATCAAATGCAACAACATTAGAAAGCATACTGCAAACAATCCCCCACCGGACCCAACTCCACATTAAAATGTATATAAGAGTCTCAAGAACCAGCTCAATTGAAACTGATACATGTAATATACAGTAGAAAATAAGTATCATTTGTACCCAAACCTGAGATACGCAACTATAAAACTAACCAAAATCCAGTGTTCAGAAATCCATCAAATTCCGTTCCGTGTCCATTGTCACACAATCGCAGGCGTCATTGTATGCATTGCTTGTATTGCTTGTATTGACTTGTATTGAAGGTTTTACAATAATGCCTGCGATTGTGGGGCAACAATGTGTGTCGGTCCCTGAACCGAACAGAGTTTTAATAATAATAAGTCATTTAATAATTTTTAGTTTATCAAACAGGTATATTTTCCGTCACCAAATATGTTTTTAACCTAACTATAAATGCAATGAGGCCATACAGCTTCGCCTTTATGGCAAAAACTATTTTTTGTTTGTTGTTGTTACTTGCCAATAAACCACAGTGTTAAACAAAACTGTTGTATGTTTTTATATTGTCATACTGAATAGCGTTTAACCTTTTCACTACTAAAGCGCCCAAAACGACCGCCTCAGCAAAATTCTGGGAGACCGCCCGAGTGCAAAGAGGGAGAAAAATCTCTTACCAGCGTCCGGGCGCTTGCCGTATTTAGAATATTATTGGTTTTTTTAGACTGCACTATTCAAAGGGTTAAAGTATGAATGTTGCAGTATTCATTATTTAATTATAATTTATTCCATATAATCTGATTTTTTTTTAATTATTTAAGTTAATATTAGATTAATTTATTAGTACCTTAAGTAGTTTAATTATAAGTGTTTCATGTTTCATTCTTAGGTATTTTAAGTTTTATAAGGTATTGCAAAAATTGACAGTAATTAAATGATTATTTTAAAATGAACTGACATCCATAAAATGCATTGCCACAGTCAGGTAATCTGGCGTCTTATTTATGTTTCAATACAAAATAGACATAAATACGATATTTATATATTGTTTGCTTAGATTACAGATAATGATTAAATTTCTACGAAACAAGTTACTTTTGGATGAAAAGCACAGTATTCATTGTTTTTTTGTTTAATAAAATATATATTTATTCAATTAAATGCCAAATATACCCTAAAGACAACAAAGCTATAGGAAATCGTCTTTCACTTAGGAACAATGACCTCATATTCATTAATACCCTGTAAATATGAATCAAGATAAATCTTGGAATTGTCATCTGTGATAATGTCAGCAGCTGATATTTTCTAAGTTGTAAATGCTCCCAGCTGTCACAGACCAATATTTTACGTTTTGCTTTTGAATCACATTTTTTCTTTATCCTACTTTATTCTAAATATATTTTTTTATTCTCTCGAGAAGATATGCCATTTTATACAGAAATGGAATGCCGAGCAAAATAGTGAATAAATATATAGTAGAATTGAAGAGAATATGAAAAAAATGAAACACAATGCTTGAGAAATGATGTTTTAAATTTAAAAGACGCATTTGAAATTGCTTTGCAAAATGAAATTTTTTTGGATTCTCAAATGATAAAAGATAAAAGCTAGAAAAGTTGTTTTCTTGTTTTATGTTATATTCATTTGAACAAAATGTATTTTATTTCATGACTATACACATGATTCAATTTTATCTAAGTTTAAACGATATATTTTCATTTAATTCTACCCTGCATAACAAAATGACATTCTAAAAACATCCAGATGATAAAATTTCCAGCCTAACCAAATACCCTCTAAAATGTTTTAATTGCCCTGTATACGGTCGCAATATAGCCTATGGATGCACAACTGTCACTACTATATAAATCTTGCAGATCAAGTTGCACGACGATGGTTGGTCTATTATGGGCTTTAGGAAAACAGGGAGTAACCATGTAAGAAGTCTAATGGGCATATTCTTCCGATAAAACAAAAAACACGCTTGTCTAATAAGCAAGGTCTTTCTGCAAAAAATT
Source organism: Maratus michaelseni (assembly GCA_963931845.1). Classification (NCBI taxonomy): domain Eukaryota; kingdom Metazoa; phylum Arthropoda; class Arachnida; order Araneae; family Salticidae; genus Maratus; species Maratus michaelseni. The sequence goes on from OZ007588.1 coordinate 115,827,096, forward strand.
ATCAATTTTGTTCAAAGATATACTTGTTTAAATACATACCTACATACATAGCTACAACCTTAAAATTAGCTTCGAAAAAAAGCCTGGATAGAACCCCAAAGATATTAAAAAACTGCTCTGGATTTTTTAAATTAATTCTTTATCGCCCATTAGATAATTTTCTGTTTTGAATTTTATAGATTGTAAAGAGTGTGATATTATTCATTTTGAAAAGATAACGTGTGCTATTTTGCCGTACAGATTATTTGTTAGGATAAGAAATACAATAAAGAAAGTTTAAAAATGCACTTGTCTTTCTTTGGACATTAAATGTCAGTTACTTATTTAATAAATTACAGGAATTTTTGTGATTTTTTATTATTTTTGCTATTCTACCCTACTTTCAAAGAAATTAGGAAACAACTCATAAGATTTGCCCTACTCAGAGAACGGTTAGATGAGTATCAATATTTGGGATTTTAATAGCAACTTACATTCAAGTGTATAACTTTATGAAATATGCTCAATTGTTTACAAATGTTTATTATCAGTGTAAAAGGAATATAATTGCTAATGTATTACTTGTAGGCAACGTGCATAAAATTATCATTAAATTGTTGGTCTTGTGTATTAGGAGCAATTCTGTCTACTGCGGGATATCCGTGTACGCAGGGAAGTTGCAGGTAAAGACTGGACCCTTTAAATCTTCGAAATTAGAAGAATAAATACAGAAACGGAAAGAATGTATACATAAAAACTGTTTGTACTTGTAATTGAACATATTGTTGCACAATTACAATTTTATTGTAAGGCAGCATGCCCTCTTATATTTCATTACAAGTGTAAACCGTAATTTTATTCAGTTTAACTCTTTTCATTCACTAAAATTATTTACAATAACCATTGTTTTTTTTTTCAATTTTCTAACAGAACAATATAATACAATAAAAAATGGAAATAAACTGGAATCCTTAGCCAGTTGTTTGTTTTATACTGGTGAGGGGGGGGGGGGTATACTACGTTGTTAGCTGTAATGCATTTATTTTAAATGAAAATATGGAGCGTTCAACGCCAAACTGGATAAAGTCAAAAATTATGAAAAATTGCCTTTTGCGGATTAATACTTATTAATGATGTATTTTATCTGTACCATAGTGAACCAAGTTCCATTTTCACTGTGTCGTGTTCATTTGATCAACTTTATCTAAAAAATATTTCAGACTCAAAGTGGATTACATCTAGAAAATTCGGATTTAAAATTGAATTGCCAACTTATTTATTGTTCTTGAATTTTCAAATTATGATCCATATGTATGTTAGTTTTCATATTTCAACAATAAAAAAATTATCCTCTAAATAACTTTAGAATTCAAAAAAAGTTAATAAACTTTAACCTTGATTATCTTAAAAGTATAATTTATGTACTTGATCCACTTTAGCTCTGAATGCCTCATATATGAATAATTTCCTGCATATTTCTGGTTGCGGATTGTGCACGTCCCCTCTTGTAGGGTCCACGGACTTAATAAGATTCGATAATATGTTTCAATTTATTGTTGATTTTTTTCCAGAAATAATGAATGTCAAGTTTGGACTGTTACAAAGTAAAATACAAAAAATTAGGCAGTTAAAATATACTTTTCAAGTTCTGTCAAAATAATCAAAGTTTTACTTTAACACTTTTTTATTATTATTTCTAATAATTTATATCTCGCCAACTTATTATTCAGAATTGGTGGATATTTGTATTTCAATGTTTTCAGCATATGGAACTGAAATATGCCGTAAAATATAATAAAAATAAGCAGTACAGTAAAAAATATAGTGTAGTAAAAATACCTACAGAAATTAGAAGCAAGCAGACGGACCACTCGTGCTGCGATCTGCCTTTTGTAAAGAAAGGTGAAATAACTTAAACTAATGGAAAATGTCAATGTGTAAAATTTTACAAATAGTTAGTGGATTGAATGGTTGCTCACCAGCACTTTTTAATTGAAATTAATGGCTTTAAATATGACGATATTATAATTAAAATAGACAAATTACAATAAAGTCCATGGATTGAATGAAACATGGCGGTGTGTCAAAAGAGTAATGTCGTGGGCGTCTGTTCCCCCAATCTTATTAGTGGCTTCGCATATTAAAAATAAAATTTAGATGCAATTCAAGAGATTTTCTTTTGTTTTATCACCCTTTTAAAAACATGCCTCACCAATGCAAACTTTCTGATTTTTTTCTGTTTTCATGTAGAGTGGCCACGCTATTGTTATGTTTGAAAATACCAAATGATATGGATGCTATAGTAAAAAAAATATTCCACTGTGTATGGAAGTAAATAGAAACCGGCATCAAACATTGCAAAACTTATGAATTATGGAATAAACCAGTACAATATATTAGGGGCACTAAATACTATATGTTTAAACTGAGAAAAAAATCATAAGCCATATATTCCAAACTGCACACTTTACATTACGGGTAAAGGACAGAGACGAAGCAGAACATTTCGGTACAGCTATTTTGTTCTCGCCCGTTTGGTACGGAAATTTCAGTTCCTTCATTTTTGTCCCGGCATTACTGTCTGAACGTTTTGGTCTCGCTACCGTTTTGACACCTTGACATTTCGGTCACGTGTTATATGGGTCCGTCCTTCTTCATATAGTTATTTTGTAAACAATCTCGTTGAGTATCTCGTGACATATGAATAATAACGTGTTTTTTTTTAATCTGCTGACATATAATTTTAGTTAATGTGTTAATGTTCCGCACAAAGTGACGTCAAACAATAGGGAATCATAATTTATATAAAACATATTACGTAGTAGAGCGTTATTTATGTCTTAGAATGAATTAAAGAACATATTAACAATATGCGCATACAGTAGAAAATACAGATAATTTTTGTACTTTGTACGTTATTTCAAACAATTATTTTAAGGCTGCTCTAAAATCTAAACTGGCTACTTTCTGACAGAAGCCTAACTTATTATTATTCTTAAATGCACGAAATATATGGGTGTTCTTATTCGGATACTATGAAAACGAATATTGCCTCTCTTTTTCCTATTTTAAAGAAATAATTTGAAAGTCAGGGCTTTGAATCGATTTTCGAGACGCGATAGTCCAAAAAGGTCACCATTGTGAAACAATCTGTTACAACTCAAAATGTAATGCATTTCTCAAAATCGAAAAAAAAATTCCCGTTTACAAATCTCGTCAAGGAGAAGAATGGGCCAAAGATTGTCGCGCTGTTGGAAAAGTATATTTTTGAGAACAGCCTTAAAGATGTGATTTTCTAATTCTTTAAAATATAAGAAGACTTTAAATCAATTTAAATTTATATTAGAACTACCAAGAATTTCGAGTTCAGTTCGAATTAATGAATAGTTTTCAATAGAAAGAAAATCGCATAGATTATTTCGAACTTTATTCTGCATAAGGATATAAAAAATCTATTTTTATTAACAAATATATCTTAATTTGGTATAAAAATAGATGGAAGTTCAATGCTTGTATTAAATTTAAAAGAAAACATAATATGGAGTTATAATATTTCAATGGAGTTAGATCATTATTTAATCAGATTTTTACCACATAAGTACTGAAATTATGCACAATATCATATTCTCCACCACTCATTTTTTGTATGGGTAAGTATTAATTATAACTGATTGACATTCTAATATTTTATACACACATTTAAAAGAAGTACTCTTAAAGTACAAATTAAACTATCAAGTATTCTTATAGTGCACTTCACTCCTCAAAAGTATTAATTATCAAAATTTACCTATAGAATATACTTTAATTAAATGCAATGTTTAATAAAAGAACACTATATTTACTTAATTTCAAAAGTAACAATTATCTATTCAAAGGTGTCTAACATCATTTTTGTGAATATAATTACTCAAAAGACGACTAACTAAAATATGCTATTGCAGTTTCTATTAATTTTTTGTATGCTAAAGAAGTAATGTTTACTTCTTTTCAATGCAATTGTATGTTTTTTTAAAAATCCTAAAAATAAGTATTAGTATATTAGGAAAAATGAATTTATTAATAAATGTAATTCTACATGTCCTTTGAATCCGGATTTTTAAACTAAATGATTCTGTTTTTCGAGTATATTTAAACAAAGTAAAATATGTAATCAGGACAAGTGCAAGTACTTAATTTGAAAATACATAATTATCTTTTCGATATAGATGACTTTTTTTGCGAGTTTTTCTAATCAAGACGTTGCCAGATTAAAATTGAATTACAAAGCGACTGTTTCATTGGAAATTTTTCTTTGATTTATCACATGAATTAGAATTAAATATTACCTATTTTTCAACGTAGTGTTTACATATTTTTAATCTTTCAAGAAAGGATACGAAAAGAATGTACTAAAAACAAATTATAAAAATATGCAATATCCCCTACTTCCTTGCATGCACATAGAACTAAGCGCAATAGACAGTCATTTATTTAACCTCTTCTGCAATTTTAATTGTTTGTTTTATTTCCAGAGAATGATGTGGTAAAGAAAGATAGTTATCCTTTACCTAGTATTGGTGATACATTAGATGTCATGCTAAGAGGCTAGTGGTTTTCCATGTTGGTTTTAAAAAGTGGATATTATCATACAAGTAGCAATATTTCCCGAAGATAGACGAAGGACAGCTTTTCCTTCCGGATAAGGACTTTATGGGTTAGTTTTACAAGTGATGTCTCTGCTACATTTCAGAAATTAAAGCAAACTGTCTTGTGTGGACTCTCATATATATATATATATATATATATATATATATATATATATATATATATATATATATATATATATATATATATATATATATATATATATATATATTTTTTTTTTTTTTTTTTTTTTTTTTTTTTTTGGACTGTTCGTCTGACTTTTCATATATATACAAAATATCTATATAATATATATATATATAAAGTATTCGACAATTATTTCAATAATTGCAGAACGCTAAGCTTAAATTATGACTTAAAAATGGAAGATTTCCGTAAACAATTTTCTCATCTCGGACACATAATATCCACTGAAAGAAAGAAAATTAATCGAAATAAGGTGAAAGCAGTAAGACCAGAAATAATTTATTGTGTCATACAAAAATATTTAATGACCGTTGTAAAATCATTGCAATGCCACCACTTTCTTCATGGTGCAACGTTCACACAGACGATGCTTTAATAAAAGGGATCTTAAGCAATGTGAGATAAAAGCCATGTAACTTGTTAAATACAGAGATTGCAGGAATACTATTTCAGGATTTTACGTCGATAAAATACAGCTCACATAATCACAGATGCTTTTTCTAGGTGGCCGGCGTTGCCCTGATAAGTCTAAACACTGCGTGCTTTCATTAAATTTGGTTTAATGAAGAAAATTCATGTCAATGAGATTTCCTCAATTATAATGGATTTTGGGTCTTCCATGGAACTCCAAAAAGAACAGTTAGATGTCCCAATCATAAAATATCAAATCATAAAATAAATCATATTCTGCGAGTCGCACATTCTGGCGAAAAATAGACACAATAATCCATTAACGAAACAATATTGGACTCTTTGAGTTTCCTGAAACCCTATTGATGGAGAATTTTATTGTTAGTTGGGAAACGATATTGGCAAAATATTGCGATTGCAGTTGATTCCACGAAATACAGGATTCCAGATGTGAAAAACTGAGAGTTATTTACAAAAGTTGTTTAGCGCTTTATTGTTCAGATTCAGATCATGGATCTACATAAAGATGTAGCCGACACGCACACTCCTTGCCTATCCTTGACCTTGGCAACCTTCTTGACGATTTGGCGACTTTACAGATTGTTTTAGTCGCCATATTCTCATCTGTATATTTTGAAAATGAAAAACTGTATAATGGATATATCAATATTGTTACGGATTTTGTAAATAGTTAGTGTTTGTGCTTAAAAATAATGTAAATACTTCAATTAAGCTCTATTCATTAGCTAATATTAGCTTTTGTTACATTAAAATATCTCAATTTGTTGATTTTCTGCAAGCAAGTAAACCCTATTGGATAACAATGGAAGTCTGTGGAAAATTTGCGAAATATTGATGATAGCAACAAGTTGGCGTCACTTTTGGTGACTAATTTTGTTCGCGTAATTTTGCGATATATCGCCAAGCTTAAATTTTGTGACATTTGGCGACAGAACGGGGTCCCTCTCCCATTGTAACCCCCTTATAGGTACGGAAATGAATTAAATGCTGTTCCGTATTTTTCGAGGGATTTCAGAAAATTCTAGCATTAGAAAATTGTGGAACGATCTTGAACATTCTCTCGCTCCTATATATATGGTCCGAGGACCAGAACAGAGAGTTTGTCAGGTAGTCGCATTTCGGAATGCGATACGTTCAGAGCGATTTCCTGTAAATGGGGTTTGCTTGACTTTGCGATTTATTTACGTTATTTTGCATCTGTTACTGTGTTGAGACGCTGTGAAGAGAATCTCTGTGAGATATTTAAGCTGTATTTGAAAGCTTGATTTGTTCAGTTGTTTCCATAGTTTTAGTATTATTTGTGAATTACAAGGACTCTGTTGCTGTGAATAGTTGGGAATAAATTACTTCGCTCTTTAAAGACTGTGGTCCATATGAGCCTGATACACCGTAAAATCAGAAGAACCCCTATATACGCTGCACTATATTTTGTATTTTCAATTACAGGAAATAACTTATTATCATAAGACGCTATATAAATATAAATGAGACAGCTTCGGAGATTCTGCCAGTTTTTGTCTCAAGCCATTGTAGTTTGGGAGAAATAAATCCAGAGATTTTTATGCTTTACTGAGTTTTATCACACATTTTATTTATCTGTTTGCCTTGTTTCTGTAATATTTGTTAAATAATTCGAATGTCCAACAGCTAGAACCTCCCTTTTTTATAAGTTTAAACACACTGAAATTCTGCGATTTCGTAGGAAAAAGCGTACAACTAATTTCTGCGTTGCTAAAATACATGTAAATACGTTGCTAAAATACATGTTTTAAATAGGCTATACGTTTCTTACATATTTTCGTACTTATACACAATAATATGTATTTTTTGTTCATATATTTTTAAGCATTCTTATAATAACAATGCAACTCTAAATTTAATCAAACATCTATTTTTTTTTAAATAGAAATAACTTCAATGTAATATTTTTCTCGAATTAATGTAGTTTGTTAAAATATTTTTAGTTTTAAAAATGCTATAAGTTAATATTTGAAAATCACCTTTTTAATATTTACATATTTTCTAATAGTGTTTTTGAATGCCAGCATTCTTGTCATCGCTTCCCATAAACTACGGGATAGCTTAAAATAATTTTTTTATTCGATAAATAAACACATATGATCGAAAGTTCAACTAAATTCAACATATAAAATGTTTTGGAAGGAAGCCAACCCTATTCACTTTCAACAATTCTTTATCTTTAATTTTTAGAAAAGTGTCTTTTATCTTTCAACGGTTTTTAAATAGTTATGAAGAGACATTTAAGCTCATTCCTTAGTAAAGTTTGTTTTAAGCGATATATGATTAATAACGTCCTGCCTTTAAGAAAAAACTTATTTTCCTCCTTTAAATATATTTTCAAAACATTTATCGCGCATTTGTAATAGAAAAGTACTTAAAAATGTTTTAATTTTGTTTAATAAATTATGTTTTTATTTTTTATGATTAAAATTTATGAAGTCCAGTCAATTTTCGTTAAAATGACTAATGATAAATTAAATTTTGTTTAAAAAAAGTAAAACGGAAAGAAAAAATTAATAAGAAAGAAAAGTCATACATCAAGTAAAGATTGTTAACCACTTTCAAACAAATCCAGAAAACTGTAACGAAATTTCACATTTAAATAAGATTAAAAATATATGTAAATGAACAATTAAAAAAAAACTGCCCAGTTAAACTGATGGCATTGAGATCACAGGCTGTTCACACTAATTGTGTATTATACTCTTATTTCAAAGAATAATGCTCCTCGAAAAATAAAGAAATCGACAATAAATTAAGGGGGTTTAGCCCCTGTTACCACCCTTTATACTTAACCAATAAACCCCCAGACTTAATAAGGGAAGCGCCTTACAACAATGAATCTATATACAAAATTTGAAAAAAATGGATAATTCTGCTTGGAAAACCCATTTATCTAAATTAAGGGGAGTTAGCCCTCCGTTCCCCTTTTCTACTTAACCCATGAACACCCAAAACTAATCCAGTAAGCGTCTTACCACAATGAATCTATATACAAAATTTGAAGAAATTCGGATAATATGCATGAAAAACCCATTTCTCTAAATTAAGGCGGCTTAGCCCCCTTTTCCCCCTTTATAGTTAACCAATCAACCCTCAAGACTAATGAGGAAAGCGCCTTATCACAATAAACCTATATATAAAATTTGAAGAAAATCGGATATTTCTGCATGAAAAACCCATTTATCTAAATTATGGGGGATTAGGCCTCCGTTCCCCTCCTGTATACTTAACCAGTGAGTCCCCAAAACTAGTCAGGGAAGCGTCTTAGCACAATGAACATATACACAAAATTTCAAGAAAATTGGATAATTCGGCTTGAAAAACACATTTATCTAAATTAAAGGGGGTTAGCCCCCCTCTGTTCCCCGCTTTATACTTAACAATTGAACCCCCAAAACTAATTAGGGAATCGCCTTATCAGAATCAACCTATTTAGAAAATTTTTAAACAAATCGGATATTTCTATAAAGTGCTATCGCGTTACGTACATACATGCATACGTACATACATACATACGTACATGCATACATACGTATACATACAGAACCGGCGTGCACATTAGCTCTTAGGCTTTGATAGCCTGTGAGCTAAGAAAACATAAAAAATTTAAAAACCCAGTTTTAGCAATAGCCTACCATGGTCAAAAAACAGTCTTATAATTTTGTGTACCACTATGTTTCATCCATAGATTTGTACACAGAGCATGCTAAAATTTTGTTCAATTAGAAAATTCACTTTTAGCAATTTTCGCCAACATATGAAAATGCATTCGAATAATTTTACATAGCGTTGTATATTATATAAAGACTTTTGTGCAGACCACATATTGAGCTAAAAATTTAATTCAGGTTAAAAAACACATAAAATAACTTAAAACGCACCTCTAGCAATTACTGTCCGCAATGTTTCTAGTTCTTTGCGTATCCCTGTAGATGAATTAATTTATATTCCACACACTTCTCTTAGTATACTAACAGTTATAAACAGCATAATGCAGTATAACAGTTAAAAACAGTTTAGCAAGAAAATGCTTAACACATTTAAAAACTACCCTTAAGCAATTCTCCCCCATAGTCAGTAATATTTACGAACACCTTCGTGTAACCCTGTATATGATCAACACATAATTTATACACACCACGTACTACTCAAAAATTTGGCTATATTTAAAAATGCAAACCAAAGTTGAAAACACAGTTCCAGCAATTATCTCGCATAGAGAGTACTGTAAACGTATCGTTTTGTGTGACTTTGTAAATGAACGATAAATGAAAGGCAAACCATACTTTTCAGTAAGCAACTTACATTGCACCCAAGAAATGCAAATAAATTTCATTATGTTTGAAGTAGTGTAACATCAATAAGTTATACTGCAAACCCTGTTTTCCCTGTAGACAATAATGTAACAGTATTATTTTGTGTAACACTGTTTTTGAATAATAAATGTTGTGCAACACATATCATACAGAAAGCATCTTTTACTGCACTTCATAAATGCATGTAAATTTCATTATAATTGAAATGGCGTAACATCATCAATATGTACTTGAAACAATTTTCCCTTTTAACGCAATAATCTTAACTGTTCCTGTAAATAAAATATAAATACTTACACACTTAATTTTCAATAGCGATCGTGCTATAGTAAATGTCAATAAAATATGAAAATTACCGGGCAATCCCGATATATTTACAAGACAGTACGGACAGACGGATAGACAAACAGAAATCATAACTACTTTTCAACTGTGTTTTGAAGTGTTAAAAAGTTATTATTTTCAGAAATTTATTCACATTTACATTTATTTTATTATTATGGAGCTATAATAACAAATTATTTTATGTAACTGAGATGTGTAGTAGTTTCTTCACACAATAAAGCGAGACACAAAAATCTTGCGCCAATCATAGATTGCGAAAAACTTCCCAAAACATGCAGAAAACTGTAACAAAACTTCACCATTTAATATGGTACAAGATAATGTATGAGCAAACAAGGGAAGGAAAGGCATGATCGATCCCGGGAACTCAGATTTCGCTTTAGAGTATAAATGCAACCCTAGGGAAAAGACACAAATCCACTGCTTACTTTAACATACACTCGCAATACAATGAATCATACATTAATAGTATTTACAGTATAACAGTTAATAATTTATAAAGCATTATTGCAACCAAATAAACACTTTTACAAATTAAAGGTATTTAAAACAATACTGAATACTAATTTGCGTACAATGCTAAAGCATGTTATAACTTTCACAACAAAATACCTAAAATTTCTCCATTTTTTTGCGATTTTGTTTTAGCTTAATTATACAGTAATAAAAATAGGCTTTTTGCAAATAAAAGAGCATATCTTGAAGTTTTAAGAATGTTTTTAAATTTTTAAATTGGTTGAAAAATGGTCATTTGGTGGCCTTTGATGCAGGTGTGTGCAAAAATTGAAGCGTTCCGCGGTACCAGATGAATCGCAACATCTGCTTATCTGTAACAAAAAACCAAAAAAAAAAACCCTTACAATTTACGATATTTTGTAGTCTTTCTCGGATGGGTTTATCAAATTTTCTATCCTGAAGAAAATGGCGGACGTTCAAAGCTCATGTTTTCGATTTTAGACAAAAATCTTCCGATTTAAATCGCGCAAAAAATATTTACAATTCGAATATTGAAGAACGCGTCCTTGAGGGACTACAAAATAGTATTTGGAAGCTTGAAAATTTCAACCAAAGCAGTTGATTCAATCTCGACAATCTCGAGTTTTACCTGGTACCGATTTGTAAAATAGAGTGTCGAGAAAAATAAGTTTAAAGTTTTACCACGTTTTTAAACATAGATAACAGTGACAATTTTCAACTCACATAAAATCATCTGTACCCATATACTGATCCCTCCTGGATTTCTTATTCCTGAATTCTTTTGTTTCTACTTTCGCGCCACACACATTGCGCTAAAAACCAGCCTATTCAGAGCAACACGAGAAGGCGTATAACTTTTGAACCAATATGAATTTTTTAAAAACTGCTTTACCATAAAATTTTTTGGGTTTAAAGAGTAAAAATATGTAAAAAAAAATTAGATAAGTTATAACATACCTATAAAAAAAGTTTTTGATCATTAGTTAACAAATCGTTCGAATGAATAATACTATTAAATTGAGTCTTAAAGTTATTCCAAATTTTATAAGAACGATCAAATTTTGGTAAAGGAATTTCCGGTAGCTTAACATTTACTTTTTGAACATTATTAGAAACACCATTATCTTCATTTATTAGATCAACATTTTAATTTTCTCAAGTTCTATAAAACGTTTTAAGCTTACCTAAAGCTTCTGGAGATTGTGATCGATTTCTTCGAACTCAGCTTCACAATTTTCAACTTCTTCGTCTTTCAAAATATTGCAATATTCCATCTTTAAATTATCTAACTTGTCTTCCATCTTATTCAAATTTTCAATTTTATTCAAAATATCCACCGAATCCGTTTTTTCTGCCTCATCGGCTATGAAAATTCACAACTTTGTGAATTTAGCGTTTATATTGTCCCTTCTTCGATTAAAAACCTTTACATTCATTGCAACGATTTTTTTCTTTTTCCTTTTAAACAAACACGTTAAAATTGAATCCAACAGTCACAAATTCTACTCAGCGAGCGGTATTAGAGCATGAGGAGTGTACGAAAATGACTATTTATAAAAATTTCGACGAATAAAATGTAACTGAAAACATTTTTTTTATTAACAAGAGATTTTTTACGCAGCTCCCCATTGGAGAATACCGCACGATACGAATAATAAACAACTTCTGATTTTACATTTATCACCAAGACATACTAGAAGCCAAGAGTGACGCCAATAAATAAAACTTTCTTTTACTTAAATCAATTAGTTCAGCGTTTATTTTCAGTTTCCTCGATCTCAATATTCTAGATCCTTTTCCAAGATCCTAATTTTCCATAACAAAATTAACACTTCATCTGTAAAGTAATAAAATAAATAATTTAAATTAACGCAAATTTAACAGTTACGTAATAAAATAACGCACTTAACCCCTTGAATGGTGGTAGGCTATAATACATCTTACTTAATTTTAATCCTCAAATTCCACGATGACACAAGAATTTGAAAATAAAATTTTGCTTTTTTATTGTACATGAATTTTACTTATTTTCAAATAAATTCGTTTTTGAATCCTGTTGTCATTCAACCATTTCAATATTTTAGCAATATAAGTTCTTTGCCCTGGAAAGGGTTAAACATCGAAATAATCAGAATCTGAAGGCTGCAGAAAGCAGCGACATTTTTCGGTGATTTCTTCGTCTATTAAACTCTGTCATGCGGCTAATACGAATGTATAGGTTTTAATGAATTTTGAAAATTTATTTGATACATTATTGATATTTGTCATCTAAAAATCCTTTATCATGTTTTTAGTGGACAATCGAAAAACATATATAAAGAAAAAAGAAATTATTGTAGATTTCAATAAAAAAATGTTTTTTACATATTTTCTGCACAACGGACAGTATGTTCTGTCAGACGGGAAGCATGGGTTGGACCTTCTATTATTACTGAAATGAATTATTTTGGACATGGTAAAGATTTCATTTGGTGGGAGAAAGTACATGGCAGTCACATGAAAACTTTCTTGGAGGGGGGATTTTTTTTAAGTAGTGGCATAGTAAAGATGGGTTTCGGGGGGGGGGGGGGGTGCAATGCCCTTTGAACGAGAAACTTTTACTGAATCAGGGATACAAAGTCAGTAAAACCTCTAATACGAATCACAAGGGACCGACAAAAACGTTCGGTTTAGTCAGGTTTTTCACACAGGAGGTATGATTTTAATATATTGACTATGAAACTTTTCAGTTATAGACAGGTATCTTTTAAGAATGTTAAAACCTCCCTTCTATAGTGCACCTCTGAAAAGTGTGGGTGTATTACAGTAAATTTTTCCTAAGCGAAACCTGACTGTAACAGAATTATTTCTCAAACGGGAAAAAAAAAATCAAGTTTCGACGAAGAAAACACCATAATTATACTTGCTAAAACGGCCTGTATGTTCAATGGTCGAATTGCATTATAACACTTAAGAAATTTTCTCCGGAACGTTCCTGGCATAACGTCGAAATTGAACAAGAGCTAACGTAAATCTTCTACCGTTGGTGCAAAGAAGACAAGGTATTTCACAAACCTCTTGACAATTTCATGTTGAGCATGCATAGAATGTTTATGTCATGCAATACACTTTCATGATGTCACATTCTATGAAAACTGTATGTTTTTGCATTAACGCTGTCAAATAAATTATAATATATTTTGTTCTTCTGGTAGCGTATATTACAGGGTGTCCCAAAAGTCTCCGTACGACTTCAAAAATTCATTTAAAAAAATAATAGACCTACAACAAAAGTAATTGCAACAGTACATAGAGTAACTTAAAAAGTATTTTTCTACTACCTTAGTATACTTGTACATGAGATCCTTTCGTTGCACGAAGAATATCAAGTCGATATTCCAATTTCATCCACGTGCGTTTCATCATGCTAACATCAACAGTAGTTACAACTGTTTGATGAAATCTGAACAAAAGTTAATAGTCTCATTGAATTGAAACAAAAGATCCAAACAGCAGTAGCTACTGTTTATGTTAGCATGAAAAACGTTCGTGGATTGAATTGGAATATCGTCTTGATATTCTTCGCTTTGAAAGGATCTCATGTTGAAGTTTACTAAGACAGTAGAAAAAAAAAACTTTTTAAGTTACTCTATGCATTGTTGTAATTATTTTTGCTTTAGGCCTATTATTTTTTTTTTGGAACACATTTTTGAAGTTGTACGGAGACTTTTGGGACAACCTATATTTTTTCTAAATAATTCTCTTCTGTAGATTTCAGATTGCTCTCTTGACCTGGTGCTTTTTTACAGTGTTTAAACCATAGTATACAATACCGTATTATTACTATAGCATATTTACATGCAACAGAGGAGTGCAAATTATTACTCGAAAATATATTGCACTGTTATTATTATTTTTGTAATAATAATAGAACATAAAATTTAATTCTATATTTTTTACAGATATACATCATTATATACACAGATGGATCTAAAAAGAAAAAAAAACAGTAACATGTTTTCTTTGTAAGAGGTTGTTGCCAGTTTTTATATTTATATATTACATTTTCAAAAATAGAAACTGCATTTTTCACTACATATTTCGAATCCATTGATACTAATAAAAGTAAGAAAATAGAGGAAAAAAATAAGCGTGCATTTTTTTACAGTTATTCGTTTTTGTAAAAATAATAAATGGTGGTATTAAAAAATTATGACTCAGAAACAGTACTAAATATAAAAAAGCAAATTAATTTAAAGGAAATATCTCCATGATTTCCTTCTGAAAATAAAAAAATTATCTAAATAAAATCTGTTATTTAAAATGCATATCATGCACTTTTTTTAAGTATTATGAACGATAAATTCTTTCAAACAATTCTTTTATTACTTAGAAATATAGAAAAAATAGTCTTCAAAAGTAAAATATGCTAAATATTTTGAATAGATTTTAATGCGAAGTGATAGAGCAGAAAAATATCATTAAAAGTATTTCCTCTACTCATATAAACATGTTTCGGTAATATTGATCAAAGAATTTTAGATTACAATAGAAAACTTTCTGAAAACTGTAACACAAATTTTATCGGTATTTCACAAATTACATTTCAGAAACTTTCTATTTAATCGTAGTTTACTTTCTATTAAAAGTGCCTTTGAATTTAGTGAGCAAACTTTGCAGCCATGCCTTAAAGGGAAAAACCTTAAAGCGATGCGTAATGATGTTGGAAAGTCCTTAAGAAGTTTTGTATATTTATGTGAGAGACAAATAGTGGTATCTAATAAAAATTCTTTTTATAAATTGATTGCATAGAAATAAAATTTTATGATGCTTTATTCTTCATATCACAGACAATAAATATCTTCTCTGAATTTTATGGATTACAGGTTTTATAAAAGATATTTAACAGAATCGATCACAATTAGCATAATATGTAAGGATACTTCTAAAAATTCTTAGTATAAAGAAATTTCTTAACGTTTATTAGTCACTGTGGTTGTTTCTTACGGGTGACAGCTAGTTGAAGCTTATGGACGTTTGTAATTTTGGTTTAAGAAGATATCTTTCATAACAGCGAAAAGTAATAGTTTAGAACGTTATACTCTATTTATTGCATTTTATGAAATAAGTTTCTGTATCTATGTTTTATGTAACGAATACAGTGATGGTCTCCTAAACTTTTGCAACCTATTTTCGGTAGTCGTAGTCTAAAAATTCGAGTTAATATGTTATAATTACATATGTAATCAACATTTGAATATTGGATATGTTATAACGTAAAACAATATTTGTTTCTTTAAACTGTTCCAATATCGATAAATTCTTATAAGTATTTTCCTGTTTGTTATTTCATTAAAGGTTTCCTCTTAAATAAAAAAGGACAAGGAATATGCAAACTATGCAATGCAGAAAGAAGAGTGAATTAAAATAGGATTGTAGATATGTTTATTTAAGTAATTTTGCATTTTGTTTTTCATAATATGAATAAAATAATTGAAATGTTTTTGCTAAGACTTATATTAATAATACTATATGTTATTTTAAAAATGAAATACTTTCCTGGTTGCTAGAAATAAATATTATTCACAAATATAAAATTTTCCCTTAGCATCGATGTTATTATTACGTAATTTGTATTATTATGTGAAGTAAAAACAACTAAAAAAATAGTTCATACGCACAGTTTAAAATATTGCAAACGGTTTACTCATACATTAGGACTTTTAAAAGAAAATTTGAATAATAAATTCGGTTTAAAAGTAAATCTTTCATAACAGCGAAAAGTAATAGTTTAGAACGTTATACTCTATTTATTGCATTTTACGCAAATAAGTTTCTATATTTATGTTTTATGTAAAGAATACAGTGATGGGCTCCTAAACTTTTGAAACCTGTTTTCGGTAGTCGTAGTTAAAAACATAAGTTAATGTGTTATATTTAGATATATAATCAACATTTGAATATGGGATATGTTACAACCAAAAACAATATTTTTTTCTTGAAACTGTTCCAATATCGACAATTTCAAAGTATCTTCTTCTTTGTTATTTCATTAAATGTTTCCTCTTAAATAAAAAAGAACAAGGAATATGCAAACTATGCAATGCAGAAAGAAGAGTGAATTAAAATAGGATTGTAGATATGTTTATTTAAGTAATTTTGCATTTTGTTTTTCATAATATGAATAAAATAAATGAAATGTTTTTGCCAAGACTTATATTAATAATACTATATGTTATTTTAAAAAGGAAATACTTTCTTGGTTCCTAGAAATAAATATTATTCACAAATATAAAATTTTGTCTTAGCATCTATGTTATTATTACATAATTTGTATTATTATGTGAAGTATAAACAACAACAAAAAATAGTTTATACGCACAGTTTAAAATATTGCAAACGGATTACTCATACATTAGGACTTTAAAAAAAAAATTCGAATGATAAATTCAGTTTTAAAGTAAATATTTCATAAGAGCGACAAGTAACAGTTTAGAGAGTTATATTCTATTTATTGCATATTACGCAAAAAAAAAAGTTTCTATATCTATGTTTTATGTAAAGAATACAGTGATGGGCTCTTAAACTTTTGCAACCTGTTTTCGGTAGTCGTAGTTTAAAAATTCAAGTTAATGTGTTATAATTACATATGTAATCAACATTTGGATATTGGATATGTTATTACGTAAAACAATATTTGTTTCTTGAAACTGTTTCAATATCGATAATTTCTTATAAGTATTTTCTTGTTTGGTATTTCATTAATGGTTTCCTCTTAAATAAAAAAGGACAAGGAAAATGCAAACAATGCAATGCAGAAATGAGAGTGAATTAAAATATGATTGTACGTATGTTGATCCAAAAAAAAGTTTACAAGCAGAAGCATTTGAAACGTAATAATTGTGGAGCGAATATTTCCACCCAGGGTGGTTGACAGATGGCGCTAGTTGTCGTACAGCGGTTCTACGAGTAAGTAGCGTCTATACGCAGACACTTAAGAGCAACAGTAATGGCACGACGTCTAGAAAAGTGGTCTCGCATAGAGATGCGAGCCGTAATTCGATTCTTATGGGCCAAGAATGTGGCCGCAACCGAAATTCACAGACAATCTTCTGCATGACAATGCCAGGCCCCATACAGCTCGTCAAACTCAGGAATTGCTGCAAAGGTTCAAGTGGGAGGTCTGGAATCGAACCCCATACAGCCCCGATTTGGCTCCAAGTGACTATTTCCTTTTTCCGGCGTTGAAGCGAAACTTATCCGGAAGACGGTTCACCTCAGACGATGCAGTGAAAACAGCTGCCGAGAAATGGCTCAATGAACAGGGCCCTGATTACTACCAAGATGGGATAAATAAGTTGGTCGAACGTTCTGACAAATGCCTAAACAGGTTTGGCGACTATGTGGAAGAGTAAAGGCCAGATGTGTCTCTTGATTGCCATTTGTATCTTGTTTCTATTGTTTATAAATACTTCTTCCTTTGCCTTGTAAACTTTTTTTTGAATCACCCCTCGTAGATATGTTTATTTAAGTAATTTTGCATTTTGTTTTTCATAATATGAATAAAATAAATTAAATGTTTTTGCTAAGACATATTAATAATACTATATGTTATTTTAAAAATGAAATAATTTCTTGGTTCCTAGAAATAAATATTATTCGCAAATATAAAATTTTGTCTTAGCATCTATGTTATTACTACATAATTTTTATTATTATGTGAAGTATAAACAACTAAAAAAGATCAGTTTATATGAACAGTTTAAAAGATTACAAAGTGATTTCTCATATATTGGGATCTTTAAAAGAAAATTTGAATAATAAAGTCGGTTTTAAAGTAAAAAAAAATCTCCTTCATATATCTAAAATGATAGAAGTTATCGTAAATTAACTAATTTAGTATGCAAACAATATTTTATATTTTAAAATCAAAACTGTAACACTACATTCCCGTACTTACGTTCCTACATTATGTTATTTTACTTCATTTTGAGTAAAATGATATAAAATTGCATTTTTATAAAATGTAATAATTGATACTAATGTGCATATTCTCGTCAATTAAGATTTAACGGTATTGTTAAAATATTCCATATATTTCCCTACATCTCCAACTTTAACCTTTGCATTGGTGCTACACTCCAACTGGGATACATGAAATCCATGATAAATTCCCTGGAGATGAAATACAATAGAGGACGAACATCATTGCACGGATAGCTACTCCCTGCTAATCTCATCTGATGTTGAAAATATATGACTGCTTTTTAAATTATAGTCGTGATTTGTGATTATTAGCTGGAAAGTAGAATATTTTCATCACTTTTTTGCACAATTTTTTGAATGTCACATGTTGGTCAATTTAGCAATTAAAGTTTTTTTATATGTGATTGACTGGACTTGTTTTGGTTGCTGTATGGCCAAGTATTAAACGTCTCTCGTCTTATAATATATATTACGAACGCAGAAAGTGGCGGTTTTCATTCTCAATTGGTTCATGCTTCCCATGCATGAAAATTCAAATCATATGTACTATTAAAACTAATGTGTTGTTAAAATGATTGTGTGTCTGTCCATTAGTTGACGGTGAACTGTAAACGAATCTTCGAGAATAAGCACGCAACTCGGAATGTACTATCACTGTAAAAATAATATATGTATATACGTAGATAGATAAATCTGTGTTTATTTACAGATCATTTATATTAATAAAAGAAGGTTTCGATCTCTGTGTGAGTGTGTGTTTGTCTGCGATGGCTAGCAAAGTCTAGCCCACCTAGAAGTCTGAAAATTTAGGTGTGGATAGTCCACACCTAATGTGCACCTGGCCATGTGCACCTGAGTCTCAGAATTTTAATATTTTGATAATTGCTCAAGATAGTAATTAGATTCTCATAAACAATCCCTTCTAAAATGACATCTTTTAAATCAAAATGGCTAAAAAAATAGGCGCATTGGTTTTGCAAGCGGAAATGAACGAATTCGAAATTATTTTACTAATTAGCGAATTTTAAGAAAACTAACTGATATATCAATTTGAAAACTTCTGAGCATATGTAAAAAAAAAAATCTGCATCTGACTATGTGATTTTTTAAATATTCGGCCGATAATTTTTCTTAATTTATGCAAAAAACTACTAAAATCTGCAGGCGCCAGTGAAAACAATCTGGGAAAGTTTCAGACAGGGATATGCTTTCATTAAAAACTGAACTACAAAGAGGTCTGGTTCTCTGGCCGCTGGGCTGTTTTGTCAAATATGTAATTTTTTTTTTATAATAAACTTGCCAAGCAGGGCTTGCAGGGGCTAAAGCCATGTGGTAGGCCTCCCTGCTTGGTTGAATCTGAATCTGAATCTGATTCCAACATTTAGTTTTCGAAAATGAAAGGAAATTATTGCCAATTTTTACTGATGAACAACAATTTAGGTAACTAATTAAGATATAGATTTCAATTTGAGGTCGGGAAGGGGTGTCATCTGCCAGCTATTTTAGCGTAGCGTCTTCGTTATGTTCTAATTAACAGAAAAATGTAATTATTTTTTTAATGATCGCGTTTATGTAAGTGACGGTGGTTTTCTTGAACAAATTATTCATTATATTTGCAGGTATGGGGAGGGAGGGAGTTAACGCCTTTCTCTGAGATTGTAATTATCTCGGGCCCGGGCAACGCCGGGCGGGTTAGCTAGTTTACAATAAAATAAAAACAAAGATATTATTGGCCGTAAATTAATTCCTCCTTTTCGATTATGAGTGTATTTTTTGCATAATGAATCATCTATATATTGAAAACTGTTCCAACATAATTTTTTTTGTAACACTCATATATGACACATTAATTGAATACCTAGCATCAGATCACCCCGGTAAAATATGCAGTTTATAATATACGTTTTAAATTTTCACAGATGTAGAAGTTGCAGTAAACTGGCAAATCTCTTTTAAAGGGTGTCTAGTCTTTCTTAATGTGGACGTTCTGTCGAAATTAACCCGTGTGCGCGAAAGCAAAATTTGTACTATATTTTACTTTAATTTTCAGAAGTATGTTTGTGGCTCACGGAGTCTGTGGCGTTTAGTGGTTTTCGCTGTGGCTTTATGCAATTGAGTTTACGTTGATCAATCTGCTGAGTATAAAAGCAGGATCAAAAGATCGTATCAGCGGATTTTGGGTGGAGATCTTCCTTACTAAGACAACACAATCAGTCTACTGTTGTTGGAGTTGCAGCTCTCATTAGAGTATGTTGGTCCTATAATGTGCGAAGAGAGAAATCGTAGATATATTGAATGGATTAAGAGTTACGTGCTTTTCTACTCATGCTTTTTATATCAAATTAGTTTTGGATTTATCAAACTGAACTCTGTTTACAGCTCTAAAAAGATCCATTGCACATAGAGGAAAATTAGTGGAATTTGTCGGTAATTGTTAGGATATTATTAGAGAATTTTGAGCTTTATACATTGCTTTGTCATCCCTATATCGTGATCAGATATTACAAAATTAAGTCAGAAATGAAGGCATAAGTTAGAAATTTAACTCCTCTTTAGACTCGCAGTTTGGTATGATGTGGGAGACCAAGATAAAATACGTGAAATAGCATCTTTGTTGAATAATAGAAAATTTGCTAGTTACACTTGAAGATTTCCCTACATTATTATCACAAATTGAAGCTTGTTTGAATTCTTGACATTTGTATCCGTTCTCAAATGATCCGAGTGATCTACAAGTTTTGACACAAGGTTATTTTTTTTTTACTGGTAAACCTTGATAGCTACTTCAGAATTTGACGTTTCAGAAATGTAATGAATTCGTAAGGCGTAGACTTCGTCATTAGAAATTAACGCAGAGGTTAATCAGAAGTACCAATTCTACTACTTCTGGTAGCGAGGAAGTAAAGAGTGTTTGTCTCAGCTCCAGCTCCGTGGCTTTCTTCTACACCGAATTTAAAAGAACTATTCAGCCGATTATACACCGAACAAATTTTAATTATTCAGCTATTTCGTACTCATTAAAAATGAACTTGCTCATGCTCTTTGGACATTCTTTTGTAGTGATGGTCATGCTAGAGTCGACGTAGTAAAGACTGCTACTCTAGATGTTAAACGCACAATTTATAAACTGTGTCCTTGGACTTTTGAATAACAATTTACTGAGAACTTGTATGTTTTTTGTTATTTAATTAGACAGTTTATGCTTTGTATTTGTTTGAACCTCTTAAAAGTTCCAGGCGGGGGTTATTTGATAGTGTTTAGGTATCAAACGATACGTCGTAAGTTATCTGACTTTCATCTTGGGTTTCACAGCTATCCCTGCATTGAAATATATTTCTTAAGTGGTTTGTTTCTTTTTCTCTTGTAGTGTTAACTATGAGAGTTAAACTGGCATTTTAATTGTTTGTTTTCAGTTCCAATCAGTGAGCGTATTTATGGTCTATGTTTTTTTGCTATTGATAAGTTTTCTTTTTATAGTCTATTTTAAAGCATTTAATTAAGTGCATTTTATACAGTCACTTTTTACAGCATAATCAATCACATTTGTTTATGTGGTGAATTTCAATATAGTTATATAAAACCAATGTTACTTAAAAATAAAAGTTAACAAATTGAAAAATATTCATTCATTTATTTTTTGTATTATTTGATTTGATTTGATCCTTAGCTTTTGTGTAATTTTTCCCTCAGCATATAAGATTATTTTTTTTATTTATAATGATTAAAGATAGATACAGAAAAGGAAAATTAAATGCAGAAGTATTCTGTTCGTATATGAAACGTTTAAAAACATTTAAAAAATAATTAGATTGACTTTCACAATTTATTATTTATTTAAATTAAGATATATCGTGAAATGTTTTATTGTATTTATTTTAGAGCACACTTTACAATTAACATATTTGTGGTATATTATACATCAATATATGATGCTATGATATTATTCTAGCATGCATATGTTATCCAAGGTCAATAACAGATAATTTCGTTACACTCAAATGATATTGCTTCCTACAATCACTTAATCATGCATCAGATCTACTCGAGTGTCAAATGTGAAATATCATTAGTAACCATGCACAAAATAGAATTGTCTAAAACTTTTCTCGCAAATAGAAAAAAAAATTGTCGTGATTTTATTATAAAAATACTATTATTATTTATTTTTGGATAATCTCAATGTTTTTTTTTCTAATTGCTGTTATTTAATTTAAAAAAAAATTCATGCTGAATACTTTTTATGTTGTTGTTCTTAATATGTTATAAACATACTACGTTTTTGAAACAGTTTAAATGATCAAATATCACTTATAAAGTTATTATTATTATCCATTAATATAACAGGAATATCAATTTTCTAAAAAGAATTCTTAGACTGATCTGTAATCTTCTTTCGATTTTAATTTCCTTGTGTTATTTAATTTTCTTTTATTATGATTCATAATTTTTACCGCATGCTTTTCACAATAAAATGCATGATAAAATAGAAAAATATTTTAAAAACCGCTTTTTACCGATGTTTACCGATAAAATCAATTTTCAAAAACTATAACCTATTTTAACCTTTTGTTATGTATTTTATTGCGGAATGAATGCGTTAAAAATCCATGTGACGTAAAAATCTTAATATATGAGCATAACTATACTGCCACATATTCTGTCACAAAATTAGAAATAGGCTTAATTTTAAATTCATGTTTTATATATAAAAACTCGCGTTCTTTATGTGTAGACACAATCTTATGTAAAAACCGTACATTAGAGACTCAATAAAGGTTTAAAAAGATATCTAAAAGGTTTAAATTTTCTCATTTTTTTACCACTTTCCAAACTCAGTGATGGAACAGTGGCGCACCAGAGAAACAATTGACAACGCTAAATTTAAATAGCGTTTTATTTATGGACAAAATTTCTTAGATTTTTTATGACGATATACTATTAAAAATTAGTGATGATAATCACCCAAATGGTGCTCAACTGTTCCATCACTGCAACCTAGTTGAAATAGGTTTATGACTTCGGTTTGTCTTTTCGTCTGCAGTCTGACCAACCGTCCGTGGTCTAACTCTCGTAAATATACTTCAATTTCCCTAAATTTTTTGGATGTTATTTTCGTTCATTATAGCATAACCCTTACTGAATGATGTGCAGCACTTATAGTTTATATACAGGACCAGTCAAAACATTCC
Source organism: Maratus michaelseni (assembly GCA_963931845.1). Classification (NCBI taxonomy): domain Eukaryota; kingdom Metazoa; phylum Arthropoda; class Arachnida; order Araneae; family Salticidae; genus Maratus; species Maratus michaelseni. The sequence goes on from OZ007588.1 coordinate 115,850,656, forward strand.
GTTACATTACAGTCAATGAAAAAAAAATCGTTTCAAGTGAATTTTGATGATGTTACACCATTTAAATCATTATGAAATTGTTATATAATTATGAAGCCCACTAAAACATTCTTTTTGTAAAATATGGGGTGCAAGTTCTTTATTATTAATTTACAGGATCTCACAATAGAATTCTGTTACAGAATGTTCCATGGGAAAAATTTTTGTAACGTAATTTAATGATATTTCAGTATTTCAAACATAATGAAATTTATGCATTACTGCGGTGCACTACAAATTGTTCAATGAAAAGTACGGTGTGCATTGCGTTTATTGTTCTTTTACAGGGACACACAAAATAATTCCATTACAGTATTAATGCAATAATTACAGTATATGTGTGATAATTGCGTTTTCAAATTTGGTTTGCGTTTTTGAGTTTAAATAAATTTTGAATAGTACATGGTCATATAATATAAATTTCGATGGTTATATACAGGGCTACACAATGAATTCGCAATTATTGCTGTCAACGGGAGTGAATTTCTTAAGAGTATTTTAAATGGTTTTACTCATTTTGCTGCTGAACTATATTTAGCAGACTTTTCCTCAGTTTGTAAAATATAAATAAATTCATATTTAGGGTAAATAATTATTCATTAAGTTCGTTATCATTAAGTTCATATTCAGGGCTACTTAAAGAACAAGATACACTGTGCTTTATGGTTGGTAATTGCTGGAAGTAAGTTTTAAGTTGCCTTATGCGTTTTTTACCTGAATTAAGTTTTAGCCTAATGTGTAATGTGTACAAAAGTCGTTAAATAATATACAGGTTTGTACAAATGATTTCGAATGCATTTCCATCAATTAGCGAAAATTGCTAGATGTGAATTGTCTAACTGAACTAAATTTTATCATGCTATGTAGTATATATTTAAAACTATGAAACATAATTCGACTACTTTTTTGACTATGGAAGGTAATTTCTAAAACTTGATTTTTATATGTGTTATGTTTCTTGAATTATTTACCACTATCTTCTTTCACCGTATTTAACGATGAAGTTACGTTAGAGCTTTCTCGATGAGTTGAATAATTTTTCATAATCTATGTTTGACGCATGATTTTGCGTTCATGTTAAGAAATGACAACAGGAAATAAATTTCATATTACAGCAGATCTTACTTTATATTATTGTATCAAACAAATATTTGTTGTTGAGTCACGTGATAATTGATTTACTTAAAGGGTGTCTGAAGACCTCAATCAATCTAGGAATTCTAAACATTTGCACAATCCATAATTATAATTTAATTAAAATTATCATATTAAATGATAAAAAAAAAATTCCGAAAGTGTAGAACAATTCAATTGTCATCGAAAACACACGCCTGTGCATACCTTATAGACCTACAGAACATATGGAACAGAGCAAAAACTCTATTACAAAATTACATCTTTTGGTACAAGGACCACATTAAGTTAAATAGACGCGCGTAAAAATATTATACTTAAAAAGAAAGCTTTTAGTGACATTGATATTGGAAAACTGAGTAATATTTTATATAAATTTATACCAAAATTGTTCATGTGTATAAAAAATTTACGTTATATGATGTCACGTGGAAAAATTATATATTAGAACAGCTTTCGTTTCAAATTTCCTGTTTTTATGCTAAAATGTAAATTTATCCTTATGTTCAGGTAACTAGCCAATTTCCTATAACTGTTGTTCCACGAAAAAGTGATATAATACAAGGCATAACTCAATTACAATAAAATAACATGAAAACTGTTATGTGTTTTTAATTTTCCATAATTGTATCACTGTTTACATATTTATTTTTGCTTTCAATACATTTAGACTAATATTATTTTGCTTTATATTTCATTCAATTTGACATGATTGGTTCACCCTAATTTTAAAATCTCTCATCATTTTCCTAAAAGAAACATCCAGTAGTATCAGCTAAAAAGGGGTGCATCAATATTGAGAAACACATTTCTAAAAAAAATTTCAAATTTTTATTACAGTTATTATTATTATTTTGTTAAACTCTCCTTATCTTCATAAAAACAAATATTAAACTTCGACATAAACTGCAGATTTTTTGAAAGCAGATTAATACCTATATACTAAATTTTGCACGTTTTAATTTTTTGGACCTCTTGCTGAATAGTAAAAGCTTTTAAATACATTTTTTTAAATGCTTGTGACTTTAATGTTTATAATATAATAGCCTGTCTTAAAACTAAATTTAAGATAAATGGATAATTAAATTTTCATTTTATACATTACTTACACATTTTGTTTATAAAAAATTAATAATTAAAATTTTAATAGATATCCTAAAACTCAAAAATAATGTATTGAAATGTTTCTAAAATACGGATTTTTATATAAAAATGATTGATTATGATCAATTTATACAAAAAAAGTACTTACAAATTTTGTAAAATATATATAGTTTAATAATTTCTATTTACTTCTTCCTTATAGAAAAGAAAATGTATTAGAAATTTTTTTTTAAAGTCCATGCATCAAATTGTGAAAAAAATATCATTAAAATAGAAAATATCCCTTCAAAACACTTGTACATCGAAAATAATATAAAACTATTATAAAAAGTTCAAATGCAAAGGATTTCTAAAAAGAAATCATATCGGAAAATAAATATAAAAGCGTGCTTATTAAGAATTTTAAAAAATGCACAGAAATCTTTGAAGCTAACTTTTAATGAAATAACGCCATCCTTATTTTTTAAAAACTGAAGGAGCAAAATTTTATGCAAAATTTTTCTATTAAAAACTTTCCTTCTAAAAATTAAAACCACAAAAGAAAGAGTCGATCTATTTATATAGATTTTTTAAATGATTTAATGTTATTCGATAAAAAGAGGGAATCTTATCTAATGTCAAAGATTTTTGCATAGAAAAAAAAGATTTTGATATATTATAACTGTACTGATAACTTTTTTTATGGATATCATAAGTCATATATGCACAAATAATATTTTCCTAACTTTCTTATGGCATTTAATAAACATCAGAATGTATTGAAAATAATAATTACATTGAGAAAGGAATAAAATAAAGATTTAATCTTGTTATTATTTTTTTAATTGTGCGTTTTTATTAATTTTATTTTATGAATCGCATTTTTAGATATTATTATATTTGTGATGCTTAAAAATAAATAAAACTTTTCTTATGGCCGCATATTGAATAGAAAGGTGTATATCAAAACTCTTCAGCTGACTGAATCCACACTGTAAGAATGAAAAAATTTCTCATGTAGCAAGAAGTGTTAATATATATATATATATATATTATATATCTAATATATATATATATATATATATATATATATATTATATATTATATAATATATATATATGAAGTCTTTCATATTTTCCACCATTCAGAATAGCGCCCAGTAACGTATACTGTTATGAGATTTAAAGAAGCATATAAACAAATACTTATGAAATAAATCAAAAGATAATATGTTGAATCATAATTCACCTCTTATATGATATAACACATAATTAATTCATTGAAAATTTTTACTAAAAATGGTGTTTAATACGTACATTAAAATAAACCAAAATATAAAATATAAAATATGTAAAACCTAAAACTTTCAAGCACAATCGTGCTCGTACTCAGGGTTCAAAAACAGACAACACAAAATCCTACAGACTGTTTCTATTTCGAAATCAAAGCTCCCTGGATCGTTCTAAATTGAACAATTGAACAGCAGGTTTGGTGCTGCGTTGATTGGTGCAGACTATTCCTTTATTTAATGAATCCAAATCTTGGGGATATTGTATGACAAAACATCATTACAAACACTATTATCTCTGGATATAATCTGTAACTTGATTAAGAAAAGGATCGGTTACTATACTTTATCCATCAGAGAAACTTTACATATCCCCAAGATTTGTATTCATTTAATAAGGGAATCGTCTGCAGCAAACAACGCACCACCAAACTTGCGGTTTAATTTGGAACGGTTCAGCGAGCTTTGATTTCGAAAAAGAAACAGTCTCTCTGATTATTTGTTGTCTGTTTTCCAACCCTGAGGACGAGAACGATTGTTCTTGAAAGTGTTAGATTTTAGATATCTTATATTTTAGTTTATTTTAATGTACGTACTAAACACCATTTTAGTAAATATTGTCAATGAAGTAATTATGAGAAGCATTTCCATAACAAACAAGAACGAAAAATCATGCGTCAAGTATAGATTGTGAAACATTTTCCAACACTTTCAGAATACTGTAGCAAAATGTCACCGTTTAATTAATAAGGTAAAATATGATATCTGAGTGCAAAAGGCATGACAAGAGATGAATTCCCCGGGAACCCAGCTTTCACTTTACAGTATATGGGCAATGCCGGAAAGAAGAGTCAAACCCACGGTTTACATTTACATACATGCAATGTGTTGAATGCTAGACAGTTTTGATAATGCTTCAAGTGCACAATTATTTAACTAAACCACTTGTCTAACCAAGTTAAGATCGCTCTGTAGTTTGACTTAATTATTAAAAAAGCACACTTTTGTGTAGCTGTACGAACTTAACTACACTAAGTGTGCACATTAGTTTAACTGAATGAATTTGGTAAAGATAAAAGGTGATTGGGAAAGAATATACAATGGTTGTGAAAAAGTATAGTGGTATAGTAATACTAAAGAAGTTGATAATTATTACTTTACAGAGATTAATGAAAATAAAATAAACTAATAATATAAATTGATAAATATGTATAAAATTTACAATGGGTAAACGCCGGAATTTACCAGCATTCATAAAACAATACAAATATATAAAGTTAAAGAGCTCCTATTCGGGTGAGTGAGAAGAGGAATACCGGCCGGAAGCAAAATATACAGAGTATTTGACAAAAGGAATTTATTGTTTTATATAAATTTCGTACAACCTATTATTTTATTCAAAAGCAGGTAAATGAGCCAATCACGTAGTTTCATATTGTTTGGTTATTTAACGTGTTAATGTGAAGACAGTGTACAATTCAGAATGTAGGGTAAAGATGTGGATTGTGATCCACAGATTCAAAGTGGTGAGTCATGCTTATATATGGTATATAAGCGTTGTTAAAATGGTTCGTGGTTGGCTAAAAATAAGTAAAGGTTCTAGTTTTGTATTTAGAAGTGTTGTGAGACTACTGGTAGGAAATCTCTTGTATAGTGACCCACCTGTTCTGTGGATCATCGCAATTGCCAACTACAATGCATATGTTGTTTTAATTCATTTTTTAGAGTCGAAAGTGGAAGTGGAATAAATGATTGTGCTAAGATTTAGTCTTCTGTTATCGACCTCGCCAGCCGATCGGTCAGTTCATTACCAGCGACACCAATGTGACCTTTAACTCAGTTAAAGTAAAAAGTTTGATGAATATTGCAATTGTTGAATAATTTCTAATACTAGAATAGTTATTTACAACAAATTTTGAAAGAGCCATGAGACTCGAGAAGCTACCTGTTGAAATTTAAGAAAAGTAAATCATCCGCCTTTTCAGCACAACAAATCGCTTCTTTAATTGCATACAGTTATGTCTAGGTGACAGAGTTCTCCGAGTCCGGAACTTGTCTCTGCTTGCCATGAGTGGTTGTGAATGTCATTTTAAAATACAAAGAAGGCTGACGGTGTTTCGGCATCCGTTTTCGATCTGTATGTAAAAATGAGTGTATTGCCTTGAAAATCTGATTTTGGAATTATTGATAGTGTTTTTGTAAAGGGTAAAATTTGATATTTCAAACATTTTGTTAAGTAGAATGGTGCAAAATGATGTTCTGGGAAAATTCCAAGTCGTGTGAGCGAACTCAGCGAACTCAGCCTCCCTCTCCAGCTGTAGATCCATTGGAGGAACATTTGAAAAAAAACTGTAGGACTGCCGTTCACGTATTCTTGTATGTCCTTGAGATTAGAAATAGTGCTTTACTCTGTGCAGCCAGGATGTGGCGAATACCGTGGGAAAATGCATTACACATTTAAAAACACAATTTCCGCAATTACTATCAGTAGTTTGAAAATATCCGAATTCTTTTGTGCGGCCTTATATATTATCTATATAAATTATACGCATCAAATAATAGACAAAAAAAATAGTTTAATTTAAAACGCATACCAAACCTTAAAATGCACTTGCACCAATTATCGTTAATAGACATTACTGTAACCGAATTATTTTGTATGTCCCTGTAAAAGAATGCTATGCACACCCTATATTATATTAAGCCTCTTGTAGTGTGCACTTCATTGATATATATCAATTTCGATATGTTTTAAACAGTGTAACAACATTAAAATATACCGCAAACTTATTTTCCCCCATAGATCGTAATGTAACGAAATTCTTTTAAGTGTCCCTGTAAAAGAGGTGTACGAGCTCCACACTTCAATTTGAATACTGAACATTCTATAGTATACCTCTAAAACATATATCAATTGTTTGGTAATCTGAGTATATTCACGCAAGTTAGAGAACGAACAGACAGATAGACAGACAGATTGAAGGCAGAAAGACAGACATACAAACAAAATTCATAAACACTTTTCAACTTTGTTGGAAAGTGTTGTTATGTTACTATGTTGTTTGTATATGTTGTTATGTTACTTGTTGTTATGTTATAAATTATGTTACGGCCCGTAATTTTTGTAAAGGTTACGAAGTAGGTTTTCTGATATATAAAACGACTTGGTATCCACACAAAATATCGGTTTATTGGATAGTATCGAATCTCAAGTAAATATTTTCAGCTGCCTAACCATATTTATACATGAATAAAGTTTAACAAAATAATGTTAATTTTACACTGTTAGTTTATGTTCATTTTACACTGGTAATTTATTATGTCTGTCAGTTTAATATGTTTGTTATATTTGAGCATATTTTACTTGAGAATTGATAGCATCCAAAAATCAACCAATCAATCGTTTTGATACCTGCTTGTGAAAATTGTTTAATGCATTGTAAAAAATATTTCGAAATGTTTTAGAAATTACGTGCAGAAAAAAAAAAAAAAAACCAAAAAAAAAAAAACCCTTATTTCGGAAATTTTTTGTTAAATTTCTGATTTATATTTGTTTTTCAATATACACTTTTCGCAATCGTAGATAAATTGTAAGAGTTTATATTACATTTTCATAAAACTTCATCAAGAAACATTTCACATTTTTAACACTTTCCAACCTAGTTGAAAAGTGTTTATTACTTCGGTTTGTCTGCCGTCTGGCCATATTGCCGTTTGCCGTCTGCCGTCTGGCCGTCTGTCCGTGCTCTAACTACCGTAAATATGCTCGGATTGCTCTGCAATTTTTATATGTTATTGTCTGTATCTATAGCATGTTCCCTATTTCAACGGAAGTGTGTAGCACTTATAGTTTTTTTTTTTTACAGGAACACTCAAAAGAATTCCGTTACATTGCGGTCTATGGGGAGAAATCATTTGCGGTTTATTTAAATAATGTTTCACTATTTGAAACGCATTGAAATTTATATATATCACTAAGGTGCATTAGAAGAAGCTTAATATGAAATAGGGTGTGCATAGCACTTATAGTTACTTTACAGGGACAGTGTAAGGAATTCCGTTACATTACGTCTATGGAGAAAAATCGTCTGCGGTTAATTTAAATAATGTTTCACTATTTTAAACGCATTGAAATTTATATATATATCACTAAGGTGCATTACAAGAGGCTTACTACAGAATAGTTTGTGTATAGCAGTCATCGTTCATTTACAGGGACACACAAAGGAATTCTCTACTGTCTGTTAACAATAATTCCTGGAAGTGCGTTTTAAGTTGCTGAACGCGATTTTAAATTGAACTCACTTTTTGTCTATTACTGGGTGTGTATAAATTCTGTATTTAATATACAGGGCAGCACAAAAGTTCGCGAACACATTTCCGTTTATTGACAGAAACTCCAGAAGGAAAATTTTAAACTGTGCTACGCGTTTCCAAACTAAACTAAAATTTATCATCCTATGTAGTATATATACAAATCTATAGATCATATACAGGACTGAATAAAAGTATTCGAATATTTTTTCGAATATTGTATATGTTGGGAATTCCTAAAATTACGTTTTTAAATATGTTATGCGTTTTCCAAATTGTTTACTTAGATGTTATCTTTCAGCTCATTAAACGGTAATGATTTGTAAAATTATTTTGGAAGCGTTGGAAAGTGTTACATAATCTATGTTTGACGCATGATTTTTCGTTCTTGCTTCTGCAGCACATGGTCTCATATTTATTGTGCCGTTGATTCCTCAGTTCTGTCATTTTACAAAACTCGGAACTACGGATAAACGAAATTCCTTTTAAAGTCTCTCTTACGATCAACGTTAGAGGGAAAAATTGACGAGAAAAACGTTTATTTCCAAATTAAGATGTCGATACTGCATGATGGATGAATGAGACGAATCACAAACATTATTTATATAAGCGTTCTATACCATTAGAGAATGTAGCCAAAACGATTCTCCAATAAGTAAAGGTACCAGAGTCCTTGGCGGGGAATTTACATTTTTATAGCTCATTTGATTTCTCTCATTGTTCGCAGATCTGCTGTTGAGTTTTAATAATGAAAGGGACCGGGTCAAAGTTGAAAATTTCATTTATTGAAAAACAGTTGCTGTCAAATAATAAGCATGATATAAGGTTAATTAAAGTATATACACTGATTACATTGATAATAATCAATTTTTGACACATTGTTCTTGTGGAAGAAGTGAGTAAAGCAAAAATATTTCTCGCAGTGAGCACAACGAGCAAAAGCATCTTTTTCAGCTGACTCGACGACGCATTCAAAACATCTCTGTTTTCTTTCTGGAATTTAAAAACAGTAGTCTGTAGGGGTGACGTAGTTTTCGTCTTTATCAGTGTATCCTCCTTTGGCAAATCAATACTTGAACATAGGAATGAACTTAACTGATACAAACTGATAATATTTCAATGATTGAAGCTTTATGATGTTGTTCCTATTCATGAGGGACATATTTAATTCATTGACTAAAATGTAGTCTTGAATGAATTTTACAAATATCTTTCCAAGGGTGGTTATACACCAAATTCAACAGTTAAATGAGACTAGTTGTATTTGCAAGCATACACATCAGGTTAATTTGCTCATTTTCAACGTGAAACGAAGGAGGATTAGAAAACAGAGTTGTCGCATCATGCATAAGAACGGCCTTTTTTGCTTTCTCGTTTCAGTTCTAGCACAGAGGCGTTGTTGTACCATATGGTAGTTACCACCAATTTATAACAGTGTAAAAACCATGAGAAAACTTAAATTATACTTATTTTTTGTCGGCAACTGTTTTCAAATTAACGAAATTTTCAATTTTGATCAGCCCCTATGTCAATATTAAAACTCATTAGAAGATATAAGAGGCATCAAATTACTAAGATCAATGAGATAAATGGAGTGACCTATAAAAATCAAAGTTATCCACCAAGAACTATTGGAAAGGGACTTGCCTGCAAGTGAAACCAATTGGATGTGTCATTCCAAACTTTCTTCTATATCACATAGGTTTCTCATACACTAAAAACGAATCAGCACCAACTTATGTCATGATCTAATTGAATCTAAAGTTTTATTAAATTCCGAACATTAGTTCTTGAGATATAGTTATCGTAATAATAATGCAAAAAATAGTATAGCAGAGCCACCTGTTGGGCTATTTATACCAAAACGTAAGCACCATCTATTTATGTCAAGGTCTAACAGAATCTGAAGTTTGATGAAATTCCATGCATCTAGAGATATAGTTATCTTGAAAATCATGAAAAAATTAGCATAGTAGCGTCACAGTTTGGGCTATTTATACCAAAACTTAATCAGCATCTATTTATGTCAGGGTCTATCTGAATCTTAAATTTGATGACAATTTTTACATTAGTTCTTGAGATAGAGCTATTGCGGAAACGAAAGAAATGCAGTATAGCAGCGCCACCTGTAGGGCGATTTACACTCAACAATAATCAGCACCAATTTATATCAGGAACTAACTTAATATAAAGTTTTATTAAATTCCGTAAATTAGTTATTTAGACACAGAGCCCACCAAATTTTTCTCACATTCAGACAGACTTACAGACTCACGAACTGACATATTCTAAAAACAGCCAAATCGTGTTCAGGACATTCTAAAACGTATAAATCCGTCGAGCACCGGAAGTCAAAAATTTTCATGAATCCAATACTTTTTTCTAGCAAAGATAGAAGAAAGTAAAAATAGGAGCTTAATAATATAAAATTCTAAAATTTGAAACTCCTTGAATCTCTAACACGTAAATAAATCGTATTCCGTTCAATTATTTTTTATAGATGGTATTATAATTTTTGTTCGTTGCCTTCTATAATTTATCTCTAAATGTTGCACACAGTGCATAACTTTCTAAAATTGTATTTATTTATAACATCATTTATAATTACCCGAAAAATACTGATATATTCCAATTGTTTTACTATGCCCTGAATAACAAAACAAGGTATAACGATACAAATTCTATTACTTGTTACATGTGACAGAGAATTTAAAAATCAAACCTCTTTTGTTAGAAATAATGTAATATCACTAAAATATACTTGAAAGAATTGCTGATTGGGTCTCGTAATGCATCAGAAACTATTTGAATGGAGTTTTAATTGATTCATAAATGCAAAATAAACTATATCCAACTATGAATACTCCATGGAAAATCTCAGTAATAAATATAAATTTTTGCATAACCAATTATACTTAATTAGTATTGGAACTTTTCTGAAAGTGTAATAACAGTGTTAGTTATCGAAACACGGTGTCGGTGTACAATTATCATTCAATTAGACTTTAGAAAGAATTTTTGAAAAAGAACTTTAGAAAGAATTTATTTATTATCTTTGAGTTGTCTTATTCTCATATCACTTTTGCTAACTGCATTTAGAGAACATTTTAAGAATCAAGATTTGTCGTTTTCATAGTAAGCTGTTATTGCAAAATAAATAAATGAAGCTAATATTTTCTGCTTGAACGATGAAAAACTTAAAATTGTACTCAGATGATAAATTTAATTAGGTGGGATTCATAAGTGCCAGATTAGTGATAGGTTGGCGAAAACGTAAGGCACTTAGTTTATTTATTTATTTTTTTTTTTTGAAAAATAAATAAATAAATAAAAACATAATTTGTATTAGTTCTTTGGCTTTATACTTTTTCTCACACTGCTTAATTTATTTTGTACAACGACCTTACTGACAAGGGGACCTCCAAACATGATGCGCACAGATTTTAATGATTTTAAAGTATGTTTTATCGGTAATAACAGGATAAATAAAATTTTCTTTTTATTAATTTCGTTTAGCTTCCTTTGAGGACAATTACCACGTTTGATTCTTTTATAACTTTTAATGCATTTTTAATATATTTATCGCAATTTATGTATTTAAAGAATATATAAAAAAGTTCAAATATGCAGAATTCATAATGCTGCATAAAACGCGTGTAGCGCGTCAAATATATAAAATTTATTAAAAGAGATAAAAGGAATATGACAGGACAGAACTCTCACCCCCGAGACTCGAAGCCTGAACGCTAGCTTTGCGCCACGGAGACCTTGTTTTGACCGACGAATTAATGAGTATTTGAAACGCATGCTGAACTATAACCCGAAATTTCTCGAAAACTAAGGCTCATTTCAAGGAAACTTTTGACCTGAATAGTTAGGGGTATGACCCCAAAAACATACATTACAATCATCAAAATCTGTGCTCATCTTGTTTGGCGGTCCTCTTGTAAATATAATGGTACCGTGTTTTTCTCCACATAAACAACGATTTCATAAAATTGTCCATATAAACAAGTAATAAAATTCCAATATGATACCCAACAGATCCAAATGTTTACTTAACAAGTGACAAGGCAAGGCAATTTAAAAGACACAAATAGATGTTAAAATATGTCTCAAAACTGTCCAAGGACTTTCGGCCGGCTATCGCCGCCATCATCAGGAAGAGAAAAGCCTTACTGACTGCCGTCTTACGCATCTGACCTCCAGCTCCATCTTGAGGTGGAAAAGTGATGAATTGCCGTATTTTATGAATAAAGTTAAAGATTGAATTTGTATTTCGCCCTGTGTATTTTGATTAAAGAAGTAATGTTTGAGAAAACCGTATTCTACATTTTGATTCCTACATTTATAGTACCGATATTTACTTTCAACAATTGCTGTAATTCAGTTAGGGTAATTTTCCACAACAGAGTGTTTTTGCGGCAAATCTTTCTTATTATCCACAAAATTTTTTAAATGCCATTATTGTCAGTATCGCTCATTTTGACGCGCAAAAACGATCATATATTAAAACAACATATTAATATATCATTTCTTAGTCCTACTAAAATCGATACAGAACGAATCCTTTCTAAAAATGTATATTTTTCGACTATTTTTTTTATTTCGTAAATTTATACATTATTCAAAATTTCAAGAAATTTTCATTCTCTAAATCTATTTCGATAGAATGTATCATCTAGTTATTATTAATGGATACACTGTAATTAACTGTTGTCGATAATCAATAATCATTATTTGCATTTAATTTTAAAAGAAGAAAATTTTCGATTCAAAGACTTAGATAATTGTATGCGGGCTAATTTAATCAAATCCTAGTAGAATAAATGGAAGATTAATTTGAAAATACTGCATTTTGTTTATTTTTTGAAATTATTGATTTTCTCAATTTTCAATAGAAGTATCGAAGCGTCAAAAGTTCAGAAGAAATTAAAAAATTAATTAATAAAAAAAACAAATTAAAATAAAAAAAAATATCGATTTCCACGAATGTGATCACAGAAAGATCGGATTTTGTTTTTTGAAGGAAACAAATTAGAAATAAAAAAAATATTGAAAGAGCCAAAATAAGAATCGCTTAGCTTAAATATGAAGCAGATATATGCAAATGTAATAACATACACTGAGCATGAAATAGTAAAAAGGCAACGTTTGCTTCTATATAATAACGTTTGACAAACTTCAATAACCTTGGGTTTAAATCGGCCCTTTCGAGTCTTTATCCATTTTGCGGTAGGAAATTTTGACACTGTCATCATTCTCATTAACGGTTCATGTAAAAAAGCTTAATCAAAAATATTTGGTCTGGTAATGAAAATATGTGGTCGGCAACGAATAGTGAATTCGTATGTATCCAGGTGTTTTATTGACTGCCAAATTTGTAAAAATCCACTAAATACATTTAATGTTTGCACCCTGTATGTACAGTACCCTGTATGTGTTGTTGTTAAACCCTCTAAGTGTGGCTGTCATGTAAATTTTACCTTCCATAAAACAAGTTAAACTGGTTTGAACAAAAATCTTTTTAACAGAGTTATGTTTAAAGAAGTATGTGCACAGTGTTTCAGAAAGGAATCCCCAACATTGAAATCAGGTAATTCCGAAACTGTGAGAGACAGAAAGGTGAAACAAGTAGTATGTTGGAGAGATATGTCTGGAATTTGTTATACTTCGGTTTACAGAAATAGCTCCAATATTGGCTAATAGGTAGCAGCACAAGCATATGGAGCTTTACATAGTACTCGGAACTACAGAAAGGTCATTCGTGAGTCTGTTTCATTTCTGACACGTGTAAGGGAGTTGTATCAAATTAGTTATTATACGGAAATTGAAGAATATAATGTCATATTCCTTGGAGTAACGTGTTTTTATAGTAATGGAATACGATGAATAATCCGACGATGAGAAAGTGAAGCTTTAAAAAAAATAACGTTAAAAAAGGTCCAGGCCAGAAAACAATTCGTAATTTATTCAACAAGTTTGGGCCGACATGGAGTGTGGCGCCAGTGATTTAGCCGGAAATGTGGGATGTAGCCTATCAGACATGACACCTCAAAATGTGCAAGCTGTCGAAGAAATTGTTAAATGTAGTCCTCGGAAATCCATCCAACGAGCCGCTGCTGAAGCGAGATTATCAAACACCACTATGTACAGAATAAAGCGAAAGGGCTTCAAGCTCTTTCCCAGTAAAATACAGTGCCATCCAGTGATCATAAATACTTCTCTGCGACAAAAACAAGACTTCACAAATGAGTTACTCCAGTTGAATGGTGAGAGTAAAATTGATGTCGGCTGCATATGGTTCATCGATTAGTTGCATTTTCATTTTGAAGGATTTGTGAATAAACAAAACTAGCGAATATTGGCACTAAAAACCCGTTTATGAGTCTTGCAAAACCACTGCACTCTGCAAAAGTTACAGTTTGGGCTGGACTGTCCAGTAAAGAGATCATTGGGCTCTTTTCCATGAGGGAAACGATTAACTCATTCAGATTTATTGAAATTTTGCGGCAATCTGTTACCATATTTCAAGTTCTAGAGGATGCACCAGAGAATTCATGATTTAGGCTGGATGAGTACCGACCACACCGTACTACTTCAGTGTTCGACTTCTTTGAGGAATACTTTAGTGACCGAGTCATTGCTCTCAATTATTGCTGAGTGACAAGCATTGACATGGATTGACCTATGCATTCCCGGGATCTCAATCCATGTGACTTCTTTTTATGGGGCTACTTGAAAGACTACAAGAACAGTCCTCTAACATTTGAAAAGCTTCAGCAAATCATTTGTGAGGTATGTGCATCCGTTTCACTAAAAACATCGCAACGAGTGACTTCAAACATTATCCTTCGGTTGCGTCATGTTATTGCTAAGAAATGTAACCATATCAAGACTATTGTAATGTGATTTGACCTCTGTTCACGAAGTACACTTTCACACACTATTTCAAAGACACTGCTTTTTAAATGCAGTGCCTTCTAATGTTCAATCTTGGAAATATATCAGCAAGCCGGAGTATAACAAATTCCAGACCTGTCTGCCCAACATACCACCTGTTTCACCTTTCGTTCACACACTGTTAGTAGTTATGCCATTTCAAAGTTGGGTAATCCTTTCTGAAACACTCTATAATATGAATGGATATAAAAATATAATTTAGCATTAAATTGCGAAGTAAAATTAATATATTTTGTGTTTTATATGAGTTTATAAGAAAATACAGAAAGCCTTCAGATGCTAAGAGGATAAAACAAATTCTACCTCTCCCTAATCTCATTTGTAAAACAGCTTATTTTTATCATCATTTGTTTGTTTTTTTTATTATTTTTTTAAAAATTGTAATGAGCTTTTGACGCAGTGGGTATATAGTGGTTCAAACCTTCCTTGCGAAAAGTGAAATTTGTAAAATAAATCAGTGTGAACCTTTTTCACTTACAATAGAATGATTGGATTCGTCATACATCGGAGTTAAAAGCATACATCGGAGAATCATTAAAGTTCAAGCCAGCGCATTGTTGAAAAGTTTATCACAAATGTGAGAATTCTAAAAATTTGCCCTCACAAATGACGTGTAAATAACAATTCAATTTTTACCACTGATATGCATAATGGATTTCCATCTTATTCCTGTTATGAAATATTTTGCATATGCAATAGCGTAACAATTGTGCTCAAAAAATACATCTACCACCTACTCGTATAAAAAATTGCACTTTCCTCAAAAAATAAAGACGTTGCAGAATATATTATAAAGCACACTCTTAGGTAAAATGTAAGGTGTTCGTGGCAACTACTGATACACAAAATACGTTCAAGAATTGCTCAAATTCCCCACTTGACCTTGAATTACCGTATTGCTTGACAACAATGTTGCATTGATTGTCGAACATTCTTAAAGAATACAAGAATTTCCTGAATCGTATCAGTTGCAATAACATTTCTTGCAAAAACGCTCGTGACAGAAGCTACGGGTTTTTAGTTCAACGTTGCCTGAGTGTGAAATACAGTTTTATGGAAGTGATACAGCCGACCTTATAAGGCTCAAATATTAGAAACGTCACTAGCAAGCATATACAATATATTTTTTATAGCTCGTTTCATAGTCTGATAGTGCTGTTGCAATTGATGAATCATATGTTATAGTATTTTGGAATATATCTTTATTAGTTTCAATCCGCAATGAGCACGGTGTTATGTAATTCTATTAAGAAGCACTTAGTTTCTTAAAAACACGAGAGCTTTATTGAAGAGTCTCACATTTGACTAAGCTTCTTATGTGACATGTCAATCTTAATGCGCAGTCTCTTATGTGTTTTACTCAAAACAATAACCATAGCCATCACATACATAAATATATGATACTGCTTGAATTTAGTGAAGATAACAGGGGAAAACTCCGTTATTTGATTAAACTTACACGTCTTTCTATGACGGGGAAGAAATGTTCGAATACATATTCTTTTCACATGACAATCTCATTAGCGTTGTCATAGTTTGTTTTTATATTTTATTTAGACAACTCTTTAAGAGAGATAATAGCAGTGACAGATTTAGAATAACGATTAATTTAGAGAAAACAGAAATTTTTTAGGTAACGAACCGGTTAGTTCGTTATTCCGGAAACTTGAATGTTCTCAAATGCAAGAAATATAAAGAGTGTTTTTTTAGCTGTCATAAGTAGCTGAATAACAGGATTTTCCTGCATTTATTATACGTTTATACCCTCTAATAAAGAAGACGTTCACCACCACGCGGGGAAGTACACTTGGAGACACCGACTTTACTGTATGCGCGAACGACGCTTCTCTATTAATATATTTTATTTTGAAGTTAGGAATAACAAATATCAGATTTGATTAAAACTAGAAAGTTCTCGGTCCGTAGAGTTTTTCTTAAGAATAATTAACTATGATCAAAATACATCTGTAATAATAATAATAATAAAAAATCCCAAGATATTTTGAATTTGTTTAATTATTTTTATGCCGTATGTATTAGTCGTATTACTTGATTATTTTACTTGTTTATTCGAATTTTTAACCATTTGCATTGAAATATATGTATTCACTGTTATCCATGATATATTTCACTACTTTAATTTGTGTATGTTTATGCAGTGCGCTCTCCACATAAAAATAAGTGCACTGTTATATATGCACTATTAAAAATTTGCAACAAACTGTCCAGTCATTTGAACATTTTTATGCAAAATGGTTACATAACCGTAATTAAACTATATGCTGGCCATATTATTGCTCATATTATGGTCAGAATTGAATTACACCCAGAAAAAGGAATTGATTAAAACAACAAACATGTTTTGTTGAGTACATTTTGGTTGTTTTATCAAAAATTTTAGTTGAAGTAAAAAAATTGGTTTTGTTACTTAGACAAAAAAATATTGTTTTTGTTCTCTTATTTTTACTAAATTTTAACAAAATTTCATCAATTTTACTTGAATTAACAAAATCTGTTTTTTTCTAATTTTACGATAATTTTGAAATTCCAGCAAAATTTTGTTGTTTTGGGGAAATTTAAATTGTTGTGTAGTAGCCATATATTTCTTACATAACTTGATTTATTTGACTTATATAGCTATATAAGCATTATAGCTATATAGCATATAGCATACAGCTATATAGCATTATTAACATAATTTTGGGGTAATTAATTTTTTTTTTCATTGGGACGGACTAAGGTAGTTTGAAAAATCCCCCTGTCCCATTTATTAATGTCTTCTATCTTTACAAGAAGAAAGTATTGGATTCATGAAATTTTTTTATTTCCGGTTTCCGATGGATTTTAGAAGGTCCTGAACAAGATTTGCCTGGTTTTATCTCAAGAACTAATGCACGGAATTTAATAAAACCATTTATTCAGGTACTTCCTGATATAAATTGTTACTGATTAGTTTTTGCTGTAAATCGCGCAACAGGTGGGTCTGCTATGTTACATTTTTCGTGATTTCTGCAATAACTCTATCTCATTTTCAGCAGTGAATTACGCCTGTAATCTTTGAATAACATTAAGTGAATTTTTATCCTGCATTTGGCAGGCGTAATTCACTGCTGAAAATGAATTAAAAATTAACTATGTGTTGCCGTATGCTGGGCTTTGTATTGTCGTTTCATGTTTGCCGCAGAAATTTACGTGCTCCTGATGACATTTCCATCTTGTGCTGCGGTTGCAGCAGTTCTGACATATATAAGAGTGAGAAATGCCGAACCCAGATATCGTTCCTTGTAGCTCCGTGTTAGAGCCTCACAGTGCTGTTCTGAGGACTTGGGATCGACTCCCGGCTTGAGCAATTTTCCCTCTCTCGGTTTGCGCTTGAAAAAAAGCAGGATAAAAATTCACTTGTTATTATTCAAGGTTTACAGGCGTAATTCACTGCTGAAAATGAATTAAAAAATAGTTAAAAGTGCATGTTTAGATTGGTTCATTTAACAAAAGTTTTTGTAGTATAAACAAAACAAGTTCGTAATATAACATGTTTTATTATTTAAACAAACAACATATATTTTGTTAAAAAAAGAAAAGAGATTGTTAAAATAACACATAGCATATATCTATGTAACAAAAAGAATTTTGTTAATTCAAGTAAAATTTAACCATTTTACTTCAATTAACAAAACATTTTTTTTCGGACGATACAATTTTTTTTTTTTTGGAATTGCAAAAAAAATCAACAATATATATATATTTTTTTTGTCGATTCAAACAAAATTTCCATTGACCCATATTTAAACGAAAAGTTTTGTTGGTCAACCAAATTTTTGTTGATTCAACAAAACTTTTTTCTGGGTGTAAATTGTGTGTAATGTAGGAGATTTCTGTAAAAACGGTTGAATGACTGGACAGTTTGCAGCAAATTTTTAGCAGTGTATGTTAGAGGAGAATGAGCACACAATTTTAAAAAAAAATTTCAAATGTGCCCCTAATATATAAAATATTGATAATCTCTGCTTTAACCCCTTAATAGTCGCGCTCGATAAGTGTAGGCTACTTTTAAAAAATCAGATTGGTTGATAGCCACCAGTTTTTGAAGTAGAAATATTCACATTATGTAAAGGCAGATAAAAATAATGGGAGATTAAAGCCTATTTAAAAAAACTGGAGGGAATCGAACAATTTGATATAAAAAAATAGTAGTCTACACTGCCCGTGAATGACTCGGGCACAACGATTAAGGGGTTAAAGTCAGCAGTCAGGAAAATCATTTAAAAAATAGTTGACATAACTCGAGTGAATAATTGTACACAAGTAATGGCATCACAGAACATGAACAGGTTAGTTGTATTGAACAGCACAGTAATTTTCACTACTGCGTATAAATTAAAGCCTTGAGTAGTACAGAAGGTAAAACTAGTTCTTTGCTGTTTTTCTGAAACACCTGCATACGTATTTTAGCAGAAAAATATAATTGACTAGCCATAGCTCAAAAACTAGTTTTCTGAAATTCATTGAATATTTGTAGAATTTAAAGAAAATATTCGAGGAACATAATAATCAAATGATTTGATTGGACAAGAAACATGATTAAAAATGACTGTTTCTCATAACTTTTGTGACTCTGTGTTCTGGCAGTTCTATATCGCTCGGGTTTTTAATATGAACTGATTCTTAATATGATTCTTATTATGGAAATTTGTCATCATTGAGGAATGAACAAGTGCTCCGAATTTTGCACACAAGTCAAAAACCATTTAGTCTAAAAATTGTGATTAAATATCAGACGGAAGAAATTTATGATAGATAAATGAACAGTTTCATTTCTATTAAAGTTTTAACACATCAAATAATTAGATTTTGTTTATTCCACATAATTCAAATGGTCATTATTAAATTATTTGAGAAATATATTCCATCATTAAAAAAAAAATACACTGTTAAAAATCTGCCGCAAAGTGTACAGTCTCTCGACCGTTTTTACAAATAACGGTTGCTTCACCATATTATAAAGGTAATATGATCATATTGCCCAAATTATGGCCAGAATGGTGTTAAATTACAGTTATATAACCGTTTTCTGTAAAAACGGTCACATATCTGGACAGTTTGCTGCAAAATTTTAACAGTGTATGTAAAGATTACATTTTCTAATATACTTGTATTATGATGTGCACATAGAGGTGAATTATTTAAGATTTCTCAATTACTATTTCCTCCGGATGAAATACATTAAGGTTTGAAACTTGAAAAGTGACTCAAAAAGTAGTTAAATATAAGATATTACCTAGAAAAAGTTTCATTTTATTTAAATTTTTGCACGTTAAATAATTAGCTTATGTTAATTCAAGAGATTTTAAAAGAGTTTTATGAAACGATAAGAATAGTAGATTTATCACAAAAAGAAAATTATGGAAAAAGTGTGTTATCCAATATACATTCGTTATGACGTGCATACAGAGGTGACTTATTGATGATTTCTCAACTACTTGCTCCGCTGTATGAATAAAATTAATTTTTGAAAGTGAAAAGTAACTCAAAAAGTATTCAATTATAAGATAATACTTCTCAGAAACAATTTTATTTTATTTCATTTTTAATGTGGGGTTTTCGATATCCCAAATGGGATATCAAAACTATATAATAAAAATATTTCGGATAAAAAAGAAATTATAGAAATCTGTTATTATCCAATATATCTGATGGAAGATTGTTAATGGAAAATATACTAATATAATTTTTGAAATTATTTTTTTCATTAAGAGGACTTTGTACCTTTTAGATATTTTTATCATTTCATTATTTTATAATACACTTTTGCGTATTATTTAATGGTTTTATGAAGGTAAAAGATGAAACCAAAAATGCAACACTTATGAAAAAAATTGGAAAAAAAAATTTTTAATTGATATTTTAAAAACGCATTTCTCAGAGAATTTTGAAATTTTACTAGCTATTTTTTATTTATTTTTTACATGTGTTCTTTAAAAGAAATACATAACCAAAAAGTGAATTAGTTTAAGAAAAAAGATAAATACAATGCCATGATATATGTGCAAAATTTTAAAATGACTGTTTACTTAATATTTTAATTAAAGAAAAGTAACATTTTAACTCATGTCTTAAATTTTGTAAAACGCATCAAAGGGATCATCTAACAAAAAATGGAGTCCAGTGAAAAATATATGTTAAAGATTGAACATATTGATCAGACGGGTACAATGAAGAATCACAAATCTAATAAAAAACATGAATTTAGAGATAGTAGCTGTGAAATAATGAAAGGGAAATGGATGCTTTAAGAAATATTTTTTGCATATGTTTTTTTATGGGATCTTTAACATACTTCCTCAAAATATACTACGCAATTATAAATTCCTTTTCAGCAAAAAGTTTGAAAATTTATATTTCGTTATTTTTCAGAAAATGTACCAATTATATATACCATATTACCATATTATATACCATATTACAAGAATATTTCTGTTTTAAGTACATTAATAGGTAACAGCAAAATGAATCCACTATACTTCTACTATATCTTTTTTCCTCATATATTTCTGTAAGCGTTATTTCTATCTCTGCGTACCCAACTAAAAATGAACTGCAGTGAAACTTAAAAAAAACTGCAGTTGGAAAACTGTGGTGATTTGGCACAAATCACTGCAGTTTTTTTTAAGTTGATACAACTGCAAAATAACTACAGTTTATAAACACAGTAATTTTGCAAAAAAATTATTTCGCTTTTCTTTCTGTTTTTGGTAGCGCCATCTATGAGTCATTTTATCATATTTCTTTGTAAGTAATTTTAAAAGAACATTTTCCCCACTTGCCGAGATGGGATTCGATCCGAGGGTGTAACGGTTGGAAGTCGAGCATCTTACCGACTGAGCAACTAGGTCTTATGAATGGTTTGATTGAATGGGGTCACAAGGAGAGGGTGGTCAAATAAGCAGGATTATTTTTGGTTTTTGTTGATTTGAATTTGTTGAGCTGAAATATGGGATTTTTAAGTGAATTTTTAGGGGCCTCCGTGGCCGAGTGGTTAAGGCACCATTCCGCTAATCGCTTGAGAGCGTAGGAGTCAGGTCGGCGGGTTTGACTCCCGCCAGCTCCATTGCACACACTTTGTGGAGCTCCGGGATGTAACTCTCTGGTGTTGTAAATTTTCTTGTGGCTATCTCGTCCCTGTATATTGACGATAACTTATAAATAGGCACTTGATGTCAAGCACACAAGTCAGATGTATGTTCTCAATAAACAACAACAACAAGTGAATTTTTATAAATGCTCTGTGCGTGTGTACTTCGAAATTAATTTATTATTTAAAGGCGTGGAATAAATATCTTAGCGGTTATTTATTTATATACTGAATTAATTTAGGAGATATATATTTTTTAAATTTGTTACATATTTTAAATTGAAAAAAATAAATATTAATTTCGAAAATGAAAATTATTAACCAATAGTAATTTTGTGAAGTTACTATTGGTAACGTTATTAATCATTTTTTGCTAAGGTACCTGTTTATATTTTTATAGCTTGTGAAATAATTTTAATTTAGTCTTAATAATTAATAACTTTTAAATAAAATAAGAAAAAATGGTTTTTGTTTTTTACATTAACGCGTACTTTAAAAAAAATAGTTGAATTAATTTGCGAATTAGTTTTTTTTTCTGTTTTATATATATATATATATATATATATATATATATATATATATATATATATATATATTGGCGAAGAGATAGGTTTATATTGTTATAGCTTGTAAAGTAATTTTAATTTAATTTTTATAATTAATAATTTTTGCATAAAATAAGAAAAATAGTTATTGCTTTGTAAATGAATACGTAATTTAAAAAATAAGTTGAATTAATTTGCGAACTAGTTAGATTTTCTTTGTACGATTAAGTTTAAAAACGTTTAAGTATATATATTTAATTATATTATATATTTAGAAGTTTTAATTGAATTTTATAATATGAATTATAATATGTCTATGGTTCATAGCACTTTAATTTTTTTTAATTAATGCGTAAGATAATGATATAATACTGTATGAATAGTAAATTAGTATAATAGACGAAATGATTTTAATGCATTAGTTTTGCACTTAAAATATTATAGGGGGCGCTATTATGTTTCAGCCCAGGGCCCCTGAAATCTGTAAATCGGTCCCTGGTTAGGTGTAACATTTTAATGATAAATAACATTGATTGATTTTTAATGTATATTTGTTTTGAATTTTAAAGTTTGATACATTTGTTTTGTGTCACTTAAAGAAGGGGAGGGGAGGACTTTCACAGGTTTTCTAATTAGGTACTTAAAATAAAAGTCTTGAAAACAGTATTAATTAATATTAATAAAGTTAATAGTGAGTAATGCAACAATAACAAAAACTGAAAAGCTTTAACATCATTTTTAAAACTACAGATAAACTACAGAATTTATAACACGAGCTTTCCATAAAGTAAGTCCTGTAAAATTACCTCACAGTAACTACAGTTATACTGCAGATGCATCAGAAAATATACTTCTGAATTAATAAATGTAAAAATATTTCAAATTTACTGCAGTTTTACTACAAATGTAAAGTGTCATTATTTTTTTAATTGACGGTTGTAAAATGATTTCACATAAACTACAGTATTTTTGCAGATAATAGCTCAGAATATTTTTTAAATAAATCACTACGAAATTACTTCACATTAGCTACAAAATAACTGAAGTATTTTTGCAGTCAAGATCGCACTACAGAAAATCTACAGTTGACTGTAGAAAAACTTCAAAAACACTTCACTTCTGTAGAAAAACTGCAGTTAATTTTTAGCTGGGTACCTAGCGTGTCAAAATGTTGTCTTTAGTATTTGTTTAACCCTTTATAAGGCAAATTATTTATGTTGATTGGATTTTGAAATAATGTACTGCCACCAGAATTTAAGAACAGATTAATTAAAAACATTTTAAATTGATTTCGTCACGTAAAATATAGACGCTTAATTTCATCTGGTACAAATTTGTAATTTTGGGATTAAAATTAAGTGGTAAAATACTTACCACTGCCTTATAAAGGGTTAAGACTATTAATCAATTTTGATTTTTCTCAACGGTGCAGAATTAAAAATAAAATACATTGGTAAATTTCAGATTTTGACACGGGAAATCTTTTTCAAGCAAGTTAATCCTATAGTATACATTTTCGTAATTTACCTCAAGTTCCTTCAAATTGCTCAAATTTTTACGCGGATTTAGCTAGGTGGAATTGAGAACATTGGGAAAACTTTGTTAGTTTTAGTTGAAGAAATAAATAAAAAATCTCATTAATAGGATAAAATAAACAAATAAAATCTAGATATACATACATAAAACACAATTTTTTCGGATTTTGAATGTCTCCTCTCGTCTCACCCCTTTTTTAAAAATTATTTCGCATTCAAAAATTTGAAAGTTCATTTATCGTTTTTTACGAAAAAAAATTAAGATTTAATGAAAAAGACTATTTAAAAATAAAAATGATTCAAACATTTTTAAGTTTTCTAAAATTCAACATTTAAAAATGTAAGACTTGCTGACTTTTTTAAAACTTTATATGGAAACTTGTATGTAATCTTTTATATATGAAACCTAAAAATCTAACAGAAATTTTGTCATTGACACTTGTGGCAAGTGAAGGACGTAAAGATAAAGACATTGCACTCACAGAAATAGAGATTTATTATATTTCTACAAAAAGTCAAATATTATACCTAAAAGCAAGATATCATGCATTTCACATTTTTCCATTAGCCATAGCAATGTTTATAATAAAGATTTTATTCAATATAAGTCATAAAAGAACGAAAATTAATTTATTACTAAAACATTCTGGAATTTGGCCAGATTTTGTGTTTAACAATTTTTCATTCCCGAATGCTAAGAGTGAAGTCCTTGATCTTTTAACGCCATTCCATTAGACATTTAAAGATAATTATTATCATTATGCAATTATCTTATTTTTTAACGATACATGATTAATAATTTCCTGCATTTCGAACTAAAATTAATTTCCATTTTCAAAGAAATTTACTAAAGATTTATTTGACGTGGGAACTGAAAATGATTTTAAGCTAATTTAGACAGCTTTAAGTTATTTTCACAAATATAACTACTGTCTTAGATTTGTTTCTAAAGAATATATTTAGTAAAACATTTGTATTTAAAAAAATATGAAGAAAATAAAGGTAACCGTTCTTTATCTCTAAAGTTTAAATTATCCGTATTTTATATTTAGTTGTCATTTTATTAGTTATTTAAAGCTTATGCAATTATGTAGATTTACGTTATAGATGATTAGTAGTTTCCTGTTCTTCAACAGAAATTTATCATATTTTTTAAAGAATTTTACAAATGTTACATGAAATGATTGAATTTCTGTTTGGCTGCATTGGTTTTTTGGTCGCAAATATAATTCCAGGCTATAGGTTTATATCTTAACAATATATACCGTAAATCATAATTTTTTTTTTTAAACATGAAATCCGTTTACATTTTGCCAAAGTTTTTAAATGAACCCCTTCATTACCCAGCGTCGTTTTATGGGTAATTTAAAGGCATGTGTTTTGTTCACGGAATTGTTTTATTTTTAAATTTTAAGTAATGAGTAGTCTCCTGCCTTACTACATAAATATATGTAAACAAATTGTTCTACAATTGTTTCATTATATATGTGAAGTGCAAAATCAATGATCGCCTGTGTAGTTGGTTATAATAGAATGTAACTAAGGAACTGTTAACATGACCTAACATGATGACTAATGAAATATAGATGTTGCTGTTTTTTGTTTTCATCAATATATACAGTTCGCGCATACACTTTTAGAACGCTTGAACACCTCACGCGTCTATATTTATCTTTATTTTCTCAAAGCGATAACACACCTTCTGCCTAAACTAATTAGCATATCAGGACTTACATATTTGATAGATTTTGTAATCCTTGTCTTCGGCAAGGTAATGTTCTTAACTTATATATAGACACATACGCTTTATCCCATTGAAGGGCGGTGGGATATAATATATCCCACTTAATTTTAATTCCCAAATGCCACAATGACACCGGAATTTTGAAATCAAATTTTACTTTCATAGTATACGTGAAGAAAAGCTTTTACTTATTTGGAAATAAATTTGTTTTCAAATCCCGGTGCGATTCAATGATTTCAATATTTTAGAAACATAAGTACTTTGCCCCTGAAAGGGTTAACGTACACACTGTAAATTCAAATGTCTGAAATTATGACGAAAACGCATCTAAAAATGAAAGTTCACTTTTAAGATTTAAAAAAAGTCTTAATTATGTCAGTCACTTTATGCAGCTGAAATGCCACATTTTTTTATATCACTTGAAATGTCTGAATTGTAGCCTTTTTTTTTATCTTTTATATTTGGGCAAGAAGTGGCCATTATTGGGCTATTAGTGGACCGTTGTATATTGAACAATCTTTTATTGGGAGAACCATCTTAACAATCAAGATATCTCTGAAACTGCGTAAGTAAGATCAACTGCAGCATTCCTATAATTTATTGCAGCAGTACTTTGAAAAGAAACGGGTGTAAGTATTCATTTTTTAAAATAATCTTATTGTGTTACGTGGTGGTGTAGCATAACTTTCCTAATACCTATTAATGTTTTCTTTTTGTAGTGTGTTTTCCCATTTCTTCCCAATTTCTCGATCATTCATCGTTATAAAATTGCCAGTAATTATATTGCCAGTTTAAAATGTACATTCCGTTCTTGTATTTTTTCCTTGCTGATTATTTAAGCAAAGCTGTCCAACCTTTTAGTCTGAAAACCGTGTGCTGCCACTATTTCTGAACTAAAATCTTTACTCTATTAAATCGCTAAATTTATGTTATTATATAAGGTAAATTATACTAAAGTAAAAAAAATGGTGGCTATGTCACCTGCTGCCTGCATGTTGGACGCCCCTGATGTATATATAGTAAAGAGCACATGTGTGAAAGCTGTATTTTCAGAAAAGTTATATTAAGTGATTCAGAGATGCATGCTGACCAGATTAGACTGAATTTTAACAAACATTTCAGCTTTCCCTACTCGCATATATTGATTCGAAGCACGTATATGTATGATCTACTAACGATTATTCAACTTATTAGATAAAACAGTTATTAAGGATTCCGAAAAGATATTTAAAAAATATCTACTGCTTAGCCATATGGTATCTTGCTCTGATGCATCCATTATCGATATGATAAAATGGGTGAAATGTTGATGAGCATTATGTAAATTTCATACGTTTGATGAAACCAATAAATACGCGTGCGTCTTTTCAAATCAATTCTAATCTCGTATTAGTATTGTATGTGTACATGTATCATCTGTTCTCAAGCTTTGCAGCAAAACATTTGTGACACTGGATTTTTGTAAATTTGATTAAATTCTGTTAGAATGTCATATCACTGCATGAAATAACATGTGTTTTATATTTGATGATGTTTTATTAAGAAATATATTATTTTTGAGCTCCAAAATTCGCATCTCTTGCACTTGAAACTAAAGCTAAATACCATAAAGCTAAAATTCTAAAATTTCTTATTGTATAAATTAATATACCAAATATGGTGAATAGAAAAAAAATAAACAGCTTGCATTCATTTGGAAACAGCGTCTAATTGTGCTGTTCTATATTGGTATATATTGTACTATATTGGCTGTCATATAATAACCTATGTCTAATATTTTAAATGTCTTAATTTCAGACATATAATCTTTATTCGGATATTTTTCTCAATCCATTTATATCATAATCGCAGTAAGTCACTCACGTGTCTTTAATTGATCTACGATATCTGAAGTTTCATATTCAGACGCGTAGGTATATTAGTTAGTTTTTCATGGACATATTTGTTCAAATTTATGACGCGTTATATGTATTGTAATAACCCAAAAGGTCCCCGGACGTTATATGCCGTGTATGTGACTGGAGAAAGCATCAATCGATTCACATATAAACTTTGTATATTCCCAAAAATACTTTAGATACTGCAGAAGATTTAGAAAAAACAGCCACCATCTATGTCATATACTTCATTCGTTATAATGTTTTGTAGTTTTTATGAGAATGTATTTTTTTGTCTCAGAAAAATAAATACCGCTACAGATTTAATTTTAAACTGCATATATAGCATAAAAAATGAATAAAAAATTTGCAGAAGGCAAACGAAAATACTATACAGAATTTCTCTTCGGGGCCAATAACTAAATTTTAAACTATCACACCCAGAGAAAAGTTTTGTTGAATCAACAAAAATTTGGTTGGCCCAACAAAACTTTCCGTTTAAATATGGGTCAATGGAAAATTTGTTTGGATCAACAAGAAAAATATTGTTGATTTTTTTTTTGCAATTCCAGCAAAAAATTTTGCATCGTCAGCAAAAAAATGTTCTGTTAATTTAAGTAAAAATGTTTCAATTTTACTTAAATTAACAAAATTATTTTGTTGAAAGTTTTCTCAAAATAAATATAATTATCTGTTACTTTAAGAGTTCTTTTCAGTTTCGGCAACAAAAACTTTTGTTTAAAGAACAATTGTTTTGTGGAATTATAAGATTTTTTTTTGTTTTAACAACAAAAGGTTTTTGTTAGATAAAAAATTATAATATTTACTTTAAAATTATTTTTTGTATTAGAACCAATCGAATACTTAACTATTTTTTTAGGCAATTTTTAATTCATTTTCTGCAGTGAATTACGCCTGTAATCCTTGAAGAACAACAAGTGAATTTTTATCAAGCGTAAACCTACAGTTTGAACAACGTCCCCAGCGGGGAATCGAAACCGGGTCCTCAGAATAACGATCAGAGACTCTAACCACTTAGCCAGAAGGAACGATATCCAAGATCGAAATTTCTCACTCTTATATATGTCGGACCGGTTGCAAACGCAGCACAAGATGGAAATGTCATCATGAGCACAGCGCCCGCTTAAGACATAAGAGTAGGGGAAACCTGACATTACTCTGGGGCCCCCTCTACCAATTGCTTTGTTATTTACTAAATCCATTTTTGGTATGCTGCAACAATTTGAAATTGTACCATCAAAATTTCGAGTAAGCAAAAATTTAGAAAGAGCGAGCTTCTTAGATAAAAATTTCGTAAGGAAAAAATGCATTTCTTACCCTGATTGATTTTTTTTTTTTTTTTGTAAAATGTTATTCTGAAAAGTAAATTTGGGCGCACCTTTGTATTTCTTTGGGTAAGCACGGGCTTCCCGGGACTATTCGGTAAACAGGCCCTGCATGAGCATGCAAATTTTTGCGGCAAACGTGAGACGAAAATACAAAGACCAGCATACGGCAACATATAGTTAATTTTAATTCATTTTCAGCAGTGAATTACGCCTGTAAAAAGCAGGATAAAAATTCACTGGTTATTATTCAAGGATTACAGGCATAATTCACTGCAGAAAATTAATTAAAAATTAACTGTGTTGCCGTATGCTGGAGTCTCAGAACGCTATTCTGAGGACCCGGGTATGATTCCCGGCTTGGGACATTTTCCACTCTGTCGGTTTACGCTTGAAAAAAAGCAGGATAAAAATTCACTGGTTATTATTTAAGAATTACAGGCGTAAGTCACTGCTGAAAATGATTTAAAAATTAATCCGTGCATTAGTTCTTGAGATTTAGTTACAGTGAAAATCATGAAAAATAACATAGCAGTGCCACCTGTTGGTCTATTGAAACCAAAACGTAATCAGTTTATATTTATGTCAAGGTCTAACTCAATCTGTATTTTGATGTAAATCAGTGCATTAGTTCTTGAGAAATCGCGAATCCATTGCAGAAATCACGAAAATTGCAACATAGCAGCGCAACCTGTTGCGCGATTTATGCCAAAAACTAATCAGCACCAATTTATATCAGAAAGTAACTGAATATAAAGTTTAATTAAATTCCGTGCATTAGTTCTTGATATAGAGCGTCCTCAAAATTTTTGTCACATACAGACAGACAGAGTCATAGACAGTCATTTTCTGAAAACAGTCAAATCCTGTTCAGGACCTTCTAAAATCCGTCGAAAACCAGAAGTCGAAAATTTTCATGATTCCAATACTTTCTTCTTGTAAATATAGAAGAAAGTAATAAATGGGATAGGGAGATTTTTAAAACTACCTTGGTCCGTCCCAATTTAAAAAGTTTTAATTATCCAAAAATTGTGTTAATCCTTTAATTATACAGGTATATAAGTCAAATAAACCAAGTTACGTGAGAGATTTATGGCTACTACACAACAATTTAAATTTTGTAAAAGCAACAATTTTTTTCTGGAATTATAAATTACAAAATTATGATAAAATTAATAAAACAGATTTTGTTAATTCAAGTAAAATTGATGAAATTTTGTTAAAATTTTGTAAGAGTGTCAACAATATTTTTTGTCAATGCAACAAAACCAACTTTTTACTTCAACTAAAAATTTTGCTAAAACAACCAAAATGTACTCAACAAAACATGTTTTGTTGTTTTAATCAATTCCTTTTTCTGGGTGCAGTTTTATAGGCATTGTTCCAATTTTTAAAAAAATGAATCAATCTGAGTTTCATCAAATTGGAATAATCATATTGGAATAATCATATTGGGATATTCATTTCATCATTTTCAAATCTATTTAATAGAAAATAATTAGTTTCTAAATGTTACGAAATTTAATTTTTAATGTTGCTTAGCTTATACGTTATATACTTTAATTTTTATTCTAAATTCTACACATAGAAAACATTTTTCTGCACCATAACAAGTCAAAATTGCACTCTCTTATGATCCAAACTTAGCATGTTAAGATACTATGAAATTTATGAAAAAATAGAATTTTGTGTGATTTGTGACACTGAATATGAATAAAGTGTTTTTAGGGCCAGTAAAAGCTGAAAATTCTCAAAATTCAGAGTAAAATAATTTCTTAAGCTTTATTCTTAAAAAAAAATGCAATTTTTATTGCTTTACAAATGAAGAATATTTTGTAAAATATAACTTATAACTCACAAACCATATAAAAAATTAATTTTTTAACTTTGAACAAAAAGCAACTTTTTGACGTAAATGTATTTTCACATGATAAGACCAACATTTGAAATATTTTTTAATTGAACTTGATCCTCTAAAAGTAACGATTTAGAAATTTATTATTTATCAACGACTATTTATCACAAAAATATTTTCATTATTAACTTATGCTAAAAAGAATTTGTACTGCTTCAGAACATAGAAATGAAACTTATAAGATAATAAATGCCCTTTAAAAATCTTTTACACCTCTAAAAGCAACTATTTAGAAATATATTCTTTATCAACAACTAGTTATTACAAAATAGTTTGATTATTAACTTATTCAAAAAAATTGTACTGCTTCAGAACACAGAAAACGAAATGTATCACATTCTAAATGCCCTCTAAACAATATTTGTCCTATTTTGGAAATTAAATGTTTTATCTTGTAATAGTTTATTTATTATTCACTTCTCCGAGAAAATATATCAAAATTTACTAAAAATGAACATAAAAATCTCTTCAAAAATACATGCGTTCTAACTGCCTGCCAATTCCTTTAAATTAATGAAATAGAATATACAGTATATACAAACTTTTATTTTGATATATACGAACAAACGCAAAAACCACATTCATATTAAAATTTTAACATCGGCACCTCCGTCATAACGTAAAACGCACTTATTTCAAATAATAGAAATTGCAAAACTGAAAACTCTTAAATCTAAATAATATGTTTAAAAATACTTTCTTTAAAAATATTCATATATTATTAATGTGTTTGAAGACGTGAATGATATCATGCCATTCATCGTTTCCTGAAAGATGCAGTAATGTTTTCAAAAGATAGTTTTTTTTTTTTTTTGGTGAATAGCCATAAAGAAATGAAAGTTCGAGTAAATTTATCATACAAATTTCTGGAATTCTACCAGATTTCATTCTTAAAAATTGTCAGCCCCGGGGCTTAATAATGATGTATTTGATCTTTAAGCGTTTTTAGCACTTTCCAACCTAGTTGAAAAGTGCTTATGACTTCGGTTTGTCTGGCCGTCTGGCCGTCTGCCGTCTGGCCGTCTGGCCGTCTGCCGTCTGTCCGTGCTCTAACTCCCGTAAATATGCTCGGATTGCTCTGCAATTTTTATATGTTATTATCGTTATCTATAGCATGTTCCCTATTTCAACGGAAGTGTGTAGCACTTATAGTTTTTTTACAGGGACACTCAAAAGAATTCCGTTACATTGCGGTCTATGGGGAAAAATCATTTGCGGTTTATTTAAATAATGTTTCACTATTTTAAACGCATTGAAATTTATATATATCACTAAGGTGCATTAGAAGAAGCTTAATATGGAACAGGGTGTGCATAGCACTTATAGTTACTTTACAGGGACAGTAAAAATAATTCCGTTACATTACGTCTATGGAGAAAAATCGTCTGCGGTTTATTTAAATAATGTTTCACTATTTTAAACGCATTGAAATTTATATAGATCACTAAGGTGCATTACAAGAGACTTACTACGGAATATTGTGTGTATAGCAGTCATCGTGCATTTACAGGGACACGCAAAAGAATTATCTACTGTCTGTTAACAATAATTTCTGGAAGTGCGTTTTAAGTTACTGAACGCGATTTTAATGTTAACTTGCTTTTTGTCTATTACGTGGTGTGTATAAATTCTGTAGATCCTATACAGGGCAGCACAAAAGTTCGCGAACACATTTCTGTTTATTGACAAACTCCAGACGGAGAATTTTAAAATGTGCTACACGTTTCCTAACTAAACTAAAATTTAGCATCCTATGTAGTATATATACAATTCTATATATCCTATACAGGGCTGAATAAAAGTATTCGGATATTTTTCCGAATATTGTATATGTTGGAAATTCCTGAAATTATGTTTTTAAATATGTTATGCGTTTTCCAAATTGTTTACTTAGAAGTTATCTTTTAGCTTATTAAACGGTATGATTTGTAAAATTATTTTGGAAGCGTTGGAAAGTGCTACATAATCTATGCTTGACGCATGATTTTTCGTTCTTGTTTTATTATGATTAAGATAATAAATTTCTCTTCAGAATTGTTTTAAATTTTATGTGAAAGGATGAGTAATAGTTTTCTGTATTTCAAATGATAATTACCTTTCACTTTCGAGCATTTTTACTAAATCTTTATCTGACGTATGATACAAAAATATAATTAAGGCAGCTTTAGCTTTTTTTTATTAGTTATTAGTTCTTGCTGACAAATATAAATGCTGTCATAATCTGTTTTTCTACACTATATTTAGAAACAATATTGTTTGTTTCACAAATATGATAAAATGCGGCTAAAATCCTAAACTAGGGTCGCAAAGACTAATGTTAAACCAATAACAGGCTTCTTTAAAAATTTCTTGTTTCTATTTTAATATTTTGCATTTTTTTAATAGGATATCTGAAGTCTTTGTCTAAGCAGGTATTTTCGTACTTTTTTTCCGATTTTGATTGTATTTTATTTTTCTGGGATCACTTTTCATTTCGGAAGCTTTTTCGATAAGGAATCTTACAACAAAAATGCAACCAAAATCGAAAAAGTATAATATACCAATTCACAAATGTTTCAATTATTCTGAGCGAAAAAAAAAACATTTAAAAAAATGAAAATTTGAAAATAACATTGTTTAACATTACCTTGCGTGTGTATTTGCGTTAGTAGCCTAGACTCTAAACAGTTTTTCATCACCTAAATTTAGTAATAATAGATTTTTCAGCTTTTAGCGCAGTTTTATAAACTAATTAGAGGTATTATTTGAGAATTTGTATTAATTTTGAATGATGCATAGTTAACATTCTTAGTAGCACAGTCCAACATGTATGTTTTATTAGTTTTGATTGAAGGAATATGTATACTCAGAAAAAGGAATTGATTAAAACTACAAAACATATTTTTTTGAGTACATTTTGGTTGTTTTAGCAAAATTCAAGTAAAATTGAACCATTTTACTTGAATTAGGAAAACATTTTTTGCTGAAGATACAAAAATTTTTTTAGGAATTGAAAAAAGAAAAAAATTGATTCAAACAAAATTTCCATTGACCTATATTTAAGCAAAAAGTTTTGTTTAAATATATGTCAATGGAAATTTTGTTTGAATCAACATTTTTTTATTTTATTTTTTTTTATTTTTTATTTTTTTGCAATTCCAAACAAAAAAAAAATTATCGTCAGCAAAAAATGCTTTGTTATTTGGAGTAAAATGGTTCAATTTAAATGTACTCAACAAAGCATGTTTTGTAGTTTTAATCAGTTCCTTTTTCTGGGTGTATGTATTTGTATGTTTTTATAATTTACTGCAGGAGAAGTAAAAACAGATATATACGTTGTATTTGCAGTTTTTCACGGGACCCTATTGGGAATGTTTTAAAATCTTTTTTAGTATGGTTAGAATGTAGGAATGCTGCAGTTCCCAAAATTGTGCTTTTTTACACAATTTGTACCCTAGAAAAAAAATCAATAATGATAATTTAAAAAAAACTTACACAGTATTTGATGCAACAAAAAAAGAGAAAAATGAAAGGAAAATTTGAAAAAAATGTAACTTAAAATAATATATTTTGATTACTGACAACTCCTAGATATATATCCTGCTAGTGTAACATCCATAACAACACACCGTGAAATATACCGGATTTCGAATGCCTTCTAATCTAAATTTGTTGCATATGGGAAATTTTATTCTTAATTTACTGTTCATTTTACCGGGAAGATATATCAAAATTTACTGAAAGCGATTCTTAAAATGTCTTTCAAAAATAAATATAATCAAAATTCCTGAATTAAGATTCATAGATGTGTAAACTGCAAATGCAATTAATTTATGTTTAAATTTTGCAGTTGCTTATATTTTCTCCCTTACAAATAAATAGGTCATAGCAGATATCTTTAAAAGTATATTTAGAAAGATAAATAAATAAAACTTTAAAAAAATCTGAAAAAAGATAGATATTTATTCTTGATTAATGTTAAAACAAAATAGTTTTAGAATAACACAATATATAATAGGAAAATTATAAGATTCCGAAAGTTCTCATCCAATAATTTGTCGTATTGGATATTTTGCTGGTTGATTTTGAATGCATTTTTCTCAGAAAAATAAAATTGTGAATTTATAATGATTTTAATGATTTTAAATGTGGGATCATTTAAATTGTCTTTATAACTAAAACTAAACATAATATCATCATACTTCATTATATTAATGCAAATAGAATAATTAAGACTGACAAACAATTTCCTAAATATATCATAAAAGGTAAAAAATTCTCATCTTAAAGATTTTAATTTAAATTTAGCATCACAACTGTTTTGATAATATTGAACGCACTGTAAATTATTTTTGTTGAGGTGACAGAATTTATAAGGCTATTTTTAAGGACACCCAAATATTCAACATTAAAGTGCACTATCTTTTAAATATTCACGTATTGTTAATGTATTTAAGTCTTTGAATTATATCATGCTTCTCCTCATTTTCCATAGATATAGAAAAATGAATAACAGATGATTTATTCAATGATTAGTCATAAAAGATCAAAATCTCAACTAAATTTATCATACAAAGATGATGTAATAGCTAGATAGCATTCGTAGCAATTTTCCTTTATATTTTAAGGATTAAGTCTATGATATTTTAATGCCGTTTTATCAATTATTTAAAAACAATTATTTTCGTTGCTCAAATGTATTAGCTTTAAACGATAGATGATTTAAAGTTTCTTGCCTTTTGACATAAATTTCTCTTTATCTTTTAAAATATTTTACGAAGATTCTACAGCTTTAAGACGCGTGAATTGGCAATGCAATGAAATTTTTTTTTTATTCTTTAGAAAGTTATAATTTGTTGATAAAAAATATACATGGCGACATAGATTTAATTTAAAAATATATTCTGCATTTTTTTTTTCATTTTAATGCAAATAGCAATATTTCATCTAGTAGTCTTAAAGTTCATCTAGTATCTTGAAGTGTCGTATTGCTAATTATACAAAGATATTTCAACAAGCAATTATATTAGTTTTAAGCAATATATGATTAATTTATTCGGGTCTTATTCTAAGTTTCTTTCTAGGTTCCTCTAGGTGCCTTTCAACATACATTAATTTTTCACTTCCAAACAATTTTGCAAAAGTCTTACCAAACGTATGACAACAAATGAGCGCAAAAATAACGGACGTTTAAAAAAAAACAGCAGATAATAACATAGAAGGGTTTGTCTGGTTAGTTGATTACGGGTGCTAAAATCACATTTTGCACACGAGAACTAAACAGATTGGGAACTCCGTTTAAAGAGGAATCCTACCCACTACAATCACTCTAACCCAAGTTGGGATTCGAACTCTGCATCTCTTGCTCAATAGCTAGCGACCTAACGACTAGACAAGTAGGTAAGAAATTTAGAAGGGTTTTTTTGTATATGTTTTCAAGACGTTAGTCTATATGCAAATATTTTTTGTATTATTAATAGAGGACAGTAACATTAATTTTTTTATATCTATATTTAAGATTATTAAAAAGGAGTGGAAGCGTTAGTGTTATTTTCAGTTTAAAATCCAAAGTTATTTGTTGTATTTTAACTATCAAGATTTTTGTTCTTTATGAATTGTGAACAGAAATACACTGGTTACACTGGGGGAATGTGTTTAACATTTCATCATTCATAATGAACATAAACTTTCTCGAATATCTTAATTGCTGCTTTCATTATGACAACAAATCAGAAGTGGTCTTCAGTATCATAAATTCTGTATCTTATGTCAACGTTCTCGTACTGTCTTCTGAAATAATATACGTATATAAACCTTCTTCTATATATGTTGTTCCATAAACCATAGATTCATAAAATGCAACAAATTGTCGTAGTGGATTGTGGTTTGCACCATGAGTCGGATTTTTTGTGGTAGAAAAAAAAAAGTCAAATGTTTGTCGATAGGTGCCGCTATTAAAATCTACTTAATAACATAACATAAATCATATTCAGATTATACAACAGGTATCTATTGGCACTTGATAATCGATCGCTCATAAATATTTACGATTTATGTTAATTATGACAAAAATGTGTCAGGTCATTTCAACGTAAGAAATGACTAAAACTATATTTTAACATAATTGTGAAATTGTTTAAAAAGTTTTTTATTTAATTGCGCGCAAGATTTCTTTTGATTTCCTTCATATTGTTGCATGCAACTGGTACGGGTTTATAGATTATATGTATACATTATGAATCTAAATAAGTGTATATTTTTGCAAAGTGCATTTCATATATGAATGGTGCAGATGCAAAAGTCACATTATCCACTTTTTTAATGTATTGAGTTATTCATATCACCGTGTTCGTCTTTTTAAGGCGAATTGGACTGTAATAGTGATTTAGACAATAAAAAACATATTAAGGTTGAGAAAAAAGGCTGAAAATATCGTTTTCATGATTCACTCACATTATCCATCAATTGTTTTGCAGTAAAACTCACACTCTCCAATTCGGCCAATCAGGAAGGTACAGAAGTAAGAAGTAGTGTAAAATGTTCCACTAGTTTAATGACAGTGAAGAAGTTGAGCCCTGTCTAATAGTAAAATTTTTGCACAAATTATTTTCAACAAATGCTTTTTTGATTTTTATTGTTTATTACCCTCGAAAATAACATTATTCAAACTAAAGTTCAGGTATCTTTTTGGCTCTTGTTGTTTTAAATTCATAACTATTTTGGTTTATAACTAACATTAGCCATAAAAGTTTGCTGCAAAACTTGCATTTTCCATATTTAAATTTAAATTCTAGCTTTACCACAATTATTACAGGTTAAGGATTATGTGCAACTAGTTGTTATGACAACAAATATATCACACAAAACAAATTGTGACATTATATCATGTTTATTAATAATAACCAGTTTTTTGCATTTTTCTAAAAACTAGGTTATGTGGAGAGTGTGAATTTTGCATCTACACCCTTCATATAGTTAAAAGTATTGCATATTTTACATCTACGCTTATTTTCGAAATTATGTGATATTTAGAAGTAATATATGTTCCATGAAAAAATTTACCTGATTTTAGAAGCTGTTAGACACAACATTTCTGAAGACAATAGAAAATCTGCAAAGAAAGAAATGGGACATTGTCTCTAATATTACAGTGGGAAATTAATGTATTTTAATTTATACTTTAAAAAGTTTTCTGTAATGAAATAGTCAAAATATTTATTATGCAAATAAATAATTACAAATCATATACATATAGATTAAAATTATTCAAGAAATTCTACTTAGAATGCGTAGGAATATATTCAGTTTAATGCACGTAGTTTGGATAGGAACAAAGAAATAGTTACATACACAGAGGCAATATTTTAGTTTGACTATTAAACATATTTAACATTCACACCGCAACCTCTCTCGACTGCCGCTGCTGTGGGACCGTATACGTTAATGGGTGCTGGTGCACGTAAAATCTGTTCGTACTCCAATGTTCTCCAAGTTTGAAAACGATATCTCTGGGGGTGCCAATCCAGGTGCAGGTCTCTCATCTGGAATTAATTCAAAAATTATGAGAGCAGCTCTAGAAGTCCAGCCTCTCTTGAGGCTCTGGAACCCTTTTTCTCAGCGAAGTGCCATGGTACTTACTCTGCCACGACAACAACAACATTCACACATTATACATGCAAACAAGATATTTGTAAAAACGTTCCTATAGGATTAACATTAGCTTCCGATTTTTGCGTGCAGTTAGCGTATGCTGGTTTGGCATGGATGGGAAAGTATGTATCATAAATATATCTAAATATAATGTTATATAATCATGTAGAATGAAAAAATATTTATTTTTAAATACTAGAAACATACATAAACAAAAAAAGAAATGCAGAATACATTTGAATTTTTTTATCTAATCTTCTTTCTCTTAGTTTTTCAAATAAAAATTCTATAAATAATTTGAAGGTCTTCAACACTAATATTTATATGAGCATCGATTTTCTTTTCTTTTAAGGTCAACGACATACCTTATTATATTTCACAGATTTAAATTTCAAATTTGATATATGGTCCACATTCGCAATGGTTAAATTATAATTTTGCTTAGACATAAATGTGCAGTTTTTGTAATGATCGTGTTGCTTAATGAAAATTTTAATGACTAATTTTGTTTAGAGGGTCCTATAAAAATTTTAAAGTGTAACTTTATGAAAATTAATGGAAATTTCCTGAACACAATCTTATTTCCCACCTTACTTTGAGGCTTTTTTTCAATGTCTACCTATCTCCATGCAGATTTGATTTTTAAAAATGAGCTTTTTCCACTGAATGATTGAAAGTTGGATTAAATTTAAATATAACGACCCATTACTACTGTATAAATAACATAAAAATAAAATAAATCTATAAAAATAATTATTTGAATCAAAATGTTAAATGTTTTTTTCCTTGCATTAAAAAAAAAATTCCTATGCCTATTATCTATTTAATTCAAGATAATTTAAGTTTCAATATTGTAAGAGAAAATGTATCGCCATCATACATCAAATAAGATTATATTTAAAAAAAAATATTTCATAAATTAATATTGTATATATAACGCATTATAATATTGACATATTTCTATTATAGGTAATCGCTTTTATCTAGACGACACCTTTCAAGAACTGTAAATAAAATGAAATTGATAGATGAATCAACCATCCATATTATGTTTCAAACGTTATCTCGTTGCAAATATTCGTTGTAAATTACAGTCTGAGTGAGTTATTCTTTCAATTATTTTCGTATAACCAACACTGCATTAAATTGTTAAATTTGTTTTGATTTATATGATCGTTAAATTCATTCTATGCTATTAACGAAGATAATAATCAATAAATAATGATTGGATTTATCATACATCATATTTTAGTAAATTAAAATAAATAATTCATTTTCGTACAGGCAAATATAAATTTATTCCTCTTGATGACTTCATCAACAAAGAATAGTTAGTTAATTTTTAGTTGAAATTGTAGAATGAGGTCATTTAAAAAAAATACTATTTACATTATGTTTATCAACTGATTATAATCTTTAAATTGGTGTCATTCTTTTCTTGCGTATGACTTTTTATGTTATTTTGTTTTATCATTTATTTTGTATTGACGAAGAATTTTTCTTTTAGCATAATTATAATAAATTTCACAGAAGCTCAACTATTCAGATTATAAAAATATGTTTCATACGGTTATACACACACACACGCACACTAATTTGTTATATATATTCTTATGTATATAACAAACTTGTAGTTAATTTAATACACCATAATATATAATAAATTTTGAATGAACGCGCCATTATCTAGACTCTGTCTTTCAAGATCTGCAAATAAGTATAAATTGAGAGATGCATCAACCGTCCATATTGTGTACCAGTGTTTCAAATTTTATCACATATATCCTCACAAATATTTCGTTATAAATTAAGGTCTGAGTTATTTGTTCATTTATAACTGTATAACTACCATCGCAGTAAATCGTTAAATTTGCTGTGATTTATATAATTGTTTATTTTATCATCTATCTATATTATCAACTAAACAAATTATGAAATGTATTGAATTTCATCGAATTTCACATTTCAATGAATTGAAACAAGAAATACATAAATAATCTAAAGTAAATCTCATTTTCTCACAAGCAAAAGTGAATTTCTTCAGTTAACCTACTAACATAAAATGGATGATTTTGAACAGAAAAATCCAAAATGAAATATATGAGGCGTGTACGAATGAAACCAGTTCGACTATTCTAGTAAGCGGAACATGAATAAAGGAAACACAAAACTGTATGAAATAGAAATTATAGTATATCACTACATAGTATAAAACAAAGTCGCTTTTTCTGTCCCTATATCCCTATGTACGCTTAAATCTTTAAAACTACGCAACGGATTTTGATGCGGTTTTTTTAATAGATAGAGTGATTCAAGAGGAAGGTTTATATGTATAATAACATCCATTAAACAGTGGAGAAATACTGTTATTTTTGAGGTTTTTAATGTGATGTCGTAAATAATT
Source organism: Maratus michaelseni (assembly GCA_963931845.1). Taxonomy (NCBI): domain Eukaryota; kingdom Metazoa; phylum Arthropoda; class Arachnida; order Araneae; family Salticidae; genus Maratus; species Maratus michaelseni. The sequence continues at coordinate 115,891,604 of OZ007588.1, forward strand.
TCATTTTTTACATTTGTTATTTTGGCCGAAAAGTTTACCATTGCTATTTTTTTGGCGATCATTATTGTTGCAGAAAGAAATGAAAAGGCAATTGAATCTATTTGGACACTACACTGTTAACTAGTATTTTAAAAAACACAAATTGCACAAATTGTGCTTATTAGTTGCTAAAATCAGTGTAAAAATTGTTTTAAACTCATAAAATGAAAAGGCATCTCCAAAAATAAAAGAAAAACTGTGTTAAATTAATTTAAAAAAAAAGAAAAAGAAAGAAAAAAGAGTTTTGATGAGAGAATATTATAAAACGAAAATATTTAATTTAAACATGATTGGGAATGTTCGCAATGCTTAAAAAATTATTCAAGGGGCAAGATTGCTATCGAAACAATATTTCGCGATTTATCTTTTGTTTTTGGCGATTTTGATTTTACTTTTGATCCTAAACAATTTGATTTTAAGCCAAAAGGTGTCTTTTTTTTTTTTTTTGATGCAGAAAGAATTGAAATGGCTATACAGCTGGAAAAATAAAAGGAAAAGCTGTTATTAATTTTATTTAAAAAAAAGAAAGAAAAGAAAAACAGTTTTGATGAGAGATTTTAAGCCAAAAGGTGCTTTTTTTTCCAAGTGTACGATCACTGGCGCCCGGCTAACCGAAAAGTACCTTTTTTTAAATTCAAATGCAAACTATATTAATGGCAATATACTTCTATTTACTTCTACATATATGAAATTTCGTTCCGGCTGCTCATAACTCAAGTTCTGCTGAATGGATTTTCGTAGAGCTTAAACTGTATAAGATAATTTTTCAGGGAAGGTTTTATTGTATAACATACCGTTCTGCGTAGCTTAGTTATAGAATTATTCTGGGAAGTTCTATAATCAGATCAATCCGTTTATGAAATATTAGCCTTTTTAAAAGATTTTGCCGAATGGATTTCGATGAAACCTACACTGTTAGATAACTTTCTAGGGAAAGTTTTATTATATAACATATCATTCTACGTTGCTTAGTTCTAGAATTATAGGGGGAAATTCGAAAATCAGGTGAAATTTTTTTTATCAAATATTAGCTTTTTCAGTATTTCATTCGGATTATGAAAGATTAGCCTTCTGAAAAAGTTCTACTGGACGGATTTTGATGAGAATTGTATTGTTAGTCAGATGCTATTTCAGGAATGGTTTTAATGTACTACATATTGTTCTACGCTGCTTAGTCAAACAGTTGTGTGAAGGTTATACAGTCAGGAGAACCCGATTCCGAAAGATTAGCCTTTTTGAAAGTTTTCACTGGGCGTATTTTTTGCGACTTGCATTGTTAAGTAGATAATTTGTAAGGATGGTTTTAGTATATTTTATATTGTTCTGTTTTAGAATTACGTGGAAAAGTTCTATAATCAGATGAACCCGATTATAAAAGATTAGCCTTTATAAAAACTTCTACTGAATGGATTTTGTTAATTAGTTTGCATTGTTAGTTCGATAATTTTTAGTGATGGTTTTAGTATATTGCATATAGTTTTATCATTCTTTAGCAAACCTTAACTGTAAATGACCAAATAAAAGAGTTGGTCCTTAACAGCTAAAATTTTGACTGCACATTGGAAAATATAATAGCGCAATCACGTCATTTTTCAGTAATGTGGAAGGATATTCCAGGTAAATATACAGATTGCTTTCAAATACAAGGTCAAATTAAACGATATATTTTGTTTGCTTCAAGGTTCATTTGTAGAAACTGACCAGCGCAGCGGGCGTAGCTTGCTAGTATATTATAAAGGACAAACGTGTCCGTGCGTAACGCTGACATCATTTTGCGAATGGCAACACTTGACAGTGTAATTTCGGTTTTGCGATTTTTGCTACTGCAATTTTTTTAATTTCTAAACATCGCACTTTTTAAATTTTTACACCGTTATACAGGGAAAATAAATCTAATTTCAAATGCAATTTGTTTGAAAACTTCATTTTAATTGACTGATTTATTATAGCATTTAAATTAAATTCCATGTATGATTTTTTTAAAAATCTATTTCTATCGCTTTCAGACTATTACAAAATGATAATCCATTTGCACTTAAAACAATATAAAAAATCCAGCACTTATTTCCAGCTAATATTCCATACCGAAATTAAGCAATCAATAAAATAGTATAAATAAAACACAAATTTAACAGATATGTAATCGAAATAAGCGCTTGAAACCACTGAAAAATTACTGTATATAACGAAATTTTTAGGGATTTCTTCGGCTATTAACTTCTGGCACGATGCCAGTACGAAATTACGGCTTTTAATAAATTTCAAAATTTTATTTGAATATATAATTGGTGTATTTCACGTAGAAAGGCTCTTTGATTTGGTTAGGGGCCAATCTAAAATATTATTAATTGTAAAAAATCTATTAGAATTTTCAATAAAAAAAAATGGTTTTCACCTATATTCTCTACCCGGGAAGCCCGGGTTGGTTGCCCTAGTATATTTAAAGTTACAGCATACATATTGTTTAGAAAAAGTCATGCATGACGTTGACACACACATCCCATTGTTTGCGAAAGCCTCGAATGCCGTTGGCGAAGAATGATTTCGGTGTTTGCATGAACGTTTAATACGATTGTCAAGTCACGATTGCTTCGTCGACTGTTCCTCTTGAACGCAGTGTCAATAACCGCAATATGTGTCTAGATAACAACTTTGTGCGGATGACCATTATGCGGCAAATCCTTTGTTTCCTGAAGGCCGCTGAAGTATATTCGCGACCAATCAGTAACAGTTGTCTTTGATATGCACCTTTCTCCATATACAGGGTGTTTTTTTTTTAACTGACGCTATTCAGAACCGCCTGTAGCTCGTTCTAATAACTGGATTGATACAAAATTTTGTGAATGGACTAAGAAAACCATGGGAAATAAGATTCCAGCAAAAAAAATTAGTTCCAATCAGGGCCGATAGGGGGAAATGTGACGCTGCACATTGAAAAAAAAAACATCAGAAATAGACAAAATTAATAATTTGGATAAAATGACATGTTTTATTCATCATTTACACTTTCCCTTTCGTTTATTGCAGTTGAAACATCCATTATCACTTTTTCTGCCACCGATTTACGTCCTCTGCCTGACCGAACTGCTAGCGAGCCTGTTTCTTCGAATTTCAGAATCATTGCTTTCAATACATTAACGGATAAAGGTCCTTTGCGCAGTTTATGGCGTGTTCTAAGTAAACGAAGAGCGGCTGGTGCATTGCACTGGTTACAATAATAGAACTTCACAAGTAACGTGCGCTGCGGTAACGTGAGATTCAATTTCAACCTGAGCTGAAATTGCTTCTCGGTGTTTTTCGCATGCATTTATAACTTAAACTATTGGCGCTACTGTCGCTTGCGTAAGTAAAAATTTGCATTTTCATTTATTGCCCGTATTTTATGCTATTTCTCAGTTGCATAAATTACCACATCGCCACATTTTCCCCTATCGGTGGTGATTGGAACTAATTTTTTTTTGTTGGAATCTATTTTCCCATGGTTTTCTTAGTCCATTCACAAAATTTTGTATCATACCAGTTATTAGAACGAGCTACAGGCGGCCCTGAATAGCACATACATAAAACTGTACATAAAACTTTCTCACATAAATTTCAACAGGCGTGCATGCCTCTGCCGATAAAATATGTATTACTGCACGTTGGTCTCTTTTGGATGGGTTTCTAGTCACTTCAGCAAATCCGAGGTTAACGAAAAAGACAGACTGCCGCGGTGCATTCCACTTATCTTTTTTTACAGACCGGTAGTGTGACGTGATGCTCTTTTCGTAGTCCTGTATTGGTGGATTCGAGCATCACGTGACTCCCGCGGTCTGTAAAAAAAGATACGTGTAAAGCACCGCAGTAGCCTTTCTTTTTCGTTAGCCTCGCCAATAATATTTATGACGTTACTTGCTCATGTGCATTTTCTACCTTAAGTACCAACTCGTCTATATTTGTATGCATCGTACAGGTTTCATTTGAGCACGCCTAATATTATAAGGTTATTTAGAATGCATAAATGAAATATTTCTTAAAATAAATTTTGAATTAAACTGCCCTTTTTTTAAATGATATCACTATTTTCTTGATTAATTCAAATTATATTAAAAAGCAATATTCAAACGTAAAAGAAAATATACATAAAAATCATAATAGTCATTTTGATATAGTTAAAAATAACATTAAAATAAAACACTAGTTACTAGAACTAAAGTATATTACATATTTCAAAATAATTCATTTAAAAACTATCTCACAGATGTAGTTGCATAAAATTATTTTTATTCCACAAACTTTTAACGTTATTAAAGATAAGCTATTATCCTTCAAAAATTAGAAATTTAAACAGTAGATAAGAAAAACATTTTATCAATAAATTATTCTAATTTTATAGATCATTTGTTTTATCAAAATAATAAGACATGTAAAATTAACGATTATCGAATATTCATATCTATATTTTTTCAATAAAAAAATATAAAAACATCGCTTAAACCGTACAAAAATTTTTGTTACAAATAAATTTCCAGTAAATTGAATTAAAAGAACATTGTTTAAGTTTAATGTAAAATCATCTTAATGCTTGTGATGAAAAAAAACTATTATACTTTTATAGTGCATTTCTTTCATCAAAATAATAAGGGATCTGAAATGAATGATTATCAAATATTTATTAACGACTCTCTATATTTCTTCAATTAAAATTAATTAAAAACATAACATAAACCGTGCAAAAATTTGTGTTACAAATGAAATTCTAATAAATTGCATTAAAAAAGCATTGTTTAATGTTAATGTAAAACCCTGTTAATATTTATGATCAGCAACATTTTTAAAAGGATAAATGAAAAGGAAAGGAAAATTATGCATTTTGCAAAGGTTCATTAAACTAACACTGTTTAATGAATAATGACATGATCTCTTTTGGTAATGTCATAATTTTCATTAAATTGACCGGTGCTATTTATCACATTAACATTCAATATAAAATTTAAAAAGTGTGATATTAGGTAATATAAACAAAGCATAACTAATGAAATACATATTTAATTATTGCTTAATAAATTGTCCTAAATTAAGTTTTAGCGTTACTTTGATATTTTTAATGATTCTTAAAGTTGTAAATATTAAATGCATGCTTATATAGGAAGTTTCAATCTAACGTTTTCAAATTCTACGAGGTGGTAGAGCAAATTACAACAAACAAATTTAAATAGGAAACCAGGGTCACAATCTACTTATTCAATCAAAATTACAGGTCGCTTCACTTCATTTCAAGCCCGGATTTTTCGATATAATTTTTTGATCAATTTAGATATTTTATATTTACAACAATATTTACAACAGAATTCACTTATTGTGTGCAAAAATCGACCAGATTAAGAAAAGGGGTAAATTTGAACCGTTATTCTGTCGCAGCACCGTATGTTATGTCAACTGCATTAAAAGGGAGTTATTCAAATACATCAAAATAGATCGTTGGCTAGCTTTAGATGTGAATCTATGCATCTATGCAATGCAATACCATTTTTGTATTTTCAATTTGCTTTCATATCAAGTATGTTAAAATTAGGTTAATGTTATGTTAATGTCCTATATTATTAATTATATATTATAAATATAAATTAAACTATTCACAGTCAGATAATACATTTTTGGAGTACTATTATGGAAAGTAAAATTTAAATAGTTCATAAATTGATTATGTATATTAAGGAGAACATAGAAATGAAAGTATTCATATGAGGATAAAAATAGTTTTGGCTCACCGCTGCAGTGAGTACTCTATATACTTGAAATTTCACATTTCCTTTTCAGCCTACTTGTATTAGATATTTGACAAGTATGCTTTATAATAACTAATATATATATTAATAATGATATCTTTGTAACAGAGTGGAAACTATCGATATACAGAATAAAACATTTGCTAAAAATAACAACAAATATGATGTCACATACAATGTCATATTTTAATTTTATGCTTATTTTTCTATTAAATATATGAAGAACATGCTTTAAAAGTTAACATATTTAAAAAAAATAGTCCTACAACTAATTCATATATCCATATTATGAAGCAAAAACGTGCCCCTGAGAAACGTTGACGTCATATTGATGGTGCAAACACCTGACCAATAAATTTTCTGGAAATCGTTTACTGTATTTTCTTTTACTTTATAAATTTAAGCATTCCACAATTTAAATGTTTACATTGGCGAATAGGGGAAAAAGTTATCTTTCAAATACAATTTGTTCGGAAACTCTATGTCAAAATACTGATTTGTTAAAAAAAAAAAGCATTTTTTTAAAAAAATCTATCGCTATTTATATGAAACATATCGGTAATGTAATCAAATAAAGTTTTGAATTTTTTAAAAGCTATAATTTCGTATTAGACGCTTGCTAGGAGTTTATAGCCGAAAAAAATCACAAAGATCGCTACTTACAGCAGCATTTTTGGGCTGCTGTCTCACAAATGGTTTTTTTTTTTTTTTTTTTTTTTTGAAAATTTCCAGTCACATTGATCATAGAAAAAAAATATTAATACATTTTCTCTAAATTTAATCTTCAATAAAAAGAAAATTATTTTTTAATACCCATAGGGTGCGCTGTTGAACTGCGTGTGTTGCATTCTAGGTCGCTGAATGTATTTAAACAAATGAACTATCTATACTTATAAAGGAACATGTCCCCACTGACTCATAATCAACACCACCACTTAACCGTTGTTCCAAGGATAATGAAATTTGAAAGACATGTTTCGTATACAGTGTAGGCACCCACTAAGGAAGGATTTTTGTGAACTTACCAAATGGAGCGTGTCGACATTTGTAAGTCATTTCGCTATCTCATAGTAGCAGTTTTAGGTAGGAGCGTGAAATTCAGGATGAAAAACAAAATAAAATAATAGTAAACACGTATTTCAGCGAATTTAGAAATTCAACTACAAAGGGGTTAAGTAAGGGTCGAAAGTGTTAGGTCGCTACGCAATATTATTATTTTAAACTATCTCTATTGCATTCATCCCCATTATAAGAGATAAACCAATTTGTATATAAAAAATATAAATAACTTAGCGTTTGTTTCCGGCTAATATTCCATCAAAACAAAATTAAAACGTCATCAATAAATCAATAAAAAGGTATAAATAAAACACAAATTTATCAGACATGTAATTGAACTACGCGCTTAAACCACTAAAATTATCAGAATAAAAAATGCTGCTTTAAGAAGCAATTTTTGTGATTTTTTTTCGGCTATAAACTCCTGACATTATGCTAATACGACAGTATCGTTTAAAAAAAACTTCAAAACTTTATGTGAATACATTACTGATATGTGTCATATAAAAATTATTTTTGGTGTTACGGGGGTAATTTAAAAAATATATCAAAGGCAAAAACCTATTACAGTTTGAAATAAAAAATGGTTTCTACCTATGTTCTGTACTGCATAAAACCCGGGTTAGATTCACTATTCTATACAATGTTTATATAATTTATCTGGGAAAATATAAAAAAAAAATCTGATTTCATTCTGAAGTACATGAGAAAGATTTATGAAAAGTTCCTTTACATAATAAAAATACGAAAAACATCATATGTTATGAGAGAAAATGAAAATAGCCATCTGGCATGTGAGCTTAATAGACGATAATGATGTTTTTTTTTTACAAATTAAAGAATATATATATATATATATATATATATATATTTTTAAATAAATATGGAGAAAATCGTTATAAGTATTTAAAAAAAAGTTCATAGAAAGCTTTAGTTAAATGAGGTATTCGATATTTCTTTATTCTTATTTTTAAACTAATATATATTTTCGTCATTTTAATAATATTGAAATTTCACGCGACATTAAACAAATGGGGCAGTTGATTTTTTTCATCACCGCATTTATTATCTCTTAAAAAAAGGTTGGACTATTAAATGACAATTTTTGCAAGAGTAAATATTAATGATATTTTTGTAAAAATAAAAATGTATATATATATATAAGATAATGACATTAATTAACATTTTTAAAAAATTACAAAAAAAAAAATCTTCTCATTTTGTATCTAAATAAAAATTAATGATATTATTTTTCTTAATATTTTTTCATTTCATATTTTTTGTGACTTTGGATAATTTTCAATCATATTGATCATAGAAAATAATATATATATATATATATATATATATATATATATATATATATATATATATATATATATATATATATATATATATACAAATATATATATTATATATATATATATATATATATATATATATATATATATATATATATATATATATATATATATACAAATATATATATTATATATATATATATATATATATATATATATATATACAATCTCTAAGTTTTAATCTTCAATAAAATAAATCACATTTTTTATTTGAATACCAATCGCTGATAAAAAAAAAAAGGTTTTTTGTTTTTGTAAATTTGCTGATCTCCGTAACTGAATTTATTTTTTAACTTAAAAAGGAACATCTCCTCACTGAATAAACAACACTTAGCCTCTGCTACAATGACAATGGAATTTGAAAGACATGTGTTCTTACACAATGTAGGCACCCACTAAGAAAGAACTTTTGAAAAATCAACCCTTAAGGAAATTAAATAGGAAGTCGACAGTATTAGGTCATTTCGCCTTGCAGTTTTAGATAGGAGCGTAAAATTCAGCATAACAATTTTACTAAAAAAGTAGTTAAACACGTACTTCAACGATTATAACAATTCAACTGCTAAGAGGGTTAGATGAGGAGTAGAAAGTTTTAGGTCACTTAGCCATACCTCAGTAGCAATTTTAGGTAGGAGCGTGAAATTTAGGATAAAAGATCTACTAGAAAAATAGTTAAACACGTATTTCAGCGATTTTACAAATTCAATCACTAAGAGGGGTTAAGAGGAGAGGGGGGGGCTCTAAAATTTTAGTTGATTTCGACATGTCTCAGCAGCACTTTTAGGTAGGGGTAGAAAATTAGCATAAAAAATCTACTAAAAATAGTTTAACACGCATTTCAGTGATTTTAGCGCTATCGACTTCATCGCCAACATCCGTTATGAGCCTGATTATAAAAGATTAGACGAATAAGACAACTATTGCTGATTTTTTATGATATCAATTGCTTGACATTTTTTAAAAGAGTTTTTCTTCTTTTTTTGGTATTTTATAAATTGTTCTTGCGGTTTTCGTATTTTAGCGATCGGATTTCAATTTTTACACAAAATATAGTGAAAAAGAAAAGAAAAGAACTCAGTGCATAACGGGTTAAAATTTCAGTTAGTAATAGTTAAACCTTAATAGTTAAACCTTAATAGTTAAATCATACTAATAATTTAAATTAATAGTGATTGTGCTATACTGAGGAGAAAATGAGAAAGATTAATTTTTTTATATAATGTTATCATAAACATCAAAATCTTTATTAGATAAGACATTGTTGTTCCTGTAATGCGTCGTAAATTTTTCTTGTTAACATTTTCCACCAGTGTAACACGAATTTTGTGTAAAAAGTATTCTAATGTAATTTATCATTTCTTTCAGTCGGATAAGTTTATTTTTTTTTTGTTTCTTTTACTTTTTTTATCATGCACTTTATAAATATTTCTTCTTATTATTTAGGAATTTTCTCTAAACAGTGGGTTTCCTCTACCCCCAAAAAGAATTTTCAGAGATCTTTTACATTTTTTTCTGTCCAGGGTAACATCAAAATTTAACTTATAAATTTTCATTTACTCTTAAATAAAAGTTTTCCAAGTCATTCTTGGTCTGCCCCTCTTCGTCTCCCTTTCGAACTTCTTTCAAAAATAATTTTTGGAAGGCGTTCTTCTTTTATTCTGCGAACATGTCCATTCCATGTAAACGTATTATGTTCGACTGTATTTACAACATCCTGTTTGACTTGCATGATTTCACTTATTGTTGAATTTTAATTTTTTCCAGTCTTGACATTCTGGCTGATATTCGCCGGAAATCCTTTATAAATATATTCTTTATATATATAAAATGCTTTTCCATTTCATATTAAATTATTTCGAATAACCACTGACGTATTAATGCTAGTAAACAATGTATTTTTAGATTCATTATTTTGCAATCGAATAAAATCTCGATGAAAGATGATTTTTGAAATACCCTAGGTAATTTCCCGTAAAATAAAAAAATAATCTGCATCCTCATCAATAAATTTATTGACACTTCACAATCAAAGACAATTCCACTAATATCCCGTTAAGAAATTCATAATTGGGCTGTACTACGACATAAAAAATGAAGATGTTATTAAATTAGAAGTACACTAAATCGAAAATATTCTCCTCCAAGTGAAGGGTTTTATCTAGCAAGTCAAAAACGTAAAAATTCTGAACTCCAAGGTTGTGTAACGCGTTTTATACCCGGCGAGGCGTAGGAATATTTCGCCAATGCAGGGATAATTTGAACAATAAGCGGGTTGCAAGGCTGTGGGATTCTCTCATTTTTAGATCTAACTACTTTCGAATAAATATTATTAAGGGGATTAGGATAAACTGGCTTTGCAAATGGATAGTAAAAGACTATTTTAAGAATAAGAATTATTTTAATAAGCTGGGGTTATATACGGAACATTATTAAATGGAAAAAATTTATGGAATAATTTAGCAGATTGCGGAAAAAAATAAATTTTGTAATATATATATATAAATTGTTAGGTGCTTTTCCGTTATACGGACACCATGCCAAAATGTATGATAATGCATAATGTATGTAAATGTATGTATATGCATGTATTAAATGTATGTAAATGTATGCTTGGCGACAATGGTATCTGTAAAACGGAAAAGTACCAATTGTTATTGTTAAAAAAATTCTCAAAAAACAATATGCAAAAAATCCAACAATGAAAATATAAACAATAGACTGGAGATACAACAACGATTATTTTTAAAACTGGGCGGTAAAGCGCATATACTGCGTTATTATATGCTCAACCTCTGCGACGAATTTCGATACTTTCTTGAGGACTTAAGGAGTTTGGCGACTAGTGTATTACAAAATACTCATTGGGAGAATTCGAAAAACGGAAGCCATAGGTTGAAAATTAAAGGAAATAAGGAGCATGCTTTGGAAAAATAGAGAATGTCCTGAACTCCGGAAATGTGATATCAGTTCACGTTCCCTTGACGTCAAGAAAAGACGTTATATAAATAAGTCCACACTCAGAACCGATTTTCATGTGATTTCAGTCGGACAGAATATGTGACTATTGTTATATGTATTTTTTTTAAATTTATAACGCCGCTTACTTGAGATTTGTGATACGAATTGAAATGTTTGCATTGTTTTTCTGGATTATTCGTCTTCTAAATTGCATTCACTTACAATTTAAATATCAAGTTTACTTTTTTTGCGCTGAATTCCGACGATTTAGTAGCAATATTGGATACTTTTCCAGCATAGTTTTTGCCTTGGCGTAATAGAGAAAAGGGCCTTACTGAGAAAAGGAAATTTTGTAAACTATATATTGGCAATTTATTCACTTTTTCATATACAGAAGCAATTTTTCAACATTTACCGTTTTTATTTAATATAAAGAAGCCATTCATCTTTTTTATATACAAACAGAAGTAAGTTGCATATGAAACAATACAAATACATATTAATACATATTAATATAAATATGTTTAACATATGTATAGATGTATATACATATATAAACAAGCATAAAAGTTCATTAGGTTTGTCTTCATAACTATTTATTTCATTTAAGAACAAATCTCCCTTTCTGTACGAACATTAAAAAAGAAAAAAGAAAAAAGCCTAGAAAACTACACTGGATAAGTACCCAATATTATATAATAATAAAATAATTAATCAGTATTTTTTTGCCTCATCCATAACAGATTTATTTTGACCGTACCTTTTGGATAAAACATTTAAATAAAATATATTAAATAAATATGGCTGATACTGTCATTGAGATCTTTAAACAACACAATACACTGTTGAACATTATTATATATATTATCTCATCTATATGTTTATTTATAGATAGATTAATAGACTGACAGATAAATGTTAAATCTACAGAAAACTATAAATAAATATGAATTAATCTTCGAATTTACCGTACACATTCTCTTCCAATATTTCATGATTTGTATGACATATTATCGCAAATATTTCATAATAAATTACTGTTTGAATTAGATTTTGATATATTTTCTTACATCCATCACTGCATTATGTTTTCAATGTAGTCTATTTAATGTTAGTGTTATTTCACCTGTGTTATTAGCTTAGTTAATGAACTAATGCATAGAATTTCAACACAGTCTGTATTAACGTGAAATGAATCAAACGAGACCGAAATAGAACTAGTTTGACTATGGTTAAATAAATGTTTAACTTAATCTTTGCTTACAATGCATGAGGATATATAAAATTTTTAGATGCTATATCTAAAGTCTAATCTGAGAAAAGTTTTACTTAAGATAAACAAAAAAAAATAAAGTTTTTCAGTAACCTCATACCTCAGTCATTGTGTCGTAATTATTGATATTGTATTACAAAGTATAAATTATTTGAACAAATGGAAAGTAACGTATAAAAGTGTAAAGATTCCTGTTAGATATTCCTTCTTAGAAGATAGATGATTATTTTTAGTTAATCGAAGATAAGTCACAATGTATTCACAGAATGCGACACACACGCACAAATATATATATATATATATATATATATATATATATATATATATATATATATATTGGCAGTTTGGCAATTTCACGTACTGGCCTCTACAAGCTTTGCAAATAATGAAACTCCAAGTTTTTTTTCTCCAAAATAATCCATATAGTAGTTACTTTTCTGCGCAATCAATATATTAAGTTTTCTTCATATCTTTTAATAATAAATTATTAAAATAGCATGAAACTGTAACGACCGTAACGCTTACTCGGCGTGTTGTGATAACTTTTCATAGCAATAACTATGCAATTTCACAATATTTCGTTACAACTGTCCGTCGTAAATGACGTTAATAATCCCCTTTTACGAAAAATATCCCGCGTTTTGAATGCATTCAATGGTTTACATACTGTGGTAGCTGATCATAGTCATGTAACTAGTTTTAATGTAGACCATCACAGAGAACATTTTGAATTCCTTCAACCCCTAATAGAGTGCTCTACTCTGGAAAATGTGGAGTGCAGTGTGACGGGCTGGGTCTGCAATGTGATACAAACAAGTTAAGCCATATCCCACCACTCGTCTGACCGAATATGTTTTTTATGAACTTTACTTTAAGTAAGTCATAAATATTGAATACTTTTTGCCGTCTTCCTTGTTAATCTAAGATAAACAATTCAAACTGATCTGTTTAAGTAAGTAACTTTTTATTTAAATGGTTGGAACAGCATTACAACTTCTAGACCTTGTACGAAGTGGATGGGCGTCCTTTAGTAGCCATATTCCGTTACATTTGTAAAGACCGTCAAAGTAAAGACTGCATCATCGAAACTTTTTAAAAACACATTTGGTTAAGATTTTTGATTATTGAACTTTATTGAAACATGTTGACATCACTAACTGGTGAATACCTCTTCATGAAGCGTGGGTAGGTAGCAATCTTTAGTGAAAACATTCGATAAATAAAAACAGTCAAAGGGAATGTAACGACAGTAACAGAAAATGTAAAGACCATCACATGAAGGTTATTTTTCAAACTGGTTAGTGGGCAATGAAATAAAAGATCTATGACATATGGTGTCAACAGGATTTTTATTCTACAGGGAAATTTTGGTTTTTTGAAATAGAAAAAGAAATATGATTAAAATCCTGAGTGTGGTTAGTTGTTGGAAAAATTAATAAAAGCGTCTGAAGAAATTTTCTAAAAACATCCTCTGAAGATTAATTTCCATTGAGCAAGAAATTATGCGAAACTCTTGCTTTGTTGTGAATCTTTGCTTTATAAACAAGTTGATTGTCCTTGAAGATTAGGAGCCGAAATAAACCCTATAATATAGCTTTGAAAAAAAAATTCAGCGTCATAATGCACATGACGATCTTTACAAAATGTAATGACCAAGCTGTAGAAAACACATAATATCCTTCTCATAGGTTCTTAATGTATCTTAAAAAAGCTGATTCCGAAAAGAAATATTTCCCTACTCACAACAGGTATACTCATAGAAATATTTTCCCCTTACACAAATGCTAAATCAACCTATTTTTGTAGAATTTTCCATGTATATATATAAGGCCCTCGAAAACATTTAAAGTCTTGGAAAAAATATTGTAAAATATTTCTAGAAAATATAAGGACAAGAAGTGAGGAGTTATTAGCTACCAGATACCAGTAGCCCAGTTTTTTACTTTCTTCTATCTATAATAGAAGAAAGTATTGTAATCGAAATTTTTTTCGACTTCCGGTTTTCAACGGATTTACACGTTTTAGAGGTCAGAGATTCCAAAAAACATGTCCGTCTGTCCGTCCTCATTGTATTATCGAAAAGTGTATGAAGTTATGCTTCAAATTGAACAATTTTTTTCTATGTTTTTAGCTATGGCCAACAGGTCCTACTTGAATTTTGGAATATTTCGACGAAAGGGGGCGCTGCAATCGCGATTTTTGTTCGATTTTCACTATTGTATCATCGAAAAGTGTATCATGATTTCCAGATAATTAAACGAAATTTTTTTCTGTGTTTTGGCTATGGCCAGCAGGTCCTACTTGAATTTGGGAATATTCCGCAGGAAGGGGACGCTGTGATAGCCATTTAAAGATTTCAAATTCAAAAAGGTGTACAAAAAATTAAAAATCCTAAAAGTTTTTTCCGTTAAATGTTCGGCCTTGATTTGGAGAATCGGGAGCAATTTTTGTTTTGCCTCTATCTTAAAAAATGGCTGAGATATAGCGGTTTGAAATTTTAGGATAGCTGACATCTTCAAACAAGACAGAAGAATTCATCCATAAACGGGTTTAATTTATGAGTTTTAATTAACATCGTTTCGGCAATTTTCTTTCATTGTTGTAACCATTGCTCCTATTCTTATATGCTTAACACTATATACTTATATTCGCCAACGTCAAATTCTTGCCAAGCCTGGCGACAGTTGGCGATATATCGCCAAATTTGGCGAGAAAAATAGGTTGCCATAAATGAAGCCAACTTGGCTGTCGAGGACTAATTTGGCGATATTTTCATTCAAATTCAATGTTGACGAGAACTGGGAATTAATCTTCTTTAATTGGCTTCCACACATTTTAACTTCGTGTTTTCCTGTAAAATTAGCTAAAATCGTAAAACCAAGGGATAGAGAGGCTATCTGTTCCTGTCGGTACAGGCCAGAAGGACGTTTCGTAGTTTAGTATACATCAGTTGATCGCATCCCGGTAACCTGACGATTCGCAAGAAGCTGTCGTACAACAGAATGACGAAAAATATTTATTTTATTGGCGATATGATAGCGAATTTTGAAGTTTTAACATGACTGAGATAGAAGAAAGTTTTGGGATTGGCACATCCGACTAATTTAAATCAAAAATAATAGAAATACATACACATATTTCAAAACTATACAAATTACAATTACTAAAATAAGGACATATTCTAATTTTTGCTAATCCTTAACAAGGAAATAAGTACAAGGTCGACAATTTTTTAATGAATTTTTTATGTCCATATGCTATGTTTTTGAATTACCTTTATCAACCGATCTGTTAATGCTGCAGTAAATTTAGGTACAGTTTCATTTTTCATATTACTTCAGAAAATCTTAATGTTATTGATGAGTTCACGTTTCGTTCGATATTTTTGAAATCTTTATAAAAAGTATTCTTTATAAACAGAAAAAAATAAAATACCCCGCAGATTTTCCATTGAATTTGGTTCAGGACTCTCGGAAGGCTACCGAAAATCTTGGACGCCATTAGCTTCAAACCACGCTTTTGTTGACTGCGAAACATGAATACTGCCTTTGTCTTGTTGAAATATTCACTATTCAGATGTAAAACCTGGTGCAATGGGTAGGAAATATGTCTCATTATGGCTAAATACTTTTCTCCGTTCATTTTATAAGCAATTACGACAATTGTTAGGGTTCCACCTGCTCCATATGCCCAATCCCTCATAACACAACAAACCCACCTGCGAATTGGCGTTTAGAAAAATAAAACCTTACTTTTCGAATATCATCTATCAAGTACAACAAATTAAATTTTGTTTCGTCAGAAAAGACAACTTCTTTCCATTTATATCCAAATGATATATATATATATATATATATATATATATATTGCAAACTGAACGGGATCAAGTTTATTCTACTTTATTAAAGTTGAGCAAGGTCTCAATTTTACATATTTTTCCCTTCCATTTGAACTTTATACATTGCGAGCAGTTCGACTGGTGCATGATAAGTTTAAAGCATTAACTATTTGAGAAGAAGACTTTTTTTCTCATATGCCAATCGTAATACAGCTGATTTTTGGTGCCTTGAAAGTAAGCAGTGTCTACATGCGCGCTTGGCTTTTCCATATTTTTTTAATAATCTTTTAAAAGTTTATTGACAACAGTTTTTGGCCGACCTATAGATCTTGTAATAGAAGCCTCATTCATTCCATATACTTTCATGCCAAGTATTTTACCGCTTTCTACGTCACACAAATATGTTTTGGCATTCTTAGCAGCAGCAGAAAGAAACCGTTCAATGCTAGCGAAACGCTTAGTAACGCAAACTTTAATGTTTGAAGCCTGAGCAGAATGGCATAATTTGTATACGAGTCAAAAACAGTCCAGACCGTATTACCAAAGTAAAATACTGCAAAATTTAAACATGTTAATTTTTTGGCCCGCTTTTTACAATTCTTTTAATACTATCTTCTCACAGTTCGCAATCGAGTAGCATTTTTGCTTCATTAATTGTTTTGCATTTGCAAAATTTGCATAACCGAAATATGGGCTTCTTCATCCAACCTTTACTATTTTTCAGGGTCTTATATGCTGGTGATTTGAATACACGTTTGTAGATATGCAATAGCAGAGAACTAGCCATATTGCTGTTGCATTACGAAGTATAAATGACAAGAAAAAAATTAAAATACTAAATGTATAGGAGTGTAAAGGACACTTTGAGTTATTCGTTCTTTGAATATATTTTGATGTTTATTTTTATGTAATTAAAAAAAAGTTACAAGGCATACAAAGAATGTTATACATGCACACATACACGCATATATATATGACTATTTGGATACCCATTTATTGAAAATATGAGAGATTTAATACTTTAGATTATAAATACTCTAATTTCAGCATTTTATGAATATTTTATAAATCCACTTATTTTTTCAACAATAATATATATTTCAGTATAATAACGACATTAAGGCAAAAATAAAAAGTCAAAATCATCTCTTTAGCAAGGGTGCAGTCAATATATATAAGAGTGCGCACGGATAGAGTGAGAAAGCCAGAAACCGTATTTAGCTGATGTTCGAGACAATCAGTGAATTTAAAGGTGATTAACAGCCGTGTGTGAAAAGAAAAAGAGATGTAAGTGGTCATGGAAGAAGCACGAAATATTTTAGCTCACAGCCTGAGAAACAAACGACTATGTTTAGTAAATCAAAATAATATTCAGAATGGAATAATTTCATTACAGTAAACCTAAACTACCAAAAGACGAATGAAGGAATTTTAAGATGGGCATTAGAAGAAAAAAAATATTTCAAGGTAAGTAAATTTAATGTATATATATATATTAGGGTGGGCAAAAAAAACACTTTTTTGGGTTTTTTGATTCGCTATACCGCGGAAAACTTGCCTCTAGGGTAGCTTAGTATAATGCGAAAATAAAATAAATAAATTGTTACGTTTGGCGGTAGCGCATCGGCCCTAAAATTTGAGAAAATATAAGATTTTTATCATTTTCAACTGGGAGTGCGAGAATTTTTTTCTTTGTATTTTGATTCGCTGTAAGGCGGAAAACTTGAAACTAGGGTAGCTTAGTTTAATGCAAAAATAAAATAAATAAATTGTTATGTTTCGGCCCTAAAATTTGAGAAAATATAGGATTTTTATCATTTTCAAGGGGGAGTGCGAGAACTTTTTTGTTTTGTTTTTGGATTTTCTATACCTCGGAAAATGAGCCTCTAGAGTATCTTAGTAAAATGCAAAAACAAAATAAATAGGGTAGCGCATCGTCCCTAAATTTCGAAAAAATAATATACGATTTTTTAAATTTTTTTAATAAATGGAAATGAATCAAATAACACCTATAATAGGGTGGAGTGAAAATGACCATAATTTTTTTTTTTTTTGGAATTTTTTCTTTGGATGGGTCTCAAAATTTGCCTTTTGGCACACTGAATATTAGGTTACATTTTCATTTTATTTGGAATTCATCTTTAGGGCTCTACCAGCTCTTACAGATTATGCCTTTTATACGTGAAAAACCAAAAAAGTGTAAATAATCATGAAATTTTCTTTTTGGAATTTTTTCTTCGGATATGTCTTAAAATTTTTCTATTGGCACACTGAATATTAGGTTAAATTTTCATTTAATTTAGAATTCATCTTTAGGGCTCTACCAACTCTTAAAAATTATGCCCTTTATATGTGAAAATGCAAGATATGCACTATGTGGTGTAAAGTATTCAAATTATTTTTTTTACAGAATTTCTCAGATTTTAGTAAAATAACCCACAAAATATGACTGATTAAAGTATTACATGTGATCAATCTAAGTGTCGTCATGTTTTTAGACCTTGAAGGTAAAGGTCACACTAAAATGTGAATTTTTCGCAAAGATAAAGAAAAAGTAAAATAATTATTTATACAGCTCACTTTTATCTTTTGAATATACATTAAAGATAGTTCTCTGAATGTATAGGAAAGACAATTTTCAGAATATATATCAATACAATAAAATGGATATATACGATGGACTGTAAAACTATCTGAAAACACTCTAATTTATATTGGCCTTTGGTATCAAAACTAGGCATTATGTTTCGTGATTTGATTTTTACTCGTATATATCCGTTCCTTGCTTCTGCTCCTACAACTTCCAATGTTGCTTCTGTAACTAATTCCACGAATCTTTCAAAATCAAACTTTCAATCTTTTGGCAATCTTTGTTTGAAAATATTTAATAGCACCATTCTTTCTTACTGTGTTTACAGCTGTTCCGTCACAAACTACAGTCATAGTTTGTCAAGATTTAAGTTATTTTCAGTGCAGTATTTAAAAGTGATTTCTGCAATATGCTTTCCGGATCCAGGAGATGGTGTAATGTGTCCCTGATACAGTGAATTATGCTCTTCGACCAGACATACATGTTCTTCACTTATAGTTATTCGATGTAATTTATCTCCAAATTTCTCTTGATGTAGTGTTTTATATTTTCTTCCATCAAAATATTTACTTTCGATTCCCGCTTTAAAAGCTCTTTTTTTCACATTTTCTAGTTTTCTTTCGTTCTCTGCGTATTTTGCTTCTGTCAATTATATGTGATGAATAGTTTTCTATTATAATGCCAATATCTTGTAGAGTTGCAGAAGCTATTGCTGCCACGCATCTATCAGAAACCCCATACTGATATACCCTTGAAACCGTAGGAAATGTGTTCTCATTTGTTTTTGTGACTCTTCTTTAGCAGTAGATGCTTGTGATATGGATATTAATTCTTCACACGCTGATGAAGAGCTACTACTTCTTTCTTCATCACCACTGTCAAAATACATAACAACTGTACTGCCCTGATTAACTGCAGAATTTAAACTTGGCTTTTCAGCCCTTATAGAGTTCCTTGTTTTCCTGTCTTCTCTTTGTCTCAATTTACTTGTCTAGGCTTTATCGAGCATGCCAATAACCCTCTTTCTTGCTGACCTTTGGTCAAGAAGAAAGTCCTGTTCTTTTGGAGGCACCCTCTTTGATATTTCACAAGTATATTTAGGAATTGACTTGTATTTGCACACCGAAATGTCTAGAAGTTTGCTTACAGCTTCAGATTTGAAAAACGGAACCTTCTTCATGTAATTATAATTTTTTTTTTGGATTTGGCGAATCGAATAAGATTCTGGTATTTAGAAAAATCGTTGTCTATCATTTGATCAATACCCCTCTGAGAAACTATAAGAATTGATGCTTTTTTCCAAATTTCTTTCATCTTCTCTCTTAGGATTGTAATTACCTATGACTTTGGTGGATCTTTACCATTCCGACTTTGTTTTAATTCTTGTCCTTATGTATAAGTTACATTTTATAACGCCTGCTATTGTTCGCAAAACAACTTCATTTAGTTTTGAAGGCACACCAAATAAGGGAGATTCCAATGCACGTCTAGTAATGGTAAATTTCGGTTTGCCTCCACTCGCAATCATTTTTGCGCTAAAACTGAAAAAAAATAATTTGTAAAGCTCAATAAAACGTTTCAAAAAATTTAAAATAAAGATTTAAGGTTTAGAAATGGTAAAGGAAGTTACACTAAACATTTTAAGTATAAAAATGTCAAACGAGATTACCAACGAACACTGTAAATGTACAATTTATGGTAAAAACCTATTGCGTGAAACAATGAAAATATAAAGGTCCTGGTAGAGCCCTAAAGGAGTTTTGCAAAATTCATAAAATTTTGCACATATATTATAGTTACTAAAAGGCAACTTTTGGCTGCTATCCGAAATCAAAATTCCAACTTTCGTTTTTTCACTCCACCCTAACCTATAACAAGTAGATATAGCCATATTTTAGTTACACAAAGTATAGAAATGATAAATAAAGGAAACAAACATAGTTTATTTTACAATTTATTAGTAGAGTATTAAGTTTAAAAAAACATTTAAAAAAATGGCTAATTTTGATTGAAACCGAAAATTATTTTTCTGATTGTGTAAATATTCAGTTTGTAATGAAATGTGGTACTTTACTTGTCTTTACTTTCTTTTGATGTAATTGAATTAAGTTTGAACTAAGATTAGCTTGAAAAACTAGGTCTTGACGATATTGAAATAAGTATTGTTCTTATCAAACTAACTCTGGAATTGGAGAAGATGACTTTTTCTGACGGCTCAGTTCTCTACCTTGAGTAGAAAAGTGTGCCAGGCTCACGAACAGTTAAATTTTCACGACAGCTGCCTGAATTATATCACAACTTATGTTCAGCAGGTACAGCTTATCTTTGCATAAACTTTGCTTGTCCATTTTTGGAATCTCATACTCAACACTGTCAAACTTTACTACTGGGAGTTTCTCACCTTTACTGAGCTGTGAGCCAATTGGACAACGAAATTATTGTGACCCAATCGTTTCACCATCTAAAGTTTGAAACAAATGTCGAAATGGCAATTCATTGAAATGTAAGAGGCACACCCTCCACTGTAGTGATCGTTTAACTTGTTCTTCAATTGTGAGAATAACACGATTTTCCACCCCATATTAGTAATGGTGCCCTCACATCCAATCACGTTCAGATCATGAAATGAAAATCCAGCCTGAGTCAAATAAGAAAGAATGCTACTGGAAATGTTTTGAGCAGAACTTGAAAAGGGTAAAACATGACCAACGTACACTGGCCAGCAATACATGCTGGACATAAGTTCTGGTAAAAAATCAGGTAGCTGTTTTCAAGATTTATCTGTTCGTGAACCTGGTACACTTTCCAACTCAAGGTGGTTAACAACGACGAACAGAACTCTCCGATTGTATTTAGGTATTGAAAACACAACACACGAGCAAGATCTTAGTTTATTTTCTCTTAAAGTCATATATACCTCTATGGTTTCATATAAAAAATAAATACTTCACAAACAGACCAGAACATGTATTTGAAGTTATAAAATCTTCAAGATTCCGAAAACTTGTTGAAAGTCATTGACCCAGTAACTTAGATAAACGTATTTTAGGCCCGTCCAGAAAACTTAATTTTGAGTATGATAGTAGATAAAAGGAATCCTATAAAAGAGTTAGGTTTCAGAAAAGTTATAAAGGCTATAAACTTACCTTCTAAAAAAAGTTAATCAGGAGTTTTCAACCACAATTTCCTAACTACAGACAAAATTGAAATGATTCACTGGAACAGTAATGCACTTTCACCACCACATTTGCTGCGAAGAATCAAATTTTAGGGCCGATGCGCTACCGGCAAACGTAACAATTCATTTCATTATATTAAGCTAACCTAGAGGCAAGTTTCCCGCAAGGTAGTGAATCAAAAAACAAAACATAAAAATTCTCGCACCCCCTCCCTTAAAAATGATAAAAATCTTATATTTTCTCAAATTTTAGGGCCGTTGCGCTACCGCCAAACGTAACCATTTACATATTTTATTTTTGCATTATACTATACTGCCCAAGAGGCAAGTTTTCCGCGATGTAGCGAATCAAAAAACAAAACATAAAAATTCTCGCACTCACCCTTGAAAATGATAAAAATCCTATATTTTCTCAAATTTTAGGGCCGAAACGTAACTACTGCCAAACGTAACAATTTATTTATTTTATTTTTGCATTAAACTAAGCTACACTAGAGGCAAGTTTTCCGCCTTACAGCGAATCAAAATACAAAGAAAAAATATTCTCGCACTCCCTGTTGAAAATGATGAAAATCTTACACATATATTCTCAAATTTTAGGGCCGTTGCGCTACCGCCAAACGGAACAATTTAAATATTTTATTTTTGCATTATACTAAACTACCCTAGAGGCAAGTTTTCTGCGATATAGAGAATCAAAAAACAAAACAAAAAAACTCTCGCACCCCCCCTTAAAAATGATAAAAATCTTACATTTTTTTTTTAATTTTATGGCCGATGCGCTACCGCCAAACGTAACAATTTATTTATTTTATTTTTGCATTATACTAAGCTATCATAGAGACAAGTTTTCCGCGGTATAGCGAATCAAAAAATAAAAAAAAGTTTCTTTCGGCCCACCCTAATATATATATATATATATATATATACATACATACATATATACAGTGGTGGCCAAAAGTGTGTAAATTTTTCGAAAGTTTCATGTTTTCAACTTTGTGTGCTTGTAGAATATATTAATTTTCTTTTAAATACAAACGTTTATATATCAAATTGAAGGTAATTTAATGTAGAATTTAATAATAAAAACAGTATTTCAATATCGGTATTACAAAACTATCTGTATTACAAGCTATGCAACTAATAGTAAGATCTATCTTAGATTTCAATTTTTTTTCAATACTTAGTAGGATAACCCTTATTTTTTAAGACAGCTTCACAGCGTCTTTTCATCGAGTGAACGAGTGTTTGGAGTTTATCTTTCGTAATCACATGGTGCCAAGAATCAATTATAGCTTCAATAAGTTGTCTTTTATTGGATGGACGTTTTTTTCGTACAAGAATTTTCAAACGTCGCCATAAATTTTCAACTGGATTGAGATCAGGGCTGTTTCTTGGCCATGGTAATATATCTATGCCTTTATTTTGAAACCATGCTTTGCATACTTTTGCTGTGTGGCATGAAGCTGAATCCTGCTGAAAAATAAATGGTGCGTTGTTGGGGAAGAGATCCCTGATGGAAGGTATCAATTTTGGTTCCAGGACAGTTTCGATGTATTTTTTGGCATTCAGGATGCCATCAATCACTTGAATTCAGCCCACACCATCTGCAGACATACATGGCCAAATCATGACATTTGTTGGGTTTTTTGTAGTTGCTTCAAATCAATCATGATGAAGTGCTTCTCCTACTCTACGTCTCACGTATTTTCTACCATCACTACCAAAGAGCGATATTTTACTCTCATCGCTCCAGATTACTTGCTTCCATTGATTTTCTGACCATTTAATTTGTTATTTTGCCCACTTAACTCGTTTTTCGCGTTGCTTTTGATTTAAATATGGTTTTTTCCTTGGAATTCTAGCTTGTAGTCCAAATCTTGATAACCTTCTTCTTATTGTTCTTGAACTTACTGCAATACCCGCTGAATTCATTTCACATCTAATGTTATCTGATGAAATTTTTCTATCTTGAAGGCATAGCCGTTTAATTTTTCTATCGGCAGTGGCACTTGTGCATTTTTTTCGGCCTGATTTGGCCTTATTTTCCACTGATTTCGTTTTTTCATAACTTAAACAGAACTTTCGTACACCAGAACACGTCACTAAACCACCAACTTGTCTTGCAATTTCAGCATAAGAGAGGCCATTTTCTCTCAATATGACAATTCGGCTTCTTTTTGTAGATGTCCAAATAGTTCTTCTTGTTGATGACATTGTGTAAAATTAGTTTAATTAAAAAAGGACTTTAAATATTCAAAAACAGCAATACTCTATTTAATTGTACTAGTATGCATCATTCCGCAAAATATTTCCACAACAATTACTATTTTACCATCCAAATAACCTAAACTATAGTTACAGACATTTGATTGGTCTTCCGAACAGTGTTTGTGATTGGCTAGTACGCTTTTATTACAAAACACGTCCTTATTCAAAACGATTTGTGTTTGTTTGTTCTACTAAAATGAGCATAACTTTTTTTTTGTAATACAGATATTGTAATACTGATTTTATTATTAAATCCTTGTTAAATTACCTTCAATTTGACAGATAAACGTTTGTATTTAAGTTGAAAATTAATATATTCTACAAGCACACAATGTTGAAAAACATGAAACTTTCAAAAAATGTCCAAACTTTTGGCCACCACTGTATATATATACATATATACATACATATATATATATATATATATATAACGTCACAGGACTTTTAAAATTCAATAATTTGAAATCCATTTACAGACGAAAGATGATGTTTTCAAAGAAATACTCCGAAACATGTGGTACTTTGTGTAATAGGGTAAAAATAAAATTTATAATACTTAGATTTTCTGCCAACAAGCTAATGTACAAGTTTATTGTTTTGAGTATCTAAACTATTCTTCATATAAGAAGGTGAGTTCATTGCACAACAGCTTTCCTAAGATATTGCTCAGATCTGCCTTAAGTGTCCTTTCTCTTCAAAAACTTCATCTAAGATTAAAGAAACTGCATTTTACAGGAAGTTTGATGCAATTTCATCTGTAACATTCATGCAGGATCGAGCGCGCGCACACACGTCGCTGCTCTTGTCACGACAATACTGGAATCTACATAGTATAAATATCCTACGTAGTCTAGATATTGAAATTCTTAAGTTATAAACGAATTTGTACGGCAGCTTTTGGATCGCCTGTGTTTGAAACCATTGAAATTAACTTTGGTTTCAAAGACAACATAGTCAAGCGTTTAATGTAACTTTCTATCGACGACAATACATAAATATCAACAATGGTCTGATAACTAAAATTTTGTAGCTGCCAAATTAGGATAATATATGTATTTATATCGTTAGGAGAAATGTACTCAGGGAGAAATATTTAAAGCTAAAAGAAGATTAGTCATTGCTACTTAAAGGAAGACTGTTCTCTTTGTACCATTGTTATTATTATTTACTTCCAATATGAAACCTACTTAGTGCATACCTTGCGATAGAATAATTATAAAACAGTTAATATTATAATAGATAAACGGAATTGGTAAATGCATACAGAACTTATTAATATTGCTCATATATAAATTACTAAAATTAAAATGGAGACCTGTAAAACTTCGTGACTTTCATGTTATCCCGTAATAAATCGTCAAATATCCCCCCTCGCCATCAATCACATTGCATTCATTTCATCTAAAATTAGAAAACTGTTACTCATTTCATTTAAATACGTAACTTTCATTTAAAATACATGACTTTCACTCCTTTCATTTTCAAATAATAATAATAATAATAATAATAATAATAATAATAATCAAATTGTTGCTTCTGTATTCACACGCAAAAATAAAAAATAATATTGGCGAGAATTAAAAAAACGCTATTACACGTATAACATAAACGTACGAAAGTTTCTTTACATAGTTTTCGCAAAAATATTTTTCATATATAGAAATATTTTTTGTTCAATTTATTCATTTTATACAGGTAGAATCAAAACGTGTTCACTCTCAAATATTAAAATTAGTTTGTTGATTTAATAAATGTAAGAAGGAAATAAATGACATATTTATAACTCAGCTCAACAACTATGTATGCAGTAGTTTACAATACATAAATAAACGGCATGCGTTGTCTCAAATTATTATAATGATCAAACTATAGTATAATAATGCATCGACGATCACTCACACTTAGTTTTTAGTTTTCATTATTAGCATAAAAAAGCGAACAAAAATTTGGATTTAAAATATATTTAAAATATGTTTAAAATTTCTTTTAAATTTCTGATTAATCTTATAAAAACTGTCACATATTGCACATCTATGATTAATACAGTTAATGAATTTATGATTTTTAAAGTTTGAGAATATTTTTGGTGCAATCAGAATAAGTAACCGTTTCTAATTTTATCTACGAAAATATATTACTAATGTTGATCTTTCTTTTTTATTTTTTGTATCCATTAACAATCTATTATAAATTTTAATGAAGCACTTTGAATTTTAAATTGAAAAGATATATCACAAAATTGTATTAATCATCTTGCATGACATCAATATTTAAAATCATTATTTATATTTCAGTAAGAAAAAAAGTTTATGCAGTTTCTTCATAAAATAGTGCAACAGGCAGTAGGTATAAAAAGAAATTGGGGAAATAACATTACATGATAGCGCTTTTTATGGCCGATAAAAGCATAAAATTGTAACGTAAAAATGTTGGAAAAACTTTATTTTCAGATTGTTCTGTTTATCTTGTAAAATATCCCCTTGAGATTGCACCGTATTTTGCCTCGCAAATTCAGTATGATAAAGATAACTTTAGAATATGATCTTATTATAGGATGCGGACAGTGAATTTGATAAACTATCTGAATCTTGTGTTTTATATAGTGTATTAAATTTTATTTGGAATAATAATGTATGTTTACTTGCCAAACTTTACGATAACTGAGTATAAAAATTTTATAAGTTCAACTCTATTTGTGCAAACAACTCAAAGATTAATCTACAATTGGTTTTCAATTTAATAAAACTCAGACAAGCAAAAAGAAGTTAAAATGACGAATCGCTTTTTTGTATAAATCTTAATTGTTTGAAATATTCTAAAATTTGCCTAATTTCACTGTGAAATTATGACTCCCAGATTTACGTCCTTTGAAAACTTTTCCTATTGGGCATCATTTTTAATTCTTTGCAAAAAACTATTCGATACAATCAGGGCATTATAGAAATATGAGTTAAATCACTTCTATTTTTCAATCAAAATTTCGAATTTTAATGTCCTTGATGTAACTGGATATGTAACGTATTCTTTACCTTTCTGAATTAGTCTGAAAAATTGATCTACAGCCAATTAATAATTTCAATTGATAAACGACTATATATTTAACCGGTAAAGTTTTATTTTCTGTATTTGAGTGATAAATAATAAAAATGAAAATATAACTTTAACGAAGGAAACAAACTTCAATGTTTTAATTCAATAAATGTTTCAATATTAGCAGAATCGCGACATCAGTTCAGTATATGTATTTGCATCTGAAGTGAAATAACGTGTAAATTTTGTAAATGCATGTCACGTTTTTGTAAATGTATTTCATTTGTAAATGTAGTCAATGTATTAATGTTGTATATTTGGGAAAATATACAACATTTAATTGCATGCATCATACATTATATAAAATGCATTGAAGGATACTAGAGTGAATACAAAGATCATTCTCATCCGAAGTTGTTCATCCGAACTTTTCCATGTAGAATATAATATTTTATACATATTTTTACTTATAATATTTCTGTTAATATGCATTCACAAATGAATGATGTATATTCCAAAATACTTCAAAAAGTCAGAAAAGATGTGATTTTCTATGTTAAGAGAATATCGGTACATTACACGCCATTTTAGTTAAAAAATTCATTTTGAAATTCGTGAACGTAGAATTCGATGATTTCCATTCAGCTGACTAAACCGGCTTATTTTCGAATAGAAATTACTGACTGATAGTCAAAGGGAACTTTTTTAAAAATGGATTTTTTTTAAACATGATACAACTGACAGAGATTATTGTTTTACGATTGTATTTGTATTTTGAAAATAACCTAAATGATTTTATGCAGTGATTAACAACATCAACTACATTATATATTTTAAAGAAATATTAAATAAAAATAAAAATATATAATACCAAAAAGTAAGTAAAAATACATTTTATTAATAATTTTTCTATTTTTATTTAATTTTTCCAAATTGAATGTGTCCAATATATATATATTTGTGTGTGTGTATTCCTTGTTTCTTTATACTTATCTCTAATACTTGTTTCTTTAAAATTTCCTAATTTATTTTTCATTAAATAATTGTTACTTAATAAATTCAGGTATATATGAACAGCATATATGAACAGAATATCATAAATAAATATTACAATATTTTATTGCATTGAAATTCTTCGAAAAATGTTTCTCCAAAACCTTCATAAAGACTTTCAAAAATTTACAACAATTTTAATTAGCTCCATAAATAATACTCAATCATAACTCATGGTTATAAATTTCATTGTATAAAAGGCATTTTTTAACGTTAAAGAAAAATCGTCTTGGTGTTCAGAACTGGTTATCTTTAAAAAAGTATAAATCATAATGAAGAGGAAATTAAACAATTCATAAGACTCATTAATCTGTCAGTTTTAAAGAAAAATGATGATATTTTCTATTCGCATAATGATCTACTTTTTTTATACAATTAATGACGAAGTTAAAAATTATTTTTCATAAAAGACCTTTTTTACTTTTCTCTATATAATCTGTTACTAATTGTGCATTTCAAATATATCTAGTTAGACATTTTTCATTTCGTTTTCTTTATTAGTGTTCTCCGAAATGAATTTTACCTGATTATGACTTTAAATTTTTAAAAATTGGAAATTAAAACTTTAAATTTTAAATTTGTGAAAAGAATAAATTATTGGTTTTGTAAATTTTAAGGGTTATATATATATATTATGTAAAATATTTAAAACATATCGTGCCAAGTTTGTTTTCTTTTATATGTTTTACCTTTAAGATAAAGATACTGAACCTTTGGGAAATAAAGTTCTACAGAAGCAATAAACTTAAGATCACTAAAGAGTTTAATCCAAGGCATTTTGTATTTATGATTTCAACGACATGTTATTTTGAATTTTTTGTTTTTGCGTCTATTTTTTTTCTGAATTTGCAAAATGATATTTTCAAAATAAGACATGATATTATCTCTTTTATTATCGGATAACATTCAGATTAACAAAATAATAATTCACAGCTGTTGGACATCAGTCTCATCTGACAATTAAAGTATTTTTAGTTCATTTTTGTGAAGAGACTGTGATAATTTTTGTTAATAATCTAAAATGATATAATAACTGTACATTGTAAATACGAAGAAATAGTTTCCTTTTAACACTGCTCTACAGATAATCTCTAATCCATTAATTTTCGAGGTATATTTCCAACAGCAAAAAAAAAATATATTTGAATTGTTGTTCTTCATCATCATACACTGTTAAAAATAAATCCGTTAATTCACGGTAAAACTACTGGCAGCAAAGATGCCGGACTTTTCCCTTTTTTTATTAAGGAAGGGAAATCTCCGTTTGAATAATCGGTAAATTTCCGTTAAAAATAAAATCGGTTTTAAAAAATGTCATCTCTATTTGTGCTGCCATCTGTTGATTATTACGGGAATATTTAATATTTGATATAATGCAAGAAAATTTTCTGCCCGACATGAGGATCGAACGGGGACGTTAGTGGCTTTAGCCGAGTGCTCTACCGTAAGACCAGCGGGTCCCTGCTAGAGTAAGAGTAGGAAACGATGATACGGGATTTCTTCAAATCGCAGCTTGGGACTTAAACAATTTTGGGTTTAGAAAATTGGTAATTTTGAAGTTAATTGCGGGAAATTTTCGTAATAAGATGATGGTTGAAAACTATAGTATTAATAGAGGATAAAACATGAATTATATATATTCTTAATTTGATTGTTAGATTAAAATATAAATATTATATTTTGAATTAAATTCGATATTTTTTTTTTTTTACTTTTTTGCGAAAATCGATTTTTAATTAACTATTATGTGTTTTTTAAATGTTTTCGTTTAGAATATATTTTCAGTGTGAATGTTTTTTATAACTTTAAAAAATAAATTGCGAATAATTTTAAAGGAATGAATTTAATTCGAAAGCATTATTTTTGTTTGTTGTTTTTTAAAATAAAATCGATTATTTTTTTCACTTAATTTAGCTATTATATATATATATATATATTAATCTGTTTGTTTAGAATATATTTTAAGTGCGAATACTTCCTATAACTTTAAAAAATGAATTGCAAATAATATTAAAAGAATGGAAAAAAATAATTTTTGCTTTTTTAAATGCGAAAGCACTATTTTCTTGTTGTTGTTTTAAATAAACTCGAAATTTTAATTTATTAAATTTTTAGTTTTTCTGTGCAGCGCATGTCAGTTTTTGAAACATTGAAAATAAGCATGCAGCAGATAACGGAATATCTCCGTTGGCTGCTTTCTTCTCCGCCCGTTCCGTTGTTTTTAGGAAATATGAGGAAAATTTCTGCTTTTAACTGAAAATGCCTTTTTGTCGTGAAAAGGGACTTTTTCTGTGAAATTCTGGAAAAAAATACCCGTGAATTTCAGATTATTTTTAACAGTATACTGTAAAAAAAATCCATCAATTTACGGAAAAAGGACTGGCAGTAGAGTTGCCGGAATGTTTCCGTTTTTTGAGGAAAGTCCCGTCTTTGTAGTCCATAAATGGCGCGATACAGACGCGAAGGAGTTTAAGCGCATGTGTGGCGATCAAAAATACTTCAAACTCATTGCATGATAGATTTTTTCATTAATAATTCCGTATTTGAAACTCTGAAATCTTAAAAGTCTAAAAAGTGTACAATTTAGGGATACAGTTTATGCACTTTTTGTGCACAATTCAGTTTGCAGTTTTTATGCATAAGTAGAGGTGCCAAATACGCTCGAATTTTGCGCACTTTTTTTGCAAACTTATTCTAGCTGAGTAGCAACAGATGTACGGGAGAGATTCCATTTTTCTAACAAAACGGAAACTTTCTGATCAAAATTCACGGAAGACAACCTGTCACTAAACGAAAATTTTTAACAGTGTAGAACTCATTTAGGTAAAAATAGCAAATTGTAAATTTCAGAAATTTATGTAATTACGCAACAAAAACTTCAAGGATACGTTTCTCGAAATCAGCGGCTGCAAAAAGAAATTATGTTTTTTATAAATGCTTCTTTAAATCTCTAAAATATATTGGTTCATGAGGTTTCTGAAATGATATAATGATGTATTTTACAGGTCAAATGATATATTTTATAAATGATATATTTTACAGATTATCTGTCATTGGAAGGGATAAAAAAAGTCCTTCCGGCCTGTACTGGGGGGAAAAGGCAGCTTTCCTGTATCTTCGTTTTAAAATTTTAGCTAATGTTACACGAAAACAGCAAGCTAAAATGCAAAGAAAACGTTTACAAAAGATTCGTTAATACTGAATGAGAATAAGAAATTAGCCAAATTATGGACCTATAGCAAAATTGGCTTCATTTATGAAGACTTATTTTGGTCACCAAATTTGGCGATATTTCGCCAAATGTCGCCAAGTTTGGCGAGAATTTGGCTCTAACGGATGCGAATATATAGTTTTATGCGTATGATTGAGAAAATGATTACAACAATGAAAATTTTTGTAATGTACTGTCTTGTTTCAAAATGTCAGCCACCCTAGAATTTCAAACTGATCTATCTCAGCCATTTTTTAAGGTAGAGGTAAAACAAAAAATGCTCTGGAATCCTTGTATCAAGTCCTAACACGTAATTAAAAAATAAATTTAAATTTTTAACTTTTTTGTATATTTATTTTAGTTGTAAATCTTTAAGTTGCCGCCATCTTGAAACAAGATGGCGGACCAAGCTGGCCAACGAACTCGGTCGAGACATTGGTGAGCTTTAATACACACAATTAGTTTCATCCAAACTGATTTATAAATACGATCGTTATCGTATGACATATATCAGATATATATAATATATATATATATATATATATATATAAATCAACATTTGAACGGAAGGTCGTTTTGGGGTCTGGGGGTCATGATCGGTGAAAATATATCAAAATTTTCCGGAATTGCTTTCCTCCGAACGGCTGCAATGTAGCTTTATACTTTTTTGTATTGAAAGCTACCTAATAGTGATAATATAAGTTTCCTTAATTATATTTACATAATTGGTTGTTCTCCTTTTTCAAAATATGTTTCTATCTTTAAACTTAAAATAGAGTTTACTTTTTCGAACGAATATTTCGTGATATTATATAACTTTTTTCGAAAGTTGTTCTGCCTGTTTAATCCTGTTAAAAACGACATTTATCATACGTCTTGAAAAAATCCTCCTTTGCTTATTGTCATACGCAAAATAGCTGCATTCGTTTTATTCCATTTAGACATTCGTTCCTGACATATTCGTTAAATTTCAGTAAATCATAACTTTTGATGATTTGGATACTTACTTTTAAAATTATTAACGTAAACGCATTTTTCATAAAAATAATAAAAATAAATAATAAAAAATTGGTACCGAAAGGTTTAAATGGAGAATATGAAACCCTTTTTACAAATACATGTACTTACAATAAAATCCACCAAATGTAGACGTAGATATATATCGGCTAGATAAAATGTAAAGTACACCCAGAAAAAAGAATTGATTAAAACAACTACAAAACCTGTTTTTTAGTACATTTTGGTTGTTTTAGCAAAATTAAAGTAAAATTGAACCATTTTACTTGAATTAACAAAACATTTTTTGCTAACGATACATTTTTTTTTTTTTTATTGCAAAAAAAAATTTTTTTTGTTGATTCACACAAAATTTCCATTGACCTATATTTAAACAAAAAGTTTTGTTGGGTCAACCAAATTTTTGTTGATTCAACAAAACTTTTTTCAGGGTGCATGTATAGTTTTAATGAGTTTAATTTAAAATACGAAAGCATTTTAAAGAAGCATGTATTTATAAACGAAAGTCTCCAAGCTAAATGTTGGGAAAGATGCGTTTAGACAACTTTATGCCAACTTCATGCGAAATAAAATAGCAGTTTCGAGTTTAACACCAATGTAAAATCTGTATATGCAGAAACAGAAATGAAAATTTAAACGGAACATTTTGTTTATTTAATATTGTAATTACGATTTAAACTAAAATTACGAAAACTTTTACAATTTTTTTAAATCCTATGTTAAACGTATGGAAATGTATTAGTTAAAGTTTAAGTTAAATGTGATTTATTTCAAGTAAATTGTGAAATATTGAAATTATGGCATTAAAACAAAATCTCGAAGTTTAAACTTAATGACATACTGGTTAGATAAAAGGATAGATAGTCTTCAGGTAAACGCAGAAATGAAAATGGAATTTAACACCAAAGTAAAATGTTATGTAAAATAAAATCCATATGTCTGTCTGTTCGTACTTCTGCATTATTTCTCTGAATTTCAAAAACGAAAATATGAAAACCTTAAGAATAGGATGTTCCAATTTGTTATATCATTTTTATACAGAGTTATAAATCTGGCTAACGTATTCACTAATTCTCACTGCATGAATAAATTAGTGATTATTATGATTGTGTCTCTGTTAGTACAATTTTTTGTAAGTATTTTGTTAGGCTTTTTATGGAGAATAATTTTTTAATCTATAGTTTTAATAGTTATGTAATTGGATGATTTTCTCAAGAATAAGTAGTGTGTTTCTTCCTCTCTTACCTTGACTAACTCATAAAGAACCCAACACATTTTTTTCATAAAATGTTTTTAAAACATCGACTAAGATATTTATTATCTAACGTTAGCATACTTGACACATTCTAAATCTGTGATCACACGTACTATCATAGGAAATATCAGATAAGTTTCTCATAAAGAGTCTTTAATAAAGGGCAGTGGTATGATAGTTTACCTCTCGTAACTTCGTCAATAACGAATCTTTCTTTGTACCTTCGACGATAGATATCTACATGAATTCTAATAATCAGAGCACTCTAAAAATTGTTGTTCTCAGCTCTGGGAGTTTACACTAATTTTTAAAATACTTAGTAGCGATTTCTCGCCAAATATTCCGTGTACATTTGTAGACAATGTTCAGTAAATAACCCTACTTGCAGTATGAGAAGTTTCGCTAAAGGAAACTGTTAGATGATAAGATGTATTTCAGATCATGTACGATAATGGCGCTCGGTGCATGTAAAATCATCCAAGTTCCCTGTGAATTACACCTCTGGGTGTGCCTAGTCAGGTGAAGATCTCGTCACCTGACCAAGGTTCTAAATTACGAGACCAACTCGAGTACCGATGACATGACGCATGGACGAGCGATGCATCGAGGAACTAGTAAATATCCCAGCATCTCACAACCGTCCGGCATAACTTCGCTACATTGCGCAGTGCTGAACCGTCTCATCCAAAAACAATTAGCAACCGGCCAACTAAGGAAAAGCAATTAAGGCAACAAGATACACTGAAACCACGTTGGCCTATGAATTTATCAAACACATCTTCGCCAAGCGGAGACCAGGCGAATCCTCACCCCGCTGCCAAGTATCAACGCGTTAAAATGGGCAAAAGCCTGGCAAGTAGGGCCCTGCTCAGTGGTCTAAAAAACAAAAGATACATTTCCGACCGTAGGATAGTGCGTAGATTGGAACTTAGTGCATTTCAAATGTAAATAATCCGAAGCTGAAGAAATACATACAGAACGCTTACTCGGTTAAATTTATTTTATTAATTTATTTTTAAAGATTTAAAAATGTGTTTTATAAATTTTATTACTGAACTCTGTAAAATTGCTGTTAATACAGCCTTAAACTTTTTTTATTCTTATCATCCTTTTTTTCGATTATCAATGTTTTAGAAATTTTATGAAGGCCATTTCGTCTTAAATTTCAAACGGTGTCATAAACTTTTTATAATAACTTGTTATTGATCTTATATGGATTATATATCTACGACATATTTCAATAAGAAAAGCTCTTTCATAATGAAACTGCGTAACAGGCTATAGCTATAAAAAGAAATAGAAAACCTAGCGTTGTGTTATATAGCATTTTACAGCCAATAAAAGGGTGAAAGTTTATTCTATAATTTTGTAAAATGTTGTCTTTTCTGGTTGTTCTTCTTATACATTTATAATAGTCTTTTTAAGAAATAATTGTGTATTTCAGCATATATAAAAGTATGGGCGTAGTTGTAAATTGTGTAAATGAATAATAACAAAAAAAAATCTTAATTTATCATCAGATTTCAAAAACTTTTAGTCACATGATTTATTTTGAATTGTATGCATGAAAATAAATGTTCAGGGATGTAGTGTATTTATATGTGGTAAACAAATCAAGCATAGCTTTCTGACAATGCTTGAAGTTTTGAAATAATATTATTGATGCACATAATGAATCATTTTATTTAAACAATATATGCTTATAAATTACACTGCTATAATATATATATAAGATTTAAAAATAGCAAAATCATAAATATATATATATATATATATATATATATATATATATATATATATATATATATGAGGGAAAGCCATTAAATAAATCACAAAAGATAATTAAACAATAACTTACAATGATATTTACTTCAAAACAATTTTTATTTCTCAACATATTCTCCACCAATAATTATGCACTTATATCAACTTTTATCAATGCCCAAACCCCAGCTACATATAATTCTTTTGGTTGCTGTCTCAGCCACATTAAGACTTCAAGTTGAACCTTTTCATCATTTGTGAACATCATCTTGCAATTTCGTCAACACCCTCCATACAGCTTCGACATAGCCCCAAGCGATTTTCATCTGTTTAGTCCACTACAAAACCATCTTGAAAGCAACATGATGTTCACAAATGGTGAAAAGGTTCAACTTGAAGTAATAATGTGGCTGAATCAGCAACCCAAATAATATTATGCAGCTTGTATTGGGGCACTGATAAAACGATGATAATAAGTGAATAAATATTGGTGGAGAATATGTTGAGAAATAAAAATAATTTTGAAGTGAATATCATTATAAGTTATTACTTAATTATCTTTTGTGACTTACTTAATGACGTTCCCTCGTATTTAAATACGGATAGACCCTACGTCAAGTTTGAAAATTTTGCTCGATGAAAGTGAGAGGCAAAAAAATTTATTTCAGATCGTAGGGTAGTACTGTGATTGAATGAAACTTAATGCATTTTAAATATAAATAATCTGAACCCGAAGAAATATATATAGAAAGCTTACTCGTTAAAATACATTTTATGAATTTATTTTTAAAGAATTAAAAATGCGTTTTATAAATTTCATTTCTTACCTTTGTAAAATTGATGTTCATATAAGCCTTAAACTTTTTTATTCTTTTCATCTTTAGTTTCAATCAGCAATGTTTTAGAAATTTTATGAAAACCATTACGTCTTAAATTTCAAACGGTACAATAAACTTTTATAATAACTTGTTATTGATCTTATATGGATTAGATAAGTACGGATATATTTCAGTAAGAAAATCTCTTTCATCATGAAATGGCGCAACAGGCAATAGCTATAAAAAGAAATAGGGACTCTAACGTTATGTTATAGCGCATTTTATAGCCAATAAAAGAGTGAAAGTTTATTATATATCTTTGCAAAACTTTGTCTTCTCAGGTAGTTTCACTTATATTTCTATAATAGAATATTAAGGCATGTGTTTTAAAATATTTGAAAACATACGCGCAGTTGTAAATTGTATTAATGACCGAAAATTCTTAATTTATCTCAAGATGAAAAAACGATTTAGTCACAAAATTTATTTTGATTTTTTTTCATGGAAATAATCGTGTTTATTAGTGTACTGCATTTATAATTTTTAAACAAAATAAGCATGGTTTTCTGCCGGTGCAGAAAGGTTTTAAATAATATTATTGAGGCACTTAGTGAATATTTTTATTAAAAAATATATATGATTATAATTCATAATTTTATCATATAGATAAAACTTAAGAATTGCAAATTTATAAAACTAAACAGATATATAATTACCGTACTGCAGAATAGGAAGAAATAATAGAATAGCTGTAAAATCAACAATGAAAGAAACCTGACTAAAACAGTACACTTGTTAATACCCTATATGTTCAAAGATTAGAAACACATAACTAGTCAAAGAAGGGGAATGAACTGAGAAATCTCTCTGAGATAAATACATTGAGTACAGATCGTTAAATACTGCTGACATTGGTCTTAACCTGGAAGTATTCACTGTTAAAAATAAATCCGGTAATTCACGGTAAAACTACTGGCAGCTAAGCTACCGGACTTTTTCCATTCCGTTAGTAGATTTTCAGTTTTGGGAGACATAAGAAGCAGTCCGTTTGAAAACACTCTGTTTGATTAAGCGGTAACTTTCCGTTATAAAGATTTAAGACATCACAATCAAAATTAGTGCAAAAATAGCACTTATATTCCGTTTAAAACAATGATTTATAAAACAAAAACCAAACACTAACTTCAGATTTGAAGGGAATCCATGCCGTGAATAAACAACAAACTTGCCTTTACGATATCGTGCGGTACATAGTCAAAGAATATAGTCTGTGATCCTGCTGACAAAAACCAATACAGTTGCAATGCAGCAGCACGATACAAATCTCAGAAAACAGCGAGGAACCTTTCGTTGAGTTTTTTCATTTTTGGGAAGCAACATGTCAGTTTTTTAAACATTGAAAATAAATATGCGGCAGATAACGGAATATGTCCGTTGTTCCCTTCCGTCGTCGTCTGTTCCGTTGTTTTCAAGAAATATGATAAAATGTTCTGTTTTTTTTTTTAACGGAAAATGCCCTATTGTCGTGAAAAGGGATTTTTTTCTCCGAAATTCAGAAAAAAAAATTTTTGGAATCATTTTGCCCGTGTGTAGAACATGTGTGCCAGTGTGTTAAACAGCTAGTAGAACAAATTAAAAACCTACAACTTTTTAACATGAACAGGAACTGAGTTTTGGTAAAATGCTTAACTATTATTTAGACATTATTTAACATATAACTGAGCCTATACATGAATGAATGAGATTAACAACAGAGAAAACAATAATAACAATTCGCAAGTTGTATACAGTTATATACACTGTAAAAAAACTGTCGATTGAAGTTTATATTTCCATCATAATAATTGAACTTTTTAAGTTTTAATTTGTCCATTTTTTCTCTATTTATCGATAATTTTGAAATAGAAGCTAAATTTTAATAAAAATAGTCAGATCTAAGCTATAATTCCGTGCCATAACGGAACATTGGCAGCAACTTTGTCACTAGCAGCTTTTCTACAATGTAATAGAATTTCATTTTTTTTTTATTTTACCTTAAATCCCAGAACATTCTTCAATGGAAGCTAAAAACAAACATAAATATTCTAGGATAAGATTAACCAGAATTCCTCCAATTTAATCATGGGAAATCAGTGAAATAATTTCAGGCAACACTGCTACCAAACAAAACTCTGCTTTCTTGACGAAAAGTTTTTAACAATTCTACGTTCAATATAAAATCAATTAATTAAGCAAATCGAATATTTCTATGTCGCCATTTTACATCGCGTCTTATTGTTCCAAAATTAAAAAAAAATTAACAAAAATGCTTTTAGTAGTCGACAATGCTTTTATGTTATATTCTTTCATATACAAATAATATATCTATCATTTTAAACTGAGTAGTATGCTTTTATTTTATAAACTAAATTTT
This sequence comes from Maratus michaelseni, assembly GCA_963931845.1. Classification (NCBI taxonomy): domain Eukaryota; kingdom Metazoa; phylum Arthropoda; class Arachnida; order Araneae; family Salticidae; genus Maratus; species Maratus michaelseni. The sequence goes on from OZ007588.1 coordinate 115,930,500, forward strand.
CCTTCTGTAAAACGTTCCTCTAAGAAATCCTCAAAAATTTTAAATAACAAACTTTAATATATTTGAAGCAAAATTACCTAATGGAAAAATGCATGGTTATAAAATTTTGTTCTTGTACTAAATATTTTATTTATATTTTTTGTTTCAATCATGTTCAGCCTGGCTTTGTGTTGAATTATTCTGAATTCAATTAAGAAATATTCACGGATCTTAACAGAGGCTGCTAACCGACTGTAAAGAAACATTCTCATGAAGAGTAGAAAAAATAACTCTGGCCTACGCAATTTTAGGAACAGATAGTAAGTGTTTTATAAAATATTTTTAATATTGAAACAGGGAAAATTTAATTCAAGGCAAGTCAACTTAATCAGATATTTTAGTTATATAAGTTTAAAGATTCCTATTATGTCATTTTATTCACAAAAAAGAAAAGATGTAAACTTTATTTACAAAACTTTTTTGTTTTACAGTTATTTTTCTAATCATCTTTATTTTATAAAGGACGACGTTTTGTTTTATTAAACAGCCTATTTTCTTTACTTTTTAACAATATTATTTTAAGGCAAAAATGGACTTTGACAGATAAGGTTTTTAATTTTTAATGTATTCACTTGGAATTTGGAAATTTTTAAGAAGAAGCTAAAATACTTATACACAAAAATTAAAATTAAAATATTAAAAATATTTTTCATTATTGCATTTTGAGTATTTTAATAAAACCCAAACATTGACGATTTTCAAAATGCTCCACACGCATGTATTTCGACAACATTTATTTATGAGATATTATTCATACATTACAATGGAAGTTGGCATAAATTATAAAAGTTTTCTGTGTATATAAGAAGAAAGAAACTATTTCTATAATTATGCTTTTATTCTGAAAACGTAGCTATATATTTTCATTTTCACATATATTTTCACATATCTCTCACATATATCATTTTCACATATCTCTAAAATATCCATGAAATGCAGCTTTTAATGCTAAAAATCTATTTTTAGTCGAATTTCGCTATTTTGAAAGTTCGCTGCCCCCTTAACAAAACAATTATGTAGGCTATCTTAATAAAAACAAGAATGAAAAATTATGCGTCATTAGATTATGTAACACTTTTCAACACTTCCAAAATAATTTTAGACATCTTTATCGTTTAACAAGGTGAAAGATAATACATAAGTAATTTGGAAAACGCATAACATATTTAAAAACACAATTCAGTAATTACCAACAATATTCGAAAAACATCCTAATTCTATTGTGCAGCCCTGTATATGATATTTCATTACATAGAATGATATATCTATATTTTACGTAGAATGCTAAATTTTATTTCAGTTAGGAAACGCGTGGCACAGTTTAAAATTCTCCTTCTGGAATTTCCGTCAATAAATGGAAATGAACCAAAGAACTTTTGTGCTACCCTGTATATGATCTATAGAATTTATACACACGAAATGATAGACAAACAATGAATTAAATTTAAATACGCGTTCACAGCAACTGAAAACGCACTTCCAACATTATGTACAGACAGTACCGAATTATTTTGTAGGCCCTCAAAATTAACGATTAATGCTATACACACAGTATTCTATAGTAAGCATCTTGCAATGCACTTTAGTGATATATATATATATATATATATATATATATATATTATTATATGCTTGGATTAACGAAGCATTATTAAAATAAACCGCAAACTATTTTTCTCTATATATCGTATTGTAACGGAATTCTTTTGCGTGATCCTGCACCCTTAGAATATGGTGCGTGACCGCTAGAATATGGTGCGTGACCCCTAGAATATGGTGTGACTATGCACACCATATTTTATCGTAAGCCTCATTTAGTGCACCTCAGTGATATATATCAAGTTCAATATGTTTGAAATTGTATTTGTAACATCATTAAAATGAACTGCGAATGATTTTCCCCCATATATCGTAAGGCAATGGTAATCTCTTGAATGTCCCTGTAAAAAAACTGTAAGTACTACACACTTAATTCTCAATACCGAACAGTAATAGCAATAGTAAACCTCAATAACATATATCAACTGCATGGCAATCCGAATATATTTAAGCGAGTTAGATCACGGACAGACCGAGAGACAGACAGACAGATGGTAGACAGACAGACAAACCAAATTCATAAACATTTTTCAGCTATGTTGGAAAGTGTTAAAAATGAAATAATTAACTTTCATGTGTTTTAAGTGAAACAGAAAAGTCCATAGTCTATAAAAATTTATTTTTCCTGATATTCAAAATTTTAAATTTTTATTCCATATAATAATGTTTAAGCCTGTTTTTATGTTGACTAACACTTGATTCAATTATGAAATATCCATGGACCATAAAGGAAACTATTAACCCTTTGTTGCATACTGTCCACCACAGTGGACAAAAATGCTATTTCTTACTTATCCAACTTATTTCATTTACAGTTCCTATTCAAAGCTTGTGCTACCCTGTGGCATCTATGCTTTCCGTAGTAAAATCGAGATAGCGCCGCAACAACTGATAACTTACTTGTTGCGATATCATCAATAGGGATGTTCCTTCAGAATGTCGGTAAGTTAGTCCGCATGAACTAAAAAAATTTTAAACGTACAATAGTGTAATTTAAATCGTATTTTCTTCATTAATTGTTGTTTTTAGCCTTCTTCGCTTAATGTATAATTGAATTACAAGTATAAAAATACCCTATTTGTTTTGTTTAGGACTATAGTATATAAGCTGTAATAAAAAATAAGTAAAATTATCATACATAAAATAAATATTTTCACATTCTGTGTGATACTTTTCGTTAGAAAATAGCAAATTTAATGTTGAGGATTTGCCAGTTTTAAGTATGCAACAATGGGTTTTAACTTTATAGAAAAGTATTTGTTTATAAAGGATAGAAAAAAAAATCTGATGCACGTATGTTAACCAACCACATAGGAATTATAAATTTAGAGCTGTAGATTTTATTAAACAAATGCAACCCGTTCAGAACAAATAGCAAAAAAATGGTCTTTATCCAAATATATTTTTCTAAGTAAAGTAATGTTTTAAAATGTAAGAAAATTATTTAATTCTAATACTTTTACAATAAAATTTTTTATTCTAGTAAAATTAAGAAATATTTATAATAAAAAGTAATTTTTTTGCTAACCATTCTACTATTTGTATTGCCGGATTAAAAATATATTTCAAGCATCATTAAGCAATTGCAACTTTTAATGTGCACTCTTAAAGATCTCAAAACTTTTTATTATATTATCTAAACTTGTCAGATGAAAAAGAAAAAAAAAACATAATTTCTAAAATCTTGATATCATGTTTTATAAAAAGTATTTTAATAGCTAAGTAACTGAAGAGTAAAAGTTTAATACGAATATTTTACATTCTGCAAAATATTATTTTGTGTTAACTGAAAATGCACATCAGTGTACAATCTTTTAAACTTTAAATTAAATGTAGTAGAAAAACTTTCGGTTTTTTTTCAATATTAGTGAAATAGATTTTCTACAGACATTTTAAGTAAAAAGTTCTGGTAATATAAAAAGTAAATTTCTGCTTAACATTCTCACCGCCTTAAACAGATATATCTGTTCACTATGCTGTAGGTTTCACTGCAGTAGAAGCATTATTTAAATTAATATAATTATATAAATGTAAGGCAGTTTTAAAACATTAAGTAATGATTAATACTCTCAAGGATTTTTTCATGGACGTAATTAAGTGTTTTACATCATGTTTGAAATAACATCTATTTTAGTATTTAAAAAATTTACAGATTAAAACACATTATAATTTTGCCCTTTTTCTCGGCAGTCTGGGTGTTAATAAATAAAATAAAATAAGTAAGATGTTTGTAAAGAATACAATTTTGCAATTGTTTTTTTCTCTGTAGCGAAGAAACCGTAATTTAAAGTGTAATTAAGAAAAAAGGCAAATTTATAAATTTATAAATCGATGATCATGATGTTTAGCCATTTATTAAAAAATCATTGTATATATATATATATATATATATATATATGTACAGAGAGAGAAGTCAATTAAAGTTATAAGGAATCTATTTAGTAAATTCCATTTTTTCTCGATATTATATTAGGTTGCAATTATATGATATTCCTACATATAAATTTTTAACACTGTTTGTTGACCAGTGACGAAGATACACGTCATTAATTTATCGCGTATTTTAATTCACATCATCTGCTAAATTTGAGTTTTAAACTTTGTTTTATATAATCATGAAATGTACGTCATTAAATTAAGCAAGACATAGTATTTCTTGCATTGTCAAATTATTTTTGAATAAATAAAAGTACATGCCTAATTCAGCAACAGGATATTTAAATTTTAACTCTTAAATCTATCAAATTTTTAGTGATAATAATGTAGTTGAAAAAGTGTTGCACACTGTACAAGTAAAATACTATTTTAAAGGATCAGGGTTCATAAGCCGTGTATTTGGACCATGAAATAGACTAAAACTCGATTTCGTTATACTGACTTAATTATTTGACTTTTTAATATTAGAAGTTTTATCCTGTACGGTTTCAACAATAAGTTTTGCATTTTGTTCAGATTTATATGACTTACACAAGATCGAAGTTCGTATTATTCGTAGTTTTTGATGAAAAATGCGCAATTTCTCCTAATTTTATCTCAATTATTTATATGAGCGCAATCGTGCAACACTTTCTTCTTTACATATATTATAAAATACATCACAATGCACAATATATGTAAAATTAAAAGTGTTGAAATGCTGCGCTCATAGTAAAATAATAAAAATAGGGAGTTTATTAACTGCGTTCCTTTACGCCACTTAGAGCCTTTAGGATACAGCAACGTGCTAAAATGAATGTAACTATTGCTAATAACTGCATTCCTTTACATTAGCAATAGTTACGTTCTTTTTAGCACGTTTAAACACGTTGAACACGTCAAACAAATATTTCTAAATAGAAAAATACGGCAACAATTTAAAGCTAAACTAAATATTTCCGATAGTAGAAAAGCTCATTTGTCTTTTAAACAGAGCTCATTAAGTATATTGCGCTCTCATTTCTTTAAAATTTATGAGTTAACTAAGCAAGAATAAAGATATAAATCCAGTTTTTTTTTCTAACTAAACAAAATCATTAAATATTTTTGAAGAAAAATGAACATATATATTTCTAATGTTAAGAAATGCAGTTATTAGCAATAGTTACGGTTATTTTAGCACGTTTAAACACGTTGCTGCATCCTAAAGTCTCTTAGTGACGTGAAAGAATGCAGTTAATTAACTACCTATCTTTAATATGTTATTATAAGCGCAGCTTTGCAACACTTTTATTTTTACATATACTGTACATTGTGATGTATTTTATAATATATCTAAAGAAGAAAGTGTTGAACGATTGCGCTTATATAAATAATTGAGGTAAAATTAGCAGAAATTGCGTATTTTTCATCAAAAACTTTGAATAATACGAAGTTTGAGCTTGTGTAAGTCATATAAATCTGAACAAAATGCAAAAACTATTGTTGAAATCGTACAGGATAAAACGTCTAATAATAAAAAGTGAAATAATTATGTCAGTATATCAAAATCGAATTTTAGTCTTATTTTATGAACCCTGAATCTTTGATTAAAAAAAAAAAAAAGTTTTAAAAGTCATGCAAAGGTTCGCGCAGCTAGTATGGTTCCTGGTACCACTATATAGTATTTACGCCTCTAACTAAAATACTCGTAATTGTCAACCATCTGGTTATTTTAATTTAAAAAAAAACTTTGAACCAGGTTGTTTATTTAAATAAGAGTATCTTCTTCCTGTGTAGTATTTTCGGGAAATCTACTGGATTTAATTGATTAAATAAAATAGCTCGTTCAAATACATTTGTAAGGACAGGAGTCCCCAAATGAGAGATTTGGCAAGTATGCACTTTTTCAATTTCCAAACATCAGTTCCGAAGCTAAGAGATTTTCACTAAATTGAGCGACCGCGCCATCATCTTACCGTGATTTTAAGAAGTTTTAAATAAGCATTTCTATTGCTCTTGATCCTGTTTGTGCCTACGTTAAACATATTATTTTTATACTTTTGTCTGTAATATGGCTAAATCCGTCTGCAAATTTATATACAAATTTCTATTTAAATTTATTAGTGGATTAAGTTTTGAATTCTGCATCAATTTTGTAAAATTCTTAGGGGCTGTACATTTTGGTAAAGTGAGAGATCACCTTAACTAGTATTTCAAATTTTCGTTAGCATTTGGAATCCTGGTGACAGAGGTCAAGTTGAGAACAATGTTCGTTCAGTGAAAGAGGAATTGGATTAGAAGAGTCTATTTTGTGGATAATAGACAAGGATTCAAACGGTTTAATGTTTTTTTGCGAAAAAACCTAAAATTTCTCCTCTATAAGCTAAAAATTTAACAGAAACAAAATATATATCAATAAAGAAAAGCTATTGAATTTAATATAGGATATCCGCAGCTAATTGTCAAAAATGAGCCGTCACCCGATACTAGAAGATTCGAACAGAGTGATTAATGCATACGAGACAATATTTTTCTAGATCTTGAAAAGAGTAAATTTCTCATTTTAAAAGTAGACACAACAGCTTACTTAGGTTTACTATTTCCCAAAAGTCTTCTTCGCCTGTTTAATCCAAAAAATAAGGCGGAATTACTATTTGGAAGTAGTGTTAGTCAAATTGAACTGACTGTTCGAGAGTTGAGAAAAATGTGCCGACGAGAGCCGACTTGGGACAGTGTTGAGTTGAGTTGATTGTTGACGGCCAATTATCTGCACTTGGGATATAGGCCCGGGGGGAGTGCCCTTCGTGGGGGTCTTTCTAAGGGAACCTAACCCGTATTTACGCATGGATAAATCCACGGTTCGAAGAAAACCACGAAAACTCCGAACGATTAGGCCGACGGGCGCGATTGGGATCGAACCCAGCACCTCCCGTCTACCAGCTTCGAGAGCACAACCTCTCAGCCACTGGTGGGGCCTTGGGACAGTGATTAGGATAGTAATTTTAAAGTTAATTACACTCTACTCAACTATTAAAATCTCACTTACGCATTGACATTATTGATCCGTTCTTAAAGGAACGTGTGTTGCTGTTAAAGATGTTTTACGAAAATAAGGAAAATGCATGTAAGGATTTCTTCGACTACAGGTGTCAGCCACTGAAAACATGTACTCTAATAGCCTGTGGTTTGTTGTGAAGCTTTCTTATGTTCAAGAAGACGGGGTAATTTTATTATGTTGTCGTTGTTGTTCATTAGGGTGGGCCGAAAAAATTCAAAAATTGTTTTTCAAGTCGTAATACCGCGAAAAAGTTGCGAATTGGGGAGAATAAAAATGGGTAAAAAAAGAAATAAAATCGGTTTATATCTTCCGATCGCGCATGTACTGTAAAGTTTGCTAAAATGTGAAAAAATTGACATTTTTACAAAAATTTAAAAAAAAAATAAATTAACTTCTTCACGAATGTAATAGCAGAAATTCTTATCTATTACACTAACAAAACATAATATTTAAATATTATTTTTATTCTATCAACATCTTCAGATCGCACATGTGCTATAAAGTTCGTCGAATTCTGCCAAAAATCACATTTTTACGATAATCTTTTATCTTACTTAGCTTGTCAATATTTAAATGTAATAGCTCTTAGCGACTCTTTTTCGAAACAATAACACTTTAGAGAATTAAAAATTTTGTAAAAAAAAAAAATCGTTCAATTCTGTTAGGGTAATCCGATAGCGCAACAGTAGTCAAATCTAAGAAATTCACGCACGTGTTGTAATTGGCTCTGCCCAAGGATTAATTACCGATTCTGACGTCTCCCATGTTATAGACAAAAACAAAATATTAGGGCTGAATTGTGTAATAAACCTGACGATTTTACACTACAAGGTCTCTATTTCGATGGGAGGAAAGACAACACACGTTAGTGGTGGATCTATCTCATTCAAAAAGGTCCCGTAGAATGAAAAAGAAGAGCATTACTCGCTAATTCAAGAACCTGGCTCAGTCTGCATCGGCCATGTCACTCTAACTTCTGGAAATTCTGAACATATTGTCACTTCTGTTATTTCTAATTTGTCTGGTCGTGGCATTTCTCTTGAAAAATTAATTGTCATAGGATGTGATGGCACTAATGTTAACACAAGTGTTGGAAAAACGATCTGATTCGCCGAATGGAAATGCATTTGGGGAAACTGTTACAATAAGCAGTTTGCCTTTTTCATTTTAATGATGCCTGAATGGCATCTGTTTCAATACGTTGACGGTAAATAAACGTGTTTAAAATCTTTGAGAGGGCCAATCGGTGACAAGCTAAGTGGCTGCAAAAATCGTCCAGGTATTAGCTTCAAGAGTATTGACTGTCAGATCCCCATAATAGACAGAAGTACATTAAGTAAAGATCAGCAATATCTACTCGATATTTCCATGGCAATAAAGTCAGGAAACTGTAAAGAGGATTTGGCTGTACGAAATCCTGGTCCCTTGTCACACTCAAGGTGGTTAACAACAGCAAATCGAACTCTCAGATTTTACATAAGTGAAGAAAGCCCGACATCTGAACTTCAAGAAATAGCTGTATTTATTCTAAAGTCATACATGCCAATGTGGTTTAGTATTAAAATAAATAAATACTTTACAGATGGACCAAAACTTGTGTACCAAGCAATACAATCCTAAAGTACCTGCCTAAAGATTTACGTAATATTGTCGACACTGTGATCGAATGATATGGATTTTTCGCTCATCCAGAACATTTAATGGTCGCCATCACACAAGGTATTTAAAAAAATATAAGAAAGCTCGGACTTCGACGATTTCTAAAGGCAAGACAGTTAAATCAAAAGAGAACAACTATCAGAACATTCATGCCTCCAAAACTCAGTTTCAAGGCTCAAGACTACTCATATATAATTAACTGGATGGACTGTGATTCATCTTTTCCCCCATTATTAAAGGATATTAGTGACGATGAGATTAACTCGCATATTCAAAGTGGTTCAGTTCCTAATTGGGATATAACATTCAAGAATTACTTAGCCCATACTCAAGCAGTTGAACGATGTGGTAAACTCGTAACAGAAGCCTCAGTAAAAGTTTATAGTGCTGAGTCTAGTGATGGTTTTATCAGAACAACACTGCTTTCAAGGTCAACCACGCCTAACTTTGCCCATAAATCTGATTTCAAAGAATGAGTAAAAACGGTGATGTTCAATTGTTCAACATGCGTTTCGACGACTTATGACTTCACATAAAACTTAGTTTTTCCAATAAGAAAATGTGTTTATAAATAATACTAATGGTCTAACATAATTTGTTATAAACGTTCAAATTTGTTTCAAATAAAAGAAACCAACAAAGAAAGGTATGTTTTGTTTTTTTCCCTTGAACTGTTATTTACCTTTATTGTAGTTATTTTTTTCAAAATTTCATTAATGCAATTCGGGACCAGAAGATGTTGATGAAGTTAAGGATATAAGTAATATTTATACATTATGTTTTGTTATTCTAATACATAATAATTTCAGCTATTACATTCGTGAAGAGGCTAATTTAAAAATTAAAATTGTTTTTGTAAAAATGTGAATTTTTGCTCAATTTTGGCAAACTTTAGAGCACATGCGCGATTGGTAGATGTTGATGTATTTAAATAATATTTAAATATTATGTTTTGTTAGTGTAATAGATAAGAATTTCAGCTGTTACATTCGTGAAGAGGCTAATTTAAAATTTTTAAATTTTTTTGTAAAAATGTCAATTTTTCCCCATTCTAGCAAATTTTACAGAACATGCGCGATCGGAAGATATAAACCGATTTTATTTCTTTTTTTACCCATTTTTAGTCTCCCGTATATTCGTTCTGATAAAAGGTATATAAAATTTTTCGAAATTGTTTATTTCAAGGAGTGAATATAAAAGACAATAAAAAAAACATAAATTTTGCATAAAGCATGAAGTCGATCGGATAAGGAGTTACCGAGATATTTGTAATCCTATTTACCACACTCTGATTTTTCATTACCCTGTATTTCATCCAAATTTCAATTCAAAGATATATTTTAATTGGAAATGAGACGCTTAATCAGATGCAATAAATCGCTAGTTAATAGGATTATTGTTTTTGGAGTTATAAGGATGTTTCTTTTAAGCAATTCAGTAATCGAGCCTTCAAAGTTTATGACGTCATCAAGCCACGATTTTATTCGAATTGCAATGCATTTTATAAGTAGTTTACACATTTTTTATTTTAATATTTTACATTATGCATATCCATGATGGGTAAGTATTACGGTGGCCCCCAACGACTAGTTTTCATGTATGGACCATTTCCGTAATTACAATATTTTCATCCATATATCAGTTCTCCATGGTCTGAAATCTATAACCTTCTAAGGTACATCCATTACGTCTATTGAATGTCTCTCTAAAGTGTTACGAACAAGGATAATTCAAATGGCTTTGAATTATCATGTATATGTTAAATAATTGTGTTATTAAAATATTTTTTTTATACGGTTAAAACATATGTAATAATATATTTCTTTTATAAAAGAAGGTATTTTGTGCTATTAAACTGACCTTTTTGCTTTTCTTTTTTGGCTACATTTATTTAACAAAAGAATATTGAACGCTACCTGATTTTAATAATTCAAATAATAAACTTTGATGCATTTCAAGCGAAGCGGAAAAATATATTCAACATTTAGATTTTTGTTATCCTTTCAATCAAGTTTATGACTATTTTTATGTCAACTAATTTATGATTCAATTGTAAAATATTTATTTTCCATAACTGAATACATTAACTGATTGAGAAAGTTCTGTTCATAAAAGATAGAAATACATTTCGAGATATACGAACAAACCAGTTTTGAATTATAAACTTAGAGTTAAAGATTTTAGTCAATAAACATAAACAATTCAGCACAAATAAAAGATAAAAACAGCTTTTATCCACATATTATTGAAGATAAACTAATGCAACAAGGAAAGAAATTTTTTACCATAGTAGTTTTAGAATAAATAGTTTTTACTGAAATAAAATTTTTAAAATGTAGAATAAAAAGATCTTTTCTTGATATTCTATTGCTTGCATTATCTCACAAAAAAAATTGTATGCCTCATTAAGCAAATGAAACTCTTTTTTTTCTACAAACTCTCAAATTTTCATGGATAATAATTAGACTGTTTTGATGAAAAAATAATAAGATAAAAAATAATATAATATTTTAGGAAGTATAAGTTAAAAATCGAACTAAATGTTTATACGAATTATTCTGTTTCTTAACTGAGAAGAAAATCCTTTTATCTTATATTTGGTTTGATTTTCCTTTCAATTATGTTTATGTCTGTTGATGTAGCTTAATTTTTGATTCAGTTATGAAATGTGCATGGACTATAATGGAAACGAATAACTTATTAGGAAGAAACTTACTGATAAAAAATAAAATAATAAGTTCATTGTAAAGTGCACTGAAAGTGCTTACCAACTAATTCAGCATTCTAATTGTAGACCATAAGTTTTAAGCAAACAAATACAAATATTTGACCACAAAAAATATTTTTTTTAATAAAAAAAAGACATTTCTTAATACATATACAGGACAATAATATACAGGGCAGTCATAAATATATTTTGCTAGATTATAATTCCTTTACGACAATATCGTTCAAGGAAATGGGATGTTATTTTGAATGAATTATTGGCTTCAGAATAATGTAAAGAGCAATAATTCAACTCTCACATTTATGGTTTCAGTGGTAGAATTTCGAAAATTTCAAAATACAACATATTTTTTTTCATCGCAAAATGCTTTTTACAGTGTAAAAAAGGATTGAAACCATACCTGCAACCCTAGGAACTGTGACTTAAACACAAAGAAATATGTTATTCTCCAAGAACACCTTTTCGTGGCATTGTCATCTACCGCCATTTCAAGTTTTCCTGATTGTAATGATTTCCTGAACACATATGAATGGGCTTCTATTTCTTGGGTTATGTGTATCCGCGTTTTGGCATAGCTCGACTTTAATCATTCCCCACACACCTATACTATTAGATATAATCAAGAGTCTTTATTTGTTTAATATTCTTTTTTAGTAGCCTATTAGATACACTAGTTCAAATGTTGAATTTAAAAAAAAGGGTTTTCGCTATAATTTTTTTCCAACTAAAGCGAAGTGGTTGCATTTTTCCGATAAACGAGACAATTGGAACCAAACACAAGTGAGTTATACTTGATATTGCATAGTCTTGTGAAACTAACTATTATGGGTGAATGAAAAACCTATTCGGTCTTCTCTTAAATTTCATCTAGTGCAGATGGATCTCCAAAATTGGTTGTCACGGGTATCTTGGAAAGGTATGTGACTACGTTCTTGTGGTTGTTTAGTACATATTGTGAGATTTTAGCAAGTAACTTCAAGATTTGGACGGATATCTTCTAAGGGGTTCCGTATCGGCAAGTTAGTCCATCGCACAGTGGGGTGTTTTGATGATCTAGGTTGGCAAAATTCATTTTTTCGATTATCTCGGAATTTAACCGCGTATAGTGGTAGCCAAATGTCTCTTTTGTCGAGATCCGTACGCATTTTGTCGGAAAAATCCGATGTGTGGATTAACTACGACCGTAAAAAGGGCATTTGGTTTGAGGGAGTTTCAACAGTTGCACTATTTTTCTGTAAGTTCGAAAGCAAGTCCTGACTTTTCTGTTTTATTTGGAAGCAGGAGTTTACTGGACATACGTCACATGTTTGTCACAAGATTTAACCTATTGTTGTTTGCAAATAAGCGCCATCTTGTTTTCAAACTTCATCTTGACTTTTAATACAGTATTAGGCAATATTAAGAAATAAGCATTTTTTTTAAAATCAAAGTGTCATTCCTAAAGTATTGGAAACTTAAGAAAGCTCCTGCGAAAGTTTGCGAATCATTAAGTTATATTAACTTGAAGTGAGTGCTTGGGTGTTTAATTCAAATCTTGCAAGTCAATTTTAGACCACTTTTAATTATCCGATTGATCTGAAACTTTGAATACATGTGTGGTTTCAAGGACAATACAATATTATAATATAAATAAATAATATTAATCTAAATAATAGTAATAATATAAATAATAATAATAACATAAATATTAATAATAATATAAATAATAATAATAATAATAATATAAATAATAATAATAATAATAATAATATAAATAATAATAATAATAATAATATAAATTATTAAATAAGCCAAATATTTATCACTGTTTGATTATTTTATTACTGATACATTCGAAAACCCAGAAAAACCTAATTACACTTCAACGCAATAATTTTGTCCACCTACATCCTCAAAACGTCCCACTGTGGGTCGCCTTACATTTCAACAACTGGAAGTTTTTATTGACACGTAGCGTACGACTTTTTCAGTAGCTGAAAGCTGATCTATTTGGTAAGGTGAATATTACAATACTTTAAATAAAGAAGAATCGGCATCTACGATATTATATCAGAATATTCTCTTAAGTAGAATTTTTCGTTCTATCAAAAGTATCTGCTAAGAAATTGTGAGCGGTATTAAATACGTTACAAAACGTTTTAATTTAACAAGTTAGTTTTTTTTCTTGATTGAGCTTATTTTGAAATAATTAAATCAAGCCTACCCATTCCGTTGCTTAATGTTACTGGCTTTTTTCTTAAAATAAAATATTGGTCCATAGCGTTATTTTAATTTAAAAAAAATCCTTAGCCACGTTTCATCTCACTGTTATACATGTTTCACAAATATTTATATTAAAAATAATAAAGTAAATAAAATATTTTGATAATTTGATTATGAGCCATAATTATGTTCAATTTACACATACCTTTAAAATATAAAACGTTTTATCGCAGACAACATCATTTCTTGTGTAATACACTTTTTAAGTATGAAATTTTAGTATTTTCAACTAGCCTGATTCTTTTGCCTTTTTTAACAATTTCCAACCTAGTTGAAAGGTGTTTATGAAATCGGCTTGTTTGTTTGTCTGTCTGTCGCCTGTCAGTACTCTAACTCGCGTAAATATACTCATATTGCCTTGAAATTGAAATATGTTAGTGGGGTTTACTATGGCATGTTTGGTATTGAAAATGAAGTGTGTAGCATTTACGGTTCTTTTACAGGGACACTCAAAAGAGTTTAGTTATATTACGCTCTATGGAAAAAAATCATTTGCTGCGTATATTAAGGATGACTGAATATTTTACACATATTCAAATTGCTGCATATCACTGAGGGGCACTGCAAGGTTCTTATTGTATAATATTGTATGCATAGAGTGTATCATTCATTTACATACAGTGACACTAAAAAAATTTGGTTACAGTACTGTCTATGAACAATAATTACTGGCACCACGTTTTCAGTTGTAGTACATGTTCTTAAATGTAACTATTTTTTACATATTAATTTGTGCACATACATTATATAGGTAATATACGCGGGTGCTCAAATATCTTACGTACATTTACGTTTATTGACGGAAACTGTTGAAAGGGAATTTTCAATTGTGCTTATGTAATTCCTAACTCAAATAAATTGTAGCATACTGTACAGTATACATAGATATTTATAGATTATATAGATTATATACAGGACTGTACAAAATAATTCGAATATTGTATTTGTATATTTGTAGTAATTGCTGAAATTGAGTTTTCAAATTTGTTATTCGTTTTCTAAATTGTTTTCTTATTAAATGGTGATGTTTTGTTAGATTATTCTCAATGGGTTGGAAAATGTTTCATAATATATGCTTAATGCATAATTTTTCGTACTTGTTTAAATTAGTTAAATAAACCTTTCCCATTGGCAACATTTATTAAAAAATGTAAATAATAAACATTGATGTATTTTAAGTAAAATTGCGTACTGGGGACATAATATATGCTTAATGCATTATTTTTCGTATTTGTTTAAATTAGTTAAATAAACCTTTTCCATTGACAACATTTATTAAAAAATTTAAATAATAAACATTGATGTATTTTAAGCAAAATTGCGTACTGGGGAAGTACACGGCCTATTCACATTTAATCGTCTTTTTCTGATAACTAACTCATGATTCAATTATAAAATGTTCATATAAAATAACAAAAGCTATTAGCTAATTTGTGAAGGTACTTGCTTATAAACGATATAAATATTAATTTAATTTTTTGCTCACAGGGCACGCTTGCCTACTAATTTAGCATTAATATGTAAAATTTAAACTAGTGAATAAATTAAAAGACTGAGTGCAAAATATGACAATTTTAAAGTTAAAAAATATAATTTTATATACCTACCCGTAAAATAAAAATTATTATCTAAAAATAAGAAATCACTTTTATTATCATAGTTTTTTAATAAAAATATTTTTAAGTTAGAAAATTTGCAGTTAAACGACACTTTTCGCTTTGTTATTTTTCTATTTGCATTGTCTCTTTATTTTTAGAAAAGTAAACTTTCAAGCATCATTAAGCATAAAGAAGTTGCGCTTTTTCTCTTAAGGCTATTACATTTTCATGGGTAATTATTAGAATTTTACTAAAGAAAAGGAAACTAATTTAAAAGTTTTTAATAACTTATATAATGAAAAGTAAGGGAATGATAGACCGAAAAATTTAATAACTGATTTAGACACTGAGGAAAATATTTTCGGCGCGAGTTAAAAAAATATAAAAAAATATTATTTTAATCGAATGATTAAAGATGAATATAATGTTAAAAGTTTTTTTAATCTTTTGTTTTCATTATAAATCATATTATTTTAATACACAATTATTAAATACAAATAAAAGGGAAGCGTTCCATATCCTGTGCTGATTGGCGCGATTGGTAAAAAATCCAAAATGGCGCCTAAAGCGTCTGACGTCACGTAGATAAAGTCCGAGGCTAACGAAAAAGAAAGGCTACCGCGGTGCTTTACGCGTATCTTTTTTTAAAGTCCGCCGGAGTCACGTGATGCTCGAATGCACCAATGAATGTGTACGAAAAGAGCATTACGTCACTCTAGCGGTCTGTAAAAAAGGATAAGTGGATTATACCGCGGTAGCCTGTCTTTTTCGTTAGCCTCGGATAAAGTCGCGGCTAACGAAAAAGACAGGCTACCGCGGTGCATTCCACTTATCTTTTTTTACAGACCGCTAGATTGACGTGATGCTCGTTTCATACACCTGCATTGGTGCATTCGAGCATCACGTGACTCCGGCGGTCTGTAAAAAAAGATATGCGCAAAGCACCGCGGTAGCCTTTCTTTTTCGTTAGCCTCGATAAAGTCCATTCCAGTAATTATAAAAGCAACCCCAAAAGCAGAAGATCACAACAACTTCATCAAACATATATCGGCAAAAACAACTCCCCCCAAAAAACCAGCACAGGATACGTAACGCTTTCCAAATAAAATACCAATAAGCTCCAATTCTTGTAAACGACATGTTTTCTCGTGATCATAATTAATATCTATTGTAGCAGAAGTACCCAATTACTGTCTTATGAAGATAGTCTTGTGTCAAATAGATTTTTCAGTTTTTTGTGTAACCGTGTTGTTCTGATTCGAACATTTGTGTGTGAACAAGCCACTATTCTGTCGTAATCTTTAATTTTCAAAAAATGTTCTCGAATCTCTCTGAATCTGGTTCTCCCGGTTACTTAAGTTCCAATGCGGTTACAGGGTTACACGGTTTACACGGATGCAATAACTTGATATTTAAGTTTCTGCGTTCTTCTAGCTGCTATAAATACTGCGGTGGAAGTAAGTTTCTGCGGAATTTGTTACATCTAGCCTTTTGTGAAATATTAGACTTGAGATTCATAGCTTCCACATTTGGAAATTAGCTTCTGCCGCTGGCTGAAATAGACAGCGTCCATTTTTATTTGAATTTGGAGAAGAACTTTCAGTTTAGAGTTAGCAGCCGTGATAATTTGTTATCTTTTGGTATTTTTTCAAATAGAGAAAATGAGAATACTTTTCTTCAAGACAGTACAATTTTTAACAGTGTAGTGTGACAGTCAACTAAAAGACTGGGCATAATTCTAGTCTAACAGGAAAAAAATTTATTAAAAGCAATAAATAAAGGTAGAATAGCAATGGATCAGTGACATTTAATTAAAATATGATTTAAAAAAAGCTTGAAACTCTCAGAGATTAAGAAGGGGAATGCTTATCCCAAAATGTTTGTTAAAAAAATGGCTACTTTTATAGTTCGCAGGGAACGAAGTAATGTCAAATTCTAGATTACTCAAAATATCGCTGGAAACTCTGTCAATAACACTGTCAAATATACACTTTAAATACTTCTAACGAAGAAACTCCGTAATTTCGCTCTATTCTGACCATAATATGGGCAAAAATATAGTCATAATAGCGTTAAATTAGGGTTATGTAACCGCTTTATATTAAAACGGTCAAATGACAGGACAGTTTACTTCAACGTTTAACAGTGCATAAATAACTTTACTTACTCGTTTATAATATCGCTAAAATTATATAAACAAACAAAAACCTTTGTGAAAATAAGATATGTCTGCGTACAGGTGTCTGATTAAAATATTTCTCCAAAAGGAAAAAAATATTAAACTTTAGGAAGAAAGTCTTTCTTTACCATTACCACTTTCTTTACTGTTATTAGTATGTTTAAGGATTTTCGTAAACGTTTGACAAAATCTGTAATTAAATATCGTTGCATTATTTTATTGTTTTGAAGAAATGTGAGTAATTGTTCAGAATTATTTAGTATAAATAGAATATTCAACCTCGTAAATATTGTAATGCACATAGTATATTACAAAATTTCAGTCTTTAGTTAAAAGCTAAAAATACAATAAAGAAGCGTAAGTTAAATATGTATTACATTAACTGTAATTAACTAGTATTTAATAATATTAACTGCATTTTCTAAGGTAGAAAATTATTTCATAAATAAGTTTTCTCAATAAAACTATTTATTGAAAATATTTAGACTATGTAAGTCAGATAATTAAAAAAAAAATGTAAGTTAAACGGACAAGAAAAACGTTATCCAATCAGCAAATGTTCTAATGCGTAAAGATACTTCTTCTTTTTAAAATGTTCAAGTAACATATTTGAAGTTTTTTCCAACAAAGCGAAAAATGTCCAGACCAGGACACGAACCTTGGTACCTTGGTTTTCCGTGCCAATGCTCTTCTTACTGAGCTACCCAGACGACAACTGGCTGACATAATTCATTCTTAATTGTTGGACATTGAAGAAAGTTGTTGGTTATTTTGGTTATTTGAAGGAAGGTAACATTTCCTTTTTTCATTATGACATAAAGATACTTTTACCCAATTTGCTAAAAATATTTAGTTTACATACAACAAACGAATAAATACATAAATTCATCAGAAAATAATCATCATAAAATAAATAAATACATGGATGCTGGCATCATGATGCTGCATAAGGTAAAGCCAGGAGATGTGGCGCGGTCGGAGAGATTGCGCACATAGAGGTTCGGGGGGAAGGAGTAGAGTGAGCGCGCAGCGACTCCAGGTAGTTGTACAACAGCAGTAGTGAAGTGTTTACTTGAAAGTGCAAGTTGATTCTTTTGAGCGTCTAAGATAAAGCATTGCTATTTTGCTTTGTTTTCCCAAAGTAAGTGCTTGAAGTTTCATAGCTATTCGTCAAAATTTCTATACAATGTCAGTAGTACAAAATATTTTTAACTTAAACGATTTCTCATAAGCTACTAATCTAGATTAACAGTGTGAACATCAACGGTTCGTTTTAGTAGTGGCCATGTTTAAATAAAAGGCCGCGCAATCTCTCCTACCGAAATTGGAGAGTTTGCGCATCTGCTACTTAGGAGAGATGGCTCATTGTTCCCATTAGTTTCCATACTAGCAGAGATTGCGCAGCTTATTGGTAAATTTGCATAAAAAGAAAGTAGAAATGAAAATGGACTAATTTTAAGTTAAACGTGTTATCAAGTAACTTAATGTTATTTTGCAATCTTATCTGGACTTGGTTTTTCTGATTGTTTATTTTTTTTCCTTTAATTAAAATTTTTTAATCGTTTTAAAAATTATTTCCTTTTTCTAATTATCTAATCATTAGGTTGAAATATTCACTCCTAATACAATAATACGTGTTCATAAAAACCTTACAACAATGTCATTTAAGTGTAATTATTATTGTTAACAATCTAATTGTAGTTATTATTAGTAACAATCTCTCCTACCCATGTGCGCAATCACACCAACCCTGTAAGGACAGATTGCGCAAAATAACTTTCTTGGTTTTATTACAACTGTTCTATTAATTTACAACATAACAACAAAATAGCAATGGAAATGCATAAAAAACAACTGAAGTAAAAATTATTCATGGATAGTGTAGCAAAAAATTAATATTTAGATTTTTTATTGTTATTCTTTTGAATTGTGCGCAGACTCTCCTAGCTTTACCTTACAGAGCCTGGATTCATCAAAGGCGATGTCAGACGCCATTCCTGCGTCTACAGCATCATAATGCCAGCATTCATGTTTGGCGGTATCGTGGAAAATGCATATTGCCATCTTGCATTCGAATCGTCATATTGTCATATCACCTGGACTGACTGTATGAAGTGTCATTGGATACACATCTCGGTAACCTCTTGTTCGCATTGCCGTCAATTTCAACAGCAGCCGTTACATTTCTGATGTGTTACGGCCCATGCTTCTGCCTTATCTTCGATGCCTCCGCAAATCTACGTTTTAGAAGGCCAATGCACGACCGCATGTTGCTCGTATTATCCTGACCTTCCTTTATACATAACATGTTCGACTGTTACTCTCGCCGGCACGTTCTGCTGATTTCTCACCAATTGAAAATGTCCTGTCAATGGCTTCTGAGCGACTGGCCCGCTACTACGGTTGATGAACTGTGGCTTAGTATTCAAGCTGCATGGACTGATGCACCCGAACATGACATTCAATCTCTGTTCAAATCCATGGCTAGGCAGATAATTGCTGTTATTGCGGCCAGCGGTGGGTGCTTTGGGTAGTGTTTTCTCAGGATCTATATCTCCTGATTTTCTGAAAATTTAATCACCTGTCCTTCCCATTATAATATATTTGTCCAATAAATATCATTCTGTTATTTGCATTCCTTCATGGTGTAGCATTTTGGATGGCCAGTAGTGTACTTTAGTAACTTTTACAACTGAAAATTCAAAATGCACTTTTTATCTCATTCGATGAAGATAACTTCCTAAAATAATTTTTATGTTGCACTTAAATAATTCGTTAATTAATTATTTTCAGTTTTTGGCTTGATTAATTTAAAAACATTCTTAAAAGATATTTAATATTTAATATTTAATATTTTATTATTTTATAGTACGTGATATGCTAAATAATATGTTTTGTGTACTGAAATATCGCTGAGGATCACCCTCCTTCCTTGACCCGCAGCTATAATTTATTAATATTTTTATGAAGAAATAAAAGTTCTGATCAAAGTTATTTAAATAAATAAATTAGGACAGACTGACAAAAGACGAATAGAAATAGCGAGGCTTACATACAATTCTCGTAAATTCAACTTATTCTTTCTATCTGATAGTATTAAGTTCCTAGACTGTAGCCGGTTAAATCTCGCTCATTTACAATAATATTTAAATATTTGTGCTGCGACAAGTTCTGCTTTTGAAAAAAAAATTATTACAATCAAGACCTAAATGATGTCACATCTCTCATTGTTAGGTGCTTGGCAAATATTTATGTTTAATTGTTATGTTTGACAATGCTGGAAGAAAAAAAAGTAGACAAAACGTTGCTAGATTTACACAAAATGCGATATTTAAAGTAATGTTGTTTCATTAAAATATAGTTTTTAATCAACATGTAAATATAAAAGAGTGTCTCATGAAAGGGGAAATTTGTCTATTTTCTTTTTTTAAGTATTTTTGACAGTTAAAACTAGATTGTGTTCACAACATGTAATTCACAATATGTAATATATTTAATATTTCTGATTAATTATTGCCCTTCTGTATGTAGAAGTTCTAGATGAAAATGTTTTAAAAATATCAAACTACGCACAAAGATTTACTGACATATGGTAAATGTATTTTATTTAGAAACCTTTCAAATCCATAAGGAAATGTGGTTTATCATATAATTTCTAAATATTTTTTCATATAATGAGTGTGTTGAAGATGACGAATATTAACAAAATTCACAGAAGTATTGACAGTTAATGTTTTTGTGAACGTCGGTTTGTGACCTGAAAGGAAGCGACGATGACTATAACGACCTTGACTATCTTCCCTGCTTATATCTCAAAATGCTTCTCATGCGGTAGAACATGCAGCATTAATTTTACACATTCTAAATTGTGTAAACTGTGGAGCGAAGGGTTTTAAATTTATGCTTTTAACGTTAAGTCTATGGTACTTATGATCTACAATTGATCCTTAAAGACAGGATTTGTGCCAGAATATTTTGTACTCGGACAACAACAAAACAAGGGTCTCTATGAAAAGTATTACTGTGCTGAATTTGATGAGCATAAGTCCAATAGTTTATAATAGTTCGTGCAGTTAGCGACAAATTTCACCAAAATATTTCACTTCCGGATACCAGTATGAGATTTGGTCCAAATCTTACATATATACTAAGAAACAAACAAGTGGGTAAGTGTGATCGAAGATCGCTCAAAAGGTTTCGTTTAATATTCCTTTCAAAACACATTATCCTTTCTTTAATAAATTCAAACAAATTTCATTTAGCAACAACAACAAAAAAAAGCCATGTTTTTTTATAAAGTAAAAATTTACCGGTCTATTTTTTTCCTTTTTTCGAATATCTAAACCAGCCAGATAGCGGTCCAAGCCCGCTATTATATTCTGTCATAATAATATCCGTCATACGGACTAAATGCAATATTTAAAAAAATAATTTCAAACTTAAACAAATTGTACAACTTCAAAATGTTAAAATATGCGAATATTTCCATAATCGGATTTTTATCATGATTCAATAATTCGATATTTTTGAGTTATTTACTTGGAAATTTGATTTAATAATTTATGTTTTCACCCATGCAATTCTGAGATTCATGTATCAGAAATTACCCAGGCTGTTGAAGTTTAATGTTTCCTTTTGATGAATGTTTCTAAAAGATTCTTGGAATTCTGATGCTATTTCAAGATTTGCTTGCAGTTTTGTTTGTTATTTCAATAGTATTACACACATAATCAGAACCTCTTATTTCTAACACTAGATTGTTCTAGGAATAAGAAGATTTAATTTAAAATGTAAAGTTACTGCGCTTATGTACATAAAAATGCACACAAAAAACATTTTATAGGTATAACAAGCTTGTTAGTACAGATTGATGTTCCTTTAACCTGGATATACTTAAACATGTGGGTAAGTGTGATCGAAGATCGCACAAAGGGTTTCGTTTAATATTCCTTTGAAAACACTTTATCATTTTTTTAATAAATCCAAATAAATTTCATTTAAAAAAAAAGTTGTGTTTTTTATAAAGTAAAAATTTACCGGTCTATTTTTCTCGTTTTTTCGAAAATCTGAACCGGTCCGATAGCGAGCTTCGCCGCTATTATACCCTGTCATAATAATATTTATCATGTGAACTAAATGCGATATTAAAATAAATCAATTTCAAAATTAAACATGTTGTATAGAGACCATCAATATGTTAAAATATGCCTATATTTCCATAATCGGGTTTTTAACATGATTCAATACGTTCCTCTAACACATACATTTACTATTCTCTATTATTTATATTGATACTCGCTTTGTATTATTCTCAAACATTTGAAAAATTAGTTAAACTTCCTATATGACGTCAGATTTTCTTTTTAATTCTCTAATGACGTGATATTAATCTGCTTTGTCCACTTACACATACTCATACTCCTTGTATTATTGAGAAATCTTAGACATTTTCCGTTTTATTACGACTATGACGTCAATCAATTTTATTTCATATTTATCTTTTTTTCAATTGGTGAAACTTTTTATTTCATTTTCATTTTTCACGTGAAAATCGTCTGATAGAAAATTAATTATTGTAGAAAGAATTTCATTATGGATTTTTAGTTTTTGGCATCGGCTATAACAAAAAATGTTTCATTTTAATAGGAAAAGGCTGTTAGAATTTTGGTTTTTTATCTCAATTTATTAAAATAATACGAATTTTTCAAATTTTAATATTTTGAGCTCTTCACAGCTGGTATTCAGATTTATACACTAAGTTTCAACTCTGTAAGATACATACTTTTTGAGAATGGCTCTGTGACGGACAGACAACGCAGCGGGGGTAATAGGGTGTCGTGAGATGAACGAAACCCTAAAAATCACCGGGAGGAAATTGATCAGATGTCAAGATCCCCCCCCCCTGGGGAGGGTAACGCGGTTGAATGTCGTATGACAGATATTGAGCTAATTTTAATTTTTTATATACTTATGTTTGTACTAAAGCTTTGTCAAAGTTTTCGTGTGGTTGAGTGTTGAAATTTTTTTTTTTTTAGAACAGACGCCCAATATTAAGGCATTTTTTAGACTGAATAACTAAACTGAAAATGGGCAAGAATGATAAATGTATATTTATAATTTATCTTTTAATTAAAATTAAAAATTGATGATATTTCATATTTCTGTAAAATATAGTTATCAGATTAAAATCGATTATAATTTAAGCCACACATGAAAATAAGAAATGTTATTCTATTCTTTAAGACTTATTTCTTCAAAATTTGCAAGAAAATAAAAACTTTCATTTAAATCACTATAAAAAAGTAAATTTACTATATCACTAAATCTTTTACAAAATGTTGTTTACATGTTTTAATATATATGATGTATACATTTATAGCATATATAAAACGAACTGAGTTTTCCGGGTTTTTATTTAACTTTGGAAATCTGTATATAACTTTTTTAACATCTAGCAGAATGTCTTGATGTATGTGCATTGAAGCTATTGATGTATGTGTAATTTATTGATGGTATTGATGTACAGGGTGTTTCACAAAGGACCCCTTACTTTAAAAATCAATAACCCGAAAACGGTGATAGATAGTAACATGAAACCAGTGTTATGTTTATTAAAAAACTCGTAAGAAACTTATACATAAATCTCAAAATTTAGTTAAAAATAGCACCGATAGATGGCGCTGTGATAAATAGTCGTATCACATTAAAAGTGATTCAATATGTGCACCTTTTACACAACAGACCTGTCGCAAACGCAGAATGAAATTGTCAGTGACTTTCTGTAGTGTATCACAGGAAATCGACACACAAGCTTGTCAAATAACCTCTTCGAGCGCACCGAGTGTTAAAGGTTAGCTCCGGTAAACAATGTCCTTTAATATACTCCACAAAAAGTAATTGCAGAGTGTGAGATCAGGTGAATACGGAGGACACTCCATGCCTTTTCACTTCTCTGTCGAATAGTTCAACGCAATAACTCTATCGTCAAAGTACTCGTCCAGAAAGTCGAAAACGTCTTCTGTGCGATGCGGACGAGCCCTATCTTGAATGAACAACGCCATGCCTGGTCGATCGTCTAACGCTTGTTGAGTGGCGACAAATTGTTTCAAAAGCGCAATATACCGATCAGTTGTCACCGTTTTTCGCAAGAAAAAGGGCCAAATAATGCCTTTGCGACAGATTGCAGCCCAAATTGTAAGTTTTTGGATATAAAGTGGTCGTGCGTGAGCCAAATGTGGATAATATGTACCCCCAAAATCGTCAATTGTGTCTGTTAACGGCACCATTCAGATAAAAATGGGCCTCATCCGTAAACCTTATTTGGCCAACATCGAAACCAGAACAATCAATCTTCTCGAGCATTTTGTTTGCGAAATGTTCTCGTTGTCGTTCAGCTTGAACTGGTATGGCGTTCAGGCATTGAATGTTGTCAGGAAACATGTTTAATGATTTCCGCAGGATTTTGTACTTGCTGGATGGCTTGATTCCGGATTCGGCTGCAAGCCTGCGGGCAGATTTATTCGGATTACGCTCAATAACTGCAGCAAGTGTCGTTGAATTTTCAGGAGTAACGACGGAGTGGGTTCAACCCACATTTTCGACTAACGCATCGTCCACTTTGCCTGTCTGTTGAACTTTTTTGAAAAGCTCACGAATTGTTTTCCCATCTGGGCCTTTTTCAACTTGAAATCGCGTTTGAAAACTTCTCCTTGTGGCAGTAGGACTCTGATTTAATCGTTTGTACTCCAACACAATAAACACACCTTCTTCCACGGTATACATAACTTTCGGAATTATTTTCACTATACGCTAATAGCGGTTACATTTCAATGGCGAAATCTTCGACGACTAGTCTTTTTATGCTTCAGAACTCTCTTTAGAAGGATTCATAACGCTCTCAGCGCCGTCTATCGGTGCTATTGTTAACTAAATGTTGAGATTTATGGATAAGATTCTTACGGTTTTTTTAATAAACATACCACTGGTTTCCTGTTTCTATCTATCATCGTTTCCGGGTTATTGATTTTTAAAATTAGGGTTCGTTTGTGAAACACCCTGTATGTGCATTGATGTATGTGCATTTCCTGTAAGTCTCTAATCATGCATTCACCAATATATTTATAAATTAGTTATAAACAAATATTTGTCTTCAATGTAGTTTAAAAAGTAATATTATTTTATAAATTAAAAAAGGTTGTTTTTAAATTTCAATTTTCAGCGCCCTGCCATGCGCCAACTTAAAAATTATTTTTATTTCTACATGCGAGAAAATTTTAGACATTCTCATTCAAGTTTCGTTTCCTTAAAAAGGTGTCATTTTTAGTGTCCTTAAATAAGAATTTGCTAAAATGTTTAGGAGCTCTAAAGCGTCGTTGTTATAAATCTACAATAATAGAAACTACTGTAGTCTCTGAGGAGGGAGTGCAAAAATTTGGATTGAATCGGGAGCTTAAAACTCAGCCTTGACCGTTGATATTCTATTCTTATGTATGGATGAATAACAATGATTTTATAAATGTGTCAGAAAAAAATATCAAAGTTTGTTTTTGAGCACATTAACATAAACATTAACGTCGTTGTTATAAAACTACAATAATAGAAAATACTGTCCTACTCATTCCGAAAAATTTACCCATGTAATCATATCATTTTTGCATTAAAAGGACGACAACTACACTTATTGAAAGTCCCCCTCTCCCCAATTATTAAAATATAATATTTTTTTCTGTCTGTTTATTGACACTGGAAAATCTTTTTATCAAATAACTTATCACTCATATAATATATCAGGTATACCTTAAATTATGTATACCGCATAAATCAATTTAAATCTAGAATCATAATTTGCTGAACAACTTCAGGCTATCGAAATTTATAATTTAAAAGTTTGAATTTAAATTTACTGGTTGAAGTGGTATTCTAAATATGAAAATGTTTGTCTGTTTTTATTTAATTTATCTTCCGGCGAAGAGGAAAATCTCAGTTCCATTCATCATAAACGTGATTGAATTCAAAGACCAACAAATTTATAGCCTTGAGGATAAATATCTTAAAGGCATGTTGTAGTTCTATAATTTTCCGCAATGCATTGAGCTCTGAAATATATTATGCATATTACTTAAGCTGTTTCAAAATATATGTTGATTTCTGTACATATATCTCATTATGTTATTTTGTACCTTGTGATATTGAGTTTATTTGTTAAAAAGGTATTTCTATGTGTGTAAAAAAGTACTGACTAAATGTTACAGCTCATAAAATACTTTGTATAAAGCATGGAATTGCAAAAGCACAGCAAGTTGTATTTCATATAACATGAAAACTGAATATATATTAAGAAAATTAAATGTATTTTTCTGTAATATTTTGCGTAAGTTATAAACAATCACAAATATTGTTCCACAGTTTCAGATTAATTAAAATCAAGCTTTACCTCACAATTCATTAGATATACAGACAATTTCTATTTTTACACCATTCATTTTCAATGAGAAAATTCAAAATTCGTGTAGTTTTTATTAAAAGTTCGCATAAAAAATATTTTGAATTTCTGTAACGATAATTGAAATGTCGACATTTTTCAAGAAATTATTTTTTAAAGTAATATTTTACACTATAAACCATACAGCCTTAAAGCTCCTAGAAACATTCTCGGGAGATCCAAGTCATCCAAAATTCCCCCATTATTCTAAAATGACACGATCGGGACTTCATAAAGAAGAGTCTTTAAGGATGTCGTAAGAACTTAATTCCTGTGTGTCTTCTACCAAGCATAGCTGCCAACTTTTATGCTTTTTTCCTACCACTAAAATTTTATAGTAATTTTAAACTTATTAAACCACCGAAATCATGCGATTCAATAAGACAAAATTTTCAATTAAATTTTAGTGGTATCAAAAAAGCGTAAAATTTGCAGCGGTGTACCAAGCAATCTGCTAGGATGATATGCCTGAGATTTCAGCACTACTAAGTGATAACAAATACTTTAAAAGTATCGGTAAGTCGATATTTTGATTGTGTTCAAAGCATCGGTATCCGAAAATTATGGGACAGAAAATGTCCATACATCGATATTTCGTTGTATCGGAAAATTTTTATTGTTACTTAATGTTTTAATACACGGAATGATATATTCATGTTTATGTTATGTAATGTTTTATTTAAAAATGACTTTTAAGCTTTTCAATACATATTTTTAAAATCAACATTTATATAGCCAATTAAATTATTTTCAGTATTTTTGAGGCAATCAATTTTATTAATAACTTTGATAATATATGCTTCTTAGACGATGTTTTTTTTTTCGTAATTGTATTTTTGATTTTAGAAAACATACTCTCAGCTTAGACAGAAGTCGCAACAATAAGTGTTGTTTTGTTAAAGAGGGCTTGTTATACAGATGAAAATGTTTTAGATATTCTCAGATTTCCAAAGGATTTCTGTCTGATTTATATCTATATAATGTTGTACAAATGCAAATGTATTTAAGAATCAATATTTGCAGAATAGGTTTGAAAGACAGCTACACATAAATTTGAAACATATTATCTTTTCGGATCTTGTAGATGTTTAAGTCTGAATAGTTTCTTGTGATATCATTACAGATTATTTAATGTTGTTGCTTATCGATTTAAAAATTCTCTCCAATGTCAGTATTATTAATTTTGGTAAGACATATCCAAACATTTCTGTTAGATGTCATAGGATTTCTAAAAAAATCATTCTTCAATAGTAGTAAAATAAATCAGTATAGAAACAAAGATACCACATGGCAAATTCGTTAAAAACACAACAATCCATCTATCAGAATAGATTCACAAAAATAAACTATACACAAGGCCTGTCCAAGTATCTTCGACACTTAGGCGAGTAGAAACATCATTAGGGATAGAGTAAGAGTATGTCCTTTTTCTAAGTTTATGATTTCGCTGATACTAATTCAAACATCCCTTATAACAGGATGCGATAATTGTCTGACTGCCTGAAGGATATGTTGACATTACCTAAAATTTATAGCCATGTTAAACGACTGAGACAACAAAAAAAAAGGTTTATTTTAAGTTTTTTTTTATAATATCTATTTAGTCAAATTTATTTAGAAATGTACGTGAAAAATGCTTAAAATTTATTTTCATGTGCCAAATATCAATTTCTAAGATGCATAAATAAGAAAGGTAAAAAAAGGTAAGGTAAAAAACACTATATATCGGCATATATCGAGATTCTAATACAGATGTCAAAAATCTACATTTTTTACCCGATATAGCTATTCTTTTTGCCATCACGAACTAAAATAACGTAATAGAATTTTGTCAAAAAGTGAATTCAATATGTTATTTAGTGAATTATGTTTGTATTATTATTTAGGTATGCCATAACAGCTCATTTCAGGGATCAGACTGCACAACTCACTCACAGAATTATCAGTTATTTTTAGTAACTTACTCGCTTATCAAATTGAAAAATGTTCTACGAATTCAATATATTAAGAACTTATTTTATATACACTTTTTTTAAAATAAAAGTCATTTCTCTGGCATTCAGACCTTTAAAAAAGAATACGATGTGTGTACATAAAATTAAATGACATATTAGAAAAAGAATCTGTTAGGAACGACAAATTAGAAACAATGGGAATTTATAAAAGAATTTAAAAATATTTTATTAAATGAAATTAAAATTCTGGTTTAAATATAGCACAGTTTCCAATTTGATAGATGTAAGCCGGCTTCTATTTTCGCAGCTAATTCTAACATTAATTTGCACGAACAAATAATTGCTAATTGTGGTAACTTTGCAAGATTATTTTTAGTTACTCTACCTTATATTGGTAAATAAATGTTTATTGTTTATATATATATGATTAAAATCATGGATAAAAATAATTTTAAAAGTCATAAAAACAGTGAATAGAATTACAGTTTTCAAACAAATTTCATTTAAAAGTACGCTGTCTCCCCTACTCGATGATGTAAAAATTGAAATTATGCGATATTTAGACGTGATGTGTGAATAACAAAAGTGAAAGCAGTAGTGAAGATCGTTGCCATAATCGTTATGAGATCAGAATATACTTAGTACAAGACGAGCTTTGCCAGTCAATGCGGTTGGTTCAAGGACATTCTACAAAAATTAATCTTAAGTTCTTGATATAGGCTGAGATATGTTTTTTCCGACATACCAGTGGGAGGGGACAAATCATACAGCATTGATGCGAAGAAAAGACGTTAAATATATGGAGTGTGTATAATTCGCCCACACAATCTTGTTCTTATGACCCAATTATGAACAAGATTATATTGATGTATGAGACCCACTCCTTATATTTAACCTCCTTCCTTCGCATCAATGGTTGGTGATTTCTGCTTCGAACTCGATTAGACGTCTATTGCTCACAACGCCATCTATTGCTGGTAATTCGAAATAAAATCAAGAATCACAGTGAAAAATCTCCTGGCACCTTAGATAACCCTCCTGCTAGAATTTTTTAAATATCTGTCACCATTTGCAAGTTATTGAATTTTAAAATCTGTCAGTCCATTCAAGGACACTCTGTATAATCATTGTATATGACGTGTCCGTTTCGCTGAAATTATTACAGTGTGAATATATTGTGGCGTGATTCGGATCCTGGAAATAATAGGGTAGTTCATTTTTTTACCACCAGCTTTCTCCTTTGCTTGCTAAAAGATTGGAAGACCTGATATAGGACATTTTCCGGTGTATAAAATATATTTGACCTCTTGATGAATTTTCTACGTAAAATGTATTTTAAAACTGTAATGTGCGAAATTAAAACAAACTCCGCGGCGTATACTCTAGCGTATTCTGGTATGAATATTAGTATAAATATCTTCTTCTTTTGAAAACGATAAATATAAACTTAACCAATTTCTCCTCATAGTCCTAAAAATAGGACTGTCTGTCAGCCATCTGTCTGTCTGTCTACTATCTTCTGCCTGTCTGCCTGATATCTACTGACTGTCTGTTGTCTGTCTACTCTACGTTGGTTGTATGTGTGATGTTCTGGCTGCCTGATATCTGCTATCTGTATGGCTACTGTCTGTTATCTTCTGTCTGTCTACACTTTGTTGTCTGTTTTGTATGCTGTCTGCTTTCTGTTTGTTTGCTACCTGCTGTCTGTCGGCCTGACGTGTGTCTACACTCTGTGGATTTTCTGTATGCTGTCTGCCTGATATCTGCTAACTGTCTACACTTCGTCGGCTGTTTGTATGCAGTCTGTCTTTTGTTTATCTGCCGTCTGCCGTCTGTTTTTTCAGCTTTCGGTCTAATGTCTGTCTGCCTCTTATCAATCAGAAAATTTGGTGTGTAACAGGTTAATCAAGATTTTCTAAAGCCTAAAAATGAACATGTTAGTGAAAAAAAAAAAAACTGAAAACCGACAAAGAAGATGTTAGCTAAAAACCTGTGCAACAAAACCAACAACTCTATGTAAAAAAAGTAACGTTGACTATGCCTAATATGATTTTTCCTATTCCATCTAAGTAACAACGAATACCAGCGGATTGTACCACTGTCCTATTTTTATGACTTCCTGTATCGATCAAACTAATAAATTAATGTTTCTTTTTTATTTATTTTATTAAGGAATAAATACTCAATAAGAAATAAATCTCACCTAAGAATAATTAAGACAAGAAAAATTAAATATTTAATTTTTTCATGAGTTTCCTTATTTATTCATATTAATCAGGAATAAAGACAAAAAAAAATACAAGGAAGCCGAGATATTGTTAAATATTTTACTTTCAGAAAAGGAAATCCGGGATTAAATTTCATGAGGCAATCAGCTTTTCAATAAATGTTGAAGTTAGAGAAAGAAAATCAGGCATTACTGCTAACAAAATTCTGTAAAAAAAGTTTTTTCCTTTGTTTTTATTTGTTCTGTTATATGTCTTTGACATTTCATTCATTAATAATGCACAAACATTAACTGTGTTTTATGTCTCATGAAAAATTCAATCAAAGAAAACTTCCAGATTTCACTTATTCTGTATTACTTTTGCAAAATCTATAGTTCACTGTTTTTCTATTTAACGAAAGCATTCATCATTGCTTAAAAGGAACGGAAACGATAACATTTCCTAGACTGTATTTAAAACAACGTTGGCTATTTCTTATCCTTTATTCAGTATGTGCGTTTTTGTTGCATTTTGACTTTTTAAAAGTAATTTAATTTTTTTAATATTTTAAAATTTGATATAAAAGTAAAGAATGATGCAAGATTTACTTTAAATATTTTCTCTTTACTTTATGTGTAGTAATCTTAATATTATTTCAAAGGATGTATAACTGTGTCTTGTTTCGTTATTGTACAATATAAATAGTTGGTCATACCCATTAATATTTTAAAAATCAGATAAATACAATAACATGAAAAATGATTATAGTAAACTATAAACAAAAACAAAATTATTTTTTACATGCTCAGTAAGTAATACTATTCTTTACAAATAAATGACATTTTCAGAATTAAATAAAGAAAACTTTTAAAAAGTTATAATTTATTTTTTAAAACATAGAGACGCCATCAAAGGCTTTCTAATTGCTTATTTTTCTGATTTATCATCAATGCGTATTTTGAATAGCTTCTTATTATACATTTAGATTTGAAGAACATAAAATATACAAACATTAAAACGTCAGTTTTTTATTTAAATACACACAACAAGATTTCTCACCAGATTACAAAAACTATGCA
The DNA here is from genome assembly GCA_963931845.1 of Maratus michaelseni. Classification (NCBI taxonomy): domain Eukaryota; kingdom Metazoa; phylum Arthropoda; class Arachnida; order Araneae; family Salticidae; genus Maratus; species Maratus michaelseni. The sequence continues at coordinate 115,962,741 of OZ007588.1, forward strand.
ATATTTTATAAAACTTCCAATAACTGTTTAGTCTATTGTAAACTGAAATGGTGGATTATTTTTATTGAGGAAGGTCTCGTGTTGATTTTTATTCTTACTCATGTCGATTTCTAGAATAACAGTTAGTAAAAAACGACAATGCCTCTAGGAAAATTCTTCCATATCTGCCGTTCTGGAGATATTGAAAATTAAGTTTGCATTTCACAAACCAGTTTCACAATAAGCTGATTTTTGTCATAGCTGTTTTTTAACTTCACTGAAAGATTTATGAAGTTAATATTAAAGACATTGTTCTAGAAATGTCCTTTACCGAAACCAGATTAAAACATTTGACTTAATGAGAAATTTTGTACAATTTGGATCATTAAAGTGATGTATTTCTATCCTGTTGAAAAAGAAAATAAATGATCGATAACAAATTGATTAAAATAATATTTAATAATAAGGATTTAATACCAATTTATTCGTAGCTATTATAACATTTTACATAAAAAAAAGTATAAATGACTCTTTAAAATCATTTTTTAACAGAAATTGGTTGACTAAAAGAATTCAGAAAAGAAAAATATTTTTAAAATACCGTTAATTACATTAGGAAACTGCTGATTTAAAACAATTTACAAAAATATTGCTAAAATTTTGACTTTTTATCATTTGTCTGAATATTTCATATTTATAAACTTCTCTTTATGAAGTTTCAAAATATTTCAACTTATATAAGAATGACAATATTATAAATTATAACACCTTGTAATAATATTCTTCTTTTAAATTCTAAAAGTTGTAAATTAACAACATAATAAATACACAGTAAAATATCTTTTATTATGTTGTTTGACATGTTTCGACACACTCCGAGTCATTTACAAAAACAAATGAGAATATTACATAATTGCACGGTTTTTGAAGTTATTATTTAAAACGCTATCATGTAATTTTCATCTCCTTTTTTAAAAATTACGCACGTTATCTTTTATTTTTACTTGGTTGTTTATTTTCACATCTGTAACCATGGAGTATAATGCGACCGCAACCAGAAGGCGGGTGAGATCGCCGCTTGGAAGAAGAGTTCATTTTCTCAAAGGTTAGGACAGTGGAAGAGCAAGTATTTAGGGTTGTAACATATTCGAGCGTTCCTGCTTTTGGCGATATACATTTCCCTCTCTGTTTCTCGTCTGTCTTCTCCTTCACTGATATAATTTCTTTTGTCCTAGAAGGTTGTTGTTATATTCTCAGCGCTCTTGATTATTATTATCATTATTCTCTATTTAAACTGTTCTTTTCAGAACAACACAAAATGTCTCGTAAAGGGAAAACTTTGCGTTCGGATGAACGTAACATTGTTGATAATGTGCTTAATTTTTTTGAAAATGAAGCAAAATCTTCGTCTCTTTCCATTCCGATTCAGAAAGCACAGGAGCGTCAACACTGGCAGAAGGATTTAAAGAAGTTATTATTAAAAAATGCTTGGTTTGAATTTGAGTAGCTGGATTGCATGTTTCGTAACAAAATGTTATTTTCCACAAAGATATAACAAATTTCACAAAATATTTCACAAAATAACCCCCCTCCCCCCCCCCCCTAAAAAAAAACAACTGCATCGATCCCTGAACCTATATGGTTTATGCAAAATCAATTTAAATTATATTGAAATACTCGTTTTGACAATGTTTCTAGGTTGATTGGCTGGTTATTTGTTACGGCCGATTATCTGCGCTAGGGATGTAGGCCGGGGAGGAGCAAGCCCTCCGTGGAGGTCTTTCTAAGGGATCCTAACCCGTATTTACGCAAGGTTCGAAGAAAACTACGGAAAACTCCAAACGGTTAGACCGACGATCGTGACAGGGGTTTGAATGCAGCACCTCCTGTCTACCAACTTTGAGAGCAGAACCTCTCAGCCACTGGTGGGGCAATGTTTTCAGGTATCGCATTTTTGTATTTTAATATAAGTGTATATAAAATCTAGTTAAAATATTCTGAGAAAATAATTTATGAAAACAATCTTTTAGGTAGATTTCGTAAGAAATACTACCTATTACATTTTCACCTAAGTTGGAATTTTCGAAATATTTTTGCAGATCTACGCCGATTATGACTCCCAGAACCCAAAACCACCCCAGTTTAAAACTTTATCCTATCTATCTATCTATCTATGTCACTTTTTTATGGACACGATAACTCCCCTAATTCTGCACAAATCTCTTCCAAACTGATACATAAAGTCAAGGGGCATGAAATCTCGGTCAAGTTCGTTAATGGGCAAAATCGAACCAAGGGGGGGGGGATGGAGGGGGGGGGGCGTTGGGCGAAAACAGAATAAAACCCATAACGTCTTAATTATGATACGTATCGAATCCGTTTAAAGTTATTATTACTTCTAGAAAAACGGCCGAAAATTTTTGTATGACAGATTTTTGATACCATTAAAAATGGCTCCAAGGGGAAGGGGAAAGAGTGGGGGGGGGGTTAGAAGAAAAAAATTCATAACTTCATCAATTCAGAAGATAGCAAATCCGCTTAAATTTATTATAAATCCTCTTAATATTATCTAAAACTTTTATAGTGACAAGTTTTTTTATAGGATCAACCCTTATAGCAAAAAAAAAAAAAAAAAAAAAAAAATCCTTGCCGTCTCCACCTGCAAACAAGTTAGGTTTCGAAGTGGGCGTTTCCAAATGCTGCATCATTGCAGAAAGGTCATTTCTTCCACAATTCCCAACAAACAGGCGCCCCACGGTCTGCGTCTTCGAAATCTACCTCTGCCTGTAGGTCGAACCGTCAGGGATTTTTTTAGAATATGATTTAGCCGAGAGATCTTACTCTGACCAAAATATCATGAATATTTCATATAACACCGGAACATATCTTCATCGCAACTTAATATTTAATAATACATAATATTCAAATACTTTTAAAGTTTCGGTGTGTGAAAAAGTTTTCAAACTTTTATTTGAAAAAAAAATATATATATAATATAACATTATGCGAAAAGTATCTTGGATAAAAAAGCACATTTTACTGAAAATTTTTATTTATTGCTTATGGATTAGCTTGTATATTTAATTCACAAGGTCTCTCACTGTGTAAAAACTCTCCTTACCTAAAATACCCTAACAAAAATTTTTCTCAACAATGAATTCACCCAATAAAAATTCACTACTTCCTATTTTCCAAGCATTTTTTGCCATATCACGTTGTAAAGAATTTCGAATTTGTATTCTTGTATAACACATATAAATGTAATCTTATTTTCATTCTACATCAAAAGGCGCTAACTAGCCAGATACGGTAATCCGAGTTCAAATAACTTAGTCCTGAAGTTTCTTCTCTCAATCCTCCTTCTTTCGCTAAATCAGTCAAATAGACCCGTCTGGCACCACGTGACTTTGACGTCTCACCCGCCTTCTGTTCGTGGTCGAAGTATAACTCGAGCCACAATTTCGGTAAATTAAAAGATGCCGCATCGTTACATATCTTGTTTTTTCATGTTAGTATGTCTATGGTTTCTCTTATTATGGATCGATAGTATAGACGGGAGGGACAAAATATTTTACTTTCACTTAAATTTATTTGGATGGATTTTTCTTGATATAATCTTGCCAGGGCTGTAGTTTTTCTATTATACTTAATAGCATCTATATGCTCTTTTCTTTCTGTAACTAAATTTTCTGCTGGTTATGCCAATATAGTAAATAAGATCTAAGAACATAAACAACATAATAAACAACATAATAAATACTGTGTATTTATTATGTTGTTAATTTACACCTTTTAGCATTTAAAAAAATAAATATTATATAAAAATGTTTTTTTTTTTTTTTTTTTTTTTTTTTTTTTTTTTTTTTTTAACAAGAGTTGAAGATTTGCAATGTGCGTATTAATTTATTTGTTATTTTTTTAAAAGGTTTATCTAGATAAATACACTTAGTTATATGTGTTAACATTTTTATTTTACTTTCACTGAAATTTATTTGGATGGATTTTTCTTGATATAATCTTGCCAGGGCTGTAGTTTTTCTATTATACTTAATGCCATCTATATGCTCTTTTCTTTCTGTAACTAAAATTCCTGCTGGTCATGCCAATATAGTAATTAAGATCTAAGAACATAAACAACATAATAAACAACATAATAAATACTGTGTATTTATTATGTTGTTAATTTACACCTTTTAGCATTTAAAAAAAATAAATATTATATAAAAATGTTTTTTTTTTTTTTTTTTTTTTTTTTTTTTTTTTTTAACAAGAGTTGAAGATTTGCAATGTGCGTATTAATTTATTTGTTATTTTTTTAAAAGGTTTATCTAGATAAATACACTTAGTTATATGTGTTAACATTTTTATTTAATTTCTGTTAATTATTATTATTTTTCAGGAAAGTGTTTTACAATTTGTATATAATGCAACCACGACTCGTTACACCATGGTCCTCAGACGGAGCTTTTCTTGTTTACAGACAGTGACGATAACCCATAGAGAAAAGCAATTCAATCACGGGCATTCGAATGGAGTATCAGTTGTAAAAAGTGATTCTATATGTTCCTCAAATATGTACATATGTGACTGATGATGTCAAGCAGAATATTGTCTGACGATCAGCAGCATTGACAAATAATCCGTAATCGTAAAACTATCAAGAAATATGACAATATTATAATGAATAGGGTTTTCAAAAGGCTGCTTGATAATTGATTCTAAAATAATATTTTAATACGAAATCAACCAGTGAACGCAACCTCGAAATGTCTTCTCTAAAAATAACGTTTAATTATATTTTAATAATTTAATTTCACAACATAATTGCAAATTAAATTAACAGACGTTACAATTTCTCCTACCGGATATGTTTCAAGCGTAATTTTCCTAGTTAAATCGTGAAAAAGTTTGAACATATCTAATACATATAATTATTAGTCCGACAAAAAATTTTAAATTATTTTATAAAATATAAAAGTAAAATATATATATATATATATATAATACAAAACAAAAATGCCTATTTAAAGAAATCATCGAACCAAGAACTCCTACTAATAACAAGATTGTTCTCTTTTTTTTTTCAATATTTTTTTTTAGTTAACTTCTATATATGGGATATGAACTTCTATATGTGTGATATGACACGTTCATGAAGTTGAAATGAAAGCAGTTCATTCCCAATTTTCCGCAATTTAACTACTCAAATATCCAACTTAATTAGAATTGTATAACAATCTTTCTCCCCAGAGACAACAGAGATTTTATGGAATTTTTAAAAACTACTACAGCAGATAAATTTTGATGATCTACAGACATCTAAAACAAGTGTTCTGAAAATCGCAATTTCGGCACACAGAGCTACTTCTATTTACGATTAATCTTCACCTCATTTAATCGCCTAATTTATGTAATTATTTAAGGAAGATATTACTAAACTATTATATCTGTATATTTACTATCCGCCGTTGAGTTCTTTAAAATACCTGGTCTAATTACTGGATGAGAAACTTCTAAGCTCACTGGTATAAGCGCCCGAAACTGCAAGATATATAGAGCCATTTGTTCAGACATTGTATATTTCCAAATTTTAGCCATTAATAAGGAGATGATTGAGAGTTGTCTTGTTTATCACTTTGCCAGTTTACTTACAACAATGATAGTTACAGTTTTAGAAATGTGTTTACAATTTGTTTTTATGAAAGTTCAGTAAGACTGTCAAAACACTTACAAAACTTTATTTGCTATTATTATTTAAACTGTTTCATAGCGTGATATTTTTTCCTTGTAGTGATATTGTTCCTTTGTTTTTCCATTAGCATGTGTTTATTATAAAAATAATATTAATTTACTTTATTTGTCTATTTTGCAATATTAGCTTCAAATGTTTTTCTGCAAGAACTCTAATGTTTAACAAATAATAATAAAAAGAAACAAAACTTTTTCATTTCTTTTTCTACCGCTTTTTATTTTTTTATTCTGTGTTTAAGTGAGTCAATTACAGTTATTGCAGCATTAATGTAAATAAAACGCATGTTAAGTTTCAATTATAGTCTACAAAATAAATTTAAATGCAAAATAATTTGATAAATTGGTTATATTAGCTAATTTAATATAATTGCGCAATGTAATAAGAAAATAGAAAAAATCATGGAAGTACCTTAAACAAGAGAGCAAAAAACAATTTTTTTTTTTTAACCATTGGGGAAATGGTTGTTGTTTTCGGTCGAGAATGGACATCTTGACGTCGTCACTTTATTTGACGTCGTTCGTCGTAATTTTATTTGACGTCGTCACTTTATTTTTTAAGCGTTTTTAAGCGTTTTTAACGAAATTCTTTAACTTTAGAAGGGTTTTTAACGAAATTCTGTAACTTCATAAGAATTTGTCTTTGCATAGGCAATAGAAATGCACAAAATCGTTACAAAAATGTAAAAGTTACAAAAAGAATAGATGCAAATTATCAGATATGAAAAATAAAGTAGAAATTTGGTACTTTCCTGTTACAGCACCCCCCAAGGGTGAAATATTTTTGTTTCTGTTTTCATTAATATAGTATTGTAAATTCGGTACATTTTTGTTATAGCGGCCCCCAAGGATGAATCGCCAAACCACCAAGATTTATCGCCAAATTATAAGCATACATGGCATTATAATAATATATGATATATATATATATATATATATATATATATATATATAACATTTCTTGACGTATGTGACCAAGTTATAGTCATATATGATGTATATATATGAAACAATTTTTGATTATTTTCGCCGTTAGCCTCATCAAAGCTGTAATTCTGTTTAAATCCCATTATTCTAAATTATTGTCTCGTTCTCGTATTAAGATTGTCAAAATCCCGCCTAGCTAAAAATGTTTTATTCTAAATTCATTCTCTTAAAAAATGGTGCTAAGTGCGGTTCTGTTAAAATTCACACTTTTTATTTCATTAAATTAACGCATTCTAAAACTTAATTCTTTTAAATATCACTCTCCCAGCTAAATATTTTAATTCTCTTGAAATAACAGCCTATATCTTTTTATTTTTATTTCCCTATGCTTTTTGGCAAGTAAAGTATTCTTTCTAGAAATATAAAGGCTAATCTCAGTTTCAATGTTAAATTTTTATCTTGGCATTCTGCACACACTCGGTAAAACCTACGTTTTTTTTCTTTCTTATTTGTGCGAAGGAATCAGATTTTTCCGAAACAATTCTAGAATATTCTCCCGCGCTTTTCAGCCTGCTTGATCTCTTCCAAATCATAGCGCCTAGAAAATTGAGTTCAGTAATGCTGATTGGTCGAAAGACTGTTTTAACGGCTCTGTATTCGTGAGCGTTAGAGAATAGATATACTCTGGGTTTCCCGCCTTGAAGGCAGAGAGAGATGTTGCTGGGAGCAGGATGTAGGTGGAAGTGCGACGCGTGGATCGCGATCATGGAATAAAAATCCCCGTAGCTGCCGATGTAATCGAAGATGCCGCCCCTTAACAATTTTGATTTCTTCGAATGGTTAATTTGGAATACTAAGCTTCTCCTTGGTTCTACTGCATTGAATAATCATGAGAGCTAAAAGCATAATCAGAGTTCTCAAATTCCTAATAAAATTTGAAGTGGATTTGACTGCCTATTTATTTGTTTTTCAATAAACCCCAACGATTTATCATAATCGGCTGACGACTGAAAACTTCCTGGGTGGAAACCCCAGGCCTTGAGTTGAGTTACGGAAGGTGGAGTGATTGTGAAGTGAAAATGCGACATATATGACATGTGTAAATGATGTATATACGACATATAACACGTAAATAATATGTGTATAATGACGTATATGGCACATATTGGAATTTTTGGAATATATATATCCGTATATAGGATGAATATATAAGCTTTGCGATGATCTTGGCGATATCATAACTGCAACCTTAGCATAATCATAATTGTGGGGCCGCTATAACACGAAAGTACGGTATTTTTTTTTTTTTTTTTAGCTTCCGGAACATTTTCCCAATGGTTATTGTAATTTGTTATATTATAATTTTTGTTGTTGTTAAATAATGAAAACATAATTTGAGATATTTTTCATCTAAAGTTTAAATCCATTATGCATATTTCTTTATTTCCATTAATGATTTTTGATTTATAATATAAATGTTTGTTTTTCTATAAATGTAGATTTTTTTTATGCTTTCTCCTTATGTAAAGTGATTTCAGAAATTAAAATTATCATTATAATGAAAGAAGATTCCAATAATACAAAAACTGGAATTTTACAGAAGAAGCTCTTACGGATTGACTATATTGGATCCACATTATGTTAGGTTCAATGCAAGATGTCCACGACAGCTCTCCAGGGGTAAACTTTGAAACTGTAATATCATATATCGAGAAAACATACTCGAATGCCTTTTGACGAAAAAAATAGGACAATTTCTTATTTTGGTATTTGTCTTCTAATTGAGCGATAGGCATGCAGAAAGATTTTTTAACACATGCTTCAAATACAAATTATTTATGAATTTTATACCTTTTGATCGAGTATTAAAGAATATATATGTTTTGTATTATATTCTTAACTGTCGTATAAAAACATGCTCATATATCTATTTTTAAATCATTTGGAATTTTATTTTACTTAATCAGTGGATTTCGAATCATATGCAATATAATATTCACAAAGAATACATGTAAATATACACAAAAATATCTATTTAAAAATAATCAGTTAATTCTGAATTTTATAATGTGTTATTATTTAATATTATCTGTAATTATAAATGTCTAAGAATTATTTATATTTAAATATTTCTATAGTTTTTCATGACATAAAGACTATTTAAACGGTAACTTGTATTTACACGGTAACTAGTTGCATGCAGAACCTCTTGATCATAAATTGTGAAAAAAAAATAAGATGCAAATTTTTAATTCGTAAAATCAGGCCATTATTGCAACAGTACTTTATTTTAGTTCCAGAAAAATATTACATCAATAGCATTTCTCTAGTAAAAGTTACAATTGTAAGAAAAGTGATATTTAAAAAAAAAAAAATTCTCAAATCTTCTAAATACATAGTTAATTAACTAAAGCTTTCTTCTGTTTCTCATTCAAGTTGTCCAAAGTACAAAATATTTAAAAGAATACTCTACAAAATATATGGTGAGTAGTATTATTTTACTGAAAGAAGCAAGAAATGTATCAACTCCTACACTAGACTTTCTAGTCACGTACTGTTTACATATACATAGAGATGTAAAAGAAGCTTCTCTGATGTTTGATGTTTTGCGACAAGAATTTCAATGATCATATTTTGTTTTCTGCAAATGCAGTGGTCAATTTTCATTTTAAATTTTTGCTTCACTGAATTATAACGTTATATGATGTAGGGTCCTGAATATTGTGTTTGATCAGCTAAATTGCAGGGTGTAGCTCGAAGTATGGACACAGATAAATAATAATATACGTAAAAATAAACAATTTTTACATACAAAAAATACATTGTTTCAGTTGAAAATACACAGGGTCTCTTTCCAATTATAGCTTTTTAAATACAACACATATTTTAAATAATTTTCTTTTAAAATACGTATTTCAGTTAAAAAATTAAATTAACAAAATTAAATTTAGAACTAAAGTGTCATGTAGGCCGTTAAATAATTCAAAAATACATAAGATCCAATTTTTAAAATATTAAATTATATATGATATAAATAAACAACATGAAATTCATTACATCATCAACTTCATTAAATATATATGAAATGTAAATGCCAGCATATAATTTTAAAAGATTCTGTAAAACATAACAAATATGTTATAAGACAAAATAATTAGTTATAAAAAATAAAATGCAATGTGAAAATTATTAGCATTTTGTAATACACATAAACGAGAATAAAATTTCAAACAAATGCTAAAGATATTGTCGAAGCATTTTGATTAAAAGAAGAACTAGTAAAACTCCCACAAATATATCGATAATTCCAGGCTTTTTTTCAGATCAAGTCTAATCAGAGTTACCTTGTAGTAGTTTTTCGGTGACCAACATTTGATTTCTAAGCTAAACATTTGTATTTCACCTCTGACAATTCTCAGGGGTACGACGATAAAAAGCTTGAAAACGCCAATTTAGAAGACACAGTGAAATTGCAAAAATAAGAAGAAAATATATTTACAATATTAACTGAATTTTATTTTGATATATTTATAAATTATGCATGTAAAATGTTAGTCTTTATGGGCTCAGTTACGCAAAAAAATAAGTTATGTTTTTTTTTTGGCTTATGTTATTTTCAGTGCTGTTTCCAAAAATAAAATCCCTTTTTTTTTTTCGTCGCGCAAGGCACTATTACAATCGTACATTTCCCGATGTTTTCGGAACTAAAACCAAAATAGGTGTATTTGTAGGTTTGAATATCTGGAAACTGAAAAAAAAATTAAATTCTGATACTAAAATGGAATAATTGCATATTTTGAAGCAAATAATTGAAATCGTCATTTTCACATTTCACATTTCATATTATTTTTATTAATTCATAAATCCATACAAATTACACGCTGCCTTATTCAAGTAAATATTAAATAAAAAATAGTTATATGTAAAATCTGAGAAGTGTCTCTTGTAAAGTTTTTCGTTTTTCAAAAAATTCCTTTTGCCACTTTAATTCGAGTGAATATGTAGTGATTGTTTATTTTTAACATCCAGGTATATACTGCTATAACTCTGATATTCCATCATCCTTGATATCCTCTCTCCATTTTCTTTACACCCTAGGGAAATTTTGTACCATGCTACTCGCAATTTTCAGGATAATAATGCTAATATCATTGAAAAAAATTAACATTCACATCCATATTACATACTAAAATCTTGAAGTTTTATGCATTAATTCTAGAGTACATATTAGTTTGGATTCAGCTTCTTTCCACGAGATCTAGCGGCAACTACACTATATTGCCAATGAAGATTGGTCACTTGCGATTTTAGACGTTTTGTTAAATATCTGGAAATATACATGAGGAATTATCCGGAAACTTCAGGAGTGTAAACAACATGATAGACGTCATATATTTCCGCGAAGATTTTTTTCCGAAACCCCATAAGGGGCCGTCAACAAATTGAAGAAAAACGAATATCTATTGGATAACCCTGTAAATACTAATATTGCAAAAGCATTCAAACTGTAGATTATGATTAAGTGGTTTATTGTAATAATTTGGGTTCATTTTTATGACGATAGCATGTATACTCGAAGAGAAATTCCGGTTTTTATAAAAACAGTCCCAAATTTTACCAAGTTTTTTGCTTATAATTTGCAGAGTTTTTAATATAAAAACAAGTTATTTTCAGAAAATATGACAAAGAAAATTGTACACAATACCCTGTAATCAGAATTAAAAAATAATAAAAATTGTATGAAAAATGAGTATGTTTACTAAATATTGTTTCACTGCGCATGCGCGAATTCAATTACAATATACTGTGCATAATACATTAGCTAAATGTATAGACCAACCTTTATGAAAGTCTCAAAAACATAGCTTGAAAATTCTGATAGTAATCGTCGATAGAATAAGCTCGAATTTCGCTGTTCCCAAAAGGAAGCAAAAAGATGAGGGGTTGTATCCAAATATACCAGTTTATGAAAGTTGATATAATAAGAATGAAGCGTTTCTCATTCTATATTTGATACAACCCCTCAAGTCAATCGATATGGCAGCATTTAAGCACTGGCATGCGATGGGAAAGTGGAACTTTGTGATCAAGTTCTTCTCCCAGTGAGATGGTCTTAGATCTGACTAGTGAAATCAGCTATCCGCAAATGAGAAGGAAGAGTATCTGTTGGTAAATATAAATTACGTTACTTTGTGCTAATTGAAATAAAGGCGCTTTGGTGCTCACTGAGTGCCCTTTTCAGTATTATCATAGGCGGACATCTTGACGTCGAAATTTGACTTTCTTGCGTAGTGGACATTCGATTTTGCTGAAGGTATCTCATCTTGCCGCCCCATCCAAAGTTGTAACTGACATTTTGAGTTATCTTTGTTTGATATTTGAAGCTTTATTTCTCTGAGTGAAGTTTTGTGGGGACTAATTTCTTTGTGACCTGAGGAAAATTTGTAGAGCTTTTCTCAAAACTCCCTGCCCTTTTAAAGATTTTAATAAAATTGACTTTGATTTTATACATCTTGGGCTCATTTCCGACTAGCTAGCATTGTCCACTGTCAATAACAACAACATGTCTGTTACAAGTAAAGAGACTTTATCCTTCAAGTTTATATTGGACATTGAATATTGCCATGACAACTGTAACTGCAGTACATTTAACAAGTTCGACCTTTGAGACAAGAACTATATTCTTCTGCTCTAAAATTTAGAAAACGACTTAAATGCAGCTAGATTATTTCCCTTCTCAATCTGGAACCTAAATCTTTGACCGAAGCACTAGGAAGATTCATATACCTTATTAAAATATTTAACTCAGACAACTCTCTACCGATATCATATACTTCATCTACATCAATTGCTTCCCATTCAGCTACTATATCTACGTCATGAAAAACATTTTAAAGTTATTTAGAGCAGAAGAAGTGGTACACAAGACCCATGATCGACAGGAAAATTATTGCATATGAATATTATAATAAGATATTAAATTTTGTTCTTTAGATTGGATCCCTCTCGACAACAAGTACAAAAATATTAGTCATTGTTGTGCATTCTAGGTTCTGTGAAAAGCGCAGTGTTCCCATCCGAAACATATGTTTTTTTCACTTTGAAACTATTGACATAATTCTTTTACACGAGTAGAGCAAACTTTGTTTGGGTCCAAAATAATTTTTAGATCCCACAATTGCATGCCAAAATAGGAGAAATATACATTTAATATTCGATATATTAACACAAAAATCCTCAATAAAATTGATTTATAGGCAGAAAATATGTCAGTCTACAAATCATTTCTAACAGCTAAATTGTTATCAGCCAAGGCATTGGTGGGTATCACTGGTATAGAAGTATTTAATTCATTTAATTCATATTTCTCATTTTGTATATTTTTATAGCTTTGAACGGCATTGAAATTGAATGATTACTTTGGAACAGCACACCGACTAAATGGAATAATGCCATTTTTTATAAAAAAATTAAAAGACATGTATTGTTTTTTCTATTTTCATCATATGAAACAAGTTTATAAGTACTCGGACAAATAAAAATACTATTGGTTGATCATATTGAAATTGATAATTTATTAACTCAACATAGCTTAATTAAATACAATATCTTTTATAAACGTAATTTTAATAGGTTATATGAAAATACCATATAAACTTACCACAGTTAATTTCCTATAAGTCCCGCCGCATTTAGAGCATTCAGTTCATCGCTAGTAGGTCTCTGAGGAAAACCAGTCACCAAAATGAGTAAAATATTTTAGAACTCTAATTTGAAAACTTGTCGACATTTCTTGAGATTACACTTTAGCTAAAATAAACACACGCTGTTGCCCTTAACGTCCATAAAGCTGTTTGATCTTCATAGTTAAAAAAGAAATATCGTGAACTATTTTCGGACTTTTTCGTTGCATTTAGGGTATATGGGGACGCTGCATAATGAGCAATGTGTATTGTAAATGGGAAAGTTCTTTAAAGAAAACGTTTTAAACGCAGAAAAATATTTCGCATTTTGTTCCTGAAGTTTGGATATCTCCTTATATAGCATTTATATACGATTCATGTATTAATATTTTAAGTAGACGAACTTTGTAGTATTTATGGTTCGTCAAATTCATTTAGGAGCATTGACCTTAGATATTACTCGATTACGTCCTTTCACAAATTATTTATTTGTATATATGTCAGTTGTGTTACAAGAATCCGTGAATAAATCTTGATGTTAATAAAAATAAAAAAATAAAATCCATACAGTTATCATATGCAAATTACAACATAGAAGATAAATAAAAATATTCGGAAAACTTGTAACAAATATGTGATAAGAATCAAAAATCGTTTAAAAAAATAAAATGCAAAGTAAAAAAAAAAATTAGATGCCGTAGTATTTTTGTTTTTCTACACAAAAATAGTCTAGAATTTCAAACAAATGCTACAGGTATTCTCTAGAGAATTTGATTAAAAGAAGAACTAGTTAATCGAACACAAAATATTCGGTAATTTCCGACTTTTTTTTTTACATCAACTTCTAATCAAAGTCACCTTGTGTTTTTTCTGTGGGCAAATCTTTATTTCAAAACTAAACATTTTCTTTCTGCCTTTGAGAGTTCCCAAGGAAAGAAGAGTAAAAAATTAAAACGAAATTAAAATTTCAACGCAGAGTGGAATTGCAAACATAGCAACGAGATAGTTACATTAGTAATTGAAGAGTTAGTAATACTTACATTAGTAGTAATAGTTAGTAATTAGTTACATTAGTAATAGTTTAAATAATTAAATGGAGTTAAAATTTTGAAAAATATTGGAAAAACAATATCTGTGGTTCTCAAAAAACTAATTTACATTTATTGTTTATCTGTGTTTTGCATTATTTTGAAATAATGAATTACTTGAACATTAATATCAACTGCCACGTTAGTAGTTATTAATATATCTATTTAAATCGGTAACACGTATTAAATAAAACATAGTAATATAATGTAAAACAATCGCTTTTTTAGATCACTTTTTTAACTTTTTTTGTGTAATAATTCGAATACAATTAGTGTTTTAAATATTTGACTATTTTGTCTACCAGCATAATTACTTTTGACTAGCAGTGTAATATTCCTACACTAACTCTGTTCAATTTAATAATGCCATCTCTATAAAATTGCTCACACAGCCCTATTAATATGAATTCATCATCAACCATATTTTTTTGTGAAATAACATACAGTGGTAGAAAAAAAAAGGAAGGAAAGGTTTTAATATATTTTTGAAAATGCTTTTATTATTTTTGGGGAGGCGATTTAATGGTTTAACTCTGCTGATCGGTCTCTTTAGGAGAAAATGCTGTGTGTGTTTCCACATTTACGATTCTTTCACTTTTTTATCAGAGGTATTAAGTATAGAATCTATGTTCTATAAAACATGTATCTTTTAGAGTTCGAAGTTAATTTGAAAAATCTAAGGTACTAAAGTATTTCATATATAATTTTGTAGAAAGGGAAAACGCCTGTAGCTATATTAACTAAAGTTTAATTACTGATTTTTTGCTAAACCAAACCTGAAATCAACAGAGTGAAAAATTGTGCTAGCCTGGATTGAAACCAGGGTCATTAGCGTTGCGCACGAATGCTTTACCACTGAGCTACATGGACGATATACTGCCTGGCAGATTTCACACTTATAAGTTGGCAATGCGCAATCTCGCAGCCCAAGATGGGATGTGTTCGGGAATCTCAACTCCTGCGGCAAGCATGAGACGCAAATTGCCAAATAATCTAGCATCAATGAATATATTACATGTAATTTTGTAGAAATGTAGCAATTTTTTTACACTGTTGGATTCATGCCTGATTTAGGAAAAAATCAGTAATTAAAATTTCAATTAGAATCGCTACAGGTGTATGATATTTGTACAAATTTATTATATAATATATTCATCGACGCTAGATTAATTGGCAAATTGCGACTCATGCTTGCCGCAGGAAATGTGGTTTATGAAGACATTCCATCTTGTGCTGTGAGGTTGCATTCTTAATAACTTACTAGAGTGAAAACTGCCAGGCAGGATACCGCCCAGGTAACTCAGTGGTCGAGCATTGGCGCGTATTGTCAAACACTTTGTTTCGATTTCATGCTTAGGCACTTTTTCAGTCCATTGTTTCCATGTCTGGCAAAAAAATTTTCCATGTCTGGCAATTTTAGCAAAAAAACAGTATTTAAACTTTAAAGTTTAAATTTTAAAAAATAAATCAAAAATTTTTTCATGTGAACCATTTATTCCCAACGAATTTACTGTATGTTTAATTAGATTCATAATTATGTGTTTTATTATAACTTCGTTTTTGATTCCACAAGTAAGCCCATAACTACCTAATTTTTCAAACTGACTAATTCTTTTTTTATAGCGGTCATGTAACGATAAGGAAAATGGCTATAGTATAAGAAAGATACATTTTTAGACGTATTGACCTTCAAACTTTTCATTGTTTCATATTCATAAACAATTCCTTCGATAAATCTACAATTCATTTAATACACACAAACAGAAACAATTGTCTAATATACAAAATCAGAAACAATTTATTAAATACGTACATAAACAAACATATTATTGAATCCATTTTATGTCCATAGCAGTTTATATCATTTAGCAACAAATTAAACTTTTCTAAGAATGAATAGGGCCAAGGTTATTTGGCAACAAATTACTCTTTCTTAAACATAAGTAGGGCTAATAATATTTTTAAAGAGCTAAAGTATTATAAACAAAAAGTACCCAAAAATACTTATTAATATACCACGTTATATTCATATATACTCAAAAAATATACTTTTCTGATGGAATGATGTATTAAAATATTTTTATTATCATTGGATGATTTGCTGTATAAGCATAAGGAGATAATAAAGTTAAAATATATCTCCATCAATGCATTAAATTAATATGTAAGGAAAAAACTATTAAAAAAGAACAATTACACAAAAAAAAAACCCAGAAAAATAAAGTACATTTTCTACATTAAAAACATTGTGAATCTTAAAAAATACAAATTAAAAGATCATTTCTAATAACGATTCAACTTATTCTTTAAGGAATTCAAACAATAAAGAACTTGTAACGTTAGCAAATATAGTATGAATTAGTTGTGTTCCTTTTTTCCCTCAAAAATCTTTAATAAGTGTAATGTCTTTGAAGAAGTGACACATGATTTCGAAGTCAAATATTTGCCATTTCTATTTGTCAGAACATTGTTTTAGTACAAAGTAAATGACTATTTCCCAACTAATAACAAAAAGACAAAAAAAAAATGTTTAAACAAATTATTGAACAAGGCTAAAGCAAATAGATATCAAATTCAAATACAATAATAACAATAAGATTGTAATGTTAGTGAATAATTGGTATTTGCGCATATTGGCATTATTTACGAATTAATATAAATGTCAAAAATATGAAATATTTATATTGAAATTTAAATAATTAATTTAATTATATAGAGAATATTTTGAGCATTAAAACAATAAATAAAAACTACTTATACTTTTTAAAAAATATTCTTTAAATTGATTTTCTAAAAACTTTTAAGATAAAGGGTACATTTACTATGCGCAGAAATAATTTTTATAAAATAAGGTTTTATAGAAAAAGTTTATTTAAAGTTCAAGGCAATTTTAAAAATATTTTTTATGTCAGTTATCGTTTTTTGAATCCTGTTAGAAACGTATTACCACATTGAAGAAAAAAAAGCTTAGCTTTAAGGGAGAGCAATCATAAGATCAAGAAGCATTTCAGCAAACTTTGGTACTTTATGTGAACCACTAATTGGTACAATGCTAAACCATAATTTTTTTGTAGGGTGGAAAATTTTAACATTTTATGGTTCACATAATGTAGAAATTGTCGTAAAATATATAACACCAATTATCCCAGTTACTGAAAGATCAAAATATAATTCAGTACTATAGGACAACTCATATAGAAAGACCAGTGAGATATCATGAAAACTCAAAAAGTTACAGCAATAATTGAGAAATTGAGAAATAAGACCCATAGGATTATATAGGACTTATTTATTTTTATATGAGTGGCCCTATAGTATTGACTGTCAAATCAGGGCAAAAAATCATTGCTGTAGTTCGCGCATGCGCTGTTAAAATTTATTAAGTTTTTGAAAATAATTGGGTATATATTTATGTGTAGAAGATTTGGCTGCTGTTTTTGCGATTAAGTTAATATTATATTATCTTAAACTTTTTTCTTTTTCATATATTTGTGGAACATATTTAAAACTGCAAAATGTGAGTTCATTTTTAGCAGAACTTCCAATTGGTCATTTATGCTCAATGTCAAAAATTAACTTACTAATATATTGGGAGTGGGGAGGGGGATCTATTTTCTATTGCAATTTACTTAATATTGATTAAAACAGTTACAACAGATAATCCTATGGGATTTCCTCCTCAATTTATCAATTATTACTGTAACGTTTTGAGTTTTCACGGTATTTTACTGGCTTTTTTATATGCGTTGCCCTATAATATGACTAAAAATCATTGCTGTAGTTCGCGCTTGCGCAGATAAAATTTATTTCATACAAATACCCATATCGCATCAAATATTCAACATATTAATATATTAATTGCAATATACTATTTCTATAATGTTTTGTCAAGTTTTTGGAAAGTGTTGTTAAATTCGGCTAAAAACTCTGTGTGCTAAAAAAAAAAAAAAAAAAAAAAAAAAAGAAAAGAAAAAAAAAACTTTTTAATTTTTCACAGAAACGTTAACATCTTCATGAATATACGTGCTATGATTGCACAAATGTTTGAACAGGGCCTACACAGTAATTTGCTACAGTGACAGACTATTTTTACTATTTTTTGTTACTTGTGTGATCTAAAATGTTATTTTATTATTAAAAATATAACCCCCTCCCTAATTGTCCTGGCGACAAAATATTCACTGAAAAACATGAAGTCAAACATGTTCTTTACATCCTCAAAGTTCAATTGGCATTCCAGGCATTTCCTCACGAGCTTCGGTAAGATATTCGACGAAAGGTCTGAAATTGGTCACTGCCGCTAAATTTCTGGACACCAGTGTATATAAATCGAAAACAGAAACGAAAAGTAAAAAAAAAAAAAAAAAAAGAATAACTGAGAAATATTTCTAGAAATATTACATTTTTGTGGTACTTCTAAAAATGTATTATAATCTTAATTACTAAACAACTATTATTGGCTAATATTATTAATAAATAATTTATTACAGTAAGAGATAATAAAAATAACAAAAGAAGATTTTTACAATTTAAAAACAATCCTCAACGAAAAATGTAGATTATTATACAATTAAATGCAATGTTTGTAATAAATATATGTAATTCAATGGTAAGGATATATTACAATTTTTTTACCCTGGAGGACATGAATGAAAAGTTACAATTTTACTGCCTTCGAATTTCTTTCAAACGTCAATATTTTCTTAAAACTAAGTAAATAACATAAATAACATTGCGTTAAGCTATTGTTTTTATTGAGTTAAAAGAATTCTTTAAGAGCAAGACTTAACGACATTTTATTTTCATTTCTCCATATTTAAGATTTATTTTTGTATAAATGTTTGTTTATTTGGTTTTTTGAATGCCTGTAGACATTAGCCAAAATTGCCCACGTATGCCGTTTTTAAAAATATTTTCTAAAACATCATGTTTGTAAATTTATTTTTCGAAAAGCTGACAGTCAGATGAAATATACAAAATAGTTTTTTTTATCTAGGTTTTTATCTTGTTTGAATTTCATATAACAAAACACGCTACATTATAAGCATAAAATGAATTATTTGACACATTGATATAATCATTTAACCCATTGTAACTCAACAACTTACATTTGATTTTTTTTTTTTTTTACTCAGATGTTACAAAACATCCTTTAATTTATAATTTAAAAAATAGAACAGAAATATAAAAAAATATTGACTAAAATGTGTTTATTTATTTATTTATTTATTTATTTATTTTTTACATCTGCAACAGACAACAAATTACATATTTCTTATAAATATTGTCAATTCTCTAATACAGAGTTGTAAAGTATACGAACATAAATTTGTAAAAAATCTAATTTTAGACGTAACCACATTTTCAATTTTATAAAATTTACAAAGTTTATTTTAGCAATAACAATGCGAAACAGCTCAAATGATAATTCAAACTTTGGCAAAAAATTAACTCAGTGTCGTCATCTGTTGAGAATTCTATGAGGGATTTATATTAACTGCTGTGATGGGAGATAGTAGAAATTTTTAAAAAGATCGTCTTTTAAAGCTCACTGTATAAGTAACATATTGACTTTTGTTTTTTTGTAGATAGACAACAAGGTGAAACAAAGGGTAAAGAATGGGGGACGTACCAATGAAGAATTATTCCTTCTTAAAAGATACTAAGCTGCATTAAGATGTAGCATGCTTTCTTTTTCCTAATGTGATTGTTAATCATGCCACCCGAAAACACGGGTTAACGATAATACTGGAAAAAATTTAAAATCATTACAGTTTATATATATATATATATATATATATATATATATATATATATATTTCCTGGTCGATATTTAAGCCACCTGCCTTGAGAAGATAAATCAGAAACGTATCTGTCATTTATATAAAATTCAATAAGATCCATATTTTATACAAAGCAATTATATACCGATAAAATATCTGTCAGAATTATGCGTGATATTTTCTTTATTTCGAACTCTCCGTTTTATTATTTTTTGCTGTTGATGTTATTCCATTTATTAGATGCATTTGATTTACCTTTACGTTTGCGTAATTTATTTGAAAGTTTTTTTTTAATTTTATTATTATTATAATAGAATTTTTTATATACGTTGTTTTACGGATATATTTTAGAGGAAATAAATGTTTTAAATAATTATATTTTCACAAAATACCACCAACGTCTTATTTTAGTTATTATTAAAGAGCTCATTCTCACGTAGAATCAATTTACACCAGAAATGCAACATAACTATTTCATAAAATATTGAGTTTAATTTTGTATTTATTTTTATGATTGAAAATTTTGGCTATTTGAAATTATTATTTCGCTCAATTTTTGAGCAGATGTTATACACAAATTTCTAATGAAGATAAAAAAGATAATAAAAAAAGAAAAAAAAAAACTGAGAAATATTTCTACAAATTTTACATTTTTGTGTAGTTCTAGAAAATGAAAAATGCTTAATAACAAAAGCTACTATCGACCGATACCGTTAACAAGTAATGCCTTTCATTAATAGTTAAGAAAAATGAATACAAGAAAAACGCAACAAAATCGAAATATAAAAACAATCCTGAATGAAATACATGATACTTTTGTGAATGTATTCCATAATGTACTCTATAAATATTACATTTTTTCATCATATATTCTAATACGAGCAAATATCGCGCGTGTGTGTGTGTGTGTGGTTACGCAAATTTTATCTTAAAAAAAGCTTTAACGATTTTGACGAAATTTTGTATCTTACCGTTTTGGGGCACCATAAAATCATTGGGCTAGGTAACATGTTCGAGAAAATTTTATTAGTGGGTAATTTTGGGTCATCATGGGTCAGGGTCAAGCTAATTGTATTTTGATTACGGAAACACTTTTGCCTCACTGTGGGTAAAGCTAATTTTATCTAAAAAACGGCTCAGACTATTTAGACTAATTTTGCTTCCGATGGTTTTCGGGCACAAGAAGGCTGTTGGGCTAGGTCACATGTTAGAAGAAATTCGATTAGTGGGTCATTTTGGTCATGGGTCGTTATGGGTCACGCTATTTTTATCTTAAAAACGGCTCAGAGGATTTGAAATAAATTTAATATCCTATAGTTTCAGTCAAAGAAAAGCCTATTGAGCTAGGTCACATGTTCGAGAAATTTCGTTTGTGGGTCATTTTGGTCATGGGTCATTATGAGTAAAGCTATTTTTATCTTAAAAACGGCTCAGACGATTTGAACTAAATTTTGTATTTTACGGCTTTTGGGCACGAGAAAATCATTGGGCTAGGTCACATGCTCGAGAAAATCCGATTAGTGGGTCATTTTTGGGTCACTGTGGATCAAGCTAATTTTATCTAAAAAACGGCTCAGACTGTTTTGACTAAATTTTATATCCTACGAGTTTCGGGCACGAGATGACCATTGGGCTTGGTTACATGTTCGAGAAATTTTGATTCATGGGTCATTTTGGTCATGGGTCATGATATTTGAACTCAAAGCTAATTTTGATCGCGAATAGCTCGATCTTCCCTGCTCGTACATCTAGAAAAGGATATAATCTTAATGGAAAAGAACCTTTAGAAACTGATACCATTTTAACATTTCATTAATATATAATAGAAATTTATAAAAGAAAACAAACCAAAATCGAAATCTGAAAACATTCCTCAATGAAATACACGAAAATTTAGTGAATGTATTCGATAACGTTTACAATTGTGTACGCTTCTAGAAAATATAATAATCCTAATAATGAAAAGACTATAATAGAACCATTTATAAGTAAAGCCTGTCCCTTAATACATAATAAAAATTAATAAAAGGTAAATGCCCCAAAAACTAAATGTGAAAACAATCCTCAATGAAATACATGAAACTTTATTGAATTTATTCCCTAATGTTTTCGATAAATATTACATATTTGTACTCTCGAGCAGATAGATGAATGAAAATTTAGGCTTTGTATTCCCATTCAATTCATACTAATTTTTCAAAATTATTTTATTTAATTTTCCTTGATGTTCTCTCGAATCTCTTGTTCGAATCTCGAATCTCATTCTCTTGTATAATATAATTTATACTTCATTTTATTGATCAAGAAAAGTATTTTCCGATTCAGGGTCTCTTTTTAAAGGGAACTGATAACAAATCCACGCATAAAATTACATACGAACTCTACTGATTAAATCTTTAGACTATAAAATTTTCAGAATTTACAGAATATCTTTTATTGTCTTATCAAAAGTTGCACAGTTTATCAAAAGTCAGAAGAGGAAAGTATTAAAAATATTATTTTGCTGTAAATTTGAGTTAACATTATTTACTATAATACATCTCATGAAGTTAAAGGGGGCGAAAATACTGAAATTTAAGCTGATATTTATTTGCTATTTTTTCGCAACCATTGAATATATTTAATTTTTTTTTATGTTTTTGCTATTGTGATTAGCTACATTTTAATCGTTTTTTCTGTAATATCAGTTGCGTACTAATAAAATTAACTAAGAAAATTATTTTGTGTGTGCGAAATTGCACAACTATTTCATTTTTTAGTTTTTAGTTTCTGCCGAGTGATCCAATTATGAATTAGTTAATTTCAGAATAATAATCAGACAATATTTAATATAAATTTCTTCAGTAGGTCTTGAAAAAATAAAACAAATAGGTAAATGTAATCGAAGATCACACAAACGGTTTCGTTCAATATTTTTGAAAGCACTTTATCCTTTAATGAATAAATCAAAATCCTTAATTATAATTATCCTTATCTATCAATATACTTGATCTATGCTTTATCAATAAGAACATAGATGGCAGCATCATTAAATGTAATAACAAATGATAACATGAGGAAGCTATTTTTTAAATCATTATTATAATATCAATTATAATATTCAAGAAATGGTTTTCAGATAATTGTAGCATAATTTGTTCGTATAGCTGAAAAGCATATTTAACATGTTTAAATTTAGTTAAAATAACGAAACTCATATAATGGTAAAAAACACGAAAGTTCTTATAATTAGATCCATCGGACAATGTAATATAAAAATAAAAAAATTCAACTTCCGCCGTCGGGAATAGAGCCTGGACCCTTTGGGTTAGGAGGAAAAAGCGTTACCACTGAGCCATCTAGATAACGCGAAGCGCCTGAAATTAATGCTTTAAAATCTAAGAAAATCGGAGAAATGGTTGGATGTTATTAAATTAATTCATTTGATGAAAATAATATAAGACTTTTTAAAATTATTTTGAGCTGTCACATGGGGTATTCAGATATATGTATGCAGAGTTTCAAGTCTCTAACTTATACAGTGTCCGAGTACAAACTCTGTGACACACAGGCAGACAAACAGGCAGAAGACTGAGCCGAATAGGGTTTCGACACATGAACGGAAATCTAAAAATTTTAAAATAACGTAAAAGAAGTCGGTTTTCATAAGAATAAATCCAAGATTCTGATGATGTTTGCTTGACCCAAAAATTTATTTATATACGGCTGTAATTCAAGTTAAATGAAACTGCAGTAAACGCAGTTGCATTGACCTTATTTGAAGTCAAACCTATAAGTATTATTATTCAAAATTAATATCAAACCAATTACATAAACAATTGTATGTCATAAAAATGCTATTCATGTATTATAAGATGCTTGACCCAGATTTAATCAGTTGATTGAAATACATCATGGTTGTCCATTGTTATATATCGTATGTTGAGAAACAATACAATAGCGCGAATTTAACACATTTAATCGACGACATAAGGGTAATTAAAGAGGATGATATCTGGAAAAAGGTTTTACATTTGTCTTCAAGCATAACAAAAATAATCTTATAAAATTAAAATTGCATTATCCCCATATTTGTTATTATCTATATATATAGTTTTTTAAAAGAAAATAAAAATTATAAAATCTGCTTTCCTATTCTTTTTGAAAGATAAAGAGAACAAATTATTTATCCGAAACAGCAATATATATAACTATGCTTCAAATAATTAAGCTTGGTTGTAATACATTAACATCTTAAAGTGGAAGTATTTAATAGAGTATGAGAATAAATATAGCAAAGAAAATGCACATAGTGAAGAAAAGGTTTGGCGTATTGATAAACATAACATAAAAGAAGATGTTTATTTGTTTATTTTTTTCTGCATATTCAGGAAAAAATATGTCCGGAACTAAGTTTTTGCTTCTGATATTCATTTCGAAACTCAATATTTCCCTACCTTACATATATGTATACAAAACTAATTCATTCTATATTACTTTTCTAACAAAAACATAGTTCACATAAACCGCAGATAGTGACATTATTAAATTTTCGTTCCTGTTATGTTATATTTTTGCAAATTAAGAAACATTTTTTTTTCAATGTAATAAAAGTTTAGATTCAGTTTCTGAATGTTTTGATTTCGACATCTTTTAATAATGAAGAGAAAACTACGAAATGTTTAGGCAATAGTAGTAGTTATTTGAAAGAAAGAATAAGAAAATTTAAAAATACCGATTATACGGAACATGTTTTCCAATCTCTTTTTTTTTTTTTTCAAATAATACTTTTTGTAGTTTGAATTTTCCTTTCTGATAAGAATTTCTAAAACATATTAGTAATATTTAAAGAAAACAGTACACAGATTTAAAGAATCTTCAATCAAGAAAGTTGCAGGACGTTTGCTCTATACTAAAACATTTCCAGTCACGTATACTTTGCGTACGAAGCGATGTTAAAGCCGACAATATCAAATTTCAAAGTATGCCATCGGAATGCGAAATGATATTCACTTTTCCATAAATGCAGAGATGAATTCGTATTGTTTCTTTCTTTTCTGGTTTCACATATAAATATAGGAAGCTTTACGTAACATGAAAGTTAGATTCAGTTACTGAATATTTTACTCGCGATTTATTTTTCTAATGAAAAGGAAGTTGGTAATATCAAGAAATAATAATGGGTATCTAAACAAGGAAGATAATAAAGTAATAATAATTCTTAGTACTAATTGTTTTCATAGACATTATTTTATTTTCCAACACATAAACAAGCATTGTACATGTTCAAAAGTCTTAAAAAATACTCTTAAAACTACACAAAACTAGTCAATCTGTTAAAAATTGTAAACGCATTAAAAATATTTTCACCTGCTGCTCCCAGGCATCTTCAGTCACTGATGTTATGTTTTCTGCTTCGTCAGTCAATCTGTTGAAAACCCCTATTTTTTCTTAATAGCATATGAGGCCATCTGTTATCTATTTTGACGTGGGCCATATCATTGCATATTTCTGAATTTGATGTAC
This sequence comes from Maratus michaelseni, assembly GCA_963931845.1. NCBI lineage: Eukaryota > Metazoa > Arthropoda > Arachnida > Araneae > Salticidae > Maratus > Maratus michaelseni. The sequence continues at coordinate 115,988,454 of OZ007588.1, forward strand.
GTATTTCTATGGCTTCCCTCTGTAATGCGTAGTTTAAATTATTATAATTAGCTAATTTTTTAACATTATTGAAGTTTATTGTAATTGGTGATTTGTTGTTTAACCTGGCTATTGCAGTGGTTGATTTATTTAAGTTTATATCTCTTCTGTGTTCTGTCATTCTGTCTTCAATTTTCCTTTTTGTGATACCTATATATGAAATAGCCTTTCCTTAGTTATCGTTGAAATTAATCCTGTATATACCGGATGTCTGTTGATAGTTAAATTTCTTTACGTCTGATCTGATTAATTTGAAAATCGATGGATTCGGGGTGATTAAAAAAAAAGAGAGAAATTTTTTAAATAAGGATCATAATCATAAATTTTTTGTCTTAACATTTTCGTTAAATAATAGTTTGAAGTTTCATGCTTTTCTAAAGCATTTGCAGCAGAGAATATTGAATTTGCTCTAAACAAAACATTGCTAACCATGTATAATTTGCATTTGTTTCTATGATAAATCGGACACAATCATATTCAAAATGTTATTCACATTTTACACATCTAGAGATAATTCCAATCAGTTCATTTCATTCTATTTTCCAATCACTTTGATTTTGTTAAAATAATTTAAATAATTTAATTACGTATTCATAGTTTATTGCGATTACTTTACCTGTGGTTTAATCTATCGAGAATTTGCAAGTGATAGATCAGATATCATTACCAAATGGTTATCTGAATGATTTGTGATGGCTGAGGTGACGTCCAGATAGCTCAACTGGAAGAGCAAATTAAATGAAGACAATTAAAGTCAAATGGCTTGGATTCGATTCCCAGTCGTGATATATTTTCACTCAGTGGAAAAAAGATGAATTCGTATTCTTATATAAATTCCTGTACTTCCTGAACTCTTCTCCTCTAGTTTCATAGATATATGCAGAAAGTGTGATATTGATAGAAACGAAGACATTTCCATTCACGATTTATTTTACTATAGAAAAAGGGAATAAGAGATTAAGAAGGGAATAAGTAGACGATGCTACACGGTGTCTCAGAAAACGAGTTTTTTTCAAATACGTAATATCAGTCATATTCAATTAGCATCATAGCTATCTACAGAACTTGAACTATACATTGTCTCGTATTTAGTGATAATGAAGCCATGGAATGTTATATACCATGTTTTTAACCAAAATAGCCTTGCTATTTTTTTTTTTGGGGGGGGGGGGGGGGTCGCTTAGGCAAAGAAAGAGACAAGGCGCAATACTCCAGACACTAATGATTCAGACGTGATCAAGAAATACTGATGCGCAACCACGATTGAGATACTCCCACGATCTCTCTTTCGATTGTTGTGGTTTTTCGAATTTTTCTCTGTCAACCTGTTTTCCAAAACAAATAACTCAAAGTAACATAAAAATATTCCAAAAATAAATTACTTGTGTTGCATGCTTTCATAAGCAAAAACTACTATTACATTGAAAGGGTATTTTGTGTGCTCAAAAATCATGCTACAAATATTTGCATGCAATTACAAAATTATGAATTGTGAGGAAAAAAAACCCATCAGATAAATTATATTTTCGGTTTAATTTAATTATGAAGTGCAAATGTTCAAAATCCATACAGAAAACTATCATTTTAATATATATATATATATAATAAACGAAAACTGACTCAAATTAAATATGTTTTACTTAAATTCCTTTTTATACTGAAATTTTGCAAAATAAAAAAATCTTATTTTTTGTACAATTTGAAATCGCATATTGTGTTTGTATTTTTTTTTTTTTTCAAAAATAAAACCATACAAGTAAACAGGTTAATACAAAATAAATAATAATTGTATTACACCAATACGATGTTACACGATATTACACCAATTTAAACTTTTCAGGTGTATGTATCAAACGAATAAGTGCATTAAAGCTAATTTTTCCCTCCACAGAATACTAAATACTGATATGATTTTTTAGAAATAATACTAAATTAGAAATAAAAAAGAATTTATAGAAATACATGAAAATTTAGAAATAAATAAAAAATGAGAAAATAGGTATATTTTGATCAAAGGAAAACGTAGAACACTTTTTGTACACGAGAGATAGTCTAGTTGCTGAATTTTGCATACATAACAATATGAAAATATACATTTTCTGAAATTATATTAGGCTATGAATTGAGAATGATAAAAAATTATTTTAATTGCACATATGTATGAATTCGCAGATCACGTTTTGCCCTTTTTGTCTGTAAAAACATATGAAATAGATAGCATCCATAGTAGCAATGTCAATGGATGTGAGGTCACTGTGGCGGCAAAACAAATATTAAGATTCTACATCAGTCATGCGAAAAAACGCGCAAAGTAATATTAAGTCTATGTGAAGGTTCTTGACAGATTTCTCGCTCGCATTTTAATATTTTTAAATGATGTTTTTTGCATAGGATAGCTGATGTCGATCTCTATCGTTGTTAGTTTTTATTTTTTCGATTTTGGTTCCAGTTTTGTTTATATGAGGATATTTTTACTTTCAGAACCGGTTCCAACCGGTTCCAAAATAGAAAATGTCCGCTTATAAAAATACTGTAACAAAAATCAAAAAAGTAAAAACTAACAATGTTAGGGATCGACATCAGCTATCCTATGCGAAAAACATCATTTAAAAATATTAAAATGCGAACGAGAAATCTGTCAAAACCTTCCCATAGACTTAACATTAGCTTGAGCGTTTCTTCGCGTGACTAGCATAGATTCTAAAGCGTAGTAATTTGAAATGTGATTTCTTTATTTATTCAAATAGTCTAGTCATTCTTAAATGATTGTCATTTTGTGACTAAAGCGTGAACTCACATTTCTTCTTGACGAAACATCAAGTGCCGTCACATCTGAGTTATAGTCGAGAAGCTCTTTAATATAACACTTAAAGAATGCTTTTAATTTGTTACATTAAAATTATATATAAGATTTGTATTTAATGGATATATTGACATCATTCTGTATTATATCCATTTACATGTCACTTAACGGCAAAATGAATACCAAGAGAAGACATATTTTTGTCAAACGTTACATGATAAATAATAAACTTTTTCTTCGTTTATTGAAATGTTTACACATACGAGTTGAAAATTTTCCAACTGAGTGAAATATGTCCAAGGTAGAAGTTGAATACGGGATTTTTGCATAACTTGCCAACGCACTATCAATTCAACTATCAGGTTTGTCTCTGGCCGACAAAATTCTTTTAGATAACGTTCTATCTGCAGTACTAACCAGCCCAAAGTTACTCTGGTAAGCCAAACATCTGGTGTTAGACTCTTTTCTTGAACAATTTTTCATTCAGTTGGAAAATTCCTATTTGTATGACTTTTTTATACATCAGTTTCATTGAGATAAAATACGAATGGGAAATTTTTCTATCTTTTTTTAAATAATTATAACTTTAATCGTAATATTTATAGTTCAATTTTAATTTAATATTAGAACAAATGTTAAATGCTTAGAAACAAATAGAACAAAGTTTTTTTTGTTTCCGTTTCTTAGTAAAATAAGATATACGTAACTGTAAAAACATAAAATCAAATTGATGGTTATAAAATAAAATGTCAAATTTGTACCTTTAGACCTTTATATTCTCTTCTATAAAATTTTAAAAACATCTCTTTCGTGTACGAAGTGCTGAACTCTGACAAGATATTCTAGATCCTATTGAAATAAAGCGAAAAGCTCAAATAAGTGGAATCAAGAAGAATGTCAAGTACTCATTTTTCGCACCAGACTTTCTAGTCGCGACCACTTTACATTCATGGAGATACTAAAGCAGATGCTATTGCATTTAAAAATGTGATGTCAGATTTCTGCAATAATAAGATTAAATTTTACCGCTTTCCAATATAGTTGAAATGTGTTTATGAATTTCGTTTGTCTGTCTGTCCGCCTGCCTGTTCTTCTCTCGGTCTGTCTATGTTCCAACTCTTGTAACTGTATTTGATTTGCCTTATATTTCTTATGTATTATTGATGCTTATTACACACTGGCGAGAAAAATTAAAGTAACAACCATAAATAAGTGCTTTATGTTAATTCTATTACGGGAACTACAATGAAAAGTGATTGGTTGGTAACTCAATGTCGACTTTATCACGTAGTCCAATGGGATTAACATTTGCTACAGAAAAATATGCAAATTTTTGAACCCGTTCTTTCGGTACATTTGAAAAGGAGTGCACGGGGATTATTTAAAATCTAATTTTAAGGATTGTACGCGTAGTTACATAAAATTTTCGCTTGTAGTAGGTGGAATATGTCGTTTAGAAGACATTTGACTGATGCTGAGAAATGTCGTGAGATTAGGAGAATGGAAGCAGTACAGACGCTGACAGGGGTCAGTAAAGACTTAAAAATAGCCAAAAGCGCCACGTCAAGAATCTCGAAACGGTTTAAAGACACTTGTAATGTGGAGAGACATCCCGGTCAAGGTCGGAAACGTGCCAGAACAAACTATCAGGACCGTTATTTGGCAACGATTGCTAAAAAAAGCAGGCAACTGACGTCAGTTCAGATTGCAAGGAAGTTCGTTGCAGCAACAGGAACTCGACTATTCAGATTTACTGTGAGTGAAAGGCACGGTAAAAAAGGGTTGTATGCAAGGAAACCCATGATTTGTATTCCACAAACTTCGTCGGCGAAATGCGCTCTGTTAAAGTGGTGCTGAGATCATCTTCATTGGAGTACCACCCACTGGAGCCAAGTTCTATTTACCGATGAATCACGATGTTGTTTGGAGCGAGATTACAGACATATTACCATATGGAGGGAGAAAAACACACACAATAAAGCTAAAAACATCGGTGAAAGGCATCGATAGAAAGGTCCTGAAATCATGGTATGGGTTGGCATCATTTTGAATGACCGCACTGACCTACACATTTTTACCAATGCAACTGTGAATGCAGAAATATACAGAGATAAGGTTCCTTATCTTCATGTCAAGTTGTTCAGGGTTGCAATCGGTAATAACTTCCTCCTAATGGATGATAATGCGCGTCCTCATCGTGCTGCACTAGTGACTGATTATCTTGAGGGTGAAGGAATCTAGCGAATGAAGTGGCCTGCATAGTCTCCGGATTTAAATCCGATAGAACACTATGGGATGCACTAGGACGCAGACTTGCATCTCGGCATCCCCCAACTAGCACTCTCCAGAAGCTTCGAAACGCTAGTCATCTTGAATACACTTTGTCACTACAAGCACTTCTGGATAATCTAATTCACAGTATGGAAAATCACTGTAAAACTTTCATTTCGGTCGGGGGGACCACTTACCTTATTGATTTTTCAAGTGTTTCTCTACAATGTTGTAACAGTACAATTTATTTATCCCCTCTTTATATCACACATTCCTATATTTTTATATAAATTTATTTTTTGCAGAAGTAGGCAGGTCTGTATTTTGAATATATCTCAGGCATGACAAAATAAAGATCTTTTGCAAGTTTCATGTTCTTATCTGCAAAATTATTCAAGTTTTTATAGTTGTTCCTTTAATTTTTCTCGCCAGTGTAGAATGTTCGGTATTGAAAATTAAGTGAGTAGTATTTACAGTTCATTTACAAGGGTACACAAAGCATTTCTGTTACATTATGGTGTATGATGAAAAACCTCTTCTGATGTATTTTACTGCACGTAAAACATTCTTACGTCACGGTTTTTTCACAATGACGTCACGCTGTGACTTTGTGGCTGTCGACATGATATCACGTGGATCTGAAGTCGTTATAGCCGTTTTTAGTCTTTCTGTGACGACACGCCTTGAACACTTTGTGAAGTCACCGTGCTACTTCAATGTGAAAATTTTGGATATTTTGGCAATTCTGCATAGGGTGAGTGACCAGAATTTTGCCGATCCGTATATTCGAATCCGATCCGTGTATTCGATTTTGCTTGCTTTTTTTTTTCTTGCTGTATGTTTGTAAGAACTCTGCATAGGGTCTGGTAACAAGTTTTTACCCGAATCCATTCTGAAAAATTCACAGCGCCTATGTTTTTGTGTATTTATGGCATTTGCGCCAATTCAACATTAGTTAGACTGACCAGTTTTTACCTAAATCCAAGACTGAATATTCGGATCGCATTTTTTCTTTTTTGCTACAGGCTTGTGACATTTGTAACGATGCCGAATTGGATTGTGTGACCAGAGTTTACTCGAATCCGATCCCGAAAGTTCTGATCGCATTTATTTATCTACAGGCTTGTGACATTTGGAACGTTGCTGCATCGGATCTTGTGACGAGATTTTCCCAGAATCCGATCCTAAAAATTAGGATCGGCATATATTATTTTGCTACAGGTTTGTGACATTTGTGATGATTGTACATCGGGCGAGGTAACCAGATTTAATTGAATCCTGTCATGAAAGTTCAAAGCGGCATTTTGCTTCTGTCTACAGATTAGATTTGCATTAGAGACCGGATGACCTGAATTTCGCGAACACGATCTGACCCTTGTCGGATGTATTTATTTATTTAATTAAAGTCGAGTTTGGATCTAGAGTCCAGCACGAGTCCTGTTATATCCGACAAGAACGTTTAATGCTTTTTCAAGTAAACATTTATTCCGACTTTATCCCGACCAACAAATTCGACAAACATCAGGGCCCGAAATCCATAATCTAATAAAATAGATTTACAGTTTAATACAAATATAGAAAAATAGTCTATAATTATATTTTGCATATCTTTTTTATGGTTTAAATAGAAAAAAGACGTATAAAAACTCATGCATATTAGAATATTCTTTTTCATCTTCAATATTACATTTTTCCTTTTGAAAAATCAAGTTAATCCAAATATGAGTTCCAAGAATAAAATGTTAATCAAAAGTCGATCTACACACGAAAAAATGTCAATCCAAAATTACTTTTTATCATTTTCTTCAGTACGATTCCTAGTTAAAACTAGACTTCTCCTTTGTAACACTTTTTAACATACTTGTAAAGTGTTTATGAATTCGGTTTGTTTGTCTGTCCAAGCCTTAACCCCGGACAAATATAGTCAGATTCCCATGTAATTTATAAATGTTTTTGAGTTTTACTATCGCATGTTTGGTATCGAAAATGAAGTATGTAACATTCATAGTTCGATTACAGTTACACTCAAAATAATCGCATTACATTAATGTATGTGAAAAAAAATCGTTTCCAATGTATTTAATGATTTTACACTACTTCAAAGATGTTGAAATTGATATACATCTCTGATATGCACAACAAGATCCATACTGTTGAATATGATATACATAGAATTTATCATTCATATACAGGGAAGTGTTCAATTACAGTATTGTCAATGAGCGATGATTGCTGGAAATGCGTTTTTCTATTGTGGTATGCGTTTTTAAACTTCATATTTTTTGCAAACTATTTGGTGTGTATAAATTATACAGATTATATACAGGACTCTACAAAAGAACTCGAGTACATTTCCGTTTATTGACGGAATGTGCTGAAAGGTTTTCAACTGTGTTAAGCGTTTCCTAACTAAACTAAATTGTTGCATTTTAACTATTATATATACAAATCGATAGATCGTATACAGGGATTCACAAAAAAAGGAATTATTTTCTTGCTATAGATGGTAATTGCTGAAACTGGATTTTTAAATGTGTTATATGTTTCCTAAACTGTTTACTACATATCTGTTTTTACCATATTAAATGGTGCTGCTTTTTGAATGTATTTTGAATGTATTGGAATATGTTTCATAATCTGCGCTTTGCGCATGATTTTTCTTTCTTGTTAATATATTTTGAGCTGGCTTAAAAATCCATAAAACAAGCTTTTTGTTTCCTCGACAATATTTCTTTTATAACAAACTAGATCCTTATTAATAATAAGTACAAAAAAGGTTTATGAGAACTTCTTTTCTAAAATGCATCTCTCTCCATGTAGAAATGGATATTTTTCTAAGTACAACATCAAATAAAATATTGAAAATTATTGAGTAGTTCCGTTCCTTTTTTTTTCTCTCTCAATGGGTGATCCATTATTATATTCTTCATTCTTATTGGATTTTTTATTAGCTGTTTAGGGGAATACATATATTTAAGAAAAGTAGTAAAATTACATTAGTACTCTTTCAGAGTTTTCTAGACTTTTCTTTTTATAGTAAATACAGCACGGTGTTCTTAATGGTGAATTCAAAATATTAGATAAATTCTGCGAATATAAATATGTGAATATAAACATAATAAGTAAAAAAAATGAATATTTTTTATAAAAGGGCAATTAAGTATTTGAAATTATTTTATTTGATTACAAATTACGAGGAAAAGTCGTTAAGTAAGTCACAAAAGATAATTAAATAATAACTTACGCTAATATTCACTTCAAAACTATTTTAATTTCTCAACATATTCTCCACCAATATTTATGCACTTACATCACCGTTTTATCAATGCCCTAACTCCAGCTGCATAACATTCTTTGGGTTGCTGTCTAAACCATATTAGGACTTCAAGTTGAACACAGGAGACAGTTCAAAAGTTTGTTTGGCCAATCAATTTTCATCTGTTTAGTCCCCAAAAAACCATCTTGGAAGCAAAATGAGGTTCACAGATGATGAAAAGGTTCAACTTGAAGTCCTAATGTGGCTGAGACAGAAACCCAAAGAATATTTTGAAGCTGGTGTTGGGGCACTGATAAAACGGGGATATAGGTGCATAAATATTGGTGGAGAATATGTTGAAAATAAAAATAATTTTGATGTGAATAGCATTGTAAGTTATTTTTTAATTATCTTTTGTGACTTACTTAATGACTTTCCCTCGTAAATATTTATAAGAAAGCATGTCAGTTGAAGTAAAAATCTATTAATATTATACATGCTCTGTGATGCAAAAGGTATAATTGTGATACAAAAGATTTAAATAATTTGCTACATGTCTTATCGAACAAAACTACACTTTTCGTCTCTAATTTTGTTCTCTTTCTACATAAAACAACATGTCATATCTTTCTTCAAGTTCAAATGAATTAAGAAGACGCTGAAACACAGTTTGATTTTTTCATGAATACTTCTTTTTTTAAGAAGCAGAATCACCTTCATGATAATAGCAACAACAACATTAAAAATATAAATGAGATTTGTATTTCAGAAATGATTTTCTGTCACACATATTTTGATTTGAATATTTATACAACTTAGAGTAGTGTCAAATAAAATATTAAAAATGATTAAGCAGATATTTTGTTGCGTCAGCGGATAAAATTTATATTATTATCGTTATATATGTTGCTATATTTATAATATGTTCAGGGGGATTACATATTGTAAATATACAAATCTATAGATCATATATAGTGCTGCACAAAAGAATTCGCATATTATTTCGACTACTTATGTTAATGGTTGAAAACAGGTTTTCAAATGTTTTACGCGTTTTACAAATTCTTTCTTTTAGGATAATTTTTAACGTTAATAAACAGTGATGTGTTTTATAGTACAGTAATACCTCGGTTTTCGTTGACTTCTGTTTTCGGTTTTCGTCGATTTTTTTTTCCGTTAAAAATTTGTTTCGGTTTTCGTCAGTTGCCTCCCATTTTGTTTATTTCCTGTGTATTTTGGGGAATTTTTCATTGATTGCGAGTGCGTCATCATGGAAGCAAAGAAAGTTTCGTGCAAGCAACTTGTTTAATAATAATGTCTGGCCCCATTTTAAGCAAATCTTAAAGACAGACTACTTTGGACAGTTTTTTTTTGAGGGACATAGGTCTTCTGACTCTGAAGCTAGTCCTACTGCCGAAAGACCAAAAAGGGAAGTAACCCCAGATACAGTACCTTGATACCATACGCTAAAAACACTATATTAATTTCATATTGTGTTTAGTATTAAACGCTATACCTTTTCTCCAAAAAATGTGTTTTTGATACGTATTTTGAAGTGTTTAGAATAAATTGATTAGATTTACATAGATTCATATGGATATAATTGACTCGGGTTTCGCCGGATTCAGATTTCGAAGATTGTTTTGGGATGGACTATCGACGAAAATCGAGGTATCACTGTATTCTGAATGTGTTGGAAAGTTCTTTATAATCAATGCTTCAAGCATGAATTTTCGTTATTGCAATATATCGTAAGCTTGTTTAAAAACCATTAAATCAAGGTTTTGTTTTTTCCGTCAGTATGTAGTTTACAGTAGTAAAATTTTTTCTTAATAATAACAAAATAAAATAAAATAATTGAATTAGGAGAACTTCTTTTTAAAAATCCATTTCTCTCCATGTAGAAATAGATATTTTTATAACTCATCCCAACTTCACATAAAATATTGAAAATGATTGAGTAGTTCAGTTCCTTCTTGTTGCTTCAGTGGATGAAATATTTTTATTTTCTCTTTTCCATTGGATTTTTTATTTAGCTGTTCAGAACACTACATATTCTTAAGACAATTTGTAAAATTAATATTTTACTCTTTCTGAAATTTCCAGGCTTGTTTTATTTTTATAGGAAACACAGCCACAGTGGTTTTGAAGATGAATTCAAAATATTAAACGAATTAATTCTGTGAATAGAAACTTGTGAATATCTTGTATGAATTTATGAACCTATTACGTAATATAAAATTGAATCTTGGTTTATATATAAATGCAAAGAAAATATTCGACAATATTTAAAAAAAATAAAATATTTTCCATTATAAAATAAAATATCTATCTATAGAGTTAAAGATACTGACAATTTCTTTTTATATTTAGCAATTCATTGCTCCTATCGAATGCAAAAAATCCTACTGGAATAATAAAAGTTTCAGTTCATTATTAATATTTTATAACTTTATTCAAAGAAAACATCTTCGAATAAATTACAAGAGTTTAAAAACTAGTATGCTGTGGTAATCATAATATTTTTTTCCGTGATATATTAACTAAAATATTATAGTTACAAACGAATAGTTATCAATATTAAATGTAGTATATCTTTTTTCAATTTAATACGAAGTTACTGAAATCGGCAAATTAAAAGAACATCACACAACTGCGCCACCTGTTGACAGAAAATATTCAAATTCAAAATTATTCAAACAAATATATTTTAATCAATAACTTTAATTTAAATGTATAGTTTGGGGAATTTATATCTCATAGAAACTAAAATACATATTTAATATTCCTTACAATACGCATAATAGCAGTGTTACCTGTTGAGAGATAAAACCGCATATTTATTGAGCATAATTTTCATAATGAGCATTATGATATTAAATTTGTTGCAATTTTATCACGCAAATGTCGAGATAATGCAAATCGTATAAAACAACAGCACAACAGGAACACTTGTTGGGTAATAATCACTAGAACGTATTCATCGCAAATTTAAATAAAGGTCCAAGCAAAATAAAAAGTATCATGGATTTATGTTCATTTATTCTTTATTAACAGAGCACACAAAATTTCTGTATCTCAGGCATAGACGCCAGACAGAGAGTGGTCAGTCTGCCTGGTATCTAAAAATAGTTAAATAGTCCAAAAATGGTCAAATAATGTCAGAACATCCCAAAATGTGTAAAAAATGCAAAAACAATGGCAAAAAAAAATATAAAAAAAAGATCATGAAAGTTTTTGTGAATCCACACGTTCTTCAAATGATATAGAAAATTATTTCATTTTCTAACTTACCTTTACAATATGTAATCCCCCTGAACATATTATAAATATAGCAACATATCTATACTAATATTATAAAGGAGTAAATCTTGTTTGTTTGTTTGTAGGGGGTAATCTCTGGAACTACCGAACCGATTTCAAAAGTGATGGTGGCAAATTGATGGTGACAACCCCTGCTCCAACATAGGCTATATTTTATGTCGGTGCCACTAACCCCAGGAGGTGCAGGAGCAAAAAACGTTCTAAAATTGCGATTTTTCAGTTATCACACTGGCTGTCAAGCCCTGAGAGCTTGGCAGCCGGTTCTGTATGTATGTATCTACGTACGTAATGCGATAACTCTTCATAGAAATATCCGTTTTCCTTCAAATATTGTTTATAGGTTCACTGTGTTAAGGCGCTTCCCTGATTAGTTTTCGGGATTGATTGGTTAAGTATAAAAGGGGGAGAACAAGGGGCTAATTCCCCCCCCCCTTAATATATATAAATGGGTTTTCATGCAGAATTATTCCGTTTTCCTTCAAATTTTGTTTATAGGTTCACTGAGTTAAGGCGCTTCCCTGATTAGTTTTCGGGATTGATTGGTCAAGTATAAAGGGGGGGGGGAACAAGGGTCTAATCCCCCCCTTAATTTATATAAATGGGTTTTTCATGCAGAATTATTCCGTTTCCCTTCAAATTTTGTTTATAGGTTCACTGAGTTAAGGCGCTTCCCTGATTAGTTTACGGGTTTGATTAGTTAAGTATAAAGGGGGGGGGGGATCGGGGGGGGGCTAATCCCCCCCCCTTAATTTATATAAATGGGTTTTTCATGCAGAATTATTTCGTTTTCCTTCAAATTTTGTTTATAGGTTCATTGGGTTAAGACGCTTCCCTGATTACTTTTCGGGATTGATTGGTTAAGTATAAAGAGGGGGGAACGGGAGGATAATCCCCCCCTTAATGTATATAAATGGGTTTCTTATGCAGAATTATTCTATTTGCTTCAATATTTGTTTATAGATTCATTGGGTTAAGACGCTTCCCTGATTAGTTTTCGGGATTGATTGATTAAGTATAAAGGGGGGGAACGGGGGGCTAATACCCCGCTTAATTTATGTAAATGGGTTTTTCATGCAGAATTATCCCATTTCCTACAAATTTTATTTATAAGTTCACTGTGTTAAGGTGCATCTCTGATTAGTTTTCGGGATTGATTGGTTAAGTATAAAGGGGGGGGGGAACAAGGGGCTAATTCCCCCTTATCTATACTAATATATAAAGTAGTAAAGATTGTTTGTTTGTTTGTTTGTTTGTTTGTAGGGGGTAATCTTTGGAACCACTGAAGCGATTTTAAAAGTGATGGTGGCAAATTAATGGTGACAATCCCTGCTCCAACATACGCTATATTTTATGTCGGTGCCACCACCCCCAGGGGGGTGCAGGAGCGAAAAACTTTCTAAAATTTCGATTTTTTGTGTACTGAAGGAGATAGAAGTATCAAATTTGGTATGGTAGTTACTTATAAGATGTAAATGCTCTCTAAGAACAAATTATAAAAACATTCGCAATTTAAAAGGGTGAGATGAGGAAGAAGCGTTCTAAAAACATTCTAAATTACAATTTCTATGGAATCTCTGAAACTACAGAACCGATTTCAAAAGTGATGGTGGCAAATGGATGGTGACAGTCCCTGCTCCAACATATGCTAAATTTTTTGTCGGTGCCACTGCCCGCAGAGGGTGCAGGAACGAAAAACGTTCCAAAATTATGGTATTTTCAATAATGAAGGAGTTAGGAACTTGACATTTTGTATGGTCGTTACTTACAAGATTTAAATGCTCTATAAGAACAAAATCTAAAAAAATTCGAAATTTAAAAGGCTGAAATAAGCAAAAAATTTTCTAAAAACATTCTAAATTACAATTTGTATGGAATGTCTGGAACTACTAAAGCGATTTCAAAAGTGATGGTGGCAAATGGATGGTGACAATCCCTGCTCCAACATAGGCTATATTTTATGTCGGTGCCACTACCACGAGGGGGTGCAGAAGCGAAAAACGTTCTAAAATTGCGATTTTTGCGATGCTGAAGGAGCTAGAAACTTCAAGTTTGGCATGATTGTTATTTATAAGATCTAAATGCGCTCTAAGAACAATTTCTAAAGAAAAATGATCTAATGATTCTGCGATTTTTCAACTATTGAATTTATAAAATTACCAAATTTCACAATAGAGTACCATAGCGAAACCTTCACGCGTAAAAAGATAGGCGACGTGTCCTGACGTGTATATTGACTATAGCACGAGTCACAAATTATAGTATCCTTATTATTCTGTTAAAATATAAAAGTGAATTATGAAATGTCAATATTTTGTTTGATTAAAGGTTCGTTAAGAGAAATTGACCAGCGTAGCGGGCGTAGCTTGCTAGTATAACGATAATAATATAAATTTTATCCGCTGACGCAACAAAATATCTGCTTAATCATTTTCAATATTTTATTAAATTCAATATTTTGTTACATTTGGTTTATTTAGGAAACGCAGAGCAGAGTTGAAAGTTCCATTTTAGCAATTTCCATCAATAAACGGAAATGTGCACTGTTAAAAATTTGCAGCAAACTGTCCAGTTTTTCGACAGTTTTTATAGAAAAAGGTTACAATTATTTAACTTTACCAGAGGGCCCGTGCGAGGATTTCGCACTGAAATGTAATATTTTTTAGGTACGTCTCTATTATCCCGTCAACCACTTTTCATAACAAAAAACTATCGCCAAACTGTAAGATTAAACGCCAAAAATGCAGTCCCATTTACTTGATGTCAGAAGCATTATACATGTTTGTTACGTCATCAAGTGGTTTTTAACTCGACATTTGCGTGTATTTTTCATTATGTTTTACTGATTTATTAGTTATTTCATTAATTAAAATAACAATTATATCCTTAAATTCTTATATTTTATTTATTTATTTATTTTGATATCCCAATGACAACGTTCTCCCGTTTATTTGGCGATAGTTTTTTGTTATGAAAAGTGGTCGTCGGGATAATAGAGAAGTACCATTTTTATCAATATGTAATATTTCTTATATGCAGGTTTAAACTTTTAAAGAAAAAGTAAGGATAAAAATATCTGCAAATAACATTTAGTTTTTAGTTAAGCCAGAATATCATCTAATTTATTCCATCAATGTTATTGTAAAAATTGATCCAAGATTGCAAAATGCACGAGCGAGAAAAAAAAATTAACAATCGTATTTTAACTGCATTAGAGGATGACGTCATCCGCTTCGTGAAAAACATGGAACATAGAAATATAAATCTAAACATTTCAATTTCAATTTCGCTTTTTAATCATAAATATAAAATAAACCCGTGCGGTGTTTTTTATAATAATTGCTGAGCATCATATAATGTGGTATTTTATTTTTGTGGCAACACTAATTTGAAGAAAACCTTTCATTTCTTTCATGAAAACAATGCCGATTTAATTTTTAATTTTCAGCAAATTTTAATCAAAAACATGTTTTAACGAAATGTTAAGTGTGCTATGTCAGAAGCCTGTGCAAAATCCTTTCATATGGTATCTCATTCGCTGTTCTGCGTTTAGTATTTTCTGAGAAAAAGGGATGTTGACAGGAGAAATAATATAATGATGATTCTGACCATAATGTGGTTAATAATATGGTCAGATACACTTAATATTATGGTCATGTAATTATTAACTTTAAACCCTCTCACTGATAAGCCCGTGTTAATGCGTTCACTAAGTTACAGGTATTGAACAATACAAGCATTATTTAAATTAATATAATACCAGGAATATTATGGAATTTTATTACTTTGAGTTATGATTAATAATCTCAATGGTTACTTTCATATCTATATATTTAAAACGCTAAGCGATTTCTTTCGACAATCCGTGAGAACAAACTACTGCATCAAATTACACCATTCTGTTTTTAAATGAAAGATATTTGAACACAGATTTGTTATCGTGCATTCGTTTGTTCGAAAATTTAATTAATTAGCCGTAATTTTAATTAAACTTTTACTTCTGCTAATGACGTCATAATCGGATAACGCCTACTGTTGCGAAGCAGAGTTTATTCTATAAACTCTGTGGTTGAATAAAAGAGAAATATTAAATATTAAAAGCACGCGCTTTTAAAGCCGAATTTGTTAATTTGCAAGTTAAATTTCGGTAAAAATACTTATCCGCGTGTTTTATAAGCGAATAAAAATTCATATTTATTGTGACGTCACGGGAATATTGTCCATTGGGTTTATTTTATCATTATGCATTATAACTTTGTTGATGCCATTTTTTCATTAAAATTAAATACAAAATATATTTATTTGTGTGCATGGTGTTAAAGCATTAATTGTTGTCTGAGTGCAACGAAGACTCATACACAGCGCAGTATTACTTTGCCCCATATATAGCTACGATGGATATTAAAACCTTTCGTCAAGCATAACTCAAAAAATATTTAACGGATTTCGTTCAAATTTTTACAGCAGGTACCTATAAAGGTGAGAACGACGTCTATTTATTACCAAGAATAAATGTCAAACCGTTTGGAAATTATATTAAAAAAATAGATAAAAAAGCACAATCAAAGTACATATACGTCACGAAAATTTTGTGCGTACGTCATTTTCACCGGCGGGAGATTTTCGTAGACAATCGGAATTGAAAAGTTCATGGAGTACATGGAGCAAAAAAATATGCACGCACTAATATTCAGCACAATGAAATATATTTCAATTTAGTAGAAATCGAAAACTAATCTGTGTTTTTTCTGTTTGAAAGAAAAACCCCGCAATAACTTGGTAGACTTGGTATTAGAGATTTGGCGCAAATCTCAGCAATAGCAGCTTTTTTTTATTTCGCGTGTGTAAATTTAAAAAAAAATCTTTGGTGTTTAAATAAAAGATTTCGATTTATGGCATATTTCTTTTTTTTTCTCTCTTTTTAGCATTTTAAATGGGATTAATGAAAGGCATGTATTTTAAATTAAATGAGTGAAAGGTTCATATTTAAATGAAATGAATTCAATATGAAAATGTTATAGGAACAATATTTGGCGATTTATCAACTGCGCCAGGATAACATAAAAGTGCCAATATATCAAACGGTATGTAGTATGTGAAATGAAACAATTATATTGTAATCACCCATCGTACAAGAAAAAAAACTAATATTCTGCATTCAGAGGGAAAAATTCATCTCCTGTGCCGTAAGATTTGGCGAGTTTTTTTTTTGGTGATAAGTTTTTCGATGTGATTGTTGGGATCTGCAGGATTTGGCTTACTTTTTCTAAATCTTATTTTTTTGCAGATGTAGTATTATGTAAATATATTTTTTTGCAGATATTTTTCTATTTTGTATATTTTCTATTTGGCATTTGGAAAAGAGATTTTTACCTTTTTATCTGTGCCTTCGGAAATATTAAAAAATAAAAAAAAAAGATTTACATATATCAAACGTATAATGTTATGTTTTGCATTTGCGGACCACTTCTACATTTTTAGATTTTAAATGCTATTTATTATTTACTAGCCGTTTATTAATTGTTTACAATTTACCCCCCTCCTGACAATAACAATTATTTATCACAAAAATGCCTGTTAGGTTTGTTAAATAAGTTTGTTTATGTATTTTCATTACTTATTAAAATATCTAATATGGCGATAAAATTTTATTTTAGCATCGTGCTTAAATTTTTAAGATGGTGCAAAAACATGCTTTAATAAACGTATGTTTGTAAATATTTGAAAAACATGTTTTACCGCTCTCTTGAAAAATTTTGTAAGATGCTAAAACTACCTTTTGGCACCATTTTAAATTTTTTTCGCCAACCGACATAGGATACGAAACTTTTCCCCATTCAGATACACAGGCAAGGCTGGTCTCAAACAAGAGTAAAGCTATCAACAATAATGTTTTAACTCTATAAGAGTTACAATAATGATATTAAATACTCCGATTGGCTTTGGGCCCAATTACGAAAGTTTCTCCTAAAAAAACTGTAGAAGTCTTTTACATTTGTTTTAAATGAAGCTGGGTGTACAAGGTATTAGTTAATAATACAATAACACTAATGGCATGGAAGCAAAAGTTTTAATTTAAATATATATATTTGAAACCCTTCCCCCCCTTCCCCCCCAAAAAAAAATTACAGTAATGAATTTAAAATGGCGTTAAGCCACGCTTTCTGACATAAGCAATTGGCTGCAAACGCGATAACGAAACTTTCACTTAACTTAATAACATGTAGCTAATATAGCCCTCAGGGTACTTTGCAGTTATACAGACCTTGTGGTTTTTTTTAAAGCTTGAGACAATTCAGGTTTAAGAAGTTGAGATTTACTGTCAAATGATATAAACAACTATGAACACAAAACTGATGAATTATTATTCAGGTTTATGTATGTATTTAAAACAAAATTGCATATGATTACACTTATTAGATAAATTACTTCTGTTTGCATTTAATAACTGATAAACGGCTTCTGTATATTAAATGAATTGTTTAAATATTGGGAAGAGGTGGCGAGAGGTAGAAAGACGAGTATACAAACGGGTAGACAGACGGGTAGAGAGACGAGTAGCGACATAGGTAGGCTGACGGGTAGCGAAACGAATAGACAGACGGCTAGAGAGAAAGGTAAAAAGAGGGTTGACAGAGGGGAGCGAGATGGGTCACGAGACGGGTAGCGACACCTGTAGAAAGGAATGTAGCGAGACACGTAGCGTGGTAGATACAGAGACGAGTACAGAGATGAGTACAGAGACGAGTTGACTGACGGGTAATGAGATTGGTAGCGAGTCGGGTACAAAAACAGACGGATAGTGAGACGGGTATACAGACGAGTAGAGAGACAGTAGATTGGTATGGAGATGGGTAAGAAGATGGGTAGTGAGGCGTATAGCCAGACGGGTAGAGAGACAGATAGACAAGTTGTGAGACAGACAAATGGGTAGCGAAGTGGATAGAGACACGGCTAGACATACAAGTAGTTAGACGGATAGATAGACGGTTAGAGAAATAGATTGGCGGGTATGGAGACGTGTAGAGAGATAGACAATCGGTTAGAGAGACGGGCAGATGAACGGATAGGGAAACAGACAGATTGTGGAGAGACAGACAGACAGGCAAAAGAAAAGCCTGCGGATTGGTGCAGTAAAAGCGCAGGGGGCAGAGCCTCCTAGAGAATAATCAAGAAGTATCTGGCTTAACTTTGAAATATATATAATTTTTCGATTCTGCCGATATGGAGATTTAATGTAAAAGTTATTTTACAGAAGTCATCGAAAGATTTTTTATATACTTTAATAGTAATTTAGACTATAGTTTTGCAATCTGGTTTGTAGCAAAGCATGCTATCAATGTGGTTTGATGTGTAAGAGTTTCTATAAACAGTTATACAAATAATAGATATATAATCAAGGAAGAAAAAATTTTAATTCACACACAAAAAAAGGTGCAACAATGAAATTAAATTTGCGTTAAGCCACGCTTGATAGAATAATCTATTGGCTGCAAATCCAATTACGTAACTTTAAAAAGCTTGGCGTTTTAAAAGATCCGGCGTTTTTTATTTTTTATTTTTTTTCAAGTTTTGCGCAATACGCGCTTAAGAAAATGAGATTCTTTGCCACATGTTAAAAAAAATTATGACAACACATCTGATGAACGGTACTTCTTTTCTATTTTTTAACAGTGTATATGAATTTATATATGATAATTTGTAATTCTATCATTTAATTTGCTCTTTTTCTTTATATTGTAATTGTTAAACCTATGTTCTCAGCAATATCACTCAGAATAATCCCTTTGAGGGAAGTCCTAGTGTAAGGTATATGAAGTACGTGTGAAAAGTTTGCGCCGCTGAAAATGACGTTATGCTTAGCTTGAAATGCATTTTAACATTGATAAAACTAAACAGAAAAATGTATATGATTGTGTTAACATGACATAATTTTACTGATTTTTGCATTCATAATTATAAAGATAAGAATTGGAGCCGTCATTGATTTCTTCATCTTGATTGCATACCTTCATTACATGTTACCAATTGCTTTTTTTTTAATTATAGAATAGAAGATTTCCTTTTTTAATAAAAAAAATCACAAAAGTAAAGTATTTCAGGAAATTTAAAGTTATTAAAAATAGTGTTATGGTAGAAAAAAATCTTGAAATAATGATTGTATTTTTAGCTAGAATAAACAATGTAAGACTACTATTTCATAGGAATCAGAGGGCCCGTGCGAGAATTTCGCACTGAAATCTAATATTTTTTAGGTACTTCTCTATTATCCCGTCGACCACTTTTCATAAGAAAAAACTATCGCCAAACTGTAAGATTAAACGCCAAAAATGCAGTCCCATTTACTTGATGTCAAAAGCATTATACGTGTTTGTTACGTCAAGTGGTTTTTAATTCGACATTTGCGTGTATTTTTCATTATGTTTTACTGATTTATTAGTTACTTTATTAATTAAAATAAGAATTGTGTCCTTAAATTCTTATATTTTATTTATTTATTTTGATATTCCAATGGCAGCGGTCTCCCGTTTATTTGGCGATAGTTTTTTGTTATGAAAAGTGGTCGACGGGATAATAGAGAAGTGCCACTTTTTATCAATATGTAATATTTATTAGATGCAGGTTTAAATTTCTAAAGAAAAAGTAAGGATAAAAATATCTGCAAACACCATTTAGTTTTTAGTCAATCCAAAATATTATCTAATTTATTCCATCAAAGTTAGAGTAAAAACTGATCCAAGATTGCAAAAGGTACGCTAGAGAAAAAAAAAATTAACAATCATATTTTGACTGCATTAGAGGATGACGTCATACGCTTCGGGAAAAACATGGGACATAGAAATATAAATCTAAACATTTCAATTTCAATGTCGCTTTTTAATCATAAATATAAAATAAACCCGTGCGGTGTTTTTTATAATAATTGCTGAGCATCCTATAATGTGGTATTTTATTTTTTGGCAACAATAATTTGAGGAATTTTTTTCATTTCTTTTAAGAAAACAATGCCGATTTAATTTTTAATTTTCAGCAAATTTTAATCAAAAACATGTTTTAACGAAATATTAAGTGTGCTATGTCAGAAGCCTGTTCAAAATCCTTTCATATGCTATCTCATTCGTCGTTCTGCGTTTCGTATTTTCTGCGAAAAAGGAATGTTGACAGGAGAAATAATATATATATGATTATTTTGGTAGGTTTGTTATAAGTTCATTTAACAGTTTCTTATTAGCGCAAAGTCCTATTTCTTTCACTGTGAATTTCTCTTTCGATGTCAAAAAATGTTTTTCTGCTTTTGGACGCCAGCCAAAATACAGTGGGAATTTTTAGAAATGTACAACAGTTGTGACAACAAAGGCGCTATCGCTTTAGTTTTCATCGCGCTTACATCAATTCGAAATACTACAAATTTCAATTTTTTACTACATTTTACAATTTTAATTCTTACATCATCAATTAGAAAAAAAAATTAGCTTTCGATTGAAATTTATTTGAAAACTGTCGCTTAATTTAACGACTTTTTAAATATTTTTCAAGCATGAAAATTTTTCAATTCTATCTTATCAATGACCACCAGTTTACTTCAATAATGTAAAATAGCCCCTGGGAAAGTTGCCACAATTGAAAATAGATTTCCCTAACCATCATAAAAAGTGAATAATAATTAAAAAAAGAAAAAGTGATAAATCATAAGAACAGATTATCCATAAGATAGAACATTTTGGCGCTCTACAAAAATCTGTCAGGAAAAAAAAAATAAAAAAGACTATTTTTAGTTTATGTTGAACATAAAATTGATATGTTGAATTCGTTGATGAATATATTCCATCAGATATCAGGATATGCTAGGAATTGTATTTTTTTATTTTTTTACATTTGCCAACTTAAAGGAAAAATATCCCCGACTGTGATGGAAAAGGGATAATCATCCTGATTATGTAAAGGAACCGAAAAAACCATACAAATAAATTACACGTGAAAACATTAAAAATCTCCATCTGCAGATAGATTTATTACTGTAAAAAACTTCTTAATCTTTGCATAAAAATTGATTAGCTTAAAACAATGGATGCGTTTTAGAAGATATGGATTTGAAACGAACAATGATTAAAGAGGACATTTTAAAACTTTTAATTTAATCATTTTAAAACTTTTTTAATGTCGAATTTTGACGGTGCTTTTGGGCAGATGCAATGCACATGCGCATAGGAGCTCATTCGGTTGCGTTATCACAGGGGGGGGGGAGATGTGTGCTTTATTTACTATGTTCTGTTATTTACTGAATATCATATGAACGTAGGAATATACTATTTGTATATACTTCATAGGTCCATGAATTTTTTTTCTTGCCGTGGGGAATATGGTGGTAATGTCAAACTGATTTGCATTACACAGTTATTTACGGATTTTTTGTTTGGAGTTTGCATCGGAAATAGTACTGTATTTGACTGGATAAAAATATATTTGAAAGACTGTTTTATACGCAACCCTTCATAAATAATAAAGAAGCTTATTTGACTGATACTGTTATAGAATTTTTTTTGCGTCAAGTTTTGACGGGTTCCATCTAGTAAGTTATTAAGTTTTTTACGTAATGTTGGAAGAACCATCTTTTTTAGCATTTAAAATTATACTACAGAGAAAACAACATTAAAATTTTGCCAATTTGCTGGACAGTCAGAGAGTTAAAAACGGTCGAATGACTGGACAGTATGCTGCAAATTTTTAACAGTGTACTGGAAATGTTTTTGCAACTCTGTATATAATCTATAGAATTTATACACACAAAATAATATGCAAAAGAAATGTTAAATTAAAAAACATGTAACACACCTGAAAACACACATTCAACAATTATTGTCCATCTACAGTACTGTAAGCGAATTATCGTCTGTGTCCCTGCAAATGAACGATGAATGTTATGTACACTGTATTCTATAGTAAGCAATTTGATCTTCACCTCAGTGATATATATCAATTTCAATATGATTGAAATAATGTAAGATCATTAAAATACACCGCAAATGATTTCCCCCCCATAGACTTTAATATAATACAATTCCTTTGATCGTCCCTGTGAATGTACTATATATGCTACACACTTCATTTTGAATACCGGACCTGCCATAGTAAACCTCAATAATATATGTAAATGCCATGGTAATTCGAATATATTTACATGATTTAGAGTACGAACAGACAGACGGCAGAGAGGACAACAAACAGAGAAACCGAATTCATATACACTGTTCAATTATGTTGGAAAGAGTTAAAAATGAGGACTATAGTCTTAACTTGGAAGAGCATGCTAGAAAGTATAAAAAATAATGAAATTTTGTACTGCAAAAGTGCTGCTAATTACCGAAACTGTTTGAAGTTGCATAACAAACGTTTCCCATTTTGATTATGATGCTCTATCATACTTTTCTTTTTCGAAGAAATACATTATCATATATATATTCTAATACGAGTAAATCTAGTGTGTGGTTATATATATGCAAATTTTAAATTAAAAACGGCTTTAAGGATTCTGACGACATTTTGTATCCTACTATTTCGGGCCACCAGAAAACAATTGGCTGAGGTCACATGTTCTAGAAAATTCGATTATTAAAGGGTCATTTTGGGTCACCATGGATCAGGGGCAAGTTAATTGTATCTAAAAAACGGTTCAAACGATATTGAATAAATTTTGTATCCCATCATTTTTGGGCAGGAGAAAACTATTGAGCTGGGTCACATGTTCGAAAACTTTCGATTAGTAGGTCATTTTTGGGTCAACGCGGATCAAGTTAATTATAACTAAAAAACGGCTCTAACGATTTTGATTAAATTTTGCTTCCTACGAGTTTCGGGCACCAGAAAATCATTGGGATAGGTTACATATATTCGAGAAAATTTGATTACGGAAACACTTTTGCCTCACTGTGGGTAAAGCTAATTTTATCTAAAAAACGGCTCAGACTATTTAGACTAAATTTTGCATTCTATGGTTTTGGGGCACGAGAAGACTGATGGGCTAGGTCACATGTTCGAGAAAATTTTATTAGTGGGTCATTTTGGTCATGGGTCATTATAGGTCAAGTGATTTTTATTTTAAGAACGGCTCAGACGATTTGAACTAAATTTTGTATCCAAAGGTTTTTGGGCAGGAAAAGACCATTGGGCTAGGTCACATGCTCGAGAAAATCCGATTAGTGAGTCATTTTTGGGTCACTGTGGGTCAAGATAATTTTATCTAAAAAACGGCTCAGACTATCTTGACTAAATTTTATATCTTACGGGTTTTGGGCACGAGAATACCACTGGGCTTGGTCATATGTTCGGGAAAATTTGATTAGTGGGTCATTTTGGTTATGGGTCAAAGCTTATTTTGACCGAGCGTTGCTCGATCTGCTCTGCTCATTCGCACTTCAATAGAATTGTAAAATCTGACGCAAGCTGCAGAATATTAATAGATTCCCATTCCAACTGTCGCGTTTTCTCTTACACATTTACTTCCGTGATAAAAAAAAAAAAAAAAAAAAAAAAAAAAAAAAAAAAAAAAACATTTCCATGTATAGTCTTTTGACTTTTATCGAAAAAAAAATTAAATTATTTATTATTTATTTGTGCGATAATCCAATCATACTTGAAGAAAAATGCAAAATGCATAAACTTTGTGATCAAGAATGCAGTTCTACTACAATACATAGAATTTTCGCTATCAATCTGGACGTATTATTTACACAGTAATAAACCAAGAACAAATTCGTTCGACAAGTTGGGACAACTTTTCTCTGGAAAATTGTTTGAAATTTACATTTTTTTCATATATAATGCTTTTCTTTAATTGTATTTAAAATAATTATAAAAGTTAAAATGGTTTTTCAAAAATCTCTTTACGAAACATTCCATGTTTATCTTGATAATTACGCCTAATTTCAAGACTGCAATTCCTGTTTTTTTTCTAAACATCCCCGTTTAACTGTATTTATTTAGCGTGGGCACCGAACTCGATTATGAAAAATTGGCTGTTTTTTTTATGCTTAGTAGAAAGCACAAGCTTGTGAATTTATTAAAAAAAATTAAAATTTTTGTTCTGTATATTTTTTTAGGACGGGACAACCGGAAAGATAAATTTAAACATTATTTAAAATGTCTTTGTAGATTTTTAAATTGATTAAACACCATCTAATCATAATTTAATTAATATGAAAATATTAATTGTAAAAGAATATTTTTACAAAATATGTATTATGCTCTTTTTTATTTATACTTTTTATTTTTTACTGAATAAAAACATACATCTTACAGCAATAAATACACAAAATTTTTGCATCACTGAAATAGGCCTAAGCTTTGAACTGATATGCCTGGCGCTATGAAAACATTTAGTAAAGTGCAAGATATATGTTTTCATTAGGATTTCTTACCAAACTCATAATATATGGGGCCGACTACGCATACTAAGAACGAATACAATTGAAACTAACTTACACGTACCTTAATTAGCAAAAAATATCACTGTTCTTTAAAATAAAGCTGATGAGAAATAAACAGTCAGTAAAATTTATTGCTAGCCAAGCTATGAACAACAGCATGTGCAGTGGTCGCTGGTTTCCATATTAACCGCTTGCTCTCATTGGCTGGTTGCTTCATTGCCGCGGATTGTCGGAGAACCGTATATAGCCACTAACGCACAATGCCATATGTAGGGGAGACCGTTGCAAGATGACTATGTTAACAATTTTTGTTGTTTATTAATTTATTTTGAAGTAATAGTAAAATTAATTTTACATGAACTGATAGAGTATACTTTTGTAGTATTAAACACATTACCATTTAATTTTTCAAATAAAAAAATAAAGGATAATTTTATTTTTTCATAACATTAACAAATCGTCATCTTGCCCCAGTACTGGGGCAAGATGATTTTGGCCTTGGGGCTAGATGACAACGCTGAAAAATATTGAACATATTTTATCTTTTGAATATGTTACAGGGTTTAACAAATGATAACTGTGTTTTTACATCTTACAAAGTATCAAACTAAACATAATGCATTGATAGTAACGTAATTTTGAAGTGTTTAGTTGTACCGCTAACAATAGTCACAAATAAAATGCCATTTTCATAATTGGAACATTCCTCATGCCACCACTCTTGGCATTTACAGCACTGGATCCATTCTTCTGTTGGTGGGTCACAATACCGGAAATTGGCCTTAAACGCTTTTTGAAATTTTTGGGAGGAGGGGACCAGCGGGGGAGGGGGGAGGTCTTGACCCCGTCGAACGGTACTCTCCTCGTACCGATCGGACGCTTGGAAGTGGAGATACGGACCCCGATAGGGTTTTTCTTTCGGGAGGCAAGGGGGGGGGTTTAGCGGAGGGCAAAAATGTCTTCCTCTGGTGGCCCCCTTTCGAACGACACCTCCCCCGATCCCATGCGCCCCTTAGCCCCAGAGGAGATAGAAGCGGAAGGTCGTGCGAACAAACACACAGACAAACAAGCGTTTACAGGATTTAAATAGAATGGATAACATAGTTAGTTTAATAAATTCCGAAACACAGGGCCAGATGACGAGCTCGTCATCTTGCTCCGGACTGCCTGTTTAAAAATATTCGTTTTCATTGCCATGAAGGAAGGCGATTAATTGACATTTATTCATGGTAATAGGTAGTATTTAAACTAAGTTACTCATAAATATTAAAGAGAAACGATATGTCTTACCTGTATCTGTAGCAGAGCTTATTTACACATGCATAAAAGTTATAACGTGGCAGCGGAAAACAATCAAAGCTTCACAACTGCCACAAAAATGGCGATTTCAGCGTCTCTATAGTATTGTTTAACGAACAGCCGATAGTAGAGGCAGTAGTGTCCGGTTGATGCTGCCACCTAGCGGAAAACGGAAAAATTAAGACATTCGTCATCTTGCCCCACTCTTCATCTTGCCCCGGTCTCCCCTACGAATTAATATTTTTTAAAGCCCAAATTGAAATTAAACAAGAAAGAAAAATCATGCGTCTAGCATAGATTATGAAACACTTTCCAACACAGCCAGAAAACTGCAACGAAACTTCAACGTTAAATAAGGTGAAAAAAGATAAGGAAGTAAACAGTTTAGAACACACATAACACATTGAAAATACAGTTTTCGAAATTACAATACAGTGTCAAAACAGTAGTCGAATTATTTTGTGCAACCCTGTATATGATCAACAGATGTGATACATAATATGATAAAATTTAGTTTAGTTAGAATATTCACATTTAGCAATTTTCGCCATTCGATGGAAATGCACTCGAAATTTTTTGCACAGCCCTGTATATTATCTGAAGACTTTTGTACACACCACCTATTAAGCTAAAAGGCATTTTAAAATTCACATGCAACAATTACCAAACGTAAACGACAATGTACATTTTTTTCTTAGCCCTATATATGAATTTATTTATATTCCACAAACTTCTATTATTCTTCTAAATACAGTTCAGCAGAAAAATGCGTAAACACAATTAAAAACTACCCTTAAGCAATTCACTCCCATAGTCTGTAGTACTTACGAATTTCCTTGAGTAGCCCTGTATATGGTCAACCAAGTTTATGAACACACACGTACTATGAAAAAAAAATTTAAATGCAAACCAAAGTTGAAAACGCACTTATCACACATAGACTGTAAATATCGCACATGTACTTTAAACAATATATTTTGTGTGTTCCTGTAAATAAACGCAATGCACACAAGAGAGCAATTTATAGTGCAGTTCAGTAATGCACATAATTTTCATTATGTTTGAATTAGTGAAATATCACTAAATTACAATGCAGACGATTTTTCCCCATATAACGATGTGTAAAAGAATTCTTTTGTTTGACCCTGTAAATGAATAATAAATGCTTTGCACCCCATATTCTACAAAAAGCATGTTTTAATGCGCTTTAGAATTATATATCAATTTCATCATGTTTTAAATGACGTAGCATCATCAAAATGCGCTTGAACCGATTATTCCCCATTGACTGTAATGTAACGGAATACTTTTGACTGTCAATGTAAAAAAACTATAAGTGGTACACACTTTTGTTGAAATAGGGAACATGCTATAGTAAACGACAATAACGTATAAAAATTACAGGGCAATCCGAGCATATTTACTGGAGTTACAGCACGGACAGACGGCTGACGGCAGACGTCAGACAAACCGAAGTCATAAACACTTTTCAACTAGTTTGGAAAGTGTTAAAAATCTGTCTGCGACGTGCACTTTCAGAGGACAGCATCTACACAAGACAAAATTTTCAGAGGCCTAGGTGTTATAATTTCGGTACCTTACTCGGTCAGGCAGGCAGACAAACATCTCTTATTTTATATATAGAGAGATGAGTATGGTTCTGAAAATGATTACAACAATAAACGATGCCACAACCACGTGGATATGTGAATTGAAATTTCAGCTTAGAGCAAATTCTCTTTATCATACTCTTTATTATACTCTTTATTATACTCTTTATTATACTCCTTATTAAACTCTTTAAAGTATTTTTTGTCTCCATATTGCATAACTTCAAAATATTATTTAACAATATTTCAAAAGAACAATTCTTATCCGAAGCATGATAAGCATTTTTAAAAACTTTTCTTCTTTGTTCCGATATTCTAGTATTTCTTGATATTTCATACTTTTTTTTTCATTAGTAAAATAAATCGCGATTTAAAACATTCAGTAACTGAATCTAACTTCCTATTTACGTACCGTTTTCTATATTTATATAGGAAACCAGAAAAAGGGAAAGAAAAAAATACGAATTTACCACTGCATATATGGGAAATTGAATATCATTTCTCATTCCGATGGCATAACTGGAAATTTGATAAGGTCGGCTTTAACAATGCTCCGTTCGTAAAGTATACGTGACTGGATTGTTTCTGGTATACAATATACATAGTTTTTTCTGGATTAGAGATACTTTAAATCCTTGTACAGTGCTCATTAAAAATAGTGAAAAAATCTTGCGATTTCTTAAAAGAAAAAAAAATCAAACTATTACTTGAAGAAAATATTAAGATTGAGAAACGTATTCCTTAAAACTGGAGTCTTTCCATTTTTACAATTCATTGTTTCGAATATTTTCCACTTTTACCTAAAAATTTCCTAAATTATTATTTTCTATTAAAAAACATTAAGTGAATGAACCTAACTTTCTAATAAATAAAAAAAGGCAAATATTTATTAATCTACGAAAATATACAATAACCTGTTCCTAGTTAAATACTAGTCCAAAAAGCGTTTTTCTCATCTATAGATACATAAAAAAAATATCGATACATATTTGCCAGATTTAAAAAAACATTTATAAAATTAATGATTCTTTTGCTGCCTCTGATTTTCGGAAAATATTCCGTGTCGTTTTTAGGTGCGTACGTCATTATATAAATACGTAGCACCTATAGCCGTCGTCTTGTGCGTCTCTCTGTCCCTCTGTCTATCGGTCTGTCTGTCGGTCCGCATAAAAGATCGCAAAACTACACAACCGAATGGTTTGAAATATAATATATACACTATATTTCCAATGATGACCGGTCACTTGCGATTTTAGACGTTTTGTTAAATATCTGGAAAGATACATGAGGGATTATCCAGAACCTTCAGGAGTGTAAACAACATGATAGACGTCATATATTTCCGCAAAGATTTTTTCCCGAAACCCCATAAGGGGCCGTCAATAAACTGAAGAAAAACGAATATCTTTTGGATAACCCTGTAAAAACTAATATTGCAAAAGCATTCAAACTGTAGATCATGATTAAGTGTCTTATTGTAATAAACTGTGTTCATTTTTATGAGGATAGCATGCATACTCGAAGAATTGATAGCATCCTAAATACTTATAAGAAAACTGAAGAATAAATTATAAAACTACTCTGAAATAACTAAAATTCAGCTGCAGCAGAAGACATATTGTTTTTTAAAAATATTTTTTAATCATAGAAAATATATTAGTTTCTGCGATTTCAAATGATAAAGAACGTTTCTTGGAGTCGTGGGTAAATCAAAACATGTTATTGTACTCTTTCGTTCCTGGTTATATCATACTTTCCAGTGTTAAAAAAAAAGAAACAGTTTTTTTTTTTTTTTTTACAACGGTAATTTTTACGTACTCTATCGTTCGTTCATTCTTTTTTCTATCTTTACAAGAAGAAAGCATTGGATTCATGAATATTTTCAGCTTTCGTTTCTCGACGGAGTTATACGTTTTAGAAGGTCCTCAACACGATTTGACTGTTTTTTGAAAATGTCTGTCTGGGAGTCTGCATGTGACAAAAAATTTGCGGGTGCTCTATCTCAAGAACTAATCCACATATATTAATAAAACTTTATATTCAGTTAGACCTTGATATAAATCGGTACTGACTAGTTTTTGGTGTGCATCGCGCAAAAAGTGGCGCTGTAACACTCGAACTATACTCACTCCATCATATTTTCTCTCCTTTTCTTTTTTTTCTTTCAAAAGAATTGACAAGCTGAGTAATTTAGACTTTACCAGAAAAGAAGAATGTTTTCAGAGTGCTTGCCAACAAGGCATCTGAGCTGAGCCGTAATATTAAATTAAATGAGTTATTTTGTAAATAGTAACATGTAAATATGTTGTAAATATTAAATTTATTAGTCTGTGAAGAAGTTATCAAGTTTTATTTGTAACTAAAATAGTTTCCACCGTGGATTCAAAATAATATGTTACAAAGATTGGCTCCCCAACGTCGGGCCCGAATATAGGCAAGACATGAAGATAAGTATTATTTTTAAATTGTGTTAAACTGTTTAATAAGAAAATTTGGATACTAAAGTACAAAAAGTATTTATTTTGATTCATCCCGAATCTGAGGATTTTTTGAAATATTGTATTTGATTCGTCCAGAATCTAAATATTTTTTAATTATTCTATTCAACCTGAATGATATTTTCCTTGGAATTGAAATACGAAAAATTGTCTGCAGCTTCAACTATTTTAATATCTGAATTAAATGAAGATATTCATAAGAGAAATATATCTAATAATTATTATTGAAAAATAAACTCGTATGCTTTATTTTATACATTTATATAGTTGCACTGAGCTATATTATTATTGAAGTTATTATTATAAATGAGTGCTTGGCATTATTTTATTTATTATATGAAGAATTGATTTAAATTATTTCGCTAAGAGTTATTCGTAACACAAATTAAGTTTAAGTTAGCTAAAACATAATTAATTCAAATGATGGCGTTTCTTTCTTAGGGTAAGAAAATTGATTTAATCACTTTGGTTTCAGAGTTAAAATTACAAATAAGTAGTGATGATAAAGTCCTCGAATTACGTGATAAAATTGTAAATAGTGAGGCATTTAAAGATAACATAGATTTTGTACAGGGAATTTTCGAAAATATCATAGAAGAAAGAAAGACTCTCGAGGAAGAGAAGCGTTTAGCCGAAGAAAGAGAATTTGAGCTACAGAAGCTCAGGTTAGAAACAGGAACAAGAGATGTTGTTGCAAATACAAGCAACCCTCTAGAAACTTCTTCAATCCGCGTTGACTTGAAAAAGGTTTTACCCGATTTCAATCCTGAAAAGGTTGATATGAATTTATTTTTAATAACTTTTGAGAGGCAAATGAAACTTTTAAAGGTTTCTAAAGAACTGTGGATTACGTATTTAATTGGAGTCCTTCCAAATGAAATCGGTAAATTAATAGCGCGTGAACTGGAAGAAAAATTTGTGGATTATTCTTATATTAAAGATATATTGTTACAGAGGTTCAAGTTAACTGCTGGAAGGTTTAGAGTTTTATTTAATCGACATCCAAAGCGAACCTATATTCGCTGGAAAGAACATTACTTTGAAATTAGAAGCTATTTTGAGGGATGGCTATCCGAATTAAATATAAATTCCTTTGAAAAACTATCGGAATTAATTATTGCTGATCAATTAAAGAAAAAGGTTTCCCCTGATTGCAAAGAACATTATTTAGACCAATGGGAGAATTTAACAGATCCTGTTGAATGAGCTGAAAAGTTAGATTTACATGATAATTTGAGGTCACACAAAGTAGAAATAAAGAGATCAATTAAAATCAGTGAGGTCGGGAATTCTAATCGCTTTGAAAAAACGCCTTTAGATTTTAAAAGAAATGAGTTTGGTAAATTTGGCAATCAAAATGAGTCCAAGAGAAATAAAATTAATTATCCTTCAAATTTAAATCGGCCAATGTTAAGTTGCTATGGATGTGGAAACCCAGGAGTTATTAAATCCAAGTGTCCGACTTGTTCTCCGAAAAATGTATCGGCGCACTTTCAATCTCTAGAATTTCGTACATGTAATATGCGAACATCACCAACATTATTGGTAAAAATAAGTATAAATGGTCTCTCTGGCACAGCTTGTGCTGACACTGGCGCAACACATTGCGTTGCGGGTGAAGTTTTGTATTCTTTATTAAAAGACCAAGGTGTGAATTTTGAAAAAACTCAAATGATCGTAGTCTTAGAGGATGGGATACAAAACACTACCGAAGTCTATAAAACAGAAGTTCATGTTAAAATTGAATGTCGCGATGTTAAAACAACACTTTATGCTCTGCCGAATGCCAAAAATAATCGTACAATTTTGGGAATCGATTTTTGACGCAAAGCAAAAATTGTTTTGGATGTAGTAAATCAAGAATGGTTCTTTGCTGATAGATGCAGGTGGAAGTATAGATTCGCCGAAGATACATATAGACCTCCCAGTGAATTAGCAATAAAAACCGTTGAATTAGACACTGTTTCTCTTAGAGAAGATAAAGGTAGACATCTCACTTCAGAGCAACGAGTTAGGTTGAATGAACTGCTTGGGAAATTTACAAGTAGCTTCCAACTAGGGGAAGAGGCTACACCTAAAGTTAAACATTATATTGATACTGGATCACATTTTCCTGTTAAAGAAGTTGTGCAGCTTGCAAAAAGTGTTTTATATCCCCCGAATCCAAATTCACCTCGACCTACTACTAGAGAACGGCCATTGGGGTGCAAAACAGTGTTTGTGGGCGGTTTGCTAGAAAAGATTACGGAGGAAATTATTCGAGAAAATTTCGAACGTTGTGGGTCTGTAGAGACAGTTAGAATGTCTAAAAAGAATTTTTGCCATATAAGATTTTCTGATGAGCTCTACGTAGATAATGCTTTGTATTTTTCTGGATATAGGTTAAAAATAGAAAATAAAGACGAGGCACCTTTTACTGGAAGGCTACATGTTGATTATGCTCAAGCCGGAGATGACCAGTATGATTATGAATGCAAGCAGAGAGCTCTACAACGTCAAGCACGCCATCAAGAACTAGACTATTATAGCCTACTCCGCCAGTAGTGCATTATACAGATCATGAAGCCTCACTTATTTGTGAGAAGTTGAAAAATGAACGACAAGATGAAGAAATGGAACTCAGTGATGATGAAAATTCAGATAAAACAAATACTGATACTGATCAGGTAAAAAAACTATATCAAGAAGATGTTCATAAGTACCAAAAAGAGTCTGATTCTTTGAGATGTCAGTTAGAAGCTGCACAAAATGAAATTATGGTCATGAATTCTGATCACAAAGAAGAACTTAAACGTAAAGATAATCAGTTGGCAACAATGCGACAGGCTTTAAAAACTCAAAAAAGGAAGAGCTAAATTTGAATCAAAGAAGATCTAATGAAGCTGAATTAAAAGAGCTTCGTGCCTTTAAGCGCAGAATGACAGAAGAAAATCCTGATTGTCTTATAGATTCAGCTTATGAGAATAATTCACAATTAGGAAATTTATCTAATGCTAATATAGAAAGGGAGGCTCGCCTCATTGGTCTCATTTCAACATTCCTCCATGTTCATCCATTTGGTGCAAACATTGATTATATTTGTTCATACTTGCACCAGATTGATTCTACTATCAGGTCCAGAGATGTTGAAAATTTATTAAAAAGATATCCAGTGATTTTTAGAGAAGATTCTACTGGTGTTGGAGCAACTTTAGGGAAAAAGTGGCATATCACTGGTTTTTAGATGGACGACTCTTTAAAAGTTTAGAGATCAGTATCTGATGTTGAACACTTTAATTATTTTATTTTATTTTATTTTTAACTGCTTGTTGAAATCATCGTCATAAGTCTTTTATATATTGAAGTACTTCAAATACTGACTCTTTTCTTCCCTTGAAAAAAAAGTTTTTTTTCTCATGGATTATTTTTCATTAAGGCTCACCATGAATATATCTATAGTATCATACAACCTTTTTCTTTTGCATATATGTTTAAAACTTTTTAAGAAATTGTAATTTGATTAACGTACTTTTTATACCAAGTGATTCTGTTCAGAATTTTTTTTTATTTGGAGAACAACTTATTTCTCGTAGTGTCATTTATGGATATGGTGGATGTTCTAAAGGCTTCATTCGTCCAAGAGGCAGACCCGGGAAACGTCAGACACCCAGCCAGCAAATATTTACTAAAGGTTCAAAAAACTGGAGAACAACAGAGGTATTTAGTCACCAGAAAGCATCCCGAAGGAATCCACCCAGGAAATGCACACTGCATCTGAGGGACCAGTAATGCAGTGTGAGGGGAAGAGTGTAGCGCCCGAACTATACTCACTCCATCATATTTTCTCTCCTTTTCTTTTTTTTTCTTTCAAAAGAATTGACAAGCTGAGTAATTTAGACTTTACCAGAAGAGAAGAATGTTTACAGAGTGTTTGCCGACAATGCATCTGAGCTAAGCCGTAATATTAAATTAAATGAGTTATTTTGTAAATAGTAACATGTAAATATGTTGTAAATATTAAATTTATTAGTCTATGAAGAAGTTATCAAGTTTTATTTGTAACTAAAATAGTTTCCACCCCGGATTCAAAATAATATGTTACAGCGCTGCTATGCTACATTTTTTCACGATTTTACGTTAGCTATAACTAAAGAACTCAAGCACAGAATATAGTCAAACTTCAGATTCTGTTACACCTTGACATAATAGGAGCTTATTACGTCAAACATCAGATTCTGTTAGACCTTCATATAAGTATGTGCTGATTGCGTTTCGTTTTAAATAGCACAACAGGTGTCGCTGCTATGCTACTATTTGCATGAGTTTCACGATAGCTATATCTCAAGGACTAATGCACAGATTTTCATCAAACTTCATATTCTGTTAGACTTTGACATAAGTTGTTGCAGATTAGGTGTTCGTGTAAATCATACAACAGGTAGCACTGCTATGCTACATTTTCACGATTTTTGCGATAACTATATCTCAAAAACTAACCAACGGAATTTTATTAAACTTCATATTCTGTTACACTTTGACATAAATAGATTCTTATTAAGCTTGGGTGTATATTTCCCAGCATGTGTGGCTTTTATGCTATCTGTGTCGGGAATTTCGGTTGCAGACATCTAAGTGGATTGGTATTGTAATTCAATAATTTGTTTGAAAAATTTCTTATACCTCCTCTTTACATCACACAATTCAACGAACCTATAGCTTTAGAATCACCATGATGGCAATAGATTGCCATTTAATTTTGGCACTGTGATATTGAAGTAATAACATGTATGAGATAGAAGAAAGTTTTGGGATTGGTAAATCCAGCTAGTATTGATATGTGGTGCCACAGGAGGAAGGAACTTTTTACGAAGTCATCTGTGCAAAAAATAAAATTGTATCATTGTGAAATTTGTCCGTATATCAACTGTAATAAATTCCACTTTAACATCGCTTTGTTTCAAAATATATTTAATTGTATATTACAGAGGATCGAGAAAATTGTCTATGTTAATCTTTATTTAAAATATTGTAACTCCTTGTATTGACAGCAAGATCATCTCGAAAAAGTTTAAGGAATGTAATAGTTTTACTTGCTTCTATCTATAATAGAAGAAAAAATTGTAATCTAACATTTTTTCAGCAGATTTACACGTTTGAAAAACATGTTTTTACAAAATGTCTGTCTGTCCGTGTGTCCGTGCGCTGTGATAGCGATTTTTTGTCCCATTGTCGTTATTGCATCATCGAAGAGTGTATGAAATTATGCAGAGAATGGAACAAAAACTTTTGTATATGTTTTTGATTATGTCCTGCAGGTCCCATTTGAGCTTATAGATATTTGCTAGAAGAAGACGCTGTGATAGCTATTAAAGATTTCAAATAAAAAAAAATAATTTCGAAATCCTAAAGTTTTTTTCCGTTAAATATTTTGTCTTGATCCAAAGAATCCGGAGCAATTTTTGTTTTGCCTCTATCTTAAAAAATGTCTCTGATATAGCAGTTTGAACTTTTAAGGTGTCTGAAATTTTGAAACAAGACCAGCAGGATTCCTCCATAAAAGAGTTTAATTTATGAGTTTTAGTGAACATGGATTCTGCCAAATTTTCTGTTATTGTTGTAATCATCGTTCCAACTATTATATGCCTAACCCTATACTTTCATATTCGCCAACGTCAGATTCTCGCCAAGCTTTGCGACACTTGGCGAAATATTGCGAACATTGGCGACACAAATAGGTAGCCATAAATGAAGCCAACTTGGTTATAGCTGACAATTTGGAATTATTCTCATTCACATTTAATATTGAGGAGAACGGGGAATGAATCTTGTGTAATCGGGTTCCACGCCTAGTGTTTTTCAGTAAAATTAGCTAAAATCTTAAAACCAAGGAATAGGGAAGCTATCGTTTCCCACCGGTACAGGTCAGAAAGACTTTTCGTAGTAGTGTTGTACATCGGCTGCTCGTGCAACGAAGGGTGCTTCGCATCCAGGTAATCGGACGATTCGCAAGTAGCTGACGTACATCAAAATGACGAAAAATATTAATTTTATTGGTGATGTGATAGCGAATTCTGAGGTATTAATATATATGAGATAGAACTATATTGTATCAAAATTATATTTAGTATACTAAGAGCTGCTTCTAGAACTTAAATAAATTCATTTACAAGTCTACGAAAAGAGCTGTATACATTGACGTCTGTAGATTGAAATTTATAGAAGTGTGATTTTAGTAGTTTAAAACGTTTTTTGCCTGAGTAAAATTTTTGCTTAATATGTAGTGTGCATAAAAATAAAGATAAAATTCCATCGATTGCCAAACAAATGCTGAAGGCATTTTTTTAACTAAATAATGCGTTGTCTAAATAAATTAATTTTAGCATACTATGTCGAATAGCTACAAATCTATGGATCATATACATGGATTCCAGTACCTTTCCGGCTATAGATTATTTAAACGGCTGCTCAAAAGAATTGGTGTACCTTTCCGGCTATGAATAGTTATTGATGAAATCAGGTTTTCAAATGTGTTATGCGTTTTCTAATAAATGAAAAGTACACAATAGTCTGTCTACAAGACTGCGCCATAACAAATAAAAGGCCACATGGTCTTCCAAGCTCACTACCATGCTACTCTTCGTTATCTAGAAATTGTTTCATAGCCATTTTAAACACGGAAATCCAACATCTTCAAATAAAAGCAACACAAAATGCAGTCTTTGTAAATATATTGACAATAGAAGGATATCTAACAATAGGTTGCCAATATATACCTCCCTCCCATGACATACCAGAAGACTTGCAAGAATGGGAACAAATTAAAGGAAGATCGCCAAAATTCCTAATGTTAGGTGATTTTAATGCTCATAGTCCTCTATGGCAGCGGTTCCCAACCTGGGGTACGTGGCGGGCCTGATGGGGGTACGTGAAAATAATATCGGTAATGGCGGATATCACAAAAATGATTTAACTGAAAACACATAAAGAAAGTTTACAGTTTTGGATTACAAAGTTAGTCTCATGTGTAACTCCAATATTTTACGCTCAAAATGAGGGTAAAAGAGCATTAGACCCAATAATTCATTGATAATTCCATGTCACTATCTCCGCCCACCGCTAATCATATTGCATGTGTACTTACATATTTCCCCAATTTTTGCGAAAACTACAATTGATCATTGTACAATGTTCTTTTCAAACGCCTTATTTATTCCCGTTTTTAATAATAATTGCAAAATGCCTAAATAACGCCAAAGTTTCTGGTTTTAATGTTTTATTTTAAAACGTGTTGAAAATCAGGCCCTTATTTTTATTTTCGAGTAGGCGGAGTTATATCACTAACGTATATTAATTGAAAAGCTTCCTTCCTTTTAATGAGTATTTAATTTGAAATGTTTACTTATTATTTAAATGATTTGGTTTTATGTTTAAAATGGATAACTGGTTGAAATCTGGAACTCCTAAGAGTACTGCAACTGCGAATGAAATTCAACCTGATGATTCGGGAACTGCAAGTTCTTGGAAACAATCTAATTATTTAGACTTGCAAGAGAACCTGAGTGCAGCTGTTAAAAGGCCTGCTCTGATAACTCATAAATACTGAATAATTATACTTTATAATACTTTAAATAACACTGAAAACATCAGTGCTCCCTTAATGAATAAAAAATATATAAATTAATATTTCTTGAAATATGGATTTTCATTCAAGGGAGATGAAGATTTTAATAATATGTGGGGGAGGAGAGGAGTGGGTGGGTGGTTATGATAAATGGGGGTACTTCGAAATGAAAAGCCTAAGGAAGGGGTACGTGAAAGAAAAAAGGTTGGGAAGCGCTGCTCTATGGGGATACAATAGTGAAAATGACAGAGGGCATCATTTAATTCCTCAAATGTGTACTCACAAACTTTTAGT
Organism: Maratus michaelseni; assembly: GCA_963931845.1. Classification (NCBI taxonomy): domain Eukaryota; kingdom Metazoa; phylum Arthropoda; class Arachnida; order Araneae; family Salticidae; genus Maratus; species Maratus michaelseni. The sequence goes on from OZ007588.1 coordinate 116,026,869, forward strand.
AGTCAATAACCCACATGCTTCCCCGACATACGAGTCAAAAGACAGGAAAGGCTGGCCAGACGTAACATTAGCTTCAGTGCCGATCTTCTCTCACATAGCGAGCTGGGAAGTGATGGAGGAGATGGATTTTGGTGATCATCGTTTAATAACTTGAATATTACATACAAAAATTCCGAAGCTTCCCAAACGACGATTCAGAACAAAAAATGTATCATTTCATAAATTTAACACAGCTTTTCACAGTCAAATAGAAGAAAATATATATATGCTTTAATAATACAGAAGATATAGATACATTTAATGATATTTACGAAACATTCATCACATTACTCACCAATATCTGTAAGAAAAATTTTAAAAGAAGAAAGTCAGCGTATACACCACAAATAACATGCTGGACGGAGGATATCAGAAAACAAAGAAATTTGGTTTGAGCTTTAAGAAAAAAATCAAAATTACCAGAGTCTACTTCTGAACATTATGCGAAATATAAATTAGAGAAAGCTAAATACAGAAAGTTTATAAAGAAAGCTAAGAATGATGCATGGAATCAATTTTGTAAAAAAACAAAAAATCCATATGGGAAACTACAAAAAGTAGCTTTTCAAGATTTCTATCATAAAGAATCGTATGCGCTATCTTCTTCAGACACCATAACCCAAACTAAAATGCAGCTATTCACAGATCTCACAAAAGTAATTTTTGGTCCATCAGCTAATCCAAAAGTTAATCTGCATCCACAGTCAACGGACACTGTACCGCCGTTCACTATTCAAGAATTGAGAGACATCTTCTACTCTTTTTATCCTAACAAAGCGCCGGGAATAGATGACATCGATCATCGTATAGTAAGAAATATTTTCAAAATTAAAAAAGATCTCCTACTCCAAATGTACATAACACTACTAAAACTAAACTATTTTCCAGATGTTTGGAAAATAGGAGAGTTGGTGTATTTTTTGAAATCGGGCAAACCCCCTACAGAGATTGATTCGTACAGGCCAATAACTTTGCTCCCAGTTTTCGGAAAGATATATGAAAAACTCTTACTGCGAAGGATAAACTTCTCTTTACACAGAAATAGAATACTCTTTGAAAATCAACATGGATACACGGAAGGGAGATCAAAAGAAACAGCAATTCAAACACTATTCTGACACATAGAAATAATTAAACAAAACAACTCGTATATATCCCTGTTGTCAATAGATTTTAAAAATGCATTTGATAATCTTCCGTGGGAGCAGACATTAATCTTACTTCAACAACTAAATATTGAACAGCCCTATATTAACACAACAAGGTCCTTCCTAACTAAAAGAGGAGCATATTCCAACTGGCTAATGGATGAAATACGTTGGTTCTCCAAAGACTGCCCACAAGGCTCGTACTATGGTCCTTTCCTGTGGAAAGTGTTTATGCAGCAATTAATCGATATTCTCAGCAATAAAAATATAAGAGTAATAGCATATGCGGATGATTTAATGTTAATCATTGAGGCAAGAACTAGAGCCGAACTAGAAAGGAGAGGAAATGAAGCTCTTCAAGTAATTAGCAATTGGGCTCAAACTTCAGATCTGAAAATATCTTATCACAAGTGCCAATGTCTGAATCTCAGACGTCCAAAGTATTTAAAACGGCGTCCAATCTTCAAACTTGATTCACATAATCTTAAAACTGAAGATACTATGGCATATCTAGGAATACATTTAGACTCAACCCTATCATTTTTGCCACATCTTAGAATCAAACAGGATGAAATGTCAGCAACAATACAAAACTTGTTAAAATTCGCATCAACCACAAGTGGCATTTCCAAACAAATCATAAAAACTTGGTACACTTCCATTCTAGAAAAGAAAGTTTCATATGCAGCAGCTACATGGTTTCCAAGATTGCAAAAGTCACATGGCTTTCGCTTGCTCTTATCTATTCAGCGTCGTTGTCTGCTACTAATTTCTGGAGCATATAAAAAATCTCCTACATCGGCTCTAAATGTCCTGACAGGAATTCCTCCACTACCTTTAAAACTGAAACAGATTGCAGACCAAGGAATGATACTGAGACTGAGAGTGCCATCACACCCACATCACTCTGATACATTTCAAAACAAAGCTTACAAAAAATATATAGATACCTCAAAAGAATATCTTAATATACTGGATACAGAAAATAAAATAGAGACAGATGTGCAAATATACACGTATGGCTCCAAAACTAAAATCGGCACGGGTTATACCTACTGTGTATTTAAAGAAGAAATAATATATACATATCAGCAAAGAATACAGAACGAAAACTCAGCGTATCAAGCGGAACAGCTGGCGATCTTGGACTCAATACAATGGTCAAAACAATCAAAATATCGCACAATAGTTATAAAATCAGATAGCCAATCTACAATATCAGCACTAAAAGATATATCTACAAAAAATATAATAATCAGCCAAATAATCCAATCTCTGCAAGGAGCAACACAAAAAATTTATCTACAATCGGTCAAAGAACATTCAGGCATAACAGGTAATGAATTAGTGGATCGGTTAGCAAAGGAAGCAACTGACCCAAATTCACTAATACCAGAAAAATGTATACCATATCCATCCTCATATCTTAAGAGAATATTAAAGCAAACTTTACATAACTCATGGCAACGTGATTGGGACTTATGTCCCACTGGGCGATATACCTATGCATTGAAGCCAAAAGTTTCAGAAGACTATCTTCTAAGTCATCGATACCTATATATATTCGCTATCAATCATGGCCCTTTCTCGGCTTATTTAATTAAATTTAATAAAGTTTTGTCTTCAAGATGCACTTGTGGCGCAAGAAGAGATTCGCTGCATTACGTTCTCACATGCACATTGACAGCTACTCTACATTTGAGGAAAACAGACACCATCTCTCTGTCGAATTGGTTCAAATCAATCTCGGCGAATTCCTCATTGCTCCAAAAGATAATTAGCTGCATGTCCGTAATAGAAAAAAAACCAACTGTTATTCCAAATGCCACCAGTACACATCATTGGTGGTGATGATGATGATGATGCTTTTCCTGATGATGACGAAATTTATTGAAAAAATCCACTGTCTCCACTTTTAAAATATTTTATGCTAAAAATCTGACAATTTCAAATAATTTTTAAACTCTTATTAATTGTGACTTTTTTGCTGAATATGACTTTTGAGTATGACTTTTTGAGTATGACTTTTCTGCAAATTAAGCCGGGCTGTTTTGTCAAATATGTATTTTTTTTTAATAAATTTGCCAAGCAGGGCTTGCAGGGGCTAAAGCCATATGGTAGGCCTCCCTACTTGGTTGAATCTGAATCTGAATCTGAATCTGTGAACAAAAAGAAAAAACATGCTTCCAACATAGATAATGAAATACTTTCCAACACTTCCAAAATACTTTACATAACTCCACCTTTTAATAAGGTAAATAAGATACCTAAGTAAACAAGGTCAAGGTCAAATCTTGACCTTGTTTACTTAGATATCTTATTTACGCATGATTTTCTTTGTGTTCACTTTTATATTTCTACTGATACCACTAAGAATGAAAAAATATGTATATTACATAAAACTTTTTTTTCTTTTTATTTATTTATTTTTATTTTTTTGCCAATTTTCTTAAAATAACGTTATTAATAAACAACTGATTTCAATGAATAAAAAAGATCCAACTTAACCCCAATCACAAATGTAAAACATAAAAAAAAAATGTTTAAATATATTCATTGAAAAAAATAAATTTATTTATATTTTCGTAAAAAAATTACAAATAAATATTGCCTGATTTTTAAAGATTTGGCCTTCTTAGTCTTACAAAATGGAATAAAACCATTATGGAGAAATAATATCTTTAATGTATCCCTCTTTGGATACGTAACTTTTGATAAGACTATAAAAGATGCACTGTAAATTCTGGAAAAAAAAATATCCTAACGATTTAATGATTCGATTTCGTGAGCAATTTTATTCGTGGATATATAAATAAATCCCTTTAAACAGAGGCCTTCAATCAGAAAATTCTTTTCATTATCAATAAAATAAGATCCACATATAATTTATATTATGAAAGGCACACATTCCAGAGAAATTCCAGGAAAATTAAATTATGAGACTAGATATTTTTGTGAAACTAGAGGTAATTTGAAAGGAACTGTAAAATCAATAAAATTCTAAATTTCATTCATCCGCTGTAGGATGACAAATTGTAATATTTATCGAATGCATTAGGGAATACATTGAATAATGTTTCATATATTTCATGATTGTTTTAAAATTTCGATTTTGATGCGTTCTCCTTTTATTATTTTGTATTATCTACTGATGACATGCTTTATTTATAAATGGTATTAAACTATGATAATCGTTTTATTATTAAGATTATTTAATTATTTCGAACTATAGAAAATTGAAATAGCTTTTAAATGTATTAGGGAATAAATTCAATAACGTTTCATGTATTCCATTGAGGAAAACTTTTAAAATTCAATTTTGATGCGTTTTCCATTTATTAATTTCTATTATCTATTAATGACATGCTTCACTTATAAATGGTACCAGTCTATGGTAGTCGATTTATTAATCAGGTTATATCATCTTGTTTTTATCTCTGATTATTTCATGAAGTATATAAAATTTTAATGTTTTTTAAATGTGTTAGAGAATAAATTCAATAACGTTTCAAGTATTTCATTGAGGATTGTTTTAAAATTTCGATATTGATGTGTTTTCATTTTAATAATTTTTATTATCTATTAATCAAAGACTTTCCTTATAAATGGTATCTATAATAGTTGTTGTATGAATAAAATTATATCGTTTTCTAGAAGTTTAAAATCTATAAAAAATATCGAATACATTATAAAAGTTTGATCCATTTCGTTGGACGTTGTTTTCAAATTTCGATTTCCGTGCGTTTTCCTTTTATTAATTTTTATTATGTATTAATGAAAAGTTTGACTTATTAATGTTATCAATCGCTAATAGTGTTTTATTATAAAAATTTTATTTTCCAAAAGTATAAAAACGTGTAGTATTTTTAAAGACATTTCTCAGATTTTCCTTTTTTTATTTTTCCTTTTCTTTAGAAAGTTATGTATAATTGATTTTGTTAAGGTTTATAGATCATTAAAAGTTCAATATAAAAATGTCAAGTAAATTGTTGGAAAAGGAAGTATATATTTTTAGAATTTTTCAATCAATAAATATGATGTTACAAATACAACTCAATTTTTATTAAACAATTACTTTGCATTAATGATGTAAATTGATTCTACACACGGAACAAGTTCTTAAATAATAATTAAATTGCGAATTAGTATGACTTGAACTTCAAATAAACTCTCTTTATAGCTTTTATAAAAAAAATAGTTTCTATGCATAATTGATGGAATGCTACAGAGTGATGAATTAAATTATTTGAATTTAAGTCTGACTGCATAGGATTTACCACTATATTGCTGTTTATTGATTAATATGAGTATTTTAAATTATCCGAGACGTATAGTATTTATTTTGCACCTATGACTCTAAGGATCTGATATGATAATTTATACTTAGAAAATTTTATTAGACAAATTATCAATTAATTATAGAAAAGAAAGAGTTGCGTTGTGAATTATTTTTGAAGTTCGGATCCTCTTTGAGCCAATTACAATCATCAAAGGTTACCTGCAGAGAGTTATGTAACATTAAATAAATAATGGCTTATTTTAAAACCTAGATTGTAATATTAAAGAAAACATTTCCTAAAATAAAAGAATTAATATTAATTCAATAAATTAAGTAAACAAAAGGAAAATTGACTAAAATTAATTGAATATAAAATTGAGTTTATTTCCAAGATAATTATAAGCATTTAATTAAAAAACAAACATAAATGTTTTTTTTTTTTTTTAAACATATTCAATCTTAGTTGAGAACTGTATTCTCAACATTTATTTTCTGAGAATTACAGTTTATCTTACTGAATTAACAAATTCGATTTTGAAAGGCAGAGTTCCATACCCTAGAAGTATTTTTTTGGTTAGCCTTTTTATGTTTAGATCGGGGTAGGATCTTCATACACACGTAAGTTCGTATTATTAAAAGAATATATCTTAATTAAATAAAATGGAACAATGGTGAATGAAGATTGTTTGTTACCTTATTTTACTAGATAACGTTGACAGCAGGAGGTGATGGCTGACGCGTTTTCGCTTTTCCTTAGCGCATACATTTCCATCTATTGGCACACACACTCAAAATCTGTTTTTAGTTAGAGAGCAGTTAACCTTCTACTTTTCCATCTTTTTTGAATCTGAACTCTCAAGAAAAATCACATTCTTTTCGTGGAGCAAAAAAAAAGGGATGGAATCATTCTTCCCTTTTCACATAAAATTAAGGCCTTATACATTTTAACTTCTTGAAAATTTGCATGTTTCGGCCATACCTCTGATTTTAGAGAGATGACCATTGGCAGGCGGGAGAAATTTGGTACTCCCCTTGAGTGTTTTCATAGGTCCGTCGGTACAATAGCGATTCCTCTTGACGCCGTGCTGTGTCTGGGAGGTAAAGATGCTTTGACTTGGGAAGTCTTCGTGCCTATTTAAGCTCTCATAAATAAATGTGTCATATTATTGTTCTGACAATTTTCTCCATGACATTTTTATTAGGTGTAGTTAAATCATTCGTGGGAACGGAAAAACAAATATTTTCTTGACTGCCGTGGTTCACTTTGTTCCACAATTATCTACCTGTATGCGCTGATCCTAAAATGGATCTTTAATTTGTATTGTTCACTGTTCACTGATTAAAATGATACCAAATACTCTGCTAATATGCAGAAAAAAAACCAAATACTTTTTTTTTTTATAGTGTGTGCTAGTTTAGATCTAGATGGTGGTATTTCTCACAATCAATAATAAATCTACCTTCTGTCTAAAAACATTTTAGAAAATCAATTTAAATAAAATTCGTAAAAAAAGTTTCAGTTTGCATTCATACTTTAAGGCTTAAAACAATAGGCTGTATTTTGTTTAGTTAAATAATTAAAATTCATTATATAGATTTCATATTTACGACAATTACATTAATTCTGAATAAATGTCAGTATATGCAAATACCAATTATCTGCTAACATTACACTCTTATTGTTATTTTCTATCTCAAATTATTATCTATTTGCTTTCGCCTTATTAATTAATTTGTTTAAACATTGTTATAAGTTTTTTTAATCATTTGAAAATAGGCACTTACTTTCCAGTAAAAGAAGGTCACGGCAAATAGGAATTTCAAATATTTGGCTTCGAAATAATATGTCACTGCTTGAAATACAATTGGATTACACTTATTGAAACTTCAGGGGAAAAAACGAACACAACTGATTGATACTATATTTGCTAACATAAGGAGGTCTTTTTTGTTTCAATTCCCTGAAGAATATTTTGAATAGTTATTAGAAATTAAGCTGAATTTATATCTTTCAAGATTGTCATTGCTTTAATGTAGTCTTCATTTTTCTATTTGCTCTTGTTGTTTAATTGTTGAATATTTCTTATACTTTATTTTTTACATTTAAATAAGTTAATTTTATTTTTAATGCGTAAAGGTAGGTTTATTTTAACATTTATAGTTCCTTATTTTTTATTATGGAGAAAATCATCGAATGTAAAGAAAGACATTTTAGTACACCATAGCATATGTAAAGTATAATTTTGGAGGATATGAATATAGATATGCACAGTTCCTGCCAATATTGTGCTACATGGAAGATATTGTAACATACTGCATAACAGAGTGGATTAGTTAATGTTTTTTGTTCAGACGTTTTCCGTACATTCTTTTTATATGCGTTTTAGCACTAATGCGTTTTAGCACTAATGCGTTTTAGCACTAATGCGTTTTAGCACTAATGCGTTTTAGCATTGGATCTATTCATGTTTAAGAAAATGTAATTTGCTCCAGATAGCGATGGCTCTGCTTGTGACGACGATGTAACATCACAATTTGCCTATTAAATTAACTGTGTACATCCTTGCTCCTCTCCCCCCTCAAAATAACATTAATTGTTACTAAATTTCATTTTAAATAATAATTTATTTGTAAAGTTACAAAATTATTTATTCCCAGTCTGTCTTATTTCCTAAAATTAATGTTTAATTTGAAATACGACATTTATAATTCATTGACCACACTTTACCCTACTAAATAAAAAAAAAGGTTTTTATGCTCCTAGTAACAAGTAGATATGTGTTTTCTTTCCCAGACTTCATTTCCGTTAACAGTAATAATATACCACGTTATGTTTATGCTGATGTCCGTTATCACTTCTAGCCGCGCATCTATTGAAATTTATACAAATTTATTACAGTCTTTAGTTACCCAGATGGCTTTTTATTTAATTTATAACGTGTTCTCCGGCTCCCGCTCGTTAATTTTAGCTGTTCGCACCACGTTTATTTAGTAACTTCCTGAAATTTCCAGTCATGCAGTGTACACTTTGCCTTCTAATCTTTGGTGGCGTTAAAATGCGTAATTGGTCTACTCTATACTTATAAAGAGTTAAGCTTGACGTATCCTTAATCTGGTCTCTTCTCAACCCTGTTCTAGTCAGATAATATCTTGTTGGCAAAGTGTTGTTACACTGTTTTCACCAACGCAACGCCCCAGTCTGAGAAAGTTAAGAGCTGATAAACTTTAGTAGCAGACTCGGACATTCTGATCCTTGACTGTGATTATGTTGAATGATTTGATATTGTTGATAGTGTTGCCTTGATTATGTTGCAAAAACTTTCACCTCCCCTTCAGTTATATGGATGTGTATAACACTGGTTGGTATCAAAATCATCCCTGTATAAATAATAATTGTTTATGATAGATTTAGCGATTGATACAATGTTCAAATATGACAATCAAATTGCCCTTTTACGTACTTTTTTTTTCTTTGTGGGGTGCCGTCATTAAAATTAAAATAATTTTTCCTTGCTAAAATATTAGCGCTATATGCGTGCTATTCTTATATTTGGGGAATTCTCTGTGCTTCGTTTTTTTTCCACCTCTTTTAAAATAGATTGCTACTATCTTCTGAAATCAACGATCTGAATTTGGTTACATTTAATCTCAAATGATGCCCTATATTTTACTCACTGAGGGAATGTATGTAGCTTCACGGTTGAGAGGTACACGCATAGTCTAATGTTTAACTGAATAACTAATTAGCATTACTAATTGTGTTGCAACAAAGTTTCATAAAATTAATTTTTTTTTTGCGTGCGAATGGGATAGTGGAGCAAGAGATAATTATGTCTGCGTGAATACATGGCCACTACGAGAAGAAAATATTCTCCTGACACGAAAAATTTTAAACACTAATTATTTTGTTGACAAGACAAAAATATATTTATCGTCTTTCCATATGAATCGTGGACTTATTAAAACAATTTATTAAAGTGATGAATAAAAACGGTGAAGAATCTGAATATTTGTGCAGTTTGTGACAATTTGTGCACAGACGCAATCGACTAAAATTTTTATGGTAATAGCCAGGGCTAGACAAATGCGGGCACGTTTGCCATTGTCAAACATGTTTTTTATAGCTGGAAACCAACTTATTTAATCTACCTGTATTTTTTTTTTCTTTTTGACAAACATTACCTAAAAAATCATGCACAAAAGGCATTTTCTTCTCCCCCACACCAACTCGTGCACAGCAATCAGCGATTATCCTATTCTGTGGTACTTTTATTGCAGAAACCAAGTTTAAAAAGTACTGCGATGTGTCCATATATTATAAATAAGAAAGGGTAGCGATAGCCATTAAATGAACCGCTCTCATATATCACCAAAATGAATTTATTTATTTCAAAACCTCAATTTATGAAAAAAAAATACAACATATTTTTGGATTAAACGAGACGTTACAACAATGCGTAAATAATTGGGTTCTTGTAGCTTGTGATCGAAAAATTAATTACAGAATTGCCCAGTGATTTTCAGAGTTCGTCGGTTACGTAAAGGGAATGCAACGTCCAATTTAAAAAGGGAGAAGGGGGAATGGGTCCTCGCTATCAGCGTCCTTCCTAAACAGAGTGCAAGATGAATTTCTAGAAAAGAGGACGGGAATAAATATCATTTCCGTCCTTATTGTACTGGAAACTCTCACCATTTTTTACGCAAGGATGGCTTAGTGATATATCTCAATACTGAAACTTGCCAGGATAGACTCTTCCGTCGGGGGTCAAAGACAACCGCCCGAATATTTTCACCCATAGTTATCGATTCCGTTTTACCAGGATCAGATTGAGTGAATCCTAACTCAGTTTTCTAACTGAACTAACTGACTCTGTGTTCTTTTCCTTTTTCATATGTCTTGATAATCATCTAGAACAATGGAGATCCAATAAAAGCCTTGAAAAGTGAGATTACTGACAAAGTCCATTATTACTGGAGAAGGAAGCTTTCTCCCTGTGTATCATTTTCACTTTTGGGACTCCAATCTCCTTGTGAAAACGTACGGTGAGATGAAACATTCTGCCCTGAGTGCTTTTATTATTCCTGCTGTCTCAAAACCTTCAAAATGGAAGATAGGTTATGAAGAAACGAAAATTTTGATGTCCACCGGCCGATATGTGGAGTTTAAAATTTGAGGAAAATCAATACACGGAATTTTCCTATACCTGGATTTAGGCTACGAAACAGGGGTTTTAATTGAGATTTAGTGAATTTCTCACAGTATTTTACTTCTCATGCACAGAAAACATCATTCTTTTCCGTTCTAGCCAGCTAGCATTTCAAGTGATTAGAATGTTGGCGGAGAAGGAGATTTCATTAAAATAGTAAGAAATATTGTCAATCTAGCCTCTGTGGCCCAAAATTCTATACAATGCTGAAAAAGTCTCAAGTCTTTTGTATATTTCAAATCAGATTTTTGTGTTCAGAATTAAAACTGATTAATCTATCGCATTCATTTTAAAGAATAGTAACATATAACATATTATACGTTATTATTCTTTACAGTATTTATTTCGTTACATTATGTTTTTTTCAGAGATATATATTTTCTTTAGATTAGTTTTACTAGTTTTATATTATCTTTCTAAATTATTTACAAGCGTAAACTATATAATTAATAATTTTAAGCTGTTTTGTTTACTATTTTTTCTCAACTCATTCATGAATAACTTTTGAGCTTTTTGAAAATCGACAACAGGGCAGGAAGAGGGGGTGTAAATACTTTTTATTGGCGATTAGAATTTTTCGCTGGCTACCAAATTTTATTGAATTTGTAAAGCCCTGGTAAAAACTATTAACTTTGATGTTATGTTTTTTGTTCACATGGTTTTACATATAATATGAAGTAATTTCTTTATTTCAAATATATATCAGAGAAAGCAAATTTATCAATATATTTGAGATGTTCAGCAATTGATAGCTTATTAGTATTCAAATATTATTCAAATAATTAAATTTTCTAAAAAAACACTTCTATAAAAACACTTCTTTTTTATCTTAGACAAGTCTGCGATGAAAAAAAAAATGTCTGTAACTTAAATGGTGTTTTTTATAGTTTTGCAATGGTGACTACTGGAAAAAAAATATTGCATTATACACAATTTCATCATAAGTCATAGTCTATTAAGAATGTAGTATATTTAGGAACAGGTAATTATTATTTAGATGTGTCTGGTAAACATATTTATGAACTTAAATAGTCAATTGATGCAGTAAAATACTAATCATAAAAATAAAACGTTTATAAATTCAGATAACCCCCTCTAAACTGACAAGCTGTCAATTAAACAATAGTAAATTCAGTAAACAATAGTTAAAACAGGACAGTTCGGCTTTTGACAAATGTCATTTTGATCTTCTTGGGTCATCAACCAGTTTTTTTTTAGCCGGGTGCTGTAAATATGTTTGCATTTATTGGTGTAGTAATGTTTGTTCTTCACGTTTCAGTTATGTTACACCGCAGTGACAGCTGGTATTATTCATCGGATTCTTTTCACTATAGTTGTGATAAATATATAAAGAAACAACAATGAAATATTTGAGATTTTGAGAAAAAAGTATATTTCGCTTTTTCGGCATGAAATTGGGGGATGGAGAAACTCTGCGATTTTGCAAAAATTTCGTTCTACTTGCGCATAAGAATTCTCTCAATGTTTTCAAATTAAAAAATACCATTAATGACTGATATTTTTGTACTTGATATGCAGAGGGATTTAATTTAAGGAACAAAAAGGAAATATCAATACTTTTATGCTAGACGGGCAAAAGTCGTGCCAATAGCAATTTTTTTCTTGCCAATAGCATCTTTTATTTCACGCGTGTGTAAATTAGAAACAATACTTTGATGTTGAAATAAAATATTTGGATTATAGTATATCTTCTTCTTTCTGTTTTTCTTCTTTTAATGAAATGAGTGAAAGGCACGTATTTGAAATGTATGATTTACATTTATATAAATGAATTTTTTGTATTTTAAAAGAAATATGTGAACGTTTTATGTTTTATATGAAATAATTGCAATCGAATGACGGCGATGTGGACATTATTTGGCGATTTATCATCTGCGACCGACTAACATAAAAGTACCGAAACACATTTTAATAATATTATGTTTGCCATACGTTCTGTCATTTATGGAGCTGATGCACCAGTGCCAACCCCTCCTGTTATTCTGAAAAGCCATTTTAATCATTCATATATAGTAGTTGAATGCAAAATTAAGTATGTACGAAGATGAAGCTTTTGACGTCAGCAGTGACGAATCTAAGTTAAATAATTTAGTCGAATAAATGGATATTCCTATGTATTCAGAAGGTTTACATTGCACATTAAAAGAAAACAATGTTCCTGATACGCTTCTGGAACATTATATCCTTACTTTCAGAGAAGAGAAAATTGGTTCATTCTGTTTTATTTTTTTCTCAATGAGGTGAACTTTTTAATTGTACCCAGTTCCAGATCTCATGGCAAATTTCTAATTCCCAAACAATTCTAAAGAATATAGGCTTTTTAATGACTCATCAAAAAAGAAGTCTGAGAGTTATCACATTTCAGAAATAAACAGGCGGTATTTTTATGTTAGCCAGACGCAAATCTCGCCGCCATTTTTTCTCCTATTCCATCTTTTAATTTTCGTCTGTGAAAATTAGATACATTGCTTTGATGTTGAAATAATATATTTTTGTTATTTGATTTATTATTATTATTTGTATTTGTATTTGTATTTTAAATAAAATGAATGAAAGTCATGTATTTTAAGTAAAAGTTATGTATTTTATTTGTAAAGTGTGTAAACTTTATATAATAAATGAAATGCATGCATTACAAATGCTGTCGTTGGCGATTTATTACGTGCGCAGGGCTAACAAAAAAGTACCAAATATGCTTCTGTACCTGTTGCAAAATCATTTCATTTTAATCAGTGATATGGAAATTTTGATGTCACCCTCAATAAACTTTTGTATTCAGAACAAAAAGGGATAATTTTTTGTGATCTGAATGTGACTTCTATGCTATCCGGTCAACAGAGAGTGTATACGAAACTTTCTATTTTCTTTGAAAATGAAATAGCTGACACAGAACATTGCATTAAGAATAATTAGCCAATTTAAAAAATATTAGATTCTGTAGTCCAAAATACTGAAAGAAAACGTGTGGTTGATTAAAAAAAAAATTACTTCACTTACACCGCTTCATATAACGAAAGCGTATATTGAACTATTTGTCTTGTTGTTATTAAAATCTTTATAACCAGTTCCCGGTGTTATCCAAACTAAAACAGACAACAATGTATGATCATGGGGTCGGATATCTAGAAACAGAAAAAGTTGTCAATTTTGACACTAAAATTGAACTAAACGAAGGAAAATCCTGGACATCTTTCAAAAGACTTATCGCTAGCTTTCGCGGAGAAGGATCTAAACTAAAATTTACTGAAAAAATGTTCTTAAGAACTTCACGATTTTACAATGTAATATGCACTTGAAGGTTCATTTTCTTCATTTGTATCTAGAATTTTTTCCAGAAAATTTAGGCGCAGTTAGCGAGCAGTAAGACACAAAATTTAACTAGGATATAAAGGAAATCTAGATGTGATATTAAAGAATAATAGAATATCAGCATGCAAGCCGATTGTTTCTGGATAATAAAAAAGAGACAATCACTGCAATAATTGGTTGGTTGGTTGGTTGTATAGGGTTTTATGGCGCAAGGCACTGCAATAATTATTCGAAGAAATGTGGCAAAGGAAATTTTATGTAAAATAAAGTAGCAGAAATTTAAATATAACTATTTTTCATTTATTATTTACTTGAATAAGGAAACATGTAATTTGTACGGATCTATGATATTATGAATTTATAAAATTAATATGAAATTTCAAAATGTCGAGATTTTAATTAATTGTTAGAAAATATGCAGTATTTTTGCAAAAAACCCTGACATGAAATAAAAAAAAGTCCTTCCGGCCTGTACCGGGAGGAAAAGGTAGCTTTCCTATACCTTCGTTTTAAAATTTTAGCTAATGTTACACGAAAACAGCAAGTTAAAATGCAAAGAAACGTTTACAAAAGATTCGTTAATACTGAATTTGAATAAGAAATTCGCCAAATTATTGAGCAATAGCCAAATTGGCTTCATTTTTGAAGACTTATTTTGGTCGCCAAATTTGGCGATATTTCGCCAAATGTCGCCAAGTTTGGCGAGAATTTGGCGCTAACGGATATGAATATACAGTTTTATGCGTATGATTGGGAAAATGATTACAACAATGAAAGAAAATAATTTGCGAGTAATCGCGTTAATGTGCTGTTTTGTTTCAAAATGTCAGCCACCCTAGAATTTCAAACTGCTCTATCTCAGCCATTTTTTAAGATAGAGGTAAACCAAAAAATGCTCTGGAATCCTCGTATCAAGGCCTAATACTTAATTAAAAAATAAATTTAAATTTTTAACTTTTTTGTACATTTATTTTAGTTTTAAATTTTTAAGTGGCCGCCATCTTGAAACAAAATGGCGGACCAAGCTGGCCAACGAACTCGGTCGAGACATTGGTGAGCTTAATACACACAATTAGTTTCATCAAAATTGATTTATAAATACGAGCGTTATCGTATGACATAGGTCAGATATATATGGAGATATATATATATATATATATATATATATATAAATCAACATTTGAACGGAGGGTGGTTTTGGGGTCTGGGGGTCATGATCGGCGAAAATATACCAAAATTTTCCGGAATTGCTTTCCTCCGAACAGCTGCAATAGGTAGCTTTATACTTTTTTGTATTGAAAGCTACCTAAAAGGGATTTTAATTTTTGAATACGCACACAAAGTAACATAAAAACCAATCATAAAAATTAAAATTACTTTCATAAAGTAATTTTTCACTTAACTGTGCTCTTAAAGTCTGAAATTAAGCATGCATATTTTTGAAATATATAAAAAAAAACATCACTTAGTAATGTAAGTATCTCCATTTTTTTTTAAATTTCAGTGCCTTATAAATTGCAGTTTTAAACATTTTTTCGCTTTGCCCTTGGAAACTTTCAGAGGCGAAGTACAAATGTATAGCTTAGAAATAAATTTCGGCCTCAAAAACAAATACAGGGCAACTCTGATTAAACTTCATGTGAAATTAAAAAAAAAAAAAAAAAAAAACTGGATTTTTTTTTTTATCTTTCTGTGTGAGTTTTACTAGTACTTCTTTTAATCATTCTTTTTAAAGAATATCGGTAGCATTTATTTGATGTTTTAGACTTCGTTTTATGTATTCTAAAATGTTGATTCTTTTCACTTTAATTTTTTAGTTGCGTTCATAATTATCAATTATATAAATACGTACCACCTATAGTAGTCGTCTGGTCAGTCTGTCTGTCCGTCTGTTCGTCCATACGCATATAACAGCGCAAAAACTACGCAACCAAATAGTTTGAAATTTAATATATATTATCGTTGCAGAATTTTGTCGAGTCATTTCAAACTTTATGAAAATCGAAACAAAACTTAAAAAGATATTAATAAAGGTTTTCTTTATTCTACTAAATCCATCGTACATAATCTATTCATTAAAAGAGCAAGTCATGTGTCTGAGCAAAACAAAGAAGCGCAAACGATTTCTTTTTTCATTTGCGAGGCGGCCATTTTTATTCAAAGTTATTTTTTCGAATAAAATTGCATACAATTTACATTTTCAAAAAAAATTGTTTGCTTGAGAGACGAGTTATATTAGAAAATATGTAGATTCTGAAATAACTTCAGTGGAAATTAAGTTAACAAAAGAATATCTCAATCCATTAGAATAAATAAACACAGGAGAATCGTTCATTATGAGTCATAAAAATATTAAACCATGGGGGTAATCATTCGCAAAGCAAGATCTCCATGGTGTATGTTGGAGCGCTGCCTGATGTAGAAATAACAATTCGCATTTGTAAACGGGGCATAACGTAATTTAAAAAAAAATAAGTCACGCTCATTTCGCTCATAGCAGACGATATAATCCATTTCACTGAAATAAGAAGGACGATTTTTTACATTGTGAAACTAGTTATAAAACGAACGCACCTCATATGTCACGTTTAACGTACAATTTCCAACTTGTTATTGTTTATAATTGTTTTATCTTATTTCACTTCCCTTGTATTCCGTTTGAATTTTTTTAATACTTTGCTACGTCTTAGATACGGTATATATTTCATGACGTTGAATCGGTACTTTTTTCATATTTTCTGTTTATAGCATATACAATTTAACAATTTAAAACTTGCATCATATAGTTTATTATGTCTTTAAAAACATTTATGACATTCAGTTCCAAATTTAATTTTGATAATTTCTATTTTTAACTGAAATACACATTCCAAAAGTATAATATTTCAAAATATATGTTGTTATTAAAAGCTACAACTGAAATGAGATGATAGTTATTTTCGGCTGAATAAATGTAGTGTGACGCTGTTTTTTTTTTTTTTTCATATAAAAGTTGTGTATCTTGACGTATATTATTATCTCTTAAGTTTGTATCCATTCTTTATTTTACATTTTGCTGGAATTTAGCTGATGAAAAATAATATTCAAGACGCCACAATTTACTGTGTTATAACTCTATGAAGCAAAAATTTACAATGAAAATTCACCAATACCCTTGCAAAAAACAAAAAAAAATGATCATTGAAATTCGGATCACAAAACATCGAACATAAGAGAAGCTTCTTTCATATCGCTATGTATGTAAATGGTACGTGACTAGAAAGTCTGTTGTATGGGTTAATACATTTCTTGTTTCTTTCAGTAATATAATACGACTCATCATACACGTTTTGGAGTATTCTTAAGTATATTTTCTATTTTAAACAACATGAATGAGAAATATAAAAATGACTTAGTTAATTTTCTATATATTTAGAAGAATGGTAATTGGAATTTGTTCTTTTTTGCATTTGTAATTTTTCTTAGAGAAAAACTATTGATGATATATTTTTCTGGAACTAGAACAAAACATTGCTTCAATGTTGGTACGTTTTGAATAATTTAAAAATTATGCAACTTGTTACCATGAAAGTTCAAGTTAAAAGTCTCAAATATTACTACGTCATTAAAAGCATACAATTCTCATATGTAAAAGATTTTGAATCATCTACAAATATACGGGTAATATTAAATAACTAGTTCATCTAGTGCAGAGCATCTGTGGTCTAGTGTCTACTATTTTAAATATATGCGTATTAGAATACGAATTTCAGTGTTATATGTATATATACTATGCATATAAACTTCTCCACTTAGGACAGAGTACTTTGAAATAAAATATATATGCACATCATAAGATAGGGAAGCCATTTAGAAATATGAAAACAGAGGTGCTTTTTCATTATCATGCATATAAAAACCTTTGCATGCGCATAATAATTACTGGATACTTTTGACCGTATCTACACCATTCGCAATTATCAAAATAATTTTATCTTTATTTAATACTTGGAAATTTTTCTATAGAAAATCTCGCACGCCTTGTATTCAAAATATTTCAAATTTTAATTGCATAAAAGGCATACGCTTTAATGAAGTACAGCTTCTAAGCAATTAAAATTAGAGAAATATTACTTTTATCTTTTTTTTTAAATTATCAGAATAGAAAACTTCTTTATATACAAACTTTAAACGTATCTTCTATAAAATTTTAGTTTTTTGTTTTGTGGTAGATTTCTTCCAAATGAACGATATGTTTAATTTATAAAATCACTTTACAGAGGAAGAAACCCCATTTTTTAAATTACTACTATTAGCTCACTCTCTCTATATATATATATCTTGTTCAAATTTTCAATCGTTAATAAATTATTTTCTATTCATCCACTCAAGTTCAAATATTTTTTTTAACTTGTAGTGGATGACATTTTATGTTAATACAGTTTTTTTTCAAATATTAATTCATTAATTAAATTTATTTAATTAATTTTAGTTTTAAATGGGAGAAAAAAATTCCTCCCATTGTTTTCATAAATGAAATGAAAGATTTATCTCAAATTAGTGATGCCACAGAAATAAAATACCGCAATGATGATTATAAAATAATGTTCAATAAAGATAACGTGGGACATTAATGCTGCACGGGTTTATTTTATATATTTATGATTAAAAAGTAGGAATTGACTTTAAAAAAATATATATTACTTGTTTTTTTTTTTTCATTTCTTAGAAAGAATTCCATTATTTTCAGGGAAAAAAACTATATTGATACAAAAACAAATATTTGTATTACATATCCAAATTCAATAATGAAAATAAAGAACTATGCATAATTGATTAAAACTTTAGATGAAAAAATACTCAAACGAATTTTTGATTACTTACCAAAATCAAACATGATTTTTTTATTGTCTCACTTCCATGATTTTTTTTTATGAATATTATGTTATATCATTTTCTTATTACGTTAATTATTTATTCTAAATTAACTAATGTAACATATTTTATCATATTATTTTGTATTTTATTATTTTTGTAGCAAATAATTGAAACTTTCTTTATTAATAATTGAAGTTTTCTACACATTAATGCTGTAATAACTGTAATTGAGTCACTTAAGTAAAGAATAAGAAATAAAAAGTGATAGAAATAAGAGTGATGTGTTAAACATTAGTCCTCTTGACGAAAAACATTTGAAGCTAACATTGCAGAATAGAGAAGTAAAGAAAAAAATAATAATAAACCTTTAATGTACAATGAAAATATCAAGCTAAGTGTATAAGTGATCGGTTTAACTAATAATAATTAATAAATGTTTTTTAGAAGTGTTTGAAAGTTTTGCTCATTTGTCATAATATAAAGGAGATTGCTAGCATATTTCTAAAACTGTTATTATGGGCCAGCATTAGTTTGTTGTGCTGTGCAGTGCCGAATCGAATCAAGCTAAATGTCAATTAGCAACCGGCGAACTTAGGGGAAGTAACGACGACAACAAGAAGCACTGCTCAGTAGACATCCCAAATAGATCTCCACTATGAGGAGATAAATATAATTATCAATCCCATCGCCATATATGACCTATTTAGCTGGGCAAAAGCCCAGCAGGTAGGGGCCTTGTCAGCGGTATAATTTTTTTAATAATGTCATTCTTACTGGTAATCTTCTGCTCTCAAATCTGGTAGACGGGATGTGCTGGGTTCAAACCTCTGTCACGCTCGTCGACCTAACAGTTCGGAGTTTTCTGTGGTTTTCTTCGAACCTTGCAGTAAATACGGGTTAGGATCCCTTAAGAGACCCCCACGGAGTGCACTCCCCAGTGCCTATATCCCTGGTGTAGATAATCGGCCGTCATAAAATGAACCAATCTGGAAAAGTAAGAAACAATCTACTCACAATCCTACCTTTATTAATTGTAAAAATTTGGAAAGATACGATGTAGGTAGAAATGAATCTATAAATTTTGTTTGTTTAAGACGCTTATACTAAATGATTTAAAATCAAACATTTAAAAAAAAATTATTCGTATGAATTGAAACTTTTATACAGAAATTTCTAAGTGTTATAAAGGCAAATTAGAATTTAAAAAATCCCTGGCGGCTCGGCCTACAGGCAGAGGTAGATTTGGAAGACGCAGACCGTGGGGCGCCTGTTTGTTGGGAATTACAGAAGAAATGACCTTTTTGACATGATGCGGCAGTTGGGACCACCCACTTCAAATCTACCTGTGTCCATAGGTGGAGCCGGGAGGGATTTTTTTTATTATTATTTTTTTGCTATAAGGCTTGCTGCTAAAACGGATTGATTTTTTTCCTTCTTAAACCCCTCTTCCCCCCCCCTCCCTTAAGACCATTTTTAATGATATCAAAAATCTGTTATACATAATTTTTGGTCCTTTTCCTAGATGTAATAATAACTTTAAACGGATTCGATACGTATCATAATTAAGTAGTCATGGGGTTTCTTCTGTTTTCAGAAAAAGCCCACCATTTCCCCTCCCCTTTGTTCGATTTTGCCCACTAACGAGCTTGACCGAGATTTTATGCCCCTTGATTTTATGTATCAGTTTGGAAGATATTTGTGCAGAATTATTGACGTTATCGTGTCCAAAAAAAGTGATATAGATAGATAGATAAAGTTTTGAACTGGGGTTTTGGGTTCTGGGAGTCATGATCAGCGTAGATCTGCAAAAGGTTTTCAGAAATTCTAACTTAAGGGAGAATGTGATAGGTATTATTTCTTAGGAAATCTACCTAATATCTGCCTTGGGGATTCCATTTTTGATATAAGATACAGTAGTCAACTTTAGAAGCTTAAAGTTTATGATATGTTGTTTAGATCATGGATTCCAAGAACTCAACGACGGGCCGTAGACTAATCGCTATATACATTAGTAGTATTTGCCTTATATATTCACAGAAAGTTTGCTTTTAAATAAGGTGGAGATTATTATTCGTAAATAGAAATAGTTCTGTGGACCAAAGTTGAGTTTTTTGAAATCCCCATTTAGACCATTCCGGGTCGTGAAACATGTATCTCCTATTATATATTTTTAAAAATTCACAAAAAGTCTGTTACTGCTTTACAGTTCTAAGCAATTTGGAGATTTAGCTAATTAAAATTCGTAAAATTCGGAATGGACTGCTTTCATTTCAACCATATCTTCTTTTCTTATTAGTTTGTATCACATATACAGAAGTAAACGAAGGAAAATATTAAAAAAAGAGAGAAAATGTTTTTTTAATCTTGGTAGGAGATGAAGCAAGACGAGTTGATTTTTTTTTTATTAACTATGCTGATTATTTGTTTTAATATTATCTTTTTTTTTTTTTTTTTACTTTTATATTTTATGCCAGAGGACTATAAAGTTTTGTCGGATTATTGTCTGTTTTAGAGATGTTAAAATTTTTTCACGATTACAGTTGTAAAATTCTACTTGAAACGCGTAGATAAGATGAAATTCTACTGTTAGGTAACTTGAAATGTAGTTATGTTGTTAATTTAATCTTTAAAATGTAATTAAATATTTTTGTTAAACATTATTTACAGATTTGTTCCACTGGAAGCATTTTTTTTAATTAAATTATCATGAAGCATTTGGAAAGCATTATTTTTCATAATATTGCCTTATTTCTTCATACTTCAATTACGGTTACGGATTAGTTTTCAATGTCAGCAATATTCTGTTTGTCACATACGTATCTTTTTCGGGATATACACTATACCCACTAAAGTCCCTTGTCACCCTCTTAATTTCGGAACGGCTGCTGTATATTCATAAAAGTGGTGTCTAGGTATAGTAAAGTAGCCATGCGCTACTGAATGAAAACACCTACGGCACCACCTGGTGGAAAACTATAGAGTTAGCATTCCTATCTCGAAAACGGAAAGAGATAGGGAAAAAATGATTTACAAAGTTGTAGAGCATCATCGATTTAGTACAAAAAACACCTTGTGGACATTAATGTGAAGAATAGAACGGTTAAAACGCGCATTTGTTTTTTCGTGATTTCCTACACATTTACGTGACAAAACGATCTTAGAAAGAAATAAACAACCAGTTATGAAACAGAAGGTGTATGCGACCCCTGCACAAACATTGCAGGACATTAAACGACGCATTTCGGACGCTTGTGCTAACGTGTCACCCTCTATGCTCCAACGTGTGCAACGTGAAATTCAAACAAGGATCCAAATATGCATTGCAGCTGACGGTGAGAAGTTAGAACATCTAAAATAAATGTATATTATAATAACTAGTTGTATTTTTCTTTCTAAGATCGTTTTATCACGTCACAGCGTAGGAAATCACGAAAAAACAAATGCGCGTTTTAACCGTTCTATTCTTTGCATTAATGACCACAAGGTGTCTTTTCGTACTAAATCGATGATGCTCTACAACTTTGTAATTTTTTTTCGCTATCTCTTTCCGTTTTCGAGATAGGAATGCTAGTTCCGCAGCATTCCACCAGGTGGCTCCGTAGGAGGTTTCATTGAGTTGCGCATGGCTACTTTACTATACCTAGACACTACCTTTATGAATATAGTAGCAGCCGTTCCGAATGTAAAAGGTTGGCAAGGGACTTTAGTGGGCATACTGTATATATTGTCTCCTTTAACAGCTGATACTCCACTCGAATACCCGTGATTGGATACCGTTATTCTCCATTGTTTATTATCTCTACGTATAAACAATAGGGTGGATCGATGTTATATGGTGAAAAAATAAATATTACTAATCAAAACCTACCTATGCGGAAAAGATGTTCTATTGCATGGAGATTAAGAGAAAAATAATTAAAAAAATTAATTTTAAAATTTAATACTGCCGCAAAAAGTTTGAATTTTCGAAAAAAAATGGAAAATGACCTAATTTTGTTTAGATGATTTTTCATTCAAAATAATTGTTTTAATTTTAATCAAAACATACCTATACGGAAAAGATGTTATATTGTATGGAGATTAAAAGAAAATTAATAAAAAATTATAATTTAAAAATTTAATACTGCCGCAAGGGGGTTGGATTTTCGAAAAAAAGGGCAATTCTAGCTTTTTCATTCTCCCGCTTTATCCTTCCACCCCTCCATAAGTTGGAAGCGCTACGTCATGGAATCTTCCCTACGTCATATGATACGCCCACGTGGCTCTGAATTAGGGCTCCTATAATAGTTAAAGGAGCCTTACTCTGAATAATACTGGATAAACGTGTTCCCACCGCTCGATCATTCAGTTCAAAGCTAACGGCTTACGGAATCGGGCGCTGTTCTCGCAAAGTGATATAAATCTCGATTTCATTGCGTAAGTTTTCTTTGTAAGTGTATTGTGTTGCGTAGTGTACTTTGAATATTATTGCACCATGACGATGTTAAGAAAAGACATGATTTGCTCTATATATTGGTCTCGTTGTGATATGCCAACGAATATGCTTCTTACCTACAGTAACGTAATAAAGTGCATATGTTGGCATTCAAAATAATACCGAAGCAAGGAAACATTGTCTACATCTACACTTTCCTCCTCATGTGAAGAAGTTGCTAATAAGTTAAAAGAGACTTGGAAACAAGCTTCAATCCCAATAATTGATCTCTATAGCATTTGGAGAAAAGTTCTATTATACCACGACAAATGTCACGGTCTTCTTAAATCTTACAAAGACAGAAAAGGGATTGAAAGCTATCGCAAACAGATTGACGTTTTCCGGGAAAACGCAAATGCTGTTTTTGATATATCAGCGTGTACTTGTAAATTATTTGAATGTTGCTTCTGTAAGAAAGAACGGAAAGTACCAATGAACGAGAGAGAATTTCTATTAGACATGCGAACTGTAAGAAAAATGGTAATTGGGTCGCTGGATCGGAAAGTCACTTTACAAATAACTAAGGCCGAGAAACGAAAATTAAAGCAAGGGCGATACGTGGATAAAAACAAAACACTGCCTGTTTTTTCTTCCAGTTCAATATATTTGAATATGAATATGAATAACGGGTGTAAATTGAAGCGGCGTATGTGCGAGCATACTGACTTTTCTGCATCATCAGCTATCATTGAAAGCGGCGCCCAAAACGCTGACGGTGTCACTGTCACATCTGTAGTGACGAAATTACATGCCGTAGCAAAGACATTGGACCGTTTTGGGATTTCCGACCGCGCAGGCGCTGCCATCGTGTCAGCTGCGCTTCAATATGTGGGCATTATCTTACAAAGCGATGTATCGAAAGAAATAAAATTCGACGTGAGAGAACAAAGGCAAGAACCACTCTACCGTCTCAGTCAGTTGTGAAAGATTCTGACCATGACCAATTGGTTTATACTTCGATGGACGTAAAGACAGGACTATATCCCTAGGAGATAACAGAAGAAAAGTCATAATAGAAGAACACGCAAGCTTGGTAAAAGAACCTGGTTCCGAGTACATCGGACACGTATCTGTAAATTCCGGGAGAGTGCAAGTCACTGGAAAAGACATCGTAAACTTTTTGTCCTGCGTTGACAACAATATAGATGTAACAAACTTGGTTGCGATCGGTTGCGACGGAATATCTATTAACACAGGTGTTAAAGAAGGTGTTATTCGAAATTTAGAACTGATTCTGAAGCGTCCACTACAATGGTTTGTGTGTCAGTTACACGCCAATGAGCTTCCACTACGTCACATTTTCGCGTACGTAGATGGAACCACGACTGGGCCCAGAAGCTTCACTGGTGGAATAGGACCTTGTTATTAGGAGAAATGGGTTGTTTGTCATCCTGAAAATATTCTGATATCGATGTTACCTGACGACGGAACTCAAATAAGGCAATTGGCCCTTCGAAGAATTCTAAAAGGGACGAAGTCAAACGGTCTGCTGCAATCCCAAACATTTCAACGAATAATATCCGTATATTCAATTTACCAGCTTTTGAACTTTGTGCGACGGATTATATTGATTTGATTAAATGGGAAAATGTGACAGAACCTCCACTAACTGAACGATTTAGTGACGACATGATTTCAGAAGCAATAGTAAATCCAGCAGTTATTCCGGCGGCAATAATATCTACTATCAAGGGGTTTCCGTGCCACACTCAAGCTACGGAACGGATAGTCAAAACAATCACGGAAGCATTTTCTGCTGTTTGTTGATCGTATAGAAGAGACGGTTTTATAAGAAATCGCATCGAATCACGAAACCTCATGCAAATTTTCAACACCAAACGTGATTATCGCCCACTGTAACTTCGACGATTTTATAGGTTTTTCTTTATTTAATAATAAAGAAGCTGGTAAATAAGAAGCTGAAGTTTTTTCTTGTAACCAACTAAGTGTCCTCTTATTGCAATTAATATTTAAAATTACTAAAATGTATATTTCATTTAACAAAAATCACTTTGACTTTTTACCGTAAAAAGACTCAAATACATAAATTTCAAACACCTTGCGGCAGTATTAAATTTTGAAATAAATTTTCTTAATTATTTTTCTATTAATTTCCATACAATAGAACATCTTTTCCGCATAGGTAGGTTTATATTAATATTAAAACAATTATTTTTATTCAAAAATCATGTAACCAAAATTATGTCTTTTTTTCAATTTTTTTTTTAGAAATTTCAACTCCATTGCTGCAGTATTAAATTTTAAAATTAATTTTTTTAATTATTTTTCTCTTAATCTCCATATAATAGAACATCTTTTCCGCATAGGTAGGTTTTGAAATTATGAAAAAAAAATTTCGATCCACCCTAATAAACAAGTGAAGTTTCCTTTTGAGCAGCATTGTCTAATGAGACGTGGTTCCAAAATATAGAAATAATAAAACACTTTCCTGAAAAATAATCATAATTATCGAAAATGAAATAAAAATGAAATAAAAATGTTAAAACATGTAATTAAATATGAACTTTTGAAAAATAACTCAAAAATCACATACGCATTGAAAATATTTATTTATTGTTAAAAGGATTTTTCTTATTATAAGAAAAAAAAATTCTTAAACACATCAAAATATTTCGAAATTCAATAAAGAAAAGTTTGCAAATATGAAATATTTTGACAGATATTAAAAAGTCAAAACTAAATCATTTTTAGTGTTTCGTTCATCTCACGAAACCCTATTGCTCCCGCTCCGTTGTCTGTCTGTCACAGAGCCATTCTCGAAAACTATGTAACTTACAGAGTTGAAACTTTGTGTATAAATCAGAATATCAGCTGTGAAGAGCTGAAAATATTAAAATTTGAAAAATTCGTATTATTTTAATAAATAGAGATAAAAAATCAAAATTCTAACAGCCTTTTCCTTTTAAATTTAAACATTTTTCATTATAGCCGATGCCAAAAATTAAAAATCCACGATGAAAATCTTTCCACAATAATTAATTTTCTATTAGACGATTTCCACGTGAAAAAGGAAAATGAAATAAAAAGTTTCATCAATTGAAAAAACGATAAATATGAAATAAAATTGATTGACGCCATAGTCGTAATAAAACGGAAAATGTCTAAGATTTCTCAATAATACAAGGAGTATGAGTATGAGTAAGTAAACAAAGCAGATTAATATCACATCATTAGAGAATTAAAAAGAAAATCTGACGTCATATGGGAAGTTTAACTAATTTTTCAGGTGTTTGAGAATAATACAAAGCGAGTATCAATATAAATAATAGAGAATGGTAAAATATATGAGTTTGAGAAACAAATTGAATCGTGATAAAAATCAGATTATGGAAATATTCGCATATTTTAACATTTTAAAGGTATACAATTTGTTTAATTTTGAAATTGTTTTTTTAAATATTACATTTAGTCCGTATGACGGATATTATTATGACAGAATATAATAGCGGGCTTGGCCCGCTATCTGAATGGTTTAGATATTCGAAAAAAGGAAAAAAATAGACCGGTAAATTTTTACTTTATAAAAAACATGACTTTTTTGTTGTTGTTGTTGCTAAATGAAATTTTTTTGGACTTATTAAAGAAAGGTTAAAGTGTTTTGAAATGAATGTTAAACGAAACCCTTTGAGCGATCTTTGATCACACCTACCCACTTGTTTTAAATATTGCCTCAAATCAGCAGTTTTATAAAGCAATTAAATGTTCTTTGTAAAATCCATTTTTTTCTTAATTGTTTTAATCACGCAGTGTCTATTAAAATTAGTTTCAGTGTGTCATTTATTGTATTATGCAAAATGGCATAATAATTATGAATTAATATTTATTCAATCCGTATTACGAAAGAATGAAAGGTGACAATAGGTGAGTAGGCTGAGTAGGTGACAGTTTTTTTGCTTTTTTACACTTTCCAACCTAGTTGAAAAGTGTTTATGACTTCGGTTTGTCTGGCCGTCTGGCCGTCTGGCCGTGCTCTAACTCCCGTAAATATGCTCGGATTGTCCTTCAATTTTTATATGTTATAATCGTTATCCATAGCATGTTCCCTATTTCAACGGAAATGTGTAGCACTTATACTTTTTTTACAGGGACACTCAAAAGAATTCCGTTACATTGCGGTCTATGGGGAAAAATCATTTGCGGTTTATTTAAATAATGTTTCACTATTTTAAATGCATTGAAATTTATATATATCACTAAGGTGCATTAGAAGAAGCTTAATATGGAATAGGGTGTGCATAGCACTTATACTTACTTTACAGAGACAGTCAAAAGAATTCCGTTACATTACGTCTATGGAGAAAAATCGTCTGCGGTTTATTTAAATAATGTTTCCCTATTTTAAATGCATTGAAATTTATATATATCACTAAGGTGCATTAGAAGAAGCTTAATATGGAATAGGGTGTGCATAGCACTTATACTTACTTTACAGAGACAGTCAAAAGAATTCCGTTACATTACGTCTATGGAGAAAAATCGTCTGCGGTTTATTTAAATAATGTTTCCCTATTTTAAATGCATTGAAATTTATATATATCACTAAGGTGCATTAGAAGAAGCTTAATATGGAATAGGGTGTGCATAGCACTTATACTTACTTTACAGAGACAGTCAAAAGAATTCCGTTACATTACGTCTATGGAGAAAAATCGTCTGCGGTTTATTTAAATAATGTTTCCCTATTTTAAATGCATTGAAATTTATATATATCACTAAGGTGCATTAGAAGAAGCTTAATATGGAATAGGGTGTGCATAGCACTTATACTTACTTTACAGAGACAGTCAAAAGAATTCCGTTACATTACGTCTATGGAGAAAAATCGTCTGTGGTTTATTTAAATAATGTTTCCCTATTTTAAATGCATTGAAATTTATATATATCACTAAGGTGCATTAGAAGAAGCTTAATATGGAATAGGGTGTGCATAGCACTTATACTTACTTTACAGAGACAGTCAAAAGAATTCCGTTACATTACGTCTATGGAGAAAAATCGTCTGCGGTTTATTTAAATAATGTTTCACTATTTTAAATGCATTGAAATTTATATATATCACTAAGGTGCATTAGAAGAAGCTTAATATGGAATAGGGTGTGCATAGCACTTATACTTACTTTACAGAGACAGTCAAAAGAATTCCGTTACATTACGTCTATGGAGAAAAATCGTCTGCGGTTTATTTAAATAATGTTTCCCTATTTTAAGCGTATTGAAATTTATATAAGGTTCATTACAAGAGACTTACTACAGAATATTGTGTGTATAGCAGTCATCGTTCATTTACAGGGACACACAAAAGAATTCTCTACTGTATGTTAACAATAATTCCGGGAAGTGCGTTTTAAATTACTGAACGCGATTTTAATTTTAAATCGCTTTTTGTCTATTACGTGGTGTGTATAAATTCTGTAGATCCTATACAGGGAAGCACAAAAGTTCGGGAACACATTTCCGTATTATTTAACTCCAGACGGAGAATTTTAAACTGTGCTACGTAATTTCCTAACTGAACTAAAATTTAGCATCCTATGTAGTATATATACAAATCTATAGATCCTATACAGGGCTGAATAAAAGTATTCGTATTACTTAGATGTTATCTTTTAGCTTATTAAAGAGTATGATTCGTAAAATTATTTTGGAAGCGTTGGAAAGTGTTACATAATCTATGCTTGACGCATGATTTTTCGTTCTTGTTTACATTTTTAATGATGATTGACTGTTATTTTATGGAACTTTTACCATGTTTTGAGTGATGTCCGAATGTAAAATTAGTAATGTGATGATTAAAGTCTGAAACAATATTTTAATCAACTCATTTTTAAGGTTTCGTTCATCTCACAATACCCTATACTCCCGCTGCGTTCTCTGTCTGTCACAGAGCCATTTTCAAAAACTATGTAACTTACAGAGTTGAAACTTTGTGTATATAGATGAATAGCATCTATGAAGAGCTCAAAATATTAAAATTTGAAAAATTCGTATTATTTTAATAAATAGAGATAAAAAATTAAAAATCTAACAGTCTTTCCCTGTTAGATTTAAACATTTTTCGTTATAGCAGATGCCAAAAATTAAAAATCCACGATGAAATTCTTTCCACAATAATTAAATTTCTATCAGACGATTTCCACGTGAAAAAATGAAAATGAAATAAAAGTTTCACCAATTGAAAAAAAGATTAATATAAAATAAAATTGATTGACATCAAAGTTGTAATAAAACGAAAAATTGCTCAATAATACAAGGAGTATGAGTACGTGTATGTACACAAAGCAGATTAATATCACGGCATTAGAGAATTAAAAAGAATATCTGACGTCATATCGGAAGTTTAACGGATTTTTTAAATCTTTCAGAATAATACAAAGCGAGTATCAATATGAGTAATAGAGAATAGTATATATATGAGTTTGAGGAACGTATTGAATCACAATAAAAATCCGATTATGGAAATATTCGCATATTTTAACATTTTGAAGGTGCACAACATGTTTAATTTTGAAATTATTTTTTTTTTCAAATATCGCATTTAGTCCACATGGCATATATTATTATGACAGAATATAATAGCGGGCTTCGCCCACTATCGGGCTGGTTTAGATATTCAAAAACACGAGAAAAATAGACCAGTAAATTTTTGCTTTATAAAAAAACATGATTTTTTTTTTGTTGCTAAATGAAATTTATTTGGATTTATTAAAGAAAGGATAAGAAAGGTTTTGAAAGGAATATTAAACTAAACCCTTTGAGCGATCTTCGATCACACTTACTCACTTGTTGAGAATTAATTTTCTTTTTCAAACGGATGGAAAGTCATCAATCTGAAAATACAAAATGTACAAACTTCTCTTTTTTTAAGTCAATTTTATGAATCGATTTTGAGTTTAATGTAATTTTGGAAATAATATCGGGACAGTAGTTTAAAAATAATCCATCTATTTAAAGCTAACCTGCTATTTCGTTTTTCGTGCAAAAATCGCTTTTATACGCATGCGCGAGCATTCAGCCAATCAGCTAAATGCATTTTTTGTAAACTCCTGTCGAATTGGGCTCTATAGGCATGCGTCAGCATTCAGCCAATCAAGTGAGAGGTTGTTACTGTCCCGAGGTCCTGAGACAGATTTGGAGCCAATGAGGTGAAAGGCTATTTCCTGTCTAGAGATCTTTAGGAAAGATGATTATGGCGTTAGCAATTTTCAAAGTTTCGAAGTTTGGATTACTAGAAATATTAGGTATTTATTCATTTTATCTTTATTTATTTTGTTATATTGAGTACGAACATAGAAACACATATTTATCTCTGTGTTCATGATTGAATTCTTTGGATATGTTTTGGTTTCGTGTATTTTTTTTTTTTTTAATGTCGTATGTATATTTTGCTACTTTAAATTTCTTAAACCAAAAAGTAATGGTCGAGTTTTTATTAGGATTTATAAAGCTGAAATTTACCTTTTTGAATATAATATTACAGATGTTTTAATAGTTGCATTCGGCTGTAAAAATTGACAAAAAATTGATTAAAAATTCGACCAGCAGTTGCATGAAAAAAAAAAAAAAAAGAACTTTCACTAGCATGGACAAATCCAGAAAATTGCTGCGTCGGCAGTTGTGTTTATATGTAAAAAAATAACAAAATTCATAGTTTAATCACAATAAAACATCGTGAAATTTATTGAATGGTTGCAGGGAAAAAAATCACAAAATTCAACAACCATTCGGGAAAATATAACAAAATTCTACTAATAACAGGAGCTTCTAAATAGCTTTACCACCTGTGCATTTTGATGATTTTGTTATGATAGTGTGTATGAATGTGTTTTGCATGAAATTTTTTGTTTTGTTGACAATTTTTTTAAAGGTTTTGGAACTTTAGTATGACAATTTATTGGTATTAATACTATTATGTCGGTTAATAGAAAAGCTTTCTAAAGATTGAAATACGATCAAATCTTAACAAAACTTGCAATGATTCAAATGGATTTAGATAGATAATTTTAGTATATGTGTATATATATGCAGTAGACTATCAATAAACAACAACAAAAAAGTGGCAACTAATTTTCAAACTTTTATATATAATCAAAACTTTTCAATATTTTACAGCCGAATGCAACTATTAAAACATCTGAAATATTATATTAAAAAAATGAAATTTCAGCTTTACCAAGTAAAAAATAAACTACTTAAAAAAAAAATCCTACTAAAAATTCGACCATTACTTTTAGGTATAAAAATTTTAATGTAGCAAAATACATACAGCATAAAAAGAAGAAAAAATACACCAGAATGTATATAAAGCATGCTTTACAATTATATTATGTGCAGTAAATAATTTCGCAAACAATATACGAAGAATCAAAACATATCCGAAGAACTCGATCGTGAACACAGAAATAGATATGTTGCTATCTTCAATGATTCAATAAAATAAAATAAAGATAGAATGAAAAACTACCTAAAAATATAATAATCTAAACTTGAAACTTAAAAACTCAATCAAACGTGATAAATTGTACACAATTGTCATTATACCAGGTGACAGTCGATGCAGAATTCATTTATATACACTACACACTTTATTGATACGATAACCATTTTGTCAGGACAAAATTAGCACTTGCCTATCAGCGAGCAATATTGAAAATTGGCGATTGACTTTATTGCCACCTAAAGGGAAAAATAAGCATTCGGCGATAAAACTTGAAAAACTAGCGATTAAAAATATGGAAAAAACTGGCCAAATGCCGGATTTTCTGATTTTCTTTTTTTGCTTTGCGTTTTTTCTGCATCTGTTTGACAAAATTCATGATTTTTCCTCACCCGATCAATGAAATTAATGATTTTGCCACACCTGATGAACGAAATTTACGATTTTTATGCACTCAATTGAAGAAATTCGTGATTTTTATGTGCCCACTTGACTAATTTGTGATTTCCCTCACCCACTTCACTTGATTAATTAGTGATTTTTACGTGCCTGTTCTTCAAAATTCCTTATTTTTATGCACACGATGGACGAAATTCATGATTTTTACATGCCTGATAAACAAAACTCATGATTTTTACACGCTGGATTAAGGATTTTTTTTTTTTTTTTTTTTGCACTTGACCGATGAAATTAAGTATTTTTATGCACCTGATAGACAAAATTCATGATTTTTATGTGCTGATAGAGGAAATTAATGATTTTTACGTGCCCGATCAACTAATTTCTTGATTCTTATGTGCCCGTTTGAAGAATTTTGTGAATTTTAGGTGACCGATAAATGAAACTCATGATTTTTACACGCCCGATTGATGAAAAAAAAATTCTGCACCCGACCGACGAAATTAAGGATATTTATGCCCCCAATAGACGAAATTTATGATATTTATGTACCGATAGATGAAATTAATGATTTTTTCAGTGATCCTACGACATAATTTGTGTTTTTTCAGCAATCATTTGATGAAATTCACGTTTTAACTGCAATCCTTTGACGAAATTCGCATTTTTTCCGCTATCCTTTGACGAAATTTGCGTTTTTCTGTGATCCTTTAATGAATTTTGCTTTTTTTGTGATCCTTTGACGATATTCGCACTTTCTCTGTTGCCTTTTGACGAGATTCATGTTTTTTCAACAATCCTTTCACGAAATTTGTGTTTTTTCAGTGATCCTTTGAAGAAATTCGCATTTTTCACACGATCGTTTATGAAATTCGCGTTTCCCAGCGATTCTTTTATAAAATACATTTTATTCTGCAATTTTTAGATGAAATTTGGTAAAAGATTACGAAATTAAGTATTTTTATGCACCTGATAGACAAAATTCATGATTTTTATGTGCTGATAGAGGAAATTAATGATTTTTATGTGCCCAATCAACTAATTTCAGTGATCCTTTGAAGAAATTCGTATTTTTCAGCGATCCTTTGAAGAAATTCGCATTTTTCTCACGATCGATTATGAAATTCGCGTTTCCCAGCGATTCTTTTATAAAATACATTTTATTCTTCAATTTTTAGATGAAATTTGTTAAAAGATTACGAAATTAAGTATTTTTATGCACCTGATAGACAAAATTCATGATTTTTATGTGCTGATAGAGGAAATTAATGATTTTTACGTGCCCGATCAACTAATTTCTTGATTCTTATGTGATCGTTTGAAGAATTTTGTGAATTTTAGGTGACCGATAAATGAAACTCATGATTTTTACACACCCGATTGATTAAAAAAAAATTCTGCACCCGACCGACGAAATTAAGGATATTTATGCTCCCAATAGACGAAATTTATGATATTTATGTGCCGATGGATGAAATTAATGATTTTTTCAGTGATCCTACGACATAATTTGTGTTTTTTCAGCAATCATTTGACGAAATTAACGTTTTAACTGCAATCCTTTGACGAAATTCGCATTTTTTCCACTATCCTTTGACGAAATTTGCGTTTTTCTGTGATCCTTTAATGAATTTTGCTTTTTTTGTGATCCTTTGACGATATTCGCACTTTCTCTGCTGCCTTTTGACGAGATTCATGTTTTTTCAGCAATACTTTGACGAAATTTGCGTTTTTTCAGTGATCCTTTGAAGAAATTCGCATTTTTCAGCGATCCTTTGAAGAAATTCGCATTTTTCTCACGATCGTTTATGAAATTCGCGTTTCCTAGCGATTCTTTTATAGAATACATTTTATTCTGCAATTTTTAGATGAAATTTGGTAAAAGATTACGAAATTAAGTATTTTTATGCACCTGATAGACAAAATTCATGATTTTTATGTGCCGATAGAGGAGATTATGTGCAGAGAGGATAGATTTTTCTCACGATCGTTTATGAAATTCGCGTTTCCCAGCGATTTGTTTTATAAAATACATTTTATTCTGCAATTTTTAGTTGAAATTTGGTAATAGAGAGTGATCTTTTGGTGAATTTTTTTTTTTTTTTTTTTTGCTTATCTTTCATGATCCTTTCGCATAATTCATGTTTTTCCCTGTGGCCTTTTAACGAAATTCATGTTTTTCCATAATCCTTTGATGAAATTTGTGTTTTTCCCACGATCATTTGATGAAATCGGCAATTTTTTTTTGCGAAGATTGATATGTGTAGGCACTGAGTTCTACGGTGTATTGTGCATTCTTTTAAACATGTAACTTATCGGTTCAAAACAATTGATGTAATTCAGAAACAGTTGTAATACTTTTGTGGGAGGGAAGGGGCGCGAATAAAATTTAAAAATGCAGCAATGTCAAAATTTATGGGGGGGGGAGTGCATTTTGCCCACACTGCGCTGAAACTTTTCTAAATTTTGCTGACACCACGCATATGATATATCATTTGAATGGCATGTGACCGCTTTTTCATTTTATGCATATCCCGTGTCCATCCCCCCCCCCACTTTGCCCCCCCAAGGGTGTACTTTTTAAAATGTTGCACACACCCTTCATGTTACATATCGTTGGAAGGGTCTTTGACTGCTTATTCATGTTATGCATCTTCGGTGTCCATCCGGCCACTCACCCCCCCCCCAAGGGTTGCACTTTTCTAGATTTTGTTGACAACCCTCATGTCATATATCATTGGAAAGGTCTGTGACCGCTTATTCATATTATGTATCTCCGATGTCCACCCGCCCCCCCCCTATGCCTCCAAGGGGGTACTTTTCTAAATATTGCACACACCCCTCATGTGATACATCGTTGGAAAGGTCTGTGACTGCTTAATCATATTATGCATCGCCAATGTCCTTCCACCACCTTTGCCCCCCCAAAGGGGGCCCATTTCTAAATTTTGTTGACACCCCTCATGTCGTATATCGTTGGAAAGGTCTGTGACTGCTTAATCATATTATGCATCACCGATGTCCTTACCCCCACTTTGCCACCCCAATTGGGGTACTTTTCTAAATTTTGCCAATATTACTTATATGATATATCGTTGGAAAGGTCTGTGACCGCTGAATCATAATATGTATCTCCCGTGTCCATCCCCCCACTTTGCCCCCCCAAGGGGGTACTTTTCTAATTTTTGCACACACCCATCATGTTACATATCGTTGGAATGGTCTTTGACTTCTTATTCATGTTATGCATCTTCAGTGTCCATCCCGCCACTTCCCTCCCCCCCAAGGGGTGCACTTTTTAAAATTTTGTTGACACCCCTCATGTTATATATCGTTGGAAAGGTCTGTGACTGCTTAGTCATATTATGCATCTCCGGTGTCCTTACCCCCACTTTGCCACCCCAATTGGGTTACTTTTCTAAATTTTGCCAATATCACTCATATGATATATCGTTGGAAAGGTCTGTGACCGCTGAATCATAATATGTATCCCCCGTGTCCATCCCCCCCACTTTGCCCCCCCACAAGGGGGTACTTTTCTAAATTTTGCACACACCCATCATGTTACATATCGTTGGAAGGGTCTTTGACTGCTTATTCTTTTTATGCATGGCGCTGCTTATTCATGTTATGCATGAGTGGTCCAACCCGCCACTCCCCCCCCCAAGAGGTGCACTTTTCTAAATTTTGTTGACACCACTCATGACATATATCGTTGGAAAGGTCTGTGACCGCTTAATCATATTATGTATCTCCTATGCCCCCCCCCCTTTGCCTCCAAGGGGGGTACTTTTCTAAATTTTGAACACACCCTTCATGTGATATATCGATGGAAAGGTCTGTGACCGCTTAATCATATTATGCATCTCCCGTGTCCATCACTCCTCTATAAAGTTCATCAAGAGACAGCAAAAAAAAATCTCATTTTCCATTCAATCGTTGCAATTGGCGAGTGTGACTATTAAGTTTGGCAATAAAGTCAATCGCCAAATTTCAGTATTACTCGCTGAGTGGTGAATGCTAATTTTTTGCTATATCACAAACTGTATTTAGATGCACTATAATGACAAAATCGTTATTGGATCAGTAGATGGAAAAGTGTGTAGTGTATATAAATGCCTTTTGCATTAACTGACATCTTATAATGACAATTGTGTATGATTTATCACTGTTGTGCCATGGTTTTCTATGTACTGGCACAACAGCGCTAAATGTGTCAGATTTATTTATTTAAATTATTCGGCAAAAGTTTCAAACATTTTAAAGCAGCTATGATATTTATTTTTATGGTACTGTCAAGTTGTTTGCCGTCAAATTTTGACGGGTTCCATCTAGTTTTTATAAATTTAATACTGTTAAAAAACAGCGATGACAGAAATCAGCTCATTGTGAAATAGTTTTTTGAAATGTAATCTTAATTTTTAAGATGTCCAGAAGAGCAGATATGGAAGACATTTTTTAGAGGCTTTGTCGATATTCACTAATTCGTATTCTGGAGATCGACTTGAGTAGAAATAAAAGTCAACATGAGCCCTTCTTTTAATGAAAAGAAGCCAGTATTTCGGTTCACATTAGAGTAAATGTTTATTGGAAGTAGTATAATTATAGCACAAATGTTTCAATGAGGTTACCAGTTGCAATTAACTCTACTCCCTGTAAATGAGTAATTGTATATCACATATTTTAGGAGCCAGGGAAAAAAGTATAACTGTAGCACAAATTATTGAAAGTTCTATGAGAGATTACATAATAATTCTAATCTAGAACAAAATTTTCTGGCGTGTATTTTTTTTTTTTTTTTTTTTTTTTTTTTGTATATTCCATGTTCCAATATTCAATAGTGAAATATTAGTGGATTTCAATAGTTAAAATTTTGTTTAATTTACTGTAACCGTTTTCCATGTTTCTGCATATATGTTATTTCTAAACTATTAATGGGTATCACCAACTGTTTATATTGCAAAAGAAATCGCAACAAAATTTCAGTAGCATGAGTTATACAACCTTTGAAATAATATTAAGATTATTACACATAAGATAAAGCAAAAACACATAAAGTAAATCGTACAAAATGCTTTAATTATATATCAAAATTTTAAATAATAGGAAAATTAAATTACCTTTAAAAAAGGAAAATTCAACAAACAACGCACATCCTGAATAAAGGAAAATGAATACCCAACGTTGTTTTAAATACTCTCTAGGAAATGTTATCGTTTCCGTTCCTTTTAAGCTATGAGAATTCCTTTCGCGAAATGAAAAACAGTGAACTTTGGGTTTTTCAAAGGTAATAAAGAATAAGTGAAAACCAAGAGTTCTTTTTGATTGAATTTTTCATGAGACATAAAACACAGTAAATGTTTGTAAATTATTAATGAATGAAATGTCAAAGACATACAACAAAGTCAATAAAAAACAAAGGAAAATACTTTTTTTCCCTGATTTTTGTTAGTAGAAATGCTTTTTTTCTTTCTCTTGTATCAACATTTATTGAAAAGTTGATTGCCTCATGAAATTTAATCCCGGATTTCCTTTTCTGAAAATAAAATCTTTAACATTATCTCTGTCGCATTATATTTTTTGATGTCTTTATTTCTTATTAATATTAATAAATAAGAAACATTTAATGAAAAAATTATTTACTTGTTTCTTCTTGTCATAATGATACCCAGGTGAGCTTTACTTACAAATATATTATTCTAAATTTATATTTGTCGTTTCCAAGAAAAGAAAACGTATATATTAATATCCATCTGCGTTTTCACAATCGAAACAAAACCCGTAAAAAATAGAAATATTTGAAGTTCGAGAATGTCATTGCAAAATACTTATTAGTTTCTATAAAACTGTTAATAAACTAATGGAATATTTAAATAATTTATTTAGCGTTTTTGTAAACCTAACTAATATAATATATATATATATATATCTTATTTAGTGTAATTCCTAGAGAAGTCGCATATTTTTTTGAAATTCTGTATAAAATTCCATGGTGCACATAAACTAAAAAAAAAATCATCCTGTGTTATTTAATGTTAAATATACACATGTGTACTGCGACAAAGAAACAGAAGAAAATAATTAATATATATATATTTTAACTTTTCTAAAACATTACACTGCGGCGCGTTGCACAGGCATATATGTATATATCATATTTTAATTGCAATAGAGGTTGACATCGTCTGCTTCGGAGATAAAAAGATTAAGGAAAACAAATTCAGGATTTGAATTTAAATTTCGCTTTTTAATCATAAATATAAAATAAACCCGTGCAACAACTATGTCCCACTTATCTTTATTGAACATTTTTTATATAATCATTGCTACGGTATTTTATTTTTGTGGCAACACTAATTTGAGGAAAACCTTTCTTTAAATTTATGGCAATAATGACGATTTAATTTTTAATTACTTGCAATTTTTAAATACATGTTTTAACGAAATGTGAGTGTACTATATCAGAATCCGTTTTAAAATCCTTTCATATGGTATCTCATTTATCGTTCTGCATTTTTTATTTGCTTACAAAGGAGTTGTTGACAACAGAAATAAAATATTTTAAATCAAACTACATGTTTTAACGAAATGTGAGTGTACTATGGCGGAAACCTCTTGAAAATTATGCCATATGGTGTCTCATTTATCGTTCTGCGTTTTTTATTTGCTTAGAAAAAGGTATGTTGATAACAGAAAAAAATATATGTGAATATAACAACTGCTTACTTATAACTAGGTGTTAGGAAAAAAAATTAACGGAATGTTTTATAGGCATTTTC
Source organism: Maratus michaelseni (assembly GCA_963931845.1). Taxonomy (NCBI): domain Eukaryota; kingdom Metazoa; phylum Arthropoda; class Arachnida; order Araneae; family Salticidae; genus Maratus; species Maratus michaelseni. The sequence goes on from OZ007588.1 coordinate 116,065,836, forward strand.
TATATTTTTAATATTTTGAGTGATTGTAAAATTGAGTTTATTACAATTTTTTTTATTTAACTATAATTTGGTAATTTTTCGATATTTTTGAAAAGTTGATGTAATGAAAATGATATATTGCTATATTTGGTTAAAAATAACATTCGATTGAGTGTTAGACTCGCCAGTGATTTTTTTTTTTCATTGTAGGGGAAGGTGGCATAGAATGATCCCTTTAAGGGAAAAACTTGTGTAAAATAACATAATAGTTTAAATAAAACTTTCGTTCTTTGCTAGTATGTTTTACACTATATTTTGCATTATAAACATATTTTAATAATATATTAAACCCGAACTGAGTAATGAAAAAAATAGATTTTTTAAAAAGTGTCAAAAGGGTCATTTTACTCTCACACAAGGGCAAAATGATCCTTCAAGTAATCGTAAAATGTTTTATATCTGCAAAATAAAGGATATAAAAAAAATATGACAAAACATAAGTGTAATTCACATCTAAAAATGCTCCATTAAGTAAACCAAGTCATATTTCTGTCCATAAAGATTGTATATCTAAATAAATATGAAAGTTAGTGCTTACCTTTTAACAGATGTTATAAAACCAAATTTTTCAAAAAATTATATTCAGACGCGTAATACTGCGATCGCTTGAATACCGCCATTGCTTCTTCTTCTTTTATCACAACTAGCTTATGTTTTACCCTGTAGATAGCGCACCCTGTCTGGAAGAAAACATATGTGGATAGTTTTGCCCGTTAGGATCATTTTAGGCCACCTTCTCCTAATTATCTTTGTAGGTTTATTATAAATTCAACCTATCAGTTACTTTCAAACATTATTTTTCGCCATATTTCGACGAATTCCACTTCGTAGATTATGTAGCAAAAGGATGTCTGTGAATAACTTTGAACTTATATTGACTTATCTAGAAACTACGTAATGCAATCCATTTCCCGTTTATCACAAATTTGATTACTTCTAAACATCACATAATTTTAAGTTTTATACCGATAAATAGAAAAAAAAATATTTACAAATGAAATCTGTCTGAAAATTGAATCTCAATTCACTGATTTTTTTATGCTTAAAAAATCAGTGCTAGGCATATTCAAGCCTAATTTTTCTTTAAATCTATCTCTATTGTGTGTAGCTGATTACGGAATATTAACTCGTTTGCATGATAAAATATGTTTAAAATATGATAAACAGATCGGCATTTGTTTCCGGCTAATATTACATAAGGAAGTTAACCTTCATCAATAAAGCTCGTTTCTAAGTAGCAAACCATGAGCCAAAGCTTCGTATTTTGTACCATACTCAGATGAAATCACATATTCATACTAATCTGACACTAAAAAAGATTTTGTAAATATGATACAAAATGCTACATTAAAAATTTATTTCCGAAATTCGATGTATTCAATTCAACACTATCGTCACTTTTCTGTGTCTGTGAGATATTTTAAATTACATTTTATTGTAGGGGAGTTGGGGGATGAGTGGGACATTTTCACAAAAACATTTATTTTAAACATTTTATTTAAGTTATTATTAATGCTATATATCACATTTCATCCATTAGGTGTTTGACTACATCTTATGCACAATAATTATTTAAGATTATTATTATACAGAAATATATTATGAAATTAACAAAAGTTCTTCTCTGTCCCAATCATCCCCACATCAGGGATGAATGGACACTAACAGGGAGGGATGGGACACAAATATTTTCCTTCCTGTATTCGATGTTGCCAAATTAAAATTTTAAATTTTTTAAAAAAATATATGTACTTATATTTGTAATATATAATCTTATATGGCTGTTATATATCAGTGTTGGTAATCTAAGAAGTGAAAATATAGTTAATTATGCACGAAAAAACTGTGAACATATTTTAATGAATAGCATAGTTAAGGCTGCACTGTCAAATATCATTAACACATAAGAAGAATTGTCCTCTAGTGGTAAGGTGGATACATAACAATGACTTAATTAAAAAATTTAAAATTGTAACGATTGATGACATGTTTATCTTGCACATTTCTAGTTAATGTTGATATCTGTTAAATTGTATGCAAACGTAATGAATGCTTTCATTCTTTCAGTTTGATTTTCAGGTTTTTTTTTTTTTTTTTTTTTTTTTTTTTTTTTTTGTAAACTTTTCCATGATATCAGGCTCAGTAATATTGCAATTTCAGTGTTTTCAAGATTAAAAAACCATAGCTATCAAGCTTTGTCTTTAGAAATTGAACATTATCTTTACATTTTACTTAATAGGGTGGACCTTTACTACACACTCTAAAAAAAAAAAAAACACTCTTTTTTTTTAAGTTTGCGTTTCTGGTTATATTTTGTCAGAAGAAAATCATCTTGAATATTATAAATATCATTTCCCAATGACATATCACTAGAAGAAGAATCATCTAATCTGAAATAATCTTCGGTTTTATTATGATGACTTTCCTTTATTTTCTTTATTCTTCGCTTTTTATTTCTACATTCTTTTTGTGCTATGCGCTTTTGCTTTTCTTTGCATTCTGATTCTAGACAAATTTTTTCAGGCGTATTTATCAAAATGCAACTGTTTCTTGATTTCCTGCCTCTTCGAATGCCCTTTTTTTCTTACCTTAGCTTTTGGAAATGGCCGAATTTGCTCAGGAGTTAGAGGTTGTGATTACGTGGATGGTTTATTGAGAGGAAGTGCAAGAATATTATCCTCCTCTGGTTGAGATTGCCATGCAACTTCATTTATTACTTGATTTTTGGAACTTTCAGTTGTTGGTTCTTCTAAATGTGGCCTGTCAGTCGCATAAGCTGGTATAAAATCGTTTCAGTAAATATATTGCTGTTTAAATGAAAAATGACAGTTTTCCTAAAGCCACTGGTTATGTTTATGTTGCTAGTACAAAAAGCTGGCAAAAATGTGTCCTTGGCAAAAGCTGAGATATTATAAATTGTAATATACTCTCCAGGATTATTTGTCAGCCAATCATCTTGGGCATTGCATTAAAATGCCCATAAACGGAAATATTCAATGGCTGAAGACGGTGGCTACAATGACGAGGAAATGTTAAAAGAATAATTACCATAAATTATTAATTTATCAACCTATATAATATTATTTAATTAATAAATATATTTTTCAACATACTGTAGGGATGAATGAGACAGTCCCATTCATCCCCATTTCAAATGTCTCAACCATCTCCATAGTGCATACATTCAGATGTCAGTCATTTTGTCTCAGAAATTACTTTGTCACAATGGTTAATATTCATTCATTTTAATTACCAGTATTGAGCCTTGAAATAAACAAATACAACATATCTTAATTGTTTATATTCCATAAGATATTTAAGCAAACTCAAATGTAAGAGAAATGACTTTTAAGCAGAGTTTTCATGAAATGCAACTTTGAAGGAAACTGAAAACAGTCGTTTGGTCTTCCTTTTAGTTCTGAAGCACACTATGGTAGTGAAATCTATAAGGATAGGAAGAAACTAAAAAATGTTTATTGCCTGAAATATTGAATCCCAACCTTCCCTTACCTTATTCATCCCACAGCTCCCCAATATATCATGTTTTTTTAAGTTTTTTTTAAATATATTTTTTCAAAAAAGATGTAAATTTTATACAAATGACAGCATTTATAAACTCTGAGTCTCCATTCAAAATTATACGAATTATTACAAAATGTTTTGCTGGCGTTAGCTTTTCAGAGTTAAAAAAAAACAATTACAAAGTTGGGGCATAAAAATTTTCAATGTTGAAATATAAGGACCACCCTATAGCATATTAATGAATGCACACACTTCTGTATCTGGTGAAGGAAACCGATAATACATTGTTTTCTACTCTGTAATCTTATTACCTGCTGAATTTCAGATAAAGTTACCCTATTACTTCTTTGGAGCATTCTTTTTAACTATGATTTCTTTTTAACTATTCTTTTTTATTTAAAATTTTAGTAAAATAAAAATATCCTCATTCTTTTAAAGAGTCTGATTGCCTCACATAAACACAGAAGCTACCATTCGACTAGGAATAATATTTTGGTTAAATTTATACTCAAAAAACAGTTTGGTTAGGAATTCTCTATATTGAATGACGAACAAAAGTATTTTAACCTGAATTTGAACAACAGAAACCTGCATCTAAAAAAATATTAAATAATGCTAAAATATATTTGACTGCAGGGCGAAATCTTCACATCAGGTTGCTGATCCAATATAATATTTATCTTGTCAACATCCCTATTTCTAAGCACATAAAAAACACAGAACGATAAATGAAATACCATATCGAACGCTTTTTAAGCAACGTCTGACATAGTACACCCATATTTCGTTTAAACATGTATTTTGATTAAAAATTGAAATTTATTAAAAATTAAATCGACATTGTTTTCAAAAATGATAATGAAAGATTTTCCTCAAAATAGTGCTGCCACAAAAATAATATACCGTAACAATGATTATATATAAAAAAAAATCAATAACGATAAAATGCGACATAGTTTCTGCACGGGTTTAATTTATATTTATTATTAAAAAGCAAAATTTAAATTTAAATGCTCAATTTATATTTTTTATCCATGCTTTTTTTTTTTCGAAACAGATGATGTCACACTGTTATGTCGTTAAAATACGATTGTTATTTATTTTCTCGCACGTGTCTTTTGCTATCTTCAATAAGTTTTTCCTGTAAATTTGACGGAATAAATGATAGGATATTCTGGCTTGACTGATGATGTTTGCAGACATTTTTATCCCTTATTTTTCTTTGTATGTTTAAATTTGCATATAAAAGTAATAGATATTGCTAAAAAATTTTAAACTGCAGTGCGAAATCTTCGAACGGGTCCAATGGTTTTTGTATATTTCTATAGAAACAAGGTACGTTCCTTTATCGTAATATGACATAACCGTACGGAACCATCAGCGTGCGAGTACTTCTCGCATTTTTCGCTGTTTTTCGTGACGCCATTTAATGTTCTTTTTTCAAAATTATTTTTCATTGTAATGAAAAAATTACATCTGTAAAGATATATTAATTCTGATTCTTTTCCTTTTCTCTGACTCCGATTCACGGAAACATCAGTAACCGGTTTGCCGTTCATTTAACATTGCAACGGAGTATACCATTTTTTATGGCAACACATACCGTTGATGTGCCAGCTCGTTCACAGTTTCGTTCTCTGCACCATGTAATCTGTCATATATATATTAAAATAATTGCACTACATTTGTTGCAAACAAATGACAATGTTTCTCTGGCTAATAGTGTAAATCCTTATTCATGAATGCAATAAATGCAAAATTGAATAAATAGAAGTAATAAAATAGAATAACGAGTATCAAGTTTACTCAAGTCACTTTATCTTAGAGACAGCATTTGAAAATTCAAGCGCGTGAACGAACTGGAAATCTATATATATAAAAGAAAGTTCTTTCTGACTAGATGGTCAACGCACAGCCAAAACTACTGAACCTACAACGACGAAACTTGCAGGAAAAATACTTCTTAGTATGTAGAGGCGCACTACGACGGGATTTTCAAAATCTCCACCCCTAAGGGGGGTAAAAAGGGGAACAAACTTAAAAAAAATTCCTTAAAAATCGGGTATTATAGTTACGTGACAAATGATAACATATTTTAATGTATTTTTGTATGCTGAATCGAATGGTATCAATTAAATACTCATTAGTCAAATAGTTCGCGAGATATTGCACATTTTTCCAATTTGGCGAAGTCTTTGACGTCAAAATCTTACAATTCTAACAATACAAGTGAGAATTTCTAAAAATACATCCGTTACTATAGCAATGGAAAAAATTCAAATTAAATCTTTTTGTTATTTAATTATTTTGTTTATTTTTACAGATAGAAACATTAACTGTTCAATTGGGAATGGAATATTATTCTTACGGATATTTATGTAATTATGTAATTGTGTGTAATTTTTAATTCTGCAAATGCCACGATTTAAAATAAAACGTGATTGCTAAAATAAATTTTCGAAGGTCTGTTTAGTATTATATATTGCTTCTTTATTTGTTTTCAGTCTTCAGCCATGTTTCCCCTTTTCTTTGGGTAGTTAGTTATTCATACGATTTCGGGCTAATTTTCCGCAATCAGATACCTCGCCAATTGGCGTTTTAGCTACCATGTTGGGTACTTCTCTGTTATCCCGTCGACCACTTTTCATAACAAAAAACTATCGCCAAACTGTAGTGCCAAATAAACGGGAGAACGTTGCCATTGAAATATCAAAATAAATAAATAAATAAAATATAAGACTGTAAGGACACAATTGTTATTTTAATTAATGAAATCTATACTAATATTATAAAGTAGTAAAGATTGGTTTTTTGTTTGTTTGTTTGTAGGGGGTAATCTCTGGAACTACTGGAGCGATTTCAAAAGCGATGGTGGCAAATTGATGGTGGCAATCCCTGCTCTAACATAGGATATATTTTATGTCGGTGCCACTACCCCCAGGGGGGTGCAGAAGCGAAAGACGTTCTAAAATTTCGATTTTTTTTTATACAGGAGGAGCTAGGAACATGAAATTTAGCATGGTAGTTACTTATCAGATGTAAATGCTCTCTAAGAACAAATTCTAATAAAATTCGAAATTTAAAAGGGTGAGATGAGCGCAAAGCGTTCTAAAAACATTCTAAATTACATTTTGTATGGAATATCTGGAACTACAGAACCGTTTTCAAAAGTGATGGTGACAAATTGATGGTGACAGTCCCTGCTCCAACATAGGCTATATTTTATGTCGGTGCCACTACCCCCAGGGGGGTGCAGGAGCGAATACCTTCTAAAATTGCGATTTTTTTTTATACTGAAGGAGCTAGAAACATGAAATTTGGCATGGTAGTTACTTATAAGATGTAAATGCTCTCAAAGAATAAATTCTAAAAAAATTCGAAATTTAAAAGGTGTGAGATGAGCGAAAGTGTTCTAAAAACATTCTGAATTACAATTTCTATGGAATCACTGGAACTACAGAACCGTTTTCAAAAGCGATGGTGGCAAATGGATGGTGACAGTTCCTGCCCCAATATAGGCTATATTTTATGTCGGTGCCACTACCCCCAGGGGGGTGCAAGAGCGAAAAACGTTCTAAAATTTCGATTTTTTTTATACTGAAGGAGCTAGAAACATGAAATTTGGCATGGTAGTTACTTATAAGATGTAAATGCTCTCAAAGAACACATTCTAAAAAAAATCGAAATTAAAAAGGTGTGAGATGAGCAAAAACCGTTCTAAAAACATTCTAAATTACAATTTCTATGGAATCTCTGGAACTACAGAGCCGTTTTCAAAAGTGATGGCGGCAACTTGATGGTGGCAGTTCCTGCTCCAACATAGGCTATGTTTTATATAGGTGCCTCTACCACAGGGGGGTGCAGAAGCGAAAAACGTTCTAAAATTTCGATTTTTTTTTATACTGAAGGAGCTAGAAACATGAAATTTGGCATGGTAGTTACTTATAAGATGTAAATGCTCTCTAAGAACAAATTCGAAAAAAATTCGAAATTTAAAACTGTGAGATGAGCGAAAAGCGTTCTAAAAACATTCTAAATTACAATTTCTATGGAATCTCTGGAACTACAGAACCGATTTCAAAAGTGATGGTGACACTTCCTGCTCCAACATCGGCTATATTTTATGTCGGTACCACTAATCCTAGGGGGGTGCAAGAGTGAAAAAATTTCGAAAATTGAGACTTTTTTTACATTGAAGGAGCTAGAAACTTGAATTTTGGCATGGTAGTTACTTATAAGATGTAAATGCTCTCTAAGAATAAATTTTAAAAAAAAATCGAAATTTAAAAGGGTGAAATGAGCGAAAAGCGTTCTAAAATCATTCTAAATTACAATTTCTATGGAATCTCTGGAACTACAGAACCGATTTCAAAAGTGTTGGTGACAATCCTTCTCCAACATCCTCTTTAATATAAAGCTATGCGTTTCTGACGACTGGGTTTTTCGCTAATCTTTGCCACAGATTAATCTCGGAAATGAAACATTTGAAGTGGCTGAAAAAATAATAGCTCGAAAAGTATTTGTCAGAAAATTGTTAAACAAACTGCCTTTGAAAGGTAAAAAATTGTATATTTCTTAATATAAATTTCAAATTTAATAATTATGCCATTTTTCAAACATTGAATTTCAAAAATTACCAAATTTCACAATGGAGTACCATAGCGAAAAGATAATGATAAGGGCGACGTGTCCTGACATGTATATTGGCTATAGCACGAGTCACAAATTATAGTAGCCTTATTATTCTGTTAAAATATAAAAGTGAACTATGAAATGTCAATATTTTGTTTGATTAAAGGTTCGTTAAGAGAAATTGACCAGCGTAGCGGGCGTAGCTTGCTAGTGATTTTATATAAAAACATAAAAGTGCAAAATGGAATCATCAGAATTATTGTCTACTATAAAATGTGAAAGGATTTGGTATAATGCCAATAATTGAAAACATAAAGAATTATGTTTTCAATTATCGGAAAGTGAAACATTTTGCTCATTTAATGCATGATTCTTTATTAAATCTTACGTAAACAAAGTAATGGGTAGAAGCTACTTAAAAATAATTTCCAAAAAAATGTAACAGAATTCACCGTTACATTAAAAAAAAACACGTATTTTAACTTTTAAAGCTGTTACATTTCCATATTTTTTCGCTAATCTCAGAAGGAGACGAAATTCTTCAGTGAATGACATCATATTTATAACGAAATGAGCATTTTCTTTCAAAAAATCTAAATATTTTATTACAAAAGCTTCGGAAAGTAATAAATATTAGGAATTTTTACTCCACGGTACGGAGATTAGAATTTTCATGCCAAGAGTGCGAATGGTCATATACGTTATTTTATTTTTTTATGTATGGTGTAATATAAAAATCTTCTGAATTCCCGCAGAAAAGCAGGGAGAAAAAATTCCGAACGAATCAACGAAATGTATTCTAAACTATACAGCTAATTCCGAATGCCTCAGCGACACACGCAGCTAATTACAAGCTACTCGGATGCTTTTCTGCGACAGTTATTGAGAGACACACATACAGAAACAATGATTAGATAGACAATACAACACAACTTTTCCTGTCTCCGCAGTGAGTCTCAACAGATTAGGGAGTCATTTCCGAAAATTCGATTAGGGTGTCATTTTGAGCTAAGCCCCATGTTCAAAATTCGATTAAGAAGTCATTTTGGGTCACTACGGGTCTGGTTTAAACAAATTTTATCTAAAAAACTGCGCCAACTATTTTCCCAAGCTAATGTTTAAATTTTGTTATATCGTAACCCTAACATGTTAGGTTATAATAAGACCATTGTAACAGGTCACACGTTCGAGAAAATTCGATTAGTTGGTCATTTTTTGTCACTATGGGTCAAGCTAAATTTATTTAAAAAACGAATCTAATGATTTTGAATAAATTTTGTATCCTCCCGTTTTGGAATGCGAGAACAAGCATTGGGCTCGAAAAATTTCGATACGTGGGTCGTTTTGGGTCACTACGGATCAAGATAATTTTATCTAAACAATGGTTCTCACGGTTTTGATTAAATTTTGTGTCTTACCGTTTTGGGTTAAGGGAAGACCATGTAGGTCACGTGTTTAATAAAACTCAATTATTTGGTCATATTTGGGTCACTATGTGTCCATGCATTCCAATCGGAATGAAGGTTGAAACAGTTATTAAATTGTTGAAAAGTGGGCAGTAAACAAAGTGTAAATTTGGCAGCATCTCGCTAAATTTGGTATTATTTGACGAAATGTTGGCGACAATGGCAAGATTTGGGCCGGTAAATCAACTTTTTAACAATCCCAAAATACATGCTTGGCGCCAAATGTGCGACTTTTTGTCAATTTGTGGCGACATTTGGCAAAAAATTCGGCTTTCAGAATCTAAACGAAATCATAATAGGAACCAATATACAATGATTCAACTAATCCCAGTACATAGACCGTTCTTCAGCAACACAGATGTTGTTCCTCACAACGCATACCTGCTGATGAAATACAACTGTCACGTCAACGTCGACGTTATATCGAGTCGAACACAAAGCTAATTTAACCGAGTGTAGCTGTATATATATGTGTGTAGTATATATAGTTAATGTATATATATATATATATATATATCACTGGCACCCGGCTAACATAAAAGTACCCTTTTTCATTTTATATTAAAACTACAGTTAAGAAAATGTCTTAATATATTTTGTTCTAAAAAAACTTTTGAAAGGTTAGAAAAATTCCATATAAAAAAATCTCATTATAGAATATTAGATGTTAGTAGTAACTAGAATTATTCTAAAATCTCCATTCTAGTGCTTTTGTTAGACGGTTGGGGTCTAGACGCTAGTCTACAATAATCCTCTTTAATAAAAAGCTATGCGTTGCTGACGACTGGGATTTTCGATAATCGTTGTCACAGATTAGTCTCGGAAAATGAAACATTTGAAGTTGTTGAAGAAATTAATAGCTCGAAAAGTATTTGTCAGAAAATTATTAGACAAACTTCGTTAGAAAGGTAAAAAATTGTATTTTTCTTGATGTAAATTTGAAATCTAATGATCATGCCGTTTTTCAAATATTGAAGTTCAAAAATTACCAAGTTTCACAATGGAGTACCATAGCGAAATCTTCACGCGTAAAAATCCTCTTTAATAAAAAGCTATGCGTTGCTGACGACTGGGATTTTCGATAATCGTTGTCACAGATTAATCTCGGAAAATGAAACATTTGAAGTTGTTGAAAAAACTAATAGCTCGAAAACTGTTTGTCAGAAAATTATTAGAAGAACTTCGTTAGAAAGGTAAAAAATTGTATTTTTCTTGATGTAAATTTGAAATCTAATGATCATGCCGTTTTTTAAATATTGAATTTCAAAAATTACCAAGTTTCACAATGGAGTACCATAGCGAAATCTTCACGCGTAAAAAAGATAATAAAAACGACCATGTGTCCTGAAGTATACTGGCTATAGCACGAGTCACAAATTATAGTAGCCTTACTATTCTGTTAAAATACATATAAAAGTGAATTATGATGTCACGATTGAATGATTTTTATTTAATTTTATTATAGTCATCTTAGAAACAAGATTTTGGAAATTTTTCTCAAATGGGACTAATCAGTTGGCCAATACTGTATATTATTTTGAGTTTAAAAGAGGAAAGTTGGGGGAGCGCTTTATATTATTTAGGTTTTTCTCGGGAACTTTTGGTCAGAATTGAAAGTCAAAACGTCAGAAATTAAATCGACATTAAATCGGCAATAACTATAACGACTGTCCTTCAGTTCGTTTGGATAGAGTTTAATTTAAAAATATAAAATCATTCAACATTGATTGTAGGTATTTTTAAGGTTATTATCACGGGTCCAGGCAACGCCAGGCATGTCAGCTAGTAGTAATAAATAATCACTCATTAGTTCAACAGCATTGCTGCTACACTGTGTTGCTACGCCTGCAATGTCAATGGACCCCAAAAGTGGTGGCGTCACAGGCTGCTGCTTGTTTCTTCATTCAACTCTCCGAATCAACGGCAAATTAGATCAACGCAAACATTTGCGAAAGTAGTGTGTCAATGTTATTTGATTGGCCATCTGTTAAAGTTGTTTTTAAGCATTTGTTAGTGAAAATTTTGTCTTGAAAATCGATAGAAAGAGCTTCATCAAATATACAGTTTTTTAAATAATGAAATACAGCTTTTAAAATAAATTTTTAAAAATGCCCATTATTCCAACCACGTAAAAAATTATATCTTTGACGGGGACTCGCATATTGGTGGGAAAGTTCATGGTAGTATGAAGGATAGAGTGTAGAATGTGTATGTAGGTTCGACTTATACTTCTTATTAAAACTTATCTTCACATCATGAGAAGTGAAATTAATTTGGATACACTTTACCGTTAGAGATGAAGCCGATAAACAATGGTTTATACGGACCCAATTTGTTGTTCCTACGTGGAGTTGAAGATAAATCAGCAGGCTGTGACGTCACATTGATAAGGTTAATTGAAACTTAGCAGATTTTTCGTTTATCATACAATGAGATCAAAACTCAATGTTTCCAAAAATAATGAATTTATTTCACTCACGAGAAAAATAAATTCTTCCCTTCTTCCATTTCTGTTTAAATTGTAGCCACAGCACACTCCATTAAAAGGAGGTAGCCATCTTTGCGGATAATTTCTTAAGCACTGCATTTTAGCGATATTATCGAATAAAATAATAAAGTGAGACAGTTACATCGAAAAGATCATAAAATGAATATTGGTAAGAAAACATTTTATTGCATATTATTTTTTATTAAAAATCGAACTAACAATCATAAATAGTTCTTCAAATAATCATAAATAAAATTCGATTGGAATAATTATAAATGACTAACAAAAATGATAATATTCACAGAGATTAAAGTTTAATTCAGCGTCTTTTTACAGTTTTTATAAAAGAAATACTTCGTATAGAGAATGTAGTATTGGTTTAAATCAATAATTAAAATTTATTCATATAATTTTTTTATTTGTGCTTCTTAAACAGTTTCCAATCTAACTAAATATAATGTAAGAAAATTACTAACTTATATTTGTCTATGTGTACAAGAATTTTGTTTTTAAATATTGCCACATATTTCATAATAGAGTCAGCCCCCATCGTAAAATATTTTGCTGGCGAGAAGAGTTAACGTCATAAAGATAAATTATTTATGAGTTAGTTTTTTACACCAACAAATTTACTCAATTAATATGCATACGACATTATACTTGCCGGAGAAAATCAATCAATAAGTTGGCATTTATGGGGGAAATATTCTTCCATAGATTTTCTCCGGAGGTCTGTTAATATAATGATGGCATCTTGTTTTCTATGACGGAACAACCATAAAATATTGGGGTAAAACATAAATGATACTAACATCAACTTTGTTGAAATTATATTTCATGGGTTACCATAGAAAACACTTTGATAAATCAACTTCGCTCGCAAAAAATGCGCAAATGGGCGGTGGACGCGAATGGCGAGGTTTTGCTTTTTATGGCAAACCAGCAGAGCGGTTTGAATGTGTTTTATATTAAATTAAACGTGTATTTTATAATAAACTAGTCATTGTGTGTGTTTTATAATAAAATAATTTCTGTGTGTTTATGATAAAAAATGTATGTGTTTTATAATAAATATATGATTTTATAATAAAATAAACTGCTTCATAATAAAATAAAACTACCATGCTGTTATGCAAGCTAGGTCTAACAGGAACCCGAAAAAAGGGTTTCCTCACCAAAATGGCCGAAAATAAAAGTAGCGCTAATCTCAGTGCGTCTGCTTCAGGTATTCCTACAAACCATTTGACGAAATTTTCCAACCTAACTGGGCAATCGACAAAAGATCTGTGTCATTTTCCGATTCGTTCTTGGGCACTTCTATAAAAAATGAATATCAAATAAGCACATTATTCTATCCTTTTGTGTGCCTGTGTGTGGCAAACATTTAATATTAATCAGCTTTTTTCATCTTTAACTCCAACCTGATTTTAGATCCGATTAAGCAACACTATCTGTAGTCACCGAATGTACATTAGGTATTTTTATGCTACCTGGGCGCCAGTGAAAACTCGCCAAATCTTGTGTCAATTGGCATCATTTGAATTGCAACCTTATACATGAGAGTTTGTAATTTACATTGAAATGTTTGCACATATTTAATTATGATTATATGTTACCTAATTTTTAATAAGTGTTCGCTGGGAAGAAAAGTGGTCAATAGAAGACAACTGGTCAAATTGGTGATGGCTGTGAAGTTATAAGCCGAAACTCTTGAAGGACAACTTTTAACTAAATTTTTAATTGTATTCGAACACTGTTTTTAGCAAAGAACAAGCACAGTTTTGTGCTATCTATGTTTTAATATAAATGAGCATTGTTTTCATAAATGAAATGAAGGTTTTCTTCAAATTAGTGTTGCCACAAAAATAAAATACCGCATTTTTTGATGCTCAAGAATTATTATAAAAATAAAAAAACAAGTAGTGCAAATAAGATAAAGTATGATTTCACCGCACAAGTTTATTTGGTACTTTTCGGTTAGCCGGGCGCCGTTTATTTTATATTTATTATTAAAAAGTGAAACTGAAATTTAAATTTTTAGAAAAATGAAACACCATCGATTGATTGAAGCATCACGTGTCGTCTAAAAGATATGCTCTGTTATATCTATTAGTACTATTAGCTTAAATAGTATTTTATACGTATTCAATTTATTTTCCTTTGTCCCATGTCTTTCCAGAAGCAAGTGACGCCATCTTCTACTGAAGATAAAATACACTTGTTAATTTTTTTTTTTTTCTCACGCGCGCCTTCACCCATCTTCCATCAATTTTTCCTGTAACTTTGATGGAATAAATGATATAATATTCTGGCTTACTAATGTTGTTATCAGATATTTTTATTCTTAATTTTTCTTACAAAGTTTAAACTTGCATCTCAAAAATATTAGATAGTACTAAAAGTATTAGACGGCAGTGCGAAATCCTCAGTCGAAAATCGGCAATGCATCCTACAGTGGTCTACATTTAAAGTAATTTAATTAGAACACTCATTAACATAAATATGTAAATTAAAATACAATACTTTTTTTTTAATTTAGAGACCTTAATCGCAGCACGGGTGCAATGCAACTTTAATGGAAATTACGTTATTATTATTTTTTTTTTGCGAAAACCATTTGCAGCGTTATGATTGGAAGTAAGCGCTTTCTTTAGAATATGAGGTTCTTTTGTCAAAATTAAGTTTTTATGTATTTTTGATACAGATGTCGCAGATACTGTGGGATTTCTTTTCGGCGCGAAAGTACCGACTTTGTGTCTGACATTGTAAACCGTTGATATTGCATCGCATGGCAATCAGATATAAAACATTTAAAATAAAATGTGAAACATAAAATTATAAAATTATAAAATATAAAATTATTTTTAAAATAATGAATAAATAAAATAAAATAAAAATAAAAATGAAGTGTGAAAAACAAAATAGTATGTATGCTAAATAAAAATGTATGTGTTAAATAAAATTAAATGTGTTTCATCAATAAAATAAATGTGTGTATTTATAATAATATTGTGTGTGTTTTATAATAAAATACAATATAATTTCATATTAAAATGAAACAAACTTGCTGTTTTTGCACGCTAAATACAACAAGTTTTCGATAACAAGGTTTCCTCCACAGAAACTCTGCGCAAAAATAGCACAGAAAAAAAGTGTCGCCAACTGTTGCTTACCTTTATATAACTATTTATTTGAACGTATAACATTCTGTAAAGTGTTCGAAAAGCCCAGTGGAGACACTACAGATTGCTTTTTATAATACATAATATGCATTATAAAAATACATAATATGCATAATATGCATGTTACTTTAATATGCTTTAATGTCTTTGATTGAAGGGGAGACAGCTATGGGGCAGCTAATTTCTCTTTTCACGATCTGCAAATTCAACACTCTCGATTTATTAGTATTGGTATTGCTTCAAGAGTTCTAGAATGCAGTCGCAGTCGCAGTCGCTTGGATGCCTAGAAATTCAAGCATAGCCGTATCATAATCCAAATTTCTGAATGTATCTGTGAAACACATAAAAATCACTGAGTATTACGTGTGGCGCAGAATGAGACAAATGCTAATATCATTTTAAAATATTTTGTGATGTTTAAAACACTTTCTAACGTGATTGAATACTGTTTATGGTTTGGGTTTCCCTGTCTGCCTGCCTAGCCCTGCTTTGCAGTTGTTGTCGTGTCAGAGAAAGTGCCATGGCACTTCTCGGAAAGAAAGGGTGCCAGAGCCTTAAGAGAGGTTGGACTTCTAGAGCTGATCTCGTAATTTTGAACCAATTCCAGATGAGAGACCTGCACCTTGATTGCCCCCCCCCCCCCAGAGGTATCGTTTTTCAAACGTGGAGGACATTGGACCCACGAACAGATTTTACGTGCACCAGCTCCCATTAACGTAAACGGTCCAACAGCAGCTACAGTCTAGAGAGGTTGTCACCCTCCCAAGCATTGACCATGATCGATGCTGCTTCACTTTCGGTGATCTTGACGGGAACCAAGCTTAATCGTTTACGCCACTGCGGGACTAGCCGATCTTTGACTCACGTAAATATACACCGATTGCCATGTAATTGATATATTTTATTGGGGGTTAGTATGATATGTTCAGTATTGAAAAAGGAGTATCTAGACTTTATAGTTCGTTTACAAGGACACTCAAATAATTCCGTTACATTATAGTCTATGGAGAAAAAATCGTTTGCAGTGTATTTTAATAATCTTACATTATTACAAACATATTGAAATATTTATATGCATCAGTGAAGTAAACTAGAAGATGCTTACTGTATAAGATGGTGTGCATACCTTTTATCGTTCTTTTACAAGGAGGCACAAAATAATTCGGTTACAGCACTGTCTATAAGCGATAAATAAAGGTAGTGTGTTTCAATTGAGATATGCTTATTTAAATTTAACTAATATTTTGTATATCCTTGGTGTTCATAAATTCTCTGCATGATTTACAGGGTTGCTCAAAATAATTCGGAATTTGTGTTTTAAATGTATTATGTGCTTATCAAATTGTTTCTGTTTGGATATCATCTTTCACGTTACTAAGCAATGCTTACAGTTTTTCTTACATTAGCCTGAATGTGATCAAAAGTGTTTCAAAATCATTTTTGATTCATGGTTTTTAGGGTTTCGTTCATTTCATGAAATCCTATTACTCCCGCTTCGTTGTCTGTCCGTCACAGTTCCGGTTCTCAGAAACTATGTAACTTAAAGTCATGAAATTTTGTATCCTTATAGCTAAATCCCTATTATGAAGCTCAAAATCGTGAAATTTGAAAAAATCGTATTATTTTAATATATAGAGATAAAAAACCAAAAATCTAACAGCCTTTTCCTATTAAATTTAAACATTTTTCGTTATATCTGTTGCCAACAATTAAAAATCCACACTTAAATTCTTTCTACAATAACTGATTTTCTATTGAAAGATTTCCCCGTGACAGATGAAAATGAAATAAAAAGTTTCACCAATTAAAAAAAAGATTAATATGACGCAATATTGGTAATAAAACGGAAATTTTCAAACATTTCTCATTAATACAAGGAGTATGAGTATGTGTAATCACAGAAAACAGCTTAATATGACGTCATTAGAGATTTAGAAAGAAAATTAATCTGACTTCTAACATTTTGAGTGTCTCTATACAACATGTTTAATTTTGAAATTGATTTTTTTTTCACTATCGGATTTTGTCCACATGACAGATATTATTATGACAGATTATAATAGCGGGCTTCGCCCGCTATCGTACCCGTTCAGATTTTCGAAATAACGAGAAAAAATGGACCGGTAAATTTTTACTTTATAAAAAAACATGATTTTTTTTAAACGAAATTTATTTGTATTTAGTAAAGGAAGGGTAAAGTGTTTTGAAAGAATCATTAAACGAAGCCCTTTGTGCGACCTTCGATCACACTTACCCACTTGTTCTTTCTTGTTATTTATATGTATTAAGAAGAAAGGTATTCAAAATGCTCCCAAAATGCTGATTTATATATGCCACGGTTAAAAAGTATTGCAATAGATTGCAGCTAGCTTTTTCAAAATTTTTTTCTACTTCCGGTTTTCGACGAATTTACACGCTTTAGGGGTCAGAGATTCCGAAAAACATGTTTTTACAAAATATCTGTCTGTCCGTCTGTCCGTCTTCATTGTATCATCGAAAAATGTATGAAGTTATTCTTCAAATTGAACCTAATTTTTTTCTATGTTTTCGGCTATGGCAAGCAGGTTCTATCAGAATTTGGAGATATTTCGACGAAAGGGGGCGCTGTGATCGATATTTTTGTTCCATTTTCACTATTGTACCATCTAAAAGTGTATGAAGTTATGCTTCAAATTGAACCTAATTTTTTTTCTATGTTTTTGGCTATGGCAAACAGATTCTATCAGAATTTGGGGATATTTCGACGAAAGGGGGCGCTGTGATCGATATTTTTGTTCCATTTTCACTATTGTATCCTCGAAAAGTGTATGAAGTTATGCGGATAATTGAACCAATTTTCTTTTCTATGTTTTTGACCATAGACTGCAGGTCCATGTTGAATTCGGGAATATTTCGACGAAAATGGGCGTTGTCATCGCGATTTTTGTTCGATTTTCACTATTGTATCATCGAAAAGTGTATGATGTTATGCAGATAATTAAACCAAAAATTTTTAATATGTTTTTGGCTGTAGCCAGCAGGTCCGACTAGAATGTGGGGATATTCCGCTGGAAGGTGGCGCTGTGATAGCCATTTAAAGATTTCATATTCAAAAAGATGTATAAAAAAATTAGAAATCCTAAAAGTTTTTTCCGTTAAATGTTCGGCCTTGATCCGGAGAATCCGGAGCAGTTTTTGTTTTGACTCTATATTAAAAAATGGCGGAGATACAGAGGTTTGAAATTTTAGGGTGGTTGACATTTTCAAACAAGACAGCAGAATTCATCCATAAACGGGTTTAATTTATGAGTTTTAGTTAACAGGGTTTCAGCAAATTTTCTTTCATTGTTGTAACCATTGTTCCTATTCTTAAATGCTTAACACTATATATTTATATTCGCCAACGTCAAATTCTCGCCAAGCTTGGCGGCTATTGGCGAAATATCGCCAAATTTGGCGACAAAAATATGTTGCCATAAATGAAGCCAACTTGGCTATAGAAGACTAATTTGGCGATATTCTCATTCAAATTCAATGTTGACGAGAACTGGGAATGAATCTTCTTTAATTGGGTTCTACGCATTTTAGCTTCGTGTTTTCCAGTAAAATTAGCTAAAATCGTAAAACCAAGGAATAGGGAGGCTATCTGTTCCGGTCGGTACAGGCTAAAAGAACTTTTCGTAGTTTAGTATACATCAGTTGATTGCATCCCGGTAACCCGATGATTCGTAAGCAGCTGACGTACAACGGAATGACGAAAAATATTGATTTTATTGGCGATATGAGGACGAAATTAGAAGTATTAACATGATTGAGATAGAAGAAAGTTTTGGGATTGGCACATCCGACTAGTTTTTAATGTCTCAGTGTGCACTCCATTTTTGTCCTTCGTCTCCACTAATATTTCATTTTCTATTACAGACTGTAATATCAGCTGTCTTCTAACATTAATAATTCTAAGTCTAACCCGAACTGCTTGTCGAATTTCTCGTCGAGATAGAGAAAATATTTTTGGCAAGAGAAGGAAGGATATTTGACAACATATTTTTTGGCAACCTATTCACTGTTTCTTACAATGAAGCAATTTGTTCAATATTTATACAATTTATTTAATATAAAGAAGCCATTTATCTATTTTTATATGCAAACAGAAATAAACTATATATGAAAAACAAAAATAATATATACACAAATAAAATGTTTAAGTACAGGTAAATACATATACAAACAAGCATAAAATTCATTAGGATTGTGTTCAAGCCGTTTATATCATTTGGTAACGAATCTCACTCTCTGAAGCCTTAATTGCGCCAAGCTTTTTTAAAACGCCACGGCCTCACTACTGAAAAAATTCCATAAATCCTTCTATATTAAAAAAAAAAGTAATCTGGAACTGAGCCAAAAACGATTTAGAAATGGACCAATCAAATTCTGCGTAGATATTCCGGGTTATTCCATTGGCTTTTTTACTAGGGACTTTTTTGAGGAGCGATTACTTTTTTTTAGCCATCGTACGGATTCGAAAATTGTACCACCAGACGCGAAATATAACAAGCTTTCAGAAATTAAAAAAATTATCACGGTCGGACAATAAAAACTCAAAAAATCCTTAAAAATCGATTAAAAAAATCTTTTATTGAAAAAGTAATTTGTTTTTATATTGTTGCCAATTTCTAAAAAAGCGCAAATGATTATGTTTTATCTCAAATAAAAAATGTATTTTCGCGAGACTATTAAAAATAACAATGAAAGTTTAAAATAAAATAAAGTTTTACAAAAAAAATATTAACTAACTTAAAAAAAGCACTAAAAAGTATTAAATAATTCTTTAAAATTCTCTAATGACAAAATGTTATCCACTAACCACAAATCCGATATCATGTGTCGGAATAAAAATGATAAATTTAATATGTACAGTTCAATACCTACCAAACATAGATTTTCCAGAGAATATATTTTACAAGAGATGAATATACAGACTTATGATTCAGTTTACGAATATATACATATGAAAAGCAATCAATTAGTTTTTGAAGTCGGTTCCAAACTACCTTAAGTTTAGTAAGAATTGTGAATATATTGTACCTAGTATCTACTAATTTATCGTTTGGGGTTGTTATTCTGATCTATGTATAAATTAATGTATGTTTTTTTTTTTCTTTAAACAGCTGAAATCACTGATCTGCTGCCTAAATGCATGGTATGCGAAAAAACAAGACTCCAGGATCCAGATGGCACATTCTATCTTCTAAGATGCGGGCATTTAGCCTGCAAGCTGTGCACGAGACGTATGTTCAGAAAGATACCTCACAAATGTCCCATATGCCAATCACGTTTGTACTGGAGATTCAACAGGAAACTTTTCATTTAAAACTGTCTGGAGTAATTCTTCTCGGAAATTTAAGGAGATGTCTATTAATTATAGAAAATTAAATGATTGGTAAAAACTATTGTATAAATTTATGAAAGATTCGACCACGAATTAATTCTCAATTAGGATATACTTTGATGTTGAAATTGGATGTAAATGAAAATGTGTAAAAATCGCATTATAAAAAATGTAAAAACATTCGATGGCATTAAATAAATAATCTTGAATTTAAGTGCCTCTGATTTATTGAAACTTATGATCGAACTTTTATCGCACAATCAATTATAAGCTCATGCCGTTGACCAATTTTGGAGCTATTTATTACTAACAGATATTTTTTGGTTCAGTGTACTTTTTGTTACAAGAAATTGTAGCAATTATCCTTAGTATGACATCAAATATACAATAAAAGTAATACAAAATACATATTAATACGTAAATACACAAATTTATACGTTCATAAATAAATCATACATACACTGAATGTAATAATAATAATATATATGAATACATAAATACATAACAAAATAAATACATACCTACATAAATAAATCATACATACAAGTTGATTATAAAAAAAACTATCCCGATATATGAGACCTTAACTGTCACACCGTTCACAGAAACTGACTGAAATTTTGGTTTTAAGTATTTTGACGTATGCGCTCAAGAATCGTATGAAAAACAACAGTTTAACTCTAACAGTTATGGTTACAGTGACAAAATTTTGAAATTTTCAAATGGCAACACCTATTTTTTTATTGGAATGTGATCTTCATAGTGAAATACCATAAAAAGCGTTGGAACGGTACCTGTAGCACGAAAATTGCCGGCGCTAGACATACTAAGAAGAAAAGTGAAAACAACGAATAAGGACAGCGAATCAGCAGAAAACAAAACATTTTATTGTGTTTCACAAATTTTCCACGTCACACACGAAAATACGTTGCATGCGGCAGATGGTGGATAGCACTGAATAATAAAATGTTTTACTTTCTGTTGCTTCTTTGTCCTTTATTGGTTGTTTTCACATTTCTTCTTAGTCTCTCTAGCACCGGCAATTTTCGTGTTACAGGTACCATTTCAACGCTTTTTATGGTTTTTCACTATGAAGATCACATTCCAATAAAATTGAAAATATGTGTTGCCATTTGAAATTTTCAAAATTTTGTCACTGTAACCGTAACTGTTAGAGTTTAACTGTTGTTTTTCATATGATTCTTGAGCGCATACCTCAAAATACTTAAAACCAACATTTCAGCCAGTTTCTGTGAACGGTGTGACAGTTAAGGACTCATATAGTTTTTTTAAATCACCCTGTACATATATACATACATACATATGAATACAAACATACAAACATAATTACGTACATACATACATACGTGCATGAATACATTTGAATACATACGTGCATAAATCTTATGGATACATGCGCGCATGAATACATATGATTAATTACATGACTGGAAATATTTGACGATTTCGCTTGCGATTAACCACTGAAAGACGATACACACGAAAGTTCCTTATTATGTTCAGAGAGTTTTTTTATTATATGCCATACAAATTGTCGTAAAATAAATAGCATACTTTATTAGTGATGGTAATACAAGGGTGGTCCTTCCTTAATCGAAAGTGCGCTACATCATTCTCATAATTTGGCATGAATTTTGCAATTAGGTCATTTTTTTAGTGTTTTGTTCATCTCGAGAAACCCTATTACTCCCGCTCCTTTGTCTGTCCGTCACAGAGCCGTTCTCAGAAACTATATAACTTACAGGCATGAAAATTTGTGTACTTATAGCTAAATACCTAGTATGAAGCTCAAAATAGTTTAAAATAATCGTTTTATTTTAAAACAGAGAGATAAAAAACCAAAATTCTAACAGCCTTTTCCTATTAAATTTAAACATTTTTCGTTATAGCAGTTGCCAACAATTAAAAATCCACAATAAAATTATTTCTGCAATAATTAATTTTCTATCAAAAGATTTTCACGTGAAAAATGAAAATGAAATAAAAAGTTTCACCAATGGAAAAAAAGATTAATATGACGTCATACTGGTAATAAAACGGAAATTTTCAAACATTTCTCAATAATACAAGGAGTATGAGTATGTGTATGTACAGAAAGCAGATTAATATCACGTCATTTGAGAATTAAAAATAACATTAATCTGACGTCATATTGGAAGTGTAAAGGATTTTTCAAATGTTTGAGAATAATACAAAGCGAGTATCAATATGAGAATTAGAGAATAGTAAATATATGAGTTTGAGGAACGTATTGAATCATGATAAAAACCCTATTATGGAAATAGTCGCATATTTTAGAATTTTGAAAGTGTACATGTTTAATTTTGAAATAATTTTTTTTTAAATATCGCATTTAGTCTACATGACAGATATTATTATGACATCATAGCTACCAACTTTTACTCTTTTCTGTTACCACTAAAATTTAATAGAATTTTTTTACGTATGTAATCACACGATTTTGTCGATTTAATAACATACAGTTTACTATCAAATTTTAGTGGTAGGAAAAAAGCGTAAAAGTTGGCAGCTAAGTGACAGAGTGTAATAACGGGCTTCGGCAGCTAACGGACCGATTCAGATTTTCGAAAAAACGAGAAAAATAGACCGGTAAATTGTTACTTTGTAAAAAACATGATTTTTTTTTTGTATTTATTAAAGGAAGGATATTAAATGAATATTAAACGAAACCCTTTGTGCGATCCTTGATCACACATACCCACTTGTTTTTTTGTTTTTTTTTAATGTGATATGATAAGTTTCATAGACACTTTAAATCGGTACGTTATAGACGTATTCGTATTTATATTATAAATAATAAAAAGTATGTCCGTAAGTAAAGCACGCGTGATATCGACGGCGCGGCTGAAGTGATTTGAAATAATTTTCAACCCAATTGCATGTGAAATGAAATTACTTTTAGATAGCTTTCAATACAAAAAAGTATAAAGCTACCTATTGCAGCCGTTCGGAGAAAAGCAATTCCGGAAACTTTCGATATATTTTCACCGATCATGACCCCCAGACCCCAAAACTACCCTCCGTTTAAATGGTGATTTATATATATATATATATATATATATATATATGATCTATGTCATACGATAACGCTTGTATTTATAAATCAATTTGGATAAAACTAATTGTGTGTATTAAGCTCACCAATGCCTAGACCGAGTTCGTTGGCCAGCTTGGTCCGCCTTCTTGTTTCAAGATGGCGGCCACTTAAAATTTTAAAACTAAAATAAATGTATAAAAATTTGAAAAATCCTAATTTATTTTTTAATTAAGTGTTAGGCCTTGATACAAGGATTCCGGAGCATTTTTTGTTTTATCTCTATCTTAAAAAATGGCTGAGATAGAGCAGTTTGAAATTCTAGGGTGGCTGACATTTGAAACAAGATGGCACATTACAAAAAAGTCCTTCCGGCCTGTACCGCGAGGAAAAGGTAGCTTTCCTATATCTTCGTTTTAAAATTTTAGCTAATGTTACACGAAAAAAAGCAAGTTAAAATGCAAAGAAAACGTTTACAAAAGATTCGTTAATAATGAATTTGAATAAGAAATTCGCCAAATTATTGAGCAATAGCCAAATTGGCTTCATTTATGAAGACTTATTTTGGTCGCTAAATTTTGCGATATTTCGCCAAATGTCGCCAAGTTTGGCGAGAATTTAGCGCTAACGGATATGAATATATAGTTTTATGCGTATGATTGGGAAAATTATTACAACAATGAAAATTTTTGTAATGTGCTGTCTTGTTTCAAAATGTCAGCCACCCTAGAATTTCAAACTGCTCTATCTCAGCCATTTTTTAAGATAGAGGAAAACCAAAAAATGCTCTGGAATCCTCGTATCAAGGCCTAACACTTAATTAAAAAATAAATTTGAATTAATTTTTGACTTTTTTGTATATTTATTTTAGTTTTAAATTTTTAAGTGGCCGCCATCTTGAAACAAAATGGCGGACCAAGCTGGCCAACGAACTCGGTCGAGACATTGGTGAGCTTAATACACACAATTAGTTTTATCAAAATTGATTTATAAATACGAGCGTTATCGTATGACATAGGTCAGATATATATATATATATATATATATATATATATATAATTATAATATCTTTGAATTTCAAAAAACATATCAAGTTCTTGCAACATTCTAATTAAATCTCCAAAGAGATAATTAATAATAATGTGTAGACAGAATACCACATAGTCAATAAATTAAAAAGTGGAATCATAATTTTACCATAGCTTGTGCTTCAATGGTAATATGCCAAAAATACGGAAAATACGAAGATTATTTAAAAAGAGAGAGAGAGAGAAAAAAAATTATAATAAACCATAAAATGTTAATAATTTGGTGTTGATATCAAGTGAATACAAATGGATTAAGAAATGAAATATGAACTAAATATAATGGAAAATTGGATAAAATAAGATTAATGATTGTTTTATACTTGATTAAATATAATAAAACTATTTACATATATACATAAAGTCCCATTAAGCAAACTAACATCAAAAGACAACAATCGAAAATCTCCAAGCAAAAATAAGTCAATACAAAATTAATGTTGGCAAAAAAGAACCCGAATAAGATGTTATAAGATGCATTTGAAAATTCAATAGATGGACAAATGATACCAAGATTTAATAGTAATATTATATAATTAATATTATTAAATTATTATTAAATACACCATTAAAAGCGCAATGCAGCTATATTAACTATGTATTCCAAACAGAAGCTCATCAAAGTGATTTATGAGCCAAATAGGCTAAATTATGTTATCATATGAAAATCAATAATTTCAACTAGATAATTATTGAAAAGAATATGTAAAAACCATTCCATACCAATTTGCGCAATGTAGCAGAATTTTATAGAATGTTAAATAATTATAATATCTTTGAATTTCAAAAAACATATCAAGTTCTTGTAACATTCTAATTAAATCTCCAAACAGATAATTAATAATAATGTGTAGACAGAATACCACATAGTTAATAAATTAACAAGTGGAATCATAATTTTACCATAGCTTGTGCTTCAATGGTAATTGGCCAAAAATACTGAAAATATGAAGATTATTTAAAAAGAGAGAGAGAGAGAGAAAAAATTATAATAAACCATAAAATGTTAATAATTTGGAGTTGATATCAAGTGAATACAAATGGATTAAGAAATGAAATATGAAGTAAATATACTGGAAAATTGGATAAAATAAGATTAATGATTGTTTTATACTTGATTAAATATAATAAAACTATTTACATATATACATAAAGTCCCATTAAGCAAACTAACATCAAAAGACAACAATCTAAAATCCCCAAGCAAAAATAAGTCAATACAAAATTAATGTTGGCAAAAAAGAACCTGAATAAGATGTTATAAAGATGCATTTGAAAATTCAATAGATGAACAAATGATACCAAGAAATAATAGTAATATTATATAATTATTATTATTATATAATTATTATTATTATTATTATTATTATATCCTGCAGAAATACAGCACTCGTAATGGGTCGAAGAAGGGGGGGAGGGCTCTGCCTTTCCTTGTTTCCAGTATGTAGCGATCACTGTTGAGGTTGCCCGCAATGTGTACTAGATGGGATCGACAACTATACCCCATACCTCCCCACCCCATGATGCCAGGAATTTCTGTGGTAGACGCTGGATAACACACTGTGGGAGTAGACGTTCCCCTCTGTAACTTCTGACGCGTACTCTTCCATCATTGAAATTCATATTGTAGCGAGATTCATCGTAAAAAACAACTTGTTGCCACTCTACACGCCACATGCTGTGTTTCTGAGCCCAAAGAAGTCGGAGGTGTCTGTGATTCAGCGAGAGGGGAATCCTGCGCAGCGGAAACCTTGCATCCAGTTCAACCTGCAGCAGACGGGTACGAACTGTGGAGCTAGACAACAAATCATCTGTAGCTGTGATCCAATGCTGTTCTAACACACGAGAGGACGCTGTACGGTCCGTCACAGCCATGCAGATATGGTGATTGTCGTCCCGTGCCGTTGTGCTATTACGTTCCCCACTGCCAGTTTGTCACCTTGTTTGATTCCCCTCTGTCCTTTTCTTCCAAACACACATCACTGTTGGTGTATTACACTGCGTGCGGGCTGCGATTTCTCGATACGAAAATCCGCCTTCTCGCATACCGACGATGCGGCCTCGTACGAACTCCGTTAGTTGTTGTTATGGCTTCCTCCGCTTTTGACGAGGCATATAGACCGCTAGTGAAATGTTTACCGCAAACAGAGAAAGATAAACGGATTTCAACGCAGCTTTAAGGTCCTTTATATACCTGGAACAATCGACTGATAAAGAAACAGTTCTAGTTCCACGCATATAAAATCGCTTTGTAATTCTAATCATTTGCATGTCTTACCTCACTTTACATTTCCTGTAAGTTTGGTTCAATTTGCAGAATTCCTTCATGGTGTTGCAATTTTCACAAACTTGAGTGTATTTTTAAAAACATAAAAATTCGAAAATAGCGATGCATTTGGAAGAAAATTGTACGCCTCCTCCAAGGTGTAAGAATTGCAATTGTGCGACGTTTAGAAGCTTAAATTATTGTAGTAAAAGCGAAATTTATTGCTCATGTTGTTGCCATCGTCAATCTAACGTCAGCGTTACTCATGAACTTCTTTTTGCTTTATAATAAAGATTTCTACACATTTAGAACTTTTAAAACTCGAACTCCATTGTACCAAAAATATGTCAGCGAAATAACTATCGGACAGATGATTGTGTTAATAGAAAAGTATGTTAAATTTAGTGATCTACAGTGGTCTTATTTTTTCCGAGAAGTATAAAAGGTGGTTAGAGTTTTCCATTACAAACAAGAAATAATCAGATCTAATAAAATATTAACTTTTTAAAATTGGATATCGAAGCATTGTGGTTATTCCAAGCCTAGCTGGAGATTCTACAAAGACATCTGATGACTGTAGCCAGCATGTTAACTAACATACAAGCAATTATCGATGCTGGATTTTCTTTAGTTTCGTTTTTGACCAAGGGTTTGTGGCTCATCAAAAAATATTCCGTCTTGTGCTGCGTTTGATTCCAATTTACGATATTTGGCAAAGGGCATTACTGTATCCATAGCCACGAATAAAAATGTATTTTTTTTACTGTTTCCACGTGATTTAATAATTAATTTTCTAGATTCAGGCACTTGTTATTGTCTATGTAATGTATAATGATTGATGTTTAAGAAATCTATTCATTTCAAAATTAAGTTCATTAAAAAGAAAACAAATTTACGCTAAAATTATATTTAATATACAAAAAAATATATATTTTCTCCATTGTACTTATTACTGTGAATTTTTAATTTTTCAATAATCCATAATAAAGCAAAGTCTAATTTAGTGATTTTCTTGAAAATAAATGCATGTCTGCCTGCATTCTGTATCCCTAGAACATTGTTTCAGTATATAAGCGTTAATATATCTTTTTCAATTAAAATAACTTTAATGAATTAAAATAAATAAAAGAAAATTATATTTCAGATACACGAAGTAACCCCCTGACCGCCGAGCAAAAGGGCAAATTTGTAATGTTGTTTTCTCTGTTTTTTTTTAATGCTTAAAAAATCTGAATTTTCAAACTTGAGATAAAAAACTTAATTACGTATGTATGTATAATCTTTGAGAGTATCAATCATTACTTGATGTTTTAAAAATGCATTATATTTGTAGAATTATATTAATTTAAACAAACCTTATATTGCTGTGAAACCTACAGCATAGTGAACGGATATATCAGGTCGCGTCGGTGGTTGTAAAGAAATTTTGATTCATAAAATAAATTTTCTTCTGCTTGATAATTTCCGTATCAACATAAAAAAAAAAAAAAAAAAAAAAAAAAAAAAAAAATCTAACAAATGCATTCAGAAAGAGTAAACTAAATAAAACCGAAATAAAACAAAAATAATTCCCCAAAAGTCTTTGAACCATTTGGAAATTAACATTTCTATTCTCAGCTCAACTAAATATAAACAAGTAATATTAAAAAAAAAAGTCAATTCCTACTTAGGTCAACAAAGAAAATTTTTATTTTAGTTACTTTTTATTAAATAATTACAATTAATATAAATATGTATATACATATGACAGAATCACATTATTAAGTGGCAAAATAGAAAGCGAATTTCCTTGCAATTTTCCATTTTAATAAATAATATAAGAATGGCCCGGATAATACGTAAGTACCAAAAATAATATGAAACAGTATAGAAAATAACATTAAAACATAATCACGAGTCAACAGTTTCATGTAGTAGCGGCTCTTTCGAAGAGTGGAACCTAATGGAGTGTTTCTGCTCATTTATCTTCGAGTTTTGAATGCTAGTTAGTTTGGTTATTTTATTTAATTAATGAATTAATATTTTAATAAACTTTATTAACACCAAGTATCATCCACTACAAGTTTTAAAAGATGTATTTGAATTTGAGTGGATGAATAAAAAGTATTTTATTAACGATTGAAAATTTGAAAGAAAAATAATTTGTGCATTTAAATTTGAATTTTGCTTTTTAATCATAAATATGTAAAATAAACCCGTGCAGCATTAATGTCCGACGTTATCTTTATTGAACATTTTTTTATAATCACCGCTGCGGTATTTTATTTTTGTGGCATCACTAATTTGAGGAAAATATTTCATTTCATTTACGAGAAAAATGGGAGAAATTTTTTTCTCCCAAATAAAACTAAAATTAATTAATTTAATGTATTTAATTAATTAATATTTGAAAAAACTGCATGAACATCAAGTGTCATCCACTACAAGTTTAAAAAATGTATTTGAACTTGAGTGGATGATTAAAAAGTATTTTATTAACGATTAAAAATTTGAACAAGATATCCTAATCCTAATCCTAATCCTAATCCTAATCCTAATCCTAATAATATTATAAATCTGATTGTGTGCAAATGTTAGGCTGAAGCCAGCGTCAAAATGGAGCATTTAATGATCCTGTATCTTTGCATATAGGCTGATTATAACCCTCATATGAACATAGGCTGGGTTTTGTTTATATTATTCAAATATTTTTCTTAATAATTCAAAATTTCGTTATTTTCATTGAGAATAAATGGACATTTTTTCGTATAGCATTTTAAAATGGTTAAATTTACTTTACCGTTGCTAATACTTTATTGTTGCCAAAGTTAATTCAAATCCCGAAAAAATAATTTTTACTCAACAATTTTGTTTCAATTAAAAAATTTTCACGGGAAAAATGAAAATGAAATTAAAAAAATTAAAGAATTAAGAAGAAGATTAAATAAAATTATTAGAAATAAAACGTACTTTTTTTAGTTTTTGATAATAATACCAGGTTTCAATATGCGTAACCATAGGAAACAGGCAAATATGACGTCATTTATCGAAAATAAAGCAGATATGCTTTGATTGGTGAAATAAAATGATCTTGGGTTTTTTCTTCACTTTTTTCTTTTTTTTTCTTTTGTATGGTAACAATACTTGCTTGCCGTTTTACCGTCTGCGCACGGCTAATATAACTATACCGTATTTTTTATTTAAAATTTTAAAAAAGTAAAAAGAAGTTTCAAAAGAAAATGGTTAGCAAATGTCAATCATATGCTCCGCAAAATTATCCATGTCGTAAATGATGTCATGGATAGCGAGAAAGAGTGATTTTTCATTCTTAAAACTAAAAGAAATAACTCGATTACCTAGAAAAAAATGACGAATGTTAATAGTTCCATTTTTGTTGATAAAATCTAAAGATTTAATATTATTTCGTTAAAGTAACATAATTTTCTCTATGCCAGTATTGAAATTAATTGCCTAGAAAAGAAAATTAACAAGAATTATGTCATTAAAAAGGGATTTCCTGGGGAAAAAGAGACGTCATATTTGAAATAAAACGGGAATTTTCCAACATGTTTTAAAATGAGTGTGAATTAATTCCTCACATTAATAATACAAGGATCAATAAGTATAGAAAGTAGATGAGTTTCACGCCATATTTATAACGAAAAATTTAAATGTTTTGTTATCTATACTGATTATTAAGCATGAGTATCCGTTATTTCGTTATTTTGTTCCGCATGAGTATCCGAGTTTTCTGCTAAAAATCACATCATAATTTTAAGAAAAGGAAAAATGAACACGAATCTATCATATTAAAATCTGACCCTGTGTTTGTTTTTCGCAACTACTCCTAGACTATCGAACGGAACGCGATTTACTACCGGTTAGTTTACTACCGGTTTAGCAAATACCGATTATAATTGATCCGAGGATGACAGACAAACTCTCAGAATTAAAAAAATTAAATTAAATGCCATTTTTTTTTCTCAATATACCTCCATATTTCTCTAAAAACGGAAAGTAACTTACTTTCCGTTACACAAAGGAATGACATATTTGTGTATAAAAAAAGAGAAATAAAACAGATCAGTATTTTTTTACACCATTTTCTCATTAAAACTGAAAAACAGAATTTATTTTCACTTTGAATAGATGGTGAAAACAAACTCTTGATTTCAGTAATTTATCCAAAAAATACAAACATATTTTCACATATTCAAACTTCATGAATCAATTTATTCTGGAGAACAAAAATTGCCTGCCAATATACTGTCATTTAGAAAACAAGATTTGTTTCAACTATATATTAAACCAAGGAGGCAGAATTGAATTTAAAGAAAAAGCATATACTATTTCTAATTAATGTTTTTTTTTTGGAGGATGGCTGTTTAAACGTTTCACAAAGGCGTTAAAAGTAAAATTGTTTATCAGGTAAAATTGACATTTGTTTTTACCCAATTCGTCTATTTCCACGATTTTATTAGGCCCTCCTTTCTGCATTGGTTGCAATTTCATTTCCGCGATTATTTGGCACAAAATTTCACTTTTTTAAGACTGAGTTATGTCAAGGTTCCTATAATAATAAATACTGTATTGTCTCCTTTGAAATGTGATAAATAGTTAATAATTAACGTTTTTAATTATTGGGAGTAAAATATTTAGCTTAGTTAATGTATTTATTCTTCTTTTAATGTTGCGTGAACGAAGTCACGGGTAACAGCTAGTCCCAATCCGAATAATATTATAAATCTGATTGTGCGCAAATGTTAGGCTGAAGCCAGCGTCAAAATGGAGCCTTTAATGTTCCTGTATTTTTGCATACAGATTGATTATAACCCTCATTTGAACATAAGCTGGTTTTTGTTTATTTTATTTAAATATTTTTCTTAATAATTCAAAATTTCGTTTTTTCATAGAGAGTAAATGGACATTTTTTTCGTATAATATTTTAACATGGTTAAATTTACTTTACCGTTGCTAATACTTTATCGTTGCCGAAACTAATTCAAATTCCAGAATAATAATTTTTAGTCAACAATTTAGTTTCAATTGAAAAATGTTCACGTGAAAAATAAAAATTAAATAAAAAAATTAAAGAATTAAAAAGAAGATTAAATAATATTATTAGAAATAAAACGTACTTTTTTTTAGTTTTTGATAATAATACAAGGTTTCAATATGAGTAACCATAGGAAACAGGAGATTATGACGCCATACATAAAAAATAAAGCGGATATCTTTGACTGGTGAAATAAAATGATCTTGTTTTTTTTTCTTCGCTTTTTTCTTTTGTATGGTAATAATTCTTGGCGTTTTACCGTCTGCGCAGGGCTAATATAACTATACTGTATTTTTTATTTAAATTTTAAAAAAGTAAAAAGAAGTTTCAAAAGAAAATGGTCAGCAAATGTCAATAATATGCTCCGCAAAATTATCCATATCGAAAATGATGTCATGGATAGCGAGAAATATTTATTTTCATTCTTAAAACTAAAAGAAATAACTCGATTACCTAAAAAAAATGACGAATGTTAATAGTTCCATTTTTGTTGATAAAAACTAAAGATTTAATATTATTTCGTTAAAGCAACATAATTTCCCCTATGCCAGTACTGAAATTAATTGCCTGGAAAAGAAAATGAACAAGAATTATGTCATTAAAAAGGGATTTCTCTGCGGGAAAAAGAGGCGTCATATTTGAAATAAAACGGGAATTTTCCAATGTGTTTTAAAATGAGTGTGAATCAATTCCTTACATTAATAATACAAGGATCAGTAAGTATAGAAAGTAGATGAGTTTCAAGCCATATTTATAACGAAAAATTTAAATGTTTTTTTTTTATCTATACTGATTATTAAGCATGAATATCCGTTATATACAGATGAGAATTTTCTGCTAAAAATCGCATCATAATTTTAAGAAAAGGAAAATGAACACGAATCTATGTTTGTATTTCGCAACTACTCCTCACTGTAAAAAATTGCGGCAGTAAAATTCCTGCAGCAGAGATTCCAGGCAATGTCCATAAGAAAACCGGTTTTGTGACTAGATAAACGAGCTTTTTTATTAGATAAACGGTTTTTGCCCATAAAAACATGAAATTTACTGAAATGGACCGTTTACCTTGAAAAGGGGGCATTTTCCTGTAAAATTACGGCAGCAATTCACGAAGAATGCCCGTGAATTTAAAATTTTCATTTACAGTGCCAGAATATCGAACGCAACGTGATTTACTTTATACCGGTTATCATTGATCCGAGGATGTTACACAAACTGTCAGAATTTAAAAAATTAAATTAGATGCCAAGATTTTTTTTTCTTTTTTGTAAATTTTAATGAAGTTTCTCTAAAAACGGAAAGTAAATTACTCCATATTTGTGTATAAAAAAAGGAAAAATAAAATAGATCTGTATATTTTTTACACCATTTTCTCATTAAACCGGAAAAACAGAATTGATTTTCACTTTGAATAGATGGTGAAAACAAAATCTTGATTTCAGTAAATTATCCGAAAAATAAAAACATATTTTCACATATTCAAACTTCATGAATCAATTTATTCTGGAGAACAAAAATTGCCTGTCAACATACTGTCATTTAGAAAATAAGATTTATTTCAGCTATACATTAAACCAAGGAGGCAGAACTGAATTTAAAGAAAAAGCATGTATTATTTCCAATTAATGTTTTTTTGAAGGATGGCTGTTAAAACATTTCACAAAGGCGTTAAAAGTAAAATTGTTTATCAGGTAAAATTGACATTTGTTTTTACCCAATTCGTCTATTTCCACGATTTTATTTGGCACTCCTTTTTGCATTGGTTGCAATTTCATTTCCGCGATTATTTCGCACAAAATTTCACTTTTTAAAGACTGAGTTATGTCAAGGTCCCTATAACAAAAAAATACCGTATTGTCGCCTATGAAATGTGATAAATAGTTAGTTAATTTTAACGTTTTTAATTATCGGGAGTGAAATATTTTCTTAATTATGTATTTATTCATTATTTATTTATTTGTATTAATTGTATTATACCGTATGGTCTCCTATAAAATGTGATAAAGCTTTGGTTAATTATATATGTTGTTAATTATCAAGTGAAATGTTTTGCTAAATTAATGCATTTATTCTTTTTTTAATGTTGCGTGAACGAAGTCACGGGTAACAGCTAGTAATATTATAAATCTGATTGTGTGCAAATGTTAGGCTGAAGCCAGCGTCAAAATGAAGCATTTAATTATCCTGTATCTTTGCATATAAGTTGATTATAACCCTCAAATGAACATAGAATGGTTTTTGTTTATTTTATTTCAATATTTTTCTTAATAATTCAAAATTTCATTATTTTCATAGAGAATAAATGGACATTTTTTCGTATATTTTAAAATGGTTGGTTGGTTTGATTGGTTTGGCCCAAAGGGCCCGGTTTTGCAGGTTTTTTTAAATGGTTAAATTTATTTTACCGTTGCTAATACTTTATCGTTGCCAATATAAAATATAACCCCTGAGTAATAATTTTTAATCAACAATTTATTTTCAAGTGAAAAATGAAAAGGAAATGAATTATTTAAGAATTAAACAGAATATGAAATGATGTCATATTAGAAACAAAACGTGCGTTTTCAAATATTTGATAATAATACAAAGTGCATAAATACGAGTAAGTATGGAAAGCAAGCGAATATGATGTCATATATAGAAAAATAAAACAGATTTGTTTTGATGTTGAAATAAAATGATCTTGAGTTATCAAATTATTTGTGATTAATTTATCTTTTTTTTTTTCTTTTTCTTTTTGACATGAGAGGAAAGTTTTTTAAATGTACGTAATATATGTATTTTAAATGTATGTGTTGTAAATTAAAGTTCTGTGTTTTAAATGAAATGAGTGAAATATTTATATTTTTAATGAATTCAATACAAATGATGGGATAGGTTGTCGATTTATCGTCTGCACACGGCTAACATAAAGATACCCTGTTTTTAATTTAAATTTTAAAAAGTAAGTATATATATATATATATATATATATATAATATATATATATATATATATATATATATATATATATATATATATATATATATATATATATATATATTGGATAGCAAAATTATCCGTATCGAAAATCAGAAAATCTTAATAAAAATAACTATATTTTTTAAAAGAAAGTTGCTTTTCTCATAAAAGCGAAAGATTTAATATGATTTTTCTTCGATCATTTTCTCACAATCGAAACACATTTGTAAATCGTCGTTTCGAACCGGAATTTAATTTTACATTTCTTTTGGTTTTAAAATAGGAAAAACTTTGTTGTCGTTTTTAAATATAGCTTTTTTTACAGTTGTTTCATAATAGATTTTTGTAAAGTCTTGTAGGATAAGAAAAATTGCATAGATTTTAAAGCAATGTTTAAGTAAAATTACAATATTTTTTAAACTTAAAAAACAACAATGTTATCGAAAAAAAAATCGATTTTACCAACAAATTCGCGTAATGCAAAAGCAAAGAAGAAATCAAAAAGTAATGAATCTTTTCTTCCAGCCGAATTGTTTAAACTTGAACAAGCCGATCGTGCAATTCATAACATTATAAACTTGAAAGCGCGTTCTATATAGTAGAATTTTTTTTACATATAGGTAGAAAATTTCCGAGAATAACAAGGTTAGGAGTCTGTAATTAAGTGCATAATCAATTTGCTTTTTTTTATCAAGTGAAATTTGGCGCAAAATTAAATACATTGTTGTAACCAGATTTGTTTTTTGCGTGGTAAACACTTAATAGTATTTTAGATGATCATTTCCCCACTCACCTTTGATGCCAACTATGACTGTAAAACATATTAAAAACTATTAGCCGATAATTTTCTATTTTTCTTATTGCTTCATGATGGTTCATACTTTAAACCTGAATCGGCCATGCCATTGTCGTTCAATTTTTATTCCTAATCCTATCCTAATCCTGATAATAACTTTAAAGAATATTCTTTGACACGAATATGTAAATTAAATCAATATCCATAAATGGAATGAATGGAAAATAGAATAAATAGAAATGGCAAAATAAAATAACAAGAAAGTACATTTATTCGACACCTAACCCTAGAGAAAGCAAAAAAATTTCAAGCGCATGAAATAAATTAAAATAATCCTATATATACTAACAAAAATATGTAAATTTAGATAATCAGATTTGTGTCGTCGGTATTTATTTGCTAATAATGTTCTTCGATAGAGAAAATATCGAGGTTAAATTGGACAGAATTTAAAGTACTTTCTAGCAACCTTTATTTACATTTTAGAATCGCATCAGATTGTTATATCTTTCTGAAATATCAATCAATGTATAAAATCCACAAGCAGTTTGTTCACTATTTACACCACTTAGCGTGAAACACTTAATTTAATATATACATAAACAAGATAATGTAGTAAGGAATATATAACATATGTCTATGCAAATAAACAATATAATAATGCCCATTTAGAAATGCACACATATACAAATTGTACACCAAAAACCAGCTAAAATTCACTGTTGTATAGAAGAATTCTGCCAGTGTTGTTTTTCGTTTTACGAAAAGGAATTCTTCGATTTTCACGATTTTACTGGGTTCTCCTTTTTTCATTAGTTGCAGTTTCATTTTCGCGATTGTATATATTATTTGGCATGAAATTTCACTTTTTTAAGACTGGGTTATGTCAAGGCCCCTATAGCAAACAAATACCGTATGGTCTCCTATAAAATGTGATAAAGCTTTGGTTAATTATATATGTTGTTAATTATCAAGTGAAATGTTTTGCTAAATTAATGCATTTATTCTTTTTTTAATGTTACGTGAACGAAGTCACGGGTAACAGCTAGTAATATTATAAATCTGATTGTATGCAAATGTTAGTCTGAAGACAGCGTCAAAATGGAGTATTTAACGATCCTGTATCTTTGCATATATGTTGTTTATAACCCTCAAATGAACATAGGCTGTTTTTTGTTTATTTTATTCAAATATTTTTCTTAATAATTCAAAATTTCGTTATTTTCATAGAGAATAAATGGACATTTTTCCATAAAATTTAACCATTTTACTTTATTATTGCTAGGGCTTTGATTGTTGCCAATAAATGAAAACACGGAAAAATAATTTTTCCTCAACAATCAATTTTCAATTGAATGATTTTCACGTGAAAACTGAAAATTTAAAAGAATTCAAAAGAAGAAGAATTTCCGTGATATTTGAAACAAAAATATGGAGTATTTTTTATTATACATGAAGTATGAATATCGGTTACATTAAAAAGATCTTTTTCTGTGAAAAACTGCGTTATAATTAGAAGGAAAAATGAACAATAATTAAATTATTAAAAATAGATTTCGCTTGGACCATGGAACTATGAAAAGGATCCTCCTCGGCTTGGACAAATATGACGTCATAAATAAAACATGTATTTTCAAATATTCGTAATAATACAAGGAGCATGACTATCAATGTATAATGAAAGTAGATAGATAATGGACGTAATATTTAAGATGAAAAGCTGAAATATTTTTTATCGATACTGATTAATAATTAGCTTGAATAACAGTTACATAAAAATGTGAGTTTTCCGCTAAAATTTACGTCCTGATTGCCAGAAAAGGAAAATTAACATGAATTATGCCATTAAAAAGAGATTTCTCTGAGGAAAAAGTGACGTCATATTTGAAATAAAACGAGAATTTTCAAATGTGTTTTACAAGGAGCGTGAATCAATTCCTTACATTAATAATACAAGGATCGGTAAATTAAAAAGTTAGATGAGTTTCACGCCATGTTTAAAACGAAACATTTAAATATTTTTTTTTATCTATACCGATTATTAAGCATGAATATCAGTAACATACAGATGAGAGTTTTTTGCCAAAAACCGCACCATGATTATTAGGAAAAGAAAAATAAATACGAATCTATTATATTAAAATCTGACCGCCTGTTTGTATTTCGCAACTACTCCTTTCAGATTGTCGAATGCAACGCGATTTACTTAACACCGGTTATCATTGATCCGAGGATGTCATAAACTCTCAGAATTTAAAAAAATGATTTAAATTACGAGATATTATTATTATTATTATTATTATTATTATTATTATTATTATTATTTTGTAAATTTTAACGAAGTTTCTCTAAAAATGGCAACTAAATTATTTTAATTTTGTGAATAAAAAAGGAGAAATAAAACGTATTAATATATTTTTTCTCATTAAAACTGAAAAAAAGAATTTATTTTCAATTTGAATAGATGGTGAAAGGAAAAAAAATCTTGATTACAGTAAAATTTTTGAAAAGTAAAAACGTATTTTCACACATTCAAACTTCATGAATCAATTTATTCTGGAGAACAAATATCGTCTGTCAATATATTTCAATTTAGAAATAAAGATTTTTTTTCAGTTATAGATTAAATCAAGGAGGCAAATTTAAGCTCCTTGCATTTAGGTCTACAATTATTACTTCCTATTCAGAAGAATTGAATTTAATGAAAAAGAATATAATATTTCCATTATCTTTGAAGGATGGCTATTAAAACGTTTCACAAAGGTGTTAAAAGTAAAATGGTTTACCATGTAAACTTGACATATGTTTTTACACAATTCGCCGATCTCCACGATTTTATTTGGCCCGCCTTTCTTCTTTGGTTGCAGTTTCCTTTTCGTGATTATTTGTCACAAAATGGCACCTTTTTTTAAACTTAGTTATGTCCAGGCCTCTATAACATAGAAATACTGTATTGTCTCCTATGGAATGTGATAAAGAGTTAGTTAATTATTTACGTTTCTAACTATCAGGAATGAAATATTTTGCTTAATTAATGTATTTATTCTCCTTTTATTGATACGTGAACGAAGTCACGGGTAACAGCTAGTATAAATATATAGAGAGTGTGAGCTAATAGTAGGAATTGAAAAATACTTTTTTTCTCCTATACAATGTCGTTTATATTAAAAATCTTGTTAACCCCCTGACCGCCGAGCAAAAGGGCAAATTTGTAAAGTTGTTTTCTCTGTATTTTTTTTAAAATGCTAAAAAAAGATGAATTTTCAAACTTGATGCAAAAATCTGAATTACGTATATGAGTATAAGCCTTGAGAGTATCAATCATTACTCAATATTTTAAAATTGCATTATATTTGTAGAAATATATTAATTTAAACAATGCTATTATTGCAGTGAAACCTACAGCATAGTGAACGCATATATCAGTTCACGGCGGTGAGAAGGTTAAGAGAAGTGAGCAATCTTATATACATTTTTATTTTTGTTAATGTGTCTTCACCTTTAGTGACAAAATATCAAATATTCCAACGAAATATTACAAATATTTAAAGTAAAAAAAAAGCTATAACAGATATATTGCTTTGTAACAAAAATATTAATAAGTTTTTGTTTTAATTTCTCAACACAGATTTTACTTAAAAACATATTTATTACAATCTTTTTATGTAATTTTATTTCTCATTTTACAAGGTATTTGAAAATAGTAAAATGTATCTTATACAACTAAAAGTTTAAAAAAAAAGAAAAGAAAAATCATTTTTACGGCAATTACACTTCGATTTATTAGATGAATAGAATGCAAGTTTTATAATAACATTCAGATGTCAAAATCTTCCGATTGATTTCCGATTTTTTGATTTCTTAATTTCTTTTACATTTTAATTATTTTTTTCCTAAAATATGTAGTAATTGAAGGTATTTGTGCAGTTTGTTTGGCTTTGACTTTTTTATGCGTACTAAAAACATTTTGTTAATAAAATTGGCACATTTTAAAAACTAAAGACATTGAAAATCATTGAAATAAAAGACATATTGCAGAGCATATAAAAGTATTGTTTTATTAACATATATATTATTCATGTTCTCAACATCCCTTTTCCTATGAATTTACTAAACGCACAACAACCAATGTAGTATCATTCAAAAGCGGCTTCTGACATAGTACACTCACATTTCGTTAAAACATGTTTTTTTTATTATTAAAATTGTTGTTAATTAAAAATTAAATCGGCATTGTTTTCATAAATAAAATGAAAGGTTTTCCTCAAATTAGTGTTGGTACGAAAATAAAATACCTTATATGATGCTCATCAATGATTATACATATATAAATAAAGGTACAAAAGAGGTAACATGTGACGTTTTCTCACGGGTGTATCTTATATTTATGATTTAAAAAAATTGAAATTGAAACGTTTAAAAGAAAAAAAAAATATTATAGTATTGACTGATCGAAGCAGTGGTATTTTACACGTGTAGCATAAAAGGTATGATTTTTTATGTTAGATTTAATTTTAATTAAAGTGTATTTCAATTTATTTTTCTTTGTCCTGTATTTTTCTCGAAGAAGATGGCGTCATCTTCTAATGCAGTTACAATACAAATGCCATTTTTTTTTTATTCGCGCGAACCTTTTTC
This sequence comes from Maratus michaelseni, assembly GCA_963931845.1. NCBI lineage: Eukaryota > Metazoa > Arthropoda > Arachnida > Araneae > Salticidae > Maratus > Maratus michaelseni. Next base: position 116,106,390 of record OZ007588.1, read on the forward strand.
TATCTTTGATGAGATTTTATTGTTATGAATAAATGAGATGATATTCTGACTTGACTAATGTTGTTTGCAGCGATTTTTATCCTTAATATTTCTTTAGAAGTTTAAACCTGCATCTAAAAAATATTAGATATTGCTAAAAATTATTAAAATGCAGTGCGAAATCCTCGCACGGGTCGATTGGTTATTATTAATATTATTATAAATGTATCAAAATTTATCAAAGTAAAATAAAGAAAATGTTGTTTAGAAAGCATAATTGTTGTTTTCCAATAATATTAGTAAATTTTAATGAAGAATCAAATTTTATACGATAAAGAAAGTATTTAAAAAAATCCTGAAAATGTTAAAACCACATAAGCAGAATCTATCTTAGATAAACCTGAGAAAACATTGGAACTTCTTACACCTATTCGCATTTTTGCATGATAACTGAGTAGATTGTGCAGAAACAATGTAAAGATTGAAATATCTTCCTTCATTGGTGAAAAAAGTTTAAGCCTGTATCTCAGATACGAATTCATAAACTTCTCTAATTCTAAACTCTCTTACGTAGTGCACCAGTTTATCTGCAGTATAAGTTATATGTTTCCTAAATGCTTTATAATTTACGAAAAGACGTATGATTTTAAAACATTACTAGAATAGTTGTTACAAGCATAGAGGATCTTATATATTTTTTAAGAAAATAAACCAAATTAGTGAAAGAAATTGTAAATTTAATACTTTTTGATCAGAAAACTGAAAGGATAAATCCAGGTTAGATGCTCCATCGGGTTAGTTGCCCTAGTTACTGTATTTGAGCTATTGGATGTGTGGCAGAGCTAGTGACATTCTTCTACTCTCATTTGAACTGTTATAAAAAAAGTAGTAGACGTAGTTACAGCTATTTAGTTCTGTAAATAAAAGCTATATTCATCAAAGAAGATAAGTTTGGCTTTTGTTTTATGTTCTTGAAAGAGAGACTCAAATAGACGATGAAATAAAATGTCCTACCTGGAGATTTTTTTCTTTTTTGAAATTTTTAGTGAATGTTGTTGAAACAGGTATCGTGTAATATGTTAATTATAGGTTGCAACCATATTTGTTCCTACTTCCTGAGCTACTAGCTGGGACATATATCCCGGATTAAGAGAATACATGTCCCACCTTATATATGCCTCACTTGTGATGCAGAATAAGTCGCCTCATTCATACTTATCAAATAAATTTGTTGTGTGAGAATATTTTTGTAAATCTTCAGGACTGTGAGAAAAAAAATATGTTTCTTCTTGTGGTGGCCTATCGCCTTTCTGGCGGTCATTACCTAACAAGTGAAGGAGCGGTGTTAGTAGTGATAAATTCTGCATTTAAGTTATGATTATAAAATCATTTTTTCCACTTCAGAAAGTTAGTTCAAAAAATTGTAATTCCCTCCCATTTTAAGTGAAAAATATTTAACTGTTTGGAATTTATAGCTCTGATCAATACATTTAATTCACCCATTCCGAACTTTCCTTCTCTTTATATCAGAATATCTAAGAAACACTAAATAGAAATATAAATACAAAATAGAAATCTACAACCTCTTAGGCATATCATTCTCACGAAAAATTCGAAAATACTATGCCGGGGCACCATAACAGAGGTATAAAACCTCTTTATGCTTCATCATTTATTTAAATAATAGTCCTTTTATTATTGGCATTTTTTCTCTTTCCACCTTAATTTAAATTACATAAGTGTAAGTTTTCGTAGAATAGTTTGAACTCATTCTTTATGAAACATAGAAATCTAACGCATTTAATTTGCGAATTTTAAATTTGCTTCCCTAATTAGTTTTCAGAGTTTCTACATCGGATATAAATAGTGGGGGAGGGTAATCCCTTTTAGTTTAGACTTCGTTAGAATTATCCGATTGACTTCAAATTTTGTAACACATTTATTCAAAGAATTGAGAATATCCTATGATGTGGGAGTGTAATGCAAGATTAACAGACAGATATGTAAGCTCAATTAAAATATAGGTATAGATATATATACATTGGATGTAAATAGTAGGGTGGAGAGCTCGCCTATGGAATTTTTTTCTCTCCAAAATCAAAATGGGGTGGTGTGGGAAAGTTGCTGTATCATATCCTCATTCTGAATATAAAATATCTTTGAAATATATTAATATTAAATACTGCCCCAAGGTCATTGAATATTGAGAAAAAAACGTAAAAGTTGTGCATTTTTCCATTTTTTTCCTCAAATATACATCCTCAAATAACTATTAATATTAATTGAATTTAAAATGATGATCATCGAATTATTATTATAATTATTATGTATCTATAGTAAAATTATGTAATAATTATATAAAATTCGCTTTTATTATACTAACTCAACAACTATATATTTTTTAAATATATGAAATTTGGGTAATTGTAATTATTTTATATTTTTTACTTAACCTATGTAAGAAATTATAATTTCAAATTATTCTTAAAAAAACTATACTAATAAGGTAAAAATAATTTACTATCACAATTTACAAGCAATGAAGTTACCATTTTATAGTAGTCCATACTGTTTTTTGGTTTCAAAAACTGGCATTTTTTTTCGGAGACGCCAAACAACTGTTAATTAACCCATCGCGTCTCAAAGGACCACAAACAGCAGAAGAAATCTCCATAACAATTTTCACACATCTTTCAGGGGCTTAATTGTGACAAGGGAATAGTTTAATCTTAAGTAAGATGTCTTCATCTATTGCCTTTGGATTTAGGATACACTTTGTAAGAGTGCTATGATCCAAGAACTTAGTTAATGGTGGTTCTGTCACGGTCACTTTAGCCCAATTTCTAAAATCGGTATTGTCTTTGGCTTTAAAATTGATTTCAGGTAACTTGAACGTACGTAAAGAATTTTTTGATTTTCGAGATTATATTATTCTGCGTAGTGACAACACTCTTACATAGTCCCTATCGTCAGCCGACATGGCAATAAAATATTTTCCAGGTGACAAAAATAACCATTTCGTTGAATTACTGGATCTATTCTTGTTTGTAATTCCTTTGGTAAATATCGTGATAACATAACTGTTTGATGCAAATGCTTAGCTCCGTAAATGCATGAAGGCTTAGTGTTAATCTGAAACCATATAGTTGAATAAACTCTTAGTATAAAATTTATCAGGATTAACAAATTTTCAGACGGTTCACTTGAAGAAACGTATAGCCTAAGAATACTATTTTCCACCTAGAATGCACAATTTTACCAGGACTTCTTTTATACAATTTTTAGGGACACAATCCCGAAGAAATTGCTTCACATATCTCAAGCAAATAGAGTTGATCAATATTTACATCCTTTTTATTAGTAATTTCTGGCAAAGTACAGCTTCTTGTCTTATAATGTACAAGAGGAAAAAGTTCACAATCTTTTAGAGATTTGCAAATAGATCCTGTAAAACTTTGAAGCCCATTTGTTGTACCGTCAAGATGCTCGAACAAATGGCGCAAGATAAGCTCATTGGCATGTATTTGGCAAATGCGCCATTGAAGTGGCTTTCCTTCTTTTTCTTCTAGAAATCGTATGACTCCTCCTTTGTAACCCCTGTTAACTGCAGTTCCATCACAGCCAATTGCAACAAGCTTACTGGTATCAATATTTTTTTGTAGGTAATTTATTTTACTTCTTCACTTAAAATTAAAGCATTTCCAGATTGTAACGAAACATGACCCAAATACTCAGAACCTGTTTCCTTTATTAAACTTATGTGTGCCTCTAACACAACTTTTCACCGTGTGTCTTCCATGATAAGAGTTTTGTCCTTACGGCCATCAAAATATAAACCAAACTGATCGGTTTCCAAATATATGGACGTATTAATTAAAATGGATATTTCTTTATGCCGTGCTCGTCTAATTTTACTTCTGTCCACAACATTTGATAAGTTACTCCCGGCTATCAAGCTATTGTCTTGGAGAGTAGCAGAAACAATCGCTGCTCCAACTCTGTCGGAAATACCTCATAACGTTTTAGCGACCACGGGAAATTCCTTATCCTGAACGTGAACAGTATCATTCTTTGACGATGTACTAGTGCATGGCTCATTTTCTATGTATAGTTCAGATAGAGAACATTTTTTAGTCATTTTTATTTTACTGGTACTTACAAGGCTATGGCTAATGGAATAATTTCATCTTTTGTTTTATCTTCAAAAACTTTCCTTTTTCTCGTTCTTGTTTGAGAGCAAGGTTTTCTTTGGTCTTCTTCATATCGATGCCACCAATAGCCATATTTCGGTTGGTACGTTGATCAAGAAAACAATTTATTTCACTTACTGGTACTTTTTTTTGTTGTTGTTTTCTCACAGTTACAAGACTCAAAACATTTATACTTTCACGACGCAGTATCAAAAAAGGACTTCTTCGAATATTTTAATTCTCTCACGATACTTGCAATCATCTTTTTTAGACGCATAAGGTTTTAATAAGTTTTGATAGATATCATGATATAATTGTATTTTTTGAAATACAGCACGATGGTCTATAATTGGAATCGAAGACAATTCCCACAGTTTCACGACTTTCCCGGCAACTTCCACGAACGTGTCACTATAACAAGATTTCTGTATAGTTTTCGATGTTCTTTGTCACGATACGTCCATAAAAAACACAACATTACATCTTCATATGTCGGCAAAACATTAGGCGGTAAATCATGTTCTAAACCGAATACTGGACACGTTGTATCACTCCTTAACATTAACAATGATATCACTTAACTTTGAAGAATAAACTAATTTCAACTATTATCAGTCAACAGCAACACAAGTCTCTTTGAACTCATAGTTCTTACGCTAATAAAGTTATGCTGCGTATAGCGGATTGCAGACAACAGATTAGAAAAAAAGTGCGAAAGCTTTACAGACATTGCGATGCCCCAATGATAATAATTGCCACAGAAGGCATCGATTTCTGTTTCGTGGTGAAAATGAGGCAACCTTTTGGAATCTGGATGTCACAAAAATTGCATAGTAGCTGTAAGAGTTTCTTTTTTTTTTCTTTAACAAAAAATATGTTTTTGATAATCTTGCATATTGCATATTTGCGTAATACTTTGATAATAAATATAAAATAACGACAATTTAAAGACAATACCTTAGATTAAATTATTTTTATAATACAGTTTTTAAACAGTTTTTAAAAAACAAAAAACAGTAGAGACCACTTTAAAAAAATTAGTAATTTTAATGCTTGTAAATTGTAATAATAAATTATTTTTTCGTGTTATACTTCATCTTCAAGTATAATTTAAAAAGAAAATATTCTTACGAAGTATAAAATATAACACGATTTTGTTGTTTTGATTATGCTTTACAATTATCCAATTTCTATACATTTTTCAAAATTTTGAAGTCATTGGGGCAGTATAACACACCTGGATTTGATATCAATATTGCATACTTTACTATAAGCGTATAATAATAATAATTTAAGAAGTATACATTAAAATTAATTTAATATTAATAATATTTGTGTATTTTATATGTTTGACAAGAAAATGGGAAAATGCACAACTTTTACTTTCTTTTTCAATATTCAGTGAACTTGGGGCAGTATTTAATATTAATATTTTTCAAAGATATTTTATATTCAGAATGAAAATCGGATAGAGCAACTTTCCCACCCCGCCCAATTTTGATTTGAAGAAAAAAAAAATCGCTCCACCCCAGTAAATAGGTTATTAAATGAAATAAAAATCCAGATTTTAAATTATAAATGTTAATTACCTACGCTTCCTATTCATTTACGTATGGGTCATCTATCCTGATCAAGTGGGGTGTCTAACATTGAGATCTGGGATATATAGCCAAAATCATTGATTAAGTTTTTGATAAAGACTCTATTTAATATGGTATTTATATTAAATCAATATTGTTTACGATGTTCTACATAAAATTTCGAGTAGATAGGTTAAATGTGCACTACAAAAATCATTTCTATAAAAAAGAAAAATGAAGGAGGGCTTAAGTAGGTCAACTACTCCGGACTTAACCTAAAATCAATTTTAAGAAATACACACGTCAGCTAACACTTACTTTGTCGCCTAAATTCTCTGAAAAGCAACAAGTGTGTAAAATGTATACATTAAATAAAAAACGTTGTCCTCAGATGCCTTGCACTATCAGACTCATCATAACCTTTATCTTGACACAGTATTAAAATATAAATTTTTTTACAAAAAATGTGCCCCTCTTTTGTACATTTAAAATCAAAACGGGCAGGAATGTATTTTTAATATAAACTTTTTTTGTTTCATTTAAGGCCCTGATTTGTAGTTCAGAAGTAGCAAATACTCAAGAATAAATAATCAAATGTATCATTGTAACATGAAGGACTACCAATTCAGCACAATCTTTATCTAAAATAAAAAGGTAATATGGTGAATGTAAGTATCATTTTTGTTTCATACAAATTATAATGCAATTATTAAAAAAATATTTTGCCGATAGTGATATTTAATTTTTATTATTTATACTGTGTTCTAAACACCTTTACTTTAGAACTGAACTAAAACCAGTGTTTCATCATAATGTAGTAGTTTCTGTTTTATTGTTAATTTAATTAAACGAAATCATTCTTTTTTTAAAGTTTTACCGAAACCTGTTTCAGGGTTAATTATATAAAAGGAATTATTATTAAACTTTTAAAACTTTTATATGAGACCTAATATAAAATTCTAAATTTCAAAACATTTCTTTGTTAATACATCCATGTTTGAAACCAAAGTAATGTTCAGTTAAAAGAATCATTCAACAAATTTTCTGAAATGAAATACACATCTTTTTAATAGCCATTAATGACAAAATGGCAAACTGCACACAAACACATTAATCTTCACTTAGCTATTAGGGAAATTTGAAACTTTAATATTCTATCTTAATGGCCAGTTAATATAGTATGTGTGACATTTTCAAACCAGTAAATTAAACTAAAATATGGTGGATAAAGTTTAGTGTAAACAACTGTTGAAAATACTGTATAGAGAGATTGCGCGAAAATTTATCTAAAAACTAAGTGGTTCAAAAATATGAATAATTCATTCATAGAAAAATTCAAGAAATGTCTCCGTCTGCATGTTTAATGTCTCCGTCTGCAAAGAAAATTTTATTTTCAACGTACAAAGTAATTTACTTCTTATATTCTGTTACGATATTTTACAGCTATATATATGTAATTAATATATTACAGATCGATATTTAGTTAATATATTTTATATTACGAGTATTTTATGTAACATAGTGGCATATTACTATGTGATTAAGAGGTGGTTGAAGATATTTTGAAAGTTTTATAATAAGAAAACTGAAAATTAAAATAATGAAATTCAAATTGGAACTGGGGAATTCGAAACGAGAGATTACCTTCATCTTTTTTATATTATATTTTTAAAAATTTTCAATTCATCATTGAGGGTTTAGTGCATCTGAATTAGCTGAGATTGATAATTATTCAGCTTCTGAAATTAATAATCTTAACATATACTTTTTAGGAAACCAACGAAAGTTATTATTCTATTATTCATTAACAGTGATGGGTTAATACATATTATCTTTAAAACGTAAAATTATCTATAAGAAATTTCCATTCTTAAAGCTCTACTTAAATGCAATGTGATTAGAGTGTGTGATTTTTAATTTTGGACGCATGGAATGTGCTGGTAATCGTATTTAAAAACTGTAAATTTGAATTTCTATTTTTTGATAAGTGTAAAGGATCTTTCTATAAAATGCTGTCGAAATTAACACTTCAAACTGAATTTTTAGATGCTATCAACCGAGTTATGTCGACGTGCTGCTGTAATTGCTCTTTACTCAAGTTGTAATATAATTATTGACAAATGAATAACATCACTGGATTTCCAATTACTTCATCATTGATATCTACAATTTTCAAACTGTTATGGTAAAAATGAGTCTGTATATAGATCTAAATGTTTCGCGTTTCTGAGTAGAAGACCAATTTGTTGATAAATGCCTTAAAATATGACTTACGCTACTCTACACTAAAAAAAAAACGATTCTTAATCCAGGAAAGTGTATTACAACCCTGAAAGAATATATACAATGACTTCTTCGGAGTTTTCAACGATTCCAAGAAGTACGTATTCTTAAACTTCAAAAAACATTTTTTGATAAATGCCTTTAATTATGACTTACGCTCGTCTACACTACTATAAGAAAAGACAAATGTTTCTTAATCTAGGAAATAAATATTATAACACTGAATGAAAATATATAAAAACATCTTCCGAGTTTTTCACGATTCCAAAAATTTTTATTAAACTTCAAAAAATAATTTTTGATAAATGCCTTCAATTAGGATTTACGCTCGTCTACATTATAAAAAAAAATGTTTCTTAATCTAGGAAACTATATTATAACCATGGACGAATCTATACAATAACCTCTTCCGAGTTTTACACGATTCCAAAAGGCATTTTTAAACATCAAAAGACAATTTTTGATAAATGCCTTAAATCATGACTTACGCTCGTCTACACTATAAAACAAAAGACAAATGTTTCTTAATCTAGGAAATAAATATTGCAACACTGAATGAAAATATACAATAACCTGTTCCGAGTTTTTCACGATTCTAAAAAGCATTCTTAAACCTCAAAAAACAATCATTTTTCGAAATGTAAAGGAACATTAATAAAAACGAAGTTTCTTTAGCTGCCGCAGATTTTCGTAAACGTTTCTGAGTAGTTTTTGTATTGTATAAATCAATTTTTGAAATATTGTCCGAAATAGTGGTATTTCAAATGTTATCAATTCTCAAGAAATTATTTTCATGTTCAATAAATATTTTTTGCAGAAAAACATGATAAATTAAAAGCAGTAACATTAACATTAGAATTAAATTATATTTTATTACTCTTGCGTAACTTCAATTACGAAGGTGTAAATGTTTCATTGAGAATTGACAGAATTTTAAAATCCAATATCCCGGGGTGAGAAATCTAATTAATACACTATACAAAATACTCGGTTATGTTTCCGAAAATCAACGGCAACAAAAGAAACGTTTATTTTATAAATGCTTCTATAAATCTCATATACATATTAGACCGGGAGGCGGCAGCACAGACAATCACCTCATCGAGTTCACGGCTGAAATTCTACAATTAGTTAAAACTCGATTCGCATATTAAAACGCAATCGGTCTGCCAAGTCATATCTTGGTGGAAAACACCTGAAAACCCGATTTTAGCGGTTGACTCGTAGGTTTAGAATTGTGTTTTCCTGCACCCAAAAGTATGATAACATGGAGAACTGAGTGCAGGAAAAACACAATGGTAAACCTACGAGTCAACCGCTAAAATCGGGTTTTCACGTGTTTTCCACCAAGATATGACTTGGCAGACCGATTGCGTTTTAATATGCGAATCGAGTTTTAACTAATTCTAGAATTTCCGCCGTGAACTCGATGAGGTGATTGTTTGTGCTGCCGCCTCCCGGTCTATATTGGTTTCTGAGAGTTTTAAGGATAAAGAACTTTTTGGAATCATGGGTAACTTGGAAGAGGTTATTGTATATTTCCGTTCGTAAATTAAGATACTTTTTTTACAGTATTTGCAAAGGCAATCTCGGAATTGAGAATTTCTCATAAATTTTAATAGTTATATAATAAGCATGGTTTTCTAAAAATACATACATTCTTGGTTTTACACGTTGAAAAATTCGAATGAAAAATATGACCTTAATCAAAGGTCACTTCATTCAAATTTGAAAACATGTTGTAAATGACTGTTAAATTAATCTTAATGACCTAAGAAAATTCTACGAGAGTTCATAATTCTCCTTTTAGTGATGTTTTAAAATGTCTTTTAGTCTTCTTTCCTCCTTATTTACAAAATAATTAGGTATACTATGTAAAACTGTTTAAAAGCAAAGTAAACATTAAATTTAACCGTAGTAAAACATTAAATGCAAATAAACTTTTTATTTGCAATGTACCTTATAGAGCCCAAAAATGAAATTTGATCTTTCATGTATTTGCTCATAAAGAATCAATTCTGTTGAAAAAAATTGAAAGATATACGTTATGAAATATTAATTAAATAAATAATAAAATGTTTAATACATCATTCTTGACACGACAAAATTTAAACAAAATTTCGATTTTTTTATATAATAATTTTTTTTTTTTTTACTGTTTGCATAACAGTACGATATAAATGTAACGAAATTTTTTCTTCCTTTTCTGTAGCTCACAAATTTATTATTGGGATTGAAAAGAGATATAAGAATACACATTTATTGTTTAGTAGATATTTGTTTAGATTAAATAAACCACCAATATAGACACAATAAAAAATATTCTGTAAGAAAAAAAAAATGTTTAATATCTTACTTATGTTCTCCCGCATTAAGGATCTAAGTTACCAGACGAAAACGTATTAATAAAAATATATCGAAAAAAAATGAAATACTTCTAAAACAAAACAATCAAACAGACACGATCCAGCAACTTTTCAACAGAAAATATTTTCATGAGTTAAATTATGATTATGTTCAAATGATTCAGTATAAATTAAACAAAGCACTTTGTTGCTGTATGCATATATTAATTTACATATAATTTAAGATATACCAAAACATTTATTTTTCATAATTAAACAAATTTCGTTATTTGTGTTTGTGACGAAAAGGAAATTATATATTTAATCTGCAAAGGAAAATGAAGTCTTCACTTTCAAGTGAATATTTATTTAATTGATTTGTTACTATTTACTTCCTGAAATAAAAAGAAATATTTTTGATATGAAATGAAAACAAATGAACCAAATTGAGCGAAAAAATTTCTCATTTTCAATCATTTTATTTAATATGAGAGGATATAAGTAAATACGATTTAAATATGATTTTCATAAGTAGTTGGTAGTTATGTTTGTGTATTCAAATATTGTATTGTAGATAGATTTTCTCAGATATAAATATTAGATAGAGCTTTATACACGAATATTTAAATAACATTAGAGCTTTCTGCTTAAAAATGTGATAAGAGATTGGACATTTCAGAGAAATATAATGAGCCTAATAGTGTAAAACGATAACCTAAAAACAAATCACCATTGATAACATTGTAGAAACTATTATAGTCATCAATTTATAGAAAGCACTGGGTTGTCCGGAAAGTTCATGCCGGTTTGGAAAATCGATTTGTACCGGAAAATTCTATCATTTAATTATTAGACATTAATTACGATATCTAATGTCTACTAATTAACGGGTAGAATTTTTCGGTATGAATTGATTTTCCCAACCGGCACGAACTTTGCGGAAGACACAATATAAAGATTTTGTTATAAATATTTTTGCAATTTTTACTTCTTGCACCAGAAAAAAATATTAGGTTCAACATAACGTGGGATAAAAAAATATATATTTGTATATATATTTTTTTATAAATTATTTGAAAATTTCACAGATAATTGAAAGCAATATAAGTAACATGAGAAGGAATTTATTTTTTATTGCCAATAAAGTTTTTCAAACATCTCAAACGGATTGTTGTCAATTTTATTTTATTTTTTTAGCGAAAATGTAATTTTATTTTTGATTCTATAAACTTTTTTATTAAAAGTTTTCAGAGATAATATTATTGCCTTTCGTTTACATTTTATGTATTAAACACAAAGTCCATTTGTTTCTTCTTTGATTTGATAAATGTTTTAAATACGTTTATATATTATGACTGTTGTTTCTTTTTTGATATATATATATATATATATATATATATACGAGCAGGGAAGTCCGAGCAATCCTCGGTCAAAATTAGCTTTGAGATCAAATACCATTACCCATGGACAAAATGACCTACCAATCAAATTTTCTCAAAAATTTGACCAAGCTCAGTTGTCTTTTCGTGCCCGAAACCCGTAGGACATAACATTTAGTCAAAATAATCTGCGCCGTTTTCTAGATAAAGTTAGCTTGACCCACAGTGACCCACAGAATTTCGATATGTAGGTCATTTTGGGTCACTATGGATAAAGATAATTTTATCTAAAAAATGGTCCTCATGGTTTTGACTAAATTGTGTGTCTTACCGTTTTGGGTTAAGGGAAGACCATGTAGATCACATGTTCAATAAAACAATGAAAGTTGAAACAGTTATTAAGTTGTTGAAAAGTGGGCAGTAAACAAAGTGCAAATTTGGCAGCATCTCGCTAAATTTGGTATTATTTGACGAAACGTTGGCGATATTGGCAAAATTTGGGCCGGGAAATCAACTTTTTAGCAATCCCAAAATACATGCTTGGCGCCAAATGTGCGACTTTCTGTCAATTTTTGGCGACATTTGGCAAAAAAGTCGGCTTTCAGAATTTAAAAGAAATCATAATAGGAACCAATATACATTGATTCAACTTATCAGAGTTCATAGACCGTTGTTCAGCAACACAGATGTTGTTCATCATAAGGAATACCTGCTGTTGAAATACAACTGTCACGTCAACGACGACGTTATATCGAGTCGAACACAAAGCTAATTTTAACCGAGCGTAGCTGTATTTATATGTGTAGTATATATAGCTAATGTATATATATATCACTGGCGTCCGGCTAACATAAAAATACCCTTTTTCGTTTTATATTAAAACTACAGTTAAGAAAATGTTCTAATATATTTTGTTCGAAAAAAAACTTTTGAAAGGTTAGAAAAATTCCATATAAAAAAATCCCATTATAGATTATAGATGTTAGTAGTAGCTAGAATGATTCTAAAATCTCCAATCTGGTGCTTTTGTTAGACGGTTAGTGTCTAGACGCTAGTCTACAATAATTGTAATAAATAATCACTCATTAGTCCAACAACATTGCGCTACACTGAGTTGCTACGACTGCAATGTCAATGGACCCCAGAAGTTGTGGCGTCAGAGGCTGCTGCTTGTTTCTTCATTCAACTCTCCGGATCAACGGCAAATTAGATCAACGCAAACATTTGCGAAAGTAGTGTGTCAATGTTATTTGATTGTCCATCTGTAAAAGTTATTTTTAAGCATTTGTTAAGGAAAATTTTGTTTTCAAAATCATTAGAAAGAGCTTCATAAAATATACAGTTTTTTAAATAATGAAATACAGCTTTTAAAATAATGAAATACATATTTTAAAAGAAATTTTGAAAAATGCCTATTATTCCAACCATGTTAAAAATTACAACTTTGACGGGGATTCGCATATTGGTGGGCAAGTTCATGGTAGTATGAAGGATAGAGTGTAGAATGTGGAAGTAGGGTTCGGCTTATACTTCTTATTAAAACTTATATTCACATCATGAGAAGTGAAATTAATTTGGATACACTTTACCGTTAAAGAGGAAGTCGATAAACAATGGTTTATACGGACGCAATTTGCTGTTCCTACGTGGAGTTGAAGATAAATCAGCATGCTGTGATGTCACACTGATAAAGTTAATTGAAACTCAGCAGATTTTTCGTTTATCATACAATGAGATTAAAACTCAATGTTTCCAAAACGAATGAATTTATTTCACTCACGAGAAAAATAAATACTTCCCTTCTTCCATTTCTGTTTTAAATTGTAGCCACAGCACACTCCATTAAAAGAAGGTAGCCATCTTTGCAGATAATTTCTTAAGCACTGCATTTTAGCGGTATTATCGAATAAAATAAAAAGTGAGACAGTTAATTCGAACAGATCGTAAAATGAATAATGGTAAGAAAACATTTTATTGCACATTATTTTTTATTAAAAATCAAACTTCGATCATAAATAGTTCATGAAATAATCATAAATAAAATTCTATTGGAATAATTAAAAATGACTAACAAAATTGATAATATTCACAGAGATTAAAGTTTAATTAAGCGTCTTTTTACAGTTTTTATAAATGAACTACTTCTTATAGAGATTGTAGTATTGGTTTAATTCAATAATTAAAATTTATTCATATAATTTTTTTGTTTGTGCTTCTTAAACAATTTTCAATCTAACTAAATATAATGTAAGAAAATTAATAACGTATATTTGTCTATCTGTACAAGGATTTTGTTTTTAAATATTGTCACATATTTCATAATAGAGCCCAAATCATAAAATATTTTGCTGACGAGAAGAGTTAATGTTATAAAGAGAAATTATTTATGAGTTTTTGAGTTAGTTTTCTGCACCAGCAAATTTACTCAATTAATATGCATCCGACGGGATACTTCCCGGGGAAAGTCGTTCAATAAGTTGGCATTTATGGGGGAAATATTCTTCCATAGATTTTCTCCGGAGTTCTGTTAATATAATGATGGTATCTTGTTGTCTATAATAGAACAACCATAAAATATTGGGGTAAAACATCAATGATACTAACATCAACTTTGTTGAAATTATGTGTGAATATATTTCATGGGTTACCATAGAAAAAACTTTGATAAACCAACTTCGCTCGCAAAAAATGCGCGAATGGGAGGTGGACTCGATTACTAAAGATTAATTAGCATTACCAGAAAAGTTTCGCACTACTAGCGCTTACATCTAATTGTCATTTTTAGCAGGTATTGCTTGGTACGAATATAGATTCATTCTTGTATCCGAGGTATTTTTTGTGTATCAGGCTGGGCATTGTCGCAGTGTATATTCGCGTCAATCGGCACTTCCAATTACCCCTACCCGTAGCCTGATTAACACAGACGCCCGCGATGCATGTTTTCCATTCCCACATTTTTAGGGAGTCATATTGTCCACTCTCTGAAGAAGCAAATTTCCATTTTTAGTTTACACAAACCCTTTCATGTAAACTATTTTTACTTTCCTAACGGCAATGAAATGTAAACTTTGAAACATTTTGATCGCATTCAACATTTTCTTGTTTCTTCACGTAGGGTCGTTTCATAGTTTTAACGTAAAGTTCTTTTTGTTCCAAGTCTTTAAAATCTTTATTGGTTATAAATAAAACAGTCTTACAGCCCTTGTAAAATTTTCGTGAAAAAATATTGTTATCTAGTAGTTGCAAAAGAAATGCTTTCTTCTCGCTTGTTTGTTTATTTGTTTGTTTTCACGTCGGCTGCTTTAACATAGCAATAAAAAATAAGTTCTCATCTTCTGAACTCTATGAATTTTCAATCGGTTATAAATATAATTGTATCCAATCTCTCTTTAAAATTTTGCGAAATAATATACATATTTAGAAATGAAAATATGAGTTCTTAAAAATAGTCTTTAGCTTTCAATACAATGACCATATTACGCCTAAATCCGTTTTCAATCAACCCTTTTCAATCCCCCCTAAGGTAAACATGTGAGAACTAAACAGGTTTCCCGTTTCTGAGGGGAGAAGGATTGAAAAAAGTTTAAGCATGCGCAGTGAGACCATTTTTGTGTGGAAAAAATAATGTGGAATCTGAGAGAATTCGCTTTTCGCTTTAAATATATGGATTTCCTTTTGAATTCAATATTCTCTTAAGAGTTACTTTCAGATGTTGTAATTACGATAAAGTTCTCTGAACTTCATAGACACAAACTAACCAGCTACCTGCTGCGCTTCAGTTACGAATCCTAGATTAAGCTTGGTTTGTGATATTTACTATACTAGGGGTTCTGCCCCCACGAGCTACGCTCGCCAACCTACGTTCTGACACTTTAAATTCTAAAAACACACTAATTTGATCAACTCTAAAATGATTACGGAAAATAAAATTATAATTAAAAGACCAGTGGTGACATTCTGCAATCAAGTTTCCATTCATTTTCCTTTGACTGGGGTATTTTCAGGCTGGATCAACTGCTATCGAAACAGCTAACAACTGTTTTCGTGAATGATTAAATAAGATCAATTAAACATTTGAAAATCACCTTGTGTAAAATGGTTAATTAATCAATGTCGCTGAATTGGGGGACTTTATAACGATGCTATAAGAAAAGTGGGTACTTCTGCATTAACCCGTCAACTACTTTCCATAAAAGAAAAAAGCTGTCGCCAAAATATAGGATTTAACGCCAAAAGTGCATGACCGTGGCGTTGCTTTCATTTGCTATCAGATAAGTTATACGTGTTAGTTATGTCATCATGTGATTTTTAATTCGGCGTTTATCTCTATTTTTAATGATATTTAACAATTTATCAGTTATTTCGTTAATTTAAATAATAATTACGACCTTAAAAGGTGACACCATGATATTAAAAGAGAAAAAGCGTTGAAAAAATTTTGCTATGTATAGTTACGCTCGACAGATCCGTTTCAATTGACGTCATAAATACTTATTCACCAGCCGAATTAGATAATTAAGAAAAATATTATAAATAAATAAATATTTAGGGCTACTTTTTTTTCTTTTCATTAATGTATTATAAATTTTTTTGTTTAAACTTACCTGCAGTTGACATTTTAATGAATGGAGCTTTTTAGAGTTTGGCGAATAGTTTAGCGATTTTTTTTTCTTTTATGGAAATTGTTGAACGTGGTAATAGAAATATACCGAAAATTGTTTTCAGTAAGACGGTTTAAAGGTATCGTTTCCAATATAACGTAATTTTCACCAAAGTTTTCTTCCCATTATTAAACGTAAAAATATAGTTTTGAATTTAAGGGAGGTATTATTTACGCTGTTTTATAATTTGAAACAACAAGTAAAAGATTTTGTTGAAATAAATTAATCTCTCGTGTAAATATATTTTTAAATTGAAATTGATTGGAAATATTGTTATTTGAGCAATTTAAAAATGGCTTAACTTTCTTCATTTTCTGCTTTGAATGCGTAATAATTTAATTATTTCTCTTTTTAATATTCACGCGTAAGTATATTTTTTTATTACGTACTTTTCTGCATTTACTGCTTTTAACGCGTGATCATTTAGTTATTATTTTAAAGTTTTATTTCTGTTTTTAACAGTCACGTGCAAATACATTTTTTAATTGAAAGGGAATATTATTATGTGCTCTATTTTACAAATTGGCAACAATTCAAATAATGGAATTTTTGAAATATGAAATAAATCTCCATCAAAATAATGAAAATTTTAATAAAAAATTTAAATAAAGCCTCAAAATATTAGTCAAATTAAAAAACGAAATAATTGCACTTTGCACTCGGCACACCGCAAGCTTGTCAACTGTATTATTTTAAATTATGGTTAAATTCCTATGCATAGTTTAGGTTTCTATAAAACGTGTTAAGAGAACTATTTTGGCCGACTTTGAAATTAAATATCTTCTAAAATAATTCTTCGATTTAAAAACTGTCTGCTTAAGCGTGTTTATCAAACATTTCTCAATAAACTACCTATTTTCATATTTTTATATACATTTCTCTATAAAACTACTTATTTTCATATTTTTATATGCAATAGTTTTCTGAATATTAGCCCAGAAAGATCTCAAGGCAGAAAAAATGCATTGACAGCGGCTGTGGCGGTGGCGGTGGTTACTTTTTTCAATATATAGAGTAGAGATAACGAACAAGCATGTCCTTCTGTCAGTCTTATATTTTATGCGCAACACCGCTTTAATTTTTCCACGCGTAGTTGCCATTTAAAAGTGTTATCAATCTATGTCTTATTTTAAACGTCATATTACTGTTTCATATTGTGTAATTCCATAAAAAATTTCTTTTTTTTTTCTTTTTGCATTTTTTTAAACATTTTGACTTTTCGTATGTACCCAGATTATGAACAATAAAAGTACAAGTGGATAAGTGTGATCGAAGATCGCACAAAGGGTTTCGTTTAGTATTCCTTTCAAAACTCTTTATCCTTTCTTTAATAAATCCAAATAAATTTCATTAAAAAAAAGAAAAAAAAGTCATGTTTTTTTTATAAAGTAAATTTACCGGTCTATTTTTCTCGTTTTTTTCGAATATCTGAACCGGCCCGCTATCATACTCTGTCATAATAATATCTGTCATGTGGACTAAATACGATATTAAAAAAAATCAATTTCAAAATTTAACATGTTGTATAGAGACCTTCAAAATGTTAAAATATGCCAATATTTCCATAATTGGCTTTTTATCATGATTCAATACGTTCCTCAAACAAATATATTTACTATTCTTTATCACTCATATTGATTCGCTCTTTGTATTATTCTCAAACATTTAAAAAATCCATTAAACTTCCAATATGACGTCAGATTAATTTTCTTTTTAATTCTCTAATGACGTCATAATAATTTGCTTTCTGTTATACATACTCATACCCTTGTATTATTGAGAAATGTTTGAAATTTTCTGTTTTATTACCAATATGGCGTCATATTAATCTTTTTTTCAGTTGGTGGAACTTTTTATTTCATTTTCATTTGTCACATGGAAATCTTTCAATAGAAAATTATTATTGTAGAAAGAATTTTATTGTGGATTTTTAATTGTTGGCAACTGCTATAATGAAAAATGTCTAAATTGAATCGGAAAGGCTGTTAGATTTTTGGTTTTTAATCTCTATATATTAAAATAATACAATTTTTTCAAATGTTATGATTTTAAGCTTCATAGTAGGTATTCAGTTATAAATACACAAAATTACATGCCTGTAAGTTGTATAGTTTCTGAGAACCGGCTTTGTGACGGACAGACAACGAAGCGGGAGTAATAGGGTTTTGTGAGATGAACGAAACCCTAAAAAGGAGTAAAACCTCATGTACGCGCGTAAATAATGTATAGTTTTACATTAGCTTTATTATTATACTATGTAAAACATAAAATTAAAAAATATATATATATAATTTTTAAACATAATATTATTTAAATTTTATGGGTGAAATTGAATATTTTTACTTATGACTTCCCTTTTTTATCTGACGTACATACTCTATTTAAGATTCATACATTTGGTACGTGATTTGTTAAAATTTGATATCTTATATTATCACTATTTGAATTTCCTTTTTTTTATTTAGAAAATTAAGTTGGCAATGCTTAACTCATTTGTCGAATTTTCATTGATTTATGCCTTGCTATTCTTATCAAGAATTAAATTTAGTAGTTTATCTTTACTTCCAATTCTGCAGAAAATTACTTTTTACTTACCCATCATACGTAGTATAGGGTAAGTATTATAATCGATTTGAAAATCGACAAAAAAATTTTGACGGATTTACACGTTTCAGACACTGGAGATTCCGAAAAACATATTTTTAGAAAAACATTTTTTAGCCATCCGAATATCTGTTTGTGTGTGTGTCTGTAAACGCACAGAGTAAGACAGAGATCCAACTTCGCCTGAAAACAGCGACTGCGGCGGATGACATAAGAACTAAATCATCGCTTTGGCGATTTTTATCTTCGTGATTTCCGTTTAAGTGTAACCTTATTCTGCTTGGCGTCTTTCTGTTGTCATTTCCGCATGTGCAAATTTTCGGCGTTCGCTAATTGATTTTCGAATCTTGTTTAATACTTATTATTAAAATTATTCTTTGAAGATCAAATAGTTGATTATAATTATCATAATTCTTCAAAATGCTAAGAAGAGAGGAGTGTATTGTTTGCAAGAACAAGACGTCAAAGTTATTTTTTATTCCTAAGAATCGGTAAGTTGTGGTTTATTTCTATGTGTTATTTTTGTTTTAATTTTTCAAGTTCCATTATGTATGAAATATTTTATGTATATTCAGTGTTGGCAGATTTTTAACAAATTTTGACTTTATATTATCGTTAAAATATCTGCCATACCATAAATCTCATTCATGTTTAAAAAAAATTTCTCTATATAAAATTTTATTCATATACATTTTCTATCGCAATGTAAGCATGGTACTATAAGTTTTTTCCTATACTATTAAATCTCCAGATCATTTTTTTAAATATCATTTTAACTTCGTACAATCCGCAATTATTACTTTTTCAATTGCATGCATGTTTATAAGCATATAAAATTGTTCGAATGTTCCAGAAATTAGAATCCTTAAATTAAAGTGGTAAGTAAAAATAAATGATTTTAAAAATTGTAAAAAATATGAAAGTAAGATGTTTATATTTCCCGAACAGATTCAAAAACATTTTCAAATATTTTAAGCAATTAATTTCTAAATTCTATTAAATTTATAAGCAAAATTTTAAAACTATTGGAAATCCATATCGAAAATTTAGCATTAATAATTTTACATCTAAATCCATTACGCAAATATTCCATTTTCATTTCAGATAAAAATGAAATTTGAAAAATCGTCTGCATCCCCATAAGAAAGCATTATGACCTAAAAAAATATTCCATATTGGTACTTACGTATTATCCGTGTCAGGAGATTGATCACCAAAAATGGTTGCCAAATACCAGCCTTGTTTATCGTTGCCAATCATGTTTTCAAACGCAGTAATTTAATATTATCAAATAACATATTTAAAAATGGTAATTAATATAAAATAAATAAAATGTAATATATGTTTATTAAATTTATAACATTGTAAAAAGTAGTAAATAAAATTATTTTAGTAAAATTAATAAATGGTAAATAGCATAGTAAATAACAAAGAATAATATTATAGATTATTCCTAGGCATGTACCATGTAGCAAGAAAAAAATATATAAGGGTTACTATAATTAGTAATATTGGCT
Source organism: Maratus michaelseni (assembly GCA_963931845.1). Lineage (NCBI taxonomy): Eukaryota > Metazoa > Arthropoda > Arachnida > Araneae > Salticidae > Maratus > Maratus michaelseni. The sequence continues at coordinate 116,126,928 of OZ007588.1, forward strand.
CCATGCCTGGCGCAGTTGGCTTAAAACTCGCACGGATAATACGTAAGTACCCTATATTTTCCGAACGAATGAACCAAATTTAACCAAAAACAGCTAATTCCGGATACCTCGCCAACATACCTACTAAAAATCAACCTAATCGGACCATTTTTACGGCAAACAGACAGACGGAAACCAAAAACATTTCGCGTCTCCACAGTGACCCTTAACGTGGTTTCGCACAAATCTGTCAACACTCAATATATATAAAATATTTCAAACATTATGGAACTTGAAAAAACAAGAACAAAAATAACACATGAAAATAAATCACAACTTAAATTTTGAAGAATTAAAAAAATCAAATTTTCCTTTCAAACTTGGAAAAAAAATATTTTTGTTTTACCACAGCACTTATTTTAAAATAAAGTTGAATTCCGATTGTTTCAGAACATGTTAAAAATAATAAATCCGTTTTCATTCGCGTAGATAGATAATCGACCGTCTTAAAATCAACCAACCAAAACAAGAAGCAAGTAGTCGCCGTTTTTTTTTTCCTTCCCTCATTTGTCGCCAAGAAGGCGATATATAGCTCTCTTTAGCAACCTTCTTCTGTTACGGCTGTAGTTTTCGCGTCATCCACAGCTAGCGCCACTGTCTATGTGTAATCCCATGTTAAAGAAGTTACCATTGAAGTCTATGAGAGTTGATTCTCTGTTTAAATCTCCTTACTCTGTGTGTAAACGCTCCCTAACAAATTGAGATAGAGATTTGAAATTGGGTATGTACTTAGCATGTCATAATGGGAAGAAGCTTATTGAATTTCAGTTACCTCGATGATCCGGAACTCTTTTTTTTTCGGACTCTCGAAATGTTCGTTCTGATAAAAGGTATATAAAAATTTTCGAAATTGTTTATTTTAAGTAGTGACTATAAAATACAATAAAAATACATAAATTTTGCATCAAGAATGAAGTCGATCGGATCATGAGTTGCCGTGATATTTGTAACTAGCCGCCACTGGCGACCAGTTTGGTCTCCCTTAAATATATGTTAAACATTGCAACACGTTACATTTATTCATAATTTAATTTTCCCTTAATCCTTCGCCAAATCGGAAGATTCTAATAGACAAATCATGAACTTTTGCGATCATGGTAGCATTTCGCATATTTTTTGGGCACAAATGTCACATACGCACGTTGGCGCGATTCCCCCCCCCCCTCCCCCGCCAATTTGGCGAAAACTTTGTTATGGAAATTGTTGTTTATTTACTTTTATTTTTTATTTTAATTCTATAAATTATTTTTGATATGTATATCAATATTTATTTACAACAAACTATCATTTATTTATTTTTATTCTTTTTTTTAATTATGAGTATTTATGTTAGCCGGGAGCAGATGATAATTCGCCAAATATCGTTCCCATCACCGTCATTCATACTACAATTAATTTAATTTTAAATTATAAACCTGTCACTCATTTCATTTAAAATACTTAACTTTAATCTAAAATGCTTATATTACATAAATTTAAAATACTTCACACTTTTCATTTAAAAGAGAAAATAAATAAATAAATAAGAAATAATATCATAAATCAAAACATTTGATTTCAGAATCAAAGTATCATTTCTAATTTGTACACGCGATAAATAAAAGCTGTATTAGCGATTTTAAAAATGCTAAAAATCTGATTCATTAAATATTATTACATGAGTTCAATTTACGTCAAGAAAAGGTCCGAAAGTTGAGTTGTATAGCACATAATTATGTTAAACTTTGATTGTCTCACTGGTGCGAATTATTTTTTTGACGCGAGGCAGCGGTCCAAAAATTCATTCGCGGAGAACTTGCTTTGCGAATGATTACCTCCATGATTTAATATTTTAAATGTTCACGACGAATCAATCTTTTTTTTTTGTTTACTTTTATGAATAGAGAATTTGAACTGCGAATCTTTCGACTGAAGTTATTGCAGAATATATACATAATTGAACGCAAGTCATCTCTCAAATATTAATTTATTTTGAACGATCTTTCTTAAAATGTAACTTTTATGCAGTTTATTCGAAAAAATAATTTTGAATAAAAATGGCCGCTTGGCATATGAAAAAGCGATGCGGCATCCCGGAACTGTTGAGGACAGTCACATAACTTACAGTTTTATTATAGAGATTATATTTTCCACACGCTTCGATTTTTCGTGACCCTACATTTCATTCCAATTTCAATTCAAATATATATTTTAATTGGAAATGAGACGCTTCATCCGACGCAGTAAACCGTTAGTTAATAGGATTGTCGAATTTGGAGATATAGAGTCTTTAAAATTTAGGACATCATCAATCCCCGATTTTATTCGAATTGCGATGCATTTTATAAACAGTTTACACAAGTTTTATTTTCCTATTTTATATTATGCGTATCCATGATGGGTAAGTATTACGGTGGCCCCCAACGACTAGTTTGAAATGCGTTAAAAGTAAAAAAAAATAATGGAAATTTTTCTCTGATTTTTATGAAGTACGTATTTATTATTTTTACTTAATTTAACGAGAAAAAATTAACGAGAGTTTGTGTGTGTTTTATAATAAATTAAACATTGTGTGTGTTTTATAATAAAATAAACATTGTGTGTGTTTACAATAAAGTAAATGCGTGTTTTATAATAAAATTGGGTACTTTTTCATTATACGGACATCATTGTCGCCAAGCATACATTTGCATACATTTACATATGTTGCATAAGCTTTTTAATTTTAGCTAGCGTGATTTTTTTAAATTTTAACTTCGCTGAAAGAGGGATCACGTGACTTGGTGTTTCAATATTTTATTGTAACTGCTTGATGTAAAAACTCATTGAATTGTTGATTTTATTTTATTATTGTAATTTATTTTTGTGATGTGGCAACTTTATGTTTTATCGTTTTAATTTTAAAGAAAAAGTAGATGTTCTAGAAGTTTTTTAAGATGTAGTTGAAATGTGATGACGTAATGTTATTAGAGATATGTTTTTGGATTTGTTTTGTGGAAATAAAAGTCTACCTTTGTAAAAACTGGATATCTTTAATTCTTCAAACAGACGGAAACATCGGGTAGATGTTTGGACCTGAGTATGATTATTTTAGTTGTTTTTAAATAGAGTTAAAGTTGAACTTTATTTCTTCTTCAACATGTGTTTTAGCGTCCGCGATCAGGACCGTTTGTTTTGAATGAATATAATATCTGTTTTTAATACGAATTGATAATGCCGTTGAAGCTTTTAAGAAAAAAAAAAGAAAAATGAAAAGGCAGCATTTACTGCAGTTACTAAAATGTGGAAGTGGAAATCACAAATGAAGAATTTAATCTTATTAACTGTCAAATTTTCTTAAATCAATTAGATGATAAATTTAACAGGCTGTGTTTGGCGGGAGATAAGATTATGGAATTACTTAATGAAAATGATTTTGAAATTGAATTTAATGCAGCTGAAGCCGATAGAGATTTATATTTAAGTTTGAAAGTAAAGCTAGAGCATAAAATGAAAGAACATAAGGCGAAAGTGGTCGACCAAGTTTTATCTTTGCCATCGAATGTAGTGTCTGCAGAGAAGAATAGAAAATTCAAACTACTTCCTGAATTGGAACTGAGAAAATTTTCTGGAGATGCTAGAGAATTCTTGGGCTTTTGGAGACAATTTTCTAAGATTTATAAAGGATCCTAACTTAGCTGCAGAAGATAAATTTCAATACCTGTATCAGTGTGTGATACCGAATTCTCTAGCAGCTCAATTGATGAGCAGTTTGTCTGTGACGGCTACTAATTATCCGAAAGCTGTACAACAACTGAAAGATCGTTTCGGACGTAATGATTTATTGGTTCAAATATATGTTCGGGATCTATTGAATCTTGTAATGAAGAATGCTACTACTGGACGTACTGTTACAGATTTTTCTGTTCTGTACGAAAGCATAGAGAGTAAGCTTAGAGCATTAGAAAGTCTTGGGCAGACTAAAGAAAAGTTTGCTGATTTTCTCGGGTCTCTAGTGGAATCTTGCCTATCTGAAAGTATACTTAGAGCATAGGAGAGAAGCCGTGTTCCTGAGTGACAAGGAATTCTGAATGAACTCTCGATAATCTTATGATTTTCCTTCGCCATGAAGTGGAGTCCGAAGAGATGATTAAATTAGCTAAAACTGGTTTTACTGGTAATATTGTGAAACGCGTTTGTAATAAAAATGTTAGTAGTGACAATTTAGATATGTCAACTGCAGCTTTGTTAGTAAGTACAAATGAGTTTTCTAATGGTAAGTTGTCTTTTACTTTTGGAAGAAAAAATATGCGGTTTTGTACCCAATGTTTATGATCCTAAAATTCTGCAGGAATTAAAACAGAGGAAAATAAACATTACTGATATTGTATGTAAGGAAAATTAAATTGATTTGTTATTAGGTGATGATGTTATCCGTAAGTTATTAACAGGAGAATTTGTACAGTTGTCTTCGGGACTCACTGCTGTCAAAACTAGACTTGGGTGGGCTCTCATGGGTGAACAAATAAATAACGAATATGTTACAGATAATGTGTTATCAAGTCTGTCTTTGCATGCGCGAGATATTTCAGTAAAATATTTGTGGGTGTTAGAGGCTCTAGGTATTTCAGATCCTACTGAAAATATTAAAACAAAAAATCGAATTACCGAGGAAAAGATTGATTAACAGCATGCAGTAGAGAGGAACGTAACAGACGTATGTGTTTGAGGACAGAATAGGTTAGAAAACCTTTTTTTCTACAAAGAATATGGTTTTATGAATCTATTGGAGAGGACTGGGACAGTTTTACGGGGTGGAGGAGACTAGCGTTGCTTTATAAAAAAGCTTTTGAAATTTGCGTAGACGCAGATTCGGGTTAACTGCATGCAGGTGAGAGGAATGTACAAGATTTATGTGTCAAAGGACAGGATCGGTTAGAAAACCTTTTTTTTCTTCAAAGAATATGGTTTTTTGAATCGAATGGAGAGGAATTGGACATTTTTACGGGGTGGAGGAGACTGGATTCGTTCAGATAAAACAATTGTAAGAAATTTGCGTCGGCGTAGAATAGGGTTACCTGCATTCAGTGGAAAAGAAAGTACAAGATTTATAGATTTGAGGAAAGGTCGTTCAAAAAACCCAATTTTTTGTTTAAGTTTATTGTGTATTGCATGGAGTGGAGAGGCATTGGCCAGTATTTTGGGGTGGAGGAGACTGGTGTTTTTTTATTAAGAAGTGCTTAAAATATTCGCGTAGTCGAAGTTAGGATTAACAGCATGCAGTATAAAGGAACGTAATAAACGTATGTGTTTAACTACAGTATCGGTTATAAAATCATTTTTCTTCAAAGAATATGGTTTTTTGAATCGTCTGGAGAGGCATTGGCCAGTTTTATGGGGTGTAGGAGACTGGCGTTGCTTTGTAAAAAATCTTTCAAAATTTGCATAGACGAAGAGTAGGTTTAACTGCATGCAGTTGAAAGGAAAATAAAATATTTATAGTTTTGAGGACATGGTCGGTTAAAAAACCCATTTATCGCTTAAAAATATTGTTTATTAGATGGAGTGGGGAGGCATTGGCCAGTTTTTCGGGGAGGAGGAGACTGGCTTTTTTCAGTTAAAAAATGCTTAAAACATTCACGTCGACGAAGAATAGGGTTACCAGCATGCAGTAGAGAGGAACATATGACAAAGACGTTTGTCATATATCTTGCTTTCAGTTCAAACCCCCCCCCCCTCAAAATTGTAACAAGTTAACATAAGCTTTTCCATTCCTCTTCCAACATCTAGCATACATGTATTGATTGCATGCTTCTCCTCCCCCCCCCCCCCAAAATAAAGATTAAAAAAAAAAAAAAAAAAAAAAAAATTCATAAAGATTCATTTATTCCCCCCCAAATAAATAAATAATTATAAGTAATTAAAATAAACAATTATAGTTTATAGATTTTAAATGTCTGTAATCCCCCCCCAAAATTCAATATGCTAACTAAAACCTATTTCTGATTTAATTTAGATAACAAATCTACTTGCTTCATTCTAAAATGCAAGTCACTCGCATATATATCAGAAAACTCTCTGTCCTTAACTTTGCGGTTATGCTAAAATAAGTTACTAATGTTCACATATTTCTAATTCAACCGTTTCCTTCTCATGAAATCAAAAGTGCATCTGTCTTAAAAGTTAGACAAAATATATAAGCAGCTGTGCTCTACTTATTAAAATAATGTAACGTATAACCGTTATTCTTTATGCAAGCATTTGCACTTCTCATCCGCTCTCAAAAGAATTAATTAAAATATCTCTCGCCCACATGTAAACTGTAATATGCAAACTCATATCTTTCACACCCTGTTATTAGATTCGAGTCATAAGTAACCGTTAATTGCAGCTGTCTTTTAGCAAAATCAAACGCCAATCCCAAAATTACTTTCTTTTCTTTTTCCTTTTCTGTCTCCATGAAAGAATCTTTACAACCCTTCCCCCCATTCTCAAATGAATGCACTATCATAGACAGATTCTAGCAGTTATCGTTTTTTCCCATACGCGTCCGTCCGCAGTCTCCAAAGACTCCCTCGCCAAGTACTGGCGATTTTATCATGCTTTCCGCGCCAACACCCGTACATGTAATTTTTAGAAGATAAGCACTTCGGCCGTTAGACGTGACCAGAAAGGTTGTAAAAAAACTTGTCATTGTTTGTGTAGGTACCTCCCCTTTGCTTCTTTAACTATCAATATTGCCGCTTCATAAAATAAATAGACATTGCATCTAACTATGTGATTATTCTGTCTCCTGGATTTACTACATATTTTTCATCTCTACTTGACCCTGTTTACTATGCTCCGTTATACTAATAAGCACTGACGCCAAGGTAAATAAACATCAACTGCTCCATGTTATAGACTCTGGTGCTTTCGCCGGTTTCGCTTGAACTTAGCGATTCATTTTTTCTTCCAATAAGGGGAGGTACCGAGGTACAATAATTATAAGAGATATATTTCCTTCATCTGCAACTATGTGAAACTTTAAATACAACTTCTCTGAGCTGCCCCTGGAAACTTAACGCTGCCTCCGCTCCGATTCTTCACTGATTCCAGACCGCGCGTCCCCCCCATCTCTTCGCAGCGCGATATGCCTGACGCCGGCCTCGCTTCATGTGGAACGCATCATCACAGCCCTCCCACCTGCCATGCTGGATCGCTTTCCTACCGGGAGTCTTTCTTCACCCCCTCATCTCAGCTGACAACCACTGCTCTTTCTGGAAGTGCTACCCCCGCACCCCCTCCGCCGGATTCAAGACAGTCGGTCTGTTTTCTCTGTATCGGGAATTCTCTCGCCGATCATCATCTTTTCCAACTCAAGACATCAATACAATAGTGTGCTGTTCCCCCAGTGCTTTCCCCTCATCTAAATGTGTCTGTGTGTTGTGCGACAATTAACGTTTAAAAAAAAAAGTGTGGTTCGTTGAAAACCACAAGTGTTTCAAGTGCTTCAAGTGTATTGTGTATGCGTTCAAAATAGTGGTCCAAAAGTAAATTTACAATGATATATTTCTAACAGTGTTACTAAAAGTAATCCGTGTAAGTTTCATCCAAAGGAATTTCTTCAACATTAGTGCTTCAAAAAGTGCCATTTATTCAAAAAAAACTACTGTGGTGATCGTAATTTTCCAGTGTGTGTCAAGTACGCAAATAGTATACTTTCCGGAAGATCAGTGCTATGAGCTCATGATTCTTTTTTAACGCGGCTGGGTTTCAATAATCCTAGGCTTTGAGTACAAGTGCATATTTCAACCTTCATACTTCTCTTGTAATATAATTAATTTTTTCCTCTACCAGTCAGTAGTGAATTTTATTTGGTTAAATTATTGCATTTCCATTTTTAAAAGAATATATTTAATAACAGAGTTTTTGTTATGTTCTTTTTGTGTTTGCCTTTTACCAAATCCTTCTTAATTAAATATTCAGGTTGAAATTAAGTTAATTTAATTTTTGAACTTTCTCATCAAATCATATAAATATGATTATTTTATCTTGCACTTTTTTAGTTGTAAAATATGATTTTTTTTATGAATATTTAAGGCAAGATTGTTTTTTTTTTAAGGTGTTTTGGATACAAATATTAATCTGAGTTTTTAATTTTTAGTAAACCAGTTTAAAAAAAATATATAACTTGAATTCTCTTGCAATATTGGTTTCATTTTTTTTAAATGAATAAAAGAAATGCTACGTTCCATTCTTAACAATTTGAATAATTTGCATGAATTTTTTTACTTTTTATACTGGTGTTGACAAATCTCAGGTAAGATCTATTCACAGTATCTTATACTATACAAATTGATTTTAATGTTATAAAAAAAAAGGATATATTTTTTTTCTCCTCTATTTTTCTCTCATTCATCGCTGTTTCTTTTTAAAAATGAATTTAAAAAATGAGCGTTAGGGATCTATACGCTAAAAAGAAACAGTGATCAGTCATTATTATTTATTATAATATAAATCCAGTTTACATTTTTCTTTCATGTTATATTTATTATCTGCTAGTGTATATTGATATGTTTTTTAGTTATTTTATTGTGCATGCAGTGTTTCCTTGAATTTCATAGATTAGTTAATAGTATTTTTGGCCACCATGGCTTCTCGGCAAATACCAATTAATTTACCGACCTTTGATGGTGATCATGAATCACTCAAATTCTTTTTCGACCAAGTACGGTCTGTTAGTCAAATAAATAAATACAGCCCGCAAGCAACAATTGCTCTACTAAAAAGTAAATTATCTGGTCCTGCATTAAAATATTTAACACAGAACCCTGATTTATTAATCTCAAATGACATAAATGTAATCGAAAAAGAATTTTCCAATTTTTTTTCCCCTCCTAGCAAATCACAGGTAGCAGTCGAACTTGCAAACTTAACGCTCTTACCCGCAGAAACCATTAAAAACTTTGCCCATAGGCTTAATGTTCTGGCTGCAACAGTTTATTCGGACATTCAAGACGCCAATGCGCGTGACAAAATTAAGTACATGAAATTCCTGGTAACCATTCCATCCAATTTACGAATTAAAATCCAAGAGGAAGGAATTACAGAGTACCAACCCGCAGTTTTAAGAGCCCAGGCGCTACAAGATACTTTGTACGGAGAAAAAATTTTGCATGCTTACCCCACCCCTTCCCCAACTGATTCAATATTTGCCGACCAGCTGAAACAGCTAACCGAGAAAATAAATGCCCTTTCTGTAAATACCCAAACACAACCAGAAATTAAAGATGACGCGGCAACTTACAAAACTAAATTTGCTGGCATGCACAACAAACGGAAATTTCAAAATCGCAATTTTAACAAACGCCCCTCTCCACATAAGTCGTACAGATTTCACAGAACTACTTGCCAGCTATGTTTCAAAAGTGGTCACGAAGCGCAAGCCTGTTTTAAGTGGAAACGCTTAAATACACAAAGACGAGGACAATTTCACAACAACAACAACCGACAACAGGAAAACTAAGTCAGAGGTGTAATTTTGCTGATGGCTTTGCACCTCACCCCCCTACTGATTACACATCAGCCAGTTTTTTCCCAGATCCGTCCTTACCAAAAATTTCAGTTAATAGACTAGTAAACTCTGTAAGCACACAAACATGTGATAGTGTAAAAATTTCTAAGCATGAAACGACACAAACAAACACAGAACAATACGATGACACTACTACAAAAATTATTTACAATGTCATTAAAGACTCAACATCACTCCCCCTTGTAAAGGCCTCAGTTGCAAAAAAAGATATTACTCTACTTTGCGATACAGGAAGTACTATTTCGTTACTATCACAGTCTTTATTTGATGAATTAAAAACAATTTTAAAATATAAGAGATTATCAACTGGTGTTGTCATTAAAACAGTCAATTCTGATGTAGATTTTTCCGCATGTATTAGAACCTCCATTAAATTACAGCACAAAAACTTTAATCATCACTTCTACATTGTAGACATACCAGATTCATCTAGTTTCCAAGGTATTATCGGCTATGATTTCATCAAACGATTCAATATTGTTGTAAACACCGCCAAAAACATTATCCATATTGACAACACTTTATCGATTCCTTTGGTAAACAAACAAACTACTTCATCTTCTGAAATAAACCAATGTAGTACACAACCCACCTCCTTCAAAAATCAAACTGTAGCTTTGACTCGTAGAATTTCCTTAAACCCTCAGGAACAAAAATGGATTTCAGTTTTCACAGATTCTATTAGCACAGACAAAGATTATTTATTTCAATACAATTCACCCGTTGACAACTTAATAGGATTTGATGCTATAATAAAATCAAATAATCCAAAGCGAAAAAGAAAAATTCCACAACAATATACATTTTTCCTGATTTCGGTTAAAAACAATTCTGATAATCCCATTCACCTTCAAAAAAAAGCTAAAATAGGTCAACTTTTTGAGGTCGAGGAAATAATTGAGTACTCCCCAGATAAAATTAGTCAAGATAACTCAGATCAACAATTTTTAAATCTCATTCAAGCTTCTAAAGACATTCTCAAAAAAAGAAAAGAAGACTTATCTGCAACTGATTTCAATCTTGAACACTTACCATCCAATGAGGCTGAAATTCTAAAAGAAATGTTACTCAAATATTACCCTGTATTTTCAAAATCTCTAAATACACTTGGGCATACAGATAAAATTATTCCAGATTTGAAATTCATTAATGACTATCCTATAAAAACACTTCCTTTTCCAATACCTCAGGCATTACAAAAAGATGCATTAGATCAAATTAATCAATTACTTGAAGCTGGAATTATACAAAGACATTGCTCCGAATGGTCTTGTCCTATGTTACTTGTTAGAAAAAAACCAGATGGTACTGGTAAACAAAAATTTCGCCTCGCACTTGACCTGCGAATGTTAAACACTGTAATACAAGGATCATCTTACCCACTACCAAAAATTCAAAACATCATCGCTAATCTCTCCTCTTACACATTCTTTACAACACTCGACTTTCATCAAGCATACCACCAAATTAACTTACCAGAAAAATTTCACAATCAACTAACTTTTACCACCATGTTTGGATCTTTTTCTTACCGCAGACTTGTCTTTGGTTTAAAGACAAGTGCCTCAATCTTTCAAGCTCTAATGGACTCTTTAATTGACGAACTACACCTACAAGGTGTGTATACGTATCAAGATGACTTTATTATAGGTGCGAATTCTTTTGATGAAATGTGTTCTAAACTCGACAAAATTTTTAACCTCCTTTCCAAGTACAATCTCACTCTTTCACCTAATAAATGCAACTTTCATCAAACAAAAGTCAACTACTTAGGTTTTCAAATAGAAAATCATTGTATTTCACCAATCCATTCTAACATTGTAAAAATAACTTCATTTCCTACACCAACTACAAAAAGACAACTAAAAAGGCTTATTGGTTTGATAACTTTCTATAAATCATTAATTCCAACATTTAACAAACTAGTGCAACCACTTATTGATTTAACTACTCCTAAAACTAAATTCATCTGGACAGAAAAACATCAGGACATACTTAAAACAATACAGAAAATTTTCTTCGGTTCACCCATGGTTAGGTTACCAGATTGGAATAAGAATTTTTATTTGAATACAGATGCATCTAACATTGCCATCTCTGGCGTTTTAATGCAAGAACATAATGGAAATCTTCTACCAGTAGCATACTTTTCTAAATCCTTAAATCCCTCTGAAAAAAAATATCCTGCTTTAAAACTAGAACTAATGGCAATTTACAAATCTGTTATTGCATTCAAATATTACTTATACAACAGAAAATTCCTAATCTTATCAGATAGCAAACCTCTAAAAAAATACAAAAAAACTACAAACCCAGCAGACATAACCACCCGTTGGCTAATTGACCTTTCAGAATATTCATATGATTTTGAACACATTCCAGGATCTTCAAATGTTTTAGCAGATTACTTCTCTCGCTGTAATTTTGACAACAACCAAGAAAATTTACTAACCAATCCTAACCTTATCCATGATCCTCAACCACTTCCAATAGTCGATCATGAAACATCTGATATTTGTAAATCTGTTAATAACAACAATTGTCATGTTAATTTTCTCATCTCAGGTGAACGAACAAAACGAGACCCATTATTGGAGATATCAAATCAAACTTTTTGCACTGAACAACAAAATGACCCTACTTTAGCTAGTATTTATGATCATATATTACAAAATGGACCTTCTTCAAAATTCCCGAATTACTTCATACATCCTGATTCTAAAATATTAATGTTCAAAAAGGAAGATATCATAAATAATACTTTCTCATATCACATTGTTGTCCCTGATTCACTTAAAAGTAAAGTTTTAACTATATCCCATCTGTCACACTTTGGTATGGCCAAAACTTATGAATTTCTTACATACAAATATTTTTGGAAAGGCATCTATGTAGATACACTCAACTTTGTAGCTTCATGTGTCAAATGTTTACAGGCCAAACACCATAACACTCCACCCGCACCTCTCCAACCTACATACACACCAAGATATCCTGGTCATACAGTCAGTACAGATTTACTTGGTCCTTTCTCAAATAATAAACATGTTTTAACTGTAACCGATCACTTCTCAAGACACATTGAACTCTATCCTCTCACTGATACTTCTGCACCCAAAGTTGTAAAATGCTTATTTAGTTACATAACTACCTATGGGAGACCCGTCTGTATTTTGTCAGACTTAGGCCCACAATATACTTCTCATATTTATAATGCATTTAATGATGCTCTTGGTATAAAAATACATCACAGTTCGGTCTCGCACCCACAATCTAATAGTATTGCCGAGCGAATTAACAAGTCTATTAAATATTCTGTTACCACATTACTACAAGAAGGACACTCTTTTGAAAATGCTCTGTTTATTCATAAGTCACTTTATAATGGTTCGACACACTCTTCTACACTATTTTCACCTAACTTACTTCATTTTGGTCGTGAACTTTCATTAATTTTTGACACATATGATCATAGTACCAACCAAGCATTTCTAGATAAACATGTTGAAGTTTATAAATTACTAGATGACTTAAACAAAATATATGACAAAGCATATAACAACATTAAGACTGCTCAAGATAGACGTTACAAAATTCACAGTCGAAAAGCTAAATTAAGAAATATATGTTTAAAAGATATTGTTTATTTAAAATCAGTCGACAAATTTAAACCTAAATATACCGGTCCATATATTGTAACATTTAAACACTCTCCTGTTTCATTTTCAATTAAAAGATTATATGCTCATGATGATACTGCATTTAGGGTACATATTGATAGACTTCTTCTAGCACCACCTCGATATGGACATTTATGTGATCCTGCAAGTCATGTTACAAATAATAATTCTTCTAACACCATTCTCGCCCCTCGCTACAATTTAAGAAAAAGATAATTTGTAACAAATTTTAAAAAATAATAATAATAATAATAAACTTTAAAAAAAAAAAACTTTTAAATTTTTAATATGATCTGATACTAAGTGTTTTATCCCTGGCCAGGATTCTACGTATACTGTGCATAACTTGTCTTCACCTGACTTCACGGCTGGTCCATGTCTTCTTGTGAAGACCACTTTTACACAATATTTTGTATCGGGTCACACCATTCTTTTAATTTTTCATTCAATTTTATAAACAGTAGATAAATATAATCTTTTCACATTCTTTTTCTCTCACACTTTAAACTTTCATTCATACTGAATACAACATTGCAGATATTTTAAATAAATAAGAGTTTTTAAATTAAAAAAAAAAAAAAAAAAAAAAAAAAAAAAAAAAAAAAAAAAAGTTCTCGTAAACAAACTTAAAGCATTTACTTACATGACTTGTACAGTTTCACTTCATCACACCCGATTATGACATATTTTAGGTCTCTCAACACTCTAGGACTGTCAATACATTAGAATTTACATGAGATACACTTGTATCTGTTTTTTTTTTAATTTTTACTAATTCTTCCCCTTCAGGCTAGTGGTACCGTTCTAAATTTTTGCCCTTAGGTTACCACACCTCACCAGATTGTGTTTAGAGAGACAATTGTGATTTAGTTTACTAATTCACAATATTCCCTTTTCCCAAAAGTATATGTGTTCCCGAATCGTGCTCCTGTGTGGGGATCAGTGCGATCTTCATTGGGGAGCAGGGAGTTCATGTTGTAATGATGTGGACTCTCATCACTGCCCTCCTCACCTAGGTCGTAAGGCCCTAAGCCTGAGACATCACACTTGTCATGTATCGACAAGATTAAGGGCGGTCTCTTTTTATGGGCGTGCCACATGCACCTCTTTTTTTTACCGTCCTGTGCTTGCACGAATTTTAAAAACTTTTTCAAACAACTTTTCAGTACACTACACTTGAGTTAATCCATTTTCACATTTTTATATAATTCAAGTTAATTTTTAAGGATATGTTTATGTTATGTGTTATTTGTGTTTATTTTTTTTAATTGTTTTCATTTGTGTTTCATATTATACTTAAGTAGTAATTATAGTATTTAAGTGCAACAAATTGAGAAAATGAGTACTGTTTTTTGTTCAGTTATCATTAGACATGTCTAGTTAAATAGTAACTTTTTAAAGCTGGTACCAGAAAGACAGAAAGAAAAAGAACAAAACAGAAAATAAAAAGGACGAAGATATATAAAAAAAAAAATCTTCAAAGGTAGTGCACTATGTTTTATATTTTATGGCCTGAAGTTACAAACTATTGAGGTAACAAAATCCTTTATACTGTTGCAACTCATATAATTTACAAGTATTTTGTGTTATATTATGTATGTATTTTTTTAAGCTTGGGGAGAGTATAATTGTATTGTATATATATTTTTTAAAACTGTACTGTAAACAGTACAGCTTTTCTGGTCAATGGGGTGATATATATGACAAAGACGTTTGTCATATATCTTGCTTTCAGTTCAAACCCCCCCCCCCTCAAAATTGTAACAAGTTAACATAAGCTTTTCCATTCCTCTTCCAACATCTAGCATACATGTATTGATTGCATGCTTCTCCTCCCCCCCCCCAAAATAGAGATTAAAAAAAAAAAAAAAAAAAAAAAAAAATTCATAAAGATTCATTTATTCCCCCCCAAATAAATAAATAATTATAAGTAATTAAAATAAACAATTATAGTTTATAGATTTTAAATGTCTGTAATCCCCCCCCCCCAAAATTCAATATGCTAACTAAAACCTATTTCTGATTTAATTTAGATAACAAATCTACTTGCTTCATTCTAAAATGCAAGTCACTCGCATATATATCAGAAAACTCTCTGTCCTTAACTTTGCGGTTATGCTAAAATAAGTTACTAATGTTCACATATTTCTAATTCAACCGTTTCCTTCTCATGAAATCAAAAGTGCATCTGTCTTAAAAGTTAGACAAAATATATAAGCAGCTGTGCTCTACTTATTAAAATAATGTAACGTATAACCGTTATTCTTTATGCAAGTATTTGCACTTCTCATCCGCTCTCAAAAGAATTAATTAAAATATCTCTCGCCCACATGTAAACTGTAATATGCAAACTCATATCTTTCACACCCTGTTATTAGATTCGAGTCATAAGTAACCGTTAATTGCAGCTGTCTTTTAGCAAAATCAAACGCCAATACCAAAATTACTTTCTTTTCTTTTTCCTTTTCTGTCTCCATGAAAGAATCTTTACAACCCTTCCCCCCATTCTCAAATGAATGCACTATCATAGACAGATTCTAGCAGTTATCGTTTTTTCCCATACGCGTCCGTCCGCAGTCTCCAAAGACTCCCTCGCCAAGTACTGGCGATTTTATCATGCTTTCCGCGCCAACACCCGTACATGTAATTTTTAGAAGATAAGCACTTCGGCCGTTAGACGTGACCAGAAAGGTTGTAAAAAAACTTGTCATTGTTTGTGTAGGTACCTCCCCTTTGCTTCTTTAACTATCAATATTGCCGCTTCATAAAATAAATAGACATTGCATCTAACTATGTGATTATTCTGTCTCCTGGATTTACTACATATTTTTCATCTCTACTTGACCCTGTTTACTATGCTCCGTTATACTAATAAGCACTGACGCCAAGGTAAATAAACATCAACTGCTCCATGTTATAGAACATACCAGACATATCTGTTTAAGGGGAAGATCGGTAAAAAAACATTTTTTTCAAAAAATATGGTTTTTTGAACGTCTGGAGAGGCATTGGCCAGTTTTATGGGGTGGAGGAGACTGGCGTTGCTTTGTAAAAAAAGCTTTTGAAATTTGCTTAAAAGAAGATTAGGGTTTACTGCATGAAGGTGAGAGGAATGTAAAATATTTATGTTTCAAAAGACAGGATCGGTTATAAA
The DNA here is from genome assembly GCA_963931845.1 of Maratus michaelseni. Classification (NCBI taxonomy): domain Eukaryota; kingdom Metazoa; phylum Arthropoda; class Arachnida; order Araneae; family Salticidae; genus Maratus; species Maratus michaelseni. Next base: position 116,143,336 of record OZ007588.1, read on the forward strand.
ACCTTTTTATTCTTCAAAGAATATGGTTTTTTGAATCGAGTGGAGATGAATTGGACATTTTTACGGGGTGGAGGATACTGAAATAGTTCAGAAAAAACAATTGTAAGAAATTTGCGTCGGCGTAGAATAAGGTTACCAGCATGCAGTGGAAAGGAAAGTACAAGATTTATTTATTTGAGGACAGGATCGTTCCAAAAACCCATTTTTTCGTTTAAGATTATTGTGTATTGCATGGAGCGGAGAGGCATTGGCCAGTTTTTTGGGGTGGAGGAGACTGGCGTTTTTTTTTATTAAGAAATGCTTAAAATATTCGCGTCGTCCAAGTTAGGGTTAACAGCATACAGTAGAAAGGAACGTAACAGAAGTATCTGTTTGAGGGTAAGATCGGTTTAAAAAAAATTTCTTCAAAGAATATGGTTTTTGAATCGTCTAGAGAGGCATTGGCCAGTTTTATGGGGTGGAGGAGACTGGCGTTGTTTTGTAAAAAAAGCTTTTGAAATTTGCGTAGACGAAGATTCGGGTTAACTGCATGCAGGTGAGAGGATTGTACAAGATTTATGTGTCAAAGGACAGGATCGGTTAGAAAACCTTTTTTTTTCTTCAAAGAATATGGTTTTTTGAATCGAATGGAGAGGAATTGGACATTTTTATGGGGTGGGGGAGATTGAAATTAATTGTAAAATTAACTGTAAGAAGTTTGCGTCGGCGTAGAATAGGGTTACCAGCATGCAGTGGAAAGGAAAGTACAAGATTTACTGATTTGAGGACAAGATCGTTCCAAAAACGCATTTTTTCGTTTAAGATTATTGTGTATTGCATGGAGCGGAGAGGCATTGGCCAGTTTTTTGGGGTGGAGGTGACTGGCGTTTTTTTATTAAGAAATGCTCAAAATATTGCGTTTTTTTATTAAGAAATGCTTAAAATATTCGCGTCGTCGAAGTTAGGGTTAACAGCATGCAGTAGAAAGGAAAGTAATCAACGTATGTGTTTGAGTACAGTATCGGTTATAAAACCTTTTTCCTTCAAAGAATATGGTTTTTTGAATCGTCTGGAGAGGCTTTGGCCAGTTTTATGGGGTGGAGGAGACGGGCGTTGCTTTGTAAAAAATCTTTCGAAATTTGCATAGACGAAGAGTGGTGTTAACTGCATGCAGGTGAGAGGAATGTACAAGATATATGTGTCAAAGGACAGGATCGGTTAGAAAACACATTTATCGCTTAAAATTATTGTTTATTAGATGGAGCGGAGAGGCATTGGCCAGTTTTTTGGGAAGGAGGAGACTGGCGTTTTTCAGATAAGAAATGCTTAAAGCATTCACGTCGACGAAGAATAGGGTTATCAGCATGCAGTAGAGAGGAACTAACCAGACGTATCTGTTTGAAGACAAGATCGGTTAAAAAACCGTTTTTCTTCAAAGAATATGGTTTTTTGAATCGTCTGGAGAGGCATTGGCCAGTTTTATGGGGTGGAGGAGACAGGCGTTGCTTTGTAGAAAAAGCTTTTGAATTTTGCGTAAAAAAAGAATAGGGTTAACTGCAAGCAGGTGAGAGGAGAATAAAATATTTATAGTTTTATGGACATGTTCGGTTAAAAAATCCATTTATCGCTTAAGAATATTGTTTATTAGATGGAGCGGGGAGGCATTGGCCAGTTTTTTGGGGAGGAGGAGACTGGCTTTTATCAGTTAAGAAATGCTGAAAATATTCGCGTCGTCCAAGTTACGGTTAACAGCATGCAGTAGAAAGGAACGTACCAGACGTATCTGTTTGAGGGTAAGATCGGTAAAAAAAAATTTCTTCAAAGAATATGGATTTTTAATCGTCTGGAGAGGCATTGGCCAGTTTTATGGGGTGGAGGAGACTGGCGTTGCTTTGCAAAAAAAGCTTTTTAAATTTGCGTAGACGAAGATTCGGGTTAACTGCAAACAGGTGAGAGGAGAATAAAATATTTATAATTTTGAGTACATGGTCGGTTAAAAAACACATTTATCGCTTAAAAATATTGTTTATTAGATGGAACGGGGTGGCATTGGCCAGTTTTTTGGAGAGGAGGAGACTGGCTTTTTTCAGTTAAAAAATTCTTAAAACATTCGCGTCGACGAAGAATAGTGTTACAAGCATGCAGAAGAGAGGTACATACCAGACATATATGTTCGAGGTGAAGATCGGTTAAAAAACCATTTTTTCTTCAAAGAATATGGTTTTTTGAATCGTCTGGAGAGGCATTGGCAAGTTTTATGGGGTGGAGGAGACTGGCTTTGCTTTGTAAAAAAAGCTTTTGAAATTTGCGTAGACGAACATTCGGGTTAACTGCATGCAAGTGAGAGGAATGTACAATATATTTGTGTAAAAGGACATGATCGGTTAGAAAACCTTTTTTTTTCTTCAAAGAATATGGTTTTTTGAAACGAGTGGAGCGGAATTGGACATTTTTACGGGGTGGGGGAGACTGGACTCGTCCAGATAAAACAATTGTAAGAAATTTGTGTCGGCATAGAATAGGGTTACCTGCATGCAGTGGAAAGGAAAGTACAAGATTTATTGATTTGAGGACAGGATCGTTCAAAAAACCCATTTTTTCGTTTAAGATTATTGTGTTTTGCATGGAGCGGAGAGGCATTGGCCAGTTTTTTGGGGAGGAGGAGACTGGCGTTTTTCAGATAAGAAATGCTTAAAGCATTCACGTCGACGAAGAATAGGGTTATCAGCATGCAGTAGAGAGGAACGTACCAGACGTATCTGTTTGAGGACAAGATCGGTTAAAAAACCTTTTTTCTTCAAAGAATATGGTTTTTTGAATCGTCTGGAGAGGCATTGGCCAGTTTTATGGGGTGGAGGAGACTGGCGTTGCTTTGCAAAAAATCTTTCGATATTAGCATAGACGAACAGTAAGGTTTGCTGCATGCAGTTGAAAGGAAAGTAAAATATTTATAGTTTTGAAGACATGGTCGGTTAAAAAACCCATTTATCGCTTAAGAATATTGTTTATTAGATGGAGTGGGGAGGCATTGGCCAGTTTTTTGGGGAGGAGGAGACTGGCTTTTTTCAGTTAAAAATGCTTAAAACATTCGCGTCGACGAAGAATAATTTTACAAGCATGCAGTAGAGAGGTACATACCAGACATATATGTTCGAGGTGAAGATCGGTTAAAAAACCATTTTTTCTTCAAAGAATATGGTTTTTTGAATCGTCTGGAGAGGCATTGGCCAGTTTTATGGGGTGGAGGAGACTGGCGTTGCTTTGTAGAAAAAGCTTTTGAATTTTGCGTAAAAGAAGATTAGGGTTAACGTCAAGCAGGTGAGAGGAGAATAAAATATTTATAGTTTTATGCACATGATCGGTTAAATAATCCATTTATCGCTTAAGAATATTGTTTATTAGATGGAGCGGAGAGGCATTGGCCAGTTTTTTGGGGAGGAGGAGATTTTTTTTTTCAGTTAAGAAATGCTTAAAATATTCGCGTCGTCCAAGTTAGGGTTAACAGCATGCAGTAGAAATGAACGTAGCAAACGTATGTGTTTGAGTACAGTATCGGTTATAAAACCTTTTTCCTTCAAAGAATATGGTTTTTTGAATCGTCTGGAGAGGCATTGGCCAGTTTTATGGGGTGGAGGAGACTGGCGTTGCTTTGCAAAAAAGCTTTTTATATTTGCGTAGACGAAGATTCGGGTTAACTGCAAACAGGTGAGAGGAGAATAAAATATTTATAATTTTGAGTACATGGTCGGTTAAAAAACACATTTATCGCTTAAAAATATTGTTTATTAGATGGAACGAGGTGGCATTGGCCAGTTTTTTGGAGAGGAGGAGACTGGCTTTTTTCAATTAAAAAATGCTTAAAACATTCGCGTCGACGAAGAATAGTGTTACAAGCATGCAGTAGAGAGGTACATACCAGACATATATGTTTGAGGTGAAGATCGGTTAAAAAAACATTTTTTCTTCAAAGAATATGGTTTTTTGAATCGTCTAGAGAGGCATTGGCCAGTTTTATGGGGAGGAGGAGACTGGCTTTGCTTTCTAAATAAAGCTTTTGAAATTTGCGTAGACGAAGATTCGGGTTAACTGCATGCAGGTGGGGAATGTACAAGATATATGTATCAAAGGACAGGATCGGTTAGAAAACCTTTTTTTTTCTTCAAAGAATATGGTTTTTTGAAACGAGTGGAGAGGAATTGGACATTTTTACGTGGTTGGGAGACTGGAGTCGTTCAGATAAAACAATTGTAAGAAATTTGCGTCGGCATAGAATAGTGTTACCTGCATGCTGTGGAAAGGAAAGTACAAGATTTATTGATTTGAGGACAGGATCGTTCAAAAAACCCATTTTTTCGTTTAAGATTATTGTGTTTTGCATGGAGTGGAGAGGCATTGGCCAGTTTTTTGGGGAGGAGGAGACTGGCGTTTTTACAGATAAGAAATGCTGAAAGCATTCACGTCGACGAAGAATAGGGTTACCAGCATGCAGTAAAGAGGAACGTACCAGACGTATGTGTTTGAGGACAAGATCGGTTAAAAAACTTTTTTCTTCATAGAATATGGATTTTGAATCGTCTGGAGAGGCATTGGCCAGTTTTATGGGGTGGGGGAGACTGGCGTTGCTTTGTAGAAAAAGCTTTTGAATTTTGCGTAAAAGAAGATTAGGGTTAACTGCAAGCAGGTGAGAGGAGAATAAAATATTTATAGTTTTATGCACATGATCGGTTAAAAAATCCATTTATCGCTTAAGAATATTGTTTATTAGATGGAGCGGAGAGGCATTGGCCAGTTTTTTGGGGAGGAGGAGACTGGCTTTTTTCAGTTAAGAAATGCTTAAAATATTCGCGTCGTCCAAGTTAGGGTTAACAGCATGCAGTAGAAATGAACGTAGCAAACGTATGTGTTTGAGTACAGTATCGGTTATAAAACCTTTTTCCTTCAAAGAATATGGTTTTTTGAATCGTCTGGAGAGGCATTGGCCAGTTTTATGGGGTGGAGGAGACGGGCGTTGCTTTGTAAAAAAAGCTTTAGAAATTTGCGTAGACGAAGATTCGGGTTAACTGCATGCAGGTGAGAGGAATTTACAAGATTTATGTGTCAAAGGACAGGATCGGTTAGAAAACCTTTTTTTCTTCAAAGAATATGGTTTTTGAATTTAATGGAGAGGAATTGGACATTTTTACGGGGTGGAGGAGACTGGAGTTGTTCAGATAAAACAATTGTAAGAAATTTGCGTCGGCGTACAATAGGGTTACCTGCATGCAGTGGAGAGGAAAGTACAAGATTTATTGATTTGAGGATAGGATCGGTCAAAAAACGTATTTTTTCGTTTAAGATTATTGTGTATGGCATGGAGCGGAGAGTCATTGGGCAGTTTTTTGGGGTGGAGGAGACTGGCGCTTTTTTATTAAGAAATGCTTAAAATATTCGCGTCATCGAAGTTAGGGTTAACAGCATGCAGTAGAAAGGAACGTAATAAACGTATGTGTTTGAGTACTGTATAGGTTATAAAACCTTTTTTTCATCAAAGAATATGGTTTTTAGAATCATCTGGAGAGGCATTGTCCAGTTTTATGGGGTGGAGGAGACTGGCGTTGCTTTGCAAAAAATCTTTCGATATTAGCATAGACGAAGAGTAAGGTTTGCTGCATGCAGTTGAAAGGAAAGTAAAATATTTATAGTTTTGAAGACATGGTCGGTTAAAAAACCCATTTATCGCTCAAGAATATTGTTTATTAGATGGAGTGGGGAGGCATTGGCCAGTTTTTTGGGGAGGAGGAGACTGGCGTTGCTTTGTAAAAAAAGCTTTTGAAATTTGCGTAGACGAAGATTCGGGTTAACTGCATGCAGGTGAGAGGAATGTACAAGATATATGTGTAAAAGGACAGGATCGGTTAGAAAACCTTTTTTTTTCTTCAAAGAATATGGTTTTTTGAAACGAGTGGAGAGGAATTGGACATTTTTACGGGGTGGGGGAGACTGGAGTCGTCCAGATATAACAATTGTAAGAAATTTGCGTCGGCGTACAATAGGGTTACCTGCATGCAGTGGAGAGGAAAGTACAAGATTTATTGATTTGAGGATAGGATCGGTCAAAAAACGTATTTTTTCGTTTAAGATTATTGTGTATGGCATGGAGCGGAGAGTCATTGGGCAGTTTTTTGGGGTGGAGGAGACTGGCGCTTTTTTATTAAGAAATGCTTAAAATATTCGCGTCATCGAAGTTAGGGTTAACAGCATGCAGTAGAAAGGAACGTAATAAACGTATGTGTTTGAGTACTGTATAGGTTATAAAACCTTTTTTTCATCAAAGAATATGGTTTTTTGAATCATCTGGAGAGGCATTGGCCAGTTTTATGGGGTGGAGGAGACTGGCGTTGCTTTGCAAAAAATCTTTCGATATTAGCATAGACGAAGAGTAAGGTTTGCTGCATGCAGTTGAAAGGAAAGTAAAATATTTATAGTTTTGAAGACATGGTCGGTTAAAAAACCCATTTATCGCTCAAGAATATTGTTTATTAGATGGAGTGGGGAGGCATTGGCCAGTTTTTTGGGGAGGAGGAGACTGGCTTTTTTCAGTTAAAAAATGCTTAAAACATTCGCGTCGACGAAGAATTGTGTTACAAGCATGCAGTAGATAGGGACATACCAGACATATATGTTTGAGGTGAAGATCGGTTAAACCATTTTTTCTTCAAAGAATATGGTTTTTTGAATCGTCTGGAGAGGCATTGGCCAGTTTTATGGGGTGGAGGAGACTGGCGTTGCTTTGTAAAAAAAGCTTTTGAAATTTGCGTAGACGAAGATTCGGGTTAACTGCATGCAGGTGAGAGGAATGTACAAGATATATGTGTAAAAGGACAGGATCGGTTAGAAAACCTTTTTTTTTCTTCAAAGAATATGGTTTTTTGAAACGAGTGGAGAGGAATTGGACATTTTTACGGGGTGGGGGAGACTGGAGTCGTCCAGATATAACAATTGTAAGAAATTTGCGTCGGCATAGAATAGGGTTACCTGCATGCAGTGGAAAGGAAAGTACAAGATTTATTGATTTGAGGACAGGATCGTTCAAAAAACCCATTTTTTCGTTTAAGATTATTGTGTTTTGCATGGAGCGGAGAGGCATTGGACAGTTTTTTGGGGAGGAGGAGACTGGCGTTTTTCAGATAAGAAATGCTTAAAGCATTCACGTCGAAGAAGAATAGGGTTACCAGCATGCAGTAAAGAGGAACGTACCAGACGTATCTGTTTGAGGACAAGATCGGTTAAAAAACCTTTTTCCTTCAAAGAATATGGTTTTTTGAATCGTCTGGAGAGGCATTGGCCAGTTTTATGGGGTGGAGGAGACTGGCGTTACTTTGTAGAAAAAGCTTTTGAATTTTGCGTAAAAGAAGAATAGGGTTAACTGCAAGCAGGTGAGAGGAGAATAAAATATTTATAGTTTTATGGACATGATCTGTTAAAAAATCCATTTATCGCAGAATATTGTTTATTAGATGGAGCGGTGAGGCATTGGCCAGTTTTTTGGGGAGAAGGAGACTGGCTTTTTTCAGTTAAGAAATGCTTAAAATATTCGCGTCGTCCAAGTTAGGGTTAACAGCATGCAGTAGAAAGGAACGTACCAGACGTATCTGTTTGATGGTAAGATCGGTAAAAAAAATTTCTTCAAAGAATATGGTTTTTTAATCGTCTGAATAGGCATTGGCCAGTTTTATGGGGTGGAGGAGACTGGCGTTGCTTTGCAAAAAAAGCTTTTTAAATTTGCGTAGACGAAGATTCGGGTTAACTGCAAACAGGTGAGAGGAGAATAAAATATTTATAATTTTGAGGACATGGTCGGTTAAAAAACACATTTATCGCTTAAAAATATTGTTTTTTAGATGGAGCTGGGAGGCATTGGCTAGTTTTTTGGAGAGGAGGAGACTGGCTTTTTTTTAGTTAAAAAATGCTTAAAACATTCGCGTCGACGAAGAATAGTGTTACAAGCATGCAATAGAGAGGAACGTACCAGGCATATCTGTTTGAGGGGAAGATCGGTTAAAAAACCTTTTTTTCTTCAAAGAATATGGTTTTTTTAATCGTCAGGAGAGGCATTGGCCAGTTTTATGGGGTGGAGGAGACTGGCGTTGCTTTGTAAAAAAAGCTTTAGAAATTTGCGTAGAAGAAGATTAGTGTTAACTGCATGAAGGTGAGAGGAATGTAAAATATTTATGTGTCAAAGGACAGGATCGGTTATAAAACCTTTTTATTCTTCAAAGAATATGGTTTTTTTAATCGAGTGGAGAGGAATTGGACATTTTTACGGGGTGGAGGAGACTGGAGTCGTTGAGATAAAACAATTGTAAGAAATTTGCGTCGGCGTAGAATAGGTTTACCAGCATGCAGTGGAAAGGAAAGTATAAGATTTATTGATTTGAGGACAGGATCGTTCCAAAAACCCAATTTTATCGTTTAAGATTATTGTGTATTGCATGGAGAGAGAGGCATTGTCCAGTTTTTTGGGGTGGAGGAGACTGGCGTTTTTTTATTAAGAAATGCTTAAGGTGCCTGACTACGAACGGAGCTATTTTTTCCAAAAAAGCTATTTAATTATTTTTGGAACATATTTTTATTAATGTTATAAATAGAAACTGTGAAAAAAGCAAAAAATATTTCATTCATTGGTGAGATTTTGGTAAATGGGGGATTTTGTGGTAAAATTTAGCGAAATATGGCCCAATACGCAAAACACGCTATAGAGAAGTATATTGTATGTATCTTAATGTCCTTTTTACATTTCATACTCATGACTTTGGTGAAGACAATGAACTAAAATCTAAGAGATATTTTAAATGTTTCAAAATTTATAGCATATCGCACCTTTTTATATGCTGATTTTCATAAAATTCATCAATGTCTTTCCACGAAAACATCCATAAAAAAAAATTATTCTAATCTTAAATCTTTAGTTCCTTGCCTTCACAATAGTGTAAATAACATGCGATTTAAATTTCATAGTGATATTCTTATAACTTTTTGAGAAATCATGTTTTGCGTATGGAATTTTCACCAAAACTTACATTTTCCAAAAAGTGCATTTAAAGTTTAGATTTATGTTTTACTACAAGAATTTGCATAGTAATATGCATCTAAACTTCACTGTTTTTAAGAGCCATACACATTTTTTTAAGAACTGAGCCTTTGTTTATGTCTAGAAGGCCATAATTTTGCTTAGCCCTTCCCAGTTAGTACCTCTAAATAGTACTTCAGGTCCTTTAAACAGTACTTCCGGTTTGAGTGACAGTTATTGAGTAGTATAAAAACCGCTACAACTCCGGTTCTGTTTATCGTACAATGAAAATAAAAACAGTTTTAGAAAGGTACAAAGCTGGGCTTTAATAAAATATAATAAAATCGTTTTGACAATTTTGGTCGAAAACCACTTTTTAAACGTAGTCAGATACCTTAAAATATTCGCGTTGTCCAAGTTAGGGTTAACAGCATGCAGTAGAAAGGAACATACCAGACGTATCTGTTTGAGGGTAAGATCGGTTAAAAAAAATTTCTTCAAAGAATATGGTTTTTGAATCGTCTGGAGAGGCATTGGCCATTTTTATGGGGTGGAAGAGACTGGCGTTGCTTTGTTAAAAAAGTTTTTGAAATTTGCGTAGACGAAGATTCGGGTTAACTGCATGCAGCTGAGAGGAATTTACAAGATTCATGTGTCAAAGCACAGGATCGGTTAGAAAACCTTTTTTTTCTTCAAAGAATATGTTTTTTTTAATTTAATGGAGAGGAATTGGACATTTTTACGCGGTGGAGGAGACCAGATTCGTTCATGTAAAAATTTTGCGTCGGCGCAGAATAGGGTTACCTGCATGCAGTGGAAAAGAAAGTACAAGATTTATTATGTATTGCATGTAGCGGAGAGGCATTGGCCAGTTTTTTTGGGGTGGAGGAGACTGGCGTTTTTTTATTAAGAAATGCTTAAAATATTCGCGTCGTCGAAGTTAGGGTTAACAGCATGCAGTAGAAAGGAACGTAATAAACGTATGTGTTTGAGTACAGTATCGGTTATAAAACCTTTTTTCTTCAAAGAATATGTTTTTTTGAATCGTCTGGAGAGGCACTAGCCAGTTTTATGGAGTGGAGAAGACTGGCGTTGATTTGTAAAAAATCTTTCGAAATTTGCATAGACGAAGAGTAGGGTTAACTGCATGCAGTTGAAAGGAAAATAAAATATTTATAGTATTGAGTACATGGTCGGTTAAAAAACCCATTTATCGCTTAAAAATATTGTTTATTAGATGGAGCGGGGAGGCACTGGCCAGTTTTTTTGGGAGGAGGAGACTGGCTTTTTTCAGTTAAAAAATGCTTAAAACATTCGCGTCGACGAAGCATAGTGTTACCAGCATGCAGTAGAGAGGAACGTACCAGGCATATCTGTTTGAGGGGAAGATCGGTTAAAAAACCTTTTTTCCTTCAAAGAATAAGGTAAAGCCAGGAGAGATGACGCAGTCGGAGAGATTGCGCACATAGTAGTTTGGGGGGAAGGAGTAGATTGAGCGTGGAGCGACTCCAGGTAGTTGTACAACAACAGTAGTGGAGTGTCTACTTAAAAGTGCACGTTGATTGCTTTGAGCGTTTAAGATAAAATATTGCTATTTTGTCTTGTTTTCCCAAAGTAAGTGCTTGAATTTTCATAGCTCTTCATCAGAATTTCTATACAATGTCAATAGTACAAAATATTTTTAACTTAAACGATTTCTCATAAGCTACTAATCTAGACTAACAATGTGAACATCAACGGTTAGTTTTAGAAGAGGTCATGTTTAAATAATAGGCCGCGCAATCTCTCGAAATTGGAGAGTTTGCGCATTTGCTACTTAGGAGAGATGGCGCAGTGTTCCCATTCGTTTCCATGGTAGGAGAGATTACGCAGCTTATTGGTAAATTTGCATAAAAAAATGAAAAATGAAAATGGACTAATTTTAAGTTAAACGTGTTATTAAGTAGCATTATTTTATTTTTTAATCTTATCTGGACTTGCTTTTTCTGATTCTTCAATTTTTTTTCCCTTTAATTAAAAATTTTTAATCGTTTTTAAAATTATTTCCTTTTTCTGATTCTTTTATCATTAGGTTGAAATATTCACTCCCAATACAATAATATTTGTTCACAAAAACCTTACAGCAATATCATTTAAGTGTAATTATTACTGTTAACAATTTAACTGTAGTTATTATAAGTAACAATCTCTCCTACCCATCTGCGCAATCACACCAACCCTATAAGGAGAGATTGCGCAAAATAACTTTCTTGGTTTTATTACAATTGTTCTGTTAAATTGCAACATAACAACAAAATAGCAATGGAAATGCATAAAAAACAAATGAAGTAAAAGTTATTCATGAATAGTTTAGCAAAAAATTAAAATTTAGATTTTTTATTGCTATTCTTTTGAATTGTGCGCAGACTATCCTAGCTTTACCTTATGGTTTTTTTAATCGTCTGGAGAGGCATTGCACAGTTTTATGGGGTGGAGGAGACTGGCGTTGCTGTGTAAAAAAAGCTTTTGAAAGTTACGTAGAAGAAGATTAGGTTTAACTGCATGAAGGTGAGAGGAATGTACAAGTTTATGTGTCAAAGGACTGCATCGGTTATAAAACATTTTTATTCTTCAAAGAATATGTTTTTTTGAATCGAGTGGAGAGGATTTGGACATATTTACGGGTTGGAGGAGACTGGATTCGTTCAGATAAAAAATTGTAAAAATTTTGCGTCGGCGCAGAATAGGGTTACCTGCATGCAGTGGAAAAGAAAGTACAAGATTTATTGATTTGAGGACAGGATCGTTCAAAAAACCCATTTTTTTGTTTAAGATTATTGTGTATTGCCTGGAGTGGACAGGCATCTGCCAGTTTTTTGGGGTGGAGGAGACTGGCGTTTTTTTTATAATATAATAAACGCTTATAATAATATAATATATTATAATATATAATATATTATATATTATATATTATATATAATATATATTAGTATATAATATATAATATATAATTTTATAATATAATATACGCTTAAAATATTCGCGTCGTCGAAGTTACGGTTAACAGCATGCAGTAGAAAGGAAAGTAATCAACGTATGTGTTTGAGTACAGTATCGGTTGTAAAACCTTTTTTTTTTCAAAGAATATGGTTTTTTGAATCGTCTGGAGAGGCAATGGCCAGTTTTATGGGGTGGAGGAGACTGGCGTTGCTTTATAAAAAATCTTTCTAAATTTGCATAGACGAAGAGTAGGGTTAACTGCATGCGGGTGAGAGGAATGTACAAGATTTATGTGTCAAAGGACAGGATCGGCTATAAAATCTTTTTTTTTCTTCAAAGAATATGGTTTTTTGAAACGAGTGGAGAGGAATTGGACATTTTTACGGGGTGGAAGAGAGTTAGAGAAGTTTAGGCTGCTGCATGCAGGCTAAAACTTTTAGGCTATAACTGCTAGTATTAGGCTATAAACTGAAGTTTAGGCTATAACTGCATGCAGGTGAGAGGAATGCACAAGATTTACGTGGAAAAGGATAGGATGGGTTTTAAAACCTTCTTTTTCTTCAAAGCTTTTGTTCTTTTGAATCGAGTGGAGAGGACTTGGACAGTCCATCCCCCACCCCTCGTCGAAATGGAAGCATCCAATCAGAACGCCGATTGCAGAGTCCCATATTAGGATGACGTCCTATACCCTCGTGACACTGCTCAACTCATTTAGTTCACTCTTGGACACTATGAGAGAAGTTCGTGTCTACGCCGCACCTTTTTTTATACGATCTCACCGCTTTAATCATCATTAATATCAATAATCTTCTCATTAATCTTATTAAGCTTCTTATGTTATCTGTCACTTGTCAATCACTCACCTATCTGTAACTCACCTGTCATCTATACTTCTCTAACCACGCCCTCTATTCCTCAATCCTCACCACTGCACACCTCCTAAGCAATCCAACTGTCATTTCCCCACTACCAACAGCCTTTTCTGAAAAATCGTCTACTTTTTCAGAAGAACGGAAGATACAGTTCGATTACTCGATTACATAGTTTCTTAATAATACTTGTCAGGGTGATAGATTTGTGAAAAAAAAATGAAGAAGAAGAAAAAGAATAAAAAAATGTGTCGATCTTAAGATTTCATGCAGTCATAAAATATTCCATTTTATTCAATTTTAATGTTCATTAAGTTTTCTAAGTTTGATTTTTGTCTTTAGTAGAAATTTTCTTCTCAGTTTGAACATAACAAAATTAACGTTTTTCACACAGCCAACTATCCTTCGATATAAATCCAAATATCATGAAATATAAATTATATTTTTATAAAAGCTCCCGATTAAACTGAGGATGGAAACATATATTCAAATGAAAAGAGAGATTACAAAATCTAAGAAAACAAATATGTAATGAGAATTACTTTTACTATGAATTAGGAGTAACGAAAAATTGCCATTTTGGTAACCGTCATTCCCTAACACACGTGACACATGTCTGCCGCACTTTTCAAGTCTCCTCTGTATGGGAAAGATCAGTCTATGCTATTTGAAATCTATGGTTAAAACACGCTAATTTGCTCTGTTTTGTAAAGATTGCCGAATTACGGAAGATTAAATGATACTATCATGAGTTGAAGTAAAACAATTGTTTTTTTTTATGTCTTACTAGTCAGAAAATATTTTTAATTTATTACAACCTGAATCAACATATGAAAATTCATTCAGGAGAGAAGTTATATACCTGTGACGTCTGCTTGAGTCTTTTGCAATGAAATCTCAGTTGAGGAGACTTTCTGAAACTAATAATACCGATGGATAATCTACATTGAAGTGTGAACAGGTTTTCACAAGAAAGTACAATTTGAAGCATCATTTAAAGTCGCATCAGAACTAATCATATGGGGGTTTCGAACCTGCGAAATTTAAGTTCGACTCAATAGTAAATTGTTGTTATACTAACCATCAGGCTGATCGTTCTGGGTTCTGTTTTCACTTGTTTTTCAATACTATCTTTTACAGTTACCTACTGTGAGGTAGCTTTCAATACAAAAAAGTACAAAGCTACCTTTTGCAGCCGTTCGGAAGAAAGCAATTCCGGAAAATTTCGATATATTTTCACCGATCATGACATAATATACGTATGTTATTTATGTTATATATAACATGTGTTATAATATGTAATATGTCCTCACTTGTAGGTGTGTATTACGCCCTGGCTTGCTAATCTGCATTAGTCCGTCGATTGACGATGTTTATTACGTCTTTGATTGCCTGTGCATGCACATACTGTTTTTGCTTGCTGCGTGACGTCCTTGCTTATATGTATTTGCTAGTTTCTCACTTTTCGAAATGCAAAGCGTCATCATTTCCTGATGTCTAACGTATAACAGATACAAATACCAAAATATAATTTCTGAAAATTTTAAAATTCACCCCTTCACGAGTGGGGAAGGATGCAATATTATTGTTCTCATTTTTCTTCATATTTCAATTTATGAAATGATATTCATAAGATTCTTTGTTCACAATATCAGAAGGAGGAATGCCTAAAAAACGATTCCGATAATTTTCAATATTCCCCCTCCCAATGAAAGGAGTGGGAAACAAGATTTTTACATATCTTTTCGTATTTTAAAGAAAATAGAGATTCATAAGACTCTTGTCTTAAATTATTACAAACATGGATATCTAAAAAACTATGTAAGGAATTTTCGAATTCCCCCCCCCCCCTTTGAAGTGGGAAAGGGTACAAAAAGAAGATTTTCATATATCGTTTTTAATTTTTCAGAAAATATAACGATTCATAAGAATCTCGCTTTAATTTAAAGAAAGCTAAAATTGTGGTAGAGTTGTGTATTTCGTCCTCGCTTGCCGGTGTGTTTACATCCTGGCTTGCCGGTATGTATTGCATTCTGGCTTGCTGATGTGTATTGCGTCTTCGATTGTCGGTGTGTACTATGTCTCTGTTTGCCGGTGAGCGTTTGTTCTTACTTTTCGGTATGTAATATGTCCTCGCTTGTCGGTGTGTATTACGCCCTGGCCTTCTAATCTGCATTAGGGCGTCGATTGACGGTTTCAATTACATCTTTCATTGCCGGTCTCCCGTTTTCATTTGCTGCGTGAATTACGTCGTTGCCTACATTTATTTCTTAGTTTCTCACTTCGCGAATTGCAAAGCGTCCTCATTTACTGATGTTTAACGTTTAACGTATATTATAGATAGAAATACCAAAAAGCTAATTTCTGAAAATTTTAAAATCGTCCTCCACACAAGGGGGGGGGGAGTACAATGCTATTGTTCCTGTTTCATAAATATATATTCATAAGATTCTTGGTTTACAATATCGCAAAGAGGAACACCTAAAATTCAATTCTTTGAATTTTCAAAATTCCTCACTATAGGGAGGGGGAGGGAGAGCAAAAAAGCGAATTTAAAATTACTATTAATATTTCAATTTAAATCGATATTTCAATCATTTTTGCTTTAAAGAATTACAAACAGGAGTATCGAAAAACCAATTTCTAGGATTTTTAAATTTCTTTCCTCGAAATAGGGGTTTGGGTTGAAAACGCGATTTTCATGTATCGTTTCGTTTTTCAAACTAAAGATAGAATTCATGAAGTTCTTGCTTTAAATTATAACGGAGACAAATACCAAAAAAACTAATTTCTGGAAATTTCAAAATGCGCAATCCAATGAGGGAAGAGGAGAGGGGGGGTGATACAGCTTTTTATGTTTTTCTTTATATTTCAATTAAGAAGTGATATTAATAAATTTCTTTGTTTAAAATATCGCAAGGAGGACTACCTAAAAATCCATTCCTAGAATTTGCCAATATTCCCCCTACATTGGAAGGGGTGGAAAAGAGATTTTCACATATCTTTACGTATTTTAAAGAAAATATACATTCATAAGACTCTTATGAAATTATTAAAAACATGGATAATTAAAAAACTATTTAATGAATTTTCGAATTTTGGAATCCCCCCTTCCCTCCTCGAAGTGGAGAAGCTGAGAAAAACAAGATTTTCATATATCGTGTTTTATTTTTAAGAAAATATAATTATTCATTTTGCTTTATTTTGAGAAAGTTAAAATTGTGGTATAGTTGTGGATTTTGTCCTCGCTTGCCGGTGTGATTTACGTCCAGGCCGGTATGTATCACATCCTCGTTCTCCGTAGTGTATCACGTCCTGGCTTACCGGTGTGCGTTTGTTCTTACTTTTCGGTATGTAATATGCCCTCGCTTGTCGGTGTGTATTACGCCCTTGCTTGCTATCTGCATTAGGCCGTCGATTGACGGTTTTTATTACATCTTTCATTGCCGATGCGTATGCCGTTTTCGCTTGCTGCGTGAATTACATCCTTGCTTACATGTAATTATTAGTTTCTTACTTTGCGAATTGCAAAGCGTCCTTATTTTTACTGTTGTTTAAAGTATTTCAGATACAAATACCGAAAAACTTATTTCTGAAAAATTTAAAATTCGCCCCTCCACAAGAGGGCAAAGGGGGCAATACTATTGTTCCCATTTTATAAAAAGATATTCATAAGTTTCTTGATTTAGAATATCAAAAGGAGGAATGCCTAAAAATCAATTCATGGAATTTTCAAAATTCAACCCGAAAGGGAAGGGGGGAGGAGCAAAAACGCGATTTTCAATTTGATATTAATATTTCAATTTAAGTCGAAATTTCAATCATTTTTGCTTTAAAGTATTACAAACAGGAATATCGAAAAAGCAATTTCTAGAATTTTCAAATTTCTTTTCCCAAAGAGGTGCTGGGGAAGAAAACGCGATTTTCATGTGTAGTTTCGTATTTCAAACAAAAAATACAATTCATAAGCTTCTTTCTATAAATTATTATGGAGACAAATGCCAAAAAACTAATTTCTGAAAATTTCTAAATTCGCACTCCAAAGAGGGAGTTCAACAAAACTTATTACATTTTTCTTTATATTTCAATTAAGAAATGATATTCTTGATTTGAAATATCAAGGAGGAATACCTAAAAATTCATTCCGAGAATTTTCCATATTCCCCCTCCAAGGGAAGGGGTGGGAAACAAGACTTTCACATATCTTTTCGTATTTTAAAGAAAATAAAAATTCATAAGACTCTTGCCTTAAATTATTACAAACATGGATAGCTAAAAACCTATTTAAGGAATTTTCGAATTTTACACGCCCCGCCCCCTTCTCCTGAAGTGGGAAAGTGGACAAAAAGAAGATTTTTATATATCCTGTTTTATTTTTGAGAAAATATAATTATTCATAAGAGTCTTGCTTTATTTTGAAGAAAATTAAAATTGTGGTATAGTTGTGGATTTCGTCCTCGCTTGCCGGTGTGTTTTACATCCTGGCTTGCCGGTATGTATCACGTCCTCGTTTTCCGGAGCGTATCACGTCCTGGCTTGCCGGCGTGTATTACTTTCAGACTTGCTGATGTGTGTGACGTCTTCGCTTGTCGGTGTGTATTACGTCTATATTTGCCGTCGCCCCTCCACAAGAGGGGAAGGGTGCAATACAATTGTACCCATTTTATAAAAAGATATTCATAAGTTTCTTGGTTTACAATATCAAAAGGAGGAATACCTAAAAATCAATTCTTGGAATTTTCAAAATTCAACCCTAAAGGGAGGGGGGGAGAGCAGACGCGATTTTAACATTACTATTAATATTTCAATTTAAATCGATATTGCAATCATTTTTGCTTTAAAGTATTACAAACAGGAGCATCGAAAAAACAATTTCTAGAATTTTGAAATTTCTTTCCTCAAAATTGGGGTTGGGAACGAAAACATTAGGAAGTATAATAAGGCTATCTGTTTGAAACTTTACGATATTTTATAACACATAACATAAATTTTAAAAATAAAGCCGCGTCAAAATTTATATGGAGGGGCGGAGCGCGTTTTGCCTACACAAGGGGAGGAGGGGCACTTTTCAAAATTTTAACGCTATCCGTCATGTCACATATCGTTACAAAGATCTGTGACCACTTATTCATGTTATGCAACACAGGTGTCATCCCACATTTAGCGCTCCCCCGACACTACTCATGTGATATATTGTTCGAAAGGCCTGTGACCGCTTATTCATATTATGTATCTTCGGAGTCCATCCTCCCACTTTCACCCCCCTCCCAAAGGGGGCACTTTTCTAAATTTTGCCGACACCTCTCATGTGATATATCGTTGGAAAGGTCTATACCTTTCCAACGATATTACATGACATTACATTCCAACGATACCTTTCCAACGATATCTTTCCAACGATATTACACGACATTACATTCCAACGATACCTTTCCAACGATATTACACGACATTACATTCCAACGATATTCGACTCGACATCGATAGAGCTTTCCGATTTTAGTTCGTTTTTTCACCACCAGGGGCACTTTCCTATCTCTGGTCCTATGGGCTGGAAGCACCCAGCCGGAGCGCAAATCGTTAGGTTTATGGCTGTTCATGCTCCGGCCGGAAAATCCCCAAGAAACATCCACCACAACCCAGCCTCAGAAACAGGCCCTAAAAAACGGGCGATCATTTAAACAATTCAAATATACACAATCTTTTTCTCATAAAGGCAAAGCATACATTACTTTACATCAAATAATCTTAAAAAAAACTAAACCTAAAAATAATAAGATGACTAACCTGAAAGCAAAACAAGAAATTACGACATTTAAAGTTACAATGCCGATAAAAACTACAGTAAACTAACTAAAACTATTTAAATAAATAATAATAACAGTGAAAGATGCTGATGAAACACAATTACATAACATCTCTTTTCTATTCCAATTAGTGCATAAAATTTAAACAGTCAAATATTTCTTTGAATTAGATATCATCACTTTTCAAGTCCAATTCGTCCAAGAAACTTAAGCAGTCAAATATTTCTTTCATAGTCAAAATTTGTATCTAATAAACGAAAACATGCCATTCAGAATATTGTAGTTCTCTGCCAATTTTTTATAGTTGTTGACATCAAACAGAGTCTTCTGCATATTCTTACGCAAAGTTAAACGTCTAACAAAATGAAAATGATATTTCATATAAGAACATCTACCAAATATGTAGTGCACGGCTGTTCCTCTAGAGCCACAACCACATCTGTCAGACTGTCTTTTTCCAATCTTAAACAAAAATTCCGGGAAGCTCCCATGATCTTACTGGTCATGGGAGCTTCCCGGAATTTTTGTAAATAAGTACCTGTAAATAAATAGGATAGTAAATAAGTACCTGTGGATAGTAAATAAGTACATGTTTATTGTAAATAAATTCCAAATCCACTTTGTTCAAAACTTCATATGTTTGACGACCTTTTTCAGATTCTGACCAGTAACACTACCAATCTTTCAACATCTTTGAACGAAAATGGCGAGACACCATTGACAAAGGATAGTGAACCCGTAACTCTATATCATAGAAATCATCAACAATATTTGATTTTGCCAACATATCCGCACGTTCGTTCCCCTCAAATCCTGTGTGGGCCTTAATCCATCCTATAAGCAAAATCTTCTGAGGATAATCAATAAATAGCTTAAATATCATGTATAATAATTCATTAGACGGAAAAAGGTTATCCAACGCCGAGACTGAGGAGAGACTGTCCGTGTATAAAATTGCAGTCAGAAAATCTGAGTTGATAAACCAAAGAACTGCATGATAAATTGCAGTCAACTCTGCCTGAAAAACTGAATTAAATTTATCTAATTTAATTCTGTAATCACGAATGTAATTTCCATTCAAAAATATAGTAAAAGCTGCCGCCACACCTGTTTGCATCTTCGAGCCATCTGAATAAATTATTGGCCATGGTGACTGAGGTACCACTTTATCCACAAAATCCGTAATTCTCATGTTATCCCGTCCATCGACCGGGAAACTATAAGTTCTGCTATTACTCAAAAAATCGTCTGCTTTCAATTCACAATCTTCAATAATAATAGACTGACCTCCACCATTAAAGAGAAATTTAACATAATGTGCTTGATATTCTTTATAGGCAAAATTCCAGTCAAAACACAAAGTGCGTCAGTTGAAACTGACCTATAGACCTTTACAACTGATAAAAGTCCTATCCGTTGACAAGAAGTAATGCGCCTCATATAGCTGCTATCTTAAGATCACCAAACCATGCCTGATAACCATATGTTATCTGTTTTATTATTACTGCATTATACCAAATCTTTCGAACCTATGGGCCTTTCGGTCCTATGGGCTGGATCACGACAGGGTATAGCTCATTCGACTCGACATCTATAGCCTTAACGATTTCAGTGCCTGAGGTTCATATAGAACAGATTGCGCTACCTGGTGGTGGAAGATGGAACTTGAGCGTGCGCAGCACGACTGCTATACGGTGCCGAAGGCAGCGGGGACCCGTGTCGGAGGTTCGTTTGGTTAGAGGTTTATACTATTCGATGTGCAAATTAAGGGATTATCCGGTGCCGAAGGCAGCGGGGAACCGTGTCGGAAGTGCGTTCTGTTCGAGGTTTATCTTTTTCGAGGTTTTACAAGATTCGAGGCCCCGATGTAAATTAGGGGACCTAATAATAAAAGGGCTAATTAATATTAGGGGCTAATAATAAAAGAGCGTGATATCACGTTTGATTTCAAATGCAGAGCTGACACGCTATGTACGTGTTCCATTTTTATTCATTTCATGATTTCATATTTTTTAACGGAGGATAACAAGTATTATAACAAGCCTCATTTTGTATGTTGTTTTTAAGAGTATAATTAGTTTAATTGAAAAATCTACTGGTTTTTCTAGTTAACCCTTTAAACAATGACTGAAAGTAAAATATAATTTTAAATTATTTCTCATGTTTAGATTATTTAAATTATGCTTAATCTATTTAAAAAAAAAGAAATGATATCTACAAAAACAACTTTTCTAAAGTAAAAAAAGCCAAGCGTGAAAAAAAAACCTTGAAAAAAAAGTTGTTGCTAAAAAATGGTGTGATATCAAATTTCCAAGCTATTATATTACTTATTTAACTTTTTTCCATTAAATAAGTTATCATATATATAAGTCGAGTGCCTACGTATATGTTAATAGAAATCGTTTTCTCCTGTACTAAATACATCCTAACGAGTTTCTGAAAATTCAATTTTTTTCAAATTATGCATGATGGGCTTGGCGGCCATCTTTCCATATTTCTAAGCACCCAAATTTCTAAAGTAAAAGCGTAATATGTTTGCAATGTAATATGTTTATAACAATTTCGAACTTCAGATTTTAACTACGGACAGATAAATTAGATAAGACTGATATTTTGAGAAATTGATTTTTAAAAGTTTGAAATTATTAATTACTCTAAAAAATAAATCAAAAGGTGAAACTGTAAGATAAGTCATCATTATCTTAAGACACAATTTTCAGAGCATACAAGTCTATAAATGAAACGCTTAAAATATTTGCTTAAATAACAGTTCTGAACTTCGGATTTTAACTACGGATTTGGGTGCTTAGAATTTTGTGAATAATATGCAAAGATGACCGCCAAGCCCATCATGCATAATTTGAAAAAAATTAAATTTTCAGAAACTCGTTAGGATGTATTTAGTACAGGAGAAAACGATTTCTATTAACATATACGTAGGCACTCGACTTATATATATGATAACTTATTTAATGGAAAAAGATAAATAAGTAATATAATAGCTTGGAAATTTGATATCACACCATTTTTTAGCCACAACTTTTTTTTTTTTTTTACGTTTTTTTTTTTAACGCTTGGCTTTTTTTACTTTTGAAAAGTGGTTTTTGTAGATATAATGTACTATATACTAATAGATATACTAAGAGATTCAAAGAGATTCGTGGAATCCCATTGGTGGGGATTTACAGTTCAATTTTAGCTGATATCTATTAACATATATATTGGAACACAATATTGAAATATTGAGGTACAGATACATTGATGATGTTTTAATAGTTAGAATTAACAAAGAAAATATGAATCTAGGTTTTGTATATTATCCTAAGCCTTTAAGCTAGCATGCATCTCCTTTATCCTAGCATGGATAATAAAAATATAAATTATCTGGATGTTAATTTAAATTGGAAAATGACAATTTGATTACAACCCAAGCAGCAAATAACACATGGCTGAACTTCCGTTAAATGTCCTACCTCGACAACTTTTTCATCCAGACGATATCACTCCCTGTGGTTGTCCGGCCGGCAAGCCTCATCTGGTCCGTTGCATTCCGAATACTATTGAATCAATTTTGAAGTTTTAGACTATTAGTTTTCGATCATTTGCTCACTTGTTAATCTTTTGACGAGTGAAATGTTTAGTATAAGTTTTATATATATTAAATGCAACTTCTCATTTGCAAAAGGACTTTTCTGAAATATAAAAAAATAACGAAGTATTATGCACCACGGCATACCTTATGAAAGACTTTTCAATATTATCAGAATATTCTTAACAAATTTTATAGTTGTTCATACAATAAAATTTGATACTTAAAAAATCATTTATAAAACAAGCACAACGCAGTGAAAATTCATTTTTCAGAACTTGCTGTCTATAGCCAGTAATGTCTGCGAAATCTTTAGCGCAACCCTATAATTGGTTACACACCTCTTATAAGGTCTCCATAAGCGCATACTCATAATATATATATATATATATATATATATATATATATATATATTTTTTTTTTCATGAGGAAAAATGTTTATTAAAATAAAAACATTCGGAACTGATGCTTTGCACTCACGGAAACATATAAACATATGTTTGGCGACTTTTTGGTTGGCGCGATTTTCAAGACCGCGCCAAACGAATAACCCAATTTCAATGGCTAGGTTGCCATTAAAGGAAAAAATCCCTTAAATTTGGCGACTTTTTTCCTTTTTATAACCGATTAATTAATTTATTTTTTCTGCGTGAGTGTAAAGCATCTTAGCCAAACATTCTTGCGGAACCTTGATATAACGGTTGTAAAAAAATAATGAAAATTTCGTTGCTTTGGCGATATATCGTCAGTTGGCGACACAATGGCATTTTTTAAAAGTACGTTTTTATGATAAGTATTCTTTAAGGAAATATTTTTTTCTTATCTTCGTACTGAACTAGTTTAAGTCAGTTTAAATTAAATAAGTACAATTTTATAACTATCATATACATTTCTGTGCATATATAATGAAGTTTAACGATTGTATTATACGGTTTAGAACAAAAGTTAAATTGATCGAACTTGCTTCAAGCTCAAAATTAAGATCCGATTCTGAGCATTTTCAATTTATCTTCGATATTGTTAGCGTTGGAGAGAAATTTAAACAGTATTGTTGCTATGGAAACAACGATTTATTCAATATCAAATGTATAACGAAAGCGTGCTTAGTCACAGTTAGTTTTAAATACACTTAAATTTTATCTAGCCGGAGAAACTGTGTAAAATTAAATAACTGTAGCAACATACAACTTCTATTATTGTGTAAGTTTAAGGAAATAATAAAAAAAATATTTCGTCATTTAAGTTTAAATTCATTAAGAACTGCGCATTGAAACACTCAATTAACGAGCAATTTCCAAATCCATCAAAATCGCTTGCATTTGGCAAAGAAAATCTCGGTTTTTTTGCGCCAAATATTCGAAAGTATTTTATAAGTCAACAGATTTCCTACTGGGATTCCGCAACTAAATTTCCCTGATCCTTCGTAACATACATGAGTACTTTAATTAAAAAATTAAAGTACTCATGTACTTTAAAAATTTAAATATAATATAGACATAAGTATTTAAAAGTTTTACTTGTCTAAAAGTACGTTTTAAGCTTATCATCTATTACTTATCATAATAAATAAGAGGTTTTTTTTATATTTTATGCATTTTTTCTTTTATTATATCACTTTTATATAAAAAAAAATTAATGATATATTGTTTGAATGAGTGTAAAAAAAATATATTAAATTTTACAAAAATTCATTACGTTTGTTTGTGAAATATATCACAAATTGATTAAGTATAACTGGAAATTTAACTTATTTATGGTAAAACGCATATTCTTTAAAATATAAGTTTTAAACAACTGCATGCATTATTTCACTTTTAGACATTGCAAATCTTCGAAAACTTGATCCAGAATTTTTCTTCACGATAAATTATCTTAGTAGAAAATCGAAATATTTAATTTAAAGGTATTAAAATTATAGATATTTACGATTTCTCTACGCTTTCTGGAATGGTAAAAATAGAATGTGTATTTTGAAAAATAAAAATAAAACACAAACATTTTATTCAAATGAATTCTTAATTATATATTTTTCAATATCTCTTGTAATTAACATTTAAAGAATATTATATTAGTTGTGATAAGTTTTCTACGTATTTTAATATTATATTATAAATTTTTAATATAAAACATTGCGTTCTGAATAAAATTCTCAACAAATAACATACATAATTTCTATATGTTATTCGATCAAACTATTTCACAAAATTGAATGTAACATGTTAGGCAATTTAAATACTGAAATTCGCTTCATAAATAACTTTAGTGGATATACTAACTTCATTTGTGAACAGCACATATATCTACTTCGAATAAACACAAATATCGTTATGTACACAGGATTTCAAATGTATTGTAAATAAAGATAAATTAAATTATGAATCAATCATCCATTTTCGGTAGCATTATTAGATATTTTATCCCATACATTACATAAAATCTTCCCTAACAAATTTCAGTTTAAATTAGATCCTGATTTATTTTCTAGGAATTATTATAGAATATTGCATTCAGTATAAGCCATGATTTATGCGAATGACAACTTTATTGGCATTCCTAACACAGTTAATAAACTAATGTGTAGAGTGTCGTGGAATTATGTCTTAATAGAAATTTAAATAAACAAGGATAAATCATTTAAATCTTACTGCATTTGTTCAGTACTGTTCACTTATATATTTAAAGTCGTACTCGCGTAATGGAATATCCTGTTCAGGGTAATCCATCCTTATATGCAATAGTTCTATAGCGCCCTAATAAATTTATAAAATTATTCAATTTTTTATTTTTATATGTTAATGCATTTTGTGTTATAACATCCTATACAATTTATCCAGTACCGTTTCTTAAAATTTTGTATTTAACTGGAAAAAGATTCAAACTTGTACTAAGCATAAATAAGCTATTCCGTTCCCCAACAATAGCTATTGATAAAAGTAGCTATTGGGTTGTCCGGAAAGATTGTGCCGGTTGAGAAAATCAATTCGTACCAGAAAAATTTGCCTGTTAATTATTATAGATTACATATCGGATTTAATCTATAATAATTCAATGATAGGATTTTCCGGTACGAATTTATTTTTTCAACCGGCATGAACTTTCCGGTCAACCCAATAATATATGTATCCCTCCATAAAAAAGTAAATGCTATAGCTCTGAAACAGCTGGAATGCGTGATAACATTTTGTTTGAATATATCCGTTGCGAGTATTCGTGGATCTCCTTATTTTGAGGCAGTATTCTATGTGGTTTGTTTTCATCCGTATACCGCCTGCATTCAAAATCAAAATTAATATTGTTGATAGTTTGTTTCAGAAGCCGCATCACAAGACAAATTTTTATTTCAAAAATATAATTATTTTCTTGCATCCTTAAAAATATAATTTAGTTTCTTATAGTCTCACTGTTTTTATCACCAGCCGACACTGAATCTACGCAATTACCTATTTCTTATATCACCCAATTTGGCTTCTAAAGTAAAACGTAACAAATTCTTTAACATAGCAAAAACTTTAATAGCTGCACATGAATGTTTCAAATAGTTGAACAATTATTTTTTAATCGTTGAAGTGGTAGGTATAACAAAGCCTAAGCAAAGAATTGACCAAAATGTCTCAGTAGTATACTGAAGAGTAAATGAGTAAACCCTTGTCAATGTTGGTACGGCTATATCCAACGAAAAGGACGGATTACTGTACTTCCACTTTTCTTGATATCAGGTGTTCAGGACAGACTGGTTTCCACCAATTGGTTAGCTGCCATGTGATAAGAATAGGCAGCAAATCAGGTGATATAGGCGAAGCATAGTGACTTCTACCTCACTCTTTGATTTTCTGCAATATGGCCTATGTTATATGAGTAGAGATTCGGAAAAATCAGAGAATGCTTAAGATTGGTATTTTGCAGTTTAGATTAAACATTTCGAGTTAAACTGTTGTGAAGCTGTGTATTGAAACATTGGAGTTTTTGTTTTTAGATATTTATTTCGTGAAGTTTTGGTTAACAGTTTTAATTAATAACTTCTTAAAGCAAGTTTTACAATTTTATCAATATAATGGTTGAGGCCAACTTAAAAATGTTTGTTTAACTTTCAATTTACAGGAATCCTGAAATTAGAATAATAATATTACAGACTCAGATATAAAGTACTTTAAACTGTATGAGAAAACAAAAGCGATCCATGTATATATATATATATATATATATATAATATGAATGCTGACAAAATCACTATTTATTATTTCTTTGAAAACGTAATAAAATATTCCTCAAACAAAAATTATAGAAATCTGTTATTAAAGAATATGTACAACTAGAATCTTTAGTATCGACAATGAACGAGATATTTTGCACATCTCACACTGAATAATTTTCTCAAAATTGACTCAGACACAAATATATTTTCAGCAGTTTAATATGAAGACATTTTAACGTATTCACAAGTCTTCTCTTGCTTTGTGCGAAATACTATATCACGAAAAGACCTAAAATGGCAAAATAATTCGGTCAGGTATATATAATGTTAACTGTATTCCGAAATATGGAACGCCACATTCTCTGCTATTCGGACAAGACTGATAATAAATTCAACTAATTCTTGTAATAGTGTTACACTTGGCACAAAACAAAATATGTCTGTTGGAAATTCCGTTCAATTACTTTAATTATTAAAATGGTTAAAAAAAAATTCTGGTTTGTTTTGGATTGAAATCCTTTATTTTTATTTAAAAAAAAACAGTTACGAGCCTGGTTTCTTATGCAACAATTGTTTGTTTTACTGTCCTCATTCATCTCTTAACGTTTGTCTCATCCTCTTTCAAACATATTGTATAAGTCTAATATTAGTTACAAATTTTCATTCGTACATGTACGTTTCGCGTTTTATAACTATAATACCGTAAATTATGTTTAAATGAAACATATTTAACGTTAACTTCTAATTGTAGTATAGAGAGGGTAGCATTTGGACTTACTGATTCAATTAACTTGTGATGCATTGAGTTAACTATCAAGGAACCCCCCCCCCTCCAAAATTTTGAAACTATAGAAGTCACAATATAAACAGTACGAAGCGTGCAGTGACTGTGTCCGCAATTCTAGTGAATGATTGGTACAGACGATAGCTACTTGTGCGTGCGTTACTGACTTGTCACTGCATTTTGCTTGGATTTAACGGATTTGTGTGCCCCTCTTAGCAATGTACCCTTTCTCCCCTTATTCTTAACAAGAACATGTAGAATCAAAGCCCAGACGAGTTGCAAAAGATTCCCATGCAAAAGATGAAGCACGTAACTACTAAGCGATGCATATGTTTTTATGTAGCATACAATTAGTCAATATACTTCACCAACATTTAATATAAATATCTATATTTCTTAAAAATGATGTGTAAGTGTACATCTAGGCCAAGATAGAGATACATAACGTTAGTTTATGCTATTCCATGCCATAAAATAATAATTTAAAATTTTAAGACATTAAAAACGTGTTCGTTTTCTAATACTGGTATTGAATGTAATATAATTATTTTAACAACTATTGTATATAAACTATTAATTTATTTTCCAGTTAGATGTTTTGTTGAAACATTTAAAAAAGTTGTAATAACGGTTTTTCATTGCTATATTTACCCTAATACTGTACATTTTAATGCGTTTTCACAATTATTCTTTTTTATTTAAAGGTACTTATTATTTTTAAATTAATTTGTTTCTTCCATAAATGTAGCTAATATATTCTAGGGAAAACACATCACTTAGCGCTTTAAAATAATTGAATATAAAATCGATCATAATGCAATACGTATTTTAAGACCATGAAAAAAAAAAGTATTGTTATTATTTTTAATTTTCATAATAAAGGAATTAGTGTTGCTAGATAATAGATGAAGAAAATATAATTTTTGGATAGATCACACGAATTCACACGGGAATTTAAACAATAAAGTAACCACCTAAACAAAGGAAAAGTCTGTCAATTTATTTTACACTAAAATTTAAATCGTTGTCATCCTTTTGTCTTTAAGATAACGGAATATTACTTTGAAGGTAAACGTTCCCTAATGCTCTTTGTCAGTGTCATCTTACTAAAAAAATATTTTATACACAATTAATTAATTAAAAAACTATATTCCAGTGTTTGAACAAATTAATGAATTAAGGGAATTCAAAAGCGGAAAATAATATGATACAATATTTAAAAAAAGTTTTATCAAACAAAATAAATGTTCCGTAGTTGTTTTTTTTTTTTAATAATAATTCAGAATTTTTGTATGAAACATAAAAAAATTATTAGACTCAAAGATATAAGGTGGTTTTGAAAAAAAAAAAAAATTAAGTTTTTTATCCAGGTTTAAACATTTATTTTTAAGTCCATATTTATTTTCCAATATGAAATCTGTTGCAAAAATTAAATAAATGTAAATACACTATTTCAATTTTAAAAAAAAGGAAAAAAAGACGTTTTTTATATCCATTTCTGAAATCGACCATGAAATGATACGTCACTATATAACAAAAAATACATTTCTTTCTTTAAACAATTCATAAAATTATTTTTTTCAGATTCATGCATTTTAAGTAAGCTTATCTTTATTTGACATAAATAATTATTCATGAAAAGTGCTTTTACAACGTATGTGCTAGTTTTTCAAAAGATTTTTGCTAGAACAAATGTAAATAAAGCACATATAAACACAAAATGGATGATCAATGTCAACTAATGTTTAAAAAAAAAACAATTTCTGAATTTAGTTCTTTCTATCTTTTAAGTTATTTTATGAAGATTTACAAAAGATGGTATGTCTTGTTATTATGACGGTATTTGATAATAATTTTAACAATTATTAAATTTTAAATAACGTTTGTAACATGCGAGTAATTTAAAAATAACGTGTGAAACTTTTTGTTATAAAAAAAAGCGAAAAATTCCATTGGAAAAAGTACTAATATTTTCGTGATGTTTGAGTGTATCTGGATTAGTGTTGCAGACGTCCCGACATTCAGGGATTCTACACTGTTAAAAATTTGCAGCAAACTGTCCGGTCATTTTCCGGTCATTTTCCTGACCGTTTTTGTAAAATACGGTTACATAACCGTAATTTAACTCTATCCTGGCCATATTATAGGGGAAAATATGGTCAAAATAGCCCTAAATTACGGTTATGTAACAGTTTTCTATAAAAACGGTCAAATGACTGGGCAGTTTTCTGCAAATTTTTAACAGTGTATCAAAGAATGTCTCCTAAAAGCGCATACTCAGAATTTTTTGAAAAATAAATGCTAATGAAACTACTCATGCACGTTATAAAGGATCAGTCAAATTGTGCTGCAGAATTCCAGTAGAAAATCTGTAAAAAAATAAAATGTTTTTGGAAATTTGGCGTAAAAAGATGCGATTTACCTAGTAAAACTTTTTCCTCGCGGGATGCACGCGATTTAATTCATATGGAAATTGCATTTTAAATGAGTGTTTAAATGCACACTATTTAAGGGATTCAAACTTAAAAGATCATGTAGTTTATTATTATTTGTATAAGCTTACATAATATATACAAGTTTCATGTTGCGGCAGTTACTAATGTTTACACTCTTTCAGCGGTTGGGTAAGTTTTAAGTGCATTTTAAAAGTAACGCCCTGAATAAGAATGTTTTTGTTGTGAATTTCGCTGTTGAAAATGTCGTTGTTCCCAAGGTAACAGTACTGTTCTCTTGTCTTCTACACTACTAATTTTGACCTTGAAACACATTTGATAAACTTAATCTTGGTTTTAAACCGTATAATACGATGTTTAAATTTCATGATACATACACATAAAAGTATATGATAAAACTGTAGTTATAAAAATTTATTTATTTATGTTAAACTTATTTAAACTCGTTCAGAATGAAGAGTAGAAAATTTTTTTTTTTAAAGACTATTCATCATAAAGGCGATTTTTTTTATTATTATTGTGTCGCCAACAAACGATAAATTGCCAAAACATTCAAAATTTCGTTATTTGTTTACGGACGCTATATCGAGGTTCTGCAAGAAATTTTTGTATAGATATATATATCCACATGCAAAGAATATTCTGTTTTTCAAGTTTTTCTGAGTATGCGCATATGAAGACTTTTCTTGTAAGAACAGCCCCAGGGAAACATTGCGTGGCATGCCAAAAGTTTTGATTTCGAATGATATACAAATTAACTTACATCTATTTTAGTACCAAGTTATTGATTACACTGCATCTAGTAGAGCTGTAAACTGTGAAATCTGTGTAAATGAAGCCTGTCTATGTCGTTTTATGGTTATAGCAAAAGGAATATCGTACAAATCTACCTGCTAAGACGAAAACTTGTGTAAAAAACACGTTCTCAGTTCATAACAATTCTGTTTTTCATGTTTTAATGTACATTGTTCAGTAAAACCGGTAATAACGGTAGCTGTTTATAACGGAACCCTGTCTTAAACGAAAAAACTTCATAGCCTTTATGAAGGAATACCATACCTTTATAACTGCTCATTCGGAAACTTCTCCAAAACTGGTTTTTATTTCGATCTCTAAAGATTCAGTTTTCTCAGATGTTACTGTGTATGATTATTATGTTTATTTAGTACAGTGAAATCTACTAAGAGGTAATTTCAAATGAGCGGTTAAATGTTCCGTTTTAGACACGTTTCCGTCTCAACAAGAATAATTTTATGGTATTTTTTCACAAGGGCTATGAACTTTTTACATTTAAGTCAGGATTCCGTTATAGACAGGTTTCATTTTCCTAGGACTTAATGTATTTTTAGGTTCTGATTTAGAAGTCGCCGTCACTGTTTGTATTTTGTCTCCCTGTGCTGCTTTTTGTGAAACTGTAACTGGTAACACTAATCTACGATATATATATATATATATTTATTTATTTATTTATTTATTTATATATATGTATGTATATATTATATTCTAAAGTAATAAAAAATGCTTTTGCAGATTATCGTCTAATATAAGATTTCTACTGTAATAAAAATTTAATATATTACATTTTTATTACAGTAGAAATCTTATATTAGACAATAATCAGCGAGATCATTTTTTTAATGAAAGCGTTGTTAATTTTGTTTTCATAAAAATTCACAACCTAATGAATGACAATTGATTTTCGTTAATTCACAACACACAGTCAATCTATTGTATGATATTATTCAGTCTAAAGGCACACGAAACAAACACTATTTCAATTTTACTGAGTTGACATTTTGGGGTTGACTTTTGTTGTTGGCTCTGTTGTTCTGTGCTTCGATATGCAAGATTTCTTTTTATGTACGCGATTTCCTCGCATAAAATATTTTACGTTTACATCTGGACCTGTTGGGCAAAAACATGGTTCCGTAACTCAATTGACTTTATTTGTTCAGTTTTCTGAAACAGAATCTCAACTCAATGTCTAGCATATACAAAAAATCTCAATTAATCTTAGAAATTCGAGGTTCCCCACTTTAACAATTCACTTCTTTTCCCATTTTAAGGTCGTTATTCAAAAAATTAAAATATGAATACCATGTAATAATAATCCAGAAGCAAATAACTTTTATCTGCTGACTGGACATATTTCTATCACTTCTTGCTAACAGTATAAATTTCTGATCTTTAACCTGTATCACAATAACGAAATTTGGTGTTTAAGGAAATAATTACAAAAATGGACAAATACATGCATATAAATTGATAAACAAAATACAAAATAATTAAAAACTATAATCACTTTGAAAATAACAAATACGTTTACTTTATTTTGAGCTGAAAATCAGTAATTTATCTGTTTGAATCACAGATTTATGAATAGGACTTTATGAAGCGTATCTTGCAAAAGAAAATAATATGTATACGTTTTTGAGTTTTGTTGAGTTTTTGTATGTATAATTAAAGATTCATTATTATTTTTTTAACATACATTGAAAGTCTTTGTTTATACATAATATAGTCAACGGAAATAAAATATCGCGATAAACAAAGTTAATGAAATTATATATACATTGAATATTTTTTTGTTTGTATCCTGTTTATATGTTTCATCGAATGATTAACTATGCAAAAATATCCGTATCTACATTTAAAATAATATTTTAACCCTTTTTTTTCACATTTACTATGCGCAAATAACGTCCGAGTCAAAAATAGACTTGGTTTTAGAATAATTTCCCGGTTAATATCATATATTTTACAATATGACCCGGACATTGAATATTAACTGACGGAGCCTATGTTATGTTCTCATAAGCTTTTAGAACAATGTTATTTTTAGAGATAAAAGACAAGATACAACAGAAAGAACATGGTTTTAACATAGTCGGAAAGTGTTTATGAATTATGTTTGTCTGTCTGCACTCTGTATGACTGTTTACCTGTCTATCTTCTTATTCGCGTAAATGCACTAGGATTGTAAAAAAAAAAAAATAATATATATTGTTTACGTTTACTATGACATGTTCGGTTTCAAAAATGAAGTATGTAGCATTTATAGTTCTTTTAAAGGGACACTCAAAATAATTACATTACATACGGTCTATTGAGAAAAATCGTTTGCGGTGTATTTTGATGATGTTACATTAATGCAGCCACATTGAAATTGATATTTATCACTAAGAGATGCTTACTATAGAAAATGTTGTGCACAGCATTCATTGTTCATTTAACGTTCGTAGTTATTGTACGCTTTTTAAATTTAACTATTTCTTTACATATTACTTGATGTTTATAAATTCTATAGATCATATACAAAGTTTCACAAAGATCTCTAGACAGAAAAACAGAAGGATAATTTTCAACTGCGCTATGCGTTCCTTTAATGAACTGAATTTTAGCATACTATGAGTACATATATAAATCTGTAGATCATATACATGGCTGTAGAAAACAATTTGGATTTTTTCCAGTCTAACGATGATGATTGTTTAAATTCGGCTTTCAAATGTGTTATGCGTTTTGGCATTTTTCAAATTTTAGTCACATTTTTTTCAAGACTATTCAGATATTTTAGTTGGAATAAACTTGCAATCAATTTTCAATATTATGTTTGGTGCTACATATAATTGCAGTGATTTTAAATGTCTTTCTATTAATAGAAATATGGAATATTGAATATAGTTACTCACAAATGTATATTTTTGTAAATATATTTCTAATATCAAAATTTATATTTTAACAAACTACAAAGTAAGACCATTATTACATTTTAGAGTCGTTACACATTGTTGCAATTCAGCTGTAAGATTTTTTCCAATATCAAAATTTATATTTCAGCAAACCGCAATGTTATATTTTTTATTACGAACTTGCCTGTTCCTTCTCAGGTTTAATTCGCTGACTTTTATGCTATATATCATTGTCGGATTCCACTTCTCCATCCACACGACTTCGAAATATAATCCGGTCTTTTGATATGCTGCCACCACCGATATGAATACGTGATATCGGCAAGTTACGTGATGTATAGTCAAGAAAAACCTAACTCTTTCAATTAAACTTAAACTAACACTTTATTAACAATATTTACACTTAAACTTCGATGTAAATTATCCGGTTTAATATTAAATCAAAATAATTACAGAAAACGCTTTACGTGTACCGTTAGGCTACGTTAATTCACTCAGCACCGAGATTCTATTAATCTCACATCCGCTATACCTCTTCCTTTCGAGAGATACTCCTACCTACACGTGTCTCAGAGTGCCAACTCTGAACGACCTTCTACCTTCGCACCTCCGTTAGAACTAACTTCACTCTCTTGTCATCCACCCCAGAACCTTTCTGTCTACGGGGCTCCTAGTCTGTTTCCAAGGGTACGTCTTCCTAAATAATGGGTGCAATATCTTTCTTATCTATGAAAGACCATATTGCAAAGGAAATACTTCTTTCATTATATCCAACTCGCTCCCCTCCGGATTAAGATTTTTCTTAAGCAAGCCTCTAACGGTACACAATAGATACATATACAATAAGGTAATCCCTTAAGGATAGCTTTTAACTGTTGCAGCTACCAGAGAAACCTGACAATCATGTTATGTAGTTTTATTATACGCATGTTGTATAGTTTTATTTTTAATGATTTTTCACTGTAAAAAACATTTATCGTATAGGAAACCATGGTCAGAAATCCATTTATTTAGCCAATCCGAAGATGCGTTTTTGTTCATAACTTTAGCAGTAGTGAAGATATTTTAACAAAATTTACAACAGACTCATCGTTATAGGTATTGTAAGGATATTGTAAGGATTTAATTAAAGAATCTTCATTATTATTGAATTTATGAACAAAAACGCATTAAATTCTCCTGTACCAACAATTAAAACGTTTAACGTGAATTCTACATCACACATAACGAAACATGTATAACGACATCTTCCTTGTGATTTTCTTTTGTTGACATATTTATTATGGAGAAGATATAACAATATGCATGTATTGTACACTTAATTATTGAAGTTTTTTAAACTTCCATACTGAGGTGGAAAAAAATGTCTTTCTTTTAGATAAGCAGAAGTTTAATATCTTATTTATATTTTGCCGCTTTATGAATCCAAGTTATCAGAGAAAATACATTATTAAAAAGAAATCTAAAAATAAAATAAAACTCAAACGAAGTAATCAAACATACACAATCAAGCAACAATTGAATAAAAAAATCTTTTGAAAAGAAAATTATGATTGTTTTCATATGTTTCAAGACAGTTTAATAATATGAAAGTAAACAGATATGTATGTTTCCATTTCATATATTTATTTACTTATGTTTGAAGGCAGAAATGCTTAAATAAGCATGATTCTCAAATCAATAAACTTTGATTTTTTATTTTCTGTGCGTTGTTTTAAGAAGGGAGTGAAACGGAATCACAACGATCGAAGAAAGATTTTATTTATATACGATTGTTTAGTTTGAGAAACAAAAAAGAATAAATAATGATAAGAATTTAAAATAAACAAAATATAAAATAAAATGAGCGATACTATTTTTCATTTTAAATATTTGTATTTGAAAGTTTAATTTCTGGCCCTTTTTTTTTAAACCGGAACATGACAGATTTTTTTTTTTTTTTTTTTTTTTTTTTTTTTTACTTTGCGTTATTGTAAAAGTATTGCATGTCTAATTTAAATTAACAAAATGTGTATAAAATTAATAATAATTTTTTATTGTTTCAAAAACTTCACATGTGGTTGGTTGAGTAATTTCAAATTAAATATAAGAAAAAGTGGATATGAAAGTGGAAATTATGAAAATTCAAGATATTTGTTATGATTAATCCATTTTGCATATATTTCAAGTGTAAATTATGTTTTTCATCTAATTAAAAGTAACTCATTCATGGAAATGTTTATTTTTTGAAACCGGCCATTATGAGAGAATGCAAAAGTGAGGTAATATAAATATAATTTCTCGATAACAATGATTTTTAGAATGTTAGATATTTTTTGCCTCTTTATATATTGATATTTGCCGCTGTTATCAAACAAGACATATTATTAAATACATATAAAAAAGTACTATTAAATCAAAGAAATCAAAAGTTGACAATCGAAGGATTTTTTAACATAAATTATTTTGATGAGAAAGTCCTGATTGTGATCATATGTTTCTAGACAAATTAAACAGATACGCATGACTTTTTATGTATGCGTATTTAATTGTTTATATATTTGTTTACACTGTTATACATATTTATTAAGTATGAAATACTAAAATAAGCATGTGTCTCAAATCAATATAGTCTAGTGATTTTTTGTCTGGTCGTTTATTTATGAACAATGAGAAATTGAGACTTTGGTATCGATCGAAGAAATTTCTATCCATTTGTGATGCTTTAGCTCGATACGAGAAAAATGCAAACACTGATGAAACATTAAATATGGAAAGAAGAACGATTATATATTTTATTTATATTATTTATATTTAAATCTAGCCGGCTTAATTAATAAAGCTTCTCGTGAGTTGTTCAAATTAATTTTATGATTTAATCTCATTCACTGACAAACTCATAAACAAAATGTATATAATTTTAGATATAATTGAATAATAGAGTCTCATGCATGAAAACTTCAAAACATGCTTAAAACTGATAGATAACTTTGTGTTTAAAAATATACCAAAAATGGAATTTTTAGAGACATTTAATGCACAAGAAAGTGTATTAAAATAGTTTAGAAAACAAGTTCATAAAATTATAAAACCTGCTATGCATATCATTTGTAAAATGCTACCTACACATAAATCTAATAATAATCTGCTGGAGTCTTTGCTCACAAAATATACCCAAGTTTTAAAATAGGTATTATAAAACATTTTGTTGTTAATATTTTTGTAACTTTTCTTTCTTGCTACAGAGCACATATTTTACATTCCACATCACGGTGAATTATAAAAATTAATTTTTACTTATATTATCTGTAATTTTCTATGAGAATACAGCGCAATAAAAGTAAGTTCAGTAGGAACATCTTTTTTTAAATCTCCAATAAAACTTTTCAACCTTGCCAAGTGGATTGTGCTTAGTTTTATTTATCTTTAATGTGACGAAAAAATATTTATTTTCCATTTTCACCATTATGTTTTGTTAAACCGTATCTTTGAAAAAAGAAGAATGTCTTTCTATAGGTTTTATGTATTAAATACGTATTTGTTCATTTTTGATTTGTAGAGTGTTTATACGAAGTGTTCGTATATAGGTTTACACACACACACACACACACACACACACACACACACACACACACATATATATATATATATATATATATATATATATATATATATATACTGATCTTAGCATATATGCCAGTATAATTATGAAATACTGAATTATTTTTTAAAACACGTGTGGGTACATCCAGGCTGAAGATCATACCTACACGTGTTTTTTCATATCCAATTCTAATTTAAATCTCGTGTTATCCAATTTTCCATTATATTTAGTTCATATTTCATTTCTTAATCCATTTGTATTCCCTTGATATCAACTCCAAATTATTAACATTTTATGTTTATTGTAATTTTTTTTTGTTTTTTTCTCTCTCTCTCCTTTTAAATATTCTTCATATTTTCAGTATTTTTGGCCAATTACCATTGAAGCACAAGCTATGGTAAAATTATGATTGCAGTTGTTAATTTATTAACTATGTGGTATTTTGTCTACACATTATTATTAATTATCTCTTTGGAGATTTAATTAGAATGTTACATGAACTTGATATGTTTTTTTGAAATTCAAAGATATTATAATTATATATATATATATATATATATATATATATATATATATATTCGAAGAAATATATGAAATTTGCATCTATATTTATCTCAGTTTACTTATATAGACACCGTGGTAATAATTAAGGGGAACATACAATTTTGTTTTCATTTACATAAACAAAAGTAAAGAAAATTCAATTATGAAAACAATACAATAAGTTGCTAACCAAGGTACACTTTATTATGAGATTTTAAACAGAGATGTAAGAATTAATAAAATTAAAAATTATTCTCGATGTTTAATGTTATTACAATTTTTACATCTCTGATTGAAATCTAGTAATAAAGTGTACATAGATTAGCAACCTCTTGTTTCGTTTTCATATTTGATTATACAACGTAAAGTTATTTATTTATTTTCATTGATGTTCAATTACACTTAATTACAGTTCATTATTAGGGAATTAGTGCTTTAGATTTCTTCATTCTTTTAACATTTGTTTGAATTGTCTACTTTTAAAGTTGAACATATTTATAATGTTGTTTTTATTTCACATTCATTTTTTTTTTTATTGGTGATTTTAATTTTTACATCTCTGATTGAAATCTAGTAATAAAGTGTACATAGATTAGCAACATCTTGTTTCGTTTTCATATTTTTATTGGTGATTTTAATTTTTACATCTCTGATTGAAATCTAGTAATAAAGTGTACATAGATTAGCAACTTCTTGTTTCGTTTTCATATTTGATTATACAACGTAAAGTTATTTATTGATTTTCATTAATGTGCAATTACTCTTAATTACAGTTCATTATTAAGGGTTTTAGTGCTTTAGATTTCTTCATTCTCTTAACATTTGCTTGAATTGTCTACTTTTAAAGTTGAACACATTTATAATGTTGTTTTTATTTCACATTCATTTTTTTATTTATTTATTTTCATTAATGTTCAATTACTCTTAATTACAGTTCATTATTAAGGGTTTTAGTGCTTTAGATTTCTTCATTCTCTTAACATTTGTTTGAATTAACTACTTTTAAAGTTGAACATATTTATAATGTTGTTTTTATTTCACATTCATTTTTTTTTAAATTATGATGTAATCCTTTTTAAAAAGTAACAGTGTATCTTCATTTGAAATTCCACTGTTGTCATTCTTTTAATCCTTCGTTACCTCAAAATTTGATAAATGTTGTTATCTTCGTATATATATATATATATATATATATATTTATTTATTTATATGGGTATTTTATTCTTGTTATCATACTGTGAGTACAAAAAAAAGGAATATTTTTTTGTTTAATTTGTTCTTAATGATAAATTTAATTAATAGTATAATTAATTTCTTTAATTTGTTCTTTTAATTAAAAAAGCACTTTATGTTTTATATTTTAAATATAATTATGAAACAATTCATACACAAATTAAAGATAAAAATCCACTCCGATTTTTCTTTCATTAATTATAAATTAAAATACATTCACATAAAGTCATTTATGTAAAAAAATCATTATTTCTATTATCCGTCATATCAAAATATGTTTTTGTTTGTTTTGTTTCCAATATACAGAATATTTCGAAATTATAGATATTAATGTATTGTTAAACCATTTAAAAAGAAAGTAAGGTAGCATTTCGAAAAAAAAAATAAAAAAAACATATCAGAAGAATATCTCAGATTGGAATCCAAACGATTTCATGTATTGTTATAACAAAGACAATTTTTTTCTATAGGATAAATAGTTATTCGTTTCCTTTTAAAAAATTCAATAAAAATATAAAATATATAAAATACTATTATTGTGTAGAATGTCTGTCTAACTCAGGATAGGTCGTAAAATTTTGAAATACTTCAAATTTTGAAGATAAAATTTTAATTTAATATATAGGTTAGTATCTAATGGTTTTCGAAGATGTAATCAAAATTTAAGGTTTATATGAATAATATCATATGTATTATTTGTGTTGTCAACATCTCAATTTCTAAGAAAATACAAAACGCAGGACAATAAATGAGATACCATATGAAAGGATTTTGAACATTCTTCTGACATAGTGCACTCTCATTTTGTTAAAACACGTTTTTCCATTAAATTTACTGTTAATTAAACATTAAATCGGCATTGTTTTCTTAATTGAAATTAAAGGTTTTTCTCAAATTAGTGTTGCCACAAAAATACAATACCACATTATATGATCCTCAACAATCATTATGTATAAAAAAAAAACAATAAATAGTACAAAAGAGATAAAATGTGACATTTTCTGATTGGTTTATTTTATATTTATAATTAAAAACCAAAATTTAAATTGAAACGTTTAGAATTAAAAAAAAATATATTATTGGTCGATCGAAGCAGTGGTATTCACGTGTAGCATAAACGGTATGATTTGTTATAATAGATTAAATTGCAATTTAAGTGTATTTTAATTTGGTTTTCTTTGTCCCGTGTTTTTCCTGAAGAAGATGACGCCATCCTCTAATGCAGCAACGCTCCCTGAATACTAAGTCTGCGCACTGATAAAAATGGCGGCTGTCGCAGGAGGATTTATTTTTCAGCGTTTGAATGGTCCCTCAAACTTTGACACCAATAATTTCTAAAAGTTATCTTCGCCTTGTTTTTCTGAGATAAAAAAAATCAAAGAAAACTTTTAGGTATTATTGGTATTGAAGTTCGAGAGACCGTACAAAAGCTGAAATAAAAATCCGCCTGCGACAGCCGCCATTTTTGTCAGCGTGCAGGCCTAGTATTCAGAGGGCGGTGAATGCAGTTAAAATACTTTTATTTTTCTCTCCCGCGTGATTTTTTCTATTGAGATTTTACTGATAGGAATAAATGAGATGATATTCTGGCTTGACTAATGTTATTTTCAGATATTTTTAGCATTATTTTTCCGTAAAATTTTAAATATTCATCTAAAAATGCTAGATTTAACTAAAAAACATTAAACTGCAGTGTGAAATCGTCACATGTGTCCTCTGCTATAATTCTAAGCAAATAAAAAGCAGAGAATAATATATGAGACACCATATGAAAGAATTTTGAAAAGGCTTCTGACATAGAACACTCACATTTCGTTAAACCATGCTTTTTGATTAAAAATTGAAGTTAATTAAAATTTAAATCAGATTTGTTTTCTTAAATGTAATGAAAGGTTTTTATCAAATGAGGTTAACACAAAAATAAAATACCGCATTATATCATGCTTAACAAGGAATATAAAAAAATAAATAGTAC
The DNA here is from genome assembly GCA_963931845.1 of Maratus michaelseni. Classification (NCBI taxonomy): domain Eukaryota; kingdom Metazoa; phylum Arthropoda; class Arachnida; order Araneae; family Salticidae; genus Maratus; species Maratus michaelseni. The sequence continues at coordinate 116,184,063 of OZ007588.1, forward strand.
AATAAAGATAAAGTGGAACACAGTTGCTGCACGGGTTTATTTTATATTTATGTTTAAAAAGCAAAATTCAAATTCAAATGCTCAATTTATTTTTCGTTGCCTCATGTTTTTTTCCGAAAGAAATGATGTCATCCTGTCACGCAGTTAAAATACGATTTATAATTTTTTTTTTTGTATTTGCTAATTTTGCTTATGTTTTAGTGTAAATATTATAATTGAATACATTTAGATGATATTCTTTCTTGACTAATATTGTAGTATTGTTTGCAGATAATTTTAGTCGTTAATTTTCCTTTATAAAATCAAACCTGCATCTAAAAAATATGAGACTGCAGTGCGAAATCTTCTCACGGGTCCACTGCTATATATATATATGTGTATATATATATATATATATATATATATATATATATTCTAATACTACTAAAATATTCTCTCTAATTAAATCTCAGAAAAATAATCAAAAGTATCTGGAGATTATATATATATATATACATAGAGAGAGAGAGAGAGAGATTATGATAAAAATATGTTCCACTTTTATGTACTTCTATTTTAAGTATTCATTTCTAAGAAAAAACAAAGAACGATTGCTCCGTATAAGCGTAATATAAATTATATTAAATTTTATGAAGGTTCTTTATAAACAAAAAAGAAATTTACATAAATAGAGCAAATGTGACTAATGAAACTTGATGACTAATGAAATAAATGAAACTTTGTCTCTAATTTTGTGTGCATATATACTTTAAAATATAAGTGCTTAACTCCATGCATACTTTTTTTTTCTTTGAGATATTTTTACAATTTTATAAAATCATCAGTATGAATTTTAAATTAAATATATATATATATATATATATATATATATAGCATAATCGAAATTTAATAAGGAAAATTAAATAATTTTTTTAAAATAGAAATTCTGCAACAATGAATTTATATATCTGTATATAGCATTATAAGAAAAATATATAATTCAAATAATTAATATTTAAATAATATAATATTTTTTTTGAAAATTCCACTAAGATATCTTAACATTAAATTCAAATATACCTATTTTCGTTCTAAATGAAATTCACACCAAATAACATGCATAATTTCTATACGTTACTTAATCAATCAGTTTTAATATTTTAATATAATTTAATGCGTAATTTTAATTACTGAAATGCGCTTCATAAATAACTTTACTTGATATGCTAACTCTATTTGTGACCAGTAGATCTCTACTTCGAATAAAAGCAAATATCATTATGTAGACGGAAGCTCGAATGTATGGTAAATAAACCTAAATTAAATTACGAATCAAACATCCATATATATATTAGCATTATTTCATATTTTAACCCATTCATTACATAAAACTTTCCATAGCTAATTTCAATTTAAATTAGATCCTGATTTATTTTCCTACAATCATTACAGAATAACATATTGAATATAAACCGTGATTTATGAGGATGGATACTTCGCTTGTTTTGTTAACATAGTTAATAATCCAATGTATAGAGTTTCATCGAAATCCCTTTTCATGGAAATTTAAATAAACAAAGGACAGATAAATTAAATCATACTGGATTTATTTATGGTTATATCAGTGTTCACTTAAACATTTATAATATTCGCTCGCTTAGTGGATAATCGTTTAATGGCATATCTCACTTAATTACCTACAACACAAATCCCCCAATTTGGTTTTAATGTAAAAATATTGGTAAATAGAATTTATATGAAGTGTCGGGTAGAAAATCTATGACAGTCACAAACTATTTATTTAGCATTTTTTTCCCCCATGTACATAGTGCTTGATAGTTCACCCGCATTTATACCTATCTTCAATTGTGATTTTCAAAAGATAACGTTATTTTGTACCTATTTCGATCTATGGTTATCAAACGATAGTACGATATGAAGCTACTAGATGACACTGTCATCCGAATTTGCCCCAAAAATTGAATATCATAGCATTCCTCCCTGAGCATGTTGATAGTGTCACAACTCGATTTTTTTAAATATGATTTTGATGAGCAAATATGATTTTATTGATCAAAACGAATCTACTGATTCACTATTTTAATCATGTAAAACGGTACAGAATGTAATTCCACTAATTTGTATCAGAGGGCAGATGTGCTGCTAACAATCTCTTTGTGGACTTACATCAATACTGGCTGATTTTCAGTTTGTCTTGACCCTGAATGATAGAAGTAGTAACATGTTTTTGAATAACATGTAGTAACAAGTCTCTAGCACATTTGGACTCAAGTCAACTTTGGTGATAATATTTTCTCTTTAATAGCTGTTCATTTCGATTTGATAAAGTGTTAGAAGCCAAAGTGATGGACTATCCATTACTTGAACAACGATACAACTCAAATAGAACATACAAACGTAATGGTAAATGTATATTTATGGTAAATTTAATTATACATACAGTATTTGTAATCTCTAAATAATATATATTAAAAAGTGTAATTAGTTTCAACAACTTACTACGCAAATATTGTTTCAAAAATTGAAATAAAAAAAAATCTTTCCTGTAAAATTTAGTTTTTTTTTAGTTGTGCCACTATCAAAGCTAGGCAGCAATATTGTATTTTATAAATTTGAAAAAAAATTCAATTAAATACATCAAAGGTTGTTGTAGTTAAGCGCAAGAATTGTTAGGGATCTTAAAATTGTTCGACCAAAATATTTCAGTAACACAGTGAAGCGTGATTATGTTTAAGCCAGTCAATGGACGCAGACAAAATTATGTGAACACATTACCTGTGTACAACTTAGAAAGATTGGAAAGCAGATTTTATAATTTATTTTCAGATTTTAGTGTCAGATGAAACTATATCGTTAACTTGCGTATCAGGTGTATTTAGATTTTTGTTTTGGAAAATTTTTGTTCCCTGACATTATGCTGTGTCACATTGTAACTGTTTGATGAAAATTCATTTATGGTTTCTGTTATTTAAGATTTAAAGTTCTTTCTAGAATTTTACTGATATAAAGGTTTCGAGATTGTTAAGAATATGTAAGTCAACTATCAATCTGTAGCATCTCGGATATCCTTACCACATTAATAGAGTTATGGATATAAGAAGTGTTTTACGTGTGCAGGAAAACAGATGCGACATGCAGTTTCAAATGCATACTAATAAAATCATTCATTTATTATTTTATAGAAAACGTATTAAAATATTACCATGAAAGAGCTTTTATAGAAATCTAATATTGAATAAAATATAGAATAAGAATTTTTAGTATCAATGCTGGATGAAAGACATCACACTGATCAATTTTACATCCATCGGCCAGATTTTACGAAATGCTGGCTAAATCCTAAGAGTAGATGCTGCAATATTTGAAGCTCATTTTTGCTTTATTACAATGTAATTAGTATATGCTTTAAATATTCTTATTACATAGGTTGGATCTATTGTTTTATTTTTTTCTCAAACATAACTGATTTTTTAGGAGTTTAACGATTTTTATATTTTTAAATTCGGCGATAAAAAATGGTTGTGTGTCATTTTAGTGTTCTATAATTGATTGTGATTTATTAAGGTAGTATCGCGTATTCTTTCTTTGTGAGCACATAATGATTTTAAGTAAAGGCACAATATTGTTGTTATTATGTTATTTCATACATATCTTTGAAAAACATTTGAAAATTAATCAAATTATTAGAAATATAAATATAAGAAAAAAATATTACTGTTACAAACTTGACAAATTCAATTGTTTTATTTTGCTTATATTACATAATGAATTTATTTCAGTACTGCATTCCGTAGATGCATGACACTGCTTGAATTTTGATTTGGTGTTCAAAATGTATTAGACAAATGATTTCAGAAGAGTTATTTTTATGATAAATTAGCTATCAGGAACATGTCCATTCTGACTTCAAATTTTGCCCCAATAGAAAACAATATAATAATTTTCTTATTACTTTATTTAATATTTCTGTAAATTATTAAATAAATTTTTTTGAATGAGGTACGTATTTGCTATGAATCTGCGTTTAACCTGCGCGTTATTTCAGTCAGATACACCATTTCACTTCCCTCTGGAGTTGTAGTCTTCTAGAATATTACAATTTAATTTTCTAGTGGGAATACAAACAAGCCCTAAATAACTAGAAAAAAAAAGGTTTTACTGGTTTGGCATTTAAACTCAATTTCTTAGCTGCAAAATCAGTCAATGTGACATAACAAACGGTCACATTACGGAAAAATGACATAACCTTATCAATTAGTCATCGTATGACTATCATGAAGACGTCGTAAGGCGATTCCACAGTAAAATCATCGTTACAAATATTTTTAGCTACCAGTTTGGCCTTTTTTTTAATTTCAAAACTTCGCATTCATACCGGAAATTCCCTACAATATTCTTTTCTTTATTTAATGACAGACATTTTGTGATTACTTAAAGTAGAAATTCTTCTCTCAGAATTTCCGGTAAGAATTGAAAAATTTTAAATAAAAAAATTCCAACATGACAACCCTGATAATCACTTGCACACGAGTGAACATCTACGTCATATGACGACAGTTGAATTTTCTTTATAGACGTTGTTAGTTTTTACTTTTTCGATTTTGGTTTCAGTTTTTTTATATAAGGGTAATTTCACTTTCAGAACCGGTTCCAACCGGTTCCAAAATTGAAAATGTCCGCTTATAAAAAAACCGTAACCAAAATCGAAAAAGTAAAAACTAACAACGTTAGAGATCGACCTCAGCTATCCTATGCAAAAAAAAAAATCATTTAAAAATATTAAAATGCGAGCGAGAAATCGCGCGATATCCTTCCCATAGACTTAACATTAGCTGGAGTGTTTCTTCACGTGACTAGCGTAGGCTCTTAAGACTATGGGAAGGTTCTAGCGCGATTTCTTGCTCGCATTTCAATATTTTTAAATGCTTCTTTTTGCATTCGATAGTTGAGGCGTTGTTGATAGTTGAGGCTCTAACGTTGTTAGTTTTTAATTTTTCGATTTTTGTTGCATTTTTTTTATAAGCGGGCATTTTCAATTTTGGAACCGGTTGGAACCGGTTCTAAAAATGAAAGTACCTTTATATAAAAAAACTGGAACCAAAATCGAAAAAGTAAAAACTAACAACGTTGGAGATTGATCACAGCTATCCTATGCAAAAAAAAAAAAAAAAAAAAAAAAAAAAAAAAAAAAAAAAAAAAAAAATTAAAATGCGAGCGAGAAATCGCGATAGAACCTTCCCATAGACTTAACATTAGCTTGCGCGTTTTTTCGCGTGACTGATGTAGGCTCTTAAAGCTTTTATATATTTCGTTCACGTTTTGTTTACTGTACTATTAGTGGGTTTCCGGTACCGTGAAATACCGTAGATCGAGAATTTTATTCTCATTCACTGGCATTTATTATACAGAGAAACTTCTTAGCTTCTGCTTACAATCTTATAAATATTACTCTGCATATTCAACAATAACTAATAGAATCAATGGCTGCAACATCTTTTCTTTGATAAAGTTAGAGCAAGTAACTATTAAGATGTTGTTCCTAATGCTTTTATATAGCACAGAATTTGTAAGTGTACAGCACAAAATTAATTGTAAATATCTGAATTTCTTGCAAAAATTTCTTGTAAAGTATATATATATATATATATATATATATATATATATATATATATATATATATATATATATATATATATATATATTAAGCATTTTAGTTTTGAAATTGAGTTGTTAAAATTTTCTAACATGGTTCTGCAATATATTATCATTTAATTAATACATTTTAGGTACTAATTTATTGTTTCAGTTAGAAGCTATGCTACAATGTCTTACAAAAAATAAAATAACAGCCAACTAATATTTTTGTACGTTCCACTTGTAAAACTGAAAGAACTATTTTTATAAATCTAAATAATATAAAACTGAATATATTTGCACATTCATTTCCATTAGTTCAAATACATTTAGTATTTTTAAATGTTTTGTTTAATTTAATAATTACAAAGAATTTTTTCTTTAGAAAAATACTTGCATCAATAAATTAAAACAATCGATTAAGATATCGATCATAATGCAGATAAAGTACATTTTATGCAGGGAGAGAAGAATTACTTTTAATTTTTGTGATAAAGAAATATTGTCCCTACATAATAGGTAAATAAAATATTACTTCTACGAAGATAATAGAAATTCCTTGGGGAATTTAAAAAATAAAGTACTTGTAATCCTCCAAACAAAGGAATCACTAGTTAATTTATTTTTTACTAAAGTTTTAATCGTTGTAATCCATTTGTCTTCTAGACAATGAAACATGATTTTAAAAATAAATATTTGCTTCTTAGTGTCATCTTTTTCTCAAAAAGCATAATCTATTGTCTTTTTAATAGATTTTAAAAAGACATTGCACTACTTTACAAAAAAAATAATGAATGAGTCTTATTCGAATGTAAAAATATATTATGATAAAATTTAAAAAATGATAACAACATAAATCAATCATCTATACTTTCTCAGTAATTTAGAATTTTTGTATGAAACATATAATTTGCAGCTATGAATTGGTCATTAACCACATCTAAGAAATACTGAGCTGACAATGTTAGATGGTAGTGCATGTGTCACTGAACAAATTGAAGTGCAATACTTGTACGTCTCTTGATATCATGACATTTAAGAATCAAAGTTGTTCCGTGGAATGTTTGAGGAAAATATATTCATTATTATAATAGTTATGATCGAAACTTGAAAGTCGAAACTTGAAAGAAGCGAGTGGCTTGAAGGTTATATATTTGCTCTTTATAAAAATAATTATCGATATTCCGTTATATAAAAATCATTTAGCAGGTGATAAGTGGAAAAAATTGTCCCAATTGATGAAGGGTAGGTTTATCTAAATGACTGTATTAAAAAAAGATCGATTTATTACCGGAAAAGAAACTAAAAAGACTTACAAGTTTGGTTCAAACACTGCAAAGAAAGTTTCTCTAAGGGATTTATGGTGATTGCTGGAATCACTTACAACGGAAAATTAAAAAACAGAAAAGTTGAGAAAAATGTCAAAATTAACTCTATTTATTATCAAAACAATGTTCTACTTCCTAATTTTAAAGAAGAAATTACAAAACTTTATCCTACTGATGTTAAAATTGTTGTGCTCCTCTAGGATAAAGCGAGCAGCCATATATCCAAAAGTACAGTCACATTTCTCGAAAAATGGACAAGAGAAACAGGAATCCAGTGCATACCGTTTAAGCATATTCCAACCAAGTCCCCATATGTTTCACCAATGGATTACTGTACCTTTGAACAGTTAAAACAAGCTCTTGCGAAACGCCGAGAAACTACGTTGAGTGGGCTCTGGAAATGTGTGGTGGAGGAATTTAACAAAATTCCAGTTTCACAAAAAGTGCTATCTTTGAAATCATGATGCAATATTATAATCCACAACAAGTACTACCAGATAGAACATATTAAAATAATAATTGTTTTAATATATGTATTTTATTTTGATTGCGAAAATCGTTCCCAATATATGTAAACACCCTCTGTATATAGACTACTATTAATATATATATATAATATAGTTCTACTAAATAAAATCTGTCTGTGATTTTATCTAAATATGTCTTACTCCTGAGATTTAAAGATACGTCATATCCTTTTGTTATTAAAAATAAACTAAAATAGATTTAAAACTAGAATATTTTAAATAAATATTTAACATTTGAACACATAATAATTCTGTGCAAATTATTGATAAAAAGAAGAATACTATTGAAAATGTACTTATTCGTGATATTTGCATATACATCTAGAAATAATTATTTTTTCTAAAATAATAATGAATGGTTCTTGCTCATTATCGTTAACTATTAAAACTTGTATTATAAAAAATAAAAAAAAAAGTAATTTCATCAAAGGAATACGAAATTAGAATTTCAAAAGGATACACACAAAAAAAATAAAGAATTAAATTTTATGTTATTGATTCCCAACAGAGACAATAAATAAATACTCAAGTATGCATATATGTTTAGAAACATTTATGTATTCTAAAATCACAAATAACGGTGCTTGCTGATTATTTCTAACTATTAAAAATTTCATTATAAATTAAAAAAAAATAATTTCATCAAAGGAAAACTAAATTAGAATTTCAAAATGATGCACAATGCAAAATAAATAAATAAATAAATTATTTTATTTTATGTGACTGATTCCCATTCCAGTAAATGCGTAATATGGTATTATTCAGCCTAAATTCATACGACAGAAATTTTACACTTTTACTCAGTTGGCGTTTCCCTCGAAACACTGTAGTTACACAATATTCCTTTTGTTTTGTGCTTGAATATTCCTGATTTATTTTGTACGTGTTTTTCTGGCATAGAAATTTAATTTTTAATCCTATTATAATTGATGAAAACAAGCGTTTTGTAACTGTTTGGACTTTGCTTAATTAGTATCGTCAAACGTAATCTAAAATCTACGTCACAAATAGACACAAACATAATAACATACGCATTTAAAGTTAAAAATTCAAAGTTTTTCCTTTTAATTAATGCGCTTAAATTGCCTCTCTAAAACCTTTATGTCAAAAATTTAAATATACTTACCAAAAATAAATTAGAATACTTCCACTTTTATATATCATCTTACTGCTTATCTGTTCTTGCAAACAATGTAATTTCTTAAAAGGTATCAATAGTCAATCAATCAAAGTTTATCAATAGCATACTGTAGCACTTATGGGAACTATTACTTGAAATATTTTATTCAGAGAAATTTCCATCAAGTATAATTTATATAATACAAACGCTTTTTGCATCTAATTCGTAAATCTGTAGAAGCGGAACAAAATCGTAATCTCTTTATGTTCCAAATACACATAACCAAATTCTACACACATAAAACAAATGATTTTGTTAGACTTACATATTTTTTCCCTTAAGGGAGCGCTTTAGAGTTATGGTTGATTATTTCTAGTAAGATGGCAAAATCATGAAACAAAGTATAATTCTAATGTACTCATTAATGTATACTATCACAGAGTAAAATACGAGTTTTGTATTACTCACCAACTTCAATAAACATAGCTTCAGCTAAAATAATTTACTGATAATTCGGATTTCATATTACTGATGACTCTGTGAGTATGCATTGCAGTGAAATGCATCGCTTCTATAATGAGGCGTTTTATAAGGTTAAGGGGTCTCAGGACTCTTAAAATTGGAAAAAATGAAAAAAAAATGACAAATTTTAACATTTAATATCTTCAAGTGTATATGAATTAAAAACACAATTTTTATTGGGATGAAAAGATATAAATGTGTTCTTTCATTTCGCATATTTAAACAGTTACAAGATGCAAAATTAATAGTTATAGGGGGCTTCAAACTGTCAGACATTTGTCGAGCAGAAAATTGACATTACAGCTTACGCGCACGATTACAAAATAATTTTTGCATCTAGAATAAAAATATTGGAATCTAATTATACTTCATATTATAATAATTACACTGAACCTCAATAAATTTGTATTTAAAGCATTTTTATATTTTTAATGCAAAGTTGTATTGAGTTAATACAATTTTTTTTAATTTTTCAACATTATAATCACTTAAAAATATTTTTTAATAATAAAAATGAAATTTTAGGTTCAATTTATGTAGACTAACATGACACATATTTTTGGAAAATTTCATTAAAAAATATTGAGATATCATGCGCGCTGTGCCCAAAAACATCATTTTGAGAAAAATGATGTTTTGCTTCAGCTTTGAGTGGGTATAATTCTAAAAGCCATAACGTCTGTTCTAATGGGAATTTCAGGAAAACATTTACACTGAAATGTTCAGTAAAGGTAGGAGTTTAATATATCAAAAAATTGAAAAATTGAAAATTTTGTAGGATTAAGAGTCCTGAGATCCCTTAACAATGGAATTTTAGTTTTCTGTCTAAAGCAGAATTATGAACATAATAAATTTGCATTACAAATTGCTTTTACCGGAAAAAAATAATTTTAATGTGGATTTTTTTTTAAATATTTTCAGTCTCGGATTATATAAATTGCTGGCAATGCAATTTCATTTCAAAAGACTCTCTATTTGCAACTAATATGGAATTTTAAAACATTGTGATATAATTTTTATTTTTTTAAACTAACAGGAACTGCGTGTTTTCTTTTTCTACATAAAAAAAATATTTCATATTTTTAAGTACAAACCCAAATGGACACTTCAATATTTCTAAAAATACATTTTTAGTGAAAATGTACTATTTTCAAAAATATTTCTAAACATCTTTTCTAGTTCAGAATACCAACTTTAACAAGATATTTTAGATTTCTTTGAAGAGCTACAAAGAGCTCAAGTGTCCTAAATCAATATAAAAGTCGTGCACTTACTTTATGCCATAGAATTTCTAGTCACGTATTCTTTGCATACATAGCGATGTTAAAGCAGACGCTGTTCCATTTCAAGATATGCCTTCAGAATTTTCAATGATAAAAATTCACTTTTCAATACATGTACAATCGGCAAAAAAAATAATAAAATAAAATAAAATAATAATAATAATAATAATATTAATAATAATAATATTAATAATAAAATTTTGCACACTAACTGTGCTTAAATCACTGTATACAAATGTGACTTACATATCAATTAGTAATAAAGTCGTCTAATTAATGCTAGACTTAAATTTTAATTAGGGAGTCGTAGCAGTTTACAGAGAAATTGTAACAAACTATTCAACGATTAACGAAATCGTAACGTATTTGCGAGTATATAGCAAAATTTTGGCTAAAATGATAAATTGAGACGCAGTGTTGCGAATATTGTTTTAACATTCGAAATATAATTTTACGAACGGGAAACTATTGCTTTATTGAATTAGGATATGCATGGCCGTAAAAAAGCAAAAATTTAAATTTGAAAAAAAGTGGTAAAGAATAAGAAACGCGCTAAATTTGTAACACTGATCGTATGCAGTCCTTTCTTTGTGGTTTTATACACATTTTTTTAATATTTTATTTTAAATATATAATCATATTCTAAATATCTAAATTAAATGACATCATTAATTCATGCAATTTTGGAAATAAAACTTTACTTTTGTTTTACTTTCAGTGACAAAACAGCCTGAAATTCTGAATCTAGAGTTTATTCAATAAAAAAATTACAATATTTTTATTGATTATCTGTTATGCAATACAGCATGCATATGCAAATCGTATATGACAATATAGCAAAAGATTTGTTTATAATAATTCAATTCAGAATATATTTTAATGCATCCTTGAAATATCTTAACTATAGGCTAATCTATATAATCCCTCCATTTAAACTCTGGCGATAGTCAAATATTTACCCAAGACCTTAAAACAAAGACATTTATTCTTGTTGTATTTTAATGAATTGAATATATAGACCGGAATGCTTTATCCAGTCTATTCAATTTCTAAAGTAACGTTTTATATCAACTAAAGAAACTGAGTAAATTCCTTTCTCTTGAATATTTAATTAAAGTCAAATAATTTAATGAATGATAAAAACAGATAAATTTTAGCTTCAAACAGTTCATACAATCAATTCATTCAACGCATGCTCTTTCATCAACAGGGTCAATATTTATTATTGTCCATTCTTCTTGTATTTCCTTTAACACGATATGCGAGTTTAAAGATGTGCAATAGAAGGTGGAGATACGAAATAACATTAAAATTATATGTTGGGCAGAAATGTACACCTTTTTTTAATTGCTGGTAAAAATAATTAATTCTATACAACATTCACCAAAACCCCTCATAAAGCCATGTTGGTAATTTTAGTATATTTTAAATTAAATAAATGTAATTGAACACCATAAAATATATTTCTGGTAATAGAATAACGCGAGCTTTTAAAATTACAATAACAACGCTCACGTTAAGAATTAAGTTGTTAATAACAATTAAATTAAAATAATGCGTTGTGTGATTTTGTAAAATTCTATCGCTTTTGAACCTTCCACCACTCTTAAACTTAATTAAAATAAACATAAATAAATGCCTAGGAAACTATAATTAACTGGCGTGATAAAGTAAACTAAAGATTATCTGAACAGAAAAATCCAATTAATTAACATTATAAGAACATACACACTCATGACGATTAATAAATACCAAGATAAATTAATTAAATTAACTTATTTATTTACATAGATAAATCTTTACAAGTAAAATAAAAATAAAATAAAGAAAAAGTAGTAGGAAATACATTATCTTCCTTTGACAGTAATTTCGGCGTATCGCTGATTAAGCTTATTTTGATTATCATATTAAGAGATTCATTAAATGAATATGTCATATTGACACAAATACAAACTAAGATTATTACTTACAATTTTAATATTTAAATAAATCATTATTATATCTGATTATTTGATCATGATTACGTTAGAACATTTCATTGCAGTCCCTAACAATTCAAATATACATAATTTAAAAAACACAATTTTAATTCGTTAGAGGCATAACTTGGAGTATCATCAAGTCCGTCTAACTACTTCTCGACTTCTTTTTTTATAATTTTAAAGAATTTCTTTGTCATTACCCTCCATAATCAGGATTGTCGTCAATAATTTGACTCATTGACAAACCATACGTTTAGAGATATACCAGATAACACTGCCTTTAATTTTTTTTTTGTGAATTCTGTTGATGTTTGATGAATTAGAACTTTCTGCGGTAGACTTCCGGTCTAATATAGCATGCATAATGCTAGATTTGTGCACTTATTCGAGCAAGATAAAATTAATTATGGCCTCTGACAATTTTAGTTGATATATTATAACAAAAGAAAAAAAAAGAAGCTATTTCATTTGTCGTAATATGCAAAGTAAACACGCGATAATCGGTAGATGTAGAAGTACTTGGACATACACTGTGAAAGCTTATTAGTAAAATCTGGATATGAGAAGCGAAGAAATTATGACCTTACTCAATCGAAATATCATATGTATGAGTGCGGTTTAGCAGAAAGATTTTGTTTTAATTTGCGACAACAGTTTAAATAGAAGATTCACTTAATAATTTGTATAAAGTGTTAGCTTAAAAAATAATTAATATGTCATCTAGCTCACGACTTTCTGATATGAAACGGGATAAAATCGATGTTTTAAAAGCACAAACGAATATGAATCTAACAGATATTGCCCGCGCTATTGACAGAAGTTCAAAAGCCATAACCAGGTATCAGGGTATATCAGGGTATAAAAAGAAGAAGAGCACGGGTAAACCACCCTCAATTACAAATAAGGTAGTCCGCCTTTTGAAGCGTAAAGCATAACATAAAATTGTAACAGCTCCACAATTACGAGATTAGTTAAATTTATTCGCCGAATACATTTACCGTTACATTCGCCGTTGGTGAATAAATTTGGACTGATCTCGAAGAAAATCCAGAGAAAAAAACGATGCTGTCTTCCAGTTATAAGGTTAATCGGAAAGACTCGCAGTCATGTGATTTGGAGCACTGAATGGTGAAAAGTTATCTTTTTTTGATGAGAAAAAAGTGTAATCTGGATGGTTCAGAGAGTATGCATAGCTATTGGAAGGATAATAAAAAATAATCTTTAGTCTTTTCCACTCGACAACAAAAACGGGTTTGATAATGATTATGAGACGCAATAGGAAGGAAAAAGAAAAGCAATATTGAATTCCTACATGGGAAAATAAATAGTTGTGAACATGCCTTAACATGTTAAGAAAGCAGTTTCTACAAAATGGACTTCACATGGCCAGAAGAAATCGGTTGTTTCAGCAAGACAACTGCAAATCTCATGTGTCACAGACGTCCAAGGTTTGGTTTAAGTCGGAAAAAATGAAACTTCTAGAGCCTTATTCAGCCAAATCGCCTGATTTGATTGTAATAGAGAATGTATATAATGGCAAGAAAAGTTTATGTAAATAGCCGACATTTCATGTCCAAGAGCAATTTGAAAACTGCTAATCTGGAAGCATAGAACTCTATTTATATGAAATATATATATATATTCAAGACTTAAATGAATGTTTGCCACATCGAATGGAAGCTTGCTACAATACTAAAGGGGCGGGTTGACCAAATATTGAGGTTTTCTATAAACAGTTAGATCGTACTGAAAACCGGAAGTTGAAATTTTTCACGAATCAAATAATTTATTCTTGTAAAGATAGAAGAAAGTAAAAATGAATTGTTTACTAAAACTTTTCTATTAATGTGGCATAAACCCAGAATGCAATGGAACGGGAAAGACAAAAATATTACACTTTTTGACATTGCTTGTGATTAATTGTGTTTTCATCTAATGGCTTTAGGTATTAGATTGTTGTAGCTTTCATCGATCTCTTGCATGTATGGGACCAGAGTGGAAGAGTACATTGTTTAATTATTTTAATACTAGATGAAACCCGTCAAAACTTGACGAAAAAATACTATAACAATATAAGTAAAATAAGCTACTTTATTATTTAAGGAGGGGTGCGTCTGAAACAGCCTTTCAAATAATTTATTTTAAAAGTTTTTTCCCCCCAGTGAAATACAGTACTATTTCCGATGCAAACTCCGAACAAACAATCCGTAAACAACTGCGTAATGAAATCAGTTTGACATTACCGCCATATTCCCCACGACAAGAAAGAAAATTTCATAGACCTGTGACGTATCATACAAATAGTACATTCCTACGTTCATCTCATATTCAGTAAATAAAAGAACATAGTAAATAAAGCACAATCAGGATGATTATCCATCACATTTGGGAATATTTTCCCTCTTATACAGTTAAATACCCAATGGATCTTTAAAAAAAATACAATTCCTAGCATATTCTGATGCAACATATACATAAACGAATTCAACATATCAATTTCATGTTAAACACAAACTGAAAATAGTTTTTTTTTCTGATCTTATGATTTATCATGTCTTATTTATTATTTTATTATATTTATTATTTTTCACATTTCAGGAAAGGTATTTCACGTTAGGGAAATCTATTTCCAATTGTGACAACTTTTCCAGGGGCTATTTTACATTTTTAAAGCAAACTGATGGTCATTGTTGAAATAGAATTAAAAAATATTTCATGCTTGAAAATTATTTAAAAAATCGTTAAATTAAGCAGCAGTAATGAAATAAATTCAAATCGAAAGCTAATATTTTTTTTCTAATTGATGATGCAAGAATTAAAATTGTAAAATGTAGTAAAATATGAAATTTGTAGTATTTAGAAGTGATATGTAAGCACGATTAAAACTAAATCGATAGCGCCGTTTGTTTGTATAACCCGTTATACATTTCTAAAAATTGCCACTGCGTTTTGGTTGGCGCCTAAAAGTTGACTACCATTTTTTGACATCAAAAGAGAAATTCACAGTGAAAGAAATAGGACTTTGGCCCTAATAAGGAACTGTTAAATGAACTTATAACAAACCTACCAAAATAATTCCTATAAATATTAGTTTTACATTGTTTATTCTAGCTAAAATTACAATCATTATTTCAAGTGTTTTTTTTTTTTTTTTGCCATAACGCTATTTTTAATAATTTTAATTTTCCTGAAATCCTTTGCTTTTGGGAATTGTTTTATTAAAAAATGTAATCTTCTAACCTATAATTTAAAAAAAAGTAATTGGTAACCAGTGTTGAATTCAGACACTTTTCTCCGGGAGGGATTTCAGTAGCTCCAGCGGGGACAATGTAAATTTCCGGGGGCGAAATTGCACTTTTAAACCATTAAAAGCATCAAATCTCAAATATTAAGGGGGACATTTCAATGCTCCGGGGGAGGGGGAATTTTCCACCCGGGCCACCCCCTGAATTCAACACTGTTGGTAATATGTAATCAAGGTATGCAATCAAGATGAAACAACCAATAAAGGCTCCAGTTCTAACCTTTAAAATTAAAAATTGAAAAATCAGTTAAAATTACGTCTTGTTGACGCAATCATATAATTTTTACTTTTTAGTTTTTTTAGTTTCATCAATGTTAAAATGCATTTCAAGCTAATCATAACGTCATGTTCACCGGCGCAAACTTTTCGCACGTACTTTGTATACGTTACTTTTATGCTTAAACACTATGTATACGAATAAAATATATTTTGTATTTAATAGTAAAGAAAAAATGGCATCAACAAAGTTATAATGCATAATGTTAAAATAAACCCAATGGACAATATTTCCGTGACGTCACAATAAATATGAATTTTTATTCTCTTGTAAAACACGCGGATAAATATCTTACCGAAATTTTACTTGCAAAGTAAAAAAAAAAAAATCAAACTAAAAACCATGTAATTTTAATATTTATTATTTCTCTTTTATCTTCGCAACCACAGAGTTTAGAGAATAAACTATGTGCCTCGCAACAGTGGGCGTATTCCGATTGCCGACTTTATGACGTCATAAGCAGAAGTAAAAGGTTAATTTCAAATTACATCTAATTAATAAAATTTTCGAACAAACAAATGCACGATAACAAATTTGTGTCCAAATAGCTTTCATTTAAAACAGGAATGATGTAATTTGATGCAGTAGTTTCTTCTCACGGATTGTCAAAAGAAAACGCTTAGCGTTTTAAATATATAGATGTTGTGAATTCAGCTGTACTGCATTTATATAGTTCCAGTATTTATGTGATAGAATGTATCAGTTTTAATTATACTTAAAATAAACCAACCACTAATTACAATGGATGTGCGATGATTTGGGTGCAAGAAATAATATGAAAAAAATAATAAATAAAATAAATGAAAATAATATACAATATAAAAATAAAATGTATAAATAAAATTTTTTACCAACTTTTTCTGTTTGTGGTCTGGTTGTATTCGTAGGACCGTAATTATTTTGAATATTGCTTAGATTTTACTTTTTCCATAGCTAGATATGCAGGTGTGTGTTTAATCCTTTTTACCCATTCTAATTTCCGACGATAAATTTGTGCATTTAACATTTTAGCTGCCGTCTGACTGCTATCCTGACTCCCAAATTTTATCACTTGTAGCGATGCAGTTCCTCGTACATTATACCACGAAGTCGTTTTAATATGTAGGTAAACTCTCGTTACAACTCCATTTTTATCTGTTCAAGAGTTATTTATGTGTTTTTTTCATTAGTTTAGATCCTATATACAAACAGTGTTTGTATAATAATAATAATTTCACATACTTTGTAAAATTTTATGAAAATACTATTTAGCATACATTACTAGTAAAGAGAAATGAAAAAAAAAAAAAAAAGAATGGTGAGGTTTTGTCAACAAACGCAAAATAAGTATTAAAACAGCAATTAACCTTAAAAAAATATGTAAAACTTGTCACTAAATCGAAATTGCGGGTTATATTTTCCCTTGCATATTTCAATGCGCTGTAAAAATAATGAAGTACATAAACATGAGATATATAAAAAAATTCAATTGACAATATTTTGTTTTAGATGCATGAGATCTTCACAAAACTAAATTTACGATATTATATATTTTTGTTTTATAATATAGATTATTATGAATAAAAAAGACTCACTTAAAGAATCTTTCAGCTTTTTTCTGAAAATAAAATAAACTTACTTTTAAATTAAAACTAATGATACAGTAAAGCGACAAATTTCGCGCCTGCTCATTAAACTTCAATTAACATTATTTCAGAAAGTTGTCACTTCAACGCTTAATCGTAATGACAGATTAATGGGATATAAATGCTATTTCAAAACTAATGATATATTAATGGTAATTAAGTTTGAAGTCAGTTTCAACTTTATAACTTTGTTTTTAACGATTCTCGATAATGCAATGTAGGGAAATGGTTTGACCAGCATCTTATTAACTTAATGTTTTAAATTTAAAGTCTTTTATTCATAAAGAGATTATAAGTAATGAGCACTGAGTCTAAAAATGCATGTATTTCAAAATCACAAAATAATGCATGTGTAGAAATTGAAAGAAAATATAAGAATTGTTACTTCTTAATTTTCCATTTTCAAATTTATCCTAAAACCGTTAATAAAGATAATTTTCCATGACACACAATTTCACAATTTAGTAAAATATGATTCGCATTAGCATATTCTCGTGTGAAAAGAGTGATAAAATTCATTGTCTCTGTTGAAACCATTTAAAAGTGCTCTAGAAGTTTGAAAAATAGCAGTAGGATACAAAATGTTTTTATCTACGATTTGAGAGTGTATGAGAAATGATATGTTACATGACTGTGTTTTATGTAATTTATTTTTCTTGAATGCAGCTAATACACTGTTAAAAATTTGCAGCAAACTGTCCAGTCATTTGACTGTTTTTATTGAAAACGGTTACATAACCGTAATTTAACTCTATTCTCAGCATATTATTGCCCATATTATGGCCATAATAGAGTTAAATTACGGTTATGTAACATTTTTCTATAAAAACGGTCAAATGACTGGACAGTTTGCCGCAAATTTTTAACAGTGTAAACTGGTGCAAATGAGAGTAATGAAACGATGTCATTATAGTCATTCATTATCTCCTTATAGTAACTAGAGAATCGAAAACGGGTTACAGAGCATAGGCAAAACCACTTTTTTTCTAACTCTACTACAGATTTCTTGTATTTAATATATGTCTTTTAGACTGTCTATTTACAACATTAAAAAGCATTTTATATTAAAAAATATCATAATGTTATGGAAAGACGAAGAAATTGCCGAAGGTTTCGCTACTTACACTGTTAAAAATTTGCAGCAAACTGCTCGGTCATTTGACCGTTTTTATAGAAAATAGTTACAGAACCCTAATTTAACTCTATTCTGAACATATTATTGCCCATAATATGGTCGGAAACGAGTTTAATTACGGCTATGCAACCGTTTTCTATAAAAACGGTCGAATGACTGGACAGTTTGCAGCAAATTTTTAACAGTGCACTGCACCGTTTTATTTTAATATTTTCAAATGTTTCAGCTCATAGTTCGATTACATGCCTATTACATTTTTATTTCCTTTATATTATATAATTTTTTGTTTGTTTATTTATTGATGAAGTTTTAATTTCGTCCTGGAATATAGCCGGAAACAAATGCTGAACTATTTCTATTGCTTTACGTGGAAACGTGTTTTATGTGGACTGATTTTTCGTAATCGGACTGAACACGATAAAGAAAAGATTTAAAAGTAATTTATCCTTGAAAATTATTTTTAAAATCATAAACAATCAGTAAGCTAGGATACGATTTTTTAACAAATTCTATTTGAAAGTACATTTTTTTCCCCTATTTGGCGGTATAAAAAATAAAATTGTTCGATTATAAATTATTGTTAAATTTGTGTTTTATTTTATTTTATTTATTTATTTATTGATACTATTTTAATTTCGTTATGAAAAATTAGCCGGCTAAAAAACATTTATATTGTTTTAAGGGCAAATGGATTAGTGTACTTTCGTAATGAAACCTGCACACAATGGGGATAGATTTTTAAAAAATCATGTTCGAAAATTATTTTAAAAACCATAATAAATGAGTAAATTGCGATACACTTTTCAAACGAATTGCATTTGAAAGTGCATATTTTTTACTATACTACGCTGCAAAAATTGAAAATGTGTCATGTTTGAAGCTTAAAAAATTGCAGTAGCAGAAATTGCAAAACGGAAATTTAATCGTCAAGTGTTACCAATATAAAGAAATGTGCTTGAAATTTATTTTAAAATATTTAATAAATCAGTCAATTAAGATGTAGTGTTGAAACAAATTCCATTTGAAAGTAGATTTTTCTCCTATATAACGGTGTAAAAAATAAAAATGTGCGATGTTTAGAAAAATAAAATGCAGAAGCGAAAATTGCAAAACCGAAATTTCTTCGTCAAGTGTTGTTGCCATTCGCTAAATGACGTCAGTGTTATGCTCGGACACGTTTCTCCTTTATAATATAGATACATAGATATGCACCAATACCTTTGAGTCTATTGTGTATGTACATGGCTGCGTAAATGTTGAGCTAGTTATTTGACACTCCAAATGTCAGAACTCACAATACCTAAAAATCCACTTTCATATTAAAAATACTACTAACACGGAAAGTAATTTATCATGATTTACAACAAATCAATATTTGACAATACATGATGCAATCTAAAACACTTCCGAATGCGTATAAACAAATTTACAATCAGAAATATTATTAAATTAACGTAACTCATTTCTTGGTGATACTTGTTTGACTTATTTACAAAGTGCTATTTTTGGTTTAAAACATATTTGTTTGATCATCCGATGCATTCCGGTATCTGTTTGATCGCTGCATGCATATTTATATTACTGATAAAATATATTTTTTAAAAAGATTGCCGATCTACAGTTTATCTCACGAATACAGATGCGGTGCTGATGATACTGCATTTTTCCAATATAATTTATTTTGGGATTAATCTGAACTTTATTATCTATACTAATAAAAGAAAGTTTCGCTGTGTGTGTGTGGGAGAGAGAGAGAGTTTGTCTGTTTGTTTTGTCTGTCTGTTTGTCTGCGATGGCTAGAAATATCTAGCCGACCTGGAAGCCGGAAAATTTAGATTTAGGTAGTCCAAACACTCTCCTGGTGCGCCTGAGCCTCAGAAATTTAATATTTCGAAAATTAGAGTAGTTATTAATTAAAAACTGATCAAAGATCACAAATAAAAAATCACTCTTCCGAAATCCGATCGCGCATGCTCAGAAACCAATATCCGTATCTTCGGGAATAGAAGAAAGAAAGCACGAGTCATCCCGTTATTTCTAAATTCGCCATGGGTGAACGGCTAAAAATACGGAAAAACCGTTTACATATTCTCAAAGAAAGTATTTTACGTCTCGAACGAGCCAGTTGGTTTGAAAAAAAAAATCGCATTTAACCCTTTGAAAACAAATAATCAAGAAACATGGAATTCATATTTTTTATTTTCTGCCGTTTTCCGAGCCTTGCATCCGCCGGACTACAAGAGATACAAAAAAATAAAGGTCACCACATTAAAGAGCTGACTTTGCCCTTTACAAAGCCACCTTTTTTTAAAAAACATACGAAAGTTAACTCTCTAAAAAAGTATATTTTCTGTATGCCATTTCGCGATTTTTGCAATTTTGGCAATATTTAAAAATTGGCATTGGAAGTTCAGAGAAAGGTACTAGAAATACCAGATAATATCGACATTTATTCTTTCTTCAAAGCTGTATTTGTTTTTGAAAAATACGAATATTAATCCTTCGAAAAAAATTCGCGCGCAGGACTCCCTTTTGCGAATTCTGATTTTCTGCGATATATAAAATCTAGTATCGGCTCTCTAAAATAACAAAACAAAAACAAACACACCTAAAGACATATATGTTCTATCGGGTTCAGGCAGAAACCTTTAGTTTAAAAAAAAAATCACGTTAACGCTTCGAAAATGTTTTTTACCGTAAGTCAATTTCGCTTTTTTAACTATTTCTCGTATCTTCAAAAATTCGAATCGGCATTTATATACAAGATACGAAAAACTAAAAATAACGCGCCTAATCTATATCCCTTTGCTTTTTACAATCTGGTATCCGTTTTAAAAAGTTTTAATTTTAATCATCCAAAAAAAAAAAAATACTTTCCAAAACTCACTCACGCGATTTTCGGTTTTCGGCCCAAGTTTGAAAATTGGCATTGACTCGGGAAATGCGAATACGGACAAACGGTAGACTCCAGATCATAGACACGTTCATTTTCTTCACCGTTGGGTTTTAAAAAATATCTACATTAACCCTTTCCAAACCGATCGTTTACGTAACGCACTTTCGCGATTTCCGCTATTTTGTCAATGTTTACCCGTGGTTAAATTTCAATTGTAGTAGGAAATTTGGTTGTGTCGGGCGTTTTGAAAAGGCCTCATCCAAAACAGATTGTACCCCTTGGTGGTGAAAGGTGGAATTATAGGAGTATCTCTGGTTCTATGGGCCAGATTACGACGGTGTTTGGCTCATTCGACTTGATAGCTATAGCCTTAAATATTTTAGTTGCACTTTCGACCGCCATGATCTACTTTCCGATCGTGGGTTCTATGAGCCCGATTACGACGAAGCTTGCCTCATTCAACGATTTCGATAGCCTTACATATTTCAATCGTATTCGTATAGAAAAGATTATCATTATCTCGGGCCCGGGCAACGTCGGGCGGGTTAGCTAGTATTTTAATATTTTTTTCTTTCACAATCAATCTTTATTCGAAAACAAACATTCACTGATTGCTATTCAAAAACTTTCTTTGAACAGAAAAAAATTAATAACCGAAAAATTTTAATCTGATTATCTTAGGTTTGTTATTCACTTATAAAAAAATTAGAAAAATTACAAATTAACTGATACCTATTTGATTATTTATTTTAGAGCAAGTTATAATTATCTCTAGTCGTTCTATTTAGTTAAGTGGTATTAAAATTAATTTAGTGAAAGCCAATAAGAAAATATCTGAGTCATTTGATGCTGATATTATAATTATGAGGTTGGCACCCTTAGATTACTTACAAAGAAAAAAAGAGTGCGTACTATAATTCTTAGAATTCAAGAAAAGTGTATTAATTAAAATTTGCATTGGATATGCGATATATTAACAACTTTAAAAATAAATTTTTCATCTAAGTAGTATGTGTCAGTCACAATATATTTTTCTGTATCATTCTTATATGTTAATTTAAATAGCGGATTTACAAACACACAGTTATGAATATGAGCCAATTACTTTGAATTTAAGAGTAAGTTATAGTGATCAGTGAATACAAAAGACAATGCAAAAACGTACCCAAATGTATATCCTTATCCAAAATTGCACAAATATAGATATATTTAGTCAAGAACCTTAAAAGTGAAACTTGATGAATTTATACGCAAGATGAATGGAGGTACAGCTATAATGGTCATCGTAATAAAGGATAATTTAGCAGTGTTTCGTTTTGTGTAATCAAAGCTAAAACTGAACAAGTATTCTCTTTCATGAAGAGCATCTTACTAATCAGTTTGATGTAATAACATCGTACAGGTTTCGAGATATAAACATTACGCAAATATA
This sequence comes from Maratus michaelseni, assembly GCA_963931845.1. Lineage (NCBI taxonomy): Eukaryota > Metazoa > Arthropoda > Arachnida > Araneae > Salticidae > Maratus > Maratus michaelseni. The sequence continues at coordinate 116,207,128 of OZ007588.1, forward strand.
GATAAACATAGTAGTGCAGCATGAATGGGGGTATATACACCAAAAACTAATCAGCACTAATGTATATCAAGCTTTAAAGAATATGAAGTTTTTGGAAATTCCGCGCATTAGTTTTTAAGTGAGAGCAGCCACAATATTTGTGTAATACACAAACATGCAACAGATGGCATGCCCGTAACTAGATGGGGCAGGGTGAGGGTGCTCAACTCTCCCTAGCAACTTTTTTATCGCCCTTTTGAGTTCATAATATTTTAATAATAATACAATCTATATTACATTTAAAAATTTTTAAACTTTGTCATCAAAAGTTTTATCACTAGGAGTTTTGCATTTTATTTGTGTCTATATTTATTTATCAATAATGGAGATTCCCCCGATTTGATAGACATATTTACCCTACAACTTGGGATGGCAACGTATCTGGGGCAGAATACACACTACAGGCTACGCTTTGTCCGATCTAAACATAAACGAAACTTGAAGTATTGTGATATTTTATTTCGAACCAGCTTATATTCATATTTTGAGCTTCGTCGTTGACATTGCTATAGTACCCCATTTGATTTTATCCCAACTTGAACTTCATCACTCGTATTAACAAAACTTAACGATTTTGTTTGTTGGAGAAAATACGTCTCAAACAAACCGCCGAGCAAAGCAAAAAATCACATAAAATTTTAGGAAAATTCAAAAAATGCACAAAACAAAGTTTACTATTTTTGGCTAACAGATTGAAAGAGTATTCCTTTGGAGAAGGCCAAAAAATCACCGCGGAACTAAAAAAACCGGTAATAATCGCATACAAAATTCGCAAAAAATTCAGAAATAGCAGAAGACGAAATTTACTATATTGAGTTAAAGATTGATAGAAGGTCCTTTTTACAAATCACCGCGAAAAGAGAAAAAACGCCAAAATCACATAAAAAAATTCGCATATAATTCAAAAGTAGCAGAGGATATAATTTACTATATTGGGATAAAATATTTGTATCTGGACTTCTATTAATGTAAATATTCGCCGCGAAAACGGAAAAAACTCTAAAATTCGCATCTAAAGTCAAATTAAAATAAAATTAATAATAATATGCAAAAACTGGCTTCGAGATGCATAACATCAGATAAACAGGTGCTTTACTGTCAAATGTGCAGTTATGCACGCAGCACTCTTTTCGGAAAACTCTGGAAAGACAGACATACAAACGTATATTTTCATTATTATTTATTGAAGCGTATAAAATAGATGAAACGTGTATTCACATTTCAAAGCCCCCCCCCCCCCTCCCACTGACTTTTCAGACTGGTAACTGCCCTGGTAGACGTGCTATTTCACAATCATCCGTCCTAAAATAGTCAAATCGTATTGAAGGCATCTCAAAATGTGAAAATCCTTTAAAATTCAGTAAGCGGAAATTTTCACGAAACAAATACCTTCGTCTTGTGAACAATGAAGAAAATAATAATAATAATAAAACAGGAAAATGAATGTCTGATATTTTTTTATGGTGGTTGATTGCACTATTTATCTATCCAATGAAAAAAAAATAATTCAGAAGCATTTTTTTTTAAATGCCATGTCATATTTTTACATTCCCCCTCATTTTAATTTTAACGGTTAATTCATCAAAACCTAATCATGAATTTTGAAAATTATTTTTTATAGGCTGTATCAACTTCAGAGGGACTACATTATGATGCTGAAATAGTTGATTCTTTGTAAGTAAAAAAATAAATTAAAAAATATCGTACCGTTATTATATTAATAAGTTTTAAACTCGGTTTCCTCAAAAAAGTATTTTTCAAATTGGTGACCACGATTACTCTAAAATTACTAAATTATTCCACTTCTAATATTATCATATCTTTTTTTATTTAATTAGTTAGTGTTTGAACAAATACATTATATATATATATATATATATATATATATATATTATATCTTAAACAAAACCAAAATCAGTTTTTTTTTTTTAGGAAAAAATGAATTTTCGATTCCGCCAGCCAACACCATTTTGAAAAAAAAAATTTTTTTTTGATAAATCTCTTCCTTTGGTCGCTTGAAAAACGTTTAATTAATGAAAAACTACTACTTATTTTAAGTGCAGATAAACCAAACTTAACATACAATTGTCATCGCAAATATCCTCTTCACAAAAAATAATATCCAACAGAGAAGAGGAAATAGCTTGAAATATTTCTTTTTTAAATAAACTAAATTAAAATTATCTGTTAATGCATTGAATTATAACGTAGAAAAGGAAAAGGAAATAATTGAATAACGAAAATGATTTAATTTAATAGCGAAAAAAAATTATAAATTCCCCATATTCCCTATCACATATTTAGGTGTAACGCCTCATGACCTTATAAAATATTCGAACTTTATAAAAATTCAACATTAAATTTCCTCATAAGCAAAAATATTTTTAATAAAAAATCAGATCTTAGGAATCACGACTACAAACAAGTATTCAAAGGAAAAAAAATATAGTCTAACGCCAATACCATTTCCCTAATATTTCTGGATTGAAATTAACTCACGTTAAAATTAGTATTAATGACAGAACGACAAACTTCACGATTACTCATTAATCTTCAATTAGCGTTATTAGAGTCTAGTTGTCTCTTCAGTCTTTCATCTTAATTACAAAATAATTATTAGTAAAATTTGTTTAAAATGTAAGAGGAAATTTATGTTAGACATAGTGAAGTTAATTTAAAAGGAGTTTTAACAGACGTATTTTACAAAAGGACAGTTGTATTTTCGCTATTTAATTTGATTCGCGAATAGCACAGACTAAGTTTTTTTAATTATGTAATATTGTTTTAAAAATCTGTCATATCTCAATTTAAAAATTAATATTAATTTGTATTCAAAGATGGCGACAGTGAATAGGGTAATTTGTAAACTCTTGCATGCGAGTGAAAATATGAGATTCGTCAGTGTAAAAATGAGTGTTGTATAAAGCGGTTGGCTTTACCGCGAATTGTAAATATGTATAATAAATATCTATATAGTTAAAAGTAGATTCCTCCTTGCAATAGTAAATGAAGTCACACATAATGTTATATGACGTCTATTATTTCATTCGTTTTAATTGATTCAAATGTTCGCACAAAAGTTTTGTAAAAATACGGTAAAATCTTCATAATGGACAACTCTATTTAGCGAACACTTTTTCCATCTCCAACACAAGTCAGTTACATATTTTGGTACTACTCTATTATCCCGTCGACCACTTTTCATAACAAAAAACTATCGCCAAACTGTAAGATTAAAAGCAAAAAATGCAGTTCAATTTACTTGATGTCAGAAGCATTATACGTGTTTGTTATGTCATCAAGTGGTTTTTAATTCGACATTTGCCTGTATTTTTCATTATGTTTTACTGATTTATGAGTTATTTCATTAATTAAAATAACAATTGTGTCCTTAAATTCTTATATTTTATTTATTTATTTATTTTAATATTCCAATGGCAACGTTCCCCCGTTTATTTGGCGTTACAGTTTGGTGATAGTTTTTTGTTATGAAAAGTGGTCGACGGGATAATAGAGTAGTATCCATATTTTTAACACTATATAGTGGACACGCAAACATTATATATAAATTTAGCGATTCCATGATGTACGTTACTTAGAGTACACCAAGACAAAAAAACGACGCAGCAAGAAGGAGTAATGTAAATTGGACACAAATTGCTATGCATACACGTTTCGACAGAAAATGCAAAAATTTAAAGTTTTTTGGCTAATGAATGAACATGTGACGCTGCAGCTTATTTTAACTGCGCAACTAGCTAGATGTTAAACAAGAGAAATTTCGATTACAGGTCATATATTCTTTGTGAATTTCATCCCGTGTACTCACGTAGACATTCATCATTCATATTCACATAGACACTCATCTGCGCATACAATATGCACAGATGTCAGCATTTGAGAGAAGACGTGTGCTTGTTTAAACTGGAATTTCTAATGTATGTTTTAATATTGCAATATGAACTTTATTTCATTTACACTAGGCAACTGACAATGTGATGTCATTACGACATATTTAATAGTTAAGAATATGTATAATTTTTGTATCAGATAATTAATTTTAATTAGCAGATTTGCTATTCGATTGCAGTTTTCGGATAATTCTCTCAAACGAAGTTTCGTAACTTTTCCAATATTGTAACATAAAAATAATTTCATTTTCACAAGGATATGAAACGTGACATTAATGATTAATTATACCTATATGCGTAAATATATATTAAAGGTATAATCCAGCTTGAACTTTTAACATGGCGTTTTAAATGTAACATATATTTAGATATGTCTAAGAAAATATGAACATTTTTCTGGTTGGAAATGAATTGATCGGAGTAATTGATATTTCCACCAATCTGGCATGTATATATATATATATATATATATATATATATATATATATATATATATATAAACTTAATGTAAAATTAAACCATTGAAACACAAGAAATTGACCATGCTCAGTGAAATCAATATCAAATAGCAGAGTCAAATTATATGTATCAGGAGCGCCCAAATGAAAAGTGGACACAGAGTGTAGAAGTAAGTATTTTATTACAACGCTAACAAAAATCACCATATTTGCTGAGACATTTGTCCTATAGTGTCACCATAGGTCGATACCTCTGGAGTAGAATTCTTGGAGCTCATCCGTAACCCTCGAGACACAAGGCCGTGACACTCCCTAAAAGAGAAAGGGGGTAGGCAATGTACCCGTCCAATGTCCAGCAAGAGGAGACGCTATTTTTTTCTCTTTCTTCCTTTTCACTAGAATTTATTTCTTTGAAACTGTTGGAAACTATATATATATCAATGTAAAACGCATACATGGAACTATTATTTTACTATTAATAAAATATTATAGTATTATATAGTATATAGTATACTATATTATTTTACTATCATCGTTTAACTTCATTAATATCTAAAAAAAAACAAAAAAAAAACACCATTTTCAACTTTGTTTGCTTACGACTCAGAGGAATGATATAAATTATTAAAATATGTCTAAAAAAATATGTTATCTAGTTACATTTGTATATAAAACTACACCAATATAGAAATAAAAACTAGACTTTATTTCCTGAAATTTTAAAATAAAAATATATAAATGAATGTTAAAAAAATAAATAAATAAATAAATAAATACATGAAAGTCTTATTATTAATATTATTATCATTTTATTTGCTTCATTAATATCTAAAAATTCCTAAATTTCTAATTTTCTTGCTTAAAACTTAAAATGATGAAATAATCACCAGAATTTATTTCTTTGAAATGTTGCAAAAAACATAAATAAATGTAAAAAGTATACATGGAATTATTTTTTTTTTACTTACTTTATTAATGTCTGAAAAAAGGAAACTTTCACTTTCACTTTATTTACATGAGGTTCAATGAAATGATATAAAGCACAAATATTGTTATGCATATATATATATATATTTATTATTATTATTTAGAGAATTTGTATATGAATAAATGTAAAAAGCACAAATGGAATTATTATTTTATTGTTATTGTTTAACTTCCTTCATCAATAATCTGAAAAAAAAATTGTCTATTTCTACTTTGATTGCTTATGATTCAAAGGAATGATATAAATCACTAAAAATTACTTGATGTAAAAAAGAATATATGAAATTATTATTTTATTTTTATCATCATTTTATCATTATATTATTTGTTTATAAAAAACATTATGATAGAAATAAACACTATAATTTATTTATTTCAAATTTTGGAAAATATGTATATATAAATGAATGTTAAAAACATACATGGAATTATTTAATTATTATAATTTTATTTGCTTCATTAACATCTGGAAATAAAAAATTCAATTTATACTTTGCTTGCTTAAGGTTCAAAGAAATGATATAAAATATTTTAAAAATACTTCAAAATCTATAATACAGTTATTTAAAACTTATCATTATTCCAACAATTACAAGAAGTTATCTCTTTAAAATTTGGAGAAAGTATTTATAAAAGTATGTTAAAAACACAGGAAATTATTTCTATATTACTTTTACTTGCTCAACTAATATCTGGAAAATAAATCTTTTTATTTATTCTTTGTTTGTATAAAATTTTAACCACAGATGGAAAAATGAATAAACTAAAAAGCATACATATAAATGTGAGTCTGCTGTTAATTCATTTACTGTACTAATGCTTAATGAATATTCTGAAATTTTTTTCATTTATTTTCTTGAGACTAAAATTTGTACTTTTTTTAAAAACATAAATATGAAATTTTTTTATTATAAAATATCATCAACTAAAAGAATTACAGCCGTGTTTTAAAAGTATCGATAATAAACTACCATTGAAACTAATTAATTGAATATATTAAATTAAAGTACATATAAATTAGCATACGAGAATATAGAAGATACTTATTATTATTACTGTGTGCTTTTTATAAGCTATTTTCATATAAAAGTTTACTTTTGTTTAGTTTTTGAGAGAAATATTCGTGTCTTTCTGTAGGATAGTCCCTATCTTACGTCTGCTCATAGGACGGAAACGTGCGCCATGTTTATTTACTGTCACGGCCTTGTGTCTCGAGGGTTACGGCTCATCTCGGAAGAATGTTCGTACTCTATCATTCACTTCGTCGTCCGAAGTAAACCATTGTCCTCGGAATGCCTTCTTAAGTGGCCTGATATTTTAGGGGTCACTGCTCTGTACTTTCTAACCATCTCATCGCCAATGTCGACTGATGCATCGGTGATGGCAGCATGGAATTGTCCTGGTCTCGGTGCATCCTTGACTATATGTCTTCCTTGTTTGAAACTCTTGCACCAGTTGTTCACAGATGTACGGTGTAAGCAGTGTTCACCATAAAATACTCCATTCCGCGAAATATATATGTGTTCGTTGACCTTTCATTTACCGAACACGCACAGCGTCTTATTGTTCGACTATGGACGCTTCCATCCTGTTTACCCTATGATTTAGCAGTGAGTGACAAACATAGAACTTCTTTCCAAACAACGCAACATTTTATAATGCGCACTAACTCTGCGCGAAGGAAAAATTAAATGAAAACCAATTCGGTAATTTTGATAACGTCGCAACGTTAGCTTTTGAATTTGGCACCCCATATATATACGATGGATATTTTTAAATAAGAGTGAAAATGACGCGCAATCGCCACAGTGAGCATACGCGTCTGCTCCAAGCATGCTTTAAGCGCGTTTAAACGTCATTTGCAGTTGTATAGTCAGTGTGTTTGCTCAGCTGCAGATGTTTATAATATTTAAAGAAATTGATTCGCCCGCCGACTGTGAGATACTATCTGTAATTGGATTCTTGATTGCAAGAAACTTGGTAGCTGCGTAAATTCACCGTCAGATTTGTCTATTATAGTAAAGTATACGGTATTATAGTAAATATATTTTTTTTTGTGGATTGTTGATAAATATTTTCTGATTAGGTAAATATACATACACTGTTAAAAATTTGCAGCAAACTGTCCAGTCATTTGACCGTTTTTATTTAAAATGTTTACATAACCGTAATTTAACTCTATTCTGGCCATAATATGGACAATAATATGGTCAAAATAGAGTTAAATTACGGTTAAGTAAGCATTTTCTATAAAAACGGTCAAATGACTGGACAGTTTGCTGCAAATTTTTAACAGTGTAGTTTCTAATACACCGGACCATTATATGATTATCGAAATAAAATTGCTGAACTGCAATTGAATAGGATACGTCAGGGAAGCACACATTCTATTTAATTATCCAAAGTAGGTTTATTTGGCAGTTGACACTGTAAAGAGGTTCGAATTACACGCATTATCACCGAAGAGGAGGTACACAGATTATTATTTAGTTACAATGATTTTTTTCCCGGCGTATTGTAGCGTTTTTTACATGGAAATAATAACGAGATCCGGTAAGCAACATGTTTGGTGTAGAGATCTTGTCGCAAATGCACTTTTCCGGAGCTCCGACGGCGTGATCAACATAAGGTAAATGCACCGACTCAGAGAGTATTTTTTTCGTATTTCTCTTGTCGTCTGAAACCACGCGACATTAGTGAATGATGGTAAAACGCTTTTCGTTAACTATTTTATTTTTTTTATCTTTTTTAAAAATGGATATTTAAGATGCAGCCAAAAAATTAAGCTCCTACGGAATTAATAATAAGGTGTGTGGACAGTTCTTCGATATGGATCGTGAACTTGCCTTTTAGTTAAATAAAGTATTTGTGCTAACATTTGCTGACTTTTCTATCGGTGGACAAATTCCACTTGGATTTTGTCTTCCCTCGGTATATGTTTGACAACTGTTTTATAGACACCATAATTAGTACTGTGGATTATCGTCGACATTGCCCAGTGAAATTGCTCGGCTTCTAATATCATGTCGCCAAATCCCATTTTCTGTCCAATATTTTACTTCATGCACAGAACTATCTTTCAACCCGATTTTTAGCAGATCTCTTTTCAACTAGCCAAAGTCGTGACATACATATACATACACACATACACACACACGCACACATATGCATATATATATTATGTTATTTTGCGTATTCCTAATTAATTAGACTAAATTGAGAAGAATTGCTGACGCGTGTTTTCTTAACTTCTTGATTCAAGGCACATGCAAGAAAATGGAACTGATGGATAATTAATGTAGCTAAAGCTACAAGTGCTTGTATTCGTTCTGATCTAAGAGAATAACGTTATAAAAATAACAATACACGCGTTCCTAATTCTCCACCTTCCACAGCTCCAATTGTTCATGCTATTTTCCGTTTTAAAAATTTATCAAAATTAATTTTAGAAATCAATTAAGACCAAAAAATTGTACATGTTAGTTAATCTTCTCTTTCTTAAAAGAAAATTAAAGCTTGTATTTGGAAATCTGACAAAAAAACTAAAAAGGATAATTAAGTACTAAAAAAATCCAAAACATATATGTCATTAAAAATATTTTTAGTATTACTACTCCACTTTCTGTAAGATAACAACCACAATATTTTTATCATAAAGATATTCATGAAATTCAAATAATGTTATTCATTTTTATCATCAATGAATGTTTCTAATGACAGGCAACACGATACAGGCGGAGAGAGTTTCTAAAAGCATAAGTACATGATGATTTTTTTGTCGTAAAATTTGTACTTATGGTATACATGGCAATATGTCTTTTTCTGCTCGAACTTTTTAGACATTGGTTATTCAAAGAGGTTAATTAAGTAAGCTTAAATCTTTTTATGTAATTAAAAATTAAATATGTATTTTAAACACATTTCAAGAAAAATTATAAAATTATTTAAAAAGCAGTTAATATACAGGGTGATTCATAAAAGATGGGCAGAACTTTAAGGGGTTATAGTACACTTAAAGACAAATAATATTAAATAGGAGACTAAGGGTCCCAGACGTATTCCCAAGGAGATAGGGGGCCTTAAAGTTTAGGGTCCGAAATTTCAAATGATTATAAAACATGGAAAAATTGGTCGATTCGTTTGCGGTTTTTGCAAAAAATTTTCTTTATGCCAGTATTTTCTTGAAATAAAATTTTAAAGTTCAATTTCAAAAAATGCCGATAGGGGGCGCTTTAGACTTTGGAGTAACAAACAACTATTTTTTAACGTTATTTTTTGTATTTCTTTAAATGATTTCGAAAGCTTAGACTTAAACTTAAATTTTGATCTAAAAATCTGAGTCCTAACGAGTAGTTAAGTAGCGTAAACTGAAATTTGAAATTTGAAACCCTTCTCCCCCCAGAACAAAAATCAGTTATTCCCGATCTTTGTGTCGTAGATTAGGCTCTAACTACTGCCGCGTTTTGCTAAAATTATTCTTTATGTCAGTATTTTCTTAAAAATAAATTTTAAAGAAAATTTTCAAAAAATTCCGATAGAGGGCGCTTTAGACTTTGGAGTAACGAACAACTATTTTATACCGTTATTTTTTGTGTCTCATTAAATGCTTTCTAAAGCTTAGACTTAAACTTAAATTTTCAGCTCAAAATCTGAATCGCTGAGCGTGGTTCAGTAGCGAGGGGAGGGGGTTCAAATTTCAACTTCTGAACATAGTTCAGTTTGCACTACTTAACCATGCCCAACGATTCTGTGCTGTGATACGAGGCAAAAATACAACTTTCGTCAAGGACTGCATAGTCGGAATTCACTCATAAAGGCACTGGCACAGTTGGAAACGTCGCTCATGCAAACGTTAAAGCTCCATTCCTGACGCTAGTCACCGGGTGAAGAAGGAAACAGAAAGTATGCAAATGTCAAATGGGGAAGAAGAAGAACACGTATGCAAAATTTCGACACGATTCAGGCATAAAAACCACTGAACGGTGAGTCAAGTGTAAGTCGCTGTAGTAATGAATCGGAAGATGGTGCCCTTCACGAATAAGGAAAAGGCTGAGATGCATTTAATTTACGGAGCGGCAGATGGAAATGGTGCAGAGGCACAACGAATGTACGGAGAGCGATTTCCTAACAGGCGGTTGCCTAACCGCAAAACTTTCGAGCGCTTGCACAGACAGTTGTGTGAGACGGGATCATTTCTCGCTTCCCGGTCGAATGCAGGTCGTGCAAAAAAGGACGAATCAGTAGTTGTTGCAGAAGCCATTCTGGATGTAGTAGCGGCGCAGCCAAGTACAAGTACACGAACAGTGGCTAGCCAGGTGGATACCTCACAGTCCACGACTTGGAGGGTACTGAAGGATGAACATTTGCTCCCGTTTCATGTGCAACGAGTCCAGAAACTGTCTCCAGGGGATTATCCAAATCGTATTGAATTCGCCCGCTGGTTTCTGCAGCAGAACGCGCTAAATCCACATTTTGGACGAACTGTGCTTTTCACCGATGAATGTACCTTCACACGTGAAGGTACATTTAACACACACAATGCACATGTATGGGCGGATGTCAATCCACATGCTACGTATCCACATGCTCATCAGAGACGCTTTTCCATCAATGTTTGGGCAGGAATCCTCGGAGACCACCTAATCGGACCGTACCTTCTTCCTGAACGCCTCAACGGTAAAACATACCTCACATTTCTGCAACATGTGCTGCCAGACCTGTTAAACGTTGTTCCTCCACGCATCCGGCGGGTCATGTGGTTCCAGCACGATGGAGCGCCAGCCCATTACGTACGAGACGTCCGCAACTATCTGGACATCACATTTCCGAACAGATGGATTGGTCGAGGTGGTCCTGTTGCTTGGCCTGCTCGCTCGCCAGATCTTTCACCCCTCGATTTCTTTTTTTGGGGACGATTGAAGGCTCTTATGTATGAGACACCCATTGAATCCCCCGAGGAACTGGTCGCCAGACTTTCCGCCGCTGTAGGGGAAGTGCTCGAAAAGCCTGATGTTTTCGCGAATGTTCGCCGTTCCATTCGTCGCCGTTGTTCTGCGTGCATAACCTCTGGTGGTCACAATTTTGAACATTTATTGTGATTACATGTTAATAAATATGCTTTGGTAACATAATCCTAATTTGTGTCTTTTTACCTCGTATCACAGCACACAATGTGTGGACATGGTAAACTGAACTGTGCTCAGGAGTAGAAATTTCAAACCCCTCTCCCCAGAAACTTAACCACGTCTAACGATTCAGATTTTGGGCTGAAAATTTAAGTCTAAGCTTTAGAAAGCATTTAATGAGACACAAAAAATAACGGTATAAAATAGTTGTTCGTTACTCCAAAGTCTAAAGCGCCCTCTATCGGAATTTTTTGAAAATTTTCTTTAAAATTTATTTTCAAGAAAATACTGACATAAAGAATAATTTTAGCAAAACGCGGCAGTAGTTAGAGCCTAATCTACGACACAAAGATCGGGAATAACTGATTTTTGTTCTGGGGGGAGAAGGGTTTCAAATTTCAAATTTCAGTTTACGCTACTTAACTACTCGTTAGGACTCAGATTTTTAGATCAAAATTTAAGTTTAAGTCTAAGCTTTCGAAATCATTTAAAGAAATACAAAAAATAACGTTAAAAAATAGTTGTTTGTTACTCCAAAGTCTAAAGCGCCCCCTATCGGCATTTTTTGAAATTGAACTTTAAAATTTTATTTCAAGAAAATACTGGCATAAAGAAAATTTTTTGCAAAAACCGCAAACGAATCGACCAATTTTTCCATGTTTTATAATCAATTGAAATTTCGGACCCTAAACTTTAAGGCCCCCTATCTCCTTGGGAATACGTCTGGGACCCTTAGTCTCCTATTTAATATTATTTGTCTTTAAGTGTACTATAACCCCTTAAAGTTCTGCCCATCTTTTATGAATCACCCTGTATATATATATATATATATATATATTCGACGAAATAAATGTACTTTTAAATTTCAGCAAATAAATATTTTTTTATGAATAATATCCCTAAACTGTTTATCATTTCAGAAGTATTTTTATTAGTGTGAAATATTTTCTGTGTTCTGGTGTATGCTAATATTTAAAATTGTTGTCCCACAAATAATTTGTGAAAATTTCTCACAAATAATTTGTGAATAAAATCAGAATCTATATTATAAAGCATATAATACATGAAACATATCACTTAGTGACTCTGCCACCATATCAACGGCGTCAACAATCTAGACAATCCATTTTCCTTATTTCGCAAATTGATGTACTTTTTTAAATATCATTCTTAGCATAATTTAATTTTTACAACGTCGAATAGGGGGGAAAAGTTCATTGAAAGGAAATTTGTATCAGAACTTTATTTCAACTTAATGACTTCCTATAGTTTTAAAATAATGTTCAAAAAAGATGAAAAGAAAATAATTTAAGATTTTTTTTTTTTTTCACAACAAGTCCAACAAGCACAGGGACTTGTGAAAAAAATGTCGTCTAAAATATTCCACAGGATTGTGTGCACTCGATGACAGTTTCCATCTTGTGCTGCGACTGTAGCCTTTCCGACATATATAAAAGTGATGTATGCCGACTTGGGATGTCGTTCCTTGTAGCTCAGTGGTAAAACCTATGAGCACTATTCTGGCGTCCTGGATTCGATTCCCGGCTTGGGACATTTGTCACTTTGTCGATTTAAACGCTTAATTTAGCAATGGAAAATCCACTTGTATATTACTCATTAATTTCGGGCGAATTTCACTCCTGAAAAATTAATTGGAATTCACTTGTATTTTTATTTCTTTTGCGTTTTACTTTTAAGTGGCAATTTGGTGGAAAATGATTGTTGTATTAACATAAAAATAAATTTGGCAATAAAAATATTTAATTGAATATTTGAGTTAAAAAAAAGAAAAAAAAAACTTATTGGTTTTCTAAAGTTACAAAATATTTCAAAAATATTTCAAAAAGTTCAGATACCAAACACCATAGCGTGATTACTGTGGAAATGATATTTTTCTTGCGACAGTGGCCTATAACATAATCAACAAATAGATGCTCATTTTCAAAAATCATTTTAACTCTATCATGATCACTCACAGATACGAATACAAACTTTATCGTAAACACACCAAAGAGGCGATTTGGGATAAAAAAAAAAAATGAGGGTAAATTCCAATATATAGGGGAAAGTGGTGTAAAGTGATTTCAACGGGCAAAATAATCCACATATGTTTTCTTCCAGACAGGCCGCGCTATCTACAGATCAACACATAAACTAGTTGTGATAAGTGAAGAACAAGCAATAGCGGTATTGAAGCGATTGCAATATTACGCGCCTGAATAGAATTCTTTGAGAAATTTGCTTTTATAACATCTGTTAAAAGATATGCACTAACTTTCACATTTATTTTTATATACAGCGTTTCATGTACAGAAATATAATTTGGTTTACTTAATGGAGTATGTTTTAAAATGTGAATTACACTTATGTATTGTCATATTTACTTTCATATCCTTTATATTACCGATAAAAAACAATTTACAATTATTTTAATTGAAGGATGATTTTGCTCTTTGGTGAGACTAAAACGATCCTTTGGCCACTTTTTAAAAAATCGATTTTTTTTTCATTACTATATTTGGGTTTAAAATATTATTAAAATATATTTATAATGCAAAATATAGTGTAAAACATACTAGCAAAGGGTCAAAGTGCTATATAAACAGTGTTATTTTACACACGTTTTCCCTTAAGTGGATCATTTTAGGCCACCTTCCCCTACGCATACATACATACACAACCGTTTTAAAAGTAGTCACAACGGTATAAGTGTCTCTCAAAATGAAAAGATATACCAAAATGTATATAATCAGATTCTTATCATGTCTGCAATGAATGTCTTATACTATATGTGCCCGGAAAGTACACCGTAAAAAAAGACAAATGCGTCATCATTGCAAATAAAAAATAACCACGAGTGCAAATGAAAAATAACCTGTTCCATGTTGCCCATAATTCCGAAATGGATTCTATATCATTAGAAAAGACAGAAATCAGAATATGTTCAAGATTTAAAGAAACATTTATGAAAACAAAATTTCTTTTGCTGCCACTGATTTTCAGAAATGGATTGCAGTAGCTTTTATGTTGCGTTAATCAGCTTACTCAAACCAGAAATCGGTTTCCTGTATGCTCTTAATTCTCAATTATCCATTTTCAGCTGCGTAATCAATTTATACCGGCAAAAGTTACAAAATAATATTAATTTTAATATTAGAGTTAATGCTGTTAATTTATCATGTTTTTCTTTAAAATATGTTTGTTAAACTTGAAAATGTTTACTTAAGCATTAATAGCATCAGAAAAAACTTCTATCTTATAGTGTCAAAATGGAAAAAAAAAAAATAGCTTCTAGACATAGAGAATTCAATAAAGTTTATTTTTTTCTTCACATTCGCTTTAAGTCACTTTACTTCAGATTTTATTCCAAATTGATTAAGTATATTGATAAAGTATATATATTGATAAAGTATATTGCTAAAGTATTTATAAAGTAGGGGAGATGGGGGATGAATGGGACATTTTCGCAAAAATATTTATTTTAAATATTTTATTTAAGTTATTATCAATATTATATATCACATGTCATACATTAAGTGTTTGACTACATCTTATGCACAATATTTGTTCAAGATTATTATTATACAGATATATAAATTACATTTAAAAAAAAGTTCTTCTATGTCCCAATCATCCCCACAGCAGGAATGAATGGGTCACAAACCTTTACCTCCCCGTATTCATTGTTAATGACTAAAAGCTGACAAACATGCCTCCTTGACAAAAGCAGAGAGATTATAAATTGTAATATGATCTCCAGGATTATTTGTTAGCCAATCATCTTGGACTCATCTCAGTTTTGCCTTAAAAGGCCCATAAACGGAAGAATTCAATGGCTGAAGACGATGTCTACAATTAGGATGAAATGTTAAAACTATAATTACCATAAAGTATTAATTTATCAACCTATCTAATATTATTTAGCTAATAAATATATTTTTCAGCATCATCTAGGGATGAATGAGACAGTTCCATTCATCCCATTTGAAATGTCCCAATAAACCCCATGATGCATGTATTCAATTGCCAGCCATTTTGTCACAAAAAATATTTTGTCACAATGGTTAATATGCATTCATTTTAATTACCAATATTGAGCCTTGAAATAAAAAACTACAACATATCTTAATTGTTTATATTGCATAAGAATTTTAAGTAAGTTCAAATGTAAAAAAAAATACTTTTAAGCAGAGTTTTTTCAGAAAATGAAAATTTGAAGAAAACTGAAAACAGCCATGTGCTCTTGCTTTTGGTTCTGAAGCACACTATGGTAGTGAAATCTATGAGGATAGGAAGCAACTAAAAAAAAAGTTTATTGCCTGAAATATTGAGAACATCCCATCCATCCCTTGTCCATTCATTCCCCATGTCCCCTATATAAAAAGAGTTAACTAAAGAAACTTGTTTTCATATTGTTACATACAGTGTGGGCAGAGATTCCATATAAAATTAAAAAATTCATTACAAACAAAAACAAACGACACAGCACCCGTAAGGCATGGTGACGTCACGGCGACGTCACTGTGAAGTCACACTGAGACTTTGTGACCGTCGTCATGACGTCAAGTGACGTCGATGTGAAGTCATTGTGATGTAAATGCGAGGTCGTTATGGCCGTTTTCAAGGCTTTCTGTGACCTCAAAATGTGACTACTTTGTGAAATCACCGTGCGACTTAAATGTGAAAAATTTGACGAATCTGCATCGGATAGGGTGACCAGATTTTACCCGAATCCTATACGGATTGTTCGGATCAAAATTTTTTTATTGTTCAAGTTTGTGACGTTTGTGACGACACTGCACCGGGTCGGGTGACCAGATTTTACCCGAATCCAATCCAGAAACTTCGGATCGATCTTTTTGGATTTGTTTGGCTACAGAATAGATTTCGATTAGTTGTCGTGTGACCTGATTTTCGTGAACCCGATCTGACCCGAGTCGGGTATAATGTTTTTACTGTAAGTCTTGTTTGGAATAGAATCTTGCATACGACCGAGTAACCAGATTTTATCAGAAATTGTGTTACGATACAATTTCTGATGTCGGCTCGGATCTAGAGTTATACACGAATCCGGTTATATACTTCTTGAACATGATTGAATGTCAACTTGAACATGAATGATGGTTGACTGAAACTATATTTTGATTCAACCCGTATTCTTACCCTAACCCAACAACAAGAACGACAAAAAATCTGTAAGCCCACAACCCGACCGAATGTGATAAATGATTTCACATAGATTCGGATAACAAGATTTCACCAAATACGGATAAGATCGACGATAAGGATTGGATCGGCAATCATTTTTATTGATGCAACTCGTATTCAAATTAAAACTTTGCATCTGATTGAGAAACCGGTTAACACGAAACTTTCTGACACATTTATGAACAAACTTTTAAACGCATGGCTCTTTCATGCCTGATTATTACGAACTATTTGGAACGAATAGCGTTTTCCATTTGTAGATAAATGTAATACTTAAGATCAATGTCGGCCACGTTTTACCCGTTTCTGACGCTGCGCGTCGGAAATTTGTTTCAAAACACCGACTTTGATAGTGTTTTCTGAAACATCATCTGCCGTTACCAAAAAATGGATAACGCCATTCGATTATATATAGGGTAGATGTGCCAGTAATGGACACCCTTAAGGAATTTCTTTAACAATTATTTTTTAATTAATAGTTATAATTGTTATATTCAACATTTTTTAATATTATATTACTCTACCAACAATATTTAACCATGCTCATAGTCACATTTCCCAATGTGAATCTAAATTTAACTGTAAATAACAGAAATAAATCAAAACACCCTAAATTCCAGTAATGGACACCTCACAAAAAGTAATAGATAATTGATATTATGATTGCATTTCAAACTAGAATTTAAAGATAGCATATTAATGAAATAAATAAAGCTGAATTTTTATTGGTTATTTTTTTATAAACCAAAAACATTGAAGGTGTCCCATTACTGGAAGGCGGTCCATTACTGGCACATCTACCCTTTTCTGAATAAGAACACCTGCCAATTTCATGTATTTCCGAATAAAAATGAATTCAGAAATTAGCTATTTTGGATTTGAGAACAACTTTAAAGAAAATATAAGTATACATTTTCAAATAAGCATTCTGAAAAATTTATATTTGGAATCAATTTAAATAATAGATATACCTATTGTGCGATATTATTAAATAATAAACATTGTGTCAAGCAGTAAAACAGTTTTCGTTGTAAATGAAATATAGAACTTAAGATCATAAATGCCAAAAATATATATATATATATTTTTTTTTCTTTACAAATTATTTTATTTATAGTTGTTGATAGAATACTAAATGCAGAACTTAAATATCAATTTTTACAGTAAAAACATTCGATAACACAGCTGGAAAAATTACCTTAACTAAACAGTTATTTTATTGTTTCATCAATATTTATTATTTTTGTGCATCTAACATTGACATATCTCGACAAATAAATTATTCAATTCATTAAAATGTCACATTTTTTTTTTTCAAATATACCGGAAAATTATTTCTGGAAACCTACACTAGCAACGAAATTATTAAATTGCAAGTCAAATATTAATAGTTTTAAAAATTGCAATGTTTTTAATTATAATGAATAACTATGAAAATTGAACTAAGAAACGCAAAACATTAAATAAATTCCTCCTTTTACATAACACTTTACATTTAGAATACATATTGTTAGTAAATACTTTAAGCTTTTTTCCAAATAGTCTATTTAAAAAAATGTTAAACATTAAAGATAAAATTTAATACAAGTGATTTTTTAAAAGAAAATTTAAACATCTTAACTTTTAAATAATGCAATATTAAATGTACTAGTACTAAACATGCACTATTAGCAAAAATGCGAAGACATTAAAAGTTACCTGCTGATCTATAGGCAAAGGTGTTACTATTGAATGCTCCTTATCTGCTTCCCTTTCATTGAAATATTATACTGTACATCCACTACAATAATTTTCCAATTATTCCAGCAGAGAGGTGTGTTCATAGATCTGAGAAATCAAATATCACCCAGGCCTTATGAACGCACCCGGCTAGACACAAGGAGATGTTAAAATGGATGGTTTACTTTAAAATGGAGATTGTTCACTTTAAAACGTTAATTTACTTACACAGTATAAATCTACAAACTTAAAAGAACGCAACACACGCTAATCCTATCCTAACTTCGAATGAGAAAAAATCGTCTGCCTTCAATACGCGCGCGCAGTATTGTTTAAACACAACAAAATAACAGCTAGCAGATGTTTCCAACATTACCGCAAATGATATAGGAAGAAAATAATTTAAATAAAGACATTTCAAAACCTTTATAATTTATATGGCTGAAAAATGAACTTCTAATGACGCTATGATATTCTTTTTTTATATAAGAGAGTTTTGTATTCTTAGAAATAAACTGTGAAAATTTACATTTTTATATATTTTTTAATCCATTGCATTTGCTTTAGACGTCAAAAGTAAAGATAAATGTTAAATAATAATTGATTTAATAGGCTTTATAAAGTAATTTCGATATAAATTTAAATTGCAATCAAATTTCCTAAGTACAATTTTTTTATTTTTTACACTCTATCGAAAAGAGTAATATATTTAATAGAGGTGACATCTTACTAAGCACTGGCCAGTTTTGGATAAATTGCTATAGGAATGACATATACTTTATAACATGTTTTTAATTCATTTTTGCTCGGAAATACACGAAATTGGCTCGTGTTTTGTTCAGAAACTATGTTATTGAAAAACCTTTTCCATTTTTTGTTAAAAGCAGAAGATCTTTCAGAAAAGAATGTCAAAGTCGGCGTTTTGATTTGAATATCCGACGTGACAGTGAAAGACAGGAGAAAAACTGGTCGTCACGTGACACGAATTGCTTATATCTCGATAAATAACTAAATTTCTATTTAAGGATTTTTACCTGAGTATTATATAGTATATTTTGTTAAATTTCATGAAAATGGTAATGAAAATTGTAAAAAATTATCTGCCTCATATATGTAGACAGATATTTATTTATTATTTTATTTTGGAAATGCTCAATATATTTAAATAGTGTGTGACAATATTTTTATTAATGATTTAGGTACATGACATAATTCAAATCTATATTTTATGAGTTTTTTTTTTTCCAAATTCACTCTCCGATCACACCGTGAAGTCACAGAGTGTTAGTATTTTGGTCATAGGTTTTACGTGACTTATGTGACTTGCAGTGACGTCATTGCAACGTCACAAAAATTTCTAAAGCTGCCAAAAAGTAATTTTCTTTATGTTATAAGATGATCTAAAGTTTATTTTAAGTTTTCTTTAGATCTCCAAGACGTTCACATTTTGGTCACAGTGTGACGTTACAAAGTGGTGGTATTTTGGTCACAGATGTGACGTGACGTACGTGACTCACATTGACGTCACAATGACGTCACTGTGACTGTGCATGCTATGCGGGCAGTGTGGTACATTAAAAGGATTCACCTGACGTGGGTTGTTTTTAAACAACAGTATCATTTGCAGATCAAAAAGTCACCAATAGGGGCTGAAATGCGATTCCTTCTTCCAGATGCACGCAAATGTCGATGGTTATAAAAGAACTGACTGCTCGTGAGATTATTTATTCAACTGAATAAACCATTTAAGGTATAAAGCATAATAACTATTAACCAGAGGTCAGTTTCCACTTTCAGATGATTTCTGGTTGTAATTTCCGTACTTACTCAAGTAATTTGTCCTACGTACAAAATTATCGATTAAAACAAAGAAGTGATCCACCGCGTAGACTTTCCTTTATCATTTGTCTTCATTTGCATACTTCCAGAAAACTGATTCACGTTATTACTTTCTATCGGTGACTTTTGGAACTGAAACTTTTTTTACTGTTAAAATAATCCTTCATCCAGACATTGCTTTTATTGCACATCGAACTGCTTTATGATTACATTTTTTAAGGTTTATTAAAATTTAGCGAACTATCTGCTCATATTGTATTATAAATACAAGCTAAATATAATATCTATAGCAAAACTTACTGTACATAGGAATAATGAGTGGCAGCTTATTAACTAAATAAAAATACAAAGGATTTCACGTCAAGTTGAAAATCAATATTCATTCTTATCTTTAAACTTAATTAAAGTATTTTAACAATTTCTGCACTGATTCACCTTACTCACAAAGGTACAACTTTTGGTGCAGCTAGCATCGAGACCTGGTGCAGTGTTTAGCACTGTACAGAAAAGTTAGAGAACCAATAAAATTTCTCTGTTAAAATCATGATATATATATTTTTTTAATACATTAATGTTTTACTATTGGATTTGTAATTGTTAGTTTTACTCCAAAAGCGAGTGCAGTAGCCAGATATGCTACTATGAATCCAAACTACTACTCACACACAGCAGATGACTATGACATTTGTCCAGGGTTAGCGAGAAAAAATCTGCTGGTAACAAATAAACCAATTTTGCGCCGCCAAAAATGCAATTATAAATGCTTCTGCACTGATTCACCTTACTCACAAAGGAACAACTTTTGGTGTAGCTCGCACCTAACATCGAGACCTGGTGCAGTTTCTAGCCCTGTACAGAAAAGTTAAGGAACCAATGAAATTTCTCTATTAAAATCATGATTTATATATATTTTTATAACATTAATGTTTTACTATTGGATTTTTAATTGTTAGTTTTTCTCCAAAAGCAAGTTAAGTAGCCAAATATGGTACTATGAATCCAAACTACTACTCACACACGGCAGACGACTATGACATTTGTCCAGGGTTGGCGAGAAAATTTCTGCGATAACAAATAAACGTATTTCGCGCCGTCTAAAATGCAATTATAATGTTGTATTTTTTAAAAACCAAATTCAGAGGTTCTTGAAGAAAGTTTTAAACTTTATTCAAATTTTATACTTATTATTGACTAATTTGTATTTTTGACTGCTTTAAAAAAAAAAAAAAAAAAAAAAAAAAAAAACTTATATGTTAATAGTACGATAAGTGCTCTCGAAAATTGCATTTTCAGAGTGTTATGCTGCTGTAAAATTAAAAAATATGATTTTAACAGAAAAATTTTATCGATTCTCAATCTTTGTAATATAGGGCTTTAAAATGCACCATGTTCAATACTAGGTGCGAGATGAACCAAAGTGGTTCCCTTGTCAATCAGAAATGCAATGTCGGCACTACAATAATGGGAAGTAGCAATTTTAAGACGGATATTGTATATTTCGGATTGTACCTAGCGGTAATCATAGTGTAATTAACCGAATTTCTATGTTCTTCCAATACTTTTCTTGCTGTTTGGGGATAATGATTTATAAAAGTACAAAGACGTGTACCACGTGGATATGTTTGCGCACTTCAGTGAGTCAACTTTGAAATTCAAATTTCACAACAGTCGACCTTGCTTTTTGAATTGCGTTTAATTTTAATTTCATAATGTTGGAGAAAATTCTAAAACATAAACTCCATTTAGACCAATAACATTTGCTTTTAATAAACTTTATTTAATGAATTAAAGTTGAAAACGTTCATTTCGATGCTATGAACATTAAGTTTCATGTTTCACTAGGTTTCGTTTAAATTGGTTATAAAAAAAGTAAAATATCGTAACTTTAAAGTACAAAATACAAAGTGTGTTTTCAAATAAAGTTGTTTTAATTTAACATTCAACTTGCATAGTAATTAAATTGATAAAAATAATGAAAATTCTGTTGAATGCTTATTACACTCTGTAACGTATGCCATGGACTTTACACGAAATGTATGCTATCTTCGTCCATCAGTTCGGAACAAAATGAGTTGGTAAGTCGATTATTTAACGAAATAGTTTCATAAAAGCACACAATTGAAGAATTTAGGAGTATTTATCGAAATTTTCCGAAATAAGGAATGATGGTAAATCGTAGGATTTACGCAACTTCGAGTTTTTATGCATCTTTTTTATAGATATTTATATATGAAACAGATTACAATCAGACAATACAAATAATACAAAAATATCTTGTAGATAATAATAATATTTAATGTTTTATATCTACATTACCTTTGTAAGAATCGAAGTTATCAAATAAAAGCTCATTATTAAAAATATATCTAGAAAATAAAATGTTATTAGAACAAAATACACAAACATCTGCCATCTATACCAATTGCTCAACAAACAATATTATGATGGGAAAATCATGATTGCGGTTGTATGTTTATATACAAATATTTATGTTATTGTTTCATATACTTATTTACTTATACTCCAAGTAAGAAATACTTAAACAAGTAAGCATCTCAAATCGATAAATTTTGATTAAGCTTCTTCTGTGTGTTGTTTAATGAACAAAAGATGATAGATTAGGAATTTGTGATCGGAGAAACTTTTTATCTCTTTAAGATTGTACCGTTTGTGTACCGAAATAAATGAATATTGATAAGAAATTGTAATATATAATAAAATATCATATATATTAAACTAACAAGCAATTTTGAGTGCCCGGACAGCCAGGGAAACGGCGTTAACGATTTTCGCGAAACTTGCCTTCTATAAAATTCTGTACGAGAAAACGATCTAGTTAGGTCAAACTCATGATGAATGTACTGCTCGAAACAAAAAACGGCTCTAAAGACATTCGTCCGGTCGTCCTATACTTATGAAAACGTACTAGATAGGCCGCTAATTCTGGAAAATTAGATTTCATAGTGTAAACCACGGTACTGAAAACAGATCCGGCGATGTTTTATGATTTATGCTTTATTAGAATACGATAAAATGTTAAACAAAGTTTTGACTTCGGAAAAATTTCTTTTGATCGGTTTTTTATAATTAATCTTTCATAGTCGGAGTTCTGTCCAAAACTATTGGCCCTTTATCAGCAACATGATTACGGACGAACTCGCAGGCAATTTTCAAAAATTTTCCCTACAACATTAAATCAAGCACGATTAAACGGTGTAGCTAAAACCAGAATTCGTTGAAAATTCAGTTTAACAGAGGTTATAACAAACTCAGCATGGAAAAGCTGCTATAAATCGACAACAATTCTGACGATCTGACGAGAAAATATTTTTCATAAAATAATGCAGATTACAAATTAATAGATTTATAAGAATCATGACATCAAAATAATATTTTGGTTTATTTTGCTGACAATAAACACAAATTTTAGAAGTTAGGCTTATTAAAGTACCATTAGAATATGTACTAAAAAGTATATTACAGCATTGAGAAAAATAAATCACTAAAATATACCAGATTACAAATTCGTATCCCTTTCCGTTTTGTTGTTATGATGAAATTATGTCAATTTTTTTGTAAGATATGCATTTCTGATGTTCATTTCCTAAGCTGACACACAGACACAAAAAAGTAGAAATGCAAAATAATATCATTGTGTAGAATGCATTATTTTATGTTAGTAACGACAGATTCAAATTCTTAAACATTTGGAAATAAAAGTTAGATACCAAACATTTTCGTATTATAAACAAAATATATAAAAAACACATAATGGTGTTTTACTCCATATGAGTGTAACATGTATTAAATATTACTGCTGTTCGATAAAAATTATTTAAATAGGATAAGCGAAGTTAAAAACTGAACTTACTTATATTGAAATGATCTAGAGAATTACACTTTATAACACAAGTTGAAACTACATGAATGTAGTTATTTTTTTACTTTTAGAGATTTTAAATAGAGATTTACTTTTTAAGAGATTTTATTCATGTTAACTAACATGGATGTTTCCACAACCCATCTTTATCTTTTTTTCGACCTTATTTGTTTAATTAAATTGAAATATGAATATATTTTCTTTTATAACTCTTGGGTTTTATCTTTAATGAATATGATATATTTAAAGAGTATAATAAGTTTTCAAAATTTTCCTACCTATCTTAATATTAAATTTTAAATTTCGAACAATACTAAATAATAGTCTGAATAGATAATATGCATAATTTCTATATGTTATTAAATCAATCTGTTTTCATATTTTAATAAAATATGATAGATAATTTTAACCACTGAAATGAATTTCATAAATTTCTCCAGTTGATGTATTAATTCCATTTGTGATCGGTAGATTTCTACTTCAAATAAACGCAAATATTATTATGTAGATATAATTTCGAACGTAATTTAAATAAATATAAATTTAATTATGAATCAACCATCAATATTCGGTGACATTATTTCATATTTTATCCCAAACATTCCACAATATTTTCTATTACGAATTCCAGTTTAAATTAGAATCTGATTTATTTTCCTAGAATCATTACACAGTAATACATTGTATACAATCCATGATTTATGCGAATGGCTACTTCATTTGCTTTGTTAACATAGTTAATCTCCTAGTGTGTAATGTTTCACCGAACTCTATTTCCTTATAAAGATAAATAAACAAAGGCCAGATAAATTAAACCCAATTATGTTTAGGTATGGATTTAACATTTTTCACTCAATTTTTAACACTTTCCGACATCGCGATCTGTTAGTGGTTAGGTGAATGGTAGAATATATTTTTATAATTAATATTATTAAATGCATCTGCTGTAAAAGTATAAGAAACACAATATTTTACATCCTTAAAGTTAAAAATCGTGAATGATTATTGATAAATAATTTCGTGAAAACATGATTTTGAAACATTTTGTAGTTAGCGACTTGACACTTGAATTAACGCGATTGGTGAAAACATTGTTAATTGCATTCATTTTTAACGCGTATTTTAAAACGTATTAATAAGAGTAGTTTTTCATGAACGGCAAAAGAAGATTATATTTTGAAATTATATTGCAATATTATTAATAAGATTATTTGCATCGGGGAAACCTTTTACAGTTTTTATTGTATGTGCATTGTTTTATGGTTGTGACGCATTTATGATTTTTCAGTGTATAAATTGAGAGCTTTCATTAAGGTTTTCCATTTTTACATGAGACATTAAACAAAACCCTCTATGCACCTACATTTCATGTGGGTCGCAAAATATTATTAAGTTTAAGGTGAGTTCAAAAATAATAATGTTTTGAACCGTTGGCATATATCACAAATAACACAATTAATTTTCTATGTTAAAATATCTTGCATGTGAAATATATATGACGGGGCATAGGAAAAACACTGATAGTCCAAATTTTATGAAATTTGAGTATGCGAGCAGCATATTTAAGCTTGAGAAAAGGACTGACGTATTGTGATTTTTTAATCAAGCTGAAATAAGAGTGATCCCTTGGGAAAAAAAAATGAAGATAGGTATAAGGGGAGAAGTTCAATGAAATATTCTTGAAAACTTAGCTGAGTATATAAATGAAGTAAAACGATGATTAACAATAATATACGTCTTTAATAATACAACAAAAAACATGCTAAATATTTCTCTGTTGTTCAATCAATCCATATTAATATTTTGTTGAAACATGTTAAATAATAGTTACTGAAATGCATTTTATAATTTATTTTAGTTGATGTACCAACTCCATTTGTGACTAATAGATCTCTACTTCCAATAAACACAAATATCTTTATAGACATAAATGAGGTGTAATATAAGTAATGGTGAATTAAATTTTGAAACAACCTTCAATATTTGTTAGCATTATTTCATAATTTATCGATACATTATATAAATCTTTCCATAAAAGCTTTAGTTTACATTGGATTTTGATTTATTTTTCTACTATCACCACATGCTAACATAATGAATGTAGGTCATGCTTTATACAATTGTCTACTTCGTTTGCATTGTTAATATAGATTATGATACAATGTATCGAGTTTCAATGGAATCTGTTTTGATATAAAATTAAATAAACAAAGAACAGATAAATTAGTTCCGGTTGTGTTTATGTTTAGTTATATTAGTTTTTATTTAACCATTAAAAGTGGCAGTCGTTTAATGGAATATTGGTTACTGGAATATACTGAATAACCTGTATCTCAAATTATACATATGGTAAAATTTCTATTAATTGGAGACAATTTATGCTTAAAATTTGAAAACCTATTTGATTAAATATCTCTACCGTAGGTGGAGGTACGTCTCAGCAATGTTAAAGATATTATATGTTGTTTCATTAAAATGCCTCTGGCGAAGAGTACAGTACGCAGCGTCGACAAATTTGGAAGATTTTTTTTCTTTCAAAAATTCCAAATTTAATACCCGGAATTTTTGAAAAGTAATTTTTTTTAATTTTATTCACGCGATGTTTATCATTATATAAAGGAAAATTCTCTATTTAAAATTTCTGGTATGAATTTGAAAATTCTGAATAAAACATCCACAACATGTGGCAACTTTGACAGCTTCAATGAGAGTTGTTAAATGGGCGTGACCTTTTTTTGCGTCAGAGTATCAGTGGAAAACTTAAAAAGATTGAAGAACAGAATTTTTTAGTTTCAAATTGGATAAGATCAAAATGGCTTGTGAAGCTTCGTATGTCAGGGATTTATGCGTCTATTTTCAGATTTTCTTACTATGAAATTCTGTTATATGACTTTGTAACGGAATGTCTGAAAGTGATTTGCTGTTTCGATTTGCTAAATATTGCGTTTTTTAATTTTTTTTAGGTACATATATAGATGTTGTGACATGCTAAAAAATATTTATTCAAATTTCAATCCACAAATCCCGATGTCGAAACCATACAAATTTAGCCTCGGTTATAAGGATAACTGAAAGTTTTTCCAGCACTCCCTTTCATGAAGTCTTTAATGAATGCTATGAAAGTTCTTCATTTTTAACACTTTTCAACCTGTGTTTATGACTTTGGTTTGTCTGGCCGTATGGCCGTATGGCCGTCTGCCGTCTTTCCGTGCTCTAACTCCCGTAAATATGCTCGGATTGCTCTGCAATTTTTATATGTTATTGTCGTAATCTATAGCATGTTCCCTATTTCAAAGGAAGAGTGTAGCAATTATAGTTTTTTTACAGGGACACTCAAAACAATTCCGTTACATTACGGTCAATGGGGAAAAATCATTTGCGGTTTATTTTAATGATGTTACACATCTTCAAACACATTGTAATTGATATATATCACTAAGGTGCGTTACAAGAAGCTTAATATGTAATAGGGTGTGTATAGCACTTATAGTTACTTTACAGGGACAGTCAAAAGAATTCCGTTACATTACGTCTATGGAGAAAAATCGGCTGCGGTTTATTTAAATAATGTTTCACTATTTTAAACGCAGTGAAATTTATAAATATCACTAAGGTGCATTACAAGTGACTTACTACAGAATATTGTGCGTATAGCAGTCATCGTTCATTTACAGGGACGCACAAAAAATTCTCTACTGTCTGTTACAATCGTTCCTGGAAGTGCGTTTTAAGTTACTGAACGCGATTTTAAATTTAACTCACTTTTTGTATAATACGTGATGTGAGTAAATTTTGTAGATCATATACAGGGAAGCAGAAAAGTTCGCGAACACATTTCCGTTTATTGACAGAAACTCCTGAAGGAGAATTTTAAACTGTGCTACGCGTTTCTTAACTGAACTAAAATTTAGCATCCTATGTAGTATATATACAAATCTATAGATCATATACAGGCTGAATAAAAGTATTCGGATATTTTTCGAATATTGCATATGTCGGAAATTCCTGAAATTATGTTTTTAAATATGTTATGCTTTTTCCAAATTGTTTACTTATATGTTATCTTTCAGCTTATTAAACGGTATGATTTGTAAAATTATTTTGGAAGCGTTGGAAAGTGTTACATAATCTATGCTTGACGAAAGATTTTTCGTTCTTGTTATTTCATTGAAAACACTTGAATGAAATGCCTTAAGAAAATGGTTTTTTTAAATATGATAAAGCATAACTATTATATGTGTAGGTATTTTCATCTACACTATGTAACACATTTTAAAATAAATAGCCACATCACAGAATAAAAGTGTTTCAAGTTTCAAAAATCAGCTTTACAATTAAAGAATAACTGTAGATTAAGTCAGCTCATGTTTTTTTTTTTTTTTTTTTTTTTTTTTTTTACACGTTAAGCGGAACACAGTTTCTTTCTGCGCATATTTCCATAATGTTAAAAGAAAGTTAAATATTTTCTCTCTTTAAACTGTTAAATTGAAAATTGATTTGTTTTTGGAAATTAATTTAGTATTTAATAATGAATTGTTCTTAGCATTATTCTATCTGTCAATCTTGATTGTGAGAACGCAATGATGTAACTAAAAGGCCCGTGATATGTTTGTTTTGATATTTGCATGCAGTTATCTCTAGAATTTTTTTAAAATTTAATCAGTTTCGTAGAAACAAGGAACATGAGAAAACCCACGTTATAAAATTTAGAAAAATTATTCAATATGTGTTGCAATGTACCGTAGTTAATGTACCCAGTGAGTTAGTACGCGTTTTAAAATATTCTTTCACACGCAACTACTTAGTAGCAGACTTATGAGTTCTGATTATTAGTTATTCCTGTCAGTGATAATACATTTAATAAATTAAATCATTAAATTTTGATTTCGCGATTTTTTTAACCAGTATTGTGCATGGGGCCTGTAGCTGTTGTTGAACACGCTATAAAGCTGAATACAATCTGTACATGATTTGACTCAGATACATGCTGTAATATTTTCCCTTGTTATCTGGTCATATTTGCGACAATAGTCTATTTTCTTGACATCCAGTCTATTTTGTTCATATACATATATAATATATT
This sequence comes from Maratus michaelseni, assembly GCA_963931845.1. NCBI lineage: Eukaryota > Metazoa > Arthropoda > Arachnida > Araneae > Salticidae > Maratus > Maratus michaelseni. The sequence continues at coordinate 116,236,377 of OZ007588.1, forward strand.
AATGCATTCTTTCGTCTATGAAATAAAGATAGAATCTTGTTTCTTTTTGTACTTTAATTATATTCAATCGTATTAAAAACAAAGAATTTACAAAATATTGGAATATACAGTTAATATTCATCGATAATTTCATTACGTATACAGCGTATGTCATGAATGTCAAGGTACTAAATGAGAACTAATTATTATGATGATGAGGTCCATTTGTTGAGATGTTGTATACGGCGCCTTCGCACAATGTCCTACAGAAAATATATGTCCATAAAATGTCACAATGAAGGGAAAAATGTTCAAATATTCATACTGAGGATGTTGACAAAAGGTAGTATAACTTTACTAAGTCGCCAAAATATGAATCCAAGGTGACAGTCATTCAATAAATTCAGTGTAAAGTCATTGTAACCGAATCTTGTTTGCAAACTCGTGACAAAATGAGACAAATCCATGGCATTGTCACTTGCATAAAATTCATCTTCCGCGTTCAATTGTTATTGCTCCTTTATGTCTTGAGACAACAATGACAGTTGAATTTTGTTTACGATGTGTTCACATTTCGGTCATATTTAGTTTGCGTGCTATTAGTGTGGATATTATTCCGCTTGCATACACCTGAAAGGCTTTCAAATCTGGTAACTCTTTCATTGCATACTTATAAGTACTAGTAAAATCAATGTCCCAGCGACTTTCATTGCAATTGCATGATGAATTTGAAGGAAGGGATTATTATTATAATGTTCTTAATGTTTTCATACAGCATACAATTAGTCAGTGTACAGTATAAATTTATTTGGTTTGGTGCGCTACGCTCATGTTTTGAATACGAAGGCTAAACAGACCGGAAACTCCGTTTAAAACGGAATCCGGCTCACTACAAAAATTCAATGCCAGTGTTGGAATTTGGACACAACACCCTCTGTTCAGTAGTCAGTCATGTGGTATTTTCTGTAACTTTCTGAATTTTTTACAAATACAAAAGAACTAGCAGATATCAGGTAAAACCTACGCGGAATATGGAGCTACTTTATACTATTCACAGCTACGCTAAAAGCTTTTTTCAATTACTTTTTTATTTAAAACTTTTATTTTTGGCATTGTTTGAATTTTTCAACACAGATATGCAACTTATTACCATTTATAAATAAAAGTTTATCTACTAATTGATTTTTCGACTATAATACCGTGGGAACAAAAAAATGTCAGCAAAATAATCTGTGTGCATTTTTGCTCTAAAAAATAAACTTTGTTCCATACATTTTGAAAAATATTGTAATTTTTGGATAATTTATTTATTATTTTAACTACTTTTTTTTGGTAATTTAGAGAATAACGTCTTACAAAACATGTTCCTTAGTACATTAAAGCAGTCAAATATAAAATAATAAAGTATCTTATGCGCTCTTCCGCTTTTCATGTTTGTTTACATTTTTGTAATAAAGAACCGTTTATCGCAAGAAAATAGATAAAGAAGAAATAATTTCTGAGAAGATCATAGAAATTCATCAGGGAAATAGAACAATAAAGAAATTGTAACCCTCTAATAAATGAACACTGAGTCAATTTATTTTTCTCTGACGTTTTAATCGCTGTTATCAGTTTGTCTTTAAGAGAAACGAAACATGATTTTGAAACAAAATATTTGCCAATTCTCTTTGTCAGTGTCAGTCTTTTCGCAAGGAAATAATAGATTGTTCCTTCAATAGATTTTTTTAAATATAAATTATACTCTTTTAACAAATCAATGAATTGAGAGAGTTGAAATGCCAAAAGTAATTATGAAACTAATTAAAAAATATTATATCCACACGAGAAAATGCTGTATAAGTTCATCAGTAATAATTTGGAATCACTGTAAGAAGTATATAATTTTCTTAGTGTTAAAGATTTAAAGAGGCGAAATTAAAAGAGCTTCAAAGCGTGTTTCATAAATAAATGAAAAATCAGGTGGAAAAAAGATAATAGACACACAAAAGAAAATGACACTTATTCAGTGTTCGTTGTTTTACGTGCGTCCAATATCGTCATGCATTTCACTTTATGCCAGACTTAGATTTGTATTTAAGGTGTCTCTTATTCACTGAAGCTGCAATTTAACATCATGTCACATTTAATTATATTTATGTTTCCCTATAAAACACAAATGGATGCAATTTTTACCACTGACAGCTTGATGTCTATTCTATATAGCATAATTGTTCGAATATCATAAAAGTGACACAACTTTTTTTTAAATGTTTAATTTTGTTCAAAAAATTAAATAGCTTTTTAACTTGTATTATGTTGAATTGTGTGACTTTCACACTAATGCACTTTGAACGTATACTTCATTTTTAAGCAATAAGAACTTACTTTTTAAATTAAAATTGAAATTGAAATTAAATTATAAAATTTTGAAAAAAAAACAATTTGGTTGAAAAAATGCTAATTTTAAATAACTAATGGAATATAATACAAAATTTAAGGTATATGGCTCAAGGTACATTAGTTTTACATCCTTATCAATATTATTTAGGACTCGAGAACAAATAGTTTTACTACAGTTTCGTGTGCAATGGATGCAAATAAAAAAAATAACTTTTTTAAATCAAAATTAAACATAAAAATCAGTAAAATAACAGTAGTAGAATATTGAAATATTTAGGCTACATAGACCAGATATTAATCTGTCAGTGGTAAAAATTTTATGAATTTGTGTTAAATAAAGAATCAGAAAAAAATTAAATATGACACAATGCTAAGTTTCACCTTCAGTGAAAAATAAAACTCCTGAGACCACTTAAAATATTTTGTTTGTTATTTATCCTTTATATTTATTTCGAACATTTAGTGAAATAGTTGCCTTCTTTATTGCCATGACCAATGGATACCAAACGATTGTACAAACCGCAAAGCAACCAACGGTACGGTTAATTCAAATTTACCCAAATTGGACTATCATCGTTTCACCCACACTGACCTTTCAAACATAACCCGCATAGCATGCACAGTCACAGTGACGTCATTGTGACGTCAATGTGAGTCACGTACGTCACGTCACATCTGTGACCAAAATGCCACCACTTTGTAACGTCACACTGTGACCAAAATGTGAACGTCTTGGAGATCTAAAGAAAACTTAAAATAAACTTTAGAACATCTTATAACATAAAGAAAATTACTTTTTGACAGCTTTAGAAATGTTTGTGACGTTGCAATGACGTCACTGCAAGTCACATAAGTCACGTAAAAACTATGACCAAAATGCCAACACTCTGTGACTTCACGGTGTGATCGGAGAGTGAATTTGGAAAAAAAAACTCATAAAATATAGATTTGAATTATGTCATGTACCTAAATCATTAATAAAAATATTGTCACACACTATTTAAATATATTGAGTATTTCCAAAATAAAATAATAAATAAATATCTGTCTACATATATGAGGCAGATAATTTTTTACAATTTTCATTACCATTTTCATGAAATTTAACAAAATATACTATATAATACACAGGTAAAAATCCTTAAATAGAAATTTAGTTATTTATCAAGTTATAAGCAATTCGTGTCACGTGACGACCAGTTTTTCTCCTGTCTTTCACTGTCACGTCGGATATTCAAATCAAAACGCCGACTTTGACATTCTTTTCTGAAAGATCTTCTGCTTTTAACAAAAAATGGAAAAGGTTTTTCAATAATTCGTGTCAAATTCGAGCCAATTTCGTGTATTTCCGAGCAAAAATTAATTAAAAACATGTCATTCCTATAGCAATTTATCCAAAACTGGCCAGTGCTTAGTAAGATGTCACCTCTATTAAATATATTGCTCTTTTCGATAGAGTGTAAAAAATAAAAAATTTGTACTTAGGAAATTTGATTGCAATTTAAATTTATATCGAAATTACTTTATAAAGCCTATTAAATCAATTATTATTTAAAATTTATCTTTACTTTTGACGTCTAAAGCAAATGCAATGGATTAAAAAATATATAAAAATGTAAATTTTCACAGCTTATTTCTAAGAAAACAAAAATCTCTCATATAAAAAAAGAATATTATAGCATAATTAGAAGTTCATTTTTCAGCCATACAGATTATAAAGGTTTTGAAATGTCTTTATTTAAATTATTTTCTTCCTATATCATTTGCGGTAAAGTTGGAAACATCTGCTAGCTGTTATTTTGTTGTGTTTAAACAATACTGCGCGCGCATATTGAAGGCAGACAACTTTTTCTCATTCGAAGCTAGGATTAGCGTGTGTTGGGTTCTTTGAAGTTTGTAGATTTATACTGTGTAAGTAAATTAACGTTTTAAAGTGAACAATCTCCATTTTAAAGTAAACCATCCATTTTAACATCTCCCTGTGTCTAGCCGGGTGCATTCATAAGGCCTGAGTGATATTTGATTTCTCAGATCTATGAACACACCTCTCTGCTGGAATAATTTGAAAATTATTGTAGTGGATTTACATTCTAATTTTTCAATGAAAGGGAAGCAGATAAGGAGCATTCAACAATAACAGCTTTACCTATAGATCAGCAGGTAACTTTTAATGTCTTCGCAGTTTTGTTAATAGTGCATGTTTAGTACTAGTACATTTAATATTGCATTATTTAAAAATTAAGATGTTTAAATTTTCTTTTAAAAAATCACTTGTATTAAATTTTATCTTTAATGCTTTAATTTTTTTTAAATAGACTATTTGGAAAAAAGCTTAAAGAATTTACTAACAATATGTATTCTAAATGTAAAGTGTTATGTAAAAGGAGGCATTTATTTAATGTTTTGCGTTTCTTAGTTCAATTTTCATAATTATTCATTATAATTAAAAACATTGCAATTTTTAAAACTATTAATATTTGATTTGCAATTTAATAATTTCGTTGCTAGTGTAGGTTTCCAGAAATAATTTTCCGGTATATTTGAAAAAAAAATGTGACATTTTAATGCATTGAATAATTTATTTGTCGAGATATGTCAATGTTAGATGCACAAAAATAATAAATATTGATGAAACAATAAAATAACTGTTTAGTTAAGGTAATTTTCCAGCTGTGTTATCGAATGTTTTTACTGTAAAAATTGATATTTAAGTTCTGCATTTAGTATTCTATCAAAAACTATAAATAAAATAATTTGTAAAGAAAAAATATATATATATTTTTTTTTTTTTGGCATTTATGATCTTAAGTTCTATATTTCATTTACAACGAAAACTGTTTTACTGCTTGATACAATGTTTATTATTTAATAATATCGCACAATAGGTATATCTATTATTTAAAATTGATTCCTAATATAAATTTTTCAGAATGTTTATTTGAAAATGTATACTTATATTTTCTTTAAAGTTGTTCTCAAATCCAAAATTGCTAATTTCTGGCATATTTCTGAATTCATTTTTATTCGGAAATACATGAAATTGGCAGGTGTTCTTATTCAGAAAAGGGTAGATGTGCCAGTAATGGACCGCCTTCCAGTAATGGGACACCTTCAATGTTTTTGGTTTATAAAAAAATAACCAATAAAAATTCAGCTTTATTTATTTCATTAATATGCTATCTTTAAATTCTAGTTTTAAATAGTGCTCGCGATTATACGTATAATACGTATAAAACGTATTGTAACCGGTAACGATTTTTAATAGAAATCATATGGAAAAAAAAGGCTTGACTACGTATACGTTTAAACGTATATAAACGTATAATCGCGAGCACTAGTTTTAAATGCAATCATAATATCATTTATCTATTACTTTTTGTGAGGTGTCCATTACTGGAGTTTAGGGTGTTTTGATTTATTTCTGTTATTTACAATTAAATTTAGATTCACATTGGGAAATGTGACTATGAGCATGGTTAAATATTGTTGTAATATAATATTAAAAAATGTTGAATATAACAATTATAACTATTAATTAAAAAATAATTGTTAAAGAAATTCCTTAAGGGTGTCCATTACGGGCACATCTACCCTATATATAATCGAATGGCGTTATCCATTTTTTGGTAACGGCAGATGATGTTTCAGAAAACACTATCAAAGTCGGTGTTTTGAAACAAATTTCCGACGCGCAGCGTCAGAAACGGGTAAAACGTGACCGACATTGATCTTAAGTATTACATTTATCTAAAAATGGAAAACGCTATTCATTCCAAATAGCTTTAATAATCAGGCATGCAAGTGCCATGCGTTTAAAAGTTTGTTCATAAATGTGTCAGAAAGTTTCGTGTTAACCGGTTTCTCAATCAGATGCAAAGTTTTAATTTGAATACGAGTTGCATCAATAAAAATGATTGCCGATCCAATCCTTATCGACGATCTTATCCGTATTTGATGAAATCTTGTTATCCGAATCTATGCGAAATCATTTATCAGGTTCGGTCGGGTTGTGGGCTTACAGATTTTTTGTTGTTGTTGTTGTTGGGTTAGGATAAGAATACGGGTTGAATCAAAATATAGTTTCAGTCAACCATCATTCATGTTCAAGTTGACATTCAATCATGTTCAAGAAGTATATAACCGGATTCGTGTATGACTCTAGATCCGAGCCGACATCAGAAATTGTATCGTAACACAATTTCTGATAAATTCTGGTTACTCGGTCTTATGCAAGATTCTATTCCAAACAAGACTTACAGTAAAAACATTATACCCGACTCGGGTCAGATCGGGTTCACGAAAATCAGGTCACACGACAACTAATCTAAATCTATTCTGTAGCCAAACAAATCCAAAAAGATCGATCCGAAGTTTCTGGATTGGATTCGGGTAAAATCTGGTCACCCGACCCGGTGCAGTGTCGTAAAAAATGTGCAGTGTCGTTTGACGCCCCGGTGCAGTGTCGTTTGAACCATAAAAAAATTTTGATCCGAACAATCCGTATAGGATTCGGGTAAAATCTGGTCACACTATCCGATGCAGATGCGTCACATTTTTCACATTGAAGTCGCACGGTGACTTCACAAAGTAGTCACATTGTGAGGTCACAGAAAGCCTTGAAAACGGCCATAACGACCTCGCATTTACGTCACAGTGACTTCACATCGACGTCACGGGACGTCACGACGACGGTCACAAAGTCACAGTGTGACTTCACAGTGACGTCGCCGTGACGTCACCATGCCTTACGGGAAATGCATTATTTTCCTCTGAAAAGAAATTTACATTACACACATTTATGAAAAATTAACTGTTGTACATTTATAAAAAATATTATTATATATATGATACCGAAAAGCTTATTTCCTTATTTACAAAAAAAAAAAAATCATGATTCATCAATTTTGAAATAACTCCTGTTGATTTGACATAAATAATTAACGTGCAAAGTCATTTGTTAAAGCTATGTGGAGTTTTTTTTCAATAATGTTTTCCTGTAGGATGAATATGAATAAAGCATATATATATATATATATATATTATGTTATGAACTTGCTCAGCAATTGATGTTACAAAAATTAATTCCTGATTTTATAAGGAATTAAATACTTATAGCTATTTTCAGGAGAAGCACGCGAACTTCTTTTTATATTATTAAATTACTAGCTGATCTGCTCCATGTTTCCCGGTCCCGTCAGTATATAATACGAAATGCAAATCACTCTAATAATCGCTGCATGAAACCATTCCACTGGTAACGCTTTGTCATTCGGAAATTAAGTAAAGAGATTAAACCCAAAGAGAAAAAATTTACTACCACCCCCTAATTTCTCTGGATCATTTTATTCAAAATGGGTCAGTTTTGGGTCAAAATTTAAAAACGATTACCACAAAATTTGCATTATTGAAATCAGGAAAATAAACTGCGTGCAGACTGTAAGTTTCGGATCAATGCCTCCAATACTTTTCTTAATACTCGAGGATGAGTGAAAATGAGAACATTTGGTTTTCTGGGATTATCAAATCTGTAACTTTATTTTGTGGTTTCAATAAAAATAGCCATTTTCGGCAAACGCGCAGGAAAATCTTTTAGTTCCCCCGTCATGGGTTCTATCCTATTCTAAACAAATTTCTGGCACATGTCCCCGCTGTCTACGGTAGTCTGTTTTTTATAGCAGGCGTGCTGCGCACGCGATGTAATATCTTTTAGTTCCAGTTTCCACCACCAGGTGGAGCATTCTGTTATAAAAATAAACCAATTTCCAAACGAAACTACGGCACTCGTTCCCGATTACAGCACCATGTACAAGGCGTGCTGTGCATCCGCAAAAAATATTTTAGTTCCACTTTCCACCACCAGGGACACCAAATCTATATCTTAATTAGTTCATTTTCAGTTGAATGAATGAATTATCGTTGAAATAGGGCCCTTAGTTTGAATCATACCAATTTTAAATACAAAATATTTTAGTTCCACTTCCCACCGCTAGGGGTGCATTTTATTCTAAATAAAACTATTTCCGATCGAAACTCCGGCACGTGTGCCTGCTGCCTACGACACAGTATAGCAGGCTTGCTGGACATGCGCTGCAAAATCTTTTATTCCGTTTTCTACCGCCAGCGGCGCCAAATCAGTACCTTAATTTGTTATCTATATCTTAAAATGTCGTATTAAGTTGATTGAACTAAATCTCGCTGAAATTGGGCCATACAACCCAAGAAAAATACTCCTTCTGATAATTAATGTTCAAAAATAGTTTATCTAGTACATGGCGGGCTTGAGAAGAATGTTAGAAAACGTTTCGTTTGAATCGGACAATTACAATTAATAAAAAAGTTTTGATTTTTGAGGCAGGGAGGAAGGAGGGAGTTTTGATCAGAGCATTAAAGCGATATTACAACCGGACAAACTTCTCTCTCCTCAGAATTAAACCATCAGACTTAAAAGATTAGGAATTATCATTAACTTTTAAAACAGAAACAAAATGACTTATCTGTAAAGAAGTATCAACTCTCTCCAACGTAAAAATAGAGAAAAAAGAATGACGATCTTGAGCAGATCTGAGGCCGAAATTGAACCAATCCAGCAATCTAGGCAAAATTTCATTGTGTCGAAGGAAACAATTCACCAAAAATTCAAAAATCGCTGTACAAATTACGCATAAAATTTACTGAAATGAGGACAAAAGTTTCTATATAGGGCTGAAAGTTTGGAACCGGTATCCTGTTACTAAAGTGGAAAAATCTCTACGAAACGTTTAAAAACACTATAAAATCGCATAAAAAACTAAATTAAAAAACCCCATTAAAAATTCCAAAATCGGGCTTTGAGGTGCAAAACTACGTGCATAGAGGTACCTTCCTACCAAATGTTGGAGCTCGGCGTGCAGTGGTCTCTTCAGAACACAACCAAGAAACACACACAAAAACTTTCTTCTTTATTATAGTTAGATATTAAAAGAGCATTTTAGAATAACTATCTTGCGAACTAATTGACAAACGGGAAAAATACTATTGAAAAAAAGACTCATGTTCTGCAAATGTTCATTATACATCCAAAAATATTTACACATTCTGAATTATATTCTGGTTAATTATCATAAAAAAAACCACAAAAAGTAATTTAACATCATAAATTAATACTAAATTGACATATTAAAAGAACACACAATTCAAAAGAGTTTTATATGACTTTATTCATTTATAACACACTCAATAAATTGTATCTTATTATTCAGCCTAAAGGCATATGAAAGAAGTATTACAATTTTGCCGAGTTTGCTGTTTTTTCCCTTGAAAGTGTGTAGCTCACAAATTTTATCTTGTTTCATGTTTCAATATTCCTGTTTTTTTCAGTACGTTTCCGATGCATAAGAAAATCGTGTTTCATCTTATATTTATTGACAAAAAGAGAGTTTTGTAAGCTAAGTGACATTATTTATTCAAGGTCCTGAAAAATATTTTGAAATCCACGCCAAAAATACTGGGTAGGTGCAAAAATAAGGCATGATTTTACAATGCAACTTATTTTATAAAACTGTGTATACAAAACTAGCTGAGAACAACCCGCTTTGCTGGGTATTTTTTTTTTTTGCACATTTGTGTAGTGTTTTTTGTATTTTTAATATAAAAGACGTGTATTAAACGACATTTCTTTTTTGTTTCTTCTTTTATTTCTTATGTAAAGAAATATGTATGTATAAAATATAAAGAACATTTTAGTACATTCTAGAAAATTCTAGTACATTTAAGAACATTCTAGTGCATTCTAGAAGATTTCAAATATTTTTAGAACAGTTTGGTCGAAATATCAAAATGCCCTAAGTCGACCACTTTCAACAACCATATATCCCACAACCCACAGAATGGTCCTCGAACATTCCAGAACTTTCTCGATCCTTCCGCTTTATATGTGAACCTAATAAAAAATTTCTATAGGTATGTATATATATGCAATATATATATATATGTATGCATAAAATATAAAGATAATTTTAAAACATTCTAGCAAATTCGAATACATTCAAGAAAATTCTAGTACATTCTAGAAGATTCCAAACATTTTTTAGGACACTTTGGTCAAAATTTAAGAATGCCCTAGGTCTACACTTCATTCACCATGTCTCCCAAACCTTCACAGTATAATCCTCGAACATTCCAGAACGTTCTCGATCCTTCCGAAATTACGAATGAACTCAACGATGATTATTCCAGTATCGTTCACCATCATCGTCAGCATCATAAGGACGCCCGCGAACACATTTTTCTTCAAGGTCAAAAGCTCTTCAATGAAATCTTTGGAACCAACGCTGGACTGTGCTTACGTTGATTTTTCCCTCGCTCCCAACTTCATTAATGTTTCGCATGGTTTGTGCTACTCTACAACTATACTAAGTTTAAACTCGTTAAAATAAGTTTGTCAAAAATCTTGTTTCGACATCTCAGTTTACGAAGTCAATTAACAGCTTAAAAAATATAACAATTAGAAATCAGCACAAACTTTAGAGTTGTGCAAAATATCAAAGGAATACGAATCAGACGAAACCTGCGCGTGAAGTGTTGCGTTATCATAAGGGCACGCCTGTTAGCCGAGAGTTCAAAAGTAATTTTTATTTGCCGAGAATGGAGTCGAAAGATGATTGTCGGCGTACGCGTGTATATACGTTTTACGAGGTTAATATTCATCATGTAAAGAATTTCACACTAAGCCATTTTTTCACAGAATATATCCCCAAACGAACGATATAAGATATTCTACAACGTTACGAGAAGGGAGTCTTGGCCGGAAGACGACCGGGATCGGGTCGGATGGCCAAAATCTCACCAAGCCAAAGTTGCAGTTAAAACGACTGGTTGATAAGAATGACCGAGTAACAATCCGTCCAACAGCTGCCAAATTTAGTGTTTCACTCGGCTTTATACATATGACAATCAAAAAGAATTTTAACATAAAATAGCACAAGTAAAAGGGTCGTACCAAAACGAAGTGTGGTCGCTTGTACAGGAAATTCTCTGTTCGAGCATTCATCTTTCGCAGAGAAGTCAACAACCCGGCCAACGTTACGGAAATTTGAACAATTGAAGAGATCTAAAAGATGGAAAGCTGATAAAATCCAGAAATTGATTAATCGAAGCAAATGCCGTCTTAAAATTAAGGACCTAGATTTTGTACAATGTCTCGCAAGTACCACCCAAAGGAAAATCGATAATGTCCAACGAAACTGTTTAATTAAAACCCGAGATCTGTTTTACAGTGTAATGTGGCTATTAAAATTACCTTACAGTGCGCATGTGTTCTCTTTGCCTCATTTTTCATTCTTTGTCTCATAACTTTTTCAGCAAGAAAAGATTGTGCGGGTTTCTAGGAAACAGTTGCTAACTTCCAAACAAAGTACTTAAAATAATCTTTAAAATGATATATAGTACATACCACCTGAATTAAATACTGTATACAGAATGCTTATAGAATAAGCTGCATTGTAAGAACATGCATTATGTTTCTACCAACCCAATATAAATAAAATTTATACATAAAGAGTCAAATAGCATAAATATAATTTTTTGTTCGCCCTAAAGCCTTTATCTCATAAATCTAAATATACTTACAATGTAATAAAACCGTAGTAAATAACTTTTCAACTTTCTTCCCGTCTTTCTATTCTTGTAAACTATAAAATTGCTTAAACTCTGAGAAATAATAACAAAATTCATTTCTCATGTAAATAATAACATAAACTAAATTATTCAGATAATTCCTCATTGAATTAAATTCATACAATTCGCATATTTTTAACATTTCTTTATCATATACGAATTTCTAAGAAAGGAAGAAAAACGTTTTTTCCATGCATTAAAAATACACCTACACCTATATACACGCACATGAAACAACTGAAATCGTCACACTTACATTTTTATATACAATATAGTTAGTCTTCTGGTTAAAGGGGTCAAGTAACTTTTAAACTGACAAATTACATGTAAAAGTGATGGCTTGAAATAACTTTTGAATATGAAATTTTAAACACACTTTAAAATAGATTTATTCGAATAGTTAATGTTCTGGAAAAGTGTCTAGATCATAATATAAGTTTTTTAATTTAATTTAAAATTTAATGTTTTTTTTTTAAATAAATGAATTAACCTTATATTCAGTGGCGCAGTATTTATAATAATTGAATTGCCAAAGTGAGCCAACGTTTATTTTCTTAAATAGAGGGATAATATATGTTTAAAATGACCTATGATGGAAAAAGTGATAATAATTAGTTATTTAAAAAATGAATCAGAAAATCTCACATATTTCAATTTTTTAAAATAAAAATATTCATAATTTCTATATTTCTTACTTGATAAACTTAATAGGATGTCATTTTGTGCATCTATAACGTTTATACCTTCAGTAAAATTTCTTAGAAATCATGCACGCAATGACCAAAATGCCTGTTTTGAGAATATTGGCATAAAATATTAATTACATGTAATTAATCTTGTATGTTTACCATTTCATATCCAAAACGTTTATCATATAAAAAGAGCTCAAACTGTTTTGAATAAAACATTCGCTTCTAAAGCGATATTTTGTGTGTGCATTCTTTTAAAATGTTCTTAAAGAATCACATTTTAATATAAGCTATTAAAATAATTGATTTTTTGACACTTTAAAATGTACCTGATCCCTTAAATGATGCTGCCATACAGTGAAATCACAAAAGCAGGTGTATTTCGAATATACTCATTAACGTATTTATCATAAATCAAAATACTATTTTTGTATCACTCATTAAATTAAATATTGTTTCAGTAAATATGGTTTAGTTATACCTATCATTTTATATTACTGATGATTCCCTGAGTCTGTATTTCTGCACAACGTATCGTGTCGTTATTGAGAAGTTTTATAAGGATTAAATTAGTTTTCTTCTTTATAGCATGTGATATACAAATATGAGAATACACAACGTACATATATTAATTTCACAATTTAATCGGGACTAAAATAAATGCAAATGCAATGTCAAAGTTTTAAAACATTAAAACCATTCAGATGTTAAAAATACAGCTGTCAAATAAAATTATGAAAATATGAAACTTACGCAACAAACAATAATTTATTTTATTCCTAAAATACTTTTCATTTAAAATATCTAAAATTCACTCTATTTTTTGGCATGCTTGGGTTAATTAAACTCCTATCACTGGAATTATAGTTGACATATTAACATATTTCATTAAAATAAAAGATTTAAAAAATGTATAACATTTTTGTGACGTAAAGACAATCATATTCCATGTTATTAAAGATGTTTTTGGATCACATATTTGCACAGCTGCCAACAATCTCGTTTCTCATGCACCACTATTTCTAAATAGTATTCTTCGTCTTATTTAATCGTAAAAATTCTGCCGCTGAATAAGGTGAATACTTCTATTCTGTAAGAGTGGTATTCGAAAAAGTGGACAGTTGGCCGCCATGCATCGAATAAAAATATATTACATATTTAAAAAGTAATTTAAATAAAAATACTAAACCGGATTGCAAGGAATTCTTACATATCTTGTTGCAAAGATATCGACGTATAGTTGTCGTATTTAAGTGAGAGTGCTATAGTGCAACAGTGTGTTTATTGAAACCCTTACTGTTCCTGATATTCATTTTGAATACCATTGTTGTCCCTATTACTAATTTTGACTCATAGTAGACGTAGGGTGTGTACAGTTTTACTACAATTTCTGAATAGTTTTTTTTTGTATTATTCAGGTATTTCAAATGGCTTGTTTTAAGAAAACCCCTTTTTCTAAGAAAATTTTCTTTCAAGATTTTTCTTACACAATTTGCAGAAACATATCCCAAAATGCATCAAATGTTGAAAAAAACTACCACGAGAATTTTTTAAGGAATCGCATTCTAAATTTGATATGATATTTGTTGCTAATCAGGAATTTAAATCATCGTGCTTTAAATTTTTCAATAATATTTTAACTCATAGGAACTTTATAAAATTTCTTTCTACAGAATAAATGTAATTTAATTTTAAAATATAAAATCCAAATTGATGGAAATTCCAATTTTATTACAAAATACATTTTTTAGCCTATTATTTGGAAAATATATTCGGAAACATCCTTCTGCTGTTCAAAATATGAACGTTAACAAGATATTTTAGATTTATTTGAAGAAATGCAAAGAGTTCAAGTATCTTGAGTCAATAAGGAAGTCGAGCACTTACTCTATGCCGCAGGATTTCTAGTCACGTATCCTTTGGCATACATAGCGATGTTAAATCAGACAGTATTGCATTTGAAGATATTCTTTCAGAATTTTCAATGATAACTTTTCAATTTTCATTGCATGTACATACGAGTTTGTATTGTACATTTCTGCTATCTGTCCAGATACAGGAAACCCTGGGAAAATATAAGTAAATAGAGATTAAATATAAGATTCAGCTACTGATTATTTTAAATGATGTTTTCATCAAATATTTATGTGAAACAAAACTACCAAAAATATAACAACGCAATTGTAAAATAAATAGGTCTAATACAAGTATAACTCGCGTTAAAAGGGTTATGTACATTACATTTATTAATTACTATATATTAATTAATAAAGTCCTACTAGACTTAATTTTTTCATAATTTTTCGGAAATAGGAGGGGTGGGGGGGGACATATTTTCCTGTATGCTTCTGACGATATCTCTCAAAATATAATACCTAGAATTGAAAAAAAAAATTTTTTTTTTAGTTCGATGTTATGAACGATATGCTACACGATACATGATTTTTTTTTCAAGTAACTTAATTAATATATCGGCTAATTACTCGAAAATCATTATCAAATATCCTTGGAGGATTCTGCGTCGACAGAGACATTCAGCGCCATCAACTCCCCCGCTCACCACCCGAAAAGTAAAGTTTGTGTGTAACAGAAAAATGCGTTTTTCTCAAAAAATGTACACCTAGGAAAATCGTTATAGTTTTCCTGCAAGGTTTAAATGAACTCCTACTACTCCTATTTTTTTATAATTTTAGTTTCAGTAGATTCGGAAATAGAGGGGTGGGGGGACATATTTTTGCATTTTATATATAAACATATTTTATATAAACATATTTTTGAATTCTATACATTTATATAAACAAATTTTATATAAACATATTTTTGAATTCTATACATTTATACAAACATATTTTATATAAACATATTTTTGAATTCTATACATTTATTTATATAAACATATTTTATATAAACATATTTTTGAATTCTATACATTTATGTAAACATATTTTTGAATTCTATACATTTATATAAACATATTTTTGAATTCTATACATTTATTTATATAAACATATTTTATATAAACATATTTTTGAATTCTATACATTTATATAAACATATTTTTGAATTCTATATATTTATATAAACATATTTTTGAATTCTATATTATGAGATCTTTCACACGATACCCCACACGATATGCGAAAAGAAATTTTTTTCAAGTAACTAATTAGCCCTCTAAAATTTTCCTAAACATATTTGTGAATGGCTAATAATTTGAAAATATGCGTGTAAAAAGGCTTTATAACTTTCCTAAGTTTGAACTTTCCACGTCCCATAGTTTACGAGAAAAAGGGCTGTGGCAGACGGACGGACAGACACAGGAGTGATCTTATGATGGTTCCATTTTTACTTTTTAAGTACGGAATCCTAAAGAAAGTAATCGCATTATCTAATCTTTTATAAAATTTAGAAGAAAATAACAAAAATTATATCGATATAAAACTCTAAGTTTCCCAACCTTAGTTTTTTTTTCTAGAATTTATATTTATAGCTAAAGTAAAATGTAAGTGAAATGTAAGTTCTGAAATTCAGCAATGCAAATTTTTATAAATTATAAATCTATTTCTAAAAGAGAATATTTTAATTCGAAGGACATAACAAAAGTTCTAAAATAAAAATATACCAAATATATTTTTACTTTCTACTATATTGTGATATAACATGATTGTAAGGAAACAAATTCAGCTATTTTAAAATAATATTTCGTTTAATAATATGGCAAAACAAAATTATGAAAATGCAAAAATGCAAACGCACAACGAGAAATACACAGATTACTTAAAAAATATTTTAACTAGGACTTCCCTCAAAGGGATTAGTCTGAGTGATATTGCTGAGAATATAAAGTTAACAATTACGATATAAAGAAGATATCAACAAGAATCTAAGTGAATATACAGCACATGATAGACAAGAGATAGATAAAGATACAACATATGAAAAATAGCAAATTAAATGATATAATTACAAAGTATCATATATAAATTCATATACTGTTATGTTTTCATATGCATTTTTTTATAACATTTGGCAAATAATCTCATTTTCTTAAGCGGGAATTGCTCAAAACTTAAAAAAAAAAAAAAAAAAAAAAAAAAAAAAAAAAAAAAAACGCCGGATCTTTTAAAACGATATTTTTAAAGTCACATAATCAGATTTGCAGCCAATAGCGTATTTTAGCAAGCGTAGTTTAACGCAAATTTAATTTAATTTTTGCAACATTTTCTTTGTGACAAATATCTAAATAAAATATTAAAAAATAAAATATTAAATATTGAAATATTAAATCAAATATTTAATATTTGAATTAAAAAAAATTCCTTTGTTTATTTGTATAACTATTTATAGAAACTCGTATACTTCAAACCACATTGATAACATGCTTTGCTACAAACGTGTCTACCAGTCTAACTACTCGTATGTCTTAGCTGTGTCTCTCTCCGAACTCATCTGTCTACTGTCTCTCTACTCTTCTGTATACCCGTCTCAGTATCCGTCTGTCTTTCTACCCGACTCTTTAATCGTGTCTCTACCTGTCTCGCTTCCCGTTACACTACTCGTCTATCAACACGTCTGTCTGTCTATATACCCCTCCCCAGCTAGAAAAAGTTTGCAAAAAAAGTGCACAAAATCCGAGCGGATTTGGCACCTCTACTTGTGTATAAAAAGTGCAAACTGAATTCTGCAAAAAAAGTGCAAACTGAATTCTGCACAAAAAGTGCATAATCAGAGGTGCCAAATACGCTCAGATTTTGTGCACTTTTTCTGCATACGAAATAATCCCTAAATTTTGCAGTTTTTATGCACAATCAGAGGTGCCAAATACGCTCAGATTTTGTGCACTTTTTTTTTGCACTTTTTCTGCATACGAAATAATTCCTGAATTTTGCAGTTTTTATGCACAATCAGAGGTGCCAAATACGCTCAGATTTTGTGCACTTTTTATTTTACACATTTTTTGCATACCAAATAATTCCTAAATTGTGCATTTTTTATGCATAATCAGAGACTCTGATTATGCATAAAAAATGCACAATTTAGGATATTTTTGGCATGCAAAAAATGTGTAAAATATAAAGTGCACAAAATCTGAGCGTATATGGCACCTCAGATTTTGTGCATTTCTTCAAGTAGATTTTTTGCATACCGAACATTTTAAGAATATATTTAAATCAAGATTCAGCTTACTATGAAATTTACAGCTATCAATGTATAATAAACCCAGTTTTGGAAAGATGCATAATTATACATAGGATTATGAACAATAATTTTATCAGACATGGTACAAGTTCACCAACATGCGGAAAAAGATAATAAGCTTAAATTTAAATATATAAATTTTATAATTAAATATAACACTGCATACAGTAAAAAACATGTCCAATATTGTTAAAACCCAATAAGAGAAAATTATTACACTTACTTGAAAAGAGCTGCACTAAATTCTAGTTATTAGTTGAAAATGTTTTAACTAATGTATTTGAACTTAGAAAAAGGCATAAAAAAAAAAAATCAACTTTACTTATTTTTGTTTATTTACACAAGTGCGATCAGCTTTTTCTCATCATTTCACTTCCAATCCAGTCATTGAAAATTTTGATTGTTGCAACTGGATGCAATCATTTTTCTGATTGCAAAGAGCTTTGATAGACGACTGCTAAAATCTAGCTGCTGTTGGGAAAATGTGAAAGAAACCACAGCACACACAAAAAAATGACCATTGCAGTACAGCTGCTGCATTTATTTGAAATCACAACATAAATAATAAACTAATGGTACTCTGTTCCGGTAATGTAATGTATACAGTAAATGTTCCGGACTTAAATTTTCTTGCTTTTAGATTTAAACAAAATAAATTCTGACAGTCTGACAGTCACATTGTGGAGGTGTATCTTTGGATGATTTACTTTTATCACACCAATTTCAAGCTGTATCCTGTTTGTTTCCTGTGTAAAAATAAATAAATAAATAAATCATGCAAAAATATGCAAACTGAACTACTTTACAGACATTACATAAATATAAGAATTCAATATTAGATTTTATTAAGTAGTTTGTTTTTCTACAGGAAAAAATTATAGTTAAAATTCACTTATTTTCATGTGTAATATATGGACAAACTGGAAAATGTTGTTCATATAAACAATTTCTCAAATCTCAAACTTGAAATTTACTATCTCTATACTATTAAAAATGCATGTGTGTAACTATGTATCTATATTAACCTCAAAGGCTCAGACTGTTGGGTGCAGAGCTGAGAAATTTTTAATAAAGTTACATAATAGGAAGGACCATAAAAAAAAAAAAAAAATTCCAAAATTTTAATTAGATTTTTTTTTATGTGATGTGAATTTTGTTTATGTTTTGTGATTTTTGCTCAGCCAATTTATATTCAGAGTCGCTAGAGGAAAGGGGGGAAGGGAAGAAGTAGTTGTCAGAAGAAATATATAAAATTTAGGAAGCTTGAACAGTATTTTTTTTTAAATGTTTGTGTGTGAATGTGAACGAAAAATTTGATTTTCAATTAATTTTTAAATAAAAGATCATTTTTACATAGTGTTCTCATTTGATGTTTTTCAAAGGGTGCTGCACCCTGCCCTTTTCCTTTAAACCTGCCGATGCACCCTGTCCGTTTTAGATAATGATATTGTAAAAGCACCCGACTCGTTTTCCCCCAGTAGCTTCTTTTTGTATCTTCTACATATTTTTTAATGTTTGGCTTTTTCCTCTCATACCTCCCCCCCCCCCCCCATAAAAAAAACAGATGCAACAACTGCATATTGTATTTCTTTTAAATGCTAAGATGTAAATTAACAACATAATACAAATATAACTTTTATTAGGTTGTTCGACATGTTTTGACTCACTCCGGGTCATTTTCAAAAACATTTTGAACAACATTTTCCAAATCTCAAACTAGAAATTTACTCTAGATTAATTTTAACACAATTATTCAAATTCTTGGCCCGGACATTTTTTGTCCAGTTGGAAAATTACAACTAGTGATGCACAGAATATTTGGTATGTATTTGGCCATACTACAAATATTTAATTAGGCTGAAAATAGGTCGCACTCGGCCTAACCAAATATCAAACTATTCAGTTTTGCTGAATATCTTTATATATGGCCCAACCAAGGGTTGGCAAAAACCCGGGTTTTTTCAGAAAAACCCAACCCAGTGGGTTTTTTCGGGTTTTCGGGAGTTTTTCAGGGTTTTTTCAGGGTTTTGAGGATTTTTCTTCTTGCCGTTCTTTGTTTGTTTGTTTTGTAACAACTATATAATTAATGGGATGAAGTTTTAAAAAATAAATGTTAATACTTTAATAATTTTTATTTAATATATTATTTAATTATAATTATTTAGAATTTTTATTTAATATATTATTTAATTATAATTATTTAGAATTTTTATTCAATATTAAAAATAGTTTAAAGATTTGTAATGATTTTAAAGACATTTTATGACTGAATTGAAAGAAATTTTTTAAAGTCAAAATAATTAAATTAATAGTCTAAAATTTTGTTTATTTCTCTTTTATAGATAAAAATTAGATTTAAACAGTGAATCATTTACTTTTGTTTTATTAAAATTTTCTTATGTAGTAGAATTTTATCAAATGTTTGGAATTATTGTCCTACTAGGGGGGGGGATGAATTCACTTTTAAACCATTTAAATTGTAAGCTTAAATTCCTAAATCTTCCAGAGATCTTGATGTATGGGAGGGGGGAAAGGGGGGGGGTTGCATCTCAATAGCACAGAATAGCTGCATGTTGTGTCATAGTCTGCGATCGCCCATTCTTCTGCTTTTGGTGAAATTAGATAAGGAGGGGGGGGGGAGTATAAACAATATAACTATCTCAAGAATAAGAAATCATTATTTTTAAAGAATTATTTAACAAAGAACTTTATATTACATTATATTTTAAATACTATATTTACGTAAGAATATTTTATAATTGAATTTGTTTGGATCATCAATACTTTAATTGGAAAATGAAAAAATACACTCCAGTGTATCTTTCTTTTGTTTTATTGATGGATTTTTATCAGGTCAATTTTCTTTTCCCCAGCTGGCTGCTGATGACTGAGATTTAATTAAAGTTTTAAACTGCAAATAGAAATAATAATAATTAAACCAAGAACTAAACGATACTTTTTTCTTTTCCTTACTTATTTAAAAAAAAATAATAAAACTTTTAACTATCCGATTGTGTTTAAATTTTCAGCAAATTCAAATAATAATAAATTAGGCAGCTTACCAAATTTCTATTAAAATACAATAAGTTTTCAGAAAATTAGAATCCCCCCCCCCCCAAAAAAAAAAAAAAAAAAAAAAAAAAAAAAAAAAAAAAAAACTACTATCACTATCTTAATCTTGCATCTGATAATGAATGTTCTTAGCTATGCAGAAGAGATTCATTATTATGGTGGGTTGTGCTGCACTATAATACTATTTCACTAAAGAAAGTGAAATGAATCAATGATCTACCCTTTATGTTTTGTTCAACTTAATTTAGTTTTATGCTTAATATATTTTGAATCATACTAAAATACCCGTGCCTCTAATTTTTAAGAATTGATTGAACCCCCCACTGTTTTCGTCATATTGACAAATAATCCTGATTTTTAATTGTTTATATAATTTTACATGTATTTTTTTTAAGATAATTATTTTCTCTGTGAATTTTCCAAGTTTGTTTCAGATAGAGCAATTATGCCCATTTAGAATTTTCTGAAAACTATATCTGTGACACATAAAATGTATATTATGTTTGGTTTAAATTGATATATTTATTATTAGTTAGATAAGTGGAATTTTAAATAAAGATTTTGATAAAACCCACTTGGGTTTTTTTCAAGTGGGTTTTTTCGGGTTGGGCAAAATCAAGCCAACCCTGAACCAAACATGCTTTTAAAAATATTTTCAAAAAATTTAGTTAAATTTTATTTTTAACTGTTAATAAATAAAGATATCCCGGAAAATTAAGAAGTAGAATTATATTCAAATAAGAGAGATTACTTGTACATTTATGTATTTCCTGTTTGAAAAGTAACAACTAAGAAAATTAACTGTTAATGATGACATTCATAAGAACTAATAATGCATAAATGTCAGATCATGAACATTGTTTTCTTTTTCAAAACTGAGTGTTTCTAAACAAACATAATGGAAGATAATGTGCAGCTTTCAGGGTAAAGGTGAAAATAAGCACTCGCCAGTCGCCATTCATCGATTAAACTTTAAAAACTGGCCAAATGCAGGATTTCCTGATTGCCCTTTTTCCCTAAATTTTGCAATTTTTCAGCATCCATTCGACGAAATTTGTAATTTTTATGTACCCGTTCGAAGAAATTCATGGCTTTTATGTGCCCGTTCCAAGAAATTTACGATTTTCTGTGCATAATCAACAAAATTCATGATTTTTTACACAGCAATCGATAAAATTCATGATTTTTACGCATTCGATCGATGAAATTCATGATTTTTAGACGTTCGATCGATAAAATACATGATTTTTACATGCTCAGTTGATAAAATTAATTTTTTTTACATGCCTGGTCAACAAATTTCATTATTTTTATGCGTTCGGTCGATAAAATACATGATTTTTACACGCTCGGTTGATAAAATTAATTATTTTTACACGCCCGGTCAATGAATTTCATTATTTTTACATGCTTGGTCAATAAAAATTCCTGATTTTTACATGCTCGGTCGATAAAATTCATAATTTTTACATGCTCGGCCGATAAAAATCATGATTTTTTCATGCTCGGTCGATAAAATTCATGATTTTTTCACACTCGGTCGATAAAATTCATGATTTTTTCACACTCGGTCGATAAAATTCATGATTTTTTCACACTCAGTCGATAAAATTCATGATTTTTTCACACTCTGTCGATAAAATTAATTATTTTTACATGCCCGGTCAACGAATTTCATTATTTTTACATGCTTGGTCAATAAAAATTCCTGATTTTTACATGCTCGGTCGATAAAATTCATAATTTTTACATGCTCGGTTGATAAAATTCATGATTTTTACACGCTTGGTCGATAAAATTCATGATTTTTTTCACACTCGGTCGATAAAATTCATGATTTTTTCACACTCGGTCGATAAAATTCATGATTTTTTCATGCTCAGTCTATAAAATTAATTATTTTTACACGCCCGGTCAACGAATTTCATTATTTTTACATGCTTGGTCAATAAAAATTCCTGATTTTTACATGCTCGGTCGATAAAATTCATAATTTTTACATGCTCGGTTGATAAAATTCATGATTTTTACACGCTTGGTCGATAAAATTCATGATTTTTTCACACTCGGTCGATAAAATTCATGATTTTTTCACACTCAGTCGATAAAATTCATGATTTTTTCACGCTCAGTCGATAAAATTAATTATTTTTATACGCCCGGTCAACGAATTTCATTATTTTTACTCGTTCGGTCGATAAAATACATGATTTTTACATGCTCGGTTGATAAAATTAATTATTTTTACACGCCTGGTCAACGAATTTCATTATTTTTACTCGTTCGGTCGATAAAATACATGATTTTTACATGCTCGGTTAATAAAATTAATTATTTTTACATGCCCGGTCAAGGAATTTCATTATTTTTACGCGTTTGATCAATGAAATTCATGATTTTTACAAGTTCAATCTACAAAATTAAGGATTTTTACGCGTTCGATCTACGAAATTAAGGATTTTTACGCGTTCGATCTACGAAATTAAGGATTTTTACGCGGTCGATCGACGAAATTCAGGATTTTTACACGGTCGATCGACGAAATTCAGGATTTTTTAGAGTGTCAACAATACTCCAGATTGTAAAACATGCAATGGGGAGTTATGAGATGAAAAAAAAAAAAGCAAAATATTAATTGGTTATTTTTTTAAACCAAAAACATTGGGAAGGAGGTGTCCATTAATGGCATATCTACATAGCTGCAACCTTGGCATAATCGTAATTGTGAGGGCCGCAAGATAACAAGAAGATAACAAAATTCCTAAACAGCGTAATTAAACTGGACACTGTAATAAAATATAATGTAATAAGATTTATTAAATTATAAAATAATACTTACATGAGATGTATCAACAAGTCTCTGTTCAACCACATTTTACTAGCAGCTAAGCTTCCACTCTGGAAGAGAAGAAAATCAATAACAACCCAATACAAAATGGCTTATAACTGAATATAAGAACATTTTATAAATTAATTTTAATTCACAGAAGAAGCTACAAAGTTTAATTAATCAAAGTTTAACTAAATTAATTAAAAAAGTTTTAAGACTATACTCTTTTTAAGTTATAACTCAAAGCTAAAGCACAGTTTGTTTTTTTCTGTAAAGGCTTCTTGTAAAAAGGTCTGGTTCATAAAATGGCAGTATCTGTGTTAAATATTATGTAAAATTGTTTTATAATTTAACTTTTAATACTTTAGTCTGAAATATAAAAATGTTAAGCCAGCCGAATATTCGGTATACTTGTGGGCTGAATATTCAGTATTCGGCCAAAATCGCTATTCAGTGCATCCTTAGTTTATAGTAATTTAAATTTACTTTATAAGCTTTTAAAATTTTCGTAATTACATTTTAAAAGTTACAGATTACTAACTAATATGCTAAAACATATGTATCAACAATTATACATCCCAAGAAGGAAATCCATATACTGCGATATTTTTTAATATTCCTTTAGATTCCGGTTTCAGAGGTTTTATCAAATAAATACTTGACAAAGTTGATTACATAGTTAAATATTATGTACTTTATGATTAAAATAAGTTGGCTATTATTTACTTTGTGGAGGAGGAAGAGGGGAAGGGGATCAAAAAGTATGTTTACCTCCTCTGAACAAAACAGCATTTTGGCCTTGAATGAGGGTTCCTGCAGTGGAGTTCCCCCCCCCCCCCCAACAAATTTTGACAAACAAAATCAAAGCATATTTTTATATATTTTAAATAATTTTTTAGTTTACTTTCAATTAATAACTCCAAAATAATATTCATCCACATTTACTTATTATAAACACATTATTTAATTTTATTGAATATTTTATTTATATTTAATAATAGAAGTTAAAATGTTTTGATTTAACTTGGTTATTAGGGTGGGTCGAAAAAACCGAAATTTATATAATCGAAACGCAATAGTGCGGAAAAGTTGCCATTGGTAATAAGGAATAAATTCACAAAATATTACACCAAATGGTTAATATCTTTTAAATATATTTTACCGCTGCAAAGAGGGCAAAGTTTAAAAAAAAAACACATTTTTTTTTTAAATTAAATTATCCAACTATACCAATACAATTTCTAATAGAATGCAAAAGCTACATCAAGATGTTAGTAATGTTCCAATAAAATGTCATTATGGTGAAATTATTTCTATTACCGCCGCAGGGGCAGCCAAAATTTTTTTAAAAAACGGCAAAAATTTCAATTTTCCGTTTTTTACTTTTTTTCAAATTCATATTATACTATTAAAAAAATTTACATTATATCTAGTAATACCTAATAAATGTCTAGTAATTTTGATGATCGGGATTGCCAACCAAGGACGAGAGGGGCCCGCCCTTCTTAAATTTTGGAAAAAAGGGCTTTTTGAAGAAATTTTTGCGATTTTATGGTAAATTTAAGGATTTTTTTAGTAGGGGCGACCTCTTACATAAATTCCCCCTCAATTTTCACTTTTTCTCCCCCCTCCCAACAAAAAATCTCTAAAACGTTCCGGAAAATCACTTCAAAAAACCCCTTTCTCTCAAATTTAGGGGGGGGGGGGGGACGGGCCTCTCTCGCCCCTGGTTCGCAATGCTCATGATCAAAATTACTACACATTTATAAGTTATTACAAGCTATAATGTAAATTTATTTAATTCTAGACATATAATAAAAATTAAAAACTTTAAAAACGAAAAATTGAAATTTTTGCCGGTTTTTTTTCAAAATTTTGACTGCCCCTGCAGCGGTAATAGAAATGATTTCGACCCGATTGATTATGTCAGAAACTAAACAAATGTTTTGATTTATCACTCAAGGTCAGAAATCTCATTTTTTAAATCAAAATATTTTTACTTTCATTATTAAATATAAATAAATTAGTCAATAAAATTAAGGGGGGGGGGGGTCTTCAAAAAGTATGTTTACCTCTTGTGAACCAAAAAAAAAAAAGAGCTAGTTTTGGAATTGAATGAGGGTTCCTGCAGTAGAGTTCCTCCCCCCCCCCCAACAAATTTCGACAAACAAAATCAAAGCATATTTTATATATTTTAAATAATTTTTTAGTTTACTTTCAATTAATAATTTCAAAATAATATTCATCCACATTTACTTATTATAAACACATTATTTAATTTTATTGAATCATTTATTTATATTTAATAATAGAAGTTAAAATGTTTTGATTTAACTTGGTTATTAGGGTGGGTCGAAAAAACCGAAATTTATATAATCGAAACGTAATAGTGCGGAAAAGTTGCCATTGGTAATAAGGAATAAATTCACAAAATATTACACCAAATGGTTAATATCTTTTAAATATCTTTTACCGCCGCAAAGAGGGCAAAGTTTAAAAAAATCGCTTTTTTTTTTTAAATTAAATTATCCAACCATACCAATACAATTTCTAATAGAATGCAAAAGCTAAATCAAGATGTTAGTAATGTTCCAATAAAATGTCATTATGGTGAAATTATTTCTATTACCGCCACAGAGGCAGCCAAAATTTTGAAAAAAAAAACGGCAAAAATTTCAATTTTCCGTTTTTTACTTTTTTTCAAATTCATATGTCTACTATTAAAAAAATTTACATTATGTCTAGTAATAACTAATAAATGTCTAGTAATTTTGATGATGGGGATTGCCAACCAAGGGCAAGAGGGGCCCGCCCCTCTTAAATTTTGGAAAAAAGGGGTTTTTGAAGAAATTTTTGCGATTTTATGGTAAATTTAAGGATTTTTTTAGTAGGAAGAAATCTTACATAAATTCCCCATCAATTTTCACTTTTTCTCCCCCCTCCCAACAAAAAATCTCTAAAACGTTCCAGAAAATCACTTCAAAAAAACCCTTTCTCTCAAATTTAGGGGGGGGGGGTTCTCTCGCCCCTGGTTCGCAATGCTCATGATCAAAATTACTACACATTTATAAGTTATTACAAGCTATAATGTAAATTTATTTAATTCTAGACATATAATAAAAGTTAAAAACTCTAGAAAAAACGAAAAATTGAAATTTTTGCCGTTTTTTTCAAAATTTTGACTGCCTCTGCAGCGGTAATAGAAATGATTTCGACCCACCCTATTGATTATGTCAGAAACTAAACAAATGTTTTGATTTATCGCTCAAGGTCAGAAATCTCATTTTTTAAATCAAAACATTTTAACTTATATTATTAAATATAAATAAATTAGCCAATAAAATTAAATAATGTGTTTATAATAAGTAAATATGGATGAAAGGAAATGAGAAACAAAACAAATATGTCTTGATTTAAAAAACAAGATGGCACACAGCAGGTTAATCACAAAGCTGTTCCTTTATTACTTTATGCAGTTTAACCCTTAATTGCTGTCACAAAAACTGTTGCATACATACTGTGAGTGGTTTTGGTTTCCAAGACCGCTTGATTGAAAGATTAATAAAAAGCTCGAATAACTAATAAGATACTGCTTCTGTTCTAAACTTTATGTAGGGGAGACCGGTACACAGTGGACCACTTTTCCAGTTAACATTTTTTTCCTCTTTAACAGACTGACCGATCTGTATGAAAATATTTTTGAATATTCCTTAAACCTTCTTACATCCATCATAATTTTCTCACAACATAGTTTTCAATACATTTTTCCAAAAAAAAAAAAAAAAAAAAAAAAAAAATTATATACACTTGTGAAGTGGACCAGTGTACCCCGGAAGCGGGGTACAGTGGTCCACCCACCGTGGTACAGTGGACCACTATTAGGTATTATCTAAAATACAATATAAATCTATTTTTCATTAATCTAATTATTTTTTGTTGCCCCTTCACCCACAAAATAACATAGTAATATAAATTTTGAAGCAAAAACAAAAAAATTATATTTTGAAAATAATAACAGATTAATACAGGAACACTTGCAATTTAGTTGAAGTTATTACTTAAGTACAAAAAAATCCGCTCACATTAAAATTTGCAAATTAAATTCTTAAGTACTTATGAGTAAGATTGAGCCTGGAATTTTCAAGAAATAATTTTGGGTCTGAGAGCAACATTATGAAATCATTGACATCAACAGCAGATTCATCTACAGTTTCAGAAGAAATAAACTGATTTCCATTCAATTTGCGTCTCATAAATCTTACTTGAATAAAATCATCAACAATTAGACTACAGTTATATTTATCAAAGGCAGTAAATACAAAACAAAATATTTCTTACACTATGTTAAATAAATTGTTATTTTTATTTGTTTACTTTATTTTACAGTTAAATCTACTTTAAAACAATCTTTCTTTATAGAAAATAAGCAATTATTAAATATTTTGAACATTCTGCATTACAGGAGCAGAGTGGATTGTGGACCACTGTGCCCCAGGAGTGGGTGGTCCACTGTACCCCATGTTGAAGTTCAATAAATAATCATATTAATATTGTTCATAGCTTTCTTTTAAACATATTAACTTTAAAGTAAAATAAAAACAAGTATCTTAGCTTTAGTCATATATTACAGATACAGAGGACAGTCAATTCTCAAATACTCATCATACATCACATGCAGATAGATTTTAAAAACCAAATTTTGAAGGGAAAACTTACGGGTATGTACAAACAAAACAAAAACACAATTTGATTATTTTTTTTTTCTTAGAAGGACAGTAATTACTTGAACTTCATTTTTATAAACATGGGAAGACTTATTTTACTTTCTTTAATCATTGTTGAACGCTAAATTATACTTTGTGATAATTTAAGAAGTATTTTGTTTTGTTTATTTAAGGAGTTTAAGTATCTCCTTGGAAACTTTTTAATTTCTATGGAGTTTCTAAGTAGTGTAAGGCGTCTGTATGACCCCTGCTATAGTTAAACTGAAAATCACAAGTTACTGTGAAAATTGATAAAAGCACTACCGCTAAAAGCAGCTAAAAGATTTTTTTTTCCCCCAAAAGCCGTAGCATTTAAGCCTAACATTTATAACTAGGATTAGGGTGGTTTTATTCCAAACAAACGTTCATTTACAATGTTTTTTAGAGAACATTACAACATAAAATTGAATAATTTACCTTTTTTTCTGTAAAATAGACAACATCAGGCGAGAAAAATTGGGTTAGAATCTTGTATATACAATTCTTGTTTACGCTTGCCTCATGTATCTCGACAACAGAAGGAAAGGCACCGCGCACGCGCAGATGGAAACTAATATATCCTCCACTCCTGTCGGCCTGTCACACTGTTCAAAAAATTAGCAGTTGGAATTTTATTTAATTAGTTTTAGAATATATGCTTTATGTAATTTAGATCATTTTCACTGTCTCTGGGAGATGTAGAATACCCCAACTGTGCATTTGAGAGGGGTAAAATTATAAAATTTCAAATCTTAAAAATTTAAATAAGAAAAAAAAAATTAAAATTTTTGAAAATTTACCGAGAAGAAAATTTTGAGATATTCCTCATTTAAGTTTGTAATTTTTAAAAACTTAAAATTTTAACAAAAGTTTTTTTTTTTTTTTTTTGAAAAAAAATTATTAAAAAAAAAATGTACAGTAAAATATGTGTTTTAAAGCTGTATTTTTCTTTATAATATCTATATAATATATACATATGTACATACGTCCAATTCAATGAGGGGGTTACCCCCCCCCCCATTGAATTATTATTAAAAATGTTGAAAAAGAATTTAATCTTATATTATTAGTCAAATTGCAGGTCATAGAAGAACAGAAAGTGTGAAATATGTTTTATCCCCCCCCAGCCCCACCTTCACATCCCTCGAGGGGGTGAGGGAGGAAAATATTGCTGGAAGGGGGGCACGAATCTGTGACGTTGAAGTGTTTCTTTTTAGGTAATATTGTATTCTCATAGGAAATACATGCACTTTTGAAAAAATTTACAGATTTGAATTGGCACCATTATGCATAGAAATAATCAAAACTTGGAATATAGAAATTTTTACATCTATAAAAAGTAAAGACTTTTGTGCATAAACAATGCACACTTTTTGCGAACACGGAACAGGCAGTTATTTTATGCAAAAAATTTGCACAGTTTTTGAAAACAAAAAATATGCACTTTTTTGTATGCATAAAAAATGCATATAATGTGCACACAAAGTGTACACTTTTTGAAATATTCAAAAATATTCACTTTTTTTGCACAAATTGTACACAATTGAAACTTTTTTGCAAAAAAAGTGCAAACATTTTCTAGCTGGGTCTCTCTACCCATCTGTCAAGTCGTCTCTGACACTCGTCTCTCTATCCACCATGCTACCCGTCTCCCTACCCATCTCACTACCCCTCTGTCAACCCTTTTTTGCACCTGCCTCGCTACCCGTCTGTCTATTCGTTTCGCTACCCGTTAGCTTATCTCTGTCGCTATCCGTCTCTCTACCCGTCTGTCTACCCGTTTGTTTACACGTCTATCTCTCTCTCGCCAACTCTTCCCAATATTTAAACAATTTAGTAAACGGAAGCCGTTTATCTGTTATTAAATGCAAACAGGAGTAATTTATCTAAAGAGTGTAATCAGATGCAATTTTTTTAAATACATACATAAACCAGCATAATAATTCACCAGTTTTATTTTCATAGTAGTTTATGTCATTTGACAGTAAATCTCAACTTCTTCAATCCGAACTACGTCAAGCTTTTTAAAAAAGCCCCAAGATAACTGGGAAGGGGAATTGTCCTCAGGGCTATTAGATACATGTTATTAAGTTAAGTGAAAGTTTCGTAATCGGATTAGCAGCCAATTTCTTATGTCAGAAAGGGTGGCTTCACGCCATTTTAAATTCATTTCTGTAACTTTCTTTTTCTTTTTTTTGGTGGGTGGTTGGGGGGGGGGGAGGGTTCCAAATATATACACTTAAATTCAAACTTTTGCCCCCATGTTAATATTAGTGTTGTTTGTATTATCAATTAATACTTTGTTGATCGAGCTTCATTCGAAACAAATGTAAAAGACTTCTACAGTTTTTTTTTCTAGGAGAAAGTTCCGTAATCGAGCCCTAAGCTAATCGGGGAATTTAATATCATTATTGTTTTTAACTCTTATAGAGTTAAAACAATATTGTTGCTAGCATTACTCTTGTTTGTGACCAACCTCTTCTGTGTATCTGAATAGGGAAAAGTTCCGTATCATGTACTGGTTGGTGCCAAAGGCAGTTGTAGAACCTTACAAATTTTTCTAGAGAGCGGAAAAACATGTTTTTTAAAATATTTACAAATATACGTTTATTAAACCATGTTTTTGAGCCATTTTAAAAAATTAAGTACGGTGCTAAAATAAAATTTTATTGCCATTTTCGATATTTTAATAAGAAATGAAAATACATAACAAACAAATTTAACAAAACTAAGCCATTTTTGGGTACTTCTCTATTATCCCGTCGACCACTTTTCATAACAAAAAACTATCGCCAA
Organism: Maratus michaelseni; assembly: GCA_963931845.1. Lineage (NCBI taxonomy): Eukaryota > Metazoa > Arthropoda > Arachnida > Araneae > Salticidae > Maratus > Maratus michaelseni. Next base: position 116,267,720 of record OZ007588.1, read on the forward strand.
ACTAAGATTAAACGCCAAAAATACAGTCCCATTTACTTGATGCCAGAAGCATTATACGTATTTGTTATGCCATCAAGTAGTTTTTAATTCGACATTTGCGTGTATTTTTCATTATGTTTTACTGATTTATTAGTTACTAGCAAGCTACGCCCGCTGCGCTGGTCAGTTTCTACAAATGAACCTTGAAGTAAACAAAATATATTGTTTAATTTGACCTTGTATTTGAAAGCAATCTGTATATTTACCTGGAATATCCTTCCACATTACTGAAAAATGACGTGATTGTGCTATTATATTTTCTAATGTGCAGTCAAAATTTTAGCTGTTAAGGACCAACTCTTTTATTTGGTCATTTACAGTTAAGGTTTGCTAAAGAATGATAAAACTATATGCAATATACTAAAACCATCACTAAAAATTATCGAACTAATAATGCAAACTAATTAACAAAATCCATTCAGTAGAAGTTTTTATAAAGGCTAATCTTTTATAATCGGGTTCATCTGATTATAGAACTTTTCCACGTAATTCTAAAACAGAACAATATAAAATATACTAAAACCATCCTTACAAATTATCTACTTAGCAATGCAAGTCGCAAAAAATACGCCCAGTAAAAACTTTCAAAAAGGCTAATCTTTCGGAATCGGTTTCTCCTGACTGTATAACCTTCACACAACTGTTTGACTAAGCAGCGTAGAACAATATGTAGTACATTAAAACCATTCCTGAAATAGCATCTGACTAACAATACAATTCTCATCAAAATCCGTCCAGTAGAACTTTTTCAGAAGGCTAATCTTTCATAATCCGAATCAAATACTGAAAAAGCTAATATTTGATAAAAAAAAATATCACCTGATTTTCGAATTTCCCCCTATAATTACTTTCTTTTTTTTAAATAAAATTAATAACAGCTTTTTCTTTTATTTTTCCAGCTGTATAGCCATTTCAATTCTTTCTCCATCAAAAAAAAAAAAAAAAAAACATCTTTTGGCTTAAAATCAAATTGTTTAGGGTCAAAAGTAAAATCAAAATCGCCAAAAACAAAAGATAAATCGCGAAATATTGTTTCGATAGCAATCTTGCCCCTTGAATAATTTTTTAAGCATTGCGAACATTCCCAATCATGTTTAAATTAAATATTTTCGTTTTATAATATTCTCTCATCAAAACTCTTTTTTCTTTCTGCTTCTTTTTTTTTTTTAAATTAATTTAGCACAGTTTTTCTTTTATTTTTGGAGATGTATAGCCTTTTCATTTCTTTCTGCAACAATAATGATCGCCAAAAAAATAGCAATGGTAACCTTTTCGGCCAAAATAACAAAACTTTCTATCATAATTCAATAACTAATCTACGTAGAACATCGTGTTATACATATAAACCTTCCTCTTGAATCACTCTATCTATTAAAAAAAACCGCATCAAAATCCGATGCGTAGTTTTAAAGATTTAAGCGTACATAAGGATATAGGGACAGAAAAAGCGACTTTGTTTTATACTATGTAGTGATTTCATTCATTAAAGTAACAATTGTGTCCTTAAATTCTTATATTTTATTTATTTTGATATTTCAATGGCAACGTTCTCCCGTTTATTTAGCGTTACAGTTTGGCGATAGTTTTTTGTTATGAAAAGTGGTCGACGGGATAATAGAGAAGTACCCATTTTTTGTGATAAATAATTGTTATTCCCAGGGGGGCAAATTGTAAACAATTAATAAGCGAACTAAAAAAATTACTGGAAAAAACTTGTGGGAATCTCAAGAAAGAAATATCTGATATAAATAGCATTTAAAATCTTAAAATGGAGAAGTGGTCCGTGTAAAAATGCAAAACATTATACACCTGATATAAGAATTTTTTAATTTTTTTATATTTCCGAAAGCACAGATAAAAGGGTAAAAATCCCGGGACAGATGCCATATACTCACCACGTTGGCGCGATTTTTCCCCCGCCCCTTTGGCGAAAACTGTTTGTTGTGTTTGTTTACTTTTATTTTTTTATTTTAATTCTATAGATTATTTTTATATGTATATCAATATTAATTTAGGCACAGATCTCATATACGCACCAGATTGGCGCGATTTTTCCCCCACCAATTTGGCGAAAACTTTGTTTTTGAATATTAGTTACAAATACCATACAATAATAGCATGTCATTTTTTATTTCAATATAAAAATAAAATAACGTAATAAATGAAATAGCTCCTATTATACAAAAAGGGGAAATAAAAATAAATAAATGATAGTTTGATATAAATAAATATTGATATATATAATAAAAACAATTTATAGAATTAAAATAAAAAATAAAAGTTAATAAACAACAATTGAAACAAAATAACCGGGTTACCATGTGAGGCATAAAATTGCCATTTTGTTGCAATCGCGCCAATGTGGTGCGTATATGACATCCGCGCCTTTATTTATATCAAACTATTATTTATTTATTTTTATTTCCTTTTTTAAAATAATAGAAGCTGTTTCATTTATTACGTTATTTTATTTTTATATTGAAATAAAAAATCACATGTACTATTTGTCACACTATTTGTAACTAATATTCAAAAAACAAGTTTTCCCCAAGCTGGTGGAGGGAAAAATCGCGCCAACGTGGTGCGTATATGACATCTGTGCCTTGTTTCATTTCACATAGAGGTACTGCTCTATTATCCCGTCGACCACTTTTCATAACAAAAAACTATCGCCAAACTGTTAGATTAAACGCCAAAAATGCAGTCCGATTTACTTGATATCAGAAGCATTATACGTGTTTGTTACGTCATCAAGTGGTTTTTAACGCGACATTTGCGTATATATTTCATTATGTTTTACTGATTTATTAGTTATTTCATTCATTAAAATAACAATTGTGTCCTTAAATTCTTATATTTTATTTATTTATGTATTTTGATATTTCAATGACAACGTTCTCCTGTTTATTTGGCGATAGTTTTTTGTTATGAAAAGTGGTTGACGGGATAATAGAGAAGTACCCACATATGTATTGGTACTTTTATGTTAACTTGGCGCAGTTGATAAATCGCCAAATATTTTTCTCATAACATCTTCATATTGCATTCATTTCATTTAAATATAAATCTTTCACTGATTTCATTTGAAATACATACATTAAAAATACACGTCTTTCACTCATTTAATTTAAAATACACGCCTTTCACTAATTCCATTTAAAATACTAAAAAGGAAAAGAAAATAAGGAATAATGCCAAAAATCGAAACCTTTTATTTAAACATCAAAGAATTGTTCCTAACATACACACGCGAAATAAAAAAGCTGCTAATGGTGTGATTTACGCCAAATCGCTAATACTAATACTACTCTTACTAATCTCTAATACTTTTCAAACAGAAAAAATTCCAGATTAACTTTCCATTTTTATTAAATTGAAATATATTTTATTGTGCTGAATATTAGTGCTTGCATATTTTTTTGCTCCATGTATTCCATGAACTTTTCAATTCCGATTGTCTACGAAAATCTCCCGCCGGTAAAAATGACGTACGCACAAAATTTAGTGACGTATGTACTTTAATTGTGCTTTTTTATCTATTTTTTTAATATAACTTCCAAACGGTTTGACACTTATTCTTGGTAATAAATAGACGACGTTGTCACCTTTATAGGTACCTGCTGTAAAAATTTGAACGAAATCCGTTAAATATTTTTTGAGTTATGCTTGACGAAAGGTTTTAATATCCATCGTAGCTATATATGGGGCAAAGTAATACTGCGCTGTGTATGAGTCTTCGTTGCACTCAGACAATAAAGAATTTAAGTAACAAAGGCACTTAAAAACAAATAGAAGCATTATTATGATAGTTTCCAGTACACTGAGAAAAATGACACTTTCAAATCTGAGTAAATCGATGTTTTCATTTTGTTATGAAACTTTTTGTTTCAAAAAAGACGAGTCAATGCTTTCAATTCTGAAATGTCAAAAATACTCAGAATATCGAAACATGGACATACTCAAAACTGAGGTCACATAGAGGTCAGTTCATACTAATTTCTGAAACATGGACATACTCGAAAATGATTACAATCAGTTCAAACTCATTTTTGAAACATGCAAATACTAAAAAATGAGCACATACTCATTTTTGAAACATGGACATACTCAAATATGAGTACATGATGTTTTATTCTTGAGTGTGTCCATATTTTCAGAAATGTGTATATATATATGTTTCACACTTGAGTAATTTTGATTTGAAGCCATTTTGACTATGCGACATACTCAGATTTGAGTATTTTTTACTCAGTTTTGGAAATATCGTTTTTAGAGTGTAAAAGATGCTTTCAACAGCAAAATAATAAGTAAGAATATTCAGCTATTGAAAATTTTAAATGATGTTTTCGTTTTATAATCCTGCAAAACGAAGTTTCAGTAATGCAGTTGTACAGCGAGAACTAAAGGATTTATTTAAGAGAATTTTTGTATTTAAAAATGATGGATTAAAAACATTTAAGATAAAAATGGAAACTTTATAATTTTAGATATGCTGCAATTTGTTTTCAAAGCTAAACAATTGTCGTTACATTCACTCAGACAGAAACTATATAAAGAAACGAATACCAATTTAGTCATGATTAAATGAATCATTTAATGAGTAAAAAATTAATTACGATTTTTTTATCATATAAATTTGTAAATCTAACATCAGAAAATCGATTTGATTTTATTAAAATATTCCATTTCATAGATATTACGCAATTTGTTTTTACAAATAAAGTCTTCTCCTTTAAACATATTTTATTTTTAATAAGCATACACATGACGACAATATATAATTAAGCAATATGGAGATGTATAGAATGTTTGCTATATATATATAAATGTATTTTGTAGATATAGTCATATGATCCACAAAAATAAGCAGAATTTCATGCGAGTGATTTTATTAGTCTCCCTCTAAATAATATTTTTATAACGCTCACTTGTTGCATCTATCAACGACTGCTATTTTCTATCAACTCATTCCTATATTGTGATTTTTTTGTTACAAAAGTTGACAGATTTATTGTTTAATTTTATTGATATTTTTTCCCCTGGTGCTTTAAAACTGTCAAATTTGATACTTTTTTCCCCCATAAATAATTGGAATTTCAAAAATACTTAACTTCCAGACAATTTATAAACAACAAATGACAAGGCATTTTAAAAATTTATACATATGTTTGTTATTACAATTATTAAATTTCAAATACTTTAAGCTATATTAATCAAGCGAACCTCTTGAAATACACATTTTTAAAATGATCGAACAAATCAGATTTTAATTATTTTGTGGGAAATGTATTAATCTATGCAACCATGATTATACTAATTTCCAAAATATATATTTTTTTTTAGATCATGATGATAATAGACAAAATAATTAATAATGAATAAGGAAGAACATTCAAATTTTAACTAAGAATACTTAAAAATATCGATAAAAATGCTTATGTGATACAAACAGAACACAAAAGGGTTATAAAAATCTTTTAATATAAAGATAGACATATGTTTCAACCCTCAAACGGCGCCATTATGGAGAACTACAACAATAAACAAACTATTCTTGCAAATTTTTGAAAATCAACTTTATTTATAAAATTCTATAAAACTAATATTTCCTAAATAAAAATTTATTTAGGGATATAATAGTTGAAATTTCTCTAAAATATTGAACACAAATTTTTCCGTTTTTCAATCCGATGTATATTTCTCAGTTATTCGATCGTTTCCAGACTTTTCAATGGAAACGATTCTGACTGCATTTTACTCCATAACAGCGCCATCGCCGATTTTTTGGAAGAAAATGATTTCAAGGCTGCCCCCCTTTCCCCCAAAGGGTTAGTTTGGGAGGAGCAACTTTGATACCCCTAAATAGATTTTTCAAAAATACTGAACATTCATTTTTCCGCTTTTTAATCCGATATATATTTCTTGAGTTATCCCGTAAGGCATGGTGACATCACGGCGACGTCACTGTGAAGTCACACTGTGACTTTGTGACAGTCGTCGTGACGTCACGTGACGTCGATGTGAAGTCACTGTGACGTAAATGCGAGGTCGTTATGGCCGTTTTCAAGGCTTTCTGTGACCTCACAATGTGACTACTTTGTGAAGTCACCGTGCGACTTCAATGTGAAAAATTGGACGAATCTGCATCGGATAGGGTGACCAGATTTTACCCGAATCCTATACGGATTGTTCGGATCAAAATTTTTTTATGGTTCAAGTTTGTGACGTTTGTGACGACACTGCACCGGGTCGGGTGACCAGATTTTACCCGAATACAATCCAGAAACTTCGGATCGATCTTTTTGGATTTGTTTGGCTACAGAATAGATTCGGATTAGTTGTTGTGTGACCTGATTTTCGTGAACCCGATCTGACCCGAGTCGGGTATAATGTTTTTACTGTAAGTCTTGTTCAGAATAGAATCTTGCATACGACCAAGTAACCAGATTTTATCAGAAATTGTGTTACGATACAATTTCTGATGTCGGCTCGGAACTAGAGTCATGCACGAATCAGGTTATATACTTCTTGAACATGATTGAATGTCTACTTGAACATGAATGATGGTTGACTGAAACTATATTTACATTCAACCCGTAATCTTACCCTAATCCAACAACAACAACAACAAAAATTCTGTAGGCCCACAACCCGACCGAACCTGATAAATGATTTCGCATAGATTCGGATAACAAGATTTCACCAAATACGGATAAGATCGACGATAAGGATTGGATCGGCAATCATTTTTTTATGCAACTCGTATTCAAATTAAAACTTTGCATCTGATTGGGAAACCGGCTAATGTAGCCGTTAAACAAGAAAATTATAAATGTAAAAAACGTATACTAATATAAAAATAATAGATGAATCCATTAAAAATTATAATAAAATTAAATATTTTAATAATATGAAATTCTATTGTGCAAATAACCACTTTTAAAAATAACTTCGACTTCCATTTGTTTTATGTAACCACCAAAAATGTTGATAATAATTAAAACTATGCTATTTTGCTTTTAAGTATTGAAGTTTTTAAATGTGTATACTTTGCCATATTTCCCCTCGTTCAGTATCACGAAACTTTCTGACACATTTATGAACAAATTTTTAAACACTTGGCACTTGCATGCCTGATTATTAAAGCGATTTGGAATGAACAGCGTTTTCCATTTTTAGATAAATGAAATGCTTAAGAGCAACTTTGGTCACGTTTTTTCCGTTTCTGACGCTGCGCGTTGGAAATTCGGTTCAAAACACCGACTTTGATAGTGTTTTCTGAAACATCTTTTGTCAAAAATGGAAAATGCCATTCTATTACATATATTCTAAATAAGAACACCTGCCAATTTCATGTGTTTCCAAATAAAAATGAATTCAGAAATTAGTTATTTTGGATTTGATTACAAATTTAATGAAAATAAAAGTGTAGATTTTTAAATAAGCATTGTGAAAAATTTATATTAGGAATCCATTTAAATAATAGATCTACCTATTGTGCGATATTATTAAATAATAAACATTGTATCAAGCAATAAAACATTTTTCGAAGCAAATGAAATTTAAAACTTCGGATCATACACGCAAAGAAAAAAAAATATATTTTTTTTCTTTACAAATTATTTTATTTATAGTTTTTGATAGAATACTAAATGCAGAGCTTAAATATCAATTTTTACTATAGAAAAAATTCGATAACATAACTGGAAAAATTACCTTAACTGAATAGCTGTTTTATTGTTTCATCAATATTCATTATTTTTGTGCACCTAATATTGACATATCTTGACAACTAAATTTGTAATTAGTTAAATTGTCGCAATTATTTCAAATATACCAGAAAATTATTTCTCAAAACCTCCACTAGCTAAGAATTTTTCAAATTGTAATTCAAATATTAATAGTTTTAAAAATTGCAATGTTTTTAATTACAATGAATAACTATGAAAATTGAACTGAGAAACGCAAAATATAAATACATTCCTCGTTATAAATAACACTTTACATTTAGAATACATATTGTTAGTAAATACTTTAAGCTTTTTTCCAAACTCTCTATTTAAAACGATTTAAAACATTAAAGATAAAATTTTATACAAGTGATTAAAAAAAAAAAAGATTTAAACATCTTAACATTTAATCCACTATTAATGTACCATTACTAAATATGCAGTATTAACAAAACTGCGAAGACATTAAAAGTTACCTGCTAATCTATAAGTAAAATCACCAGTTCTAGGGATTAAGTTTTAATGGTCGTTGACTGCTTCCTTTTCATTGAAAAATGAGACTCAAATCCACTGCTTTAATTTTCAAAGTGTCCAGCTTAGGTGTGTTCATAGATCTGAGATATCAAATATCACGCAAACCTTAATAACGCACCCAGCTAGATATAAGGATAGGTTAAAATGGATGATTCACTTTAAAACGTTAATTTACTTTCACGGTATAAATTCCACAATATACTTCCACAAACTTAAAAGAACACCACACACTCTAATCCACCGATGAAAATAATCGTCTGCCCTCAACATCTGCGATCATGATCTGCGCAGTAATGTTTACCACAAAGTAACATCTAGCAGGTGTTTCCAGAAAAAGAATAGAAAGAAAACAGTTAAATAAAGACATTTCAAATGCTTTATAGTTTATATGGCTGACAAATAACTTCTAATAAAACTATAATATTCTGTTTTTGTATGAGAGAGTTTAATATTCTTGGAAATAAGCTGTGAAAATTTAAATTTTTATATATTTTTTAATCAGTTGCATTTGTTTTAGGCGTCCAAAGTAAACATAAATTTTAAATAAAAATGGTTTTAATAGTCTTTATAAAATAATTACGACATAAATATAAATACTATTCTGCAATCAGATTTCCTAAATACGATTTTTTCATTTTTTACACTCTATTGAAAAGAGCAATATATTTAACAGAGGTGATATCTTATTAAGCACTGACCAGTTTTGGAATAAATTGCTATAGGAATGACATATACTTTATGACATATTTTTAATTCGTTTTTGTTCGTAAACGCATGAAATTGGCTTTTGTTTTTATTCAGAATGTAATTGAAAGACATTTTCCATTTTTTATAAAATCAGAAGATCTTTCAGAAAAGAATGTCAAAGTCAGCGTTTTGATCCAAATACCCGACGTAACAGGGAAAGAAAAGGGAAAAACCAGTCGTCACGTGACATGAATTGCTTATAACTCGATAAGTAATTTATTTATAAAAAAATGGAAAACTCATTTCGATTCCAAATTGCTTCCACAGTCAGTCCTGCCCATTTTATGCCTTTGCGTTTAAAAATGAGTCAGAAATTATGTCAGAAAGCTTCGCGTTGTGGAGCAGGTCAGTTGAGAACCACCTTAAATATTCAGTACAAGAAAAATCTTGAACGCGTTCGACGGTCACCCCGAGCACCCCCGATGTCGAACTCGCAAAAATGGTGGCCTCACTTTTTAAACAGAAAGCTGATGATTGGGTTGAGTGGCCCCTCAAAATAATAAGAGATTGGAGATTTTTTAAATATTTTTAGTATCACAAAATTAGCAAATGAGTTCTATGCGGTGGTAGGAAAAAAAATTAAATGTTTGTGTTTAAAATGCTAACAAATCTCTAAATCGCTAACAGTTTTATTAGAATGGGAGATCTATTTCTGAATTACTTTCCGCCAAAACTTTCCTACGTTACTAAATTTCTATTTAAGGATTTTTACCTGTGTATTATATAGTATATTTTGTTAAATTTCATGAAAATGGCAATGAAAATTGTAAAAAAATATCTGCCTCATATATGTAGAGAAATATTTATTTATTATTTTATTTTGGAAATACAATATATTCAAATAATGTGTGACAATGTTTTTATTAATGATTTAGGTACATGACATAATTCAATTCTATATTTTATGAGTTTTTTTCCAAATTCTCTCTCCGATCACACCGTGAAGTCACAGAGTGTTTGCATTTTGGTCATAGGTTTTACGTGACTTATGTGACTTGCAGTGACGTCATTGCAACGTCACAAAAATTTTTAAAGCTGTCAAAAAGTAATTTTCTTCATGCCATAAGATGTTCTAAAGTTTATTTTAAGTTTTCTTTAGATCTTCAAGACGTTCACATTTTGGTCACAGTGTGACGTTACAAAGTGGTGTCATTTTGGTCACAGATGTGACGTGACGTACGTGACTCACAGTGACGTCACTGTGACTGTGCATGCTATGCGGGATTCGACCGTTTCCAGACTTTTCAATGGAAACGATTCTCGCTGAATTTTACCCGATTACAGCGCCACCTATGATTTTCCGAAGAAAATTTTCAATACAAAAGTTACGTTCGTAGAATCAGAATCTGCAATAAAAAAGATCAATTATTATTTAATATTTAAAAGTTTCCCCAATTCCCGCCGGAGGCAGAGTTTGGGGGACATCTTTGACGCCCTTCAATACATTTTTCCAAAATATTGAAAATGATTTTTTCGTTTTTCAGTCCGATGTATATTTCTAGAGTTATTCGACCGTTTCTAGAGTTTTTGACACCCCGTATATTTTCAATATTTGTGGTTGAATTTATTTACGTATCCAAAACCGAAGATACATCCTTCAGAAGCATTTATTTAAGAGTCAAAGCGGACTTATATATGTTTTCATATATTATAGTTAGTTCTCATATAATATTATATATACTATGTAACCAAGTGGACCCGTGCGAGGATTTCACACTGTAGTCTAGAAATTATTAGCAATATCAAATATTTTTTAGATGCAGGTTTAAATTTCGAAAGAAAAATGAAGGATAAAAATATCTACAAACAACATTTAATCAAGCCAAAATATGGTCTCATTTATTGCATCGAATTTGCTTTAAAAACTGACAAAATAGAGCAACGAGAAAAAAAAAATATTAACAATCCTATTATAACTACATTATAAGGTGACGCATTCGCTTCCGAAAAATGTTGGGACCAAGGAGATATATTAAATACACGTAAAATACAGTTTAATATAACAAAGCATACCTTTAATCTACACATGAAATATCACTGCTTCGATCGATCGATGGTGTCTTTTCTTCTAAACATTTGAATTTGAATTTTGCTTTTTAACCATAATAAAATAAATATGTCAGCAGTCATGAAACATTATCTTTTCGTGTTATTTACTTTTTTATAAGTATTGTTGAGCACCATATAATGCAGTATTTTTTTTGTGGCAACACTAATTTTAAAAAAAAACTTTCATTTTATTTGCGAAAACAATGCTGATTTAGTTTTTAATTAACAACAATGTTTTAATTAAAACACATGTTTTAACGAACTGTGAGTGTACTATGTCTGAATCCACTTCAAAAACCTTTCGAATCATACTTCATCCGCTGTTGTGCGTTTCGTAAATTCATAGTAAAAGGGATGTTGACAACAGGTATAACCACTGGTGCCCATTCTTCCACCCTTCTCCATACTTGCCAAAACCGTCCAACTTGTTTCCACCACCTGACCAGAGGAGCGGCCTCCGTGGCGACTGGTAGCACCAACTACCACCCTCATCATTCTCCCCCATCACCACAATCATCCTTGAGTCAGTGTGTGTGATTCAGCGCCTCTTGGTGTGGCACTCCTTGTCGTGGGGAAATCCCACACTGACATTCAGCAATCAACTGGTGCCGTCTTCAACGAACTTTATATTTGGTACTGTCGTTTTAAGAACTGCACTGCACATCCCACCCAACTGCGGACTGTTCTTCGGGTGCAGCCGCACCCTAGCCATCCCACCCTTTGTCTGTCGCTGCCTGTCGCGTAGGGGGGCTGGCCCCAGCGACAGACCTTCTCCTGTACCCATCTATTTCAACCAAGTTCCTGCCGCCTGTCGCGTAGGGGTTTTTTGCCCGGCAAGACCGGCCTCTTTGGCCTAGATTGTACCGCCACCTTTTGTATTTTTAATAACTGGTGGTGGTGCTGGCCGGATGGTGCTGCGTTTTGCCAGGTCTTTTCTGGCAGCGCTCGTGTCTTTGCGTCTGTTGGAAGTTCTGCTAATCGGGGGTGTTCTTCTTGGAGTGACGAGCATGTGCTTCGTTGGAGGCCTCTGCGTGCGCCATCTCTGCCCGACGGCCACTGGAGTCACCCACCAAATCCCTGCATGCCGGGGAGCCATCCGGGGAAGACATTAAACGCTCAACGACTGGGTTCGCCTTTGCCGAGTGGTCTTCTCCAGGCATTAAATATATATGATATATGAACATCCTGGGGGAGGTGATAACGCTCTACGGCCTGGATCTGCTGGGACGAGTGGCCTCCCTTAGGCATTAAATATATATGATCTGTACTGATATTATAAAAAAAAAAGTAACGCGTGCTTGTTTGTGAGTTTATTTACAGGGGTAATCTTTGGAACTACGTAACCGATTTACTGAAATGGTGGCAAAACGGTGGTGACACTCTCATATCCAACATATGTTATATTTTATACCATTAGCCCCAAAGTGTTAAAGGAGCAAAAGACGTTCTAAAATTACGATTGTTGTTATACTCAAAGAGATGGAAACTTGAAATTTGCCATGGTGGTTCGTTTTAAGATGTTAATCCTCGCTAAGAACTTTTTCAAAATGATTCGAAATATAAACGGGTTAAATGAGTCAAAAACACTCTAAAATGTTCTAAATAAGGATTCAGATGGAATTTGTAGGAATAGAAACTTGAAAATATTCATAGCTGTTACTTTTAAAGCGTAAACGATCGCACAGATTAGTTTTTTAAAATTAATTTTTACAAATTATTTCACTGTACGATAGGTGAAAAACAAAGTTCCCAAGTAGACTGCATTGTATCTGTCTTTGATCAGGGGTGGTGGCTATTGGTTGGGAATAAAGATTTTGTCATTAATGCAAGTCTCTTGCCCCCCTAGTGTAATACAATAATAAAGTTTTCTTTTAAAATTGTGGTTTAGTAATATTAATATTATCCCTAGCAGTATAATTTCCCCGAATATAAATAGACACACAAATACCACTTGGTATATTTCAACAATCACGTATGAAAAGTCATGGGTTTGGCTCGTTATATTTATTTTTATTTCCCTTTCTAAAATTTATAAAATAACTTAATTTTGAAAAAAAAATGTCATGTTTAATTTCCTTATAAATTATAACATTTTAAATCAATAAACATATCTTGGCGATCACAAATAGTATTTAAAAAATCTAATGTCAAGAGCATTTTGCCTTATATTCCTGGTTTTAAATTAACATTTGTTAAAATTACTATTAATGACAAATCAGCAAATTTCTCGATTACTCATTAATCTTCAATTAGCATTATTACAAAGTTCTCTATTTAGTCTTTCATTTTAATTACAAAATAATTAGTTGTAAAAGTTAAGTTGTTTAACAGATAAAGGAACATTTATGTTAAACGTAGTGGAAAGTTAATTAAAACTAAGCTTTACTGAATGTATTTTTCAAAAGGATGGTATGTGCGTTGCATTTGTGTTGTGTGCGATTCTCTAATAGAACTGATTTAGTTTAGGCTATATAAAGAAGTATTATTTAAAAATATGTTGTTATCTTTTATTTCAGTACCCTTTTTCACAAAGTATATATATATGTATATATAATTATAATATCTATGAATTTCAAAAAACATATCAAATTCTATTATTCTACTTAAATCTCCAAAGAGATAATTAATGATATTGTGTATACAGAATACCACATAGCTAATAATTAACATGTGCAAACATAATATTACCATAGCTTGTGCTTCAATGGTAATTGGCCAACTTTTACTCATACCTAAAGAATATTGAAAAAAGAAAAAAGAAATAGAGAGGAAGGGAAAATATATATATATATATATATATATATATATATATATATATAAATTGGAGTTGCAATTAAGTAAATACAAATGGATTAATAAATTAAATATGAACCATATACAATGGAAAATTGGACCACATGAGAATTAAATATGAATTGGATATGAAAAAACACATGCACATGTACTCATCAGCCTGGATGCACCCACATGTGTTTTAAATAATAATTCAGTGTTTCATAATTCTACTGGCATAATGCTAAGATCATATATATATATATATATATATATATATATATATATATATATATATATATATATATATATTGGGTTGTCCGGTAAATTCGTGCCGTTTGGGAAAATTAATTCGTAAATTCTATCATTTAATTACTAGACATTAATTCCGATAGCAAATGTCTAAAAATTAACGGGAAAATATTTCCGGTACGAATTAATATTAATAAACTGCACGAATCTTCCGGACAACCCAATATATAAGGTACTTCTATACCAAATAAGACCATGCTATTAATAAGGCTATCATCCTATATCTTGCAGGGAACGGTGGACAGCCGACGAATAGCAGCATATACCTGACAGTTTATATATCTTTTACATTTGTGGTTAATTTCAACTGCAACCGATACCATTTTCGTCGTCATTTTCGGACTACTGAATGAACTTTATATACGCCGTTGTTAAAAACAGTAAGTAAACTCTCATATGAAATCAACGTAAATTATTAATTGAATTTTACAAACTTTGATTGATGTTCAAGATAATTTAACGATCGTTTAGAATACCGGGTGGTTATAATATAAGTATCTCTATTTAAAGCTGGTTGTAGCTCGAAGGAATGAAACGAAAATCGGTAAATTTAGTATTCGAGAAGGAGGAAGAAGAATGAAACAATAATAAAAAAATAATTGTAATAATCGCAAACAGATGGCGCTTTTGAGTGTGAAATATAATGTGTAATATTGCGTACCGTGGAGGTATCGCAAAACTCAATGACGTTACAGCATATCACGACATGTGCGAAACGTCACTCCTGATGAGTTATATTCCGCAGTTGAGCAAGTCGTGCACCGCCTGGGTGGTATCCTCCAGCACAATGGCCATGTGTAACCTGAACATGATAGATACTTACATTCGGAAGCGTAACAACATTCACTGTGACATTTTCCAATAAATTAGGTGTGTCATACGGTTTGACGCCTTAATTCTTTGTTCTTGTATTACACATTACATTTCACACTAAGTCATCTGTTGGTGATTATTGCAAATATTTTTTATTGTTCCATTCTTCTTCCCCCTTCCCGAAGAGTAAGTGTACGGATTCTGGTTTCATTCGGATTTTTTTTTTTGACAGCTCCAAATACAGATACTTATATTATAACCACCCTGTATATATTGAAATATTCAGCAGGTTCAATTATGTTGTGTTTGAAAGCTAAATATATGAAAAACAAAAGTTACCGTTATAACGCAAGGCGGTATAAGGCCTGGTCTTATTAAGGAACAGTTCATTTTCATCGTATATTATCATTATCAAAGCTAATAAAACATTTTTTGTGGTGATTTCTTTAACTAAAGGAAACTGTGTAATATATCTAAGAGAGATCAATAGTTTGTAGGGCAAATGAAATCAGCAATTTTTGTTTTTGAAAAAGCATGCTCTAAAATCATCAACCATAGTATATTGTGTTACAATCTGGGAATTGTTTATTTTGTTCTATATTAGTGTAATACCTGCAAAATAGCTGTCAATTAAATTTAAAACATGTATTTAAAAAAATATGACCTTATTTAAAACATATATTCCTAATAAAGCCGCTGCAATGTGTCTTTTGTTTGAACTTTGCTTCCCATAATTAAACAATGAGAAGAATATTCATGATTTTATATTGTAACAATATGTAAAGATATTTGCATCCAATAACATTTAAAATATTAATTCTAAAATATAACACATTTTACTATTATCTGAAACTTTATTGTGGCCTAATTTGGTACAGATACTTTATATATATATATTGTATATGCATATATATATATATATATATATATATATATATATATATATATATATATATATAAGTGCAAAGCAAGATAAATTATTTTTAATTAGGAAGATTAGGAAAGTACATGCGAGGCAGGCACAAAGTTCAGCTGAGCGAGTTAAATTCAAACATTCATTCCATGTCTTTAAGCAAACATTAGACAATTTCCATTTTTAAATAAACATTAAAAATACATTAGTCATCGGAATTAACGTTTCAAACAACAAGAAACATTTCAAAATCTAAACTTGTTATACTGGCACTTTGGCCAGAAGAATTTTACTTGTTACAAACTCCATTCTTAACACTATTTTTGCAGGTGCTAAACGACACCTTTTAAAATATTTCGATTTCAGGTTGCTTAAGTATGGTTGTATTAACATCAAAAGAAAAAGAAAAGGCTAACACCAAAATTCGAACATCTATGGACAGAAAGCTCCATAGAATGTCACTAAAGTACTACAATGACAATTGCCAAAATACAGTACACATGCTGCACTTCCTGTGGTGTCACATCAATTTAGATAAAGTTCAGTTACCCTACTGAATATTTAAAAAATATAGTATTTATATTTGAAAGTGTAAACAAAAGTTTGTGTTTTGATTGAAGTGTATGAACCTGAAGTTAACCTTTATTTTTATTGAAGAAAAATATTATTATGTTTACTTCCTGTATACAAACTTATTTGTCTATAAGTGTATTACATTTCCTTTGGTGATTATGTTTTATTTTATACATTGCATGCTGTCACAACTTTGTTTATTACAGTACATCCACATTTAAATAAAATATCCGTATCTTACTTTGACAAGAATGCTTTGACAATAAAAAACAGACACTAAACACAAAAGATATTTCTTCTATGAAATCGCAAAAAAATCCTGTTAAAATAGTTTCTGGTTTTTTAATTATTATACGTATTCTGAAAATTCCAAATTAGTATTTTATTCAAACATACACTTATCTGAGAATATCATTTTCACTAACAAAGATGCAATCAAAACCAACGAATTACAAATTACTTGCATATTTATTAATCATGTCGTATCAGATAATTAATTTTAATTAGCTGTTTTAAATATTTGCAACATCAGTTTTCTAAGAATAATCTCTAACTAAAATTTGTAATCTATTTTCCAATAATGTAATATAAAATTGACTTCATTTGCACCAGGAAACTGCCAACGCGATACATTTATTCACTGTTTAATGATATCTATAATTGTTGTATCAGATAATTAATTTTAATTAGCTGTTTTGAATAAATCTAACAGCAGTTTTCCGCGATTTCATTCGATCCATATTTTGTAATATCTTTTCCAATATTGAAATATGAAATGAATTTCATTTTTACCAGCCACATACCAACGCGAATCTATTACGCTGTATGGAATGCTTAATGATGAGTGGTTCTATTTTGAAAGAATGGCGCAAATTGTATCTTCTATAATGACATTTTAAAGGTAACACATATATTAGTAAATGAACGAACATTTTGCCACTAGCAAAATCAATCATAAATGTCCCCAGCAATTTAATATTTTATATATGAGGATCCCAGAAGTCAAGGGATACAAGTGACAAAATTTAAATTTGGAGTAAATTGAGTTCAAAGGTGAACATCAATAGTAATTGATTGAAGTAAAATATGAAACTATTGCTTATTTCATAGTGGTTTTTGAACTCTTATTCGATAACTGTGTAAATAAAATGGAGTATTTATTTTCTTAAATTAATAATTAATCAATATTGACAACAAAGTGCCGAATGCTTAAGTAGTAGACCTCTAGAGCGTAGCACATAATAAAAAACTGACTTATATTTCTTTACCTACAAACACCCTTTTTTCCAGATCGCCTGTGTACTTAGCTCAGTTTATTCAATTTTGTCACTTATACCCCTTGGTATCTTGGGTACTCATATACAAAGTGCGTATAAAAATGCAGATGAATGATCTCATAAAAATTAAAACAAAAAATACAAACAAAAAATATTTAATATAATACAATCACTTGTTAGCTTTAAATTAAAGTCCAATAATGCTTAAAGTGATAAAAACATAACACGGATATATTTAAAATACCTTTTTAATGTAGATAACATATGTTTCGTTCACAACTATCGGTGACATCTTCTATCGTGGCATTTGTTTACTATTTTTAAAAATATGCGAGAATATTGTATTTATCATTAAGATCCGAAGATGTCACCGATAGTTGTGAAAGAAACATATGTTATCTACATTACAAAGGTATTTTAAACATATCCGTGTTATGTTTTTATGACATTAAGCATTATTGGACTTTAATTCAAAAAATATTTATTGGCCCTCAAAATAATCTCTATTAGCCTTAACACACTTTTGACACAATGTTTGTAAAGCTACGGGTAACCGTCAGAGAAGGAGGCTCCGTTCTGAATCGTTAGAAGCATTTATGTCACACATTGTTAAAATTGTGGTAAGTGTAGGTCTTTCATAACTCGCATACTTTCATGACTTTTCAAAACATCTGTCGCATATCAGAAATCATCTATCGCTTTAGTTTTCTGTTGTGTGTGGTTGTGCTTGTTGACAATCGACCTGAACCTGATTCATCATCAACAGTTTTCTTTCCGTCGCGGAAATGTTTGAACTACTCATAAAAACATTTTTCTCACTTCTTTCTATATATACACTTGCATCAAAATGTGCCATTCCCCCCCCCCCCAATTTGTACGGGCAACATTTCTTGATTTCGATAACAGGAGGATCTGTTTTACTTGTATCTTAATTCTAATGTAAGCGTGCGCGTTCCTCTCCCGAGTTGTTCTTTATATATCCGACTTTTGACGATTTTTTTAAACGCAGCTTATATTTACATATACACTTCATTGCTTAAAAAGGAGTGAAAAGCAAAATAATCCTATATGTATAACAATCTAGCAAATAAGTGTCTTGAAAAATTTTTGAGAAGTTAGTGTTTTCATAATAAATAAATAAAAAAAAAATCTTAATAAACATTTAATATAAATCCTTTTGAATAATATATCACGCTACATTTTAGAAATTAATTAGAAATTAATTCAGACAATAGTGTGCTTGTTAGTTAAAATCAGATTTTTCTGAAACAGAATGTATAGCTTGCATGTGAAAAAAAGACAAAAATAAATTAAATAAAAAATATATTAAAGTACTTAAACTTCATCCAAAAAATATGTGTCATTCAGAATATATTTTTCATTAATATATAACGATTTGTAAGATAAATACTTCAATACTTGTACCATAAAGATGATCATAACTTCAACTAATCTCATTCATTTTTACCATCAAGGAATTTTATTAATGACAGGCAACATGATATAGGCGGAGGGAAACAAGTTTCTAAAAGCAATGTAGATGCCGACGTTATTGTCATAAAATTTGAACTTGTGACATACATGATAACATGTAGTTTTCCTCAGAGGCTTTTTTAGATTTAGTTATTCAAAGAGGTTAGTTCATTATAGGCTGACTTCATTTTACATATTTAAAAATGAAGGATGTATTTCATGACCTATTTCAGAAAAATTAGGAAAAATATTTTAAAAGGGGCATTTACTCTCACATGCAAATGTATAAGACTTAGTAATTTTTACTGTTTAATTTCAGCAAATGGTGAAAAAGAACGAATATATTACTTTTATCCAATTATTTCCTTAAAACATATTTATACTACTTATGCAAATTTACGTAAAGTGCCAATAATTAAAAAGTGTGAAAAGGAGTGTTTAGTGGATTCATTTCTCTTAATTATTTCAGAGTTACAATCTTTAACTTCATTTTTGTGATTTTGTACTCTGTCGGGAGACTTAACGGGGTCCGAGTGTTTCATTTTCCACCTGAATTTTGTCCGTCACTCAAACTCTCGGGTGCGGTTAGCAAAATAGTTAGTTAGATAAATACCTCTGCTGGGCGGGGCTAGTTGAGCTTAAGCCGAAAGGTAGGCCTCCCATCGCGGTTTGACCTTGTCCTTGTAATTTTGTACTTTTTGTAATATGTAATATGCATGTTCAAAATGCTAAAGCTACAACATATAATTCTCATTATTATTATTATTATTATTATTATTTACCTTCCATTTGGATGTGTTATGAAAATGAAGGTAATCTATATATTTAAAACGAAAGACGCATTCTGTCAAATTTTCACACGAATATCGTCTCTTTACGCATGCGTCAACATTTTTGTTGAAGGATTCTCCCCTCGAAACGGGAAACTTGATTGATTAGCCTGTTTAGCCTAGGGGGTTTGAAAAGGGTTGATTTAAAGACCTTCTAATATATTTTTGCTCTGAGGTTGAAAGCTAATGTTTTTTTTTTTCTTTAAAGAACTCATGTTTTCACTACTAAATATGCATCTTTTTTTTGCAAAAATTTAAAGAGAGCTTGGTATCATGGTTTATCTGGGTTTTAGAATCAGGCTGATAAAAGTAAAATTAATGAAAAATTTTAAAGGCTGCGTAATTAAAAAAAAAGAAAATACTAAATATTGATATATATATATATATATATATATATATATTAATTATTCAGATTGTAGTAAGTAAAAATAAATCATTCAATTATTATTTTTAGTTAAATTCTTGCTAAAATAATTAAAGTATAATAGGATGTTAATTACAAGCTTAAAATTATTTCACTTCATTAGTTGAGTAGGCTGGACTGACAACACAATCTATCGTTTTACATCTATAGAAATCGCTTACACAATATAACAGTTCATAAAATTTTCAATATATAATTAATTTAAAAGCAGCTAATTAAAAATACTAAAGGAGCTTTCAAGTTATTTACCGTCAAATTTTGACGGGTACCATCTGGTATGTTTAATAATATAAATTATTTATTTTTAAAGAAATATATAAAATATTAATAAAAATGTGATTTTTTTTTATTCTATTTTTACGTAAGTTATAATATTTTTTTTTTCGTAAAATAATTAACTTTTTAGAAATCTGCCCTTATATAGAAAGAAAAGCAGTAAGAGAAAAAAGGAAAAAAAACTGTTGCAAAATGTCGAAAATTGTATTGAGTAGTGTGGTTTAATTATTTTTAAATACGTTTTTTTAAATTACATTTAAAAGAGAAATACAGCAATAATTGTATTTTTCATGATTAATTCATTTTCTTTCATAAAACCATTTATTAATATGTCAAAAAGTCGTCATAAATTACACAAATAAGGAAAGTATTTCGAAATGCACTGAAATGTTGCATGGATATAATTGAATTTTATATTCGGAATTTCTGAAAGTAATTTTCGATTTATTCAATCACGGAATATTTGTGAAACACAAAAAATTATAAGGTACAGCTAGAAAAGTCTGCGCACAATTCAAAAGAATAACAATAAAAAATCTAAATATTAATCTTTTGCTAAACTATCTATGAATAATTTTTACTTCATTTGTTTTTTATGCATTTCCATTGCTATTTTGCTGTTATGTTGTAATTTAATAGAACAGTTGTAATAAAACCAAGAAAGTTATTTTGCGTAATCTGTCCTTACAGGGTTGGTGCGATTGGGCACATAGGTGGGAGAGATTGTTACTAATAATAACTACAATTAAATTGTTAACAATAATAATTACACTTAAATGACATTGTTGTAAGGTTTTTGTGAACAAATATTATTGTATTAGAAGTGAATATTTCAACCTAATGATTAAATAATCGGAAAAAGGAAATACTTTTAAAAACGATTAAAAACATTTAATTAAAGGGAAAAAAATTAAATAATCAGAAAAAGTAAGTCCAGATAAGATTAATAAGTAACATTAAGTTTCTTGAAAACACGTTTAACTTGAAATTAGTCCATTTTCATTTTTCATTTTTTAATGCAAATTTAGCAATAAGCTTCGTAATCTCTCCTAGCATGGAAACTAATGGAAATAATGCGCCATCTCTCATAAGTAATAGATGCGCAAACTCTCCAATTTCGGTAGGTGAGATTGCGCGGCCTTTTATATAAACATGGCTACTAAAACGAACCGTTGATGTTCACATTGTTAGTCTAGATTAGTAGCTTATGAGAAATCGTTTAAGTTTAAAATATTTTGTACTACTGACATTGTATAGAAATTCTGATGAATAGCTATGAAAATTCAAGCACTTACTTTGGGAAAACAAAACAAAATAGCAATGATTTATCTTAGTCGCTCTAATCAATCAATGTGCACTTTCAAGTAGACACTCCACTACTGAAGTTGTATAACTACCTGGAGTCTCTTCACGCTCACTGCACTCCATCCCTCCCAATCTCTATGTGCGCAATCTCTCCGACCGCGCCATCTATCCTGGCTTTACCTTATGTGGAATTTTTTGAAGAAATTCGAAATTTGCGAATAAAAAAATCCACGAAATTTGCAACACCGGGTCCCCTTAAGTATGTATTGTAGTGTAATTCTGCGTCAATATACATGATGACTCGCAGCTCATAATATAAATCTTTAAATATAATAGTATTCGTCAAGTAAAACAATATTTGTATAGAAAAGCAAAGTCGAAATCTAGATATGAAGCCAAAAATAAACTGTGCATTTTATTATTCAAATTTAAATGTTTGTCCATAACTTGAACAATAATGAAAATTGAACGATTTTTACAATGATATTTTGTAAAGACTAACCGTACTTTGAGAAATTTTGCTGCATCACAGGCAATTGCACAGAATATACTATAATTCCTTCAGTGGCATTCCGTGTAATGCCTGTTACACTCTGAACTAGTCGTTGGGCGCAACCGTAATACTTACCCAACATGGATATGCATAATATAAAATAAGAAAATAAAACATGTCTAAACTACAATAAAATGCACTGCAATTCGAATAAATTCGTGGCTTGACGACGTCATAAACTTTAAATCGAGGCTAACAAAAAAGAAAGGCTACCGAGGTGCTTTACGCGTATCTTTTTTTACAGACCATGGGTGTCTCGTGATGCTCGAATGCACCAATGAATGTGTACGAAAAGAGCATCACGTCACTCTAGCGGTCTGTAAAAAAAAGATAAGTGGAATGTACCGCGGTAGGTCTTTTTTGTTAGCCTCGCTTTAAATGCTCTATTACTGAATTGCGTAAAAGAAACATCCTTATAACTCCAACATTTATAATCATATTAACTAATGGTTTACTGCGTCGGATTAAGCGTCTCATTTCCAATTAAAATATATCTTTGAATTGAAATTTGAATGAAATACAGGGCCATGAAAAATTGAAGAGTGTGGAAATAGGATTACAAATATCTCGGAAACTAATTATTTGATCAACTTCATTCTTCATGCAAAATTTGTGTTTTTTTTATTGTCTTTTATATCACTCCTTAAAATAAAACATTTCGAAAAATTTTATATACCTTTTATCAGATCGAAAATTTTGACAATCCGAAAAAAATAGTTCCGATAATCGAGGTTACTGAAATTCAATAAGCTTCTTCCCATTATTACATACTAAGTACATACCAAATTCCAAGTCTCTGTCTCAATTTGTTCGGAAGTTAGAGCGTTTACAGACACACATATAGACACACAGACAAACGGACAGGAATTTTTTTTTCTAAAAATATGTTTTACGGAATCTCCAGCGTCTGAAACGTGTAAATCCTTCAATTTTTTTCGATTTTCAAAACGCTTACAAGACTTACCCTATACTACGTAGGATGGGTAAGCAATAATGGATCATCTAGTTAAATATTATTTTGATACGATACTGTTAAATTTCAGCTTTTTAATTGCTGTAATAGCTTTTCATAGAATCCAAAATAAATCATTTAAAAATCTTCAATATTGGTAGAGTTCAGAATAAAAAATATGTATTCGCCTAGGAATGACATACCTGTAATTTTGGCTAAATATGTAGATTGAGGCACTAGTCACATATTCAAACTTTTCCGAGTGTATTATTATCCATAAATGCTATTACCAATAATTCAACGTAATCTGCATAAATATACATCACGAATAATTTAAATAAAACAACTAAATAAAACTAAGCTAAAGGCTCACATCCTTAAAAACAACACTTACTATTTAAATATTCAAACAACTTGAAAAATATAACTTTAAGCTGAAGTGAAGTAAAGTTATTTACGTTTATTCTTCCTTTAAAACTTTCTAATCTGTATACCCATAAAATAAATACCGTGAAAAGGAATAATTATTAAGACTTTAAAAATTGGTATAGTAGCGAATGAAGACATTTTACAATCTTTTCATATAATATTGAAATAATATTATTTAAAATTTGCACAAATAAATAAATTGAATTATTACGATGCATGTATATAATAACATAAAACACAAAATTGTGTTTATATCTGCCGTCTCTCTTTCATTGTCAATTACCTAAGAATATAACTAAGAATAAGAAGCTGTGTATTTAATAAAGGTATGTAACTAAGAACAAGAAAGTGTACAACTAAGAATGATATATAACTAAAAATATATATATAACTAAGAAATATATTTAACTAAGAATAAGAAAGTGTACAACTAAAAATAATATATAACTAAAAATAAGAAGTTGTATAAATAATGAAGTATATTCTGAAGTACTAATTACAGTAACTGCCAAGTTACTGAAATAAATCTATTACAAAGTGTGGAAGTATTAATCAGGTAATATTTTGATAGCTTACGTTTTATTATTTCAGTTTAACATATTTTATTTTCAGAATTTAAGCTTACGTTGATGAATGCGGCACTTGTGAACGAAACATTTGGAATTAATGTAAGCAGTTGTCAAGTTAATAAACTGCAGAATAAACTATTTGCTTGAAACACACCAGTGTGCATTTTAAGAGTTCGGAAACGTTTAACATGATGGACACTCAGCCCAACTATATTTCCGTTAAAAAATGCATTTCACAGCATGTATGCGGTTAGGTACGTATTCACTACTCACCAGGATATTCTTTCTAAAAATATTTCAAAAATATTTCTGAAATACAACATGTCATTGCTTATAAAAATATAAAATGCATGATTTAGAGTTATGCTACATTTCTTAAATTACCATACCCAGCGTCAAAGGAAAATGATAATCTACTTAAATTTAATGGTTAAAATACTTCTTCAAAAGACAAAAAAATCTTGTAGAAAAACAAGAAAAAATTGAACAGAGCGTCGTTATTAAAAAACAAATATTGATGAAAAATTACAAAATATGTTTTCTTAAAGTTTGGGCCTCGCATATCCAGTAGGAGGGATTCCATTTGTTTAATTAAAAAAAAAGTTTTTGTAATTGAAGTAAAATGTGGACTTAATCATAAATATCTGACAAAATTTTATAATTTCTTATTTTCATTGAATACTGTTGTATACATATTGTTACACTGTTACAACAAACTGTCCAGTCATTTGACCGTTTTTTAGAGAAAAAAAATTACATAATCGTAATTTAACTCTATTCTGGCAATATTATTACCCATATTATGGTCAGAATAGAGTTAAATCACGGTTATGTAATAGTTTTCTATAAAAACGGTCAAATGCCTGGAGAGTTTGCTGCAGATTTTTAACAGTGTACTTTAAAAAGGATTATTGTTTTCTTATTATTACGCCTTAAATTGGGAATATGTGAACAACAAAAAAAAATTATAAGGAATCTTATATATTTTTTCATAAATAAATAAATGCAATGCCATCAAGAGAAAAAGAATAGTAAACATTATCATGTATATTGGTTTATGTTTAAATAATGTAAAATAACATTGCAAAACGATAAATAATGAAAAAAAAATATTCACGTGTGCCTCAATCTTTTCTACGTTTTTGAGAAAATATTGAAATGTAGTCTCAGCTGAAAGAATTCTGAATTTGTGAACCATTTGTCAATACAAAGAGATTTCTTATGATATTATATTTTGTTTATAATGTGTAACTTGTCAAATATACTGAATATTACAAAAATAAGTAATGCAACATAATAATTAACCAACATTTCTTAAGAAGTTGACAAAACGCATTTTAAATAACAATTCAAAAATATAAATTTACAAAATGAGGTAATATTTTCCATGATTTGAAAATATAATTTATTCTTTAACAGTCTAAAGTTATTTTTGTAGCATTAACTAAATGACTTTCCTTGTGAATGTTTTTTCAGAAAAAGGAGGAAACCGATAATATTAAAATAGATTCTAGACAATAAATGTAATCTAAATAAAGTTTACATTTTCAACTTAATAGCTCTAAGCTATCATTTGAAATAAAATTTAATTATAAAAAAATATTTTAAAAATACATGTTAAATAATGTGTACAAATAGTGTATTTTTCTAGTAAACATTCGGTGGAAATTATTATAAAAAGAAATCTTGATTGCTTTCAAATGTTCCTAGGCAAGTTAATAATATAACAGTAAAAAAAGAGATCGATACTGGAACTATATATATTTATTTACTTATACCTGCAGTAAGATTCGCCGAAACAAACAATGTTTTCGAATCGATAAAGTCTGATTAAGTTTCTTTTTGTGCAGTTGTTTAATCAACAAAGAGAAATGGAATCGTAACTTTTGATCAACAAATCTTTTATATTTATCTGTGCCTGTTCTGTTTGAATGTTGAAAAGAATAAATATTTATAAGAAATAAAAAACTAGTTAACGAAGCGAGTCGTAGTTTTATACACAGAAGGACATCCAACCCGGGCTTCCCGGGATAGAGAATACATGTGAAAATAATTATTTTTTTATTTGAAACTTCAATAGATTTTTTTACATTTAATATGTTTTTTTAGATTGCCGTCTAATAACACCAAAGAGAATTTTTATATGAAACATGTTAATTATATATTCAAATAAATTTTTACAATTTATTAAAAGCGGTAATTTTGTATTGGCCTCGTGCCAAAAGTTAATAGCCGAAGAAATCGCTAAAAATTTCCTTAGCAGATTTTTTATTCTGATAATTTCAGCGGATTTAAGCGCTTATTTAAATCACATGTCTCTTAAGTTTGTGTTTTATTTATGCTACTTTATTTATTGCTTAAAGAAGTTTTAATTTCGTTATTGAATATTAAGTGCAAACAAATGCTGAATATTGTTTAAAGTACAAATTGATTAATATTTTGTAATCGTCTGTAAGTGATAGAGATAGATTTTAAAAAAAATCGTGCTTGAAATTTAAGTTATATACTATAATAAGTCAGTCAATTAAGATACAGTTTTCAAGCAAATTACATTTGAAAGTCGATTTTTCCCTATATAACGGTGTAAATATTAAACATGTGCGATGTTTAGAAATTAAAAAAATTGCTGTAGAAAAAATTGCAAAACCGAAATTTCATGTGAAGTGTAGCCATTCGCAAAATGACGTCAACGTTATGCACGGACACGTTTGTCCTTTATAATATAGATCGATATAACGTATGTGTATTATTAAAATAATATGTACAGAAATTCCTTAGCATTCGTGAGGTTTAAGTTTTAAGAAAACCTCCCGATTATTCAGTTTATTTCTGGATGAAAAATTAAGCTATCTTCAGTGAAATTACAGAGGCAGAACATTTAAAAGAACAAAAGAATATGTACTCTAATAATAAAGCTATGCATATGACATATAAATAGAGCAAGTAGAAATCTATTTCAATTATAAGATTTTTTGTTGGAAATCATTAAAATTTGCTTGCTGACTTCAAAAATAATTGCAGGAAAATAAGGTGTTCGTTTAAGATAGTTTCGATACTCTCTTTATTTTAATTCTATTTTCAAGATGTTTTGGGCCAGTGTGCTAATTACAATTTTCTCAATATAGTTAAATGATTCGGAGTCGCTCTTATTCTTTATGGTTTCGTTCATCTCACGAAACCCTATTAGTCCCGCTTCGTTGTCTGTCCGTCACAGAGTCCGTTTTCAGAAACTGCATAACTTACAGCCATGAAATTTTGTTTACTTACAGCTGAATACCTACTGTCATGCTCAAAATCATAAAAGTTTGAAAAAATCGTATTATTTTAATACAGAGTGATAAAAAACCAAAAATTTAACAGCCTTTTCTTATTAAATTTAAGCATTTTTCGTTATAGCAGTTGCCAACAATTAAAAATCCATAATAAATTTCTTTCTACAATAATTAATTTTCTCTTGAAAGAATTCCACGTGAAAAATGAAAATGAAATAAAAAGTTTCACCGATTTCACACAAGAAAATATTAATATGCCGTCATATTGGTAATAAAACAGAAATTTTCAAACATTTCACAACAAAACAAGGAGTATGAGTATGTATAAGTACAGAAAGTGGGTTAATATGAATACATTAGATAATTTAAAAAAATAATCTTACGTCATATTGTAGGTTTAACGGACTTTTTCAAATGTTTGAGAATAATACAAATAGAGTATCAATTCGAGTAATAGAGAAAGCAAGTATATATGACATCAGCAAGTGATTATAACGTCATATGAGTTTGAGGAAGGTATTGAATCATTATAGTTATATTGGAATATTTCAACATTTTGAAGGTCTCTATACAACATGTTTAATTTTGAAATTGATTTTTTTTTAATATCGTATTTAGTCCACATGACATATTATGACATATTATGACAGAGTATATTAGCGGGCTTCGACCGCTATCGAGCCGGTTCAGATATTCGAAAAAATGAGAAAAATAGACCGGTAAAGTTTTACTTTATAAAAAATATGACATTTTTTTTTTTTGGAAAATGAAATTTATTTGGATTTATTAAAGAAAGGATGAAGTATTTTTAAATGAATGTTAAACGAAACCCTTTGTGCAATCTTCAATCACACTTACCCACTTGTTAACATTTTCCAACATGTCTGTCCATTAGTCCTTTAACTCTCGTAAGTATGTTTCATTTGCAATGTAATTTTTATATGTTATTTATATTTACTATAAAATGTTTGGTATTGAAAATTATCTGTTTAACATTTACAGTTCGATTACAGTGATGCAAATATTAATTTCGCTAGATTATTGCCTGTGAAGAGAAGTCGCCACTGATTTTTATGAATAATTTTACAATACTTCAAACATAATTAAATTTATATGCATCATCGAAGTGTAGCGCAATATATTTCCTCAAGAGTATGGAATAAGTAACATTTATATTTCGTTTACCAGAATGCCCAGAAGTGTTCCGTTACATTATGATCTATGGGGAAAATTGTTTGCAGTGTATTTTAATGATGTTACAATACTTCAAACAAATTGGAATTATGAGGTTCACTACAACATATTTTCTATATATTACGGCGTGCGTACTGTTTTTCGTTCATTCACAAAATAATTCGGCTAAAGAAAGAACTATGATCCACTTCATTGTGTGTAAAAATAAAATTTCTTAATAATATTCTTTTAATGTTTGAAAGTGGCATCCCATTTCTATGTGTTTCATAATATACGTCTCATGAAAGGTGTTTCGTTCTTTTTTTCCTACATCAAGGAAAACAAGCAACTATTGCTCCATTTCTACGAAAATGTGCGCATTTTAAATTAAGAGAGTGAATGTTCCTTTATCTTGACTACCACTTATAATATCACTTTTCTAATGAATTATCTTTTTTCTGATCTTAATATTACAGAACAGTCCCTATAAGACTCACTGATGTTTTGTAGTTGGCAACTGAAAATTGTTTTTTTTTTTAAATCCACACGCAGGAAACATGGGAGGTCTTTGACCATTGCAAATTCTGAAAAAGAAAAGAGAAAATCAGAAAACTGCGAATAATGAAGTCAAACTCTTTCGAAAGACCTTTCACATTTTCATTTTCGCGAATAATAAAAAGTCCCGAGTATTAAAACCGCGAATACTGGGGCAAAAAGTCGATTTAAAATTTTAATGACAAAAGTAGAAGAATATTTTCAGTTCGAAATTTTACCGTTGGTTAGCTGAAAAACGATTGTTCCATCTGGAAGTATGCGAATGAGGATGATTTTGAAAGAACTGACTACTTGCGGAAGGAATAATTTAAAGCCTTCGCTTTAACTAGTGGATAAATACTCCAACCATCTGGGATTAAGTTATTGCGTACCAGGGATACTTTTCTTCGGTAGATGATTTTCTGGGGAAATTATTCGTTTTGGAAATTTATAAGCAGTATTCCTCCTGTAATTTGTCCTTAATACCAAGTTGATGAATAAAACAAATAGGAGATACATCCAGTAGTCGGTTCTTTTATAATGTTTTCCATCTGCACACTTCCGGTTAGCGACTTCTATCGGTGACGTATCGAATTACAGGCTGCTTTTTGTGTTAAAAAATCCTGCATTCTGACAATGACTTTATAGGAAACCGCATTTTTTAAACCATTATATTTCAGATGATTTATTAAAGTTTATACGAACGTTTTGTTTACCCTGCATATAAATGCAATTTAATTCTAAAATAAAATAACACATTTTAAAGTGGGTGAGCAACAAAGTGTGGAAGTTCACAATCGAAATACTCATACAAGTGATTCACTCCAAGTTGAACATGAATATGCATAACGTTTGAATATTCATAATTTATTCATAAATTTAACGTTAATGAAGGTATTTTAACAATTTTTAAACTGATTGACCTTGCATATTCCCAAATTTGATGCCATCGCTCTAAGCTTCGATAGTCATGCAATAATAAGATGGATTCTTTATATATTCGAATGTAGATAACGGTAAGCATAATGTAATTTAACGATTTTCTGTGTTCTTTCACTACATTTCTTTGGGCTTTTATATTTTTCGTAAACAAAACATTTTTCTTAAAATATTTTAGTAATGCCGTCATTATTCTACAAGGTTTGAGAGAAATTTCCAATTCAGATGCAAATGTAGCATTCAGTATTTTTAGTTAAATAAATGAATTTTTCCTTTTTGTTTTTATGTGATTTTTGTAATAGAACTCTCTACTTTTTCGTATTTCGCATACATGTGCATAACCAAAAAAGTTAGATAAATAAGGGGATAAATAAGTATTAGTAAAGCCTTGGTGTTATTTTAATTTTTATTAAATTTGTCATATCCTGATGGTAATATAATTGAGGTAAAAATGTTTTTAATAAGAAAAAAAAACAACTTTATAAAATGGTTCTTCATCTTTGTGTTTCATAGCAAACCCCATACTGTTATCCATATTACAGTTCGGCACGGTTCGGATTATACCTGACCAAATTTAATTTGAAGTCAATCTGAAACGGAACCCAAACCGTTTCCAACCGTGAGCCAGGTCGTTTGTTGATAAAATTGATTAACCCAACACAATGCAGGGTCTGTTCTACATCCATCTGAGATCCCATCTCTGCTACAATCTTTCGTTTTGACACACAATAGATGGTGTTATATTATTGCAAATTTTACATGTAACTGTAAAAATTATCTATGCATGATGCGACGACTATTTAATAACAATAAAGTAGTACTGTATAATATCTTTAAACTACTCAAATTTCATGGCGATTTATAATTTTTTTCAAAAGTTAAATCCTAAAAGTCAATAAAAGATACGAAAACACACATACAGACAAACATATCATTTTCAGAATCTGGTGAAATTGAAACGGTACTACCAGAAGATTAAAACATTAGAAAAAAAGCATTAATATCGGAACATCCGATTAGGTGTTATGTGTAGACATTCATTACAAAATCATAGGAGCAAATTATATAAACTCCTTTCTTTAAATTCTGTTACCCCTTATAAGGCTGTGATCTATTTTTATACCACTTAATTTCAATACCCAAATGTCACACTAATACCAGAAATTTTGGAATTAAATTTACATTTTAATATGTAATTAAAAGCGTTTACGTATTTTAAAATAAATTTGTTTATAAATTCTGCTGTGGGTTTCTAATGAAATATTCAATTGTCTAATATGTAGATCTATTTTTGTATTTGTTCACTGGTTTTAATATCGTCACACAAGTTTTATCTATATATTGAAAATAAAATAATGTATGTAATAAAAGGATATACACCGGGCGACAAAATATATCCTTACTTTTATTATCTAACAATTTCCCAGTAAATAAAAAGAGATAAAGTTGATAAATTCCACATAAAAAAATTCTTTTATTTGAAATGAAATTTTAAAAGTTTTTATAGAGATTTGATTTATATTTATTGTGCTCTTTAATTTTTGAGAATTATCTCTTGCGATATTTACCAAAGACTTTTTGTTTTACGCATTTTTTTAAGAATTGTTTTGTTTGGCGTATTAGATATAGAGTGAAATCTCCACGATACTGTTTTTATAACATTAAACTAACAAATGCATGTAATAAATTTGTGTACCTTCACTAAATTAAGAAGTATGTGTTTACATTTTAATTAAAAAATTATAAGTCAAAACATACAAAGATTGCTGATACGCTCAATAAAATTCTAGGCACTCAACAGAATTGCTCTTTAACCCTCTGAGAGTTTTGAAAAAGGGTAAAATTGTAATGCTGTTTTCTCTGCATTTTGTTTTAAATGCTAAAAAAACATGATTATTTCAGCATTATAAATAAAACTTAATTACAAATATGAAAATAACCCTTGAGAGTATTAATCATTCTTCACTGTTTTGAAAATTCATTAAATCTATAGAATTATATTATCTTAAACATTGCATATATTGCAGTGAAAGCTGGAGCTTAGTGAACGGAATATTACGTTCCACACGCTTAGAGGGTTAAGCACAAGAAAACACAACATAATGAACATTAAATGCAATTACTTAACGCCATTTGTTGCCAAACGATTTTCAAAATTACGTA
Organism: Maratus michaelseni; assembly: GCA_963931845.1. NCBI lineage: Eukaryota > Metazoa > Arthropoda > Arachnida > Araneae > Salticidae > Maratus > Maratus michaelseni. The sequence continues at coordinate 116,300,371 of OZ007588.1, forward strand.
GTAATGTGTCTAGTTTATATTTCGAAGATTGAACAAAATGGTGTTTTGATACCTCTTACCTTATGCGTTCTATTTCAAATAGAAGCAAATTTCTTATTTCATTAGAACGGGATATGACAAGTGACTAAGGGACCAACAGTAAATTGGAATCTGACGAATATGCGCTTAGTAAATGGGGTTTTCACATTTTTAAAATTTAAGTGTTTAAGAAAAATCGTTTAAAGGGTCACTCAAAAGATCTTATATACAGAGATATGAAATTAAAGGATTTTTTCGTATTTTGTTGCATTTTATTTGTATCTGTGTATATTGAACTTCTACATATATGTTAGGCATAACATATTATTAATAAATATATTATTTTCTCTTCTTACATGATGTACCACTCTAATTAAAATTTCTCAGAACGTAACTCCTTTTTAGTGCAGAAAGATAGACCATTCGAGGATTTGACTTTCGCGAAGATTTCCTGGAACGTAGCCCTCGCGAATGTTAAGGGATTACTGTAATATAAAATGAAATACCCAATATATATTTATATAGATATATAATTTTTTTGGTGATTGATAACTTAGAACATTATTTTAGACATCACAATGATGCTTCAGCAGATAAAATCTATATTTAGATACATATTATATCAATATAAATTCAATAATATATAATAATTGAATTTTTTTAGATATTTCTTTTAACTATATTTATTCGTAACTATAAAAAATAAGAAAATAATGACAACTGTATTTTATAATATCTAATATTGTATAAGGAACTTTCCTTCTCATTAGCGATGAAAAATTACATTATTATTTTTTTTTTTAATGAACAACGTATATTACAAAAAATGACGGTTTTCTTCTTATCAGCAACAAACAAACGTTCACAGCTGCGTTCATTAGAAATTAATGAGTATAATAAATGTGAAAATCGTTTCCGAATAAGACTTGAAAATCTCTTTTTAAAGCCTTCTTAATGACCAATCCATTTATTAAATGATTTCTAAGGTTCTTTATTAAACCATGAAATATTTGTAGATGTTGAAAAGACATAAAAACTATTTTACAAATTTGATTATGAACAGAATTATGTGAAAATAGAAAAGAAAAATTATGCGTGACGCATAGATTATGAGACTTTTCCGACATTATCGATACACTTTTACAAAACTTTTTTTTTTTAATTCTAAGAAAAACCTTAAAGAACAATTTACAAATTTCTAGGTATTTAATGTGTATTTGTCGATTTATATTTTAAGTATATGAATATATTCGTGGAGATACTGATTTCATACCAACCTTTTGACCAAAATATTCAAACAGCCGTTAAATTTCAATTCGAACAAATTTGAACAAATGTTACAAAAGAATGCAAACTCAAAACTACTTGCCAGAATAGGCTGTAATTTTATATTAACATATTTAAATCTTCTGTTAATTGATTTCTTTTAAAAAATTCATTGATTTCGATTCTTATTTTTTTTCAAAAAACTATTTCGAAAATTTGTATAACTTGAAATTAATTTTCGACAAATATGGGTGATTTTTTTTAGATTGAAAGCTTTAAATATGCTTCTAGAAGCTTTGAATAGGAAAATGAAAAATTAAAGCTTATTCAAAGCAATACTTTTTAAAGATATGCTTAAAGAACTACCAGCATCGTAATATGTTTTGCAAAGATTAAAAATTATTTTAATATCACGCGCTCTAAACAGTAAATCTGCTTTATCCCTGAACTACTTTTCCGAATGACTTTCCGTTATGTATCCGAAATTTATCGAATATCCAAATATATCATAATTGCAGAAAATATTAAAAATTTTATAGTTTGTTACAATTTACATATGTTAACGATCTCCGAAGCAAAATTGAAGTATAGCATTTCCTTGTACAGTTTATTGCTAATCAATTGGCGGTATTCACATTTTATGCGATGATTTGAGGTAGAGTAGTAGGGGTGTACTTTTTCTTTACAGTAACTGTATATGCTCACTCAGGTACACTCAGGTGATTTCTTTATCATATATATGATATACAATTAAAAATATGTAAGGACTTTTTGGAAACGATTTATATTCTCGCCACAAATACTGTAGCTGATATTTTTGACTTACTGGTGATTTTTTTAACCTTTTTGTCATTTAAAAAGTAAGATTACCTTACAAGTTTTCAGTTGAACATTAAAAACACACTTAGTACACTTAAAATTCAAGGCAAAGTTCATAATTGTATCAGATTATTTCATAATCTTAGCATTTTTAAATAGAATAGAAATATCAACAGAGTAATTTTGAAAAGGAAAATACATTTCATGTTAAATATTGTCAGGTATAACAAAAATCACCGAGTTGTAATTTATGGAATGTACTAATTAAGTTTTACAAAATAATTCCTACAAATTTTGTATTTCAAGAAATATGAAAATATATTTTATCATCTAATGATGGATACTGAAATTATTTAGAATTTGTTTTAACGTCAATTGGAATTTTGTTTGATTTCATAGTGGAAATAAAACACATAGATAGGGTACTTTCAAATTTCTATAATTAGAATTAAATAAAACAGAGCTTGACTGATAAATAATCGTACGATTAGACGTATTCCTGCTATGCTTGATAGTGCACTTTTCTACGACGACTTAAAATTCAAGTTACTAACCTTCCGTTATTTTTATATCAAATAAATATAATTTGAACCATAAAATTTACTTAAGAAATGAAATCAAAGATGTACATCAGAGAAGCAATACACATTTTATTAAATACATTTTCTAATCCATAATAGTTTTTTTTTTTTTTTTTTTTTTTTTTTTATCGGAAGGGTAACAGTTTTGCTGTTTTCAACAATACAGATTAACAAAAGTGCGAACGATTAAAATTAATCACTTAAGCTGACAACTGCTACACAGACGTAACTATATAGTACCTAGTCCCGAATTTGAACATAAATGTTTCCTAATATAAATATTAGTTTTATTGAATTACAGAAATTGTGTGATTACATAAGACGGCGGAAAGAAAAATAATTGTGCTACGAGATTTTGCAGCTATGCAACTAATTCATAAGGAGAGCTCGACGCGCGTCGCTCGATCATCTAGCGCCAATTTTTAACTGAACAGCGTGTACAATAAATTTTTATTATATATATATACAATTTAGAAAATTCATTCGAATTTGTAGATTTCAGTGCTGATTAGTGTTGTTAAGTATTATTTTAAGCAATAAGATAAAAACAAATAGTAAAAATTAGTAACTTTTGGACGTTGCGTGTATACCTATTTAACCAGTATTTTGTATAAAAAATTTTATTCTTTGCTATATTAGTAATATAAAACTGCTTTGTTAAATTTTGCCCACGGCGTTGTAAAAAATGTTTAATTTGGCTTTTATTAGTAAACTCTTGACATGACTACTTACTGATATGTATATTAAATATTTGAAATAAAATAAAAATGGTTTATTAAACGTCCCTCAAATTTCAAAAAAATTTCAAAATAACTTTGATTATTATTTGTTTTTCAAGACTTATTTTCTAAGCTTTACACTTTTCCTCTTATAAAAAAATATGTTTATAAAATAAATGGAAAAAAAGGTAACTTCATTTTGTTCTAGGCAAGATTTTTTTGCCTTTTACAAGAGATTTGTTTGGTTTATATATTTGATTTGTTTTCATATTATGCTCTAGGGCCTTTTATTACTACTTTTGTTTCCTCAATTAAATTTATTTTTTGAATTAGATTTTTCAAAGTGGATTCTTGAGTATCAACAAAGTAATGTATTTTGTTAAATTTAATTCGATTTTTTTAAAACATATTTAGCTGTAGGAAGTAATAAATTTAAACTATCATGAAAGAGCTAAAAAGAGTTTTATTACGGAGTAAAATAATGAATTGAATTTTTGTGGGAAGATATATTTATAAGATTGGGAAAAGTAGCCATATTGTTATAGTGATCAATGTAATTGTCATTTTATAGGAAACTGAAATGCAAAGTTTTTAAGAAGCTATATATCCTATTTATATAAATATTTTTTGCAAATTAGTTTCTCTAACATATATAAGTTTATTAGATACTAAATTAAAAACGATAAGTAAAAATTGATTATTGCGTGAGAAAGTCAGAGCTACTTAAAAAAATTATTTATTTATTTAATGAAAAGCAACTTTTTATGACAGATATTTCTAGTTCGTGTTAAGTATTATATTGGCACCAGAAACACTACTTTCATATCATGAACTATTTTTAGCGTACATACGAGTAGTCAAACTTCCATTAAAACAGCATTACTATTATCTAACCGTTGACGTAATAGTATTTTGCTAAGTGAATAACATATTATTATTTTAAACAATTAATGAAGAAAATTTCCTTCCATATACTAATTTCTTCGGTACTTTTTGTGAGACAAACACCAGTCACCGTTTTGAGCCACAAATGATAATCTGTTTATTTCTTCTCATTCGCAAGTGTTGTTGCCCGGTTTTAAAATAATATATTTTTTAAAGATGATTCTATGTGATTTTTAATAACAGAAGTGGCCATTTATGTTGACCTAAAAAGCACGGTACCTGAAACAGACAAAAATGGGCTTCTGTACACAGACAAGTCCCGTTTTGCTTTATAGAGCGATTCAGTTCATGTGGTGATCTGGAGAGAACAAGGTATAAGATTCTATCTATGTAATATTGTTGAAACGATTATACAGGATGTAGAATCATAGTTTAGGCTGGAACTTCTCTCGTGATCACAGTAAAGTCATTGTATGCCATGGGAGAACTCTGAGTGCTGAATGTTTCATCAAAGATAAGATCATGCTCCGTTTGTCACATAGTCTGCTGATGGTATTGGTTATTAATTTATCTTAATGGATGGTAATATCCGATCAGATTAAGCCAAAGTCGCTGATGGATATCATGAGAGTCAAGGGTTGGAGTGAATGGAATGGTCAGCATAAACTTCATGCTTTAATCCGATAGAGCATCTTTAGGACTATCTAGGCAGGGAGATAGCTTTCAATTAATATGCGTTAGAATAATTTTTTATAAAAGGTGATATCAAAACCTTAAATGAAAAGCGTAACAAACGATAACTTTCATTTCTGCGTCAAAGCACACAGTATTCCACATTTCACACCATTCTCACGTATAAGTAATCATAAAATTCGCAGATATAAGTAATAATAAAAATCGGGCTACAACGCTTCTCAACGAGAAGAAATAATCAGAAAATCACTATTCCCGTTAGATATCATCCTTGAATGATGCTTTTTAAAGTTCGATGTTGCAATGTATAACGTGTTTGTAAGCTTTTTCGTCTGTTTAGAAGATATTTCAAGCACAGATTTTGTTATATGATGAGCTGGAACAAGTTATCTGCATCCCCTAGATTTTTGAGAGGATTGAGGTATCTGATAAATGACGGATAAAATTCAACAGAACATGTTGGCAGACATTGTACAGGTAGAGAATGGAATGTAGACGATATGTTATCATTACCGTAGCTTCTAGTCCTTCCCATTTGGGAAATATAAATCATTGAATGAGTTCCAAAAATATAAAGTAAAATATAATAATATAATAAATGATAAATAATGTAATAGATTTTGTTTCTATGATAGTAGGTTCTAAGTAATATGGACATGGACATGTTGTCCATATTACTCTCAACTAAAGGAATCCATAAAACAAACCAATACCCATAAAAACATTTGTTTATAATCCAACTACAAAATAAATGTTTACTAATTTTATGTAATTTTACAGCCTGAGACGTCAGAAATGAATATACAGGATACAACAACAGGGAAATTTTTTAAGACGTTGAAACACCGAACACTTCATTATATACATTAGTATCATGCATGCCTGACTGACTAGCATGTATCACCCGTTTTATGCTTCTTGAGATGTAATTCCATATATAAATGCTAAAATGTAGCGCTTAACTGCTAAGAATCTGCATAGGTCTATATTACCAGAGCAGAGTTCATTTTATCACCGCTTCCTCCAACATGTCACTGATATTTTCATGACAGTATTCTTCCCTTTGTAGTTATATAATTGCTTTCGTATAAAATGTATTGAACATAATTCTTAATAAGATAAAGTCATTGGCATAGGGGTTTTTTTTTAACGTTTGACTTCCCGAAAAAAAAATGTAAACTGTCTTATTTACTTAACCATTTATATCAAATTAATGCGAATCAGTTCAATATTGAGTTAGCTAAAATAATTCCTTCACGATTAAATTTGAACAGCTATCTTTATAGGATTATTAAAAATAAACTTACGTGAAGAAAATTTCTTTCGGTTACTTTGAAGATTTTTAAAGCTAAATATTACTTTCGTCTGCGTTTTGAAAGTAGGATGCTTTAGTAATTTCTACTACATATAAAAAAAATTAATTATACGTAATATGTGATGAAAATGTAATTTTTTTTCGAGATTGGGCGTATTATTGTTACTTAGATATTAAGCATTCCGATAATATTTTCTTAGAATTTAATATTTTATATAAGTAGATAAGATAAATTAGACTATGGCAAATAATTGCATGCTGCATATATTTTGGGCAGCTACAATAACATTGCTAGGAATAGAATAGCATCATATAGCACCTGAAAATGTACTAATTAAACTTAAAAAAAAAAAACTTCAAAATATATAAAGACAGCTAGAACCTTTTTGTAGATATATCATCCTTATAATTGAAGGAGTCGGGGCAAGAAAGTGCCAAGCCACATGTTTTGTGAAATAAATCTAACACTGTAATCTGTTGCTTAATATTGTAAATTATAATATCCAACATATAATTTGTTTCTAATGTCACTTGGTGGTAGCACATGGGACAGGTTTCTGTTTTGCCCCAGATGTTCATGCCCCCCAATGAAGATAGCTGATTTACAAAAAAAGTAATAGTAATATCATTAAAATAATGCCATATTGCTACTCAGACTATCTCAAATGTTAGTAAGACATTGGCGAAAAAACTTTATGTTATATATCTTGCTTTGAGCATTTGATAAAATTTTCAAAAGGAAATATCTCAGAAGCTGAAAAATGTGGCTTGGCACTCTCTTCCCCCGACCCCCTCAATTCATGTAAAGAATATCATTCTCCACAATAATAATAATATATTTTATGTTTTTATTTGATATATTTATTCGTTACTTTTGTATTCCCCTCGCATTCATTGTGGATAGAGTTAAACAAGTACAAATATGAAGTTTTTATTAGATTCTTTATAGTAAACTATTTTTTAGAGAATCTTTATTTAGTGTTGCTTTAATTCATTATATTCAGTTTAAAGTACACTGACTACTGTTATATGAACATGTTTGCTGAATGTAACATTTAAAAGTGCCAATTGCATTTCACATGCATTTGAAAATGTCAGTTAAAATTATTGAGGATTTGCATTATTTCAAATTAAAATAAAACATCAACATATTTTAAACATATATTTCTATGCATAAAAGTAGACCAAAACATAAGTATCATAAGAAAAATAAAATAAAATGCAATGTTAACAGAAAATTCGCTCAAAATAAATCATTTAAATGCAGTGACTTTTATTTTATATTCACTTTTAAAAGTTCTGAGTAGTTTTCAAATAAATTTATTTAAGTGCAAAATATTTCAGTTAAAGATGATATTAAGTATATATTTTATTTAATATTATCTTTTAAAAGCATTAAATAATTTTTAAATGAATTTGTTACGGTGAAAAATACTTCAATTAAAGATTATATATATATATATATATATATATATATATATTTTTTTTTTTTCAGGTGGATTGAAAAATAAATAACTCTTTTCAGAAACAAGTATATTATCCGAGATCAGAGATTCAGTATCTCTTTTATGCGACAATATAACATTGGGCAGATGAGATGTATTTAACAGGAGTAAAAGATAGGTAAATATCTGTCACATGATGAAATCAAGGAAGTTTTATCACGTTTGGATCTCCTTGATCATTAAGTTGTAAACAAGAGTCAACTAATGTTTTATGCGATCGATTATTCCTCATGGAAAGGGATTAAATAGACGAGGGATAAAATGTAAATAATACAATGTAGAGGTAAGCAAATAATATGGAATGAAAAATTTCCTAACGTTTGATTTACATTGTAATTCTGTGCATTATAAAAAGTAATTTGTATTCAAAAATAAGTATATTTCTAATCAAACTTGATTACTTCACACATACTACGTATAGTATATGTAATATTGTTTGCACTGTACTTTCTCTACAGCCCACGTAATTTATAATAACTTTATTCAGCATCTAAAATAAAACTAAATTCACAAAAATAAATGTTTAAAATAACATATTTGTAAACACATATAACAAAAAAAACAACAAATTTAAATCAGTTTAAAAAAATAAAATGTTTTAAGTTTGTTTAGAAATTAAATATATTAATTCATTTTAGATATAAACATATTAATGGAATCTTTGTAATTGAAGTTTAAAAAAAGAAAAAAACATGTGTTTCGGGTTTAATTTTTGTATTATAAAATTGTCCTAATTGCCATAAAAATTTGTGTAATAAAATACCTCTTCTATTAAAAAATACATACTTAAGCGGTTTGTTTCATCATACTATAAATAACATCACCAAAGCCGGTTTTCGCAAGGTACGAAGTGGAAAAGTATCGTTGAACACAATATTCTTTTTACATTAATTTGGGTATTATGCAGGGATTTAATTATTTTCCTCGATTTCTTTATTTCCATCAGCAACAAAACTGCTTTGGGTCTGTTCATTTTGTTTCAGTAAGTATTGCCAACTTAGCGAATTTATCCAATATTTTCGAATCGTGATGTCTGGTTGATTATACGACAGATTAAATAAATGGTTATTAGTATTCGTAAATAATGGTATATTTTTAACTAAAAAAACCGACAGTTTGTTCACACTGATTTCAGTCCTAATAAAACTTTTTGGAATGCATAAAAAATCGATAAAATATAAGGAAAATGTTTTTTTTCACAAATATTCACCGAACATCTGAAAGCCTTCTACGCCCAGTAGTGGGAAGTAGCTACTAGATTACCAGCAACTGGCTTAATTTATATTTTCCATATATATTTGTTTGCATCATTTGTAAAGTAAGGTAATTTTATTAAACAACAACAACAACAAAAAATGGTGATTTACAATAACATTATCTGCAGGCTATAAGAAATAAAATACTTCAGATAAGCTGGGAACAGATAAGTCATGTTTGATAGCTAAAAATGCTATAGAAAGTAGTTAATTCTACATAATTTTAATTAGAAAATACATGACTCATATATTTTTCTACCATTTAGAAGGTCATTATGGCTTCTGTTTTAATCGTTTAATGTGTGTACAAGCTTTAAATATCAGAAAAATTCAAAATCGTCCAAATAACTGAAATAATTATTGCTGTAGCCTACAGCATTCCCAAGCATTAAACATAACTGTATTTTAAAATATTTCTTTGACAGAAACATAAAAGAAATAAATGATTTAACCTATTTAATTGCAATATATTTCCATATCAGTAAACTTTCCATAAATAATACATACAATGAACTTACAATTTTTACTATCTGCTTCCCATATGTTTTCATAAACTACGTCTTTCACAAAAGCTTTCACAAAATTTGTCTAAGTTTTACATATTTTAATTGCTAAGTATTTATGTAAAATTATCGGACAATGAATATTCTGATTTTTTATATATATTTGTGAATCAGCAGCTATTTAGAAATATAATAAAAACATTTTACATATACTTTTATAAAAATATAGTAAAGTGTAACCTTAAAGTTTTTATTATACAATATTTATAATCCTAAATATACAATCGTATATAAACATGGGGAAAAATAATTTTTCCATAAATACGCAAAATCATGTTAGGTTGCAATTCTTAAAGCTAATTCTATGATCGCAACATATTCAAATAAACAACAAAATGCAGAAACAATTTCTAAACACAATTTTTAATGTTTAATTGCCTCCTAAAGAGTTAATTTATTGTTTAGAAATCATTCACCTATCCATTTTATATTAATTATATTAATAAAAAATTCGATCATTTCACATTGTACATAAATATAAAATTATTTATTAATATTTCTAATTATAATACTACTCTGATTGTTTGAATAAAATTATTTTTGTAATCCTGTGGTATTTGAATTGCTACACCAATGAACAGTAGTACAAACCGTTGAAATTTATTTTTAATATTAAAACGTATTACAAGCATACCAATAAATGAGAAAAATGAAGGTTTGATACGTTTTGATACCAAGTTTTATAGCTTCGAAATAACTTACATAGAATTCATTCACACATTTTTAGTAACCGGTAAACACATTTCAATTCATACATGAAAAAAAAAACGTATTGAATATTATGTAACTATCTTCGTCCATATAGCTTAAAAGTATCAATTTCAGTTTCACAATTTTTCATTACAAACTATTACAAAACTATTTTATCATAAACTTCATTCATCTCTTAAAACGTATAAAGAAAGTTTACAAGTAATTGTGTAGGAGAGGAAAGATTTATCTGATACAAAAAAAGGGAAAAATAAATGTGTATTCAGAATGCATGTCTGACCATTTAGGAAACGGATATCATAAATATTTCAGAAATATATATATTTATTCAGGGGTACATAAATTTTGTTTTTAAAAAATAAAACATGTATAGGAATTGAATTTAAAATTTAATCTTAGTTTTTGTGTTTTTCATGCTTAAATATTTTGTATCCTCAATCCTCCTCATTTTTAACATGTTTGCAAATACGAAACTTTTATTATTTTTTTCTTATTACATGGGAGATGATAGATTTTTGTTACCTTACACAGCACATACATTTTGTTATCTTAACTAACACGCAGATTAAGTTAATTAACATAGTTTAATAATTTAGGAGTTAATGGCAGTTAAAACACTTTTTGTTTCTATTTTATTATATATGTTGAAGTTGTGGATATATATATTTATATACAGAATGTCTATAAAAGGTCTGACACGATTTAATGTTTAATAATTCATAAAATAATGATTATATAAACAAACCTAAGAAATTCATGCATAATTTCTTTTATAGTGTGAACGTCTCCATAGTTGCTTTTCCTGTTTGAATATATTTTTCTTTGTAAATATCATCTGCGCATGTTTATAATTGTATGTTTCTCTCTTTTGTTTTTGGCAACAATTAGAATGAAATGTTACTTTTACTTTTGCTGTGTTTGCTCGATGTTTCATTCGATGCGATCTTTTATTCAATCGGATGTTGAGGAAATTTACAAAACTACAATAGAAAGCGTAGACTTTATTGTGTTCATCGAAACGAAATCAATAATGCAAACATACAGAAATTACAAAAAATTATATCGAAAAGCTCTTCGATTAAGAAACCGTATTTTGCCGTGGAAAAAAGAAGTTTCAAGAAACTGTATATCTTTTACATAAGAAAAGTCCCGGACAACCGCAATAGCCACTGTGGATGCCGACATGCCTGCCCGAACGTGGCGTGAAAACGACTCTCGTCTTGATATTTCATTGCGACGAAGGGTGGAAAGGCATTGACAAGGGCCATAAAACTTTTTGAATCTGTCTAACCATTAAAGTTATTAATTTAAATCTATCTTCATCATTTTATGAATTATTAAACGTCAAAATATGTCAGACCTTTTATAGACATTCGTTATATTAAAACGTCTGGCGATAAATTTCATTTTGTAATGATTTTTATGTAAAATATTTGAATACGGATTCTTGATTGCAAATATATATATATATATATAAGATTTTCAATGTAGAAAATTATTATGGAATAATCCGCCTTGAGAAATATTTTACATGTAATACTTAATTGTTTTAGAATAAAGTAAAAGTAGATATTAATTGTAACATTTCATTTGAAATCAGTGATCTGTTGCACTTTGAGACCAAATTTTACTGATCGTAGAAGTTGGCACGGTTTTAAAGTGACAACGAGAGATAAAAAATTTGTGGTGTAGTTGAATTAATTACCGCATTAGCTGTAGCTATAAGGTGGGGAAATCTCGTAATCAATCTTGTTTTAATTGAGCCAAAGCTGTAGCCTTGGCTTAATTGGATCTCCAAATGTTGGAGTGAGACTTCACCATTTTATGCTTGTAGCATTAGAAGTTTGCTCAATCCAGCACAGAATATTAAAAAGGGTACGTATGATGGTAATTGAGTATTTGAATTTAAGTTTTTTAAAATCATAAATATAAAATAAACCCGTGCAGCAACTTTGTGTCACTTTATCGTTATAGAACATTACTTTTATAATTATTCATGCGGTATTTTGTTGGTCACGTTGGTTTGGTATCACGTTGGTTGGCTCTGCGAGGCTGTAATAAACCGACACTTTACATTTTACATAATGGGGAATGATGTAAATGGAAGTCTAATATATGAGACATTTTTTACAATTACAAATGTAAATAAAAGCGTTTTAAACCTGTTTTCCAAATGATGCAATTGATTCAGATATTCTCACGTAAGCTAATTTAACAATAAAATGGTATCGTGCATGAATTATTTTGTGTGTAACTTCCTAAGAGAATTATAAATTTTATGTTAAAAATTATCGTTAGCAAATATGCTGTATTATACCTTAATAGTGTATGGGAATTCTTATTAATGTGAACTCAGTTGGTACGATTTAAATGCATTTAAAAAAATTACATCCATTCACAATGTATTACACATAATTTTATATAACAAACATTCCGTAAGAAACATGAATAATGTAAACGGACTTTATGATAATCTGGTGATATCATAAATTATGCAATCAAACCGTGGATAGAAGGACAAAGAGAAGCAAAAATAAAAATGAGGGGATACATTTCATGTATTTCCCAAAGCTTAAAAAATAAATATTTCAATTCCATTTTACGTAATCATGCATATATTATGAATTTACTATTCAAAATGCTTCACTTCAAATAACTTACATTGCTTAGAATACAAGTGAGTCAGTAAAAACTATTTGTACTGATATTCCATTCAATATATATGTTACGGTCAATATGATTAATCCGGTCACTATTAATAATAACCGGTTATTATTAATAATGGCTGCGGTTATTATTTATAAAAACCGGCCTTTATATCCGGCAATTATTAATAATAACCGGTTATTATTAATAATGACCAGATGAATCATATTGACCGTAACATATATGTATATGTTTCCTTTTACAAATTAAGATAATCTCCAATTTCCCTTTATCTTATTTATATCAGATTACAAATGTGTTGTTAAAATCCCAGAGGCCCATGGATTAACCAGGCTTTCAACTTAACGTTTCATGCCAGTTTCCTTATTGTCGATTAATAGTATATGAACATTTTTATCAATCATTTCAAATTTTAAGTGAAAACCATTATTTCTACCCACCGTTCTAGGACGGTCATTTAAACTAGTACTTCATAATCAATAAATGTGTTGATTTGTAAATAATTTTATTTCAGTATCAATTACACATAAATTCTCTAATAAAAGGATTATTTGAAGAAAGACTTTTTTAAGAAGATATTAATATATTTTAAACTTAAAAACGATATTTTAAAAACAATGTTATGAAGAGCAATTTAATCAATTGATATTATGAAAAAATTACGATATATAATTTTTTTTTATTTACATAACATAATAATTTTATAGACGAGTTATTCATAGCAAATAGTATTATATTTAAAAACAACATAAACATATTAATGAATTATTCAAATAAGTCTATTTTTTATGTTGCAAGTGAATTAAAAATGTATGAGCAGGAAATAACATCTCTTGCAGAAAGAGTAATTTTAAACAGAATCAATAGAAACTTTTCATAGTCTCTAAGCGAATTCTTTTAAAGCATTTTTTCTTTTATAGTAATTAAATCTCTTTGCACGATTTTTTTAGTTCAACTATTTAGAAGCAATATTTATTTAAAACGTTAATTTCCTTTTATTTACGATTAAAAATAAGGTTTTCATAAAATATTTAATTTTCAGTCATGGAAGAAACTATCTCTTCATTTTTATTTAAAATGATAAAGATATATATATATATATATTAAGATTTGATAAACAACAGCGCATGAATGTGTTATAGATAATGATTTTTTACATTGTAATCGCTATGGAAAAATCTTCAAATGGAAATATGATTTTATATTATCAAAATTCATTTCTTTAATCAACTATTTGCGACAATAGATGATACGGCATTCCATGACTTAAGCTGTGATCATAGATAAGCGTTTTATTTACTAAAAGTTCCACAGTTGCATTAAAATTATTGACGTCGATTATAATAATCAGGATCAGTAGGGGCTAATATGAAACAACAAAAAAATATGTGGGAGATACATAAAAATATGACCAATTTTTATCGTAATCCACTTTGAGGCTTTGTGATTAATTTGGAAGCAGCATATAAGTATTATGTTACTTATATCCATTACAAAAATAATAAAAAATTGAAAAGAAAAATCCGATAAACTATGCATTAAATAACCTTTCTTTCTTCACAAGAAAAATATTTCTGCCGGGTTGCAATTTTTTTTTTTTTTTTTGTGCAACACATATAAAAACTTATATAAATTATTGCAATAGAACTTTTCTTTTGTATAAAATGGTGATTATTTCTATCCTTTAAAATTTACAATATATTTTTCGCAGCCTGAATTACAAATTGCTGAACTCAGGGGGCAAATGTAAGCCAATGTGAGCGCCTAATTTGAGACAGTGTAAGGGATAGACTTTTATGTATGTTACTGTTTTTTAATTTAATGATATGAAATACTAGCTAGTTGATTTTCAACTTAATTTTACACATCATGTATAAATGTGAGGTTGAAGCCTGTGTATTTTTAAACATTGAAAATGGTGTATAAATAAAAATCGAAAGGAAGTAATAGAAATTATCCACGATGTATTTTAAATGAAGCCAACAACAAATGATATTCAACTGTAAATAATTGAGTCGTTAAGTAATATTTATTTTTTTTAACTGTCCCAATGCAAACCAGTTCACTTTTTGCATCTCATATCGTAATTTCTGCTAGCGAAGTTTCATGAATAGTTCCAAGTTCTTTTGAGATGTGCCTTTATAGGTAATAAATCAAAATTCTGCTGCAAAAAAGGAAAATATACTAATGCTAGTCCAAAAGTGATAACAAGTGAAGAGTGTATAGGTGACAGGAAAAATAAATACAGAATATGGGGAAGAAAAAACAAAAGAAAAAGAACGTATATCCCTTAAAAGTGCTGTAAACGAAAGAAACCGAAGAAGGGAAGAAAAACAAAAACATATCACGAAAAAGACAAACCAAGTCATGCTACTATACCAGTAAAAGAACATACCAGTCTTGAAAACGACACAGGAGAAACTAAAGTTCCAAATAAATAATTAACCGAAGGGCTGGTGTAATACTGGTAGACTACAGGGAAAATGAAATATCAAAATACAAAAAAATATTAAAAAGAGAAAAGTTCATTGATAAATTGTTCAAAAGAGACAACTTATAGGATGAAGAACTGTCTTCTCTGCATGATAGTGATGAAGAATCAATCATTGTCTGTGGCACAAGGGAAGAAAGTGATTCAGTTGTCCACTAGACGTCCATATATCAAGAGCATATTGAAAAAAAGAGCTTTTTTGTTAGCTGACGTTAAATGGGAAATTAGAAAGACTACTAACTGGAAGTATATTGATTTCATAAAGAGAGTAGATGAAGTCGAAGGAAAGGCAACAAACTCAGATTTGAGATATTCTAAGAATCGATTTCAGGACTGATTGCGCGTATACAGAAAATTAAATCTTTAAAATGACATTATGGAAAACGTTGATGTCCTGCTTTTCCCTGAAAACAAAATTAAAAATCAAAAAGTTTTCTGACTGAGTAAATATTAATGAATAATACCCGGTGTCATATCATTGCACATTTACTTCTGAAAACTCATAAAATTTTAGTTTATTTGTTAAAAACATTTTTGTCTTCGTTTTTTTTTTTTTTTTTTTTTTTTTTTTTTTTAGGTAGATTACCATTTAATAAATTAGTGAATTTGTCATTTCAGTGTGTTTTCATCTGTATTCTGGTGAACGCATGAAAGAATTTCCAAAATTCAGGCTAAATGAAAGATTTAAAAAAAAATAATATGGCTATAACATTAGTACCATGGCAACTTTGTTCTATACCTCCCATTTTCTTGCTGCTTTCAACACCTTTAAAATAATGATGTCCCACATTAGCCTCATAGCAGTCTTCTATTTGCCCTATTCCGTGGGGAAAATGTGGGGCAAGGCTTCATTTTTTTCAGTTTTTTGCATGAAAAGCAGTATTTTTTATTCATAAAAATATACAGGAAATAAAAAGATAAATTACAGTAATTTTATTTGGATGCAGAGTCAACAGTTTACGGAAAGTTTAGAAATGTATCTCATAATAGCCCTGATTGACGCTAATTCTTAAATTAAATAAACACAAACCCTTTTATTTATTTAACAATAATTTATAACTGCAAAGTTCTTGGCATTGTTTTTCGTGTCAAATAAACATATTTCATAAAGAAAAGTTTTATTTAATGAGCAAAATTATACAAATTCTGCATAGAAGAAAATAAATATTTTATTTTTTAAAGTTTCTGGTTCAAGGTATGTGTATCTGATTTTTTAAAACTGGAATGTTAGTAGCTATGGCAAAGTATTCTATCATATATATAATATTTCTGTTGTCAACATCCCTTTTTCTGAGCATTTACAAAACGCACAACAATGAATAAGATATCATTTCAAAAATTTAGCTTCTATCATAAAAAGCAGTATAAACATGTTTTTATTAAAATTTTCAGCTAATTAAAAATTTTATCAGCATTGTTTTCATAACTGAAATGAGAGGTATTTCTCGAATCAACGTTGCCACAAAAACAAAATATCGCATTATAACACGCTCAGCGATGATTATAAAAAAATAATAAATAATACGAAAAAGGTAAAGTGTAATGTTTTCGCATGATTTTATTTTATATTTATGATAAAAAAGCAAAATAGAAATAGAAACGTTTAGAAGGAAAAATGGCAAGCGATCGATCGAAGAAGTGGTATTTCACGTGTAGACTAAAATGTATTATTTTTTACATGGGATTAAATTTATATTTATGTATTCCATTTATTTATCTTTACGTGTTTTTTCCAGAAGCGGATAACTTCATCCTCTAATGCATTTAAAATACGATTGTTAATTTGTTTTTCCTCGCGCGTTGTCTTTTGCTATCTTCCATCAGTTTTTACTGTAATTTTGATGAAATAAATGGGATGATATTCTGGCTTGACTGTTTGAAACTTTTTTATCCTTCGCTTTTTCTTTAGAATCTTACACCTCCCGTAAGGTATGGTGATGTCACGGCGACGTCAGTGTGAAGTCACACTGTGACTTTGTGACCGACGTCGTGACGTCAAGTGACGTCGATGTGAAGTCATTGTGACCTAAATGTGAAGTCGTTATGGCCGTTTTCAATCATTTCTGTGACCTCACAATGTGACTACTTTGTGAAGTCACCGTGCGACTTCAATGCGAAAAGTGTGACGAATCTGCATCGGATAGGGTGACCAGATTTTACTCGAATCCTATCCGGATTGTTCGGATCAAAATTTTTTTATGCTACAAGTTTTTGACGTTTGTGACGACACTGCACCGGGTCGGGTGACCAGATTTTACCCGAATCAAATCCAGAAAGTTCGGATCGAACTTTTTTGGATTTGTTTGGCTACAGAATAGATTTGGATTAGTGGTCGAGTGACCTGATTTTCGTGAACCCGATCCGACCCGATTTGGGTATAATGTTTTTACTGTAAGTCTTGTTTGGAATAGAATCTTGCATACGACAGAGTAATCAGATTTTATCAGAAATTGTATTACGAAACAATTTCTGATGTTGGCTGGGATCTAGAGTCATGCACGAATCCGGTTATATACTTCTTGAACATGATTGAATGTCTACTTGAACATGAATGATGGTTGACTGAAATTATATTTCGATTCAACCCGTATTCTTACCCTAACCTAACAACAACAACAACAACAAAAATCTGTAAGCCCGACCGAACCTGATAAATGATTTCGCATAGATTCGGAAAACAAGATTTTAACAAATCACGATAAAATCGACGATAAGGATTGGATCGGCAATAATTTGTATTTGATGCAACTCGTATTCAAATTAAAACTTTGCATCTGATTGGGAAACCGGCTATAATGTAGCCGTTAAGCAAGAAAATTATAAATGTAAAAAACGCATACTAATATGAAAATAATAGATGAATCCATTAAAAATCATAATAAAAGTAAATATTTCAAGAATATGAAATACTATTGTGCAAATAACAACTTTTTAAATTAACTTCTACTTCAATTTGTTTTATGTAACAACCAAAAATATTGACAATAATTAAAACTATGCTATTTTGCTGTCAAATATTGAAGTTTTTAAATGTGTATACTTTGCCATATTTCCCCTCGCTCAGTGTCACGAAACTTTCTGACATATTTATGAACAAATATTTAAACGCATGTCACTTGCATGCCTGATTATTAAAGCGATTTGGAATGAATAGCGTTTTCCATTTTTAGATAAATGAAATACTTAAGATCAATTTCGGTCACGTTTTTCCCGTTTCTGACGCTGAGCGTCGGAAATTCGGTTCAAAACACCGACTTTGCTATTGTTTTCTGAAACATCTTCTGCCGTTACCAAAAAATGGAAAACGCCATTCTATTAAGTATAATCTGATGAAGAACACCTGCCAATTTCATGTGTTTCCGAATAAAAATGAATTCAGAAATATGTCAGAAATTAGTTATTTTGGATTTGAGAACAATTTTGATAACTAGGGAAAAAAAGAAACATCCTTTAAGAAGAGTACACGGAAAACAGAAGTTAAAAATATTAATTTCTGAGGAGATATTTTAAATATACGAATGCATCCTTCGTCCATAGGTTTAACATTAACGAGGGCAGTAGGGAAGTTCGCTGAAGAACAGCCTTAACCCCTTCGCGACGAGCGTCCTTTACAGAATTTTTAATCTGTTACCACCGGTTTCTCAAAACAGAAATTTTCAGCTAATTGAATCGCAAAAATGCTATGATTAGATAAGGAAGACCTTGCAATAAAAAATAACTGGTGGGAATAATCGAGGATTCTGAGCATCTTATGCGTCATGTATTCGTGTCGCTCGTCCCCAAGGGGCTAAGAATTGTCAGGGGAAACACAATTCCATGTATTCTGATACTCCGAAAAATGTTCTCATTATATATATATACTATATATATGTTATGGTCAATATGATTAATCCGGCCGGACATAATGGCCGGTTATTATTAATAATACCGGTTATTATTATTAATGACCAGATTAATCATATTGACCGTAACATATATATATTAAACTCCATACAAAATCATTGTCTCAGTAATCTAATAAATGTAATTCTCTAAAATTCAGTATTTTAAATATGCTATCGAAATACATAAAGTATTCATCTTGTGATAATAACAATAATTAGCTTGAACAATTAATTTTTAACATAAATATTTTATTAATTATTGATATTCTAATTGGTAAATGTATTTAAAACGAATATTGCGTTTATTTAGTATAATTTCATTAAGTTCAGATTCGAAACGCAATTATAAAACAATTACCTGTTACTTTTTTATATGAAGTCCATTACTGGCACAGTGGGTGTCCAGTCCTGGATTGGTGGATGCCCGTTGCAGGAATTTTAAGTATTTTCATTTATTTCTATTAGTACAACTAAATTTACATTCACAAGTGGAAATGTGACAATGAGATTGGTTTCATATTGTAGATACAGTCATATATTGAATTTAAAAAGTGGAATTTAATAACGATAACTAGTAATTAAAAACATATTTTTTAAAGAAATTACTTAAAAGTACCCGTTACTGAAAAGAGTACCCTATTACTATAATATAATTATAATTATTTTACATTAATCCCTCATACGTAATTTTTTCTATTAAATATTTAAAATTCCCAAGTACTTCCTTACGTAATAGCCATCGTGTTATTTTCGTAATGCTGCAAAGTTCTATATTCGAAATTAATTCCCAGTGTTTAATAATAAAACTCATACTTTATGCAAGACCTTTCATATTTTATTAATAATAATTTTGACCCAGTCTCTTTAAAATGAAATACATTACGAATAAGAAATAGTACCTGTAAATAAATCTTTGGAAATTCGCAAAATCTTATATTTATGTTTAAAAATCTATTAAGTCCTAAAACATAATAAAATAAGAATATATCGTTTTACATTATTAATTAAAAATATTACAAATAATTAATTTAAAACAATGTAATTTGTAACTCTTAAGTACAGACAAATTGAAATTAATTTTAGCATATTTTGTACTTACCAAATCTTAATGCATATCCATCCAAAAATTGTTCGTGTGTTCCTTTATCAATTTTTAGCAAATTGTTAATGATGTCATATTAGAGGGAATCTTTTCCAGCAAGAAATTTCGGATAACTGACTGTCTAATGTAATACAGCTACCACGAAATTCCCCAGCTAGAATTCTTCAAAATTTCAAAATAAATGAAACAAAATTTGAATCCATCTTATGTTTACAACACTTTGAATAAATAATCCTTCCGAATGAAACAACCACTTTTCAAATTTATCTTGACCGCAGACGATAGACGAGTCCATATTATAAATAATGAGCAGCTGCCCAATTTTTTTTTCCAAAGAATAAATGTTTTCTTCTTTCTTCCCCACTCCGCCTTTCAATATGTATATGTTGTTTTTCATGCTTCAAAATAACGCTTTGTAGATGATACAATGAAAGACTACCGTTTGTTTTATTTTATGTTAGGTTTGCTAAATGCAATTTTTAAATTAAAAAATGTCGAGATTTTTTTTCCAAATATGGGCTAGAATGGCTAAAACAATTATATTGACAATTCTGGAGATAAAATAAAATGAAATAGTATTTTCCTTCTAACAAAAGCAAATTACTTATTTTATACGTTTACGATATTCATAATCTACTTCATCCATAAAGGAACGAAAACAATTTAAATAAAGCCCTAGCATACAAAAAAGAAACTTTGCTTTTCTGAATATATCGGATTATCTCTATTCACATTTCGTCTACATTTTAATAGCACTTCGCAGTGAACAACACTTCCCTCCACTAAATTATTTTTCTGGCAGTTCCGATGATTACAAGTAATTTATAATTAACAAAATTCTTTGAAGTTATTTTAAGACTAATTATTAATTTTTTACAGAAAATAAAACTTTTATATTTTTTTAATTAAAAAATAAGTTTAAAAATAAATTTAAAAAATTACATTTTCTGGTTTTTATAAATATGTATGTTTCTATGATAATTTACAATTGCATAGTTAAAAATATTTATATATATATATATTATGCTGATAATTTTATTTTAGTTAGATAAATGGATAACTGAATATAAATTACTTTCCAAGGGACATAGTAAATTACTAAGGCTCTCAAATGCGTAAAGATGACACTATGTATAATGTTTCTTCGCATTTTCAAAGATTTTTAAAATTCACATTTTTATCACAGTGTGAATTCACAACATGATAGTATTTTGGTCGTAGTTGTGACGTGACATGCGTGATTCACAAAGACGTCAAAGTAACGTCAAAAATAAAATAAAAAAATTGACTAGAAACATATTTTTACGATGAATAACATGTTTGAAATAGCTTTGTATGTTTTTTTAAGTTTAAAGAAGTTCACATTTTAGTCACAATGTGACGTCACTGAATAGTGGCATTTTGGTCACAGATGTGTCGTGACAACTGTGGGTTGGGTTGGGTTGATTATTGTCTGCCAATTATCTACACTTGGGATATAGGCCCGGGGGGAGTGCCCTTCGTGGGGGTCTTTCTAAGGGAACCTAACCCGTATTTACGCATGGATAAATCCACGGCTCGAAGAAAACCACGAAAACTCCAAACGATTAGGCCGACGGGCGCGATTGGGATCGAACCCAGCGCCTCCCGTCTACCAGTTTCAAGAGCAGAACCTCTCAGCAACTGGTGGGGCTCGTGACAACTGTGACTTGAATTAACATCACAGTGACGTTACTGCGACCATGCATGCTATGCGGGATGTATCTGAGAAATATTAGATATTGTTATAAAATATTATACTTCAGTGCGAAATCCTCGCTCGGATTCACTGGTTGTATATTATTAATCTTTCAAGTTATAAATGGCCCATAAATTTTACGTAAATAATAAACAATAAATTAATTATATAATAATTATTCGCTTCGATAAAAATTTTCGAAATACAATCCATAATTTTTATCGCTATGAGATAAATCTCATATAATAAGTTATTTACTGGTTATATCTTCAGAAGCATTACTACATCGAGAATTGTTGTGGGAACCATTAAAAAAAATTAAAAATATTTATGGAATAATTTTATTTGTACTTCCGTAAAACCCCATTCCCTTAAAAATATTCATAAAATAAGTCATTAAAATGTCTCACAATTTAGAAAGGATAGCAGTAAAATTGCGAAAATGAGAGTTGTTTTAATGAACTAGCAAACCATTTCCTCGTTTATTGTGAATTTGTTTTTAACGCGGACAGAAATATAATTTTTTTTTTAAATTATTATATTTGAGTACTTGAGGAAGTTTTTGTTTCTTTCCTAAAAGTGTCATTCATAGTATCCATTATTTAAGCAGTAAAATTTGGATTTTAGATTATTTTGAAATTTTTTATTGGTATTAAGCAAATCAATTCATATGTAATAAATTGAAAATATTATGCAAATGTTACAATACTTATAAAGACAAAACATTCAGTAGGTAATTAAATCTACTATTTTTTTACGAGATAGAATTATATTATTTTTAGACTCTTTCAGCACACTATCTTATTTTTATCGGATTCATATTGTTCTCTTTTTTTTTTTTTTTTTTTTTGGAATCAATTAATTTGAAATAATGGAATGGCTATTTTCGTTTTTTTTCTTTCATAATCTGACGATGAAAATGCGTGCGTCTGTTATGTCTTTTTGTTTCGCTGACTATGCAGCAATCATACTATTCCATATTATTAAAAAAAATGTGGTATGCAGCTGAAAAAGTTTTAAAAAAACGATATAATGCACCAATATTGTTTATCGTTGATTAAAGCTCATTTTCGATACATTTTCCTGCATTTATAATAATCATATTGATTGATATCTGTGGTATAAAATATTAAACCTATAAGAGAAGAAATATCTCAGGCTCTTGCCTTACTCAAAAATGTATTCCGTATTTTTTAAGAAAGTGAAATTTTCCTATTTAAACTAAATTTTAATATTTTTAAATACTTATTTTATAAACACTTTTCAAATTAGTCTTATAAATATTTGATATATATATATATATTTGATATATATATATATATATATATATATATATATATATATATATTATAATTGATCAGATTACGAAATATTTATACACTAGCTAACCCGCCCGGCGTTGCCCAGGCCCGAGATAATAACAATCTGTTCTATACGAATATGACTGAAATCTGTAAGGTTATTGAAATCAAGCCGCAATTGGGCTCATAGAACACAGATCGGAAAACGCACCCTGGCGGTTGAAAGTGCAATTAAAATATTTTTAAAGCTATAGATATCAAGTTCAATGAGCCAAACACCGTCATAATGAGCCAAATGTCCAGAAGAGACATTTTCAGAAAAATAGACCAACCAAATTTCCTAGTAGATTTGAAATTTAACAACAGGTAAACAATGCCAAAATACCGGAAATCGCGAAAGTTGGTTACGTTAGACGATCGGTTTCGAAAGGGTTAATGTAGATATTTTTTTTTAACCCAACGGTGCGTTTTGAATAAAAAGAACATATGAAGTCTACTGCTTGTCCGTATTCGCATTTCCCGAGTCGAGGCCGATTTTTAAACATGGGCCGAAAAACAAAAAGCGCGTGAATGAGTTTTGGTTGGTTGGTTGGTTGGTTGGTTGATTTTATGACGGCCGATTATCTATACGAGGGATATAGGCCCTAGGGGAGAAAGCCCTCCGTGGAGGTCTTTCTAAGGGATCCTAACCCGTATTTACGGCATGTTCGAAGCCCGTTCGAAACGGTTCGAAGCATGTTCGAAGAAAACCACGGAAAACTTCGAACGGTTAGGTCGACGAGTGCGACAGGGGTTTGAACTCAGCACCTCCCGTCTACCAGCTTTGAGAGCGGAAACTCTCAGCCACTGGTGGGGCCGAATGAGTTTTGGAAATGATTTTTTTAGGAGGATTAAAATTATAATTTTTCAAAACAAATACCAAATTTTAAAAAGCAAAGGGAGGTAGATAAGGCGCGGGATTTTTAGTTTATCATATCTTGTTTATAAACGCCATGCCGATTTGAATTTTTAAAGATAGGATAAATGGTAAAAAATGTGAAATTGACTTACGGTAAAAAGCGTTTTCAAAAGGGTTAACGTGATTTTTTTTAAACTAAAGGTTTCTGCCTAAACCCAAAAGAGCGTATTTGTCTTTAGGTGTGTTTGTTTTTTGATTGGTTATTTTAGAAAGCCGATGCCAGATTTTATATATCGCAGAAAATTGGAATTCGCAAAAGTGAGTCCCGCGCACGAATTTTTTTCGGACGGTTAATATTCTAATTTTTCAAAAACAAATAGAGTTGTTAAAGGGGAATAAATGTAAATAATGTCTGACATTTTTAGTTTTTCGTACTTTGCTCTGAACCGCCGATGAAAAATTTAAAAAATCATTGAAATCGCAAAAATCGCGAAACGGCATACAGAAAATATATTTTTTGGAAGAGTTAAATTTTGTATTTTTTAAACCCAAAAATGGCTTTGAAAACGGCAAAGTCAGCTCTTTAATTTGGTGACCTTCGTTTTTCCGTATCTCTTGTAGTCCGGTGTATACAAGGCTGGGAAAACGGTAGAAAAAAAAAAAAAACATGAATTCGATATTTATTGATTTTTTTAAGGGTTAAATATGATTTTTTTCAAACCAACCGGATCGATCGAAAAATAAAAACCCGTTCTTCGAGTATATGTAGACGGTTTGTCTTTAATTTCAGCCGTTCGCCCATGGTGAATTTAGAAATCTGAAAAAGGAATGGGTTATTTTAATAAAAAAATAAGAAATAAAGGTTGTTCAAAAATTCATTAATATAGGTTGTTATCATGAGCTTAGAAAGAATATTTATGTGAATCAGGCCTTTATAAATCCACCTAAATGTACGTAAATTTTTCATTCGTTGCCGATAGCACGCAGATTAAACATTGTTTATTTGGCTTTTTTTTTACCTGAACATTGAATCAGCAGCCGAAAAACTGTTAAAGTTTCACGCGGCGTAAGGATTAAAGAACGGAAAATTGTCCATTTCAACTCAAAAAGTAACAAAGCTTACCTGGCGTGGTCATGGTTATTTTTTGCAATTCAGTATTTTATTAGAAATGGCATTTGCACATATCTGCTTCATGTTTCAGTCATGTCTATCTGAGATTTTTGCATCTAGAACTTTTTTGTTTTTAAAAAATTGATTTTTTCCTATTTCCACTCCTGCAAACCTTAATTAATTTTTAACATCATTTTTTATTTTAAAGTTTTTTTTTTTTTTTTTTTTTTTTTTTTGAAATATCTAAAAAAAAAACCCTTCTTAATTTAACATTCTGTGAAACATAAAAGGGCATCTTTAAAATGATTGAAATTACGAATTTGCATATTAAATACGTTAGCTATGTAAATGTCTAACTTAAATGATTTCAAATAATTAATTCTATTCCTGTTTTAGGACAATCATTGTGCTGCAGACGTGTATTGTACTATTGTCTTCCATTTGCTGTTCGGCGATATATTTCCTTTAAAACAGCTGCAAAATATTAAGCATTGTTAAATAAATAGACTTACGTAATAGGTATGCTGAATAATCTAATACATTCGTAAAATATAGCGGATATAATAGAATTATAATAGCTGTATAACATAATATTAGGAATATACAGTGTACAAATAACCCGTATTGCCTTATACGTGAGTATTATTTTTGATGCTGTAATTCGATTTAATTTGGAGCAATATATAAAAAAAAATTATTAGTACATCTTATTTTGTTCGCATATCCAATATTTACATAATTAAAGTGCTTCTTTGAAAATACAGAATGAGACAATTCATTGAGCTGTCTTTGTCAGTTCCCAAAATAATTCTCGATATTACATGTAAAATCTTACATATACTAGATTCTTTTTTAATAAAACATGAATAAAGACCTGATATCAATCTCATAAAAAAATAACACTACAGAAATATAAATTAGATGTAAATTAAAAAATATATATATATAACGCCAATGAATAACTATAAAGTTGGAGGAAAAAAATTAGCATTTTAACAAGTTAAATGTTATATTAAAGTGTTACCAGCAAAAAGTAAAAAATAGTCTATATTACATGTACTTTCTGCATTGAATAAATATCAGGTACACATTTCCAAGAGGGAAAATGATAACACTATTCACCAGAAAGACATGCGGATTGGGGAGTGTAGTACTAACCAAATGAGGGCTTAGAGCAAAAAAAATTAGTTTCAATAATAATAATAATAAAATGCCGCATAATACTTTTTATCAGATTGTTTAACATTAATTTCATGATTTATCTAGCTAATAAGGACATAACCTTGTAAAAATATAGTACTGCTTTTAAAGACTAAACGATGTAAAATGAAAACACTATAAACAGAAAAATGAGTTTTAAGGGACCGTTGACATGTTTCGGCTTCATCTGAGCCATTATCAAAACAAATAAGAATATTCTATAATTGCACGGTCTATGAAGTTATTACTTGAAATGCTTTCAGTTAATTAAAAAAAATATTTTAATAAAAAATAACATAAAATAAATTTATAACATAAATAAAATTAATTTAATAAATAATTAAAGCGTCAACGGTTCAGGGGAGCGGAGACCACATGAAGTAATGTATTGTCATTCTGAAGAAATACAGTAATAAATAGTTTATCATATCATTACATAACATTGTGTTTAGTGCGATAATTCTAAAATTTCGATAAATTTTATATTCTTATAAATGCATAAATAACTTTAAAAAATTGAATTTTAGGATATCGAATATTATGCTGATAATGTTAAAAATTAGTGAGATTAATGAACAATGATTTGTATAGCGCTGACGTTGAGGCCTCTGATCTGTAGATTTACTAATTATGTTTACATTGGATGTGTTTGTTGAACGTTTCATTCGATGTGAGGTTGAGATTCGATCGGATATTGAGGAATATGACAACACCACAAGAGAAATCACAGACGTTATCGTGGTTCATCGAAACAAAATCAATAACGCAAACACAGAGAAAATGCAGAAGACTATACCGGAATGATCCTAGGGTGGAAATTCATTGACAAGGACCATAAAACTTTTTGAATCTATCTAACCAATAATATTATTAATTTTAATCTGTTTTCAGTATTTTATGAAATATTAAACATCAAAATGTTTCAGACCTTTTTATAGATAACCTTCATGTTCACATATTATGAAATATTTTAAATTTACAGACGCTGTTGACTATTACAGATATTTATTGACTAAAAAAGCAGTGCTGTAAGCACTACATTATTATAATCCAAGACTCAATGGTCAGCGCATGGGAGGGTGACAACCTCTCTCGACTGAGGCTGCTGTGGTACCGTGTACGTTAATGGAGCTGATGCACGTAGAATCTGTTCGTGGCTTCAATGTCCTCCAAGTTTGAAAACGATACCTCTGGGGGTGCCAATCAAGGTGCAGGTCTTTCATCTGGAATTGGTTCAATATTAGGAGGCCGGCTCTAGATGTCCAACCTCTTATGAGGCTCTGGCACTCCTTCTTTCAGAGAAGTGCCATGGGACTTTCTCTGACACGACAACAACAACATCAAGCATTCAACATGCTTATTGTTGTTGTAAATCATAATTATGATTTTATATAAATAAAATCTGAAATAAAGATTGATATTGCGTGATCATAAATAGCCTTTCATAAATTGAGGTTGATTTGTAAGTTGTAGTCGTCTAAAGAGTTACAAAATGTACATAAATATTTCGCATATGTATGTATTATGATGTTTCGGTTCCACTTTGTATTTAATCTTATATGAAAGTAAATTGAATTCCATATATATTGCAAAGTATTTTCCAGGAATATACAGTAGCGTTACAGTTTTTAGATAGATTCTGTAAACAAATCAACAAATAATACATACTATTACAAAGGTTTTTGTTACATTAAATGCGAAACGTATTTACTTTTCGTCTAATAAAAGTTTTATGATTAGTATTTTTTTACAATAAACTAAAATTACATTTAGAAATGTTTCATTACTTAGAAGTGAACAAAAAAAGGATCATTTCTTCCTATCATGAAGTCTTACAAGTTTTTCCCTTTTTTTCCATTTCACATTTCAGAAATTATTTTCATGAGATATTTTTTCTGTTTCTGCTACTTTCTTGAAGGCCATAAAACTAGAAAGTTCTTCTAGAACAACTATAAGGGTAAGTACAGGTTTTAATAACTTAAACAAATGAATTAAATTTTTCTTATATTTTTCTAACTATTTCAATTGAAATAAACAAATCTTCGAAGATATATAAGTTCTTCTGGCAATAGACAATTCTTTATTTTTGGAAATATGTTTGAATAACAATATTTTAACTTGACCAAATGCATGTTTCTAATTCTAATAGTCAGTAATCTCATTATGAGGATAGAGCACCGTGATATCTAATGTTTCTGCTCTCAAGAAAACTACTCTGTTTTATAAAGGAATTTAAATGTTTCGGAGAATATTGGAAGATATATAGCAAGTCAAAGAACATTTCAAAGACCTTCAGGTAGTGATTAATTTAAAAATGTAAAGATTAAAAAACGAAAGATGACATAAAATCATTACCTCATACGAATTCCCCCCTAATTTTAGTACCTCTATTTCCGAATAGAAATGCTCGCTTTATTTCATCATGGTAATTTTCAACGAAATAAGACGAAAATTACTTTTCGGAAATACGGGAGACTTGGCAGATATGCCTTAGAATTAGGAAACGCATGGCAACACTTATAACCAGTAGTAAAATATCGATAGTTTTCCCAATCACACGTGACGATAAGAACAATACTGTTAAGGCAAGTTTGACAAGATTCTGTTGGAGAATAAATTTTTTTCTATACTGTCAGCTATATTTGTGAAAAAGCTTTCATGCTATGCCCAAGCACAATACCCACCTACATCAGGTAGTTTTAATTATGAAAGGTAAAATTACCTTCCTTACCACCTCTGACGATGCCACCACTCGTTACTACAACAAAATTTTTCATAAATGTTGGTTAGACAATATTTGTTATATACGTGTGCTTCTAATTTTACTCAGAGATAAATGTTCTTCATCATTCCACATAATTCGTGAATTTGAATATCCACCAGTATCAATCTAGTTCATAAGTAACAATTTGTGAATGCCGGTTATTCTAAATGTTAAAATCTCAAGACATTATAGAGAATTCACCACACCTTGAAACATATAATGTCCAAACATAGAATGTCATATATGGAATGTTCAAATGTGAAAGTGCATATCGCTCAGCTGCACAAAAAGTGACGCAACTTAAAATATTTTATGTTGCGTATTATTGCATAAATACAAAGCATAAAACTTACGTGCATCTTGCTACAGGAAAAGTATCATAAGTGTGGTTATGGGGAAAATCGCTAAATAATTAACCTACATATCACTTTGCTACCACAGATAGGGAGCAAATTGCGTGGATGAATATACTTACCCAATCCTCCTTATCTCTTCAACGGCTTTATTCTTAATATATTTATGCTTCTGTCTTCGCTTTTAGAACTGCACTTTGCACACAGACTTAAATGCTGAAAATGTATGTTACAACAAAATAATTCAAATCTTCTTTTATCTCTCCTGTGAAATATAGTATTTTTGAATTGGGTTATTTTACTGGAGATTGAAATATATCTTTAAGTCTGTGCTTACATTTGCACTTTCTTCTGCTCTCTGTGTTCAATTTAGAATCTTATTCATTTTTTATAAGAAATATTTCCATCTCTTCGACATGATGCCGGAAATTTCTAAATTTAGACATTTACATTTTTTTTTTTTTACTAACTGGATTTCGTTGCATGTTATAGAAATAATCTTGTGTTCTTTTTTTTTCTTTTGGTATTTTTACGTAAAAACATATTTAGAAAGTAATGCACAGTTTTATATAGCAAGTTTCGTAATCACAAGTTTAACCATATCTAGAAAACTGTTTCATACTTTTTATACCGGTAGATCTACTTGAGGAATGTTATGCAATTTTTAAATGTTATTTTCTCAATTGTCTTAAATTGACAAAGACGTGATTAAAAAAAAAAAAAAAAAAAAAAAAAAAAAAACTACAGATTCAGAAATATATCCACACAATATACCTGTATTTTTCTTCAGTAAATTTCAAATCGGAAAGAAACTTTCAATATAAATATGAGAGTAGTAAAACATGAATAATTTTTATAGATTAAAAATGAATAAAAATTAATGCATGAACTTATAGTGATTGTCTTTAGGCTGATTTTGGTAACGTCTGTCGAACAAAATTAAAGTAAATATAGTAAAATACAGATGCAAATGCCTAGAGTGATAAAAACAGAATACAA
This sequence comes from Maratus michaelseni, assembly GCA_963931845.1. Lineage (NCBI taxonomy): Eukaryota > Metazoa > Arthropoda > Arachnida > Araneae > Salticidae > Maratus > Maratus michaelseni. The sequence goes on from OZ007588.1 coordinate 116,331,189, forward strand.
AAAGGCTTATAAAAACCTCTTAATATGATGATCAACATGTTTCAAATACAAAAACCGTGTCATTATCACGATCTACATGATAAACAGACTATTATCGTAAAAATTTAAAAATAAACTTGAAAAACAAAAACCAAGAGATCATACGTGGAATAAAAGTAGGTGCTTAAAAGTCGGCAACTGCAAACATGAAAATTAATATTTCCTTATTGCTTTTTTAAATTTGAAAAACTTCTCGTGCTAAATTTTAGGAATTCAAAAGAAGCTGATTCATTGCATATGTTCTCGTTACGCATATAGATTTCTATTGATTCACGAATCATAGATAGGAAATAAAGGCTTGATGGATAAATTAGTTTACTTTTCTTAAAATAATTTTTTAAAATCTCTGTCCTATGTAGTCTTGTAAAAGCTGTAGTTCTGCTGTCATATTTGATATCTCTCATATGCTCTTTTAATCTTGTTTTAAACTTTCTAGTTGTCATTCCTATATAATTATGATATATATATATATATATATATATATATATATATATATATATATAATGTAAAATGTGTAGGCAAAAAAGCAAATTTGTAGTCAAAGCTTTAACGCAATACGCAAAATACAATACTAATTGGACGTTAGAATAACCGATAATACGTTCTATGTAATGATCAACATGACTGTGAAAGGTATAATTGCTAAATTCAATAGACCCAAACATATTCTAGTCATTGTTTTTTTACTCAAAAAATAATTTTAATTATGAGAATTATTAATAAATCCATATAAAAAACTAGTCGGATATGCCAATTCCAAAATTTTCTTCTATTTCATACACGTTAATGCTACAAAATTTGCTACCATACCACCAAAAAAAAAAAAATGTTTTTTTCGTTATTTTGTTGTACGTCAGCTGCTTGCGAATCGTCGGTTCCTGGATGCGATCAGCCGATGTATTATACTAAACTACGAAAAGTCCTTCCGTCCTGTACCGGCATGAAAAGGTAGTCTCCATATTGCTTGGTTTTAAGATTTTAGCTATTTTTACGGAAAAACATGAAGCTAAAATTCGTGGAAAGCGATTAGAGATGATTCCTTTCTAGTTCTTCTCAATATTGAAATTGAATGAGAATATCGCCAAATTAGACAGACATAGGCATGTTGGCTTCATATATGCCAATGTATTTTTAACACCAAATTTGGCGATATTTCGTCATTTGTCGCCAAGCTTGGCGAAGCGTTGGCGAAAATAAATATATAGTGTTAAGCATGTAAAATTTGAAACGATGGTCACAATAATGAAAGAAAATTTGTCAAAACCATGTTCAATAAAACTCATAAATTAAACCCTTTTATAGAGGAATCGGGCTGTATTGTTTCAAAATGTCAGTCTCTCTAAAATTTCAAACTGCTATCCCTCAGTCTTTTTCTAAGGTAGAGGCAAAATTAAAAAATGCTGCACAATCCTTGGATCAAGGACAAATATGTAACGCAAAAAAAAGAATAATAAAAATAAAAATTAATTAATTAATTAAAAAATAAAATAGTATTTCTAATTTTTTGTACATTTTTTTTTAATTTGAAAGCTTTAAATGGCTATCACAGCGCCCCAACCAGGCGCAATATTTCCATATTCAACCAGTACCTGCATACGATAGTCAAAAACGAATAAAAACAAATTGGTTCAATTATGGGCAGAACATCATACACTTTACAATAATGGAATTGGAACAAAAATCGCTATCGCAGTGCCCATTTCGTCCGAATATCCCCAAATCCAAGTGGTCCTGCAGGCATTAGCCACAAATATAGAAAAAAAAATTGCTTCAATTTGAAACATAACTTTATGTACTTTTAGATGGTACAAAGCACAGACAGACGGGCATTTATTAAAAACATGTTTTTCGAAATCTATGACCCTTAAAACGTGTAAATCGTCGAAAACATTTTTGATTATAATACTTTTTTCTATTAAAGATAGAAGAAAGTAATAACAATTATAATCTAGATCAATTTTTACCCAGACTGATCGCAAAAAGCATCGGTGTGTATGTTTACAATTCATTTCAATCATTACGTCTCGTGATATTATATATATATATATGTCCGAAGGTCGTTAACGGCTATATTCGGCTACAATTTAAAAATATTTTTTTAAAAAATAGAAAATTTCAACAAGAAAAAATATTTTAAAAAATGCTTTTAAATTTTTTTGAAAAATGTACGTTTGTACTTATTTTACGTATCAAAATGCTTTTATAATTTTACTGATGTGATTCTGGTAGTTTTCCTTTGAGATCTTAATTAACTTTTCGAAATTTGTGGATATACACTTAAACGTTGTATTATAAATGTATGAATATTTAATAAAAAGTTGCAACTTTTTCCATACTGCCTTATCTAAACATAATATTTGTGGGAAAAAGTCCTAACGATTTTTAATGTGTCGCAATAATTAACACTGCCACATTACTGTGTTATAGTTTGAAGAACATACACACATAGCAAATTCAATAGAAATCAAAATTTCCTATTCAGTGTTTTCATTACAATAATAAATTTTATTACAATAATTTTATTAGAAAACAAATTTATAAAACTATTTTTAACTACATTTTTACTATTTATCAGATTTTAGTTATTATTTAGCATGTTTAATTTTTTAGGACATGTTAATTTTTTTTCGAGCATAAAAAGTGTAATGTTGGATAAATTAACTATTATAACTTATAATAAATGACTGTTAATGGCCTCCAAAAAATCAAACCTGCTTGTTTAATTTGTTGATATAATTGATAAGCGTATAAAAACATTTTTATAGGGATTTAAAAATAATAATAAATACATTATGCAATGTACGCGAATTTGTCGTAAAAATGCATCATTTACGACCAAAATAAGTACGAAGTAATTTTTTATTCTTTTATGTTAAAGCGATACTTTTTTTAGTTGATGCCTATGCTATATATGTTTGGTAAATACTGCAAGCAGTTACGTTAAAAGACCATGATACAATAAACATTTAAGAGTCTAATTAATGACAGAGAAATCATAAAATTTTGTATTTCATAAAAACTCCTGTATGTCGTACAATACTATTTTCGTAACATAAAACACAAATTGCTAAATTTATGTTGAAATGTACTCATCAAAATATTCATAACATATTTCGATAACACATTTCTCTTAAAAAAATAACTAGCACATTACTTGTCATTACTGAGAGATGAGATCATTCAAAATTGTGATCATAATAATAATGATTATGGATAATAATGATAATCAAACTTGCATTATCGTAAAATTGAAACTTATCTGAATAAAGTTTAAAATATGTTTCTATAAGAACATATTCCGTAATGGTTTGTATGATGTGCTGTTCTGGAAATTGTTTTCTTTTGAAGTTACGATTGCATTTCTAATTACCACATCGATACGTAGAGGTACTATACTATAATTATTACCTAATATGGGTCAAATATGTATGTTTCAAAAACCGCTTTTCCGTATATGCGACCGAATATAACTGTAAAATGTTTATTATATTATATTTAAGTAAAAATATTTTTTAACGAACTTCTAAGAAATATCACTTTTCAGCATATATGTATGTATTTTAATACATGCCTTTTGATCGAATGATCCATTCTTAACCCTTTCCCAGTGTTGATGAATTCGGTTTGTCTGTCCGCGCTCTAACTCGCGTAAAGTACTGTCGGATTGCCATGTAATTGATATATGTTATTGAGGTAGACGATAGCGTGTTTTGAATTGAAAATGAAGTATATAACATTTATGGTTGGATTACAGGGGCAATCAAAATTATTCTGATACATTACGGTCAATGGGAAAAATCAATTATCGTTTGCAGTACATTTTAATGATGTTACACCATTTGAAACGTAAGGGAATTTATATGCGTCACTCAGGTGGCTGGCAGCATAATTTATATAGAATATAGAATAAGTAGAATTTATAGTTCGTTTACAGGAACGCACAAAAGTATTTCACTGTATTAATATCTATGTGAGATACAGTGTATTTTAATGAAATTGATATACATTACTGAGGTGCACCAGAGCATGTTTTCTGTAGATTTTACTGAGTACGAAGAATATTTCGTTTATTTACAGAGATACTCAAAGGTGTTTGGTTACAGAACTGACTATAAGCCATAACTTCTGTATTTAAGTTTTAAGCTGTGACATGCATTTAAAATGTTTATTTTTAGAATATTATGAGGTGTGTATTTCATATACAGGGTTGCACGATGTAGAAATCTGACACATTACCGGCTATGAACAGCAATTCCTGAAAATTAATTTTTACTAAATTGTCTTTATTTTTTAATATTGATATTTAGATAACTCATTTCATTGTATGAACAAAAATGCCATTTCTTAACAATATTCCTATAGTGTCGGAAAGTGTTTCATAATCTATGCCGTAGTGCATGATTTTTCGTCTTGTTCATTTTTTGTGTTGGAAATGGCTCCTTCTGGTGGTGATCGTGTGCAGGTTTCATTGGAAGCTGATAAGGTACGTTTGTCTTTCTCTGACTTTATGGACTCTAACTTTCATACAAATGGATCAATCGTCAGAAAAAATTAGCATGTTGCAACGCATACAGTATATATTTTATATTTTTTTAAAATAGTATTGTGCAAGTAATATCAATAACATATTTAATAGTACTGTAAAACAGTACTGAAACTGCTGCATTAGTGTAACAGTATTGTGTAATATATGTAGTAATTTATGCTGTAAATGACAACTGTGTGATATATAATAGGAGGTGTGGTATATAATAGTAGGAATCATCTGATTCCTTCAAAGTATAGCACGGACATCACTTGGGGTTCATTATGTGCATTTAAGATGCAAACTGTATAATATAAACAACTTTATTTTAAACTGTACTAACATAGTAACTAATAATAATACAAAATAAACACTTATATAAAGATTTCGTGACATAAATAATATTTTTTTACGAGCCCTCTGACAAACACCAGTACGGCCTTATCCGTGATTATCTAGGGGAAAGGGGGAGATTTCAGATAAAATAAACAAAAAATGGGATAGCATAAGATACAGGGCTATTATTGTAAATGAAAACTGCTTAATAATGTCCATACATTTTTAATACGGCACTGTTAAAAATTTGTAGCAAACTGTCCAGTCATTTGACCATTTTTATAAAAAATTGTTACATAGCCGTAATTTAACTCTAATCTGACCCTATGATTGCCCATATTATGGTCTGAAAAGAGTCAAATTACGGTTATCCAACCATTTTCTATAAAAACTGTCAAATGACTGGGCAGTTTGCTGCAAATTTTTAACGGTGGGTGATAAAAATAACTGGCCTGTGTGCTTCTCAGCCATATATCCTTATTACAGCGATCACTATAGCGGGGTCCTGTGAATTTTGCGTACATAAATCGATAAATAGACAGCCATTTTAACAGAACATTGTGGGTTTCACGCCTATAAACCGATACTACGGCAGTCACTATAACGAACCTTCGTGCATATCCGAGCCCATAAATATGCCAATGAGTATTTAAATCGCAAATTTTCACTCTAAAAATATATTTGGAGAAGAGGAGGAAATGTATTATACTTTAAGGAAACGTACTATATATATAGTAAAAATTTAAATCTGATCGCTAAAAGACGAAACGCGCAAAACAATTTATAAAATATGAATGAAAAAAAAAAAATTTCCTAAGAAAAATGTCACGCAAAATATCAATTAAAAAGTCAGCAATAATTGTCTTATTCGTCTGATCTTCTATAATTGGGTTCATAGCCGATGTTGTTGGTAAAATCTGTAGCTGAAAAATCACTGAAAGACATTTTTAACTATATTTTAATAAATATACTGAATTTCGCGCTTCGTACTAAAACTGTTGCTGAGACACGGTGAAATGACCTAAAACCTTTGACCCCCCCCCCCATTAAATCCTTCTTAGTGGTTGGATTTCTAAAATCGCTTAAATACGTGTTTAACTATTTTTTTTTGTTTAGCTCAAATTTATTCTCTTACCTTAAATTGCTGCTGAAATACGCCGAAATGATATAAAACATTCGACTACCTGTTTTAAGTCCTTGGTGGTAATTTTAATACGGAATGATTGATTTATAATACGGAATTTCACGTTCCTACCAAAAACAGCTACGGAGGTTTTACGAAATAACCTACAATTACCGACCCCCATTTAACCGCCTTTGTTGATCAATTTTCGAAAATTATTTCTTTGAAGGTGCCAACTTTGTGTATTAAACATATCTTCCAAATTGCATTATCCTAGGAGCTACGGTTGAGTCTTGGCTAGCGTTTTGAGTCTTGAGTTTTAAGGTTATTCTTTAGACCGATTTTTATTTGTGTTGGATGTTCCCAAAGTTATTAGTAATAGGCGAAACCAAAATATGAATCAAGGCACGAAATTTCAATGTTATGAATAAAAGCAGGGCATCTTACTATGCTACTGTCATAAAACACCTCTGGGCGTCAATGATAAAAAGACATGCTCTAATATCAGCTATGTTTAATAATATAACTAGTTACTAATGCATAACCTAAAAATAGTATACTAAATATATTAATTGGCGTGAAGAAAATGCGAAAGATTAAAGAACAAGTTTATAGGCTTGACAAATCTTAAAGTGCTTGAATCGAAATTCTTTCATTAAATTATCATCAGTGAAAACATAACTCTTTTTTATATGTTAATCAACACTTTTCAGGGATATATAAGTAATTTAACTTATTTTTATATTAGCGACATCATAAAATAATATTTTTTTATTTTCTCCATGTTCAAAAAATGCTAAACTGTTTTTCATAAAATGCAATAATACTAAATTCAATTAATTAATTGTCAATGCAATTTAACAAAAGAATGCTGTATGTGTAATATGCAAAATATTTTTTATGAGGAAATTATGAATTAAAAACGCTTTTATAGTTAACTAGCAAGCTACGCCCGCTACGCTGGTCAATTTCACTTAACGAACCTTTAATCCAACAAAATATTGACATTTCATAATTCACTTTTATATTTTAACAGAATAATAAGGCTATTATAATTTGTGATTCGTGCTATAGCCAATATACACGTCAGGAAACGTCGCCCTTATCATTATCTTTTTACGCGTGAAGGTTTCTCTATGGTACTCCATTGTGAAATTTGGTAATTTTTGAAATTCAATATTTGAAAAATGGCATAATCATTAGATTTGAAATGTATATCAAGAAATATACAATTTTTAGGTGCGTTCGTAATTATATAAATACGTAGCACCTATTGTCGTCGCTTGGTCCGTCCGTCTGTCCGTCCGTCCGTCCGTCCGTCTGTCTGTCCGTACGTCTGTCCGTCCGTCCGCATATAACAACGCAAAAACTACCCAACCGAATGGTTTCAAATTTTAGATATATTATCTTTGCAGAAATTTGTCGAGACATTTCAAATTTTATGAAAATCGAATCAAAACTTTAGGAAATATTAATAAAAATATTTATTAAGAAATGTGAATTATTTTTAAAAAAAATCGGTGCTTTTTTGTTATAGGAGCTTCCCAGGTTTAATCGTCAAGCGACCGAGATATTTATTTTATGACAGAAATTAATCTGCAGACGATATAATTCATTTCACAGAATTAAAAATCAAGAAGATCTGAATATTTATATAACTAGCTAAAGCAAGAACGCACCTCATTTGTCTCGTTTGAAGTACAATTTCCAACTTGTTTACCTTTGAAACACACTTTGTCTGACAATTTTCTGACAAATACTTTTCGAGCTATTATTTTTTTATCGGTAACTTCAAATGTTTCATTTGCCGAGATTAATCTGTGGCAAAGATTAGCGAAATACCCAGTCGTCAGCAACGGATACCTTTATATTAAAGAGGATGTTGGAGTAGGGATTGTCACCATTACTTTTGAAATCGATTCTGTAATTCCAGAGATTCCATAAAAATTGTAATTTAGAATGCTTTTATAACGCTTTTCGCTCATTTCACCCTCATTTCGATTTTTTTTAATTTTGTTCTTAGAGAGCATTTACATCTTATAAGTAACTAGAATGCCAAATTTCTTATTGCTAGCTCCTTCAGTATAAAAAAAATTGCAATTTTACAACGTTTTTCGCTCCTGCACCACTCGGGGATTAGAGTCACAGACGTAAAATATAGCCTATGTTCTAGCGGGGATTGTCATCAAAACTTTGCCACCATCACTTTTGAAAAGGGTTCGGTAGTTCCAGAGATTCCATAGAAATTGTAATTTAGAATGTTTTTAGAACGCTTTTCGCTCATATCACAGTTTTAAATTTAGAATATTTTTAGAAATTGTTCTTATAGAGCATTTACATCTTATAAGTAACTACCATGCCAAATTTTAAGTTTCTAGCTCCTTCAGTATAAAAAAGTCGCAATTTTCGAACATTTTTCACTCTTGCACCCCATTGGGGTTAGTGGCACCAACGGAAAATATAGCCTATGTTGGAGCAGGGATTGTCACCATCAATTTGCCACCATTACTTTTGAAATCGGTTCTGTAGTTATAGAGATTCCATAGAAATTGTAATTTAGAATGTTTTTAGAACGCTTTTCTCTCATTTCACCCTTTTAAATTTCAATTTTTTTGTTAATTTATTCTTAGAGAGCATTACATCTTATAAGTAACTACAATGCCAAATTTCAAATTTCAAGCTCCTTCAGTATAAAAAAAAATGAAATTTTAGAACGTTTTTCGCTTAGGCACCACCTTGGGATTAGTGGCGCCGACGTAAAATATAGCCTATGTTGGAGCAGGGATTGTCATCAAAAATTTGCCACCATCACTTTTGAAAAGAGTTCGGTAGTTCCAGAGATTCCATAGAAATTGTAATTTAGAATGTTTTTAGAACGGTTTTCGCTCATTTCACCCTTTTAAATTTCGATTTTTTTAATTTTGTTCTTAGAGAGCATTTACATCTTGTAAGTAACTACAATGCCAAATTTCAAATTTCTATCTCCTTCAGTATAAAAAAATGCAATTTTAGAACGATTTTCGCTCCTACACCACCCTGGGATTAGTGGCACCGACGTAAAATATAGCTAATGTTGGAGCAGGGTTTGTCATTAAAAATTTGCCACAATCACTTTTGAAAAGGGTTCGCTAGTTCCAGAGATTCCATAGAAATTGTAATTTAGAATGTTTTTAGAACGCTATTCTCTCATTTCACCATTTTAAATTTCAATTTTTTTGTTAATTTGTTCTTAGAGATCATTACATCTTATAAGTAACTACAATGCCAAATTTCAAATTTCAAGCTCCTTCAGTATAAAAAAAAATTAAATTTTAGAACGTTTTTCGCTTAGGCACCACCCTGGGATTAGTGGCACCGACGTAAAATATAGCCTATGCTGGAGCAGGGATTGTCATCAAAAATTTGCCACCATCACTTTTGAAAAGAGTTCGGTAGTTAAAGAGATTCCATAGAAATTGTAATTTAGAATGTATTTAGAACGGTTTTCGCTCATTTCACCCTTTTAAATTTCGATTTTTTTTATTTTGTTCTTAGAGAGAATTTATATCTTCTAAGTAACTACAATGCCAAATTTCAAATTTCTAGCTCCTTCAGTATATAAAAAATGCAATTTTAGAACGTTTTTCGCTCCTACGCCACCCTGGGATTAGTGGCACCGACGTAAAATATAACTTATGTTGGAGCAGGGATTGTCATTAAAAATTTGCCACAATCACTTTTGAAAAGGGTTCGGTAGTTCCAGAGATTCTATAGAAATTGTAATCTACAAAAACAACTTTTCAAAAGTAAAAAAAGATAAGCGTAAAAAAAAAAAAAAAAAAAAAAAAAAAAAAGTTGTGTCTAAAAAATGGTGTGATATCAAATTTTCAAGCTATTTTATTACTTATTTAACTTTTTTCCATTAAATAAGTTATCATATTTATAAGTCGAGTGCCTACGTATACTTTTATAGAAATCGTTTTCTCCTGTACCAAATACATCCTAACGAGTTTCTGAAAATTCAATTTTTTTCAAATTATGCATGATGGGCTTGGCGGCCATCTTTGCATATTATTCACAAAATTCTAAGCACCCAAATCTAAAATTGTTATTTAAGCAAATATTTTAAGCGTTTCATTTATAGACTTGTATGCTCTGAAAATTGTGTCTTAAGATAATGATTTATCTCAAAATTCATCTTATGATTTATTTTTAGAGTAATTATTAATTTCAAACTAGTAAAAATCAATTTCTCAAAATATCAGTCTTATCTAATTTATCTGTCCGTAGTTAAAATCTGAAGTTCGAAATTGTTATAAACATATTACATTGCAAACATGTTACGCTTTTACTTTAGAAATTTGGGTGCTTAGAAATATGGAAAGATGGCCGCCAAGCCCATCATGCATAATTTGAAAAAAATTGAATTTTCACAAATTCGTTAGGACGTATTTGGTACAGGAGAAAACGATTTCTATAAACGTATACGTAGGCACTCGACTTATTTAATGGAAAAAGTTAAATAAGTAATAAAATAGCTTGGAAATTTGATATCACACCATTTTTTAGCCACAACTTTTTTTTTTTTACGCTTGGCTTTTTTTACTTTTGAAAAGTTGTTTTTGTAGATATCATTTCTTTTTTTCAAATAGATTAAACATAATTTAAATAATCTAAACATGAGAAAGAATTTAAAATTACATTTTACTTTCAGTCATTGTTTCAAGGGTTAACTAGAAATACTAGCAGCTTTTTCAATTAAATTAATTACACTCTTAAAAACAACATACTAAATGTGGCTTGTTATAATACTTGTTATCCTCCGTTAAAAAATATCACTGACTTATCCATGAAATGATTAAAAATGGAATACGTACATAGCGTGTCAGCGCTGCACTTGAAATCAAACGTGATATCACGCTCTTTTATTATTAGCACTAGCTGGCTTCGCCCGCTAGCGGGCCCCTAATTTACATCGGGGCCTCGAATCTTGTAAAACCTCGAGTAAGATAAACCTTGAACCGAACGAACCTCCGACCTGGTTCCCCGCTGCCTTCGGCACCTTTATTTGCACATCGAATAGTATAAACCTCTAACCAAACTAACTTCCGACACGGTTCACCACTGCCTTTGGCACCGTATAGCAGTCGTGCTGCGCACGCTCAAGTTCCATCTTCCACCACCAGGTAGCAGAATCTCTTCTGTATGAACCTCGGGCACTGAAATCGTTAAGGCTATAGATGTCGAGTCGAATGAGCTATACCCCGTCGTGATCTAGCCCATAGAACCAGAGATAGGAAAGTGCCCCCTGGTGGTGAAAAAACGAACTAAAATCGGAAAGCTCTATCGATGTCGAGTCGAATGAGCCATACCCCGTCGTGATCCGACCCATAGGAACAGAGATAGGAAAGCGTCCCCTGGTGGTGAAAGCTCATCGCGTTTGGGGGGCAAAGGGGGGGATGAACCTTTCCAACGATGTATCACATGAGGGGTATGTGCAAAATTTAGAAAATACCTCCGCCCCTGCATAATATGATTAAGCGTTCACAGACCTTTCCAACGATATATCACATGAGAGGGGTCGGCAAAATTGAGAAAAGTGTCCCCCTTTGGGGGGGGATGAAAGTGGGAGGATGGACCCCGAAGATACATAATATGAATTAGCGGTGTCAGACCTTTCGAACAATATATCACATGAGCAGTGTCGGGGGGTGGAGCGCAAAATGTGGAGGTGACACCTGTGGTGCATAACACGAATAAGTGGTCACAGCCCTTTGTAACGATATGTGACATGACGGATATCGTTAAAATTTAGAAAAGTGCCCCCCCCCCCTTCTGTAGGCAAAAGGCGCTCCGCCCCTCCCTATAATCTTTGACGCGGCTTTATTTTTAAAATTTATGTTATGTGTTATAAAATATCGTAAAGTTTCAAACAGATAGCCGTATTATACTTCCTAATTTTGTTCACGCCCCTCCCCATCCCCTCCCTGAAATGCGACGCGCCATTCGTTTTTTTTAAATTTTTATCATGTGTTATAAACTATCTTTAAGTTTAAAACAGATCGCATTGGAATTTAATATATTTGCTGAAATTACTACTATATATATAATAATATAGAAATAAACCCTCCTTTAGCTTATAATTAAGATATATGAACAATTTTTAGAATTTCTGAAAGCTGATTTTTATTTATTTATTTATCTATTTATTTATTTTTTGTTTATTTATTTATTTTTTACATGTTTGAAATTTCTTAGCAATTTCTTAGATTTACATTATTTTATTCAATTAAACATTGTACTGTTACAATAAATTTAAATAGAAACTTCACTTCTAAGACAAAAATAATTTAACAACTGGAGTTCATTAATTTATAGGAAAATGGCGTGAAAGGTATTCCTGCGAACAAAATGCCTGTCCTTTACCGTGTTTTTTATTTTTAGAAATAAATGAATCACATTTAATTCATTTCAAAAATTTTGTTTAAGTTTGAAAAGAAATTTTAAATGGCGATAACTCTTAATGTATACATTTTAGAAGGTACATCTTCCCTCAAAAACTAATTTATTTTTAAAGATCTTTCTAAAAACGTAAATTATATATTTAAAATATTTTTTAAAGCATAAACACTACGTCTGATTACTTTATTTTACAATATTTATAAAAACACGCATTTTATCAGACAATTAAATACACTAAACAAACATGAGTGAAAAATTGACCTGGGCTAGGACTCGAGCCTGGGATCTTATGCGTACCGTGCTGAGGTTCTGCGAATGAGCCAACCAGATCCATATCCCTGACCGGCAATTTCTCATACTTATTCATGTTAGAAACAGTCATCTGTTACAGTTTGCAGTCATATTTAATGTTTGATAAAATGTGTGTTCTTATAATTATGAAGTTTTATTTTTTTTAAATATCTTCAAAAGAAAATGGCTGACTTGCAGATGAAATTTGATGTGGTTATAACCTGTAACTGATTTGTGTTATTATAATACAGATGATACATGGTCGTTGGCGGGTTTTATCTCTGTTTTGGCATAATTTTTAATCGCCAAGTTAATTAACAGTTTTTTGCTAATTATGGATAGAAAATAATATTTTTTTCACTGTATTTTATAAAAGCACATAGATTACGTAATTACTTGTCTAAAAATGCAATCCTTTTTTTATTCTGCCGAATATTAATGTCTGTAGGTTGTTTGAAAAAAAAAAAAGCTTGACGAAGAAAAAAGTGATCATTTTAAGTAACTCGATGTTTTTTTTTTAAATCTATATCTCTGTTTATAAATTACTTATGAAGATGAGTTTGGTCTTAAATTGAAGAAATTCTTCATTAGATTCTTCTAGTTTACGTTTTTTTTTTTTCTGCGACGCTTGGTTTATTTGATATCTGATATTTTAATATGGCATGTTTTGTCGATTTAACATTGCGAAGTCGATTTCTGTAAGTAAGCAGTAGCGGTCTTGTCCAGTTCTTGGCGTTGTTTGTGTGGCTTTTTTTTTTAAGCTTGGCTTGGCAGAGCGACCGCCCTGCTTGATTTAGAATGTTTTTAGAACGCTTTTCGCTCATCTCACAGTTTAAATTTTGAGTTTTTTTAGAATTTGTTCTTCGAGAGCATTTACAACTTATAAGTAACTACCATGCCAAATTACATGTTTCTAACACCTTCAGTATAAAAAATCGAAATTTTAGAAAGTTTTTCGCTCATGCACACCCCTGGGGGTAGTGGCACCGGCATGAAATATTGCTTATATTACAGCAGGAACTGTCACCATCAATTTGCCACCATCATTTTTGAAAACATTTCTGTAGTTCCAGAAATTGCATAGAAACTGTAATTTAGAATGTTTTTAGAACGCGTTTCGCTCATCTCACCCTTTTAAATTTCGAATTTTTTTAGAATTTGTTCTTAGAGAACATTTACATCTTATAAGTAACTACCATGCCAAATTTCATGTTTCTAGCTCTTTCAGTATAAAAAAATCGAAATTTTAGAAAGATTTTCGCTCCTGCACCCCCTGTGGTACTGGCACCGACATAAATTATAGCCTATGTTACAGTAGAGACTGTTACTATCAATTTGTCCCCATTACTTTTGAAAATCGTTCTGTAGTTCCAGAGATTGCATTGAAATTGTAATTTAGAATGTTTTTAGAACGCTTTTCGCTCATTTCAACCTCTTAAGTTTCGATTTTTTTAGAATTTGTTCTTAGAGAGCATTTATATCTTATAAGTAACTTCCATGCCAAATTTCCTGTTTCTAGCTCTTTCAGTATAAAAAAAATCGAAATTTTAGAACGTTTTTCGCTCTTGCACCCCCCTTAGGGTAGTGGCACCGACATAAAGTATAGCCTATGTTGGAGCAGGTACTGTCACCATTAATTTGCCACCATCACTTTTGAAAACGGTTATGTACTCTCAGAGATTCCATAGAAATTGAAATTTAGAAAGTTTTTAGAACGCTTTTCGCTCATCTCACCATTTTAAATTTCGAATTTTATTGGCATTTGTACTTAGAGAGTATTTACATCATACAAGTAACTACCATGCCAAATTTCATGTTTCTAGCACCTTCAGTATAAAAAAATCGAAATTTTAGAAGTTTTTTGCTTCTGTTCCCCTCTGGGGTTATTTGCACCGACATAAAATATAGCCTATGTTGGAGCAGGGATTGTCACCATCAATTTGCCACCATCACTTTTGAAATCGCTTCAGTAGTTCCAGAGATTACCCCCTACAAACAAACAAACAAACAATCTTTACTACTTTATAATATTAGTATAGATTAATTTTCAAAAATTTAAATAGAAATTTTTATGGAAATGTTTCAGATTTATTTTAATATACATTTTATCAGTCTTAAAAACAGTTATTACATATATCTTTTTATAAATTAATGTAAATTAATAATAGTTATAAAACTTTATTAAAATGTTATTGTATACTTCAGGTAAACAAGTAAGTATTAGATTTTTTTTAAATATTCGTCGCAATAAAAAATAACAGATTTAATTAAAATTTATTCAACTTTTTGTTTTTTAATTAAAATCTGAAAACTGTTACGTGATTTCAAATATTAATTTTTTCATCATATCTTTTTACGAAATTAATTTTCCGAATACATAATATATTTCTGTTTAAACATTTGAATTAATAAATTTTAAGCTATATAAAAAAATTATTTTACATAACTTTGTTAAAATAAATAATATTCTTATGATTTAAAAAAAAAAGTATAATTGAGATTTTTCATTTTTTTAAGAAGCTCAACACAAAGCATTTAAGCAGTTTAGAAATTAATAATAATACATAAATAATTATCTTCATAAATTTAAATATATTTATAAAAATTCTATACTTAGCATAATCCAAGTCATTTTTTTTTTTTAAATTACAGATCAGACAAACGTTATTATATAACTTTTATATAACTTAATTTTAACAAAATATTAATTAATAAACATCATTTCTTTTAAAGCTTAACATTTTTTTGTTGTTTTTCATATATTTTTAAAATGTGTACATTCTGAATTGTGTAAAATAAACTGCATGGAAATATTAAAATTATGAGAGTGTCGATTTGAAATTGCAAACAGATAATTTTGCACAGATATGAATAAAAGGATTATACCTACAATCACTACCTATTTTTTTCTCCAATAAAAGACGCAAATTTTATTTTTGTGTTTAGAATGTGTCTTTTAATGTGTAACACATTATTATATATTTTTTGAAATGAGAAAATATTTTTTTTTTTTTTTTTTTTTTTTTAAGATTAAAAAATAATGACTTCCCCCCCCCCCTTAAAAATAAAAATTTCTATCAAATATCAGATTTTTTTTTATATTAGAAATTCGGGTAATATATATTTTTGTTAATATACTAAAATAAAATCCATTTTATAGACATGTTACTAATTTTCTAAAATTCTTAGCTAATATGAAAAGAATATAATAAGAAATGAAAATGTAACCTGCAAAGTATGAGCTGTTACAAGAAAAAAAATACTGCTGCAGATGTTATGCTTTAATTCGTGTTCTCAATAAAGACATTTCTAAAAAAAAAATATCATACAGATGAAAACCCCGTTGCTGTTCATATTTTCTTGCAAATCACATGCTAAATATAGAAATTTTTAAGCACAATGTTTTTTTTTCTTTTTTTAAGATTTTTGACACTGTTTTTTATATTAATAAAAGACTTTAATTAATTAACCTTTTGATTACGAGGGGGGGAGGGATACCATACGCCCTAGCGACTATTTTTTTATTTTATTTGTACCACGTTTTGAATCATCATCTTTGCCATACACTTATGCTAGGATATTTTAAAGAGTCCATAAAAGTAAACATTTTCATGTTCATCCAACAATTTTTACAGACAAACATAATGAAATAACATCATTAACATTAATATTAAAATTCATATATATATATATGTAATAATAAAAATTTTTCGCCATTTTTCCTTAGTTAAATTATTCCAAATTCTTACAATTCTAATTTTTCCCTCTCTTTTTAAAATATCTCATAAATCTATTTCATATTTTATTCCATAACTTAATCAAAATATTTTTTTATTTATCATTCTAAAAATGTTAATCTGTTAAAGCTACACGTATTTATTAAAACCTTATTCTATTAAATTGCAACACTGCCTCTAAAACGCACCTGCCTAATTTCTTCTTTTGAGACATTGAATTTTCTTCTTTGGAACTTTTGTAATACCATTTTTATTTCTATTTAATTATCATTCGGCATCCCAGGATTCCTGGCGTTTTCGAGCCCAAAAGCTTTTTACCTTTTTAAATTGCCGCTTCTGATAAAGAGTTTTGGTCATACGTCAGAGACACACCCTCGTGGCCTCATTTTTACATCCATTAGTGAGCAGGCCCCGCCTTGTCTATCCCCCTGGCTTCCTCCGAACGTGGCGGTCAGTGGACTAGCGTTTCGCGCGTTTGTATCTTTGAGCAGAATATCGGAGTATTTATACGGTTACACTGGCTTCGGAGACAGATTTTTACACGAATTAGTTGTTGTCATCTATACACTATTTCGTCGGTAGTATGTTCTTCAATTTCTGCTAATTCTTCAATACTTAATGTGTTCAAGTGTTTAATGAAGCGAAAGTCGGTGGAGTTGCTGTCATCTCTGTTCTCATAATAAAGTTCTTGCTCATCTATTAAGCTTCTTTAATGTTTTGGGAAATTTCTATTGGAATGAACTGCCTCTACTCAGCTTCCCGATTGCATTATAATATGATGTTCAAATATGATTCGTACTCCGAGAATTGCCTTCATAGGAATAATACCCTCGCCGAATGTCATGACTGTATTTCCATGATCTCGACTGCGCCTACATCGAACTGATTATACGGTAATTTTCGTGGGGTTCGGACTGATATGTCATCACTGGAGTATGATGGAACGAACGTTTCAAGTCGACAGTAATAGCAATCATCAATAATGTGCCAATCGTAACAAAAATGTGTCATATATATATTTTGATGTAAACAAAATAATATGATTAACTATATAAAATCATTAAGATTACAGACATTACATTTCAACCCAAAAAAACGTATTTAATAAATGTGCTTTTTTGTGTTTAATTTTTTTTTATCTAATTGTAATATAATGTCTGTAATTTTAATGATTTTATATAGTTAATCATATTATTTTTTTATGGTTTCTAAAGATAAAGAACACTTTTCGGAATTGTGGATAACACATAAGAGGTTATTGCATACTTTTCTCTTGATTATATTATATTTTCAAAGCGTTTTTTTGCATCGTAAGTTTCTTTTTTTTTAGTCACAAAAATATCTCACAAAGACTTATTCTTTATATTTTCCCCCAAAACATGCGGATTTTGCCTATTATTCTCAACAGACCAATTATTTTGTGAATTCAGAAGCCAAATAATACCCCAGATTTCAAACTTAGAAATCTTTTTTATTTTCCCTGAAATTTTCAAACGCTTCGAGCATTACACCGCAATGTATGGATACTTTGGCTCAGTCTAAGGCAGAGAAGACCGTGTCTCGGGGGAACTGCGTGCGGCGTTATACGCAAACGTTCTTTACACTATGACTTACAGAATGTGGCAGCACCTCTTTTACAAGAAGCGAGAGAGGGAGACAAAAAAGCGGGACAGTGGCTTCTATCTTGGAACGATAAATCCTATGTAGGAATAGTGGGAATAGTAGGAATAATAGGGATACAGTAAAGCCTATGAAAACGGAATCTGTCTGTAATGTAATCCTGACTGAAAAATTTATTCCAGTAAAAAAATTTCTTGTCCCCTATAAAAGAAACACCACAAATCTACACTTGCTACGACGGAAACCTGTCTAAAAAAGAATATTTTTTTCCGGTAATTTAAGATTACCTCTTAGTAGATTTTACTTTCTTAAAAATATAAAACAATCTTGTACAGTAAAATATTTGAAATCGGAATCGGACCGAAACAAAGTTTATTTTTTGAAGTGGTTTCTAATTCAGGCCAGTTATAATTATATGGTATTCCCCCTTTACGGAATATGAAAATTTTACGTTTAAGAGAGGATTCCTATGTAAACAGATTCATGTATCGCAAGCGTCAGTCAACAACGTGCATTAAAACGTGTAAAAACTGAATCCCAAGGACCAGACAATATTTTGTTTTTTATAGTTTTTCGCCTTAGCAAATAGATGTGCGCGGTATTCTTTCGGCAGAGGATAAAAATTGCCGTTGTAGATGTTATGTTTCGTGAGACGGATCTTGGAATTCCTGGAAATCGGTACACCTGGCAACACTATTCTGGAGAGCCTACATATTAAATATGAAAAAATAAAACCTCTTAATTTTCCTCCCATGCCTATTCTATTACGTGCATTACTTAAAGACAATAGAAATAAGTTCCTTTGATTTAGTTTAATTCAGCCACCAGCTATATTCCGTTTGTTATACAAACTAAAATAGTACAAAGAAATAAACTTAATCAATTAAATGTTTAAAAAAAATGTTTAACCATACTTTCATTTAAATTTACAAAAAAATAAAATAATATTATAAAGCACAAACGCGTGCGCCGCTCAATGCTGACGTCATAATGATGCGGACAACAATGTGGTGAAAAGGGAAGCATGTTGCAACAATGGAGCTATTTTTTCAATTAAACAATCTTAACTTTATTTCTATAAAGAAATTTAAAGTTAGGGGCCAAATCTGACCCCCTTTAGGTATCGAATTTCTAAAGAATAATGTCCAATTCATATATTGCCCTCCGGAATACATGTATATTCGAAATTTCAAAGCACTACGTCAACAGGAAGTGGGTGAGAAATGAGAATCAAGTTTGACTGTCACATACATACTGTAATGTAAGTTAAAAGAAAATATGTAATACGTCATCATTTGTCAACAGATGTATTAAATTGTAAAAAATAAAATAAAAACGTAAAGTATGTTTTCATGTTCAGTCTTTGGAAATATGTATTTTAATAGATTTTTAAAAAGTGTACATAAAAGTGATTTTGTTACATTTTGAGTTATAGTCACACAAAATTTTCAATACAGAATAGAGAAAGTACATTATTATTATTATTATTTTTAATTTTAGACCATTTTATATTTATTACGAATCTAATTAAGTTGTAGGCTAATTTTCTAAAATGCGCACAGACAGTTTATACATTATTTTATGGAATATAAAAGCACACAGTAATTACTTTTTCTCTAGAAAAAGCTTTGAAGCATTTTTCTAATTGCAGACATAATTTGAAGTCATCTGCCTGTTAATTTATTATACTTCTGCTTGATTTAACAGAGTTCTTTGTTTTTAATTAAGTAAAAATAACAGAAAAAAACGCTAGTTTGTGTTTGTGGAATAAAAGCAAACAACGTCTTTTTTATAACAAATTCTTCTAATGAAATGAACAATCGAAAGAAAAAGAGACAGAGAGAGGGTGAGAGAATTATTTAAACACGTATTTTATATCTATTTTATTATGACTTTTTCAAACTATGGTTTTTAAATAAAATAAAAAACTGAAGAATTAAATCATACTTTACAAATTTTTAATAAGTGTGCTTGCGATTTTTGTAAGCGCTTCCAAATTGCTTTCGAATATATTGAAAATATTAAAATGTACTTAGTATTTTAACGGGTTGTGTTTTTTGTATAGTTTTCAACTATTTATAACGTATAAGATATCATTTTTCTTATGTAAGAAAATTCACAGTTTGAAGTTTAATTGTATTTGCAATGAAAGTTTCATTATTTCTCTTAATATAAATGACATTTACAATACTTAATACTTAGTTAATTTAAAAACTAAAACTTATATAATTTTATTTTGATGGTGAAATAACACAAAATAATTTTCACATGTAACTGTAACATCATACATAATAATTTATAATCATACACAATAAGTAAGCTTTTGAACCTTATAAAACAGGTTTTTGTATACATTAAGCAATAAAATTATAAAAACGAGAAAATAGATTACAATATACGAGATATGTCTGTTATAACTACAATAAATTCTGTTTTTCCAGTCACACGGAAGAACACAAAGTATTAATTTTATAATTTTTGTTATCTCATGATCTAAAGTACTTTAAAAAGAAAATTCAAAAACTTGGCATTATTTTTAATAGAAATAAACATATATTCGTCACAGCGACGAGAGTTGTTATTTTTTAAGCCATCGGGATATTTCTGGAAATACCTGGAAACCTTTCAAACTAGAGCACACATTCTCTTAATTTATAAAGAAGTTTTGTAGTTGGTTTGTTGTTGGTTCAGTGGTTTGTAAGTCTTCTTTTAAAAAACATTCAAATCTTCTCCCAGTCTATTTAACTAAAATATAAATAAATTGATTATGTTTATTTCAAATTAAATAAGATTTATTTTTTTATTTGACATAATTAACACTATTTTATGATTTTCCTTTTCAATTTAATCTTTTTAATCTAAATTTATAAATTCTATAAATTATGGTAGTCTGTTCGATCTTTCTAAATACTATAAATAGTGACAGATGTACATGTAAATAATAGAAAACATTTTATTTTGAATGAGAATTTGATATATGTGAATTATTTTGGCATTTAATAGTATTTAACATTTACGAGAACAGGTAAGTAAACCAGCACAGATAAAATATTTTTGAGAGTTGACTAATTTGTCCAATATTGTGTTAAAAATCATTGAAATACACATTTTTTTAACATAATTATATTTCAAATTATAACACAATATCGATTTGTCTATAATATTATTTAAAGAGATATTGAACAGCACATTAAACTTTTACACACAAGAGCATAATTGTAATTACAGATAAACAAAATTTCAGAAGTATGCAGTAAAAACTCCAATTATCTTTAATAAGTGAAAATGGTCACTTCTTTAAGAGTTATGTTCAATTGATTCGCCTTTCAAAGCATTGTTTGCTTTTTAAAATCTGATATTCATAATTTTTTCTTCCTGAATTTTTCTTAAAATAATTTTATTTAGATATAATAAAATTGGAAAGCTGTTACCTGCTAGAAAAAAAAAACTTTGATAACTACATTTGGCTACTGTAATAATTTTTCACATATTCCTTAACCTAAGAAAACTAAACATGTTATCAAAATTATTTACATCTCCAAGTTACATCTCTAAGTTTACATTGCTATGAGTTTTATTTACGTGTGTGACTGTTAGAAATCATTTAAACCTTCGTTAAAATAATAATAAACTGTCGCTATCTGTATATTCAAAATTGTTGCGTTATTAACTATTGAATTTATCATTTAGTCTTTCATTAATGAAATAAATAATTTTGACATTTTTAATTAAAATGTTTTCTGATTTCGTGCATGCTTTGTTCAAAACACCTGAAGTCATTAATATTTTTAAAAACACAGTTTATTAAAATGTTAAGTATTAATTATAAATATTAATTTTAATTTCAACAGTATTCCTATTAATATCCCTTTTCAATATTAATTTCACTATTCCTTTTAATAATCCTTTCAAAATTCTTTTCAATATTTCTTTGAAAAGTATTCTTTTTGTTGAAATGCTAGTACAGATAAATTATTTTTTTTTAGTATTAAAAAAGAAGATGTGATAGTAAATGTATTTTTAAAAACAATTGCTGAATTATCAGAATGAATTAAAATCTTTTAAGGGGACTTTTTACACTTAAATAATAATAAAAAAAACAAGCAAGAAAATTCATGCATAAAGCACAGGTTTTGAAAACCTTTCAAACTCAATCAGGATATCGTAACAATACTTAACCGTTTAAAATGGTGAAAGATGATGTCTAAGTAAACAAGTTGGGACACATTTGTAAATCTAATTTCAGAAATTACCCTCTATATTCAGAAAAAAAAATATCCGAATTATTTTGCGCAACCCTGTATACGATCAATAAATTTGTATACATATCACAAAGTATGGAAAAATTCAGTTCACTTATGAAACGCATATCACAGTTGAATATTCGGCAATTACATTCAACAATTTCCAACAAGAATCCGAAATGTACTCGAATGTTTCAGTGCATATGTCTATAGAATTTATACACAGAAAGTATTAAGCAAACATTAGTTACATTTCAAAACGCATACCACAACTGAAAACGCACTCCCAGCGATTATTGCTCATCATACTGTAACAGAATTATTTTGCGTGTCCCTGTAAATGAACGATAAATTCTAAGCACCCATATTCTAAAATAAGCATCATGTAGTGCACCTCACTGATGTATATCTATTTCAATATATTTGAACTAGCAGAACATTGTTACCACACATTCAATACTATACCGCAGTAACATATATTAATTACATGGAAATCCGAGTATAGTATTTACGGGAGTTAGAGAACGGACAGACGGCCGAATCCATACATGTCGAATCCATAAACAATTTTAAACTATGTTGGAAAGTGATAAAAAGTCAAATATATATATATATATTTAGATATATATATATATATATATATTTTTAGATATTACTAGTATATTCTGATAAAATTTCGAAACATTCGATAATTATAAGATTGCAAAAAATGGTTTTCTACATCATCATTTCCCTTTAAAAGTTTCAGAGTTACTATTTTAAATTCATTTTCTAAGTTTGTGTTCTTTCAATATGTCAGTATGTTTATTTGGAAATGTATTTGTTTTTCAACCAGCAAAGCGTTGAATACTCCACTAGTTGTTAATAAAGGAAAAAAAAATAACCAATATGAATTCAATTTGAACAAATTAAAGCTTATGACCCCAACTTTACAGAAATGTTTTCGAAATACACTACCTATACATGATTTTGAATAATTTCTTTATAAGAAACGCCTTTCTCCAATTTTTTTAAATAGCATTTTACGATGGTTTTGAACAAAATGATAAGGTTATCGACCCAATTTTATCAGAAACATTTACTGGTACAAACATTGTTCTTAAAACATCGAAGGTGCCAGATAATATTTCCCATTTGCCAAATCTGTAGAATAAATTATTTCGAAATAAACAAAAAAATAACGTATAGAAAATTAATGATAAATTAATCATTAATTTCTATAAAACAGACATTTTTCTCCATAGCTCTTAATATAATTTTTGAGTTATTTCCAATTTTTGTTTTAACATTTTGTGTGTTATTAACTGCTACAGATTCGATAAATATTAAACGAAATTACTCAAACGTGTGAATTCTAGTAATATTTCTGTATAAAATATTTTCCGATCAGAAAATCTTGATTGTGCTCAAATGTTGCGAGAGAGGAAAAAAATATAAGAGCAAATAGAGAACGATCTAGCTGCCAAACAGATGTATTTACTTATATTTGAAGACAGAAGCGTTCAAATAAACAAGCTCCTAGAATCGATAAACTATGATTAGGTTCCTTCCTATGCTGTTGATTATTCTACAAAGAGGAATGGGATCGTAAATTCCGATCAATGAAGTTTAGTATGTTGTGATTTTTGTTGTTGTTGTTTACGACATCGAAAATAATAAATACTGCTAAAAAATAAAAAAAAATATTTTAGCCTAATCCTATTGACATGTGTAATTTGTATATGTACGAGGGTAAGTCATTAAGAAAATCACAAAAAATAATTAAATAATAACTTACAATGATAGTCACTTCAAAATTATTTTTATTTCTCAATATATTCTCCACTAATATTTATGCCCTTATATTTTACTTTATTATACTTTTATTTCTTTTTCATAATTTTTTTTTTTTTTTTTTTTTTTTTTTTTTTTATAAAATAAAAATTTATTGGTGGATTATTTTGGATTTTTTGAAAATATTATTCTCAACCTGTTTTAAGAAAGGCTGCATAATTTTCCACCATTCCAAATTTTTATTTACTTGTTTTGTATATCTCTTTATTCAAGAGATAACGGACATCTTGTCTGCTATGCTTGCTCGTAGAAAAAAAAAGTTAATTTTTTTTTCTGCAATCAAATTAATGCGAAATAATAAATATCTTCGGTTACAAGAATCGGATAATTTTAATTTTTACAAACTTGCAATGTGGAAACAGAGAAGATTCGAAAAGTGTTGATTTTAAAATCGTAGCTTAATTAGAATTGTTAATTTGAGTCACCTAAAAAATCTCTTAGTACCTCTTTCTTTGCGGTTTCATTATCCAGACACCTGTGGTGTTGAATATTGCAGGATTAAATTGCTCGGAAAAATAAACATTTCTAATTAATATTTCTGAAAGTTGTGGATGGAATTTTTTGAAATTTGAATTTTTGAATTTGCAATTTTTTGTTCATATATATCTGCAAATTTTCGTGTCGAAAAATCTAATAGTGTCTGTTATTTCGACATGTGTCGAAAAGGCGTAGTTAAAAGTCATTGTGGTAACATAACCTTTTTCTAGTAAAGTTACAATCTTTCTTCCCTCTCCCAACACACACCTCATTTTGCAGATTTCACATTTCTTTTGCACCATTTTCAGAAAAATATGGCATTTTAGAAGCGATGGTTAATGAGAAACTAATTAATATCTTGAGTAATTATCAAAATATTAAAATTCTGAGACTCAGATTCACATGGACGGACCTTTGACTGTCCACGCCTCAATGTTCAGACTAGGTGGGCTAGATTTTGCTAGCAATCGCAGACAGACAAACAGACACACACACACACACACAGCGTGAAACTTTCGTTTATTAATATAGATATTAGAAGACAAAAGCGACCAAATAAACAAGGTTTACGAATCTATAAACTCTAATTAAGTTTCTTCGTATGCTGTTGTTTAATCAACAAAGAGAAATACAATCGTAACATTCCATCATTGGGCAATTCCATGTCTTTGTCATTGTTTTATTTACATTATCAGGGTTAACATTGTAAAAAAAAAAATAATATTTTGTCCGCCACGTTTCTAAACAAAACAAAGTTACCTCGCAGATTAGCAAAAATCTACCATGAAGATTACAGTTTTTAAATAGTGGTAGACAAAATACTAAAACATAGTCGCTAAATGCAGCCTAGCATTGTATACATTAAATGAACTTATTTCGTTTTATAAAAAGTTTGTTTGCGTGAACGGAAATGTTTATATTTTAAATATAGGAAATTTGGATTAATATCGTACTACATATAAATTATTTTTAGTGTAAATGGTTATGTGTCATTGTCTTAAGCATATGAAACTTCTTTGTCCAATCAAAATTATATTTTTATTAAAATATACAGATGTCAGAAAATGTTTCTACCTTTTAAAATAAGATATTTTAAAAAATCACAACAATATGAGGATAACGATGATAAAATAATCAATTTTTTCAATAAAATTTGACCTATTACTCAATACTTCTAAATTGCCTACAAGTTATTAGCTTAAGCTGATTAGAAAAAATATGAAATAAGTGTATTATTGTAATGCGTATCTAGAATATATTTCGATTAAAACATCCCAATTTCGTTGAAATACTTATATTGACGCAAATAATATGAGCAAACGGAGATCAATCTCGTAGCAACATAAATTTATTTACTTATATTTGAAGACAAAATCGCCCAAATAAACAAGCTTTTCGAATCGATAATATTTGACTAAGTCTCTTTTTATGTCGTTGTTTAATCAACAAAGTAAATTAAATCGTAACTTCCAATCGATGAAAATTTTCATGCCTTTGTGATTATTTTGTTGTTCATAATAAAGAAAACATCAAATATTGCTGACAAATTAAAACGAAGTTGGTTTCAGATTAAACATGTTTTGTGTTATTTATATGTGCATGAATGTGTAACTGCATATATCATAAATAATAATTTATAGAAGAAATTAAAGTAAAGAGGAAGTAAATAATAAAAGAATATAAGTAAAAAATAGACAAAATACTAATATTTCAGTCTTTATTAATATATAATAATGTAAAAGTGATAGAGGTCGAAACAAATGTAATAAAAGTTGATTTCAGGTAAAATATATTTGTATGTGTAGAATACAGTATAAGCGCATGGATGTATACCTTCATAACTGCATAATTAATAATATATAATGATATAAGAGTAAACAAAGATTAAATATCAATGATAAAACATAATAATAAATAATAACATATAATAATATAACATTAAATAGAGATCGATCTCGGAGTATTTTAGATATACAGAGTGTCCAGAAAATCTCTTTGCAATTTCAAGCTTGTGTTAGAATCACAAATGAGCAGATACATGTATGAAAAGTATTACATTATTACGAGTATATATGTCGTCTAGTTGCAAAACCGGCCAAATTCTCAAAATTTGGAATTGTGTTTTTTCAGCTTTTTAAGTTCTAAGTAAACGTTTCTACCATCTGCAAACAATAAAAAAGCCTAAGCTGGTGTGTTATATGTCCTGTGTTATACGCGTTTGAAAATCTCGATGCGATGCAATGTAATATTTACAGACGAACTTTCCTTTAAATGAAGCAATTTTCATAATTTCATATAGTAGCAAATAAATATTTCATAGATATCTTCCAGGTTCTTTTCGAAACGTCTCATTTGTTATTAACAGAAACAGATTAGAAAAAATGTCAAACAAAATTATAAAATAAATTTAATTACACATGTCAATTATAGTAATATTTCTTTAAATATCATTCCGATGGAAAACCTTGATTGTTTTGAAATGTTTCTACAGAGGCTAATAATATAAGAGTAAACACAGATAGATCCCCTAGCCATACAGTTTTATTTAGGTATATTTGAAGGCAAAAGCGGTCAAATAAATAAACTCCTCGAATGGATAAAATCTGATTAAGTTTCTTCCTCTGCAGCTGTTTAATCAACAACGAGAAAAGCAATCGTAACTTCCAATCAACAAATATTTGTACCTCTTTGCGATTTTTTTGTTAGTTTACAGTAGCGAATAGAGTGAATGTTTCTAACAAGTGAAAAGGAAAATTGATTTTAGTATAAACACGTTTTCATGTGTAGTTTGTATGTGCGTGAATGAATAACGGTATATTTAAACGTCATAATATAGGGAAACGGATAAAGGGATAATTATAATAATTTTTCTTATAAAATGAAAATCGTTAAAATGTTTCTCTTAGATACCTTTATTTAAAAAAAATAATGCAGGTAAGATTTTACAATTTTTTCAAGAGCATTATACCATGGTTCAGACCAAAATAAAATTCTTGTCAGCTAAATTTTACCAGAAACATTTACTGGTACTCCCATTGTTCTTAAAACATTGAGGGTACCGGATAATATTTCCCAAACCACATTTTTTACAATAACATATTTTGAAATAATCTCAAAATAACGCATGAAAAATTCTTAATAAAATAACCTTTAATTTCTATAAAACAGTCATTTTGCTTCATAACTCTTTGTATAGAAAGATTTTAGAATTTAGAGAATAATTAAGAATAGACGGAATTAATTTAGAATAACAATGACTAATGAATTAAAAAATAACGATTAAAATTTGCCTGTAAAAAATAGTTACAACAAATATTTAGAAGTTTAAGGATGGTTACTTACCCCAGTTCCCCAAAAATAAGACAGGAAGCATGAATCAAATAGCCCTTGATAATGCAAACACAATTTTATTAAACGCAAAAATAAATGAAGAAAACGAAGCACAATTTTAGGCTAAATAAACACTTAGGAATTTTATGAATAAAACGTATCATATATTCTAATACTAGCAAATCTTGTGTGTGGTTATGCAAATTTTATTTTAAAAACGGCTCTAACGATTTTGACGAAATTTTGTATCCTACCGTTTTGGGGCACCAGAAAACCATTAGGCAAGGTCACATGTTCGAGAAAATTCGATTAGTGGGTAGTTTTGTGTTACCTTAGGTCAGGGTCAAGCTAATTGCACCTAAAAACGGTTCAAACGATTTTGACTAAGTTTTGTATCCTACCATTTTCGGGCACGAGAAGACTATTAGGCTGGGTCACATGTTCGAGAACTTTCGATTAGTGGGTCATTTTTGGGTCAACGCGGGTCAAGTTAATTTTATCTAGAAAACGGCTCCAACGATTTTGATTAAATTTTGTATCCTATGAGTTTCGGGCACGAGAAAATCACTGGGCTAGGTGACATATCTGACAAAATTCGATTAGTGGGTCATTTTTGGGTCACTGTGGGTCAAGCTAATTTTATCTAAAAACTTCTCAGACTATTTACACAAAATTTTGCATCATATGGTTTTCGGGCACGAGAAGACTGTTGGGCTAGGTCACATGTTCGAGAAAATTTGATTAGTGGGTCATTTTGGTCATGGGTCATTATGGGTCAAGCTATTTTATCTTAAAAAGCGACTCAGACTATTTACACTAAATTTTGCATCCTATGGTTTTCGGGGACGAGCAGACTGTTGGGCTAGGTCATGTGTTCGAGAAATTTCGATTAGTGGGTCATTATGGGTCAAGCTATTTGTATCTTAAAAACGGTTCAGATGATTTGAGCTAAATTTTGTATACTACGGTTTTTGGGCACGAGAAAATAATTGGGCTGGGTCACATGGTCGAGCAAATCAGATTAGTGGGTCATTTTTGGTCACCGTGGGTTTAGCTAATTTTATCTAACAAACGGTTCAGACTTTTTAGTCTAAATTTTGCATTCTATGCCTTTCGGACACAAGAAGACTGTTGGGCTAGGTCACATGCTCGAGAAATTTCGATTAGTGGGTCATTATGCGTCAAGCTATTTTATCTTAAAAACGGCTTAGAGGATTTGAACTAAATTTAGTATCCTACAGTTTTATAGGAAACGAGAAGACTATTCGGCTAGGTCACATGTTCGAGAAATTTCGATTAGTGGGTCATTATGCGTCAAGCTATTTTATCTTAAAAACGGCTTAGAGGATTTGAACTAAATTTAGTATCCTACAGTTTTATAGGGAACGAGAAGACTATTCGGCTAGGTCACATGTTCGAGAAATTTCGATTAGTGGGTCATTTTGGTCATGGGTTATTATAGGTGAAGATATTTTATCTTAAAAACGGCTCAGACGATTTCAGCTAAATTTTGTATCCTATGTTTTTTGGGCACGAGAAAATAGGATTAGTGGGTCATTTTTGGGTCACTGTGGGTCAAGCTAACTTTATCTAGAAAACGGCTTAGACTATTTTGTCTAAATTTTATATCCTACGGGTTTTATATCCACGAGACGACAATTGGGCTTGGACACCTGTTCGAGAAAATTGGATTATTGGGTCATTTTGTTCATGGTTTATGATATTTGAACTCAAAGCTAATTTTGACCGAGCATAGCTCGGTCTTCCCTGGTCGTGTATTCATAACACAGAGCATATTCGATTCGACAGCTTAACCACTGTCAGGTGAGGCGAATAAATTTCCATTATGAGCTGAGCTGTGCATTCATGACTTATCTTGAGTAGTAATTAATTAACCATATAATGTCACATCACTTTCAATTGAATATTAATTTTATATGCTATTTCGAAAACAATAGATGCTGGCTGAACAACGACTTGAAGAATAGATGGCTTTTGTCGTTTTTAAACTCGCAACCAGCATCTATTGATTTATACAAATGACATGATTTGTATAAATCTTGAATAGTAGTAAATCAAGGCTTTAGCATACTTTAACTTAAAAATAAGACTAGGTCTGGACACAAAACGGAACTTCTAATGAAAAAACACGACTCGACTAGATTATGAAATTCTTGTATGGAAGTTCGAAAAGGGAATTATTGACTAGACTGCAAACTTCGGTTACCAAGATTTTCACTCCGAATGAATTTTTATTTCGTTTCGAATACGGCTACTATAATACAGGCTGAATCATCAAGCATTTTGATGCCCTCATAGACCTATCAGCGATTGTTGCCCACGCGGCGTGGCCAATCGTTCTTCTCCTACGGGCAATTAAATGGCGGCGTGAGTCAACCCTGATTGTAGGAGCCTGAGTTTCGACTGTTGCGTCAGCCTCTGACCTCACACTGAATGTCACGCTTCCGTCACGTGTTTTGGGAGAAAGCAAATTTACCGTCTGACTACTTTTATCCACCACTCTGCATATAATTTCTGGGTTATTTCCGGTGCTTTTTGAAAACTACTGTTTGTTATTAGCTGCTACAAATTCGATAACTGTTAAATAAAATTACCCTAACTAATTTTTTAAATACTTTAACTTAAAAATAAAACTAGGTCTTGACACAAAACAGAACTTCTAATGAAAAAACTCGACTCGACTAGAATATGAACTTCTTGTATGAAAGTTCAAAGAGAGAATAATTGATTATACAGCAAATTTTGGTTATCAAGATTTCCCCTCTGAATGAATTTTTATTTCGTTTCTACTAAGGCTACTATAATACAGGCTTATTCATCAAGCATGTTGATCCCCACATAGACCAATCAGCGATTGTTGTCCACGGAGCGTGACGCGGCGTAGCCAATCGCTCTTCTCCAACGGGCAATTAAATGGCGGAGTGAGTCAGCCCGGATTGTTGGAGCTTTAGTTTCGATTGTTGCTTCAACCTCTGACCTCATACTGGACGTCGCGCCTCCGTCACGTGTTGTGGGAGAAAGCAAATTTACCGGCTGACTACTTTAATCCACTACACTTCATATAATTTCTGAGTTATTTACGGTGCTGTTCGAAAACTATTATTTGTTATTAACTGCTACAGATTCGAAAACTATTAAATAAAATTACTCACACATGTGCATATTCTAGTAATAGTTCGAGAGAAATAATTACGATGAGAATATCTTGATTGTGTTCGAACGTTTTTAGAAACGCAAATGAGTATGCAGCGGTTAATCTCATAGGTATATAGATTTATTTATTTTTATTTGTTGTTAGAACCGATCAAATAAACAAGCTTCGAAATCGATAAATTTTTCTGTTTCTTCTATGTTGTTGTTTAATCAACAAAGAGAAATAGAATTGTAACTTCCGATCAATGAATTACGTATTTGTGTCTGTTTTGTTTATAATAGATGAAATAGGAAATATTGATAACACATGCAAACAACGGAAGTTTCAGATTAATCATGTTTTATGTGTAGTCTTTTATGTGCATTAATGTATAATTGAATATGCAGTGTGTTTCGAAGAGAGTAGTGTACAACATTTAAGAGGTGATAGAACACAAAGCATCAAACATTTTTGCATAGGAAACAAGGGTCGTGATCCACAAATTCAGTCATAAATGTACGTTGTCTCAATACAATACAAATTTTCATTTAAATAACTATATTTTCAACTGACTGCCATCTCTTTTTATAAAATGTGATATCTTCCTAATCATGAAATTCCTAAGATCTGTCTCCAAATTACCTTTATCGTCTTAAAGTTAGTAATAAAAATACACAATCGGCTGGGTGTGAGATATCCTTAATACATGACGGAACAAATGGATTGCGGCCATGGTTTCCTGTAAAAAAAATAATGCAGTCTGCTCTATCAACATTAATTGTCTGTACACGACTTTTGGGACACGCTGTAAAATATGCATAATACAATTAAGGTGGATGTAGTCGGAGATTTATACTTGTAAATTTCTAATTCAAATATCTTTAAACACAAAATTTCCTTCACATTTAGCGTTTTTAATCTTTATAATAGCGAAGTAAGATTTCGAATACGGACTATATGTAAAGCTCCTACAATCCGGGCTGACACACGCCGCCATTTCATTGCTCGTAGGAAAAGAACGATTGGCCACGCTGCGTGGACAACAATCGCTGATTGGTCTATGTGGATGATTCTGCCTGTATTATGGAAGCCCTAACTATATGTATGACATAGAAAGCGTATCCAGATTGAATGGTACACAAAAGAGGGCTGTAATAAGTAAGTTAATTTTATTATGTGAGTACATAAACCATTTTGTATTTTTTAATTAGTTCAAGCAAAAAAGAAATGCATCATATTTTTCGACGATTACATGTTTATTTGAAAAAGAAAACATTATTTACCGCATAATAACATATTCTACATCGTTTGATGGCAGCGTAATTCACTACACTATCAAATGTCGCCGGGCGCTATCGATTTTAGACGTTTTGTTGAATATCTAGACAGATACTTGGCGAATTCTATTTGAAATTCAAAAATATAAAGTACATGCTGTAACAGTCATTCTTAAATGAAGATTTATTCCCGGAGACAATCAGTCGACCAAGGACAATCTGCATAAAACAATTTAATGTAAGCGTATTTGTATCACTCTCTGTATCATAAAAATCTGGACGATGGTTTGTCACTATAAAAATTATTCCATAAACTCCGTTCAAAGTTTTTTATACATCTGTATAAGGTAATATAACTTATATGTATGTAAATTTATACGTTTTCTTTTACAAATTAAAAAGGAATCTCTTTGTTTTTTGTTTGCAACATGCAGGATTTTAAACTAAATTTCCGAACACTTCCAGAAAACTTGATGGAATTCAAGAGAAAAAGTATGCTGAAATTAGAAAGGAAGTACTAAATATTTGATAATATATGATCATTTTAATGAAAAACATTTTAGTGCACACGTGTGTGCACTAAAATGTGTATGCACACGTAAAATGTGTATGCACACGTAAAACGTGTGTGCACACGTTTAGTGTGGATGATAAACATTATTTTACATATTTTTGTAGTTAATTCCCTAGGATAATTTATACAAAAAGGAAAGACAAATAACTGTGAAATCCAACACATGTTCGGGGATATAGTAAGCTAAATACCCTAAATAGTCATACAAGCTTATAAATGATGGAGAATACATCACATAAATTATAAAATAAAATGGATATCCACATTTACTGCATTTTATGTTACATAAATTTGAGATTTTGAAAAGTCCCTTATTTTCAATGCTGAAATACGAGAGTGAGTAAAATATAAAAAAGACTTTTCAATAGAAAATATTTAAAGTATTATTTACCAAAAGTATATAAAAGTTTTTTTCTTATTTGGTTATTTTTATTTAATGTCTATACATTTTCTTGCACTTACTGTGATTTCTTGAAAAATTCTTGTATAATAAAAGATTTACGACATGTAAGAAGCTGATTAAACATTTTTATTTTTTTTTTTTACTTCTTCACTTCTCTCTTTCTAACACTTTTTAAGGGGATCCAAAAAAATTATGATAGTCTGAAGATGATAATTTTGGATTATTAGCAAGGTCACTAAGTAATGTCCAAAGAAGTTTATCTAGTTTTTGGTTTTGTTACAACATGTATGTATGCCTTGAATTATCCTGGAGAAAAAGAACCTTGTGAGAGGGATGGAGCATTTTTCAAAACGATGTACTGCTTTAATTTTCTCCAAAATTATACTGTACTAAACTGCATTATATGATAAAAAATAGGTGTGTACAATAACTTGTAAATCTCCAAAATCATTACTAAGAACTTATTGCTTTAGTGGAGAAGTTTTACTTTTTGTGATCCATTTCATATTGGATGGCCCCGTTTCACGCTTTTCATATTTATTTTTAATTTTTAAATAACCTATGTCATTTCCACACTTAAGATATCAGAAAGGTGTAATTTCATAACTGTGCATACAGTCTGTTCAAAGTTTCAATTTGTTTGACATTTTTATTTGTTGAAAGTAATAATTATACTTTGTGCAACCACAATAAGCACTCACCACAATGCTCACTCACAATGCTAGAGAATAAATAACTTAACGTAAAATGGATTTTTATTCTTTGATGCCAAGATAATTTTTAAATTTTAAACAACCTACCTTAATCGCCACGACAACAATTATAAAAACTAACTGACCCGCCCGGCGTTGCCCGGGCAGACTATCTTTGAAAAATATAACAAAAATTTAAATAAGATCTAAAATTTCAAAAGTATAACAGTTACGTTTAAAAAATTAAACGGCCTTGTGCTTTTACCATATTTTATGGAAACTTCAAAGCTATAGTAAAGTTTAATGAAGTAAACAAAATTTAACTGCGAAAGTGATTTGCGAAGCCTTTTAGACTAATTGTAAAAGAGAGTGAACACAAAATTCTGAAAATAGCGCATTTTCTTTCAAATCTTTTTTACCACTTTCTGGTCTTTAAAAGTGAATGATATTTTTACTCCAAATCACGTAGAAATATAAAACTTTTTTTGTTACTATCTAAAATGTTCTAAGAAAATTGAAAGCAGTAAAATTTTCTAATTCAGAAGAAATGTATTTTATTTATTACCAATAAAGCTTTCCAATCTTCTCATATGAATTGCATTTAGTTTCATTGCTGTTAAATTTTACAAAAATATACTTTGGATATTTATCAAATGAAACATTATTTTTTTAAGCACCCTTTTTCAAAGAATTATTTTTCTTCTGCATAACTATGTTCTTATAACATGGATTATGAATTTTTTAAATGAATCATTGAGGAATGTTTAGAATTTATTTTATGATTTTTCTAATGTCAGTAAGTTACTTTTTTGTTTCAAATTTAAGTTTGAAATTCCAGATATGTTAGAAAAAACTATAATGAAATCATATTATATATTTATTTAAATTTATATATATATATTAATTTACCTTGATTTTTAAAGAAAAACCAATCTCTAGTTTATATTATTTATACAGCGCTTACCACCGTTAAATACCTATATAACTTTCACAATTCTGAATAGGATTTAATATTCAGGTACGCTGTTAAAAATAAATCCGTAAATTCATACTAAAACTACTGGCGGCAAACTTTTCATTATAAAGTTATTACGCCTGATGACAAAAAGCAATTGTTATTAAAGGAAAATGCCTTTTTCTCGTGAAAAGGGACCTTTTCCGTGAAATTCTGGAAAAAAAGTAACCGTTAATTTTAGATTATTTTTAACAGTGTATGGTTTAATAATTAGTACAAGTTCAATTAAAGTTAGGTATATATATTTTTTTCACGTTTTTAAAAAAAAGTAAATATTGGACAATATAGGGGAGATGAGGGATGAATGGGACAAGGGATGGCTGGGAAGTTCTCAATAGTTCAGGCAATAAACTTTTTTTTTTAGTTGCGTTCTATCCTCATATATTTCACTACCATAGTGCGCTTCAGAACCAAAAGCAAGACCACATGGCTGTTTTCAGTTTCCTTCAAATTGTCATGAAAAGTCTGTTTAAAACTCTGCTTAAAAGTATCTTTTTTTTTTTTTACATTTGAAGTTACTTGAATATCTTATGCAATATAAACAATTAAGATATGTTGTACTTTTTTATTTCAAGGCTCAATATGGATAATTAAAATGAATGAATATTAACCATTGTAACAAAATAATTTTTGAGACAAAGTGGCTGACAATTGAATATATGCATTATGGGGATGATTGGGACATTTCAAATTAAATGAATGGGATTGTCTCATTCATGCCTAGCTGATGCTGAAAAATACATTTATTAGCTAAATAATATTGTATAGTTTAATAAATTAATACTTTATGGTAATTATTCTTTTAACATTGCATCTTCATTGTAGTTATCGTCTTCAACCATTGAATACTTCCGTTTATGGGCCTTTTAAGGTAAAGCTGAGATGAGTCCAATATGATTGGCTAACAAATAATTCTGGAGATCATATTGCAATTTACAATCTCTCAGCTTTTGCCCAGAAGGCATTTTTTCAGCTTTTAGTCCTTAACATTGAATAAAGGGAGTAAAATATTTGTGTTCCATTCATCCCTGTTGTCGGGATGATTGGGACATAGAGTAATTGTTTTTTAATTTCATAATATATTTCTGTAGAATAATAATCTTGAATAAATATTGTGCATAAGATGTAGTCAAACAATGCATGAAATGGGATATATAATATTGATAATAACTTAAATAAAATATTTAAAATAAAGATTTTTGTGAAAATGTCCCATTCATTTCCCATCTCAACTACTTTTGTTCCGTGCGTACCACTGTGGCATTTTATTTTTATGTACTGCAATAATTAATAGAAAAATCAATAATACTATATTCTATTATGAATTGCTGACCATGTGAAGCATACATTTTAGTATATATTATATATGTTGATAATTTTTCTCCCAGGCTCAATAGTTGCTAAGTTGTAATATATATATATATATATATATATGCGTGTGTTTTTCTGAATTTTGGATTTGAAAAGTATATTTTTACGTGTTATTCAAAAAAAATCAAATAAGGCAAATTTAATTGAAATGAAAGATAACATTTTTGTAATATTTTCGCGTCCATTTTATAAGTGGGTAATTCAATAATTTTTTTATGATAGGGGTTCATTTACAATATATTGAATATTAAGCAAAATATATGATTTAAAATAAATTTTTCCAACTTAAATTATAATTTAATTAAGAATTATATAATATATGTTAAATATAATCGCATATTGAGTTCAAATGCCAGGCGTTCAAATGTTTAACTCATTGGTATGGGATAAGTTTATAAATAAATATATCCCGAATGAACTAAAATTAAATAAACGTCATTTACTGAATTTTCTATAAATTGGATTACACTATACTCTATGGTCGCAAAGTTTTGGAATATAAAAGTTATTCCTATTTAATTTTGGTCGCAAAATTAACAGCCACTCATTCGATATAAAAAAAGTTTAATTTTTTTTTTTTTATGCCCTGCATAGAATAACATTTTTCTGATGATTGAAAACAATAGCTGCTCTATCGCTAAAAATGTATCATCATGACTGTTATCATAAACAAGCAGAGAAAGAAAGAGATCAGGAAAATAAAAATCTTTCTATTTATAAAATAAAAACCTTTCTATTTATAAACTGATGTTACCTACTCAAAACTTGATAGTTTGTTTTATAAATAATACTCTCTACAGATAATGGTTATTAGTTATAGGTCATGTTACCCTATATAAATATTTTAATGCAATATGATATATTCTTTTAACTAATCATACGAGTTTGATAAATTAGTTCAGTTGATATCGTAACTCATGAATATCATATCTTTGTTTCGAGTAAACGCAAATATCATTAGTTATTTAATACCTCGCATGAACTGGAAATAAAGATAAATTGATTAAGGAACAAACAATATATACTCTACTATATCACACGATATTCTAATAGATATAATACGTAAAATATTTCGTATCTAATTACTAAAAGATTTATAGATTTACAATCTATATATTATGATGTGGTGAAGAAAAGTCTTGAATAATATGAACGAAATTTCATTTATGTTATGATTACAATTAATAAACTAATGTAAAGGGTTGAGTTTTTCAAACTTCATCTGACGACACAGTTAAAAGTGTAATTATATTTAAAAAAACCACTTGAGTCAATAGTAAACTTCCATTGCTACATTTAAATTTCCATAAAAAAAAGGATGAAAAGAATATATTCACTGATGTCCAGAAATTAAGGGACAGTGACCAATTTCAGAAGTTTTGTAGAATATATACTGAAACTCGTGAGGAGATGGCCAAAATGCGCTTGAACTTTAAGGATGTAAAGAACATGTTTGACTTCATGTTTTTCAGTGAAGATTTTGTCGCGTGGAAAATTAGGGGGACAATAATAATTTTAATAATAAAATACTATTTTCGATCACCCAAGTAACAGAAAATGCTAAAAATGGTGTCTGTCAGTGTAACAAATGACTATGTAGGTCCAGTTCAATATTTGTGCGCATTTGTGTAAGCATAGCACGTATTTTCGTGAAGATGTTGACGTTTCTGTGAAGAATTCAAAAGGTTTTTTTATAGCATGCAGAGTTTTCAACCGAATTTAACACCGTTTTCCAAAAACTTGACAAAATATTATAGAAATATTATATTGCAATTAAAATATTAATATGTTGAATATTTGATGAGATATGGGTATTTGTATGAAATAAATTTAACTGCGCATACGCGAACTACAGCAAAGATTTTTTGTCATTTTTTGATAGTTAATACTATAGGACAACACATATAAAAAGACCAGTGAAATATCGTGAAAACTCAAAACTGTTACAGCAATAATTGATAAATTGAGGAGGAAATCGCATAGGATTATATGTTGTTACTCTTTTAATCAATATTAAGCAAATTACAATAGGAAATTGATCCCCCCCCCCCCACTCCCAATATATTAGTAAGTTAATTTGTGACATTGAGCATACATGACCAATTGGAAGTTCTGTTAGAAATGAACTCAATTTTTGATGTTTTAAATATATTCCATAATTATATGAATAAGAAGAAAGTTTAAGAAAGTATAATATTAACAGCAGCTAAATTTAAATTAAAAAAACTTCTACGCCGAAATATATATACAAATTATTGTTAATGAAATTTCCGGCCATTTACATTTCAAAGATAATGTAAAACAGAAAAACTCACTTACAGAAATATTCCCCGCATTACAAGAGTTTTTGGACAATTCAAATGACAGTTCAAAAATTCAAAGACAAATTTAAAGACCGTACTAAAGACCGTACAAAATATATGATTTAACATAAATTTTTCTAACCTAATTATAATTTAATTACAAGAATTATATAATTTATCTTAAATATAATCGCATATTGAGTTCAAAGGCCAGGCGTTCAAATGTTTAACTCATTGGTTTGTGATAAGTTTATAAATAAATATATCCCGATTGAACTAAAACTAAATAAACGTCATTTACTGAATTTTCTATAAATCGGATTACACTATACTCTATGGTCGCAAAGTTTTTAAAATATAATAGTTATTCCTAGTTAATTTAGGTCGTAAAATTAACAGCCACCCATTCGATAAAAAGAAAAAGTTTAAATTTATTATTATTTTCTTTATGTCCTAAAAAGAATAAATTTTTTCTGATGATTGAAAACATTAGCTGCTCTATCGCTAAAAATGCATCATCATGACTGTTATCATAAACAAACAGTGCAAAAAAGACATCAGGAAAATAAAATACTTTCTATTTATAGACTGATGTTACATACTCAAAACTTGATAGTTTGTTTTATAAATTCTACTCTCTACAAATAATGCTCATTAGTTATAGGTCATGTTACCCTATATAAACATTTTAATGCAATATGATATATTCTTTTAACTAATGATACGAGTTTGATAAATTAGTTCAGTTGATATCGTAACTCATGAATATCATATCTTTGTTTCGAGTAAACGCAAATATCATTAGTTATTTAATACCTCGCATGAACTGTAAATAAAGATAAATTGATCCAGGAACAAACAATATATACTCTACTACATCATACGATATTCTAATAGATATAATACGTAAAATATTTCGTATCTAATTACTAAAAGATTTATAGTCTTGCAATCCATATATTATGATGTAGTGAATAAAAGTCACGAATAATATGAGCGAAATTTCATTTATGTTATGATTACAATTAATAAACTAATGTAAAGGATATAGTTTTTCAAACTTCATCTCACGACACAGTTAAAAGTGCAATTATATTTTCGAGGCACACTTGAGTCAATAGTATACTTCACGGCCCCATTTAAATTTTAATAAAATAAAGTATGAAAATAATATATATACACTGATATCCAGAAATTAAGGAGCAGTGACCAATTTCAGACTGCAACTCGTGAGGAAATGTCCAAAATGCGCTTGAACTTTAAGGATGCAAAGAACATGTTTGACTTCATGTTCTTCAGTGAATATTTTGTCGCGTGGAAAATTAGGGGGACAATAATAATTTTAATAATAAAATACTATTTTCGATCACCCAAGTAACATAAAATGCTAAAAGTATTGCCTGTCAGTGTAACAAATGACTGTGTAGGTCCTGTTCAATATTTGTGCGCATTTGTGTAAGCATATCACGTATATTCGTGAAGACGTTAACGTTTCTGTGAAGAATTCAAAAGTTTTTTATAGCATGCAGAGTTTTCAACCGTATTTAACACCGCTTTCCAAAAACTTGACAAAATAATATAGAAATATTATATTGCAATTAAAATATTAATATGTTGAATATTTGATGAGATATGGGTATTTGTATGAAATAAATTTAAAGGCGCATACGCGAACTACAGCAAAGATTTTTTATCATGTTTTGATAGTCAATACTTTAGTGCAACACATATAAAAAGACCAGTGAAATATCGTGAAAACTCAAAACTGTTACAGCAATAATTGATAAATTGAGGAGGAAATCGCATAGGATTATATGTTGTTACTCTTTTAATCAATATTATGCAAATTACAATAGAAAATTGATTCCCCCCCCCACTCCCAATATATTAGTAAGTTAATTTGTGACATTGAGCATACATGACCAATTGGAAGTTCTGTTAAAAATGAACTTAAATTTTGAAGTTTTAAATATGTTCCATAATTATAT
Source organism: Maratus michaelseni (assembly GCA_963931845.1). NCBI lineage: Eukaryota > Metazoa > Arthropoda > Arachnida > Araneae > Salticidae > Maratus > Maratus michaelseni. The sequence goes on from OZ007588.1 coordinate 116,371,962, forward strand.
GAATAAGAAGAAAGTTTAAGAAGGTATAATATCAACTTAATCGCAAAACCAGCAGCTAAATTTAAATTTAAAAAACTTCTACGCAGAAATATATACCCAATTATTGATAATGAAATTTCCGGTCGTTTACATTTCAAAGATAATGTAAAACAGAAAAACTCACTTACAGAAATATTCCCCGCATTACAAGAGTTTTTGTACAATTCAAATAACAGTTCGAAAATTCAAAGACAAATTTAAAGACCGTACTGCAGATATCAAGATTAACAAACCATCAACAGCATTATTGAGAATTAATTGGAAACGAGATATCAACTTAGACTTCAGAAACCCAAAAATCATAGACCACACGTCGCATTACTACACATCCATACCATGTATGAGGGAATCATTAATATAAATCTTTTTGCTAAAGGAAGAAACATGTGTAATGATATGCTCTATTACAATATATTCCGGATTTGATATAACATATTAAATATTTCTAGTGAATTTGGAGCATAACCCCTGAACAACCCCCCTACTTCTAATAAATAGAGTAGTCTCCAACTGAAAACCAATCGGTAATTCAAGAACAACAACGTCTTCCTCCAAGATTTCCTCCTCCCCTGATGGTGACTGCAATAACAGTCAAAATCACTCCTGTAGTCTATTTTGACATTGTGTTCGTATATGTAAAGGTTTTAAGTTTTTAAAACCGATATGCAAGTGATTTTGGCACATTTTTAGTAAATTAAAATCGTTTATTTTGATTTTGTATGGTTTAAAGTTTCTATAGGCGTTTTTAAATTTTAAAATATGTATGGAAATATTTTGCACTTTCTGTCCACATAATACACTCATGTGCAAAATTAAAGACACAAACATAAAATCTGTGAAAACTGATGGACTATTCACTGTGTTGCCAGGAAATTTGGCACAGAGGTATATTAGAATGGGAGAAAGAATGTAGCAACATAACAATTTGGAAAATATTTTAATTGTGAATTAAAATACAGGGTATATTAAAAAGTGTTAAATCATGAATCTGAGATAAAGCATTCATCTCAGGAAAAGTATGTCTGATATGGCGTATGACCACTGCGCACTGCTATACAAGCCTCACAACTAGCTCTCATACTGTTTATGAGGGTGTCATTAAAAATTTGTGCAACAAAGCCCATTCTTCAAAAAGCGCGGCTTTTAACTCCTGGCGGGTCATGGCAGGTGGGTTACGCTGTGCAACGGTTCTTTTTAGACCATCCCAATGTCACCAAGAAGGCCAGCCAAGACCGCCACAGAGCAACGACACCTGCGCAGAATAGCTATTTGGCGTTAAGCGCACGATGACATAGGCTGGCAACGACTACTCCGCTTGCTGGTGACCTTAATGCTGCGTCTGGAATAATAATTTCCAGAAAAACAGTATGTAGAAGACTAGCATAGAGAGCACTTTACGTCCGGCATCCAGTCGTGTGTCACTTCATCGAACAGGAGAGCCCAGTTGTTGTGGAGCCGAAGACATCATTCTTGGACACAACAAGAATAGGAGCGTGTTCTTTTCAGTGATGAGTCCGGATTCACCCCGGAAAGTGATTCTAGGCGAATCTTCATCTGGAGAAAACGTGGAGCTCGCTATCATCCCTCCTACGTAAAATAAATCGACAGATTTGGTGGCAAAGGAATATTTGTCTGAGGCGGCATAATGTTGGGCAGCCGTACCCCACTGCACGTCTTCGATGCGGGTAATGTCAATGCACATCGCTATAGGGATGAGGTCATTGAAGCCTATGTGAGGTTGTTCCAGTGTGCTGTATGCCTAGACTTCATTTTTACGGACGATAATGCGAGGTCACACAGTGCTCACATTGTTGATGATATTTCTGAAGAGGAGGATATTCGCCGTATGAATTGGCCCTCGACTTCTCTGGACCTCAATCCTATTAAACATGTTTGGGATGGTCTAGAAAGAGGCATTGCACAGCGTAACCCCAGTCCTAGGACCCTCCAGGAGTTAAAAGCCGCGCTTTTGGAAGAATGTGCTTTGTTGCCACAAACATTTATTGACACCCTCATAATCAGTATGAGAGCTCGTTGTGAGGCTTGTATAGTAGTGCGCAGTGGTCACACTCTATATCAGACATACTTTTCCCGAGATAAATGCTTTATCTCCGATTCATGATTTAACTCTTTTTAATATACCCTGTATCTTAATTCACAATTAAAATCTTTTCCATATTGTTATGTTGCTATATTATTTCTCCCCTTGTAATATACCTCTGCGCCAAATTTTGTGGCAACACAGGGAATAGTTCATCAGTTTTGACAGATTTTATGTTTGTGACCTTAATTTTGGACATGAGTGTAACAAAACAACCCAAAGCGAGAGTATACCATCCACATACTACATCAATTCAACTATTTCTACCCATTATGTAAAATCTTGAAATACGTACAAAGAGAAAACTTAACGCGTCTGTTCATACTGTAAAAATTAAAAACATTGTGTTTAAAATGTAGAGTGAGGTTGTAATGTTATATGTAGCAGTAAACAAATCAACTACGTATTGGACATGCATATTTGATCTTTAGGGAAACTTATATCACAAGATATTTTAGTAATACATGTAATTATTCTACAGCATGTGAATTTGTTTTAAGTTAATGGAATTATCTTATGCTGATAAAATTTAAATATCATATATTCCATACGTTTTTCGTAACTATAAATAACATTTTATTAAAAAAAAATGTTTGGTTTTTATATGCTTATGCATGTATTTCATAGTATATTCTGTATCATCGATACAATAACATCACTTTGTACGCAACTCTTCCTTAGAATGCTAGTATTTAAATAACTGAATTCCTAACTAAATGAAAAAAAAACCGATAATTAATACTTCATTTTTTTTACAAAATACATATGTTGTGAATATTTCATGGCAAAACTAATTTTTATTCTCAAATAATCTCAAAGATTGTGAGCTTCCATTAAAAATGGTATTATGGAAAGCAAATTTATTTTAATACCATAATTTTATAAAATTATTTTTAAAAGAACAAAATAGTTAAATTTAAAAATAATATAAAATAAAATTATGAAAAATGTAAATAAGGATATTAGATATTTTTCTCGTATAAGTCAGAAAAATCACAGATGAAATAATCGTCCTCATTAAAGGAACAACTTTAGGCTGAAAGAACAAATAAATTTTATAATCCCTTCTGAAGGATTTTTTCAAACATATCAGTATTAACTCAGATTGTTTATTTTTATTTTACCTAGAGATTAAATACCTTTAAAACAATTATTTTTAGTTCTATTATTTCAACCGTTAACATATTTCGATATTAGTACTTTTTTCCTTAAATACCGTTTATTTACGAATTGTAGAGTTTGAATAAAATGAAATCTATTATTAATAGAAAATAAATGTTTAAAATATCTTTTTGTAAAATATGTTAAGCGATGTTATTTAAATATATTGACAAGAAAGTTATAATATTTATTATCTCACTATATAATAAAACATATTTCAAAATAGAGTAATACATATTTCAAGTTATTTGGTGGACATAAATAAGTTTTGTAAAAAGAATCGTGTACTATTAGATGCTGTATTATATACATAGATTCGTGTACTATACAGGGTGCACACTAAAGCCCTGTAAAACCACATTAAATTCAGAATGGCGATATCTATAGTCATAACCGTAGTGCCTATGTCTACTAGAGTAGCTATGCCGTATGCGATAATACCGTTTACAGCGTCACCTACTGAAGTTGCAAAGTTGTCTTATCTGTCTTATAAACGGTATCAGATACGAAGAAATAGTCAGCTACAAAGTGGTAGTGCCTCCTTGATTTAGTATGAAATAACGTCTTACGAAAAAATGTGACTTTACAAAAAACCATAAAATTTAAATTGTGTATAGGGGAGACTAGTAAACAGTGGACAATGTTTTCAGTTTATTTTTTTTACCTTTAATGGAGCAACCGATCTGCCTGAAAATATTTTTTTTTATTCCTTAAACCTTTTTACACTTCTCAGAATTTCCTCAGAACATAATTTTCAATTCATTTTTCAAAATGAAAATGTTTTTATGCATCCGTAAAGTGGACCAGTGTGCCACGGAAGCAGGACAAACTGGCCCACTCACTGAGGCGCAGTGGACCGCTCTTATGTATTGTCTGTAAAACATTATAAATCTATTTTTCATTAAGATAATTCTTCTTTACTTCCCCTTTTCATCCAAATAACATATTATTTCAAATTTGCATGTAACAAAAAAACATACAAAAAAAATAAAGATAAATAAAAATAAAAAAAAATTACTTAAATAAATTAAATTAAATAAATTAATATTAGATTAAGATACAGGAATGATAGCAAATAAGTTGACGTTACTAATTATGTACACAAAAATTCAGCGCAAATTAAAATTTGCAAATGAAATTGCAAAATACTTTTGAGTAAGATTGAGTCTAGAATTTTCCTGAGATACTTTTGGGTCTGGGAGTAACATTATGATATGATTGACATTAGCAATAGATTCATCTACAGTTTCTGGAAAAATAAACTGATTTTCATTGAATTTGTCTTTCATGAATCTTACTTAAATAGAATCATCACCAATTAGGCTACAGTTATATTTTTCAAAGTCAATAAATCCCCCCCGCCCCCCCAAAAAAAATAAAATCTGAGTATGTTAAATAAATTGTTATTGTCTTTGTTTGCTTTATTTTACAGTTAAATAACTACTATAATACAATATTTCAATTTAGAAAGTAAGAAATTATTAAATATTTTTAGAATTGTGCGCTACAGGAGCAGAGTGGATTGTGGACCACTGTGCCCCGGTAGTGGGTGCCCTATGTTGAAGTTCAATAAACAATCATATAAATATTGTTTATAGCTTTCTTTTAAACATATTAACTTCAAAATCAAATAAAAACAAGTATCTTACATTTACAAAAAATGTGTTTTATCTACAACCTTTAATTAATAAATAAAAAAAAAATATGATGATGAAACATTCTACTTTTAGTAGCTCAAAACAACCAGTCAGGATATATTAGTTCATTATGAGCTAAAAACTTGCTCTGAAGGCTATAAATAATCAATCTAGTGCTATTGTCTATTAGGATAAAAGAGAAGAAAAAAATTAAATAGATAAAATATCAGGGGGTGGTCCACTGTGACCTTAGGTCCAATGTGCACCGGATTTCCCTATACAACGCCCATCTTAAATACGCCACAAAATTGCGTGCAGAATATAAATATGTGGTAGATGCATGTTGATGAATAAAGCATTACAGCATATTTTAAGAAGTAAATCAACAAATGAATTTCCATCGACTCAGAATGACCACCATCGGATCTGAATATCTTCCGATTGTGGGCTCACACACAGAGAAAAGTTTTGTTGAATCAACAAAAATTTGTTTGGCTCAACAAAACTTTCCGTTTAAATATGGGTCAATGGAAAATTTGTTTGAATCAACAAGAAAAATATTGTTGATTTTTTTTGCAATTCCAACAAAATATTTTGTATCGTCAGCAAAAACATTTTCTGTTAATTCAAGTAAAAATGTTCATTTATACTTGAATTAACAAAATTCTTTTGTTGAAAGTTTTCTCAAAATAAATATAATTATCTGTTACATTAAAAGTTCTTTTCAGTTTCGGCAACAAAATCTTTTGTTTAAAGAACAAATGGTTTGTGTAATTTTAAGAATTTTCTTTGTCTTAACAACAAAAGGTTTTTGTTACATAAACAATTATAATATTTACTTTAACATTATTTTTTGTATTAGAACCAATCTAAACTGAACTATTTTTTTAGGTAATTTGTAATTCATTTTCGGCAGCGAATTACGCCTGTAATCCTTGAACAACAACAAGTGAATTTTATCCAGCTTTTTTTAAGCGTAAACCTACAGATTGAACAATATCCCAAGCTGGGAATCGAAACCGGGTCCTCAGAATAACGATTTGAGACTCTAACCACTAAGTCAGAAGGAACGATATCCAAACTCGAAATTTCTCACTCTTGTATATGTTGGACCGACTGCATCCGCAGTACAAGATGGAATTGTCATCATGAGCACAGGGTCCGCTTAAGATATAGAAGTAGGGGAAGCCCGACGTTACTCTGCCCCCCCCCCATACCAATTACATTGTTATTTACTAAATTCATTTTCGGTATGCTGCAACAATTTGAAATTTTACCATCAACATTTCGAGTAAACAACAATTTCGAAAGAGCGAGCTTCTTAGATAAAAATTTCGTAAGGAAAAAATGCATTTTTCACCCTGATAGATTTTATTATTATTATTATTATTATTATTATTATTTGTAAAAAGTTGTTCTGAAAAGTAAATTTGGGGGCAACTTTGTATTTTTTTGGTTAAGCACGGGCTTCCCGGGACTATTCGGTAAACAGGTCCTGCATGAGCATGCAAATTTCTGCGGCAAACATGAGACGAAAATACCATGCCCAGCATACGGCAACCTATAGTTATCTTTTAATTCATTTTCAGCCGTGAATTACGCCTGTAAAAAGCAGGAAAAAAATTCACTGTTTATTATTCAAGGGTTACAGGCGTAATTCACTGCAGAAAATTAATTAAAAATTAACTGTGTTGCCGTATGCTGGGGCCTCAGAGCTATTCTGAGGACTCGGGTACGATTCCCGGCTTGGGACATTTTTCACTCTGTCGGTTTACGCTTGAAAAAAAGTAGGATAAAAATTCACTGGTTATTATTTAAGAATTACAGGCTCAAAATGATTTAAAAAATAATCCGTGCATTAGTTCTTGAGGTTTAGTTGTAGTGAAAATCATGAAAAAAATAACATAGCAGCGCCACCTGTTTGGCTATTTACACCAAAACGGAATCAGCTTCAATTTATGTCAAGATCTAACTCAATCTGTATTTTCATGTAAACCAGTGCATTAGTTCTTGAGAAATCACGAATCTATTGCAGAAATCGCGAAAATTGCAACATAGCAGCGCTACCTGTTGCGTGATTTACGCCAAAAACGGATCAGCACCAATTTATATCAGGAAGTAACTGAATATAAAGTTTTATTAAATCCCGTGCATTATTTCTTGAAATAGAGCGCCCTCAAAATTTTTGTCACATACAGACAGACAGAGTTATAGACAGTCATTTTCTAAAAACAGTCAAATCGTGTTAAAATTTTCACGACTACAATACTTTGTTCTTGTAAAGATAGAAGAAAGTAATAAATGGGAAACAGGGATTTTTAAAACTACCTTGATCCGTCCCAATTAAAAAAGTTTTAATTATCCAAAAATTATGTTAATCCTTTAATTATACAGCTATATAAGTCAAATAAACCAAATTACGTGAGAGAGTTATGGCTACTATACAACAATTTAAATTTTGTAAAAGCAAAAATTTCGCTGGAATTACAAATTGCAAAATTATGGTAAAATTAAAAAAACAGATTTTGTTAATGCAAGTAAAATTAAGGAAATTTTGTTAAAATTTTGCAAGAGTGTTAACAATATTATTTTGTCAATGCAACAAAACAAACTTTTTACTTCAACTAAAAATTTTGCATGAAACAACCAAAATGTACTCAACAAAACATGTTTTGTTGTTTTAATCAATTCCTTTCTCTGGGTGCATTGAGCGAGCATACTTACTTTATTTTCCTATCAAAATAAACTGTACCTGGCTTTTTTATTTGTTTTATTTGTAAAGGGGAATTTCTGTATAATGTCACACTTCCGTATGCAATTAGAAGCGTATTTAAGTTGGTAATTGGAGATAATAAATTTACTTTTCATCACATTTAAGAATGTTATTGCTGCATATAAGACATTATTTTATACTACATCGAGGACACTCTACAACATTGTAATTCACTTTACTTCGTATCTCGTAAACGTTTTCAAAATAGGTGCGCTAATTGTACAATTTTCTGCTACGTGGAGCTATCAGAAGAGCTGCTACATGCTATCGGAACCGCTGCTTTACTATACCTAGACACAAAGTTTATGAATATAGCTGTCGTCGTTCTGAAGTTGATGGGGTTGACTGGCAATCAATCAGACAAACATGAGAAGATAGTAAAAAAAAATAACTTTCAATGTGGCTTCTTTTTGTTAATATTTTACATATAAATTGTTGTTACATGTTGTTAGTTGTTGTTGTTACATATAAGACATTATTTCATACTACAGCGAGGATACTCTACAATATTGTAATTCCCTTTTCTCCGTATCTAGTACGGTTTTCAAAATAGGAGTGATAACTGTACAATTTTCTGCTACGTGGAATTGTAAGCGACATCAATGCGTATCAAACAGCCGCTTTACTATAACTAGACCCCACGTTTATGACTATATATGTCGTCGTTCTGAAGTTGATGGGGTTGGCAGATCTATACTGAGCACCCTTTGTATTATGCGTAATTATACAGACAAGCATGAGAATGAAAAACAATAACTTTCAATGTGGCTGCTTTTTGTTAATCTTCAAATATTCCCTCTTCAAAATCAATTTTTTTCTATATGTTTCGGAGCATCTTTACATCGATATAACCAAGTGCAACGCAGAATCACAATTTAAATTCTGGAATGGTTTTAACGAAGCAGCCTCGGAATGCAAAACATAATCTTTAATAAAGCCATAGAAAAAAAGAGGATGGAAGGAATGATGATCATGGTACCCGTGAAATAACATCTCCATGATTAATCAAAACAAACTTCAACACTTGGATGAGAAGTATGCCAGCAAACTTATAATAAAATAGTAGTGACCCGTCATTAAACTGTAACTTTACAATTAACACAGGGTGCTAGTGAAAGTTTTAAAAAATCACAGAAACGTATATATTTATTCTAAAATACATTAGATGTTCACGCTGTTTTTCTCCAACTTTTATATACGCATGTGCGCAATTAATCACTGTTCCGAAGATTCTCTTCAAGCATGTCAGATTTGTTTATGGTCATTATGAAACAGTTGCATTATTCAGTTTATTGTTGAACTGGACAGGGAATACTGTTCATCCGACTTCTCATGAAACACTCTTTTGAATTGTTTAAACAATTTCTTACTGAAAAAATCTTTGATAATTTAACAAAACTCTTCCGGAAAAACATTCCCATGTTGCTGTAGAGACACGTGAGCGTTTCTGACCTAACTTCATTTGCTAGGTCAATTTCAAACATAACACACTCGAGTTTTTCATCTGGCTGTTTTCAAAAGTGTCATGCACTTGTATTATTACGTATGGATAATTTAAATTCAAACTAGCGTTTTTAAGAGACTCCCTAATTAGAAAATCATACCATTACGGAACTACCAAAATAATTTGCATGCAATTCCGTAGAATATGACTTAATATGACGTGAACTGATTTGTAAAATTGAATAGCAGAAAATTCAGTTTTACTGAAGAAACATCTGTAAAATTTTAAAAATTACCATATAAACATATTAATTTCATCTATTATATTTGTAACATTTATGGATTTATCGCATTTTAAATTTCAGATTATTTTTTGAATATCGTGTATATGTGCTATATGTGTATATGTGTTATCTGTATATGTGCTATATGTGTATATATAGATATAAAATATAACTTGATGTATTACATTTTTTATATTTTTAACACTTTCCAATATAGTTTAAAAGTACTTATGAATTCAGTTTGTCTGTCTGTCTGCCGTCTGTTTTTCCGTGCCCTAACTCTTGTAAATATATTCGGATTATCATGCAATTGATATTTGTTATTGAGGTTTACTATGGCATGACCGGTATTGAAAATAAAGTGTGTAGCGATAATATTTTTCTACAGGGATACTCAAAAATATTCCGTTGTATTACGTTATATGGGGATAATCATTTGCGGTTTAATTTAATGATGTTAGACAATTTAAAAAGTATAGAAATTGCTGGTGTTCTACTGGTGTGCCACTGAGGAGTGGCACAAGAGGCTGTGCATAGCACTTATGGTGTGCATAGCACTTATAGTTCCTGTACAGAGACACTCAAAAGAATACCGTTACATTGCGGTCAATGGAAAAAAAATCGTTTGCGGTTTATTTTAATAATTATCACTATTTCAAACATATTGAAATTGATATATATCACTAACAAGGAAGGTCTCCTTAAAGCACATACTTAGAAAATTTTGAAAAAAGTGCTTATGAAGCTACACCTGCATGTAATAAAGGAACAGTGAAATTTAGCTGCGGAATCCCAGTAGAAAATCTGCAAAAAATAAAAAAACTTTCGAGTATTTGACGCAAAAACACACGATTTGGCTAGCAACACTTTTCCTTCGCCAAACGCAAACGATTTTAATGCATTTGAAATTGTTTGTAAAATGATTATTCGAATGCGCAGTATTTAATGAATTTAAACTTAAATGATGGAATATTTATTATTTTTGTATAATATATACAAGCTGCTTGTTGTTTCAGTTATTTATTTTTACCACTGAAAAGATATGTTCTATGTTTTGGAAGCTGCTAATATCTATTTTATGTTATAGCGAAGCTGACATTTAAGTTATTATTGAAAGTTATTATTAATATTATTGAATTATTGAATCTGTTTCTGTATATTTATTTTTACTTTTAGTTAACAATCGAAATTTCAAAAATATATGAATCTGAAAGGCATATTAAAGTAAGCGAAGAGGTTGAAGAAGTTCTTGTTATGAGACCTGTCTATGAGATTTTTGTCAAATTTGAAAGCGTAAATTTGTTATAAGCTTAAATATTATAGGAATGGGTAAATTCTATGCTCATGATACCATACCCTCTTGTTCAGAATCGTTTGCATTTTGCGTTCAACATTTTCAACTCTCCGCACTTTTGCATTAATAATAATTTAAAATATTTTTTTTTTAAATTAGATTAAATAAATCACTTACCTTTTTTCTCTATTTATTACCGATTGAATGAAATTTTGCCTATTGTTTTATTCTCCATTCTAATTGTCTCCATTCTTTTGTTTTATTCTCCATTTCTAATTTAAATGGCTTCAACGATTGTACAAGTAATTTTTAAATGTATTTTAAAAGGAAAAGCCCGATGACAAACGGATTATTTATACATTTCTGTATCGAAGAAGTCGTTGTTTCCATAGCAACAAAAACTTTCTTGAATTGACAATGTTCAGAATCGGGCTTATTTTTGAACTTGAAACAATTTTAATCAATTTAAATTTTGTTTTAAATCGTAAAATAGAATCGTTAAATCCCATTATATATACATATAAATGTGTACAAAAAATTGTAGTTATAAAAAATTATTCATTATATAAGTTAAACATGCATAAACAAGTTCAGTATGAAAAAGTTTTTCCTTAAACAGTATTTGTCATAAAAGCGCATTTTTTAACCCCTTGAAGGGCGGGGGGATATAATACATCCCACTTCATTTTAATTTCCAAATGCCACAATGACACCGGAATTTTGGAATCAATTTTTACTTTTATAATATAAGTGAAAAAAATATTTTACTTATTTGGAAATAAATTTGTTGTTAAATATCGGTGTGACAATGATTTCAACATTTTAGAAACATAAGTACTTTAACCCTGATACGGTTAATTTCATTCCTTCCCCAACCGGTGATAAATCGCCAAATAAACGAAATTGTCATATTTTTTAAGGACGTTATATCGAGGTTCCGCAGAATTTTTTTTATAGACGTATATATATATCCTCATGAGAAGAACATTCTGTATTTTTTTTTCAAGAATTTCTGAGTATGCGCTTATGGAGACCTTCCTTGTAAGATGCATTACAAGAGACTTACTATATAATATTATGCGTATAGCATTTGTCGTTTATTTGGAGAAACATACAAAATAATTCGGTACTGTCTGTTAAAAATAATTGCTGGTACTGCGTTTTCAGTTGCTGAACGCGTTTTTAAATTTAACTCCTCTTTTGCCTATTACATCGTGCGTATAAATTCTATAGATTATATACAGGGTACCACAAAACTTCTCAAGTACATTTTCGTTTATTGATGGGAATTCCAGAAGGGGAAATTTAAACTGTGCTAAGCGCTTCCTAATTTAACTAAAATTTAGCAATCTATGTAGTATATATACAAATCTATAGATGATATGACGTGCTGCACAAAAGAATGGAGATACTTTTACGAATATTGTTAATATTTCCTGAAATTGGGATTTCAAATGTGTTATGAGTTTTACAACTTGTTTACTGACATATTATCTTTCACCTTATTATACGGTAAAGGTTTGTAAAATTACTTTGGAACTGTTGGAAAGTGTTACATAATGTACGTTTGATGCATGATTATTCGTCCTTGTTTGTTCTTATTGCCATTCAGTTCGTTAATGACACATTGATTGTTCTTTTCTGTGGATACACACATATACGGCGCTCTCCCTCTATATATATTATTAACTATGCAAATAAATATTTTTTTTTATGTAAATTGCGTAATTAACCGTTCTTTTTCCTTGAAAATATACTTCTAATAATCAGAACTTCATAATTGAAAATATACTTATATCAACCGAATAATTTCTAAATAATACTTCTAATAATTCTGAATTATAAACTATGCTAACGTGTCAAAAATAGTTATAAAATATATAAAATTGCTGAAACATTTTGAAAATCAGAGAAAATACATAAATTATAAAACTACTTAAATTTTACTTCAATTATTATTATACATTTCTACAGCAATTTCTGTCACGTTTCTAAGAAAAGAAAATAATTTGCTGAACACTTAATATTTTTAGTGTAAACATTACAACTTCAACAATTGCGGCTGCATCTGCTTCCTCGAATCATTAAAATATTTTTAGTAAAATTTATTCCGGACTAGCATAATATGTGTTCATTAGAACACATATTTCTGGAAATCGTCATTACTCAGGCCATTAAAGCCCACTCATTGTTTCTCAAAACTTTGAAATGGCAACACTTATCGTTAATACGTTTGTTGATTGTAATGAGCAGGTAATATTTTCCCCTTTAAAATAAAGTTTATTTTTCAAAAAATGGATTTTATTTTTTTTTATTTCACGTAATAATTTCGAGTGCTTAAGTATGATATTTTTTGCTGTTGTTGCTCCGAAAAAGTATCATTTCAATAACTCATTAAAATTATTTTAGATTATGAGGATTTAAAGCAGCTATTGCAGAGTTGGAAATATGATGGTGTTTTTAGCTACTGCATAATTGATAATAAAACTTTAAGTGTACATTTATAATTTTAAATTATTTAACTTTATTGAAAATGTTATTTGATAAACTATATGTTGCAATAAGATATTACAAATTTCATTTTTACTTTAATTTTTATTTAAAATTGTTTGCTATATTGAATTTTCAAAGCAGATTGTATTATAAAAAGCAAATTCATAGAAAAAAATATCCTTGACGGTGCGCCTACAGGCAAAGGTAGATTTCGAAGACGTAGACCGTGGGACGCTTGTTTGTTGGGAAATGCAGAAGAAATGACCTTTTTAACATAATGCGGCAGTTGGGAGGCAGAGCAGGCAGGGGTTTTTGTTTTTATTTTTTTCCTATAAGGGTTGGTTCATAGATGGCCATAGTGACATATACAGGGTGATTCATAAAAGATGGGCAGAACTTTAAGGGGTTATAGTACACTTAAAGACAAATAATATTAAATAGGAGACTAAGGGTCCCAGACGTATTCCCAAGGAGATAGGGGGCATTAAAGTTTAGGGTCCGAAATTTCAAATGATTATAAAACATGGAAAAATTGGTCGATTCGTTTGCGGTTTTGCAAAAAATTTTCTTTATGCCAGTATTTTCTTGAAATAAAATTTTAAAGTTCAATTTCAAAAAATGCCGATAGGGGGCGCTTTAGACTTTGGAGTAACAAACAACTATTTTTTAACGTTATTTTTTGTATTTCTTTAAATGATTTCGAAAGCTTAGACTTAAACTTAAATTTTGATCTAAAAATCTGAGTCCTAACGAGTAGTTAAGTAGCGTAAACTGAAATTTGAAATTTGAAACCCTTCTCCCCCCAGAACAAAAATCAGTTATTCCCGATCTTTGTGTCGTAGATTAGGCTCTAACTACTGCCGCGTTTTGCTAAAATTATTCTTTATGTCAGTATTTTCTTGAAAATAAATTTTAAAGAAAATTTTCAAAAAATTCCGATAGAGGGCGCTTTAGACTTTGGAGTAACGAACAACTATTTTATACCGTTATTTTTTGTGTCTCATTAAATGCTTTCTAAAGCTTAGACTTAAACTTAAATTTTCAGCTCAAAATCTGAATCGCTGAGCGTGGTTCAGTAGCGAGGGGAGGGGGTTCAAATTTCAACTTCTGAACATAGTTCAGTTTACCATGTCCACACATTGTGTGCTGTGATACGAGGTAAAAAGACACAAATTAGGATTATGTTACCAAAGCATATTTATTAACATGTAATCACAATAAATGTTCAAAATTGTGACCACCAGAGGTTATGCACGCAGAACAACGGCGACGAATGGAACGGCGAACATTCGCGAAAACATCAGGCTTTTCGAGCACTTCCCCTACAGCGGCGGAAAGTCTGGCGACCAGTTCCTCGGGGGATTCAATGGGTGTCTCATACATAAGAGCCTTCAATCGTCCCCAAAAAAAGAAATCGAGGGGTGAAAGATCTGGCGAGCGAGCAGGCCAAGCAACAGGACCACCTCGACCAATCCATCTGTTCGGAAATGTGATGTCCAGATAGTTGCGGACGTCTCGTACGTAATGGGCTGGCGCTCCATCGTGCTGGAACCACATGACCCGCCGGATGCGTGGAGGAACAACGTTTAACAGGTCTGGCAGCACATGTTGCAGAAATGTGAGGTATGTTTTACCGTTGAGGCGTTCAGGAAGAAGGTACGGTCCGATTAGGTGGTCTCCGAGGATTCCTGCCCAAACATTGATGGAAAAGCATCTCTGATGAGCATGTGGATACGTAGCATGTGGATTGACATCCGCCCATACATGTGCATTGTGTGTGTTAAATGTACCTTCACGTGTGAAGGTACATTCATCGGTGAAAAGCACAGTTCGTCCAAAATGTGGATTTAGCGCGTTCTGCTGCAGAAACCAGCGGGCGAATTCAATACGATTTGGATAATCCCCTGGAGACAGTTTCTGGACTCGTTGCACATGAAACGGGAGCAAATGTTCATCCTTCAGTACCCTCCAAGTCGTGGACTGTGGGGTATCCACCTGGCTAGCCACTGTTCGTGTACTTGTACTTGGCTGCGCCGCTACTACATCCAGAATGGCTTCTGCAACAACTACTGATTCGTCCTTTTTTGCACGACCTGCATTCGACCGGGAAGCGAGAAATGATCCCGTCTCACACAACTGTCTGTGCAAGCGCTCGAAAGTTTTGCGGTTAGGCAACCGCCTGTTAGGAAATCGCTCTCCGTACATTCGTTGTGCCTCTGCACCATTTCCATCTGCCGCTCCGTAAATTAAATGCATCTCAGCCTTTTCCTTATTCGTGAAGGGCACCATCTTCCGATTCATTACTACAGCGACTTACACTTGACTCACCGTTCAGTGGTTTTTATGCCTGAATCGTGTCGAAATTTTGCATACGTGTTCTTCTTCTTCCCCATTTGACATTTGCATACTTTCTGTTTCCTTCTTCACCCGGTGACTAGCGTCAGGAATGGAGCTTTAACGTTTGCATGAGCGACGTTTCCAACTGTGCCAGTGCCTTTATGAGTGAATTCCGACTATGCAGTCCTTGACGAAAGTTGTATTTTTGCCTCGTATCACAGCACAGAATCGTTGGGCATGGTTAAGTAGTGCAAACTGAACTATGTTCAGAAGTTGAAATTTGAACCCCCTCCCCTCGCTACTGAACCACGCTCAGCGATTCAGATTTTGAGCTGAAAATTTAAGTTTAAGTCTAAGCTTTAGAAAGCATTTAATGAGACACAAAAAATAACGGTATAAAATAGTTGTTCGTTACTCCAAAGTCTAAAGCGCCCTCTATCGGAATTTTTTGAAAATTTTCTTTAAAATTTATTTTCAAGAAAATACTGACATAAAGAATAATTTTAGCAAAACGCGGCAGTAGTTAGAGCCTAATCTACGACACAAAGATCGGGAATAACTGATTTTTGTTCTGGGGGGAGAAGGGTTTCAAATTTCAAATTTCAGTTTACGCTACTTAACTACTCGTTAGGACTCATATTTTTAGATCAAAATTTAAGTTTAAGTCTAAGCTTTCGAAATCATTTAAAGAAATACAAAAAATAACGTTAAAAAATAGTTGTTTGTTACTCCAAAGTCTAAAGCGCCCCCTATCGGCATTTTTTGAAATTGAACTTTAAAATTTTATTTCAAGAAAATACTGGCATAAAGAAAATTTTTTGCAAAACCGCAAACGAATCGACCAATTTTTCCATGTTTTATAATCATTTGAAATTTCGGACCCTAAACTTTAATGCCCCCTATCTCCTTGGGAATACGTCTGGGACCCTTAGTCTCCTATTTAATATTATTTGTCTTTAAGTGTACTATAACCCCTTAAAGTTCTGCCCATCTTTTATGAATCACCCTGTATATATATATATATATATATATATATATATATATATATATATATATATATATATATATATATATATATATATAAGTTTTGAACTGTGGGTGGTTTTGAGTTCTGGGAGTCATGATCGACGTAGATCTGCAATTGTTTTTTCAGAAATTCCATCTTAGGGGAGAATGTAATAGGTAGTATTTATACGAAATCTACCTAAAATATAGTCTTCGTTTAGATGAATGAATTATTAGCTCAACCATATTGTTTTAGTGATCAGTTTAATAAATTTTTTTCTTCCAACTTTCCAACAGAAGGGAAATGCTTAAGAATTGTCTGATTGGAGTGGAACACTCAAACGTTCCTATTTGCAGCGATATTAATATTCATAATAACCCTTTAATCTATTATGTTATCTCTTGAAAATAGTGCCTAGGTCTAACATTATTTTTTATTTACAGGGACACAAACACAAAATTAAACTGGACATGTTTTCACTTTAGGGGATAAATTGTTTGAAGAACGTTTTATTGAATTTGCAACACTTCAAATGTAACGAAAATATATGTTTTTCCGATAATCTACAGCAAGTTTCCGATAGAAAATATTATGAATGACAAATATAATTCAGTTACTGCACACTTAAAAGTATTTTTATACATTATGGTTTTTTGGTGGTAATTAAGTTTACAATTTCTAAAAGAAATTGACATATATTTTTTCGTATGCGTGATCATGATCCCTGTAGAACACGATGCAAACATTTATAATTTTACCACACAGTTAATCAAAATAAATGGTATATATTATTTGTTGCAATAGTGGTGTTAATAATATTAACTAAATTTTAATACACTATATGATGTGCGTCAAACATAATGTTTATATAGGGATTTATCTATATGTGAGTCAATTACTTCACTGTTAAAAATTTCCAGCAAACTGTCCAGTCATTTGAAAGGTTTTATAGAAAATGGTTATATAACCTGTCATTTAACTCTATTACGACCATAATATGGGCAATGATAGGGTCAGAATACAGATAAATTACGCTTATGTAACCGTTTTGTGGAATAACGGTAGAATGACTGAACAGTTTGCTGCAAATTTTTAACACATGGTATCATTTTCTGAAGTCATTTTACAAAATGAATTAAATTGAAGTATGTAATATTTATGTATA
The DNA here is from genome assembly GCA_963931845.1 of Maratus michaelseni. Taxonomy (NCBI): domain Eukaryota; kingdom Metazoa; phylum Arthropoda; class Arachnida; order Araneae; family Salticidae; genus Maratus; species Maratus michaelseni. The sequence goes on from OZ007588.1 coordinate 116,389,695, forward strand.
CGACGTTTCAAGGAATTATTTGTTAGTATATTTAGTTCCTACACAAGACTAAAAAAAAAAACTTCGGTTTCATATTAACCGCTAAATTAAACAGCTAAGGTTATAGTACACATTTTTCAAATAAAATTTCATTTTTAACACAAATGATGGAAATGGCTTCCCTCATATACGTATTTCATTACTATAAAATAAGGATTTTAGAGCTGAATTGTACTTAATCATGATGTTACATTTAAAGAAAAAAATCTGATTCGGCTTCATTAGCTGCAGCTTAAAAACTTGTTCTGTTCTACAATTTAACCCTTTTTTTATTATTTTGGTAATTTACTTATTTATTTTTATATTTATAAATAATTTTAATGTCTTTTTTATTTGCATTTATTTTCTTCTCTTTGTATATAATATTTTTATTACCACTATTTTATTTTTATTTATTCACATATCTATTGTAAATCTACTTTTTGAAGTTAATTGATATATTTTATAATTAATGTATTCTATTGAATTTATTCTTTGTTTATAATTTATAATATATACTTTCTTATAATTTCCTTTCACTTGTTTGACTCACTTATTTGTGTTTCTATTCAATTTTCATCACATTACTCCTTCTGTTCTGTCTTCTTTTGATTGGCTAATGCGCTCTGTGTCATTGGAGGATGGCTTCTGCCTTCTTATGCCCCCCCCCCCCGTCCTGGTGTTCCCTACAATGTGGTAGTAAGTCTTCTTTGTGGCTTCTTTTGAAAGTCCTTGCAATTTTCGTATTTGTACGGTTTTATTAAGAATATGTTGGCCTTTATTTGTGTATCACCCCAATTTTATTTTTGAATTTTCTTGTTTTATATGAACTAACAATTATAGTGAGTTTTCAATTTAAACCTATTTTTTCTTCAATTGAAAAAAAAATTACATAGTTAAAATTTCATAAATACATACTCCTAATTTAACATATTCTTGTTAATTACTTTAAATTATGATATAGTGAAATTTGTTAAGTCAGATTTAGTTTTAAAATCCAATGGTCTCAAAAACTGGCGGCGATACGTGTTTTCGCTAATAAATGTGTTTGTCAGAATATATGCATTTTTTTAATATACTCTTTACAGAAATCATTATTTTTTTTAAACTGTAGTTAGTATAATTTTATTTTATATTTTCTTTATGCATGGAACTGTTTCAGAAAATAAAAAAATGTTTATTTTTGACGAGAAGTTTTATTTATTATATCACATATGCAGGTGGGTTTTATAAGAATGCAATGTATAATACTTATTCTTATAACATCTTTTTAAAATGTTTTGTCTAATACAACTACTGAAGTTTTTTTATATATATATATATATATATAAATTTTACTTTTAAAATAATTATGTTAATGGCCACTTACCAATGATATTATAAAAGCTACTTACGAAAGTATAGATAAAAATAATGTAAATCTCTTAATTTATTCTTATAATGTAAGTTTCATTCATAAATTTATATACATTTACAAAAAATATATGATTTTTTTTTAATATATATATTCTATAGATATTAAAGCTTATGAGTAAAAACTTCTGAGTAAAGTAAAAATTTACAGTGCATAAAATTATGCATAGTTAAAAACTCGATTAATAAATAGCAAAAAGCCAAATGTGAAATATATTTTTGTCTATATTACAAAAACGTGTTTTCTAGAAGAAAATATATTCTAAATGAAAATCAGGTTTCTAGATCTTTAAGCATGAATGAATGTGTTCCATTGTGCTTGTCATCTGTATTGAATGAAAATAGTTTTCGGAAATTACTACAATTTTTTTAGAAATGTCATTTGAGAAAATGGTGCATTCATAGATTTAAATGAGTATTCTAAATCAAAATTGTTATTCCTGCCTGTATCAGAGGCCTAAAAGGAAATAAAAAAATCATTTAAATTTAAATAAAGGAAAATATTACGATTTATTTATTTTTTTTTATCTCAGATGTACGTAGAAATAGAAAGAGCAACACATATCAAATAACTAAATCGCATAACAATGAGTTTTAGATGTTCATATTTTATTAGTAACATAATTACTGGCATTATGAATATACACACAATGAATCTAGTGCGTTTGCACAAAGTATAATTAGAAAACTTCCAATAAATGCAAAAGTAAAACCTATTCCCAGCCAGCCCGATTTTAAATTGAAGAAAAAAAAAGTCCTTCCGGCCTGTACCGGGAGGAAAAGGTAGCTTTCCTATATCTTCGTTTTAAAATTTTAGCTATTGTTACTCGAAAACAGCAAACTGAAATGCAAAGAAAACGTTTACAAAAGATTCGTTAATACTGAATTTGAATAAGAAATTCGCCAAATTATTGGCGCAATAGCCAAATTGGCTTCATTTATGAAGACTTATTTTGGTCGCCAAATTTGGTGATATTTCGCCAAATGTCGCCAAGTTTGGCAAAAATTTGGCGCCAACGGATATGAATATATAGTTTTATGCGTATGATTGGGAAAATTATTACAACAATGAAAATTTTTGTAATGCGCTGTCTTGTTTCAAAATGTCAGCCACCCTAGAATTTCAAACTGCTCTATTTCAGCCATTTTTTAAGATAGAGGTAAACCAAAAAATGCTCTGGAATCCTCGTATCAAGGCCTAACACTTAATTAAAAAATAAATTTGAATTTGTAACTTTTTTGTATATTTATTTTAGTTTTAAATTTTTAAGTGGCCGCCATCTGGAAACAAAATGGCGGACCAAGCTGGCCAACGAACTCTGTCGAGACATTGGTGAGCTTAATACACACAATTAGTTTCATAAAAATTGATTTATAAATACGAGCGTTATCGTATGACATAGGTCAGATATATATATATATACAAGTGTGTAATTCACGTTTGTTTTTCTATTTCTCATATATTTTGAAATATGGTTATTATTTTCCAAATTTTGCCAGTACGGGTGCTGCAGCCGTTCTCATTTGATAGCATATAGTAGCACATATCACGTAGTTTATTATATATAAACACTTGTTCCATAATTCTAGCTTTATCCGTACAAGAGATATTTGACGGAATCGGGACATTTTGTATCAGGATATAGTTGCAAATCTCACAAAAAGTAGCTGATCTGAAGCTTTATTTTTTTTTAACTTATACTGAAAAGGCTTAATGAAAGACAAGTTTTCATTTAAATACATGGGATACAAATGGTGATTAAATCAGATGTGTCTGTTTTGTCATATGGTCATCTGAAAATTCGGTTGAATTTATGGATTTTTTTTTCACTAAGGGGTTTCAAAGATGGTTAAATTAATGAAATATTGAAGCAGGCGACAAATGACATCTGCATCTCTATGAAATATGTATAGGTAATTAATTGGTAAAATTACAAAATTTTAAAGTAATTTGTTTCGCAGTTACCGCTTATTAAACTGAGGATCAAATTTAAAGCAACAAGTTGTATGGTCTACATTGAGGTCACGTAGCGATAAATATATTGATTTCAGACCTTAAATACAATAATGTTTTACAGTACAAATTAGTTTTTGTACATATTTTTCAGTATAAAAGTTTTCAGTGTTTGTAATAGCAGATCATATATTTGCAATAAGCAAGGTTTCTTGTATCATATAGCAATAAGATTCAGTATAAAAATTTTCGGTGTTTGTAACAGCAGATCCCATATTTGAAATAAGTAAGGTTTCTTGTATCATATAGAAATATGATGACAATAGTGGTGAATTGCTTGTTTCCCTGTGACAGTGAAATTGTGAACATTAGAAATGCATCCCTGATGTCAGCAATCACAACAATACGCAAATCTCTGACAGTTTACAGATGTCCATTTCAAATTTATATGAATTCCGTGTAGCGATTACATGAAATTTGAAGGGCGTCGAGTAGACTCTAGGGCAGTTGACGTGTAATGAAACCAAACCAAAACTGGAATGCTTGACCTATAATAATCCTGAAAGGTAACACATTCTAGCATAAATTTACAATTCAAATCCAGCCAACATTACTTCCCGCAAATAAATTACGTAATACCTATTAGAATGCCAAATGACAATTTGATAAGGTTTATATTAACCCCTTCAGGGGCAAAGTACTCTTGTAGCTAAAACATTGAAATGATTGATTGACACCAGGATTCACGAACGAATTTATTATCAAATAAGTAAAAGCTTTTCCTCATGTACCTTATCAATTCAAAATTTGATTATAAAATTCTGGTGTCATTGTGGCAGTTTGGTATTAAAATTAAGTGGTATATATAATATACCGTTGACTTTCAAGGGGTTAAATAGTATACAGAACGACATACGGTAGTGAACTAGAAATACAAGGTGTCAGTAACTCACACATTGATCGAACAGCTGCGCAGCAATGGGCCGATTCTCACAACTAAATTTTAATAATATATCCCGCTTTTTTCAATAGCAGAAATTATCTTATTAAATGATACAAAAATTGCTATTCAAATTTAGTGGTGATAATTTGTTCGCTGGTTTTCCGCTATATCATTACTGCTCACAGAATTACGAATACAATAACAACTTGATTATCTTCATTTCTTAAACTTCTACTAAGATCTTAAAATTAATACATGGGAGGATGGAATATAGCAAAAAATGTATTCCTGTTTATTTGTTCTTTTTAACGAACACAAAAATATATATCTCAAGTGTTAAAATTTTAAGATTGGAAAATTAATTTTGTTTTTCTTTATTAACTTCTGAAAAAAACTGGAATCTTTAAAAAAAGGATTTATACATATTTTAACCATTATAAAGATAATGAAATTAATATTTTATGAAAGGAAAAGAACGTCTTAATTATTTTTATATAAAAAACGCTTAATTTTATCGAAGGATAATTAACGATATCTGACAATTAGTTAATTACACCATCACAATCCGCTTTTTGAAAATAATTTATATTAAACAAGTTTGGTTTTTTTATAAAAAGACAACATATATTCAAATTCGTAGATGATTTTTAAATAATTAACATAAGACGTAAAATAGTTTCGATTTAAAAAGGTTTTTTATTTAAACATTTTACGTTTCGTTAGCGTTTTTTAAATATTTTCTAAAGCCATTTGGTAAATTAGAAATCATCTTAAATGTATTTAAAACATTCAAGCTAGCCAGAATTAAGGAAAAAAGATATATTGCAATAGTTTAAAAGCTTTTAAAGGTTCATTATATTGATTTATAGCTGTATAAAACTATTTCATGGAATGCGATACTTACATATTTAAATTTTTAAGTTATGTAAAACAATAGGTGGAGTATTCTTTCTTCCCTACAGTTTAAAATAAATTTTGATTTTTTTTATTTAGAATTAGAAATGTTTTAATGTAATAAATTAAATTGTTTTATTACTATTTTAAGAATTCAATATTTTTTGAACGATGATTTATTGCCTATAATAAATATATAAGTCACTATTAACACTTGTTCCTGTTTTTATAATTTCTTAATAATCTAGAAATTTGAAATTATAAACAAAGCAAGTTTTTAACGTACAATTTCCAAACAAGCGTTTGTCTTAAGACGTAAAATTTATGAAATAAATGAGTACACTTTTGTTATATTTTGTAAACAGCTTAAAAGAATTAACTGTTTCAAAGTTAGACCACCATATTTTTCAATACATGTTTTTAATATTTGTCACTAAATTCACACGTTAAATCGATAATTATTTCGTTTTACCATAGATACTTAACACTATTTCTACTGGTGTGAAGTGACAGCTTTTGAAAAGATTTCTATTTATGATTGTTCTATTTGTAATTTATAGACTACAACAATCTCAAAACATTTTTAATACACTGAAGACTTATTTTTTATACATATTAGCTTTTAACATTACAAGTAAAAATCAAAACATTAATACGTGATATTCGACAATGATAGATTTGATGTTATAAACATTTCTTTTACATTTAAACGACGCTTAAGTGGCTTTATAATCTGTTATTAAAAAATCAATATACTTTACCAAATATTAATTTCATTTTCCAATTAATTGGCCGTGATTAGCTGTGATTACTAGGTGAAACCGATACCATATGGAAAGCCACCCAATAGCTGCGGAAGAAAATTGGTATGGCTGTACTGAGAAATATTTGCTATCATAAAAATTTCAAGCCAGAGCTATAGACAAGAATAGAAAATATTGAATGCCGCCAAGATGACAGCTTCAAATTTTTGCGTAGTAATTAATAGTGAAAATTGTTTCTATAAAGTGGCAACGAAATTTTATATATTTAAAAATGATTCCCTAACATTTAAATTGTAAGTGTAGTACACGAAGCTCATATTAATTAGAAAACGTCATATGGTCGGATACAGATAAATTTTATTTTACCAGTATTTAGACAAATAGAATATCGCTATTTTACAAGGAAAAAAACCCCACTATAATGGTTATGCCAGAACACGTCTGACTTTAAGAGAAATTTATATTCATTATAATCACGGTGAATTATACAAATCTATTTTTAAAGACAATAAGAAATATTCAATCGTAATTAAAAGATCGAATACATAAAAATATTAAACGCAACATCACTTATATCGAATACATTGACATATCACTTGCAAAGCAATAACACTTAATATACTGCCATACATTGTTACACAACTGTAAAAGAGGTTTATCAATACATGATAAAATCAAACTATTTAAAGAAACATAATACAGAATTAGTTAAACGTATTTTATAAATGGTATATTTTGAGTAGAAAATATGGCTATTTTGTCATTTTATTCTTTGAAATAACACATGACAAATGTAAAACTTTTACGGTTATGAAAACTACAAAACAGTTGATACACAAAAAGCATAAAGTATAACATATACTACTCGTTTTCTATTCCTTTATATGTATAGAATTTTTTTTATATTCGATTCGATAGTACACTCTTTCTCTATAAATGTAATATTATTCTTTTTTTTAAATCTATATCTATATATTTTTTTAAATATCATCACTAAAAGTTTTCACCTACTGGATACTACTTCGTACTATTCTATTTCATTGTAAACCTTCTTAGAATACATTCAAAGATAAAAGTTTATACACCCATTTATATTCTAAATTTTATATCGAATGCTTTTAAAATATAGGGGTGGGTAAAGATAAATGTAGCAATAAATAAAATAAGTGTGTATTCACAATATACAGCTGAAACTTTATGGAAAAAAATTACCATAAATATCTTAGTAACATAATACTCATTTATAAAAGGGAAAAGACTTGTTTCAGTAATCTAAATAGCCTATTTTAATATAAGTAAAGATATAATATTATTCTTTATTTATGAAATCCAGAAATAATATGTTGTGAATATGTACTACATATTTAAACACATTTTTATATAAAGCAATGTATGGCAGGCGCAATATTATTAGTACATTATCAATAACCTGTATATTATGTATTATGTAATTTTGTACATGCTGAAATTATGTATGTGACCTTATTAGTGTATGGGACACATTTTACTTATTGGGAAATTTTTTGCACAAGTGCCGTAGAACAAATTTAAATTGTATATTTATTAAAATTTAATTCCCTGAAAATTTTTATCGATTTCATAAAATTCTGAACTTCTTTAACGTAACTTTGTAATTTATAATATATGTCAATGATCAATATTTAAGGAATAAAAGCCGAGGTCAACGTTTTTGAGACAGCAAGTACAAAAAGTCATGACCATATAAATGAATAATAAATGCTTTAAATCCCATATTCTACAGAAAGTTTTTTTTAGTGCACTACACAAACGCATATCAATTTCAATTTAAATGGTTTAATATCATCTAAATGCACATGAAACGATTTTTTTCCACTGACCGTAATGTAATGGAATACTTTGAATTTATGTATATATCGATACACATTAAAACTTGCTCAAAAGGTGCCGAAAAAGATGTTAAAACATATTTATTTACACCCGAGATCTTTCGAACGCAAACGCGCTCATCATCAAGAGGAACATTAGATTAAACTGATCATACAATTGTCGCTTTCACTGTGCCAATACGTAACGGAGCTTGAGCAAGGGCCAGTCTATTAATCTGTAGGGGGTTTATGAAGAAAAATCCATGAATTCCATCGCTGGAATTCTAGATAATTTCAACATATTAAACCAGATGTTAGGTACATTATAAGACAAGCTATCGTTACAAGCTCTATTTCCTTTACATAAAATGTCCAATGATTCTCTGATTTTCGCAGTAAAATCGTTATTTGCAAGTACTATAATTTTCGCATTTTCAAAATCAATATTTATAATCTGTCGCTGATTCATTCTTGATAATGCTGGGGATGGCCAATTAAAGTTGATGTCAGAAATATGTTCTTTCAATTTTTCTTTAAATTTTCGAGTGGTCATCCCTATATAGGATAAACCACTTTGCGTTTCTGTACAAAATGGGATTGGATAGATTCCTGCGATGTCGTTACTAGGTATCGGATCAATTTTATTGTGAACTAAAACTTTCAATTTTAGCGGTGTAAATAAATATGTACAAATAAATACAAAATATGTTAAAATATTTTTCGGCACCTTTTGAGCAAGTTTAAATGTGTATTTTATCGATTTTCACTACAAGGTGAATATCTCATTCATAAATTCGTTTTTTCGAATTTTTATGTTTATATGTATATTTACACACACACAAATATATATATATATATAAATATATATATATATATATATATATATATATATATATATATATATATATATATATATATATATATGTATGTATATATATACAGTGGAACCCCGATTTTACGTAACCCGTTTCCTACGTTATCCCGCTTCCTACGTTATTTTTCGTCGGTCCCAGAAAATTCCTATTCCGATAATGTTAAAAGTACCTCGATTTTACGTTATTTACTCTTAATGTTTCCAAGTTGGTACGTCATTTTTGGTGAAGTATCTCCGGAAATTTTATCTTACAGACGGAACTGAGAAGCTAACACCCTTTGTTATTGGTAAATCCATCAAGCCCCGATGCTTCAAAACATTAAATGTTTGTCGAATGTACCTCCCAACAGGTGGCGCTGCTATGCTACATTTTGCAGAATTTACACGATTTCAGCAATAGTCATATCTCAAGAACTAATGCACGGAATTTAATAAAACTTTAGATTCAGTTAGACCTTGATATAAATTGGTGCTGATTCTTTTTAGTGTATGCGAAACTTGTGTGAGATAGAAGAAAGATTCGGGATTGGCTCATCCGACTAGTTTTACTTGATTCTGGAGAACTTCAAGATGCTTGGAAAACAAAGCTAAATGTTCCGTATGCTCTTCATTTCATCTCATTGGCGTGGAATAGTATAGATGAAAAATGTATGTCAAATACTTTTCTGAAGGGAGAATTTTCAAAATCCGAAATTAATGGTTAAGAGCCGCCGGAAGAGCTCTCTATGGAAGACTACACAAAAGAGGATGAATTTATACTTGCAGACATCAATGTTGATGAGTACATTGATTGCGATAAGGATATTATCGCTGCCACATGCATTAAGACTATTTCTGATTTGATTTCGCAATATGAAAGTAAGGATGATATAGATGAAGATCCAGAGGAATCGTGCCCTCATCGGCAGAGGCTATTACGAGTTTAAAAATTTTAAAGAAATTTTAACTGGACATGAAAATTAAGAAAGAAATTTGCAAAAACTTGCATGTATTGAAAATAGTATATGTGAAATTACACTTAAAAAGAAAAATCAATAAAAAATAAGATTTTTTTAAATACTAATAAGGTATCGGTAAGTTTATTTTTGTGTAATTTGTTTTCTTGAAGTGTTTTTCTGTATTTGACCCCGATTTTACGTTTTCCCGTTTCGTACGTCTTTTTCTGCTGGTCCCGTGAAAAACGTAAAGTCGGGGTTCCACTGTATAACGATTTTATGTACGTAATGTAGATGACCCTTAAGGATTGCACTCATTGTTGAATTTTAAAATAAACTTGTAGCCATGATAACAAAAACTATCCTTCTACTTTTACTTTGATATGTCCATTCTAGCCTGTTTCCTTTACGTTAGTTGCACAAAAGCATAGAGGAATAATAAATTATTCAAATTTTCCATATTTTCTTAAATACACTATATAAATAGTTACCTAAAGAAATGTGATAAATAGATTAAAATTATGTTAATATTATCGTGATAAAACAATTTAATTGTACATCTATCTAATTCCATCGTTTTCAGCGTCCATTCTTGTGATACGTGTTGAACTATTCTTATATTGTCTTGCATTTGCTCTATTCATCAATTGTTACATATATCAAAACAGCTGCAGATTATAGAATATTGAGCGCCATGATTAATGGACAATGAGTGGAATGATTACGGAACAATGAGCGCCATATTTGAATTGGATAATCTATATAATAAAACCGTATGTCATGTGACTGTCCTCAACAGTTCCGGGATGCCGCTTCACTTTTTCATATGCCAGGCAGCCATTTTTATTCAAAATTATTTTTTCTAATAAAACTGCATAAAAGTTACATTTTTAGAAAGATCGTTCAAAATAAATTAATATTTGAGAGATGACTTACGTTCAATTATGTATACATTCTGCAATAACTTCAGTTTCAATTAGGTTCGCTGTTCAAATTCTCTATCCATGAAAGTAAACAACAACAAAAAAAAAAAAAAGATTTATTCGTTGTGAACGTTTAAAATATTAAACCATGAATTTTTGGACCGCTGCCTGGTGTAAAAAAAAATAATCAGCACCAGTGAGACAGTCAAAGTTTACCATAATTCTGTTCCATACAACTCAACTTCCTTCGGATCTTTTCTTGATGTAAGTTGAACTCCGTGGTTGAACTCGTGTAATAATATTTAATGGATCAAATTTCGAAACAAATTGTCAGCTTTTATTTTTCGTGTGTATTAATTAGAAACGATATTTTAATTTTGAAATCAAATGTTTTGATTTATGATAATATTTCTTATTTATCTATTTTCTATTTTAAAGAAAAATGTGAACGTCATGTATTTTAAATTGGAACAGCTGTCACGGACGCACCAGGGTTGGCGGAATTTTTGTTTTGCGCCATTTTGGCGAGAAAATCCCATTTTCAGGTACCTATTAGAGATTACTAAAACAGCATATACTTTTATTTTATTATGAAATAGTTTATTTTATATTAAAAACACACACACAATGATTAATTTATTATAAAGTGGGTTAAGCGGTTTTTGTAAAGAAAGATGAAATACATAACAACAAAAAATATGCGAAATGCTACCACGATCGCAAAAGTTCTTGATTTCTCTATTAGATTTTTCCGGTTTGGCGAAGGATTAAGGAAAAAAATAAATTATGAATAAAAATAATTTGTTACAATGCTTAACATACATTTAAGGGCGACCAAACTGGTCGCCAGTGGCGGCTAGTAGTTATAATAGTTATACTAAATAACCCAATCAACCAATTTCTTTAAGTTTAAACATATGCATTTAACGGCTACGATATACTGCAAATATATTAATTAAGAATCTCGAATGTATTTTTCTTCACTTAAAATTCACATTAAATAATATATTTAGGACTTCTATATGTGAAGCTAAAAATTTCTGATTTAATTACGTATAAATTGTAGGCAAAACATTAATATTTTTATTATAAGTTTCTATTGTCACTTACTTTAATCACTGTTTTCATTGATTTGTCATGTCAAACTGATTAAATTATTGTCCTATTGTATAATATTTGTTTCTAAGTTTCCACTTTCATCAAAACAGCTACTGAGCCTCTTTAAATGCACACAATTCAGATAATGATTTTATTGAAGAAACCAATTAGTTAATTATTTTAGGGTTATATGCATCTAATAAACTAGTCGTTGGGGGTCACCGTAATACTTACCCATCATGGGTATGCGTAATATAAAATATGAAAATAAAACACGTGTATACTAATAAGTAATAAATAAGTACTAATAAGAATTGCAATTCGAATAAAATCGTGGCTTGATGACGTCATAAACTTTGAATGCTCTATTACTGAATTGTGTAAAAGAAACATCCGTATAACTCAAAAATTGATAATCACATTAACTAACGGTTTGCTGCGTCGGATTAAGCGTCTCATTTCCAATTCAATTATATCTTTAAATTGAAATTTGAATGAAATACAGGGTCAGGAAAAATTGACGAGTGTGGAAAAAATGATTACAAATATGTCGGCAACTAATTATCCAATCGACATCATTATTTATGCAAAATTTGTGTTTTTTTTTTTGTCTTTTATATTCACTCCTTAAAATAAACAATTTGGAAAAAAATTATATATATTTTATCCGAACGAATACTTCGAGAGTCCGAAAAAAATAGTTCCGGATAATCAAGGTTACTGAAACTCAATAAGCTTTTTCCCATTATTACATACTATGTGTATACTAAATTTCAATTCTCTATCTCAATTTGTTCGGGAGATAGAGCATTTATATATTGATTTTTGTGTTGTAGTTTAGGATTGTGCGAGCTTCGAAATTCAACAGGAATGTATTCTAGTGAGGGGCAAAAATTACCTTGCAGAGACATTTTTAACTATATATTTAGATATTTTTTTTAATTATAAGGGATTATATAAATATCAAAGAAAGATATCTAATAATACCTGGATTTTTAATTGGCTTTCCTCTTGCTCATTTCCATAATTATGGTGCCTTTACAAAATAAGAGGGAAATTTTCTTGTTTAATTAGTGGCGTCGGCTCTTCTTTAAAATTTACGTGAGTAATGTTAAATGAAAATTCCATTCTCCAATGAAAATTGCATATGCTAACAACTGTTACATCGACTTTAATATATTTATTAAATGTTATCGAAATTTAATATTCTGGAAGATTGTACTATAAAAGGATGTTAAACTTATGCTTATTATGACCAATACATTCTGCGGAAATTACACTACTTTGTGTAATTGCAAAAATCATATTATTGTTTCTGAATGAAAACCGACACACGATTTAAAATATGACGACACTTTCATCGGGGATAGATTTTACTATGAACCGATATTTGTATGGTTAAAAAGATTCTTTCACTTCATGAATCATGTACAATTATGCATTTATATTTATAGATAATATGCATGGTTTGTCACCTTAACGTAGGCAAAACGTTGAGCTAAATTGCTGGAAGTTTCGCTAAGTTTATCGTAATTTTCAAGTAGTTAGAATACATTATATTATGTGTCGGAAATAATACATTATGAATTACTATCTCTGCAAGAATTGTTATTTTTCGCTTACAGTTAGTTGAGAAAAACACCTTTACTTGAGTGCGTGACGTCACATGCACATTATCTATTTAAAACATGAATGCGTTTAAAGAAATCCAATACTACTATACTCATAATTGTACTAAAAATTTTTAAACACTAAATACCAAACTTAACTCAGAAATTATATTTACAAGGTAATTTAAATAGAATTTGCTAAAATTACGTTTTAAAATTATGTGATTTTTGATGCAAAATACTATTTCTGAAAAATGTATTGTTCTTTTAAGAAATGGACAATAATTTTGAAACTAGTGATATAAAAATCTCGCCACGTTCTCGAACTTATAAAAAATATATTAGTATTTTTAAAATAAAATAAATGTTTTACATTAAAAAAAATTACTTCATTTTTTTTCGATAAACCATTTTACTTTTAATCTTTACTTACTGACCCATATTTAAAGAATTAATGGGAAATACATTGTTTTCTTTAAATCCAATTTTATTAATAGTGGACAATTATTCTCCACCTAAATCCAAGGAGATTAAATCTACCTCCTTGGTTGAAGCTCAAGCTGAAAAAAAGGTATGATGTGATGATTTCTAAATGTTAATATTTGACAGACGATTTTGGATTACGTAGAATAAATTGAATCATGAAGTTGGAATACGCAAAAATATGTTTTTATTTCTTGAAAAATTTACTTTAATATTAAGAAACCAATGGAAACAACTTATCTTTGTAAACATAGGAGCTACATTATTTATTGTTATCTCCAAACACATTAAAATAAATGTACTATGTAATTTAAACGCACTTATATTAACGATTGCAATATACGAAAAAAATCACATTATATTCCCAAAATGACATCAGTTTCGTATTGCAAATTATAGTGAGGTAGTCTGAATTTTTATTGGTGTATAAAAATATTGCCATACACAGTTTCTTTTTGTGGCAACAGGAAATAAATTGCATTACAATTAAAAAAAAAAAAAAGATCTCTGTAATGATAAACTATGGTAGATGTTTGAGAAAAATGGTAAATAATGGTCTGGGAAATTTGTAAAGTTGACAGTATTTTTACTCGTGTTCTAAAACGTATGTACATCAAGTTTCATTCAAATCGGACAAAAACTGTAGATTTGTATAAGGAACAAACATACCAAGAACGGCTTATATATACACTATAATGCCATAATTGATGGGAACTTTCAGTTTTAGACATTTTTTCAAATATTTAAAAATATACATATCAGATTATTTTGAAATTTTAGAATTAAAAAGAACAGGTTTGACTTCATATTTTTCAACGTCGATTTGATAAGGAGGACAATTAGGGGACCAACCAAAAATTAAAGAAAAAAATTATACTTGGGATTACCCTGTAAAATAAAATGCACGAAATGATCTGTCGCTGCAGAATATGCATAGGCAGACATTGTATAATATGTGCATTCATTTGTGTAAGAATAGCATGTATATTAATAGAGATATAGCGATTTTTTTTTTTTATTAAAAAAATTCTTGCATGTTTTTTGCGTATAACATACAGGGTTTTTAACTAAATTTAACGCCATGTTCAGAAAAATTGACAAAATGTAGTAGCAATAACATAGTGCTATTGGAATATAAATATATTAAATATTTAAGGAAATATGGGCAGTCGTATGAAATAATTTTTATCTGCGCATGCGCGAACGATATCAAGGAACTTTTTGCATAATTTAGTAGTCAACTTTCTGAGGCAACTTAATAAAAAAAATCAGTCAAATATCGCAAAAATTCAGAGAGATATCGAAGTTAGAGTGAGCTGCTTTTTAGTTTCTGACTATAACTCGCTGAATGATAAGGGATTGTCCACAAATTGTTATTTTTAAGTTATCGGAAAGCGTTCGGAAAATGTTTTTTTTTTGAAAAAGCTATTTAATTATAGTTTACCGTTATGTTTAGGAATATTTTGACTCTAAACTACGATGAAAAGGAAAATATAGTCCATACATTGATTATATTTAGGTAAATTGAGGTGTTTATAATAAAATTTTGTGAAATTTAGCCCAATACGCAAAACACTCTACAGTAAATTCTATCGCATATATATATGTATTTTCTGTATATACGTAATTTGTATGCCAGTAGTGAAGATGATAAACTAAAATCTAAGATATATTATACATTTTTGATAAGTTATGAGTCAATAACTTTTAATTTGATTTTTACAGTTATATTTCAATAGCTTTTTGGGAAATTACGTAATTTATCGGAACCGTCTATGCCGAAAACGTGTTGTGAAATCAAACCGAAAGGTTCCTTTAGAGGCGATTTCAGGGGAATTTTGATCGTCTACGACTAATGATGCAAGTGATCGTACCGTCCGGCGGAAGATCGTGGCACTTGGTTTTCATGGCCGAGCTACAGTTCACAAGCCAAATATCACGAATCTGAATAAGACCCGTCGATTAAAGTGGTTCAAAGAACGACGGCACTGGTAAGTAGAAAAATGGAAAAACACCCTATGAAGCGATGAATCACGCTAGCAGTTTTGGCAGTCCAATGGACGTGTTTGTGTGCGGCGAGTGCCTGGCGAACGATATTTACAGGACTGTTTCGTACCCAGAGTGAAATTTGGCGGAGGTGGGATCCTGTTGTTTTAATTTCTGGGAGTATGAATGCCGAAGCCTACAAAACAATTCTGGACAATTCAACGCTACAGATATTATGGAAACACTTTGGTCTTGTTCCATACCTGTTTCAGCATGACAATGTTCCATGTCAGACAACAGGTGTTGTAAAGACGTGGTTTTTAGAAATTGGTGTGGAAAACCTTCCCTGGCTAGCTCAAAGTCCAGATCTCAATACTTTGGAACACCTTTGGGATGAGTTAGAGCGCCGATTTAGAGCCAGTCCAACTCGGCCAAAAACACCACAGAACTGTTTGCTACTCTACAGGATGAATGGAGCAAGATTCTTCCAGAAACGTATCGAAAACTAGTAGAAAGTTTTATCTCAAAGAGTTGCAGTAGTTATTGTGGCGAAGGGTGGCCCTACAATACTAAAGTTATGCTGAGTCCCCTTTAAATTCATAGTATGAGGGGCAATAACATCGCAGTTTAAAAATTAAGAGGGGGGAGAGGTGGCTAAATAAGTTTCAAACTCAGATTTTTTTTTCAAAATAACTGCGAAACTAAGAAAATCAATTAATAATAGAGCTTCTCATTAATAAGCAAATGTGTAGATTAATTAATAATTAATTTTATTGAAAATTCAAAATGTGTTTGCGCATTATTTCAAAGCATTATTTCATTTTTATTTTCATTTAATTAAGAATTAAATACAGTTTTAAGATGTTTTGAAATATTACATCAGGGTACAAAATATATATTTCATTAATAATACTGAAAAAATAAGAAAAAACTAATAACAAATGAAAATACACTTACAAATTTTGGCATCATAACATAAAGTAAGTGCGCTTCGCTAAAGTTGCGTTGAAAATGGATTCAGCATCTACTCCCTTCCTCCCCCCTCATACCCTTGAGCAGCACAAATGTCTAACAAATACAATGATATGGATTTTCGAAGAATATCCATCCCTCCCCCCTCCCGATTTCCTACGGTCCTAATGACAGGACTACCAATAGCGATTATTTTTATATTCTATTTTCACTATTATTTTCAAAAAATAAATTTTGTATGATGTTTCTCTTACACATGTTGTTAAATTGCATGTGAAAAATTTTTATTTTGAGAAAGTGGTACGAGAAAAAAATTAAAAAGTAGTACGAGAAAAAATTAAAAAGTAGTCACCAGTGTCAGCTCTGTAATAAGGTGTCTTGTGACAAATCGCCATGTACATGCTGGTTTTCCAAGAAAAACTAAAGTGTCAATAAACAATGAAAAATAGCATACATATTAAGATATCTGACTACATTTAAAATGCGATTTGTGTCTAAAATTTTCGTTTTCTTTGTATTACATTTTATTAAAGCCCGCATTTTTACCTTTCCAAATCTGCGCTTACATTTATTGTACTATAAATAAAACCTAAGTTATCAGAATTTAAAAACTACTTGATAGTGAATGAAACCGGAAGTGCCAAACGTTTCAACATTAATTTTTTTTCCTTCGTGCAAAAACTGCCAAAACTGTCTTTTAGATATAAACAGAAAAAAAAAAAAAAAAAAAAAAAAAAAGATCTTGATCGAAAATGCATTTTTCTGTGAAAATTCCATACGCAAAACGCATGTCTCAAAAAGCTATTGAAATATCACTATAAAAATCAAATTGGAAGTTATTGACTCATAACTTATGAAAAATGTATAATATATCTGTATAATATAAATATATCTGTATAATAAAATGTGTAATATAAATGTATAAATATATGTTATACACAAAATACATACGTATATATGCGATAGAATTTACTGTAGAGTGTTTTGCGTATTGGGCTAAATTTCACAAAATTTTATTATAAACACCTCAATTTACCTAAATGTAATCAATGTATGGACTATATTTTCCTTTTCATCGTAGTTTAGAATCAAAATCTTCCTAAACATAGCCGTAAACTATAATTAAATAGCTTTTTCAAAAAACTTTTTCCGAATGCTTTCAGCTAACTTAAAAACAACAATTTGTGGACAATCCCTTATCATTCAGCGAGTTTTAGTCAGAAACTAAAAAGCAGCTCACTCTAACGTCGATATCTCTCTGAATTTTTTGCGATATTTGACTGATTTTTTTTATTAAGTTGCCTCAGAAAGTTGACTACTAAATTATGCAAAAAGTTCCTTGATATCGTTCGCGCATGCGCAGATAAAAATTATTTCATACAACTGCCCATATTTCCCTAAATATTTAATATATTTATATTCCAATAGCACTATGTTATTGCTAATACATTTTGTCAATTTTTCTGAAATTGGCGTTAAATTTGGTTAAAAACCCTGTGTGTTATAAGCAAAAAACATGCAAGATTTTTTAAATTTTTTTTTTCAATCGCTATATCTCTATTAATATACATGCTATTCTTACACAAATGAATGCACATATTATACAATGTCCGCCTATGTATATTCTGCAGCGACAGATCATTTCGTGCATTTTATTTTACAGGGTGATCCTAAGTATTATTTTTTTCTTTAATTTTTGGTTGGTTCCCATAATTGTCCTCCTTATAAAATCGACGTTGAAAAATATGAAATAGAACCTGTTCTTTTTAATCCTGAAATTCCAAAATAATCTGATATGTATATTTTTAAATATTTGAAAAAATGTCTAAAACTGAAAGTTCCCAACATTTATGGCATTATAGTGTATAGATAGATAGGTGTATAATGCAATTTATTTTAGATTAGTTCTTGGATGATTAAAATCAAATATAATTTGTTTTTATTTATTGCTATTAAGAATATTAAAAAAAATACTGTTAATGTATGAATCAAATTTCACTCACTTTGTATCATCGTTTTCAATAGTCTTTTCATATCTAGCTGATTAACATTTCGTTCTCTGGGTTTAATTATTGTTCTGTTGTCTTACATTTGCTCTAAAGGGATTACCCATTGCATCAAAACAGCTGCGGAATACAGCATATTTAACGACCTTAAATGCACACACTTTAGATAATAGTAACGACGAATAATTCAAACAATCAAAAATCCTCAGATTTAAATGACATATGCATGTAATAAAGACAAAGTACAAAAAATGAGTCATTTAAGAATCTTCAAAATCTTGCATATCGCTCAAAAATTGATTTCATGTATTGTATATAAACTTTCCGTAAGTGTAATCTTAATTTACCTTAATTACAAAATTACAATCAAAGTTATTTTTTATGTAGTACGTATGAAGCTCTCTATATCAGATTAGTGCTTCGATGCTTTAAAAGTAGAAATTTAATTGTATTAATTGGTCCTAAGAATATTTTTAAAACATCTCGTTAACATGTGTAATTCCACTTATTTTAAATCATCGTTTTCAATGTTCTTTTATGTTAAATTGATGGAATTATTGTTCAATGTCTGTTATTTACTATTTTGCAGTTGATAATTGCATTGCAGCTGGACAATACAGAATGCCGAGTATCATTAAATACACATTAAATAATATTTTATTTAGATTTAGCTGACATATGCATGTAATAAATACAATGTATGCTAAATACATTCATTCAGGTATCTTCAGAGGCTTTTGTTCATCGCTAAAATATCACTCTGAAGTAATTCATGTATATATTTTCCACAATACATTTCTATGTGCTGTTGAATAGTTTGGGAAGATAAGTGGTTGTGGCAGATTTCACGCTCACAGGATTAAATAGTAAAATAAGAATCAACCTATATATTTAACCTTCTTTGTTTGCATCACGGCAGCGTGATATACGTTTTTGTCCCAAAGAGTACCATCATTTGGCTTTTTTGACATTTGTTGCGCCATTTATCACTTATAATTGGCATTTAAATGTAAACGATGTATGGCAATTCCTGACATCTCAGATTACTTTCCAGTGAGAATCACTTCTGTAGATATCAACATTTAGAAGTTATTAAACTTTTAAAAAAAGTCAGCTCATTTCAGAATTTCTTGTACATATGGAATGATTAAAAAATACAGGTTACAGCGATTATGTCTTGATGGAAACATGCATCCAGTTACAAATTATATTCAAATCAATTATAGATATAAATGTGGCATTTGAGGCATATGCCATATATTCCGGCATATAACGCGCACCTTAACTTTGACTTCTTTTTTGTTTCATATTTAGGAATATTCACTGTATAACGCACACTTTCTTCTTTGCAAATAAAACTTCACCAGATAAATATAAAAGAAATAAAGAAATATTCTAAACTATAATAACTATTACTTTTCATGTATTCTGATAACAAAAAAATATATTTTGTAAATAAATAGCATGTGTGTTCATAATATTTAAAACCTTCGTTATTATGATCATCTTTCTTTTACCCTTAATTTTTAATATTTGATTTTTATAAACGGCGTGTAACGCGCATCGGCAGTTTTCGATCATTTTTTTAAATCTAAAGTGCGCGCTATACACTGGAATATACGATGCCTCTTTTATACTTGCTTTACATTTTCTGTAATATGAGAAACTATATTTTAGAAATGAAAAATGAACTTATGTGTACCTTTCAAACATAATGCTCGTTAGAATATTTCAACTGTATTATCCAACGAAAAAAAAATTTAAACCACTCACGGCAAAAAAAGAAAAAAAAAGTTTTTAGCTGAAAGTTAATATTTTTCAGTTTTATACATTATTTTATTTTCAGCATTAAACAGATTGTGTATTTAAACTACATTCAGTGAAACTTTTATGATATTTACTTTCTTCAACAAACTGACATTACATCTTAAAATCTTTCATTACTTGGAAGTGAACAAACAAATAAAATGATTTCTTCCTATCTAGTAATTTTACGAGGTTGCGTAGCATATTTTGTCTGTCCCAAATTACTTCTATGATATACTTTTTTTTATTGCAATTTGTTAAAATGGAAAAACGTATCGAGAAGTTGTTCGCTTTTCTAGACAATGATTCTGAAAAATTTTCTAATTTATATTATAAAGTTAAAACAATTATGTAAGTAACGCTGACGTCATGTCAACGGTGGTAATGACCTGAACAAACAGTTTCATTTTATCGCAATTTTTTTAACTTCTAAACATAACAAAATTTTAATTTTTACACCATTAAGTTGAAAACAAAATGTATTTTCAAATGCAATTTCTTTGAAAACTGTACCTACATTTATCTTTTCCGTGGATTTTGAAATGTTTTCCAAGCATGACTTTTTTCTAAATCTACTTCAGAATTGAATGTGTATCCCGATTACGCAAAATTAACCCGTTTGCACTTAAAATAGTGCAAATAATTCAGTATTTGTTTGTTCCTGTCTAATATTTCGTAACTAAATTGCCAAACGAAATTAAAACAATAAGTAAATAAAACGCGAATTTAAAAGACATTGGATCGAAATACGCGTTTAAACGTCAAAATAATCAAAAAAAAAAAAAATCTAAACATAAATAGAGAAATGTTCCGCGTTTAACTATTGGCTAATACCGAAGTACCAAAAAGGCTTTTTAGTGTGGTTGATGGGTAATCTAAGAAAATATACTAAATGTAAAAAAATCTGTTGAAGTTTTTAATTCAAAATGATTTTGACCTACATTCTGTACACTTTATAGTATATCAAAAATCTTTAACTGGAGTAGCTTGGGTTGGATCGCCTGGTTTTAATAAAATAATAAATACGCTAATAGTGGAATTATCATTTTAATTATATTTGGCAAACTCATGTTGTAATTCTGTTGAATCATTCACGAATGATCTGCTTCAACGAAGATAAACATTGTTCTGTAACTTATCATACATAGTACTGTTTTACTCTTACAAGAGCAATCCTTAAAATATGTCAACTGGCCCACATTAAATGAATTTCACTGGAACAAATTAAAAAAACAATCCCTTAAAGTATGGTTTTCTTTCTAAGTATTACTTGTTATTTATTTATTTATTTCTCCTAAGCCATTAAACAATGAATTGTTTCATAATATGAATGAATGAAATCAGGCTATTTACGAAGATTAATTTTCAACAGTTAGTCTAGGAATTGACCCATACAGATTTCTATTGACTCATGAGGACCAAAATTACTGATTTAAGCAGATAATAAGGTTTTAAGACAGACAGACACACGAGTGCGAAAACGATATTTTCAAAACTGAGCAAAAAATACTGAAATCTGAGTATGTCGCATAGAAAAAATGGCTCCGAAACAAAATTACTCAAGTTTGAAACATGTATATACTCATTTGTGAAAACATGCACTCACTCAAGAATAAAATATCATGTGCTCATATTTGAGTAGGTCCATGTTTTAAAAATAAGTATGAACTAACTTTTATGTGCTCATTTTTGAGACTGTACATATTTCAAAAATGAGTTTGAACTGATACTAATCATTTTTCAGCATGTCCATGTTTCAAAAATTAGTATGAACTGACCTCTATGTGGTCTGTTTTCAGTATGTCCCTGTTTCAATATTCTGAGTATTTCTGGTATTTCGGAATTCAAAGCATTGGGTCGTCATATTTGAAACAAAAAGTTTCATAACAAAATGAAAACATGGAATTACTGAGATTTGAAAGTGTAATTTTTGTCAGTGTAATCTTATAATGGTTCCGTTTTTAGGTGCGTTCGTAATTATATAAATACGTAGCACCTATTGTCGTCGTCTGGTCCGTCCGTCTGTCTGTCCGTCCCTCCGCATATAACAACGCAAAACTACCCAACCGAATGGTTTGAAATTTAAGATATATTATCTTTGCAGAATTTTTTCAAGACATTTCATATTTTATAAAAATTGAATCAAAACTGTAGAAATATTAATAAAAACATTTATTAAGAAATTTGATTTTTGTTTTTAATCGGTGCTTTCCTGTTATAGGAGCTTCCGAGGTTTAATCGTCAATCGACGAGATACTTATTTCATTACAGAAATTAATCTGCAGACGATATAATTCATTTCACAGAATTAAAAAGCATCAAGATCTGAATATTTATATAACTAGCTATGGTACGAACGCATCTCATTTTTCACGTTTGACGTACAATTTCGAACTTGTTACTGTTTAAGTACGTAAACCTAAAAAAACCCACTAAAACTTAAATTCACAATTATGCACGCTGTGTAGTTTATAAATAATGTAAATAATTTGAAACAACTGATATAATTAACTGCAAGAACATATTGAAAAATAAGCATCAAAATATTATAATGTTCTTTTTTACCAAGATGAAAAAATATTGTATATTATAAACAATTGCATTTAATGTTTGGGAGCTTGTAGACAGTGGGAATTCTAAATTTTCTATTTAAAAAGTCGTTTGATATTTACAAATTTTCAATCACTCTAACCCTTTGTCTATTTATATGAAAGATCAACAAGTTTCAGAAAATATGCATAAACTTATCAAAATAAAATAAATTATTTAAAAATGACGCTTTGGGAACCAAAAGTGATAAATCAACTACTCATGAAGTGATGAAATTGATTTAATGATATTATTTATTTAATAATAAAATTACAGGCAGACGTTTATTAGAACCTATACTATTAATTTGTGTCAGGCTTATACATGGGCAAAGCTTAGCAATCACAAGGACCATGTACGTATCTTAAATTTGTTCTTATGCTTCAGAAAAAGTTTCGAGCATTCTTTTTTGAAATTCGACATATTGTTTTTTTCTTATTTAATGATTTATGGAAATAAGGTGGCAAAATTAGGGCCAAAAGCAGTTTCTTTCAGCAACTAAAATATATTTTCTCCTTTCTCCGTCTTAAAAAAGAAACATAAGCAAGAATGTAAAAAATATTTAATTTATGGATGGTCAAGTACGTGGCTTTTTCGATTTATTTATTTAATTTACATGTTAAACTACGGTATATATACTAAAACGCGTATACTTTGTGTTTAGCCAGTCAAAAATATATTTATATTTACTGTAACATCACGAGAATGTAATCCATAAATTTAATGTTTTTTTTTTTTTTTTTTTTTTTTTTTCGAGAATTATTTGCTACAGAAGTAACTTATTTTTTACTACAGGGTAAATTTTGTATTAGAGTTTTTTGTGCGCAAGATGATTTTTCTTGATGAAATTTTGATTATATTTTTTCTTAGTGTAACTATTTATAAGTTATTTTTACTTCTTACTTTTTTTGCGTTTTTGCAAATCGATTACAATTTTTATATGTAAAAAAATAGTATATTATGTCTTCTTTTGAATACATTTTATTTGAAAGTAGAGATTTAGAATTAAAATATTGATCGTTTTATTAACGATTTAACTTCACAAATCGCTTGAATTGTTTATAGCGGACATGTGTTATAATGATTGCCATATTAATGCGTTATAGGCAGGAAGCGCCTAGGGCAGCTTCGCAGTAATCGTCGTATACCCAATTTATGACCACGAAGGTGTGAAATACAGGGTCTACCATGCCGAAAACCGTGAGTTTCATATCATTAGGTTGGTTTGATATTTCACCCGGCTCTTATTTTTTAATACTCCAGAATAATATGTGTAGAGAATTAATATTATTCGTGAGCACGAATTTGCCAATTACTTTATATTTTTACTGTTAAAAAACTTGATATAAAAAATTTCGAATATCCATTTTACAGAGTTTGGATAGGGAAATATTTTCATTTTTTTTTTGTATATTTTAGTTTTTCTGAGGTGTATTTTATTTCACCCAAAAAATTTTAAGTATTAATTCTTAGTAATTTTGCTTTTTGCTACGTTTGCTACTTCGCTTTGAAAAGGAAATTTTATTAATTATTTATTTAATTTTAAGGAAAAAACAAGAATTCAAAAATTAGAAAAAAATGTAATTAACAGCAAGTTAATATCAAAATCTTGTGCAACATCACACCAGAAATAAAAATAAATTCACTTTACCTCGGAGTGCAAAATTGTAATGTTTAAAAAAAAAATACTTTTATTGTTTGATTGCTAGTCGAAAAATTACAATTTCAAAGTTTTCTAATTAAGAAGCTTTTGTCATTTACACAACTTTTGAATCTAAAAATTAACCTTTTGTGCATTTCAATGCAATAAATGTATTGTCGAACGAGCTTATGAAATTATGCTTAAAATATTCTGAATAAATTAAATTCTTACAAGATCACTCGTTGAGAACCAGAAATAAGAAATCAACTATTCATGAAATAATTCGATTGAATAAATAGTGTCATTTATTATGAATAAGACTATGTTCATTAGCATTGTTTCATAATCCGCTGGGAGAATTGTTTTAAGTGATAAACAAAACTATTTGTTTGCAAGAGTTTCTAAATTACTTTAGATTCTTTTCAGTTAAAATTTATTATTTAAGCAAACACAAAAGTTTTTCCTTCAGATTTTTTTACTAAATTAATTTAAATTTATTTTTGTGGTATATATATAAATTAATTTTAACTATGTTTATTTATGTATTTATTTATTTAAAATAATGACCTTTTTGTGGCACTTTATATATATATTTATTTTAAATATAAGTTACAGATAGAATCAATGTGAACAACTATACATTTTAGCTAATAATAATATTTTTATTTCTCTAAGTGAGTGGTAAATGTATTTACATATTTATTAATAGACTTTTAAAATTCTGTCAAATAATTTATTTATTAATGGATTTTTTGCAATTCTTTCGAATAATTTATTAATAAATAATTTTACAATTCTTTCAGATAAGTGTTTGTCTAGAAATTAAACTCTTTCATCTATTATGGCCTGAATTCAATTTACTGCAACTGTAAATATCAAATTTATTGTATGTTTGTTATTTTAGATATGGTAAAATAAGTGAAATTAATATATTTATTTATTTAAATTAATTTTAATAATTTTATTTACATACTTATATTAAATATCTAGTTTGCAGCACTTAATATTTATTTTTAAATATACAGTTGGCAGCACTACACATAACCAAATCACTTTAGCAAATAATATTTAATTAGGCTACAGATGGCAGTCATGTTCTGTTGTATTCTTTGCTAGATAATAATTATTCAATTCTTTCAAATAACTGCTTTTCTTAAAAAATAATAATAATAATAATTGTTATTATTATTATTATTATTATAGATTTCTGTGTTTTATTTCAAATCATTTTTGTCTAATATATTTTATGGATATTTTTTTCGTTTATAATTGTCTCAATTTAAATTACTGTAAACATGGTTATACAAC
Organism: Maratus michaelseni; assembly: GCA_963931845.1. Classification (NCBI taxonomy): domain Eukaryota; kingdom Metazoa; phylum Arthropoda; class Arachnida; order Araneae; family Salticidae; genus Maratus; species Maratus michaelseni. Next base: position 116,415,760 of record OZ007588.1, read on the forward strand.
TTTTTTGCAATCTCATGTTCTCAATTGAAATGTAGGTTAGATGCTGTTTTTGTATCGTGTGATACACAATGCATGATTTGTGAGTAATTGTGTTGTTATTATCTATCTTTTCTTGGTTACTTTCTTTTGTTTCTTTCTATTATTGCAATATTTTAAGCAGATATAAACTGTTCTTAGCAAATTTGACAGTATATTTTATGAAATATTGCGATATTTTTCAACATGTGCAGTGTACATGATTATGCATTGCACATGTATCCATTTTTTTTTTTTCGAATTCCATTTTACTATCATATGATATCTGAATTCCATTTAGTTTGGTTCGTTTATGATTGGGTTATATTTGTTTTACTTAATTGGTCTCTTTTATCATTTTAAATATTTATTTTCTATTTTTTCTTTAAAAAATATTATGTATGTTTGGCTGTGTGCCGTCTCTGAATTGGAGTTTCGGTGATTTTTGTTTCAATTTGTTAATTATTTAATAAGTTAATATTATTTTGCATACATTTTATACTTTGGTCAGTTTTTCTACTCGAAATTGTTTGCTGTATTTTGCAATCAAAGCTATTACGTATATAGTTACATATGTATTTACGTATACATACGTATATACATATATATATATATATATATATATATATATATATATATATATATATATATATATATATATATATATATATATATATATATATATATATGTGTATATATATATATGTATGTATTTATATATTTTGCAGTTCAAAGATTCTGTAACGAATTTTGTTAAAATTCCTAATTAAATTCAATATCATTATCACAATCTACTGCATTAAACCGGCAAAATAACTGTCATTATTCCAACAAAAATTAGTATGCTATACCTATCAAAAACATTATTTTGTACCATTCTAATAAATTAATTTATGTTAGTATCAACGAATATATATATAAAACGTAGTGCATTTATTCGATTTTAAATCGGAATTATAGTTACCAATGAATTGAAAAAAGAACATAACAACAGTATCCCCTGTTGAGTATTAAAATTTAAAGTTACATATACATTTTATACAAAATATACATTTTAATCATTAAATTCAAATACAAAATTTGGTGCATTTCTACACAATAAAAAATAAGACACAACTATAATGTTCATCGCAAAAAGCATAGGGCTCAATCGGGCTATTACACTGAGAAAAAGGAATTGATTAAAACTACAAAACATTTTTGTTGAGTACATTTTGGTTGTTTTAGCAAAATTGGAGTAAAATTGAACCATTTTACTTCAATTAACAAAACATTTTTGCTGACGATACAATTTTTTTTTTTTTATTGCAAAAAAAAAGTGATTTGCAACAAAAATTTTTTTTTTTGTTGAATCAAACAAAATTTCCATTGACCTATATTTAAACAAAATTTTTGTTTAAATATGGGTCAATAAAAATTTTGTTTGAATCAACAATTTTTTTTTTTTTTTTTTTTTTTTTTTTTTTTGCAATTCCAAAAAAAAGTTTTGTATCGTCAGCAAAAATGTTTTGTTAATTCAAGTAAAATGGTTCAATTTTACTCCAATTTTGCTAAAACAACAAAATGTACTCCAAAAATATGTTTTGTAGTTTTAATCAGTTTCTGTTTCTGAGTGTATTGCCTAATCGAGTTTAGAGTCAAAATTTGACTTAAAACATACGGGATTCTGTCAACAATGTGGTTTAAAGTGTATGATAATTACAAGAATAGAATTACTAATACTGCAATCCGCTCTCGCAAAATTCCAGCATTAGTTTGTAGATCTGATTAGTGATTTTTCACAAAGCATAGAATAGCAGCACTCCCTACTGTGTGATAAAATTCAAAATTATATCAGAAGCTATTTATGTCAAAGTCTAACAGAATATGCAGTGTGGTGGTTCGTGCAGTAGTTTTTGAGATATAGCTAGGTCTAGCAGAATATGACGTTTTATGAAATTTAAAGTATTAAATCTTGCGATATAGGTATCGCAGAAATCGTGAAAAACACATCACTGTAACACCTCTTTTTGGCGATATACACCCGAATTTCATAAGCATCTGTTTATGTTAGTCTAAAACAAAATGAATTGAAGAAATTCCGTGTATTAGCTCTTGAGATAGAATTATCACGGAAATCGGAAAACATGCCGCATGGCAGAACCACCTATATGGCGATATACACACTTAAAAAGCACCTCTTAATAAGCAACAATTAATGTTAAGAACTAACTGAATCGGAAGTTTTATAAAATTCCGTGCAGTAGATCTTGAGTTAGAGCACCCAAAATGCTATTCCACAGTCGTCACGGAAATCGTGAAAAACTGAGCATAATAGTGCCTAATGATGGGCGATATACACCAAATGTTAATAAGCAACTGTTTATGTAAAGCTGTAACATTTGATGAAATTCTGTGCACATACTCTTGAGATAGAATTACGGAAAAAGGGAAATATGCAGCATAGCAGTGCCAACTGTTGTGAGATATGCACACACTTTTAATCAGCATCAACTTATGTTAAGGTCTAACTGGATATGACGTTTAATTAAATTCCGTGCCGAACGCCTAGAAAATTTATGTCACATACAAATAGACACACAGACTCACTGACAGGCCCGATAGTCGAAATTTTTCAGCAGTCCATACGTAAATCAGGAAAAATGCAGCCTAACAGCGCCGCCTGTTAGGAGATATACGCATACTTTTAATCAGTACCATGTGAAAGTCTAACTGAATATGACGTTTGATTAAATTCCGTGCAAAACGCCTATAAAAATGTGTCACATACAGACAGACACACAGACTCACTGACAGGCTCGGAAGTCGAGATGTTTCAGCAGTTCATACGTGAATCGGTAAAAATGCAGCATAGCACCGCCGCCTTTTGGGAGATATGCACACATTTTTAATCAGCTTCAACTTTTGTTAAGGTCTAACTGAATATGACGTTTGAATAAATTCCGTGGAGAACGCCTACAAAATTTGTGTGACATATATACAGACACACCTGATCACTGACAGGCCTGGATGTCGAAACTTTTCAGCAGTCCAATATATCAATTTTCTATAGATATGAATAAGGTAAAAATTCATGTTTCAACAATTATAGTTATTTTTTGACTGCTCATTGACTAAATAATTATTGCAAATTTTGTAATTTAAAGCCGTTGTGATATACACTATTCTTTAATCTAATAATAACCATTTGTATATTTCAATGCAAAAAATGTGTTGTTCAATGAGTTTCCTAAATTATCGGTAGGATATTCTAAATAAATCAAATTCTTTAAAAATGATTCTTTATGAATCAGAAATAAAAAATAAATTAGAAATCATGGAATAATTAGATTTAAAAGACAATGTCATTTATTTATGAATAAGAGGGAAATCATTAGCATAGTTTCCTAATCATCTGGGAGAAAACATATACAAACTTATTTATGTGTACACGTTTTTAAATTACTTTAGAATTTTACTATTTAAAATTTATTATTTAAACAAACACAGGATAGATAATTTGAAGAGATTTATAATGATAAAAGTGTTGTATTCAGATATTTTAAGTTTTAATTTTTAGATACTTTTTTTTACATTAGCTTTTTAAACATAAAATGCCATATATTAATTTTTAAATAGAAAAATAAATGCATAAAAAGTGTTATGTAGAAGGTTTAAAGGATACAGAATTACAGCTTTATTATTTATATAATATATTTTTTATTAGTTCATCATATTACTTTATACATTCTAAATATACATGTACCTCTATGTGTCTTAGTATTGATTTAGACCATTTTGTACTATATAAAATTTTTATTTGTCGCGTCGCGTCAGGAAATTTTAAACATACGTAGGTTTCATGTCAGAATAGCACAAGAGAATTACATTATTTTAAAAATCAAGGGAGTCATAAATCTGTTTTTCTACAAACTTTTGTTTTACTGCTTAAGAATATATATTTTTTATTATTAATTTCAACTGAAACACACTGCACATGGAGAAGTAAACAATTTTTAATAAATGTGTCAATATTTGCATTCCATTTTTTTATAGTTCATAAAGAATGTAAAGTATTTCAATCATCAGTTCTAATTAAATACTGAAACATTATAAAAATCTTGTGATAAATCTATCAAAATAAAAATAAACTATCTTTTTTTTCCAGCAAAGAAAGTAACCGATATGTTTTAACCAATTAAATTTAAATGTTTGACTTTATCTTCCTATAAAGTCAAACACTATAGGAAAATACCCTATGAAGTCAAACATGTCTAGATGAATATCTAAGAGCCTATTCATCTAGACAGAGCAATATAATCATTTCGATACTTGCCTGACGACCTGAAAAAATGGTATTCTCTGTAACAGAACAAAACTCCTTCTTTGCTCACCCGGAAAACATTCTGATAGCAATGGTCTCTGATAAGAGGAATCACATAAGAGAGCTAAGGCTAAGAAGAGTAATAAAAGCCAGACAGACTGTTTTAAAAGGTAAAGAAAGGCATCAGAAACTTTATCACTACTACTTTAAAGTTCTACACGGCAGACTATACAGAACTAATTGATTAGAATGTAGCAAATTTATCATATCCCTCTCTTTTATAGGGTGTAACCAATGAAGAAATACATTTCCTCGTTCAACCGGGTGATATCCCAGACTGGGATGCTAAAACATTTCCCTGACACACGCAAGCTGTCGAGTGGTGCATAAAATTGGCAACGCAGGCATCGCTTAAAGTATGTGGGCCCCAGTCAAGAGATGGATTCATCAGGACCACACTGAAATCAAGGTCCATGATACCAGACTTTACCACAAAATTGCAGTGTAAAGTTGCGTCTGAAAGTCAAACTTAAAGAGATGAAAAAACAAATTATGCCTTTAATTTAAAGTAAATATCAAACACCATCTTTGGTTGGATAGAGGGAGATGTGTGGGTGAAACTCGCAGTGCGGTCACCTCCCCATGGTGAATTCAGGGTTGTTTAAATATTATCAAATATCTAAACAAGCAAAGCTCTGTTAAATTTATATGCAAAGGTTAACATTGGAACGCAAACTGACATCAGGTGATTCTTTTCTTAATTCATCAAAATCACTCAAAATTGATTTTTTCCCGATTACCGATTTTTATTGAGTTTACGCAATCGGGAGATATACTCTAAACGCAAATTTTAAAAATATTATTATTAAAAAGTACAATATACAAATATGTTTTACAATAGCGATAATATATATATATGTGTGCGTGTGTAATTTTTTTTATTCTATCAAAAATTGGAAATTTTCAATTTTTTTGAATTTTTAAGCGGTTTGCACGATCGGAAGGTAAAGACCGATTTGAATAATTTTTTGTTGTTGTTGTTTTTCTTGTATTTACCAATCGCAACTTTTCCGCACTATAGCGACTCGGAAATATCAACTTGACTTTTTTCGCACCACCCTACTGTATATTGAACAAAACGATATATATACTGACATTTTGAATTACAAAGCTTTTGTCAGGTGCATAATACATAAATATAATAATTGACTTTTTGTATATTTCCAAGCAATAAATGTATTGTACAACTTAGTCTCTATAAATATATCTGAATAAATTGGAATAAATTACATTAATTAAAAATGACTTTTTTAGAACCAGAAGTAAGAAATCAACTTCTCCTGAAATAATATAATTTATTTGTGAAAGAGGATGCATTAATTAGCATTGTTTTTTGATTCGATAGGATAATGTTTTAAGTGACAAACAAAATTATATTTGTGCACGAAAATCTAATTTACTTTAGATTTTAATGTAGTACTTTAGACTTTTTTGTAAAACATATTACATTAAACGTGTCAAGTGTACATATAGTGTGAAAGATATCTGTATTTATATATATCATTTTATGATATAAATATATAAATATTATTCGCTATATCAAGTCATGATATTGTAAGTATATTATTTGTAGGTTTAAAGTCAGAACAGCCAAAGAGAAATTAATTAATTTTCAAAATCCATGGTTTCGAAAAAATATTTTATAAGAAATATTTTTTTAACATAATTTATATTTATTTTCTACCAAAGTATACTAAATTATAATAAACAGAATTGTTTGGTTCTTTACACATGTTTATCAATATTTTTATTTGAATAAAGAGAAAAAAAATACATTTTTCAACTTTCCTAGTTATAATGTAAGAATTTCAATCATTTTTTTATAATTAGGTACAAAATCATCACAAAAATCTTTCAATAAATATCTGTTGATTGAATAATAAACATATGTTATTCCTGCACGCAAAATTGTTGTCGGTCTGCTGATTAAAAAAATATATATGTTCAAAATATTCTAATTAAAATGTTCAAATTAATTAACTTTATTATTTATATTAACTTTATTATTAATATTCTAATTCATTAACTGTGACATTTACATAACTATTCAGTCTGACAACTACATTTTTGTGTATTTAGATACGATAAATGTAATTTTTGAAGTTGTTCCTGAAATTATGCATGGAATAGTCTGAATTAATAAATATGACTTAATGAAGTTTCTAGAACCAAAAATCAAATATTCATGAAATAATAAGATTGAATAAACAATGTCATTTATTTAGAATAAGGAGAAATTCATTAGCCTTGTTTCTAAATCCGCTGGGAAAATGGTTTTAAGTGATAAACAAAATTATTTATGTTTTCAGTTTTCTAACTTTAGATTCTTTACTCGTTAAAATTAATTATTGAAACATACACTGAATATATAATTTAAAGACAATTATAATGATAAAAGTGTATAGCTTTAACTTTTTTATAAATTAATATTTTAAAGAAGAATTTTATTTTTTTGTTTTTTTAAGTTTTCCTTCTTGCTTTATTAGCTTCTGAAACGAAAGATAAAAGGTAAACACAATAAAAAAAGTGTTATGTAGAATGAAAGTAAGATACAGAACTATACCTTTATTTTATATTACATGTTTTATTAGTTTATTTTATTGCATTATATTTGCAAATTATACTAATAGTGTCAATATGTCGCTATATTTATTTAGAAAAGTTTTCACAGTATATATATATATATATATATATATATATATATATATATATATATATATATATATATATATATATATATATATATATATAATTGTCGTTTTCGCTTGATGACATTTTAAATAGATGTGGGTTTAACGTTAGGATAGCTTAAAGTAATCTATATAACTTAAATAATCAACAAACCGTATGTTTTTTGCTTCATGAACTTTACTTAATTTGTGATGAAGAACACTACAGTATACAAATCATAACTCTTCTGTTATTTAATAATATGCAGTATTTTGTTACTTAAAAATCGAAAATATAAATTCAGAATGCTTTCTGTCTTAAGTTTCTGTCTGTAGTTAAAAATTAACCAAAATAATTTTAAGCATCTTTAATGGTTAACTAGGAGATCCTTTTTAAAATTTAGTGGAAATACCTGACAAAATACTAATAAACGCTCTTTATTCCAGCATGCAAAATTGTTCTGTTTTAAACGATTTGACTTGAATCGTTGACTAGTGATTCATAAAAAAATATTGAACATTTTCTAAATTAAAAGCCTTAGGTTTTTTTTTATAATTTGTGGATATAACAATTATCATTTTGCGTACTATGGCATAATCTGAATTGATTATATTTTTAAAATGACTTTATGAATAATAAATGCCTGCATTTATGAACAGGAGATATTTCTTATAATTATAATCCTTTAATTCGAGTGAGAAATTGTTTTAAGTGATGAACAAATATATATGTGTACACGAGATTCTTAATTGCGTTATATTTATACTAGTTAAAATCTATTATTAAAATAAACACTGAATAGATCATTTGAAATGATTTATAATGGTAAAAATGTTTTACGGAAAGTTATTTTTTAAATAACCTTAAATTCAATTGCACAACGTCGCGAGGGACTGAAAACATCTTGAACAGAAATATCCGAATCCCGAGCGCTTGCAACCGTAATGGTAAAAGCAGACGGCATAGCTGAGTAATATTACACCATCGCAGTACTATGTAGGGGAAAAGCACGCTACACACCCGACATAACAAAATGGCCAAATTACAAAAATGTAAATACAACAAGCAGACAAATTCCAACAATACTGAGCACGGAGCAGTAACTAAAATGAAAAAGGAAAAGCTACAACCTGTAGTTGTTCATACAACAAAACGGAATTTGACACGGGAAGGACACGGAGTCAGGCAACGCGAGCTGCAAGACTACCTCATACGCCACGACTACGACAACTTTTTCAGGCGAAAAAACTCCAAAGAAACCTAACGATGCTTCAAATGTAACTCAGTGGTATGTGAAATGTGCATGTAAACAAAGCACATTTCTTGCCATTGTAAATCAATTAACGACTGCGTTTCAATGTACATAATTTTGACTTATTTTTTATTTGATCTGGATGACAGATAACCTACTTAGTAAATAATTTGTGGTCCGGATTGAAACCGAGATTAAGACATTTTACTGAAAAGTTGTTTATCAGTATTTTGTTATTTAAAGAAGTTTTACATGATAAAAAATAGAAACTACAGAAAATTTATGAATTTTATTTTTAAAAAAATCTAATTTTTTTTTATTTCCGTTCTTCAGTAAAAGTTATCTCTGGCAACTTAAATATTTTTGTAAATTGGAATATACACGCATACATACACATGCACTAATAATATATTCAGGGTGTCCCAGTATTATTGGAACAAACTTTAAGGAGGTAGGAGACATCACAAGGATTCATATTTGCATAGCAACCCATGGTAGGAAACGGCATGGGAAAGTAGTATGACAGGTACAAGAAACGAAGAGACAAAAGACTGAGATCATCAGAAATAATTTATTGGTAAAATATATTACATGTGCTGTGATAGCTGATAAGTGAAAATGTCACAAAAGATATTCAAAGTTTCCCCCATTGCTAGCGATGCATGCATTACACCGTGGACCATGGATTGGCGGACTCACTCAAATACACCTGGATTTTGTTGGATATCCGCAGCAGCACAGACGAGTCTTGCAAGCAGATCCATATCGGAATCCACAGGTGTTGCATACACATCACTTTTCAGTGCACCCCAAAGAAATAAATCTATGCTGCTTAAACCGGAGAGGGTGGTGTCCAAGGAACCAGTCCACCACGACCAATCCATCGGAGACCAAACAACTGATTCAAATATTCACGAACACATATGCCACAATGGGGAGGTATCCATCATGTTGAAACCACGTATCACGTCTGACATGTTGTGGCATAGTGTCAAGTAAGCTTGGTAGCAACTCTTGAAGAAAGATGCGATAATATGCAGATGTTAGCGGTGCTCTAATGCTCTTATGAACACCATAACCTAAAGGCGAACGAAGCCGTTTCCGACCATAGGTTGCTATGCAAATCCGAATCATTGTGATGTTCCCAACCTTCCCTTAAAGTTTGTCCCATTAATCCTGGGACACCCTGTATTTCAAAATAGCAAAAACGAATTCAGAGAACTTGAAAATGTTAAAATATGCCGATAATTCCATAATCGGGTTTTTATCAGGATTCCATACATTCCTCAAACTGTATCTATATAGAAAGTAAAACAAAAACAATTTAATATATTTAAATTAATTTTGAGAAACGCTGCACGTGAATAAACGTTTACTAAAATACGCCAATTGTCCGCGAACCCGATTACTCATATTGATGCTCCTTGTATTATTTAGAAATATTTTAAAACCTCCCGTTTATTTTAAATATGGTGTTATAGTAATCTAATGACGTCATAACTACTTACTTTCTATACTTACTGATATTGTCGGTCAAATATTTGACAAATATTTGTTGTCAAATATTTCAAAAGTCTTTTAAACTTCCAATATGACGTTGAATTCAATTTATTTTTAATTATTTTAATGACGTCATGTGGACCTGCTTACTGTACTTACTTATACTCATGCTCTTTGTATCATTGAGAAATGTTTGAAAATGTCCATTATACTTCCAATATGACGCCATATTTATCTTATTTATAATTCTTGAAACTTATTTCATTTATTTTTTGCATGGAAATATTTCAATTGAAAATTAGTTGTTATGGAGAAAATTTTATTGTGTTTTTAAATTTTTGGCAATTACTATAATATGAAATGGTTAAATTTTATTGGAAATGACCGTTATCTTATTTTTTTTTTTTTTTATTAATTAAAAATTAACTATAACTTATTTGGATTCCGAATTACTTTAGTTCCCTATGCTTTTTCGATACGACTATATGTAAAATTTCCCAATTTTTGCTTCTAAACTGGAGATTTACATATATTGAAAGATAGAATATCAGATAAATTTTCATTTTGATATATTAGATTTCTTTCTTAAATCGAAAAATCAAATTTTTCATTGTTAGATAAAAACATAAATAAAAGTGTTACGTAGAATGGGGTAAAAATACTAAACGAAATATTATATATATATTTTTTTATTCTTCCTTTTTTAGCTCTATTCAATTACACCTTTATATGGTATGAGGCGATTGAACCCGCGCTATAGGGGATACCCGATATACTGCCAAGTGTACGAAAAGTGGGTGTAAATGATTTTTAATTGAAAACTGTAATAAAATTTTTACATTGATTATATTTTTTAGACAGCCCACCAACGACACCGAAAAATCTTTTTGTACTTTCGTATTAGCCACCTGCCAGCAATTAATGGCGAAAATTGTCTATATTTACAGTCAATTTCTTTTGTTTTGAATATCTTGTTGTTTAAGCGAGTGCTTCATTTACAGGTGTTCTAAATTCGTGTTTTATTTATTTCTATATTTATTTGTGAGGTTTTATTTTCCTTTCCCCATTTAGTTATGAAATATTACAATGTTGGATTGTAATGTTGGAATATTGAAATGTTGGATTGTTTAATTTTTATTTGTACAAATTGGTAAATTTCTCATATTTGGGTTGCACGTCCCTTTTTAATTTTTTATATATATCTTTAAAAATAATGCCTTGAAGATATTTTTAAAATCTTAAAAAATGCGTAAATTGAGATAGTTTTGATAGATATTGCATTTAAATTTATATTGTTTTTTCGATTCGACATTGTTAAAATTGAAATTGTGTGATGTTTAAAAGTTTAAAAATTGCAGCAAAAATGAAACTATTAATGAGATCGTTGCCACCATCAATATGATGCCAGCGTTACTCACGGTCATGTTTTTCTTTATAATATAGATTACATGCTAATATACACTATTATATATTATTACATTACACGAGCGCGGCATGTCTTAAATGTCTTTATATAGACTATTTTTTACTATATATCAGAATTTTTTTCTTCATTTGTCATCTTTATATTTTACGTACTTGTGGGTATACATGTGGGTATTTTAAATATACGTGGGCAACATAAAAATTCAGCAGAATGTAATTAAAATTTAATATTATAGGAAGCCGTAGACGTGTTTTTAAATAAACTATTTTTTAAACAAGAACTAACAAGAACTAATTAATTTCTGCTTATGTATACTGTACTAAAATAAGAATTTTTTAAATTATGAATAATTTGAGTCATTAAATATAATTTAAAAATAGAAAACAGAAATTCACTAATCTTTATAGTTTGTATCTTATACATAATGTAAATAATTCAAGTATGTTATATAATTAACTTCAAGATAATAATATAAATCTAGTAAAAATGTCTGGAGAAAATAGTAATAAACAGCTTTTTTCAGCATACAAAATCGTTTTGTTTTAGGCATTTACATTTTTTATTTATGTGCTCATAAACAAAAGATTGCATTTCCATGTTTTCTAATAAAGCGGTTATTTAACTTTTGAATGCGATATTTTATGTCTTATGTATTTCAATTCGATTCGGTATTGTTCAAGAAATTATGCGTAGAATATTATGCATAAATTAAATTGTTAGTTACTCTTTGAGATTCAGAAAAAAGAAAATTATATATTCATGAACTAATCAGAAAGAATAAATAATGCCATCTATTTATGAAAGAGAGGAAGTTCATTAGCATTTCTACTTAATCTGCAGAATAATTGTACTGATAAACAAACTTATTACAAGGATGTGAATTATCACTTTACTAAACAGCGTACCACCATTAGAGCGAAAAAATGCCCGGGCCAGGGTTCGATCCCGGATCCCTTGGTACAGCGAACCAAGGGCTTTACCAATTAAGCTATCCAGACGACATATAGTCTAGCATTCTCTCACTCTTACGTGGTAAGGCTACAACCACACAGCACAAGATAGAAAATCAATCATGAGCACAACACCGTTGCATGCATGAGACAAATTAAACCCCATATCGGTGAATATTTATACACTAATTAATTTTTCAGCAGAGCTGGAATTACGCTGTACATTAACGCTGTACATTACGCTGTACATTTTCAGCTCTGCTGAAAAAAATAATTAGTGTATAAACTTATTCGTTCGTATAAGTTTGTAAATTTCTTTGATTTTCTACTAGTTAAAATTTATTACGCAAATAAATAATGTACTCGTATTTTGAAAAGAAATATTGTACTATTTTTTTTTTGTTATTTTTTCCTACATTACTTGAATTTTAATTGTAAAATTGTATAATTAATTTGACAATATACTGAGCTTTCAGTTTCTGAACGATCTGATTCTTTCATTATCCATTTTTCATTCACTGAGAATAATTGAAATGCTGAATACAGAAACATAGGCCTCCACACATACAAGCACAAAAATTAACATCGTACAGTATGAAAAACCGAAGAAAAAGTCAAAGTTAAATTTTGAAGGATTAAGTGTGCTACTTTTATCAAAAAGTCAAAGACACTTTTTATTTTTTTATTTTATGAAATCAATTATCATATTTTCATATGTGGAGAATTTTCAGCGAAAACCGAAATTTTTACTTCTTGATATTTTCATTAAAAAAAAATTGAATATATATTTGTATTATCCTTTATTCTTGGACTAATGTTAATGTATTTCTTTTGAATTATACAGAAATATAATAAACGTACATTTTTTTAGCTGTTTTATAAATTCACCATTTTAATTTTAATAAGCCATAAAGTCACAATTTTTCCTTCTGTGCTGTTTAGTAATACAATGTATATATATATATATATTTTTTACAATCTCATAAATTATTACGAGATCATTTTTTAAGTGCAACGATAACTATCTTTTAAAATAAGTATGATTCAAAATAATACATTTTTTTATTATTTTTAACCAAATACATTTACTTCTTGGCAGCTTAGAAACAAAGCAATTCTATTTGTAGTTATTTAATATAATTTCGTTGAACATTTACATAAATATTGGATCAAACAATTAACTTTTTATAAAAGTGAAATCAATCAATGTTCAAGGAGTTCAAGGAGATCAAACTATTCAAAGAGTTCAAATAAGGAGCAAATACAGAGCTAGAAAAGTAAAATGAAATTTCAAGAAAAAATAAAATATTTATACTAAACAAAAATAAATAAATATATGAAAAAAATAACAAATTAATGTAATAATATTTAAAAAAAAGAAAATAGAGATTAAAAATTAATAATATATACAAATATAAAAATTAAATACCAAATTATTTATAATAAATTTTCTTTTTGGTCTTGCTCCTGCCTTCAAGGTGGTGGCGCATATTCTTTGTGCCTGGCGGGGAGGGGCAGGGTTGTTTCGAGGGGCCTGGCGTATTCCTTGTTTTATGGTGTTATTAAGACGTTCTTATGCTTTTATTGTATCCCACCAGTTTATTTCATATTTTAACATAATTATACTTTATTATTGTTTATGTCAAGCATACTAATTGATAAAAAAAATCATATTAGCATAAATTTTCCAACTGAATGAAAGTGTGTCTGGGCCAGGAGTTGAACCCAAGACTTCTGGCTAAATATGTCTAAAAGATTGTCTGAGTAAATAGTTTCAGTCATGGTTGTCCAGGATAGCTCAGTTGTTAAAAAAATCATATACTAAGCAATAAATCTGGGGTTCGACTCCTGACCTGGACAGTTTTTCTCTCATTTGGTAAGTTTATGATCGTGTGATTTATTGTTTTGTTGCAGATATGATAGACCATGCATTAAAGTATTAAGGCAAGAAATTGTTCAAAGTGATGCAGTCACATATTTTATTTCATTTTTCATTTTAAAATGTTTCAATATTAATATTTCCCCATTTAAATTGTAATAAAAAAAAAGCATTTATTTTTTTTTTCTTTATTGAGTGCGTCTTCCTAAATTTGTAATAAATAAAACCTAATAATAAGACATAATTAATATACTACTTTAAAATATCATTTCTTTTCTATTTTTCTTTTTTCCGTTACAGTTTGCTAAAGTGTTAAAAACAATTAAATTTTATACTTCCCCTTTGATATTCATTTTTATTTCGGTTGTCTGTTTTTATTTAAATAAAAACGGTATTTTAAGTAATAGCACAGATGTGTCGGTAGACTAGGCGGCTCCTCATAGGGTTGTCGTATTTGGCATGTTCGTTTCGCCAAAAGGCGATGTTTTTTTTTTACTTTCTGCGCACTCAATTTAAATTTTCCCTTTATTTTCTATCTAACGTCTTTTACCCGTACGTTTAGTTGGGAATTTTTTTCGCCAGTAATTGTGTTAGCGATATTGTTTAGATAAAAAATTAGTCAGTTATGTAAGTGTGAGGGTAGCAAGAAGGCTTGTGCTCCTGATAACGTGGATTGAAAGAAAAATACGTATGTCTGTTTTTAATAATTTTTGGGTGCAAATGCTATACCTCTTGATTTGTCAGCGTCTTTGCTACTTAATATTGACTTGTAAAGAAAACGATTGGTCGTGTACGAAATGGAATTATTTAACCTTTTGAGAGTCAACTTTTCTTCCAGTAAAAAAATGTTTTCGAACCTGAGATTCTATACTCCACTATACGAAAATGGCACACGTGATGGTCGAACGCCATCACACATGCATTAAAATATTAAGGCAAGAAATTGTTCAAATTTACGTTTATTCAATTTTAATAATCAGATAATTAGATACATCAAACATAGTATACTGAAAATGAGACACAAGAATGCATGAAGATCCCATCAGTAAATAATCTTGATGGTACTTGATAGTCAGAGGCTTGATACATCCCTGTAAATAAATTCAACGATGATATCATAAACTTAACAGTGTAAAACCTTTGTTCCCAATTGAGAACTTCGAAATTAAAAATAAACAAAACATGGCTTGATTTTTTTCAGATAGAAATTATCTTTCAACCATAAAAGATGAAGTGCATAGAAAATCATGAAAACGAACTTTTATGTCAAATATTAAATTATACTTAGCGCACAATATACAAATCCGAAGACTATTGTTATGACGTCAACGTTACTTACGCACACATTTATGTTTTGTGATACAGAGTGATTTTTAGGAGTTTCTGTGCTTGACCAATTGAAACTAACCTTAAATCATGTTAAACTTCAGACGCTTGAATGTACACTGCTCAAAACAATTAAAGGATATTTGAAGTTTTATATAAAATAAAGATATAAACGAATTTTTTTTTTGCCGAAAATAGAAGAAGAGAATCACAAATGCAAATTTTTCTGGTTTTCAAACTGTGGAGTATGCAAATTTTGAGTTCGACGTCAAAAATGTCGCTTCAGCGGCAGCGAATGAAATTTGACTTTCAACTGGATAAAAGAGAATGAAGACAAGGATGATCGGCATTCAGTGATTGCTTTGTTTTGATGAGTACGATGTCTCAGCGAAGTCATTTGACAGATTCAGAAGCTTGGAGAATTGTTGGTAGGTTAGAAGGGGGCCAAACTCAAGCCGAAGTAGCGCAAGCCATTGGAGTGTCACAAAGTGTCATTTCCAGGATCTGGAACCGTTTTTTGGAGAGTGGATGTGCAGGCCGAAGACCAGGGCAAGGTCGTAGACGGGCAACAACGCCCAATGAAGATCGGTATTTAGCGTTAACAGCTGGGAGACACCGAAACATGAACGCTACTCTTCTCCAACAACACCTTCGCTCGGCTACAGGCACCACGATTTCAACTCAGACTGTCCGAAACTGGCTCCATGCTGTAGGTCTGTATGCTCGCCGACCGATGGTATGTGTTAGATTAACATCAAGGCATCGTCGCGACCGCAGGGAGTGGGCAACCGAGCATGTCAACTGGAGGAGAAATGAATGGAGCAATATTCTGTTTTCTGACGAGTCCCGTTTTTCTGCGCAACCGGATAATAGGCGTATTTTCATCTGGAGGGACCGTGGCAGTAGGAATAATACTGCGTTCGTGCACGAAAGTGTCCGATTTGGCGGTGGAGGAGTGTTGGTGTATGGTGGCATCTCCATTGATGGGCGCACTGACCTCTACATCATTCGAGATGGAGCTCTGACTGGTCGCCGATATAGGGATGAGATCCTCAGACCTATTGTAGTCCCTTACGCTGCAGCAATCGGAGATAACTTCATTTTAATGGACGATAACTGCAGGCCACATCGTGCAAACCTGGTGGAGGATTTCCTTTTCGAGGAAGGAATCGTTCGAATGGAATGGCCAGCGTGTTCTCCAGACATGAATCCAATCGAGCACGTTTGGGACGCTCTAAGAAGACGAGTTTCTGGCCGCCAACAACCCCCACAAACTCTCCAAGAACTGAAAAGAGCTCTTCTGGAAGAGTGGGGCAGAATACCCCAACTCGTCATTAATAGCCTCATTGAGTCCATGCCTCAAAGGTGTTCAACGTTGCTGGCCGCCCGTGGAAACCATACCCCCTACTGAAAATGATTTTCTTTGAAGAAAACACCTTTTCTTATTCTTTTTTTCTCATATGCACAAATTGTGTTTTTTTCCTTTTATACACAAAAAATAAAATGCATTTTTTTCTGCCAAACATGTGTAATTTATTCTCATATAACCTACTATGTCTGTCGACCATGTATCAATCAGCTAAAAAGTTTCCCAGATACAAATTCAACCTAAAACTGCAATATCCTTTAATTGTTTTGAACAGTGTATATGTCTAAAGAATTCAAAACTTTTCGTCAACAGTTCGGACACCGACGTTTACCTCTCGGATTCTATCGGGAGTCTGCGGTGTCGGCTGAGGTCTTCCCCTCCCTCATTGTTCACTGGGTCTGGTCTTTTAGCTTTGGCCTGGCTACAAGTAGATTGGCGTTACCCCACGGGACTGTATAAAGCGAAATATGGGTTCGCGGGGCGGTCATCTCTGTTCATCATTCTCTGTTCAAGGAGTTCAAGAAAATCAAACTGTTCAAGGAGTTTCTGAAATTATGCGAAAAACAATTGGAATAAGTTATGATGTTTAAAAATAATTTTTTGAGATCCAGAAATATGAAATGTTTCAGTCCTGCTGAAAATTTAATTGAAAATTCAGAAATAAGAAATCAACTATTCGTGAAATATTGAGATTAAAAATAAATAATCTTATTTATTTATGGATTCGGAGATTTTAATTCATATTCATTCTTATTCCATTGTTTGAACTGTTTTACGTAACTCATTTGTTTGTGTGAAAACGAGATGGTAAATTCCACTACTTTTTTCTATAAGACATTTATTTTTTTGAATATATATAATAGGAATCAATTATTTAAAGAACGTTACATTTTATCTAACAAATTATTTTGAAGATAAGAAATTACACGTTTTTGGCTAGGTAATTGATTACATCATTTGTTTTATTTAAAAATAAATCGATTTCTAATTTCATATTTTGTGCAGTTTATAAATACTTCTGGATTCAACACGGCTTGTGCGATTTTAAAAATAAATGAGAAAAAATATTGTTTCATATTACAAACTGTAATTAGGTGTGTTCCCCTGTTATGGCGTAAGCGAGAAGCGACATTCGTACACTCAGCTCAGTCAACAGTTCCCCACTGAAGAAGATCACGTTAGTGATCGAAAGTCTCGGGATGTAAATGTTTGTATTTTGTCACCTTTGAAGCATATTTTAATGTATATTTTATTAACAAAAAAAGTCTTTTTAAAACGTGCATAAAAAAGGAGACCTATCAGATTAAATACGAGAAGAGATCACACGAAAAACGTAATATAGGAAATTGACTTCAAATTCCTCAACCTAGTGAATAGAAAATGATCATATGATACATCTGGAGGCGTCTTCAAGATATACTCATGCCGTCTACCTAACTTTTTGGTTAGCTAACGAACATTAGGGAGATGGCCATATCAGGAACATAGCCATAACAGGGGATCCAACATGGTGTTCCTGATTTGCAGAATATAGGCAAAAAATGATTGTTTTATATTGAAAACTATAATATATTTGTTACATTTAATAATTTTCTAGATTAGCCACTAACAGCACCAAACTGAATTTTTTTATATGAAAAATATCATTCATGAATTCAAATAAAGTTTTGAAATTTATTAAATGCAATAATTTCTTATTACTCGCATTCCAAGAGTTAAACTCTGAAAAAATCGCCAAAAATTTCGTTATTTACAGCAACTTTTTTTTTATTTTTATAATTTCAGTGGATTAAGCACCTAGTTCGAATAGATGTCGGGTAAATTTGTGTTTAATTAAAGTCAAACCACTATTGTAAAATTGTGCTTGAAAGGAAATTTTACCTTGGCCACTACATAAAAATTGAAAACATATTTATGTTCTTAAAATGTGATAAAAACATTAAAAAACTACATGTAAGGATGTTAGATTTCATTATATGCCCCCGAGATCTTTCGACCGCAAACGCTGTCATTTTCAAGGGGCATCGCTATCATTTCAACCCTTTAAAAATGACAGCGTGTGCGGTCGAAAGATCTAGGGGGCATATAATGTAAACTAACATCCTTACATGTGGTTTTTTAATGTTTTTATCACATTTTAAGAAAGTTAATGTCATTTAAATTTTTATTTTATGTTTCATTTATATTATTTTATTTATTTATTGATAAAATTTTAATTTTGTTGTAAAATATTAGCCGGAACAAATCCTGAGCTTTTTTATATAGTTTTGAGTGCAAACGGGTTAGAATATTGTAATAAAACGCGTGCTACGCGTGATAGTGATAGATTTTTTTAAAACAAATCATGCTTAAAAATGTTTTTTTATAAACCATAAACAATCAGTAAATTAAGATACAGCTTTAAAAAAAACATTCACTTGACAGATTTTTTTTCCTTATTCAGGAGTACAAAAATTGAATTTGCGATGTTTACAAGTTTAGAAAATTGCAACAAAAGCGAGCGTTATTGGTCAGGTGTTGCTGCCGTGAATATGACATCAGCTTTACACACGAATATATTTTTGCGTTATAATATCGATTGTAAATAACTTGAAAAAAAATTATAGTTAACTGTAAGATCTTTATATAAATGTAGTGAAAAATATCTTTCAAATTAATAATAAACTGTATTTATTCAAAAATTCGAAAGTGTTACGATTTAAAAAAATTATATTTACTGCTTATAAACAAAACAATTCTTCCGCAACATTTATAATTAAAATTCCTTTGGCATTCACATAACTCTTGAATCTCACAATTAACCTTTTATGTATTTCAAAGCAATAAATGCATTGTTCAAGAACTTTCTAAATGTATATGTAGAACAATTGAAATAAATTAAAATGTTTGAAAATGTCTCTTTGGAAACTTTACGTAAAAATTAAATTTTCATGAAATAATGAAATTTTATAAACAATGTCATTTATTTATGAATGACACGAAGTTCATTAGCATTGTTTGTTAATGCATTATTAGAATTGTTTTACGTAATAAATTTCTTTATTTCTGTGTACGAGTTTGTAAATTACTTTAATTTTTTACTGGTTGAAATTTATTATTTTAAATACACAAGATAGATTTTTTAAGGGCAATTATAATTATAAAATCGTTTTGTTTTCCAATTTAAATCTGTTTTGTTTATTTTCTATATGACATTTTCTTTTCATTTTGCAATTCTTTTTTTAATACATTTTTTTTTTTTTAGTTTTGTCAAAAAAAATGTTTTAGCTCAAAGATGTTTTGCTTACCGAATACTTTGCATACAGTATTGCCTAATATCCAACAAAAAATTCAATTAAAATAGATATCCAGAAAAAGTGTTATTTCTAATGAACAAATGGTATAAAAAAGGCTTTGTAACGTAAATCTTCTTTATTGCATACTTCTTAATTAATCATTTCTTTTACAATAACTAGAGATTGGATTTATTTTTTTTATCTGAAACAAATTATAAACTCAAAAAAGTTCAACAAGTATGAGATATTTATATAATATTATAAGTAGGTATGGTGCAGTCGGTGTAAAAAGAAAAAAAAAACACCCCTATACATTTAAATGCAATATAGTCGCAGTTTATAAGACAGTCAAACCCGGTCAACCGCGTTTCAAGGGACTGGGCAAAAGTCGCGTATTAACACTTTGCCGTCTGGCGACACCACAGCGGTGTCGTACGTAAAGTAACTTAATTTTAATCCTTAAATGCTACATTGGCACCAGAATTTTGGAATGAAAAATCCCCTTTTATCAAGTACAGGAAGAAATGATTTTACTTATTTTCGAATAAATTTGCTTATAAATTCTGGTTTCAATCAATCATTTCAACATTTTACGAATAGAAAATATTTTTACAAGACATGCGGAGGGCAAAGTGTTAAACAATGTCGCGTGTATTATATGTGATTATTATAATGTTGCAGGATCTGAGCTTATTTACACAGTTAAATGTGTAAATGAACTGTTGAGCTTTCGTTTATAGGTTTACAGTCAAAAATAGTATCTTTTACGTTTATTTAAATTATCATTTAATAAACAATGCCATTTATGTATAAATGACTGGAAGTTCATTAGGATTGTTTGTTAATGCATTTACTGTATTCCATTTTTATACATTGTGTTTCTCTAGGGCCGTATAAAAGAATAACTGGAAAAATGTGTATTCAAATATGACTTTAACATTTACGTTACAACCAAAAATAAAACAGCAAAAATAATTTTCCTGCTAGTGTGCTTTTTTTTTCTTTAAATGCATGAAAATAATTAAACTTTCCAAAACAACCCAGTTAATAATATTATATGTGTTACTTGTGATAATTAGTAACGCCTTCCTTAAGATTTTATGACTTCTTTGCATATTAACTAACTCGACACAAACAATCAAAGACTCCATGAAACTCGTGGTGCAAGTATCTTACTGGAACTGAATAAAATAGGAGAAAGCAGATATCAAAATAAAGTAACGAAGAAATAGAATTGAAAAAAAAAAAAAAAAGTTTCCATATCTCTTCAAACACGTTTAAAAGCACGCGGTACTAATGAGGATTTATTTACTACAGTGTACGAGAGGGAAAACAAAAATTGACTATATACATCGCGCACAGCAAAAAAAATAAATAACATAAAGCGTCAAAAATTGGGGTTACATTGACAGACAATTTTTTTTTATTCAAACAAAACATGATTTATCTAATTAAATATATACACTCAAGCGATATGGCACAACATACATACACAAACGAATGTAACATTTTCTATTGTGTCGCAATCAATAAAATCTACCTATTATTTAATAAACAGAAATAAAATGAGCATTTATACACAGAAATACTTTTTAAAAAATGCTCTTTTTTATGTTTAAATAAATAAAAAAAAGAATTGCTTATTTACACTACAAAGAAAACTAAAAATTATTAAACAACGTCCGATCCTTAATAAATCAGAAAAATCTCAAAATATTTCATTCATAACGTGAGAATTTTATCCTATCTCACAATTTATAAGGTTTCTGTAAGGTAAGAAAATCTCCGTTATCCATAAAAACACTTCAAATTTAGAAACTCGTAAATTTTATCAAATCTCAGATGAATCTTGAAACTTTCACATACTTTTACAAGATTATCACTAACAGATTGCCTGTCACTATGCGACGTTAAAAAAAATAGCATTCTGCGTATTTCAAAAGAAGGATATAGAATTCTGAATATTTTTGCCTAGAAACACATTTTGTGCTGAAAGAAGACATATATTCAAGAATTTTACTTTGGAAAATAATCCAAAGAAAATCATTTAAATGTAAATTACTATTTCTATTCTTAGCTAGAAGTATTAACCCCTAACTGTTAAATACATTTTTATTCAATTGCTTATTTATAACTAAGTTTCAGGCATTGTATTTCAATAAAAAGCAATAAAAATTCAAATTACATCAATTTCTAAAAACTGAAATATATTTTACATTTAAACGAAAAGCTTTTAATAATACATATGCATGATAACAATTGTAATCCAATGTTATCCAGGTTACAGCAAACAATCTTCATTTAATTTATTAAACTGTTAAGAAAAAGCATTAATGTTTGTTATTTTATCAACAATGTTGTATTTACTCCTCAACATCTCTTTGAGATTTATTTATAAACGATAAACTGTCTACTAATTCTGATGTGAACAACATTAGCGTAAAATGAAAGACTTTGTTACATAGTCGTTTGAAATGAATATAATTCTATGAAAATATTATAAAATAATAGGAAAATTACATTTTGTGAAGCATCGCTTTGTTGAAAGAATACCAAAGCCAACTGTGCAATAATTAAATATGGAACAGTTGAATTGATGTCAGGTAAAGGCAAGTATTATGACTAATAAGTTGAAGTTCACGAAAACCTTTCAGAGCAAGAGTAACGCATGCTACTATTACGTTTTATTGTTCAGAACAGTATATATCAATAACTTAAAATTCTATTGACATTATACACTAGGAAAAAGGGAAAGACACTATAGTATATAGAATGTGAAATAATGTCCTTTTCTAGCGACTTCAACCATTATATTTCTGTTAAACGTCACTAAAAGATAATCATTGATTTAATTCTTTTTTTGGCGATAAATGACCAGATACAGTCACCTCTCAATTATACGCGTTTGAAGGGATTTATTTAAAATCGCACATAACTGAGAGCCGCGCATAAGTGAGAGCATGTTGTATGTAGTAATCCTTTACACACATTATACACATTATGGGAAAGAAAAATTTTGGAAATATAAGAATTATGATTAATAATATTTAAAAAAATAAAAGGGGTATACTTATAGTGAACTCAAAAAAAATCCCTACACTTTCACTATAAAATTTATTTTTAAAAAATAAAATAAACGTAAAATTTCATTTTACATAGAAAAAGATATGCTTGCATAAAAAAATGCTAATTTATCCTTTTTTATAAAATCATCAATGCTAGTTTGTTTTTGATTTGGCCGCGTTTGTACAACGACATTTTCTAATGCATTAAAGTGCGTCATTGTATTTGATACTACATCAGCATTTTTAAAGTAACATCTCAAAGTGTCTAGAGCTCCCAAAAGAGTAGCACAAGATGAGACAATTACAGTTTCATCATTATCATAATCTTCTTCTTTTTTTCAGCTGTTACATCATTAAAAACAGTTTCAATATCTCTTATTGCCGTTTATGTTAAGTTTTCATCAACAATGACGAAATCTTGAAATGAAAGAGAATCTTGGCTTATGCTGTTCCATTCTTCTTCGTCTATGTTAAAATTATTGCTGTTGTTTTCATTTTCCTTTAATGGAATAATTTCAGCATCATTTGAATGAACAAAACCCACTTTTTTAAAGCAGTTAGAAATTGTTGTTGCTGTTACGTTCTTCCGAGGGGAAACCAACATATGCATAGCATCCAGAATTCAAATTTTCTTGAATATCTTTTCCTGCTCTAGTGATATAAACATTCTTCGCACTAAATCTTTCCTATACTGCGCTTTAATTGGCCTTATTATACCGAGATATAATGGCTGGAGTCTGCTAGTACAATTTGCAGGGGAGAATATAACTCGTGTATGTGTCAGCAATAGGAGATCTGAAGGATTGGCGGGACACGGATCCATAAATAGCAGAACTTTGTCTTTTCAGCCATCTTCTATGAAATTCCTTCAAAAAGTCTGAAAAAAAATTTCTTGTCATCCAAACTTCGGTGCTACTTGCATAAGAACATGGCTATATCTTCATACTGGTTAAACACTTTGGTTTCTTGGATTTACCAATCACTATTGGCGGTAACTTTTCTGATCCGTCCGCATTCCAACATAAACGCACAGTCACTTTTTCTTTGCTGTGTTTGCTACCATGACATGTTTCTCCCTTAAAATCCAGCGTTTTGTTTGGCAAATGACGATAAAATAAACCTCACAGTTAAAAATGTTCTTAACATCAAAATTTTGAATTAAATTTGGAAGGTCTGCGATCCATTCATTAGCAGTTGAATCTGAAACGGCTGCACATTCATCAATCAGACAATGATTTGTTAAACCGTTTCTTAAGCTTTTCAAGCCATCCCCAAGAAGCTGAAAATTTTTCGATTCCCATTTTTTATGACAAAGTAGCCTTTTTCTATGAATAACTCACCGCTAATGTGTAAATTAGAAGCTCTCATTTCTGTAAAACACTGAATTAAAGTTGTTTCTATAATCTCAAATTTTAAATCTGCGCGTGGTTTGATAAAAATAAAAGATAAAGAAAAGAAGGAACCATTAGTACTGAGGGGAGACGGTGCAAAGTTGAATTGTAAACTCCCCCCCCCCCTCTCAGGAGCTTTGTGGAATGGTCTTTTGACCTTGATACGTGTGCAGAAAATTCTTTATAGATAAAAAAAAAAAAATTCGTACCTAACTCAGAGTTTGTGAATTGCGCTCTTATTTCCGCGTATAATGTGAGAGAAACAATTCAAAGTGGCGCTTATAAGTGAGAGATGTATAGAATTATTTTCCTATTCCTCGTGGCGGGACCTTACGAATTTCGCGTATAACTGAGAGAAGCGTATAACTGAGAGGCGCATAAGTTAGAGGTGACTGTATGTTGATAAGAGCACAATATTAATATAAGATAAATTTCTAAGCTTTTTCAAACTTCAAACAACAATAAAATTGATGTTTTTTTTATTGCAAGAATAATATGTATAATATCACCATTAAACAATTTTCTGATTATTGATAAAATGTTTTCTAAAAGAAACAACTAGTAGCATATCATATTATCAAAAATTGGGAAGACGATGCTAATATGTAAATCGATTTCGAATTCTTGTTGCAGATATTGTTCCTGAATTCATGATAATCAATGCGCATTAAAATCTCAGCGGAAATTCTTAAAAAATGTCTCATCCAGAATAGAATATACCGATATCGAGAGTCGGTGGTTTGATGACATTTAATTTAAAATATATGATGTAACTGAGGACTTTTTTCCTAGCGTATAAGACTCTATTTTTTTTAAAAATCTTATAACTGGGTTCAATGTCTGACTCGGATACATTTATCACTCAGTTGGGAAAATGTTAATTTCGTCTGATATCCTTACGATAGCCTTACGACTAAAAATATTAAAGTATACCTACGTATCCATTGTTTACTGGAGTTCCAATTACCTTTCGTTTATTCTGTTAAGCTGTGTCAGATAACAGATCAGTACAGTGTCAGATAACAACTATTGCCACAGGAATGTTGGAGTGAATATTGTCGGATAGGTAGTTGAATAATCATAGAATTGGCAATTTATTCAGAGGTTCTGTGTTTGACAAACGGTCTGAATATATTTTCATTTACAAGGGAACCGCCAAACATGATGCACAGAGAGTTGTATGATTTTAAAGTATGTTGTAAGGGTCATACCCCTAACTATTCATGTCAAATGGTTCCTTCAACTGGACCTTATTTTTGTGAAAGTTAGGGTTAAATTTTAGCAAATGTCTCCGTGGTACAGAGCTATAGCGTTCGCGCTTCCAGTCTCGGATGCGAGGGTTTTGTCCTATCATGTGAATCATGTGAATCATGTGAATATCATTTTAAATTAATGTTATATATTTCACGAATTACAAGTTTTATGCAGAATTATGAATTCTGCATCTTTGAACTTTTTGATATTTTCCAAATAAATTCCATTTACATTTTCAAATTTTTCGTGAAAATTAAAAAACAAATTTCTCCAATTTTGAAATTAATATATCTATTTAACTTTTATATATTAATATCCATTCTGAAATAATACTTTATGTCGTTTTATCTTTTTTTATATAACTTATACAAAATATTTTTCATCTCAAACATTTTAAACGTATGTATGATTAGGTAATTTCAATAGCATATCTTGAAAGAAGTAATTATATATTAAATCACTAACGCTTATATACAAGTTTTAACCAGTTATATAAATTGTTAATGTCATCTAAATACATTTAACTGTAAAGATCAAACTATACTTTGTTTTGATTTGCACAAATAATATATATATATATATATATATATATAATATATATATTATATTAATTTTGTTTCATTCTAACAAGCAAAAACACTGCCAATGTCATACAGAAAAAATCAACTAAAAATGAAAAACCGTCTGAGAATTACAATACATATAAAAAATATTTGAAAAACAATCGCTGCAATGACTTTTATGATTGAGTATATAATATCAATATAATTAAAAATTTATTTTTATTCCTTTCGTTAAGCTTCTTTTCAGACAATTACCACGTTTGATGTAATTTGTTTTTCAACATTTGATGCATTTTTTAATATATTATCACAATTTAAGTATTTAAAGAATATATAATATATTAATTTATCCATTATTCCAATATTGTTAAAACAATTTATGTAAAGAAATTTTTTAATGGTGATTTTAATGCGATATTCCGTTTTGAATATTTTGTAAGATATGTATCACACAATTAATTCCATATTTAAAAAGCTACAAATTTCGATTAATATTTTTATAATTCACCAGTTAACATATTGCAATATATTTAGAACAAATCAAATATTAAAAGGATATAATTTTTCGTTATTTTTTTCTTAATCAATTAAAAATTTTTAACTAGAAAATGCATTAATTCATAAATATGGTAAACAAATAAACAAATAAACAAATAAATATACATAAATGTAAACAATAATAGTCTTAAAAAAAATGGGATAGCAAGACATAAATTTGTTTGTATTTTTGTCGACAGACATATTAGTTTAAAAATTGAGCAAAAAACATAAATTTTCATGAATATTCGAAAATGTAAATGTAATTTATCGTGAAACTAATCGGTATTTGAAACGCATGCTAAACTTTAACTCAAAATTTGTCAAAAACTAAAGCCCATTTGAAGGAAACCTTTGACCTAAATACTTAGGGTTTAACTCCTATAAAATAATATATTAAAATCATCAAGATATGTGCACAACATGTTTGGCGGTCCCCTTTTCAGTTAGTAAAATGTCGGTTTCGTATAACATAAATAAATTATTTGAAAGTAATAAACATGAGAACTTTACGAGGCATTCTCAAATCACAGGTGTGGTATTCAAAATGTCAAAAACGTAAGATTTTTATCAAAGTTTATTACATTTGGACCTTTTTACACTTTCAAAATGAATGTATGAAACAAAATAATATTCTTTGATATTTTTTTTTTATTCCGACTCAGTAATTTAAACTATGAGTGAAACACTTTTAAATGGAAAATACTTAAAACTTTTAATCTGCATATTGTAAACTAAATCTACAAAAACAACTTTTCAAAAGTAAAAAAAGGCCAAGCGTAAAAATAAAAAAAAAAATAAAAATAAAAAAAAAAGTTGTGGCTAAAAAATGGTGTGATATCAAATTTCCAAGCTATTATATTGCTTATTTAACTATTTTCCATTAAATAAGTTATCATATATATAAGTCGAGTGCCTACGTATATGTTAATAGAAATCGTTTTCTCCTGTACTAAATACATCCTAATGAGTTTCTGAAAATTCAATTTTTTTCAAATTATGCATGATAGGCTTGGCGGCCATCTTTCCGTATTTCTAAGCACCCAAATTTCTAAAGTAAAAGCGTAATATGTTTGCAATGTAATATGTTTATAAAAATTTCGAACTTCAGATTCTAACTACGGACAGATAAATTAGAAAAAGACTGATATTTTGATAAATTGATTTTTACTAGTTTGAAATTAATAATTACTCTAAAAAATAAATCATAAGATGAATCTTTAAGATAAGTCATTATTATCTTAAGATACAATTTTCAGAGCATACAAGTCTATAAATGAAACTCTTAAATATTTGCTTAAATAATAATTTTGAACTTCGGATTTTAACTACGGATTTGGGTGGTTAGAATTTTGTGAATAATATGCAAAGATGGCCGCCAAGCCCATCATGCATAATATGAAAAAAATTGAGTTTTCAGAAACTCATTAGGATGTATTTAGTACAGGAGAAAACGATTTCTATTAACATATACGTAGGCACTCGACTTATATATATGATAACTTTTTTAATGGAAAAAAGTTAAATAAACAATATAATAGCTTGGAAATTTGATATCACACAATTTTTTAGACACAACTTTTTTTTTTTTTTTTTTTTTTTTTTTACGCTTGGCCTTTTTTTACTTTTGAAAAGTTGTTTTTGTAGATATCATTTCTTTTTTTTTAAATATATTGAACATAATTTAAATAATCTAAACATGAGAAATAATTTAAAAATACATTTTACTTTCAGTCATTGTTTAAAGGGTTAACTAGAAATACCAGTAGATTTTTCAATTAAATTAATTACACTCTTAAAAACAACATACTAAATGTGGCTTGTTATAATACTTGTTATCCTCCGTTAAAAAATATCACTGACTAATCCATTAAATGAATAAAAATGGAATATGTACATAGCGTGTCAGCGCTGCATTTGCAATCAAACGTGATATCACGCTCTTTTATTATTAGCACTAGCTGGCTTCGCTCGCTAGCGGGCCCCTAATTTACACCGGGGCCTCAATCCTTTTAAAACCTCGAATAAGATAAACCACGAACCTCCGACCTGGTTCCACGCTGCCTTCGGCACCGAATAATCCCTTAATTTGCACATCGAATTGTATAAACCTGTAAACAAACGATCTTCCGACACGAGTCCCCGCTGCCTTCGGAACCGTATAGCAGTCGTGCTGCGCACGCTCAAGTTCTATCTTCCACCACCAGGTAGCGCAATCTGTTCTATACGAACCTCGGGCACTGAAATCGTTAAGGATATAGATGTCGAGTCAAATGAGCTATACCCCGCCGTGATCTAGCCCATAGAACCAGAGATAAGAAAGTGCCCCCTGGTGGTGAAAAAACGAACTAAAATCGGAAAGCTCTATAGATGTCGAGTCGAATGAGCCATACCCCGTCGTGATCCGACACATAGAAACAGAGATATGAAAGCGCCCACTGGTGGTGAAAGCTAATCGCGTTTGGGGGCAAAGTGGGGGAATGAACACCGGAGATGCATAATAAGATTAGGCGGTCACAGACTTTTCCAACGATGTATCACATGAGGGATATGTGCAAAATTCAGAAAATACCCCCCTCCCCACCTGCATAATTTGATTAAGCGTTCACAGACCTTTCCAACGATATATCACATGAGAGGTGAAATTTAGAAAAGTGCCCCCTTTGGGGGGGGGGGGTGAAAGTGGGAGGATGGACCCCGAAAATACATAATATGAATAAGCGGCCACAGGCCTTTCGAATAATATATCACATGAGTAGTGTCGGGGGGGGCGCAAAATGTGGGGGTTTCACGTGTGGTGCATAAAATGAATAATTGGTCCCAGCCCTTTGTAACGATTTGTGACATGACGGATATCGTTAAAATTTAGAAAAGTGTCCCCCCCCCCCTTGTGTAGGCAAAACGCGCTCCGCCCCTCCCTATAATTGTTGACGCAGCTTTATTTTTAAAATTTATGTTATGTGTTATAAAATATCGTAAAGTTTCAAACAGATAGCCTTATTATACTTCCTAATTTTGTTCACGCTCCTCCCCATCCTCTCCCCGAACTGTGACGCGCCATTCTTTTTTATATTTTTTTTATCATGTGTTATAAACCATCTTAAAGTTTAAAACAGATCGCATAGGAATTTAATATATTTGCTGAAATTACTATTATATGTAGAATAATATAGAAATAAACCCTCCTTTAGATTGTAATTAAGATATATGAACATTTTTTTAGAATTTATGAAAGCTGATTTTTATTTATTTATTTATTTATCTATTTATTTATTTTTTGGTTATTTATTTATTTTTTTTTTTTGCATTGCCCTGTGCATGTTTGGAATTGATTAGCAATTTCTTAGATTTACATTATTCTATTCAATTAAACATTGTACTGTTACAATAAATTTAAATGGAAACTTCACTTCTAAAACAAAAATAATTTAACAGCTGGATTTCATTAATTTATAGAAAAATGACGTGAAAGGTATTCCTGCGAACAAAATGCCTGTCCTTTACCGTTTTTTTTTTTTTTTTTTTTTTTTTTTTTTTTTTTTTTTTTTTTTATAGAAATAAATGAATCACCTTTAATTCATTTCAAAAATTTGTTTACGTTTGGAAAGAAATTTTAAATGCCGATAACTCTTAATGTATACATTTTAGAAGGTACATCTTCCCTCAAAAACTAATTTATTTTTAAAGATCTTTCAAAAACGTATATTATATATTTAAAATATTTTTAAAGCATAAACACTACGTCTGATTACTTTATTTTACAATATTTTAAGAACACGAATTTTATCAGACAATTAAATGCACTAAACAAACACGAGTGAAAAATTTACCTGGGCCAGGACTCGAACCTGGGACCTTACGCATACCATTCCGACGCTCTGCGACTGAGCCACCCGGATCGATACGCTTAACGGGAATTTCTCATACTTATTCATGTTGGAAACAGTCATCTGCCACAGTTTGCAGTCATATTTAATTGATTGATAAAATGTATGTTCTTATAATTATGAAATTTTATTAAAAAAAAATATCTTCAGAAGAAAATGGCTGACTTGCAGATGAAATTTGATGTTGTTATAACTTGTAACTGATTTGTGCTATTATAATACAGATTAACCGCCACTGGCGACCAGTTTGGTCTCACTTAAATGTATGTTAAGCACTGTAACACGTTACTTTTATTCATAATTTATTTTTTTCCGTAATCCTTCGCCAAACCGGAAGATTCTAATAGACAAATCAAAAACTTTTTCGATCATGGTAGCATTTCGCATATTTTTTGTTGTTATGTATTTCATCTTTCTTGACAAAAACCACTTAACCAACTTAAGCATTTATGCTTCATATCAGTTTGCTTATCAGTTGCAATATGCTTGCTAATGAGGAGATTCTTAAACATATTAAGTAGTTTTCCGTAATTGGATCCATTGCCAAATGGCGTATTTTAGTTAATACGATTTGGTGCAATGAAGTCTATTTTGTGAAAGTCTTTAATGATATCCACCATTTACACTGAACCATATTGTTGCCAATATTTTTTTGTTTGTTTGTTTGTTTCTCGCTAACTTTGGCTGTAGACTTGATTACGGGAGAATCAAGAAGAAAATCTATCATTATTCTCATTTAAAACGTCTTGAATAATGTGACATAATCGGAGTGCATATTATAACACGTAATTTTCGAGTATGGTTTGGTGAAACATTGAACTTTTGGAAGCCAGTTTTGATAATCACGTAAATATGTCACACCAACATTACCGCCTATAATTCTAATTACACCAACCCGTTTTTTCTCTCTATATTGCAACTCTATAGTTAATATAGTGCCCCGGTGCGTCTACGACAGCTGTTCCATCAGAACATTTGATTTCAAAATAAAAGTATCGTTTCTAATTTGCACACGCGAAAAATAAAAGCTGGTATTGGCGATTTTAAAAATTCTATTGGCGAGATTTGCGCCCAAATAACACAAAAGTACTTAATGATGTTATGTATTTTGTAAATGTATATTAAATTACTGTTTTGAAAGCGATTGGTCATTAATAATGGTAAATATGATTGGTGATTAACAATCATTTTCGGTGGTCTCTCTTCCTTTCACGTATAATACATAAATACCAAATTAACTGACAATTTGTTTCGAAATTTGATTCATTAAATATCATTACATGAATTGTATTTGTTTACATTCAGCTTACATCAAGAAAAGATAAAGAATGAAGTTGAGTTGTATAGCACATAATTATGGTAAACTTTGATTGTGTCACTGGTACGAATTATTTTTTTGACACCAGGCAGCGCTCCAAAAAATCTTTCATGGAAAACTAACTTTACGAACGATTATCTCCATGGTTTAATGGTTTAATATTTTAAACCTTCACGACGAATGAATCTTTTTTTTTGTTTACTTTCATGGATAGAGAATTTGAACTGCGAAGCTAATTTCAACTGAAGTTATTGGGAATATATACATAATTGAACGTAAGTCATCTCTCAAATATTAATTTATTTTGAACGATCTTTCTAAAAATGTCACATTTTTGAAGTTTTATTCGAAAAAATAATTTTTAATAAAAATGGCCGCCTGGCATATGAAAAAGTGTAACGGACATTCTGGAACTGTTGATGACAGTCACATGACTTACGGTTTCATTATAGAGATGGTACATGGTCGTTGGCATGTTTTATCTCTGTTTTGGCATATTTTTTTAATCGCCAAGTTAATTAACAGTTTTTTGCTAATTAAGGATAGAAAATAATATTTTTTTACACTGAATTTTATAAAAGCACATAGATTACGTAATTACTTGTCCAAAAATGCTATCCTTTTTTTATTCTGCTGAATATTAAGGTCTGTAGGTTGTTTGAAAAAAAAAAAGTTTGACGAAGAAAAAAGTGATCATTTTAAGTAACTCGACGTTTTTTTTTAAAAATCTATATCTCTGTTTATAAATCACTTATGAAGATGAGTTTGGTCTTAAATTGAAGAAATTCTTCATTAGATTCTTCTAGTTTTCGTTTTTTTTTTCTGCGACGCTTGGTTTATTTGTTATCTGATATTTATTCTGGCATGTTTTGTCGATTTAACATTGCGAAGTTGATTTCTGTAAATAAGCAGTAGCGGTCTAGTTCAGTTCTTGGCGTTGTTTGTGTGGCGTTTTTTTTAAAAGCTTGGCTTGGCAGAGCGACCGCTCTGCTTGATTTCATATTTAAAACTGAGACAAAAGTTTTTTTAAAAAAATGAGAACACTAAGTGACAATTTTTTCGTCAAGATTTTATTTTCTTTCCAATCAAGTTATTTATATTAATACGAGAACAAAGTTTGAAAGTTTAGGGTTAGTGTGAAGTTTTATGCATGAAACATATTTGAATGTTTCACTTTAAAATACAGAAAATTTAATTAAAAAAATGAATTTATGCATGAGATCAATTACACTTATTATGAGAATGTATTACTCATATGTATGTCAGTTGTTTTAAAAAGAAACCTTTAAACATTTATTTTATTTTAAAGAATGAAAGGGAAATTTAAAATGTACAGATTAACAATGTTCTGGGTTCCAAAAGACATTTGTTTTTCAATAACAAAAGTAACGTGTAAATCTGTATCAAAGCTACCTCAGTAATTACTCTTTTTTAAAATTAGCTATTGAAACGTGGCACAAACTACTTGTATTTTGAAATTTTGAAGTTCATTTAATTTAATTTACATTTTGAAACAGCGTAGCGGCAAAGCATGTCGTCACTTATTTTATTTTTATATTTATTACAGTTAATAAATTGTTGCATTTTAAAATTAATAGGTACTTTAAGAAACTCCCTGTTTATAATTCATGGCTATTTTATTATAAATCTTCTTGTTCCTACTTATTTTGATTTATTTTTTAAAATACGACATTTTAAAAGTACAACACACATCTTTCAATTTACTGAATTTTCATTTATTTAAATATGACGTTGAATGCATTTATCGTTCCAAAATAATTCCTAAAAAGTTTAAACAAATCATAACTTTACAATGGGACTTAATAAAAATAGTTAAAGCGATTTAAAGTACTTATTTAATTATTATATAAATTCATTTACGTTTAGTTTTTTTTTATTTAAATGCAAAAGTGCATATGCTAGTGCAAATAGATTGATAAGACAGTTTCCTTTGAGTTTTACATAAGATGACAAACCTTAAGGGGTAACATCACTTTGAATCATCCAGTTTTTCTAGACATTTTTTGTCGCATAAAGTAGGTAAACTTAAATCTACTTTAGGCTCATGCTGTAAATCTTCAGTAACTTCAATTCATTATATCTTCGAAAACTGTCCACTAATGAAAATTCAATTCACATTCAACAAAAATAAAACACTCAGAAAGAGCTTACAAAGGAAAAATGTACTCTTGGATCCGATCAATTATATTAAGCTTACAGATAACTATAATATTCTAAGCAAAAACATTTCATATATCACTCAAGTTTATAAGAACTGTCATAAACTATATTTTTTTCAAAAACCTATGATATGCAAATTCGTTTGATTATCTATTAATTTTAAATGACAGCCTTTTCATTATGTAAAATAATTCTGCTTCTAACTCTTGAAATTTCTTGAATTAAAATTTCTGTATAATTAATCCTTAATCTGTCTGGATAGTTTAAATTTACTTTCCATGATTGTTAAACCTTAAAGTTAAAATATTAATAGTGGATATGTTAATTTTGATGAAGATTGATATTAATATTTGATTTAGTACAAGTGTAGATGAGTATCCCTATAATTAATTTCACTTGTCTTTAAAATGTCTTACTGCCCGATGTATAATTAAACAGTTATTAATATCAACTTATACACATCTTAGCAAATTTATAAATAATTGTTTATCTTTAAATATTCCTGATATGCAAATATATTATTTTGCATCCATTGCAACAAACTTTAGTATAAAATTGTAATTTAATAACACTTTCTATCTTTTATTTGAAATTGGAAATACTGTGTAAATGCTTATTAACTACTGCTTTTCTAATATAATATGGTTCAGAATATAAAAAAACTTACATCAAGATGTATGTGCAGGTTACAATTTCGCTCGCCCAGCCATAGGCGAAATTCGGCAGCGCATATGATTAATATTGTATGTATCTTACTATTGTACAATATTTCATATATCTTTGCCTTCAATTTATTTTCGTCATTGGAACGGATACCAACCACTTACCTCTCGGATAATCCTTGCTGGTTTCATTCATAAACATCAGTCAACTTAAAAACTAAAGAGGGGGGAAAAGTGAGGGGGGAGCCTTCAAGGCAGAAAAGCAAGAGGAGGAGCCTGCACAACGAAATTGATAGAGGCCCATCATACCTAAAAGACGGGGGGGGGCGTAGTCCTTGCACGATACTGCATTTTTCAATTTGTTAACAAAGCCGTGATTACCCTCATGCCACTCCTCATAAAACAAAAAAAAAGGGGGGGGGAGGATG
The DNA here is from genome assembly GCA_963931845.1 of Maratus michaelseni. Classification (NCBI taxonomy): domain Eukaryota; kingdom Metazoa; phylum Arthropoda; class Arachnida; order Araneae; family Salticidae; genus Maratus; species Maratus michaelseni. The sequence continues at coordinate 116,451,071 of OZ007588.1, forward strand.
AGGGAAGATTGCAACAGAGTGTTTTCATGGTACGCTTGTAAAAAAGTAAAATGTCTCGAATCTAAGAAAGGTCTTTAATGTAAAAAATGAAATACGATGAAATTCGATGTACGATATTTCGTACGTATTTCGATACAGTAATTTAAAATAACCTGATCAAGTACTTTTTTTGAACAAGAGATGGGATAAAAATCCCCGCATCTTGGATACGCAAGTATAAAAAAAACTGAAGTGAAATCTTAACATTTGAATGTTTTAAAAATGTATTTATAAATTAATTCAATTTTAAGGCATTTTTACATTAGCCTGCCATAGTTAGTCTTCCGTTAACCGCCCAATATTCTTTATGGTTACAATTGTTTACGATTGGGGTACAATAACATCGGATTTATTAAGCCACTCGACATTTGTACCAGTTAATTTATAAAAAAAATTTAATGTTTTTTTTCTTTTTTTTTTTAGTTCTGGGTAAAAAGATTATGCACAAATTACACGATTCGAGTTCTAACTTTTAATTTTCTCACTTCTTAGTTATCTTCGAATTATCGGGTCGGCTGGGAGATCTTCCGTCCCCCTTTGCTTCCTGGGTCCAGTCTTCTGGCTGTGATCCTGGAAGTAGCAGAATTTTTTCTCCTCTCGTGAACTTTTTGTGCCTATACCTCACGGTTGGTTGTCCGCGAGTGGCTGATTTCTGTAAATTTCTGTCGCAAAAGGTACATTTTACACAAAATAAAATCATATTTTATTAGTTAGAAATCGATATTAAAAGCGAAACGGCATTTTTGAACTTATAAATATAGAGTGCGCCATAACGAGAAAATAGTAACAAATCATTGTAAGAGTGTTTTTTGTTGTTGTCTCAGAACAGCAGTATCAAAATCGATGAAAAATCTGGCTGTAAAAATTTTCAAAAAACAAATCTGATCATTTTGAAAATTATTAGTCACACATTTTTCTTGTGAAATACGTAGGATTTTCTTTTTCTTTTTCTTTAATATGATCTTGTTTTTTGTGTAACATTAAATGAAAAAATATTTGTTTGAAGATATGAATTTTATTTTAACTGTTTGCTATTTGACTGAAAAGGCTCATTTTTTAAAAACATCTACGCTCTTTACTCGGTTTTGGACTAGTTTTTTCTATGTCACTGTTCTCGATTAAAGGGTGCTGGTCAGTGAGATCTCAAATTCCCCTGGGTAATGTTTCACTTATAGGTCTCAAATGTATTCTTATTTTTAAACTATATCCACAGACGTTAATATTTTTAACGTATTTTTTCAGTATATTCTTCTCAAATAAATTAACTTTATTTTCCGTAGCTGATTTCTAGAAAAAATAATAATAAATACATAAATCCATATATTTCTTTCGTTTACAGTTATAAAAAAAATAAATAAGTGAAAACCGAGTTACAATAATAAAGTACTAATAATTATAATGCTCAAAAAATAATTCTTAAAAAATAAAGTATATGTGTATGACACAGTGTTTATTGGTTCCTGATTTTTTTTTAAATATTTGTATATAATTTTACGGAACTAACAGAGTCTCTGCTAATTAAATATCCCTATATTGCTAAACATTCCAAGATATATAAAACTGATACTTTGAGTAATTTCGAGTTTAAAAATCTGTATCTAATTGTTTTTTATTTCTGTTCTTGTAGAAAATCAATAAGGAAAATAGTTTTTTTTTTTAAATAAAGAATTAAAATAAGTATACTGTTTTGTATTATGAAATTGATCTTTTAATAATAAACAATTAATTTATGTTTGATAGTTTTCATTTGAAATTTCAATTCTTTCATAAATAATAATCATAAAAAATAGGAAGACAAATTAGCCCTTTTTTAATGTTTTCAACAAATATTCCTCAATAAATGATTCTATAAACCCATAAACATATATATGGGATAATATATAATCTGCTTTTATAATTCTATCCATTAGAAATCAGACAATGTTAGAAGTGAACATGCAGAAATTCATTTCATAACATATCATTTCAAGCAGCAAAGTTGCACAGTTGCTTTTCCAAATGAACGCTTCCGGAAGATATGGATGACTCCGCTTTAATGCTACATTACTTATGAAGTGGTTTAAGTAGCTTGTAAATTTATAAGGAAACGATTATGATAGTCGTCTGGTAAGTAGCGTATAACGCATAAAATAATTAGTTTCTGCAGTAGGCATAATATTTAAAACATGAGAAGTATTTTGCGAATGTATTTTCTCTGGCAGTGTAAATAATATAACTGTCCTCTTTAAGACTTTTTGTGATGAAGACTTTTATATTATCATATGTTATAGTCATCAGTTTAATTGCAAACATAGCATAAACCAAGTAAAAAACACTAAAGTTGTTTTCTTACCAGTTTCTTTATAAAATAAATTTTCTTCCTCCATTTTGTAATTGTCGTATTTAATTATTTCGTAATTTATTTAACTGGTTGCATTATTTATTGTACATTTTCTTATTAAGAACTCTTGCACATTTCTTCGAAAATATTTTTCTTCGAATTTCTTTGATTTGAAGATTATGATTAATCTGAATATGATCTTCGTTAATAAGGTTATGATTAATCTGAATGTATAAACATATACCCACAAAAAATAGAATATTTAATAGAAGAGAGAATTATTTGAAAATGTTTTGAATGTATGATAATGATTCAGTAGATATGATAATGATGCAATATAGATGTGATAATTGCTTTCTTTCAAAACAAAACATTGAGTTTCAAATGATTGTACAAGTTTCATATCAATTAGAAAAAGGATACCGATAACAACTATTCGTAGAAACAAAAAAAAAACGAAGAATTATGCATCACGCATAGATTATGAAACACTTTCCAACACATTCAGAATACTGTAACAAAACGACACAGATTAATTTGGTGAAAGATGATGTCTAAGTAAGCAAAGTCAAGGTCAAACCGGGCAAGGTGGCCTACCTTTCAGCTTAAGCTCCCCTAGCCCTGCCCAACAGGTTTGTTTACCTAATTATATTGAGCATTACTAAATTATGCGTTGTGATATTGAGCAATAATTATACAATGTAATTCTGAAATACAAGTTCTGAAAATACAATTTACCAATCCTACTTAGAAGTACTAAATACATTCAGCAATAATACTACCATGTAATAATACTGTAAGATTCTGAAGTAAATAATAATAATGGATAGAAGTAAGTACTAAATGGGCAATAATGAATGATAATAATAATACTAGAGTAAACAATGATAAAGTATTCTAAAAATACTAAATAACACTGTATGATGTCATTAAGAATAACTAAATTGTTATGGTTAGAGTTTATGTAGTGTGTAAAGGTCCCTATGCATATTAGAAGTCTACTTCATCCTCAACCTCCACTCCAATGGAGGCAGCATGAATAAGTATTGATTGCGTTCTAACAGAAACATACAATCTGTTATTTTTTGAAGCAGTTTTGGCTGTTTCAGCACGTAGGCGTCTAAATAAGCAAGTTGGAAAACACATAACATATTTCAAAACCCAATGTCTGTAATTGCAATCTAAAATCGGAACATTATCCTAATTGTTTTGTGCAGCCTTGTATAGGATATATAGTAAGCTGGATATAATATGATTTATAGGAGATGTAGTATATATACTACATAATATTCAAAATGTACTTCAGTTAGGAAACGCATAACACAGTTGAACATTGCCCTTCAGCAAATTCATCAATAAATGGTAATGAACTCGAGACATTTTGTGAAGCCTTGTATAGGATCTATATATTAGTCGCCGATTTTGCTGAGAGTGGTATCGTTGGAAAGTTATGGTTTCGGGGAGTAAGACATTCATCGAAACTATTCGTCGGAAATGAGCCGTTTCCGAGATCGACAATTTATGTCACACAATTTGTTTATTTATTTATTGCAATATATTTATGATGTTACATTTGTTATGTCGGTAAATTTATAACTTTTGCTGTTAAGTGCAGTTTCATATTAACATAATTATATTACTTATGTTTGGAAATTAACTATGCAAAAAACAAAAAGGGGGAAAATATAAAGAAATGAAGAGAAGTTAATGACTGTAAATGTATTCTTTTGTGTGTAAAGGTGTGTGTGTTTGTTAATACTGGACATTTGTAGTGTTTATTGGTGGCTGTAGTCTTCTTTATAGAACTGTGCAAAACACGATAAAAATTGACACCAGGGACATTTTAAAAATGGCCACTGGTCGCATTTGTTGCGGACCTTTTCTGGTATGTTGAAGCATATCTGCTTTACTGACTTGACGGATGGGATATCTCTTTCTATTAGCGGCTTTTCAAAAGCATACTGTCTCATAGCATCAAATACAGGTGCTGATAGTTGATTCTGGAAAATGTGATTCATTTTAAATTGAGCTTCAGTAGTTAATATGTCCTGATCCCCGCACAAGCTTCGGTGTTTTAAAGAATATTCAAGCATATGCTTTTGATTACATGCTTCTAGTCGTGGAAGGTATGCATATCGAATGGATGCAGGTACTTTGTTGTATCTGCAAGAAAGAACAAAGACTTTACATCATCTCTATAGATTTTGGGAAGTATTCCCCCGTAAATTGTTTGGTTCTCTTCTCTGACATGAAACATACGATGTCAACATTGTCATAACGCGTTTCTTTCAGTTTTTTTTTGCACTTGGAGTAAGATTCGCCTTTTGTTACCTGGGTGATAAGGAACACTGAGACAACCAACTTCCCAACAGCAGAAATAGTTAGTGTAAGAATGGGTGGTTTTCTTGTTACTTTTGACTGCGGCAGCCACATCTTTTGACGCTTGGAAGTTAAGGGTTATTTTGAATATATATTCATATGTACAGCCATTCTGATCTGTATTCAGGATTGAGCTGAGGTAGTAGTTTATTTCTATTACTTTTCTTGCATATTTCTACGAAAGGAATCTATGACAGGCTGGACAGAACGTTCTGGGAAGGCATCCCTCCTAATAACCATTTGTGTAACATTGCGGCTTTTGATTTTATATTCTTGCACAAATTGGCTATGAATCTGTCTGATACCTTAAAGTTTTCTAAACACACTTTAAAGCCTTGTCCATTTCCCACATCCACAGGTCTCTATCATGAGCTCTGATCCTCTATTCTCGATGGTGTTTTAGGAATTCAGCCCACATACAACGTCGAACATCATTCTGCTTTTGCAATGCATTGCCACCTTTCTCCAAATACCGTCATCATTGCATAATCACTATGAGGCTTGTCGCTTTCCGGGACTGAATCTTGGCTGCTTTTAAGGTGGTTCTCAAATGACCTGCGCAACAATGCGAAACTTTCTGACAAATTTCTGTCTCATTTGTAAACACAATGACATAAAATTGGCAGGTCTGACTATTGAAGCGATTTGGAATAGAAATGAATCTTTCATTTTTTGATATGTAAAATACTTATCGAGTTATAAGTGATTCGTGTCACGTGACGACACGTTTATGGCGTTTGTCGTGTTGTAGCGACGAAAATTCGGTTAAAAATGCCGTCTTTGACAATATATTTTGAAAGGTCTTCTGCCTTTACTAAAAAATCGAAAACGCCTTTCGATTACAAAGTTTCTGAAGAAGAACAGCTGCCAATTTCATGCGTTAATACATATGTCATAAAATAGCCAGTTTGATTTGAGAACAGACTTAAATTGTTTCCTTAAGCCTTATTATATGCCTCAATTGTTTTTTTACATTACTTTCACACTATTTGTTATTTTTTCGTAGGGGTTCTTATACATGATCATCTTCTAATTCACTATCGTCTATGTCTGCAGTTATTATTATATCCACAAAATAATGAAATTCACTCTAAATCAAAAGTATCGCAGTGTCAAAGATTCAGCGACTGATTTGTTTTTCTATGTTGGCGACTTCTCTATCCACCATGGACTTCTAAAAATAAAACAGTTTAAAAAAAGAGGTAGTAAAGTGGAGAAAGTAAAGAAGAGGAGTAACAGAAGTTTTTTTTTAATTTTTCAGAACATATGTATTTTTAACATCGTTTTTGAAAACCGTTTGTGAATCTAACTATTGTTAAATTCATTTAAGTACCCATTATGATAAATGATACAAGAAATAGATTATTTGAATAATAACCAGTGAATTTTTATCCTGCTTTTCAAAGCATAAACTGACATATTGAAAAATACAATTTACGCTTTTAAAAGCGGGATAAAAATTTACTGTTTATTATTAAATGATTACAGGCGTAATTCATCGCTGAAAAATGAATTAAAATTAACTACATTATTTGTTTTTGACAATATTTAATTTGTATCATCTAGCAATTATAGGCATTTAAATAGAAGAAAAATTAACGTATTCTTGCATATTGCATTATCTTTACTCTATTTGTAAGCTGTACCTTTATTAAAATATTAAATACTTTGATAAGTAAAATATATATTAGTAGCATTGAGTTAGGTTTTTAGAAATAGCACTGAGCTAAATTTTAAATGTTCTGTACAGAAAAATCTAAAACAATATGCTTAAATTTGTAGCATCTTCTAAAGGAACAATACTTAAAGGAGACAATCAATATTGTAAAGAACACACTTTTATTTAAAACGATGAAATGATGGTTTCAGTGGAGCAGACAGAGCTTAACTACGATGAATAAACTAAACTTACACTAATTCTCAAATATAATACTAAAGTCACTTTACTAAATTAAAAACTTAACTTACGTGGCGAGTAATGGCTACTACAATATCACTTCAAGAAGCATAACAAGTAAAAGTACCCTGATAAAGGTGAGACATTAAAAAAATCACTTTCATAACTACGTAACACAGCAATTAACTGGCGGAATCTGGTGGGTAACAAACTTCACTTTATTCAGAATACTTAAATTCGAATTCTTACCAAAACACGCTTCAAAACTAGATTTTAATATCAAGACTACGTTAGCCATCACACGCTGTTGGTTGTTACGCTGTTGAAATTTACCTCCAAACATCATCTAATGCTACGACATTGGGTGAGACTCGGCTAAGCCGTCCGTTCAAACTTTTACTCACATATTTATACTATCAAGCTTACCAACATCACCTAATTACTATATAACTCCATTAAATAACAGTGTAACCTAGATTTAGGTAGAAACAATTGCACTTGTGAAAAGAATAGAAACGATAGATAGATGTCGCTGTTACGCACACATGTTAATGCCTCACAAAGAGCTCAGAATCAAACTAGATTCCGTTTATAAGTGAGCAGCTCTCTCCTGCCTTACATTTTTAAATCATGTAGACTTACCAAAATATTTTTCATAATTACGCAGCAAATTAATACTAATGTTTCGTTTCGTTCACAATATTTTATATGCTAAAATCTTTGACAATTAACATCGCTTTCAGAAAAAGGTTTCCATTTCTTTCGAAGATAAAATATACCTTTAGAAGGAAAAGTCCTTTTTTAGATTTACAACAATAATAAACGTGATTGTTAAATGTATACTAAAAATTGACAAAAACATCAATAAAGTTTTAATAATAGACCTATGGACACGGTGATCTCTGACATTCTTTTGAGTTCAAGAAATGATTTCTTGAAGAAAAAAATTCAGGTACTTGAATTTAATCGCTGCTATAAAAAATGATTTTATTTCAAGTTTAATAAAATGTCTCTTTAATAACATTTTTAGATGCAGTTTCTGAAGCTTTACTTGTGACAAATTTAGTTAAATGCATATTATAAAAGAATATATATAAAATAAATTAATTTTTCATGCTGTCAATTTAGCTGTGAGATTTTTAAATGAAAAAATAGGAAAATAAAATTAAGTGTATTATTATTTCGTTAATTTATTAAAGAATTGCTTATATGAAATAATATAATAAGTGAAGAATGAATTATGTAAATATATTGTGTACTTCAAAGTATAAATCAGTACGCTTAGTAATTAAATGAATCTAAATGTCTTAAAACACAAAACAAAAAATAATTAGTATTATTACAAATAATAAAAAATATGATTAAACGTTTTATATTTTGAGACAGTTCTCTGGCCTGCATTGTAATAATTTTATAACATACATACACCAATGTTCTCAATATACCTATATAAAACTTGCAAGAAAACAATGAGAGATTTAAAAAAATAATTATGTGAGATAAAAGTTTGTCACAATAAACATTTATGTTTCATAATCACTGTCGTTTATTGCCATATACAAAAATATCGAGTTTGGTTTCTTTGTGTTTTAATCATATGCAGAAATATAAGTATATAAACAGTTAATAATTGTTTCTTTATGCAGAAATCATAATTTAAATGAAATTGAAAATAGTTTTTTGTGATTAGTTCTGATGTATAAATAGATACAAATTGACATAAACACAAATGAAAAACTATAAAATATCGGCATTATTTGGGTACTAAAAGTCCTTGTTTTGTATGAAATCTTTTATTTGTTTAAGAAAACATAAATCATTCTAATAGTTAAATTAATCATTAAAAAATATATAAAAAATATTTTCAACATTCTAAAATCAGTTCAAATAAAAAAAGGGATTTTTCTTTGCTCCTCCACCCTCTACCACCCCATAATTAGATTATTTACTGTTTATTTATTACTACTGCAAAGGAACAAATAAGGAAGAAAATTGTTTTGGTTAAAGAATTTCAAAGACTGTTTGGAACAGTTTGGAGACAACAATGACAATTCTAATTTTTGAGGGGGATAAAAAAGGAAATTAAATAATTACTCGTTTTTTTTTTGTTTTTTTATACCACAAAGTAACAAATGGGACAAATAATGTAATATAATTTAATAACTTTAAACTTTCTATGTTGGAGAAGACAAAAAGGTTGTGAAAAGTTTTGCAAGAGGAGAAAATGAGAGTTTTGAATAGATTTTCTTTTAAGCTGAAGTATTCCGAAACACAGAAGATTCTCTTTCTGAAAGACAAAACCCTGAAATACTTAGAGAAAAGAATACGTTCATCGGCAAAAAAAAAAAAAAAAAAAAAAAAATTAATATTTGCAAATTAATAGAAATATGTAAATGCTATTGTGATTTTAAAGGATTTTCATTTCATCAAGAACAACATTTAAAATATTTCTGTAATTGGAACCCTCTTTTATACCTCTAAAACTAGCGGTTTAAGAATTTATCTATTTGTCAACGATAACTGACAACACTGTACATAACCTATAAAAATTACATTGCAGGTGTTAGGCTATTAGATGTTATGAAAAGTCAAATGAAAATAATAACGATTGGTTCAACTGAAGGTGAGGTCCAGGATCTTCAGATTTGCTAATTAAACAGTATAATGTAACCATCTAAACTTCTATCTATATTTTCATTCATGTGTATATTTAGTTCTAGAGCTGTAAGAAATGTATATATCTTCTGCAGGTTTCACACTAGTCTCAAGATTTCTGTGACTACGTTTGGGGGCACAGTACTTTAGCATTCGAAATGTACTGTGGAAGCTACTGAAGAATACAAAAATGTAATGTTTATAATTTTTAAATTTTCCAAGGAATATATTTTGAAACTTTGAAGGTTTCTTCTAATAGATGAAAGTTTGGAGTAGGCTAGAACGACTTTTACTAATTTTTCAACTAATAAATAACCTTAAGTGGCTCATTATATGTACGCGTACCTTATGTCCAGAACCGTGAATTGAAATGTCGTGAAAATGTTTGCCTAAAATACTTTAAGGATCTATATTCACATTCGGATGTCAGTGATCTAAATTATATATTCGTATTGAATAAATTATAGTTTGCGTTCATTTTAATGTGTAGATAGCATTTTAAGAAAAATTTTAAAGTATACAAATACTAGAAGATATATTTTCTAAATGAATAGCAACAGTTTCATTTTCTTCTTAACATTTTTATCGGAATTAGATGCGGAAATTTCTTTGTTTCTTAGACATGACTCAAAAAAATCGTTTGAAACAATATATTTTAAAATAAATACAGAACGAAAACGGAAGTGAAATGTTCATTTATGTAAATTAAGAGAAATGTTTAAGAGGGTTCTGAAAAGACTGTAATTAACTCAACAAAATTTTATGCACACTTATCAGAAACTTATATACACATGCAAGTGTTATTATAAATGATTCAAATTCTTAAAAGTGTACAAATGCGATACATTTATTTTTATATTTAAAAAAGAATTTTAGAATTTTAAATCTGGATTTAGTGGATATTTTACTGGATTAGTTATAAACATTTAGTGGATTCTGAAAAAAAAGCATGTATTTACTTCAATGCGAGTTAATAATAAAAGTAGAAAGTTGAGATATAGTATTATATATAATAGACAGAAAAAATTCGAATGTTTATTTTCTGAGATAACAGAGCTTTAGTTTCTGAAATGAAACTTTCGGTATGAAAACGTTAACTTTAAGCTAGTGCAAATGCTTTAAATATTTATGTCTGCACAACATTTCGGTAAGAAAGATAAAAATTTCGACCTGATGTGTAACTTTATTTTCAATAGAAAAAGAATGAAAACTTAAATGTTAAATGAAAATTTTAATGTTATAAAGTCAACTATTTTAATATAAATGTTTCGTTTTTTGTACTGATAAATTTTAAGCTGAAAAAAAAAACAAAAAGAATAGTCTAACTCCTTTAATATTTGAAATATATAAGTGTACTTATGCCCGCATTTATTTTTTATAATTATTAAGAATATTTCTTTGGCATCATAAATTGTTTGAAATGATTTCCACTTTTTTATACAAAATTTTTTATACAAATTTTTTATACATTTTTTTTTCTGGAAAATGACAGCTGTTTATTTATATTAGTCGATTTACTATAGTTTTATCTGTATACATGCACAGTCTGCTAAAAACTTGCACCAATTTTAAAATCAATAATTTATTTCAAGTGCTTATAAGCGCGTTCCTACTGCGACTTCACCAAGTTTTGCTATTCCAATTACCTCTTCTCCTAATTACCTATTTCTTGTATCCCTACAGATCTTTCAATACTAGGCCTAAGCGCTGACACGAAAATGGCGCTGCCGTAGCACGATTTTTCTCAGCATTTGTACACTCCCTTGCACTCGAATACCATTCTTTTCCTTATTTAATCTCAGAAAATCAAACAGTTATTTTAGAAATTACTGGCATTCAAATGCAAGAGACCGTACAAACGCTGAAAAAAAAAATCCACCTACGAGAGCCGCCTGTTTTCTGTCAGGGAATAGTCCAGGAATCCAGATGATTGTGGTACCTCATCGTAGCTCAACTTTTTTTAGATAAGATGTAATCGGGTGCTCGAGGTGTCGGCATTCACTAGATAAGCAGCTCCGAAACTGTGGGTCGCGACCCACAAGTAGGTTCCATAGGATGGTTTGTTGGGGAACACCAGTTACATATTGCACCTATTCTATACTGGACATGAATAGGATATTTACCTATTCCGGAAGTCTGCGGTAGGACTGCAGTCAATAGAATGCGAGGGGCCGGTGTACGTCATGTCCATCAGCTAGGGCCGACGCAGCATGGCAACGCCCCCTAGATAGGAAAGCCGTGACACACGTCACGAAAACGTCATACCAAGCAGGCAAAACAAAGACAAAAATTCGAACAACTTGCATGTTTCGATTTCGATGGCTCGTTTAATTATTAACTATTAGTCGTAAACGATGATTATTAATTCTATGAGCCAATGAAATCGAAACATGCAAGTTGTTCGAATTTTTTTCTTTGTTTTGCCTGCTTGGTATGACGTTATCGTGACGAGTGTCACGGCTTTCTTATCTAGGGGGCCTTGGACATGGTCCCCAAGTGGCGTGTGGCAGCACATAAGAGCGAAACACTCATTGGAGACTAGAGCGAAGCCATTACCTCAGATATACTCTATATCCAGCTTGGATCATAGAAAGCTTACAGAGGCAGCCATTTGCTCCTCACCGGCAGAGGAAACAACACAAAATATAAAATATTAGAAAGCTAGTCGGATACGTCAATCCGAAAACTTTCTTCTATCTCATACAGGTTTCACATACACCAAAAACGAATACGCATCAACTTATATCAAGGTATAACTGAATCTAAAGTTTACTGAAATTCCGTGCAACAATTCTTGAGATATGACTATGGCTAAAATCGTATAAATCCTGAAAAATGCAGCATAGTAGTGCCACCTGTTGAACGACTTATGTCCATGTCTAACTAAATCTGAAGTTTGATAAAATTCTGTTCATTAGTTCATGAGATACAGCTATACTGAAAATCATGAAAAATTAACATAGTAGTACCACCTGATGGGCCATTTACACCAAAACCTAATAATCAACAACTTACGTCAATGTCTAACTGAATCTGAAGTTTGATAGAAATCTGTGCATTATTTCTTCAGATACAGCTGTTGCGAAAATCATTAAAAAAGTAACATACCATCGCCGTATGTACGGAGAATTACACTAAAACCTAACAAACAACAATGTATGTCAACATCTAACAGAATCTGAAGTTTGATGAAATTCTTTTCATTACTTCATAAGATACAGCTATATTGAAAATCATGAAAAATTCACATACCACCCGTTGGGCTATTTACACCAAAGTCTAACCAGCACCAATTTATATCAAGCTCTAATTGAATCTGAAGTTTTATTAAATTCTGTTCATTAGTTATTGAGATAAGTCACTCACAAACATTTTGTCAAATACCGACAGACTTACAGACAGGCATTTTCTAAAACTGTCAAATCTTGTTCAGAACCTTCTAAAACGTATAAATCCATTTAAAACTGGAAGTCGAAAATTTTCATGAATCCAATACTTTCTTCTTCTAAAGAAAGTATAAATATATAAAAAGATTGACATATATATAATATTAGGCCGATTAGTTCCCCCACATCCAGCGTACTCCCTGATGAATAGGCCGTAGCTATTAGGGCTACAGCAATAACAGAAAAAAAATGTGACCGGTCAGAACTGTGCCGCCAGTATTCCGTTCAATTATCCACCCCATAGACAACCACCTATTCTTTTGCTACTATTACAAACTGCGCCATACATCTGTCACCCCTTAGGAGAAAGTAGGATCCGCATGATGATGCCATGGATACGGAATCTCCGAACGCACTTGTTCTCTGTGTCTAACTCACGAGACTAAAAGACACCTGGGACCGTCTGTGACCTGGCTTAAGTTATCCTCCGAAAATGGTTGGTGACGCTATGGGTGTCCTTGGCTGAATGGTGGTGTACTAATCAACAAGTGTTTCCAAATTATATTATTAATTATATATCATGTGAAAATATAACAAACACACTTTTATATCTTGAAATGAAAAACAAAACCCGTGACGATATATAAATAAATGACTTCGTGAGCAGACGGTGTTTTATTAAACTTCGTTTATAAAGTGTTACTTCGTTATTAAAGAGTAACTTGAGATTAAAATAAAAAAAATTATATTCTGATACAAAGTCAAAACAATGCTGTATATAGCAATGATGTTTTAACTATATTTTATTAATAATAGATTCATAATTAAACGTATATTTAGATGATTTTCAAGAAAGTTTTTCTTTTCTGTAGATATAAGATTTTTTTCAGTCTGGAAATCATACATTTTAAGATGGGTTTCATAAGAAAATTGTTTATGAACTGCTGCAACAGATGCTTCTAACGCTCTATTGTAAGTAATGATCTAAGGTAACAAAGCTTGAAAAATTTATACAAGAGTCGTTATGAATATCAAAAACTGCAATATCTGACATACATTTATCTATAAACAATTGTTTGTCTGAAAAAAAAAATATCAAAGGGACGTAATGGAAAATAATTATCATATGCGTTCTATATTAAATTATATTTATTTTTATAAATTATTTTAAAGAAAATTATATTTTGAAATATTATACTTTCTATCCCATAAATTAATGACATGATTAAATTCCTTTGTTTTGTCTTTATTACAGTAAAATACAATTTTACACATTCTATCCCATAAATTTTTTTTTAGCTTTTATTACACTACAATACAATTCACTTTATGCCCGATAAATCGTGTTTAATACTGTGTAAAATAACGTATATTATGTAATCAAACATAATACATAACTTCAGTAGCTGTGTTAAAATAAAGAAATAATCAGTGATTTATTAATCAGAAAGCAAAAGCGGTGCGTTCAAGTCTTTGTTATAAAATGATCTACATCCATTGCAATTATATATTACGAAATGTTTATGATGATACTACAGATAAATTATGAAACAATGTATCAGAATAAATATGGTGGATTATCAGATCCATATATCTTTATTTATGTTCTTTGTGTATATTATCTGGATACGTGGCAATGATTTTTATTTAAAACAGTAGTAAGTTAATGTTTGTAGATATAACACATTTATCAAATGTTAATTATTTTAATAAAATATATTCTGTTTTTAAAGTTAAAGTTTTATGAAAAAAGTATTTTTATAAAAATACTACACTATTAATTTTATTAAAATTATTATTAAAATTATATCTAGTATAATATATCGCTATAAGTGCCTTTATACTTTTTTTTAGATTTCAAAATCCAAAATAATTACTACTTGCTCAAATTTTGTTTTTCTTTTGGCGGTTTAAATTCATAACAAAACATTTGTAATATTATAGTTTCTTTTAAATCAGTGTTCTGTACTTATTTTCTAGAAATAGATTCAAATAGAATATTTTAAACAGGAGTTTAATAATTGAAGAATGAAGATTTTTTTTTATTAACACTATATTAAAAATAACACGACGATTCTTTCGGTCAGGGGAAAAAAAAACTGAATCAAAATCGATGAACAGTAAAAAAACCTTACTTATTTACTTCCTCCCTGCGAGCAACTTTTAATCAGCCGGATTATTTTTTACTGTCCGAAGCGATCGTTGTGATTTTTTCATATTTATGGTATTATTAGCGAAGTACAGGGTGATTATAAAACAAATTATCACGAAATATGAGCCACTAGCTATCATACCTTTCACAGAAATTGAATCATATTTTCAAGTATTGTGAGGTATGCGCTCAAGAATCTTCTGAAAAACAACAGTTAAAGTCTAACAAATACGGTTAGAAAATTTCGGAAATTTCAAATGGCAACACCTACTATTTTACTGGAATGTTATCTCCATAGTAAAAAACCATAAATAGTTCTGGAACGGCACCTGTAGCACGAAAATCGCCGGCGCTAGACAGACTAAGAAGAAAAGTGAAAACAACCAATAAGGACAGAGGAAACTGTTGAACCTCATTTCTCATAGCAGTAAAGTTATATTATTAGTAAAGTTATATATTTGCAACTAACATTTTGTGTTTATGTGATAATAGTAAATTTTACTTTGATATACATGGAAAACGTAATTTATATCATAAATGCTCCTCGTGAAATTTCTAACAATAATAAAAAAATCCTAATATTCTTTATCCTTTTACAAGTCAAACAAAGATAGGCACCACTGAAGAAATTAGTGTATCCGTATGTAATAATGCCTGACTCATTTTTTTCTCTCAGAATGCGTTAAGGTGCACATTTTATTTTCTTGTTTGCCTCATGCTCATTATTGTAATAGGATTTAGTCGCAGAAAACACAATATAGACAAGTGAATAAATTTCTTGATACTATTTCGATACGTCATCATACAGAATCGTTTAAAAACTCTATTATTTCCACCAATTTAGGTGAAATTTCTTTGATTTTCTATAATTAGTGAAGCATACATTGATGTGGTTAGGTAAATAATTTAGTAGAAAAAAAAAACATAAACACTAGGGTGGGCCGAAAAAAACTTTTTTTTGTTTTTCGATTCGCTATAACCGCGGAAAACTTGCCTCTAGGGTAGCTTAGTATAATGCAAAAATAAAAGAAATAAATTGTTACGTTTGGCGGTAGCGCATCGGCCCTAAAATTTGAGAAAATATGAGATTTTCATCATTTTTAAGGGGGAGTGCGAGAACTTTTTTGTTTTGTTTTTGGATTTCCTATACCATGGAAAATGAGCCTGTAGGGTAGCTTAGTAAAATGCAAAATTAAAATAAATAGATTTTCACGTCTTGCGGTAGCGCATCGTCCCTAAAATTCGAAAAAATAATATACGATTTTTTAAATTGTTCTAATAAATGGAAATAAATCAAATAACTTCTATAACAAGTAGATATAGACATATTTTAGTAGAACAAACTATAGAAATGATAAATAAATTAAACGAAAATAGTTCATTTTACAATTTATTGCTAGAGTATTAAGTTTAACAAAAACATTTAAAAAAAATGACAAATTTCCATTGAAACCAAAAATCATTTTTCTGATTGTGTAAATATTCAGTTTGTCATCCAATATTCTACTTTACTTGTATTTACTTTCTTTTGATATAATTGAATTAAGTTTGAACTAAGATTAGCTTGAAAAACTAGGCATTGACGATATTGAAATAAGTATAATCCTTATAAAACCATCTCTGAAATTGGAGCCGATGACTTTTTGTGACGCCGAGGTTCTCCACATTGAGTAGGAAAGTGTGCCAGGCTCACGAACAGTTAATTCTTCAGGACAGCTGCCTGAATTTATATCATAACTTATGTTTAGCAGGTACAGCTTATCTTTGCATAAACTTTGTTTGTCCATTTCTGGAATCTCCTACTCAACACTGTCAAAAATTACTACTGGAAGTTTCTTACATTTACTGAGCTGTGATCCAATCGGACAGCGAAATGATTGTGACCCAGTCGTTTCAAAATCTAAAGTTTGAAACAAATGTCGGAATGGCAATTCATTAAAATTGTAAGAGGAACACACTCTACTGTAGTGGTCGTTTAGCTTGTTCTTCAATTGTGCGAATAACATGGTTTTCCACCTCATATTAGTAACAGTGCCATCACAACCAATCACGTTAAGTTCATGAAGTGAAAATCCAGCCTCAAATAAATAAGAAAGAATGCTACTGAAAATGTTTTGAGCAGAACTTGAAAAGAGTAAAACATGACTAACGCACACAGGTCAGCAGTACATGCTGGACATAAGTTCTGCTATAAAATCAGGTAGCTGTTTTCAAGATTTATCTGTTCGTGAGCCTCGCACTCTTTCCCACTCAAGGTGGTTAACAACGACAAACATAGTTCTCCGATTGTATTTAGATATTGAAAACACAGCAGACGAGAGCAAGATCTTAGTTTCCTTTTTCTTTAAATCATATATACCTCTATGGTTTTATATAAAATAGTAAATACTTCACAAACAGACCATAACATGTATTTGAAGTTATAAAATCTTCAAGATTCCGGCCCGAAAACTTGTTGAAAGTCATTGACCCAGTAATTGAGAGAAACATATTTTTTGCCCGTCCAGAAAACTTACTTGTGAGTATGATAGTAGATAAAAGAAATCATATAATAGAGTTAGGTTTCAGAAGAATTTTAATAGCTAGAAACTTAGCTTCTAAAAAAAGTTAATCAGGAGTTTTCAACCACCGAAAATCAATTTCCTAACTACCGACAACATTGAAATGATTCACTGGAACACTACTGCACTTTCACCACCACATTTTCTGCGAAGAAATCGTAAAAAAATCGTATATTATTTTTTCGAATTTTAGGGCCGATGCGCTACCGCCAAACGTAACAATTTATTTATTTTATTTTTGCATTGTACTAAGCTAACCTAGAGGCAAGTTTTCCGCGGTATAGCGAATTAAAAAACAAAACAAAAAAATTCTCGCACTCCCCCTTAAAAAAGATAAAAATCTTATATTTTCTCAAATTTTAGGGCCGATGCGCTACCGCCAAACGTAACAATTTATTTATTTAATTTTTGCATTATACTAAGCTACCCTAGAGGCAAGTTTTCCGCGGTATAGCGAATCAAAAAATAAAAATAAAAAAATTTTCGGCCCACCCTGATAAACACATCAAAAAAGCATTCATTTTTAAAAAGCTTAGACATGGAATTTAACAACGCTAAGCTTTTTTAATATTAATGCAATATTTTAGACAACTATAGAAAAAAAACCTTCATTGCCGAAACGTCAGTTGATGCTCACTGTGGAGACGCGAAAAGTTTTTGGCTTCCGTCTGTTTGTCTGTATGTTTGTCTGCCGGTTTGTCTGTCTGTTCAGCGATAACTGCCGTAAAAAATCGTCATATGTAGTTGATTTTTAGTGGGTATGTTGGTGCGGTACCCGGAATTAGCTGTATAGTTCTTAGTTACATTTGGTTCATTCGTTCGAAAAATATAGAATATATCTTCTTAGTTCATAATGCTTTTCTATGGGAATGCAGACGATTTTTAAATTTCATTTTTATCTCAAATGAAAATCGCATATTTGAATAATGGATTTAAATGTAAAATTACTAATGCTAGATTTTCGATATGGAGATTTTAAATGTATCCAATAGCTTTGAAAATTTGCTGATACATTCATTAGTATTTAGAAATTAATTGTTTAAATAATTGGAAAATTTTTTGCATCTGTTCGGGAAATATAAAACATTTTATTTTAATATTTTTTCCAAATTTTAAAATGCATTTTTTATTACTTTGCTCTTTCCTTTTTTAGTTGCTTATCAACATTTCAAAGAACATCAAAATAATAAAATTCCTGTAACTCGCACTATTGTGCTGCAATATTTTCTTATCAAAATAAATTATTTTTATATTCTATTGGCATAAATGAAAAATTTATTTTAATACAAGATTATTTTTTTTCTCTAAGAAGTTACATGAATAAGAAGTTCATAAGTATTTCTGAATATAAATGCATAAACCGTGTTTAATTTAACGCTTTTAATTTCAGAAACCTCCAAAATATTTTATATGCCTATAAATATGTATGCAATATAAAAAATTTAAATTGCGGTTTGTAAGATGCTAAATAATACGAAAGTGATATTAAAAAACAATGACTTTTAGAGATGACGTTGAGGCTCCTGATCAGCAGATCTACTAGTTATTATGTTCTTATAATTGTTTAAAATACTATTTATTATAGAATTCAATATTTATTTTATGAATGGAATTAGGAAATCCATAAGTGCAATATGAAAATAAAATGCATTGAAAATGTAATTTCTTTTTTTCATGATACATCCAACAATGAGAAGAGAAACGAGATTGTAAATTATCATAACAAGTAAAGAAAAGACATGCACTCCTTATGAAGGTTCGGATTCTTTAAGAAGTATGGCTGCTTCATTTATTTAATTTATTTCAAGCATATAAGCCAGTAGCTTTACTTTTTGGTTTATATCAGCCTCAATTTATGTAATGGGATACAGGATCAGAAAATGTAATAGCTGGTGAAAAACGCCACATTCTTTCTTTTCTTTAAACAAAAAAATAAGAAAAAACTTTTTTCTTATAATGCACATTTATATGAAGAGTTGTCGTAAAAGCCATAGAAAATACAAAAAAATGGACCACCCAACCAAACGTTTTAATAAGGGTAATTTACAACCTCCAGTCTCGAAGTTGCCATACAAAAGATGAGGCACATAGATAGCTATACATTTATGGTATTCTATAAAAACCATCCTGAAGGCATTACATCCACAGGCAGGTGCCTGGCTATCTTCATTTCCAAAAGATAAGCATTGTCGAATTTATACCCCTGTACGGGGCAGCTCCTGTACTGGCCCACTGCGGTTACCAATTGTGATACGACGGCCGGTCGTGAATAAGAATCCCCCTTGATTGTTTTCTCCCTCACAAGGACTTAATCAGTATTACATCAGATCTTTGTTCAGTACAGCTAAACATTTCTTCTATTTAGTTTTGCGATACTGTGATGAAGAATTATATTTTTAAAAAAGGTTATTTTTACGCTTTATAAAGGTTAGGATACCTAAGAGCGTTACCCTATGTTCTGACTTCAGATGTCTATAGATATTCACAGATTCTAAGGTACTAAGGTATCCTTACTAAGGGTTACTAAGTCATTAGATATTTTCTGATGTGCATTTGAATTCATTGTTAAAGTTAGGGTCCTGCCTATCAGAAGTACAAACCATCAAATTTAATTAAAACTATGATGGATATTAATCATATAATCTACTTACCTTTGAATTTATATGTAAAAATGTTGTCCTGTAAAGCTTATAAAATCTTATAAAAGCTTTATTGCATCCTATTATTTTACTATCATTAATTCTTTTTCATATAGTTGTATTTTGTATAGTTATGTAAATACACTTACTTGTTAATTTTTTTAATTCCCTCTCTGCATTATCTTAGTAATGTATTTTATTTAATGGGAATTTGGTTCGAATATTAGAGGTATATTATTTAATTACTATTACCATATCTCAAAATAGGCATTAGACTGAATTTTATTTTAATTTCATAGAAAAAACAAAAATCTAGTTTCAGTCTTTTCCAAAAAGTTGTGAGCATTCGAAAAAACATTCACAACGACAATGCCCTTTTATACCTGTTTATAATTAAGAGTAGTTTTCTTGGCTTATTTAAAATTTTATGTCCTTAAAATTTTATCACTCTAATTATTCCTTTGAACTAGGAAATATTACAATCACTCTTTTTCTTTAATTATTTAATATATGTCTGCTGTGAACAATTCCCTGGTCATAAAGGGTTTTTTTACTTTTATATATATGTTTTTACTTTAATATATATGTTTAGGATAGATAAATTGTAGGTGGTAACAATGTCATTCTCTATATCTTGCCTAGAACTTCCCGGAAAAAGACAAAAAAATAAATTACACGATATTGAATATATGGTACATCGGTTATAGTATATATGATTCAAATATTCATTTTATTCGCTGCATTAGCATAATCATAAGTAAAAGATGAAGAAAATGATTTGCATCTTACTGGTAATTTTAATCATAGGACTTTATATAGGATGTCTAATACTTAGAGAATAAACGAATTTGTAAATCCCTTTTCACAAGTAAAGCAAATACATGAACCTCTAATGATGTTTCTGCATCTCTCCAAAATAATAATTCTTTATTTATTCAATTTATTTTATTAGGATGAGTGATATGTTTATTTTATTTTCTTGTCTGTATCAGAATCATTACTGTAATACGATACAAAAGCAGGAAATGAATTACAGATAAATGAATAACTTGCATGATATTGAAAAGAGCGTTACAGTATAAGAAATATATAAATAAGCTAATAGTTAGAAAATATTTACTTAATTCATATTCTTCTGTCTGTCTGTCTGTTCGTCTGTCCGCCTCTAACTCTGTATGTGTCCGTACTGTAACTCTCATAAATATACTCGGGTTGTAATGCAATTGGTATATGTTAGTGAGGTTTACTATGACATGTTTCTGAACATGAACAGAAAATAAACTGTGTGGCAATTTTAGTCGGTTTACTGGAACACTCAAAAAAATCCGTTACATTATATTCTAAGGCAAAAAATCATTTGCAATGTATTTTAATAATGTTACGCTATTTCAAACAGATAGATAATTTTATACATGACTGAGGTTCACTACAAGATGCGTACTGTACAATATGGTGTGCATTTATCGTTCATTTTCATGGATACACAAAAGTATTCTGTAACAATACTGTGAATATACAATAATTGGTCAAAGTGCATTTTTAATTGTGGTATACGTTTTGAAATTTATCTAATTTTCTGCATATTACTTGGCGTGCAAAAATTCTATAGGAAAGGATATAGATTCTGCACAATAGACATTGCTGCTCAAGAGATCTCAAGTACATTTCCGTTTATTCACAGAAATTGCTGAGGGAAATTTTCAGCTGTGCTGTGCATTTCCTAACTGAACTAAATTTTAGCAAAATATTTAATGTATGCACAAATCTATAGATCGTTTAAAGGGTTGTGCAAAATAAATATGATATTTTCCCGACTATTGATGCCATTCTTGTAAATTGGTTTTCAAATGTGTTATGCATTTACCAAATTGTTTACTCAGATATCATTCTTTACCTTATTAATCCGTGAAGTTTCCTTACAGTTTTATGAATATATTGGAAAGTGTTTCATAATCTATGCTTGAACTTTGTCAATCTTGCTTATTTTGAACACCGTTCTTTAATGTAGTTAAAAATAAATATTTTGTTAGACAAAATTCGGAACGAAAAAGTCAATCAATTTTGCT
This sequence comes from Maratus michaelseni, assembly GCA_963931845.1. Taxonomy (NCBI): domain Eukaryota; kingdom Metazoa; phylum Arthropoda; class Arachnida; order Araneae; family Salticidae; genus Maratus; species Maratus michaelseni. The sequence goes on from OZ007588.1 coordinate 116,473,165, forward strand.
GCCAGTAGTTTTACCGTGAATTCATGGATTTATTTTTGACAGACATTGAAATGACCTTTCGCTAATTATATTTAGCCGATGTAAGATATGGATAATGATTCTGTTGATTTGTTTTAACCTTTAATTTTTTAACATTCGAGAAGTTTTCATTCAAATATTTATTTTTGGAAGAGACAACGGATAGAATCACTAATTCAAATTTAATGTTTAAACTTTCTTAAACTTTAACTATAACCAACACTATTTTCAACTTATACATTTGCTTGCTTTTATGTGACATTTTCAGTTTAACGTTGACTTTTGTGTTATATAGACCTCACAGTGGGAGTCTTCTTCCTCTAATTTTTCCATGTGATTTGTAACTCAATCAAGCAACAATTTGTAAATGGTCACCTGCACTCAAGAATCTCGATTTGTTTTGTATTACGTCACTGAATTTGCCCGAGTACATCATCTTACATACGAACGGTGTCTTCCATGAGTAAAATAGACCGTTAGTGACAATATTATACTTTGAGAATCGTTCACATTGAGGTCTCTGACATAGAAGTTATAGACATTATGAAAACTATGGATCACGTATGTGTTATTGGCGATGAATATAATATTTTATGTTTTTTTCTCCTTTTTGACAGAGATAGGGTCATTCAGTAGGACAACGCAGATAAAAAAGTCCTTAATCCTAAGATACTTGCTTAATAAAAATAAATGCAATTTCTGTTCTATTATCTTAACCTACCGAGTATTATTTTTACTACGCACATGTCTGATGTCGGGGATAACCAGCCATGAGAGCTGATCACAAATTCGCTTAATCTAGAGATACTGAGTCCTTCTTATTTACAAATATGACACAAAATTTATACAAAAAACTTTTCAAGAGCATAAATAATAAATAGGAATACCGCAGTGGACTGCAGAGGGATTTTATCCAAAGATTAGGCAATAAAGTGTTATAAGCCAAGAATATAATATTTTAGTTCATTGTGTTTTTTAAGGATGGAATGAAAGATATGTTTTCATTTATAAATTTTATTTATAGAGGAAGACATAAATCTAAAATATACACACTTTCAATCTACCTTATTGTAAAAATTATAAATTACATAATTCTTTTAAAAGTGAAACATGAAAATTATGTTTTTTGTATCAGGCGTGATTTTAAAAGTAATAATACCTATTGCGATACAATTGTAAGGACTACAAAACTCTTTTAATCAGATTTTTTTTAAGAACTCTTGTTAATATTTTTATTTTAATCTTTGAAGTTCGAATATTTTTCTCATTTAATTTAATCTAATTTGATAAATAAAGTGATTGTTATTATTTAAAATAGGAAATATATAATTACAATATTGAAAATCAATATTGAAATTTATCATTAATGTACCTTCGAATCTAGACGAAAGAGTTTTATCTTTCAATTGTATTAGCTAATATAACTGTTAGCGAATCTGTTATTCATTACATCAGGTAATGAGGAGACTGATTCATTGACAAAATTTATTTGAATAACAATGAACTGGATTTGAACGCACCATTCAGTTTTAAATTGCATTTTAAATGACATTAGTTGTATCTTGTACAAATGAATTAATGTTAGAAACTTTCATATATTTATAGATTAAATAATGCAATTTGAATTACTATAAATGTTAAATACAGAGTTTTATTTCGAAGATAACATACATAATGTAAAATTAAAACATATTCATAATGAAATTTGTTTTATTAAAAATCTCAACTAATAAAATATTTAATTATTTAAATGCATTTTCTTGTCTATAAAGAAAGCATCATTGTGATGATATGTGTGAAATAAAAGCATATCTTAAAATATGCGTTAAAAACGTTAAAACAACAGATGAGACAACAGATATAGAAACGTTAAAACAACAGATGTGGATATGCCACCAGTAACTGTTATTCATATGTAAATCACAGCGATAGTAAAATACGTAAAAATGAACTATGATTTTTACTCTAAATTTAAAAGACACAGACTAAATCTGTTCCCATCAAAGATCCTTGTTTATTCGTTCCTGAAATTATTTATACTGAGATTTCCTTATGGGGTCATCTACATATTGAAATTGTATCGAAATTTTAAAACATATACTAACAACTAATTTTGAGATCATATTTGGATACTAAGGTAAATTTTACCAAATTTTAAATTTTACCAATTTAAATTTCACCAATTTGTAATGTTTTTTAAAGTTTTTAACATATCTTGAGCTACTAGATAAACGTTGAATGGTATCATACGAAACGTTTCAAGTTCTAAACTGAAAATATTTGAAACATTTTGGGAAAAAAAATAATTTCACACACAGAAAAATGGCTTATTGGAACTACGTCTCAGTCCCATAAATCCAGACATTTGGTAACTTCCGTAAGCATAAAGTCAATAAATAAATAAGGAAATATATAAAATTCGCGTAAAAGTAATTTTATGAATTTTTTTTTAATCATGCAGATAGTATTAAAAGGATGTCTTATTGAAAAAAGTCTTTTAAGCATTAAACACTATTATAATGGATATCAAACACTATTAAAAAGAATAGAAATGTTTAGATTTGAAATAAGTATAAATATATATACTATATGATTACACATGAGTGCAAAGGTAATTCTTTAGGGATTGATTGGAATAGTAAAAACTTTTATAAACTCTCAAACTTGTACTTAAAGCTTTAAATAATTCAACGAAATAAATACTTTATTTGGAGATTTGTTAAATCACATGGAAAATCATTTGAACGAAGTAATGTCTTTTGTGACTTTCGTGAGTTCAGGAAACTTAAAACAAATAATCTTCCTACAGGGAGATTAAATTATTTATGTTGTTTATTTACAATTCGAAAGAAGTTAATTAAGAATCTCTTTCACAGTCGTATGAGGCTTTTGCAATTCTGCTAAAACTGCTTTTTGTATTCACAGGGCATTTTTGATTTAAAATGTGCCAATTACACAATTGTTTTTAAATGAAATATTTACCTTATACAGTTGCATTTAAAATAAAGTAGAATGGTTTTAATGTGGTTATATTATAATTCTTAATGTATTATATTTTCAAAAATGTCATTAATTAAAACTTTATTTCGATATAATTAATAAATAAATGGAGAAAAGTTTTGTGTACTGTACAGTGTTCCGGAACTCCGCGACACATTTGGAGGAGAATTATGACTGTAAACAAGTGCCATGATCCATTTGTTTAATCTATCACAATACATACAGAAGTTTGTTTGTGTGTGTGTGTGCACCTCCTTGCATTCAGCTGTATTATGAAGATGTAGCTGGACGCAAATTTACAAAATTTGTCAGGAAGACATGTCTAAAGTCATGCACCTCGAAACCAAAGTTTGGACTTTTTGTTTAGATTTTTTTTTATCGAATTTTTATGCGAATTTTAAAGTTTTTTCGCGTTTCACGATGGATTGTTAATTTTAGTAAAATTAATAAAATTTCAATTGTTTAGCCAAATATAGTAAATTTTGTCAACTTTTTAATATTTAATTTTTTTTTTTTTTTTTTCGTAATTTGTACAGTGATTTTTGAATTTTTTTTGCGAAATTTTCATCTGATTTTCAGAATTTTTTCGAGTTTCACGGCGATTTTTTGACATTAATAAAAGGAATTCCATTTCTAACTTTTAGCCTAATGTAGTAAATTTTGTACCCCGCGATTTTTGAAATTTTAGCAATTTTCAAAGAGATTTGTAGCTTTATTATTCCTTCCACAGCAAGTTTTTGGCATTTATGAAAAAATTCCAAGTACAATATTTCAGCCAGCTATAATAAAATTTTAGCGTTTTTTGGCGGGTTTTTTTCGTTTTGTGGCAATTTTTGCATATTGATAAAAGGAATTCGGTTTCAATATTATAGCCCAAAATCGTAAATGTATCCTCTTTTCAATAAAGTCTATTCGCAATTCGTTTAAGGAATTTTGAAAGTTTGGAACTTTGACACTGTTAATTTTACCTGTATGGGAAAATCTATAAACTCGAAATTTTATCTTGTTAAATGACGATTGCATCGGTAACACGTTTCGCATTACTTATAGTTTTTGATTATTACTATAAAGCTATGACTTGAACTAAATAGTTCTAAATTTTTCTCTAATTTATTTTGTAAACTGTGGTATGTGTAATTTACATGAAATTTATAAATAACACTCTTTTAGTTTGCTGCAAATAATGTTATTTGTTTAATAATTTGTGTTGTTTCCCAGTGATTAATTGAATATTAAATAATCCGCAAACATGTTTTTGGTCAAGCTAGATGGGTATGGAATATAAATATACGCGAATTTAGGAGGTTTGTGTCATAAAAGTAATAAGATGTAAATTTACATAGGATTATTATTGAAAATCAATATAATAAATTCTGATTTACATTTTCGAAATTTTTACGCCTAGAATAAAATACGATCAAATTGAGGTTTTTTTTTCTGCAAATTTAGTGTTATTGATCCCAATTTTGAATAACATTATCCCTAATACATTCAAATAGAAATTTAGAACGTTTATTTATATTTGAAAATGCCAACGTAATGTTCCCTTCAAAGAAAATATCTGATATATATATGTTTTATGGTTTCAATTTCAAAAATGTGTTATAAAGTGCATTTCATACAATTTTGCATCGAACGATACATATGTTTATGTATTTACGTAGTAAATGGTACATAAATAATTTTGCCTCATTTGTGGTAAGTAATGAGTCGGAAACATGATTTCCGTTAACCGTTATCACTGTATTTATCTTATTTATGTATGATTGATAACCCTACAACAAACAAAAGTAACAAAAAAAGCTTAAATAAATGACTTTCTAGAAAAAAGTAATCAACTGGGAATATAGCTTAAATTATTGTTTTTTCGTAAATATATATATAATTTTATTTAGAATTACGCATGATAGATTTAAAATTATTTATGAAACTGGACATATATTAATTTAGTTATAAATGGTACGAAATTGTTTGATAGATGGTATCGACATATTTCTTAATATTAGTTCTCAGTTAATATTGAGTAATCTACTTCAATTTATTGTTAAATTAAAATGTTGAATTTTTTCAACTTTTTAAGTATTAAGTATTAAGCTAATCAACTGTTCTCATGCATCAATTTTTTGTCATTTTCCTACCATTCAACATGTCTTTTGTGTGAAATATTATGTTCCAATGAACTAAATTTTTTAAAGGTCATTTCGCGAGGTAAGGTATATATTTATGTTTACCAATATGTTTTTAACTGCCTGTACTTTATGTTTTAATAATACCAGAAGAAGATGCCTTTGCTAAGCTTAGAAGTCAAATCATCCATTGCGGCAACATTTTTTCCATACAAAAATGGTTGAAAATTGTTTTAAAAAATCGTTCTGTTAGTTCTATATCAAAAAACGTAATCCGTTGAAATTCTATTGAATAACTAAACACCAATCTACCTCATATACCTGGCCTATACCCGTAAATAATCGTGGATAGCGTTTAGGTTCCCTGTTACCAAGAACACTTACTAAATGAAAAATGGCCTGCGAAGCGAATGGGACGCTTCAGCAAACAGAACAAGAAATGCACATAAATGGAGCAAGTCTGCCATGCTTCTTAAGTGTTAAAGATTTTTCATTGTACTCTCTCACTGAAGGATTGTTTATCAGATATGTTTTCTGTCTGACCATCTTAAAGAAAATAGTTTGTTCTAATCCTTATATATGTTTGAAATTCCTGGATAAACATCTTCAGGAAGAATGGGCGAAATCTTTATAAAATGAGTTGTGGCACATTGCTGAGATCCCTTTTCAAAAAGTGTCGCTTCTATATAAACATAAAAGTGTGCCACTTCGGAAACTTGTAGTTTTTCTTTACCTAACAAGTGTACATATTTTCTCTTCGCAATCCGATTTTGATTTAGATGGTTATTAAAAAAATTAATCGTTTTTCTGAGTTATATTTTGTCTCCCTGTAGTTATTATTGGCTAACAAAATGAATATGTAAGAAATATATTAAAGCTTAAAATGAAATTACTGTTGAATTTTAAATAGAAAAATGTTTATACAGTGGTATTATTACATAAATTGCAATAAATAAACGGATAAATCTCCACAATATATTTGACAATTTAATCCTCTAATCATTTGAATGTCTTTTACCGTCGTGTACATTTCGAATTCAATTACTAATAAGGTAAAGCTAAGAGAGTCTGCAACAAATTCAAAAGAATAACAATAAAAAATCGAAATATTAATTTTTTGCTAAACTACCCATGTATAATTTTTACTTCATTTGCTTGTTCTGCAATCCCAATGTTATTTTGTTGTTATGTTGTAATTTAATAGAACAGTTGAAATAAAACCAAGAAAGTTAATTTGCGCAATCTGTCCTTACAGGGTTGGTGTGATTGCGCACATGGGTAGGAGAGATTGCTACTAATAACTACAATTAAATTGTTAACAATAATAACTACACTTAAATGACATTGTTGTAAGGTTTTTGTGAACAAATATTATTGTATTAGGAGTGAATATTTCAACCTAATGATAAAAGGAAATCAGAAAAAGGAAATAATTCTAAAAACGATTAAAACATTTTAATTAAAGTGAAAAATTAAAGAATCAGAAAAAGAAAGTCCATATAAGATTACAAAATAACGTTAAGTTACTTGCTAACACGTTTAACTTAAAATTAGTCCATTTTAATTTTTCATTTTTTTATGCAAATTTACCAATAAGCTGCGTAATCTCTCCTAGCATGGACACTAATGGGAACAGTGCTTCATCTCTCCTAAGTAGCAGATGCGCAAACTCTCCAATTTTGGTAGGAGAGATTGCCCGGCCTTTTATTTAAGGTAAAGCTAGGAGAGTCTGCGCACAATTCAGCAGAAGAATAAAAATACATGTAAATATTAATTTTTTGCTAAACTATGCATGAATAATTTTGACTTCATTTGTGTTTTATGCACTTCCGTTGTTATTTTGTTGTTATGCTGTAATTTAATAAAACAGCTGTAATAAAACCAAGAAAGCTATTTTGCGGAATCTGTCCTTAGAGGGTTGGTGTGATTGCGCACATGAGTAGGAGAGATTGTTATTAATAATAACTGCAATTAATTGTTAACAATAATAATTATACTTAAATGGCATAGTTGCAAGGTTTTTGTGAACAAATATTATTTAGGGAATTATATTTAGGGCATTATTATTTTGGGAATAAATGTTATTGTATTAGGAGTGAATATTTCAATATAATGATGCAATTCCAGACGTTCAGATCAGGCATCCTCATTGTCCAGTATTTTTTAACAAATTAATTTGTTGCCAAATTTAGTTTCGATAATTATGAGTTTTTCAAAAATTATTTCAAAATTGATTCATTCATATTTTTACATGTAATTTGTAATATATGCAAATTTACCATTAAGCTGTGTAATCTCTCCTAGTATGGAAATTAATGGAAACAATGCGCCATCTCTCCAATTTCGGTAGGAGAGATTACGCGTCCTTTTATTTAAATATGACCGCTTCTAAAATGAACCAGTGGTGTTCGCACTGTTAGTCTAAATTTGTAACTTATGAGAAATCGTTTAAGTTTAAAATATTTTGTAATACTGACACTATATAGAAATTCTGACAAATAGTTATGAAAATTCAAGCACTTACTTTGGGAAAACAAAACAAAATACAATGCTTTATCTTAAAAGCTCAAAACAATCAACGTGCACTTTCAAGTACACACTCCACTACTGCTGTTGTACAACTACCTTTGGTCGCTGCGTGCTCACTCTACTCCTTCCCACCGAACCCCTATGTGCGCAATGTCTTCGACCACGCCATCTCTCCTGGATTTACCTTATCACAAAAATTTCAAACTCATCTTGATTTTGTCCACTACATAAAATAAATAAATATATATTGTCTTAAATTAACAAAACACATCGTTTAATTTGCTTAATTATTTTTTTTTATTATTGTGAAATAGGTGTGTAAAAATACTCTCCTACGTTTAGAGGAAAATAATTGCAATTAATATGATTGATCACAAAATGATTATTAAAGCAATGATTTTATCGACGTATTTATGAATTTTTATTTTCCTTGAGAAATTATTAAAAGGTCAGTTACTTCATACTAATCTGACTATCGATCACCCAAACTATGCATTATATGGGCGGTACATTTAATTATCACAATAATGAAATTAGTTCGCGATCGTATATCGATAAATTAACGATCTGGTGAAGGGTAATTGCGAGCTTAAAATAAACATAAATGCTCGCGTTATGGGATAAAAATACTTAATTAAAGGTAAATAAAAATTTTGCGCTGTGAATTTTTGAATTCCTATACTTCTGTGCCTTCTGCAATAAATTATAATTAAACTCACAATAATAACCATAAAAAATGTTATAATTAATATTCGCGGGAAATAGTTAACATAAACATACCAATGGAAGAAATAGAAATTAACCTAGAAGAATTCCGCACTATTTAGACAGGATGATCAAAGAACAGCCAAAATTAATTAAAATTAAAAATGTTTATTTACATATTAACAATATACAAATAAAAAGATGAAAAAAGAGAAGTTACACTCTCAGAAAAAACTGTAAATTTATGAGCGTTTGGCCTTCAATTTTCACGGGCAACAGCCTTATTTGATGAAAAACGGTCTGATCCACTAAATAAGCGGCCTTAACCCTTAGATACTTAGAAAATTAAGAGCAATCCACATATTCTTACAGTTCTAGCCCATATGTTAGCAAAAATACGGTACGACCCCATACATTGTCTTCCGCTAGGGTGTAACACTTCATTTTACTCGTGTTTCGAAAATTTTAACCCGCCAAAACAGCGATTCTGTGATGATTATCTAACGTGCTACGTGCTACGGAACAGTAAGCAAAATGTTATTGTGTTTTAAAGTGCATTATATCCTGTGCATTATAATGGTATATTACTTTGCCCCTTAAAATTACAGGCTGCACAAAATGATGGGCATGGATTTTTTTTTTTTTTTTTTTTTTTTTTTTTTTTTTTTTTTTTTTTTTTTACGGGGTAACACTGGAATTTCTGCTGCTGGCCTCTGCCCGTAATTTTACTGCTATTTTTTTTTTACAGTGTACAATTGCTTACATAAATTGGCTCAGCTCCTGTGCTGATTGCTTTTAATTTGCTATTCAAAGTTAACTTACTACCATTTTAAAGTAACATTTTAGAAATAATTAAATAATTGTTATTTACAATGACTTACAAAAATAATTAATTAATCAGATGGGTTTCATGAAAAACATCAAACCCTTTTTCAATTTACGTAAGAATAATTAGAGACACCAAACAAAATCTAGATTTAAAATTAATTTTACATTTTATTATGCCATGCATGGTGCTCCTGATTATTCATGATCTTTGGATCATCTCTTGAAATTACATATTTAAAAAATATATTATTATATTCGAGATCTTTTTAAGACAAAAAAATTTTCGCAATATTTACCGCCGTCGCTGACTTGTAGCCACGACAGGTAGTTGTGGTATGGCAATAATACTAGCATTTAAACAACGGAGCGGGTTAGGAATGTACACTGTAAAAAAAAAAAAAAAATCAGAAGCATTTCGGCACAAGGCGAAAAGGTTTCCTGAAATTTATAGTAAACTTTGTGTTCTCCACAGGTACTTGTTATTTCGGAATCGTTACACGTATTTTCGGAAAAATATTCAAAGCGGTGAATACTCTGAAGAAGTCAGAAACGTTACATTTCATAGCGGAAATGTTTTCGAATAGGTAGTGTAAAATGTTGGTTACTGAAACATTCGGAAATGTTACACTCATTCCGTGTAAAGTTTAAAAATGGAATTCGAAATGAAGTAATATTTGCGCATGCTCATCTACTCCGACCTACTGCACATGCCAATATCTAGTGATTTGTATTGTTCTTGTGAGGAAAGACAGCTTAAAACAGATGCAGATGCAACGTATTTATATGAGCTGTAAGTATTCTGTTTTATAATTTCTTTTATTTGAGAGAACAATATGCTTTAAAAAAAATTAATATTATCACATTCTATTTTATTGCATATTAATATTACATTTGCAGTTAATCTTTTGTTGTATACACAAAGTGAAATAACTCGTTCGATATTTTCTTTATAATCTTGTTCCATGAATCTATAATAAATATTAGATATTTGATTGATGAATAATAATGTAGTACTAATATTAATGAAGTACAGATAGCACCGTATATACGTCTTTAACATCTTTTCGTTTTGAGATCGGTTCCGTTTCATAACTTTTCTAATGATGAAATGTATCGTTTATATGACAGAACAAATTCCTAATTTCACTTATACTATACGTTTTTCCTTCATTTTTATGAATCAGATATTTATAAATAAATATAATTGAAAATTTTATTTATAAATCTATAAATAATTCTTTTTTAAAATCCGGTCTAGTGAATTCAATGCTGTAAACAGATACATATGCATTATGAAAGTGATTTATTTCCCAATAATAGCTGTATTACTTTTAATACCTTTAAATAAATATATTTTTTAATCTTGTAAGTATAGCTATTATGTCAAAAGATTTCGTATCTGTAAATAATTATTTTATTTTATGAACTGTATACTTATAAAAATATAATTATTTTCTCAGGTTATCTCAGCACTTCTCAAGTTATACGAATAAAATAATACCTTTAAATGAATATATTTAGAAGCATGATAGTTTTAAAACACTATATTAAAAATATTTACAAACAGACAAAACATTTTTATCAATATATCTATTTATAAGTATACAATTCGTGAAAATAAAACAATTACCACAGATATACAATATTTTCAAATAGTATAACTATTTACAAGATTTAAAAAAAACGTTGAAAGGTATTACTAAAATCTATCTATTTACAAGTATAGGGAAATTAAATATTTTCATTGAATATCTATTTAGAGGATGGAACTCATGAGGCTGCATTTAAAAAAAGAATTATTTATACATCCATAAATCAAATTTTCAACGTTATTTATTTACAAATATCTGATTAATAAAAACTGAGTGAAAAACGTATAGTATAAGTGTAATTATGAATTTGTTCTGTCATATAAACGATACATTTCATCATTAGAAAAGTTATGAAACGTAACATCTCTCAAAACGAAAAGATGTAAAGACGTATATACGGTGCTATCTGTTATTACCACAGATAGTTACCACAGATCTGTACTTCATTAATACTAGTACTACATTATTATTCATCAATCAAATATCTAATATTTATTATAGATTCACGGAACAAGAGTATAAAGAAACTATCGAACGAGTTATTTAACTGTGTATACAACAACTTCTACACTTGTTGTACTTGTAAACTTGTAGTAGGTAAACTAAAGAAGTTTCCAGACGACTCAACTCTGTTCCTACAAAGGAAAATGTGGAAGCCTCTCTTCAGTAGAAGGACATACTCTCAAATTTGGAGTTATTTTAAAATGACAGAAGTATTTGTCATAGAATTAAGTTTTTTCAAAGTTTATTTCGCCTGCATAAAGAACTTTAAAGTGATATCTTGAGTAGCAGTCTAATAATAAAAGGTGAATAATAAAACGAGTTCAGAAAAATATATGTTTCACACCAGAAATTACAGAAAGTTTATAATATTGCTAATTCTAGAGTATAATTCATCTACAAGATCATACTTCATAGGATCATTTCTGTAGTATGATTAGCGAGTTCGCTCACCGAACTTCGCAGAAAACCCAACCATGATGATGTGGAGTGGGGTTTCGCCTCGAGCGAATGTAATATTAATTTTTTTTAAAGCATATTGTTCTCTCAAATAAAAGAAATTATAAAACAGAAATACACAGACACATTTCCAAAACACACAGAAACATTTCCGATGTATACAAAAACATTTCTGATGTATGCAGAAACCTTTCCTATGTATACAAAAACATTTCCGATATATGCAGAAACCTTTCCGATGTATACAAAAACATTTCCGATATATGCAGAATCGTTACTGAACATCTGACTGAAATATAAAGAAACGTTTCCGAAATGCACGTAAATGTTTCCAAAATATGCGAAAACTTTTACGAATATCTGACCGAAATATGCGGAAACTTTTACGAACATCTGACCGAAGTATGCGGAAACATAACAGAACCGATGGGCCACATTGCTGCCCCACCAGACAGAGTAACGTTTCCGAGTTTTTTTTTACAGTGTAAGGCCGGACAGGACAGCTCAGATAGACAGCTTTAAATCTGGTTGGTAAAGTAGGTATTTTGAAAGTTTTAATGATGTGCTTCGAAGGAAGCACTTGTCCATTTCAACAGATAGTATAATACAGCATACATCTATGACGTTTTGATATTTTAAATTTTGTGGATGATTTTCATTTGTAGAGAATAAAAGTTATGCTTCAGATATTACAACACGGCTTGTATTAACAGTTTGGTGTAAGAACAGAAACAGAAAAGTACCTACTGTTGTGCAATTTGTGAGAAATTGTGACTGTTTGGCTGAAGAAACCTGGACAATCAAATCCAGAGACTGCAGTGTTTTAAGTGATTATCAATCTCTGAAAATAGATTGAACCGTTTTTGCTATAAGAAATGGTGATATTCTCTTAACAGAACTATCCGAAATACCATCAGTAATTACAAAAAACGTGAATGAATGAGGTGTTCTGTATAATTTTTTTGCTATCCACATGGGGAGATAAAGACGAAAGTAACGTACTTCCATCCCAAGTAACAATAAAAATCAATTCAGACTTCGGCCGTACCACTCACTGCCGAGTCCAATAAGGGGATGCACATTCGTGCACTAATGATAATCAGGGCCCATACGGTCACAAGACACTCCTAAGTCAGTCTCCATCCTGAAGGAAATGATTAGTAAATGACCATTTAATTCATCCTTAGCCAGTGACAAGTCAGCTGACCAACCAATTGATGAATACGAGACCAATATGCACATCCAGTCTACCTGAAGCAGAGGCCAAAGCAGTGTGTTGGTTTCACTCAACTGCTTGGATCTCCGTTTCCAGGGACACGGTTCGCGAAGCACGCCTAAGAGTCCCCTGGGTGGGGACCCTTAGGTTGAACATCGTAAAACACCTAGTCGGTAATATGCGTTTAACTCCAACTAGTTTCATTGCAATCCGTAAATTGATCTATTTAGCTATTGTACTCTTAACATCACCTGCATCGCCATCAAGTAGCTCTTTCTCCCCTGGTTGATCTGCATCTTGACTTACTATTGCTTGATGACGATACAAACATTAATTTGCATATCAATAAGTACAATTTAAAATATATATAACAATTTTACCGTAAACTAAACACTTTTAAAAATATAAATATGCAAACAATATATTTCTACAGCAGTTGAAATATTTTATAAGAACGTTTATAAAGTTTATTTTTTTCAAATTACGCTGAAAATGTTCTAGTTTGCGTAAAAAAGATATGACTGTAGATCACTCACTGCACAGCAAATTTGAAATTGCGTTAAAATCTATACTTAAAGTGGTGTATTAAATTAATTATAGAAATTCCTTTTATATTTATTTATGCAGATTCTATTTAAAAATTTCTACGCTAAAACATTTGTTCAAGTTATCTTTCGACACCCTGTATTTATTATAGGCTAATAACATTAATATGTAATACGATATAGCATAAAATACACAATTAGAATGTGTATAGTTTATTTAAAATACATTTTTGAAGCAAAAGGTAAAGATTGTTTTTTTTCAGTTTTCAGAATCTTATGACATTAAATGATGAAATAATATCAATTTTACAACTTTTTATTTCTTATTAAATATATAAAATGTACTTGAATATATATAGTAATTAAATTTTGCTAAAGTTTACACTTAATGACTCCTAAACATACTGATATTTTAAAAATTAGTGGAATTTTAGAATATACAGTGCAAATTATAATCTGAACAAAGTAATGGGAAAATGATTTAAACATCTACAATGTAGTTAATTGTTGTAATGAAACAGGATGAAACAGGAAATTAAACATGTTACTTTCTGTAATTCTCTTAAAGAAATTACTACTTTATATTATGTGAGTTATTTAACTTTGAAACTTGAGGAATAATTATATTTTATTTTAATATTTTTAACTAAATTGAATGGAACAAAACTATTCTGCAATACCGAAAGTTGAGAACGCAATTTACCATTAATTATATTCTTATTTATGCATAGAATTCAAAGAATAATTTTATTAGGTCGTTCTATTTAAAGAATGCAGGAACGTTTCGTCTTTATCTACAATTCTAAGTAACTTAAGCATATGTGTTCTTTATTTATAGAAATTGGAATGGAATTAAATGCAATTTCTAGCGTAAGTATACGTTAATTAAAAAATCATCAAAATAAATAAATATTTTGTTGAAAGTTTAGATAATTAAGGCACGTAGATTGCTTACTTAAATGTACTTAGTTATAAAATGTTATAAATGTACTGTAAATATGAATAATAATTAATTAAATATTAATGTTTTAAAATTAATGATGTTATTTACAATTAATTAAATAACAATTAATTAAAAATAATATTTAATTTAAATTATGATGCTATTTACTTGAAATAATTGTTTGTTGACGTTCTAGAGCAAAATGTAAAATCGGTAAATATTTAATTTTATATCTATACTAATATAAAAGTCACATAAATTAAATTATGCTGAATATATAATTTCGATCTATTTGAGAATACGCTTTTACTAGTACACAACATGTAACTAAGCAATAATATAAAAAAAATGTATAAGTGTATTTTATCAGAGATTTATGAAGCTTTTGTAATTACTCCTCAGTATATATATATATATATATATATATATATATATATATATATATATATATATATGGAAAATAAACAGAAAAATCACAGAAATTATATTTTAAATTTCTTAAATATACTGTAAGATTTTAAAAAGATCTATAGCCAAATACTCAAGTTTCATTTATAAAACTGCTACATCCTTTAAAAGAGCAGGGTTTATTAGACTATGTCTAATATTTTTCTAATGTCATTATTACTAACTTTTAGTACTATCAAATATATTTTTAACAATTAAAAGTAGGTGAAAAAAATATTTACATCAGATATGGAGGAAAAATATTATAAATATTGTTACTTCAATATACCATTGAGAATCTCACATGTTTAAAATCGTACAGTGTTTACAAAATATGACATAATTATCTATACTAATAATACAACTAAATTTTGAAATTTTAGGTTGAAAACATTTCTTTATCCTGACATTGCGAGTTATTAAGTTCGAAACTATAGCTTCGATACCAGAACGGAATTAGAACATATTTTTGGTCATTAAGCGTGTGGACATTGCAGTGTTAGTGAAAAAAGAATATAGCGTGCGTTGAAGAAAGGGAATAAAGGTGGGATATTGGATATGCCCATCTTTGTGTGTGTTAAAAGAAGATATTCTCAATAAATATATTTAATAATGCGAGATGTTTTGAGGGGTTTAATCAAGAACATAGATTCCGGAGGAGAGGTTCTTTGGTAGTTGCTGATACAGTTTCTTCAAAGTATCAACTTATTCTGTAAAAAAAGGCTATGGAGGAATCAATGGCGTCATCGAATTTTTCTTTTTTTTGAATAAAGGGTAGGTAAGCTCACGTCCAGAAGATGGTTTTATTATTTATCAACTGGAGTTAGTTTTAATTAATTCATCTGTATAATATATACATCTGTATTTAATTTAGCTGTTTATTTTATTTTATAATAATTACTATTACTTAGTGAAAATACCCCTTCATATCTAAGAGTATACGTAGACATTCAAATATTTTGATAAAGCTAATTTCTGAGAAATACTCCTTTTCTGAACCTTTTCCTGAAATTTTTATGCTAACATTTGGAAGCAAACATTTTTTCTTATTTATGCAAGGAAAGAAAATACGCAAATCTAAATATTTAAAATTCTTAGGCATTTCTGCATTTTGAAGAAAAAAAAAATAATGAACCGTTTTGATATTTCCTAGCAGTCAGGATTTTTTCAGCATATCTATTTAATGTTTATTGAATGGAGACTTCTACTGATGTTATGAATAAACGATTAAATGAAATTTCAGTCAAGAAGATGAAACGTGCGTAATTACAGCTATTCTTTTAATTATTTTGTGAGTGTTTAATTTTTCTGCTAAAATTTATAAACGTGAGAAGTCTGCGATATTTAATTATTTGATATTAAAATCATTAAATTTTTCTATAGAAAAAAAATCCAAAGTTAATCTCGAATCAGATGTTACCTTATATATATATATATATATATATATATATATATATATATATATATATATATATATATATATATATATATATATATATACATATAAATATTTATATATTTATCATTGTTAAACTAAGACTAAAAATGCTAGTGAATTGGTTGTTTTCGATATTCCCTAACTTTATATTTTAGTTCTGCGTGTACAATATTGTTTAAACTGTGTAATAACGTGCTTATATAATACATGTGGGTTAATTGCTATATGATATGGTTTTTACTAATTAAATTTTGATTAAACTTTTGTTTATTATTGATATATTTGTAAATTTACTACTCATTGTCTATATTGAACTGAAGATATCACTATTTTCAGACAAATACATAAATACATGAACAAATAAAAGAAAAGAAATGTTCAATGATTTATTAAATTAGAAGTATGCTATTGTTCGAGTATTGTCTGGTTTTTAATGACATTCTGACTATCCCCAAAATTGCATATTTTTATAACCCTCTGTTTATTATATAAAGATATATGATCGGTGTCCTATATTCATTTTCTGGGTATGCTCTAGTAAGACTGTTTGTTAACTTTAAAATCCATACTCCATTATTTAACAATGCTCCTGTTTATGCAATAAGCTGATGACACCTGAATGTCTGATAGACATTTGGACGATTTTGATTAGTATTTGTTTTAGTTTTACTATTGTAAAATTTTGTCTTGGTATGTATTTTGTGTCTTGACCTTATGTATGTTTTGTTTATTCCGGATTTAAGAAAACAGTGATTTTATTGTATTCTACATTTGTATGAATTCATACATTTGTATGATCCTTTGCACCATTTAACGCTGGGACAATTAAGTGCAAACAAATCGACAACAAATGACGCTTGAGTTAAGATATGCTTCGTTTTCTATTGTACGTCAGGTTGCGGAACAATCAAACAGAATTTATTGAATCATATATATATTTCCCCCCTTCTAAAGGTTATATAGTAACAGGAGTAACTATTTTATAATACTGAAGAAATAAAATGTATTTTTTTTCACTTGTTACTTTAAATAAATGTTTTTGAGAACTTTATATATTCAAAATTGTATTGCATTTAAGAAATTTATGCGGTGAGTTGTTATATAAATTTACACCTGTTTTAAAAGTACGAATTAATTGAAGTTTCAATAGCACATAGTTATTAAGAAAAGTATAGAAATATTTATGTATATGACGTATTTGAAAAAAGTATAGTAAAAAGTATAGTAAAGAATAGTAAAAGTATATAAAATATTTTTGATAAATATACCGTTTATATATTTATTTAACTTAAATATCCACATATTAAAAATTTGTGATATTAATTCTGCATGGTATAGTTAAAGTACAGTATATGTGTTTCCTTTTGAATGGCTAAATATTTGACATATTAGGCACCAACATTTTACGCAATGTAATTTCTAGAGTAATGCACAGCGAAAAAGTATTACATATTTTGACATTGTGACAGAATTCAAATCACTGTTATATAATTGTGTAACAGAATGAACGACTCTCAAACTGACATATATTTGTTTTTTGCACGTCACGCAGAGAGACATGCATACAGAAAATATTGCAACATATATTGTTTTATCATAATATATCTTTCCAACTCGTTCTCATCAAGGTTATATACGATGTAATTCATTTTGATTGCGGTGGCTGAGGAAGCACATCACGTATACTTAAAAGATTTAGTAGAGTGATATTTTTATATTATTCAAGACAGAAAACATAAATTTTTATCTCTGAAAACTGTTACTGTAGCTAAATGCCATTCGAAATCTTACATATTTAAAATTACACAACATTTACAAAATTCTACATAATTTTTTTCATAAAATTATATGTCTTAATTGTGAAATATTTGTAAAGTTTCAAACACATATAAATTGAGAAATATATGTATACATATATAACTTCGTTTAGTTAAAAATATTTGAAAAAAAGATTGTTTTTATATTTACTTAAAGTAAATTTATACGCATTCAAAATGTATGATAAAAATTAATCATCTTAGTTAAAGCGCAGTTTATTTTTCTCCCAATTACAAGCTATTGGTTTTAACATTTTGCACAGTACAATTTTTAGAGAAACCTCTAACAAAAATATTTAGTAATTTTGACATTTGTGGCAGAAATTCGGCCGTAATTGTATTTTTTTTGTAACAGAATGAATGTGTTTGACTCTTAAATAAAGTACTTTTCTTCTTATTTTACGCGGCACGTGACGGCTGAAGCGTACAGAAATTATTACATCATACATAACTTTAAATCGTTTTCTTCAAATTTATGTACTTTGTCATTTTTACTGTTATGGTATCTGAAGAAATATATCAAGTATACTTAAAAATATTACTTGAATAATTTTTGTATTATTCAAGAAAAACAACAAAACAATTTATTCCTACAAAGTGTTTCTTTAACTGAATGAAATTGGAAATCTCACATGTTTAAAATTTTACAGAATTTACAAACTATATAGATTATTTTTATGTCTCGAATGTGTAAATGATTGAGGAATATTTATATAACGTATTTTCATTAAATAATTTTGAAAAAAAGAGATTGTTAAAATATTTACTTAAAGTGAAATTTCCCACATTCAAAGATTTTAACGTTGATTCGTCATAGAAGTGTAATCCCTAACTGCTGTTAGAGGTATCACAAACCGCTGCTTTCTTTCATTTTTACAGTTTAACTGTAGTTTTCAATACTCTAGTTTACTAAAATTACTCTAGTAATACTTTTAATGTTTTTAACTATAAATACTTGTTTATTTTTGTTTTTCATTTGAATCCCTAGTACTATCACTAGTGACTTCCGAATAGGTTTATTTTTATTATAATAATTCTGTACATAATGTTTGGTACAGAAACTGTATGCTATGAGTAAATTGAGCTTTATATTCATCTTTCGATCAATCGGTCTCAGAGAGAATAGCTATGCGACAATTTCTGTCGCAGCAGTTAATGATTAAAATAAGATATATTTATCCCCATTCAAATTAATAAGTATTTGTTACACTGTGTAACAACAATTTAGATTATAAAAATGCTAGAGCAATTGCTACTGCAAACACTGATACTTACGTTAACATTGTGACAGCATAGAGACCGACATTCTATGTTTCCTTAAACACAAAATTTATTCTTGTTACGAGAGAAGTTCAATAAAGAATGATCATAATTTTTTTAAAGGCGATTAAAACATCAGTAAAAATTAAATGAAAATTGTATATGTAGTGTGATAGGAGAAAATAGGTGGAACGAGTTTCGATGTCATGACGTCACAGCTGCGGCTTTGACAGCCGGCAAATTACACGTAGTTTCACTTCTGCGTACATAAAACATGGATGTTGCACGCGACGAGCAATACGCTGCATTGAAATTTTGTTTTTGCCTTAAAAAATCGTCAGCCGAAACGTATATGATGCTACACGAAGCTTATGCAGGGACTGTCCTACACTATAGCACAGCTAGAAGATGGTATCACATGTTTAAAGAGGGGAGACAATCAGTTTTGAAGGAACGTGGACGCGGTGCTCTAGTGACTGATCTAATGGAAAAAAATCCACACTGTGATAGTGAGAGAACATCGTAGGTTCACATTAAAATGCCACAACCAGCGCAAAAACCACATTTGAAAGAAACAGGACGGATGCTACATCATGATAACGTAGAACCCCATATTGTCAATGTTGTCGATGAGTATCTTTTAAAAATCAATGTCACGTGTGTTCCAAATCCTCCAGATTTAGTATTGTGAGATATTTTCTTTTCCCGAATTTGAAAAAACGCAGCCGGGGAAGGTATTTTTAATCATCAGAGGCAGTAGTGAAAGCTGCGGAGGAGATTTTGAAGAACTGCCAATGAATGGCTTCAAAGAATGGCTTCTGGCATGCGTTTGAAGACTTGACAAAAAGGTGCGATAAGTGCATTGCATGTACTGGGGAATATTTTGAGAAAGCCAACAAAATTTCAGGAATTAACACAGATGTTTATTTTTTATTAATTTAAGATAATTCTTTATAGAACAGCCCTCGTACTTTGCGCATCACGCAATGGAAGAAGCATATAGAAATTATTGCATCATATGTATTTTCCACTCTTTCTCTTCATTAGTATGTACGATGACATTTGTTTGTATGAGGTTGATTGAGGAAATACACCACTTAAACATGAAAAATTAAAAGAGTAGCTATTATTTGTTAATCGCACATACATTATCTTATTTTTTTCTACACAAATGATTCTATTAACTGAATACCATAGGTATGAATATTTTCGTATGCCTATTTTCGTTAAAGCAGGTAATTGAAACACAACATATTAATAAAAAACCGTAAAAAAGATGAAAATTGTCAATATTTTGAAGAAAATATAATCATTAACAACTTTCTTAATTACTTTGAAAAAGCTGTATTAATAAAGAGTATATATTGTTCTTTTTATAAACATTAATCACATAGTTGTCAGGTTGCATACATGTTTAACAATTAAACTTATACAATGTTGATATTTTTTTAAGATAACTCCTTGATTGACAATATTCTATATACCTATGTTATGTATGCAAACTAATTGACGTTGGAGAATGAAGTTTATGAGCATACTTGCTCCTAAAAATATATTCATACATATATTTATACATATATTCATACATATATTTATACATATATTTATACATATTCATACATTCAATAATTCATAATTAAACATTTTCAGTCAAGGGATTTTTTGTCTTTATACTGAATGTATAAAACGCATTCAAACATTATACACTATAAAAAAAATTTTCCTATTCTACAAAAATATAATATAACCACGTACAAAAATATACAATAACCTCTTCCAAGTTACCATGATTCCGAAATCCGTTCTTTATATTTATAAACATCAAAAACCAATATATTTTCGAAATTTAAAGAAGAATTTATAAAAACAAAGATTATTTTAAGCCACTGAATTTGGAAAACGTTTCCGAGTAGAATTTCTATTGTGTATTAAACAGTTTTCTCAATCCACAATATCATTTTTTATGATGTTATGAATTCTCAGTTAGACAGTTTCACCTGAGTAACAGAATTTATACATGCAAGAGTAAAAACTTTTATTAAATTTAAAGTTAATATTAACGCTGTTAATTTATCAGGTTTCTCTGTAAAACATATGTGTTCACATGAAAAGGTTTACTTGAAAACTGATAGCATGCAAGAAACCTATATTCTAAGTACAGGAAACTGTTTGATATACTATAAAATGTACTTGGAAACCCTTCCGAAAATCAGTGGCAGCAAAATAAACTATTTTTTATAAATTCTTGTTTAAATATTGGAAATATAATATTTTCTGAACTTTGTAAAGATGCAGAACGGTATTCGAAATTGTGGGTATCTTGGACGATGTTATTGTATAT
Organism: Maratus michaelseni; assembly: GCA_963931845.1. Taxonomy (NCBI): domain Eukaryota; kingdom Metazoa; phylum Arthropoda; class Arachnida; order Araneae; family Salticidae; genus Maratus; species Maratus michaelseni. The sequence goes on from OZ007588.1 coordinate 116,494,930, forward strand.
TTTAGTTTGTAGTTATATTATATTTACCTAGATTCAGAGGAAAATCATGCAAAAAACACATTTTTATTGCAAAAAGAACTGTATTCCTAGTTGAGAAAACTGATTAATATAGTACAAAAACCACTCGAAATCGCTTCCAAATGTGACTGGCTTCAAAAGTAATTGTTTTTATAAATTCTTGTTTAAATATCGGAAATATTTAATTTTCTGAACTTTGGAGAGTTAAAGAACGCTTTTTTGGAATCGTGGGTATCTCGAAAGATGTTATTGTATATTTTGGTTTTTAGTTATATTATATTTTGCTAGATTCAGAAGAAAATCATGGAAAAAACCTATTTTTCGTACAAAATAGCTGCATTCCATGTTGAGAAAACTGATTAATATACCATAAAAACTATTCGAAATCGCTTCTGAAAATGAGTGGCATCAAAAGAAACTGTTTTTATAAAATATTTTTTAAATATAAAACATATATTAGTTTCTCAGCTTTCTAAAGATAAAGAACGCTATTATATTTTCCCAAATTCTGCAAGATTTTTTTTTATTTATTTATTTTTATTTTGTTACAATTTAACTGATTAATAAATATTATTCTTTAAACAATCTCCCCAAAAAAAAAGAAGTTTGTTGTTTTGACATTTGTGGAAAATGAGGTCACTCACTATATTATGTGTTTTTGTCACAGAATGAATGACTCTTGAAATAAGATCCTTTTTCTTCTTTTGCACGTAACGCAACGAGTGATACGCTTAAACATTAATGAGCCATATATCTTTTTAACGCGTTCTCCTCAAGGCTATGTACGATGTCATTTGTTTTGATTAGGGTGACTGAAAATATACATCACGTATACTTAAAATAATTACTAGAGTAATTATTTTGTATTATTTAAGGCGGATAATCTAATATTTCAGTTCTACAAACTTTTACATTAACTTACCGTTGTAAATTGCATGTGTATTTTTTTTTAAATTTACATATAAAACAAGTATTTTGAGAAAGGAAATTAAGTAGACGTAATAATAATGTTAAATTTAAACAAAAATGTTTTGTTAGCGTTTAAAACATAGCTAAAAAAATAAATATATAAATAAATAAAACCTGCTTGGTCTTTGCGATAGATTTTATTAAAACTTATACATAATTATTCAACTATTATTTATAAAAGATTATTAAACTTATACACAAAATATTTCAGACATTTAAAATACACATAAAAATGTCTCAAAATAAACGTTTTCAGCTCGATTTCAGCTCGATTTTACACACATAACAGACATGAAAAACGATGATCAAATTTTTTACAAGGAAAAAAAAAACTAATTAATTGTTAAAGTCAAAATCGAAAGGATCAAATGAAAACTGTATACTCTGATGGAACGGGGCTTGCTTAGTTCAGAGGTGAGTCTTCGAATTTCATATACTACCCGTCGACGAACACACGACTTGTGTAACAGTTGCACTTTGATTTAATTACATTAGCGTTATTCGCAAAATCCGGGATATGTTCGCTTTCTAAGGATAGGGAAGAATTTTTGCTTTTAAAGTACCTATCTTAAAGGCATGATTGTGCTCTTTTAAACTTATGTCTAAAGTATTGTCTGTTTCGCCTATATAGACTGAATTACAATTAGGCAGGGTACGCTGTCGTCAGGGTATGCTGTAAACAACCCTTTTTTTGTTTTTGGATACTTTTATTTAAAACCACTGGAGAAACTATGTAGTGAATTTTGCGGTAGAAGAGCAGTATCAATATTGGCAGTTTTAAGTGTGAAATCCTTTCTGATATATTTCTATAATAAGTTAGGGATATGTAACCCCTTAGAACTTCAGTTTGAAAAAGCGGAGTGTTACAACTGGATTAGAAACCACATAATAGATCCTCCTTCGCCAGCATAGTGGATAATTATTATGTTTCCGATCCATAAATACACGTTTTTCTCTTTTTTGAATACATTACTATTACTTCAGAATTCCAAAGCCCTATTAATTAATACTTTCCTAACCGCAACTCTGTAAGATATAGAGCACTGTAATGATCTAACTGTGAATTCCTTGCTGATTACAATTGACTAATTTGCATGCACAAAAATAATGTATAAGGTTACATAATTTCTCCCTCTACCGTGTTAACGAATGTATTTTTCCAAATGCTCAGTCATAAAACGTTTCTAATAGACCATTTATTTCCATAAAAGTCTCCTTTGTGACACTAAGAAATTTATAACTCTCCACGGAATTTCAAGTAGAGACAGTACTTTGACATTAATGAGAACATTTATGGTACAGGGATGAGAGCGCTCCCACTTAAATGCCCGATTGTCACCACTAAATTTTAATAGTATTTGTCACCTTATTCAAGGAAAGAATTTCTAAATTCCATTACGGTGGAGAATACTATTAAAATTTAGTGGTAAAAATCGAACATTCGGGTCGGAGCGCTCTCAAATGACCAATGTTTCTTATTTTATGAAAATATACTATAACCACGAACGAAAATAAAATATAATCTTCTTAGTTATCCGAAATTCCGAATAGTGTGTTCCATTGTCTTTTGAATCTCCAGAAACCAATACATTTCCAAATTTTAAAGAATTATTTATAAAAACAAAGTATTTTTCGCTGCCCGTATTTTTCAGAAATGTTTCCGAAGGATTTTATAGTGTATTAATTAGTGTCCCCAGCCTGGAATACCTGTTTTTCAAATGCCATCAATTCTCAAGTAAACGTTTTCAGCCGCATAAGTTAATTTATACATGAAAGAGTAAAGAAATAATATTAATTTCAATGTATTGTTAACGCTGTTAATTTTGCATGTTTGTCTGTTAAACATATTTGTTGAGCATGAAAATGTTTACTTGAGAATTCATAGCATTCAAAAAACAGGTATTCCAGGCTGCGACACTAATTAATACACTATAAAAACCCCTCGGAAACGTTTCTGAAAAATACGGGCAGCGAAAAATACTTTTTTATACGTTTTATACGTTTAATACGTTTTTATAAATAATTCTTTAAATTTTGGAAATGTATAGGTTTCTGGGGATTCAAAAGACAATGGAACACGCTATTCGGCTAACTCAGAAGATTATATTATATTTTCGTTCGTGGTTATAGTATATTTTCATAAAATAAGAAACACTGATCATTTTTTTACAGTGTAGCTGTTCCCACCATCTCAAACTCAACATGAAATTCATTTACTTTATATATATATGAAACTTCAGAGACTTTTTTGGGTTTGATTTATTTCCACTGCTGTGAGAATCATATGTTTTTGACGTTCACTAGGAATAGAGATTACGTGGCGGGATGTGGCCATTAAATGTCTAGCTAGGCATGAAAAACCGTTCTCAAAGCTGTCCTGACAATAAAACTATAAACAGACTTTAACTATTTCAATATGCTTTCTGTTATTTACCATGTTGCTGTGAAGAGTCTGCTGAATAATCTATGTCGTGTTTAAATCAGTAGTTTTCATTTAAAGCGCCACAGCACTCTAACTGAAAATTAAGATATTGTCTGGAAAATACGGCTTTGCGATAAATGGATATCGTAAATTTTGATAAGGAGTATTCTCTTCTTTGTTGATATAGATGTCCGGGATTGGTATACGTTCAGTTTCTATGTGAAACTGGATGGACGTGGACTCCATCTGGGTTTTCTTCTTTTGCACGTAACGCAACGGCTGATTCAAATGCACAAACATCAGTGCACCATATACCTTTTGAACGCGTTCTCTTCAAAGCTATGTAGGATGCAATTTGTTTTGACTATGGTGACTGAGGATACACATTATGTATATACTTAAATTAATTACTGGAGTAATTATTTTATATTATTTACGCTGATAATATAAACTTTCCTTTCTTCAATTTTTATATTGATTTGTGAATTCCACGTGTATTTTTGAATTTACGTATAGGACAACTATTTTAAAAAGGAAATTAATTAAACGTTATACTAATATTATTATTATTATTTAAATGCCACTATTTTAAAACACAGCTAAAATAAATAAATAAATAAAACGTCCTTAGCAGTAGATTTTATTTACTTGGCAGAGTTTCTAAAATTATTAAACATTATTTTATTTTAAAATTGTAGCCAAACATACGTTCATCTTTCATGCATGCATAGACCATACATGCAACAAACTATAGACATATCATCCTACGGAAAATTTTACTTTTTTGCTTTGTGGTAGTTATATCTTGTAATGTTTTAGTGATTTTACATAACGTAATACACATTCAAAAGACTGATGATTTATTAATTTTTAATTGGTGTTTTTTAATGAACCGAGGTATGCTTGTGTACATCCGTTACATGTTACATCTCATTTCTTTTATTTACTTTTTGACATATTTTGGGATTAATATAGATGAATTAATAAATGAAGCCGAAATATAATAGCCTTTGTCGCAATAAAAATATTCAAAGGCAGGAGGCACCAATCTTTGATTTCTGTTGTTAACAATGAATGTGAACATTTTCTTTTGTCATTATTTTTGAATTTTTCTTACAGAACTACTAAATATCGTGAACTTTAAGTATCCTCCGTTATTAGTTTAAAATGTAAGAATAATGTAATAAAAAAATTTTTCAATTGATATACGAAAACCTATGTTTTAAGATTTTTGTTTCATGTTACATATACTGCCCTCAATAAGTTTTGCATAGTGAAACAAAACATTGGATAGTTTTAACTTCCGTTACAATAATTACAAAAATATATCCCCAACACATAAATGCATTAAACACAAGATACTGAAAACATTATGTGATCACTTATTTAAATCTGAAATGGGAGGAAAGATAATTTTAGATATTAATATAAACGTTTGAATAACCCGCAACTCAGAACGCATACAATATGCGTACATAAAAACACGTGCAATAAATACAATATACTTATAAAACACAAGAAAAATTATATGCAATAGGTGCAATACATACAACAACACTTTTCCAACAATAGAATGTAATGTAGACCATTCATTCTATCGCTAATGATAATCCTCCAATTTAGCCAATTTAAGAAGTTCAAAATACGTGTTCAACTAAAACTTTTTAAATTTAAAATTCGAATTGCTGAATTGTCTACAATTGAACAACTCTGTAATTCTCTGTAACATTGCTATTTCAATAAACAATAATATTAAAAATTTTATTAAATATATTTCTACAATTAATTCAATTTTATTCCCGTATAAATGCCTTTTATTTGCTGAATGAATGATGTTTAATCCTAATTGTAACAATTTATTTTTGAAAGAGACTGGTTTTCTTTTTACATAAGCCATAATTAAAAATAAAGTCATTAATTTATCATGTTATTGTAAAAGCGTAGTATTTTTTTTTTTTTTTGTTTGACATAAAACATAATTAAGAACTGCTTAACAATATTTAAGTAACTATTTCGGCATTCTACACGAATTAATTATTTTCCGATGTTTGGCAGTATAATGGTTCCTTTTATATGCTTTTTTAACATATATAACTCATATTTTATATAAAAGATGAGAGTGAACGGCTATATATATTTTTAAAATGAATATCATAGAATTTGTCCTCCTCCTGCACAGAATAGAGCCTTAATTAATTAATTTATTTATTTAATGTATAATCATAAATTTATATTTAATACACTTATAAACTGTATCAGTAAATATAATAATTTAGTGTTTATGTTTTCCTTATAATGTACAAAATTAACTCAATATGCGATATCCAGTGTAATAAATTTTCGAATCATAATTATTAAAGTAGAACTAGTGAAAGTATCTATCTTAGGTTGCTCTTAAAAAGTGTCTTTCTTTCTTAGAAAGTATCTTCTTTACCGGTATAAATCTCTAAAACTAATTCCAACACTAATATGCTTTTAGAACAGAAACCTATACTATACTTTTCTAATTTATTTTTCTTACAAAAAAAGTTATTCTGGAATCGGGAAAGAAAGGAGAATTTTTTAACATAGAAACTTATTTTTTACTTATGTTTTAAGAAGTCTCTTGTTTTCATCATTTCTTACATTCACCTTTTTTTTTTGCTCTTTTTTTTTTGCTTTAAATTAATTTGCTTTTAATAAATTGTTTATATATTTGTCATGCGTTTCAAATGAAATTAATTTAAATTCTCAAAAATATAATCGTAATATTTCATTTTAAATTTATGTTTAAAACACACCACCTTTCTTAAACGACATTCTTTCTTTATTATATAAGTAGAATATTACGAATACATATCTATCTATCTATCTATCTATCTATCTATTTATCTCTCTCTCTCTCTCTCTCTCTATATATATATATATATATATATTATTTCACCAGAATAAATAAAAGTTTAATTAACATATATCATTTAATCACTAAAATACACTTTCGAAATTTAAAATGAAATTATAATATTTTGTTATTAGTAAAATTTACAGAAAATGCTAGATTTTTGATAAATTTGAAGTATATATATATAATGCTTATAATCGTTTCATTTGTGCATATCTCTAAAACAATTCCAGTAGTTTTCAATCGATTATGAATTGCGATGTCATTAAAAGATGTATACAAATTATTCTTTGGAAATTTTTAGAAGCTATTAACCACCAATGAATTTTAACAAGTTATAGAAAATACACATTTGAATTACATTCGAATATTAGATTTCAAATTACTTCGACAAGAAGTTTTGAAATCAAAGCTTTTCAAAAAGTTTGCCATGCAATCTTAACTTTCTTATCGTACATTCTGTAAAAAAGAGAAAACATCACTGTATGATGCAGCAAATACTGTGCGATGGAACTTTATGTGGGATGGACACGTCCAAGCCAAGGAAATGTTTGTAATTGAAAGCGAATGAGCACACGAGGCAAAATAATCCAAACAATGCATAACGCAACGGTGCAACATCTATGTTATGGGATATTTTCTGCTGTTTCCGAATCTGATGAACTTATACGAAAACAAATAATTTTCGAGCAGATGATTTCAAGAGGACACGGTGAGCTATGGCCTTTTTTAAAAATGTTAATACTTAATATGTTTTTGACATATCATTAAATGGTTTTATAAAAGATTTTTTTTAAACAAGAAAAAAAAATTCTTATTGTAAAAGTTTAAAATAATATATATATAATCAAAACCACACTTCACCAACGATTATAAATTATTTGCAACAATTTTGTTTCATACATTTCTTGGAAGTTTTCTCTGTAAAGACCAGATTTCGAAAAACTTAATAAAAACATATGCAAAATTAAAGCCATAAAGACTATTTTCCGTGCTATTTTTATTTTTAAAAACATAATATTAATATTATTTCAAATCTGATATTTAGCATCATACCACAATGATCGTCAATAACAACACCAAGTAAATCGAGAAATAAATGTCCACGTTTGAGCATTTTGAACTTACTAATATATCGAAAAAAAACATAAACTGAAAAAAATGAATTTAGATAAAGAATCTTTTAATCATTTAAAAGGTAATGAATGCAGTATAAAAGGCTTTTTCCATATATTTATAATTGTCGATTCTCTCCAAAAGTTCTCTAGTATATAGTAAGGATGTCTAAATAGAGTTTAGAAAAACAGTTAAGAGATAATTTCGTCATTTTTCGAAAAAAATGAAGTGTAGTGAGTAAGTGTTTACTATATACATCCATTGACATTATGACAGATACAATGCCTTATACTACCTCATACAAATCCTCATTGCATTCAGGAAATGTAAACAAATTTCGAAATCCATGTATATATGATATGTTTTATTCAGCTTACACGAAGTTTTTATACAAATTTGAAATCTGTAATTTTCCTCATACTTTATCTATAGATGATTTTCATTAATTGTTACTACATACATTCTAGAATATTTCCATGCAATCTTCGCAATCCAGACGAAATACGTACATTTAATAACCACTATAACAACTGAATTATCATATTAATGCATACATGTATATTGCAAATTATTACATTATGTTGTTTTGCATATTAGATTCATTAGTTAATTATCAAAAAATTAAAACTGATGAAATTTGAAGAAACGTATGATGTATCACACAGAAAATATAAGTAATAAATAATGTATAAAAATATAAATCATTTGTCCAATTTTTATTTATTTGATTTTTTACCTAATTTACAACATTTGTATTGCACTCCATATCTCACGGAATTTTATTTTATAGATAAGATCTGCTCATTCTAAATAAACATCATCTGTAAATTTTCTCGTGAGATCTTCATCTAATTTTACATTAATGTGAACTAAAGTATTTGTATATATATATATATATATATATATATTAAATTTTGGCATCAATACAACAAATTGTATAATTTTTGTTCATGTTATTATTTATATAGTCTCTAAGAAATCTTTAATAATATTGATTGATGATAAATATCCTTTCATTTGATTAACAAAAGTATAATTTTTCTTCGATTATATGTCGCAAAGTTAATAGCGATTTTCCAACTTTCCTGATCTGTACACGTTACAAATATTGCATTATTAAAGTTTCCAGAAAATCATTAATTGTTTTAACGTACTTTCCTACAAATCTTTTGTAATAAGTTTAAATTTTCGAAGAAAACATTAGATTTTACTTCTTTTAATTCATTGTTTTTCAGTATGAATATCAACTAAGGTAAATGCTTTCTTGTGTAAGAATAACATTCACCGTGTTTTCAAGTTACATATTTTAGATAATTTTGATAATCATCTTCTAATTATATAGGCTTAAAGTCTCGAAATTAGTTTATTCCGAAAATCAACGTTTCCCTTTTGATTGTAAGCCTTTGTGTAATTGATTATTCCCAAAAAATAACTTCAGTTTCTCAAGAAATACTCTATATCAAATTCTTATATTACAGAGTTTCTTTCGATAAATATTATTTTTATGATGCGGATAATCTTGTTATTAGGTACATATAAATATCCAGACTAAAATGACTTTTATCTTTAAAAGAACAATTGCCTTCGACATAATCTTCACCGTTTTTTCAAGTTACATATTTTAAATAATTTCGATAATCATCTTCTAATTATATAAGCTTAAAGTTTCGGAATAAATTTATTCCGAAAATCAACGTTTCTATTTTGATTGTAAGTCTTTGTGTAATTGATTGTGCCCAAAAACAACTTCAATTTTATAAAACATACTTCATATCACATTCTTATATTACACAGTTTCTTTCGATAACTATATCTATTCAATAAAGCAATAATCTTTTTATGATACGGATAATCTTGTTATTAGGTACGTAAAAATATCAAGAATAAAGAGACTTTTATCTTTAAAAGAACGATTGCAAATAATTTCCATCAATGTTTTCAGTGAGACATTTACCATAGCATAACACGAATATTGGATAATGGGATATTTACTTTTTTTTTATATATATGTTTGCGCCTTTTGAATTAGACATTATTGATTTATCTTAATCAGAATAGAAACAAAATGCAATTGAGTATAAAATGTATTTGAGTACAGGAAAACGGAAATATGTTCGTTTAATTTATCATAATTTGAATCTTTTTACAAAAACATACGATTTTAATATACTTAATCATTTGTAAATGTTCTTGAAATGTATTGATGGTTCTTAGAAGCTTCAAAATGATTCTTTGACGTCGAATTTAACATTTAAAATTCCTCCAAGAATTAAATTTGGAAATTTAAAAAGCGGTAAGAGATGTATAAACAATGAGAACATCTAAAATAACTTTATTCTTCCCTGCATTATATACAATATGTAGGATTGTCAAAATTTTTGTCAAACTTTTATCAAAAATGATGTCAAAGTTTTTTTTTAATTCAATCCAAAAATTAGGTTGATGTTATATATATGTACTTAAAGGTAAATTTATGAAGATTTTTACCATTTAGTACATTTTAATGTGTACCCCGTTTGTGGCACGGCACACATCAAAACGGCATTCAACCTCTTCGTCGAAACCTCTTCGACTGCGCCGTCTCAACAATATTTTCGGACTTCAAGGTTAATGACAGAGCTACGTAGAATTGGAAAAACAAACTGAAACTGGTGTGGATAAAATTTGATGAGCTACTGATTTCTTCTAAATTAACTAACATGACCTAACTCGATATGATTTTTTAAAACCCCGGAGATCTTTTATGGACACCCTGTATAAATATACCTTTATATTATATATAAAGGTAAACCTAAACATCTATAGCCATCTGTACAGCTCTTTTGTGAACGTGGATATTTCTCAAATTTGGCCATGTCCTTGCAGTTCCTAGAACGTATAAAAATAAGCTGCACCGCAGGCGACCATGAGGGGGCGCACCGCGCGTAGGCGATCACCGAACCCAAGTCCTGAGAGATTTTTATCGCGCCAGTAGCTTCTGCTCGCTACGGCGCTTCGGCCGGTCAGAGAGCCGCGCCCCACTACGGAACCTCTAACCTTGAACCCACGTGTCGACGACGTAGGCCGTTACGATACGCGGTGAAACCATGGGGAGTCACCGCGAGACACTAAGGAGGGCGTCCCTCAACAGCTTCGGAGCTGGAAATCAAAAAGGGAACCAAGCCCTAGGCTTTAAGTCGGGATGTTCCAACCCGTACTTGCTCTACCACAACTCGAGGGGTGTGAAAACCTACAAAGGTAGTCACGGTTCTCTCTCGTAGTGGACACTCCTACACGGTGTAAAATATCTACTCCTACGTATTCCTTTTTGGATGGAAATATCAAAATACCACCATAATTGAACCAGACACAAGAACTTTTATACATTAACTGTAACGTTTCAATTTTAAGTCATTAATATTGTACTAGGACATCCGGAATTTTCTGCGGTTTTTGATATATTTTGAATCTATAAATGCCACCACATTTCAACCGGAATTTTGGGATCAAACTTTGTTCTTATAATATACGTGAAGAAACTGTTTTTACTTATTTTGAAATAAATTTGTTTATAAATTCTGGTGACATTAAATCATCTCAACATTATCTCAACAGAAGTATACCGCAGAACTTTCCGGATGGAGCAATACATACTACTTATCATGTTATGTAACACAGTGACCTAAAAAAACTAATGTTTCTGTAGATCGACAAGGATTCTTTTTTTATTTGTCGAATTTTTGTGATACTTTATTAAGAGTGTTGGGCAATCAGATCTCAAATTCTACTTGCTAATGTCAAACCTATCGGTGTGGATTGCATACGTGTTTTTAAAATATTTCATCAGGGAAAGAATATTTTTAACTTCTTTTTTAGTTAACAAACATTTCTAAAATAAATACTTGAGTGTGTGTCTATATAAGTGTTAAAATCTTTCACCTTTTGAGTTTCGCTATTTTAACACATAAAATATTAACTTAAGAATATTTTCTAGAAGTATTTTGTCAACTAAAACAGAAAGAAACGGCTTTTACGAAGAGTACAAAGAAAAATATATTAAAACATACTAATTATACACGGAGATACTCGAAAAATACCGATGCATTCTATATACAAAGCTTTAATATTCAACATTGGAATTGAAAGCCTAATTGAACAAACCCTTTACACAAAAGATTTAAAGTATTATGTCCCTCAAATAATATTACAAATACAACTTTTTTACGGAAAACAATTTTCATTACTGCTAATAAGAAAATACACTGAATACAACAGAAAAAAGTATTACAGTCTATAAATACCAGGGTTGGCATTAATCGGTTATTTTTTCAGTCGATTGATTAATCGACTTAACGTTCAATCATACGAAATTTAATCATGATGAACGTAATGATGATTAAAATTGATAAAAGTAATTGCCCTTTACAAATTTTTTCATGATTAATTCAATCCTAACTAATTCAATCGCAACTACTTTAATCATTAATCTAATTACACAGACGAAAATTAAATATGGTCGCCATTTAACTTTCTTAAATTCACTTTAATTGTTACGATACTGTTAGTAAGTGTTTCCATAGGATTTTCGTTATTCGAAATTATGCAGAGTCGTATAAAATTATCCAGATACACCGAGGACAAAATGTGTAAATAATTTAGATTAGAAGGGACAGTTGAACCTCTTTATTAATCAGTGTTTAGTATTTAATTATTCATTATCTAACATTTAGATAATGTTTTCTCTATGTTGTAAGAATCAACTGTGATAGAGCGGGCGGAGGCGACAAAATGACTATGTTATCGAGTTACGAGATGAAATTGTGATGTAAGACAATATTATTAAGAATAGATGAAAGAATGACTTGTCTGCTTTGGCAATACCTCTAAATGTTATTGTATACGTATTAATGCATTCAAAATGTACAATTGTAAATAATTGTAATTATAATTTTTTATCTCAAAATGTTATACGAATAACACTATAACTATAGCTAAATTTTTTGTAAAATATCAATTATTGTAGTAATTTTAACGTTCGCCTAGACTTGTGGCAATATCGGGTAACGTTTTTACTTTGTAAATATAATTATTTTAGCTAAAATGTAATTGTTATTACTGAAAAATGTAAATAACTTCTGCAAGCTCAGCAAAATTGGGCTGCAAATGTAAAGCTATTGTAGCTTTCAAAAATTTTGACATAAAAATAAGCAGGGTCTCCTGCCTTGCTGAGGAGACTGGGCTCTTCCCGGACTGTGGGGGCACCGGATAGTAATATATTTCTCTCCCTAGGCTTAGAGGTTCGTCCTGGTCATTATCCATAAGCTGGTCCCTACGCTGGGCGTTTTCTGTCTGTCTGCTTTGGCATATTTTAGTGCGATATGAGTACAACAAAGCGCCAATTATTGATTTTGAAGGAACTATCACGTTATCGATTTACGATAAGACTACCGTATATTACCGTATATATTAACATATTATATCTTAACTTGTATGATACAAATTTTTCAATATGCATCCTGATATCTTGGTACGATATGAGTAGAATTATGCGCCAATTCGTTATTATAACTCTACTATCACGATTTTCAGTTACTGCATAAAACTTTAGCATTCGATCACTCTTGACTAGTACGCTGCAAATATTTTGGACTGCTTCGTGATATCTTGGTATGATGTGAGCAGAAGGAGGCACAAATTCTTCATTTGGACGGTACTTTCACGCCATCAAGTTTCAAGATGAAATTGTTGCCAAATAAAAGTTTAAACAATGAATTTATTAAATATTGTAGTCTAAATGTAATAAAACCACCAGCATCCCTTTTTTTTCTTCAAAACTGTCGGAAAATTAGTAGTACAGAAGATTTCACCGGAAAATTTAAAAATAATTCTCGTTAACTTAAGTACATCAATCAGTTGACACAAACAGGAATAGTGCTACGCACCAGACGATCTCCGTGACTTCGAGCTCACTCATTACTCACGCACTGGTCCGGATGTGCTCATATCGTACTAATGTGGCCAGTGGGCTACTTTTTTTTAATTCAGTTTTCTTGATAACCATCAGTTTCTCAAGAAAATAAAATTAGCCTTATTTAACGACACATTAAATAAGGCGAAAATAAGCCGAATTATACCATTTCAAAAACGTAGTGTCAATCAAGTACTCTGAATTTAGAAAATGCAGTCCACTGGCAACACTGTATCGTACCTAAGCTCGAAATTTCTGCGTAAAGTCAGCCCAAAACTCGACCTGAACCCGAAGAATCACATCCGAATACAACTCAAAGTCGAAGTGAAAGAAAATTAACCTATATTTTAAAAATATTATTAAAAAGTAGTCTACAATTACAACTCTAATATAAATTCTATATAAATGAGGCCATATAAACTCATTATATTCAAATATATAGTTTGTTTAATTTGATAAATATTCAGGACTTTCTTTTGAAAAATCGTTCAACGCAAACTCGACCACAAAGAGTCAAAATCCAACCCAAAACTGAACAAACCCGAAATATTTAAAATCAACCGGGTCAGGTAAAATAGGTTTACCCGACCAGATACTCGTGCTGCGAATCCAGAGGGATAAATCCAGATGGAACTTGAGAAAAAAAAGAAACATAAGGCCAAAGCCAGAACAAAACATAACGTTTTTAATAATTAATAATTAATTAGATTGTCCAATTAGATTGATAATTGATTTGATAGTTAATCGGAAAGAGGGATTGAAATTAAATTAATCATTAGTAATTAGTTGAAGAGTAGAATTGAAACGAAGATCAATCTGTCAATCTTTAGTCATGATTAAACATCTAATCTTTAGTTATCAATCGTTAAACTAATCAACATTTTGCACCACTCTGATAAATATGGCTAGTTTAAAGAACAAATTTATATTATTCTGTAAATAAAATTCATATTATACCACATTATACAACTAAAAGCACACAATTAAGGAATATAAATGTGAAAATGAACTTCACTCTGACTTTTTATTCGAGCATGTTAATTGTTAAAGTATTCGATCAATTTAGATCTGAAAAACCATATAAAGAAAGAAAAAAAAGATGAAGGAATTCAACTTGACTTTTCGAACATTTTATAAAATGCTGTTGATTGATATAAGTTTCTGACACAATGGAATCAGTCGAATTCCAACACTGGACCTCCAGTTTTGAAACAGCAGACGTCACCTTTTATCCGTTAAACATACCACGTATACTCTGACACATTTCCTTGGTCATTTTCCCAACAGAATCTGTTGCAAATGGGCTGAAAAAAATAAGCAAAATCGCCTGGTTTAGTAAGGGTTAAATTACTCCGATTTGTAAGTAAATCTATGCAGTTCTTGTGCCTGTAGTGTATAATATACTCGTCAAATGGGAACTAAATCAGAAGTACTGTTTGGAAGCTATGGTATTCATACACCTAAAAATATTTTTCCTTAAAAGGATTCCCATATTTATCTCCCCCAAAGAGCAAATCTGATGTACACTTTAACGAAGTGCGTTTTAGGATTAAATGCATGGAATTTGCAGAAATTAATATTTATATGCCGAAGAATCAAACAACGTTTTTCTATTTCCTATAAAAAATTGTATTAAATTGGAATAGATTCCTTTCGAAAATATAATTGAAAACATTATGCAAAAACTTCAAAAAAAAAAAAAAAAAAAAAAAAAAAAGGAGAACGATTATTTTAAAGATATTAAAAAAGAATATATTTTTATTTTAGAACATAAAATTTTGATAATTTTTAGTGCGTGAATTGTTTTTAAAAACAACTGCTTCTGAATAATACTTTCCGTCTTTATTTATTTGCAAAATTCTGAATTAAAAAAAGGTGAAGGTTACTATTTATATGGAGTGGAACTCAAAAATAAGCATATCTGCGCGCACTGTAATTATGTTTTTAACGTGCGATAAATAGAAAAGTTGCAATTACTTCAGGAAAGAAGCATATTTGCCCAATTAAATCATGTCTTCACAAACTGTATTTAAACATTTTTAAGGACCAAAATGTAAAAATCCAAATAAATGCTTAAACGTATTTATGTAATTTAATGAAGTAAAAATATATATTAGTTCAATAAAGGGATGGTTTTTATTATGTTACATTTAAATATTTTTTTATTATTTTCAAATATTATATAACACACACATATATATATACATAAATATCTTTCTTAAATTAGACAGTAAATCATATGAAGTAATAGAATATTCTTAAAAAATAAATGTATAAAAAATCAAAATCGTTTCCTCTATTTACAGAAATATTGATTCTAGGAGGAAAAAACTATAATTAAACAAATACTAAATATAGCCTCAATACACTGAGTTTAAGTAATTCTTTTTATCTTGCAGCTAATTAAGTATTCAACAAATGATAAGTTTTAATTTGTGTGTTAAAAATAGCCTGCAGTAAAAAAAGATGTTAATATCATTTTTTTTTGTGCTAATGAGTATTTTTTATGAAAAGCTTCATTTTTTTAATGAAAAAAAACGTAAGTACATGCTTAATCTCACATCATAAAATGAAAAAAAATAACTACAGCTAAAAATATATACAAATAAATTTAAGAATTAAAATCTGCTAATTACTTTTAAAATAGTAACTCAGAATTAAAAAAAAAAAGAAGTGAAGAACCGAAGTGTAAAATTCTTCGAGTTTTTAAATAAATTATATGAATATTAATTTTGTGCGGGCCGTATATGAATTCCGTAAATGAATATTAATTTGCCGCTTTTAAATTTTGTATTCAAATTATATGGAGATGTTTTTTATCATTCATTTATAAACTTAAGAAATAAATTTTATTCGACTTTTAACAACACTGCGATACCAATGTACAGTACCAGTGCGACAAATTGTAAGATGTGACAAACTCCAACAATCATTTTTGGCATAGGAATGGCTGAGTTTCAATTCATTTACACTGTAAAATATAGGGGAGATGGAGGATGAATGGGACATTTTCACAAAAATATTTATTTTAAATATGTTATTTAAGTTATTATCAATATTATATATCACATGTCATACATTAAGTGTTTGACTACATCTTATGCACATTATTTGTTCAAGATTATTATTATACATGAATGTAAATGAAATTTAAAAAAAAATGTTCTTCTATGTCCCAATCATCCCCACAGCAAGGATGAATGGGACACAAACATTTTCCTCCCCGTATTCAATGTTAAGGACTAACAGCTGACAAAAATGCCTCCTTGGCAAAAGCTGAGAGATTATAAATTGTAATATGATCTCCAGGATTATTTGTCAGCCAATCATCTTGGACTCATCTCAGCTTTGCCTTAAAATGCCCATAAACGGAAGCATTCAATGGCTGAAGACGATGGCTACAATGAGGATGAAATGTTAAAAGAATAATTACCATAAAGTATTAATTTTTCAATCCGTATAATATTATTTAGTTAATAAATATATTTTTCAGCATCCTCTAGGGATGAATGAGACAGTTCCATTCATCCCATTTGAAATGTCCCAATCATCCCCATGATGCATAGATTCAATTGTCAGCCATTTTGTCTCAAAAATGATTTTGTCACAATGGTTAATATGCATTCATTTTAACTATCAATATTGAGCCTTGAAATAAAAAACTACAACATATCTTAGTTGTTCATATTGCATAAGATATTTAAGTAACTTCAAATGTAAAAAAAATTACTTTTAAGCAGAGTTTTCAGAAAATGCAAATTTTAAGGAAACTGAAAACAGCCATGTGCTTTTGCTTTTGGTTCTGAAGCACACTATGGTAGTGAAATCTATGAGGATAGGAAGCAACTTAAAAAAAAGTTTATTGCCTGAAATATTGAGAACGTCCCATCCATCTCTTGTCCCATTCAGCCCCGATCTGCCCTACATGTTACGGTCAATATCATAAATCCGGTTATCATAAATAATAACCGGTCATTATTAATAATAACCGGTTATTATTAATAATGACCGTATTATTCATATTGACAATAACATATATATATATACATGAAATGTTTTCCATTTCATAATGAATATATCAATTCCGGCAATCGATGTTTCCGTAAAACAGCAGATGCTTAGCAGTCGGAGGTTCTAGATGGAAGACGATATTTCTGAAAAACATTAGGAGTTTAACACTATAAATAACAGAAAGCTGCATTAGTATCAATAATTTTTTGACACTTCACCAATCAAAGACAATTCCAATAATTAGCAAGTTCAGAATTTATAATTGAGTTGTGGCACGCAATAGAAAAGAGCATGAAGATGTTAAATTTATTAAAGAAATTACATCAAACGGACACTTCTCCTCCAAGTGACAGAGTTTGTTTAGCAATTGAAAACACGTAGAAATACTGGCTCCTCGGTTAAGCTACTCCCAAGAATAACACTAGTATCGTTGGTGAGTTTCCATAAATTAAGAATTAAGGAAACTTTTTCCGAGTGAAAGTGAACCCCAAAATGATACCGTACTTCCCCTAGATTCAGAGGTTAATCGGTCCTTTACGATAGTATACAGTACAAATATCTCTGCCGTATAAATGTCACTCTGCTTTTTGAAGCAGAATTTTGGAATAAATTTAAATAGACTCTAAAGATAATATGGAAGGAAATAATTTTAATGTTTACTAAGTGATTGAATTTTTTGAAGTTATCAGATCACCCCTAAATCGCACAGTAAAGAAACTAAGAACAGAGTTAGTAGCAATACAAAATAATTACAACTTACTCATATAAATACTTCGAAGAAATTTTGCAATAAAATTTCAGTATCCATTTGAAAACTTTTTTTTAACAGTTATAATAGCTACCGACATCAGGTCACTTTGTCATTTATAAAATATGGATAAATAAAAATATACCAAAAATAACTATAGAATAATGCATTGAAAAAATTATTTTTGACATTATAATTTATTTATTTGAAGGTTTTGGGTGTAAAATATGGTAACTGACATATTTTAATTCTCATCAGATTTTCATGTAGATTTGTTTAATTGCATCCTGACAATAATTAAGAAGTTCAAAGTTAATTTTTAGGTGCGTTCGTTATTATATAAATACGTAGCACCTATAGTCGTCGTTTGGTCCGTCCGTCTGTCCGTCCGTCTGTCTGTCTGTCTGTCCGCATATAACAACGCAAAAACTACCCAACCAAATGGTTTGCAATTTAAAATATCTTATCTTTGCAGAATTTTGTCGAGATATTTCAAATTTTATTAAAATCGAATCAAAACTTTAGGAGATATTAATAAAAATATTTATTAAGAAATTTGATTTTTTTTTTTTAAATCGGTGCTTTTTTGTTATAGGAGCTTCCAAAGTTTAATCGTCAAGCGACCGAGATACTTATTTTATGACAGAAATTAATCTGCAGACGATATAATTCATTTCACAGAATTAAAAGTCATCAAGATCTGAATATTTATATAACTAGCTGATACATATATATCTGAATATTTATATAACTAGTTAAGATATTTGTATGAACAGTGTCATAAAATATATACTTAACTAGCTGTTTAACCCGTTCTACGCACGGGATATCATGAATTTAATTCTAAAACGTGCGTACGAACGCACCTCGTTTGTAACGTTTGACGTACAATTTCCAACTTGTTGTTTAAAATTTGCCTTAATAACCCAGTATGAATTTTAATAATGAAAATTCTTTGCACAAAAGTCTAATAAAAGAAAATTTATCAGATACAAAATATTGCACATAATTTAACTGAAGGTAAACAAATCTGCCGATTTAGAGAAAAAAATCACAAAAATTGTGTTTAGAGTTTTCTTTAGAACACTGGAATCTTGCATATATAGAAACTTTTATTTCGCAAGTCACTGTTTTTTTACGCCCCGGATATATATATATATATATATATATATATTTTAATGTAATGATGTTAAAATTGAAATAGAATGGAAGTTTTTTTTTTTAATATTTATTAAATTGCAAAAAAATTCAAATGTAGGAAAAAAAATGAATAATAGCAACAGAATTGTATCGATATCCTTATTAATTGCGAAAACAAACGGGAAAGATTTAGTACTTCTTTAACAACTTTCATAAAAAGAGATTCTTCAATTAATAACGAAGTCTTTGTTTTAATTACATAAAATTATATATCATTATTTTAGAATACTTAATGCTACTCGAAGCAACAATGGGAGTGGATCGTTGAAAACGCGACAAGAATATTAAATGGTGATATTATATTTTAATTTATCATGTTAAATAATTAAAAGGATTAATTTTTCTTAATTATCTCTGCGATCAAAAATTAATCCAAATTTAGATTTTAACGGTGTTGAAATAAATAAATACATACATAAATAAATACATAAATAATCTATTTATATATTTTTTTAATTATTTGACTCAATAAATTAATTCTAAATTATTCCTACAGCACGAAATATATAATGTTTTTATTTATTTGAAGGAGTATCTTAATAGCACTAAATATTCATTATTCAATATTATATAATTTCTTTTAATCGAACAAAGAACACAAAAGTAGATTGAACAAACAATATATGTGAAAGTTATTTGCCTTCTGACTTGAATCTTCGGAAAAAATTTATCATTTATAACAGAAGCACGGCAATCATTGAATGAAATCATTGTTGTAGTGTATGTGTGATTATTGTGTTGTGGATAATGACTATGAGAAATACTTATTAGCAACTATTGATATATATATTATTATATATTCTATTATTAGCGATTATTATCCTCATTTGCCGCTTAAAGGATTTATATCTGTTTTTTTTTTAATTGAAAGTCGCTATATGTAATTATATGAGTATGTTATAAGTTTAAATACTTCTATTGCCACATTTGAAAAAGTCCAAATAATAATATTTGGAAACACTTTTCAATTGAAAAATAAATTTACACGTTAATATTTGAAAATAGAGAAAATTTTAATTTCATTAAATTATTATGTGTGAAAACCATACAATGGTTAAAATTATGTGATATTTGAAACAATTTTCTTATCGCCTCTAAAAGAAAACTTTTCTTCTAGACATTATGAAATTCGTGAGACAGCGACATTTTTTACTTATTTTATACAAGCTGATTTTCAAAAGTGTAATTGATTTTAATTTATCAATCACGAACAGAGCTATATATGCATGTATGTATGTTAGCATTAAATTCGTCACAAGCAAAGAAGGGGTTGTTTTTGTCGTATCTTTGACGCGAACGCCTTGAAAGTTCTCAATTGGCGTAAAAATGAAATTGACAAAGTTTCATCTCGATAGGATAGCAGTAAAATCTGCCGCATTAGACTTAAAAAAAAAAAAAAACAGCTATTACAATAGCTGTTAGGGCTAGTGAAATTTTAGGGCTGATGATGCATGTATTACGTAATACGATCGAGCTCAAACTTTGACAATCTCATTTTTACACTAATGGCAATTGTGTAGTAGTTCCCTGCAAAGAAATTCGGATATCAACTTGCGACCATCCTAATGAATATAAAGTAAGGAATGTTTCAATGCATGAATGGATATAATGCTTAATGTACTGAGGTATCTTTTTATTAAAAAAAAAGTAACTAATGTTGTTGCTGCCATAACTGAATTTATTCGTAGTTTTGGGTTTTATTGGTAGTTATTATTAGACAGCAAGACATAATAATGTATGATATAGGGGTAAACAGAGAAATGCATGTATTACAGAGAAATGTATTATACGCACCTTGAAGCAAACAATTTTTACATTGAAGAATTATTTTAAAGGCATAGTATTGAAATCGCTCAAAATATTTCGATTACATAAGTTTTAATGGATACAAGACTGTGCATTAAAATATAAACCTATTTTACAGGCTTATTTTTGAATAAGTTGTGGTCGGAAGTGTCCAATATATATTTCTTTTTATTACTTGTCTAATTTTATAAGTTTCTTTTTATTTTCAATTATTTTATTTAACATATCCTTATCTGAATAGAAATTTAATTCATAGTTTGAAAAAACACTTTTCATCTTCTATTGCCACATTCGAAAAAGTCCAAATAATAATATTTGGAAACACTTTATAATTGAAAAATACATTTACACGTAGATATTTAAAAATAGAGAAAACTTTAATTTGATTAAATTATTATGTGTGAAAAACACACAATGGTTAAAATTACGTGATATTTTGAAACAATTTTCTTATAGTCTCTAAAAGAAAACTTTTCTTGTAGACATTATGAAATTCGTGAGACAGCGAATTTTTTTTTTACTTAAATATTTTACACAAGCTGATTTTCAAATGGGTAATCGATCTTAATTTATCAATCACGAACGCAGCTATTAGCGACAGTGGTGGACAATGTCTTTAGAGAACAAAAATCACACAGTGAAAGCAAAATGAATGACATACCGATTACAAATGATCGCATTAGATTGATAATATCATTCAGTCTTCCATAATGGGGTAATCCTTTTAAAACCGAACCAAATTAGAGTGTTTTTAGAGCGTGCGGGTCACGGATTTGGCGAGCGTAGATCGTAAGGAAAAGATCCCACTAGTTTTTGTTTATTTAATAATTATTTTTTCATAATCTATCCATGATATTAGGATAAAATAGGATTAACTGGCATAACTATCCTAGGACGTAATGGACTATATCATCATTTATTTATTTATTTATTTATTTATTTATTTATTTATTTATTTACTCATTGCATCTTCAAAAGTGAAATATTGTGAAATGCTCGAATGTGCCCTATGAAAATGCTCATTCAATTATATCATTTTCATGTGTAGGATTAAACAAGAACGAAAAATCATGCGTCAAGCATAGATTATGTAACACTTTCCAACGCTTCCGAAATAATTTTACAAATCATTACCGTTTAATAAGCTGAAAGATAACATCTAGGTAAACAATTTGGAAAACGCATAACACATTTAAAAACGTAATTTCAGGAATTTACAACCTATACAATATTCGGAGAATTATCCGAATACTTTTATTCAGCCCTGTATATAATCTATAGATTTGTATATATCCTACATAGGATGCTAAATTTTAGTTTAGTTTGGAAACGCGTAGCACAGTTTAAAATTCTACTTCTGGAGTTTCTGTCAATAAACGGAAATGTGTTCGCAAACTTTTGTGCTGTCCTGTATATGAAATACAGAATTTATACACACCAAGTAATAGACAAAAAATGAGTTAAATTTAAAATCGCGTTCCGCAACTTAAAACAAAACGCACATCCAGGGATTATTTTTAACAGACAGTAGAGAATTCTTTTGTGTGTCCCTGTAAATGAACGATGACTGCTATAGACACAATATTCTGTAGTAAGCCTCTTGTAATGCACCTTAGTGATATATATAAATTTCAATGCGTTTAAAATAGTGAAACATTATTTAATTAAACCGCAAACGATTTTTCTTCATAGACGTAATGTAACAGAATTCTTTTGACAGTCCTTGTAAAGTAACCCTATTCCATATTAAGCTTCTTGTAATGCATCTTAGTAGTGATATATATCAATTACAATGTCTTTGAAATTGTGTAACATCATTAAAATACACCGCAAATGATTTTTCCCCATATACCGTCATGTAACGGAATTCTTTTGAGTGTCCCTGTAAAAAAACTATAAGTGCTACACACTTCAGTTGAAATAGGGAACATGCTATAGATAACGACAATAACATATAAAATTTGCAGGGCAATCTGAGCATATTTACGGGAGTTAGAGCACGGGCAGACGGCCAGACGGCAGACAGCCAGACGGCCAGATGGCAGACGGCCATACGGCAGACAAACCAAAGTCATAAACACTTTTCAACTAGGTTAGAAAGTGCTAAAAATATCTGTTTTAGATTTTAAAAAATCATTTTTTGGAAACAACACTTTGCCGTCGAAAACATAATTATTTGGGAAAACAAAGGAAAGAATGTCAATCTGTCTTCAACATCTCGATGAAAAATAGACTTTTCAATTAATAAGGAAGTCTTTGTTTTATTTATATAAGATAATAAACCTTTATTTGAGAATAATTTAAGAAGTGATTATGGTATGAACTGTTATAAAAGCAAGGAAAATGCATTATGGTTTAGAAAGCAAAATGGTATTAGATTTTTAATTTATCATGTAAAACAATATATGGAAACGTTTCTTGTTTAACGCTCCTAGCAAAGATAAATACAAATTAATATTTTAACGCAATATAAAATAATTTATAAACGAGCTACTACTAAGTTCATTTTTAAAACTTCCCAACATTGTTAAAAAGTGTTTATGACATAGGTTGCATCTAGCTGTGTCTATCGCAAGTACATACATTTTGACTAACAGGAGCTTGTTATATATTTTTGAGGTTTATTGTTGAACATTCCCATTCGAAAATGGAATTTTTGAATGGGAATGTTACATTCTCTCGACTGTAGTTTTGAGAATGCTATGCATTTTCTAGACGAAATAAATTTTATACAACACTGTTATGTATATAAAAATCTAAGGGTGATATTTAGTGCTGCTCAAAACAATTCAAATACCTTACTGACTATCTTTTATTTAGACATCTTCTTTTATCTTATAAAATTGAGAAGTTTCTTTAATTTATTTTGGAAGTGTTGGACTGTTTTTCATAATCTACGCGCGGAACAAGTTTTTATCTCTCTTGTTATAAATATAGAGTTAGAGAAAAATAAGTTACACACTTCAAAGGTTCTTCTGCTCCAAATTGGATATAACTCAAACTACAAGTAACTCAAATAAGGCGCTTGCCATTTGTTAACTAAAAATTCATCCTTATAGAAATTTTTTGAATGGCAACACTACAGTTTTAACTATAGTATTATTTTTTTCGTATGTTTTATGTATTTCTAATGCCCAGTATGTCTTAACAAAAATGTTTAATATGCTTACAATAAGTACTAAGTACATCCGCCTACGTTGTAAAGGGCTTACACTGTAGTTAAAAAAAACCTATTTTTTACCAGTAAGTACAGCATCAATAAAACCAAACATTCAACAATATCCAAAACATTGCTAAAAATGCTTTTTCCATTTCTTTTAACATTTTCAACATAGTTAAAAACTGTTTATGAATTCTATTTATCAGTCTGCCGTCTGCCACTCTCGTAAATATATTCGGGTTGTCATGTATTGATATATGTCACCGATGATTATTAAAGCATGTTCGCTATTAAAAATGAAAGCTGTAACATTCACATTTCGTTGTCAAGGGCAAATGAATACCGTAACATTACGATATACGGAGAAAATTTGTTTGCTGTGCATTGTATTGATGTCATGATATTTCAAAAATAGGGAAATTAATATGCGTCGATGATGTTGTCTGTAAGATGCTTTATGTAACGTACAGAGCATTTATTGTTTATTTCTTGAAGCAAATTCTTTTACATTATGATGTATGGAGAAAAATTTGTTTGCATTGTATTTCAATGTTTTAGTACTTTAAACATACTGAAATTCACATGTATCACTGAGGTGCACTGCAATTTGTTTTCTATAGATTATGAAGTGCGTAGCATATATTGTTCATTTGCAGAGACGCCCAAAATATTCCGTTTATAGGACTGACTATGAGTGCGTTTTCAGTTGTGATTTAATATTTAAACAGCTCTTCTTTAATGCACTATTACGGGGTGTGTATATATTCTATACATCATATAAACAACAGCATGAAAGGATTTACAGACAATTACCGATTATATACTGCAATTTATGAAAATGTATTTTATGCGTTGTGTATTTTCTAAATTGTTTATTTAAATAAGTCATTCTATTGTATGCAAAAGGAATTCTCTTAACAATATCATGATGTTGTAGCAAAGCAGTTCATAATGTATGCCTCATGCATTATTTTTATTTTTATGTTTATTTCTGGCTCGTTCATTGTGAAATTTTTGCACTATGAATTTTTTTATTTAACGTATATCTAGTGTATAATTTGAATTATTGGTTTTTAAAATTTCCTCTGATTCCGAGAAGTTGAACGTACCCCAGTCCTCTGGATAACTTATGAAGAGAACTGGCTAACTTATTTTTTGCTAACTCTGTACCTCACTAAATAAATTAATACTGATGCAGAGACTCCTAAAGCAGCAAAATATTTTTAAAGTTAAACTGCTGAAAATTAAATACAAACCCTAATTTAATTCTACTTTTTAAAAGAAATCTATCAACGCAAAAATCGAAAAAAGGACACAGTTGTTTACTGCTGTCAAAAGCTTAAAACGTTTCGTCGGTCTTTATGATATAAAGACTCGAATTATTGTAAAAATCCAATGTTGTTACGAGTGATATGTTGTGGAATACGATTGTGAAAGATACATTATTAATCACTACTGCTTTCATTTAGTTTAAAAATGGATTTTATACCTATTGTATGAGTTGAAAATTAATGCATGTATGTATGTGTATTTGCTACAACATGTATATCAAATGTGCGTAAGCATGTAGTAAGATGTATATCAAATGTACGTAAACATGTAGTAAGATGTATATCAAATGTGCGTAAGCATGTAGTAAGATGTATATCAAATGTGCGTAAGCATGTTTTAAGATTCATGTGTGTAAGCATATAAATATGAAAATATTCCATCCATGCCTGTAGTTAAAGATAAAAATATGGACTATTCGGCGTACATGTAATTTAAAATTTAAAAATTCTTATAATTTTTAATTATTCTGGCACATAAATAAATCTGCACGTAAAACAGTATATTTTGTGTAATGCTTGTTTAAATATAAATTAGATTTTAAAAAAATCATTGCAATCATTAAATGTAGGAATATCAAAATTTAGAACTTTTTATTAAAACAAAATGTATATTGTATATAACAAGTTATTATCTTATTTTTCTCTATGAAAACAATTGAAAGAGAATCCATCTTTCTTTGACATCTTGTTAATAAAGAGATTTATCATATAATAAAGCCTTTGTTCTATTTACATAAGATTATGAACCATTGTTTTAGAATAATTAATAATTTTCGAAGCGGCAGTGAGGGTGGGTGCTTATTGTTTAGCATGAGAAAAATGTGTTATTGTTTAGAACGTTAGATGACAGTAAATTTTTAATTTATCACATTAAATAATTAAAACAAGTATTCTTTCTTAATATACTCTACGAGAGAAATTTAATCGAAAATAAGAATTCAACACTAATTAAAGTAGTTAATAATGGAACTTGTGGCAAATTTATTTTTATATATTTTTATAGAATAATTTAATGCTGAATTAGAGGCAAAGAGAAGTGATTGAACAGATTTTGTTGGAATCTAATTATTTTAAACAATAATCTGTTGTGTATAAAATATCTCTCGTTAAATATTTCACAATTTTCTTTATTTTAACCCAACAATGTAAAAATATATTTAACAAACAACTTTTCATTAAGCAACACATTTGTATATAGATTTCAAACGTGAAGAAAATGTTATCGTGACATTTATGAATAAAAGAAACCAATTATGGAGTAAACTACTGTTGCGATTGCTTTGTTGCTGAATAGTGTTATGAGATGGTTCCTCATAGTCAATATCAGTTTTTGAAATGATGGTTTTTTGTTTTTTGTACAGATCAAGTGTTATTGTATGTGTGTATGTTACATGAAGTGTGTATGTATATGAGTTGTATGTATATATGTATGTTACATTAAGTGTGTATGTATATGAGATGTATGTATATAAGATTTATCTATCTATGTAAACATACTATTAAGAAAAATTTGCTTCTGTGCATATTACAGAATGCATTAAATACTGACTATTGAGCATGAAAGTTCTTTTTCATTATTAAAATGTATTAAGAATCTTAAACACTATTATACGTAAATAAAACTGCTATATATACATTTTTATTTTTAAATAATGCATGTTCAAATAAATTTAAAGCTCTATAAAAATATTCAATGATTTGCGATCATTTGTAAATGTAGGATGGTAAAAGAAATTTTAATTTAACTTAAAGAGAAAATTTATTTAAGAGGTGGTTCATTTAAGATTTTTACTTTTTTTAAAGTGGGATTTTATTTAAGGCGAAAGCAGTTTTTTGAAAATAGCAGTACTGTACCAAGTTTATTACTTTTTAGGAAAACAAAGAAAAAAATGTCAATTTTTATTTCACCATCTGTTTAAAAAGGATTTTCCAATTGTTAAGAAAAATGTTTGTTTTATTTACATAAGTTAATAACCCACGATTACAGAATAATTAATAATTTACAAAGTAGGAATGGGTTTATGAATAGTTTTGCGTTTTTGCATATGTATAGAGAACGTTTTATGTCATTTATTATGTTAATGATTTTTAAACAAAGACTCTTTATAAATAAAGCTAGAGTAATACTAATTAAAAGTTTACTGCTAAATAAAAAATAATAACAAGTATTGTTACGTGTTTTTTTTTTTTTTTTTTTTTTTTTTTTTGAAATATTTTCATCGGATAAACAATTTTTGTCACTAATTTTGAGACTGAAAGAAGGTATTACATAAATGTTTAACAAAATATTTTTTATTTAAAAGAGTAATAAATATAACATTTTCGTAATCGGATATTTCACAGGTTTGTGTAACGAAAGCAGAAATGGAGAAGTGGATTGAAAAAACTATTTTAATTTTATTGTTTAACACTTAATATATTTCATTCGCATTGTACGAGATCGTTCTGTTTTCAAATAAAATAAAGATGATTTTATTATACAAATATACAAGATTTGTAATGATAATAATTTTACATTTCTTATAATAAGTAAGATATTATTTTTTTAAATTCACTTTGATAGTATGCAGTTTAAAATTTACGTGATTTTAATGCAAATAAAATGTATATTTTTTTTTGTAATTATAATGTGAATCAGTAATTAAATGGAAATAATAATTTTTATGTGAAATATTTATATATATTTTTCATAACACTTTTAATCACTTATAGTTTTAATTGTTGATTTTCTACTAAGGTTATGAAAATAATTAAAATACACTGGGACATTAGGTGAAATGTGGTATTCTTTTAAAACTCATTTTTCACACCGTCGTTTTTTTTAACATTTTACAGAAAAAAACGGAATTAGTTTTGAAGAACAAATATATACTTAGAATACTTTTGTACAATGAAAAATATTTAAGTTATTCAAGTTCTGCTTCTTTTTATTTCGGCATTTTTTTCAAAAGGTTGTAAATGTGCTGCTGAAACTTTTGACTTTAAACAAACATGAAAACAAAAAGAGTAAATGGATACACTGAGGGAAAAAAACATGTTTTCTATATAAAACAAAGAATAAGAACAAGACGTTATCTTACACTACATTGTGAAAAAAACTCCTGATTTGTTTAATCTAGTAACCAAAACCATTGAGAAAATATTATTGTCTAAAGACATTTATTTCTGGAAATATTCTTTTTCACAAACGAAACTTCTAACATCGCCTTTAATTCAGATGTTCGTAATTAATTTGTAAACTGAACTAAGTATACAAATCATGATATATATTGTTTTTACTTGTCTAAAATTCTTGAACCGAGCTATTTCCTAATTATTAAGATATAATAGTCTGTTACATTAAATTTATTATAATATTTCATTTACTATAAATATATACTTTGCTATTAAATTTATTTTACTACTAAACTGCAAGTCATGCAAATAATAATAAAAAAATCTATAAATAGTGAATTTTAGGGGAAAATTCAATTTACTAATTTGTTGACTCTCTATATTAATTTTTTTATGTATACACACTCTTAGACAAAGATACGCACAGCCACACATATATATGCTTTTTTTCATCGTATAATTATACACGAATAGTGTATACTATTTCATTTTTTAAAATGTTTCATAAATAATTTAACTTTATTAACTTTCGTAGATAACAAATTTACAGTTTTTAATGACTAAGTAAATAAAACAGTAGTATGAGTCTTTAAAGAAACAAATAAGTTAAATAAGTTAAATGAGGCAATTACAATAAATAGAAAAATTTATCTTGCAGTGTAATCGAAATCATCGCTCTGTATTAGTAATGAATCATTGATGATTTAACCTATGATATTTACTTTTCAAGAGAAAGCTGTCACAAATGAAGATCGGGACATATATACCATAAACTAACAAACTATCGTTTTCATTGCGCAAATACTTAGAAAAGGTGAATAGCCAAACCATTTGTTTAATTTCATAGTCAGTTGCGGCATCAAACATTTCATTTTGACCTAAGGCTAACTCATTTTCCAAACAACTCATTCTTAATTAAAATTTTGGTACGTGGAATGTCAAATTGTGAAATGTTTGTATTTTATAGATATTTGCCGCACTAAAAAATAAATATGATTCAACTAGAGCTATATTTATCTATCTGGTAAAAGAAAAATAAATAGCTCCAGAATATTTTTCAAAAATATTAACTTAATAATTTATATATTTTCTACCTTGATAAAAATACGAATTGACGTTCTTGGATTCGTGCGTTTAATTACTTAAACTGCTAAATTGATTGTAGTCATTGTTTAAAGACAGATCGTAAGTAGCACAACAAGACACACTATTGAAATGCCACCAAGTTGTACAAAATATTAAAATCAATACAATTCATTCAAATTATAATGATGAAGTATAATTTCCGCTCAATATTGAACGTTATTAATATTTTCCACTTTTTACTTTTTCCTACCGCTTATGTTAAAATAGCTTAGCACACATTAATACGATGACTGATTAAAGATGTCACACAAGACATTGTAAAAGTACTTTTTAAATAAAATTATACAATTGGGAAATTTATTAGCAATATTTCAATTAAATTTGAATACTATCAAAATTCCATAGATTATCCATTGTATCTCTAATGTAACAAATTTTTTGTTACATTACTCTAGTAATCTAGTAATCTAGTAAAATCTAGTGTAAATACAGTATAAATAAGACTGGTTGTTGAAGAAAAAAGCAATCTTTCTGCTAAATACAAACCGTTAATATAAAAAAGAAATATTCCGAGTTTGAGCGCATTCTGATGCAACGTGACTTTTAAGGAATCCAACATCCAGTTAATTTAAATTTGTTAAAATATGTCTTTCATAAAAGCAATATCAGTTGTATGTTAAACATAAAATTAAAATCTGTCTTTTCTTTGACACATTTCATTTTAGCGCCTTAGTTCGGTATCTTATGGTTAATCTCCCATATCCAAGTCTATAGCCAAATGACGTGTTTGAGTAAATGTGCTTCGGTGGAAGAGCAATTTTTAAAAACTTTTGGTATTCGCATTCACATTAAATGACATTGTAGCCCACGCTTGAAAGAGACCCATTTACGGGATCTTAATTAAGTTTTTGAAAACCGAGTTAAAATAGCTATTGTGGTAATTCTGCCACTTTCTTCTAATTTACTTTGCAATACTGTAGCAAAATTATTTTCATTCTTGTTATAGAATTTAATTTGAAAGCACATTTTGTTCATTATTCTATAATGTAATAGTGGCAATTATGCGTAAGTGAAGTAAATTTATGAGAGATAAGAGTGAAAGTGGTATCGCATCGCAGCTCGTTGCCAAGACACAGACACGGCGTGCCTAATTACTGTTTTGATTACAGATGAAATATTAAGTGGGCAACACATTTTTGAAGGCGAGTTAAATGACGATTTTGATGACGCTCTGTACTATTTTAAATACGATTTTATGGTTAAAAAGTGTTGGAAAAATATTTAAGTATGTATTTTTAAACATTCTACTTAAGTTTACTAATTTCAGGTTTAAATAAATATTACATGCGTAATAGAGTAATGTGTAAAGTACATCGGATCATGTTATGGTTAATCAGTCAAGACCGATTATCCTGTAGTGTTTAAAAGAATATTTCTAACAATAAATATTTTAAAAGTACGGAAATTTCAAATTCCAGTTTTACGCATGCTGCTTGAACAGAGTATGATTTATTGGATTTTTTTTTTGTCACATTGAATAATTTATCGTTTTTTCAGAAATAAATAATTTGATAGTGATTCTCTACAAATCATGTAAAATTTAAAATATTTTGCACTTGAAATGTCATACTAGTTTTAATTTTCATTATAAAGTAATAATAAATTTATTAAATATTTTCTCCATTTACTAGATATTTTAAGTCTACTGATGCCATTGTGATTCCTACTTATTTTACTAGAACTGAAAGCAATGATTAATTTATTAACAAGATAACATTTATTCACCACCTAAAGCATTGTACCTTTTGTTAGAAAAAGCAGTAAAAACTAATATAATTCGAATAAGAATGAATTATTTTGATTCTTGAATCAGGAGTTTAAAATAACATGGAACGGCTAAAAATTCTTTTTTTTTCGTTGTTTAGTTCATTAATATATTAATTAAAAATGAAGTGAACTTAAATCATTCTTCTGGATAAAAAAAAAATTAAAACCATTTTAATTTTATAAAGCTGTTTCAATAAAAAAGGCTGTTTCAGTTGGATAATCATATTTATGACAAGAGTAACAAAGGATTTTACAAAAACGTTAAACAGAATTAATAGTTATATTAATCCATTCCTCTTTAGAAAATGAGTTTAAAAGAAAATATAACATTTCTAAAAATCCATTTCTCAGGACATTCTGCAAAGTCTTATTTTCTATTAGAATATCATAAAAAAATACACCACTTAAGTTAGTATAAAAGTTAGGATTTCATAAACCGGTATATTTTGGGTATATTCAGTAAGATAGATCTTTTTAATACATTGAAATATTAGGGTTTTATCGAAGGATACGTCTTGATAAATAAATTATATTGTTTATCAATCGAAATACAAAAAAAAAGCTATTTTACAAGAAATACTGGCGGCATTACGTATAACAAAATGGCAAATTGTGACAAGAATATCCCCTTTAGTATTAATAAAGCCTATGAATGCAATGTGATGGTGAGAAATACCACCATCTAGATCTAAACTAGCACACACTATAAAAAAAAGTATTTGGTTTTTTTTCTGCATATTAACAGAGTATTTGGTATCATTTTAATCAGTGAACAGTGAACAATACAAATTAATGATCCATTTTAGGATCAGCGCATACAGATAGATAATTATGGAACAAAGTGAACCACGGCAGTCAAGGAAATATTTGGTTTTCCGTTCCCACGAATGATTTAACTACACCTAATAAAAATGTCATGGAGAAAATTGTCAGAACAATAATATGACACATTTATTTATGAGAGCTTAAATAGGCCCGAAGACCTCCCAAGTAAAAGCATCTTTACCTCCCAGACACAGCACGGCGTCAAGAGGAATCGCTATTGTACCGACGGACCTATGAAACACTCAAGGGGAGTACCAAATTTCTCCCGCCTGCCAATGGTCATCTCTCTAAAATCAGAGGTATGGCCGAAACATGCAAATTTTCAAGAAGTTAAAACGTATAAGGCCTTAATTTTATGTGAAAAGGGAAAAATGGTTCCATCCCTTTTTTTTTGCTCCACGAAAAGAATGTGATTTTTCTTGAGAGTACAGATTCAAAAAAGATGGAAAAGTAGAAGGTTGACTGCTCTCTAACTAAAAAACAGATTTTGAGTGTGTGTGCCAATAGATGGAAATGTACGCGCTAAGAAAAAGCGAAAACGCGTCAGCCATTACCTCCTGCTGTCAACGTTATCTAGTAATATAAGGTAACAAACAATCTTCCTTCACCATTGTTCCATTTTATTTAATTAAGCTATATTCTTTTAATAATACGAATTTACGTGTGTATGAAGATCCTACCCCGATCTAAACATAAAAAGGCTAATCAAATAAATACTTCTAGGGTATGGAACTCTGCCTTTCAAAATCGAATTTGTTAATTCAGTAAGATAAACTGTAATTCTCAGAAAATGAATGTTGAGAATACAGTTCTCAACTAGGATTGAAATTTTTTTTTAAACATTTATGTTTGTTTTTAATTATATGTTTATAATTACCTTGTAAATAAACTCAATTTTATATTCAATTAATTTTAGTCAGTTTTCATTTTGTTTACTTAATTTATTGAATTAATATTAAGTCTTTTATTTTAGGAAATGTTTTCTTTAATATTACAATCTAGGTTTTAAAATAAGCCATTATTTATTTAACGTTACATAACTCTCTGCAGGTAACCTTTGATGATTGTAATTGGCTCAAAGAGGATCCGAACTTCAAAAATAATTCACAACGCAACTTTTTCTTTTCTATAATTAATTGATAATTTGTCTAATAAAATTTTCTAAGTATAAATTATCATATCAGATCCTTAGAGTCATAGGTGCAAAATAAATACTATACGTCTCGGATAATTTAAAATACTCATATTAATCAATAAACAGCAATATAGTGGTAAATCCTATGCAGTCAGACTTAAATTCAAATAATTTAATTGATCACTCTGTAGCATTCCATCATAGGGTTTACCGAAATAGAAGTGGTACCGTTACCTCTTTCTAAATTATTTTAATATATTAATTTAATTTTAGAAATAGAACTTTAGGTTATTGTATAATTTTTTTTAAATATAAAAATATATATGCAATATTAAGACTGCAAAGAAAAAAAAAATTTGCTAACATAAATGTTCTTAATTTTAAAATTCTTAAAAAAAATTTTTTTTTTTGCCTCTTTTCAACAACTAATAAAAAAAAAATTAAGCATTCATTGGGGAATCTTCATACACACTCTGTAACATGCATATACCTGGCAACTCTTTTTGGGTACCTCACTAAATATATAATGATATATTAAATAATAATAAGTGTTATTGGATTGATTTGTATTAACAAAGAATTGAAAATATGACTTGTGTTACATATACTGCAACAGCAGCAAATATAAAATAAATACATAATAATGCTCAAATATTGAAATGATATATATTATATATAATTAATTTCTCGAACAGTGCATAACAATTCACCATTGGGTATCTTTTATTTTATGTTAAACAATTTTTTTTTTTGCTCTCTCTCTATTTTATGATTTTTGTACTTTAATTGGATGAATAAGCGTAAAAGTCAAAGAATTAGTAGAATAGATACTGGTGTCAAAACTAGACAACAATTACGCGAATTAAATAATCAAACTGTAGACACTAATATTATTTGTAATAATAGTAATAATAATAAGAAGAAAAAAAGAAAGAGAAGAAAATTATAAATTCTGAAAAAGCTACTCCTAAAATTACTACAATGGACACCCCAAATGCAGATAGCCTAATTAATCTGATTCCATACTATGATGGAAAAAAGGAAGCAAATATTAACCATTTTTTCTTACAATTTGACAATCTCATCAATAAAACTGAATTGAATAATGATTCTAAATTAACTATATTAAAGGCGAAAATTGTAGGACCTGCTAAAGATAAATTGATGAGGGATCAAAATTTGTTCGTGGAACTGAACTTAGAAACCTTTAAAACAAAGTTAAAACAATTATTCGAACCCAAAACCACATTTCTAGAAGCGCAAAAGAAATTTTGCAATCTCAAACAAAAACCGGAACAAAACATGAACGAATTTATATTAGAATTTAATGCGGCAGCAGACCTTTATCTAAAAAAAAGTGGGCAAGATATAGGAGCTAACAACAGCTCTACATTCATGGAAATGATCAAATTATCTCAGTTTTTGGAATCAATTCGTAGTGATTTAAGTCTGGAAGTAAGAAAAAACTCTCCGCCGGACTTTAAAACAGCGTGCAACATAGCCTTAAAATTAGAGGAGGCTTATTCACATGTCAATTTAAAGGACATCAACAACATTTCCAAAACTAAAGATTCTGATTTGTTAAATGAACTGCTTAAACTCAATGTAGAAAGTGCAGAAAATATAAAATTATTAACCGCGGAATTAAATAACATAAAATTAAAGGTAAATGCCACTAACAATGATACAACTAGGTTTTGCAAGTACTGTAAATCCACATCCCATACGAACCCACATTGTTGGTTTTACAAGGGCAACGAACAAAACAGCAGTAATTACGTGGACGAAAATAAAAAAATTCCTGAGAATATTCAAATCGAAAAACCAAATTTTTATCAAGGGGGAAACCAACAAGCTCAGGGAAACTTTCAGCAAACCCCAAATGACACGAACCAAAACTTCAACCCTATGCAATATTCTGCTCCTCAGTACATGTACTATGCACCACCCCCACCCCACCAACAATTTATGCCGATATCATATCCCAGTTTCGGAAATTATGGAGGCAATTTCAACGAACAGAGATCATATGACCAGCGAAGAAATTATAGAGGGCATAGAGGGGGCTACAAGCAAAATAATTATAAAAAACATGATTATACAAAAAAAAATAATTCACAGCAGACATTTGAAAACAATAAACAAGATAAAGATCATGATCAGAATTCTAGTAACAATAAGGGAAACTAAAGTCGGGACTTAAATTCTCAAATACAAGGCACCCGCGTAAGTCTCACTGCGGGTCTAAAAAAATAACAAAATTATTGCTAGTGTCAAAAGTAATGACAATTCTCAACTTCCGATTATTACTTTTGAAATTAATGGTGTTAAGATTAATGCTTTGACAGACAGTGGGGCGGCAGTAACTTTGGCATCACCTATATTGTTCGAACAATTAAAGAATGCACACGTAAAATATAAAAATCTCTGTAACCAGGTAAAAATTCAAACATTAACAAATTCGACAATCTCTTTTAAGCAATGAATTAAATTAACTTTCAAATTGGAAAACGTTTTTGTATCGGGGGCATTCTATGTTACAACTCAAGATTTTGGTCGGAACTACAATATGCTATTGGGATTCGATTTCCTCAAAACAAATAATATTATCCTAGATTTTGAAGATAAAACCATGAAATTAAAAAACAAAAACATTGCACTTCAATTTCTAGAAAATGAACCTCAAAGTCTGATAAGTAACTTAACTGCTAACTCTAATGAGAATCAAAATAAAGAAACAATACGCAAAAAGAAAAAAAAACGTATCTCGCACAAAAATTTTGTTACAGCAAAACTAACACAGACAACGGAGTTACTACCAGGCGAAAAAAAAATTGTTGCATTACTATTAGATCCAGATAAATTCGCAACTACAAATACAATACTCTTGGAACCGATTAAACATAATATGAAAATTTATTATAAAACATCAATTCACGAAATTGCCAAGGATAATAAAATTCATATAATAATCACTAACAAATCACAACAAAAATTAATCTTAACAGAGGGAATGAACATTGGCAAAATTTCTAAACATTTTGAAATAAAATCAGTTGACACTGAGGGTCAAGAAGTAACGAAGCAGGTAGTGCACATTAATAATCTGAATTTAGAGCAAGTTCGTGAACGGAGAAAAGCAGAACTTAGATCAGACGACTTTAATTTACAACATTTAGACTCGGACACAGCAGAAAAATTAAAAAAAATACTTCTAAATAATGCACATGCCTTTTCTAAGAATTACGATACACTCGGACAATCTTCATTAGTCGTCCCAAGATTTAATTTAATACATAATTATCCTCTGCAGACTAAACCATACAAAACTGCACACAATGTTAAGGAGTATGCTAAAAAGAAATTGAAAAACTTTTGAGAGCAAATATCATTCGTAAATCCAACTCTGATTACGCTTTCCCTGTTATTTTCGTTAAAAAAAATCTTTGCAGAAAAACGAACAGGCTAATGAAGTTAAATATCGTATGGCG
Source organism: Maratus michaelseni (assembly GCA_963931845.1). NCBI lineage: Eukaryota > Metazoa > Arthropoda > Arachnida > Araneae > Salticidae > Maratus > Maratus michaelseni. The sequence goes on from OZ007588.1 coordinate 116,532,017, forward strand.
GTCGATTATAGACTTTTAAATGAAATACTTCAAAATTATGCGTACCCCATACCCGAAATTAAAGAGATTCTGCGGAGAATGAGTGGAAAAAAATATTATACAGTACTGGATCTACACAGTGCGTTTTTCCAAATAAATTTACGTGAAGAAGACACTGAAAAATTAGCTTTCATAACGGAGCACGGTAAATTCTCCTTTTTAAGATTGCCTTTCGGAACGCGACTCAGTACTGCGGTGTTTGCAGAATTAATTGATAAGGTGTTGGGCCACTTTAATGAAGATCAAGTCGCTTATTTTATTGACGATGTGATCCTAGCAGCCGACTCACTCGAAGAAATGTTAGATCTGTTAGACAAAGTCCTTAAAGCTTTTATTGAAAATAATTTAACTATTGAGCCTACTAAAATACAAGTCTGTATGTCAGAAATCGAATTTCTCGGTTTCACCCTAAACAGCGAAGGATACTCTCCTTCAAAAAGAAACATAGATAAAATTCAAAATTTAGTTAAACCTAAAAATAAGAAGGGAGTTAAATCTCTACTTGGTCTTTCGAATTATTTTAGATCGCTTATTAAAGACTATTCTAAAATAGTTGACCCATTAATTAATCTTACTAAAGACAAAGTGAAATTTAAATGGTCTGACATAGAAGAAAATGCTTTCAAAGAAATCCAAGCAGCGATAGTTAAAAATCCCACATTAAAACCCCCGGATTTCTCAAAAGATTTCATTTTAATCACAGACGCTTCTAAAACAGCTATTTCTGGAATTTTAGCACAAGAATACGACGGAGAACAGCTGCCAATTGAACATTTTGGGCGAAAATTAAGGGATCCCGAAAAGAACTACCCCAGTTTCAAACTCGAACTACTGGCGGTTCATGAAGCGGTGATGTATTTCAAGCATATTCTAGTAGGGAGAAAATTTAATATTTATACAGACTCCAAAGCGCTAACGTATTTTTTAAATTTGGAAAAGCAACCAGACATTGTAGCAAGGTGGTTGGACAATCTGTCCCCTTTTAACTACTCTTTTCAGCATATCGAGGGATCTAAAAATCCTGCTGATTATGTTTCGAGGAACATTAATAATATAATTTCAAGAGAAAAATTGCAAAATTCATTGTTTACGGTAAACAAAGCTCTATCAGATGAAAACATTAAACTTCAACAATTAGAAGACGAAAAATTGAATAAAATAATAAACAAAATTAAAACTGACAAACAAAACAAAACCACTAAAAAATTCACTCTCAATCAAAAAGAAATATTAATATTAAAGCCAGGCTCTGATACAAATGAACTGTTAATTGCTCCGGATAAACTTAAAGCTGAAATAATACAGGAAGCTCATAAACCACATTTCGGATTTTTTAAAACTTATCAAATAATAAAAGCTAGATTCTACTGGTACGGGATGTACAGGGATGTAAAGAATTATTGTACTAAATGTATACCATGTAACACGACTAAACAACATCAAACTATTAAAGTTCCCACACAAAAAATAATCAAAGATAAAGAAATCGGATCAGTTTTGCATATAGATTTAATTGGTTTGCTTCCAATGACGCTACGCAAAAATAAATTTGTATTTATGATTATTGATTCCACATCAAGATTCTTGGAGGCTGTACCGGTTCGCAATTGTGAATCACAAACACTTCTAAATGTATTGAATCGTTATTTTAGTAATTTCGGATTGGCGCGATCCATAAAATTGGATAATGGCCGGTATTTTCACTCCGATTTATTCAAAGAATACATGGATTCTCTTAACATAGACCTAGATTTTACGTCCGTGAATAATCCACGCAGTAATGGGCTCTGTGAGATATCTAATAACATATTAAAAAATTCAATTGTTGCCATGTGTAAAAACTCTCTGGAATGGGATACCAGAATTGATTTTTTTTAAATTAATTATAACAGTACACCGCATAGAGCTACGGGATTTTCTCCGGCACTTCTATTTTTCGGTAGGGAAGTAAGAACCCCTTTTTCCATACACTTGCCTGACCAAGACATAATTGTCAAAACCTACGTTAAAAATAGAGTCCAACATATTGAGGAAATAAAGAAATTAGCCTTACAAAACCAAAAAAAATGATGGCGGAGTACATCGACAGTACCCCAGTCCAAGAAGTAAAATTTCTACAAACAGGACAAGAATGCTACTTAAAAGTCGTGGGTAAACCAGGCGTACTTCAGCCAAAATTCTTGGGACCATTCGAGGTGGTAAGGAAGCTTAGGAATAACAATTACCTATTAAAGGAAATTGCATTCCCAGATAAAGCGACTATTAAACGCCACATAAATAAATTATTCTCACCAACGAAAGTGGAATCACAGACTATACACATAAATTCCTAGATAGGGAAGCGAGATTTTTTTTTTCTCTTTTATTGCTGTCGAGGCAATATGTATATATTTATTTTAAATTTTTATTGTTTATAGATGTCTTATTTTTCTTTAGTTTAGTACACATTTTATAATTTTCCATTATTGTTTATTTACAGTACATTGAGGACAGGTTACTATTAAAAAAAAAAAAAAAAAAAAAAAAAAAAAAAAAAAAAAAGAAAAGAAAAGATCATTTAGGGAGGATACTGCAAGTTTTTTTTTTCTTTGCTACACAGTGTACTACTGAGGGATTTGGCTCGTCAGAGGGAGTTATGAACAAACATGCACGTTAAATAAAAAATAATAATAATTACGGTAAAAATAAAAACAGAGGCAGCCTTGCCAGGGTATCACCCTTTCAAACCCATTTTATACTAATTTATATAACAAAACAAAAAAAAATTTTAATATATAACCTTACCCCCTCTACTAAAAGTGAAAATAAAAGTCTTTATATGTAGCACAAAACATATAACTAATCGATTTAAAATTACAAGTCAACATCTATTCACTCGGCGACACAAATATAAATAATAATAATACAACATTTTATATTGACCAATATTTATAATAATTCATCCTTTGCTTAAAGCCACGGATTGACGAATCCACTTGAATTATTATAACAAAAAAAAATCGGTCAGATTTTACAAAATTATTTTAGTTTAATATTTGATACAATCTATAACTCGGTTAGAACAACGCGTTTCAATTTTAATTTTAGAATAATTGTACGATTGCATATTATAAAACAAACAAGTAAAAAAAAATTATTAGTTGTCCCTAAGGATTAACATTTCAGATAATTTAATTAAAAAAAAAAATAAATAAAAAAATACCATTGAAAGTTTCAATTATTACAAAACATAAATTGGATGTTTAATTTATACCTTAAATATTTAGGTAAATTATTTCATACTTAAAAAATAATAATAATAAAAAGGTGTTGGATACATGTCAATGATCATTTCAGCAATTTATTAGATGTTAAAGTCTCGTTTTTGCAGTCGAAATTGAGACTATCTGCGCAGAGCATCTAATAATGCATTTAGCTGAGATATTTCTAATTAACTAAATTTCCAAACTTTACAAAAAAAAAAAAATTGTTTAATCTTTTTTTTTCTCTAACTATTATATGTAATATTTTATAAAAGAAAAAAAAATAAGAGAAAAGAAAAGCGAACGCTCGCTTTCCATTCCTTAAATATGTATATTTACACGTTAATATATTTTAAAATAATAATAATAAGAAGAATAAATAATTAAATAAACATTTTACAATTGCATGCACATTTTCGTTTGTGCAAAGCAACGCTCGCTTGTTCTCGCTAACTTAAATTGTAACTAGAAAATCAATATTATATTAAAAAAATATATATATTATAATACATTACGTTTTTATACACAATATAAATAAATAAGTAAATATATAAATTGACGAGAAGATAGTGCGATGCAAACGGATTTGACCACGTTACACGTGTACCGATTTTTTTTTATAGAAAATATTTTCTGTAATTAAACAGATATACAGATTTAATTACATACCCCATTTTTTTTTAAATCCAAGCCGGGTATACACGACTTTTTTTAATTTTAATCACACATTTAATCTTATTTTAACAATAAAAAACAGATAGCTGGATTTTGCGAGTAATCCTTTTCACAGACACACGTGCAATCAAATCGTTTCACTGATTTTTTTTTTCCACTGTCAGTAATCCAGGAGTTTAGAAAACATTACCCACAGGTGAGGAAAGATACCTAATACACGGCTTATCATTTCGCAAATCGTCCCCCGTGTACAACTGAATCCGAAGGTAGGGAGATGGGTCATTGTCCACAGGTAGGGTCATCTAGCTGTCATTCTCTATCCTTCCGCTTAGCGGTGATGGATTAGAGGGAGAAAAGATTATTCTTTTTCTTCTTCTGCTTTTTTTTCCCAACCCCGTTCATTCCAAGGCAGACAGTTTAAAAGGGTATTGTGTTAGACTTTATCGATGGATATTTAAATTTTTGGTATCGAAAAAAAAAAATTCATTTTTTCGATCTGTTTCCTTTATGAAAATATATTATTATTGAGAATATCTTTCATTCAGAAAAGTAGCCTTTTCACATATTCCAAAACAATTGTTTTAGTAAGAATGATAAGATTTTTTTTTAACATAACATTTTCTTTATATATATAAAAAAAATAAAGAAGTTTTCCTTTCTGCTCAAGAGAAAATAATTCATGTGAGAATTATATTATAATGTTTATAATAAAGATTGTAGTACAACAGACATGTGATTATATAGATGTGTTTTCTCTCAATGTTTTTCATATATTATATAATTTTTTTTTGTATGGTATTCATTATCAATGCATACAGCTTACTGATTATATTGAGTATTTGTTTTAAATGATTCTGTATATTGTGTTTCCATTCATGGGTACCTAATTAGCCTGTAATAATTAAAATAAAAGATTTGCCAATTTATATGTATGTAATAACTAAAAATATAAGAGTGGAAAAGAAAATTAATTTTTTTTTCTTTCTTCTCTCGGGCATTTTATTTTATTATTTGGTTTATTCAAATTTTCCTGCTTTATTTGGATTTGGACCTATTAAAACTCAAAATTTTAATAAATGTTTTTGGAACAATGGAAATTGAAACCAACTACACATGATAACTTGCTGAAGAAGTCATGTCTTTCATCAGATTTTTCAACAGTGAACTTTTGATTACGCTTTATTTCACCAATGTGTAAAACTTTTTTCTGGTGTTGCAAACCTACTTACACTCCAAACCTAGTGACACTCCAGCTTATCCCAAGTTCCTAGACTTTTCCATGTGAACATTTTCAGTTTTGATCTTCAATATAATACGACGATGGACTTTCATCGAGTACTTTGTGGCTGTATATATATATAAAAAAAAAGATACTGTTGACCTTTTTTTTTTCTAATGTCGGGGGAAGAGATGATGGTGAGAAATACCACCATCTAGATCTAAACTAGCACACACTATAAAAAAAAAAAAGTATTTGGTTTTTTTTCTGCATATTAACAGAGTATTTGGTATCATTTTAATCAGTGAACAGTGAACAATACAAATTAATGATCCATTTTAGGATCAGCGCATACAGATAGATAATTATGGAACAAAGTGAACCACGGCAGTCAAGGAAATATTTGGTTTTCCGTTCCCACGAATGATTTAACTACACCTAATAAAAATGTCATGGAGAAAATTGTCAGAACAATAATATGACACATTTATTTATGAGAGCTTAAATAGGCCCGAAGACCTCCCAAGTAAAAGCATCTTTACCTCCCAGACACAGCACGGCGTCAAGAGGAATCGCTATTGTACCGACGGACCTATGAAACACTCAAGGGGAGTACCAAATTTCTCCCGCCTGCCAATGGTCATCTCTCTAAAATCAGAGGTATGGCCGAAACATGCAAATTTTCAAGAAGTTAAAACGTATAAGGCCTTAATTTTATGTGAAAAGGGAAAAATGGTTCCATCCCTTTTTTTTTGCTCCACGAAAAGAATGTGATTTTTCTTGAGAGTACAGATTCAAAAAAGATGGAAAAGTAGAAGGTTGACTGCTCTCTAACTAAAAAACAGATTTTGAGTGTGTGTGCCAATAGATGGAAATGTACGCGCTAAGAAAAAGCGAAAACGCGTCAGCCATTACCTCCTGCTGTCAACGTTATCTAGTAATATAAGGTAACAAACAATCTTCCTTCACCATTGTTCCATTTTATTTAATTAAGCTATATTCTTTTAATAATACGAATTTACGTGTGTATGAAGATCCTACCCCGATCTAAACATAAAAAGGCTAATCAAATAAATACTTCTAGGGTATGGAACTCTGCCTTTCAAAATCGAATTTGTTAATTCAGTAAGATAAACTGTAATTCTCAGAAAATGAATGTTGAGAATACAGTTCTCAACTAGGATTGAAATTTTTTTTTAAACATTTATGTTTGTTTTTAATTATATGTTTATAATTACCTTGTAAATAAACTCAATTTTATATTCAATTAATTTTAGTCAGTTTTCATTTTGTTTACTTAATTTATTGAATTAATATTAAGTCTTTTATTTTAGGAAATGTTTTCTTTAATATTACAATCTAGGTTTTAAAATAAGCCATTATTTATTTAACGTTACATAACTCTCTGCAGGTAACCTTTGATGATTGTAATTGGCTCAAAGAGGATCCGAACTTCAAAAATAATTCACAACGCAACTTTTTCTTTTCTATAATTAATTGATAATTTGTCTAATAAAATTTTCTAAGTATAAATTATCATATCAGATCCTTAGAGTCATAGGTGCAAAATAAATACTATACGTCTCGGATAATTTAAAATACTCATATTAATCAATAAACAGCAATATAGTGGTAAATCCTATGCAGTCAGACTTAAATTCAAATAATTTAATTGATCACTCTGTAGCATTCCATCACAATGTAATTAAGATGGTAAGACATCAGTATGAAACACAAAATTGAAATACATCGTATTTTCAGACAATCGTTCTTTTATTCTCTTACGCGAGAATGTTGTAAGTGTGAAAAATAACGATAGTATATAGAACACACCATTTGCTTCTTAAATTAAAGTACAACGCAGGATCTATAGAGCTTTAAAGGTTACATCAATTGTCTCTTTAAGTACGGATATCACATTAATTAATAGAAAAATTAGAAACCATATTATAACTCTTAGAATAGAGTCTAACGTTTATAATTAGAGGCATAAGAAGCCGGAATGCGTACAAGAATCAGATGCGGTAATTGTCTATAGATTTATTTTCTTTTTTTTTTTTTTAATCCGATCAAATTTTCTTAGATATTTTTTTTCTGTACCTTAAATCGCCAGTAAATGATTTTTAAATACATATTTAAATTCTATTTAAACATTCTTATAAAATTTATATATTTTTTTAGATAAAATTGAATGACATATAGTAATTGTAGAAAACTAATCCATTCATTTTAATCAACTTAATATTTTCCACTCAAAGTAAATAAAGAAAGAAGGAAAATGATAAAACACAGAAAAAACCCAAATATAGTTTTTCACTCATTTTTTTCTAAAACAACTGACCTAATTTTATGACTCTTAAGTTTCAAGTTTCCAAGCAATAGACATTTATTACATCGTTATGATCATCACTCTTCTAATAATGTGAAGTATGTTTATTATTCATGATTTGTGATTTGTGATTATGTTATTATAAATTTATTACCGAACTAAAAACATTTAATAAGACAATTATTCATCATTAAATGTAACTTATGAACTTACAATTGTACTACGAAATTCTTCAGAAAAACCCCTAATTATTTGTGAAATATATATGTTAGTGACGTCAATTTATTTCAAAGAACTGATGAAACTATTACTTGTAACTTTCCAGACTTTGTGTGAAAATTAGTCAGTGTATTACTAAATCCCATTCTGTAAAGTCACAGGAAAAAATGTTTCCTGTTAAAAGTATTCTAATTCTAAAATGTAAAGCTTTAAATAATTTTAATTAATGTAGAATATAATTTTTAAAATCAAGTTAAATAGTCAACTCATTTATTCATTGTGAATTGAATTTAATATTATTCTTTACAATTTTTTTCTTCAGATTAATACAATTGTGCAAATTCGTGAAAGTTAATGTGATGTTTCTTGGATTACATCCGCGGATATTTCATAAATGGATAGACCATAGAAAAGGTAAGCCATTCCTTTTCTTTCTGTATGTTGAAGACTAGAGTTAATAATATTCTAATAGATGTAATATTCTGATGTTCAACGTTATAACCTCGTTGGCCTCGCTCCTTCAACAGTATTATGTATGTTTATATACATACACACATACACACACATATATATAACCTTAATATGACAACACAGAAACACCATACACAAATGGGGGAATAAAAAACAAAATGAAATATGAACAGATACTTCTTTAAGTAGTATCCAGAAATAAAAGACGAAAAAATATATGACCAGAAAAAAAAATAATAACTCAAACCAGAAAAAGTGAATTAATCAAGTATTCTGGCACGTAAATTAATCCGCAAGTAAAACAATATATTTTGCGTAAATCTTGGTAAAATACGAATTTGGTTTAAGAAAAAAAAATCATTGCAATCATTAGATATAGGAATATCAAAATTTAGAACTTTTTATTAATGCAAAATATATATTGTATATAACAAGTTAGTATATTCTGTTTCTATATCAAAACAATTGAAAGAGAATCCATCTTTCTTTGACATCTTGTTAATAAAGAGATTTATCACATAATAAAGCCTTTGTTTTATTTACATGAGATGATGAACCATAGTTTTAGAATAATTAATAATTTTTGAAGCGGTAGTGAGGGTGGGTGCTTATTGTTTAGCATGAGAAAAATGTGTTATTGTTTAGAACGTTAGATGACTGTAAATTTTTAATTTATAACATTAAATAATTAAAAGAATGTTTCTTTTTTAATAAACTCTACGAGCGAAAATTAATCGAAAATAAGAATTCAACACTAATTAATGTAGTTAATAATGGAACTTGTGGCAAATTTCTTTTTATATATTTTTATAGAATAATTTAATGCTGAATTAGAGGCAAAGAGAAGTGATTGAACAATTTTTTTTGGAATCTTATTATTTTAAACACCTATCTGTTGAGTATAAAATATCTCTCATTAAATAGTTCACAATTTTCTTTATTTGAAACCAACAGTGTAAAAATATATTGAACAAAATGAAATATGAACAGTATGAACTTCTTTAAGTAGTATCCGGAAACAAAAAACGAAAAAATATATGACCAGAAAAAAAAATAATAATTCAAACCAGAAAAAGTGAATTAATCAAGTATTTGTGTAACTGTAGCTCAATCTTAGAACGGATCCCGATAGTTTCCTTGCAAGAGGATTACCTATAACCTGGAATTTCAATTGGTACGCAACTAGGTATTCCATCTTCTAACTACATCGTTCGGGCACCAATTACTACAGTTTTCTTTAAAAATGTACGTTCCTTGTACAGGTATAATAAGGTAAAAACTAATACAAGATTTAGAAAATCGTACATTATTAATAGAACATAAAGTAGAACAAAATGAGAAATGAAAAAGATAGAAGTGAGGAAGAGTTCCTTATAAAAAAACAGGAAAACATGCATGACTTGACAAATTTTTCACACATTGCCAAAACGAATATAAATATATATATATATATATATTTAATAATTCAGTAGTTGAATTATAGGAGAAATGTCCTCAAAAATGTCCAAGCTCAATGATTCAAACCAAATCGTCAATAACGCTTAAATATATTGATAAAACTAAAAATTAAGGAACATTACTTCCATCTATTGACAGTCAGTGTTGAATTCAGGTGGTGGGCCAGGGGGGGGGACATTTCCCCCGGAGCATTGAAATGTCCCCCCCGGAAGATTTGAGATTTTACGCTTTTAATGGTTAAAAAGTACAACCCCCCCCCCGTAACTCTACATTGTTCCCCACAGAAATCCCTCCCGGAGAAAAGTGTCTGAATTCAACACTGTAGACAGTTTAACGCAGAAAAATCAGGATTTTTCATAACAAGTGAAAAGTAAATTAACGAAGAATACTGCCATCTAGTGTCAGTTCAAGATACAAAATCAGAATTATTTATGACAGCTGGATGTTTCTTTTTTCTTTTTTAAAATAAAATTTAAATTAGTCCCCCCCGGAAGATTTGAGATTTTACGCTTTTAATGGTTAAAAAGTACAATTTCCCCCCCGTAACTCTACACTGTTTCCCCCGGAGCCACAGAAATCCCTGCTGGAGAAACATGTGTGAATTCAACACTGTAGACAGTTTAACGCAGAAAAATCAGAATTTTTCATGACAAGGGAAAAGGAAATTAAGGAAGAGTACTGCCATCTAGTGTCAGTTCAAGACACAAAATCAGAATTATTTATGACAGCTTTTTTTTCTTTTTTAAAATAAAATTTAAATTATGTGTCCAAATTTAAGTTACATATATATATATATATATATAATAAGTTAGACAAAAATATTAATTATAACAGCAGGTGATATGCAGTTCTTAAATTTTTTTTTACACTTATGGGGTTTTCAAGCTGACTGTGCCTTGTGAGACTTGAGAGGCTATATATTTTTTATAGATTTTTACTCATCCGACCTTCCGAAGAGTGAGGTTTCTATATTGCTGTTGTTACTTGTACTTAATTACTACGCTCATCATTTACAAAAAAAAAAAAATCTTGTTATTATACCTAAATATTTTTAAGTATTTCATAATTCTCATTTTGGTTTAAATTGTATTATTGTATATATTTGTTGAATTGGAAAATATTTGCTTTGGACCAGCCCTCATTTTTTCACAAAAGACAAATATTTTTTTTTTAATCCTGAGAATATACTTAATATAAATTTTGATATGGTATTATGGTATCCTGTATAGTATAGTATAGTATTGTATATATATATATATATATATATATATATATATATTTGTGTGAGCAGATTTTTTTTTTCTTGTTAAATATCTGTAGTTATTTACTACGAGTTTTAATTCAAACAGCATAAAAATATTGCTTTAAAATTTTATCGGTAATTTGCTGACAAACTTGAACCATAAACAAACAACCTGAATATTTAATTTCACGAGAAATTATCAACACAATTTACCGGTAATTAATTTATTTTAGAACACTTACAATCCTGTTCATTATTAGCCTTATTAATTAGTATACATTACTAATAAGGCAGCATACTTTTATTCGCATATTATTTTTCGAATTAATTATAGCTTTGAATAATTAAAATGCATATTTATTATTTTCGATAATTAATTACCCTTTATAGAATAAAAATATGTACGTCTTCATTAAAATATATAGGTTATATAAATACAATTAAAAAAGTAATTAGTAACTTTCATTAATAACTAATGATTAGTTCACTTAAAAAAGGATATTTAATGCTGATTTGTTTGTTCATTAATATGTACAGGATATTAGATAAATTAAAAAAACTTAAAGCAGAAAATTAATATGATTTTCTGACTTTTACATTACATAGTTTGGTGAATGATCGCCATAATAATTATTTAATTTTCATCATTTTCATATACGTTACAAGTACTAATAAAAATCCGTTACAATTTTCAATTAAAAGAATATTTTGTTGTTAATTCAAAGAAAGGGGAAATATGATCAATTCACTTAAATTACTCATTTAGAGATTACTACAAGAAAAGGATTTGAATAGTAAAATGTACGTTATAGCAGTAGTTTGTAAAACGTATTATTATTCTCAGTTTTGTAAGTTACACGATTTTAAGGAATATTTTGTAAGACAAGACGCGATTTACTGCAAACGAGATTTTCCCTTTCATTAAATGTTTGAATGGTTAATTTTTTGTAATATAATGGCCATTATTATATACTTAAGCACTACTAAATATCCGTTACAATTTTTAATTAAAATAATATTTTGTTGTTAATTCAAAGAAAGGGGAAATATGATCAATTGACTGAAATTGCACATTTGCAGGTTATCTACAAGAAAGGGATTTGATTAGTAAAATGTACGTTATAGCAATTCTCAGTTCTGTAAGTTACACGATTTTAAGAAATATTTTGCAAGGCAGGACGCGATATACTGCAAACGAGATTATCCCTTTTATACGATTCTCTATTCTATTCTTTCGAATTCAATCAAAACTAATTTACGTAAAATGATAAATATATTCTAAAACTTACGTGTGGTTCAGTGATCTAGTAAACTAATCTAAGCTAATCAATCTATTTACGGCACAAAAGGACATTTAATGACATTTAAAATACATAAAAGAATATTAGCGCCAAGTATTCGACGGATTACATCTAGAATCAACATGTCAACAGAACAATTATTTCTCTTCCGTTCACATGAAAATATGAGTTCAAACTACGCATGCGCTGGCTAAATAGTTGTTTCACGAATTAGCCGGAACATCCCGCCCGGCGTTGGACGGCTGTCCAAAATTATCATAAAATGGCAAAGGCACTACTCTAGTAATGTTTCTACGTAATATACCTGTGGATGTCTTCAGATCGATGACACGAACAAGTCCATCATCACCTTTATAGGTTTTCAAAACTCGAGCTAATTTCCAATCAGTAAATTTGTCATTTCTATATTTTAACAAGACCAGCTGACCAACTTCAAGATTTTGTGAAGGTTTTTTTCCATTTACGACTTGGAGTTCATTCAAGTATTCACGGCTTCAGCGCTGCCAAAACTGCATTTTTAATCTTTGAATCAGTGTCCACTTAGAAGAAAATGGTAAAGAATCTAAAACATCATTATTTTCATGAATACGCAAGAGAGGACCTCCAATAAGGAAGTGACCAGGTGTTAGTGGTACTAAATCATTAATATCTGCAGACAAGGGCATTAACGGACGTGAATTCATAACTGCTTCAATTTGTGTCACGAGTGTTGTCCGTTCTTCAAAATTCAAGACAGAAGATTTAGTTATCTTCAACAGGATTCACTTCATTGTTTTGATATTCGATTCCCATAGTCCGCCGAAATGTGGTGATGCAGGGGGTATAAAATTCCATTGTATTCCGTCTTCTGCACTAAATCGCTGAATTTCATCCGAAGCACAAATTTGATAAAAGGATTTCAAAAGAGCACAAGTACCCTTAAAATTTGTGGCATTGTCACTCCATATAATGGAAGGTTTAGATCGTCGAGCAACAAATCTTCTTAAACAGGCTAAAAATGCTTCTGTGGTCAAGTCTGAAACAACTTCCAAATGAACGGCTTTGGTCGAAAAGCAGATGAATATAGCAATGTATCCCTTTAGTGTTATTTTTTATCTTTTTAAGTTAGGCTTTGTTATAATGTGACCGGCTAAATCCACGCCAGTCTTCTTAAATGGTCTAGAGGGTATCGGAAGTCACCCATCATTTGTTGAATAGTTTGATGCTTTGTTCGAAGACAAGTCATACATCTATTTACAATTCGTCTTATTTGGCTCTGACCAGATGGTATCCAATAAAACTGTCTTAATAAAGAAAGAGTGGCCTGAGTACCCGAATGTAGAAACTTTTTATGATAATATTCAATCAATAGGTCGGTGAAATAGTGAGACTTTGGTAACAGTATTTGGTGTTTCTGCGATTCTGATACAATAGAAAACTTCAGTCTTCCGACGATCCTTAACAGTTCATCTGTATCTAAAAACAAGATCTTACTGTTGTTTGGTAGAGGGCGTTTTCCTTTTAAACATCGAATTTCCGTTTGAAATGTGGAATTTTGTACAATCTTTATTAGTTTTTTCGTTGCATTTTGTAACTCAGAAGTATCTAAATAATCATGTTTCTTAATTTTTGGTTCTGGTTTACAGTTATTCAGAAATCTCAAGCACCATGCAGTAACTCTTATTAATTTCATAAAAGAAGAATATCGATTAATTAAATCAATGTTTCCTTCATTTTTATCTACAATAGTTGATTTCACAGCAGTGTTTTTCTTTAGTTCTAATTGATCCTTAACTCCAGAAAAATCTAATTTATCAAATGGTTTTTCGAATTTTGGCCAAAGAGATCTGTCTTGTTTTAACCATTGGGGACCTTGCCACCAAAGATGATTATCTTTCAATTCTGAAACTTTCAAACCTCTAGTAACTAGATCGGCGGGATTATCTTGTCCAGGACAATGAAACCAACTAAGTGGATCACTAAGATCTTTTATTTCTTTTATTCGGTTTCTGACGAACATTTTAAATCTTTCTGACTCCCCTCTAATCCATTAGAAAGTAATAGTAGAGTCAGTCCAAACGTAGCAAGTTGAAGGAAAAGATAAGTTTTTAGCAATTTTATGACAAAGTCTAGCAGACAAAACTGCTCCTATCAAGCGAGGTATAGAAACAGTTTTTAATGGGGCCACTCTACCTTTCGCTGCAATAAAGCTGGTAACAACATTCTTGTTTTTTAATACTGCTCTAAGGTACACTACTGTACCATATGCTTTCTTTGAAGCGTCTGAAAAACTGTGTAACTCAAAATAATCAACTTCTTCGATGGCAATATCTGCCAAATAATATCTGGGAACATTAATACTATTCCGTTCTTTGATTTCCTCGAACCATTCATTCCACAAAATATCCAATTGTTTGGGTAGATTTTCATCCCAGTCAAGTCCTAAACACCAAACTTCTTGGATTAAACATTTAATTCTAATAGTATCAGGACTAATAAAACCAATTGGGTCGAAAATACGACCAACAGTCTGCAATAGATAACGTTTAGTACTAAGTTTTTTCGACAGGAATTTTTCTAACTTTTGAGTTTTAAATGAAAACTTATCACAGTTTGGATCCCAAGCAACCCCTAAAACATTGGAAGGTATCAAATGCTGATTACTAAGATTTAAGTTATCTGTTACTTCATCAACGTGTAAACCATGTGTTTCCCATTTTTCACGTAATTCTAATGAGTTTGTTTTCCATTTCCTAAAAGTCATACTGGCATCTTGAAATATTTTAAAGGCTTCTTTACTTAATTTAAATGCATAATTAACATCACTTTCACTAGTAATCAGGTCGTCAACGTATAACGATGAATTTAAAATAGCAAAAGATTCGGGAAATGTTGTTACATACCTTTGTAAGTGATGTTTGATAGTAGCTGCCAGAAGGAAGGGGCTTGACTTCACACCGAAGATAACTCTTGTTACACTGAAGATCTTAAATTCCTTACCTGGATCTTCAACCCATGGCTCATCATCACAAGAAAATCTTGTAAAGTCCCTGTCTTGTTCATCGATCTCGATCTGTAAAAATGCTTGTTGTATGTCTGCAGTAATTGCTACAGGAAAATTTCTAAATTTGATTAAAAGGCTGAACAGTTCAGGGATAAGATGTAAGCCTGCATATAAACAATCGTTTAGTGAAAGTTCACCTTTAGCATGGGCGCTTGCGTCGAATACGATTCTGACTTTGCTAGTCGACTTATCCTCGCAAATTACTGCTCTGTGGGGTAAGTAAAATGTGTTTTCCTCCGATGTGTTGTTCTCAACAGGTTCAATAATATTCTCTTCTAAATAACTATCTAAAATAGCTTTATATTCCGAGAATAACAAAGGATCGTTTGTAAAATTTGTTCTCAACTTCAAAAATCGTCTGTATGCCACTTCGCGATTATTATTAAGAGACATTTTCAAATTAGACTTCCATGGGAATTTAACTTTGTACCGATTATCTTTAAAAACTATGCTTGATTGAAATTCAGTCATAATTTCTTCATCTACATTACTAACATATTTAGTTTCAGATTCAATTCTTAAGCTTTCTAATTGCCAAAAATTTCTGATTTGATCCGATATATCCTTTTCTTCAACTATAATTTTCATACTAAACAATTCGTTGGCTGACCCCATGTAACCCTGTAAACACCAGCCAAAACGGGTTTCAGTAGCTACGAGTTTATCCTTTAATCTTTTAATTCTGCCAGTTACAACATTATAATAATTATCTGATCCAATTAACACTGCAATTTTATTATTATTACATTTGTAACTGTCAGCTAGTTATAACCCTTTTAATTTACTATACGTTTTACGAATGTATTTATCAGGGTTGGGTAAGCAAGCAGCTGAAATTTGATCTGTCTCGAGGGCTTCAACTTCAATATTTTAAAAGGGATCATCTCTATTTTCTAATTTTACTTTTACTACATTATACGTTTTATCAGTTGCCTTTTCGGCTCCAAAAGCATAAACAGATAAAGTTTCTGTTCTAATAACAGGTAAATTTAATTTTTGTGAAACATCGCGAATTATGAATGTTCTCATACTACCATTATCCAATAAAATACGAATTGGTTCAGTTCTATTATCTTTCGTCTCCTTTGCCATCACGGAACAAGTTTGCAAAAAAATGTTGCATTGTGTGTTTTTATTTTGTACATTACTAGTAGAACTGTTATCACAATGTGAAACAGATACGACACTCTTATCCGTATTTACCTTTAAATCATTTTCAAGTTGGAAACAAATGGCCCTACTATGTTTTTTGTTACAAATATCACACATTTTAGTTTTTTCACATTCCTTAATTCTATGTTTGGCCTGTAAACATAAAAAGCATCTTCCCTGCCTTTTTAATATTTCTTTTTTCTGATCTATAGTCAAAGATTGACACATTTCACTATTATGATCAATGCTGTTACAGAATAAACAAGAATTCTTATTTACAGAAGTCATTAATTCAGCAGCTGAAACATTATTCTGCTTAAATCCTTTCATACTATATTGCAATCTCGGTTTATATTTTGATTGTTTGTCAATAAATTTTGATCTATGTTCAATTTTATTATCACTGGGAAATGATTTTTTAACATCTAAATCATGGATAGTTAATACCCTTTCTCTACTTTCAACTTCGTTTTTAAGAAAACTCATGAGATTTTCTATATTCCACATTTCTCCATCATTTAACTTCCGATTGAATTCTAACGTTAAATCTGGGGGTATTAATTTAAGTAATATTGGACAAAGGAATCCACTGTATGTATCTGATTTTACACCTAGTGACTCTAAATTACGAATTTGTACTAGACATTTATCATACAGATTTCTTAAACCCCGAGTGTCAGAAGAACTTTTCAGATATTCCATATTTAGTAAATTATTCAAATGAGCATGTACGAGCATATCATATCTACCAAATCTTTCTTTCAAAAAGGATACGGCCGTTGCATAATTTTTTTCGGTTAGACTGAATCCACTTATTGTGTTTGCAGCCGTTCCCGAAACTAAACTTTTCAAATAACTAAATTTCTCAATATCTGACAGACCTGTGTTTTTATCTATGGCTGTTTCGAATGTGTTCCAAAATTCGATAAATTTATCAGGTTCACCAAAAAACTTATTTATATGTAATTTTGGAAGCTTTACATTTTTCAGTTCGGTAGTAGCATGATCTGCTCGCACTGGATAAACATTGTTAACATAAGCATTGTTATCATTAGAACATAAATTTTTTATCTTAAAGTTCAGTTTTGATCTATATGATATTACTTTTTGGTCATACAAGTCACAATTTAAAATTTCGGTTTCAATATGTTTAGCATTAATCGTAGTTACAATGCTGTTATCAAGTTCCTTAATTGTTTTATATTTTCATTCAATTTATCAGAAGCTCTTCTAATTCTTGTACAGAATATTCTGTATTAGTTAAATATGTATCAATATTTTCAAATATTTTATTGAGAAGATTTCGATGCGTATCACGCATTTTCGTTCGTTTATTTTCAGACATTTTCAAAACAAAATATAATGATAAAATAAACTCACCGATTTCCAGTCAAACAAAATAATTACTTTCTATTACGTAATCACTCTCCGAACGAAGTTATCATGATCCTTTTCAAGGCCGCTTTCACCAAAAATGTACGATTCTCTATTCTATTCTTTCGAATTCAATCAAAACTAATTTAAGTAAAATGATAAATATATTCTAAAACTTACATGTGGTTCAGTGATTTAGTAAACTAATCGAAGCTAATCAATCTATTTACGGCACAAAAGCACATTTAATGACATTTAAAATACATAAAAGAATATTAGCGCCAAGTATTCGACGCATTACATCTAGAATCAACATGTCAACAGAACAATTATTTCTCTTCAGTTCACATGAAAATATGAGTTCAAACTACGCATGCGCTGGCTAAATAGTTGTTTCACGAATTAGCCGGCACACCTTTCATTTAAGGTTTGACTGGTTAATTTTTTGTAACATAATGGCCATTTTCACATACGTAAGCACCACTAAATATGCGTTACAATTTTTAATAAAAATAATATTTCGTTGTTAATTCAAAGAAAGGGGAAATAGGATCAATTTTCTGAAATTCCACATTTGGAGGTAACTACAAGAACAGGATTTGATTAGTAAAATGTACATTATAGCAATAGTGTGTAAAACGTATTTTTATTCTCATTTCTGTATTTTACACAATTTTAGGGGGTATTTTGTAAGGCAGGACGCGATTTACTTCAAACGAGATTATCCCTTTCATTAAAGTATGACTGGTTGATATTTTGTAATATAATGACCATTTTAGTATTTGTAGAAGCATGTTTAGCAGCAAATTCACAGAGTCAAAATTAATTTTTTATAAGGTACTTTAAAACGATTTTTTTGGATTACAGCAGATACAGCATATAACGAAGCGTGAAATTTATTCGCTATATGTAGGCTATATTACATCTGATTTCTTTTCAATAATATAAACTTCCTTAAAGAAATTATTTATTCGTATTAATGTAGCGGTAGTCGTACATAAAATGTTTAAAATAACATATAATAACTTGCTTTAAATTACAGTAGATACAGTAAATAACGATGCTATAGGAAGTGTTGAATTTATTCTTTAGAAATAAGCTTCGTCAAATGTGATTATTTTTCAACACTATAAACTTAAAAAAAAAAAAAAAAAAAAAAAAAAGTAGGTTCATTTGTAATTGTACATAAAGTCTCTCAATTCTAAAAATGCTAAAAAAAAAAAAAAAAAAAAAAAAAAAAAAAAAAAATGTTGCTGCCGCCGATGTAGCTGCCGTAATTGAATTTAATGTGACCTTTTTGAAGCTCTCCGTTCAAAATAAAAATAA
The DNA here is from genome assembly GCA_963931845.1 of Maratus michaelseni. Taxonomy (NCBI): domain Eukaryota; kingdom Metazoa; phylum Arthropoda; class Arachnida; order Araneae; family Salticidae; genus Maratus; species Maratus michaelseni. Next base: position 116,551,108 of record OZ007588.1, read on the forward strand.
AAATAAAGCTGTTGCATATAAAAGCATAAAAACTGATAGTTTATAGAAAAATGCATGAAGAACATGCTGAAGTGGACTGTTTTTAAATCGGAGAATTATTATAAGCACTGTTAAATGTTTAAATCGGTCAAAATAGTTCAGTTAAAAATGTTTCATAGTATAAAAAAGTATGCTTAGCAGTTTAACCATATTTCGCTGACACATGCTTCACTAGATTGTGATATGCAGTGTGCAATACATATTTTTTAAGTTTTTTTTTAAAATTTATTATTTAAAATTTTATTATCTGAATAGAGCTTTTATTCCTAGTTTGAAATAAACAGTTTTTACCTGCTGTTTTCAAATTAAGACTATTATTATGTGTGAAAAGCATTTAATGGTGGAAATTAGCTCATACTTAATACGATATATTTAAAATGATTTTCTTACAGCATCTAAAAGAAAACTTTTGTTCTAAACGTTATAAAAGCGGGCAAGACAACGCTTTTTTTTACTTAATTATTTCATACAAGCAGATTTTTAAATGTGTAAATGACCTTCTTTCTTAATCGATCACGAAAATGTCCCTGAAATGCCATGACAACTGTGAATGAGGCCTTGGGAACCAAATAAATAAAATAAAACAGACGAATAATTGACTACTCAATTACAGAAGATCGTACTGGTTGAGAAAATATAATTTAATCTGCCGTAATCAGATATTTTAACCTTCTGGGCATCGACGACATTTGACAAGAGTAGCTAATATGAGCACCGCCACTAGTGTTTAAAATAATATATAATAATATAAACAACCATATATTTTCTTAGTAATTTAAAAGTTTTAATCAGATTTTCTTCATTATATTTTAAGATCTATTATGTAACACTAGCTACATAGTGTTCGTCGTAACCACTGAATTTATGATCAGTTTATAGTGTTAAGAGAGATGCCGAACTTTACATTAATTTGAGATTTATTTAATCAAGAATTCAAGCACATCAAGTTTTGATTAAATTATTAAATTAACCATTAAAAATTACACATATAATACTTTATGAAATAAATTTTACTTCAATAAAATATTCTTATAATGAAATCCGAAGTCAAGAAAGTGTCTGTAACGACTCCGGGAGCGACCACTCTGGTCTGTGAATCGACCATAGTTAAACGCCATGTTAGGCTTGATGAAAAACCTATGCTACATTCGACTCTGCTGTTAAAATATTTGAAAAAGCATATTAAAGCTTTTAAATATTTTATATTTGTTTTAAACCTTCAAAAACTATTTCATATAAAACATGTATATCAACATTTCTGTAAAAAAAAAAAAAAAAAAAATCTGAAAGCACTTTTTTCAGAAATAGCGGTAATTTCTTTCGTTGAGAGGATTTGAGGTTATCGATGCAATATATTGGCGTCATCTACCGGCGGATTTTGAAATTCTGCTTCCATCGTAAATAAAACTAGATGGAACACGTCAAAATTTGACGGCCAACAACTTGATAGTACCATAAAAATAAAATTTATAGTTGCTTTAACTTGACAAATTTCATAGTGGGGAGCATAATATGATTAAGCGGTCACAGACCTTTCCATCGATTCCATTTTTCTCTGCTGTCGCTCGACAAATTTCGAAACCATTTTGCGAATTTCACGATTTTTTCCACGAAATTGACGGATTGTGATTTTTTTTTCTCGAAACCATTCGACGATATTCGAAAACTTTTCCCCCCGAAATCAGTTGATGAATTTTGCGATTTTTCCACTGTCGATTAATGAATTTTGCGATTTTTCCGCTATCGATTGACGAATTTCGCAATTTATCGACTATCGATTAATGAATTTCATGATTTTATCCAAGAACGAACAAATTGCGCACTTTCTTTCCGCTAATGTTTGACACATTTCGCCCTTTACAATTTAGCCAATGAGTTGAACGTTGTTTCTTTCCAGAAATGTCAGGAATGAAACAATGATTCTTTAGGATGAATTTCCTTCGTTCGATGCCCCATGGAAGAATGTGTGCGATGCAGCAACGGGCGTCACAGACTTTTTAGGACACCTGCAGACTAAAAACATCTAACCAATCTTCGCGGGGGAAAAAATCACAGATTTCGTCAAATGATTAAGGAAAAAACAATAATTTCATCAAAGGATCATGGGGAAACATGACTTTCGTTAAAAGACAACATCAAAACGTTAATTATGCAAAAGGATCGTGAAAGATAAGCAAATTTTGTCAAAGAATCGCATAAAAGGAAATTTCACCAAACGATCACGCTTTTTTACTAATTGTTTTCTAAAAATGGCAGAATAAAATGTATTTTATCAAAGAATCGCTGGAAAATGCGAATTTCGTTAAGGATCGCGAGAAAAATGCTAAATTCTTCAAAGGATCGCTGAAAAAACACGAATTTCGTCAAAGAATTGCTGAAAAAACATGAATCTCGCCCAATAACAGAAAAATCATTGTTCATAATCATTATATCTAGCGAGTGCTAATTTTGACCTATATCACAAATACTGTATTTGGATACACTATGACAAAATGGTTATTGGATCAATAGATGGAAAATTGCTCACTACTCAGCCAATTGCTGGTCCCCAACCTAGCTTTAATTCAAGGTGGGTGTTTTATTTATTTGAATTATTCTGCAAAAATTTCAAACATTTTAAAGCACTATGAATTTAATTTTTTGGCACTATCAAGTTGTTTGCCATCAAATTTTGACGGGTTCCATCTAGTTGTTTATGAAACAAAATTAATTCAATAACAAATCGTAATGAAAATATACATTTTACATTCTACTATAACTTTAAACTGAGTTTGATGTTTCAATTAAGAAATGAAAACATTCAATAAAGTGTAAAATATATGTTTTCATAGAGATTTCTTATGAAACTGATAGTATATGGGGAAGTGGCAAAAAAGATTAACTGAAAAAAAAAAAAAAAAAAAAAAAAAAAAAAAAAGCTAAGTAACTATTTGAAGTTCTCCTAAAATCAAAAATAGTTTGTTTTTTGTTGTTTTTGTTTTTTTTTGTTGCATTCTTGGGCAAAGATGTATATTATCAAGATACCATTTTGATTTGTAAGCACAAAGTCAATAAAATCACCCTTTTGTGACAAATTATGAGTTTAATAAGTATCGCCCAAGAACGGAGATGCAATCTAGTATAAAATGAAATCGTTATCGCCCAATAATGAAAGCAATAATAAATCAAAACATTCAAGAATTGTTTATGAAGCAAAATTAATTCAATAACAAATCTTAATAAAATATACATTTTGCACTCTACTATAACTTTAAACTGAGTTTGATGTTTCAATTAAGAAATGAAAACATTCAATAAAGTGTAAAATATATGTTTTCATAGAGATTTCTTATGAAAATGATAGTATATGGGAAAGTGGCAAAAAAGATTAACCGAACAAAACAAAAAAAAACTAAATAACATCTTTAAGTTTTCCTAAAATAAAAAAAAAAAAATTTTTTTGTCGCATTCTTGGGCAAAGATGTATATTATCAAGATACCATTTTGATTTGTAAGCACAAAGTCAATATAATCATCATTTTGTGACAAATTATGAGTTTTATATGTATCGCCCAAGAACGAAGATGCAGGTATAAAATGAAATCGTCATCGCCCAATAATGAAAGAAATAATAAATCAAAACATTCAAGAATTGTTTATGAAGCAAAATTAATTCAATAACAAATCTTAATGAAAATATACATTTTACACTCTACTATAACTTTAAACTGAGTTTGATGTTTTAATTAAGAAATGAAAACATTCAGTAAAGTGTAAAATATATGTTTTCATAGGGATTTCTTATAAAACTGATAGTATATGGGGAAGTGACAAAAGAGATTAACGAAAAAAATATATAAAAAAATAAATAACATTATTTCTCTTGAAGTCAAAAATAGTTTTTTTTTAGCTTGGATAACTATTATCGGGTATTTTTTCAGTTTGGTTTATTGAGTTGATGAACATGTGTTCATGATTGAGTCCTTTGGATGCTGTTTGTATCGTACAGAAAATCATTTAAATTCTGCTGTATTTTAACTAATTCATATGGCCACTTACACACTGGCTCTGTAAATTATTTTGGAAATTAGCACATGATGTAAGCAAAAATCAATAAATAACAACAAAAACGTGGCAATCATTTACAAACTGTTTTATATAATCAAAACTTTTCGATATTTTACTGCCGAATGTAACTATTAAAACATTCAGCTTTTCAAAGTAAAAATAAACCCCTTCAAAAAATAAATCCTAATAAAATCTCGACCATTACTTTTAGGTTTAAAAAATTTTAATTTGCAATATACATACGACATAAAAGGAAGAAAAAAATACACCAGAATGTATCTCTAATTTTGTGTTCACGAAAGCGAGAGAAATGATTTTCTATGCTATACAAACAGCATCCAAGGAACTCAATCATGATTATGTTTACTATGTTCATCAACTCAATAAACCAAAATAATAAAATGAAAAATTACCTGATAATAGTTATCCAAGATAAATCGTAAACCAAACTTGTCATATTTAAAGTAACTCGAGAGGAATGACCGATCTTAAAACTCAAAATTAAAGTAACTCGAGAGGAATGACCAATCTTAAAAAATCTCAAATACACTTCTAATGCAAACTGCTTTAAATATATGGATTGGCGACACAGCAAGTTTCTAAATTTGTCCCTGCTGATGAGTTTTTTTTTTTCGTGCAGCTGCTGGTCGATTTTTGCAATTTTTCTCCCCGCAGCAAACTGAAGAAATTCGTGTAATTTTTGTGCCACCAAATTACTAATTTTACAATCTCCCCCCCCCCCCCCCACGAGTGAGTGGTGTTTTGGAAGTTTGGATTACAATAAATATTTGGTACTTTTTCATTTTATCATTATTTATTCTGGTTTGTTGAATTCTTTGGATTCACCATATAATTATACTGGACGGAAACTATTTATAATAAGATCAGTTCTTTTTTTCTGGAAATATATTTGCAGTCTGTCTTATTTAGGAACTCTTAGAATGAAACATAATAGAAATTTGTAAGATGCTGAAACAGCCTTTTGTATATTTTAGTATTAGGTTCTATTTAGCATTGGGTTATATTTAGTATTGGGCGAGTACATGCAGAGTATTTTATGCATTGATTCTCTAACATCGTCTATCAATAGACAACAACAAAAAGTGGCAACTCATTTTCAAACAGCCGAATGTTAACTATTAAAACATCTGAAATATTATATTCAAAAAACTAAATTTTTGTTTTTCCAAATGAAAATAAACCCCTTCAATAAAAAAAGAAAAAAAATACTTATAAAAACTCATAAGCAAAATAGTACTCAGTAGCAAAAAATACACCAAGCATGCAACAATTACATTACGCGCACTAAATAATTTCGCGAACAAAAAGAATTAAGAGATATCCAAAGAATTCAATCATGTACACAGAAATATATATATATTTCTATGTTCATGAACTAAATAAAACAAAATAAATAAAGATAAAATGAAAAAATACCTCAGAATTGTAATCTAAACTTCTTGCCATACCCACAGAACGATCGTACAGTCGTTTCGTAAACAGTTCCTAATGCGACTCTAGACAGGAAATATCTCTCACCTCATTGGCGGAAGATTTTTTTGACGCATGCGTATTGGGTCGAATTTCGATGGAAAATTTCATTTGACAAAATTACCAAACTGCTTTAAATATATGGATGTTTTTTTCTTATCAAACGTAATTAACATATAAGGAATACATAGTACAGTATAATTTGCATTTAATTTTGCTTATGTAATCAAACAATGAGTTATGTTGTGAGTCAAGCTGTTTAGAAACTCATTGATAACACTTTTTTTACAAAAACTTTCGCACATGGATTATTTGTTAATATTTAATTTGAATGTTTTGTCCAATCGTTGAACTATTTCAGAAATTTTGTACTGAGTATATATATATATATATATATATATATATATATATATATATATATATATATATATATATATATATATATATATATATAACAAAATTTAAAATTTATCACGATAAACCAAAGTTTTTTTATTACATCCTAGTCTAACTTACTCTATAATATTTATTTCCTCCGTTTATTAAAATATTTTAACTCTATTTATTCCGAAAAAACCTCATATCTAAATTCAATATTTTAATGGCTGCTAATTAGTACAATAAATCCATATCGCGTCTTTATCTTTAAATTATAAAACTCCCTAATATTCATACTTTTAAAAAAACCCGCATAATCCCCTTTTAATTTTCTAAATTCCTAAAAAGACTGTATTTATTTTAATAAGTTCCGATATTAAAAATAATTCGCCAGATCATAAAATCTTTTTCTTATATTAAAATGTAAAAACATTTATTCTAATTCCATTCTGGCTATGTTCCAAACTCGATAAAACATTTCTCTTATTTTCTTTTTTTCTTTCCCTAAAAGTCAAAATCATTCCATATTCTCGAACCAATTAACTAACTGTAATCGTCGCTTTTTCCGTCTCAGAGAGCATTCGTTCGGAGAACATTCGAAGATTTGATGCACTGATGCAAGTTAGACGAATTCGTGTAATAGCATTCGAAGAGATGGGCGCTGGAACGGTGTTTGTTTGGTTAAATCGAACCTCTGCCTGGTATTAGCGAAGTGACCTGTAGTTTTTCTGATGATATTCGGAATGAATATTTATAAAAGTTAACCATCCGGCTTCTACTGTAAATAAAATTTGGTCATCTAAACTAAAAAGATGGCTCGGGCGAAACCAGATCTACAAATGATGTCGTTTACTTTTCTAAATAAAAGTTTGATTGTATTGTGCGATGAAGTTTTGTTCTTTTGCAGACGTACACACGCCATCTACTGGTAATAACATGACTGTCATTAATCCGAGTGCTGAAGCTTCCTCTTCCGGTGATTATGTGAAAAGAACACATCTTATTTTCAAAAAAAACCATTTATTAAAAAATGGTACTGCTGAATCAGCTCGGCCCTAAATATCACCACATATATATATCCTCATCTTTTTTATTTATAGAAATCATTTTTAAAATGTACTTTTCTACAATACAAACCTTTCAATAATAAAATCTCCATGCTGTTTGTTTGTATGGAGTCTTATGAAACTGAAACGTAGATCAACAATCCGTCAATTTTGACGGGGTTATATACTAGTCTATAAATAATAACTATTTGTATAACTATAAGCATCCAAATATCTTTTTAGAATTTATTATATTCAAATGCCAGTATTTTTAAGGCTTTTGTTCAAGATATCTTAGTATAAAACTTAAAATTCCGTTTATCTAAAACTGTAAAATTTTATCTTTTTTTTTCATTATTCCACTCGTGATAACTTTATAAATTTTTATTTCCATAAAAACTTTATATATCGTAACGTGATTTAACTCTTGTTTGAATGTTTACTTGGTAGCTTTTTTGGATACCGGTATTTTTAATCACCATTTAAAAAGGATTCATTAACCATCTAACAAGCGCGAATTTTACAAGAAATCTTGTTACCGTTTTCACATACGACATCAATATTGATTATATTTTATTGAAAATCTTCTGTACATCCCTTCCCTACGATTTCCAAGGTCAAATTTCAGTTCCTACGATTGGTGAATGTTGTTTCAAACGAAATTCTTAAAACAAATTTCGCTAATGCAAGAGATATATTAATTAATTTTTCATGTTTTAAACATTTACTTTATCAATAATGTTATTGGTATGTGTTACGATGAGCTATTATTTTGCTTTACACAGTTAAGCGGTAAATATTTAGTATGAAATTAAATAATTTTATAAATAATTCATCTATTTTGAAAATAAAAAAATTATAATTTTTATCTGCTTGCATTAAATAATGTTTGATAATTTTTTATGACATATTCTTATTGTTTAATCATTAATAACTGCCATTGGCTTTTTCTCATACTTTTGTATATAATTTTTCTGTTTTGAAATGTTATAAAAATTTATTTGTTTTCTATATTGATATGTATAAATGTTTTTCTAAATTATCTCTTTTATTATAATTATGAACTATCTTGCATTTATATTAGCTTAACTAAAAGAACTTTTGTTCCGTATAAATTAGGTAGCGATAAATAACTCGAGATAGAAAAATAATTTTACTCAGGCTGAAAGGTTAATTTGCAATTATGTCTCCACGGATATTTTTGGAGCCTTTTTTTCTATGAAACTTGTGCTAATTAGATTTTCCTTATAGGCTGGTTAAAAAAAAGGGATATGCTGCGGTTTGTAAGGATAAATTAAAAAGTTCCATTTTTTCAATGTTGCATTTTGTAGTGTATTATTATGGTTTTACTGGATACACAAGGTGACGATATTAAAACAGGGGTTTTTAGAGTTCGACTGTAAAAATACCACTATCCCAATCTCAGCACAAATCTGTATTATAAAAAAATAAACCATGGAGAATATACTTAACCATTTCAGTGGCAAACTACTTCTGCTGTTAAATGTTGAAATATTTGAATGACACCAGATTTTACGAACGAATTTATTTGAAAATAATTAAAAGCTTTTATTCACTTATATTATGGCAGCAAAATTTTGACATTTGGCACTTTCGAATTTAAAATAAGTGTTTGCGCCATACAAATAGCGCTCTTGAAAGGGTTAACAGAGATAAAAAAATATTGGTTAACAAGGGCAGTAATGGTCTATTATCGATACCAGTGGATATCTGAACCGACAATAGGAAATCTAATCCAAGTACGGCTACAACGAATGGGAAATTCTAAGAGCTAATTAGACCGCCAAAGTACACCTATGCTGGGGATACATGTACCAAATGTTAAAATTAAAGAGATATCTAAAGTGATTAGGGTAAAAAGGTATAGCAAACTAGATAATCCAAGGTATAGCTGTAACGCCAACGGTATATCTGCAGTACAGAGGGATTATGTACTTCGGAATTTTTTTTTCAAATATGCAAGTTACTTTTATTTATACTATTTTATAATTACTTGCATTAGTCATACTATTGCAACTATGTCATTTCTTAGTCTTAACAGATTACTGACCAGAAGTCTATTAACCTTTACACGAGGGCTCGGACAGCACCTACGGAAGTTTGCGTATGCTTTCGGACAGATGCTATCCGAGCCCCCGTGTAAAAGTTAATCATTTTCATAGGGATGAGATAATAATAGGTCAGTTTAATGTCCATTTTTCCGATTTTTATACAACTTTTACACATGCCAGTTAATTTATGTGGGCTAATAGAAGTAGATTTTTTTTTCGAATAACACTTCTCATTTTACTATTTACCATTACACGTCACAAACCCAATGCAAAAGCTTCATTTTGTTTTTATAGAAATATTCTGTATCACAGTATATGAAAAATGCCTGGACCAATTAATGTATTTTTTTACTTTAAAAAATGGATTTTTGCGTGTTGAACTAGTAATCTTTCGGTGTTCCCTTTCAGAAGCAATTTTCGTTTTACATATCACATACTGTACATTTTTGTTGTTATTTTCACTTACAAATTTTTTACTATTTATTTTTCATTCATAAAACAAAAGTTGTAAGTTGTAGTCATCTACTGTACAATTCTATTAACCGATTAACCGCCCAAACTATAAAAGGGTTAATTTTTTTATGCAAATAATATCGGTTATTCATTTGAGCATATATTACATAAATGTATAGTGAAAATAACAAAAAGTGTTTTACCTTACAAATAATTGGGTGTTGCGTTCGCGCAACGTCAGCGTAATAGCAGTACTGATGTAAAGTAAGTTCAAATGAACATGTGCAGAGTTTTCATAGAGTTAAGTACTGGAAGATTTATTTTAGCTTTGTAATACTTTAGAAATCAACAATAACTTTATAGTAAATTAACTTATTATATATATTTTTTCCTTTATAAATTGCTATTTATATTCAGAAAAGAATTTCAGTCATGAAAATATTCACTACAATGATGATTGTTTTACAATATCACAAACATTGAATCGATAAACTGTCTGGCTAGGGCATTGTTTACAACGAAGTCTTATGCTGTCTTTGGACTTGATAATTAAATGTCCACGTTCTCCGCGAAAGGGCTTTTGTATGCTGAGCCTACTAGGCCTTCCTGTTGCTGATCTGTTTCTGGCTAACTCTTCACTTTTGAAAGGTGTTTGCAAAAGAGACAATGCAACTTCACGTCCGAAATATAAGAGAGATTTTTTATTTTCAGAACACAACCTTGATATTTTCCGTGCGTTTTTCACTGTTACATCAATGTAATTTGTAAACACTGGCCACCACCATTTATTTCCACGTATTCTTATTCTGTAATTGGCTACTAAATTGTAGCATAAATCGACTCCTCCCATTTTGGTGTTGTACTGTTCAATAAAATGAGGGTGTGGGACAAAAACTTTTTTTTTGCATTCGTGAATAACGGGAAATATTTTTTACAGTATGAATTTTTCCAAATGTTGAAGCAAGAGTCACGACAGAGTTATCGTTTCATCGGACAACAATTATCTTGTTTTTTTCTTCGTATTAATAATCAGAATAACCCCTCTCTTTTATTCGAACACATTTCACAGATTGAAGTGTGCACATTTGCATGCGGTTTTCTCGAATTGTGCTTGTAGCACTGAAACCACAATTTTTTAGATGACAGAGAAGATAAAAAGAGGTAAAAAAGTTATCGAAGTAAATGTCGTGATTAGCAGGATTTTCAACAACATTGAGCAAATTTAATATCACCTCTCCACTAAGAACAAAATCTTCATATTCTGATGATTTCAGTTCTGTAGATTTACCTGAATCAAGTAAAACACGTGTCCGTCAGATGATGACAGAGTCTAAGCTTAATAACCAAATCGTATTTGTTTTCCTTTTAAAAACGTCATTGCAGAATGTTTGCCTTTATAAGGTATAATTTACTCATCAATGCTCAAGTCATGTGAAAATATACCAAATTGTTGAATCTTTGTGTTTAGCATCTTTAAGTATGGTCACACCTTGTATAATTTATCAGTGCTATCCATTCTACTATTATCAGCCAAATGCAAATTTTGTTTCATGTTCCTGTACTGCGAACGTGACATCGATTCTCGCACAATGGGAACAGAGACGTCCTTATCAAGATACCAATACATTTCTTCCTTAGGTAAAGAATGACATCTCGCAAGCAACATTATTCCAATGAATCGTCTCATATAGGCTTCAGATGCTAAGAAATCTGGACGAGTTTTTGTTTTGCATTTAAATTTGTCTGTTCGAGGAGAAGTGAAAAAACCTCTGAGGAAGAGATAAGATCAAAATTCTCAGCACCAGTTTTATCATGTATTAAACTTTTTGCAGTTTCTATTTTATCTTTTTCTTCATTTTTTGGCTGAGTCATAATAAATGGGTTCCTTCTTTATCCATTTTAAGTCGTTACATTTTTGTTTTTTAATATTTTTGCATGACTTGTACTGCTGTTAGACGGCACAAACTTCTCTTTTACGCACATTCCAATTTCACCGGCAGTATCGCATGGTCATGGTAAAAAACATTGTCTTTATTTAAAATATTATCATTCCCTTCTTCTGCATCCGTAGCTTCTGCTGTGTCTGGTGGAATAACAATAATATCAGTTTCGTTCTCGGCTTCGTTATCTGAATCTGCATCAAAAATTTACCTCTGCTAAAAATAGATCACCTCTAAAGCTTATTTTTGTCTCGCGATATTTTTTCTGCGAAAATGACGGCGTGAAAGCTTTCGTTTAAAAATACTTCAAGTTAGAAACTCGTTATTAAATATAAAAAAAATTGCTGAAAGAAAATATTTTTCTATTTAAACATTACTCATAATATTCACTACTTAAAAATTACTATTCATTTGATATATAATTTTTTATACACCTTTATTTTGGCCGTTGTTGTGTGAACGCAACGTCAGCGGTTAATGGGCTTAATCTTATCAAAATGACTTATTTTAGTTTGTGTACAGTTTTGACTCACTCGTATCACGGTAGATGGTAGCACCTGAAGTAAAAGGACTATGTTCGGTATTAATGTTACTATGTCAGAAAGAAAAATCATTCTATTAAGTTTCTTAATTTTTAGAACTTTAATTATTATTATGTTTTAAAAATTCTGTTATATTTTTCTTAATATGTATGTATTAATTTTCTTTGATTTCTTTTATCAGAGTTTTTGTGAATCTGCTAACCTGTTGTTCAGCATAAATCGAATTCTGTTTTCTGTTTTGATTATGAAAGTGTTGTAAATTCTATTCGACATCGAAATCTTATTCTCGTCTATTAAAAATGTAAAAAAGGATTCAAGTCTCAAGTCTGTTAATTCTGAATTGCGAATAATTTATTTAATTTTGAGACACAATTCTTCATAAGAAATACACCTGTTTGAAGTAATTTTCAGTGATCGCAAGACAGTCTTCAAATACCGTTCAGTGATTTAAAATCTTTGTTCTGATCAAAAAATTCTATAAGTAATTGTGTGTTATTCTGTGAAGCTTTCTTTCTGCAAAGCTGATTAAAGACGTAAATTGCTACTTAATGAATCCTGGAATCCGAGTCCCGACACAATTCAATATACATAGATTTTTTTTATTATTATTATTCAGATTAAAATCAATGTTCTTTCAATTCTGTATTCTTAAAACTATACAGTTTGTATGAACTAGGATATAGCTTTCAACGGAAACAAAAATTTGCTACCAAATGCACAATTTGAAAATATATATCATGATTATACAAAGTATTACCGTTAATATAAAATACTAACACTGAATAATAGAGTTTCCCTTCTCTTGCTCATCAATGCGTATACAAAATGCATGATTTTGTATGAAAATATTTTGATGTGCATTTTTTTTCTGTGTATTTGAATGAATAATGTAGGATTCTGCGGTTCATATAATCTGAATTTTAAGAAAATTTCATTTTATTGGAAGGACTTTCTTATATTTGAAATATTTTAAACGAATGTTGCAATTGAATTTTATAATAAGATTAAAGATTGTAAAAGAAAAAGTATTATGTCTCTAAAAATAGTTAAAACGATTAAGCATTCCAAAAGATTAAAAAAATAAATAAATCAGATTTCAAAATAGTTTTAAATAATAAATCATTAAAAAAATTCACTATCGAGCTTTTTCGTTACAAACTAATAAATATTACGTATTCTTGAAAAATAAAAACTATAAGCATTTTATTCATATTTAATCTCTATTGATTAATGAAAATTGTCAAATTATAGGTCTTGAACAACACGAATGATAACACAGATAACACAGATAACACAGATAACACAGATAACACAGATAACATGAATAACACGTCGACGTTGTTATTTCAAGTAAATTACTCGTGCTTGATAAATATATTCACATGCACCAAAAGCTATGGTGAACAGTATAAAGAAATATTGCATAAGCCAAAACTTTTGCCTGTGTGTATATTCTTTTATTACCTGTGCAATAAATTAACTAAATTGGAATCATTGAAAATTCACACTATTTTTAATTATGAATGAAAAAAACCTTTTTCTATTTTTAGTACCAGAAACCGTTTCAGGAAAAATAAACTACAAAGTATCATGACTTGGTAGATTTTGTCGTATTATAAGAATGAAATTTCTGCTGATCTACATCTTCAAGCATGGAGAATGTTTTTCTAAATAATAGGGTCGTTTTTATTTTCAACCTCCAATCGAGCCGCTAAACAGAAAGACAAGTAGAGTTGCAAAAGTTGGAGAAAAAGAGGTTTATTCCGGGGTATAATTTTTATATAATAATAATTTTTAGGAGGAAAATTAAAAAAATTCCCGGGAGTTTAGGAATGAATTTTTTTAATGTATTATTTATTTATTTTATTTATGATTACAATTTTTGTTAATGTAAGCAAATGTTTTATACAAATGTAAACAAAATCAATAACATAATTATAGTAAAATGGCACGTTTTTCATGAAAACTAAATAAATACATTCTTAATCTGCAGAAATATTAAGTAAAAGAAATTAAGTAATTTGATATTTTAATCGTCGATTAGTAACAAGTGATAGAGGCAGATGACAGATAAGCCTTACATTAGTATAAACAACAATTAATGTAGAGTATACCTTAATACTAGATATACCAGATAACAGAAATTAAACAATTTTAATTTTTAAAGAAACTTTCAAACCTTCCACACCGATTTACGACCACCATTGTTGTTAAGTTAATGCGTTTTAAATAAATTATCAAAACACGGAACACAAGATCATATTTTTTGTGAATCTATAATGAAAAAATCTATCTTAAGCTCCTTACAACAATGCTTCAAATTTCTTTAAAATTAAGCTTGAATTTTCAAATTGAAAAATGACTAATTTTGTTTACCTTCAAAACTCTTTTAAAATTTCCAATATTTCCCAAAATTCCGAGTTTGTTCCCCAAAAATCATGGGTTTATTCCTATTCCTCAAAATCTGCGGGTTTTTTGCAACTCTACAGACAAGTGATAAGAGATAAGGATGCGCGGTGGGCGACTGACCATCTCCCTAACTAAAACCCCTGATACTACCGATGCCAGTTCGTCATTTTGAGCTGCGTTTTAGGTACATGAACATGGTTCGTACGATCGATGCTCCCACGAAGTGCGAGTTACATACTGTTATCCCTTTTCTTCAAGCAGAAGGGAAAAGTGCAGCAGAAATTCACCGAAGAATGACCCAAGTGTATAGGGAAAATTGTCGGAGTGATGCACAGTACTGCTTAAATGGGACGTGTTGGATCACCCGCTGTATAACCCCGACTTAGCGCAGAGTGATTTTCATCTCTTCCGTGAATTAAAGAACTGACTAGAAGGTAAAAAATTCCAGACGAATGATGAAGTTCAAGCCACTGTTCCGGCTCATTTCGCATCACTGGCGGCAACGTTCTTTGAAGGAGGGATCGGAAAGCTCGCCTACCAATATGACAAAACCCTAAATCTTCACGTCGATTATATAGGAAAATGACCATTTCTGCATATAGCTTTTGGTAATACATTAATTTTTTTCTTTACTTTTGTCTTTTTTTATGGTCTATAGGAGGTTGAAAACAAAAACCTAATTTAAATTATAAGTTCGGCGGTATCTATACAAGTTTAAATTTGGTAACATTAAAACAGGTAACTTTTTTGACATATATGGATTTTGATATGATGAGTAACAATATTTAAACCAATAGTACAACGGTAACCATACCACGGAAACTAGCAGTTTAGGTATTAATTATTAGATAACGTTAACGGGAAACAAGCTGTGTAATATTAAATATAGATTATAAAACTGTTATATTTTAAAGTGACATTTTTATAAATTCTTAAAAAATTGAGTCGTCCATCCCGAATAGAAAATCTCTTTCTATTTATTCTGGCTGTATCTAAACGTCCCTATAGAATATACGTTTTAGCTTTATTCATAAATTTCGAGATATATATGGGAGCATTATGTTTTCTTTTCAAATATATATCTAAACGGTTTGAAATGGATTGAAATAGTCCAAATAGTATTCTTCAAAAGATACATGATCAAAGGTGAATTTTTATTATACATTCAATAGTTCTTCTGAGAAAAACGAAACTATCAATATATTTGAAGGGGAATTCAATATGCCTAGACGTATTTTTAAATATATGAAATATCTTCAGAAAGATACATAATGTATAACCTTTTAGAAATATATTTGACATAATATCACTTATAAATATTAGATACATTTTATGATTACAGGAAAAAATGCGCTTGTGTACAGTTTCCAATTTCAAAGAGGCCATTGTTGTATAAAATTCTTTATGACATTGCTTAGTGTTTGAATAATCTTTTAATCGAGGCACAGTTCATATTTATTTAAAACTATTTAAAAAGTATATTGATGGCACCATTATAATAATACTTTTTATTTGATGTCATAACGATAGCTGTTCATCTTTGCTTATTGTTGTCGTGATGAAGTAATATGTCGCTCACCCACAAGAAAATTCACACAACTAAAATATACTGTATTACACAGGAAAGGCAAGGTAGATTCGCATGCTTTTAGTGTAACATAAAGTTACAGCACTTATTTCTGCATGCAGCTGTAAAATAGCGCATAAAAGCATGAAGCACTTGCGAGTGAAGATGTAGAAATAGGTTTGGAGGTTTGAATCAATTTATCCCGACATACAATTTGCTTTCCTTCTGTGATGGCAAATAGACAAGGCAACATAATCTAGCTGATTTTTGAATAACTACACTTCTGACACGTTTCCTGTAGCAAGATTCATCTAAGTCAGACCAACCAATGCACTATACCGCTAAATGAATTTATTTGGAGTTGTGTGACTTGTCTTGAGAATGAACGATATTTTCTCTGGTCAATATTTAGTAAATTATTTTATCGTACCCAAACGATGATGCAGTTGAAATTCATTTATCTTTCTTTGCGTAAGTCTATTCTTTCAAAACAATAAATTGATTGTGTGCTGTCAAGTGTAAAGAATTATTTATTTATAACACCATCATTTACATTCTAAAATCTTCGTAATTTACATTATGAAAGACAACTACCTTACTGATAGCCTGACTACCTTAAAGATACATTTTTATTATAATATTTGTAACATTTAGTAGCAGCAAAATGGGATTATTATTATATTTTTTAAGATTAATTCTGTATACGGATAATGAAAACGATATGTTTTATAACATACACATATAGAAATGGAAATGAAAATGGATAAAGTGAACTTTTTGTTTTTATAAACAAAATATGATCAGTGCGATTCATATGAACAATGAGATGTATGTTTTTCTAAACATGTCCATTAGGGTGGAACGAAAAAACTTTTTTTTTAAATTTCAAAATGCTATAGTTTTCAAAAGTTGCCTTTTATCAAAATAATGACGGAAATTAAATATTAGCGTAATTGGATTATGTTTTTAGGTGCCGCAAGAAGGGTAAACTTTAGGTTTTTATTAAAATTTTGACAATTTTCGCAGTTATGTAAAAAAAATAATAATAATAATTTCAATATGCTATAGTTTTTAAAAGTTGCCTTTGATCAAAATAATGACGGAAATTAAATATTAGCGTAATTGGATTATGTTTAGAGGTGCCGCAAGAAGGGCAAACTTTAGGTTTTTATTAAAATTTTGGCAAATTTCGCAATTATGTTTATTTTTTTTTCAATAGGCTATATTTTTCATATGTTAACTTTTAAATCAGTATTAGTCAGTTTTAAATCTTTTTAATCAGAAAACATGGTAAACTTACTGCGTAATACATTTTAATTACAAAAATAATGAAACATAAATAGTATACAATGAGGTTGAAACAGAACAAAGTTCAGAAGAGAACACTATACTAACCCAATTTTTTATTGCCTCTACGTCCAGTGTCTCTGAAACCTGAAGTAATCAAAATCATAGTCAAATGCGCATGAAACTGCAGTTTGTGGCTTCTGCTTGCGATTGAACTTGAGTATCAGACAAAATTGCTGCAACAATTCCAAGCGCAGCTCTGCAGGATTTGATTAGTGATCAAGAAAGAAGTATGACAGAAATGTATTGACATAATGAAAATTAGATGAGAACAATTAAAGAACCGAAAAAGATGTATAGAAGAAACTGTAAAACTAGTTACAGAAAGTAATTTTTTTTATGTAAGAAAAGACAAGACTATTGTGCAAGACAAGAAAGGAACTAAGTATTACAAAATAACTGTTATCGAAGAACATATATCACTTGTTCTAGAACTTGGATCAAAATTTTCAAGACACGTAAAACCGATTTCTGGCATTGGAAAAGGTATAAAAGACAACATAATGACATTTTTAAATGACAACAACCAATACTTAAACATTACTGCAATTGGGTATGATGGAACTGCCTCAAACACTGGATTGAATAATGGTGCGATTGCTTTATTGGAAAAAGAATTATGAAAGCCACTGCAGTGCTTGATTTGTCTGTTTCATGCAAATGAACTACCCGTTCGTCATCTATTTTCTTTCCTAGATGGAAAAACTAAAAATCCAAATGAATTTGGACTGAAAATACGGAAACAACTGGAAAAATGTTATGAACTTCCAGTGACTGAGTTTTCACCTATTGAAAATAACATTCCATTGCTAAAATTTAAGGATAATTTAAGTATGGATCAAATATATTTCTTAGAAATGTGTAACACAATCTCCGTTAGAAGTTGCTCTTCTGATTTGTCTATGAAGAAACCAGAAAAAATTTGTCATTCACCATGGTTTACCTTAGCAAACAGAATAATTCGCTTGTACGTGGGAACAGAATATCCATCACAAAATCTCCTAATACTGACTGAGTACATTTTGAAAGTGTACACAACTGTTTGGTTTAATATAAAGATGAAACCATCTATCTATGGAAGAAGCACTAGTGAAAACGTGTCAGCTATTTACGTTACCTCAATTACACTCCTAAAAAATGTAATTGATCCAATCAGTCAAAGCAATGCATACTTTGCTGCACATGAAAATGTACTCCATTGTGCATTGTATCAGGTGATAGAAGTCATTAAGTAGTTTGCATTATGCCGAATTGTAAAAGCAGGGACTGAAAATGAAGTTGGCATCAGAATTTTTATAATTCCTGTATGCATAAACTTTGATGTCACGGATTATATTGATATAATTCAATGGCATGATGTTAAAGTAGCATAACCTCCTATGACGATGTATATTGCTGACGACAAACTAAAGCAGTAAATAAAGCAAGCAGAAGTACCTGATCATGAGAGTCAACTTCAATTTTTCCCTATGTCACACACAAGCAGTTAAAAGGATTGTTAAATTAGTTACCGAGTCATCCTTGTCCGTTTGCAGCACTTCTGCAAGAGATGCATTGGTAAAAACCAAAATAAATTTTCAAAAGATCATGCCAAGATTTGAAACAAAAAACAAAAACAAAAACAATCCAATGAGTCAAATGGAACATGTGTGATTACTATGGACATTAGAGAAAAATTAATGTTTCTTAAAAATAAAGTTCTGCCTTTAAAAGAATATAAGGTCAAATCTCTTTTTAACGAAAACCCTTATATACGGTCACCCCTCTCTTACGGCCAAATTAAAATTTCTCAGCGAACATTAACATTTCGTTATAACTAATAACCAATCTTCTGCAGTCACCTCCTTTTTTCCTAACCATTTTTTTGGTCACATAGGTGTCCGTTAATCAGAGGTTTCACTCTTTTAAAGTTTTTCTAAATAAGTGTGATTTGTTTTACTAAGATACGATAATTAAAGATTGCATTTCTTTCACTTCATTGTAGTACTATAAGAATATGTTACTGTAAAATTAATAAAAATTGATATGATGAAAATCGCTAAATTCTACAAAATAATTCTTTCTGTAATGGCATCTAAAAATTCGTAATACATAGAATGTGCAAGTTTTCTGCAAAAGTATCATATTTTGAATATTCTGTTTACAAAATATATGTATATTATGTTAATAATCAAGAAAAGAACTTTTTTTTAAAAAAGGCGATTTTTATCGTTTTTTCATAGAAAAGTCATTTTTGAAGCTGTTTGCGGCACCTGAAAATATTTTAGTACATTAACAAAATTTTATATTCTTCATTCTAATCCTAAAAGGCAACTTTTGCCGACTATAGCAAATTTCTAACTGAAAAAAAAAGTAATTAACCATTATTTTCGTTCCACCCTATCCTTTATACCCCACCTTTTCGTTCCTGTCCATTAGCGCTAACTCGTTTTTTTAGAAAATTGTATCTATCAGAACGTCCCATTTTATATAGGAAAACAATGATACTAGGTATGTATTGTGTGTGTACTGACACTATTTTCTATATTTTTAATAATCAATCATAAAACTTACTTCATCATAACCTTTCGACTTCTATGGTTTAATTACGCCTTATCTTTAAAACTTTTAAAGACAGGTGTTTTTTTAGTATCCACGAAGAGTCATTCCTTTAGATACTTAGAAAATCTAATCCACATATTCTTACAGTTCTAGCCCATCTGTTATCCAAAATAAGGTGCGACCCCATAAATTTTCCTCCGCTAGTGTGTAACTCTTCATTTTAGTCGTGTTTCGAAAAATAATATCACTTAACCGCGACTGTAACATATTCCTTAACCCGCAAAAAAAGCAATTCTGTGCTGATTATCTAACGTGTTACGTGCTACAGAAGTGTAAGTAAAGTGTTATTGTGTTTTAAAGTGCATTATATCCTGTACATTATAAAGCTGTATTACTTTCCTCGTAAAATTACGGGCTGCACAAAATGATAGTTTTTTTTTTTTTTTTTTTTTTTTTTTTTTTTAAAAAAGGGGGGTTTAACTGGAATCTCTGCTGGCGGCCTCTGCCCGTAATTTTACAAGGATATTTTTAACAGTGTAGAGTCATCGATGTAGCATATGATATTACATTTGTTCGTGGTACAGAAAATTGAATAAATGTATGACTTGTAAGCAGAAAGTATACACACTGCTTTCTGCAAATAACTGATTATAATACGTATTGCTCAACGATTCCTGCCAGGAAACAACCAGACCTCATTTGACGTTTCCATCTATCTGCTGAACCCACTGGATATAAAGCGGATTATTCAGCTGTAGTTATGCTGAAAGAAGAGATTATATTAGTATATTTTATCCATCAAATATTCTACTACGATATACATTTTTGAACGTCTTAAGACCCGAAGTTAAAATAATCGTATAAATACTCATTCGTTGCTTTTAAACAAACAAAATGAAATCATTGATGACAAAAAAAAATATATTTTTTAAATCTATTGATTTAGGGGAATTATAATTTAGGTTCACAAATATGAACATAAAATTACTAACACCCCCCCCCCAAAAAAAAAAAATCAATTTAATTATCAATAACTTAAAATTACACAATAAAAAAATAACAGCTTTAAATAAGTGAATAATCTGCAAATTCTTATTTTTTTATTATAAAGCTTTTAAGTTAAAGAATTGTGAAAATTACCTACTTTCTTGGATGCACTGTCATGCTAGGGTGTTTTTTTCATTTATTTTAATTTTCCATATTCTCTTTATTTTATTCTACATAAGTTGTAGCCCCCCTTTCTTTATTGTAATGTTTTTTCATTTAATATTCTCTTTATTTTATTCCATAGAAGTTTTACTTTTCATAGCCCACCTACTCTTCTCTGCTAATTTTTAACATTAGTTCTTAATTATGGAGTTAAAATACCTCTTATTTCTTTTAAATGTCAAAGCTAAGACAAATTCATTGTCGCTTTTACTTAAATTCATAATTTTTATATATTCCCTGTAAGTTTCATTTGCTTGCATGGTGGTCCTTTTATCCATGGGAATTTTTACAACACTCGGACACTTGGGTAATAAAAATACTATTTCCCATGCGACGAATAATACCTCGTATTGTCAGAGTTTTATGACTTTTTTTTTTACCAGCCCAATTATTCTGTTTACGTAAACAACATTCACGTGGGAGGTCGCCCATAGGCAGCAGTTTTTATCTCTTCGTGAAAAGCGAAACGAAGGCGAAAGCAACTGGACACATGCCTGCATCCCTCCAACCAAAGTAGTTTCACCCGCGGGTTTGTGACAGCAAATGGTTCTACAGGAAAATATTGGGAGTTGTTCTTTGTTTCCCTGGTATTGCGTAGCGCGGGAGAATGTAACTGGGATAGTGTGTTGTTGAGTTTCAGGGAGGGCTTAGCCCCCCCCCCCCCCCCGTTAATTTTTCAATATGGAAGCTGTAGGATTAAAGTGGCATTCGAAATTGAACTGCGGAGTTGGAAGGTCTGAAAAAGAAAAAATATCTGGTACCCAAGTATGGAAGATGAATTATTTTTGAGGCTGGTATGCTGATTCATGGTCTCTCGCAGAAAGTGGTAATAATTGTGCGTTTGTTACAGACCGATGCTAGTATTTATTAAGTGTTATTGATTTTTCTGTTATCGGCATTAATGTTTTATATAACTAACATCCGACGAGAAATATGGAGCTCTGCAACTATCGTCAATGGACGTTTCGTGATGCTATGACACATACCATATAAACTTTCCCTCTGACGTCTATCATTAAGTGAGTCTAGTACTCTTTTAAAGTTAAAAGAAAAAAAATGATGTGTGAAGAGTTGTTTCCATCAAGCCGCTAAAGATATGGAAAAAGTGTCCCTAACCCTTTTTAGATGATAACCTTGAATTCCTACACTCAGCGTAGAGACCCTTCTGTCTATAGAGTAAAAAAAAAGGAAAAGAAAGTAACGACCTCTCTCAATAACATTATCGTTGAGTGTATCTCATATAACGAAAGAGAGCCTGGGTATTGAGATTACAGGCTAAATTACAATTATCTGGGGTTACGTTAGAATTATCAATACATTTTTGAACTTTTGCTACTAAAGTACCTTTATTCAATACTATATTGTTATCAGAAAAGTTAGCAAAGGATAGAAATAGGCCATGTTCTTGGGTACAAGTAGATCTAGAAATTAAGAGGCCTGCATGTAAATTCTTAGCAAAGGGCTCTAACATTAAAATGCTGTCCCTGTCGTTGAAATTTTCTTTCATACATCTGACTTTAGCTAAAATTTTAGATTGGGCTGGAATTTCAAGTTTATTACACTAAGATGCCATACTGATATTACATGCCTTTTTCTAAACATTATGTTTACCTGTATTTTCACTAATATCATTTGATTGCACTTCCTCATTTTCAGTAAATTCATAACTACCCATTTCAGAATTTTCAGAATTGTCACTAAACTGCTCCCCAATATTTGCATTTACATTATTATGAGGAAGTGCAATCAAATGATATTAGTGAAAATACAGGTAAACATGATGTTGAGAAAAAGGCATGTAATATCAGTATGGCATCTTTGTGTAATAGACTTGAAATTCCAGCCCAATCTAAAATTTTAGCTAAAGTCAGATGTACGAAGGAAAATTTCAGTGACAAGGACAGCATTTTAATGTTAGAGCCCTTTGCAAAGAATTTACATGCAGGCCTCTTAATTTCTAGATCTACTTGTACCCAAGAACATGGCCTATTTCTATCCTTTGCTAACTTTTCTGATAACAATATAGTATTGAATAAAGGTACTTTAGTAGCAAAAGTTCAAAAATGTATTGATAATTCTAACGTAACCCCAGATAATTGTAATTTAGCCTGTAATCTCAATACCCAGGCTCTCTTTCGTTATATGAGATACACTCAACGATAATGTTATTGAGAGAGGTCGTTACTTTCTTTTCCTTTTTTTTTTACTCTATAGACAGAAGGGTCTCTACGCTGAGTGTAGGAATTCAAGGTTATCATCTAAAAAGGGTTAGGGACACTTTTTCCATATCTTTAGCGGCTTGATGGAAACAACTCTTCACACATCATTTTTTTTTCTTTTAACTTTAAAAGAGTACTAGACTCACTTAATGATAGACGTCAGAGGGAAAGTTTATATGGTATGTGTCATAGCATCACGAAACGTCCATTGACGATAGTTGCAGAGCTCCATATTTCTCGTCGGATGTTAGTTATATAAAACATTAATGCCGATAACAGAAAAATCAATAACACTTAATAAATACTAGCATCGGTCTGTAACAAACGCACAATTATTACCACTTTCTGCGAGAGACCATGAATCAGCATACCAGCCTCAAAAATAATTCATCTTCCATACATGGGTACCAGATATTTTTTCTTTTTCAGACCTTCCAACTCCGCAGTTCAATTTCGAATGCCACTTCAATCCTACAGCTTCCATAATGAAAAATTATCGGGGGGGGGGGGGCTAAGCCCTCCCTGAAACACAACAACACACTATCCCAGTTACATTCTCCCGCGCTACGCAATACCAGGGAAACAAAAAACAACTCCCAATATTTTCCTGTAAAACCATTGGCTCTCACTTCCCCGCGGGTGAAACTACTTTGGTTGAAGGGATGCAGACATGTGTCCAGCTGCTTTCGCCTTCGTTTCGCTTTTCACGAAGAGATAAAAACTGCTGCCTATGGGCGACCTCCCACGTGAATGTTGTTTACGTAAACAGAATAATTGGGATGGTAAAAAAAAAGTCATAAAACTCTGACAATACGAGATATTATTCGTCGCATGGGAAATAGTATTTTTATTACCCAAGTGTCCGAGTGTTGTAAAAATTCCAATGGATAAAAGGACCACCATGCAAGCAAATTTAACTTACAGGGAATATATAAAAATTATGAATTTAAGTAAAAGAGACAATGAATTTGTTTTAGCTTTGACATTTAAAAGAAAGAAGAGGTATTTTAACTCCATAATTAAAAACTAATGTTAAAAATAAGCAGAGAAGAGTAGGTGGGCTATGAATAGTAAAACTTATATGGAATAAAATAAAGAGAATATTAAATGAAAAAACATTACAATTAAAAAAAGGGGGGGGGCTACAACTTATGTAGAATAAAATAAAGAGAATATGGAAAATTTAAAATAAATGAAAAAAAAAACACCCTAACAGTTTCGAAAGCATTTTTCAAACCCAGGTTAAAATAACATTTATTTTATAAGTAAATCGACATCGGTGCTGCCATTTATTGGTTTCATTTTAAAGCAAAAGCATTCAACTTGATAGAAGTGAAGTTAAAATGTAAAAATATCAATCATTTTAGTTTTTATGAGCAAAAGAATCTAGGTACCCATTTGGGTACCCAGGACTCAAGAGGTTAATATCCAAATTCTGTACAAGTTTAACTTTTGAAGAATATTTCATAAACGACACATTAATAATTAAATTTAATAATTAAATGAAATTTAAAGAGGAAATAAATGACACGATTATTAGATAACTCATCAGTTTTGCAAATAGTAATTTTAAAAATAATTCATATTTTTGAGAATATATGACGCTAAGCTCTTTAAGACAGTGAAAACCTCAAAATTAGCTTCAAAATTTTAAATTACAAAATTTTTCTTCGACTTTCAATTGATAAATGAAATAAAAAGTAAACACTCAAATATATATTTCAGGCTGCTTTATATGCTAACCAGAAGGAACCGTGCGAAGCTTTCGCACTGCAATCTTTGAGATTATTTCCTGGTACGTTTTAGAACTAATTTTTAATTAACTGATTTCTTTTTTTTTATCAAACAACGCGTTTTAAGGAAACATGGATGTACTATCTCCGAAACACTCCGAAACACTTTTCGAATGATACCTCATTCATCGTTGTATGTTTTGTATGTGCATAGAAAAAAGGATGTTGGCAATAGAAATAATATATATGATGATGGCTTGTGTAAAGGAAAATGGGAATAAATTGCCATAATTTTTTTGCCAAATTTTCTTCTCTCGCCAAGGTCATTTCTCTAGGTTGCCAAAACTCCTATATTGAAAAAAAAACGAATTGTAAAAAAATTGAAACACTGAATCAGCCGTTTAGGGAATTCATATGAAAGCATTTCCTCAGATTTGGCAAAACTGTTCCAGAAATGTCTTAAATACATAAATCAACATTTGGTACACTACTTTTTTGCAAGCCTATGGGAACTTAAACATGGGATGTTCTATCCCATGAGCTATCTCATAAACATGCCGAATATTTCATCTTCATATTTATTGTTGTTAATAAATAAAACAATATTTATTTCATTGAGTTTTTTTTCAACTGTACAGTATTTATAAATTTTAGCTAGCAAAACATTATTTTTAAAACGGCTGCATAACATTTTAAGCACGATATTTAAACGGAAAAATTTATTTTAACTTTTATAATAAAACGGAATGAAAACGCAACACAGACATAAAATATTAAATTTTTCTGGAAACGTCTTACACGTACATATATTGTAGGAAGTTTTTTTTCTTTTTAATACTAAATAAAAGAATTTTTCATTGATTTTGTTTTAAAATAAAAAAAAAAATCTTGAAAATTGTAATTTTTTTTCAGGAACTCTTAAGTTTTAATATTAAGGAGACGTGAAGTTGTACAAAAATAAATAAGAATACATTTTGTTAAAGGTATTAAAAACCTACGCATTCCTGTATAAAAGACGGAACTTTTCCCTTAAAATTTGTCTTTAAAAATAGGGTAAATCGTATATAATGAAAGTACAGATGTGTTTTATATTACTAAATTAATAAATAGTGATTAGTATATAGTATATTTCTTTTAATAGGAATAATTATATATATTATTTTAACTACTAAAATAATAACTGTGGTATAGTAGTTATTATATATTACACACTGAAAAACAAGACAAATGTATTTCAGTAAAGCTTTTATCTTTCTTAAGGTTTATGGAAACTTTAATAAAAGCTCTTCCGAGTTACCCACAATTCCAAAAAGCATTTCTTTATCTTTAAAAGCCTCTCAAATAAATTGATTTCCAAGATTTTAAAAAGTATTTCAGAAACAAAAGTTTCTTTTGCAGCAAGTAATATTCGGAAACATTTCCAAGCAGTTTTATTGCGTATTAATTAGCTATCAATTCTGCATTAAAAAGTTTCAGTTACGTAACAGAGTTTATACATGCAGGAGTAATTCTAATAACTTTAATGTCAATGCTTTTAATTTATCATGTTTATTGAATATCAAAATATTTATTTGACAATTTATAGTATTCTAAAAACCGTTATTTCTGGTTGAGAAAACTGATTAATACAAACTACTCGGAAAGATTTTCCAATATTTCGAGCTGCAAAAGTAACATTTTGTTTTTTGAAAGCTGGTTTTTTATAAATCTTGGAAATCTATTGATGTCTGATGTTTGATGAAGATAAATGAACGATTTTCGATCTCGTTGGTGTGAAGGGACAAATCATATTATATTTTCTTTAAGATAGATAACTTTAAGATAGATAAGAGGCTTTTGTCTAAATAATATTTCTAAAAAATCAATTAAACTTAATTTTTAAATTAATATTTTTTAGAAAATTAAATTAATCAAATGACATTTCACATTTTCTTGCTCTTCTTTGTATTTATTTCAATTTTCTTCTTTTTGGTTTTTGTGTAATATATAATTGGAAAGGTAATCAGAAAGAAACTAGCAATATAATATTGTAAAAAGATAGAACATTTAATGTGATATGTGTCCTTACTTTTATTTACAGACATTTATACAAAAGACGTTTTGGTGCCATGTACGCATTAAGAAAAACAAAAATATGAGAAAATTTAAGGAAAGATAAAATTAATCTTCTTAGAAATTAATCTTTTAAAGTCCTCAACTTAAAAAAGTTAAAAATCTTTACCAGTGTAATTTATAGTATTTGTTGTTCCAAACTACTGACCCTTTGAAATCTGAAAAACACCTTTTTAACTTTCTAGATTTTCAAATGTGAAATATTTATCACTTATTCAGACCGAGTGAAGACCTTTTTCTTAAAATTTTGAAGGGCTTTTGAAGGGTCTCGCAAATAGGAAGGCATCAGACCCCATAAAAATACTGTTTAATTCAAAATATCGAAATACATGGTGCTCTCGAAAGTCCTATCAACTCCTATTAACTTGAGAACGGCGATATCTATAGTCATGAATATGGTGTCTAAGTATGGTAAAGTGGCGAAGCTGTTTACAGTGACACATAGCGGCAAACTGCAGAGTAAGCGTTCCTCGAAAACGATTCGAGGTACGAGAAAAAATCTGTTACAAAAAGGTAGAGCTTTCTTGATGTATTATAAAATAATGTTTTACATGTAAAAATAAGATTATTAGAAACCTTGAAATATATATATTATATATTATATCAACTGATTAAATACGTTACTAATTGCATGTAAAAATGTCGCCTCAGTAGCACGCATTTGTACGAGAGAAAGTCATTAAGTAAGTCACAAAAGAGAATTAAATAATAACTTACAATGATATTCACTTGAAAACAATTTTTATTTCTCAACCTATTCTTCACCAATATTTATTCACTTATATCACCGTTTTATCAGTGGTATATGTATATATATATGTTTATATATGAACACACATGAGATTTTATTTGAAATATATATATATATATATATATATATATATATATATATATATACACATGCATATGCATCACACAACCTCTTTAATAAAAAGCGATGCGTTGCTCACGACTGGGATTTTCGCTAATCGTTGCAACAGATTAATCTCGGAAAATGAAACATTTGAAGTTGCTGAAAAAATTTATAGCTCGAAACATATTTGTCAGAAAATTGTTATACAAACATCGTTAAAAAGGTAAAAAATTGTATTTTTATTGATATAAATTTCAAATCTAATGATTATGCTGTTTTTCAAATATTGAATTTCGAAAATTACCAAATTTCCCAATGGAGTACCATAGAGAAATCTTCATGCGCAAAAAGATAATGATAACGGCCATGTGTCCTGACGTATACTGGATATAGCACGAACCACAAATTATAGTAGCCTTACTATTCTGTTAAAATATGAAAGGGAATTATGATGCCACGAGTGCATGATTTTTATTTAATTTTAATATAATCATCTTAGAAACGAGGTTTTGGAAAATATTTTCGAATGGGACTAATAAATTGGCCAATACTGTATATTATTCTGAGTTTAAAAGAGGAAAGGTGGGAGAGCGCTTTATATTATTTAGGTTTCCTCAGGAACTTTTGGTCAGAATTGAAAGTTTAATATATCAAAACGTCAGAAATTAAATCGACATTAAATCGGCAATAACTATAACGACTGTCTTTCAGTTTGTTTAGATAGATTTTCATTTAAAAATATAAAATCATTCAACATTGATTTTAGGTATTTTTAAGGTTATTATCACGGTCCCGGGCAACGCCGGGCATGTCAGCTACTATAATACATAATACATATGCATGAAGTCAACATAAACAGGATATTTTTGTCGCCATATTTGGTGATATTTCGTTAAGTGTCACCAAGCTTGTTGATAATTGGACGCTAGAGGCTATTTTTCATTGAGAATTTTTAGGGCGAGTAACCATCAATTAACATTATGTGGTTAATTAATGGCATAACGCACCAATATTAATAAAGTTTCGGTACTTCTCTATTATCCAGTCGACTACTTTTCATAGCAGAAAACTATCGCCAAACTGTAACGCCAAATAAATGGGAGAACGTTGCCATTGGAATATCAAAATAAATAAATAAATAAAATATAAGAATTTAAGGACACAATTGTTATTTTAATTAATGAAATAACTAATAAATCAGTAAAACATAATGAAAAATACACGCAAATGTCGAATTAAAAACCACTTGATGACATAACAAACACGTATAATGCTTTTGACATCAAATAAATAGGGCTGCATTTTTGGCGTTTAATCTTACAGTTTGGCGATAGTTTTTCGTTATGAAAAGTGGACGACTGGATAATAGAGAAGTAGCGAAATTTCAATCGTTTCGTCACTACACAAGACCTCTGCTTTTGCTATTATATTGTACTGTTATTATACTTACTGTTACAATATTGTTAGTCTTTACTCTGTAAAAAGTTCATTATAGAAATAGAATTTTCAGAATTAAAGCATCGAAACTGCCAGTTCTCCTTATGATTATTATAATTTTCTAAGATATATCCAGTTTAACGATATGTACATTATAGAATTAATCTTCTATAATGGGATTCCTCGCATTTCAGCTTCAGGTTTTAGAGTAAAATTAGCTAAAATCTTAAAACCAAGACACATTCACATATTATCTAAGACGATTAGATGAAAATAACGATAGATTTTCTAATGGAAGAACGGCTGCACGTTCGTAGATTTCCTAATCTTCCTTAATCGTGCCAATGTTAGAATGAAAGGAAAAATATATTAGCATAAGTACGGTTTACTGTAAATGTGGATTGCTTTAAAAACGTTTAAAAAGAACCACTTTACTTACACCAAATCGTGTTTGCTAAAATATTCCATTTGGAAGTGGCAATTACTTAAGATTACTTAATAGGATTAAAAATCTCCTCATTAGACAACGTAACAATGCAAACGGACATGAAGCATAAATGCCTAAGTAAATTAAGAGGTAATTGTCAATAAAGATGAAATGCATAATAACACAAAATACAAGATATGCTGCCATGATCGCAAAGAGCTGATTCTTGATTTCTCTAACAGAAACTTCCAATTTGGCGAAGGATTGAGCAAGTAAATTATGAAAAAAAAAATAATATGATGAAGTGCATAGCACACATTTTAGGAAGACTAAACTGGCGGCTAGTATTTTGATGTAACCTAGAAATAAAATATAGATTTGTAAAGCATAATAAGAATTTTAAAATTATTTTATGTTTATATATTTATTATATTTATATCCCTCCTCTAGAAAAATACATTTTAAAAAACCTACAAAAAGTAGTGATATCCCATAAAAAAACTTTCTGTAAAAAAAAAAGCGCCAAGTTCTCCTTAATGTTTCGGCCATAAAAAGTACTGATATCTGATGCTCGTTCAAGTTAAAAGTCAAACATCTGAAACCTTTCATTGAAAATGGCTTCCTGCGACTTGGCCGTTAATGCATTCTAGGTTTTTTTTTCATTTATATGTCATTCTTACACAAATTTCAATAAATTCTATAAAGAACAGTAGAAGAATGTAATACTGAGAAAAATAAATTAGAATATATAGTACACCCTGATTGGTGTGAAACGTATAACTTTCATTTGAAATAAATAATTACGGCGATAAATCATTTCAAAATTAATGATTGAAAATTATGTATTTATAAATTATTTGAATATTAAAAATAATATCAGAACGCAAATAGGCAAATTCGTATGAAGACGTTGTAACTAAAAGCTATGTGATAAATACCATTGAGTTTCAACAAACATTAGTTTTGATTAAAAATCATTTAGTTTTACAATGGTTTAATGACTATATTATACGGTTTATTGTCATTAACACGAATTCAAATGAATAATTTTTTCCTCAATTTTTACATTCTGTTACATTTTATGAGGCGTTGAGAACCAGAGTGGACCATCCTCGACAGCTGTGATTTCGAAATTATGCTTTTTAAACTGTGTATTATATTTCAGTAGTTTGTGCAACAAATGCGTTAAATGTTACAAAAAATGTAGTAGACCTGTAGATCATTCATTATACATTCTTTATAATATGAAAAACCTTTTAAAAATGCATTAACGGCCAAGTCGCAGGAAGACTTTTTCAATGAAAGATTTCAGATGTTTGACTTTTAACTTGGGCGAGCATCAGATATCAGTACTTTTTATGGCCGAAACATTAAGGAGAACTTGGCGCTTTTTTTTACAGAAAGTTTTTTTATGGGATAAACATTTTCTGGGTGTCCTTTAAAAAAATACTGAATATGAGGAGCATTTTAAAAACACAAGATAGACTGTGTACTTTAACAACATTTTCCAACTTCATGACTATCGGCCATTTTTTATAAACATTAATGCGTATAAAGTAAAAAAAAAAAAAGAAAAAAAAAATCAGAAATACACACAACATTTTTGGAATTTAATGCGGTATGTATACGGACTCACAATAAGAAAAAACGTTTTCCAAGAAGAAAAAATAATTATAAAACTCGAGCATCCGTTTAAACGTTATGCATGGATATACCTAATATATATATATATATATATATATATATATATATAAGTACATGACATAGATCATTCGCTCCCGCGTGTACAAACTTTTGCGAGGTGTAAGTTACTCAAAGCCCAATAGGAATCAGATATGTAGTGTGTGTCACCAATGTAGCGTGATTAAAGTCATCCTAATGTACTACTGTACAAGGAAAAACGAAAAATGAAAGAAGGAGTGAAGTGAAGAACATTATTTTATTTATCAAAACGTAACAGTTTCAATAGAAACAGAAGTGACAAAGGTATTCTTAGTTTCGGCCATCAACTGCAACAGATGTTTGATATCGGCGTTGCCCGAAACTGGGACTTTTTGAAATATATCAGGTGTTTCTCGGATGACCGCGGCAGCTACGCTGATGCGTAAGGCAAATTCTTGCTCATTATCAACGGGTATTTTGTGCACCAGATCTTTCATGTGACTCCAGAAAAAGATCTTAAGAGATTAAAACTTAATAGTTTTTTATACGTTTATCCAGCTCCTCAACAACGTCTTCTAACGCGTTAGGAGTGCGTATCGCAACCGGCATTCCTATCCGATTCCGATTCGTCTTTGAAAGACCTATTCCTACCATCATGTGCTGTAGCGAATCACCCTGTATATATATATATATACAAACAAACGAATTGTAAAGCCTCTTTTTTTGTAAGTTAGATAGACAAGTTTGTATATATATATATACATATATCTATCTATCTATCTATCTATCTATCTATCTATATATATATATATATATATATATATATATATATATATATATATATATATATATATATATATATATATATATATATGATTATCACATATGATTATATGTGACGAATTATACATGATTTTATAATTTATACTGTGATTAACAAATTTTCAGTGGATAATTTCTCGTAAATTCACAGATAAAAATTATTCATTTATTATAAAATATGTGTCGTAAATTATACATTGCATTAGTACTCGAAATTTTAAGTCTGTTTGGTGAAATAAAATAAAAAGTTTGCACTGTGATTAAGAAAATGAAATAACACCTTAATGGTTACCAAAGCAACGAACGTAATTAAAAATTAATTAACAGAAATCAATTTTAATTTAGAAATTCATTAGTATTAATTAAAAGATAAATGAATAGCATTCTACGGTGAAATACAACAACAGAGGAAAAATATAATTCATACATGTTTATATTGAACACATTAACGCTTTATTTACGCTTTTCAGAAAATAAATAATTGAAAATCATTAATTAAGTTTAAAACATTCCTTCCGAAAATACATAACATTTTAATTTTTACCCTTTTATGAGTGATTTTTTTATACATGAATTAAAAACACATTTCGCACTTATTTAAAACTTAGTACTAAGAAAAAATAATGTTGACATTTAAAAAAAATATTTTTTTATAAAAAAAAAAAAAAAAAAAAAAAAAAAAAAATGGTTTATTATAAAATTAGAATATGAATCTCATGGGAAGTTTCCAAGTGAAAAATGTTTATTTATGGTTAAGAAAGAATTTTATGTGACAATTTCAACTTTTATCAATAAAAAGCAAAACAAACAAACAAAAAATAAAAGAATAAAAAGGTCTTTTTTTTTTTTTTTTGAATGTTCCAAGAGCAGAAATTCTTTGAGAAATTCTTCTCTCACACTTAACAGAAAGAATATTGACTAAGGCAGATTCTCCAAGTACATATATATTTTTAGCTCACAGGCTATCAAAGATTGAGAGCTTGTGTGCCCGCCGGTTCTGTATGTACGTACGTACGTATGTATGTATGTATGTACGTAACGCGATAACTCTTGATAGAACTAACCGTTTTACTTTAAATTTTGTTTTTAGGTTCCTTGTGATAAGGCGCTACCCTGATTAGTTTTGGAGGTTCATTGGTTAAGCATAAAGGGGGGAAATGGGGGCTAACCCCCCATAATTTAGATAAATAGGTTTTTCATGCAGAATTATCCCATTTCCTTCAAATTTTGTATATAGGTTCATTTTGATAATGCGCTTCTGTCAATAGTTTTGGGGGTTCATTGGTTAAGTATAAAGGGGGAAAGGGGGAACCCCCCCCCCCCCGCCTAATTTAGATAAATGAGTTTTTATGCAGAATTATTCGATTTTCTTCAAATTTTGTATATAGGTTCATTGTGATAATGCGCTTCTCTGAAGAGTTTTGGGGGTTCATTGGTTAAGTATAAAGGGGGAAGGCTAATCCCCCCTTAATTTAGATAAATGGGTTTTTCATGCAGAATTATCCGAGTTTCTTCAAATTTTGTATACAGGTTAATGGTGATAAAGCGTTTTCCTGATTGGTTTTTGAGATTCATTGTTTAAGTATAAAGGGGGTAACGGAGGGCTACCCCCCCCCTTAATTTAGATAACTGCGATTTTCATGCAGAATTATGCGATTTTCTTAAAATTTTCTATATAGGTTCATTGTGATAAGGCGCTTTCCTGATTAGTTTAGGGGGTTCTTTGGTTAAGTATAAAGAGGGTAAAGGGGGGGGGGGCTTATCCTCCCCCCTTAATTTAGATGAATGTGTTTTTCATGGATAATTATCCGATTTTCTTCAAATTTTGTATATAGGCTCATTGTGGTAAGGAGCTTCCCTGGTTAGTCTTGGGGTTCATTGGTTAAGTATAAAGGGGGATACGGGGGGGGTAATCCCCTTAATTTAGATAAATGGGTTTTTCATGCAGAATTATCCGATTTGCTTCGAATTTAGTATATATGTTCATTGTAATAAAGGGCTTCCCTGATTAGGTTTGGGGGTTCAATTGTTAACTATAAGGGGCTGGGGATGATCCCCCCTTAATATATTGTCGATTTCTTTATTTTTCGAGGGGCTTATTTAAAATTCTTTGAAATAAGTGTATAATATACAATTAGTGCGAATAGCCTGTGAGCTCAATACCCTCAGTTTAACTGGGCAGTTTTCTTTTTTATTTAAATATTGCTCGGCATTCTATTGTTGTTTTTTCCATGCATAGTTGAACTTCTAATTTGGTTTATATACGGTAAAAGAGTGCACATAAAACAAGCACAGCTCTTTAAAGTTTATTTTTTAAACTAAATTTATATGAGATTATCAGATAAAACAGGATTAATTTAGATAATTAGTTTTTTTCTGGTATTTAAAAAATTGCGTTCGTTTTACTTTACTGTACATAAAATTCATATTTTATTTAAAAATCATTTTTTTATCATTTAGATGAAATAAATTGGATTCCTTACACCAATTCTCAATCATAGAAAACTTAAGATTTTGGGAAAAATTTAATTAATGAACTGGTCAGGATTGTCATTACGTAAAAGATACAAGCACCTAGGCGTCTTTCGGTTTCATTATATAGTGAAAAATCTGTTACGTTACTGTTGTAAACAGTACTTTTATTAGGTGCGTTCGTAAATTATATATATAGCACCTATAGTCGTAGTTTGATCCGTCCCTCCGGCCGCATATAACAGCGCAAAAACTACCCAACCGAATGGTTTGAAATTTAATAGATATACATATAATCGTTGCAGAATTTTTTCGAGTCATTTCAAATTTTATGAAAATCGAATCAAAACTTAAAAATATATTAATAAACGTTTTATTTATTCTATTAAAACCTATCACACATAATCTATATAATAAAAGCGCAAGTCATGTGACTGAGGAAAAGAAATACGGCCGATCCACTTATTTTTTCATATGCCAAGCGGCCTTTTCTATTCAAAATTTTTTCGAAAAAAAATTTCATAAAAGTTGCACATTTAGAAAGATGCTTAAAAAAAAATTGTTTGTTTGAGAGATGAGTTGCATTAAAAAATGTATATATTCTGAGATAACTTCAGTTGAAATTACGTTAATAATCAAATATTTATCCCAATATCCATTAATGTAAATAAACACAAGAGATTCGTTTGTCGTAAATCAAAGAAATATTAAACCATGGAGGTAATCATTTACAAAGCAAGATCTTTATGGTTAATTTTTCCAGAGCTATTTGGTACCAAACAAAATAAAATCGCATGTGCAATCGTGGCATACGTAATAAGAGAAAAGAAAGATGCGCTCATTCCGCTCATAAAAGACGATATAATTCATTTCACTGAAATAATTATGATTTTTTTCAGTGTAAAACTAGTTATAGTAAGAACGCGCCTCATTTGTCCCGTTTAACGTACAAATTGCAACTTGTTTGTATTATATTTAGGTTTTGCATTAAATGATTCTTAATAAAACAGATTTAAAGATGTTATTTTCAAAGTTCGCTGTACCAAATACAGTTTAAATTTAAGGTCGAAGATTGGAAGATATTTAATTTGTTTCTTTTGAATAATGGTTCCTTTACATATGTTTTTATCCCTTTCAGGGTAATTTATTTATATTGATAATATATTGAAATGTTTGCTTGCCAGCAGATTTTACAAATGAATTAATTAATAAATAAAAATTAATTTTCACGTACATTATTAATTCAAAATTTAAATAAAAAATTCTGAGGGGGGGGGGGGAAATTGGTAGTTTAGAATTAAAATTACATAATCGCCTTTTGAATCCACCGCACTTCAAATAATAAGAGACATCACACTAACACATAAATATAGCAAATGTTTACAAAAGCAACAACAACTATGCAATTCTACATTCCTTTTAAATTTCATTGTATGACCTCCTTCGTTGGAAGTTGTGTAGAAAAAAAATATTTTTTTTTTAAGAAAAAATATTTTGTTATTTAAATTCTGATTAACAAATTTTCAGACGATAATTTCTAGTAAATGCCCAGATAAAAATTATTCATCTATAAAAAATATGTGTCCTAAGTAAAACATTGTATTACAACTCGACAGCTTTAAAAAATCTGTAGTAATTATGAAAATGAAATGTCTCCTTAATGTTTACCAAATAAACGAACGTAAATAAAAAAATAATTAACAGAAATCAATTTTAATTTAAAAATTCATTAGTATTAATTAAAAGACTAATGAACAACATTATACGATGAAATGCAACAACATAGAAAAAAAATAAGTCATACATATTTGTATTGAACATATTAACGCTTTATTTACACTTTTCAGTTTTGAAAATTAATATTTGAAAACCATTAATTAAGTTTAAATATTCCTCCCTCAAACAAATATTTGTTTCATACATAAGATTTTAATTTTTACCCTCTTATGACTGATTTATTTTTATATGAATTAAAAATACATTTCGCACTTAAAATAGATTAAAATTTTATTATTAAGGACAAATAATTTAAAATAAAAAATTCCTTAAAAAGTCATTTAATACAAAATTAAAATACAAAGCTCATATGAAGTTTACAAGCGAAACATATTTATTTACAGTTAATAAATTGGTTTTTGTGACAATTAAAATTATGTAATTCAAGAGCTGTTACGTTGCTGCAAAGAACGTTAATATGCTGTAATTATTACTTTTATTTGTATCATATTTATGTTTTTTATTACATGATTCTTAATTTAAAAAAAAAAAAAAAAAAAAAAAAAAAAAACTCATATGCTATTTTCAAAGTTCTTTGTACTAAATACAATTTTAATTTAGGACAGAAGATTGGAAGATATTTAATTTGTGTCTTTTAAATAATGGTAGCTTTACTTATACTTTTATCCCTTCCAGGTGTAATGTAACACTATTGATAAAATATTAAAATATGCCTCCAGAATTTACGAACAAATTGATTAATAAATAAATAAATACAAATTTTCACATACATTATTAATGCAAAATTTAATAAAACATTTTTGGGGCAAATTGGTAGTTTGGAATTAAAATTAAGTAATCGCCTTTTAAAACCACCGCCCTTGATATGTTAAAAGATGAAACATCATAGTAACACATAAATAAAGTACCAGTTATCATAATCAACTACAAGCTCTACAAACATGTAATTCTACATTGCTTTTAAATCTCATTGTATAAACACCTTTGTTGTTTAGAAAAAAAAGATTTTGTTATTTAAATTCTGATTAATAAAGTTTCAGACGGTAATTTCTAGTAAATGTCCAGCTAACAATTATTCATTTATAAAAAAAAGTGTGTCCTAAGTGATACATTGTGTTGCTATTCGAAAGCTTTAACATGTTAATAATAATAAAAAAAAACTGTAGTGATTAAGAAAATTAAATATCTCCTTAATGTTTACCAAATAAATGAACGTAATTAAAAAATTAATTAACAGAAATCAATTTTAATTTAAAAATTCATTAGCTTTAATTAAAAGACTAATGAACAACATTATACGATGAAATGCAACAACATAGAAAAAAGTAATTCATACATATTTGTATAGAACATATTAACGTTTTATTTACAGTTTTCAGTTTTGAATATTAATAATTGAAAATCATTAATTAAGTTTAAATATTCCTCCCTCAAGAACTATTTGTTTCATACATAAGATTTTAATTTTTACCCTCTTATGACTGATTTATTTTTATATGAATTAAAAATACATTTCGCACTTAAAATAGATTAAAATTTTATTATTAAGAACAAATAATTTTGAAAAAAAAAATTTCCTTAAAAAGTAATTTAATACAAATTATAATACAAAGCTCATATGAAGTTTACAAGCGAAACATATTTATTTATAGTTAATACATTGGTTTTTGTAACAATTAAAATTATGTAATTCAAGAGCTGTTACTTTGATGTAACTAACGTTAATATGCTGTAAATAGTACTTTTATTTGTATCATATTTATGTTTTGTATTACATGATTCTTAATTTAAAAAAAAAAAAAAAAAAAAAAAAAAAAACTCATATGCTATTTTCAAAGTTCTTTGTACTAAATACAATTTTAATTTAAGATAGAAGATTGGAGGATATTTAATTTGTGTCTTTTAAATAATGGTAGTTTTACTTCCCGCATAGCATGCACAGTCACAGTCACGTCATTGTGACGTCACTGTGAGTCACGTACGTCACGTCACATCTGTGACCAAAATGACACCACTTTGTAACGCCACACTGTGATCAAAATGTGAACGTCTTGAAGATCTAAAGAAAACTTAAAATAAACTTTAGAACATCTTATGGCATGAAGAAAATTACTTTTTGACAGCTTTAAAAATTTTTGTGACGTTGCAATGACGTCACTGCAAGTCACATAAGTCACGTAAAACCTATGACCTAAATACCAACACTCTGTGACTTCACGGTGTGATCGGAGAGAGAATTTGGAAAAAAACTCATAAAATATAGAATTGAATTATGTCATGTAACTAAATCATTAATAAAAACATTGTCACACATTATTTAAATATATTGTACTATTTCCAAAATAAAATAATAAATAAATATTTGTCTACATATATGAGGCAGATATTTTTTTACAATTTTCATTGCCATTTTCATGAAATTTAACAAAATATACTATATAATACACAGGTAAAAATCCTTAAATAGAAATTTAGTAACGTAGGAAAGTTTTGGCGGAAAGTAATTCAGAAATAGATCTCCCATTCTAATAAAACTGTTAGCGATTTAGAGATTTGTTAGCATTTTAAATACAAACATTTAATTTTTTTCCTACCACCGCATAGAACTCATTTGCTAATTTTGTGATACTAAAAATATTTTAAAAATCTCCAATCTCTTATTATTTTCAGGGGCCACTCAACCCAATCATCAGCTTTCTGTTTAAAAAGTGAGGACACCATTTTTGCGAGTTCGACATCGGGGGTGCTCGGGGTGACCGTCGAACGCGTTCAAGATTTTTCTTGTACTGAATATTTAAGGTGGTTCTCAACTGACCTGCTCCACAACGCAAAGCTTTCTGACATAATTTCTGACTCATTTTTAAACGCAAAGGCATAAAATGGGCAGGACTGACTATGGAAGCAATTTGGAATCGAAATGAGTTTTCCATTTTTTGATAAATAAATTACTTATCGAGTTATAAGCAATTTGCGAGTTCGACATCGGGGGTGCTCGGGGTGACCGTCGAACGCGTTCAAGATTTTTCTTGTACTGAATATTTAAGGTGGTTCTCAACTGACCTGCTCCACAACGCAAAGCTTTCTGACATAATTTCTGACTCATTTTTAAACGCAAAGGCATAAAATGGGCAGGACTGACTATGGAAGCAATTTGGAATCGAAATGAGTTTTCCATTTTTTGATAAATAAATTACTTATCGAGTTATAAGCAATTCGTGTCACGTGACGACTGGTTTTTCTCTTTTCTTTCCCTGTTACGTCGGGTATTTGGTTCAAAACGCTGACTTTGACATTCTTTTCTCAAAGATCTTCTGATTTTACTAAAAAATGGAAAACGTCTTTCAATTACAGAGTTTCTGAATAAAAACAAAAGCCAATTTCATGCGTTTCCGAACAAAAACGAATTAAAAATATGTCATAAAGTATATGTCATTCCTATAGCAATTTATTCCAAAACTGGTCAGTGCTTAATAAGATATCACCTCTGTTAAATATATTGCTCTTTTCAATAGAGCGTAAAAAATGAAAAAATCGTATTTAGGAAATCTGATTGTAGAATAGTATTTATATTTATGTCGTAATTATTTTATAAAGACGAATAAATCCTTTTTTATTTAAAATTTATGTTTACTTTGGACGCCTAAAACAAATGCAACTGATTAAAAAATATATAAAAATTTAAATTTTCACAGCTTATTTCCAAGAATATTAAACTCTCTCATATAAAAACAGAATATTATAATTTTATTAGAAGTTATTTGTCAGCCATATAAACTATAAAGCATTTGAAATGTCTTTATTTAACTTTTTTCTTTCTATTCTTTTTCTGGAAACACCTGCTAGATGTTACTTTGTGGTAAACATTACTGCGCAGATCATGATCGTAGATGTTGAGGGCAGACGATTATTTTCATCGGCGGATTAGAGTGTGTGGTATTCTTTTAAGTTTGTGGAAGTATATTGTGGAATTTATACCGTGAAAGTAAATTAACGTTTTGAAGTGAATCATCCATTTTAACCTATCCTTATGTCTAGCTGGGTGCGTTATTAAGGTCTGCGTGATATTTGATATCTCAGATCTATGAACACACCTAAGCTGGACACTTTGAAAATTAAAGCAGTGGATTTGAGTCTCATTTTTCAATGAAAAGGAAGCAGTCAACGACCATTAAAACTTAATCCCTAGAACTGGTGGTTTTACCTATAGATTAGCAGGTAACTTTTAATGTCTTCGCAGTTTTGTTAATAGTGCATATTTAGTAATGGTACATTAATAGTGCATTATTTAAATGTTAAGATGTTTAAATCTTTTTCTTTTTTAATCACTTGTATAAAATTTTATCTTTAATGTTTTAAATCGTTTTAAATAGAGAGTTTGGAAAAAAGCTTAAAGTATTTACTAACAATATATATTCTAAATGTAAAGTGTTATTTATAACGAGGAATGTATTTATATTTTGCGTTTCTCAGTTCAATTTTCATAGTTATTCATTGTAATTAAAAACATTGCAATTTTTAAAACTATTAATATTTGATTTACAATTTGAAAATTTCTTAGCTAGTGGAGGTTTTGAGAAATAATTTTCTGGTATATTTGAAATAATTGCGACAATTTAACTCATTACAAATTTAGTTGTCAAGATATGTCAATATTAGGTGCACAAAAATAATGAATATTGATGAAACAATAAAACAGCTATTCAGTTAAGGTAATTTTTCCAGTTATGTTATCGAATTTTTTCTATAGTAAAAATTGATATGCGTTTATGATCCTAAGTTTTAAATTTCATTTGCTTCGAAAAATGTTTTATTGCTTGATACAATGTCTATTATTTAATAATATCTCACAATAGGTAGATCTATTATTTAAATGGATTCCTAATATAAATTTTTCACAATGCTTATTTAAAAATCTGTACTTTTATTGTCATTAAATTTGTAATCAAATCCAAAATAACTAATTTCTGAATTCATTTTTATTCGGAAACACATGAAATTGGCATGTGTTCTTATTCAGAATATATGTAATAGAATGGCATTTTCCATTTTTGACAATAGATGTTTCAGAAAACACTATCAAAGTCGGTGCTTTGAACCGAATTTCCGACGCGCAGCGTCAGAAACGGAAAAAACGTGACCAAAATTGCTCTTAAGCATTTCATTTATCTAAAAATGGAAAACGCTATTCATTCCAAATCGCTTTAATAATCAGGCATGCAAGTGCCAAGCGTTTAAAAATTTGTTCATAAATGTGTCAGAAAGTTTCGTGATACTGAACGAGGGGAAATATGGCAAAGTATACACATTTAAAAACTTCAATACTTAAAAGCAAAATAGCATAGTTTTAATTATTGTCAACATTTTTGGTGGTTACATAAAACAAATGGAAGTCGAAGTTATTTTTAAAAGTGGTTATTTGCACAATAGAATTTCATATTATTAAAATATTTAATTTTATTATAATTTTTAATGGATTCATCTATTATTTTTATATTAGTATGCGTTTTTTACATTTATAATTTTCTTGTTTAACGGCTACATTAGCCGGTTTCCCAATCAGATGCAAAGTTTTAATTTGAATACGAGTTGCATAAAAAAAATGATTGCCGATCCAATCCTTATCGTCGATCTTATCCGTATTTGTTGAAATCTTGTTATCCGAATCTATGCGAAATCATTTATCAGGTTCGGTCGGGTGTGGGCCTACAGAATTTTTGTTGTTGTTGTTGTTGGGTTAGGGTAAGATTACGGGTTGAATGTAAATATAGTTTCAGTCAACCATCATTCATGTTCAAGTAGACATTCAATCATGTTCAAGAAGTATATAACCGGATTCGTGCATGACTCTAGATCCGAGCCGACATCAGAAATTGTATCGTAACACAATTTCTGATAAAATCTGGTTACTTGGTCGTATGCAAGATTCTATTCTGAACAAGACTTACAGTAAAAACATTATACCCGACTCGGGTCAGATCGGGTTCACGAAAATCAGGTCTCACGACAACTAATCCAAATCTATTCTGTAGCCAAACAAATCCAAAAAGATCGATCCGAAGTTTCTGGATTGTATTCGGGTAAAATCTGGTCACCCGACCCGGTGCAGTGTCGTCACAAACGTCACAAACTTGAACCATACAAATTTTTTTATCCGAACAATCCGTATAGGATTCGGGTAAAATCTGGTCACCCTATCCGATGCAGATTCGTCACATTTTTCACATTGAAGTCGCACGGTGACTTCACAAAGTAGTCACATTGTGAGGTCACAGAAAGCCTTGAAAACGGCCATAACGACCTCCATTTACGTCACAGTGACTTCACATCGACGTCACTTGACGTCATGACGACTGTCACAAAGTCACAGTGTGACTTCACAGTGACGTCGCCGTGATGTCACCATGCCTTACGGGTTATACTTTTATCCCTTCCAGGTGTAATGTAACTCTATTGATAAAATATTGAAATATACCACCAGAATTTACGAACGAATTGATTAATAAATAATTAAACGCAAATTTTCATGTACATTATTAATGCAAAATTTAATAAAACATTCTTGGGGCAAATTGGTAGTTTGGAATTAAAATTAAGTAATCGCCTTTTAAAACCACCGCCCTTGATATGTTAAAAGATGAAACATCATAGTAACACATACATAAAGTACCAGTTATCATAATCAACTACAAGCTCTACAAACATGTAATTCTTCATTGCTTTTAAATCTCATTGTATAAACACCTTTGTTGTTTAGAAAAAAAAGATTTTGTTATTTAAATTCTGATTAATAAAGTTTCAGACGGTAATTTCTAGTAAATGCCCAGCTAAAAATTATTCATTTATAAAAAAAGTGTGTCCTAAGTTCGCGTTTTTTGGTGCGAAAGACGGCAGGCAAACTGGCATGGCTTAGGGGTTTTTAATTCGTTTTAATATTTTGAATTGGCACTGATGATGGAGCTTAAGGGCTTTGAAACAGCTGTTTGCCAGTATACATGTTTTTAATTTGTGCTATTTCAACGTTGTACATTTATTTTTAATATAACGGCACAAAGTTTAATCCACCTTTTTAGAACTCTGTAGTGATTAAGAAAATGAATTATCTCCTTAATGTTTACCAAATAAACGAACGTAAT
Source organism: Maratus michaelseni (assembly GCA_963931845.1). Lineage (NCBI taxonomy): Eukaryota > Metazoa > Arthropoda > Arachnida > Araneae > Salticidae > Maratus > Maratus michaelseni. The sequence goes on from OZ007588.1 coordinate 116,594,796, forward strand.
TACAAAATTAATTAACAGAAATCAATTTTAATTTAAAAATTCATTAGCATTAATTAAAAGACTAATGAACAACATTATACGATGAAATGCAACAACATAGAAAAAATAATTCATACATATTTGTATAGAACATATTAACGCTTTATTTACACTTTTCATTTTTGAAAATTAATAATTGAAAATCATTAATTAAGTTTAAATATTGCTCCCTTAAACAAATATTTATTTCATACATAAGATTTTAATTTTTACCTCTTATGAGTATAAATATATTTATATGAAAAAAAAAAAAAAAAAACAAATTTCGCATTTACAATAGATTAAAATTTGTTTATTAAGAACAAATATTTTTTTTTCTTTAAACAGTTATTTAATACAAAAAATTTAATACAAAACTCATATGAAATTTTCAACCGAAACATATTTATTCATAGTTAAGAAATTGTTTTTGTGACAAGTTTTATTTTGGATGGATTAATACAAAGCTAAAAATGAGTAAAGTGGTCATAAGTAATGCTCGGAAAGATTATTGACAAAGGCGGGTATTCCAAATAAATACTAAAGTAAATTAAATGTAATTTTTTAAAGCATACTTTTATTAAAATTCACAAAAAAGCCATCTTCTACTATATATATAAAACACAAACGGAAATTTCGTTCCGTTCCTTTATAACTTGAGTTCTGCCGAATGGATTTTGATGTAACTTACACTGTGTGGGAACGATCGTTCACACATTTTTAATAATTAAATAAAGAACATGAACTTTGGACTTATTTTTTTATGGTTTAGATGTTATATTATATTTATGTATGTTACATTGTTTTCCTTAATATGTATGTATTATTCCTATGTACGGAATGTGATCATCAACCCAAACGAGTGTTAAAGGTTTTAATTTACGAAGACGCTAGCTAGGGAAACAGGAAGTTCATATCATATTTCTAGGAATGCTTGCATGTCGGGCGCACCCATTTTCCAAAGAACTGCCCCGCACGGGAAATGTGGGAACGATCGTTCACACATTTTTAATAATTAAATAAAGAACATGAACTTTGCACTTATTTTTTTATGGTTTAGATGTTATATTATATTTATGTATGTTACATTGTTTTCCTTAATATGTATGTATTATTCCTATGTACAGAATGTGATCATCAACCCAAACGCGTGTTAAAGGTTTTAATTTACGAAGACGCTAGCTAGGGAAACAGGAAGTTCATATCATATTTCTAGGAAAGCTTGCATGTCGGGCGCACCCATTTTCCAAAGAACTGTCCCGCACGGGAAATCGTGCAGCTGCAAAATGAACCCATCCCAAAAAGACATTATTATTGGTTCAAAGAGTTGACCAACGGGAGTTTACTGAACTAAAATTTGCATAAGGTCAAAAAGGACATCCAATAGAAATACACTTTTTTTTATATCAACGCCCAGGACGAGACATAGTCCAAATAATAATAAGAAGAAGAAGAGAAATTTTTTTGGGGGTTCTACTTCACTTGAGAAAAATAACTCCATCGGTGCAAGTAGCTTTTTTTTGCCGAGTTCTTCCAGCCCTTATGCTCTTCGAATTCCGGCCATCTTCACTGAAGGTATGCCTCATGGAGACTGCTAATAGACCTGCTGAAACGGAACTTGCCTTCGCCGATCCGATCCAGCGCCATACGATGATTTCTCCCGAAACCCCCCTCGGGAAGCAGATCTAGCGGTCAAGCTCAGACTCATCACCGGGCAGAATCCCGGCCTTTTCTCCATTTTACAACGATACAATGCTGTGCTGTAAAATAATGATTTTTTTGATAATTAAGTGCTTTAAATTAAAATGAGTTAGTGTTGAAAATTTGATCTTATAAATTGATATTCTTGAGAAATAAATGTGTTGAATATGATTTGTTATGAATTGATAATTTTGGAGAAATCAATGTGTTCCTATCTTTCCTATTATTTTATTTATTATCTCAGTATATAATTGAATAAAATGATTTTTTTTTAAATAATTTTATCTTTCTATTTTCTTTATCAAAGAGTGTATTATATTCTTTATTTTAGATTAAAAAAAAAAAAAAAAGGCAAATATTTAATTCAAAGAGTTCAATCAGTAAAACTATCCGAACCCCCTTTACCTTTATTAACAGTGATTCACAACGCCGCTGAAAGGTAAAGATATTCTCGTATCCACTATACATCCCCCCTCGTAAATGTTGAATTCCCCCCCCCCCCACTTTTCCTTCCAACACACTGTTCGAGAGATAATTTTTCAGGGAAGGTTTTAGTATATAACACAACGTTCTACGTATAATAGTTATAGAATTATGTTAGAAAATTTTGTTATTTTGGCCGAAAAGGTTACCATTGCTAATTTTTTGGCGACCATTATTGTTGCAGAAAGAAATGAAACGGCTATACATCTCGAAAAATAAAAGAAAAACTGTTGCTAATTTTATTTTTTTAAAAATAAGGAAAAAAGAAATAGAAAGAAAGAAAAAAAAGAAGAAACACAGTTTTGATGAGAGATAATATTATAAAACGAAAATATATAATTTAAACATGATTCGGGAATATTCGTAATGCTTAAAAAAATATTCAATGGGCAAGATTGCTATTGAAAAAAATATTTCGCGATTTATCTTTTGTTTTTGGCGATTTTGATTTTACTTTTGACCCCAAATAATTTTATTTTAAGCCAAAAGGTTATTTTTTTGTTGCAAAAACAATTAAAATGTCTATACATCTCGAAAAATAAAAGAAAAACTGTTACTAATTTTACTTTTAAAAAGGGAAGAAAGAGAAAGAAAAAAAAACAGTTTTGAGGAGATATTCTAAGCCAAAAGATGTTTTTTCTAGTGTACGACATCATTTTTGAAGTTTTTTTTTGGTACTTTTCGATTAGCCGGGCACCAGTGATATACTATATACATGTACGTGCTATTGAAAAAATATTTGGCGATTTATCTTTTGTTTTTGGCGATTTTGATTTTACTTTTGACCCCAAATAATTTTATTTTAAGCCAAGAGGTGCTTTTATTTGTATACATTTGAATAGGTAGGTGAAAACACACACATACATATATATACACGTATACATACATATATTTACACTTATATGTATGAAGATATATATACATATGTATATACATATATATTTATATATATGTACATATATCACTGGCGCCCGGCTAACCAAAAAGTACCTTTTTTTCATTCAAATGTAAACTATATTAAATGCAAAATACTTCTACCTTATATATAAAATTTCGTTCCGGCTGCTTATAACTTGAGTTCTGCTGAATGGATTTTCGTAGAACTTAAACTGTAAGATAGATAATTTTTCAGGGAAGGTTTTATTGTATATCGTTCTACGTAGCTTAGTTATAGAATTATCATGGGAAGTTCTATAATCAGATCAATCCGATTATGAAAGAGTAGTCTTTTTAAAAGATTCTGTCGAATGGATTTCGATGAAACCTACACCATTAGTTAGATAATTTTGTAGGGAAAATTTTATCATATAACATATCATTCTACGTTGCTTAATTCTAGAATTATAGAGGAGGAAATTCAAAAATCTGGTGACCTTTTTTTTAATCAAATATTAGCCTTTTTAATATTTGATTCCGATTATCAAATATTATCCTTCTGAAAAAGTTCTACTGGACGAATTTTGATGATAATTGTATTGTTAGTTAGATGCTATTTCAGGAATTGTTTTAGTGTACTACATATTGTTCTACGTTGCTTAGTAAAACAGTTTATGTGTGAAGGTTATATAGTCAGGTGAACCCAATTCCGAAAGATTAGACTTTTTGAAAGTTTTTCCTGGGCGTATTTTTTGTGACTTGCATTGTTAAGTATATAATTTTTAAGGCTGGTTATAGTATATTTCATATTGTTCTATGTTAGTTTTAGAATTATGTGGAAAAGTTCTATAATCAGATGAACCCGATTATCAAAGATTAGCCTTTATAAAAACTTCTACTGGATGACTTTTGTTAGTTTATTTGTTTGCATTGTTAGTTCGATAATTTTTAGTGATTGTATTGCATGTAGTTTTAACGTTCTTTAGCAAACCCTCACTGTAAATTACCAAATAAAATAGTTGGTCCTTAACAGCTAAAATTTTTACTGCACATTAGAAAATATAATAGCGCAATGGTGTCATTTTTCAGTAATGTGGAAGGATATTCCAGGAAAATATACAGATTACTTTCAACTACAAGGTCAAATTATATTTCGTTTGATTTAAGGTTCATTTGTAGAAACCGACCAGCGCAGCGGGCGTAGCTTGCTAGTATATTATAAAGCACAAATATGTGGGTCCCTCAATGCTGACGTCATAATGTTGCGGGCAACAATGTGGTGAAAATTGATCAATGTTGCAACAATGGGGCTAATTCTTCAATTAAACAATCGTACGGTTATTTCTAAGGGGAAAATGCAAGTTTTGGATGACGACGTGGACCTCTTTAAGGATCGAATTAAAAAAAAAAAAATGTCCAATTTGTGTATTGCCATCAAGAATACACATATATACCGAATTTCAAAGCTCTACGTCAACAGGAAGTGGGTGAAAATGAGTATCAAGATTTGACTGCCACATACATACAGAAATGTATGTTAAAATAAAGTATGCAAAAAAAAATGACCGCCATGTATTTTTGTTTTACCTACAAATTATTGAACTTTCAAAGAGGTTTTTATAGGATAAAGAGTGAACATAAAATAAGGACCGTTCTCTAAAGGTTATTTTTCAAAATTATTTCATATGAGATTATGAAATAAGACAGGGTAATTTTAGAAATTTAATACTCTCGTGTTTTTTTCTCGTGTTTTTTTATTATTTTTTTTTTTTACGTTTTAGCTTTTTTTTTATTGTACATAAAATTGGACTTTTATTGAAAAAAAACCCTTTTTGTTGTCATTTGGATCAGTATCAGGGCCTGATTATCAACGGAGCACACTTCCACCAGTAAAAAAGAATAGAATTTTTTCACTTACTCATGGCAGTAAATTTGCATGATAATAAGACGAATTTTGCATTTAATAAGATGAAAATTTCTATTAAATTTTACTGTTGGAAGAGTGCCCCGTCGGTAATCAGGCTCTGATCAGTATATTAATATGAAATGGATTGGATTTCTTACATCAATTCTAAATCATAGAAAACTTTAGATTTTTGGACAAATTTAATTCAGAAACTGGCTAGGATTGTAATTCCCAAAAAGACAAAAATACCTAAACGTCTTTTTGTTTAATTATATAGTTAATTATCTGATATGTTACTGGTGTAAACAGTATTTTTATTAGAATCATATTTCAGTTTTGTGTTAAGTAAATCTTAATAAAACGTACATTATGCTATTTTCAAAGGTTGTTTGTAATAAATTCAATTTAAATTTAAGATGGAAGATTGGATTAGATTTAATTTCTTTCTTATGAATAATCGTATCTTTACTTATATTTTTAACACTTTCAGGGGCAAAGTATTTCTGCTGATAAAATATTGAAATTATTGCCTGCCACCAGATTTTACGAATGAATTGATTAGTAAAGGAATAACTTCAATTTTTACGTACATTATAAATTCAAAATTTCTTTAAAAAGTTTTGTGCGCAGTTTTATTTTAGCAGTTTACAATTAAACTTAAGTGGTCGCCCTTTGAAACCACCGCTCTTGAAAGTGTAAAAGATGAAACATGATACTACCTCATAAATACATCATAAGCTGTCAAAAGCTATAAAAGTTAACATAAGACATATAACATAAAAAGTCTGTTTTCAAAAATATAAATTACATTCTAAAAAATCTTATATTTTGATATCAATGAATTTTCAATATATTTTTGATTTACTTCAGTATCTGAAAATCTTGCTAATATTTAAATATACGGTAAAAAGTAATATTTTAATGAATTTTATATTTCACATATTTTGTTATCATGAACGCCTATTGCTTTATTTTTCATTTTTTAGCCAATCTCGCTGAAGATTAAATAAAGATACAACATACCCAGTTTTCAGTAGAACATTGATTTGAAAAGTTACAAATATATTTTAAACGTTATTCGGTCTTAAAAATGATTGAATAACCTACTTTCTTTAAAAACGTTCTGTTCGAGAAGTAGATAAGAATTATTTTAAGATAATTCTACACTTCAACAAAGAAAAATAAATTCAGTACCACAGAGGGCTGATTCAACTAAATTTACACACAAATAACATATATTAAGATATTGCAGTCATTGACATTTTGGAGTTAATACGGGGAAACTGCTGAATGCTGAAAAATATATATATTTGCAACATGTATGTCGGCTTTTGTTTAAAATTTTAGATTGTTCAAAACAACTTAGCAAGCTAATATATTTTCAACACTGCGATTAATCGTTATTTAAAAGAATATAGAGTGATATAGAATTAACAGGAAAAAATAATCATTTATCCGTTTCCGAATCTTTATTTCCTTTTAATAATATCTGAAACATTGCGAGAATTTAAAACAGTTTAACAATATGAAATTTCTGCCTGCAAAATAACACTTGTGACAAGCAAAACTTGACTAAAATTTTCTTTTATAATTTCTTTTACATTTTAGGGGAACATGAAAGGTCTAAAATGAAGTAAAATTGTATTTATAAATTATATTTATAATGTTTGAACCTCAAATGATGTCGTAAAATTGGTCCGATAGCAAAATCCTAAAATTACGTTAGTGCGACTAACAACGTTAAACCGTTAGATGATCAACACAATACTGTCTAAAGCTTTAACTAAAAACACCATTTTTCAGCTGTTTTGATGCTGTAACTTTTGAACAAGTTAACGGATTTACATATTCTTATTTTTTAAAGAATGTAACTTAAATTCTCTGCAAACTATATCTAAAAAACAACATAAAAAGGTAAGTTATAACAAAACATACGGTACATTTTTAAAAATAAATTTGGGATGTTTTAATATATATATTACATTTCTTCGTTGTTTTAGGCATAATTGAGAAACATCGTAATAAGTAGTATAATGTAGAAGAATCGACTGTAAAATCTGGAAACTAAACATTAAATTCGTGGGAAAAATAGTATTACAATATTAATTTTGTCTTGCAATATTAACTTTTGTTATTGTTTTTTTTACAGTTTAGCGAATATTTTTTGTATCTCTACTAAATATAAGCAAATAAATGAAAGAAAAAGTATTAATGTAAATTAATTACAGGTTTCTTAATCCACGATAAAATGTAGACAAATTTTGTAATTTCAAACTTTTGCAGTCATTTTAAGCTATTTTTTTCAAATAAAATTTTCATCATAAACTTTAAGTTTTCTAAATGAATGACTAAAGAATTGTATGTTTTTTATCGTAATTAAGGATTTTTACCTACGAAAGTGCTCTTAATAGAAATAGATAGGATTTTCAATAGACGCTATTACACTTCTCCTTAATTTTCTTTGTGGGTCAATTATCGGACTTGTAATTTTATTAGGAAGAATTGTTAAGAACTACGGAAAAACCGAAATAATTTGGCATATCTGATCATAATGTATAAAATATTTTGCTTTAGAAGGTATTACATGATTAAAATAATAAAAGGAAAGACAAACATGAAAAGAAAGGTAAAAATAACATATTGTTTATTTCACTTATCATGAATATTGGTTTGAGACAAAATTACAACAAAACATTCTCTACGTTATTTCTAAAACACTAAATAGATATGCAAAACATATAACCAGAAAAAAACAAAACAAATGTTGTAAAAATTATGTTTATTATTGTATAGAAACAACAACAAAAAAAAAAAAACGCCAATCTTTATAGTGCATAAAAATCAAATATTATTCGAACTAATGAAAAAAAATTCTGTGAAATCATATTTACTATATTTAAAAGTATTTTTAAATACACATAAAAATATTAAAAATATTATATTTTAATTAATATTTTTTTCATACTTAATTAATTATTTTTATAATTAAAATAATATTAATGAAGTTCATCTTTGAAGAAAAATAGTAAATATCTGATACATTAGAAAAGAATTTCTCAAGTAATCTACAACTTTTAGGTGATGCCTTATAAAAAAGTATTAGACATATTCATAAATTATCATTAAATATTCACAATATTTCCCCTTACATAAAAAATATAAAAATTTTAATATTTAAATAAATATTTGTTAATCCTTATTTTGTAACAACTTTTATATATCATCATTCATTTGCTCTCTTGCACTGCTTTTTTTTCTATTTGATTAAAAAAAAGAGCATTTAATGCAAGTTAGATAATAAAATTTAATTTTCACTTACGGAACAACTCTTTAATGCCACTAATAGATTTGATTATGGTATCGTAAATAAACTAATAAGTCTTTCGTAAAAAATAAATAATTGGGAAATTCAGTATTTTTTTAATTAAAAAATTTCGTCATAATTATATTTTTAGATAAAAAGTTCTATGTTTTTATTATACATTTATAGCAAGTACAAAATTAATTATTTTATTTTGAGAATGCATTATGAACGTAAGTATCTTTTAAGTGAAATAGTCAAGATCAATAAGACTATTGAAGAAAATACATTCAACCTACCCCCACCCCAAACAATATCAAACTGTCACCATTACACCAGTTCAAATTACTGAAACTTAATCTAATTACACTTAAATTCATGTGAAATTTTGTATAATCATATGTGGAATATTTTGTCTTTAGTAGTCATCTACATATTAAAACTTGCCCAAACTTTATTTTGTCATATAATAACAGCGATCTTTAATATCATAGTTCAGTTACATGAATCAAAGTGGCTGAAAAAAGCATAGCTTATATACATTTCTTAAATATTCTTAGAGTTACAAAATAAAATGCGTCAGGGTTTTATCCATAAAATCGGAAACATAAAATTAAAATCTTACAATGAAAATAAATGAAATTGCGCACAAGGGCCCTGCCTACGAGGGCCCTGCCTGCATCAGGCCCTGCCTACGATAATGTTGCAACCAGAGACAAAAAAAAATGCGTATCACGTTTTTTAGCCATGCTTTCATAATTTAAAAAAAACTTATAAAAATCACTAAGTCAGAGAAGAAAATGATATAATTTAAGTATTTAAAATACTTACCACCAGCCGAAACATTCTAATACAATGTCAAGAGCTAGCAGATGGCGCTGCGAACCCATCCTACTATTTTCAGCAACGTTGTACATTTATTGGATACAATTTTTTAGCACTTTTTAAAGCATTACCAGTTTGGCTTTTTTTAAATTCCGAAATTTCGCATTCACACCAGAAATTTCCTATAATGTTTTTTCCTTACTTAATGGCAGCTATTTCGGGATTTCTTAAAGTAAAAATTCTTGTTTCAGAATTTCAGGTTTGAATTCGAAAATTTTGAATAAAAAACGGTAAAATCGTTTTCCACACTATGTATTCTAGGCGCTGTAGCCGAAGTAAGAGTATTTTCAAGATTACCTGTTTTTTATATTTTATATGTGAATATTACTTTTATATAATGTTACTTAAATGGTTTTATTTTATTTATAAGTTATCATATGTAAAAACAGAGCCCTAGCTTCCAATATATTTTTTTTAACTCAGTAATCCAGAGTTGTTTACTATATGTTTACAACTATAGTTACAACTAAATGTTTACTATAGAACGAATTACGTATAAATAACTTAGTTTACTAAATTAAAATTCACAATGTACCTGCCTTAAAACTCATTTTTTAAATAAATAATAATTTAAATACAGGAAAAGAACGTAGTTTTTATATGACAAATAATTTTATTGTAAAAGAACAAAATTGTAAAAGTAAAAATTAATGTTTTAATTTGCGTTTTAACTATTATTCAACTGAAGAGATTCGGACATTTGCTAGGCTATAGGCTAGAGAGAATTTGACAGAACAACAAATACAAAATATCTTATTTAAAAACGTCGTACATGCAATATGAAATAAAACTAAATTAAAATATGCCATATAACGGAGATAACTAAATTTTACATGTTGTGTGTTGTGTATAAATACTATAAATCATATTTAGAGCTATCTAAACGAAATCAATTATTTATCAATTGTGTTACGCGCTTTTGAGTTGAACTCGATTTTAGTATACTATGTCGCGCGAGTATAAGATAACAAAAATTCATATACAGGGCTGCACAAAACGACATGGATACACAGTCACCTATCCACGTTAATTGCAGAAACAAAATTTGCTGTGTTATGTTTTCTATGTGAATTAAGTTTTAGTATACTAGTGGTTCACATTAAAGTTTTAAATTATATACAGGGACGCACATAGAATAAGATTGTATTCCGTCTGTGGGTGATATTTGCTGAACATTGGATTTTAGTTCTATTATTGTATATTTTCTAAGTTGATTATTTAGGTACCTACCTTGTTCTATCTTATCAAAAAATGAATTTTCTTCACAATATTCCAATAGTATTGGAAAGTGTTTATAGTCTAAGCGTGATTTTTCTTTCTTATATTATTGTTTATTTCTTATAGCAAGTTAATGATTTCTGCTTCTGTTTTCTCTTCGTATATTTATTGGGGAGTATTTTAAGAAATGTAGAAACAACCCCCTCCCACACACACTAAGTGATATTTGCTGAACATGGGATTTTAGTTTTAAATCTAAGTTGATTATTTAGGTACCTATTTTGTTTTATCCTATCAAAAAATGAACTTTCTTAACAATAATCCGATAGTATTTCAAAATGTTTATAGTCTATGCGAGATTTTTCTTTCTTACTTTATTGTTTTTTTTTCTTCCAAGTTAATGATTTCTGCTTATGTTTTCGCTTCGCATATTTATTGGGGAATATTTTATGAAAGGTAGAAACAACCACCCCCCACCCACCCCCCATCCCACACACACATACATACACCACCACCATTACCCATCTTCTTCGAATATTTTTCCTTCTTTTGCAAATTCCCGTTTTCTAAAAAATAGTAAACCTTCTGCCATAGTATTTGCATTAGCAATCGTTAATGCATGCCTATTTTGCTTAAATAATCTAATTTGTGCTTTAATATTTCTTCCTAAGTACGCTTTTAGGACTAATTATAGAAACAGAGTTCTTAAGCGTTTAATTAAATTAGTTGGAATTGAACACCAGTTAATGCTCATTTCAAATATATTTATCCGTGGATAGGAATATTTTATTCAGTTTGAACATTCACTCAAATTTATTCTTTTAGTTTCATTAGTTTGGGAAATTTCTTGAGAAACTTTCTTTTCTGTATTGAACATCGTAAACTTTTTAAGAGAAAATAAATACCTCCTAAGCACATAAATAAATATTTCCTTTGGGAATAATGTTGCGCATGTAGAATGATAACAATGTGTTTCTCATTAGCGAATTCCAATGAATAAGCTGACTCTTCATTGTTTTCTTTGAATATTTAAGTAGAAAAGGGAATTCATTTGTTTCGCAGTTCTGATAAATATCAATGTTCTAAGAAATCACTGTTTTTTTTTCAATTATTGTTGCATAGGTTTCACACTGTTCTTGAGTATGAATACCACTTTTTCTGAATAGTTTTATTCAGATTTATTCAAGTTTTTATTCAAGTTGCCTTATTCAATGACCAAAATTATCCGATTAAAATTAACTATTAGGAAATTATGGTATTAAACTTCAAGGATCATATGGAGCCCGTGTAACTAGTCAAAGAAACACATCCTATAAATAAAAAAACCGGAAAAAATAAAAGTTTTACTACATTTTATTTACTGTAGTGTCTGTTCACTAATTCTTCTTTTATAGTCTGTTTATTTTTATTTTCTTATGATTTAAAGACTTCTTATGCGTAATAGATTCTCGTATCTGGAATAAAAAAGTGAATTAATTAGTTTTTAAAAGTTTATCTGACTTTTATAGAATCTATATTATAAAACAAAAACATGCCCGGTGAGTGCTGATGTCATTTTGACGGTAAAAACACCTCTCCAAGAAATTTTGCTTTTACCACATTTTTGTTTACTTCTAAACATCTTAAAATTTAAATTGTTACACAGTCGAACAGAAAATAAAATGTTCGTTAAAATGCAATTTGTGTCTTTTAATTAGAGTTTTTGTTTCACTTATTTTTATTTTCTAGTTCTTTTTTTCTTTCTTCTATTTTAGGAAACTGCGCAATGTATGACTAAATTGAATAAATATATGCCTTTAGAAATTTCACAACGTGATTGTCAGCATTTAAAAAATACAATTTTTTATAAATTGCATGGCGAATAATATCCAAAACTTAATAGAGAAAAAATTCTTTAGTCAAAAAAACCATTTCACCTCTCAAGATTGATATCAATATAAAATTCTTCATAACTTATGAAATTCCGCTACTTATATCTACATCTACATATTCATATTCATGATGGTTGCATATTTTATGGAAATAAATGAAAATTTTGTGTAACAATACAAAATTGTATCGATCATTCTTTGTTTTATTGAAATAGTCTTTCAACAATATTTATACTAACAGAAGGCTTAAATATTTTATTACATTATTTAAAATAGAATAACTGTTAATACAAATTGCAATATATTTATCTAAAATGAGAATATGTAGTTAACTGAATTTGTATCTCGATTTTTTTACTTGCATAATTATACAAATTGTTCTTCAAAATTTTTTACTTTCGTACTTAGAGAGATAAGCGAACATTGTTAATTTTTTGCGAGAAACAATTACTCCATAGAAAGAATAAATAACTATTTCCTTTTGGCATCAGATTTCATGTATAGGAATTGGAGCAATGTGATGCTCATTAGCGCATTTCAAACAATCTCATTAATATTTTTTCAGATTTAAGAGTAAAAAGGAATAGTGTTTTCACAGTTCCGTAGAATATCAATGTTCGAACAGATACTAACCTGGATCTACGTTAATACTTGAAAATTTTATGTCCTTTATTTAGTCTTTTCCCGCAGTTTTTAATTTTAATTTCTTTTTTTTTTTTTTATAATTTTTGATAAGATTATATTTCGTTTGGAAAATAGAAGGAATGTGATCTCTCTCTCTTTCCTTCCTATATTACATGGAGAATTTTTTTGACAAGCACTCGTAGATTGTTTCACATTAAAATTTAAACTTCTTTGCCTTTACAAAAATATAACCTTTTTAAAAAAATTATATGTGTTTTGAAATACTACAACTATCAATTTTCACAGCTATATTTAAAAAAAAATATTTCCTTTATTCAAGCACTATTTACACGAAAATGACGTTAAATATTTAATGTAATTAACTTAAATGCAAATTGCGATATTTAAATTTATGAATCCAGCTAATGATGTTTGCATCTTTATTTACCTATATTCATTTAGTTGAGTTGATCTGCAAATTATTCTTGAAAAACTTGGTATTAAATATGGAATGCAATTCTAACGACTACAAATTCTTAAGGAAGAGAATATACGAATTATCATAACGGCCAGAAATAAATGTATACTTTTTGGAAAGAAGATTCGTTTTTGGAATTATAACAACGTGATAGTCATTAGCTAATCACAAAGAACATGTGTCCTATTCTTTGATCACATTTGAAGTTTAAGTGGAAGAGTAAATTAATTTATTTAAAATTTTTATAAAAAATGAAATGCTCAAAGGAAAGTTGTATGGAACATATCGATAATTATTTGCAACTTAAGAGTTTATTCCGTGTTTTTAATTTTATTAATAATTTTTTCTACAATTTGTTTCTTCCTTATGAGAATGGTTCTATTTCCTATGTATATATTTTATTGTAAGTGTACTCAAATAAAGGATAAGAGTGATTTTTAGTAAATACTAATCTCATCAAAAAGTCACCTGTAAAAAATGCAGCCAAGCCTCGTAACTCATTTACCGTAAAAAGTACTGAGATCGTATAAAGCCAAGTTTAACTATCTTATTAACTCTGAAATTTTCATTCACAAATCACTCCTAGTCTCTACATCTTTAGTTAATTATTATTTTGTGACTTGGCAATTACGTAGCACGAGAATGTGATGTATATAGTTAGTCATAACCAAATAATACTATAACACATTAAAGTGTAATAACTTCCCTCTGCGTATATAATTTGCCTTAATTAAATTATCCCATCCCATCCCATAACATAGTAAGGGGTAATAACTTCCCTGTGCTGCGTAATTGCCAAATCACAAAATAATAATTAACTAAAGATGTAGAGACTAGGAGTGATTTGTGAATGAAAATTTCAGATTTAATAAGATAGTTAAACTTGGCTTTATACGATCTCAGTACTTTTTACGGTAAATGAGTTACGAGGCTTGGCTGCATTTTTTACAGGTGACTTTTTGATGAGATTTCACTTCTTTTTGTAAGTAATCCTCCTTTTCTTGATTTTGAGTTCTTTTTGGAGATCATCCACTGATTTTCGCTAAGCCCACACTCTGTCCCTATTATTTACAGGTATAAAAAATTTGAAGCTTTTGTTTTGTTTGCAAAGTACTGTAGATAAAAAGAGATTTCAGGTTCCTAGGCAAGCAGTAAGTTATGGGAGGGGGGGGGGTGTCAAAAGTACTCTCAATTGCTTCCAGGATAGGTGCTATCCATCTGAGATATTACTCGCAGCCCTAGATACTTGATATTTAACATAAAAAGAACTTTTTAGTATAAAAAGAAAGCCAAAATTAAAATTTCCAGAAATTTCCAATAAATCAAACTATATTCCTTTTTTCAATTTTTTTTTTTTCGTTTTTTCGGATTTTTTAATTTTTCCTTACTTTGTGTATTAAACCCTGCCTTTCTGCCAAATGTCAAGCTTCTAGGACTACAAAATCGAATTATTTTCAAATTTTCGACTTTTTATAAATTTATTGATTTTTCGATTTTAATTCTAAGTTACCTGATTGTCATGCCAATATAGTAATTATTTGATCCGTCTTCTTAGGATCATTTAGGTTCAATTTAGAGATAAATCAAGTGAATCTTAGAGTCACCATGATTTTATTTAGAAAGGACTATCAAGCCATAACCAGCCAGTAATGTCGGGAAGGTAGGGGGAGCTGCGAAAATTTTTGTGGGGCTAACATCATTTAACAATCCATATTTCATATGTGAAGTAAATAGAGTACTACCTGTGAAAGAAAACAAACTTGTCTATGAAGAAATCCCCTATATCGTAGCCAGTCTATAGCGGAACTTTTCTATAACGAAATTCGTAAACGAAAGAAAAGAAAACCATAAGAAAAGAAAACCATAATCCGGGGGAAATAACATAAAACAATTAGGGGCGTTGTACTAGCTAATTGGACAATTATTTTAAAACTAATGTTTCTAGCAGTACAAAATCAAATTGTTTTCGAATTTTCGATTTCTTAAAGATATTTCAATTTTTCGATTTTATTTTCGAATTTAACGAATATTTTAATTGTTCCTTTTATTGAATAGTAAATACTACCTTTACACCAAGTTTTAAGTTTCTAAGACTACAAGATAAAATTATTTTAAATTTTTGATTTTTTTAAATTTTTTTTTTATAATTTTCTGGATTTTTTAATTTTTTCTTATTTTGTATCCTTTATTACAAATTTCAAATTTCTAGCGCTACAAAATCGAATTGTTTTGACATTTCCGATCTTTTTCGAGTTTTTTTATTCCATTTTCGAATTTATTGTGTTGTAATTTTTCCTTTTTCTGTATCCTAAACAATAAGTTTATGCCGAATTTTAAGTTCTAAAGCTACAAAATTGAACTTTTTTCAATTTTTCGAATTTTCGAATTTTTTTTTTCGAATTTTATAGATTTTTTATTTATTTCCTTTTTTGTATCCTAAATACTACCTTTATTCCAAATTTTAAGTTTTTAGCTTTACAAAATGGAATTATTTTCAAATTTTCGTTTTTTTTCGATTTTTTTATTTAATTTTCAATTTTTGTTGTGTTCTTAATTTTTTCTTTTTCTGAATCCTAAACACTACCTTTACACCAAATTTTCAGTTTCTAAGACGACGAGATCATATTATTTTCAATTTATCTCTTTTTCTTTCTTTTTTTCTACTTTTTTTTTTAAATTTTCTATTCTTTTTTTTAGAATTATCCATATTTTTTAATGTTTCCTTATTTAGTATCTTAAATATTACCTTTATTCCAAATTTCAAGTTTCTAGCTCTATGAAATCGAATTATCTTCGAAATTTCCTGATTTTTCGATTTCTTTCGATTTTTTTATTTTATTTTCCAATTTTATTGCGTTTTTATTTTAACTTATTCTGAATCCTAAACACTATCTTTACAGCGAATTTTAAGTTTCTAATGCCAAAAGATTAAATTTTTTTAATTTTTTTCAATTTTTTTTGAATTTTTCGAATTTTTGATTTTTTTTCGAATTTTTCTGGATTTTTTAATTTTTCCTTATTTTGCATCCTAAATACTACATTTATTCCGAATTCAAAGTATCTAGCGCAACAAAATTGGATTATTTGAAATTTTTCGATTTTTTTTTTTTTCGATTTTTTTTTTCAATTTCTTTTGTGTTTTTGATGTTTTCTTTTTCTGAATTCTAAACACTACCTTCACACCAAATTTTAAGTTTTTAAGACTGCAAGATCGTGTTATTTTCAATTTTCAATTTTGTTCGATTTTTTTGAATTTTCAAATGTTTTTTTCTTTTTTAAATTTTCCGGATTTTATAATTTTTCCTTTCTTTGTATCCAAATTTTAAGTTTCTGTGGCTGCGGGATCTAACCAATCTTTTTGATGACGCGAGAGTGAGTGAGTGTGTGAGTGACAAAAAATCGAAACTTTGAGTTCATATGTCGTCTGCACTAATTTATGGGTATTTTTTGAATTATTCATATTTTTTAATTTTTCCTTATTTAGTATCTTAAATATTATCTTTATTGCAAATTTCAAGTTTCTAGCGCTATGAAATCAAATTATTTTCAAATTCTCCTTATTTTTCGATTTTTCCGATTTTTTCGATTTTATTTTCGAATTTTATTGCGTTTTTTATTTTAACTTATTCTGAATCCTAAACACTATCTTTACTGCGAATTTTAAGTTTCTAAGGCTAAAAAATCAAATTATTTTAATTTTTTCAATTTTTTTCGAATTTATCGAATTTTTGAATTTTTTTTTCGAATTTTCCGAAATTTTTAATTTTTCCTTATTTTGCATCCTAAATACTACCTTTATTCCGAATTCCAAGTTTCTAGCGTAGCAAAATCGGATTATTTGAAAATTTTCGATTTTTTTCGATTTTTCGATTTTTTCAATTTTGCTTTCGATTTTTTTGGTGTTTTTGATGTTTTCTTTTTCTGGAAACTAAACACTACCTTCACACCGAATCTTAAGTTTCTAAGACTACAAGATCGTATTATTTTCAATTTTCAATTTTGATGGAATTTGTTGAATTTTCGAATATTTTTTTTTTTTCGAATTTTCCGGATTTTATAATTTTTCCTTTCTTTGTACCCTAAACACTACCTTTTTTCCAAATGTCAAGTTTCTAGGGCTACGGGATCTACCTAATCTTTTTGATGACGCGTGAACCAGTGAGTGAGTGAGTGACAAAAAATCGAATGTTTGAGTTCATATATCGTATGATTTAGAAAAGACAGAAAGTTGAAATTTTAAATTTTAGTCCTGTGTGCCAAATACTCTAGAAAAACGAAGTTTCAACTTTTTGGGATACTCCAGCGTGGAGATATGGGGGGGGGGGTCAAAAGTGCCCTGAGTTGAATTACGGCTGTCCTCTCTCGACTTGGCGGAGGCACTGCCGTGCCTCCAGATAATGGAAATTATAACAATATTATTAACAGCATTTCAATTTTACATGTTGCATTGCGAATATTTTTTTCACTTAAATGAAGATAACTCCACCATTACCTACTATCCAAGGAAAAATACATTTTATAATTTTCGGCATCTTAAAGAATTATACAGCTTTCTCTACATCATTTCTATTACTAAACCATTTCTATTATTTCTAAGTATCATGAATTTTTTTCTTTGCAATACTTACCAAATACGTTGTTATATTCAAATGTTGTTTTAAATAATAATTATAAAACCAGAGAGTTTAAGCATTTTAATAAATCGGTTGGAAATGATTACCTGTTAATGAAAAGTACGATATTTATATTTAGCTTTATGAGCAGTTATTTAATTGAATTTGCTTCTTCCTTCTTTCATTATTCTGTCAGTCGCTGGTGTAGATAAAGTTAACTGTACCAGTAGTGGACAATTAAACAACATTTTTCACAATATAATAAATTACAACACCTTGTAATAATGTATTTCTTTTAAATGCTAAAGAAGCATTTTAATAAATCGGTTGGAAATGATTACCTGTTAATGAAAAGTACGATATTTATATTTAGCTTTATGAGCAGTTATTTAATTGAATTTGCTTCTTCCTTCTTTCATTATTCTGTCAGTCGCTGGTGTAGATAAAGTTAACTGTACCAGTAGTGGACAATTAAACAACATTTTTCACAATATAATAAATTACAACACCTTGTAATAATGTATTTCTTTTAAATGCTAAAGGTGTAAATTAACAACATAATACAAATTAAAATAATTTTTTATTAGTTGTTTTACATGTTTCGACTCATTCCGAGTCATTTTCAAAAACAAAATGAGAATATTCCAAAAATTGCACGGGCTTTGAAGTTATTATTTTCATGTACTTTTTTAAAAATTACGCACGTTATCTTTTATTTTTTACTTGGTTGTTTATTTTCATATCTGTGACCATGGAGTTATTCGAGCCACAGTTTCGGTAAATAATGCGGCCGGACTCGATGTAAAGATGTAAACTCGAGTAAAATTCGATGCGGCATCATGTTTTGGACTCCAACTTTTGAAAAGGCTACCCGCTATTGGTTATAGGGATATGTCTCAATACCAACAGTGGACACCCATGAAAAATGCGGCAATTTTATGCAAAATTCAAAAACGTGCACAATGAATAAATTTTTGGCAGGCCCAGCCAAAAATTATATAATTATATTATATTATATATAAATTATAAGTTATGAAAGACAAATCTAAAAAAACAACGTCTAAACTTTGGCACAAACAAAAAAACAAAAACTGGCTTAGTATATTGCAAACTACAAGAAAACACTATAAAATGACTAAACAGTCAGATTATTTAAGTTGACGACAGCTTTTTCTGAAACTGCGGAATTTTAATTTTTGTAGTTACAAGTGTAAACACTGGAGCGTTGTATGAACAACCCTCGAGAAGTGCGAATATCTGTGGTAAATCAGATTTAACGATAAGTGCTGTAACATATGAGCAACAATGTGTTACTTGTTCCAGCAGGTACCTGAAGCATCGGCATTAACCTTTGAGAACATGGATGACATACTTGGTACGCCACTCAGTGGAAATATAGCTACCATTCCAAAATAATAATGTAATTAACAACTACGCCTCATTTATTCTCTTACCAAAGCCTTTTCGGTGCAGTGTTACCATTCCGTTATCTTTTTTTGTCTAGTTGCTGCCACTTTTTTGAAATAGTATAATTTACCTTACTTAATCTATCATCAAATAGTGGTTTCTATTCACTGGCCAAACTTCCAGTGTTCAATCAATATTTAAAGTTGAATTTCGCATTTTTGTGTACTATCTATCAGTACTTTTTCTGATAAGTCAACACTGGTGTATGGAATGTGTTGCCCGTGTATTTGTGTATTTGTGTAATTTATTCCACTTTCTTTTCTTAATTAAATTAGTTTTATTTTTTACAAATTGGATGTTTATTATTTTTATATTATTACTAGACATTGCATAAAAAATAAGAGTATCATCAATAGTTGGTATTTAGGATTTTAAAAGAACTAGCGTATATTTGTACGCAGACGTTATTTTTATGTTATTTTATGCTATGTATTCAAATCGTCTATATTACGTTTGTTTTAACTAAGTGAGTATTTTTTTTTTTCAAATAGATGTTTGTATTTCTTATACTGCACTTAAAAAAAAATCCTGAGGTTACTAAAATTTTTTTAGTATAGTTGTATTCCACAGAATTTTTTAGTAATAGGTATTAAAAACCAGAATCTGGTTCCGAAAACTAGCTGGTTTCTAGTAATTCTTACAGATTTTCTTGTAACTGAATAAGAATACAAAAAAAATTTTTAGTAATTGCAAAGATCAATGAGAAAAACTAAAATTTTTTTAGTAGATCAAACTTTTTTTTTTTTTTTTTTTTTTTTTTTTTTTTTGCAGTGTACAACCGCACATTGCATTTAACAAGAATACCATGAAATTGGATATTTATGCTTTTAATGACTCTGCTGTATTTAATACGCCATCTGTGCTTTTTATGTTACTATAAACTGTCCATCAATTTTTTTTTCCCATTTAATATTTCAAATGTATACTTAAGCGTAGTACAGTAAACTGATGTCATATCTATGGTAGCAATGACCTGTGATATAATTTTTACTTTAATTGGTCCCACATTCACTTCTAAATATTGCATAATTTAATATTTTACACTATGAATATAAAAAACCAAATTACTGTCAAATGAAATTTGTCTGGAAATTGTAACATAATTTAAATTGCTAAAATATTTTATGACTGTTTAAAACCTTTGTAAGATAATATATTTTTTAATTTACCCCAACAATGTCCATCAATCAATAATTATCATTCAGATAAACATTTCTTTGCTATATTAATAAAAAGTAATTAAAAATGAAAGTTGTACAATTACTACAGTTCGCCATTGGTTGTCCATGCTCCAAGAAAACAAATTTAAGAATGATAAAAAGAAAGTTTCATTTTTTTTAATATGATCTATTAATATTCCGTAATATCGTCCACTCACACGCCTTGCCATTATGGCTACAATGCGCTTTAAACTGAATTTGAATGCTAGGAAATATTTTAAAAGACAGCAAATCGCATTTTCATAAATACACAATTTGGCTATTGACCCGATTACGAAAGATTACATGTAAGATTCCAACTTCCTTTTATTTTTTTCATGTGTTGGAAACCTATTATTTCGCATTATATTCAAAGACAGATTTTCCTTTTATGTTGAACGTAAAATTAATATCATGTTAATTTTAATTTATATATTTTATTAAATTTAACATTATACACACACACACACACACACACATATATACGTATATGCTGCTATTTGTTCTTTGACAGAAAGAAATATACATATTAGTAGTAATTCACGCGAATTTTCTTACAGTCTTCTACATTTTCAAAGATAATGTTAATTAATTTTGAGAACTTTTCAGCAAAAGAAAAAAAATAGTATGCATTGACGATACATTGTTCTAATAAATTCTTATTGAATACATTTTCAATTGTTACATTTCATTGGATAAACTTATAATTGTATATTTTATATACAAGAAACTTAAAGTTACTCAAACCTATCCTTCGTGATTGTTCAAAAGAAACTTGCTTAATCATAAAAAAAAAAAACTTGAACTAATTTGAATTAGCAACATCTGGCGAAATAAATTCCAATTTTCTAAAATCAGTTCTTGAAAAAAAGAAAGATAAAAGTTACACCTGAACAATCTTCAAAAGCATTCAGATTTCAAAAGACTTCAATAATTTCTCTTTGAAAGATTATTATTATTTTGTTTTGTTAGTGAAAGACATCTTTTTTTTCATTTTTACAAAAAATAACAAATCGGACATAGAAGAATACTCTTTCTTTTAGAATGTGAATATTTTATATACGTAAAAGTCATAAAATATAAAAGTAATTTATATAGATTCATTCTGATAAAAGATAAAACATTTTGTTTTTAACCCTCTGAGCGTTTTGAAAAAGGATAAAATTGTAATGTTGTTTTCTCTGCATTTTGTTTTAAATGGTAAAAATATATGATTCTTTCAGCATTATAAATAAAACTTAATTACAAATATGAATGTAACCCTTGAGAGTATTAATCATTCTTCAATGTTTTGAAAATTCATTAAATCTATAGAATTATATTATCTTAAACATTGCATACATTGCAGTGAAACCTGGAGCTTAGTGAACAGAATATTACGTTCTACACGCTTAGAGGGTTAAACTATTATTTAATATAATGTAGTCATACTTTCACATTTTGTTTCACTTGGGGAAAATTCTCGATATAGAAAATTTCAATAAGTATATTTAAAAATAACCCTATTCTGTAAAAAATACAAAATATATTGTTGAAAATTAATTAATTTGTTTTATATTAAAATTTAAGTTTAAAAATGCTTATTTTTAAAATTATTTTTTATTACATTAAGAATAAAGAGTGTATGTTTAGAGATTAATTATATATTTTTTAAAGAAGAAATCTGCATTTATTTTCTTCAGAATGAATTTTAATAACATTGAATCATATATGTCCTAGTGTAATGTTGAAAAGAAAGGTAAAATAAATTATATAATATGCTTCTTGGATTTGAACAAATTTTCTGCAAAAATTAACTTTATAACATCTATCTTTTGTTGTTTTTCTTACCCTATATTGTTATTTTGTTAATTATTGCATAATTTCTCTTATAACAGATATTTTTTTCTTCAAATCTTTCAAATAAAATGGAATAATGCAGTAATATTAGCTATCCTTGTTTGTATAATACATATTTCTTTGAAGTTACTTATATTCATTTGATATGATTTGAAATTCAATTCAAATGAGCTTTTCAAAAAGCACGAAACTTGCTTAAACATAAAAAAATTACTTTGGACAATTCTGAAATTGTAACATTTGACGAAGGAGATTAGAATTTTCCGTAATCAATTCTTGAAGAAAAGAAAGATAAAAGTTACACCTGAACAATCTTCAAAGACATTCAGATTTCAAACGACTTCAATAACTTATGTTTGAAACAAATAGGCTTGAAAAAGGAAATGATGGGCTCAAACTGGTGATTCTTCCAAGAAGGAGAACTAATGTTTCAATAAGAATAAAGTTTTAAAAAATGAAAAAATACAATTTGTGGAAAATCCTTATTATGCCGTTACTTTTAGAAGGCAACTGAATATCAGTTCACCATACCACCGATATCTTTCTGAATTTTCGCGATAGTGGACTGGCCTTTATATATGCGTTACACTATATTGTTAAATTGTAAACTATGCAAAATATTTTTGTAATGCTTAACGGAGGCACAGTACATACAAATGCTTACATTTCATTAAATGTGAAATGTATTTGTATTGTAATTGCAGTATGTTGTTTCCGTTGTACTTTGCAATTTTCCTGAAAATGGCATTGAATTTGGTTGAAAACCCTGCATGCTTTAAACAATATACATTAATACACATACGAGGCGACTGCAGGTAGTCTCCATTTAAGTGGAGCTGAAAGTCAATGACTTGTATTGCTTAAATCCTCTTTGGACGGTTTTACAATGATGCCCGCAATTGTGTGGTAACCTACATGGAACGGATTTGGATGGGTTGTTGAACATTGGATTTTGGTTTTTTTATGGCTATGTGGCTCAGGTTTGGGTAACAATGATACTTATTTTCTACTGTATTTTACATGTATCTGTTTTAATTCAGCTATTTTTTGGGACTGTGGTAGACTGGTTAATTGGCGTTGGGTCCTGTGAGGAAATGTTTGCAAATATGATTTCGAAAGATTTTGCATTTAACTTATGCATTGCGACACTCTGACCGTAACCCACTGCCACTTTTTGCATTGTTTTATCCTGCATATTTTGCGTTCCGAAACATGGCTGTTAGTTTTATATTATACCCACTGCCTTTTTAGTTTTACTATCTTATTCAGGTTTGATTTGTTTATTTTTTTCTTTGATCTTTTGCTGTTTTCACTTGTTAATTAAAGTTTAAATGTGGTGTGCAAATTTAGTTCTGCTAAACATACTTGCATATTATGGTCTGTCTGTAATTCGTGTGGTTGTTAGTGGCTATAGCGCTTATCACACAGATGCTAATGTTTTGAAATTTTATTTTGGCGCATATATATGTATACTACCACCTCTGGAGACCAGTTTCATCTAACTTAAATGTATGCTAAGCCTTGCAACATGTTACTTTTATTCACAATTTAATTTATTTGTTTAATCCTTCGCCAAATCTGAAGATTCTCGATGAATAAATCAAGAACTCCTTGCGATCATGGCAGCATTTTTTGTTTCTCTGTATTTTATCTCTCTGGACAAAAACTGAGTAACTCACGTACTCAGAACATATAATGAAATGTATAAATTAGTACGACACTTATTAAAGTGGTGAATATTAAATATCAAGAAAAACAGCACAAAGAAACCTTATTCTCATATTCTCAACTAATATCATTGTTCGAAATTATCTTTATTAAAGCAAGTTTTCGGCTGTGATCAGGTATCCAACGATACCGCATAAGTGAATTTTTGTTTCGCAGTTGCTCATGCATCCAACAAGATAATTCGTAAGTGATCTTGAGTGTCATGGTTACTGTTGTATTAAAAGACATTTCGAAGAGGATTGTTTTCTCTTATGTTTTGTAATGTTTTGTCTTTCAGTTGAGAGCAGTGAGTTTAATGTCAATAGTGTAATCATAGTTTAATATTGTTATGACTCATGATAAACGAATCTCTTGTGTTTGTTTTGTGAATGAAATATTGGTTTGTCAAACTAATTTCAGCTGAAGTTATTTTAGATATATACATATTTCAATGTAAGTCATCTCTCAAACTTTTTTTAACGCTTTTTATAAAGATGTAACAATTAATTTTGAGTAAAAATGACCAACCTAGCACATGAAAATCGGAGCAGACGGACAATAATTGTTTATGAGAGTAACATGACTTGCACTTTTATTATACAGATAACCAAGGTTTCTCAATGATCTTTACATCACCTGTACACGGGTGGTTAAAGCTGTCATAACCCTTCATTTTCCGACAGCTATTTTCCTATGCTTATTTATTTACAGTGTGACTGCTCCATGTTAATTGAATACAGTAACACCCGTAGACCGAGTTATTTTCGCCACTTCTCCTCACCGTTGTGTCACTGATGCCACAGAATTTCTTCAAAACATCTCTGTTGTCTAAAATTTTAACTCGTCGCCCAACCAGAAGCATCTATTTTAATGCTGTTAATGTTACAGACAGGCGAGATCTTTCTAAAGTGCAAAAGTTGCCTGCACAAATTCCCGCATCCCGCAAACCTGAAAGCCAACATCAGTATCAACTGAACATCGGAAGTAGGTGTCGAAAAGCTGCAAATCCATCAGTAAAGTATCCTCATACATCAGAGCACTCCATATGTGCTTCACCGATTTTTTGAAGTGATTTGAGGTGCTTCGCACCACACAAACACGCACCTTTCTGCCAAATTTTGAGATTTGCTCCCAGCGTTCTCTTCAGAAAACGACTGACTTACAGACACACACACAAACTCCTATATTTATTATTATCGATATAAAAAAAATATTAAATAATATAACAGATAGAATAAATTGATTAATCAAATATAAAACTGCAAAAAATAATCATGAATTTTCCTACGTATTTTGTTCCTTAAGGCTACAGTAGAAAATTATTTTGTTATTTTTTGTAGTATAAAAAAAATCATATGTTTGTCGCTTTAACAACTTTAACAACTCATTAAATATATTTGCACAAAAAAAAAAAAAAAAAAAAAAAAAGATTAAATTGTAGTTTTTTTTTTCGTGAAAAATAAAACATTTCTAATCTTTATAACTGTTCTGAAATTAAATTTCATCCTTTTTTTCTGCGCTTTTTGTTACTTTCTGTCTTTTTCCATTTTAGTGTTTTTTTTTTTTTCATTTTTTTGATCACAGATTAAGTGTAATTCAATAAATGTTAAAAAATATATAGTTTTTTTCCATGTTTATTAATTTTGATCATTCACAGTATTATTCTACGACGATTTCTGGGTAATGAATTAGATAACAAGTATTTTGTAATATGTTTTGAATTATATTTCCGAGTAGTTGCTTAACAGTTGCTCACTTTAGGATATTTTACATTTATTATAGCTCTTATGGAAAGATGCTGTATTTTGTATAGTCGTGAAACAAAAGGAATATCTCCCTGTTATTTCTACCAGAAATCATTGCATAAAATGTGACGAATGAAATAGTAATAATGTCTACCAATTAAATTTATACTTAAATTATGCTTTGGAGGTCATCTACATATTGTAATTGTAACAAATTTAAAATTGTCAATTCTAATACCTAATTTTGATACAAGTTTTAAAGTCTTTGAATTACAAACAACGGCGTGAACTTGTTTATGAATTATGCTCGTTTTAAATTTGAAAACAATGTTTTTACATTTATTTTAATCGTTCCGAAACACATTGCATTGCGCGTAAATTTGTAAGCATAACTGCAAAAACTACTTGCCAGAATTGCCTGTGAGTTTTTTCATTCCATTTTTGAAGCTTCTACAATTTAATTTCTGTTAATATTTTATAGGTCACTATACATAAGTTCTTCAAATATTTTCTTTTCATATTTACATGCATTGTAATTGAAATTCTAAAAACAACATGCATTGTAGCTAATAAGCATTGTAACAGAAATCGATTTTTAGAAGCTTCAAGTATGCACTGTTAAAAATTTCATCATAAGAAAACGGTCATTTGAACGGCAGCAAACCGGCCGTTCATTTGACCGAAATTTAAGATAACGGTTACTTAACCGCATTAAAGATATATTGTCATATGACCGTAAAATATATATGTATGGTCATTTTACCGTAGCAGTACATAACGTTTACTTAACCGTATTATGAGTTTATTGGCATATGACCGTGCAATATATATGTACGGTCAGTTGACCATATTTTTAGAAAATGGTTACACAACCGTATTATGAGTTTATTGCTATATGACCGTAAAATATAGATACACAGTCATTTAACCATATTATGGGTTTAGTTTCAGATGACCATAGAGCATATATGTACGGTCATTTGACTATAAATTTAGATAATGGTGAATTAACCATATTTTGAATTTATTGTTATATGACCTTAAAATATATATGTACAATTATATGCCCATATTTTAAAATAACTGTTAAAAGATCATACATATATTTTTTACAGTCATAAAACAAAAAAATCATAATTGTATGTAACAAATGGGAGATAAAAAGTCATATTTCCATGTAATAAAAATATCACAAATAAATGTAAAAATGTACCCAATTACTTATTAAATTTATTTTATTCTTTACAAATGTATAGCATCTTAAAACAAAATTTAAATTCTTCTCTAATAAATGGATACTAATAGGAAAAAATATAACATTTATAATAATTCATAATGTTGATTATGCCTGATCAGAAGCTTTTTTTTTTTTTTTTTTTTTTTTTGTCATGTAACAATAAATTCATTATTGTACTTAACTGGACTTTCTTGATCATATAATATATGAACATTTTTATATGGGCTTCCTATTTTACCTTTATTTATTAAACAAGAACTTAAATTTATACTTAAAGATTACATATATTTTCAACAAATAAAATAAAACTAATAAATAACTGACCAAAATTTATAAATTACTTCTGACACTCTGACATTTTTCTTCACATGGAAATAAGAATTTTTCTTTTTTTTTTTTTTTTTTTTTTTTGAAAAAATCATATAAATTTATCTTTTTTTCTTTCCAAGTTACATACTTAAAACTACCACTGTGCAACAAATAAAACCTTTGCAGTTTCTTCAATATTAAACAATAGTGTTTCATTATTCTTGCAAAACTTGGTATAAAAATATTTTTCAATAAATCAATTATTTATCACTGAACCATATATGAATATATGGTGGAATTTTAAAGAAATCAGTAGAGAGTATATAAATTTTAGAATATTTTTTTAGTGAAATAAATTATGAATATTTAGATTTTTAGCTGATGTAGAATGAATACAGAAATTGCCATACCTATATATTTTTCAAGCAAAAGTTCTACATACCGTATTTTTCGGCGTATAGTCAGCGGCTCAAATAATTCAGTATAGACCCAGAAATTTTATATAATAATTGAAGTCAAGTATATTTCGAGAACAAAAAACTAGTATTTTATCAAATACAATTTCTGGGTCTAAAATAAATTATTTGAACCACAGATTATGGGCTGAAAAATACGGTATAAATAATTAGATGAGAAATATTTCTGAATAACTACAATGACTGAAAAATACCATGCCATTTTTTGTTACTTTTTTTTTCATTTAACAAACTTAATATATCTGTAAAAAATGTAAATAATTTCTAAATATTTGCAACTTACTCCAAAAATTACTTAAATATAGGTGTAGCAAGACTATTGATTGTTTCAAAGTTATTCAAAATCTGATTAAAATTATAAAAGTAATATTACATTCATATTTAGAAAAAAAGTGATGAAAATAATGTTAAAAATTTATTTGACAATAGAAAAATGAGATATGCAATGACAATGAGTATATCATAAATATTTTGAATTTTTGTATGTACAGTTAAATTGTAAACAATCATTCTAGCTAAATTAATATTTTAAGAAATTTAGGAAATGTATTATAAATTAACTTCCCAGTAAAAATATATTTCCTTATGCTTTAAAATACAACTTGCATTAAGTATCAAGCTATTTATATTGGAAGATTTAAATTCAGAAATAAGAAGATAGTTAAGTATTTTTGATAAATCTTTTTCATGATTGCTTAGCTAAAAATGCTTATAATAGTTTTTTTTTTCATTGTGAACATAAAATAATGTATTTTTAATCACTTACAAGATTGGTTTTAATTATTGTTTTAGAAATTAATTCAATCTGATAAACTACAGTAAAAATATTGGTGCACATGTATCCAGAAAAAAAAAAAAAGAAGAGTAATGTGATTCACAAATAGTCAAAACAATCAATTAAAATATAGAAATACATTTATTATAATATATAAATTACATTAATACAATACATTACAATATATGCATAGCAACAACTAACACAGGTAACAAATAAACAGATTTGGCGATATATAGCATGAATGCTGCTATTTGATTTGCTGTAGTCTGTTCCACACACAGAGTTGATCAACATTAAGTACCTTAAAAAAAAAATTAAATGCATTTACCATGGATATAAGCATTCATATACATTTTTAAGAAAATACAAAAATAGAAGTTGTCATAAAATCATTTTTAGGCTATAAGTTAGAACAACAATGAAAAAGTCAGAAATGAGTAATGGAAAGCACAACCCTTTGTTCAATAAATACTTTAGGCAGTGCATTCTCTGGAAAAGCAGCAAACAACTGCATGTTTTTTGTTTTGTTTTGTTTTTTCTGTACTATCTGTACAGTTTTCCACAACAATATGGAGCATTGCAAGAACCAATAATTTCTGTATAACTTACTCCATCTTCCAAAAGGTCTTGTTTAAATTGCACCTCATTCACTGGTACAATAGTGATTCTGCAACAGGTCAGATGGAGATAAGGCCTTTGAACTGCATGTAAATCTGTTTAGAAATACTACTTATCCCACACTGTTTGATAATAGGTAGCAATGCTCTGAAAATCTCTGATATAAAAATCCATAGAAATAGATATTTTACAAGCGGATTGGCCAGCTTGCTCACTAGTCTGAACTTAACTGAGCATGAATGGAATGCAATATATCGCCAAAGTATAGTATGCAAAATGTCTTGGACTATCTGCATTTTATATCAAAAATAAATAAGAATGGAATATAACCTAGCATCAGAATCATTAGCGATACAGAAAACAGACTTATTTTAACTATCAATCAGATTTTTCTGATGAATCATGTCCCATTTTATTGACTATGCAGGTATTTATCTAAGCATTTGTTGATACAAGCTTCACATTTCAAATCTTATTAAAATAAAAAATTTCTGAAGAGTATGCTTTTTTGGAATGAAATTATATGAAGCGCCTCTTTTTAATAGAGGAATTCTGTATATTTTTCCCTTTTAATAAATGAAATTTTGCAATTGGGCCCAACAGAGAACCCCATTTATGCCAAAATCCACTTCTGGTTTTCATAATTTTTTTAAAAAACACACTAGGTATAAACAAAACCAAATTTATCATCAGTCTCTCTCACACACATATACCAGGTAAATAGGGAAAAAATGATAACCTGCAAAAATTACTGGTTGTTGGTAAAAAAAAAATTACCCTCCCACATGCATATTATTTAATCATTGACACTCAAAATGCTTATAAATTGATCAACAAAAACTAACTATTTCTATAGATACAATATATCAAGTATTCGTTTTAATTCTTTAACTTAGTTAAAATTTAATTTTGGAAAGTAATATAAAAATATTCACCAGTTCAAATATTTTGGTTGCCGATAGCGACATATTCACATTTGCCAAACCTTGCATATATATATCATACACAACTTTTACAAAATTTTGTAGTTCATTAAAAATTAAGAAATTTAGTTGTGAAATGATCAAAACTTTATAGTTAGTTTTTTATGTAACTAAATAAAACAACAAGCAATAAACAGTAAGCAAGATAATAATACAGAAATAAACTGGCTGATGAAGCTACTGCAGAAAATAGTAAAACCTACCAAGATGAAATCGTACAGGACTGAAGGAAATTTCTGTTGCTCAAGTTTCTATATTAGCGGGTAAAATTTTATATAAAACCATAAAAAATTTCAGTATCAAATTGGTTTCAATTACACAGATTTTACTGAAATTGATAGTTACAAATTCCATACTTTATTTCATGTAGTACTTTTTAATACTTGTCATAACATTTGTTTTGAATAAATACTAATTAAACTGTTCAACTGTTTATTTCAATGCGATGGTTTTCTTTAGCAAATAATTGAGACTTGAAAAGGCCTAAAGAGGGCGCTAATCACATCTGTTGGTACCAGAAAATTGAACCTTTAACCATGGCATGATGCATGTTCAACTAACGCTAAAGTGCCATTGAAATCATTATTTATTGTAAACGCATTTGAAAGTGTTAGATATTCAAATTCGATAATTTTTAAATTGTCATATAAACACAGAACATTAATATATCACATGAAATCTGAAATTGAGCAAAAAAATAATCATTATGAACAAATTAAAAATACATGTAATGCAATGGGCTTTCATAGGATTTTCTGAAAGCGAGAAGTTACATCTTTTTTCCATCAGATGGCACATTCAAGCACTTGAATCGCCAATAATAATATTGTATATTGTCTAAAAATTCATAAAAACTTTTAGTGAATATCAGGGAACCAACAGATAGGATTGGTTGGAAGAAATTAGAAACTTTAGCAGAAATACTAGTCCAAATATTTTTTTACAAAAATAGCTAAATCATGTGTGGTCACATACATGCTAAAAAATATGAAAACATTGATATATACTTATTAATCGGTGATTATAATGAAAAAAATAACTATTTAGTTGTTCATAATGAAAACAAAGTCTATGATTGAAAAAATTATCTATTAACTTTTTAAGGGGACTCACTGTTTTAAATTTTCCAAAAATAATTTTTTTTGTTTTCATCTTTTTTTTTTTAAATTATATAATTCTGAATCGAATAAACAAATGGCATGAAAAAAATTCAAATTAGAACCCGGTCAAAAAAGTAAGTACTTTAACACAAGCTCAAATTGATTTTTAACTTCGCACACATTCTTTTCAAATCGTGTTTTTGCTACACTGTTTAAAAAACATCTTTTGCAGAAATATAATTTATTTTGCACAGATATATATGAAAAGATCATACCTAAAATCTTCACCTACACTTTTGTCAAATAAATAATGCAAACTTTATTTGTTGCATTTAGAATGCATTTTAAATGAGATAAACCTTAAAAATAAAATTATAACTGCAACCAGCAGTCGATGCAGGGTTTCGCTCTTGGGGCCCATTTTATGAAGAGTAAAAGTTATTTTTGTAAAATTTATTATATTTATATGAAAAATAACATTTTGTAATGAAATATGAAATCCAGTTACTCAAATTCAAACTAAACATTTATTAATAATAACTTCTTTAAGTCCTTCTGCTAAACTTTTTCCTTCTAGTGAATTTGTTTTGTTAGCAAAATTTAAAACATAATAAAATAAAAGCAATTAATGAAGAATGTTTTTATGAAATGATATTTTGTGAAGGGTTAATTTTATTAAATCAATTTTGTGAAGGGTCATGTTTTATTAAATGGATTTTTGTGAACAGACAGTTGTTGATAAATTGTTTTATTAAATGAAATTTCGTGAAGGGCCCTAAATAGGCCCCAAATGTTACCTGGATCGGCCCCTGGCGACAAATAAAATTTCTCTCATTTAATTGAGAAAACAACAGGTGGTGATTGCACATATGATCCTTTTATACATTTCTGTGCAAAAGAATAATCTTTCTGCAAACGATTTGTTCTTTATAAACAGTGTGCACAACTAGAAAAATATGATACATAAAAAAATACACAATATTATCCAGCTCAATTTGAATATTTTAATGCCATTTGTTTTGTTCGATTCAGAAAAGTATGAATTAAAAAATATATATGAAAGAAAAATCAAACCTATGTTTAATTATGCATAGACACTTGTAAAATATTAAACCAAATGACAACATTCTCTACAAATTTTTTGATTGCATTTCTTTCAATGTTTTATTTATTTATTTTTACATGTGATATCTTATTTTGATGGTATAACTTTTTTTTTCAATTTTGTTTGTAGTTTTTTTTTCTACAGATATTTTAAATTTTGGAACCATTGCAAAATTGAAAACTGCAATTGTGTAGTACAGTTT
The DNA here is from genome assembly GCA_963931845.1 of Maratus michaelseni. Taxonomy (NCBI): domain Eukaryota; kingdom Metazoa; phylum Arthropoda; class Arachnida; order Araneae; family Salticidae; genus Maratus; species Maratus michaelseni. Next base: position 116,627,535 of record OZ007588.1, read on the forward strand.
GTAAAATTTTGTGTAGTACAGTTTTTGCTTTTCTTAATGAAAAGCAAAAACTGTACTACACAAAATCAAAATAATAAAAAGATACCCAGTCAGACATCCTGTCCTATGCAAAAAAAAAAAATAAATTAAATAATAATAATAATTTAAAAATATTGAAAGCCAAATAAGAAGTTTGTAAAGAACACTGCCATTGTTTTAGCATTAGCTTGTGAGTGTCTTTGAACGACTAGCATAAGTGTCGAGAATTAGCAAAATTCTCAATACCTCTAGAAACGAAATACCTAATATATAATGCAGGGCTTGAAATTCAATTTTTCCAAGGAGGGGAGACTCCCTACCAACATTTTTAAATGGAGGGGAGTTATAATCTTTGGGAGGGAGAAAAAAAATCTTTAAACCCCACTATTATTTTACGTGCTATTTAAATAATTACATTAATGCAGACATGACAAAATACCATTGAAAAAATTAAGTCAACTGAGAATGATTATGTAAAATGTTTATTTTTATTATAAAAAAGGGAAGAAAGTTAAGTTTTATATATGCAGTGTATTTTTCAAGTTCCATTAAATGTGTTAGGGAACCTTAACAATTAGGTTGTTAAATAAATTTCTGAATTTAGATTTTATTTGATTGAGGGTTGCTGAAGCCTCTTTCACAAGGTAGACTTTTACTCTTTCACAAGGGTTAAAAAGGTTTACTCCTTTACTTCAAGGAGTAAAAGTAATAAGATCTTTGCAGCTCTTCTAATCTCATTTTTGTTTAGTGCTGACTGTAGGCCAATTTAACAGGGTGCAGTGACCGGTGGCTCTTACTGCCCTTTTTTGTTCTTTTCCCTCCTTTCGGTCGCAGGAAAAAAATCTTTAAAACGTCTATTTGTCGTTCGAAAAAATTGTGAATTTAGTCAATTGGTTGAGGGAATAAGATAATGAAATTCGTCTTACGCATGAACAGAAATAGAGAAGGATTTCTAACGAAATAGCGTTAATATCGATTTGCGACTTTGGGACTTCATGGCAGCCAGTGTACAACTGTGCTAAGGTAACGCCACCTACAAACAACAATGCAGATAAATACCATAGAATAAATCTGTTATACCTACCAGATGATGGCTGTCAAGCAGACACGATTTGAAGAGGTAGATGAACTAATACAACTGTTCTACACAGACATTGTATTTGAAACATTTTTCGAGAAACGATTTTCTTATTCAAAAGGCTATTTTATTAGAAGTCCTTATCTATGTCTATGTTCATAGAAAAAAATCGCTAAATTCGTCGATCAGTTTCGGGAAAAAATGGCGAAGTTTGTTAATCGGTCGCAAGAAAATAACATGAAATTCGTCAGTCATTTGCGGAAAAAAACTTGAAATTTTTCAGTGAGGCGCGAGGAAAAAAAATAGTGAATTTCATGGATCTGTCACCAGAAGAAACCGAATAATTCACCAATCGGTTACGGAAAAATTCTCAAAGTTCGTCTTTCAGTCAAGGAAAAAAACATGAAATTCGTTGATTGCTCATCAGAAAATATTGCGAAATTCGTCCATCAGTCGCGGGAAAATATTGTAAAATTCATCAGTCGGTCGCGGAGATAAATCGTGAAATTCATCAGTCGAATGCACAGAAGAAAATCTAAATTTGAAAAATTACGAACTTTGTCAATCTGTCGAAAGAAAAAAAAAAGGAGAAATTACGCGAATTTCGTCGATCGATCTCGGAAAGAACACGAATTTTGTCAATAGGCCGCAGAAAAAACGCAAAATTCGTCGATCGATCGTGGAAAAGCGCAAAGTTCGTCGATCAGTCGCAGAAAAAATGCAAAGTTTGTCGATCTGTCGCGGAAAAAACCACAAAATTCGTTGATCTGTCGCAGAAAAAACGCAAAGTTTGTCGATCTGTCGCTGAAAAAATGCAAAGTTCGTCGATCAGTCGCTTAAAAAATGAAAAGTTCGTCGATCTGCCACGGAAAACACGCAAAGTTCGTTGATCTGTCGCGAAAATAACGCAAAGCTCGTCGATCAGTCGCGTAAAAGACGCAAAGTTCGTCGATCGGTTGCGGGAAAAAAAATCACGAAATTTATCGTTCGGTTGCAGGTAAATTAAATCTCCGAAAATTGTGAAATTTTTTGGCCGGGAGGCTCGCGCCCACGATCTTTTTTTTCGGCGGGATTTCAAAATTTTCGGCGCGAATCCCGCCCTGAAATTCAAGCCCTGTAATATATTAAAATATATTGATTTTATGGATTACTTATTGATATTTTCAGAGAGTTTGTACCACAACTCACAAGACATACTTTTCACAAAATATCTTGACCTAAATTTTCTATATTTTTAAAAGTTAAATAATGATATATCTTTAAAATGTTTAATTACCTCCGAAAAAACTTTTCTAAAGAACTTTTGAATTCCATGAAGAACAGCACCACCATTCATCATCCATCAGAGGTAAAGTAAGATGAACCTTAAAAAGAATGTCAACACTGATAATACCAATATGCAGTATATCTTATCTATATTTATTTATTTATTTATTTATTAGGAATATACTGAATATTTAATACTTTTATGTTAGAAGGGCACCAGTGATATGTACTATACGCATATATATATTCATGTATACAAATATATCACCAGCGCCCGGCTAACATAAAAGTACCGAATATTCGATGTATTTATTTGGCTAGGCCAAATATCAAAGTACTCGCCGTTTCAAATATTAGAATTGGTCGAATATCTTGATACGGGACCAAACCCATTACTTTAAAAAAAAAGAAAAAAAAATTAAATCTTACATAAGTTCTATTTTTAGCTATGAATAAATAAAGATATTTTGAATTAACAAACAAAATCCCTTAAATAAAAGATATTGCTTTGACATTATTTATTTGATATTTTAAAAGTGACACTTAAGAAAATTAACTGTAAAAGAAGACAATTAATAGGGAATGATGTATAAATGTGAATTCCTGAATAGTATCTGTTAAAGGTAATATTCTGTTTCTTGCTTTTTCACAAACAGAATATTTCTAAACAAAATGGAACAAACTTTCAGGGGTAGTTATATTGCATCAAGACAAGGAGATTTTGTTACAGGAAACCAGGATCGAAATCTACTTATTCAGTCAAAAATATATTGTGTATCTCACTATAAGCATCACTTGGATTTTCGTTTATTACTTTAGCAATAATAAAAATAATGTAACGAGGTTTTCAAACTTCTTACTTTAATTTCTGTGAAACAGGATGACATGATGAGAATGCTGTAAATTGCCAAAGTTCAAATCCAAACAGTGAGGTACACATCCTATCTTTCAAAATACAGCTGACAGCACATACATTATGTCACAGACCAGAATTCAGTCCCTTCCAATGATGTCATCATATTTCATACAAAGCAAAGTTATATATATATTACAAAGAAATTCTCACTAAAATATCTTCATTATTTTAAAGTTGTTACCAAAAATTCTGGTTCAGCTTCTAGTGAGATGCCCTATAGTTTGGATGGAATAAGTAAGTTACAATGTTCGTTTCCTGTACAGAAAATGTTTTATCCTGCCTTAAAATTTGTTCCAAAATTTTAGGAACATCCTGTATATTTACAATCTAGAGTCCTGCATTGGGTCATTTTACCTGCTTTTACCTCACACGCAGTTTGGGTCAGGTCGCTGCTATATTTTTTGTTGCGTTTCGGGTTGGGTTTTGACTCTTGCAGATCGGGTTCAGGTTGACCTGCTTTTTCAAATACACACAGCTGAGTTGTATAATATATTCGCACATGCGCGTGGAAAATTTTCTGCAAAATTCGAAACTTTGCAGAAAACATTTTAGAAAATAAAAACATAATTTTTGTTTTAATACCAAAAAATAAAAAATATTCCAATTTTATGTACGATTTATTTACTGTTTGCATACAATTTACAGTTTAAAGATGAAAGATATTGTTGTGACATTACAGGCACTTGCGAAGAGCTCAAAATATTAAGGATTGGGCTATCTAAATGCATTGGCAAAATAATTGATAAGAATGCAGCTCTTCCTATCATGGATTTTTAGCTTTATTATTTTTTTTAACCAAAATAATTATTCTTTAATTAATATTAATTAATTTTAAATGATAAGTATTTTAAACTACTGTTTTTAATTCATATTGTCAAAATAATAACACATAATTTTATTAAACATTAAATTAATTTGCAGAAAGTTTTTGACCCAGCATTTATGTGTGCAAGAAGTTTTTGGTTTTATACAAGTCTGGTCCACAGTATTTTTTCAGATTAAATATATATACAATAAGACCTCCATAATGGACACTCCCAAAAAGCAGACACCTCTATTTAACGAACATTTTTTCAATTCTTAACACATATATTTGTATGCTTATACCTTGGAATAGGGGGCACCTCGAAATCTACACACATGTAGCATGTGTATGTGCTCATAACTATCACAAATATAATACATGTGTTTTTGTGAGTATCATAAATGAAATGTTTGCAATATTTTCATATTCTGACAAAAATTAAAAAATGTTTATTAACTGCACTGTAAAAAAAAGAACAATCTATGATTACATTTCTTGTACATTTTATTTTTTCTCATGAAGTAATTTGAATATATATACCTATTCATATTAAAATACATATTTATTTTCATCTAAAACATAGTTCTGTTCAAATGTTTTGTGAAAATCCCAACAATTAGACTTTCAAAAAACATACATGACCCGACAGAATCATTCTAGGATGAACCCGCTAAGCAGAAAGAAAATTAGAGTCATCCCAGCCAGGAAAAAAGATAGAAACAACCCGATCGGATGCAGGACTCTATTCAATGATCTTGAGGTATCTGCTATTCAGAGGTTACACTATATCTGAATATTAAAGAATATAGATTTGCCCATTTTTCTATAATATATAAAATTTGTATTAGAGATATAATTGTACATGACTTTTCATAATAGTATTAAAACATGATTTATTGTCCTTTCATTGCTGGTTGAAATATGTCAGGTTCAGGTCTGGTTGCGGGTCGCCGAAAATTGTTCTTGCGGGTTCGGGTCGGGTTGCAGGTTGAGGAAATCTTTTTGTTGGGTTCATGTCAGTTGTGGCTTGTGGGTTGACTTCAAATGGAATTTGCAGGTTCGGGTTGGATACAACCCGACCCATGCAGGACTCTATTACAATCTCAGAAAACAATAACCCGCTGTGGTGCATTTAAAAACTTCCTTGCGAAATAACAAAAAGGAGGAAAATTATTCTTGCTGAGTTGCCACCATTTGAATTAGATGTTTTCCCCCCCTTTCTGATAACACAAATATAACTTCAAATAAATACTATTTGATTAAAATTTTCCTTTTTCAAAATTTCTTTCATAAATATTTGTTTTAAAACACATAAAAAATTATTCATTTATTTTAATTTTCAGAAGAAGTTATTTAATTTTATTAATTACAATTAACTTCACTAAAGAATTTATAAAAGTTTTATTAGTTGAAAAATTGTAATGTTTTAGCTTTTTTTTATGTGTTTTTAAATTTTTTTTGAAAAAAAAATGAATTTTTCTCTGCATTGAGCTCAGACCCAGAACCCAATAAATTATACATCCAAATTAACATCCCTCCCTGTCATAAAAAATTAACAGGATTAATATGCAGGATTATGCCAATTTTTTTACAGAAATCGCCCCAAAAGAGTAAATAACTTGGTAGACCCTGGCGACCGCATCTGTAAAGCCCTGCCCGTGACCATTTGTCGAAACTCAAGATATTTTTTTTCGACCGATTTACGAAATTTGCTTTTTTTTTTCTGCTACCTTTTGACAAAATTTGCGATCCTTTTCTACAATCGTTTGTTAAAATTCGGGATTTGTTTTTCGAAACTGACTGGCAAAATTTGCGATTATTTTGCGTGATCGTTTGATGAAATTCTCGATTTGTTTTATGTGCGATTGTTTGACTAATTTCGTGATTTGTCGCAGAACCTTTGGATGAAATCCAGGATTTTTTTCCGTGATAATTACATAAAATTCACAATTTTTTGAAAAGTCTTTTGACAAAATTTGCAATCTTTTTTCGAATCTGATTGAAAAAATTTGACTTTTTTATGCGAATGAATGTTGTTATCTGCGACCGAATGACAAAAATCGCTATTTATTTCTACAATCTTTTGCGAAATTCTCCATATTTTTCCATGGCAGTTCGAGAAAATTAGTGATTTTTACAACTAACAATTTGTTTAATTCTACGTCCAATTGGGAAAATTCGCTATGTTTTCGCGATCAATTGAAAAATTAGCTAATTTTGCATAATTTCATAAAATAAATAAATAAAAATCACAGACTTTCACGGAAATTAAAAAAAATTCTCTGCAAAAGAAATTAAGAGGGCAAAATCATGTACAAACTTTTTTATTGTGCAGGATTTTCTTATTTTGTGTGTGATTTGTGCAATCCCATGCACTATTTCACACCCCATCCCTCAAAGAAAAGTCCTGCCCCCCTCGCAAAAAAATCTTGAAATGGCACCCCTGCAGTAAAACCGGCAAAGAATTAGTTGAAAAGGGCTATTAAAAAACCTAAATGTTAGACATTTCGCCGTCTTAGTAGGTATAATTGTTTGGTGCTTTTTCGCCGAAACTTTTTTTCGGATGAGAAGAATTCTGTCATAGACAGGTTTTGTTTTCACAAGTTTCATTGTAAAACAGCTATGCTCTTCAGAGGTCCAATATAGAAAGAATGTTTTAACAGTCTTAGAGGCAACATTTAAACAAAGGTAACCAAACCTCCTATAACAGAAAACTTTCATAGTATCTTGAAATTATACCTGCTAAGACGGAAATTTTCATCTTTTTTTGCGAATTCGTATTCGTTTACTTCTTTTGTATCTATGATTTAGTAAACGTTTCTCATTCGGAGGGGGAGGGTTTACAGCCCTGCCGAACCTCATCCTTGGCTATGCCACAGCCGTCCAAGAAAAGTCCTCCTCTCCCCCCCCCCCCCCCAGAAAATTGTGAAATGGCGACCCTGGTTTTGAAACATTGTATGCTAAAAAAATGCTGCACTTAAGTAAAAGAATGGTTATAATTCAGGCACAATTTTTCAAATCTATTGGTGAGTATACAAAACTTCACAGATAGACTGCCAAAAATGCCAGCATGGTGTATACTTAGAAATGAATTAGCATGACAGTTCATAAACAATTAACCATTTCTTAAATGTACGAACAAGGTACTAACCCAGTATATAAATTCGTTTAGAAGATTAATTTTTAATTTTCTAACAGATGGCGCTACTGATCTACTACAGCTACTTATTATTTTGTCTCGTTTTTTTTTTAAATAAAAAAAGTTTTCGTAAAAGTAATCTACATTATTTTAATGTGGGTACAATTACACTGAAAAACTCATTATTATTATAGTATTCATTAAGTTTCTTAATATTACACTCCAAAACATTGTGTTTTCCGAATTCAGAACAAATGTGTTTCAGTCACGCACCAATGTTGGTGTTATTTCCAAGCTCACACCAAACTACTGTTTTCTAATAGGGTAGACTGGTACACAGTGGACCACTTTTTCAGTTAATTTTTTTTCTCTTTAACGGGCAACCCAATCTGCATGAAAATATTTTTTAATATTCCTTAAGCCTTTAAATACATTCATCATAATTTTCTCAGAACATAGTTTTCTGTATATTTTTCAAAAAAAATATATATATATATATATATGTATATATATATATATATATATATATACAGGGTGATTCATAAAAGATGGGCAGAACTTTAAGGGGTTATAGTACACTTAAAGACAAATAATATTAAATAGGAGACTAAGGGTCCCAGACGTATTCCCAAGGAGATAGGGGGCATTAAAGTTTAGGGTCCGAAATTTCAAATGATTATAAAACATGGAAAAACTGGTCGATTCGTTTGCGGTTTTTGCAAAAAATTTTCTTTATGCCACTATTTTCTTGAAATAAAATTTTAAAGTTCAATTTCAAAAAATGCCGATAGGGGGCGCTTTAGACTTTGGAGTAACAAACAACTATTTTTTAACGTTATTTTTTGTATTTCTTTAAATGATTTCGAAAGCTTAGACTTAAACTTAAATTTTGATCTAAAAATCTGAGTCCTAACGAGTAGTTAAGTAGCGTAAACTGAAATTTGAAATTTGAAACCCTTCTCCCCCCAGAACAAAAATCAGTTATTCCCGATCTTTGTGTCGTAGATTAGGCTCTAACTACTGCCGCGTTTTGCTAAAATTATTCTTTATGTCAGTATTTTCTTGAAAATAAATTTTAAAGAAAATTTTCAAAAAATTCCGATAGAGGGCGCTTTAGACTTTGGAGTAACGAACAACTATTTTATACCGTTATTTTTTGTGTCTCATTAAATGCTTTCTAAAGCTTAGACTTAAATTTTCAGCCCAAAATCTGAATCGTTAGACGTGGTTAAGTTTCTGGGGAGAGGGGTTTGAAATTTCTACTCCTGAGCACAGTTCAGTTTACCATGTCCACACATTGTGTGCTGTGATACGAGGTAAAAAGACACAAATTAGGATTATGTTACCAAAGCATATTTATTAACATGTAATCACAATAAATGTTCAAAATTGTGACCACCAGAGGTTATGCACGCAGAACAACGGCGACGAATGGAACGGCGAACATTCGCGAAAACATCAGGCTTTTCGAGCACTTCCCCTACAGCGGCGGAAAGTCTGGCGACCAGTTCCTCGGGGGATTCAATGGGTGTCTCATACATAAGAGCCTTCAATCGTCCCCAAAAAAAGAAATCGAGGGGTGAAAGATCTGGCGAGCGAGCAGGCCAAGCAACAGGACCACCTCGACCAATCCATCTGTTCGGAAATGTGATGTCCAGATAGTTGCGGACGTCTCGTACGTAATGGGCTGGAGCTCCATCGTGCTGGAACCACATGACCCGCCGGATGCGTGGAGGAACAACGTTTAACAGGTCTGGCAGCACATGTTGCAGAAATGTGAGGTATGTTTTACCGTTGAGGCGTTCAGGAAGAAGGTACGGTCCGATTAGGTGGTCTCCGAGGATTCCTGCCCAAACATTGATGGAAAAGCGTCTCTGATGAGCATGTGGATTGACATCCGCCCATACATGTGCATTGTGTGTGTTAAATGTACCTTCCCGTGTGAAGGTACATTCATCGGTGAAAAGCACAGTTGGTCCAAAATGTGGATTTAGCGCGTTCTGCTGCAGAAACCAGCGGGCGAATTCAATACGATTTGGATAATCCCCTGGAGACAGTTTCTGGACTCGTTGCACATGAAACGGGAGCAAATGTTCATCCTTCAGTACCCTCCAAGTCGTGGACTGTGAGGTATCCACCTGGCTAGCCACTGTTCGTGTACTTGTACTTGGCTGCGCCGCTACTACATCCAGAATGGCTTCTGCAACAACTACTGATTCGTCCTTTTTTGCACGACCTGCATTCGACCGGGAAGCGAGAAATGATCCCGTCTCACACAACTGTCTGTGCAAGCACTCGAAAGTTTTGCGGTTAGGCAACCGCCTGTTAGGAAATCGCTCTCCGTACATTCGTTGTGCCTCTGCACCATTTCCATCTGCCGCTCCGTAAATTAAATGCATCTCAGCCTTTTCCTTATTCGTGAAGGGCACCATCTTCCGATTCATTACTACAGCGACTTACACTTGACTCACCGTTCAGTGGTTTTTATGCCTGAATCGTGTCGAAATTTTGCATACGTGTTCTTCTTCTTCCCCATTTGACATTTGCATACTTTCTGTTTCCTTCTTCACCCGGTGACTAGCGTCAGGAATGGAGCTTTAACGTTTGCATGAGCGACGTTTCCAACTGTGCCAGTGCCTTTATGAGTGAATTCCGACTATGCAGTCCTTGACGAAAGTTGTATTTTTGCCTCGTATCACAGCACAGAATCGTTGGGCATGGTTAAGTAGTGCAAACTGAACTATGTTCAGAAGTTGAAATTTGAACCCCCTCCCCTCGCTACTGAACCACGCTCAGCGATTCAGATTTTGAGCTGAAAATTTAAGTTTAAGTCTAAGCTTTAGAAAGCATTTAATGAGACACAAAAAATAACGGTATAAAATAGTTGTTCGTTACTCCAAAGTCTAAAGCGCCCTCTATCGGAATTTTTTGAAAATTTTCTTTAAAATTTATTTTCAAGAAAATACTGACATAAAGAATTATTTTAGCAAAACGCGGCAGTAGTTAGAGCCTAATCTACGACACAAAGATCGGGAATAACTGATTTTTGTTCTGGGGGGAGAAGGGTTTCAAATTTCAAATTTCAGTTTACGCTACTTAACTACTCGTTAGGACTCAGATTTTTAGATCAAAATTTAAGTTTAAGTCTAAGCTTTCGAAATCATTTAAAGAAATACAAAAAATAACGTTAAAAAATAGTTGTTTGTTACTCCAAAGTCTAAAGCGCCCCCTATCGGCATTTTTTGAAATTGAACTTTAAAATTTTATTTCAAGAAAATACTGGCATAAAGAAAATTTTTTGCAAAAACCGCAAACGAATCGACCAATTTTTCCATGTTTTATAATCATTTGAAATTTCGGACCCTAAACTTTAATGCCCCCTATCTCCTTGGGAATACGTCTGGGACCCTTAGTCTCCTATTTAATATTATTTGTCTTTAAGTGTACTATAACCCCTTAAAGTTCTGCCCATCTTTTATGAATCACCCTGTATATATATATATATATATATAATATATATGCACCCGTAAAGTGGACCAGTGTGTCCCAAAAGTGGGGCACAGTGGATCGCTATTAGGAATTATCTGAAATACAATATAAATCTATTTTTTATTAATCTAATTCATTTTTATTTCCCCTTTACCCCAAGATAACATAGTAATATAAATTTACAAGTAACATTTTGAAACAAAAACAAAATAATTCATTATATTTTGAAAATAATAACAGATTAATACAGGAACAATTTAGTTGAAGTTATTACTTAAGTACAAAAAAAATCAGCGCACATTAAAATTTGCAAATGAAATTCCAAAATACTTATGAGTAAAATTGAACCTGGAATTTTCCTGAAATATTTTTGGGTCTGGAAGCAACATTATGAAATGATTGACATCAACAACAGATTCATCCACAGTTTCGGGAAAAATAAACTGATTTCCATTCAATTTGCATCTCATGAATCTTATTTGAATAGAATCATCACCAATTAGACTACATTCACACTAATATTTATTCAAAGGCAGTAAATGCAAAACAAAATATTTCTTACTATGTTAAATAAATTGTTGTTTTTCTTACTACTTTAAAACAATATTTCTTTATAGAAAATAAGCAATTATTAAATATTTTGAACATTCTGCATTACAGGAGCAGAGTGGATTGTGGACTACTGTGCCCCATGTTGAAGTTCATAAATAATCATAGTAATATTGTTTATACTAGCTTTCTTTTAAACATACTAACTTTAAAGTTAAATAAAAACAAGTATCTTAGCTTTACATAACAGCTGTTTTATCTTATTTATCTACAACCTTTACTTACTAAAATAAATAAAAAAATATGATTTTGAAAAATTTTTACTTTTAGAAGCTCAAAACAACCAATCAAGATAAAATAGTTCAACCAAGTCACCAAAGCATCATAGACCCATTATTCGATCAATTCAGCTAAATAATAATGATCAAAGACGACTAGAGAAAAAAAAAAGTTATACCGGAAACGGTTTTTATCAAACTAGGAAGTGAAAACTTATAAATTTCGAAATCTATTACGAGTAAATAAGATTGATCTTGTAATACAGATCGATATAAAGCGTAATTTTTTAATATATAAACATAGTTGAATGAAAATAAATACCATAAAACTATAAAACAGCAATGTAACTTACATTAAATCACTAAAATCGTACCAATTTTGGTGCATCCTTACAAGATTCTGTCTCGGCGTCGGCACGGCGTGTAAACAAACACAAACAATTTCCTGAAGTTGCCATTCCAGATAACCAGATATTTTGAAGAAAGCATTCTCATTGGTCCATGGAGTTTGCGATAGATGTAAAATTACAATCATTGTACCAGATTCATAAATAATTGCTAAACGATGATTTTTTTATCACTGGGCGAATGAAATCTTTATAAATTAACGGTGTTTTGACAATTTTCTAGAAAAATGGTAAAGTCAATGTAAAATTTACGGTCAATGCATTATTATTTTACGGAAATTTTTAACAGTGTGGGAATTTATTATCTTAGTTCATACAGAGAGATACTTTGTAAGTTATGTTTAAAAAATTAAACGCTTTGCAATATATTTTGCACTGACTAATCCCCTTCAGAAAGAATATCTGGTACACTTTCTATTATGGTAAGTATTGTTTTTATTTTTAGTTCCATAACATTTTAGTCGTAATATTTGGCTTGTCTAATCGCAGATGTCTTGGATTAAATAAGGCGAAAAATACTATACGTAATTACTGGTATTAAAAATTTGCAAGTAGTTGAATGCCGCATTTGCCACGGGTGTTAAAAAAGAATTTAAAAAAAAAACAATAGTTCCAATATTTAAAAGCTGCATTATTTCTGGACTACTTGAACGACTGGTTTTCTATTTCATATCTAACGGTAAAATTTACGAAAAAATTTAACAATGATGTCAAAATGTGGGATTAGAATTGACTTAATTTTATTTCAATATGCAAGCGACTTCCTGAGCATAGTTTAAGTACAGATTTAATTATTAGACGCTAATAATTATGTGTTGGTATTAGACATATTTTAATACGATGATTTGTGGCAGGAATGGTACAGGGGGGGGGGGGGAGTCCACTTTATTATGTATATTTAAAAACCTCAATTTTCTATTCCACTCTTAGTGTACATATTAATTTTCTATTTAACTTTTAAAAAAAACAATAAAAAAAGGAAAGACATCGTACAGGATTTGCTTAATTAAAATTTAAGAAAGTATATTTCTCTATTTTGAAAGCTATTAGAGTCTACTACACATTCAAAAAATATATGTTTCTTGCCTTTTTTAGGGATGACATAGTGATGACTTTAATAGAATAATATTCTTATAAATATAATTTAGCTGTTCTATAATGTTAGCAGAAAATCATTCCAGCTTGTTACATGCAAAATGACGACACAAGCCAAACAATTGTAGCATGTCAGACTTCCCATTACTTCTTATCTTGATTTTCCATATATCGAGATAATCAGTTGTCTGTTTCCCTGTATATATGTGTGTGAATTTAACCCGAAATACTAGATTAAGGGGTAAATGTCCACGTTGAAGAATTTGTCTTTAAAGAATGAAAAGTGTCATGATACTTTTCACTCAGTTTGGAAAATGTCTTCAACTTGAAGTTAGCGAAGAATCAGCAGTCTAGATAATCAGTAAATATGTAAGTTTTGTCTATACGATTTCTCAATATCGTGCTTTTTTTTTTTTTTTTTTTACAAAATATGTTAATTAGCCCTAAAGAATGTTTTTGTTAATTATATTACTACTATTATATATATAGTAGTACGTAGTAGTGTGTAGGTGTATTTTGTGACTTACTGTTACATATTCTATATTTAAAAAATAAGTCGTACATTTGTAAAAATATTTTACGCAGAAAAAGTACGCAAACTTTTCAGTAGTATTTTTTTTTAAAGACAGAGGACTTCCTTCTTAATTCTTTCTTGATGTTTTTTAAAGCATCATTATTAACGAAATTGTTTTTGAAAATAAAAATCCAAAGTCATTTAAAAGAATTTAGAAAGTAATTTCACAAAGTTTCGCAAAATTTTCTTTCTCTTACATTCTTAGATCCATTAAACTCTCCTCAAAATGTTTGTAAACAAAGTTGTATAAAAAGCAATTGTTTTCTAATGAGCATCAATTGTTTTCCCATAGAAAGCAGGTTTTTATTCAAAGTAAACAATGAAATATTTCATTGAATAACAATGTTGCCTAATTTAGAGCATATTTTTCTATTCATAAGAGGAAAACACTTATTTATAAATTTTGTAAAAAAAAAATTAGGTATAAATCAAACAAACAAATCTTTATAATCCTATATGTTAAGATTTCACCTTTAATTGAAATATAACAATTTTTTTACTGTTTTAGTAATTGTAAAATAACAATTTTTCAAAAATTCAAGAAAAATATTATAAAGGTTTTCAGAAATTCGTGACATTTTGTGATATATAAGCATTATTTTAATATAATTTTTCTTAATATTTCTGTAATTTCAATCTTAAATTAGTACATGGGTTATTTCTGTTTCTAAAGAGGCATTTGGTGACATGAATTTTATACATATACTTAATTGTTATGCGTAATTAATCAGTAATCTGGCAATTAAACAATCCAATTTGCAATGCTTATACATTATATCATATGATATGTATATATAATATAATATGTTCTTATACATAATATCATATTGTTCTCGATATTGTAATAGATATAAATTAAAACACATAGATAAATTTTGTGTATTTCACAATTTAAAAGCTAGTGTCATATTACAACCGTATGTTTTTTTAGGGTTCCGTACTTAATTAGCAAAAACGGAACCATTATAAGATCACTCTTGTGACTGTCTGTCTGTCAGAGCCCTTTTTCGCGTAAACTATGGGATGTGTAGAATTCAAACTTGGGAAAGATATCAAGCCTACTGACCCATATATGTTCAGATTATTAGCCATTCACAAAAATATTTAGGAAAAAATTAGGTGGTCTAATTAAGTTATTTGAAAAAAAATATATTTTTGTATATCGTGTGGGGTATCGTGTGAAAGAGCGCACTCAAAAATACATTTGTTTTAATTTTAGGTATTATATTTTAGGAGATATCGTCGAAAGTACAGTTCCTTAAGCATTTACTTAGCTTATAACTACTAATGAATACATTTCTCCACTTTTCAATTTTATACAATATTTATTACTTACTCGAACAAATAATATGATGACTAGATAACGACAATTCATACAAATCAATAATATATCCCATTCATAAACTCAAATATTTGAATTCACCTAGAATTTTGGCTCAAATCCTTTATTTTGCATATAACGGTTTTCCAGCCATCATGTTGAGACAAAAACTATGGAACAACAACTATTTTCTCGCTCTCATTTTAATTATAACGAGACTTGTGTTAAACTTACAATTTCACGTGTTTATTAAGTCGATCATTGAGTTTGTAGTTTGTAACTATTTATGCATAAATGGTTATTATTTACCTTTCCATCCCACAGTTCTGATACTTTGTTCTTTAAACGACATAAATTTAAAAATAAAACAAACAAATTTCGCGCCTAAATCTCTGATACATATCAACGACGTCCGCAATTATTTAGCAAAAATACAGGCTTTTTGATATAATATAAATAAATACTATAATTATGTGTTATTTAATTTACTGCAATGTATTAAATAACATTTGTAAGAGTAATAAAATAAAGAGAAAATTAATATACAGTACGATGAAAGTTATAAGTTCAGTCTAATTATTTAGTACATCATAAAGTTTAAGAAACTTTGAAGCAAAATTAAGTTTTCAAAAAGCTTTTTGAATTTTATTTTATTTAATTTATTCGTTTTTTAGTGACAAATCCTATTTATTTCACTACGGACTTAAGCAAATCGTAGTCCGAGTTTGAAAGACTGCCAAGAACCAATTGCTGATTTTTAGAAGTGTATAACAGTGTTGGCAATGAAATGAACTTGACTTTCGCTTTTATATTTCTTATATCACTTCTAAAAATTACATAAATTCAAATTTTACATTAGAGAATATGGAAAAAATGTACTTTTGAACAAGAAATTGTTTGAAACCTATATCTTAAATTCGTAAAATATTTTAAGGCTTTTTAAATTCTTTTCCAGCATAAATATTTTTTAAATCCATATCAATATGTGGCTTTTTTACTACAATAAGATAAAGTAACTAGTGTCAGGGTAACCAAAATTGGCAATTGATTGCGCAGTGGACAAAAATTAATTTAATGTAATTTTCTTTTTAAAAACATGCTTCATTAAAATATTCAAAAATGTCAAATTATAAAGCACAAACATGTTCGTCGCTCTATGCAGACGCTATAATAATGCTAGCAATAATGTGGTTAAAATGTATGAAAGTTGCAACAATTGAGCAATTTTTTCAATTAATACAATCGTAATGTTATTTCTATAGGGAAAATGCAAATTTCGGTCGGACGTTGCCCCCCCCCCCTTTCCCCTTAGTCAATGTCCAATTCTTGTATTGCCCTCAGGAACACATATATATCCCAAATTTCCAAGGTCTGTGTCAACAATAAGTGTATGAAAAGTGAGCATGAAGATTTGGATGCCAAATACATACAGAAATGTAAGTTAAAAGGATGCATGTAAAAAAAGACTAAACTACGATTGTATGAATCATAATACACTGCCCTTTAGCGCTGAACTAAAATATGTCAATGAACAGAAAGATTTCGTTTTATGTTGAACATAAAATTTATACAAAATTAAGTTTTAAAAGTTTGTGTCACATGATGTCTTAGAAAGAGGTAACGTCTGTTCAATCATAACTTTCTTATAATTTGAAAATATAAGTAATGCACATTTCTTAATATATTAACTGTGAGGTATATATTTGCAATAGGGCAGCAAATGTTGATATTTAAAAGCATTTCTTTATTTTGTATTTACTAAACTTTCTGTTACAATAGTATATATATATATATATATATATATATATATATATATATATATATATATATATATATATATTCTCGAAATTCTCGAAATTCATTCTCGAAGTCAGCATTATAATTGTACTTATTTTTGCCATTTTATAGCCAATATTTAAATTCCAGTACAAGAAATGTGTTGGGAGATATCTCCAAAGTTGTGAAACGTTTACTACAGTGCTTTGTCACTTGTTTTTTATCTTTTCATGTACATGTTGTCTGAGTACACACTCCTGTGCATGTTTTACATTCTTAAATAATGGTAATTATAAAATGTCTTATAATTACAGTACATTAAATCGTCGTCAGTATACATGGAAAACTATTGTAAGTACGTACCTGTTGCTAGAAAGTCGTTTAGCTGGTGTATATATTGAAGCTGCTGCATTTTAAGAGAGGCGAGAAATGTATTTGATAAGCATCAACTAATTTGTGCCCTATTGCTATATGGGGATTTCCGTTAGAGGGGACTTTTGAAGTAAAAGTGAGCACAATTATTATTCTCGCACCAAGAAAACACTCAAAACCTCGCAGATCAATCTCAACTAGGCCACGCTGAAATCCACTTTATTAAATAAACTTGGTTTTTGGGGAATAAACCAGGTCTTTTGGCAATAAACTTGGGAATAAACCGGGTCTATTGGAAATAAACCTGGGAATAAACCGGTTTTTTGCAACTCTAATAACAAGTGTGATTAATCATTTTATCATAAAATATTTTTAATAAAATGTTTGCCTATTTTTAATTTTATCGATGTATTTCTCATTTAGATTAAATAATATTACAAAAAAAAGTAATAATAATATAAAATAAACGAAAAGAATTCCATAAATATTTTTATTTTTAATTAACTTTAATAAATGTATAAATCTTTAGGGACATAATAAAAATTTTAATAACATATTTACCACATCCATTGATTTACTTTTATAATGGAATTTTTTTCAGAAATCCCATCAAATTACATCAATGTACTTCATAGTGAATAAGCATTTTATAATCCATTATAAACAATAGAATCAACAATTAAATGAATAAATTTATATGCTAATAAGGCGCTACTGTTTTAATTAATTAACAATGATACATGAAAAAAAAATGTTTTATCGTAAATGAGTATATTAAACTTAATGACAACATTTTTGGACACAGTTGTCTTTAACTCTGAAATGCAAGAGAAATTTTGAGAAATATCAATTCAAAAAACTTTGTCCCTGAAAATTAAATATACCATTGATCCACCGGAATAAATTTATATTTTAACTTACATTTACAAACCTCATTATGCTTGTCATATTACTAACAATGTAATTTGATGATATTGGTCACCAACATTATAGTGATTACGTTTACAAAAACTATTATAGATTGTCTTCTCATGCTTTACCTTTATGCAAATTGAAAACATTTGACAAAAAGGATAAAACGTCGTAGTGTATTTAAAACTATGAAAATATTACAATGAAAATTTTCTAAACGAATTATACATAAAGGAATTAGAATAAATTATTATTTTTGAAGCTATACTTTATCAATACTTAATATCACTAGAAGGGATAATGACTATGTTAATGACATATAAATTTATCCTACATTAATACTACATAATTCCCTCAAAAGTGAATTAGGGTATTTTAGATAAATATGTATGATGAGGCATAACCACATTGGTTTGGGATTACTAACCACAGGCTGCTGTTAATTTGAAAACGCAAATAATAAACTGTTCATTACACATTAGGACATATCAGCTGAAACAACTCAATAAATGGAGATTTATTACCAAAAAAATATTTTTATTGTTAATAAGATACTATCTGCGTTGTTGTCTTTTTAAATTAACCCCTTCGGCCCTGACGTCCTACTAATAGGACATATCTTTTATTGAGTATTATTTTGTCTTAAACATTATTTTTATTAATTCCAGCACCTAATAGTGATAGTATGAATCTCTACGTTTCCTATTATGACTTCACTTATGTTTAGCATTTAGTAATAATAATAATAAAAATAATTTTCATAATTATTAGCAAGCCGTTGGAATTTCTTTTAATTAAAACATACGTTTCACTCTTTAATTTAAAATTTGGGAACCCTTTTCCGAATTGGTAATTTGTGATAAAAGATAAAAAAATATTACTACTTTTTTTATGCTTGTTTAATTTAGTTGTAATAGGACATTTTGCAAACGTCTTCAAAAATTCTTCCTTAGACTATTGTTATATGAAAAACACGTAAAATAACTACATTTGTGAGGTTTTGGTAAAGAACGCATTCGTTAACTTTCATTAAACCCTAACTTCTGTGATTCCGATGGCTATTTTTAATTTTGTTAGCATAACAGTAATTTTCTCCAAAATTGAAAAAAAAATCAGGGTCGAAGGGGTTAAACTTACTTCAGATATTGGAATGACAAAGTTATTATTTAAATTTAAAATTACAGATTTGTTTTAAATACTAATTTACGAGTAATTTCAGTTCAACGAAGTAAATTCCATTTATATTTCCAAATTTCCTTTTAGATGTCTCTGTGTATAGATAGATGTAGATGTTTAGATATATATAGGGTAAATTTCACGTAATCGGTCAAACGAAACGGGGTGATATAAGAGACCATGTGATCCATAAAACACCACAGCAACCTTGTCCTATCTCTAATCGTTTCCATGTGGTAGTAGACTGAAGGAAATGTACCAAAAATGAATCGTCTGAAAAAACCGAAATTTGTGATGGTTCTGTAATACCTACATGCAAAAGGGAAATATTTGGAAAGATTCTTATAACGTGGCATCCTTTTCCTAACGATATATGCATTTAACGGTGATATAAAAGAGTGGAAGCATTCGCGATGTGAAAAGCAAATCGTCGCTAAATTCTGTAACCAGCAATTTCACAAATTCTAGCTACAATCGATAAAATTTATCAAACACTAGTCCATGTCCATTCCATTATCTTTTGAATGAGCCTACAATAAACCCAAACGGCATTCCTCGTAAGGAGAAATTTCAGTTTTAAAGAGGAAATAAAGCCAATTTGAGATATCCATGCATATAACATAAGCTAACTGAGAAATACGGTTCTTAGAAGAACCTAGGCTGTATTTAAAGAGCCAGGATAATTAAAAAATCATCTGCATTTTTCGAATCTGCCTGATATATTTTTCAGGTTTATTGTAAAGAGGCTATGTAGCTTCCCTGCTAGCACGAAGAGTTTATAAAACATTTTAACAACGAAATTCAATCGGTAAGTCAGAATTTCTAATGTTTTTAAAACATTATGTGTTAATTGGGTTTAGAGTAATTTTAAAATATCCAATTTTTTCCTACTGAGCGTGATATTTTTCAGGTGTATAACAATGCGAAAATTCAGCTTCAGACTAATTAGAAAATAATCTAATTTTTTTCATGTCAGACTGATATTTTCCATGCTCATTGCAACGAGCTTATACAATTTTACGCTAATTTGAAAATGACCAAATATTTGTACAGACAGCTTTGCTCAGTCCATGCTTATTGTGAATATGATGTTAATTTTAGTGGCAAGAATTGCAGCAGGAATTTAAAAAGAAATTGGAAAAAAAGCTGTCTTATTTATAGATTTGAGTCACGCACCAGTGTGCCTAATAATAGTCAATGCTTTATTTTTATATAAAGGGTATATTTTCTACAAACACACCGTATAAAAAAAATTAATAAATTATCTTCAAATAAAGCACATTTTAAACGTTTTTCTGGTATAACGTAAAGAAGATAGATTGCTTAATGAGAATAATTATAAAAATACAAAAGAAAAGTGTTTCATTGGTAGATTTGATTTACGTGCCTGAGTGTATAACATTATTGGAAAATTTAGTTATATTTTAGAGGTATATTTTGTCCAAACAGGAGGTGGAAATGCATCGATAATATATGTAGATAAGGCAGGCATCTGTTGTTTTCCCTGAACTACGTAGAGAAAATAAATTGGTGAATGAAAATTAATACAACAAAACAGAAGAAAATAATATTTTTATATTTATATTTTTTAAATAAACTTTTACTACTTTCGGCTTATTGTAATGATTCTTGATAAAACGAGGCAGATTGAACAAGAAATTTCACAATTTTAAATTAGCGTAATGCTGTATAGGAAATTTGCAAAATGCTTAAAAATGTTAGACTATTTAGGAAATTCTAGAAGAAATTCCAATTAGTCGGGCTCAATTAAATATTTAATGAAGATTATCTACTATAAATCAGACTTCTAAATTAATTTACTACATACGTCTTTTCTTAAATTAACTTCATAAGATATTCTTTATTTATTATCATTTTACTAAATACTAAAGTGCAAAATAGGCTCCTAAAATAAAATAAGTACTTATTAATTTTAATTATTAACCAGATTCATCATATGGCGTATGATCTTAAAAAACTGCAACATCTGCAATTTTTAGTGCAAATTTATGTGGAAAGGGGCTGCATGTTAGTATTATCCGCGTAAATCTAACCTCCCAATAAGGCAGGTTTATAATATATTTTACACGTCTACATACAATATTGGCCAAAATTGTGGAATCTTTTTGGAAAAGGTGTATTTGTGAAGTTTGATGGCTCATAACAACATTTTCTGTTTAAGTAGTACCATAAAATTATATATCAGGGGAAAATAGTTTAATCAGTAATGTAAAGCAAAACGTGTCTTCATTTATTAACATTTAATTAAAAGTTAAATGCGAATAAACAAAAAAATTAAACACGATTTGATTAGGTTAACTTTAAGTACATTTCCTTTCGTGCAGCCCATGAGCATGAGTGTTTAGAGAACCAATAATGTGTAATCCTATTTTGGCAGTGAGTCAATCAGGTGACAATAGGATTCAATTGTTGTTGACATGTTTTGGAGTTATAATTTGTCAGTGCTTTATGCAATTGATATTAGAGTCGGATGTAAAACTTAAAACAATTAAAGAAATAGCACAATGTCTTCACTGGTGACATGGAAAGCGATGTAAAATAGTATTATATGTGATCAAGGTTACAGTTATGAAAATATTACGCAGCAAATTCGAGGAAATGTAGCCAAGGGTGGCATTTCTAAATTTCTGAGGCGGTATAAGGATACTATATAACTATAAAGCTAAACTGATAAAGACAGGAAAAGATGTACAACAGCAAGTGAAGATAGAAGAATTAAGACACTGTATATAGGTGACAGAAGAACATAATCTGGATGCATACAAGGACCGTTGGGAACAAACGGCAAGAATTTGACTTAAATGCTAGAACGTCACAAATAAAGCCATTTTTATATCTCCATTAAAGTTTGAGAAGATTAAGCTGTGTTAAAACGCTTGTTAACAGCGGAACAATTGGACAGTGTTATTTGGTCAAAGGAGACAACAATCACCCTTTTTGGTAGTGATGGCATGACATACGTAAAAAGAAGAATAGGAAAAGTTTTGAATCTTATTTGCATTACACAAACCGTAAAGAATCCAGTCGGTGTTATGATATGGATTTGTATGACATAAAAATATATGTGCAGGATTTCTGCTATTAAAGGGAATATTAATGCCCAAAAATACATAAATGAAATACTTCAATCACAACTCAAGCTTTCCGCACATAATATTTTCCAAAATATTGAATCCTGTATTTTTCAATAGGATTGCGCTCCATGTCATGCTGTTAAAGTGTGCAAAGAGTGTATACACAATAATACAATAAAATAAAAGGAATTAAGTGTAGATCTTAGAACAATATCGAATGTCTTATTTCTGTTTTATACTTGAATCAATATCCTTTTAGTTTTCAACTGTGTTAAATAAACAAGAGTAACGGGCGCAAATAAACGAAACATTTTTATTGAAATAACACTTCGAATGCAACATTCCAAAGATTTCAATATTGATTATCTGTTCATTTTAAACATAAAACTCTTTTATTCTTCAAATTTATCAGAACAAAGTGTGATTTTAGTTAGATTGGTGGTAAGATTCAGTCATTGTTCAGTGTTTAGTAACAGAACAAAGGTTTTAAAAGAAGTAAAGTTTTACATGCACATAAATAGATCAAAAGGAAACTTTGATATATGTTATACGTTGAACTATACAATTTATTATTGGATTGTGGTATTTTATTTCATACTGTAAAATTTACATTTTAAAGAAACTAATAAATTATAAGGAAAATATTTTATCTTGTGTTCGTTCGATAAATTCTCAAAAGTTTTGTGGTAAGTTTCAGAAATTCTCAAAAGTTTCGAGAGACGATAATTTTTTTTTTTTTACCAATCTTTTCTGATACCTTTCTTGGCAAAATGTACGAAAACTGTGTAAATATTATTTGTCACTTTATTTTTCAAACAAGTAAAATTAAACGGTAAATTCGAAATAGGAATCATATATTGAATAAATTACAATAATTTTAAGGGCAGTTATAGCTCGGATGAATTAAATTAGCGATGCTGGTCATCCTATTGTCCAACAAATAAGAGTGAATTATGGCAGCCATAATATCGTTGGGATAGATCAGTAGGAAGAGCGTTGGCACAGCACGCCAAAGTACCCAGGTTTGAGTCCTGGTCCCGATTTATTTCGCTTTGTTGAAATAAATCTCAAGTATTGGATATATAATAACTGATTCATAGTAAATTATGATCTTTGAAAGCTGGTTAATATGGCATAATATTCAGATTCTCAAACTTACTTTTTAAGTTCGAGTACATTTTAATTGAGAAAAAAAAATATTATAAATTCTTATATTCCGTCTAATAGTAGATTATAGGTAGTTAAAATAACGTTTTAAGTACCATAAGTATTCTTAATATTGCAGATTGTTTTCAGTAGCGTTCAGCATAGTATCATCAGTGCAAACTTCCATCATCTAGAGCAGCGGTTCCCAACCTTTTTTCTCTCACGTACCCCTTGCTTAGACTTGTCATTTATGCGTACTACTTCTCACGAAATTCAGTCCAAAATATTTTTGTCTTCGTTAATTAGAAATGTTCTTAAGTTAGTTACCAATGTTAGACACATTTCTCTTCAGAATAACAATTTAAACCTCTTATCCATTATGAACTCCAACAGAATAACAACATAAATACATTCAAAACACGAAATATTAGCTAAAGATTTCATATTAAGCACTCAAAACTCTAAATATTAGCTAAAGATTGCATATTAAGCACTCAAAACACTAAATATTAGCTAAAGATTTATTAAGCACTCACGAAGAAGAGATTAAGCTATATCCAATAATGCCCGTTTTGGAGTTTATACTAATGCTGACCAGTCGAACACTAAATTGATGTCCTGCTTTCAAATGTGTTTTAAATGAAATCCTGAAACCCTGAATCCCGGCACGATTCATGTTTTATTTAGATATTAATAGAATTACTAGGAAGAAAATAAAAGGAGGGACAATGCAAAATTGCAAAATGTTATTAGTAGTAGGTGGAGATAATGGCAACAAATGATCAACCAATTACTAAAAGGCATTTTACTTCATTTTACACGAATAACCTAGTTTGCTTTTACATACGTTTTTTTGTCTTTTGTAAACGAAAATTTTGAGTTTTGTCTTTCTGTTTTCATTTTAAGATTTATTTGTTGCGTTATCCGCCATTGCCGATCTAATTTTTGCGCACCCCCAACTATTCCACCACGTACACCCAGTGGTACGCGTACCCCAGATTGGGAACCGTTTATATAGATGATGAGGGAATTTAGATAATATATGTAGAGGGAAAGTGCATTGGAAGGATATCTTTATTGACTAGGATAATTCCAGGAAAATACAGAGACTGGCCAATGGCAACTTATGTAGGAAAAGGAACTGGTAATAGGAAAAACATGTTTGTAGAAATTAAGAGATTTCCAAAATCTTAAAATAGTGAAATAGAAATCTCACAATGAGCATCATTTTTATGATACTTTTAGGTCGGAAATGTATTAACAAAATAAAGATCCGGTATAGAAGTGGTTTTAGATGTAATTATACATAAATTAAAGACAAATATATGATTCACATTCCAGCAATATTTTACATTACCGATTTCTTATTTTCTTGTTTGTGAATATATTGCTTAATCGAAATCTTAAATGATGTTTTATTTAACCAGTGTTAGAAAGATCACTCTGTAAATTCATACTATAGATACCCAGGAATTAGAAATATCTATTGGTCCTTTTAGTTAGGAAAGAGTGTGTTTATTGGCAGTTTCGAAGGTTCTTTATTATTTGATTAAGAATTTTAGCAATGGAAAGACAGAATTTTCGAAAGTAAGGTAATATTGGAAAGAGAAATGAATAGAGGTAAACAGGAGGAACAGAGAATGTACGGCTTAAATAGAGCAGTATCTAAATTAAAAGACATATATTCAATTATTTTTTTATATATAATTCCCATCTTTCTATAAATAGTTACCTCCGAGATAACTACGATTCCAAAAATTGTTCCTGCATCTTCAGAATTTTCCGAAACCAACAGATTTTGAGATTTAAAAAAGTTTTCCGCATGCTATCAGTTATCAAAAAGTATCGTCAGTTGTGTATTGGAATTACATGCAATAATAACGAATTAATGTTAATTTTAAAATTAATATTAAAACTATTATTTTAAATTTTATTATTAATGATCAAAATTTATATTGCTTGTTAAAAATTAAACAGTTTAATTTAGAAATGATATCATCTGAAAATCCGATGTTTTGGGTTAATAAAACTGCTTAATACCCTAGAAAAACAACTCGGAAAAAGTTTTTAAAAAATTACAAGCAGAAAAATAAATTTTTGTTTCTTAAATAATCGTTTAAATCTCTGAAATCGTTTAGTTTCTGAAAGTTCTGAAGATAAAGGAATGCTTTTCGGAATCGATGCTAACTCTGAATATATTATACTATATTTCAGCAGCCTTAAGAAAAGTAAGAGGTAGATTAAAAAATATTTGCCTTTTTTTAGAAGAGATGGAAGAATTGCAATCTTTGTCAATAGCATAATGGCTTTGTACAATTTAATTTCAGATTTAAGGAATTTGGAATCAGGACAAACATGTACGGCATGGTTTACAAAGGTATAAAAAAGCGGCAATTTTTTGGCAAGAATAATGACAAGAACTTAAGGGTAGAGAGACAGCAAAACTCTTGCGGTAGAAGCTTTTTCAGCGCAAGTGCTACAATATCCAAGAAAGAGTGTGAACAATTATTTTCTCTTTCATAAGTAAATTGCCACTCACTCAAAAAACTTCTTTACTTCTTCCTGTCACAAAATACTCAATGTTATTCACTATAAGATTTCGAAAGTAGATTTCGGTTTACTGGGACACATAGACTCAGCAGTATTTGTCCCGAAAACAAAATGACCCATTTATAAGAAGAAAGATAAATGGTATTTTTGAATTTTGTTTGTTGAATTTTGTCCAACTAAACGCTTGCCTCTATTAAACGGTTTCCGAAATAACCGAAATCCACTGCATTAATAAACGACAACAGCATAAAAAGTAAGGTGAAATTACATTTTAAATATTTTTATGTTATATGTAAAATATAGCAGTCAAACATCCGACATCTTAAAATGAAGTAAAACTATTCTGAGCCAGGAAATTTATCTATTAAAAATTATTTATTTAGTATGAAGCACTCACTTGCTTTGAAAAAGTACGTAAATTTTCTGGTTCAGTACATTTTTATTTGACATGAAAAAACCCCGGAAGGTTGGGAGCTATGGTAAAAATAAATGGTAATACAAATTAAAAAAATAATAAAAGTTCAAACGGGTCATCATTAAACTAACGCTACAACACGTGTTCCATAACAAGATATAATTGCTATAATGGAGCCAAATTTTGCAGGATGATTAAATAAGATATAAAACGAAGGATTTCGCTAGAAAAGTTCCAAAAGTCACCACTAGAAGGATATGCTGAGCTGTTTTTCCCGGGGGATTCTTCGTTCCTGGTTCTGTTTAATACTCCTACACATTTGACTTCATTTACAAAATTTGCGCTATTGAATACGATGAGTACCGTCAGTTGAGTTATGTCTCCTACTATTTTCTATAAAGAAAATAGTAGGATATGTCAATGGTAGAAAATTACGGAAGATTAATGGATTTAAATGGGAATTTAACTAAATTAGGCAGATATCGCCAAGTTGACTTCATATATGGCGACTTATTTTTGTCGCCAAATTTGTCGATGCTTCCCCAGGTTGGACCAAATTTTGCGTTCTGTCATTAGTACTTTTCAACAAATACTCATTGTATTTATATGTACTCATTCATATATATTTCATATAAATGCTGACGTCGTAACGATGCAGGCAACATTGTGATTAAAATGGATGAATGTTGAAACAATGGAGCTATTTTATTTCAATTAATATTAACAATCGCAACGTTATTTCTATGGGGAAAATGCAAGTTTTGGGCCGACGTTTCCTCCCTCTAGGGATCAAAATTTACAAAATCAATGTCAAATTCATGTGTTGCCCTCAAGAATACATATATGTTCCAAATTTCAAAGCTCTTTGTCAACAGGAAGTGGGTGAAAAGTAAGTGACAAGATTTGACTGTGACATGCATACATAATTGTAAAGTAAAAGAAAGCATGTAATAAAAATAAGGAGGTAAATTGTAATGTGATTTTCTCACAAGAAAAATTAATTCAGAATTATGCAAAGCAACTGGAAGTTCAGTGAGTGCAATTTGTGTATTTGATTCATCAACATGACTGATATGAAATCTACTACGACGAATAAAATGTTTAAAATCTAATATTACGAAATCCAATTATATCTTTAATTCTGCAATATAAAGAGGCGAATACAACTATTTTTTTTTTTATAAATATATGAAACAAAATTATTATTGTCGCAAAAGGATTTAAATTCATATTCGATGCAATATTTTCGTGTTGTGAGGCCGAATACATCGATGAATTTATCAAGGAAAAATAAAGTATTATTAAAAATTTAGATTACATTAATTTATCAAAAAAATTAAATTAATTCATGTAAATGCAACTAAAAATAGCAATTAAAATGAGAATGTTTCTTCTTCTAAAAATATTTCGCTTTTGGAAATCAAATTCCCCAAAATCACGTTTCTGACATTTAATAGGAAACTAGGAGAATGGATTGAATTCAAAGATCTCTTTTCTGTATCAGTACACATGGATACAAATCTCACTGTGCAAGTGCAGAGACTTGCAATATTTGAAAAGATCATGCATATCCAACGTACATTATTCAATCTATTTCGATTAGTGATAAAATTATGAAAAAATTATGAATTTGTTAGTTGAACGCTATTACAGTAAAAAGGATTTAACAAATGCCGTAAATAAAAAGTTACTATCCTTGCCACAAACGTGTGATACAGCTCCATCTCTTCTGAAATTCGTCGACGTCATAAGCGAATATATAAGATCCTTAAAGGTATTAGAGCAAGATGGAAATAATTTCAGTGAAACATTGATTATTTATTTATTAGTTGAGAAGTTAGATGGAAATACGCATAAAAGGTCATTTAAAAAGGATGAATTAGGAACTTTTAAACAGCTAAGTTTCTTTTTAGACGAACACTGGCACCCTACAGAATAGCAAATCCATCTGAAGAGATCCGATCTTTCCACTATCTGTTTTTAAATTTCTCATAAACACTGCAAAATGTTTTGTATTTTTCAGAATTGTAAGCGAAAGCACTTAAGGGTTATCTCCCCTTTAAGAATTTTCTTTGACAGTTTATTTACATCCCATATATTTAACAGAGCCAAATAAAAGTCTACATATTTCATGATATATCTTTTTTTCTTACATATTCTAAATCTAGATGATACCGACGAACGTTAAGCAATCAATTTAAGATTTTTAGGTACTTTTGAAGTATTGATTTTACTTTATTATTCTGTAATACATTTTGAGATATTATTAAATGGTTTTTCAAAGAAACAATAATTAATCAAGAAAAGATGCAATTCCTGTGGTCAAATGTAAAAAAAATAATTAAAAACTATTTTGAGAGTGTTAAAACCACACTTCTTCTGCAATTTGGAACCTTCTGCAAGATAGTTTATTACACTTTTTTAAAAGTGGAACTTCAACTGTAATAACCAGCTTTCCAGAAGTAAATTAGTGTAAATACACAAAATATCATAATCTATGTAAAAACAGAGCAAGACGACATTTCGTTAACATTATTTTTTTTAATAATATTATTTCAAATCAGGTCATAAGTTTCAGAAAATATATCAAAAGAAACGTCAGTAAAAGCCATGTAAATGGTGAAATGCGTTTTAGCATTTTAAACCCATTGATAAATTTTAAAACACAAACTCGGAAATATAAATTAAAACACAATCTCGGAAATATAAATTTAACCATTTTAACGATCATTCATTTAAAGGGAATTGGATGCAGTAAAAACTTTCTTACAAATGTTTATAATAATCGGAAACACACGTAACTTCACTAAAATATACAAGTGATGTCTAAATACATTTTAAGCAAAAATAGATAACTTTACATTTTTCGCCAAAGGAAAGTTAGCGTGTCCTCTTAACATTAGCCTACAATATCGTGTAAAAATATTGTTACAAATGTTTTATTTGTTTATGTTATGAAAATGTTAATTTTAATCAGGGCACACATGATCCCTATTTTTGAGTATCAATATTTCCTGATAATAATATTTGCATTATATTATCACGTTATTACTTTCTGATGTCATCTTTAAATAAGGCGATAATGACACTTTGAAATTAGTGGTAATCAAATGTAGAATCCGTTTAATTCCTTTTTAAACTACATAGCGAAAGCGAAATATTTATATAAAACCTGTAATACAAAATAGAGAATTCGCACGATTGAAACTATTAGCGACATCATAGCAACTACATAATTATATTTGAATAGTACAAAGTAATTATTTATGTAATATTATAGATATTTATTAATTTCTATAAGTATAGCCATTTTAGCTTTAATGGCATTCAAAATTACGCCCTTAATTCTTTAATAAATGAAAGTTTCTCATTTGCATTCAAAATCTTATTGTTTTTACATTTAAAGGGAATAAAAATGAAAATAATTTTTATACAATTGTTTTTAAAACAACGAACAATTTACTTTTTGCATCTGAGCAAATATGCGCATTTCTACAGTTCATTTAACAGATATTTTTCATCAAGCCCGAAAGTGTCCTAAACATATGTTTACAGAGAAGCTTTCTAAACAACATTATTTCATGCGAGCTTTAGTAGAATCTGTCTCCTCTTTGTAAAATAATCATTAATCTTTTAAATTATTTTAAGCGAATTTCACAGTCTATTTTACACATTTAAACAAAACAAAAAAATATTTTTTACTCAATTGTTGAAGAAAAATTCTTTAAAAGACCTTTCCTATTCTAAATATCTGAAATTATTTGTTTAGTGCAGGATGCATTTTAAATGGTAATAGCAAAGGAATAATCTAAATGAATTTTCAGTTATATGTTAACTCAGCTGCATTTCTTTTGAAATAGTTAACCAGTGAAAAAGGCAACGAGTTTTGCTTCTATTGATGTGAAATAACACTGATTAAATATGTAATGTAAAATCAAATATTAATTAAAAATATTCTATTATTGTAAATATTATTGTGTACTATGCAATATGTTCTTATATGATCAAGAAAAGCAGTGAAATTCGATAATAAGTGTAAATTGGATATTATTTTTTCTTATTAGATAACGATTCGTTACTTCTTAAGGATTATATTGCATAGTTCAAAACAATAGTCTAATATTCCTTAAATATATGCAAAATAATGCCTAACACAATAAATGAAAGTTTCTCATTTGCATTCAAAATCTTATTGTTTTTACATTTAAAGGGAATAAAAATGAAAATAATTTTTATACAATTGTTTTTAAAACAACGAACAATTTACTTTTTGCATCTGAGCAAATTTCTACAGTTCATTTAACAGATATTTTTCATCAAGCCCGAAAGTGTCCTAAAAATATGTTTACAGAGAAGCTTTCTAAACAACATTATAAGTTTTATACTTTTAAAAGAAATTTATATTTCTTATTTAATGTGGCTATTATTTACTAATTACAGTAAATGTTATTATTTGAATTATCACTGACAAACTTTTTTTTTCAAACTTGATATTTGCATTAAAAAATATTTTTACATGCAATAAATAAATGATATTATTTCTAATAAGTCATTGTTTCCATAAAAAAAAACAATTCTCTTGAAGCCAAAAAGTGTCATAATCATGTGATTACAGGAATGCCTTTTTAAACCATATTATTTCATTCACGCTTTAATAGAATATGTCTCCTCTTAGTAAAATAATTATTTTAAATTATTTTAAGCAAATTTCACAATCCATTTTTATGATCTGAATGAAATGTGTTTGATGTGAATTAGATGTGTTTAATTGCGGTTAAATATATTAGTATTGACAAATATTTATTATAAATAATTATATTAATGTAAATTCCATTGTATAAGAAGTAATGTGCTTTAATATAGGGCTCACAAATGGTCCTCTAACTGAATACCAATAAGTTTTAACAGACATTTTCATGGTAGGTTTGTACAACATTTCCACAAAAATTTACCTCCGAGTATGGTTTCTGCAAAATTTGCAAGAAAAATCTAAAAATAAAATTTTTCAAAGACAATACCGGTATTCAAAATGCGGACCATTTAAGATCCCTGTCTAATATGATCAATAAAAGCAGTGAAATTCGACAAGAAGTATAAATTGAATATTATTTTTATTAAATGATTCATTACTTCTTTAAGGAAGCGTTATAGAGATTTAGCCTCATTAAACCATTCCTTGCTGTAGTGTGCTTGTGTATTTCGAAGAGACAGTGCAACATTCTTTAAGTAAAGAAAAAAAACTAAATCAGACTTTTAAATACAATTGATAAAAAATACATAAAAACATTTAAATTACAATATATAATAGACGTTTCGTATCGCATCACGAGCCTCATTAGTTCAACATCTGCTGTCGAACGACACTGGAAAAGACCCAAAAAACAATCAAGCTGTTACAAAAAACAGTTAAACATTTAGTAAAATAGTGTATTCACCAGGTATATTACGAGAATTATTTAATGTTATATCCTCTATGCTTGAAAACTAACCTTCCAGAAAACTCACTCATAATAATTCTTCCATCCCTGGAGGTCGTTTAACCGTTGAAGTTTTTCTGGAAGGTTCGTTTTCACGCATATAGGATTTCGCACTAAATGAATCTTGTAATATACCTGGTAAATACACTGTTTTACTAAATGTTTAACTGTTTTTTTTCTAACTTGTCTATGGTTGTTTTCTGAGTCTTTTCAGATGTCGTTCGACAGCAGATGTTTGTATTGATGAGGTGTCGCGATGAGGTTTCACGATGAGGTTTCGCGATGAACACAATGTCTATTATATATTGTTATTTAAATGTTTTTATATATTTTTTATCAATTGTATTTAAAAGTCTGATTTTTTAAAAACTATATTTTATTTACAACTCACAGACTTACAACTTTTTTAATTTTAACTTATTTAAATATTTGGAAAATGATAACTAAAATGATGAAAATGAATGTGATATTTTGAAAATAATTTATATATTTCATAATTATTGTTACTACAGTTTTCCTAATTCCAGTGAATGCAAATTTTAACAACAATGATACATTTTTATCTATTTCTCTAAAATTTCGATCTTTACTGTTTGCATTGAAATCTCAATTACTTTTTACATGAAATGGTGAAATGGAATAAAAATATATATGTTACAGTGAAAACCCGAAATCAGTCAAAACCGAATGAACTGCGGAAAATGGGTCCTTCCTAGCGCTGTAAGTTAGAACGCGTTTGAACTGGAATAAATCAGTTAAAAAAGTTTTTACTGGAGCTCTCAGTTAGAACGCATTTTCCCTAGTTACTAGTATATCTTATTAGTAGTCCTAGCGCTCTAAGTTAGAACAAATATGTTACAACACGTTTTAACGGATTTATATCAATAACTTTTTATAGATACGAATAATATTGTCTAACAAATCAGTAAAATCCCGAATAAAGCGGGGTTTTCCTAGCGTACTAAGTTAGAACGCGTTCTAACTGGAATAAGTCAGTTAAAATGCATTTTAACTGGAGCTCACAGAAAGCCTTTTACTTAGTTAATTCAGGTATTGACTGATTTCGGGTTGTCACTGTAGCATCTATATTAATATATGTATATATATATATATATATGTGTATATATTTAAATATATAAATAAATATATATATTCATAATTTATTGTTTGTATCTCAGCAAATATGCAAATATATTTTTTGTACAATACATTCAACAAATATTTCTCTCCAAGCCAGAAAGTGTCATGAGCATATGTTTTTAAAAAAAAAAAGTTTTTAAACTACATTATCTCATGCGAGCTTTAATAGGATATGTCTTCTCTCAGGAATTTACTCATACTTAAAAACATATTTTAACCGAATTTCACAATCAGTTAAACACATGTAAACAGAAAAAAAATACTTTCGCTTTTTGAATCACTGAAATTTTTCCCCTTTTCAAAACAAGAAAAGTGATTTGTTTTGTGTAAAATCCATATTTAAATGGAAATACTTATGTATACCTATAAAAAGTACTGGT
Organism: Maratus michaelseni; assembly: GCA_963931845.1. Classification (NCBI taxonomy): domain Eukaryota; kingdom Metazoa; phylum Arthropoda; class Arachnida; order Araneae; family Salticidae; genus Maratus; species Maratus michaelseni. The sequence continues at coordinate 116,660,909 of OZ007588.1, forward strand.
TTTATTTGTTGGAGACGCTTATGACAATCATCCGTTGTATGCTTTTTTTTTAATTCTCTTTAATCCAGAAATCCGCACTGGTATACGAAACATTAAACAGAACAAAATATTATAAGACAAAGCTGCATCTGCGTGTTTGTTTAAATATATACAGGGTGTCTCAAAAGGTCGTTTACAAACTTAACATGCTGGTCTGTCATATCATGATAAACAAGATTTACATAGGAACATGCGTTCGAAAATGCAAACTGCGACCGCTAGAGGGTGATGAGCGCAGACTTACGGAAGAGTGGAAAGCGCAATCATTTCAGGCGAAGACGTTGCAGGAGAAGGATGAATCGGTTTAGTAACGCAGACTTGGCCAATATGCATTACATATATGGCGCCGTGGATGGAAATGCCCGAGCTGCGGTACGGATGTATCTTCAGCGCTTCCCAAGCAGACATCAGCCAAGTCATGTTTTGTCTGTACAATTGCACCGCAGATTGCGTGAAGCAGGAGCTTTCCAAGTACGTAACTACATCGGTCAAGAACGTACTACATGCACGCCTGTCGTAGAGGAAACCGTGCTACGGAAATTTGACAGGAACCCGCAAACAAGTCTCCGAGCAAGCGAACGCGTCTTGGGTGTATGTCGTTCCAGCATTATGCGCATACTGCATGAGGACACGAACTACAGTACCACTTACAAAGAGTACAGGCATTGTGCGTTGACGATTATCCCGAACGCGTTGCATTCGCACGCTGGTATTTGCAACAACGGGTCACACAGCCGGTTTTTCCCATTTTGAACGGGTCCGTGAATTCATGCGTCGACGTTGTGAAGCATGCATTGCGGCGAATGGAATGAATTTTGAACATCTTGTGTACATTAAACCAAGTTCTTTAATAAAAGTCATATTAATACCTCTTTCGATATACTTTCTTTCTTCCCCTCCGCACCTGCGATCATCGCCCTCTAGCGGTCGCAGTTTGCATTTTCGAACACAAGTTCCTATGTAAATCTTGTTCATCATGATATGGCAGACCTGCATGTTAAGTTTGTAAACGACCTTTTGAGACACCCTGTATATATATATATGTATATAAAGGAATTTTTATCATTTTAATAAAGTTGGTTTTTATTTAGAACAAAGCTACAAACGTGATGTACGTTATAATGCATACGCTATGTTAGAAAATATTCTGTAACTTCAAATGTAAATATTTGTTCATTTTGATCTATAAAAAATTGATAACATTATCAGAAAAGTCCGATAAATTTTATTAAAAAAATTATTTTTAATAATGTAACACGTTTTAATTAATTGTGAGGTGGAACCAATGAAAGTCCGACGTAATAAAATATAAAGATAATCAATTATTGGATTTAATTAGTAAATAGATTTGCAAAAAGTATTACAATAAAAATTGAAATTTACATTGATTAGTCTACCTCCAAAAATAATTACTTTTTTAAACTATAGTAACTAATATTCAATTTATATTAATTTTAACTTTTCAAATTTTTGAAAATGTAAATTTCATCTAATCTGTAGTTTTTATTAGAAAAATGTATTCAGTTGCATATAATCAAGATAAGTAATAAAGTTAAAGTAATCAAATGGATCTGCAATCTGTGTAATTATGGAACAAACAATCAAGGAAACATACGTCACTTTAACACAATTATAGTATTTTGTTTTATTATTTTACAAATGGAATTGTTATATTTTCAGCTAAACATAACGTCATTTTCACCGGTGCAAATATTCCAAGCGCACTTGTCCTTTTTTTACTCTTTACCGAATAAAAATTCACTTTTCTTTTAATTTTTTTTTTTTAAACATGACATCATTTTCACAGGAAAAGGATTTATTTCTTTGAAGAAATAAGACTTTAAACTCATTACCAGTGGAATGAAAAATATTATTGTCATGTGTGAAAATGGAGAGTCACGGTTTTATACAGGTTAAAGCAAACAGCCGTCAGGGGCCTAATCCTCTACTTGAAACATCTCTGAAAATCATGTCAGTCTGACGCAGTTATAGTAATATTGCAATTCCATGCTTTTAAATGGATGTTTTCTTTTTTAAATGATGTCAGATAAGTTTTAGGACTTTTCAGCCTTTTAATGGCCTATTAGGCTATGCAATAATTAATTCATATTTCTCTGCAACTATGGAACTAACATGATTGTCACCATTTTGAACAAATATCATTAGACATTTTTAATTAAAAATAGACAAAAAATGGAAATATATATTTTTTAAATAGATATTGCGATATCATCTACAAATGAACAGCTAACCGTTAAAAATATAATTATTAAAATTAGTTCAGTAGAGATCTCACAAAAAAAGCCTCCAAAAGAGCATACTCAAAAAGTTTTTAAAAAACCTGGAATGTTCTTTTGATGTGTGTATTAGGGTGGGCAGAAAAAAAAAACTTTTTTTTTATTCGATATACTGCGGAAAACTTGGCTTTAGGATTGCTTAGTAAAATAAAATGAAAAAAAATTAATTTTAATTTTAGCGGCAGAGCAGCTCAAATAAATTTATTGAAAAGCAACAGTTTTCTTTATTTTTTTAAAGCTATAAAAGAAAAAAAACTGCTATAGTGAAAAAGCTTTAAAAGAAAGATATAAAAATACATTATAATAAAAAAAAGAAGCAAAATTACTTCATTTGAGGTAGCGCAACGCATTTAAAAAATCGTTAAATTAGCGCAATCAAGTTGTATTCACTCAGTGAATGTTGGCCGGATTGTGGGCCGGGTCTTTTTTTCTGTTTTGATTCGCTATACCGAAAACGACTTGTGTCTAGGGTAGCTAAGTAAAATGCAAAAACAAAATAAATAACATTTTACTTTCGGTGGTAGCGCAAAAAGCCTAAAATTTGAGAAAATTTGGCCTAAAACTGGCGTTTTTTTTTCTCAAATTTTAGGCCTTTTGCGCTACCACCAGAAGTAAAATTTTATTTATTTTGTTTTTGCATTTTACTTAGCTACCCTAGACACAAGTCGTTTTCGGTATAGCGAATCAAAACAGAAAAAAAAGACCCGGCCAACATTCACTGAGTGAATACAACTTGATTGCGTTAATTTAACGATTTTTTAAATGCTTTGCGCTACCTCAAATGAAGTAATTTTGCTTCTTTTTTTATTATAATGTATTTTTATATCTTTCTTTTTAAGATTTTTTATTATAGCGTTTTTTTTCTTTTATAGCTTTAAAAAAAGAAAGAAAACTATTGCTTTTCAATAAACTTATTTGAGCTGCTCTGCCGGTAAAATTAAAATTAAATTAATTCTTTTTTCATTTTATTTTACTAAGCAACCCTAAAGCCAAGTTTTCCGCGGTATAGCGAAAAAAAAAAAGTTTTTTTCGGCCCACCCAAGTATGTATAACTCATTATTAAAATAATTCTGCGGAATTTTAGTTATACGGCCGTAAAAAAATAATAAACTTATGGTCGATTTATTGCAGATTGGCGATACAATGAAATGTAAAATATACGTTTTTTTTTATCATTCACCTTACAAACACTAGTTCAGTAAAATGTACAAAAGAAATATTTCTTCTTTACATTCGGAACCATTTTAAATATATTTAACTTAAAAAAAATGCATTTTTAAAACTTTAGCTTTAATAATTGTATGACTTTTGTAATTTATAGAATTTGAACTATATTTTTATAAAATTTAAAACAAAATTAAGTTGTTTTAAAAAGTATGGATCTCAAAATTACTATAGAAAAGTATGTAAAATTTTCCTAAACTCGAAAACCACGGAAGATTAAAAAAAAGCATGGAACTAGATGTTAAGCCGGAATATGATATGAGTTAAATGGGAAATAACAGAATGATTGTGTGCAAAGAAAATATAAATACTTATCCTGATTTAAAATATTTTAAGTTCGTTTTGTTGCACTAGTATATATAATTCAAAATAGCAAACGTAATACGAATGTAATTCAAAAAGAGAGGTGACGACAGGGGGGTGGGAGCGTCATACGCTGTTGAATTTTTAAAAAAATAATGAAGGAATAAAAAAACAGTAATTTTTTGTTACGTAAATACACTACACAATAAAAAAAAAAACTTTCTTTAGTGGACGTCATGGTTTCATTTTACACGTTAGGTAATATTCACTTTATAACTTTTCTTACGCTACACGCTAAACGAGTTTAAATAAGCAAATTTAAACGACTTCAACACATAACTTTTTTTATTCAGTACTATAAAATATGTAAATATTTTAGATTGGTTGAATTAAAAAATATATATATTGTTATACACGTTAGAACAAAATATAAATCGTTGAGAAATTTATTGTAATTCAAAAGTGTCTTTTAAAAACATGGGTTAATTTTACCCAACCGTAAAACTTTTTTAAACAGTTTGAAATGAAGTGTTACGCAAAAATAGAATATCAATCCAAATAACATATACTTTTAGACAAAATAAACATTATGTCAAAGAAAAACTTTTATTTAATCTAATTAAAAAAAATAGTTTTCTATAAAAATCTATATAGCACTGATGCTGTCAAGCATAATTCCGTTTGCCGTAAATTGAAGATGATTCTAAAGAAGAAGAATGTCGAAAATAAATGAATAAAAACTTATGCAACACATTTTGTTGTAGAGAAATACACATTAATATTGAACATATGCTTTCATAGATGACACCTCCCCCTTTAGCCCTTACTTTTTCATTGATATTTTCTAATAGTTTGCGGAATTAATATCTTCGTTCAGTAAGAGACATACAGTATCAAAAACATCTTCATTTTCTTCATGCACAGTATCAAGGTTTGCAAATTAACATTGTTTTACAATTCCGGTAAAGAAGATATTCCTCTTTCGTAACATTTCCCTTTTTTTGCATATTCTTAAAATAAAATCCAGGGGATATTGTACACGTTAATTCTCAAATATATAGCCATTGTTTTACAAAATTTGGCTTCTTAAGTTTGCAGATCGAAACAGAAGGTCTAAAATGTTAACATCACTACAGGTTACAAAAAGTATTCGTAGCACACAAATTGAATTACATTAAAATATTTTCAATTATGAAATTAAATAACTAACATACACAGAAATTAGATGCATTATAGTATGACTTACAGAAAAAAACATTTAAATTATTAATTAAATTTCAATTCAAGTAAGCATTCAAAATTTAATCATTCGAATTTGACGAGCATCATTCTTCTTTGCCAAATAGCATTCGCGGAAGATACTCTATATAGTTTATCATTTTTTTTACAGAATTTCTTTTGAGATTCCGCAGGTAAAATTTACTGATGTTATATTAGAAATATATCGATAGTTAACAGCACTAAATAAATTCATTCTGAATATGTCTTTAGCAGGGATGCCACTGGCGATTATTTTCTAATTCTACCTCCCACCCCTTTCTGAAAACAGAAATCTTCCACATAAGCTTTAACAACAAGTTTTACTACAAAATTAATTTTAAAAAAATAGTGGTTCGAATAGAATATAAAAGTAATTGCCAACGACAACCCTGTTTTAAGGACACCATCTTTGTCACGACAGATAACGAAATAATCCGGCTTGTATTCTAAATATATAAAAAATAAACGTAATCAGTTTAAATTGAATATCATTGAAGATTATTTTACTTTTCAGTACAAATTTCACGGCTTCAAAGAAAAAAGTTCAAATTTTCTTTTCATTTATAGAATGAAATGAAATGAAAATAGTTTCTATCTAAGGATTTACTGTCTGCTTCTAAGAAAATATGTCCATTTTTACAGACAAATCAACAAACATTCCTCCTCCAGCCAGAAACTGTTATAAACATATGTTTACAAAAAAATTTCTTTAAACCACATTATCTCATGCGAGCTTTAATAGAATATGCTTCCTCTTGGGAAAACATTAATTTTTCTTTTTTAATTTATTTGACTCGAGTTTCACAATCCATTTTACACGTATGAAAATGAAAAGACAAAATAATTTTGTATTTTCATGACTATTAAAAAAAATATACTTTAAAATGAATTTTTCCATTCTAGAATAGTGAAATGATTTGTTTAGTACAAAATGTATATATAAATGAAAATAACAATGCATAATGAAAAAAGGTAAATATAATAATTTTTGGCTGTAAATTTACTCAGCGGTGTTTCATTTGATATTGTAAACTTACAAAGAAGACAAAATGCATTGTTTTTTACCAATGTGAACTAAAAGAGATTAAAAGCCTTTAAATGTAAACACTATTATCAAATATTAATTATAATTTGCTATACTATTACAAATAACATTTGTATATTTTGTGATATACTCTTACGTTATTAATAATAAAAGCGTATATATTTTTTAATATCACACCCCTTTATATTTTATTTATTATTATTTTATACTCTTTAGTTTTAAAAATATTTCATTGTTAAAATTTGAAAACCAGTTGGCATATTTTGGTGAGCGTGATTTGGCGCATCTATAACACCATTGTTGTTGTAAACGGCTATACATTTGGAACCATAAAGAATATTTGGTGATATATCACCTGCTTCCCGCTAACGAAAAAGTGCCTTAAAATTAATTTATAATATTACAATTAGATTCTACAAATATTAAAATGCTGTATTGTCATCAGAAACACATTTTTGTTCATATTTTTTTTTATAATACTGGGCATATCAAGAAGTGAATGAGAAACCGATTACAAAATTGCATATTTATACATGAACCAAGTTAAATGGAGGTTACTGTTCATCGACTAAGTAGGTCAATTTCGGGATTTTACTTTTTCATAGGAAGAATACAGTAGCACGAAAACTGAATTTGTAGAATTATTATTAACAGTTTTTACTATAAAAATATTTTTATTATTTAACAATTATTAAAGTTGTCAAAGTCATTTAAAACAAACAAAATGAAATTGTTTAGGAAATATATTGAATTTGAGGGGGCAGTGGGCGTGAGCCTTTTTGTAAGATAATTGAACGAAATTTGGTACAATTGTAGTAGTACAATGCTGAAAAGAAAACACTCTCCCCATTTTATACCAGTGAAATAATTCTTCTTTGTGTAGAATATTTATTTAAATGTATATAAATACGCAGATAAATACACAGATTTTTTTCCTTAGAATTATCTTATATATATAAATCCCTGGACAAAATTATAAACTGAGAAAATTTCCAGTTTGTTTAAATCATAATATAAATAAGCTTAGCTTTACATTAATAAAATAAAAATGAATATTTATAAAAAGACATCTAAGTTTAATATAACTCATAAATAAAATGGGGGAAATAATTTAAATAAGGAAGTACATAACATAAAAAAATAACATGTGAGACCTTGGAAAATTATAAACTGAAAGCTATGAATTCCTATATTCTTTTATTTTTTATCTGAATAAATGCATTTTATGATAAGAAACTAATAAATGGAGTCATTAGGGTTCAATACATTTCAATACATCAATGCATTTTTAATTTTTTTTTCAAAAAGATGTGCAATTTTAATATAGCACATGACCAAACCAAAAACACTAAATTTCTGAGTTTGAGAAATAAACATAATTTGAATTCTGGTGCTAAGTAATAATGTACACATTCAAAAATGAGTTGGATCACCATTTTTCTGAATTGCTTCGAATATGCGTCTCGGTATAGATTAAACAAGTTTTTCCAACTGCTCCATTGACAAATGTTTCTATGCTGAAAGTATAGCCATTTTTAAATCATTTGTGTTTTGATATTGGCGTCCATCATGATAGACTAATCTTACGAACAGCATCTAGTACTGGAGTTTCTTCTAGCCATATTCTAAATGATTAGAAGCTAAATGTAAGCTCTCGAACTGTTACACGAATTCTTTAATGAGCCCTGTACAGGAAATTGAAGAAAATGAAAGTTAAGCCAAATCACATGAAAGCCAGACTTCACTCTGCACAGCAGCGCATGTCATGGACAACAGAGTGGAGCACAGTCATCTGGTCAGATGGAAAGAAATTTTTTTTAGACGGCCCAGATGGCTTAAGATACTGTTGGCACGATGGAGAACGGCAAGTTGAAACATTGGTGAGAGATCCGTGATGGTGTGAACTGGTTGTCTCAAAATGGTAAAACTGCTCTAGCTTTCCTTAATAGAAAACAAAAAGCAGAAGACTACCTGTTAAAGCTGGAAGATAATCTACTGACTTATGCCCCGTTGATTGCTGAAGTAAACTGGGTTTTTCAGCAAGATAATGCAGCAATACACTCTGCAAAAAGTACAAAAGAGTGGCTTGAGCGCTGTCATGTGAATGTCATGAAATAGCCAGCCCGCAGCTCTGATCTAAACACCATTGAAAATTTGCTGGTGTGGAATGGTTCGAACAGTATATTATAATAAACGTGAATATCAAAACACAAATGATTTAAAAATGGCTATACTTTCAGCATGGAACCAGTTGTCAAAGGAGCAGTTAGGAAAACTTGTTCAATCTATAACCAGCCGCATATTCGAAGCAATTCAGATTGTAAAGGCATTTAGATATGATAACCGTTGGGACGTGAAATATTTAACTATAATGGATATGCTAGAAAATTGCAAAAGGGAATTGACAGTAGTATCTGGCATTGTAATGACGTGAAATAGAAGAGTTATATAAATGCAACATACGGCTATGTTTTAACAGGAAATTTAAATAATGTGCAAAACTTAAACCTTAGAAAATATATGTGTTACGGTACAAAGTATCGCCTAAAATGCATTGTTACAAAAACTCATGCAACGACGAAAACTGTAGATTTGTTGAGAAATTGATGAATAAATCCGTCTTACCCGAAATAGTTTTTTTTTCAGTGGAAATATAACATTTTTAGGGAGCAAGATATACAATAAAAATTGTGATGGAATTACAGGCGAATAATATAATGATTTAAGGAGTTCCATAAAGGAGCTTTAGAACAGCTTTATTATCACCTAAGTAGATAAAGTCAATTTTAACTACGAAACAATATGCAAACAACTATATAGAGAAATCCTACGAAGTAGTTATGATAAAAACGAGAAATATGAGCTCTTAAAATCAAGCAAACAAGTTGTTGGTAAGGCTTTGGCTTTGGAAGGTTGGATTAATGCTTTCTACAAGAAATTAAATATTAAACAACTTAGCAATGATCTGCCGTATCTAGTTTTAGTTCCTAAATTTCATAAAAATCCGGTGACCTTTAGAACTATATTATTTATATAAATAAATATCATGTGGTTTTGGTTCATATTTGCTTACGGCGAATAAAAAGTTTCTGAATATTCTAAATAAAATATTTGCTTAGGTTTTAAAAGATAATTCTACATGTATAGCTAAAAACAGTTTTGAAATAATTGACAATTTAAAAAAAATTGTGCAATATAACGGAATTTCATACTTATGGCTTTGAATATTTATACAACGGTATTAATTTGGTTGATTTAAAGAGAAAAATTATAGATTTTTTTAAAGAGTTCAATTTTACAAATATAAGCTTTGAACAGTTCACTAATCTTTTTTAATTTTGTAGTTAAAGAAAATTATTTATATGACGGTGCACTGGAGGGGGGGGGGATCTGCAGCTCAATCCTAGCTGATATTTATTTATATACGTATGAAACAGATGTTACTTTAAATAAAAACGTAATACATTACAGATACATAGATGATGTTCTATTAGCTGGGGTTACCAATTCCTTGAAAAGCTACATCTTTAAACACTATCGAAATTGTTTAAGCCTGAAAATTGCGTCAAATAATTCTAAATGTGTCGATTGTCTGGATGTAAACATAGACATATCTAATGGGGAACTGGTAACAAATATTTATGATAAGAGAAATAACTTAAATTTTGATAATTAAAATGTTATATTTCAGTTCAAATGTGTATTTGTCTATTTTCAGAAATATTTATATAAACGGTTTATGCCGTATTGAGAAATTGTGCTCTAACTATGCAAATATTGCTAGGAATATAGCTGAATTTTATTGTATGGCGTTAACGGAGGGTTATCTGGTTCAGTTTTTCACCGATCTAACAAACAAATTTTTGAGAAATAAAGGTTATCGTGACGAACTGATAGGAATGATCAATACGAGAGATGTTTTGTTGAAGTGATAATTGTGAGATAGTTGAAGTAGTATGTTGTTTGTCATGATAAAAGTTGACAACGTGATGGTGTAGTGTGGCTATAGTTTGCTTCCTTTCGTTACGTCTGTTTCATTTATTTTCAGTCTGTACTAGTCAGGTATGGAGGGTGTTGCATGCATAAAATTTGTTTAGCCCAGCAGTGCATGTCTCAAGCCATGCCACTTGACAAAGGTCGTTTTATTCTTTCTCTGTTGTTTATTGTTTTTTTTTCATTTTTGCTGTAATTTGTTGTGTTCTATAGTTAGTTGCGATTTCTGGTTCTGTGTTTAAGTAGTTTGTTTTGTATTTATGTGGTTTATAGATTTTAGTTGGGTTTTGTGATATTAGTTCTGCATGTGTTTTTTCATTGAAGTTTATTATATATATTTATATACATACCCACACACACACAGAGAGAGACATATATATATATATATATATATATACATTACATTTCCACCCACATTACATACAGAAAACATTAATGAGAAAGGAAGGGTTACCTATTTAAAAAATTATGTTGACATAATCACAAAAATCCAGTTACATTAAAACAATAATGACTTCCCGTTTGATATGAGTAAAATTTGACAAATTATTTAAATATGATGTGAAAATTCGGATGTAGTACTGAAAATTTTAAATGTATCAGAGGTGCAATTTCAAATTCCATTTTGTCAGTTTTTTTTTTTTTTTTTTTTTTTTTTTTTTTTTTTTTTTTTTTTTTACATGTGCTATTTTATAGTACTTCAACTTGCAACAGATATGTAAAATAATATATAAAATATATTTATGTAATCTAAAAGTATATTCAGTACAATTAGGGTTCGATTTTTGAAAAAATATTTAAAAGAAGTAAGTCTTCTTAAATTTCCTGAATTTCTTTCGTATTTCAGACATGAAATTATATTTTCCGCTGAAAATTATTTTGTTTAAAACATTCATTTTGTGATATGTAAAGCAGGTACAAAAAATACATAGGTATTTTTTTTCAAAGGATACTGAGTCCCCTAAATAAATAGTTTTCTGTAAGCCTGAAAGTTTCGTATACATAGGTTTACAATTTTTTTTTTTAACCACATTATCTCTTGAAAGCTTTAATAGATTCTGTATCTTCTCGGAAAACTATTCATTTATCATTTTAAGTTTTTAAGCTAATTTTACAACTCATTTTACAGATTTAAATAGAAACAATATTTTCATTTTTCTCTAACATTTCAGAATAACTTTCTAAAAAGATGTTTTGATCTATAAAAGCAAAATGTTTTTTTTTTTTTTTGGTAAAGAATGTAAATCTAAAAGACAATAATAAAGTGAAAATACCAAACAATATAATTATACGAGTTTTCGTCTACAGCTTAGCTCGGAGGTAAACATGTTTTATTCAAATCTATGAAAAATCAGAAGCTGCTGTTTCTACTATTGCGAATTATACCTGAGTAAATACATATAAAGTTTGAGAGGAAAAACATTGATAGTCCCAGATAGTTACATACAGATTGTCATTTTTTAGGAGCGTCTAATTTATCCGTTCTTTCTTCTTTCTACAAATATTCAACTAATTTTTTTTAAAAGGATTACCTCAACTTCTCTCCATATTCATAGTTTTAAAACTATAGTACAGCCACCGCGAACAGCCATTTCAAACTTCTCAAAAGTGGACTATATTTCCCCTTGACACGTTACTTAATTATATTAAATATTTTCAATTATATATTATAAGTAGATTAAATATTGTAAAAAAACATTGTAAATAACAATGCTTTTTTACTGATAAACATACTTAATTAATCTTAGATGTATTCTTAGATGGTGTAAACTTAATTGTTATTTTTTTTAAATATAAAAAAAAATTAACTATATTAACCTACACAATTTGTTATTTATTATTGAGCAATAAAATTTACCTACTTACATTCAAAGGAATTTATTTATTTTTTATTTCCATTGCTGAAATGTAATGCAAACAAACTTTTTGGAAGATTTTTAGAAGGCCTAATTTATTTACTCTTTGTATGACATCAATCAAAGAAAACATGTATTTCTACAGACAATTCAACAAAAATATTTCTTCACGACGGAAAATGTCATAAGCATATGTTTACAAAAAAGCTATTGCAAACAACATTATCTCATGCAATATTTAAAAAAAAAGCTTCTTTCTCTTAAGAAATTCCTCCTCATGGAACTTCTTAATTAATTTTAAGTGAATTATACAATCTATTTTACAGATATGAACATAAAAAAAATTTCGGTTTTATCATCTGTTAAAGAAGAATTATTTTAATGAACATTTCCTGTTCATAATGAAGTCATTTGTTAACTGCAGAACGTGCATTCAAATGAAAGTAACTAAGTATAAAAACTGAAACATACGTTTATAATTAATTATACGAGTTTTTGGCTATAAATTGTCTCAGAGGTATTTCACTGATATTTTAATCTCACGAAAAAGCAAAATATAATATGCTCTAGAACTGTGAATTCATTCAATTATGTTACGTATTATCAAATAACTATTAAAAATATCTTTACTATTGTAATTAGCGTTTTATACTGCAAAATATGCTTTTGTTATTTTAGTAATGACTTTTAATTTGGTTATACAAAAATGACATAAATTAATTATCATTTTTTGAGTGAATTTCTAAAATATAATCATTTTACCTATAGTAGCATCAAGATTATTTTTTTTTAATTTAATAAAGTTTTCTGTTTGCCATACAAGAAATTCAAAAATTTGTTTTTCTGTTTTTACAAGATGTAATTGAATGGATTGAAAATTGCTTTTATGTAAGACTAAAAAGAACAATTACATAACTGTTTGCTTCCGAGAAAATATGTGCATTTCTAAAAACAATACAACAAACATTTGTTTTAAGCCGAAAAGTTTCATAAACATATGTTTACGAAAAAAGCTTTTCTAAACCACATTATCTCATGCGAGCTTAAATAGAATCTGTCTCTTCCTGGTATAATAATAATTTATCTTTTAAAATTATTTTAAGCGCATTTCACAATCCATTTTACACATGTAAATAGAAAATGAAATTTTGTTTTTCCTCAACTGTTGAAAACAACAGTCTTTAAATGGACTTTTCGTATTCTTAAGAAGCGAAACGATTTGCTTTACGCAGAAAATCTATTTAAATGGAAATAACAATGCAGAAATATCAACACCAGTATAAATACAAGAATTTTTGGTTCTTTGTTAACTCAGCTGTATTGTTTTGATATTTTAATTATGTCAAAAGTAAAATCTATTTTTTTTACTAATTTGACTTAAATGAGCCGTATAAAGATATGGTGGTGTAAGTCACTACATTTGAAAATTAACACTAGGTGCATTAAGTGGCATTAAGTGGATATTACTTAAATATATGACACCATTAATAGAAAGGAAAGTATAAGTCATAATTTAACTCTTTAGGGGCTGGATTATTTCTTTTCTGCGAAATTTTTAGCACAATGAAATTAGATGCTGAGACCATTATAGTTGAATAGTTTTCGTTGTCTTTTTTTCTGCCATTAACTTTTGTGTCATTAACTTTATGATGTTTACTTCAACTTATACATACTAGATGGCAGCACCACAGAAAATTAGGCTAGTAGTTACTGTCACCTACCGGTCAAATGTTGTTGTTTCACCACTGAATGTAGATGTAGTTTGTGTTCTGTGTTATGTGTAAGTATTTGTACATTAAAAAAGATTGTACATTAAAAAAGATTGAAAGTGATTTATTTAGTCCACCTCAATTATGTTTCAGTTATAGTTAATTAATTATTTCTTCTTAAATAATACAGAACATAATGGCGACGAGTCAAAATAGTCTCACCAGAATAAACATAAAAAGAAATTGTAAGTGAATAGCAAAATGGCAATCTTCTGTTTTGCATCTACCAATACGTGCTGTTTGTTGCATTTTTCTAAAGTTATGTGCTGAATACGTTCGTCATTTCCGGGGGTGGTAAGTGTTTGTTTTTTTTTCTTTCCTGAAATAAATAAAGTGCAATAATGTTTGCCAATATCAAGAAATTTAATGATTCCATCGAATTGTTTCAGTCATACATTAAAAAGTTCGATTTTTTTTTTTTTTTACTGCATGATGTAGAAGAGAAAAAGAAGGTCCCTGTAATATTTTCTTGTATGAATCCAAAATTATATATTTGCTCTCCGTTTTAACTTTTCCTCAAACTCCCAAATCTTTGAAATATGAGGAAATAGTTGAAATTCTGTTAAAACACGTAAGCACCGCCCCTAAAAAAATTTGTGAACGGTTAAATTCCGTAATTCTTATAAAAATGAAAATGAATCTATGCAAGATTTTGCAGCCAAATTGAAGAAAATGACAACTTTTTGTGCTTTTGCTGGTGAAACATTAAATGAAAATCTTTCGGAACAGTTTTTACGAGGTTTATAAAATGAAAATATTCAGAGTAAATTACTTACGGCAATTGAGGATTTACATTTTGAGAAAGCTATTGAAAAAGCAATTATTTTGCAAAATAATGAAAACGATATTTCTGAATTGAAACATAAAAATTTTAATGTAAATAAACTTGCATGTGCTAAAAATGTACAGTTCAATAAATTTTAAAATAATTTTAAAATCCGAAAATTAAGAATAATGTAAATAAGAGAAATTATGAGGTAAATAAAAATAAATTGAAGTGTTACAGATGTGGAAATCCATGTATGTAAATATATAAATACAATTTGCAATAAATGTCAAAAGGAAGGGCATCTCAGTAAAGTGTGTAAAAGTAACTCTCAGAAACAAACAAATGTATTGCAGACACTTGATATTTTATTTGAGAGTCCTGATAAAGGTTCTACTCCAATAAAAGTGTCGGTTTTAATTGAAAATAAAGCTAAAGCTGAAATGGAGTTGTATACGGGCTTCGCAATTTCGGCGGTACCTGTAAAACGTTTTCGGAGAATTTTTCCGAATAATAAAATTTTTTCGCCAGATGTTCAGTTAAGAACTGTAACTGGTAAGGTGTTTACACCTGTTGGGTATGTAAATGTGGATGTTTCTTATGAAAATAAAACTAAAAATCTTAAATTGTATTTGATTAAAGAAGATAATGTCCCACTTTTATTTGGCAGATATTGGGTATCTGCATTTAATGTGTTTCCCTCTAATCTGAAATCTGTATATGTAAATGAAATTGCAAATTCTACTGAAAAATTGAAAGCATTATTAAATGATTTTTCTGAGATGTTTTCGGATAGAGTTGGGGAAATAAAAGGTTTGAAAGCAGAACTTTATCTGGAAAAACGTTCAACGCGCATATTTTATAAAGCTAGGACAGTTATTTATGCTATACGTGGTGCAGTAAATGATGAAATTCAAAGGTTACAAGATGAGGGTATTATTAAACCTGTCACTAGTAGTAAGTGGGCAACTCCTATAGTTCCAGTGGTAAAACGTAACGGTAAAATACGTTCAGGCGGAGATTTTGCGGTTACATTAAATACATTTTTGAAGGATGAAAAATATCCATTACCTAGGGTAGAGGACATGCTGGCTACATTAGGTGGTGGTTCACATTTTACAAAGATTGATTTAAATCAGGCATAGCTTCAGTTACCTGTAGATGAAAAGTCATAAGAGTTGTTAACTATAAACACTCCTAAGGGCTTATTTCAATTTTTAAAGTTACTAGTGGGTCTTACTAGTTCTCCAGCAAATTGTCAAAGATCAATTGAACAAATTTTAAGTGGTATTGATGGTGTTACAGATTTTATTGATGATACTGGTGTTACAGGGGAGACGGATGAAATTCATTTGAAAAGGCTAAAGCAAGTGTTAGAAAGATTACGGGAATATAATATTAGGATTATTAAAGACAAATCAATTTTTATGGCTGACCATATTACATATTGTGGTTGTTGCATGTGTTATAAAATTGATAAGGAAGGTATTCATAAAACACAAGATAAAATTGACGCTATTCTAAATGTCCCTAGACCAATAAATATGTCGCAAGTTACAGTTTTTTTAGGATTAGTTACACATTATTCTAAATTTGTACCAAATTTATCTACAATTGATCACCTTTTAAACCAATTGCTCAAGAAGAATGTGGCATTTATATGGCCTCCTGTTTATGAACAGGCATTTAAAAATATAAAAAATGAGATTTTTTCAGAAAGAGTTCTTACACATTTCAACCCTAAATTGCCTTTAGTGTTAGCAACCGATGCTTCTCCATATGGTATCTCTGCAGTTCTTTCGCATGTGATGCCAGATAACGTGGAAAAATAAATTGGTTTTGTGTCCAGAACTCTCACTAATGCAGGAAAAACGTATAGCCAGGTGGAGAAACACTAGCTATTATCTTTGGAGTATAGAATTTTTTTCCGTATTTATATGGTAAAAGGTTTATTTTATTTACGGTTAGTAAACTACTTGTGTCTATTTTTTCTCCTACTAAAAGTATTCCTGTCCATGCAGCTGCTCGGATGCAAAGATATGCATTATATTTACAAGCGTTTAAATATGATAATCGCTATAAAAAACATCCTAACATGGAAATATCGATGCTATTTCACGACTGACGTACGTAGTGAAGATTTACCCCCCCCCCCCCCACAATTAAATTCAAGTAATGTAATTGATGAATCTGAATTTTTTTCCAATTAACCAAATTTCATCTTTACCTTTAAACGTCAAATCAATTGCTGTAGCTACAAAATCTGATCCTTTATTACGTCAAATTTTTCATCATCTAATTTCTGGTTCCCCAATTCCAAAAAATTTACTTTTTGGTGTCAAGCAAAAAGAATTTACTCTTCAACATAGTTGTATTTTAAAAGGTTGTAGAGTAATTATACCAGAAATTCACAGAAAACAAATTTTACATGATTTGCACTTTGGACATTTTGGTATAGTGAAAAAGAAGTCCTTAGCTCTCAGTTTTGTGCGTTGGTCAAGAATTGACCAATATATTGAAAATCTTGCACGGAATTGAACAATTTGTATCAATTTAAAATATAATTCGTCCAAGGTAAATACTCATCATTGGGAATAGCCTACATCTCCATGGCAAATAATTCATATTGATAATTTTGGTTCTGTGATGGGTAAAATGCTTCTCCTTGTGGTTGATTCTCATAGAAAGTGGCCAGAAGTTTTCAGTGTTCCTAATACTATTCAGAACATACGATTACTTGTATTTTATCTCTTCTTGCCAGATACGGGTATCCTATATCTTTGGTATCTGATAATGCTAAACAGTTTGTTTCTGAAGAATTTGAGACATTCTTAAAAAATCATGGGGTTAAACATAGGTTTAGTGCTCCATACCAGCCAGTTACAAATGTTCAGGCCGAGAGATATGTGCAAATTCTGAAACGTGGATTAAAAGTCTTATATTCAAAATCTGGTACTTTATAAATGAAAAAAAATATTTTACAGTATAAAAAGATGTCTCATGTTACAACAGGGGAAAGTCCTGCATCTCTATTTCTAAAGCGGAGTATTAGAACAAAATAGATTTGATACTTCCAAACGTTAAAAATGTTGTGCATGATAAACAAAATGCGAGAAATGCCAATACTAAAGTAAAAGAATTTCAAATCAACCAGAAAGTGGCTGTAAGAAATTATACTCCTGAAGCCAAGCGGAAATTGGTCACATAATTGCAAGAGAGGACAAGTTGCATTATAGAATTCAAGTTCGTTCAAATATTTGGAAAACACATGTTGACCAGATAACTAATGTCGGTTCGAAGGTACATTTAACTAACGATCCAAATTCTGAATAGAGTGATAAAGAAAGTCACAAAAGTGATAGTACAGTTGTTAATCAACGTGATTCTCAGCTAATGCCACCTATTGTCTCAGATCTTCGACCAGCTGACTCTGTTGTCCCAACCATTCCAAATCCTAAACCAGCTGACACTGTTGTCCCATCTACTCCAAATCCTAAACAGATGACCTTTGTACTCCCAAATACTCCAAGTCCTGCACCAGTTGACTTTGAATTTATACCATTAGTTGCAAAACCCATGGTGCCAAATAGTTCTATTGATGATGCTGCAGATACTGTAAATAATAACTCTTCTTCTTCCCTACAGATACCTATACGATCAAAAATATTTAGAAGACCTCCTACTAGATTCCACTATTAAGCGGCTGAGTATTATGGTGTTTACTTCAACTTATAAATACTAGATGGCAGCACCACAGAAAATTGGGCTATTACCTACTGTCACCTACCGGTCAAATGTTGTTGTTTCACTGCTGAATGTAGATGTAGTTTGTGTTCTGTGTTATGTGTAAGTATTTGTTCTGTGATGTACATTAAACAAGATTTAAAGTGATTTATTTAGTCCACCTCAATTATGCTTCAGTTACAGTTAAGTAATTAAGTCTTCTTAAATAATACAGAACGAACATTTTAACTGGTTTTACTGTACAGCGTACGTGCGGGAAGACTTTCTTGCTCCGTTACTCAGAATTTAGTACAATTTTCATATCATTAATCAAGATATTTAAAAAAATATAAGACAATCAAAATCAAAATACATGGCACTGTAAATCTATGTAAAGATTTTATTTTTTAAATAATCCTGGATAAAAATGATAACAGTGAACTGATTTTAGAAAAACGGTGCGATCTTTATCCATTATTCATGTCGAAAGCAAATGACATTTCTATTTGGTTGTGTTATTGACATAAGCATTAGCAACAGATTGGATATCAAACAAGATTTTACTTTTGTTTTTATATTTGGAGTTTCGAAAAATAAAACTCCATTTTTTTTCCATTTTCATGCGGTCGCGAAAAGAAAATATTTGTATAGATTTTGAAATTTCATTCACAGCTGCGGGGAATTTTAAAGAATGTCATATTATATAGCAATTAAGATTTTGTTTAATATTTTTTAGTTGATGAAAGACATAAGACCAGTTTTTCAAGATTGTAGAATTATTTTATTCAAATTATTAACCACTTTGTTCGATTCGTTGTCTTTACTTTTTTCAACAAAATGTCTCTCATAAAATAAAATAAAGATTTTCATTCTGAGACAGAGGTAGATATTTAGAATTTAAAATTTTATGTCCTTTGCTATACGTATGCAGTATAGACTACACATATATAGATCAAAATTGAATAAAATTTATTGACAACTAGATTGTTTTTTAATATATAAATAGTTACAGTTTATGCTGTAATGTTTATGACCTTAACTATATATCACCTTAATTGGGTAATAATATTTTAAAAAATTCTCGTGTTTTAATATTACTAATCGTTTTTAATACACTGAAAATTACAATATATCAAGGAATATGATAATTTAATTTTAACAATTTATCCCGCAAAAAAATTAAAACAGTGTCGTTCTTTTAGAAAAATGATGAGTGCTTGATCCATTATTCATATCTATAATAAATGACGATTGCATTTGGTTACATTATTGGTATAGGGATCAGAAATAGATAAGTTTAAAGATTGAATAACAAACACGATTATTTTTGCTTTATTGCCTGAGTTCTCATAAGAAAAATTTCCTTTATAAAAAAATATATATATAGATGATCAGATATTATTTTCAAGTTATAACATGTTTTAAAGAATTCGTATAGTATTTTCGGAATTATCTTATTTATTTTTAAAGTATATTGTACTTGATAAGTACGTACAAACCTATTTTATTTAATGCCATTTTAGTAATTTAATTTAAATTTAAATATCGGTTTATAAAAAATTAAAAGAGTTTTTCTCATTTAAAATTTAATAAGCATTAAATAATATGAATTACAATTCACACAATAAAATCAATTACGGATAATAGTTAATTATGAATGCAGGTGATTTATTTATGATTCTTAAAACCATAACATATATATACAGGGTGTCCACGTATAACCTGACCGACCTTTATTTTCGCAACCGTTGGTCCTACATGCATACTTCCAGTTACAAAAATGGTTTAAATAAGGTAAAGAATTATTTTAAAATCGATTTGGGTCAAGAAAAACATTTATAAAAAAAATACGAAATTTAAATTTTTATACGGCCCCACCAGTCCTATAAGTGATATTTAGTAAAAATTTACTGTGACACTAACAAGTAAGACAAAAAAAGTCCCATTCATCTAAAATTAAAATTAACCGAATATAAGCTGTTTAAAGTTGGAGTACATTTTTTGCTGCGAAATAGGGGTCATTCACAAATGTAGTAGAAATCGTCAGATATACAAAAAAATAGTTCAGAGAAAAATTAACATTGCAATCTAATGTGAAATCTATAAAATCACTCTGACATATTAATTCAAAATATAAAATTTGTATTGAACATATAACAGGATAGAATAAACAGAATTTTTGTTAAATAAAAACATGAAAAACAACAGCCTCAATTCTTTACAAAATGATACAGATTTTAAAATGCTGTTAGATTACACTGTGTTTCAAATTTTGGGTTGTGCCATGATTTTTAGCTTTTGAAAATTGATTTTTATGTATTTTTTAGCGCTGAATACGGAAATAACCTTCATTTTAAACCATCGCGTCAGGATTTTTCTCAAATCGCAAATTTCAAAGTTAAAAAGCTCAAACTTAAAATTGATCCACCCTCCCCTCCCAACCTCGTCGGACCCTTGAGCTGTTTAGCTGTAATATACCCAGTATAAGCCAAAAAATTGAATAAATTATTGAATTAAATAAAATTAAACTGAATAAAAAAGTCTTACTTCTATTTCATAGTATCAGATTTTTCGCAATGTTTTTAACCTTGAAATTTAAGTTTTCCGAAAAATCCTGACATGATGGTTAAAAGTGAAGGATTTTTTTTAATTCAGTGTTAAAAAATACATACAACGTAATTATAAAAGTAAAAAAACACAACCGTCGTAGGTTTATGTTATCTAATCTAAAACTCTTTCTTAAACATGTTGACGGTAATCTATCCGAATTTTTTTTTGTGTTATCCTCTAATATAAGTATGTATAAGATGGTAAGAGTCGAAAATCATAATAATATTACATTGTCATCGGATTTAAGTCAGTATGTAAAATTTAACTTCGATCGGACATTTGAAAGTGAGTTAAAGTTCGAGTACAACTTTTAAACTCGAAAGACGATCGTTGCAAGTTAAATAAAACCTTATGAAAATAACAATTTTTGTTAAAAGAAATCATAGCATCAAATCCTTACAAAATAAAAAATATGTTAAAATACAATTATTTTCACTAATCTGACATTTAACTAATAAAAGTTAACTCAATCGTAATAGTTATACGATTTCTTTTAAAGCGCAGATACCTTGAAATAAGTTCAAGTACTTTATATACGACCCCTGAAAGCATGGCCGAAATCATATGTTTTGAGATGCAAAAAAGTGGTATAAGTCATGCATTTCAAAGTTTCATAATTCGGTCAATTTTAATATTAGATGAATGGGAGTTTTTTTTTGTCCTACTTGTTAGTGTCGCAGTCAATTTTTACTAAATATCACTTATAGGACCGGGAGACCGTATAAAAATTTAAATTTCGTAATTTTTTAATAAATATTTTTCTTGACCCAAATTGCTTTAAAAATAATTCTTTACTTTATTTAAACCATTTTCGTAATTGGAAGTATGCATCTAAGACCAACGGTTGCGAAAATAAAGGTCGGTCAGGTTATACGTGGACACCCTGTATATTTATGTGTTTTAACAAAATAACTCCAAATACAAAATAATACAATGGGCATGAACATGTATGGCACCATACATCGATATGATAATGTACCATATATTTTAATGCAGTGGTTCCCAAACTTTTCTCTCTCACGTACCCCTTTCTTAGGCATTTCATACATGCGTACCCCTTCTCGAGTAAATTCGGTCCCAAACATATTTAGTTTTGTTCGTACTTATATTAGTTATTGACACCAGTTGCAGCTCTTTAAGGTATTCAATATTTCATTTATTTATGCATTTTGATACACAAAAAGATATCATCAGAAAACCGTTAAAAAAATAAACATTAATAACACATCAAACTAAGCACTCATATTAACTAGTCGTTGGGGGCCATCGTAATACTTACCCATCATTGATATGCATAATGTAAAATATTAAAATAAAAATGTGTAGACTACTTATAAAATGCGTTGCAATTCAAATATGATGTCATCAAGCCACGGCTTGATGACATCATAAACTTTAAAGGCTCGATTACTGAATTGATTGAAAGAAACCTCATTATAACTCCAAAAATAATAATCCTATTAATTAGCGGTTTATTGCATATGATTAAGCGTCAAATGTTCAATTAAAATATATCTTTTAAGTGAAATTTGAATGAAATACAGGGTCATGAAAAATCGAAGAGTGTGGTAAATAAAATTCCAAATATCTCGGCAACTAACTATCCGATCGACTTCATGCTTTATGCAAAATTTGTTTTTTTATTGTCTTTTATATTCATTTCTTAAAATAAACAATTTCGAAAATTTTTATATACCTTTTATCAGAACGAATATTTCGAGAGTCCGAAAAAAATAGTTCCGTTTAATCGAGGTTTTTAAAATTAGGTAGACTTCTTCCCATTATTACATACTAAGTACATACCAAATCGCAAGTCTCTAATTTTTCGGGAGGTAGAGCGTTTATAGACACACAGACACACAGACGGACGGCAAACATTTTTTTCTAAAAATATGTTTTTCGGAATCTCCAGTGTCTGAAACGTGTAAATCCGTCAAAATTTTTTTTTCGATTTTCAAAACGATTACAAGACTTACCCTATACTACGTATGATGGGTACGTAAAAAAAGAACGAAGCTACGCCCATTAATATATGCAATTAACCTGATGCCACTCAGTTGAATATTAAAATGTGACTATTTGTTTTTCTGTCATATTTCTACAATCTTTAGATAGAAATCAACATTAAAAGAAAAATTGGGTAAGGAGAGTGCGATATAAGAACACTAAAAAAGGGACAATTTTGGCGAAGATGAAGTGTGTACATATGTAATCGCACTATGCAGGCGGGGCTAGTGTCAATGATATATTAGGAGCAACTGATTATCTATATATATTTAATTATATTTGATATGTATATATATATATATATATATATATATATATATATATATATATATATATATATATATATATATATATATATATATATATATTACATATATATGTTATATATTAAATATATATATATATATATATATATAATATAGTGGCAACTGCAGTTGCAGTAGCCCATTGTAGTTTACATAAATCTATCTTTTTAAACAAAATTCTAGAATTTATTTTTTTAAGTTTTCATTCTTATTTTTATTTTTTGCATGTTCAGCCATTATCGATGTAATTTTCACATACCTCTTACTACTCCGCCACGTACCACCAAGGGTACGCGTATTCCAGGTTAGGAAACACTGTTTTAATGAATGAAATATGTAAGACACGAAAAGAAAAAAAATATAAAAAGAGAATTTTGAATCATAGAATTTTTACATACTTTAACAGTTCATGTGCAAGGGTTCCCTTAAATATTTGTGTAATCGTTTAATGGCATAAAACAAGTCAAGCCACAAGGGTAAACAGCTTTGCGATAGATTATTCAGTCAAAATGAAGGATGTCTCAATTGAATACAGAACCCGTATTTTATTCATACTTTCAACAGTAATGAACATAGTTTTTAGCGAAATTGTCAACAGAAAAATTATGCTTTTCATAAAACAGTAACCAGTAGAAATTAGAATTCGTATAGTATATCAATAATAAAGATCAATAATTCATTCCTGTAGATGATTTGCTTACGATTCTTAAAAACGTATTAAAACATTATGTCTTTAAACAAAAAAACCAAAATACAAAACAAGACAACATGAATCAAAATACGTTGCACCATGCATCAATATAATGATTTTATTTTTCAAATCATCCTGGATAATAATGAAAAGAAAAGAAGTAAAGTCTATTAGGAAGATGATGAGTGTTTCATGCAAAATTCATATGTGATGTAAATGACATTTCTATTTAGTAACGTTATTTACCTAAGCATTAGCGACAGATAAATTATACGGATTAGATAAAAAACACCATTACTTTTGTTTTATGGTCAAAATTGAACTACAGCTCATTTTTTTAAATGGTTGTAAAATAAATAAAACCATTCTAAAGATTACCAATCTTTATCACTGGAGAATATTTAAACTTTGCACTTATGATTAAAATTTATATGCTTTAATAGTTAATGTGCAAAGGGTCTCATAAATATTTGTGTAACCGGTTAGTGGTCATAAAACAAGTCCAAACAAAAGTTTTTATATATATATAAGACATCTGCGTTGTAATATTTTATGAAAGTCAAAATGCAGGATGTCCCAGTGCAAGCAGAAACTGCATTTTATTCATAATTCAACAGTAATGAACACTAGACTTTTGGCGAAATGTCAAAATAAATAATTTTAATTTTCATAAAACAGTAACCAATAGAAATTAAAATTCGTATAGTACTATCAATAATAAAGATCAGTAAATCATTCTTGTAGAGGTTTATGATTCTTAAGATTGAGTTTATGATTCTTAAAAACAAAATAAACATTTTTATATCTTTAAACAAAAGAACCAAAATGCAACACAAGACAATATAAATCCAAATACGTGGCACCATGCATCACTAGAACGATTTTAGTTTTCAAATAATCTTGAATAAAATGAAAACAAAAGAAGTAAAGTGCTTTTTAAAAAATGATGAGTGTTTCATGAGAAATTCATATCTGATCTAAACTACATTTCTATTTGGTTACGTTATTGACATAAGCATTAGCGATAGATAAATTATACATATTAGAAGACAAACACCATTATTTTTGTTTTATGGTCTAAAAAACCTACAGTTCTTTTTTTTTTTCAAATGGTAGTAAAATAAATGGAACCATTCTAAAGACTTCCAATCTTTAGTACTGGAGGAAATTTAAATGTTGTACTTATGTTGATTCAAACATTTAAAATTTATATGCTTTAATGATTCATGTGCATAGGGTCTCATAAATAATTGTGTAACCTCTTAGTGGTCATAAAACAAGTCAAAACAAATGTTTAAAAAAAACAGCGTTGCAATAATTTATTCAGTCAAAATGCAGGATGTCTCAGTGCAAGCAGAACCCGTATTTTATTCATAATCTCAACAGTAATGAACATAGAGTGTTTGCGAAATTATCAACAGAATAATTTTGCTTTTCATAAAACAGTAACTAGTAAGAATTATAATATGTATAGTACTTTCAATAGCAAAGATCAATAAGTCATTCCTGTAGAGGATTTGCATAGGATTCTTAAAAACATAATAAATATTTTTATGTGTATAAATAAAATAACCAAAACAACATAAATCAAAATACGTGACACCATGCATGGATATAACGATTTTAATTTTCAAATAATCGTGGATGAAAATGAAATCAAAAGAAATAAAATGCATTTAGAAAAATGATCAGTGATTGTTTAACACAATAATTTTGTGACATATAAAACAGGTACAAAAAAATTCCTCAGTACTTTTTTTCCAAAGAATACCGAGTCAATTTTTTTTTTGTAAGCCAGATAGTTTCGTATACATAGGTTTACCAATTTTTTTTTTAACCACATTATCTCTTGCGAGCTTTAATAGAATATGCCTCTTCTCGGAAAACTACTCAGTTAACATTTTATTTTTTTAAGGTACTTTTGCAACTTATTTAAATAGAAAAAAAAATTTCCATTTGTCTCAAACTTTCCAGAATACCTTTCTAAAAAGATGTTTTGATCGAGAAAAGTAAAATGTTTTGTATGTAAAGAATGTAAATTTAAAAGAAAATAATAAATTAAAAATCCAAAAACAATATAAATATATTAGTTTTAGCCTACAGCTTATCTCGGTGGGAAACTTTTTGTCAGTAAACTTATGAAAAATCAAAATATGTTGTTTCTGCTATTGCAAATTATACCTGTTAAATCACATATAAAGTTTCAGGGAGAAGACATTGATAGTCCCAGATAATGTGAAAAAGATTGTCTTTT
Organism: Maratus michaelseni; assembly: GCA_963931845.1. Lineage (NCBI taxonomy): Eukaryota > Metazoa > Arthropoda > Arachnida > Araneae > Salticidae > Maratus > Maratus michaelseni. Next base: position 116,687,051 of record OZ007588.1, read on the forward strand.
TCTAGGTGCATCGACTTTATCCGTTCTTTCTTCTTTATACCAATATTCAACGAATTTTTTTAAAAAGGATTACCTCAACTTCTCTCCTTATCCATAGTTTTAAAACTATAGTACAGCTACCGTGAACAGCCATTTCAAACTTCTCAAAAGTGGACTATATTCCCCTTGACACTTTACTTAATTATATTAAATATTTTCAATTATATATTATAAGTAGATTAAATATTGTAAATAACATTGCAAATAACAATGCTTTTTTACAAATAAACATACTTAATTAATTTTAGATGTGTAAACTTAATTGTTTTTTTTTAATATAAAAAAATAACTACAGTAACCTACACAATTTGTTACTTATTATTGAGCAATAAAAATTTACGTACTTTCATTCAAAGGAATTTACGAAAAATCAAAAGCTGTTGTTTCTACTATTGCGAATTATACCTGAGTAAATACATATAAAATTTGAGGGGGGCAACATTGATAGTCCCAGATAGTTAGATACAGATTGCCAAATTATAGGAGCGTCGACTTTATCCGTTCTTTCTTCTTTATACCAATATTCAACTATTTTTTTAATGATTACCTCTACTTCTCTCCCGATCCATAGTTTTAAAACTATAGTACAGCTATCGCCAACAGTCATTTCAAATTTCTCAAAAATGGACTGTATTTCCTCCTTGACACTTTATTAAAATATATTAAATATTCTCAATTATATATAATAAGTACATTAAACATTGTAAATAAAATTTCTAATAACAATACTTTTTTACTAATAAACATACTTAATTCAGCTTAGAAATAGTGTAAAATTGTTCGTTTTCATAATATAAAACAATTTTAATTATAGTAACCTAAACAATTTGTAGCTTATTAGTCAGCAATAAAAATTTACCTACTTATATTCAAAGAAATTAATTTATTTTTTACATCCATTACTGGAATGAAATGCAAACATACTTTTTAGAAGATTTTTAGAAGGCCCAATTTTTTTATTGTTTGTATCAGAGCAATCAGAGCAAACATGTATTTCTACAGATAATTCAACAAAAATATTTCTTCCAGACGGAAAATGTCATAAGCATATGTTTACAAAAAAGCTGTTGCGAACAACATTCTCTCATGCAAGATTTAATATAATCTGCCTCCACTTGGGAAAACCCTCATGGAGCATCTTAATTAATTTCAAGTGTATTTTACAATCCATTTTACAGATATGAATTGAAAAAAAAAGCAGGTTTATCAGCTGTTTAAGAAAAATTCTTTTAATGAACGTTTCCTTTTCTATTATAATGAAGTCATTTGTTTACTGTAGAACGTGTATTCAAATGAAAGTAACAATGTATAAAAACTGAAACATACGTTTCTTACTATACGAGTTTTTGGCTATAAATTGTCTCAGCTTTATTTCACTGACATTTTAATCTCACGACAAAGCAAAAATATGTTTCTATAACTGTGAATACATTTAATTATGTTATGTATTATCAAATAACTATTAAAAATATTTGAATTACTATAATTAGCATTTTATACTGCCAGCTATGCAGAGGATATTTTAGTGATGACTTTTAATCTGGTTATACAAAAATGACAAATTAATTATCATTTTTTGAGTGAATTTCTAAAATATAATCATTTTAACTATGGTAGCATTTAAGATTCCCTTTTTTTTTAATTTAGTAATTAAAGTTCTTTGTTTACAATGCAATAAATTCACAAATTTGTTTTTCTTTTTTTACACGATATAATTAAATGAAATGAAAATTGCTTTTATGTAAGACTTCTAAAAAAACAATTAAATAACTGTTTGCTTCAGAGAAAATATGTGCATTTCTAAAAACAATACAACAAACATTTGTCTTCAAGCTGAAAAGTTTCATAAACATATGTTTACGAAAAAAGCTTTTCTAAACAACATTATCTCATGCGAGCTTTAATAGAATCTGTCTTCTCTTGGTATAATAATCATTTATCTTTTAAAATCATTTTAAGCGCATTTCACAATCCATTTTACACATGTAAATAGAAAATGAAATTTCGTTTTTCCTCAACTGTTGAAAACAACAGTCTTTAAATGGACTTTTCGGATTCTTAAGAAGTGAAACGATTTGCTTTACGCACAAAATCTATTTAAATGGAAATAACAATGCAGAAATATCAACACCAGCATAAATACAGTAATTTTTGGTTCTTTGTTAACTCATCTGTATTGTTTTGATATTTTAAACATGTCAAAAGCAAAAACTATTGTTTTTACTAATGTGACTTAACTGAGCCGTATAAAGATATGATTGTGTAAGTCACTACATTTGAAAATTAGCACTAAGTGCATGGATAATGCTTAAATATATGATACCATTAATAGGACGGAAAGTATAAGTCATAAATTAACCCATCTGTGAATTTTTTAGCACAATGAAATTACATGGTGAGACCATTATCGTCGAATAGTTTTCGTTGTCTTTTTTTCTATCATTAACATTTTAACTGATTTTTCCCAACACCGTACGTGGGGGAAGTGTTTACAGAGCTTTTGAACACCCCAAATTTTTAATCGTAGTCTTAGTTTTGTATAGTGATTAACTCTTTGGAGGCGAAGATTAGTATTCCAAAAAACTGTTAAATAAGATTCTGTTAAAAGTTTAGACAAAGGGAAATATTTCTATTTGGATATATTGATAATAAAAAAATTTAAGATCTAGCAGATATGCTGTGACCATATGGTAACACTCATCCTTAATGTGTAAGAAAAACGGCTTTTAGATAGGACAAAGAGATATTCTACGGCCTCGTAATACTTTATAATGTTTTAGCAAATCCTTTAATTATGAGTATTTATGAAAACATGATTTACTTACTGTAATTTTAACCACCTTATAGATTATTAAATTAATTTAACAATATACTCCGTTATAAAAAGTGTTATAAATAATTGCACTGTTGTAAATAAAAATTTATAATACGTGAAATGATATTTTTAATTTAAAAACGACTGTTAAACATGTGTTTACTGTAATTGATAGATAAATTTAAAAAAGAAAGAAATCACAAACAAATTCTTCAAAAACCCTTAAGTGATATATTGAATGATGAATGAAAAGATATTCTATTTCTAGAAGAAAAAAATTAAACCTAAAGTTTCTTTTTGGTTCATTTAATGCATGTTATCTACGTTTTTCGTGCGTTGAATATAAACTGAAGTATTCTTAAATCACAAAAATTAACAAGAAAATTGACGTTTCTGTTCACGACAATAGTAAAATTTCATTGAAAATACTTAAAATAAAAACAAATTTTGTGTAGAAACTTTGGCTGTACATGTCTGTATACAGTAATTCTATTTTCTAAATGATGTCAATATTGAATAAATACAATTTTTTAAGTCTTCAATTATAAACTGAGTTCAAGGGTAAAAACAACTAAAAAAATGCAAACTTAAAAAGAAGTAGTATCTTTTTACAAGAATTCAGGAGTATTTATTTATTTTAAGTTATAATTTAAGTCCATCTTCCTATTTAATTATAAGGTATTTTATTTAAAAACTTATTTTGCAAGGGGTTTTGTAAAGTATGTTAAAAATGTTGTCAGAGCGTCACTCAAAATTGGCTGATTATTGGACGTCGCAGGTATGTTTTGAAGGAAGCACGAATTTAGCTTCATTAATTCGCATTATTTTACGATTATTGAGACAAAGTTATATTGATTATCTTTGACCTAACATTGCAGGTAACAGGGATTCATAAAATAACCAATCGGAAGAAATTTTTTTCATTTAATGTACTATTACATGTGTTATAAATTAAAGTGTTTAATATTACATTTAATTAAAAAATGTCACTACATTGATAATAGTTTGAAAGTGCCATGTTTGTGTTTTACATTGTATTAATTATTTTTATAACTGTACTTGTACTTTCTTGCTATAATGAATCATTTACAATAGACAGTAAGAATGAAGAATATGATATGTGATATGAATGATGCCATAGCTTCTGTTCTTGATGCAAGTAAAAACAACAGTCCGACAGAACAATTGACAACACCAATTTTTGTGCAATATCACAATTTTTATTCATAGAAATGTCTTTCTAATTGCATATGATTTTTAATATTATAATTAAATATTATCTACGGGCTGAAATGAATCTTAATTTTAAACATGCAATTTTAATACCAAATTTGTATTACATATTTAAGTCGAATATGCAGAAACAGTAAAAATAAATAAAATAGAAATCAAATTTGAATGACTTAGTGGAATATAAACTTTTGAAGAAGGAACTAAACAATGTTAATTACAAACGTTGGTTATTAATACATAACTCCAACAGCAGTTATTTTTCCCTTAAAATGCCCGGTACCTTTAAGTGTCAAATAATAACATTTTTATATCTTTAGAAGCATTCTAAAAGGAACTCCATAAAAAAATTCGCTTTAGAAAAGAAGTTCTGTCCAAAATAGATTGAGTTGTTTTATAATATAAAGAGGTAACTTTATCTATAAAGTAAATTTTCTCTTAACGGTGATTTTGGTTACTGCTCGCATGATTTCTTGAAAAGGACTGGAAAGAATTTCATGAAATGTTGACTAACTTCAGTGCATCTGAAGGTATAAACCTTAGAAATGCACAAAATGACCTACTATTATAGTCATCAAATAAAAAATTTAGAAATTACGAGAATTTGTATTTATAAAAAAAAATCAAAAGTTTGAGGAGGTTGTGTTTAATTTTTATTCTCAAGAATTAATAGTTAATTTTTACAGTGTAGGTAGTTTTAAACTCATATTATATCTCTACCACCCTCAAAAATTGATTCGCTCTGCAATTCAATTATGAGAAATCGTGCTCTCAAGGCATATCAGGTGTATTCGTTTATTTACAAAAATATTCAATTTGAAATTAAGTTAAGAAACTTTTTATGCATATTGACACTGTTTCAGAACATTAACTGATATAATAAAATCATATATTATTCATGCGTTTATTAACTATATATATATATATATATGTTACCTCAATATTTTACAGATTAGATAAGCACAAACTTTTTCACTCTTGATAATTTTATTTAAATATCAATACAGGTTTATTACAAATAAAAACAAATCTATAATTTTGAATTCATTGAACAATATCAATATTAATTGCAAATACTTGCAGTAATCACCAAAATAACTTCAATAACAAAAGAAAATTCGAAACGAAAGATTCGTCTTTGCTTATCGGCAGTAAGAAAAACATTTTTATGAAAATTGATTTAGTTTTCACATTACTAAAATAGACGTCCTTCCGATAAATAAAAATATGTACAAATGTCTTAAAAATTTTATAACACAAGATATTAATAGTACATAACATTTTCCTAGCGCATTTCGACTCTAAACTAAGCCATTATCAAGATTTCAATCAGCGGAGACCAAAGCTCTGATGTTGTTCAAGAGCCGAAATTGCTAGGAAAGTGTTATGCACTAATAATATCTTCTGTTTTAAAGTTTTTAAGACATGTGTACATATGCTTTATAGGACATCTATTTTAGTAATGTGTAAAATAAATCATTTTTCATAAAAATATTTTTCTTACGTACAGTAATATCAAGAATAGAGATTAAAATTCATTCCGTCGAAGTTTTTCTTTATTATTCTTAAGTGATCTCAGTAGCCTCTATTTTTGCAATAAATTACAAAAATATCTATTTTCTAACTTTTTGCTTAAGATGAATTTAAAAATCAGTACTACATTCTCACGAAGTACTCTAATGAACCGATAATTAAAAATAAGTTAAAAATGTATTTTACGACATCCATTTCCCATTAAATGAATCAGAGTTCTAATCTAGTATAATTTTTTTCAGTTAGTGTTATTTCAATATACAGTTCAGTATACAGTTCAATATATAACATTCAGCCTCATGAATATGTTCAAAATAGTAAAATATGACATACTTTTTAAATGATTCGCAATTTTTTATGAACGACCTTTAGGGCGCATTTCATAAAATTAAGAATCAGAGTTTCAGTAATATTAATAGATTATTTTTCAAACATAAAAATGTTAAGTAAATAGTCATTATTTTTAATGTATTTTTACATATGTAATGTCATTTTATTTATTTTATCTTAAACTAGTTAAATTTTGGAAAGTCTGTCATTTAAAATTATAGAGCACACTTGCAGCAAAAAAAAAATATATGAAAAAAAAGTAAAAATCTCAAAATCGTGCTTTTTTAAAAAATTCTATATATATTAAAAATATTCTTTTTTCAACTTTACAAGAAGAATTGCGTTTTTGCATCATTAAATCATTTTCTTTCATAAAACCATTTAACAACATGTCAAAAAGATATTGTAAAATAGGGTAAAGCTGGATCAATTCTTATAATTCGGTTTAAAAGAATATCTCAGTTTTGACACGATTTCAGATGTTTTCTAGCGGGTAATGGCTGAAATACTTAAATATAGGAAGAAGAAGAAGAAGCGTCGATTGCAATATCTCAGTGCTGAAATTTCGTGTAGTTTGTGTGTTGGGATGTTTATTTTAATATTTTAATCTTTAATATTTGTTAGTTTTCAAAATTCTTAAATGTAAACCTGTTGAATTTTTTCATAATATTATATTTAGTATATATAATGAGCATTTATTTCTCACAATAAATTTATTGCTTGCATTTTCAGGTGTAATTTTAAGATGTGTTTTGCGATCTTCATATTATTGGGGTACGAAAGGAAGACCCACGTGAAGGAAAACCAGCAATTTTAAAACATCGCTTGAAGAAAATACACTGAAAAGAACGTAGACAAGAGTGAATGTGTTTTGTTTTATAAATCTGATACAGAAAATAATTTATTCTATACACTTTCTTAAATTGTAATGAAAATAATTATATTTTTTCTTTAAATAATGAATATCTACTGTCACAATTGAAGAATTATTAGTGACGCTTCTTAATTAAAATTGTAAAATTAAAAAAAACAATGTCCTTTTCAAAACAATGTTTCATTTTTTGTAAGTTTAAAAAATTCATGTGATCTTGTGTCTGAGGTGAAGTAAGACCGGATGATTTCTTTTTTTCTACGAAAGCATTTTTTACTAAAGAGATGCTAAACAAGTCATATTTCTATAATGCTAATATTCAAAATATTTACGAAAGGAAAAATTTTGTTGGAAATACTGACTATAAGAAGCAACTAATAGAAAACAATTTGATTTGACACGACTTCTCCCCACTGAAATTTTAAAAAAAAGTTCAAGGGGTAGCGAGCCATCTTATACAATTTAGTGCAATTTTTATATTATTAATCAAAATATTTCGAAACGTACAAGACAATCAAAATCAAAATAAGTGGCACTTTAAATCTACGTAAATATTTAAAAAAAAATCCTGGATAAAAATGATAACAGTGAACTGATTTTAGAAAAACGATGGGATCTTTATCCATTATTCATGTCGAAAGCAAATGACATTTCTATTTGGTTGTGTTATTGACATATGCATTAGCAACAGATTGGATATCAAACAAGATTTTACTTTTGTTCTTTTATTTGGAGTTTCGAAAAATAAAACTTCATTTTTTTTCTTTTCATACGGTCGCGAAAAGAAAATATTTGTATACATTTTGAAATTTCATTCGCAGCTGTGAGAAATTTAAAAGAAAGTCATCTTATATAGCGCTTAAGATTTTGTTTAATATTTTTTAGTTGATGAAAGACATACGACCAGTTTTGCAAGATTGTGGAATTATTCTATTCAACATATTAACCACTTTGTACGACTAGTAGTCTTAACCTTATTTAACGAAATGCCTGTTATAAAATGATTTTTTTTTTCTGAGACAGAGGTAGAAATTCAGAATTTAAAATTCATGAACTTTAAATTTTATGTCCTTCGCTAAACGTAAACGAATGCAATATAGACTACACACATATAGAATAATATTGAATAAAATTTATTGACAACTAGAGAATATATAAAGAGTTACAGTTTATGCGGTAAGTTTTATGACCTTAAATATATATGACATTAATTAGGTAATAATAAGTTATTTCATGTTTTAGCATTGCTAATCGTTTCTAATATACTGAAAATTAGAATATATGAAGCAATATGACAGTTTAATTTTAACAGTTTATCCCGTATAAAAAATAATACAGTGTCGTTGTACTAGACAAATAATTTGAGTTTAATCATTATTCATATCTAAAATAAATGACGATTGTTTTTTGTTACATTATTGGTATAGAGATCAGCAATAGATAAGTTTTAAAAATTTAATAACAAACACGATTATTTTTGGTTTATTGATTGAGTTTTCGTAAGCAAAACTTCTTTTATAAAAAATATATAAATGATCAGATATTATTTTTAAGTTATAACATATTTCTAAAATTTCCTATAGTATTTTTTGCGATTATCTTATCAGTTTTATAAGTATATTGTGCGTACAAAATTATTTCATTTAATGCCCTTTCGGTAATTTAATTTAAATGTTGTTTTATAACAAATTAAAGGAGTTTTTACTGATTCAGAATTCATCAACCATTAAATAATACAATTCATACAGTAAAATTAATAACGGAAATTAATTAATGATTAATGCAGGTGATTTATTTATGATTCATAAAACCATAACGTACATATTGTTTTATATGTTTAACAAAATAACTCCAAATACAAAATAATACAATGGATATCTACCTGTATGTCACTATACATCGATATAATAATGTACCATATATTTTAATGCAGCGGTTCCCAACCTTTTCTCTCTCACGTATCCCTTTCTTATGCATTTTATACATGCGTAACCCTTCTCGAATAAATTCGGTCCGAAAAATACTTAGTTTTGTTCGTTCTTATATTAGTTATTGATGCCAGTTGCAGCTCTTTTAAGTAATCAAGCTTTCAGTTATTTATACATCTTGATACACAAAAAGATATCATCAGAAAACCGTTCAAAACAATAAACATTAATAATACTTCAACCTAAGCACTCATATTAACTAGTCGTTGGGGGCCACCGTAATACTTACCCATCATTGATATGCATAATGTAAAGTATTAAAATGAAAATGTTTTTGTATTTTCAGCCATTATCGATGTAATTTTCACGTACCTCTTACTACTCCGCCACGTACCCCCAGGTAGTTAAACGCTATTTCAATAAATGAAAGATGTAAGACACGGAAAAGAAAAAAAATACAATAAGAGAATTTTGAATCATATACATTTTATATACTTTAATAGTTCATGTGCAAAGGGTCTCATAAATATTTGTGTAACCGTTTAGTGTCATAAAACAAGTCAAGCCACAAGGTTTTATTTTTAAATAAAGAAACAGCGTCGCAATAGATTATTCAGTGAAGATGCAGTATGTCTCATTGAATACATAATCCGTATTTTATTCAAAATTTCAATGGTAATGAACATAGTTTTAAGCGAAATTACCAACAGAAATATTCTGCTTTTCATAAAACAGTAACCAGTAGTAATTAGAATTCGTATAGTACTTTCAATAAAGAGGATCAATAAATCCTTCCTGTACAGGAATTGTTTATGAATATTAAAAACGTATTAAACCCTTTTATGTCTTTAAACAGAAAAACCAAAATAGAAAACAAGACAACATGAATCAAAATACGTGGCACCATGCATCAGTATAACGATTTTATTTTTCAAATAATCCTGTATAAAAATGAAAACAAAAGAAGTAAAGTTCTTTTAAAAAAAGGATGAGTGCTTCATGCATAATTCATATCTGATGTAAATGACATTTCTATTTGGTTACTGATTTGGTTATTGACATAAGCATTAGCGGCAGATACATTATACAGATTAGATAACAAACACCATTATTTTTGTTTTATGATCAAAATAAAACTACAGTTCATCTTTTATATGGTTGGGAAATAAATAAAACCATTCTAAAGATTTCTAACCTTTAGTACTGGAGGAAAATTAAACTTTGTTCATATGATGATTCAATTATTTAAACATTTTACACTTTAATAGTTCATGCGTAAATATTTGTGCAACCTCTTTGACGTCATAAAACAAGTCAAGACAAATTGTTTTTTTTTCTATAGAAACCCAGCGCTGCAATAGTCTATTTAGTAAAAATGTACGATATCTTAGTGAAAGGAAAACCCATATTTTATTCATAACTTCAACATTAATGAACATAGTCTTTTAGCGAAATTTTCAAAATTATAATGTTGTTTTCATAAAACAGTAACCAGTAAAAATTACAATTCGTATCATACTATCAATAATAAAGATCGATAAATTGTTCGTGTAGAGGATTTGTTTATGGATCTTAAAAACGTAGTAAACATTTTATGTCTTTAAACAAAATTAATCGAATACAAAATAAGACAACATAAATCAAAATACGGCGTACCATGAATCAATGAAACGATTCTGTTTTTCAAATAATCATGGATAAAAGTGAAAACCAAAGAAGTAAAATTCTTTTAGAAAAATTATGTGTGTTTCATGCATAATTCATATCTTATGTGAATGACATTTCTATTTGGTTACGTTATTGGCATAAGCATTAGCGACAGATAAATTATACAGATTAGATAACAAACACCATTATTTTTGTTTTATGGTCAAAATAAAACTACAGTTCATTTTTTTCATATAGTTGTGAAATAAATAAAACGATTGTAAAGATTTGTAATCTTAGTGCTGGAGGAAATTGAAACTTTTTTCATATGATGATTCAATCATTTAAAATTTCTCCACTTTAATAAATAGTTCTTGTGCAAAAAGGTCTCATAAATATTTGTGTAACCGTTTAGGTATTATAAAACAAGTCAAGACCAAAGGTGTTTTTTAATAGGAAACCATCGTTGCAATATAGTATAGTCAAAATAGATATTTAATATAGCCAAAACTAGCGAAGAGCTGAAAATTTGCATAAACCTTTAAAATATCATTCTAAATGAAAAATCAAAAATCTTATTCGATCTATCAGGAACAAAAAAAAAATATTCAAGGTCAAACTTCAAAGATACAAAAAATTCGATTTTTTGCAGATATCTGTTAAACAGAAACTTTTATCGTAAAAACAGTTATTATAAAATTTGAAATTTTCTACAAAATTTTCTACAGGTCTTTACATTTTTAATTAATTATATTACTGGGTAATTAATCATCTGAGAATTCAATTTATTGTGTTGCCTTTTCGTGTTCTTCTTCTGCCTCCTCTGGCTGATAAACCCCTGTCCATTGCTCTTACAAATCAGATGGATCTGGTATTCCCTCTCAGAAGCATCATTATCTGTTGTATATGTGGCAACATTAGAGCAAGACTGGTCGTGACAGTTACTACATACTGCTGATTAAAACAAACCAGCTTTTTTGCATCCACAAATGAAATTGCAACCCTTCGTGCAATTACAAAACATGGTATAGAGCAGTATTTATGGTGCATGCGAGAATAGATTTTTAATTGGCCCCAAAACGTTGTTATTCAAAACCTATCCCAAATTTCCAGGATCCAGTTTATTACCTAGCCATATTTGGTCTTGGTAGTAAACTAGGAACAAATGTTGGTGAGAAGCACTAGATGTTGGTGAAAGACAGGATAACTGGACTACTTTATTGTGCCGTGTTCTCTTCACAGAATTTAGATATCCATATCTGTAAATAAAATCAATGTTTTTTGGAGCTCCGTACATCGCAAGAAAAAAAAACGAATTCCATTAGCAATAATGAAGATTCAAGTTTCTTAAATACTTTAGCACAGCAAATTAAATCATCATGATTTTCAAATAATTTGAATATTCGAGTTTTACTTTTTGTGTATCGTCCTTCCAGTTTTGGTAGAGCAAGTGCGGTTCGAGAAAACTTGACATAAAACCTAGTACCTGACCCCCCTTTTGGGTGTCCAAGCCTGAAGCTGTTGGGTGACCCCGGCTCGTCCTCAAGTGTAACGTGGTGGTTTCTCAAGAGGGTGAGAATCACCACAAATCGCAATGGCCTATGTCGTCATTCACTTGGTTTCAATGGGAGTGATGCACAGGCGGCGGTGCACCCACTGGTCGCAGCGCATACAGGAGGACCCTCCTGATCGTGCACGTTATAAGTCCCTCAGGACTTGGGAGCGACTGTTGATGTGCCTGACGGGCGCCACTCGGCGCCTGGTGGCGCATCTCAGTTTTGCCTTTTCTGTGTTGTAATCAGTTTCGTCTTGTCGCAACCGGTTATGGCATGTAAATATAATATATGAGCTCTATCATTTTGTTATAACTTGAAACATTGTGACTAATGCATTTTTGTTTTTATCTAAGCTTTATCTGGTTTTAAGATATAAACTATTTTATCAATAGACGTTCGTGCAGTTAATATCATTAACAAATCGACATCTTCACCAACAACAGTGGTTGTACGTTTATTTGTCTGTTCTATAGCTGTTTCCGCTATAAGAACGTCAGCTACATTAACATATTGTTTAAGAAAAATATCAGCACCAATTAATTTTTCACATAACATTAAAATAAACCCAGTCTTAATATGAGTATTAGCAAAGAATTGTTGTTTGTTCGTTAAAACAGTCATAAATCGATCAAAAAGAACATCAGCAGATAAAGATATTTTAGTAGCCCGGCGACGTTGTTCTGCTCCTTTTATATTTTTTATAATCAGTATAGCCGTCGAATACTATAATAACGCTGCGAGCACAATGATTATGTACATAATTAATGTACTTATCGAAAATAACATCGAATGTTTCTTTTCGATCCCACACAACACGATGTAAATGATAACCTCCATCAATGATAAAAGTAGTATTTGTGTTATCAGATTCAACATTTACACAGTAAAAGCGCATGTAAACGGCTGATTTTCGTGTTTTACGCATTCCAATTTCACCAAAAATTGATAATGGGGCGTCCACTTTGACCTCCAGTTTCAGGCTTAAAAAAATGAAAGCAATCGAGATGGTACTTAGCTTCAGCAGCAACTAAATCTTATCCACATCCTACAAGTACAATAACAGTTTCTGCTACTTTATCAGAACGTTTTTGAGCTACCTCAAGATAGTTTTTTAAAATGAAATTGTTGCAACTGGATATATTACACGCCGACCATCCTTCGGTTTTTCTTTTCATTTTCTTCATTCGCTTCATTTTCACAAAATTAAAAAAAAATTAAAGCACAAAGTTGGCTCACCTTATCACCTTCCTTGATGTAGAAGTACTTGCCTCCGCTATATCGTGTTCTCTTTTAGTTACTGCAATATTACTCTTCAGAATGTACGCTTTACAACACTACACATAAACTGTAACAGATCGTTTATTTTCCAAATACTTAACATTCCCATCATTTCCCTCATTACTATTATCCATTAATGTCTTTATACCACGTTCAATGACAAAAATTTGACTTTCTACTAGAAGTTTATTACAAATGAAGCAAATTTTCGACATTTTAAAAAACAGACATAAACTAATACATCGATATTTTTACATAAACAAAACAGAATAATTTCCGCACTACTAAACTGGAAGATAAAAAATACGTCTATTAGAAGGATAATTACGTTTCGGAAGAAATAATCACGTGACGACGCGCTCTTCCATTGTTCAATTGGAGGGGTAAGGCTGACGTCACAGCTTGACCGAGTGTATTGGATGAGGTATGCGCGTACGCAAGGACACTACAGATCTCATCGCATTATGATATTTAATTGTATTATATCTACTTATATTTATTCTTTTCAACGGATTCAATAACATGCATTGTATTTAGAAAAGTGTAGATATTATGCAAAATATGAAATGTTTTGAAATTTTTTATATTTACAATTTTGAAATCGCAATATCTCACGAACGAGGGCGTGGGGAGAGGGATTTTAAAGATCTTTTTCGGAAAAAAGTCCAAAATTTTAAATTTTTATAATAATTCTGTTTACCAGATATCTCAAAAAAGGATTTTTTTGTATCTTTGACCTTTGACGTTGAATAATATTTTTTTGTTCCAGCCAGATAGACTAAGATTTTTAACATTTCATTAGAATGACGTTTTAGAGGTTTATGCAAATTTTGAGCTCCTCGCCATTTTTGGCTATGTTTCCATTTTGACTGGACTAATAGTTTATTTAATCAAAATGCAGGATGTTTTAGCGCAAGAAGAACCCGCATATTATTAATTTATTCATAACTTCATCATGAATGAACATTGTCTTTTATAGCGAAATTTCGAACCGAATAATTTTACTTCTCATAAAACAGTAACCACAAGGAATTAGAATTCGTATAGTTCTATCAATAATGAAGATCAAGAAATCATTCCTGTAGAGGTTTTTGTTATGATTCTTAAAAACGCAATAAACATTTTATCTCTTTAAACAAAATAATCCAAATACAAAAAAAGTCAACCTAAATCAAAATACATGGCACCATGCATCGACGTAACGATTTTATATCTCAAATAAACCTGAATAAAGATTAAAAATAAAATAAAATGCTTTTAGAAAAATTATGAGTGTTTCATTCATAATTCATATCTAATGTAAATGAAATTTCTATTTGGTTATGTTATTGACATAAGCATTACAGACAGATAAATTATCCAGATTACATAACAAACACCATTATTTTTCTTTTATGTTCAAAATTAAACTACATTTTATTTATTTTCATGTGGTTGCAAAATAAATAAAATGTTTCTGAAGATTTCTAATCTGTAGTACTGGAGGAAATTTTAACTTTATTTATATGATGATCCAATCATTTAAAGTTCATATACTTCAATAGTTCATATACAAAGGGTCTCGTAAATACGTGTGTAACCGTTTAGATGTCATACAACAAGTCAAGACAAAAAGTGTTTTTAAATAGAAAACCACCGTAGCAATAGTTTATTCAATCAAAATGTAAGATATCTTAGGGCAAGGAGAACAAGTATTTTATTCATAACTTCAACAATAATGAATGTAGTCTTCTAGCGAAATTTCGAACAGATTAATTTTGCTTCTCATAAAACAGTAAATAGTATGAATTAGAATTCGCATAGTACTATCAATAATGAACATCAATAAATCATTTCTGTAGAGGATTTTGTTATGATTCTTAAAAACGCAATAAACATTTTTGTCTTTAAACAAAATAATCCAAACACAAAACAAGTGAACGTAAATCAAAATACATCGCACCATGAATCCATATAACAATTTTATATTTCAAATAAACTTGGATAAAGATGAAAAAAATAAATAAAGTGTTTTTAGAAAAATGATGAGTGTTTAATCCATAATTGATATCTGATGTAAATGGCATTTATAATGATTACGTTATTGACATAAGCATTAGCGACAGATACATTATTCGGATTATATATCAAACACCATAATTTTGTTTTATGGTCAAAATGAAACTACAATTCATTTTTTTTAAAATAAATAATGTAAAATATTTAAACAATAAATTGACCACAATAACTTAAACTTTAACCATTTAAAATTTACGCTGAAACTATCGCTGTATGTACATTTTATTATTAAACATTTTTTCACATTTAATTTACTTATGTCTATCTAAAGTTACACTTTCTTTCCTTTCCCGAACTCAAATTTTTATTGTTTCCATGCATAATAACTTAGCTTTTCCGCATCCAAATTCATACAATTTAAAAATGTCCTATTCAAGCTATAGGGCGAATTGTAATTCTCAACGAGACACGTTCTCGGATCTTTCGTGCGGAGAGCAACTCTGTATTGTATCCATTTTCCATATGTCGGTAACGAGTTCGTGCGGGCACACTCCTTGGTCCAGAAGTCTTGTCGCAATGCAGCTTCTCAGGGTTTACGCTCTTAAGGCGTGATCGATATAAGCTAATGCACGGACTGTGAGAGTACATTTTCAAGCGTGTCTTTGAATCTGAAACATTGATGATATCAGCGAATCCTAGAATATTTATTGGTGTATTGTGCAAGGCTTATTTATTTGCTTGTATATTTGTATTATGGAAATCTTAATATGGAGTTTTAATATGAAGCTTTTAAATTAAGTTGATTCTGAGCTGTACTGAGAATTTTTCTTCTATTCTGTGGACTTGCATTTTCTCTAATAAAATGTTTGTACTATATTCTGCTCACTTTTCCGTCAGGTGTAGAAATCCACCTTGGATTTTTTTATACTTTCTCAGTGATGTTGCTCGTTTGGTATTTCACAACTCATAATCACCAGACGAAGAAGAGCATTTTATCAATTCTTCTGACACTGTGGATTATCGTTGATGCTTTTCTACTAAAGTCGCTTGGCTACTAATAACATTATTGACATGTCGCTGGATCCCATCTTACAGCATATATACCAATTTTTACACAGAACCATTTCGCAAACAGAATATTAACAAGAGTAGCTAATTCAAGAATAAATAGTGACATATACATTGTTTTTCAGAGAAGTAATGACAGTGATTTGATTACAAGACATTTATTGATCCGATCAGTACAATACATTAAAATATTTTAAAGCAGTCTCCTCCTGCCGCGTCAATGCGTCGCTTCCAGCGAGATTTCCAAGCAGCAAAGGTGTCGCAATAGGCCTTTTCCGGAATGTACTTTAAAACTTGGGTGCAAGCCTCTTTGACTTTGTCAACTGTCTCAAAATCATGTCCTTTGATGGGAGTTTTCAAAGTCGAGAACAAGAGGCAGTCGGGGGAGACATGTCAAGACTGTAGTGTTGCTGGGAAACTGTTGACACATTTGAATCGGCCAGGAAGCGGGTCATGAGAAAGGCAGTGTGGCCCAGAGCTTTGTCAAGGTGAAGTTTCCAATCGTCTAGGATGTCGGATCGGACACGATACACTGTGGACTTGTCGAGTTTCACACAAAACTTGACGGCAATTATTTGCTTAATCGAGTGCTGCATCGCGGCTTGAACGGGTAAAGACCGGCTTGAACGGGCAAGTTCACGAAAATGCCTGCCCTTAGTCTCCGGATGGTCGGAGACGGCTGATCAAACGCGCGTGCGGAAACTAACTCCTCCCTTCACCGATCCACCACCGAAGTAAAATCACTGAATTACTTCTCGGACAATCCCTGCATATATATATATATATACTAGGAGATATAATGACTAACTTTAGTAATATGATAATATGTAAGTTTTTGACATTTGACTGTGGGAAGCGTTCGGCCATTACGAAATTAGGCTCTCAAATTTTCAACTGACACAGTTTTGAAAAATGATTAAATTTACAATACATTTTTATTTCCTCGGTATTGATATTGAATCCTCAATCTCGAAAAAGCGAAATGCTGACGACCGAGGAAATACAGATTTTTTAAAAGAAAATAATCATTTGTAACACTGAATCAAATAGGGGAGGGGGTTGTTAGTCATAATTTTTTTTTTTTAATCCAAAGTGTCTGCTTTCGTAAATGTGTATTCACGAAGTGATTTTAATTCGTAAGGGCATTTTCCGGCGTCATTTTCTTAAAATAATTCTTAAGCTAATAAAAGCTAAAATATTTAAAAAAACAATATTTTAAACTAAATTATACGTTGTTAAAAATTATCATCCTGATTACATGTCTGTTTGAAGTAAGAGTACCGTATTAAACAAGGACTGTTTTAATAAATTCAGACGAACTTATTTTGTGGGTAGGCCTTATATTACGAATATAGTGAAAACTAATTCCACGTCTTATTTCTGGGGAAACACGATAGTAAAATCAAAATATAACCAAAAAAAATAATAATAAATTGTAAAAATCTTACAATGTGGTTTAGAATGTACTGATTGTTCAACATATAAATTTTATTTTTATAAAAATTATTACCCGACTTTCCATAATATTGTTCACTTTGCAGACGTTTTATATTAAATTTTTGCGAATTTTTATTTTATGCTCTACAATTTATTACGATAAGAAATACATATAACTATCATAAACATGCACTGAATTTTAATATTGATAGGAATAGAGCAGAGTTATAAAACACAGTGGTTAAGGTCTGTGGTGTCACTAACTATATAGCTCATTGAAGAAACAGTTTATGTTGAAATAAGCTCACATTTATTCATTCATCTTGAATGTTAAACTTAAATAAAGATATATACATATACCTCCAGCCTTTGCTGGGAACTTGGTTATCACATTATACCAATATACATGCAGAAAGGGGTAAACCGTCCTTCCATCACCACACATTCCATGGAGTTGTTTCATCCTAGATATACTTACTCCGTACATCAAACTAGAATAAAATATGCATACAGTTACAGTTAAAAGAAAGTGCCTTTACGAGCGAAATGCAAAAAGAAAAACCGGTTCGGAATGATTTCTCGAACAAACCACTTGACAAATTTTGGGGACAAGACTTTGTCCAGATTTCCAACAAATATCTTTTGTGTTTACGCTCTTTATTAATACGCTCAAAAACTAGTAACAATAAATCACTCTCATGTAATGGGTACCAAATAAATACATAATAGATAATGTGGATACAATCTCCATATTTAAGTTACGAATGACAGTATGACTATTAAAAAAATAAAGATTTGATTGCTATAATCTGGATTTTTTGACGAAATCTATAAAATTGAATAGAAATAACTGCCGCACATCAGTGTCTCTAGAACTTATTTCCCTTTCAGATTTTAAAGAAAATATATATTTAAAGCGCACAGGGTCATAAAGACTCAAGGTTATATAATATGCAAAAAAAAATGGTACCTCACACCTGAGGATTATATGTTGTACAACTGAGGAAATTGCGAAAAAAACAGAATTTTGTTTTTTAAACATAAATATACCTTAATGCCAGTATGGGGACAGTTATACAAACGCGTATTAAATTACATTAAAAGTGCCATATCTTAAAGAAAGCTGAAAGAAATTGCACCACACTATACCATACGAGTGTTGTTGAAATTAGAAAATTATCTTCCATAATACTTTTGATGCTCAGTGTAACTAAAATGTAGTTAATAACTTTTTATAATATAAAACTGTAAATGTAATTTTTCTAAATAAATATTTCTTGTTCGTTTTCCCAGCATTAACATAAAGAAATGTAATATTCTAATTAGAAAGACTTTTATAAAGAAATATTTTCTTTCCTGCTTCATTTTATACAAAATAAACGTCTAAAGCACTCATTTTTATTTCAGTTTAATATTGTGACTGAATAAATTAAATTAGCATTACCTTACATTCTTTGTTTGTCTACTCCAATATCTATATTAAATCAAGTTTTCTTTTCTTTTTTTAACAAATCTATTCAATGAAATTCCAAGAACGCCAAATATTATCAATGATTTTACGTAATAGTAATAAAATATATGTGCAATCTTAAATTAAAAGACCGTCCTTAACAAAAATTTTCATTATAACTGAAAGAAAAAGAAAAAGAGCCTTTGTAAAATAAATAACAAAAAATAAATTAAAGAGATGTGTAATCAGTACGTCTCTTAATAAGACATTTAATGATTTTAATGAATAAGAACTACTAAATGTGAATTATAAAACATGAAATAAAATTGTTACGAAGAATTAAATAGATCATTTTCAAAAGCTGATAATTTTTTTTTTTTTAATGTAGTAAATAAATATCTATGAATACTCACGAATTACTTATTTTCTAAGCTCGTACCTTCCTCTGGCTGAAATTCTTTTTAATTTTCGAAGGCTATCTCCTCATTCTGTTCTATTTAAAACAAACACTTTCCTAACGCTGAAATGCTATCGCTAAATATATAAAATTAATTTATTTCGCATTTTTAATTAATCTAACTCATTTCCTTTTTCACACAAGTTATTTCTTCTATAACTATCATCCACGAAATCCTCATATTTCATCAAGAAATTCCATGTAACGTTAAATTTCTGTGTGTAATTTTTGAAAAAAGAATGAGTAAAAAGAATTGTTATTTAACAGATGAAGAAAAAATTAAAAGAATACAATAAATAAGACTTAACAAGAAATAATCTTTATGAATACTCGTACTACACTGCTTGAAAACTGGTAAGGAACAACAAATTTTTGCAAAATTGCGTTTCATTAAGCTGCGCAATCACAAAAAAACAACGGTGAGGACGTTTTATGGCAAGGTCTATAATCTGTATTACAGGCAGCGTATCCATGCGGTTCCTTCTGTGAAATTGCAAGTAGTAACATTTGAGGAGAAAGTCATACTGTCGGTTTCTGATGAAAGAGCTGTAAATTTCCTTGTTGAAGGACATGTATTGACTGTTAAATGTCTGTAAGACATCATTTGATTGCGTACGATCATGGTTGAGCAGTTGAATGTCTCAAGGTAGGGAAAAGTATCACTCAAGTTATGATATCAGCAGACGTGTCGAAGAGAGCAATCTCGTTGTTTAAAAATACCTCTGTATGTGGAAGTGCTACGAGAAAACATTTCGGAGGCCGTGGTACGAACATCACATTTCAATAGCATCGATATATCAGCTTAGTGGTCAAGAGGATCATAAATGGTACTCCTTGTCAAATATCCTCAGACCTTGCTAACACCAATGGTACTTGGTTTTCTGCGAGAAACATTTTTCGGTGATTAAATAATGTTAGATTACATGCATAGGAGCTTGTTACGTGCATTCTACTGTGAGCACATCATGATATTGAAAGTTTACATTGGCGTAAGAAGCATATTCGTTGGAGTTAGAAACAATGGTCCAGAATCATGTTCTATAATGAATCCCGCTACACCATTCTGGGCATCAACTTGTGTCGAAAGAGGGAGTAATTCATTCGCATCACAATACTGTTCAGGAAACTGATATCTATGGTGAAAAATTGATTGTGTTTCCGGGTATCATGCATTGCGGTAGAATTCTGCTTTACCTATTCAAGAAAGGTACAGTGACATTACAGTGGTATTGCACAGGCGTTATCCAGCTTTATATCCATCTTAATCGTTGTGTAGTTAGTTTATATATTCTTTTCATGGATAAAAATACCCGCTCATGTAAGACAGCTGACATTTTCCTCACACTAGCAGTAGACAATATTGGGCGTATGACATCCCTTGCTTATTATCTGGACATAAATCTAATACAGCACGCCTGGGATGCAGTTGGTAGATGTATTTCTCAGAGACAGAACTTTCCTCGAACCGTGGAGGAACTGAAAATCGTCCTGTGAAACGAATGAGACACTTTCCGATGCTCTCCTCAACTGTTTAGTGAACAGCAAGCACAAACGATGCAAAATGAGCATCAGTGTCAGAGAAAGTGTTATCCCATACTCACCAACTTATACATGTTCCTATTTTGGGCAGAACAAGACTTTTTCATAACTGTTAAAAATGCTGTAATAAGCATATTTTGTTCTTTTGCGCATATTGTTTTGCTATGTGAAAATATCTGAATAATTTTGCATTAAGAATCTCTATTAAATATATACTAATATTCTTTTCTTTAAACGATGTATATCATTAGTTATGACGAAAAATATCTCAGTTCTTTAGCAATTGTCAAGCAGTGTAGAATTACGTAACATAATATCTGATTTCTACAAATGGTATAAATGGTAATTTTTACTAACTACTACCATTATTCGTGTCATCAGATCTAAAATGGTAAAATCAAAATGTTTATAACTGTAAAAATCAATAATATAAAGCATAATACTGCTTATACTGTGAAAAAAGATTACGTTAATACTTTCATCGGAATATCTAAAAATAATTTATCCGCTTAAAGTTTAAAGATTATTATTTATATAATAATTGTTGTAGTTCGGAAACTTGTTTGCTATCACCTTGTTTATCGGAAAATCCAATTGTTATTTGCATTAATATGAAGAAAATATAATACAAGTAGCGACAGTTCTTAAAATATTTTATTGAATCTTAATAAAATATTTTACAGCTATGTTATTTCAAAATAGACTGATACTTTATCTCATGATTTAAAATTAAGAGTTGTAGAATCCATTACAAAAAAAAAAGACAAAAAAAAAGACAAAAACTAAAAAGACAAAAATTTCACCAATGTTTATTCACAGACATTTTACAATAAAATCGCCTTTCGTAAGGCCTTGGAATAATGTCCTTTCAGAATACGATTGCAATTTTTGAAACAGGAGTAGTTTATGTATTAAATAATATATCTTCTTTCATTTTTCAAATGGTAACACCCAATTTAAATTCTTTATTTGAATTTCTTTGATCAAAGTGACACGAAAACATACGTAATATCTTCAGAAATATTTAATACAAAATTTGTTAGGGGTTTATACTAAAAATAAACACAAAAACAAGATCTTACAGCGAAGAGTACCGAAAACATTCAAATGGTACCCGGGCAAATCATATACAGGGTGATTCATAAAAGATGGGCAGAACTTTAAGGGGTTATAGTACACTTAAAGACAAATAATATTAAATAGGAGACTAAGGGTCCCAGACGTATTCCCAAGGAGATAGGGGGCATTAAAGTTTAGGGTCCGAAATTTCAAATGATTATAAAACATGGAAAAATTGGTCGATTCGTTTGCGGTTTTTGCAAAAAATTTTCTTTATGCCAGTATTTTCTTGAAATAAAATTTTAAAGTTCAATTTCAAAAAATGCCGATAGGGGGCGCTTTAGACTTTGGAGTAACAAACAACTATTTTTTAACGTTATTTTTTGTATTTCTTTAAATGATTTCGAAAGCTTAGACTTAAACTTAAATTTTGATCTAAAAATCTGAGTCCTAACGAGTAGTTAAGTAGCGTAAACTGAAATTTGAAATTTGAAACCCTTCTCCCCCCAGAACAAAAATCAGTTATTCCCGATCTTTGTGTCGTAGATTAGGCTCTAACTACTGCCGCGTTTTGCTAAAATTATTCTTTATGTCAGTATTTTCTTGAAAATAAATTTTAAAGAAAATTTTCAAAAAATTCCGATAGAGGGCGCTTTAGACTTTCGAGTAACGAACAACTATTTTATACCGTTATTTTTTGTGTCTCATTAAATGCTTTCTAAAGCTTAGACTTAAACTTAAATTTTCAGCTCAAAATCTGAATCGCTGAGCGTGGTTCAGTAGCGAGGGGAGGGGGTTCAAATTTCAACTTCTGAACATAGTTCAGTTTGCACTACTTAACCATGCTCAACGATTCTGTGCTGTGATACGAGGTAAAAAGACACAAATTAGGATTATGTTACCAAAGCATATTTATTAACATGTAATCACAATAAATGTTCAAAATTGTGACCACCAGAGGTTATGCACGCAGAACAACGGCGACGAATGGAACGGCGAACATTCGCGAAAACATCAGGCTTTTCGAGCACTTCCCCTACAGCGGCGGAAAGTCTGGAGACCAGTTCCTCGGGGGATTCAATGGGTGTCTCATACATAAGAGCCTTCAATCGTCCCCAAAAAAAGAAATCGAGGGGTGAAAGATCTGGCGAGCGAGCAGGCCAAGCAACAGGACCACCTCGACCAATCCATCTGTTCGGAAATGTGATGTCCAGATAGTTGCGGACGTCTCGTACGTAATGGGCTGGCGCTCCATCGTGCTGGAACCACATGACCCGCCGGATGCGTGGAGGAACAACGTTTAACAGGTCTGGCAGCACATGTTGCAGAAATGTGAGGTATGTTTTACCGTTGAGGCGTTCAGGAAGAAGGTACGGTCCGATTAGGTGGTCTCCGAGGATTCCTGCCCAAACATTGATGGAAAAGCGTCTCTGATGAGCATGTGGATACGTAGCATGTGGATTGACATCCGCCCATACATGTGCATTGTGTGTGTTAAATGTACCTTCACGTGTGAAGGTACATTCATCGGTGAAAAGCACAGTTCGTCCAAAATGTGGATTTAGCGCGTTCTGCTGCAGAAACCAGCGGGCGAATTCAATGCGATTTGGATAATCCCCTGGAGACAGTTTCTGGACTCGTTGCACATGAAACGGGAGCAAATGTTCATCCTTCAGTACCCTCCAAGTCGTGGACTGTGAGGTATCCACCTGGCTAGCCACTGTTCGTGTACTTGTACTTGGCTGCGCCGCTACTACATCCAGAATGGCTTCTGCAACAACTACTGATTCGTCCTTTTTTGCACGACCTGCATTCGACCGGGAAGCGAGAAATGATCCCGTCTCACACAACTGTCTGTGCAAGCGCTCGAAAGTTTTGCGGTTAGGCAACCGCCTGTTAGGAAATCGCTCTCCGTACATTCGTTGTGCCTCTGCACCATTTCCATCTGCCGCTCCGTAAATTAAATGCATCTCAGCCTTTTCCTTATTCGTGAAGGGCACCATCTTCCGATTCATTACTACAGCGACTTACACTTGACTCACCGTTCAGTGGTTTTTATGCCTGAATCGTGTCGAAATTTTGCATACGTGTTCTTCTTCTTCCCCATTTGACATTTGCATACTTTCTGTTTCCTTCTTCACCCGGTGACTAGCGTCAGGAATGGAGCTTTAACGTTTGCATGAGCGACGTTTCCAACTGTGCCAGTGCCTTTATGAGTGAATTCCGACTATGCAGTCCTTGACGAAAGTTGTATTTTTGCCTCGTATCACAGCACAGAATCGTTGGGCATGGTTAAGTAGTGCAAACTGAACTATGTTCAGAAGTTGAAATTTGAACCCCCTCCCCTCGCTACTGAACCACGCTCAGCGATTCAGATTTTGAGCTGAAAATTTAAGTTTAAGTCTAAGCTTTAGAAAGCATTTAATGAGACACAAAAAATAACGGTATAAAATAGTTGTTCATTACTCCAAAGTCTAAAGCGCCCTCTATCGGAATTTTTTGAAAATTTTCTTTAAAATTTATTTTCAAGAAAATACTGACATAAAGAATAATTTTAGCAAAACGCGGCAGTAGTTAGAGCCTAATCTACGACACAAAGATCGGGAATAACTGATTTTTGTTCTGGGGGGAGAAGGGTTTCAAATTTCAAATTTCAGTTTACGCTACTTAACTACTCGTTAGGACTCAGATTTTTAGATCAAAATTTAAGTTTAAGTCTAAGCTTTCGAAATCATTTAAAGAAATACAAAAAATAACGTTAAAAAATAGTTGTTTGTTACTCCAAAGTCTAAAGCGCCCCCTATCGGCATTTTTTGAAATTGAACTTTAAAATTTTATTTCAAGAAAATACTGGCATAAAGAAAATTTTTTGCAAAAACCGCAAACGAATCGACCAATTTTTCCATGTTTTATAATCATTTGAAATTTCGGACCCTAAACTTTAATGCCCCCTATCTCCTTGGGAATACGTCTGGGACCCTTAGTCTCCTATTTAATATTATTTGTCTTTAAGTGTACTATAACCCCTTAAAGTTCTGCCCATCTTTTATGAATCACCCTGTATATATATAATACATAAATGTTTTATTAGATTTTCTAGTTACATTTCCAGATTTTATTTTATGAAGATGTTAACGATAAAAGGAGACAGTCCGTTTAGACCATCCATACTTACTCTGCGGCCCATTAACATTTTATTTACGGTCCGACGCATTCAAACATTAATCAATGTTTATAACAATTTTAGAAACGCGTTAAAGTTATTTAACACCTTTATTTATGTATTTTTTATGAAAATGCAAAATCTTCACTGTTGTTAATGATTATTTAAAATTTATGTTAAAAAGAAAATAAATGTCATCTGCTTTGTCAAAAGCTTTTTTTCTTATATGTAGCCTTATTGGCATTACAGTGGTGTGTGTATTAGAGTGGTGTGAAAAAAGTCAAGTATTTCCGAATCGCTATAGTGCGGAAAAGTTGCGATCGGTAAATACAAGAAAAACAAAAAAATTATTTAAATCAGATTTTACCTTCCGATCGTGTAAATCGCTTAAAAATTCAAACAAATTTAAAATTTCCAATTTTTTCAGAATTAAAAAAATTACGTACATGTATATATATATATATATATATATATATTACCACTATAGTGAAAAATATTTGCAAATTGCACAGTTTAATAAGAATAATAATAATTATAAATTGCGTTTAGATAATATCGTCCTTTCGCGCAAGTTCAATAAAAATCGGGAAAAAATCAATTTTGAGTGATTTTGATGTATTTAGAAAATATCAACTGAGGTCAGTTTAAATGTAAATTGATAATATTGAGCTGATTACTGAAGAATGGGTTTCACTAGCATACTTGGATTTGGTAGGTTGTGATAGTACAAATACTAATGCTGGATGGAAAGGTGGTGCTATCAGACAGCTTGAAGTGCATCTTGGACGACCACTGCAGTGGGTTGTTTGTTTTATTCATTTTCTTGAATTACCTTTCTGCCATATTTTTCAACATTTGGATGGTGAAACAACTGGCCCAAGATCATTTAGTGGACCAATTGGTTAGAATCTCATTGGTTGTGAAAACAATAATAACAGTAATACATTTACAATTAATTGATTCTGAAATTCAAAATTTGAAGAAGTAAGTCACGCAATTAAAAGTGGCAACTTTCCAAATAATTTATCAAAGCGTGACCCCAGCCCAAATTCACATGCCAGATGGCTCACTTGTGCAAATAGAATCCTTCGACTTTACGTGAACGTAGAAAACCCATCGGATGCCTTAAAAGCCATAGTGCCAATTATTTTAAAATCTTAAATGCCAGTTTGGTTTTAAATAAAATGCAGTAAGTACATTACAAATGGGCCTATTCATCTGTACATAATAATAGAAACAAGTTGAGACTTGCCTGACGACCTAAGAAAGTGGTATTCCCAGTAATTGAACGAAATTCATTGTTTGCCCACTTGGAAAACCTACTGAGGGCAATGGACTTCGATAAAAAGAGGCACATAGAGAGTTACGGCTAAGAAGAGTGTTAAAAGCCAGGTCGCAGTGAAAAGTGTCGTCTAAAAGTCAGACTTAAACAGCTGAAATAAAAAATTATGTATTTAAGTAATGTAAAATGCAAACACCCTCATTGGTTGGATGGAGAGGGAAGTGTGAGGGTGGAACCCGAAGCGCAGCCACATCCCCGTGGGGAGTTCTGGGTTGTTTAAATATTATCAAATATCTAAACAAGCAAAGAACTGCACAATTTATATGCAAATGTTAACATAGGAACGCAAACCGACCTCAGGTGTTTGTTTTCTTAATTCATCAAAATCACTCAAAATTAAATTTTTCCCGATTTTGATTGAGCTTGCGCGATCGGAAGGTATTCGCTAAACGCAATTTTTTTTAAGTATTATTATTAAACACTACAATCTGCAAATAATTTTCACTATAGTGATACAAAATATGTACACGTAAAAAAAAAATAATAATTCTAAAAAAATTGGAAATTTTCAATATTTTTGAATTTTTAGGCGGTTTGCGCAATCGGAACATAAAGTCCGATTTGATTTTTTTTTCTTATATTTACCAATCGCAACTTTTCCGAATTATAGCGACTTGGAAATATCATCCAGACTTTTTTCGTACCACCCTAGTATATATTATTTTTTATCTTCAATACCAATTAAATATTTTTCAATTAATTAACTTCACACTACACAAATTTACATGTTAAAAAGACAAAATAAATGCATTGAATAAAAATCTGATTTCTTAAAGAAAATCTCATGATTTTTTTTTATCTTTAGAAGTTAAAAATTTTGTATTATTATACTATGAAGTTCTATACTTAATAAATAGCTAAAACAGAGTTTATTAATTTCGTTATATTTATTTGTAATACTACTTTTGTTATCTCACTCATATAATTATCGTGTTTGTTTAAATTATTACATAAGTATAGTGTGTTGCGGTCCACCTAAGCGTTGCAACTATAGGTATGTTTGCGGTCCACTAGAGGGAAAGGCTGAGTACGACTGCTTCAGACAAAGGAAAAGTAAAATATTTTCGACGACGATGATTATTTTTATGTAAAAATTAACGCAGGTCATGAATCCTAATTCTTTTTAAATATGAATTTATATAAAAAATAATTATTAAAAATATGCATGTTGATCCAAAATATGCCAGAATTATTTTAGGTTCATTCCATGTATCTATTAAAGTACAAAAAGTTTACAATTGATTACCATATTTATATTGGATTTTTAATTCACAAATAATACTACAGTTTCTGAATAGAAATAATCAGCTTCACAACCTGTCATCAAAAAAGAAAATGTTACATTTAGGAAATAGTGTTAAATTTCTTTTTAAATAAAAGAATCCTCTAATTTGGTAATACCGCATTTCACTATAATGTTTTATAGAAAGATTAATCACGTCGATTTAACATTAGTATCCTAAAACTATTTACGAAAAAAATAGATACTTTTTAGGGCAGTTTCCATCCACGAAACTCAAATAAGATGCCAAGTGTGGGAGTGGCAAATATTAAAATGAAAATTGGTACAATTATTATAATGTAGATAGCTCCTATTTTAAAAAATGTACTCATATTGTGACAGAAGACAGTATTTCTAGTTCCATTGCATGTTTATCTTAATCTTATTGTAAGCGATCTGCAAATGTAGACAATCTTTTTGTTTTCAGTTTCCGAACATCTGGGGTGGAAATTATTGTTATCATGATTTGTATGTGTATGTTTGTGTGAGAGAGAGTGAACTGAAGCAAAAGCTAATTCCGAGTTACCTCTCATTTGGTGTATATGTTATAGACCATTGTCGCAAGAACTGCATAAGGTAAAACCAGGAGAGATGGCGCGGTCGAAGAGATTGCGCACATAGAGGTTCGGGGGAAGGCGTAAACTGAGAGCGCAGCGACTCCAGGTAGTTGTAGAACAACAGTAGTGGAGTGTCTACTTGAAAATGCACATTGGTTGTTTTGAGTGTCTAAGATAAAGCATTGCTATTTTGTTTTGTTTTCTCAAAGTAAGTGCTTGAATTTTCATAGCTATTCATAAGAATTTCTATACAATGTCAGTAGTACAAAATATTTTAAACTTAAACGATTTCTCATAAGCTACTAATCTAGACTAACAATGTGAACATCAACGGTTTGTTTTAGTAGCGGCCATGTTTAAATAAAAGGCCGCGCAATCTCTCCTACCGAATTTGTAGAGTTTGCGCATCTGCTACTGAGGAGAGATGGCACACTGTTCCCATTAGTTTTCATGCTAGAAGAGATTACGCAGCTTATTGGTAAATTTGCATAAAAAAATAAAAAATTAAAATGGACTAATTTTAAGTTAAACGTGTTATTAAGTTACATAATTTTATTTTGTAATCTTATCTGGACTTGCTTTTTCAGATTCTTATTTTATTTTTTCCTTTAATTAAAAATTTTTAATCGTTTTTAAAGTTATTTCCTTTTTCTTATTCTTTAAGCATTAGGTTGAAATATTCACTCCCAATACAATAATATTTGTTCACAATAACCTTACAGCAATGTCATTTAAGTGTAATTATTATTGTTAACAATTTAATTGTAGTTGATATTAGTAACAATCTCTCCTACCCATGTGCGCAATCACACCAACCCTGTAAGGACAGATTGCGCAAAATAACTTTCTTGGTTTTATTACAGCTGTACTTATTAAATTGCAACATAACAACAAAATAGCAATGGAAATGCATAAAAAACAAATGAAGTAAAAATTATTCATGGATAGTTTAGCAAAAAATTCATATTTAGATTTTTTATTGCTATTCTTTTGAATTGTGCGCAGACTATCCTAGCTTTAACTTAAATGTTCGTACAGATCGGCCGACGGATTAGGCAGTAAATCCATTTCTAAAGCATTTTAAAATCATTTTTCAACCGATTCTACTGGGAAATCACCAAGGAATTATAACAGAATAGTACACGTAAAAGGGAGAGACAACAGATGGCCATATACCAAAATTTGGCAAGAACTTCGTTTTGAACCTTGCAATGAAAATCCGATGAGTTCCCCAAAAATAAATTTGTTGTGAGCGAAGAGAAGACAAAATGGGGCATTTTCACTCAGAGCAGAAAACTTTTTTTTAAAGGTCAAGTGGGGTATCGTTTATTATGTGGATTTTAATTCTGAATTAAATGACACCATTCGCAAACTGATACGATCATTTGTGACAATGGTACGGCAGTTTTTATGGATAAAAAATCCAAAATTAGGAAGATTAAATAGGGTATCTGAGCAACAACTGGGGGCCTTTCAAGAAATTTTCGGAAGAACTTCGTTTTGGCACTTGAAATGAAGATCCAATGAATCCTCAAAGTAAAGTTGATTTAGTATGGTTTGGGGGAAGAGCAAAAGGGGGCATATTAAATCAGGGGGCGGGGTTACAGAACTTTTTTTAAATAATAGGTCGATTCGGGTAGTGTATGCCATGTATTTTTTAATTCTGAATCGAACGACACCATTCGCAAGTCATTACAATCATTTGTCATATAGTTACGCATGTTTATGAATAAAATGTCGAAAATAACACTTTATGAGACAGAACAACTGTGTTACACTTATTTTACGTCCACAACTTTTATAACCTTCAAAACCATCCGATGACCCTAATTTTGATTATTGCTATTTTGAAGACATGATAACTTTATGATTATTCAATATGATATAAAGAACGTGTTTCGAACATGTGTAACATGAAAACTTCTAATGATGTTACTAAATACCTGTAAAATAATAGCTCTCTAGTATAAAATTTTACTCTCTTTCGAATAAGTATTATATACATAACTATACTGATACTATAAAAATAATTATATCTCCAAGTTTATAAAGACTTTCCATACATGCGAATAAAAATTTTGATTTTTAGAAAGGATATTGATTTCTCCTTTAATGCAATGTTTAATTAATATTCTAGTGAAGTGTGGAGTTATTTTGTGAAGTCGTCTATTTACACTGGCGAGAAAAATTAAATCAACAACCATAAAAAGGTCCTTTATCTTAATTCTATTGCGGGAACTCCGATAAAAGGTGATTGGTTGGTAACTCAATGTTAACGTTATCACGTAGTGCAATGAGATTAACCTTTACTACAGAAAAATATGCAAATTTTTGAGCAAATTCTTTCTGCAAGTTTGAAAAGGAGTGCACGTGGGTGATTTGAAGTCTAATTTCATGGATTTTACGTGTAGTTGCATAAAATTTTCTTCTGTAGTATGTTTAATATGTCATTAAGAATACATTTGACCGATTGGGAGAAATGGCGTGCGACAGGGAGAATGGAAGCAGGACAGACGCTGACAAGGGTCTGCAAAGGCTTAAAAATAGCCAAAAGAGCCAAGTCAAGAATTTGGAGACGATTCAAAGACACTGGTAATGTGCAGAGACATCCAGGTCAAGGTCGGAAACGTGCCACCACAGACTTTCAGGACCGTTATCAGGCAACGATTGCTAAAAGAAACAGGCAACTGACGTCAGTTCAGATTGCAACGGAGTTCGGCGCAGCAACAGGAACTCGACTATCAGAGGTTACTGTGAGTGGCAGGCTGCATAAAAAGAGGGCTGTATGGAAGGAAACCCGTGATTTGTATTCCACTAACTCCGGCAACGAAATGCGCCCGGTTAAAGTGGCGCAGAGGTAATCGTCATTGGAATACCACAGACTGGAGCAAAGTTCTCTGTACCGATGAATCCAAACTTTGTTTGGAGAGTGGTTTCAGACGTGTTACCATATGGAGGGAGAAAAACACATGCAATAATACTTCAAACATCCGTGAAAGGCATCGATACAAAGGTCCTGGAATCATGGTATGGGCGGGCATCATTTTGAATAGCCGCACTAACCTACACATTTTTACCAGTGCAACTGTGAATGCTTAAATATACAGAAATTAGGTTCTTGATCCTCATGTCAAGATGTTTAGGGGTGCAATTTGTAATTACTTCCTTTTAAATGGATGATAATGCGCGACCTCATCGTACTGCACTAGTGACCGATTATCTTGAGGGCGAAGGAATCCAGCGAATGGAGTGTCCTGCATATTTTCCGGATTTAAATCCGATAGAACATGTGTGGAACGTAAAAGTACGCTGACTTGGATCTCGGCAACCCCCAACTAGCACTCTCCAAGAGCTTCGGAGCACTGTTCATTTGAATACACTTTGTTAAGGAAAGCACTTCTTGTTAATCTAATCCACAATATTGAAAATCGCTGTAAAACTTGCATTTCGGTCATTAGTGACCAAATACCTTATTGATTTTTCCTGTGTGCACTGTAAAAAATGACCGATGTTTCTTATTTTATTAAAATATGCTATAACCACGAACGAAAATATAATATAATCTTCTGAGTTATCCGAAATTTCAAATAGCATGTTACATTGTCTTTTGAATCCCCAGAAACGAATACATCTTCAAAATTTAAAGAATAATTTATAAAAACAAATTATTTTTAGCTGCCCGAATTTTTCAGAAACGTTTCCGAAGGGTTTTTATAGTGTATTAATTAGTGTCCTCAGGCTGGAATACCTGTTTTTCGAATGTTATCCATTCTCAAGTATACGTTTTCAGCCGCATAAGTTAATTTATACATGAAAGAGTAAATAAATAATCTTAATTTTAATGTTATTGTTAACGCTGCTAATTTTGCATGTTTGTCTGTTAAACATTTTTTTTAGCATGAAATGTTTACTTCAGAATTGATAGCATTCGAAAAACAGGTATTCCAGGCTGAGAACACTAATTAATACACTATAAAAACCCTTCGGAAACGTTTCTGAAAAATTCGGGCAGCTAAAAATAATTTGTTTTTATAAATTATTCTTTAAATTTTGAAGATGTATTCGTTTCTGGGGATTCAAAAGACAATGTAACATGCTATTTGAAATTTCGGATAACTCAGAAGATTATATTATATTTTCGTTCGTGGTTATAGCATATTTTCATAAAATAAGAAACATCGGTCATTTTTTACAGTGTGTGTCTAAAATATTGTAACAGTACAATTTCCTTATCCCACTTATATCACACATTCCTATGTTTTTATGTAATTATATTTTTTGCAGAAGTAGGCAGTTCTGCATTTTAAAAATATGCAGGCATGACAAGCTAAAGATCTTGTGTAAGTTTCATGTCATTATCTGGAAAACTATTCAAGTTAGATGAGTTTCTATAGTTGTTCCTTTAATTTTTCTTGCCAGTGTACTTTATTACATTTATTATGGCTGGGCAATATATCAACAAATTAATATTTATATTGATAATATATCGCGATACTAATTTAAAGTGGCGGTGCTCGGGATATTTACTATTTTTGAAACACAAATATTATAACAGCAACAATTTTAACACAAAACAGAGTAAGAATAAGAATCAATGAATCAATTTTTTTACGTCTATTTGCCCATACAAGACAATTTCTATTTTTTAATTACAGAATATATATATGTATATATATGTAGAAAAAATGAACCAATTGATCAGTACATATTTGCATTTACACCATTACTTTCATAAAGTTGTTTTTAAATATATTATTTTCTCAATTCTTCTCATTTTATTTTATTAATATGTTTTTGTTAATGTTTTCATTTTTACTACCATTTAATTTTGAGATGTACGAAGCTTGTTTAAGAAGCATACGTTTTACTACAAAAATTAATCTCTGAAAAATTTAAATTTAAATTTTTCGCAAATTCTTTTAGTTAAATATTATTGAGTTAAATTTTTAATGCACAGGGTGTTTTTTTTTTTTTTTAACTGACGCTATTCAGAGCCGCCTGTAGCTCGTTCTAATAACTGGATTGATACAAAATTTTGTGAATGGACTAAGAAAACCATGGGAAAAAAGATTCCAGCAAAAAAAAAATTAGTTCCAATCACCGCCGATAGCGGGAAATATGGCGCTGTACATTGAAAATGAAACATCAGAAACAGACAAAATTAATAATTTGAATAAAATGCCATGTTTTATTCATCATTTACACTTTCTCTTTCATTGATTGCAGTTGAAACATCCATTATCACTTTTTCAGCCACCGGTTTACGTCCTCTGCATGACCGAACTGCTAGCGAGCCTGTTTCTTCGAATTTCAGAATCATTGCTTTCAATACATTAACGGATAAAGGTCCTTTGCGCAGTTTATGGCGTGTTCTAAGTAAACGAAGAGCGGCTGGTGCATTGCACTGGCTACAATAACAGAACTTCACAAGTAACGCGCGCTGTGGTAACGTGAGATTCATTTTCCACCTGAGCTGAAATTGTTTTTCGGTGTTTTTCGCATGCATTTATAACTTAAACTATTGGCGCTACTGTCGCTTGCGTAAGTAAAAAATTGAATTTTCATTTCTTGCCCGTATTTTATGCTAATTCTCAGTTGCATAAATTACCACAGCGCCACATTTCCCCCTATCGGTGGTGATTGGAACTATTTTTTTTTTTAATCTTTTTTCCCATGGTTTTTTTAGTCCATTCACAAAATTTTGTATCCATCCAGTTATTAGAACGAGCTACAGGCGGCTCTGAATAGCGTCAGTTTAAAAAAAAAACACCCTGTATCTCTTAAAAAGTAAAAAATAGAAAATATTGGTATTTACTGATTTTCTGATAGACAGTACACACCCT
This sequence comes from Maratus michaelseni, assembly GCA_963931845.1. Classification (NCBI taxonomy): domain Eukaryota; kingdom Metazoa; phylum Arthropoda; class Arachnida; order Araneae; family Salticidae; genus Maratus; species Maratus michaelseni. The sequence goes on from OZ007588.1 coordinate 116,721,473, forward strand.
GTACAGACATTTAATTTCATCATAAAATTCACTAGAGTAAATAAAACGTTAATTTCGATAATCCATTGAACTTCCGCATATATTTTTTTTCAATTTATTTAGAATTTCTATATGTCACCGGGGCACGGAAAAATACCAATCCGATTCCGGACACACATTTTAAGGTCAGATATAAATTCGTTCGAAGAAACCATGTTCTAGTAATCATTATCAATGCTATCAACAATAACAGGCACATATTCAAGCTCTAGATAGAGCTTAAACCATATGGTAGGCCTCCTTGCTTTGTTGAATTTAAATCTGAATTTGAATTTGCTTTTGGCCATGATATATCAAGTTTTAATGTATTGCGATACATATGAGAAAGAAGCGATAAGTGTTATTCATCTCTAACGAATAGTGGATTTTGCGGTTTGTGGAGGAAAAAGAATGAATTAATAACAAGTGGAGTTATTGGGATATATTGGGATATTCTTTATTTGTATATAATCAGCGGAAGTCGATATTGTGGTTCGATTGAAGCAGGTCAGTGAATACATGAATACATGATGAAAGAAATCTTGTGTGGATAAATATACTAAAAATACCAACGTTCGACACACAATAACATCGTGTAATAAACAGACGCACGTTTCATGAGTATCATGGACTCACTTCCTCAGTGTAAATAAACCTAAACCCTATTGTATCCCCCCAAAGACATGAAAATGAATCTAAAAACCCAAATGAAAAACAACAACACACCGAGAAACTCCTCCAATCTGATTAAGTCGGTTGGTTGGTTGTAGAGGATTCACTATGACAAAGTAACTCAACCCAGAAAGGTGAGATGTACGGTACACTTGAAAAATCATTAACCAGGGAGTTACCAAATTTATGAATATAAACTGCCTCAAAGAAGTCTAAATCTAATGGAGTGTTACATTTCTTAATAATAGTGGCTGAGTCGAAGTTAAAATTATGTCCCTCACTCCAACAGTGACAGGCAATAGAGGACTTTTGTAATTCTTTTTTCTTAATGTAATTTCTGTGTTCATTGAGTCGGAAACGGGGTTGTCGTTTAGTCTGTCCTATATAGGACAAACCACATTATACAAAGGACAAACCACATATCAAATGTCAATGTGGTTTGTCCTATATAGGACAGACTAAACGACAACTCCGTTTCCGACTCAATGAACACAGAAATTACATTAAGAAAAAAGAATTACAAAAGTCCTCTATTGCCTGTCACTGTTGGAGTGAGGGACATAATTTTAACTTCGACTCAGCCACTATTATTAAGAAATGTAACACTCCATTAGATTTAGACTTCTTTGAGGCAGTTTATATTCATAAATTTGGTAACTCCCTGGTTAATGATTTTTCAAGTGTACCGTACATCTCACCTTTCTGGGTTGAGTTACTTTGTCATAGTGAATCCTCTACAACCAACCAACCGACTTAATCAGATTGGAGGAGTTTCTCGGTGTGTTGTTGTTTTTCATTTGGGTTTTTAGATTCATTTTCATGTCTTTGGGGGGATACAATAGGGTTTAGGTTTATTTACACTGAGGAAGTGAGTCCATGATACTCATGAAACGTGCGTCTGTTTATTACACGATGTTATTGTGTGTCGAACGTTGGTATTTTTAGTACATGAATACATGGACCAGAGGTAAGATGAATTGAAGATATTTGTAAGAGATATTCGGTGCTGCTTTCATGGGTTTGAAACCGCAGTGAGGGGCAAATAATGCTATTGTTAATGGTATATATCAGCAGAATAAGAGCCTAGATATCATTATAGCGATATTTAAAAGTTTCGATATATGACCGATATATTGATAAATAATCCAGCCCTAACATACACACACATCTATATATACAATTAAAATTCCATCACGTGCGTGAAAGTAAATGGGAAAAAATATTAAAGAATGGAAAGTAAAAACTAAGTAATAATACAACTATATATATATATATATATATATATATATAGGTGTGTGTGTGTGTGTGTTACACTAAAGGCCAAAGTGCGATAAATCCTAGCATTTAACATAGTTAGTTGGTAAACTTCCGAAATATACTTCTAAAGTGTTGCATCTCGTACTAGGATTTACCGACTCTTGTTAATAAAAGTTCGAGAAGAATAACGCCTGACTCTTATCTACGTATATGCACGAATTGCAGTCTAACTTTGAGAAAATTTAGACAGGTGTAAACGACAAAGATGTAGACTCAGTCTATGTGGTAACATGTTTTCGTTTTTCTTATTTCGCGAAAAAAATAGGTGATATTATTCGACAAATGTTAGTTTTGGGATTTTTTGTTCCATTTATTCCATATGAATAGTCTTTTAACAAATTAGTTAAATGCTGTAAAATATAAAAAGTTACGTATAATGTTATCCTAGGCTCCGATTAAATTTGGTATGAAAAGCAAATTATAGCACTTTTCAAGAAAAAAATGTACAGTGTATCCTAAAATAGAGTTTTTTAATTTGCTTTTTCAACTCACATACGTAGTCTTTAAATAAAGATAATTAAATAATCGGTTAAATATACAAGATGTGTATTAAAAAAGCGCAATGTTTTAACCCCTTATTTCCGAAAACCTTTACCAAAACAATCAATCATGTCGTACTTTTCCAAAATGAGATGGTAAATTCTAACGTTTACGATTAATTTGATAAAACCCTGAAACAAAAGAGCCGAAACATATTTCGGTCTTCTACCAACTTACTTTGGTAAATGCTAGGATTTACCAGACATCGAGTTTCTACAGTAACATGAACTCATGAACTAAACTTGAAGGAGTGATTGAACATGCCTAGACAGGCTCAAAACAAACTAGAATACATGGTCGTAACTCCAGCAATGAAGCGCAACAGGATGCTTTCTGATTGTGGAGAGAACCATGTTTTCTACAGAATATATAACAAATCATATCCATATAGGTCACTATGACCTAATTACATGGTATACAGGAGTTTCCGTGCTATTTCAAGATTCATCATGTAAGTGCTATAATTATAGCTCGGATGAATGAAATTAGCGCTGCAGTTCGCAGCCTTGTCCAACAAATAAGAGTGAGATATGCAAGTCCAGGATATCGGCGGGATAGCTCAGTAGGGAGAGCGTTGGTACGGCAAACCAAAGTACCCAGCTAAAATTCATTAAGATACAACTAAATGTAAATATATTGCTTGAAGGTGCGTAAAAACATACATAAAAACATTTAAAAGCACATTAAAGTCATTTTAAAAATTCCAAAGCGTTTTCAACCGAAACCCTTGAAGTGAAATAGTATATTCCGGGCAAGCAAGAAAACGCAAACAGATAAAAACTCAACTCAACAGGATTAGTTTTTCCACTGATGACGACCGGGTTTCGGTTGAAAACGTTTTTTAGTTTTTAAAAGGACTTTAATGTGCTTTTAAATGTTTTTATGTATGTTTTTACGCACCTTCAAGCTATATATTTACATTTAGTTGTATCTTAATGAATTTTAGTTATTAAACAAGGTGAATTTGCACTGAAATTTTTAACTTTTATAAAAGTACCCAGGTTTGAGTCCTGATCTCGGCATATTTTCGCTCTGTTGAAAAAATCTCAACTATGATACTCCAACCATTCGAAATAATTTACCTAGTTGAATATACTTTCCTCTATTCATTATGATATATAACAAATGATTACTGATTTTATTTATGTGTAACAATGTTACTAACTAGGAAGCTAATGCGGATGAAAATGAAAATGAAAAATGGAGAAATTGCAAAGTAAGTAGCTCAAGAGAGTGACGGGTTTGTTTCGAGGAGCTTAAATTGGACAAAATTTCCTTCACAGATGTTGAAGATGAATCAGAACTCATGTGCAAAATCTTAAGGGTAATATAACACATGTAAACAAGAAATGTTCGTCCTACAATGCATGGGCGTATCGTAAGCGGCAAACCGCTAGATTGCGCTGTCATTAAACACACAAAGCGCGCCTTTTTCACCCGCATGGTCATTTCTATAGTGGTTTTAAAAAAGGATGGCTGGTTCTACTAATCACGAAAAAGCGGACAAACATTTCATACATGTTACTGTCGTTGGAAGTCATAATTGTGTAGTAAACAGGGTTCACCCCACAATCAGAAATTGCCCGGTAGCGCTTCACAGATGGATTGACGATATGGTGTTTTGGCCCATGAATTCAGGAACACCATGTATATATATATATATATATATATATAGATCACAATCTACAACAAATTAATCATAATAAATATAAATCACTATATACGTATACACACACACACACACATATATATATATATATATATATATATATATATATATATATATATATATATATATAATTATTTTTTCTGATATATTTATAGCATTGTCAGATCCACATTTTGTTATTAGTTTTCCTTGAATTATTTCTGAAACATAAAATTTGCAATCGCTTTCAAAATATTGTCCTTTTAAATTCAGAATTCCATACTTAAAACAAACAGAAAAAATATAAAATTTTACAGGAAATTTTCATTTTTGTTTTGTCAATATGAAGATAATTTATCCAATTCCGTATAGCAGAAACAAATACATTAATAATTTTTATTATTAGCGTCTAATAAGGAATTGCTTCACTTTTGACAGTTTGAATGATTATAAATCGCCAACATTTTTTCACCTAACTTAAGTATTAATGGATTATATTTAGTTATTCCTTTCTGCAGTTTTCATATTAAAAAAGTCAAATCCGATGATGAATTATTCTGACAGAATTTAATATAGTGCATAAATCGTTTTTATAAAAAAACATAAGTGAGAAACATTGTCATGTTTTTTTTTTTCATTGCAACACTTCTGAAAGTGAAATACCATTTACTAGCTCACTTCATCAACATCAAGTAAATGAGATTAATCATTTAAACTTTTCATGAAAACTTGTTTGTTATCGCTTATTCTATGTAGAGCTTTATTTCTTCCACACATAAAAAAAAATATATGCTCACTTCTTATATAATTAAATTGTTTCCTTTATATATATATATATTTCTTACTATGTAAATCATTATTATACCACTTTTAACTGTTTTTATTTAAATGAGAATAATATTCATATTCACACTTTATATATTTTTGTCACGTTTTATTTATTTTTCATAAATTGTTATACTATTCTATTATATCTTTAAAATATTTTGTACCATTTGTATGCATATGTACCATATTAAAATTTATTTTTCATAGCTATTTCAATTTTCATGACATCAACTTAATTTTCCAATATAAAATATGTGTCTAAAAAGTACTTTTTAAATGTAAGAATTCGGGCTACCTTTAATTGCTGATGAGTAAAATTAAGTAAATGAAATCTACTCTATATATGCATACATATACTTGAATTACTGTATAGACTTATACAAAATATATACTACAATCACACACACACACACAAGTGTGTGTGTGTGAAGAAATTAATGATTTTTATTTAATTGGTCAATCTAACATTATCATAAGATCAGTTAATTATTGTCTATTATATTAAAATAAAAACAATATAAAAAAATCTGCCGTCATCTTGTTATTATTCTAAAAATTATATCATCCTACATTGTTCTTTAACTCTATTCAATTCTAATACAATGCATAGTTTCTTTTCTTTACATTTACGCTAAATTACTTTGAAATAAATTATGGTCTTCTTTTCAAAAATATTTCAGAGGAATAAAGAAAAGTTTTCTTAACATTTTTAAGCGCATTTTTATTTTTCTAAGTTTGTGTAGTTTAAATTTACATATAATGTTTGTTCCTAACCAAGATTTTTTTCATTATTTAATTAGAGAACAAAAAAAAATAAACATGAGATATTTACATTGTTTTTCTTCATTAAGCATGCAGATCTCGACCTTTTTTAATTCCAGATTTTTTTATTTATTTATTTATTTATTTATTTTTTTTTTGTCGGATACAACTTTATTGTGGGAAACTATTTATAATTTATGTAAAAGAAAAGTAACTTATTTGCGTTAAAAGGAGTACAAATTTAAAAAAAGTCACAGTTAAGAAAAGGAAAAAACAGAATTTAAAATATATTATTAGGCTTTTGATTTTTTAATAAGCTTAATGGTTCTCAAATATTATCCCCTTATATTTATCTTTGTATAAAAATTTCATTTGGCATAGAAAAAAAAAATTATGTCATTTTAATACTTTTATATTTTATGTAACTGATCATTATTTGGGAATATTTAATAATTAACATAATAATCAATTTTCTTAACAAATATATTTTTTTAGGATTTTATTTTATTTCAAGTTAAACAGATTAAAAACGAAAGTACTTTCATAAAACTCGATGTAAACTATTAAAATCGATAATATGCATTTAGCCAATACCACCTTATTGGCCTTGAAATACATAAATCGAATGATTCTTATACATTATCAATTAATTATATAACTTTTTCCAATCCAAAAACATCATATATGTAAGTCTGCATTTGCACTTCAAAAAGCAACTGAAATATTTTTTTTAAAATATAATGATAAGTTAAGCATTTTATTAAGCTTAAATTTATAATGAAATTAATTTCATTATATAAAGCATCAAATAAATAATTTAAAAAAAAAGAAATATTTTGGAAAAGTGTTAAAAAGTGATTAATATTTATAATTTTTTTAAACATAAGTATTTTAACATTTATATCACATGATCTTATGCAACTTTAATTAAAATGTTTACATGCAAACGTAATCAATAAATTTTGGATCATATGTTCAAAAAAGCATATCATATAATCCGATATGCATGATCATCTGAATCTGAAAAGATATTAAAATTTATTAATTCAATGCAACTGCAGTTTACCTACTTTCTCATCTTTCAGATGCTAAAAGGGTATTCAAAAATTAAGGCTGCTTGTTTGTAAATAAAAATATATAATTTCAGTGTAACATAATCAAAACAATTAACAGTCAGTGTAATGCATTTCAGATATCATAATATTTAGAGACAAAAATCTACAATTATTCATTAAAAAAAAAAATTCAATTAAAGTAAATAAATAAAACTTATGAAAATGTACAATTTAAGAATGCGCCTCATGTTATGCATCGAGCGGAAGAATTCAAGTCTTTCTTTTTCCAACACATATTATTTCTGTCTTAAACTTCTTTTAACTCTCTACGGTGTATGATAAATTATCGAAAATGAGACTTTGCAAATAAATATGAGAATGTTTTGTCACTTCCTATGATTATGTTCTGAGAAGATTTCACGATTAATTTTGTTTCTCGTCTAACAGTAGAAAATAGAGAATTTTGAACTGAACGTCAAAACAGGAGAGTTTTATTTAACATTTAAATTAAGTGATTTAAAACATAGGCAAGAATATATTTTAAAGTTTTATTTCAGATTAAAAAAATAATAAAAAAAAAAGCTTGAAAGGCATTTTTCCAGAAAGATCAAATTTCATTTTTGTATGATGAAAATACTGAATATTTTATGTGTTCTATTGTGTACGAACTAAGCATATAAATAACAAGAATATAATTTGTGCCTTATTCTAAAAACAAAATTTCCTGAAAAATCCTGAAAGTATGATTGCGCAGGACTGCACACTTAAAGAAACATAGTTGTAGTTTTAGGAAGCTATTCACGCACCATAAGCACCAGACACTTTTCGTAACGTAGGAGTAGCAAAATTTCAAGCAATAGTTGCAAATGCTGTATTCCTGGAGCGGAGAAGCCTATCACCTACGATACAACTAGTGTTGTAAAACCACCCACGGATTTTTATGGACGAAAATAAACTGTTCTAAACTTTTGGGGAAGAAATCCGAAAAATAGGTGAATATTGGGAATTTTGAAAGTAAACAAAATCAGGCATTTTGCAATTATACATATAATATAGCAAAAATAGCATTAACAAGTAGCTCATAAAGCAATTTTAATGCAGTATTCCCTGTTCCTGTTCGTTTCCATTTAAGATACTATTTTAAATATTTTTGAAAGAGGATAGCTTTGTGCATTTATATTGTTTTTCTTTTTTCATCATTTACCTCTTTTTTTTTTTGTATATTTTCTAGAATAACAATCAGTTTTGAACTTTTTTATGTTATATATATTGTACTTCATTCAGAGAATTGTGATGTTTTAAACTAATATTAATGGATTAAAAATATCTTTTAGAACTAATTATTAAAATTTAATTCTTTAATTATTAATATGTTTAATAATTCCACTTCATTTTTATTGTCTGATTCGGATTTGAATCTTGCACTGAGTAACCAGATTTTATGAAAACCGGTTTCATGATATTCGAATCCTGCCTATAGCCAATAAAAAAAAATAAGATAAATCAGCCGACACAATAATATCGCGCCAATTTTCGCCAAAATCCAGTCACCCGACCCGATTTTGGATTGGACTCATACCTACAGAAAAACAACCGAACCAATAAGATCCGAACGGGTTGGAATAAAATCAGGTCAGTTGATCTTATGCAGAATCGTCACATATGTCACACTTTGCATAAATTGGTTATACTGTGATTTTGCAAAGTAATCACTGTGTGCCGTCACAGAAGATGATAAAAACGGTCATGGCGAATTTACAGCCACGTTACTGTGACTTCACATCGACGATCACAAAGTCACACCGTGACGTCATAATGCTATCAGGGTGTTTTTTTATTTACGTTTTCTTGTTGCGAAATTAAAGCACATACAACTCCTAAATGTATACAAAGGAACTTCCTCTTAGCTTTTGAAATTTATTAATGCTATAAGAAAAGCACAAGTTTTAAACTAAACTGCATACTCGATTTTTTTCAAGCATTTTACAAATATTTATAACAAGTATATAATAAATATGTGATTTTGTAAATTGTACTTATTATACACTTACTAGGAGATTATTTAAAAAAATTGTGTTGTACTCATTGACTCATTTATGAAATTACATTTTCGAAAAAATAGTTCACATGTTTTTCACTAGATATCCCTGTGCTATCCGAACATCAAGTTAACATCAAACTTTTGAACCATTTATTTTTTCTTTTTTTCATTTCAGCGGCTAAACAGAATGAGGTATAAAAACTGAATGATTGGAAATAACGCAGTGCCATCCACTGATGAAATATGGAATTATTTTTTGAATGGCACCGTGTTTAAAAACTGTTAGCAGCATTATAATCTTTTTATTTACTTCATATTAAATCTTCTATGGGAATGAATTATCGAATTTTAAAACTTTGGTGTTCTTTTGGGTTACCCATTATTTACTACATTTTGGTTTAATATAATACTCACTATAAAGAACAATTTCTGAATACATCCATAGAATTTACTAAGAAATTAATAATACACTGTTTTTTAACAATTACAATAACTTATGCTACTTCTGATAGAAAATCATATAATTCTAAATATGTCTAAACTTATGACTCATATCTCAGGAATGAAAACGCTTGCATCATTTACAGTTTTTAGAAATATTTATCAGAGCGTATGACTAATGTAGGAATAAATCATACATAATCTTTCTTAAAATTTGAAAATACTTTTCTGTCAAATCAGCAAACCTTTTTCCGTGACGTTGGAAAAAGTGTCAAAATTTAAGCAAATCGGTATTTTATTATAGAGAAGCAATGTACTAAATAAATATTTTCGAAACCTTTAACACGAAAGCAAGTCAACTGGTTGTTCAAATATTTTGCTGCAAAACGATTATGACACTGCTATATATTTCTCTCGAATGTTTAACCTTATTCTTAAAGATATATTAAATAGTAAACATTCAAAATTTCATTAAAAATATAAATTGAGATTTTACGAGTTGAAATGTTATTCTATCTCTTTACATGAATAATATAAACCATTTGTAAAAAGAAAATGCATGTTTTTTTAAATTTTCTTATTTAGAAATTCCATTTTAAAAATTTCCAAAATATGTTATGATGGTGTTAAAGTAAGATTTTTTTATATATATTTTTTCGACATAAATAACAATCATCTTCGTGAAATATCAGTTTAAAAAATCAGTGTTTTTTTTTTAATTAATATTTTCTCCATCTTATACATGTTTCTAAATAAAAATATTGATAATTTTAATCAAACAGTTAAACCACTGTTAAATACTTTAGTAGTTGTAAAGTTGTTAGATAAAAAAACCTTATTGTTCTTTTAATTTAAAATAATATTTTTTCCGTGATTCGACCTCAAAAAGGGTTTTACCATTCACAAAGAAATAAAGCTATTTCACTGAAAATTACAATAAATAGTTGTAGGCTGTCTCAATTAGGTAGTTAGAACACTGACTATTTCTTTGTGAATGGTAAAACCCTTTTTGAGGTCGAATCACGGAAAAAATATTATTTTAAATTAAAAGAACAATAAGGTTTTTTATCTAACAACTTTACAACTACTAAAGTATTTAACAGTGGTTTAACTGTTTGATTAAAATTATCTTCAAACACTGAAAGAAGAAATAAAAAAAATTCCAGAAAGAAATAAAGCTATTCCACTGAAAATTACAATAAATAGTTGTAGGCTGTCTCAATTATGTAGTTAGAACACTGACTACAAGTCAAGAAGTGTGAACTTCAAATCCCGATTCAGGGTTGGACATTCATATCATACCAAATAAGCTTTTATCCAGACGTTCCAGTCTTTTTAACCCTTGATCTCAAACGATAACTATAGCCACGGTATAGATAATATTCTGCTAGTATATCCCTAACCCTTTTATCTATTCCTGGTTTAACACTTACCAGTTACTAGTTAAGCCTACACAACTTTATTGTTGAACCTAAACAAAGTTGGGATTTAATATTCTACCTTATAGATCCATATTCTACCTAATTCATGTAAAACTACCAAATCAGGAGTAATAATTCTACATTCTATGATTGTAACTACTAAAACACTGAAGTTTAATTATACTTACCACGAAATTGTCCTGGTATTGTTTTATCATAAGAAAATGTATCCACAGAATACAATCAATCATTCAATAGTGGATCCATTTAAGATACGTATAAATGCACGGAATGCTAGTCAGGAGAATGTCAGTTATCATATGTTAAATATTACATTTGTTTTTCAAAAATATAATTCATATGTTTTGTCTTGAAATGTTGTTTATTTATGCATTTGGACAATTATTTCAACTATTTAACTTATTTACGAAAATAATTTCATAAGTATTGCTAAAAGTATCATTGCTATAAAAAAAATCTACTAGAAAATAAAACTATCAATTTACGCTTTTTTGAACAATTCAATCTCAAATATTCCACTTGTACAAAATATCCCTGTATAAAATTCATTCATTTTGCATTCTTTTATAATATTTACAATATTTTCTGCTTTTTTTAATAGGAAATCGTGTAACTCTAAATATTCCCAATTTTTGATTCAGATCTCAAGATATAAGGAAGCCTACACAATTTATATATTTTATAAATATTTATCTGCAAAAAATATATAAATATTATCTGAATAAATATATAAATATTATCTGAATAAATAGATAAATCTAATCAGAATAAATATATAAATATAATCTGAATAAATAGGTAAATTTAATCTGAATAAATAGATAAATATAATCTGAATAAATATAGACGAATATATAAAATCTCGTATTAGTTCATTCTACAGATTCTATATTTCAAGAGTAATTATTTAATACATTTGTGTACAATTGTTTTCAAAATAGAGCCAAATACTGATAAAAATTATGATATAAGAAAATACTGAAAAACTAGTCGTTGGGGGCCACCGTAATACTTACCCATCATGGATATGCATAATATAAAATATGAAAATAAAACATGTATAAACTATTTATAAAATGCATTGCATTTCGAATAAAATCGTGGCTTGATGACGTCATAAACTTTAAATGCTATATTACTGAATTACGTAAAAGAAACATCCTTATACCTCCAAAATTGATAATCTTATTAACTAACGGTTTACTGCGTCGAAATAAACGTCTCATTTTCAATTAAAATATATCTTTGAATTGAAATTTGAATGAAATAAAGTGTCATGAAAAATCGAAGAGTGTGGAAAATGTAATTACAAATATCTCGGCAACTAATTATCCGACAGACTTCATTCTTTATGCAAAATTTATGTTTTTTTTTATTGTATTTTATATTCACTCCTTAAAATAAACAATTTCGAAAATTTTTGTATACCTTTTATCAGAATGAATATTTCGAGAGCCCGAAAAAAATAGTTCCGAATAATCGAGATTACTGAAATTTAATAAGCTTCTTCACATTATTTCATACCAAGTACATACTAAATTTCATGTCTGTATCTCAATTTGTTCGGGAGATAGAGCGTTTACACACACACAGACAGGCGGACGGCAATTTTTTTTCTAAAAATATGTTTTTCGGAGTCTCCAGTGTCTAAAACGTGTAAATCCATCGTTTATTTATTTATTTTTTATTTTTTTATTATTTTTTTTTTTAACGATTACAAGATTTACCTTATGCTACGTATGATGGGTAAGTAATAAGCATATTAGCTTACTTTTAAGTTTATTTTTCAAGAATTGTGAGAGTAAAGTTTTGTTAAATAATTAAGAAATAGCATCCTACAATTGATGTATTTAGAAATAGAACTGAACTTCTTTCCTCTCGTGTATCCGCATATTTAGTTCAAAAGACAAAATATTTTAATTAAAAATACATAAGCTAATGAAAAGAAGAATGTTACACGTTAAAGTAAAAACGCACTCCCACATATAATTTGTTTTGTTAATCAATAAGAATTCTTAGAAATAGTCTTAACTCAGTTAAAAAGCTTGTCAATATAACGCCACATGTGATGATGTAACAAGCTATGTGTTTTGAAATACTTTATTTTATTTTAAATATACAGTAATCCCTTAACATTCGCGAGGGTTACGTTCCAGGAAAACCTCGCGAATGTCAAATCCGCGAATGTTAAGTCTATCTCTCTGCACTTAAAAGGAGTTACGTTCTATAAATTTTTCATTACAGTGGCACAGTATTTCAAGAAAACACAAGAATATATGTATTAACAGTACGTTATGCATAACATATATGTATGAATGTACACACATATTTATACTTATGAAATTTACTAGCAAGCTACACCCGCTACGCAGGTCAATTTCTTTTAACGAACCTTTAATCAAACAAAATATTGACATTTCATAAATAACTTTTATATTTTAACAGAATAATAAGGCTACTATAATTTGTGACTCGTGCTATAGCCAATATACACGTCAGGACACGTCGCCCTTATCATTATCTTTTTACGCATGAAGGTTTCGCTATGGTACTCCATTGGAAAATTTGGTAATTTTTGAAATTCAATATTTGAAAAACGGCATAATCATTAGATTTGAAATTTATATCAAGAAAAATACAATTTTTTACCTTTCAAACGCAGTTTGTCTAACAATTTTCTGACAAATACTTTTTGAGCTATCATTTTTTTTCAGTAACTTCAAACGTTTCATTTTCCGAGATTAATCTGGTGCAACAATTAGCGAAAAACCCAGTCGTCAGCAACGCATAGTTTTTTATTAAAGAGGCTGTTGGAGCAGGGATTGCCACCACCAATTTGCCACCATCACTTTTGAAATCGGTTCCGTGGTTCCTGAGATTCCATAGAAATTGTAATTTAGAATGACTTCAGAACGCTTTTCGCTCATTTCACCCATTTAAATTTCGATTTTTTAAAAAATTTATTCTTAGAGAGTATTTACATCTTATAAGTAACTACAATGCTAAATTTCAAATTTCTTACCCCTTCAGTATAACAAAGTCACAATTTTCGAACATTTTTCGATCCCGCACCCCATTGATGTTAGTCGCACCGACATAAAATATAGCCTATGTTGGAGTAAGGATTGTCCCCATCAATTTGACACCATTACTTTTGAAATCGGTTCTGTAGTTCCAGAGATTTCATAGAAATTGTAATTTAGACTGTTTTTAGAACGCTTTTCGCTCATTGCACCCTTTTAAATTTAAATTTCTTTTTTATTTTGTTCTTAGAGAGCATTTACATCTTATAAGTAACTACAATGACAAATTTCAAATTTCAAGCTCCTTCAGTATAAAAAATAAAAATTAAACTGCCCAGTTAAACTGAGGGCATTGAGTTCACAGGCTATTCACACAAATTGTATATTATACTCTTATTTCAAAGAATTTGAAATAAGCCCATCGAAAAATAAAGAACTAAACAATATATTAAGGGGGGGTCATCCCCCGTTACCCCCCCCCATAGTTAACTAATGAACCCCTTAAACTAATCAGGTAAATCTCTAATTACAATGAATATATATATAAAATTTGAAGAAAATCGGATAATTCTGCATGAAAAACCCATTTATATAAATTAAGGCGGGATTAGCCCCCTCCGTTCCCCCCCCCTTTATACTTAACCAATCAATCCTGAAAACTAATCAGGGAAGCGTCTTAACCCAATGAACCTATAAAAATTTTTTGAAACAAATGGGATAATTCTGCATGAAAAACCCATTTATCTAAATTAAGGGGGGAGGATTAGCCCCCCCTTTCCCCCCCTTTATACTTAACCAATCAATCCCGAAAACTAATCAGGGAAGTGCCTTAACACAGTGAACCTATAAAAAAAATTTGAAGGAAAACGGAATAATTCTGCATGAAAAAACCATTTATATAAATTAAGGGGGGTATTAGCCCCCCGTTCCCCCCTTTATACTTAATCAATCAATCCCGAAAACTAATCAGGAAAGCGTCTTAACCCAATGAACCTATAAACAAATTTTGAAGCAAATAGAATAATTCTGCATGAAAAACCCATTTATATAAATTAAGGGGGGATTATCCCCCCTTCCCCCCTTTATACTTAACCAATCAATCCCGAAAAACTAATCAGGGAAGCGCCTTAACACAGTGAACCTATAAACAAAATTTGAAGGAAAACGGAATAATTCTGCATGTAAAACCCATTTATATAAAATAAGGGGGTATTAGCCCTCACTTCCCCCCCTTTATACTTAACCAATCAATCCCGAAAAACTAATCAGGGAAGCACCTTAACACAGTGAACCTATAAACAAAAGTTGAAGGAAAACGGAATAATTCTGCATGAAAAACCCATTTATATAAAATAAGGGGGTATTAGCCCTCCGTTCCCCCCTTTATACTTAACCAATCAATCCCGAAAAGTAATCAGGGATGCGCCTTCACACAGTGAACCTATAAACAAAATTTGAAGGAAATGCGATAATTCTGCATGAAAAACCCATTTATATGAATTAAGGGGGATTTTCCCCCCGTTCCCCCCCTTTATACTTAATCAATCAATCCCGAAAACTAATCAGGGAAGCGTCTTAACCATAGACCTTACAATATACAGTAGATTATTCCTCTGAGGTCTTAACCCAAAGAACCTATAAACAAATTTTGAAGCAAATAGAATAATTCTGCATGAAAAACCCATTTATATAAATTAAGGGGGGATTATCCCCCCGTTCCCCCCTTTATACTTAACCAATCAATCCCGAAAACTAATCAGGGACGCGCCTTAACACAGTGAACCTATAAACAAAATTTGAAGGAAAACGGAATAATTCTGCATGAAAAACCCATTTATATAAAATAAGGGGGGATATGCCCCCCGTTCCCTCCTTTATACTTAACCAATCAATCCCGAAAACTAATCTGGGAAACGCCTTAACACAGTGAACCTATAAACAAAATTTGAAGGAAATGGGATAATTCTGCATGAAAAACCCATTTATATAAATTAAGAGGGGATTATCCCCCCGTTCCCCTCTTTATACTTAACCAATCAATCCCGAAAACTAATTAGGGAAGCGTCTTAACACAGTGAACCTTTAACCAAAATTTGAAGGAAATGGGATAATTCTGCATGAAAAACCCATTTATATAAATTAAGGGGGGGATTAGCCCCCCCCCCCCCGTTCCCCCTTTATACTTAACCAATCAATCCCGAAGAACTAATCAGGGAAGCGCCTTAACACAGTGAACCTATAAACAAAATTTGAAGGAAAACGGAACAATTCTGCTTGAAAAACCCATTTATATAAAATAAGGAGGGATTACCCCCGTTCCCCCCTTTATACTTAACCAATCAATCCCGAAAAGTAATCAGGGAAGCGTCTTAACCCAATGAACCTATAAACAAAATTTGAAGGAAATGCGATAATTCTGCATGAAAAACCCATTTATATGAATTAAGGGGGGATTATTCCCCCGTTCCCCCCATTTATATTTAATCAATCAATCCCGAAAACTAATCAGGGAAGCGTCTTAACCATAGACCTTACAATATACTAGACCCCACATTGGTAACCTTTTCGTTGACAGACATCAGTGATGGTGGTGGTAGATTTATTCCGCCAAACTGGTTTTTCTCCCGCCAAAATCTACGTGGAATTTCCCCGAATTTCCCGCCGAAACTTTATATTGTGTCTTTGCCTGTCTGTGCTGTTGTTGTTTTTCTAGAGATTGACTAATATTTTAAATTCAAAACAGTTCTTTTAAGAACTTATTAAATCAAAACGCCACAAAATTGTTCCATTTTCAACTGCAAAGAAACGGCCGCATCAGGAAACGCTGTTGTATTTCACAGGAATGTTGTCTTGGGAGAGGGGGGGGGGGGATTTTTCTTTTTGTAAGATTTCTCATGTGAAATTGAGTTTATTACCTAAATATTGATTATTTATACATTTTTTTAAACCCATTGATGTTGTACCTGGCAAAAGCATGAACTTTATTTTTACAGATTTTCTTATTATAATAAAATTTTAGAATATCTACATAATTTTTTAATTGTTTTTAGGTTAGACCATTAATAAGGAATAAAATGCATCATTTTCAGCTGATTACATCAGGTGTTTTTTTTTTTTTTTTTGATAACATGGGTTACTTTTTAGAAAAGTGTTTTTTTTTTCAAATAAGAATTTGTGATTAAGCAAGAGGTTAATTGTCTGCCATTTTGTAATAAAGTGATAAAATGTAAAATACTCAATATATTAAAATCATCGAACAAGCTGTAAAAGTTTAGCTATGTTTAATTTTTAAAATTCTTTATTATACTTTATATAAAGAAAATTTCAAAATTTATTTTTTTAAGAGGACAGTACAATAAGTGATTCCTGTCATGTGACAACATTTTTCTTCTTTCAAGTGCTGCGGCATCGGAAATTCGGTTCAAAATGCTGACGGACTTTTCTGAAATATCTTCTGCTTTTATTGAAAGCCTCTTTTGATAGCAAACTAAATAAGAACACCTGCCAATTTCATACATTTCCGATCACAAATTAATGAAACAATTTCCTGACGGCTCGGCCTACAGGCACAGGTAGATTTTGAAAATACAGATAGTGGGGCACCTGTTTATTGGGAATTGCATAAGAAATGACCTTTTTGCCATGATTCGGCAGTTTAGACCACCCACTTCAAAATCTACCTGTGTCTGTAGACAGGATTTTTTTTTTCCTTTCGGGCTATAAGAGTTGGTCTTATAAAAAAAAAACTTGTCAAAGTAAAAGTTGTAGATACTATTAAGAGGATTTATAATAAATTTAAGCAGATTTGATATCTTGTGAATTGACGAAGTTTTGAATTCTTTTCTTCTTAAACCCTATCCCCCCCCCCCTTGAGGTCATTTTTAATGATATCAAAAATCTGTCATACATAAATTTTCGGCCCTTTTTCTAGAAGTATTAATAACTTTAAACGGATTCGATACGTATCATAATTAAGAAACTATGCGGATTTTTCTGTTTTCACCCCCCCCCCTCCCATTGGTTCGATTTTGCCCATTATCGAACTTGAACAAGATATTATGCACTTTAATTTTGTGTATCAGTTTGGAAGACATTTGTGCAGAATTATTGAAGTTATCGTGTCCATAAAAAAGTGATCTAGCTAGATAGATAGATAAAAGTTTTGAAATGGGGGTGGTTTTGGGTTCTGGAAGTGATGATTGGCGTAGATCTGCAAAAACTTTTCAGAAAGTCCAACATAGGGGAGAATGTAATAGGTAGTATTTCTTACGAAATCTACCTAAAATCATAAAGTAGCCATTTTGTATTTGAGGAGGTTTTATAGCATCTAATTATGACAGCAAGTATTGTTTAGAAGTCAACATCTTCAATAGTTGCCGGTTGTTATTATTTTCAATAATTGTAAAGAAAAAAAAACACTTGAGAGTTAAACTTAATTTTTTATAGCATCCAAAAGTTGCAAATTATTTCTTCTCAGAAACTTATGCAAAATAATAGTTATTTTAACTGAGAAAAAATTACACAAGTTCTAACTTAGTAGATATGAAATATCCTGGAATTTTTATTTTTCATACAAAAAAAAAAATATATATATATATATATATACATATATACTGTGCATTTGTATTTTTATTTCTATACATGCGTTCTATACATGTTATCTATCGATGTTTTCTTTTTGATTAAAAATATTGTAATACATTTATACTTTCAATTAAATATATATATATATATATATATATATGTATATATGAAAGATTGCCAAAAATATGCCTTTAAATTGGAACATCAAAAGCAAAACAAAAATTCTGGATTGCAGCAAAAATATGTTCTATAGAATGTATTGTTACATAAAGACAGTATTTGATTTCAAGTTTTCAAAACCTATAAAATACATTATCAAATCAAATAATATTTTATAACATGCCACAGCTAATTTTCCACAAATTCTTCACTTTTGTGAGAAAAAAAAAAGATACTGTAAATACTGTTCGATTTTCTGTTATTTTAATAATGCCTGCTAAATTTAATGCATTTTTAGAATTAAAAAAAAATCTGACATTAATTTGTTACATTTCGAGAAATGATTGTGTCAGATTGAAGCTTTCCAAGCAGATATCTCGAAATAATTTGTGTTACCGTACTTAATATCTTATATCACTAATAAAAAATATATAATTTAAGTAACATTTATTACAAGGACAAAGCCATTTTATAACATTAAAATAAAATACAGCAGCAAAAACAGAAAAAGAAAATCCATCCAGAAGATTAAACAATCCTTTTTTCACCATGGGTGGGACTCTCATAACTTATTTCTATCCTTCCTCTTTGACATTAAATCCTAGAAGGAGCAACAGTTTCGTTTTGCTTTGTTTACGTTTATTTTTATTGCGAGAATGAAATCGAAGTTGCCAAGAAAGTGATCACCGCCAAAACAGACATTTTTTAAAGCGCCAATCCGAGGTGATCCTGAAACAGGATTTTCAACAATATAACAAAGAGATGTGGCCTCTAGTAGATTATTCCTCTGAGGTCTTAACCCAATGAACCTAAAACAAATTTTGAAGCAAATAGAATAATTCTGCATGAAAAACCCATTTATATAAATTAAGTGGGGATATGCCCCCCCGTTCCCTCCTTTATACTTAACCAATCAATCACGAAAACTAATCTGGGAAACGCCTTAACACAGTGAACCTATAAACAAAATTTGAAGGAAATGGGATAATTCTGCATGAAAAACCCATTTATATAAATTAAGGGGGATTATCCCCCCGTTCCCCCCTTTATACTTAACCAATCAATCCCGAAAACTAATTAGGGAAGCGTCTTAACACAGTGAACCTTTAACCAAAATTTGAAGGAAATGGGATAATTCTGCATGCAAAACACATTTATATAAATTAAGGGGGGATTAGCCCCCCCCCCCCGTTCCCCCTTTATACTTAACCAATCAATTCCGAAAAACTAATCAGGGAAGCGCCTTAACACAGTGAACCTATAAACAAAATTTGAAGGAAAGCGGAATAATTCTGCTTGAAAAACCCATTTATATAAAATAAGGGGGGATATGCCCCTCGTTCCCTCCTTTATACTTAACCAATCAATCCCGAAAACTAATCAGGGAAACGCCTTAACACAGTGAACCTATAAGAAAAATTTGAAGGAAATGGGATAAGTCTGCATGAAAAACCCATTTATATAAATTAAGGGGGGATTAGCCCCCCCGTTCCCCCCTTTATACTTAACCAATCAATCCCGAAAACTAATCAGGGAAGCGCCTTAACACAGTGAACGTATAAACAAAATTTGAAGGAAATGGGATAATTCTACATGAAAAACCCATTTATATAAATTAAGGGGGGATTAGCCCCCCCGTTCCCCCCTTTATACTTAACCAATCAATCCCGAAAACTAATCAGGGAAGCGCCTTAACACAGTGAACCTATAAACAAAATTTGAAGGAAAACGGAATAATTCTGCATGAAAAACCCATTTATATAAAATAAGGGGGGATTAACCCCCGTTCCCCCCTTTATACTTAACCAATCAATCCCGAAAACTAATTAGGGAAGCGTCTTTACACAGTGAACCTTTAACCAAAATTTGAAGGAAATGGTATAATTCTACATGGAAAACCCATTTATATAAATTAAGGGGGGGATTAGCTCCCCGATCCCCCCCTTTATACTTAACTAATCAATCCCGAAAACTAATCAGGGAAGCGCCTTATCTCAGTGAACCTATAAACAAAATTTTAAGGAAAACGGAACAATTCTACATGAAAAACCCCTTTATATAAATTAATGGGGGGAGAATTAGCCCCTTGTTCCCCCCCTTTTTACTTAACCAATCAATCCCGAAAACTAATCAGGGAAGCGCCTTAACACAGTGAACCTATAAACAAAATTTGAAGGAAAACGGATATTTCTATGAAGAGTTATCGCATTACGTACGTACATACATACATACAGAACCGGCTGGCAAGCTCTCAGGTCTTGATAGCCAGTTTGATAGCTAAAAAATCGCAATTTTAGAACGTTTTTTGCTCCTGCAACCCCTGGGGTTAGTGGCACCATCATAAAATATAGCCTATGTTGGAGCAGGGGTTGTCACCATCAATTTGCCACCATCACTTTTGAAATCGGTTCGGTAATTCCAGAGATTACCCCCTACAAACAAACAAACAATCTTTACTCCTTTATAATATTGGTATAGATTTAATGAAGATAATTCAAATTAACTGACTAAAGAAATAATTACAGCTAAAAAGCATAGGTTTTTTTTCTTTAATAAAGTAATTTTGACTCTCTCACTCTATTTGCAAAGAGATGACACAGGGGAAACAATCTTCAACCACTGTAAATTCTGAAAAATCAAAGACATACTTTTAAAAAAATCGCGAATAATCAAGTCATATTCTCGCGAATGATAAGTTTTCCGCATTTTCATGTTCGCGAATAATCAAAACTCGCAAATGTTAAAACCGCGAATGTTAAGGGATTACTGTATATTTAGACAGTTTTTTTGTGCAAAAATTAGAAACAACCATATTTTCATGCTTTTTCTTACGTATTATATTTCATTATACATTTTGTATGTTAAATAAACATTTTACAGTATTGAAAGCAAACAAAACGTAGCAGATTTTCTTTTGCTTAAAAAATTTGGAATTGAGTTTTAGAACAAAGATTCATTTTCAAAATACTACTAATACAACATATCGGAAATAATGTTTTCCTCTAAGAAAATATTTTGCAATTGCAATCTTTTTCTTTCATTTATTTGATTCAGTTTTGCATGCGTTTTTTGTAACTAATATCTTTTTTTTTTTTTTTATCTCACAGGATACTACATAAAATAACCCGCTAGAAAAAATAAAACGAATTTGTAGGGATTTTCATACAGTTTAAGCAATCTAATTTCCTCGAAAAAATCATGGAGATATTTATAAACGTCTGTTAAATTTATAAAACAATTCAAATATCAAGAAATAGATTTGCGAAAACTTATTTTTTAAAACAATTTCTGAAGCAAAAGAAATATTGCATTCAATAAAACTATATTTTAGTTGACTATAAATAATAATATATATGAAACATGAATAAATATGGTGTTCAACCAGTTTAAACTGAATACATTTTTACGGTTGTAATGCAATTTTAATTCCTTGACAACATTCGTTTTTATTTATAACAATAAGACTTTTATAAATATTTTTATTTTTATTTTATTTATAGATGAACAATAAGTACCATACTGATGTGACGTTGATTCAATATTTTAAAAAAGGACCAGACACTGTGTTCCCAATATTCGTTTTTCGACAGCTATTACCAATCACTATTACCAATAACTGAAAGAGCATTAAAGGTGGTATTATAAATAACATAGATTAGAGTAAACTAGTGACCATAAGACAATACAATTATTCAACTTTGCATTTTCTCTAACACTTAGAAATAATGTGTGAGCTCAAACACATACACATACACACGCACTCATATATATATATATATATATATATATATATATATATAGTGTCTGTTTTAGTTGTATTTTCATTTATTTCTTAATTTATTTCAATTATCGTGGGATTTTTCGATATGTTATAAGGAGCTTAATACTATCAGTTTTAGGCCTTCTTCTGACATTATTCGATTACATAACATAATTTCACGATGAATTGTGGTAATGAGGATCCGATATATCATTCATTGTTCTACCATTTCGTAATAAACAAGTAATCAGGAAGAAGGTTTCTGCAGATCATGTTAGTTTCAAACTCAATTTTGGAAGATGTTTAAAAATTCAGAATCAAAATTCTCAACAGTGAAAACTTTTAATAACGTAGTATCCCTGTACGAGATGTTGACAGGGGGATGTTGACGGTGGTCAAAAGATGCTTACAGATGCTATAGATGTTGAAGTTGCTCTCTATAAGATAGAAATAAAATGTGGCGTTCTCAAACAACTTTAATCCAGAAGTAAGTTTAACATTCTGAACACAAAACTGCTCAAACTGGAAGCTCTGTGCAAAGGAGGGAATTTCTACAAAGAGCCACGTCGTGGAAATCACCGACCAGCGCTCAAAGCTATAATCAAATTGCCGTACTAAATGTGCAACAAATCGCTGCAAATGTAGAAATAGCAAACTGTTGTATAACTCGAAATGTCAAAAGTTCCATCTTGTTGATAGAAGTGATGATCGAAACTGATATATTTAAATTAATAAACTTAAGTAATAAATTGATTTTGATAATTTATAATTTATAGCAATATAAATCATAAACTTATATATGTCCAAATTCTGCTTATGACTTTTTTTTTCGCAGATTGTCCCATGTGATTTTAAAAATTGGCCAGCCAAATCCACAATCAAGAAACGATTCGATTATATATGTAAATATATATAATTTCTCAATACATGAAATATATAAACATTATGTAAGATGGTGTCTATAATTGTTTTCTATAACAATTAACTATAAACATTTAGAACAATAAAACATTAAAACTACACAGGCAAAAGACTGTCTGTTTCTCATCAGTGGACGGACAGACAGATTTACTATCCCCCCCCCCTCCCTCACTATAAAATATGTTTCGAAACACGAGCTAGCCTTACATTCAAAACAAAATTAATTTTTTAGAAAACAAGTTAAAAGGTAGATAAAAAAAAGTAAATTACTATATTAGCCGCCTATTATGCATCAATTGATCTTTATATATATATATATATATATATATATATATATAAAGTATACATATATATATATATAATACATATATATATATATAATACATATATATAATAATACATATATACATATATATATATAAAGTATACATATATATATATATATATATATATATATATATAAGCCAGACCATGGATATATTTAAAGTAATAATTATTGTTGATTCTTTTAAAGTAAACAATTAAATATCAAATCAAAATTTTAATGAACGAAATGTAATAGTTTAGTGTCTAGAAATATCTATTTTACATAAATATATATTTTTCAGACCTTCAGAACTTTATATGGAGGACAGCACGTAACGAATTTCACAAGTTACAAATAGTAGAAAATGAAACACATACACACACACACAAAAGTTTTCTTGACCGCGATGTAATTTTAAGTGAAAAACTGTATCGTTTTATATTTCTGTTCTAATTTAGCAAGGACATTCTATGAGAGGAGAATTTTGTAGCGAAAATTTTAGAGTAGCTTTTTACATTGAGACGGGAAGAATATGTAACAGAGTATTTAGAATTAAGTATAGCTCATTGTAAAATAATAATAATAGTAATAATAAAGCTGTAAAATCGGTTTGTTTCCATTATATGAAAAATCTAGTTTTTCAATTTAAGAATTAAACCTTTTTCACGATTTTCACGATTGCTATATGGCAAGAACTAATGCACAGAATTTCAACAAATTTCAGATTCCTTAAACATTTTTGTCGTTTTTAAGTGGAGATTAACAAGTCGGATGTGCAAATCCCAAAACTATCTTTTATCTCACACAGGTTTCGCATACATTAAAAGGAATCAGCAACCAATTTATATCAAGGTTTAACGAAATCTAAAGTCTTATTAAAATCCGTGCATTAGTTCTTGAGGTAAGACTATTCCTAAAATCGTGTAAATCCTGCAAAATACAGCATAGCAGCGCCACCTCTTGGGAAATTTAGACCAAAACCTTATCGATAACAATTTATGATAACGTCTAACTGAATCTGAAGTTTGATGAAAATCCGTGCATTAGTTCTTGAGATATAGTTATCGTGATAATAATGAAATAGTAACATAGGAGTGCCACCTGTTGAGATATTTACACCAAAACGTAATCAGCATCAATTTATGTCAAGGTCTAACAGGATCTGACTTTTGATGAAATTCTGTGCATTAGTTCTTGAGGTACAGCTATCGCAAAAATAATGAAAAAGGTGGTATAGCAGCACCACCTGTTGGGATATTTACACCGAAACATAAGAAGCGTCTATTCATGTCAAAGTCTAACTGAATCTGAAGTTTGATGAAATTACGTGCATTAGTTCTTCAGATATAGCTATCGTAAAAATAATAACTAAACTGGTATAGCAGCGCCACCTGTTGGGATATCTACACCAAAATGTAATCAGCGTCTATTTATGTCAAGGTCTAACTGAATCAGAAGTTTGATGAAAATAACTGCATTAGTCCTTGAGATAGAGCTATTGCGGAAATCGCAAAAAATGCAGCATAGAAGCGCCACCTGTCGGGCGATTTTCACCAAAAACTAATCAGCACTAACTTATATTAGGGACTAACTGAATATAAAGTTTTATTAAATTTCGTGCATTAGTTCTTGAGATAGAGCACCCACAAAATATTTGTCACATACAGACAGACAGAGACACAGACAGACATTTTCTAAAAACAGTCAAATCGTGTTCAGGACCTTCTAAAACGTATAAATCCGTCGAAAACCGGAAGTCAAAAATTTTTATGAATCCAATACTTTCTTCTTGTAAAGATAGAAGAAAATAAGAAGGAATTAAAACTTTGTTAAAACATTGAAAAAAACACACAAAATATTATGAATTATTGTAAAAATACTTAACCCCTTCAGGGGCAAAGTACTCTTGTAGCTAAAATATTGAAATGATTGATTGACACCAGGATTCATGAACGAATTTATTTTAAAAGTAAGTAAAAGCTTTTACTCATGTACCTTATAAATTCAAAATTTTATTATAAAATTTTGGTGTCATTGTGGCATTTTCAGATTAAAATTAAGTGGTATATATAATATACCGGTGCCCTTCAAAGGGTTAAAGATATTAGAGTATTTTTACAATAATTATTTACAATAATTATTTAATATTTTTAGAAAACGAATATACCCTAAACAAAAATATTTAACATAGGCTTACCTTCCATGTGCTTATTAGTTAACTTTAAATAACAACTTATTATTTTCTTCTATCTTTCGAAGAAGGGTTTCCTTCGTAGACAAAAAACTGGTGTCGTATTCATAAATATTTCTAAAGCTTTCGATCGGGTTTTGGCATTATGGACTTGTTTATAAGTTAATTCTGCTCAAGGTTTTGCCTCAACTTATCCTTATTTTCTGGAAGTACCTTAACGGTAGGACCTTCTCTATTAAAGTTAATAACTCTTTGTCCTCTTCGCTCATTATCCCGGCAGGCGTCCCTCAGATAGTCTATTAAGCACCTGGCTGTTCAACCTCTACATTAATGATATTCCTCGCATTATGCCGCTGTCCGGACGACATGGCCATCATGACCAGCAATATTCCATTAGACATTGTGATGACTAAAATCCAAGCCTTAACTCTTAGCCCTTCAGATCTGGCTTAGAAATTGGCGTATCAAAGTCAACGCAGCAAAAAGTGCCGCCATGATTTTTTCCCCACAAATCTATCTCCCTAACTGTTAATCTTTCTCTCAATGGTGAATTCATACCCTGGGTCACCAATTACAAATATCAAGGTATCTATCTAGATTCAAAATTAACCTGGGCTAAACAGATTCAAGACGTAATTGCCAAATCTACCAAAGCTCAAGGATCCCTTATATCTTTACTGGCTTATCACAGCCGTCTGTCACTCTCGAATAAATTGTTACTGTATAAATCCTTCATCATATCAACCATGACCTACGGGTCAGTTATCTTGGGGTCGGTCTGTGAAACTTGGATGCAGAAAATTCAAATTTTTCAAAACTCTTTATTACGTAGGATTTGCAAGGAGACAACTTTTGTCCGGAATGACGTCATCCATGCTGATCTCAATATTAGGCCTATCTCGCAAGTTATTAAAGACTTTTAATACCCAACGAAGCGTTGCGGTTCATTCAACCTTACATTGTAAATAACAGTAGAGGGAACAAGAGACCGCTTGCCATCTTGAGTAGAGATTACATGACGGCTTTGTTCCGCCTTCCAAAAGAAGAAGAAGACTAAACGCTTCGCTGTGCTATTACAAATTCAAAACATTTTGGTACCTGCATTGTTATTCCCATTTGACATTCCTACACTAAAATTTTCCTTTTGACGTCTTCCCGCCTTGCTTTTGGCATCGGGTTCCGCTAACTGTCCTACTTAGCTCTCTTGCTATTGTAAGGGAAAAAATAATTATTTATATTATTTCTTGCATCTTAATTGTAACAATTTTTAATTTGCTTTGCATCTTACATAATTTAATTATATGAATCTTATGTAAACTAATTGTTTGCATCTTATCTAAAATAAATTGTTTGCATAAGATATTAGATTAAAAACGAAAGCACGAAATTGAATAAAACTTTAGATTCACTTAGTCAATGATATAAGTTGTTGCTGATTAGTTTTTGGTGTAAATCGCCCAACAGGTAGCGCTGCAATGCTACATTTTTCACGATTTTCACGATAGCACAGAATTTTATCAAATTTCAGATTCTGTAAGACCATGACAAACATAGACGCTGGTTACGTTTTGGTGTAAATAGCTCAATATGTGGCGCTGCTATGCTACTTTTTCATTTTTGATGTAGCTATATCTCAAGAAATAATGCATACAATTTCACCAAACTTCAGACTCTGTTAGACCTTGACATAAATAGATGCTGATTATGTTTTGATGTAAATATCCCAACAGATGGCGCTGCTAAGCTACTTTTTTCTTGATTTTTACAATAGCTATATTTCAAGAACTTATGCACAGTATTTAATCAAACTTCAGATTCATTTAGACGTTGGCATAAGTTGTTTTTGATTAGGTTTTGGTGTAAGTATCTCAACAGGTAGCACTGCTATGCTGCATTTTTCAGAATTTACATGATTTTTGTGATAATCTTATCTTCAGAACTAATGCACAGAATTTAATAAAAAATGATATTCATTTAGAACTTGATATAAATTGGTGTTGATACGTTATAATTTTTTGGTGTATGTGAAACCTATATGAGAGAGAAGAATGTTTTAGGATTGTACGACTAGTTTAAATGTGTTTCTGATTTTGCATAAAATCTGTTAAAAAAACGTATTTAGGCATTATGAATATATTCAGTAATCACGCTCGCCTGCACACTAGAAAAAGCATAAAACATCTCTGTATGTTAAAATAGAAGGAGATATTTCTTGTTAGGTTTTTAACATATGAAACCTCATGCAAATATACAGGTATAATATTTACTCCACATAGAGTAACCGATCAATATTTTATAAGCAATGTTGTCAAATTGTTATTAGGGCGTGATAGTAATCAAAAGGTTTTTTTTGCTTTTGTTTTTCAAAATATTTAAAGAAATTAAAAAAATTAAGACTGTCTTTTGATAATTAATATCGAACATTCAGTCATTAAGATAATATAAACTGAGATATTTACAAATATAAAAATATCTATTAAATAATTAAAAAAAATTTCGTAAATATATTTCCTATATGAGAGCTTTAAGAACTGGTACTATTACACTCCTTAAGAGGGTTCGTATGCTTCAGGGGATTCAAGGTTTTTAAAGCGTTTGAATTCCAGAATTTTCGTAAACTAATAACCGCTCTCTCTAAATACAGAATTGTTTTCATGCAATATGGAAAATATTACTTTAAGACAAATCTGGTTTCCTTCTTCTGAAGCATAGGGACCCAGCTTACTATCGATCCCTACTTATGTAAGATATAATATCGATGTTGCAGTTCAATGACATAAAATTTCTGAGGAATTTAGTTAGGAAATGGCAGCTCTTATGGATTAAATTTAAAGAAATCTTTTAAGGTGTGCGAGTAACACCGAAGTTTTAAAACAACGATTTTTTAACGTTTTTTTTTACTGTTAATTGGAATGTCTATATCAAATTGCTACAGCAGTTAATATAAAATACCAATTTGGATAATATTTAATAATAAAAATCCTTACATATATTTTATAAAACATTAAAATTAAACTTCATATTTTTTTTCAATTTAAATTAGTTTAAAGTTTTTAAAATATCAAAACCCGTTTAAATAAATAAAAATTAAGTGACAGCATATTACAATATCTATTATATTTTCCTGAATATTAAATTTTACAGGGTTTTACACTCTTTTTTCATATTTTCCACATTTAATTTAATAAAACGTAAACATTACTATGTTTTAATTAATTAGCATTAGCATTATTATTAATTAATAATTACCATTAATGTATTTTGTTGTTATGAAATTTTCATTTACTCAAACGAGTTAGGGTATTACAAAAACTTCGACCTAAATTAAATTGAAAATTTGTTTTAAAATTTTAATATTAATTTTCTTTAAAGAAGATGGTGAAACTAATAATGCAAAACTTTATAATTATCAGTACTTGTAATTATTTATTTTAAATGAATCTAGTTGCACTTTCAACTCCGAATACCGAGACAGATCTTGAAATGCATGTCGTTATGCTGTATATGTTCAAGATTAAAACTTTTCTAAAGTTAAAATCAGAGGAATACAACTTTTGGCAAGTTAAGTTATAATCTCGCAGAATACAAGGGTGAATAAGTTTTGAAGAGCTTTGCATATTCACTTTTCTGTGAAAATTTCCCAAACCGAAATTTTCTGAAAATAAATATAAGAAGTCTAAATTCAACTAATAAGTTTATGAACATAATTTTCCAAGATTTGCAGTGTATTTCTAATATTATATAGTGAATAATTTCACTTACATGAATGAAATTTTAATATCTAACTTTTAAATTAAAGCTATTTTTATTATTTTATTTTATTAATCGTTGACGAGATGAAAAACAGATTATAAATTATGTCCTGTTACACTGTAAATGCTGTTGAATGAAAAATTATTTTACAATTTTTAAATCAATCTGCAACGGTTCACTATATTATCTAGCTAAGGTATAGTAGTTCGTCTGTCATATTTGATATCTGCCATATGTTCTTTTATTCATGTTTTAAATTTCCTGTTTGTCATTCCAATACAAAATCCAGTACAATGCTATATAGGAATGAAAGACATCGGCAACAATATTTTTGAATTATTAAATTTTACAGAAATTTAACACTCTTTTTTCATACTTTTCTACATTTAATTCAGTAAAACATAAACAATACTATATTTTAATTAATATAGTATAGTTGACTATAATTTCATTTATTTACGCAACACTTAATTTTTATTTAATTTCGAATAAATCAACAGATTTTTTTATTAATTCGGTAGATAACATACCCTTTTTCCGTTTATATGCATGTTATCTAAATAGGAACAACGATGTGTTTTTATATTATTCACTTTAGAATTTAAATAAATGAATATGGGAAGATAAGCACTGATTTTTGGCATTTCGATAACGGGATTATTCTTTCTATTTTTCTAAGTTGTTTTGATTGTTTTATTATAACTAGGGAATCGAATCAGGGCTTCCCGGGTTACAGAACATTCTACCCGGTGAATAGAACATAAATGGAAATAATTTTTAATTGAATAATCTAATAGTTTTTTCATATTTAATATACATTTTATAGATTACCCAACAATTACAAAAAATTATATGAAAATATCAATTATGCATTTAAGCAAGAAAGTCTTTAAAAAACTAAAAGCTGTATTACTGATTAATTAGGCACTTGCTAGTGGTTAATAGTCAAGGAAATCGCCAATAATTTTATAATTTATAGCAACTTTTTTTTATTCATTTTATTTTAGTGTTTAAGCTCGTAGTTTCATTTCACATCTTTTAGACTTTTATTTTATTTATTTATTTATTTATATTTCAGTGAAAACTTTTAATTATGTTATAGAATATTACCCGGAAACAAATGCTGAACTATTTACATTATTCCAATTGCAAACATATCAATCTTCTACAATCAGTTTAATATAATAGGGCTGATTAAAAATAATCATGCTTGAAAATTATTTTATAAATCATAAAACTCAGTAAATCCAGCTATCAAACAAATTGCATTCGAAAAAACTTTTTTTCTTATTTAATGGTATACAAGTTAAAATTGTGGAGATGTTTAAAAGTAAAAAAATTGCAGTAAGACCTGGATGTTTTGGTCCGGTGATGCCACCGTCAATATGACATTATTCGCGGACATGAACTGAAAAATTTTGTCTTATATATTGCACATATTTTAAAGTAAAAAAATAGTACAATTTAGTTGGTGGCTTTTTTATAACAGTCTGAGTTTTTAAATAATTCGATAGATTAAATTTTCTGATATATTCTTTAAATAAAAATAAAAATTGAATATAATGAGTTAATAATTAAATTTCCATATCTTTTAAATGTGTATTAATTAAGACTAAATAAAAATATCTATGAAGCATTCACTGGCGAATCATATTAAAAAGCATTTTCAAGTAGCTCTCAATAGTTACGGCACATTACCTTGTTTCTATTTTTATTTACATGAATACGAGCTGAATTCAAGATCAACATAAATACTATTAGAGGTCATAATTGAACTGGAGGTTTTATAAGTACTAATCTCAATAGTGACTGATCTCGTTTCTGTTGTTATTTAATACTTGGTTATGAGCTGCATTCAAGTTGGATATACGTACTCCTAGAGGCCATAGCCGAATTAGAGGTTTTATATAGCACTCTTAATAGTTATTGGCATACCCTCTTTCTATTTCGGTTCACTTGAATAATATCTGAATTCAAGATCATCATATGTACTCCAAGAGGCCATAATAGAACTAGAGGTATTATATGAGGTGTGTTAGTAAGACAGTGGAGTAAGTCAATACTTAGTAATTTGAGAAATGAAGTGTTTTGTGAAACTTGTCGTATAGCCGTTGCATTAAATGGTCCAACTTGTTTTGCCCTCTAACGATTACCTAAGTGAACTATGACTTATTTGACTGTCGTATTGAACAGAAATTAATATACATTCAGTGAAAATTAGGTTATCTAGATTTTTCAAATTTTTGACTTACTTCACTGTCAGTCTAACCCCCTCCTATAGCACTACCAATTGTGACTGACATTACAACTTTTTAGTTCTTATTTACTTGAATATGAGCTGAATTCATGATCAACATATATACTCATAAAGGCAGTAACTCAACTGGATGTGTTATATAGGATTCTTGAGGATTGTGTTATAGTGACAGACATTACCGTGTTTCTATTATTTGCTTGAATAATAGCTGAATTCAAGATCAGCATATATATACTATTAGAAAGCACAACTGAGCTAGAGGTTTTTAGAACTCGGTTGTAATATATATATATATATATATATATATATATCACTGGGCAATGCAACGAAACTTGGTTTAAAATCCTAATAAACTTGGTGTAAATAGTATTAAGCATTGTGAAAAAATAACAAGAGTTATTTTTTTTTCATAATATCTAAAACATTTCAAAACATTGAAAATAGAAATTTCTATAAAACATAAGATAAACTTGTGAAATACTCTTTTTACGTCATATAGTATTTTAAAAATAGAAAAGTAACTAAAGATTCCATAAAATTGTCTACAATCACGTGAAGCGATGTTTTGTATTAACAATGGCTATTTCTGTACTCAATACTGTTGCAGTGTGGAGTGCTACTTTTGCTCTTGGTGGCGAATATGTCACTATTTTTTTTGTGCTACATCTATTTGTTACTCTCTAAATAGTGTTCACACAAAATTTTGGCCTAGGCAGATATGTTAAATTCAAGTTTTAAGTATTTCTACTTTAATTAGAGCCAATTTATACATCGACGAGATACATGTATATATTTCATAAAACACATTAAAACTTGTATAAAATTTGTTGCAGTCAATTAATTAAAAAAAAATAGATGGTAATTTTGTCTTAAAGAGTTATCACCACTTTGACGCCCGAAAATTTAAGCCTTATTCGGAAATTATTTTCTAAAAAAAAACCCTAAGCGTTTATAAAAATCAATTTACACTAAATTATTCAAGATATATTTAAAAGTAGAATACTGTGATATATTTCAGATTATAGATTAAAAAATAGTGGTTTGGCAGCTGATGGGAAAGAGCTCTTAAAAAAAATAGGATTAAACTGTGAACACGATAATTCATCGCAGGATTAACCTAGAAAAATTATTCCAAAAGCATTAGTTTTCGTGTCCAAAAACAACTATTGAAATACGTGCCTGTTTAAGAAATATGAAATTTTAGTGATATGACTTCAATTCAAAGTAAAATGAAAAATTTTAACTTTTTTTTTTTAAGTTAAAGTTATACAGAAAAGCGATATATTATATTGATAATATATAATAGTATATATAATAGTTCTTGTATAATTAATAATATTGTATAATAGATGTATAGTAATGATTGTAGCTCCACGTTTGCCATTTCACTTTCGATATAGATTTCTAAATAATAAAATACTTTTTTTGTGTATAAAGAATACATTAAAAGACAAAAAAATTCCGTAATTTTTCATCCGCTCAAAGTGGTGTTACCAATTAAGAATTAGAGGATATGGAAGAGAAAGTTGGTCTATAAATTCGATTGTTTTACTAGTTTCTATTAAAAGTTCTTACTTAGTATGTACTAAGGTGTAATCTGTCACTAAGCTGTAATCCGGTATCCTAAAATATAAAAAATAGCAGTAAGACAATCAAAATATTTAATGTAACACTCAAGTTTAAAAAAAAAAAAAAAAAAAAAAAAAAAAAAAAGTGGTAGATTTTTTTTTTTTTTTTAATGAAACAGACCAACATTTCTTTAGCAAACGACTTGACTGTGATCAGAAGTTTTACGAAAAAGTTCGCAAAATATCTATATTCATTGCTATCATTTAATTTGCCTTTAGATTAAACTTTTTATATATCGTATATAGAATTTATTCATTCGTGTTTATTCTATAGTGAGATATTGATTTACCTTTTTAAACTGACGTATTCACTATGCATTTTACAGATTTTTTTCTCATTCATACAGCTTAAATATATCTTGAAAGTATTTCGCCCGAAGAATATAACCCAACATATAAAAAATTATTCGACGAAAATAATTTGTTCGTATTTTAAAGAAAATCCTAATTTATCGTAAACATCAGGTTTTAAATGGGCATTTTTCCCTATCTCTGAATTGCACCTGCAAACAATGAATGCATTAAAAATATACAAGATGTTTATAAAGTCAATACATATTTTTGAAATTCAATTTATAAATCCAATTTCTCTACAAATGATTTGATACAATACGTTCAATAGGAGAAATAATAGTGAGTGTTTGTGTTCGTCTAAGTGACTTAACGTATGAATATATCCAGGAGTGGTTCATACGGATTAATTTATCTTTATGCACGGATACCAGAAAATGATTCCAAGTAGCTTCTGAGCTGCACAATCTTGAGATTTAAGTTTATGTATAGTTTAAACGTGGTAGGCATGTTTTTTGAAATGATTACATGGAGTTTTACAGTCCGTAAAATGCGGAATAGTGACTTCACTTCTGAGTCTCCCGAGGCTAACGAAAGAGACAGGCTATCGCGGTGCATTCCACTTATCTTTTTTTACAGACCGCTAGAGTGACGTGATGCTCTTTTCGTACATCTGCATTGATGGATTCGAGCATCACGTGACTCCCGCGGTCTGTAAAAAAATACACGCGTAAAGCATCACGGTAGGCTTTCTTTTTCGTTAGCCTCGTGAGTCTTCAAGCATAGCCACAAGTCATCCACAAGTCAAGTGTGGATGACTTGTGGCTATGCATAATCGTTTCCACATCATTTGAATTTACTTATCGAGTTTTAATAGCGACCATGGTAGTGGCTGATTTTCTGAATTTGCAGATGAAGTCTTTCTGCAACTTTTCACACGTTAATCCATGTAACAATTACAAGAAATTGCTATAATTTCTTCTGTCAAAAGCGTTCTATATCATATCAGCTGCAAAGAAGCTGGATTTAGTATGAAATTTCCGAAAACGTATAAAGACATTCTAGACACCTTGTAAAATAAGTAACTTAGAACTTGTGCTTATATATGGAACCTTAAATATTTCGCGTGTTTTAATCATCAAATGCATTACATCATTAAAACTAAAGTGATATATTTATGAAATAGAAAGTAAATTAACTGTGCAGTTTATAAACTTCCTTTTTCATTCTTGTTACAAGTTTTTTAAATGAAAAAGAAATACCATATGTAATGATGAATTAATGTGATAGAAACTTGTAAAATGTTTGGAATGTTTTAATAAACATATTAGTGAGAAAAGTGTCAAAACTACTGAAAGTAAATAATTATTTTCTAGCTCAATTTATCATACTTTTGAAAGTTTAGATTAACTATCTAAAATTAGGTAAAAACCTGTCAGTCTACACATGCGCTTCATTTAACTCAATTTTCTTACACAATTTTTTATGTTTTTTTTATATATAATTATAAGATTTTACTTGCTATTTTCATTTTCTTTTAAGAATTGTTTTACTTTATGTACATTTTTAATATTTCTGTATGTATTAAATAGAATTAGAATGTTTATCATATATATATATTTTAGTTTATCATTACACATATGTTTTCTCATTTCGAATTGTTTGTAAAAAAAATAACAATCCTTTTTAAATATTTCCAACAAATTTTTAGAATTTGAGAGAAAATTAGAATGCATGAAAATGTGTGTCATTATGTACGAAGTTTCCTCCCGTTATTTCTCTCCAGAAGTAAAATAAAATAGTGTTTTAAAATATACAAAAATATGCTAAAATGAATGAAATGAAAAAAAAAACCTTGCAATTGCGAAATATTTTCTTTGTAAGAGAAAATAAGAGAAATTGTATTCGTTCTGTCGTATTACATATACTAGAAATATAAATTGTTCTCTTAAAACTGAATCCCATTTTTTTCATATAATTATATCTGGAGTAGTAGACATGTTTTTATTCAATTTTGTGATAATTTTTTTAAACCGACCGAGTATATTATCAAAGATATTTAAAACAAATTATTAAAGTGTAATTTAACATCATTATTGTTATTAAATGTTTGTACCAACTATGCACCAATTTTCTTTGGGTTATTTATTTCTTGGTGGATAAAAACTGTTTTAATTTTCACAAAAACGTATACTAGAATTAATCAAATGGAAAGAAAAAGCTAAACGAAAACTTGCAATTTCAAAATATTTTCTTGGGAAAATGTTGACTTCGTTACGTTACATTAGCAGTACAGTGAGTGGGGAAAATTACAAAAACCAGTACAAAAATATAATTGGATGATTTTGAGTCAAAAAACCTAAAACTTGAACAAGATCTCAACTTTGTAATTCCAGACATACCTACAAAATTGCAGAATATCCTACGCGTTCAATATATAAATTTTATCTTTAAAAACGCAGACGGTTTGCAATAGCATAAATACACGAGTGCGTACTGTAGGCTGCAAGTCATTCCAAAGTCTAAGTAATAACTTTCAATGATATCCTTGTTTAATGCAATGTCCAGTAATAGTATAAAAATAATAAATAAATTACAGAAACAAGTGTAAAAACATATATGAAAGATACTGAATCTAAAAACATAAAACTTGCACAAGACCTCAACCTTGTAATTCCAGACATACCTTCAAAATTGCAAAATATCCTATTCGTTCAAAACATAAATTTTACCTTTTAACATACGGGCGGTTTGTAGTAGCATAAAACCACGGGTGCGTACTTTATGCTACAAGACATTTTAAAGTCTAAATATCAACTTTCATTGATATCCTTGTTTGATGCAAAGTCCAGTAGTAGTATAAAAAAAATAACCAAATTACAGAAACAAGTGAAAAAACATAATTGAATGATTTTGAATCTAAAAACATAAAACTTGAACAAGACCTCAACTTGATAATTACAGACATACCTTCAAAATTGCAGAATATCCTACTCATTCAAAATATAAATTTTACCTTTAAAAACACAGACGGTTTGCAATAGCATAAATACACGGGGGCGTACTGTATGCTGCAAGTCATTTTATGGTCTGAATAACAACTTTAAATGATATCCTTGTTTCATGAAAAGTCCAGTAATAGTATAAAAGTAATAAACAAATTACAGAGACAAGTATAAAAACATAATTGAAGGATTTTGAATCTAAAAACATAAAACTTGCACAAAACCTCAACTTAGTAATTCCAGACATACCTTCAAAATTGCAGAATATCCTATTTGTTCAAAAAAATAAATTTTATCTTTGAAAACACGGACGGTTTGTAGAAGCATCAAAAAGGTACTTCTGTATGCTCCAAGACACTTTAAAGTATAAATAACAACTTTGAATGATAGCCTTGTTTAATGCAAAGTCCAGTAATGCAAAGTCCAGTAATAGTATAAAACTAATAAACATCAAATTGTTAAAAGTATAGTAATTTAGTTATAATTAATATTACGCATACCGTTTGTAGTAACATAAAAACACTGGCAGCTTACTCATGCGCTAACGCCTTTTAAAGCTTTAATATACATTTTTTATGCTAAAGAAGAATAGCATATAATGTCTAGTAATTGTATAAAAGTAATAACAACTTGTTAATTACTTATTGCCAGCAGTAAGCTGTCGTTACCAGATCAAGAACCGATGGTTAAACTCTTTTACAATAACGGGGAATCAGCAACTGGCGCATTGCACAAATTCCGCACGGCAAAATGACTAAAACTAACAACAACAAAAAAAAAGACGTGTTTCATGTTCTGGAATACTGAAGCTTTTCAGACATTTCAAAGAAACGGATCTTTTACTATAAGCATAAAATATCTATGCCTAATTTGCATACACCTGCTGCATATTATGCATGCCAGCGCCATCTAACGACAATTTTTAACACAACTTTTTTTATTACTAAAACAATCCTATTTCCCTCTAATTCCACTCCTGTAAACCTTATTTTGTAGCATCATTTTTTTTTCTTTTTAATGAATTTATTTTAATTTTTTACGAACTTATGACGCACCCGGTACTATTGAACTACGTGATAACAATGTCGTTGAGCGATCAACATACTTTACTTAATATACTTGCATTAAATTATCTTTTTATGTCTGTTCCTTTAAGTTTTCCGGACAGTGTATTTCAAAATATCTTTGTTCGCTTGCCATTCAAGCATAGAATTATTTTTACATAATTGTATCTGGAATCTTACACTTTTATTCAGCAGGGCGTGTGTTTATTCACCTTTTATTGAACTGACCAAATATAGTGCCGAAAATAATTAAAACGAATCATTAAAATATAACTTCATAATATTAGTTTTATTAAATATTTTCGACAAATATGTACCAATTTTTCTTGTGTTTCCTGAACAGGAAAAACAATGTTTTAAATTACAGAAAAAATATATTAGTATCAGGAATCAAATAAAAGAAAACAAAAAAGGAATAGCAAATAAAAATAATTTATTGGAAAAATATAGTCTTTGTTATTTTTTTTCACAAGTATTTCGAAAAAAAAATTATGCTCCTAAAACTCAATCACAGTTTTTTTACTCATAAACATACCTGGAAACTTTTTTTTTTTTTAATTCCAAAATGCGTGTGTTTATACACCTTTATCTAAGCTTATCAAACATAATATCAAAGAAAATTAAAACAAAATATTAAAATATAATTTCATAATATTATTTTTATTGAATGTTGTCACGAAGTATGCAGCAAGTTTTCTTGTGATATTTTCTTTCCTGAAAGAAAATAAAAATGAGCGTGTTAAATTACACAACAACATATACTAAAAAAAATCAAATGAAAGAAAAACAAGAAAGATTGCAATTGCAAAATGTTTTCTTGGAAGAAATATTGCCCTCATTTATTTTAATTATGCATATAACATGTTTCTTCTTCTGAAACTAGATAAAGGTTTTCTTTAAACATATAAGTATACCTTGAAACTTTTTATTAAACATGTAGGAATATGTTTTTTATTCATCATTTTATTACCTTTATTTGGACTGACGAAAATAATTCCATAAGTAATTAAAACAAGTCATTAAAATATAATTTCATTTAATTAGTGTTATTAAATGTTTCCACCAATTCATATTTAAAATAACAGAAATCGCTTGAAATAACTACTTAAATCACCAGCTGTTTATTTAATATCAAAGCTTAGATTATAGGCAATGCCATTATTTTTTATTATTATAATGAATCTTATGTAAGAAATTATTTATTGTTAGCTTTTCTCCTTGAATCCGTATACGCCGGAATGTATTATTTTTGCTATTCGAAATTATACATTACATGTGTAAAAGTTTTTTATTATTATTATTTATAAGCTTAAATTAATAATACAGGTAATTAAAAAAATAAAATATATTTTTGTAAAATTGCTCATGTTTAAAGATTTGTGCTAATTTACATTTGAAATAAAAGAAATAGTTTCTAATCAAGTAACTATTAAAATCACTTGTTGTAATAAAGTTCTTGGATCTTTAATGCCTACACAAAAGTTTCAATTAATTTCATTTTTAACTAGAATGTATTTTTCATAAACCTTTAATTAAT
Organism: Maratus michaelseni; assembly: GCA_963931845.1. Taxonomy (NCBI): domain Eukaryota; kingdom Metazoa; phylum Arthropoda; class Arachnida; order Araneae; family Salticidae; genus Maratus; species Maratus michaelseni. The sequence goes on from OZ007588.1 coordinate 116,760,717, forward strand.
AAAGTTTTGTTTTTCGGCAGACGCATAAAAGAGTACTTATTAGCCACACACAGGGTGGCTTATTCTTTCAATCTCTATCATTTTTAGGTGCGTTCGTAATTATATAAATACGTAGCACCTATAGTCGTCGTTTGGTCCGTCCGTCTGTCCGTCCGTCTGTCTGTCTGTCCGTCCGTCTGTCTGTCCGTCCGCATATAACAACGCAAAAACTACCCAACCAAATGGTTTGCAATTTAAAATATATTATCTTTGCAGAATTTTGTCGAGACATTTCAAATTTTATTAAAATCGAATCAAAACTTTAGGAGATATTAATAAAAATATTTATTAAGAAATTTGATTTTTTTTTTTAAATCGGTGCTTTTTTGTTAGAGGAGCTTCCGATGGATGTTAAATCGTCAAGCGACCGAGATACTTATTTTATTACAGAAATTAATCTGCAGACGATATAATTCATTTCACAGAATTAAAAATCATCAAGATCTGAATATTTATATAACTAGCTGATACATATATATCTGAATATTTATATAACTAGTTAAGATATTTGTATGAACAGTGTCATAAAATATATACTTAACTAGCTGTTTAGCCCGTTCTACGCACGGGATATCATGAATTTAATTCTAAAACGTGCGTACGAACGCACCTCGTTTGTAACGTTTGACGTACAATTTCCAACTTGTTCATGTTTATGAAAAGTCACAGCAATCCATCGTTGCCACAAATTAATCTCGGAAAATGAAACATTTGAAGTTACTTAAAAAATTAATAGCTCGAAAATTATTTGTCACAAAATTGTTTTACAAACTGCGTTAGAATGGTAAAAAATTGTATTTTTCTTGATATAAATTTCAAATCTAATGATTATGTCGTTTTTCAAATATTAGATTTCAAAAATTACAAAACTTCACAATGGAGTACCGTAGCGAAACTTTTACGCGTAAAAAGATAATGATAAAGGCATTGTGGCTCGACGTGTATCGTGTATACTGGCCATAGCATGAGTAACGAATTATAGTAAACTTATTATTCTGTTAAAATATAAAAGTGAATTATGTATATACATTTTTAAAAAATAAAGAAAAACATTTTATCACAAACATCAACAAATTTTTTTCTTCTATTTATTCCCTTATTCCAAAGATATCGTTTTATCGTCTGCTGCCATAGCAACATGAATTAAATTTCATTAAAAATATTGCTCAGTGGTAGAAAAATATTTTTCTAAATCGAATGGTTATTGAACAACTCTAACAGGAACTTTAACAGGGGAATTTTTATTTGTTATTTAGAAATTTTAAAATTGTTTGTTGTCATTGCGTTTTTATTCTGAGTTACAGCTAGTTTATTTATTTTTTAAATAAAAGCCGTGTGTGGCAATCTATATTCGGCCTTACAGCAGAATTTTCCCCTCTTGTTTTCAATATTCTGAAATATATATTTCATGTATTAAGTGAATATATTTCTCATTCGGCTTAAGGTATTATTTTGTGTTTGAAATAATTTATATTTTTCAGTAAATGAATACGTTCACAATAAAAATAACCAGTTTAATTGCATTTCCAAATACAACATGTTCTAAAATCTCACTTTTTTATTTTTCATGTTCCTAGACACGAGCTAGATTTATGAATATTATCTTTTTCAAGAAAGTTCAAATAAGGTAATATACATTTAGAAGCATAAATATTGTAATTTTTAACATATAATTTTCGTATAACAATATTCACTTAAGCAGTAAAATTTATATCTATCACATATCTAACTGTACGTACCCTCCTCATGGACGTTAAGCACCCATTTCCTTGACACCAAGAAGTGCATTGTTGAATGATTTATTTTATTTTATGGTTACATAGTTGTTGCTTTAAAATTTGCTTACCAATTTATTACGAAAATGATGTACTATTTTAGCAAATAATATATCTTGTATTTGTACATTTTACAGACGTCCGTGTTATTGGAAATGCTCAATCATTAGCGTATCAACATTATATAACTATATACTGAGATATTTGGTGATAATGTGCATCATTGCATTTAGCTCAGAATCAAGACAGACTAGCGCCAATCGATATTTGCATTTTCAACCAAGAACGTGGTTTGATATACTGTAAAAAAAAGACAAATGTTTCTTAATATAGTAAAATATAATATATCCACGAAAGAAAATATACAATAACCTATCCGTGTTCTCCACGTTTCAGAAACGCGTTCTTAATCTTTATAAATTTCAGAAACTAATACATTTTCGAGATTTGAAGCAGAATTTATAAAACCAAAGTTTCTTTTGCTGCCAACGATTTTTTAAATGTTTACGAGTGGTTATTAGTGGTTATCAGTTTTCACACCTCGGAATATAGTCCTTTTGGATTTATGAATTGTCAAGTAAATATTTAACTGTTCAACAAGCCAGATTTACATATAAACGTGATACATTAATAGCATTAACATCATTAGTAAAATTATTACTCCTGCATGTATGAATTCAGTTACGCAGCTGAAAATGCTTAAATAAGAATTAATACCATCGTAAAAACCAATATTTTGGATTAAGTTAAGAAAACTGATTAACGCACTAAAAAATTGCTCGGATCGTTCCTGAAAATCAGTGGTAACAAAACAAACTTTGTGTTTATAAATTATTCTTTAAATTTAAACAAGAAGGAAAAATCATGCGTTAAGCATAGATTATGTAACACTTTCCAAAGCTTCCAAAATAGTTTTACAAATCATTACCGTTTAATAAGCTGAAACATAACATCTAAGTACACAATTGGGAAAGCGCCTAACATACTTAAAAACGTAATTTCAGGAATTTCCAACATATATTTCTAACATATGCAATATTCGGAAAAATATCCGAATACTTTTATTCATCCCTTTATATGTTCTATAGATTTGTATTTATACTACATAGGATGCTAAACTTTAGTTCAGTTATGAAACGCGTAGCACAGTTTAAAATTCTCCTTCTGGAGTTTCGGTCAATAAACGGAAATGTGTTCGCGGACTTTTGTGCTGCCCTGTATATGATCTACAGAATTTATACACACCAAGTAATAGACAAAAAGTGAGTTAAATTTAAAATCGCGTTCAGCAACTTAAAACGCACTTCCAGGAATTATTGTTAACAGACAGTAGAGAATTCTTTTGTGTGACCCTGTAAATGAACGATGACTGCTATACGTATAATATTCTGTAGTAAGCCTCTTGTAATGCACCTTAGTGATATATATAAATTTCAATGCGTTTAAAATAGTGAAACATTATTTAATTAAACCGCAAACGATTTTTCTCCATAGACGTAATGTAACGGAATTCTTTTGACTGTCCCTATAAAGTAACTATAAGTGCTATGCACATCATATTTCATATTAAGCTTCTTGTAATGCACCTTAGTGATATTTATCAATTACAATGTGTTTGAAATTGTGTAACATCATTAAAATAAACCACAAATGATTTTTCACCAGAGACCATAATGTAACGGAATTCTTATGAGTGTTCCTGTAAAAAAACTATAAGTGCTACACACTTCAGTTGAAATAGGGAACATGCTATAGATAACGACAGAAACAGAAACAGAAACCTCCCACTCGTGGACAGCCAACCTCTCGGCATAGGACGTATGAGTCCACGAGGGGGAAACCTATATCTATTAGGAACCCCAGTGTCCAAGGACACAGAGTCCCCAGCCAGTTACAAAAAAACAATCACACGAGCTACCCAATATTGCTTATTGCTGGGTGAGCCCAAAGTTATTACATGTATATAAGTTCTATATGAATATACTGATAAGATTACATAATATTAAAGATAAACATTTACAGATATTTACAATAATAATATTGTACTGAAAATTTTCAATTGTATTATGCAATAGTCTATTAAGTCTTTTGAAACATAGTTTTTAAAAACTATAGATCTAGAATTTTATATAGGTTATAATAATTCTTTGATATATGAAAAGTTTTTATTTAGAACATTATAGTTTTTATCTAACTTTTCGTAATTGGAAGCGTCTAATAGCACACGTTGTAGGTTTCGCTTGAATGTTTTATTTTTTATGGAACTTAAATGGTATTCCATAAGAGGGCAGTTACCGAAGATGTAATGTATGGGATTTCCAGGGTTTTTGTCACAAGGACCGTGGTTATTTTACCAATTTTATATAAAAAGCTTGAGAAGCTTCCATGGCCGTTAAGATAATACGCTGCTGATTTCTGAACACATAAAAATTTAACATCTACCTTATTAAGAATTTTATATGTTTATCTTCCTTTCATTGAGTTGCTCCAATCATTTTGCCAATCTGTGATGATTTTGTTTTTAAAATAACTCTTTAGAATGGATTCTGGAAATAGTAATACAGAGATGTCATCATAATGGTCTTCTATAATTGCATTTTTTGCGAGAAGGTCTGCTCGCTTGTTACCAGTGGTGCCTACATATGCTCTAATCCAGGCTATTTTGATGAATTTATTGGGGTTTTGTAGTAAACTATTGTAGATATTTAAAATTATGGAGTTTCGAGGAAAAATTATCTTGAGTGCATCTAAGGATGAGCGACTATATGTCAAAATAAGGCCTGATGTAAATTGTGATTGTGTTAACCATACTCTTTCTTCCTGGATCGCATATAATTCGGCTAGGTAAATTGAGTTAATTGGGTGTAGTCTTACTGCATGATCATGGATGAAGTTATTATTAAGAGAGATTGCATATGCACTTGCCACTTCATTTCCCATAGATGATTCATCTGTAAAAATTTGTAGATGATTTTCCCATATTATGTTTTCTGTCAGGCTATCTATAATTTCTATATTTTTCAACTTGTAATATTCTGGAAATTTATAAGTTGCTTCCCGTTGCATAAAATTATTGTATATTATTGTATTGTTGATGTTAAGTAATCTCTTTCCTTGCTTTATCTCATAGACTTGGAATACGTTTGGTATTTTGATGGTAATTGGAGGCACTCCAGTTAAAATATTTAATGCGTCATTTGAAATACTTCGATAAGTTCTTATGATGTTTAACAATGCTATTCTCTGAATTGATCTAAGGATTATGATGCAGTGGCAATTCAAGTTTGGATATCAGAATTCGGAGCCATCAAGAATCTGTCTTTCAATAACTGTTTGATACCAGATCTTCTTGAGGAAAGGACTGATTCCCTCGTTGTAATTGTGGAAACTTTTAAAGCCAGAAACAAACTGGGCGATCTTAGCTTTTAAAATACTTAGGTGCGATTGAAATTTTAATTTTTGGTCTAAATATTGTAGATTTTTAACAATTTTTATAAATTTATGTTTTATTTTAAAAATTGGCTTTCGCTTATTAAGGAGGTTCCTTTCAAATAGGAGTGCTTGGGTTTTTTCTTCTGAGATAGTTAGATTAAGCTCTGAACATATATTGTTTCTATACGACTGTTAGCAGTTTGTTCCCATGATGATCTGGTATTGCCTTCAGTGAGTACGACGAAATCATCTGCATAAACGATAATTCCAAGAGCCTTTAATTTGTATGCTGTAATTATGTAATTGGCTATTAGTAACCACAATATTGGTCCTAAACACGAGCCCTGCCCCCAACGTTTATGTGTCCTGAACCACTCTATGAATGTGTAAATATTTAAACCGATTAATCTCTCACTGATATAATTTTTTAGGAGCTTCTTTATGTAAGTTGGAAGTGGAGAATCATCTATTATTTCAGTACTTTTGTGCCAATCAATGGATTCAAATGCTCTCTGGATATCAATTGAGATCATTCCACAGTATTTATATTTATCTAAATTTTCCATGATTAGTGATTTTAGTTGTTGTAAAGCTGTTAATGTACTTTTTTCTCTCTAAAACCATGTTGTTCTGGTTGAAGAATGGATTTACTTTCTAGAAATGTCATCGTTCTTATTTTTATCAGCCTTTCTAAAACTTTTCCCAACATGGGTAGAAGAGTTATTGGTCGGTTAGATTTATGTTGAGATGGGTCTATGTTCTTTTTTCTAAAATAAATTACAATTCCTTCTTTACCAAGCTTCAGGGAAATGGCATAATTTTAATCATTTATTATAAATTTGTAACACTAGATCTGGGAATTCCTTTAGCATGTTTCTTATAGTTATCGCGTCTACTCTATCATAACCTGGGGCCTTTTTCAATGTTCTGTTGTTTTATAGCAAATTTCAGTTCCCTTAGGGTAAATTTGATGTCTTGAAATTCTTCTTCTGGAATTGGGGACATATTTATATATGAGTGAATTTCATTTGTATTTTGTACACAAATTTGGTGTTGTAATAGATCTTGCTGTACAGTTATATATGTATCTTCTATTGTGATGTTTCCAAAACTGTATGGATTGGATCTGTATTTTTAAGAAACTTTTGTTTTAGAATTTTAAAAACCGTGCCATATTTACTCGTGGTCTCATTGCAGAAAGTTAACCATGATTCCTTCTTGGCTTTCACTATTAGGTAGCTTTCAATACAAAAAAGTATAAAGCTACCTATTGCAGCCGTTCGGAGGAAAGCAGTTCCGGAAAATTTCGATATATTTTCACCGATCATGACTCCCAGACCCCAAAACCACCCTCCGTTCAAATGTTGATTTATATATATACATATATATATATATATATATATCTGACTTATGTCATACGATAACGCTCGTATTTATAAATCGATTTTGATGAAACTAATTGTGTATTAAGCTAACCAATGTCTCGATCGAGTTCGTTGGCCAGCTTGGTCCGCCATTTTGTTTCAAGATGGCGCCCATTTAAAAATTTAAAACTAAAATAAATATACAAAAAAGTCAAAAATTCAAATTTATTTTTTAATTAAGTGTTAGGCCTTGATACGTGGATTCTAGAGCATTTTTTGGTTTACCTCTATCTTAAAAAATGGTTGAGATAGAGCAGTTTGAAATTCTAGGGTGGCTGACATTTTGAAACAAGACAGCACATTACAAAAATTTTCATTGTTGTAATAATTTTCCCAATCATACGCATAAAACTATATATTCATGTCTGTCAGCGCCAAATTCTCGCCAAACTTGGCGACATTTGGCGAAATATCTCCAAATTTGGCGACCAAAATAAGTCTTCATAAATGAAGCCAATTTGGCTATAGCTCAATAATTTGGCGAATTTCTTATTCAAATTCAGTATTAACGAATCGTTTGTAAACGTTTTCTTTGCATTTTAACTTGCTGTTTTCGTGTAACATTATCTAAAATTTTAAAACGAAGATATAGGAAAGCTACCTTTTCCTCCCGGTACAGGCCGGAAGGACTTTTTTCTTTCATTGTTGCACTAATTTTCCCAATCATACGCATACAACTATATATTCATATCAGTTAGCGCCAAAATTGGCGACATTGGCGCCAAAATTGGCAAAATTGGCGACATTTGGCGAAATATTGCCAAATTTGGCGACCAAAATAAGTCTTCATAAATGAAACCAATTTGGCTATTGCTCAATAATTTGGCGAATTTCTTATTCAAATTCAGTATTAACGAATCTTTTGTAAACTTTTCTTTGCATTTTAACTTGCTGTTTTCGTGTAACATTAGCTAAAATTTTAAAACGGAGATATAGGAAAGCTACCTTTTCCTCCCGGTACAGGCCGGGAAAGACATTTTTTAATTTGTATTCTGCTCTTGCCTTTTTAAAATCAATTAAATATTTATCATTTTCTGGATTTCGTTTGTGTCTTTTACCTAGAGCATCTAAACGATTTCTGAGTATTTTTAAGCTATCTGAATACCAGTTAAGTTGACGATCTTGTGTAATTTTCTTCTTTTTTTAGAGTCTTGTCCATAGTTTGAGTTAGTAAATCATGAAAAGAGTTCATCCACTCATCTAGCCCTTGTGATGCTTGTACATTTCTTAAAGAGTTCATTAACCTTTCTTTATGATTTTTTAATTCTCTATTGAACTTTTTGAAGGTTTCAAATTTAGTTTTATAACGGAATAAATTTCTTATTAATGGAACCGCCTTTAAATTGAAGTCAATAACATATAAAAATTGCAGGGCAATCCGAGCATATTTTCGAGAGTTAGAGCACGGCCAGACGGCCAGACAAACCGAGGTCATAAACACTTTTCAACTAGGTTGGAAAGTGTTAAAAATACATTGGTTTTGGAGGTTTTTAGCGATAAAGAAAATTTTACAAAATCATGGGTGACTCGGAAGAAGTTATATATTTTCGTTTGTGGATAAATTATATTTTTGTAGATTACGAAACAATCCTGTTTCTTTTAGAGTGTACGGATTTTTCATCGAACAAACTTTTGGCAGAAGAGCAAGAATGTATCTCGAACTAAACTGAAGGACTTGATCCATTTTGTTTCTGAAGGCCTCTCATTTATATTGGGTTGTTCGAAAAGTCCCTTCCGTTTGGGAAAACCAATTCGTACCGGAAAATTCTGCCCGTTATTTTTTAGACATCAGCTATCGATATTAATGTCTAATAATCTGCTTTATGACGTCATCAACCAATCATCAGTTTTGATTGGTTTCAAAATTTCCCTATTGGCTATCCCAGACACTGTCTGATACTAGCTAATCTGCTGGCTCTGCTGGCTTTGTATTTTTAATATTTCTATATTATTTCTACTTGTATGGTTCCTGACTTGTGCCTTTTTTTTTGCTGCTTGCCGGCCCTTTACGGTCTTTCCAGTTTACTACCCAGTCTGTGGTTGGTATTTAATTTTCTACGTGCCACTGTGCGTCTTTTCCCCTGTGCCCCGGTACTGCCCAATTCCATTTTACTTCGGACAATGGACATCCAGCCAGTTATGCATAAGAATCCTTGTTAGTCTCCCTTAGTTATGCTCCGGGGATGTGTGGTAGATGACCACAGGCTCCTCGGCTCGAAGTTGTTCGAAGTAGTAATGTCTAATAATTAAATGATAAAATTTTCCGGAACGAACCAACTTTCCGAACAACCCAATACTATCTCTAAAAAGTCATTCATTTAAAACCATCATTTCTTTTCGTAATAAGATATAACATTGTAATGCGAAACACATTTTATTCTGCCAAAAGTTTTATATTATAATTTAAATAAGTAAAACGGATATTTCTTCTTGTAAAAGTTTAGTTTAACGTTTTATGTAAAATTCTGAATTAATTCATGAATTTCAAAAATAAAATAAATATTCGGGTTAAATATATACACTAACGTAATCATTGAACAGAATATATTTGAACAAGTAGTTCTCTAGCTATCACTTGATAAAGGTTGTCGAACTATTTAAAATTCCTCTGATTATTTTGCTTGTCTGCAAAAAATACAGATTCGTATAAATTTTGACAGCTTTTTAACCTCTTTGAAAAATTGTTTGGTGCGTTGCTAGAAAAAGTTTTTGAAAATTTCCATTAGTTTATATAAGATTTATTCTTGCAATAACCCTACCGGAACATAAATATTTATGAAAAATAATAAATTACGTACGCCTTTTAATGTCTGAAATATGCATCATAAGGTTGGACATACTTAAAGCTATATGACTTCCAAACCAATAACGTGTAAAGAATTTGAAATTACAAAATTATATAATATCAATTTACCTAAAGTTGAATCAAAGTATCAGTCTTTCTCAATTTATATGTTTATTTTTTATTTTTTACGATTGATTTAAATTTAGTAAAAAAACTGATAGAGTCGAAATAAAATATGAATCTGTTGGTCTGATAGTTGTTTGTTCGATGATAGTTTCTTTTTCTTTTTGCAGACAATTTTGCAGTATTGTTTTGCCTTTTCAAATACCTACGGCTAATCCGAGAATGGAGCACGGTAGGCATCTAGCCAATTGGAGATCAGTTTAGAGATCTGTTGATCTAGCAATTTTATACATGCTGGGATACTCAAAAACACGAAGGAAAAAAATATATTTAAAAAATAAATCATCTACAAATTGAGAGAAATAAACTATACATAGAGATTCATTTACATTTAGATTGAGTTGTAGATAAGATTAAAGAAATGTCTTATTTTACTTCACTATGCTTATCCGTACCTGTCTATATAAATGTTGAGAATATTATTTTAATGTAAAAATATCCCTAAATTGATTGTCATTAATAATCTGTTATTAAAGCCGTTTACATATTATAATTAATGTATTTTTTCCAGTGAAAAATTGACTGATACTACAATTTCATCGATGATCAGATTTGTTTTATGAGTTTTTATTAAATATAATATGTTACGGTCAAAATGATTAATTCACTCATTATTAATAATGACCGGATATAAAGGCCGGTTTTTATTATTAATAACTACGATCATTATTAATAATAACAGGTTATTATTAATGATGACCAGATTAATCATATTGATCGAAACGTATATATACGAGGGTCGATCCAGAAATAAGGTTCCCAAAGAGCTCCAGGCGCACGGGAAGATGCGAGGCGAAATACGGCAACAGCGCTGTGCGCGGCTGTTCCCGCACTCACGATTCCTTCGGCCATGCTTCGCTGCGCCGCTCATTCTTGGCTCAGAAGCTGTCCGAGATTGAGGTTCCCATTGTTGATCCCGCCAAGTGCGAGATTCATTCCGTAATTCGGAAAACTCAGGAGAGCTATCCAGAACCACCGGCGAGGACGACTGACAGCCGGTGGAACGCTGTTTCACGAAAACGCCCAACCTCACGTCTCCCGTCAAACCCAGGAACTTTTGACACAATTTGGGTGGACTCTCATGTTCCACCCACCTTACAGTCCGGACCTCGCACCTAAAGATTCTCACTTATTCCCCAAGTTAAAGGAACACTTGTGTGGCCAACGCTTCCGTAGCGATGATGACGTCAAAGAAGAGGTGAAACACTTCCTCAACGGCTTGGCGCGAGAGTTATACGACATTGGGATACAGGAATTGGAGCACCGCGCACCGTCTGAAAAAATGCATAGAAAAAGATGGCAATTATGTAGAGAAATAGAGCAAACTTTCTTCTTTCCAACGATGTACATTTCTATGAGGATAAACAATGTTGTCTATTTGTAAATTTGATGGGAACCGTATTTCTGGATCGGCCCTCGTATATATTAGGGCTGGAATATTTATCAATACGTCGGTCAAATATTGATATTTTATATGTATCGCAATAATGATATCTAAAATCTGTCTTTACCGATATATCCCAATCCAATAAAATAGTAATAATAATAATAATAATAATAATAACAATAATAATAATAATAATAATAATAATAAAATAAAAAATACATTTCTAGCTAAAACCGTATTCCATTAATGTATAGGCAAATAACGTCAAATTTATTTTCTGATTTGATTCTCTACCCGCAAAGGTACTGACTATACATTACCACTTTTTTTTTTTAAATGAAAATATCACATTCACTTTAATTCCTTTTGAAAATTTTTGTTTATATTAGTAATGAAAATTTAAATGTCGATAACTCTTAATTTATACATTCTACAAACTAGCCCTTCTCTCAAAAAGGTTTTTTGTTAGATCTTTCTAAAAAAAAAACTTTATGCAGTTTCTTTTTTCGAAAAAAAATGATCGTGAGGAAAAATGTCCGACTGGTAGATTAAACTCGAAGTGGTCGTCTCGTATCAGATTACCGCTATTATAATATAGATAGCACGCGGTCGTTGGCGGTTTTTTTCTCTATTTCGGCATAATTTCTTAATTTTAGAGTTAATTAACAGTTATTTTCTAATTTAGGATAGAAGTTTTATTTAATTGAAACTGAATTTTATAAAAAGCATGTAGATTAATTAATTACCTGCACTCTAAAAAAAATCCGTGAATTGAACACATTTTTCAGTAGCCTTTTTTTTTCATTAAAACACGAAAATGTCCGCTTTGATTTGCTTCGATTATCCCGAAATACGGAAAATTCACATCTAACATAAATATACCTGAAATTCTCCAATCTAAGTCTGCAATTTCTTGTAATCACAGGGGTGTACCGGCAACTGTGCAGCGCGTTACTTTTCCGTATTAGAAACCCGATTTTTTGCTTATGATGTTTTTATTTAAAACACGGAAAATTCAAGAAACGATGGACAAATGTTCCTGAAATTCTCCAGTAACAAGACAGAAATGTCTTCAAATAACATAAAAAGCTCTTTCAATCACAAGGATGTTCCGGTAACTTGCTGTCTGCATTTTTTACGGTTTTTGACGAAATTTATTTTGAGAGTGTGGCCAGAAATCCTTCCTTTTTTCTGTATTTTATTTATATCTGTATGTTGTTTGTAAAAATATGTTTGACGAAGAGAAAAAGTGATCATGTATCTCAGCGTTGTATTAAAAAAAACCTATATCTCTATTTATAACTCACCTATGAAGATTAGTTTGATCACAAATCAAAGAAATTTTAATTAGATTCTCCTAGTTTCTTTTTCATTTTCTGCAATGTTTGGTTCCTTTGATATCGCAAATATTACGCTGGCATGTTTGGTCAACTTAACATTGAATAGTGCTAACCTGTTAGTAAGCACGTTGCGGTCTGTTGCTTGGTTCTTGACTTTTGTTTCCTAAGTTTAGTAATTTTTTTATAGCATGGCTTGGCAGAACGACCGTCCTGCTTCATAAAGCGTATTGTTCAAATACATACGCTTTCATATTTAGGACATCTTATTATATATAAATATTTGTTAAAATACTTTTTATTTTGCGAATGTGGTAGATTTAGGTAGTCATAGATTTTATATTGCATTCAATATGTTGTAGAATTAGTCCATTTTTCTTATAAATTTGTATGAAGTTGCTTATCATTTTCCAGTTGAGTAGAATTTTATGAAATAAATATATATTTTACAAATAAATTAACATCTGAGTTCTATTAATCTTGAAAGAGAACGATATCGATTATAAAATATATTAAAATTTTGTTTAATATATATTGCACAAGTTAAACACTGGGAAGAAATGACATATTTTGCTGTAAATTAATGCCAAGAAATTAACAGAATTTTCTCCACTAAATTAATAGCAACATATACCTTAAATATATTTTTACAGCATAAAAGTCTGGAATCATGCTAGTTTTCTTACAGAATGTGATCATGCTATATTCTACAAGAAAAATATCTGGCAACTTGAATACAAAAAATTGAAGCAAATTATTGTTGCGATTGTTGTCATTTTTTACTTTCATTGTTTTTTCTCTTGGAATTTTGAAATAATTTTTCATATTATTATTTTTAAGGTAATAAGGAATTTATTAATTACGTTTTCATAGGAATTCTAGACATAATGTAAACAGTTCCATACCTTTAAACTCATATATAACACATGTCATAACACAAAAAACGAAATAGTACTAATAATTATTTTCATATTACTCTAGCACAATGTAAAATGATGCAATAATGTTTTCAGTGGAGATGGAAAATATGAAGTTAAGAAATTTTCATTTCTCCAGAAAATCATTTATCACTATATTGTGAAAAATTCAAAACTACATCTACACTAATTAATGCTCTTAAATTAAGGAACATCCTACTGTAAAATTATGAATATTTGATGAGGTATGAGCATTTGTATGAAAAATATTGTAACTACACACCCGTGTAAATTATATATATATATTTTCATAATTTGATAATCAATGATATAGGGCAACAGATATAAAAAGTCCTTTAGAATATAGCAATAATTCAGAAATATATTGCAATATAGTAAGCTGAATTTCAGTTGCTTACTAAAAGTATATTTCTAAATTATTCCGATATTCCGCTAGCTTTTATACATAAGGCACCCTGTATTGTCAGCTAAAAAATTATAAAGAAAGGTCTTTAATAATTTTCACGCATGCGCAGTTAAAAATTATTTCATAGAGATGTTTATATCTCATTAAATATTCAATATATTCATTTTCTAATTGCAGTACAATGTTTCAACCGCACTTTGTAAAGTAAAAAAAGGGCGTTAAATTTGGTTGAAAATCCAGCATGATATAGACAAAGAACATTTAAATTTCAAAAGTGCTTGTATCCTCAAGAATATGTATGCTCTTACAGAAATGTATACAAACATTTTGTCGTTTGAAAATAGTTACACTTGATAGTTGACAGTTACAGACTATATAGAGAATCCTACGTTACTGGAATTTTTTGAATAATATTTTTATTCAATTTATTGTTGGTTCCACAATTTACCACATGATTAAATCATCATTGAGAAATATAACATTAAAAATATTCCAATATAACATTAAACAATATAACATTAAACATTTCCAAAGTTCAAGGATGATTTGTCAAGTATTTTTGTAATTATTCAACAAAACGTCTAAAATCCAAAGAGTACGGCCATTATGCTTAATTTTTGAGCATGTGTGCATGCACAATAATAAATGATAAAAAAAATAAAGTAAAAAAAAGCTTCATTCAGACAAATTAATTAAAATCCGAAATAAAATACTAAGACCTTTCTTAAAAGTTTCTTAAATCAATTAGTTTTCTGCAAACATATTTTACTTCTACTCGCTATTTTAGACAAGTTAATTATTAGGTAACAAATTCTTAATAAAATCATACATTAAAAATATTTAAAAAATCTCACAAAATATAACTATTAGAAAGAAAATATTTTGAATTATTATAAACTTTCTAATCACTAACTTGTATTTTTAACATGATGGATTAGGTTTTTTTATTAAAAATCTGGCGTGATTTATCTTAGGTATTTAAAATAAATTAGTCCGCCAATGAAAAAGTATTTTTCATGGTGTAGACAATATTTATAAAAATGGGAAGTACACGTTGTCAAGATTTGTGATGAATTGTTCAAAAACAGATTTATTTTCAATTAAAAACTATAACTCTTTCAAAACTTTTAAATAAGAACAGAAAATTTTTCACATTTTTTTCACCATATTAAATTTTTTTTGTAGATATATTTTCCATCGTTTTGCAGATCTCTATATATCATCTCAAAGATGTAACAGGAGGAAGATCTTGTATAGTTTAAGGTAAATACAGTTGAAGAACGTATAAAAACAATAACGTTAAAGGTAACTGTCATTTAATAAATAATTATAAAATTGGCTTATAATTTCTGCTATAACCTTTAGGAAAAGAGCTTAATGTCGTATAATTAGATATTTAAACACTTTTAAGCGTTATTTTGATTGCTGTAAAAAAAGTTTTATTAAAGTTAAAATGATTAACAATTTCGAAGAAGTGAACATTTGCGAAAAGGTTTTAATTTTGTGACAGTTATTTTAAGATGATAGCAGTATAGTTTAAATCTCAGCTAAGACATTCCAATAATCTTTAAAGTAAATTCCTGTAATTTGCACAATTAGAAATTAAAGCTAAGAAAATTGCTAGTACATAAAAGTTTTAGAAAAAAAATTAACAAAATTTTAGTTTAAATTTATGTTTGACATTTTAAAGATAAGAAAAACGCTTGCATTTTATAAACAGAGAACTGAAAATAGATGTACCTACTAGAAAACAAAAATTAAGTTAAAACTTGTAGGTAAAAATTTATTTTTTTTCATTTCCATGGATACATTCCATGGATTCCATGGACATTTTTAATTTCTATAATAACATATCTATATTATACTACAATCTCATAATTTTTCATCCAATATTTTTTTTCTAATACAAAATCTTTAGGAACAGAAAAGAGAAAGCATGATTTTATTCTTGAATATTTACTTTTTGGCATTTATTTATAAAGAAAACATAAAACACGATAAATGGATAAACAAGATTCACGATAAACATGACAACTGAAAACTTATCAATTCCTTTTAAAGAGTTTTCTAAAGTTATTTATGTATCTCATAGTTTATTGAAATTCTTTTTATGATGTTATTACAAAACGGTAAGCTTTACACGCTGAAGATATATCAATCCTCCTGCATTATAGCACAGTCTCATAATTGTCCATGCAATATTTCTTTCTAATACAAAATCTTTAGAAACAGAATAGAGACAGCATGATTTTATTCTTGAATATTTACCTTTTGGCATTCATCTATAAAGATAACATGAAACGCGATAATTGAAACTAATTGAAAATTCCCTAAAAGGCTTTCTAAAGTTATTTATGTATTAAATAGTAAGGAAAATTCTTTGTGTGATGTTAATACAAAACGGTAAGCTTTACACTCTGAAGATATATCAATCCTCCTGCCGTTGAAAGAAGTCTCAATTTCGGAGGATTTTAGGTGCGACTTAGCGATTCCTAGTATATTACATTTCAAAAGATCTTGTATATATTGTCAATAGTAAGAAAAGTGTACAAACTAATACATGTACGATTTAATTACTCTAATCAGTTGAAAGAGACCTTAGTGTGAGATAAAAGTTCTAATATGCTATTTAAAAATAACATTTTAAATATTGTTTAAAAATGTTTCCATTGATTTTAAAATGTTTCCATTATTTCCATGGTTAATAAATGTTTAAAAATATAAAACGTATTTAAATACATAAACAATACATAAAAATATATACATTAAAAAAAATATATAAATTATGTATAATTTAGTAAGCAGAAATATCTTTCTGTCTGTTTTTAATGTAAAATTGCAATTGAAATTTTTTTTTAAATACTTAATTTCTATTTATTTTAAACAGTTTGAATATTTAAAAGAATTTGCAATCAACTGAATGTAATATAACGACATCATAAGCTCTACGTGATATAGTTTAAATTAAAATCATTTAGAAATCACATACTTAGCATAAGTTTTTAACTACACAACTCTATCCAATGTGTTTGAGTATGTGATATTTCGAATTTCGAAATTTCAGAATTCCGACTCTTAAAGATTTAACTCATGATCTCACCTAACTTACGGTTACTTAAATTTCATGAAGATTGTGTTTCGTGGAGATTAACATGGATTCATGTTTGCATTTCTTGAGGAACAATCTGCACATAATGATTGCTTACATTAAGCAAGTTTGAAATTTATGTTAAACTATAACCAGCTCGTACTATAACTAGTTTTACAATGTAAAAAAATTATAGTTATAATTTCAGTGAAATGAATTATATCGTCTGGTATGAGCGAAATTAACAAAGCCTTTCTCTTATTACCTATGCCACATTTAAAGATGCGTATTCTTTTTTCGACACCAAACAACGCTGAAAATTAAACATGGAGATCATCCTTTGACGAATGATTACCTTCATATTTTATGGTTCACGATGAATGAATCTCTAGTGTTTATTAATTTTAATTCATTGAGATATTGGGCTGTTAACCTAATTTCTAATGAAGTTATCTCAGAATCTATACATATTTGAAGGTAAATCATCTCTCAAACAAACAATTTTTTTGAACGATCTTTCTAAAAATTTAACTTTTATGTCAATTTTATTTGAAAAATGAAATAAAATTTTGAAGCCAAACGGCCGCTTGGCATATGGAAAAAGAAGGGGTCAGCCCGTATTTGTTTTCCTCAGTCACATGACTTGCGTTTTTATATTATATAGATTACGTGTGATAGGATTTGATAGAATGAAGAAAATGCTTATTAATATATTTTTAAGTTTTGATTCGATCTTCATAAAATTTAAAATGACTAGGCAAAGTTCTGCAACGATTATATATACTAAATTTCAACCCATTCGTCTGGGTAGTTTTTGCACCTGCTATGTGCGTACGGACGAACGTACCAGACGACGACTATAGGTGATTTAGGCGACGATAGGTAAAAGTAAGAACGCACCTAATAAAACTAGCATAAATTAATTTAATTGGCCATAAACATTTAAGTTTCACTGTTACTTTTAACCTTTTCATTTAGAATTTAACTATTTAGCCATTATCAACGAATACCTTTGATAAAATAAAAAGCAGGAATATAGGTTTTTATTCCAGCATGTAAAACAACATACTTTTAGCGTTCATCTTATTTCCAGGATAAACATGTTTACCGTACATTTATACGAATCTACTTAGAAATATGTGGCGTGTTCATATAACATAATGTCTAAAATTTTATTCTTCTAGGTTTCACTATTGGATATGTAGTATATATGAAATGTCACGCAACGAAAACTGAGATCTGTCATGAATAGATTCTTTTTCCTTAAAGATTCCTTTAAATCTTTTTTCATGAAAAATAGTTTAAGACCGTTAACAGTGGTATATTTTCCGTGTAGAAAAGTAAGTTACTTTCACTAAAAAACGACTTAAGTTTTTGTTATGTCACATCTTTAAATAACTGTCACACTTGCATAAAGAAAAAAACGCAGCATTCTGAGGTTTTAAAAAGAGCATCGTTGAAGTTAAATAAAACATGATAAACTTTTATGGTTATTTCCGAGACGGCTGTGTATCTTTATGAAATGCAGAGAAGTTTAGTGTTTTAGAAAATAATTATTTCGTGATAAATATTCAATAATCTGAATTATTTTATACGGAATTAATTTTTTTTTCATTACTGAAACTGTTGTTTTATTGTTAAAAAAAAAAATATGTATCATAATTAAGATAGATGAAAAGAATGTCAAACAAAAAAATATATATATATTAATAATCTATAATAATAAAGATTGATGTTTGTCTGTATATGTGTGTGTGCGGTGTTCTGAAAAGACTGCTGCGCACAAATTTACAAGATTTGACATGAAAGTACCTGTTTTTCTGAAGTTATACACCTCGAAGCTAGTTTTGGGATGTTTTGATTTTTTTTCATTTAATTTTTATTCAATTATTATTGTTTTATTACGCGGAGATTCTTCCACTTTATAAAATGAATTAAGTTTCAATCTTTTAGCCTAATATAGTAAATCTTGTCCTCTTTTCAACAAAGATCATTCGGAATTCGTACAGAGATTTTTTAATTTTTCGCGTATTTATAATTTGCAGAGGTTTTTGGGTTTCGCTGAGATTTTTTTAAATTCGTTTAGAAAAAAAACAAAAACAGCTTCTAACTTTTAGCTCAAGATTTTAAATTTGGTCCTCCGTTATTTTTAAATTTTTAACAATTTTTAATGTGATTTTTAATGCATTTTCGTGTTCTATGGTAATTTTTTGACATTAGTAAAAGGAATCCAATTTCAGTCTTTTAGCCCAATATAATAAATTTTGTCTTCAGTAAATGCAATCCTGTTTGAGTCTTATTCCCTTATTCGAAATTCGTAAATCGATTTTGGAAATTTTGCGATTTTTTAATGCGATTGTTAGAGATTTTTTTCACGTTCTGCAGAGACTTTTTGACATTCGTAAAATGATTTCGGTTTTAAACTTTTAACATAATATAATAAGCTTATAGTAAACGCTATTTTTGAATTTTTTGCGATTTTTGTATTCAATGTTTCGCGTTTCGCGTGATTTTTGAATTTTTCGTGATTTTTTTTCGTGCATTCTGTGGCAATTTTTTGACATCCGTATAAGGAATCTGTTGAATTTTTTAGTACAATATAATCATAAATTTTGTAGTAATTTTTGAAAAACTTCGGATTTTGTATAAGATTTTTTTCACGTTTTAGGCTATTGTTGGACAAGTTTGGACAAACGAAATGAACACGACCGCAAATTTTGCTATTATCGTGTTTAAATTAATTTTTTTAAGAATGCAAAATCGTTTCCTATAGCAAAATGAACGTCAATGCTGAAAATTTGAATTTTATGTGGGTACATAGAAAAAAAGCATACCAATTCAAAGTTCGCTTGATTCGAGACTGGAGCGAGTGTAGTCATCATCATAATAATAGTCAAGGCCAAGTGACACTCTGAACATTTTCGTATGACGTCACTGCTAATCAATCAACCCGACCACTTTGCGATCGTCTCGTGAAGGAGACCGTGCTCCCTTATTCATTTGCGTCTTTCAGTGGCCGCCGTTTAAAACACATTTTTTTTTAAATGGAATTGTTATATATCGCCTGCAAGTTAAATGACATAAATATGTTATACAATATACAGAATTATGCATATATTATTTTGAAACTCCGTCATACAGCAATAGCTGTTTTTTTAAAAGCTTGTAACGGTAATTACCACTGTGGGCCTAGTGTTTGAATGTACGTTGGCCCAGCAGATGTATATATGCAGAGAAAATGGATATGTATAATTTTTACCCTCATATTTTGTATACATCCTGCATGAAATTCTATGCTAATCGTAGGAAAAATTCGAAACCTCTGATTAGATAATATATCGAAACCTCTGAATTAATTTTTTTTAAATATTGTATTATATTTTTATGATTTTAATTGTTACATCGTTGTTTATAATCTCGTAATAAAATGTACGCTACTTAGGAACTTGTTATTTTGTTTTCATAAATAAACTATTTTCGAATAATATTTGTAATATGTACTTGATAAAAAATATCTATCGAGATATTGGCTATCATGAAAGCAGATGCTTTATCAAAAATGGCCATACATATTCGTGATTAATTTATCTTATTTTGAAACATATGCATCATTCCACGCCAAATTCTAAGTAGCTCAAAGCAGTCTGATTCATTACATATGCTTCCGTTGCGCACGTAGTTTTCTATTATTTCATGGATATAGGATAGGGAATAAAATCTTGAGGGATAAATTATTGCACTATTTTTAAAATGAATCTATAAAGTTTCAATGATGCATAATGCGTCTAAAGCTGTAATTTTCTTGTTCTATTTGATATCTGCTATATGTTCTTTCTTTCTCATTTAAAAATATCTGTTTGTCATTTCTATATAATATTTTAATGTCCCATCGGCTATGGTTAATGGAATTTCATAAATACCCGATAGTTGATCAGATCCTATTGAATCTATCTTCCTACTGTTTTTTTTTAAATTTAAGTTTTTTTTTGAGTTTTTAATTTAATTTAATTTAATTTAATTTAATTATTACTAGACTTTTTTTTTGTTTAAGAAATATTTTCGGATAATACATACATTCAATATGTTAATTTTGTGGATGAAACTCTAAAAAAATCTAAGAAAACTTTGTAAAGTAGATATCTTTGGATTTTTTTATTGAAGTTTCTTTTCATATTATAATACATGTTTAGAATTATTTTATTTATGGTATTTTTTTTCTATCGGTCATTTCATGCAATATCACTTACTTTATTTAGTTCACTGGTTACCTGATCAGGGGGTAAAGACGGTGAAGGCTCTGCTAATTATTTGTATCTGTACTCCTGATCAATTAATCAATGAAGTAAACGAAATCTTACCATGACATGCAACGTAATCTTTACAGAAAATAAATAGTCAATCAATATACTATCCCACAAATTCTCAAGCCCCTTTTTTTCTACGTTTCTTATATTTCTTGCATTATACATTATATTAACAGACTCTTCACAGTCTGTACTCTTATCAGTTAATCGGAGAACTAAATAAAATACGCGATATGGCAAGAAAACACGGATATAAAGAAATGATTTTAAATAGATTAATTCTGAGCATGGATAATACTAAGGAAAGAAACTTCAATGAAGACAATTCCAAGATATCTAGTTTACACAGTTTTCTCAGGTTTTTTTTCGAAAATTTAGAAAATTCATTTTAGAATTAGTAAAATAATTTATCCTTCAAAATTTTATTACCTATCCATTATAGGTATATAAATAGTAAACAATATGTGCAACAAGAGCATATGAATCATCCTCCTTTGAGTTATTTAGAATTTGGCGACAGATATACTGCATAGGTTTGAAAATAAGATAAAATAAATCACGTTTAAGGATAATAAATTTTGTTAAAACTGTTTTTATCATACCACATAATTCATGATATTTGTTTAACAAGTACAAATTTAAAAATTCATACGAAAACATTTCATTTATTATTACAGATCCTGAGAAAGTCACCATTATTTTGTATGTACAAAACTAGTTGGTTTGTTTATTAAAAGGTTTTTCATCCTTAATATTTTCTGTAATTACTTTTATCATATGTATTTTATTTTAAAAAACATTTTAATCTAAAATGTATAGATTAAAGTGATAGATAAAAATAAATATGACTGGTTATTGAAAAATTCATATCACAGCGATTGATTACTATGTTATTAATTTTGAAATTATCCACCCCTGGAATGAAAAAAATAAAAGTAGAAATAAGTACAAAAACATTTTATTTATGAATCCAACCATACTTGAATTCATTTCATTTGTAGAGTTTAAATATATTTTATTTACTACGTATTCCTGCAGCGCTATTGAAGAACATTTAGCTTGATCATATAATATCATATCTAAAATTTTATTTATCTAAGATTTATTATTGGATAAAAGTCTGCAACGTCACGCAATGAAAACTAGGATGTGTCATGAATAGGGTGTTTTTCGTAAAGATTTCTCAAACTCTATATTTCATGAAAGAAAGTTTAAGGCATTAAATATTATTTAGTATATATGGTGTATTCTTGCCAAATCTATGATACATTACCCGCATAGAAAACTAATGTACTATCACTAGTAGATTTTTTCCCCCAAAAATATGATAAATGCCAGAATTTTCTTTTATATTAGATCAATAAAAAGTGATAAATGTCAGAAATTACTTTTATATCACTTTCTTAAAAATAATTTCATTATAAAATATATTTCATATTGATAAAAGAATCTAAATTTTGCGAATTATGTTCCATTTCAGGAGTGACATTAAACTTAATGTTAGGGATAAAAATGCTTTACGTTTGATAGGGCTATGTCTGAGAAATGTGATTAGGAAATTCATATGTAGTAAACATTATTTTATTAGAATATGCGTAATGCGTAACAAATGGATAGAAATCGGAATGTTTTTATTGAGTGTGTAAAAAGTTCTTTGTCTAAAACCTACAGGCTCTCGAAATTACCTCTGTTTTCATATTTTAAGGTATCCCACCACGTTTCACACCTGTCAAATATGTGATTAAACTGTAAAATAAAAAAACATTTGTCGCTGCTAGATGCCTCACCCCCCCTCTCTCTAGTGAAATGAAGTGATATAACCTCAGGTATAATTTAACAGTCGATACGAAATGTGATGTAAGCTTCGAAGCGAAACTGAAGCAATGCTGCACAGAAATGGTGTATTTAAAGGAGCGATCCTTATAATATCATGTAGATGAATGAAAAAATAATATTTCATGCTTTAATATGCAGAATTAATTAAAATTTAAATCACTTTCAATTAGAACTGTTAAAAAACTCCACTTAATTTGAAAAGAAGCCATGTTTGGATACATCCATTGACTTAAATAATGCAAGAATGATCAAATTACTGGTTGTTTTAAATGCATTAATATATTAAAAGATAATTTATTTTGTTAAAAAAATATTTTTGATCAATTTATTTTTCATTTTGTTAATGTTAAAATTGAATATTGTAAAATTAATTATTTATTTTAATAATATTTCTTTTTTGGGGGAAATTTTTTTATCCCTCCCCTTAATTTAAATTACATAAGTTGAATTCTCCGTAGAATATATAATATATTTTGAACTCATTCATTAATGAAACATACAAATCTAACGCATTTAACTTGCGAATATTAAATTTGCTTCCCGAATTAGTGTTTTGAGTTTGTACAATGAATATAAAAAGAGGGGGATGGGGGGGGGGTAATCCCAATTAGTTTATATTAAACAAGTTTAGCTTTCATTAGAATTATCCAATTGGCTTCACATTTTGCATACCCACTTAAAAAAATTGGGAATAACAAATATACTTTGATGTGGGAGTGTAATACAGGATTAGTATGCACAGCCTGTAATCTCAAATTATAAAAAAATCGTAAATTTGATGTAAATAATATAGTATGGCGAATGCAAATTCAGATTTTGAATTATAATTGTTAATTACCTATGATTCCTTTTATTTTACGAATGGGGAATCTGTCACCATTAAGTGTGGTGTCTAACCCTGATGTCCGGGGTAAATGGCCAATTATTTTTGTTGATAAGAACACTATTTTATATGATATTTGTATTAAAGTAATATTTTTTTGATGTTCTACATAAAAATTGGAATAGATAAATTACATGTGCACTTCAAAAGTCATTGCATAAAAAAGATAAATGAATGCTTACACTATTACACAAAAGACTATAAACTGCTAATGATTATTTTCATAGTATTATAATACAATGTCACATGAAGCAATAATGCATTCAATAAAAATGGAAAATATGCAGTTGTAGAACTTTGTTTCTCTCCATGAAATCGTTGATCATTACATGGTGAAAGTTACAGATTTACGTCTACACTCATTCTCTTAAATTAAAGAACATTATACTCAATTTAGAAAATGTATAATATGAATATTTGATGAGATATGAACATCTGTATCCAATGCTTTTTAACTGCACATACATAAAATATACCAATTTTCTTTTTCAGAATTTGATAACAATATAGGACAACTTATGTAAAAAGGCCAGTGGGGATATCGCAATAATTCAGAAACACAGCGGCGATATAACTGATGCTGAATTTTAATTGCTTATTAAAATTATACGTGGATAATAAGAGATATTCCAAAGTAATAGGAAGCTCACTCTATAGCCGATATATTTCTGAATTATTATGATATTCCACTGGAAATTATATATAAGTTGCTCTATATAGTAACAAATATATTTACAAATAATAATAATTAAAAAAATGATATCGTTCACGCATGCGCAGATAAAAATAATTTCATATCAATCTTTATATTCTATCAAATATTCAATATATTATTTTTTAAATTGCAGTATAATGTTTCAACTGCACTTTTTCAAGTTTTTGAAAAGCGTAATTAACTTTCTCACCGCCGCACAGTGTAAGATTTCGCAAATCTAGCGGGAAAAAATTCAGAAAATCTATTTTAAATAATTTCAGTTTTAGACATTTTAAATTATATCTAATACATTGAAGAGGAAAGAGATAAAGTGAAAGCAGTTTAACTCTACAACAACACCATCAAAAGTCGGCTCAAAACCAAGTTTTCTGTAAACCTTTTTAGAGCGGCGATTGTTGTAGATGTAATTGCAAATGATAATTATGGCTAAAAATATACTTATTTTTTTAAATATTGTTTTATGATTGTATGGAATCGTTACAACAAAGTATTTACTTTGTATTTTATAATTACGATAGTTATTTAAAAGTGTTACTTCTTAAAAATAAACTTGTAAGTTAATATGTAAATTATTAAAAAAATTAATAGCTTATGATAAATTTAAAAAAACCTGCCAAAAATTCTGTACACTCTGGTGCATTGTAAAGTATTTTTTTTTTTGTAATTATATATGCATATACATATAAAATAAATCAATTTCAGTTGCAACTATTTGAAACTTTTGAATATAAGTAATTTTTTACAGGTATTGAAGTGTTAATTTCGAAAAGAGAATTCTATGAGATAAATATAAATTATTTTACTGGACATAAATCATTGCCAGTGAATTCTAAAAATATCTTGATAGACAATGTATTACACAAATATAAACTTCAACATTGCTCATATGTTATGTTAGACCAGATTAAGCAGCTGATCCATTCGTTTATGATTGACATTAATCGAAGATGGAGAAATTGCCATCGTATAAAGAACGCTTTTAAAAGAAAAATAAGGTATGGCTAGATTCGAATATAACAATAAGTAATCTCTATATACCAGACGGAAGTAATAATGACTACGCGAAAAAAGTTGGACTTCCAAAGAAAAATTTGTTCAAGTAGACCGAAATCGAAAAAAAAAAAAAGATTTATCCATTCTTCTCAGAACACTCACTAAATGAACTCACACATGCCACGTGTTTAAAATTAAGACAATTTGGACGAAAATATGCCGCGGGTATGTTAAAGAAAATATCTGTAAGCCATAAAAAAGCAACTAAATTAAAAAAAAATCGTTCAAAAAGCCGGATACACGATATTTAAATATTGTCTTGAAGAAGCGTTGGTTTTAATAACCACTATGAAATTAAGCTACCGAAAATACGGGATTATGAGAAACTCTGCGTTACAAAAAGTTTTGAACATTTATCCATCCTATGAGCAGGTAAAACATGCAAAAACATATGCTATCCATCCCAAGAAAACTGCATATTTTCTTAATCATTTGCAGAAGTTAAATTACAATCTATTGTAGATTTAACGATAAAAAGACTTTGTATTATACAAAAACAGATATTAAATATTCTTACTAAAGAAAAAGGGTCTGTGTTAAAAAGTATAACAACGACTTTTAAATGGGGGTGGGGGATGGGGGTCGGTACAAGTAGATAAAAGCAAAAATCAAATGAAAACAACTTTGAAGATGCAAATATTCTAATCCTATCTGTGGTTCCTTTAAAACTATATGGTTGTAATGAAGAAAATCAAAACTTTATATTATGGTAAAATGCACACTCTTCATCTACTTCTTACTGTAGACCCATAAAATTTAAGTTCACCAAGGAAACTGATCAGTCAATAATGGAAGAATTTGAAAATGTCAGAAATCAAATTACTGCTCTTGTGCCAACAATAGTAGAATTAGATGATCAAACATAATGAAATAGAGCACAGATTTGAAGAAACAATTTTAGATGGCAAAGTGTGCAATATTCTATCTTTAAATAAAGCAACCCCAAAAATGCTATATCTTTAACGCAACTTCCAAGGTTATGAATAATGTGAAATGTATTTGAACATATACGAGTAATGCTCACCCATTTTCTTGGGGCTTATCGACACTACATGCACAGATAAGATTTATGGAATGCCTTTGACATATTGTTTATAGATTGGATGGAAAAAGAAAGGCAGTGCCGAAAACATTAATGATGACACTGACAACGATGTCAGTATCTAATAACTTAATTACTATTTACTAAAAAAAAATCTTCTTGTTGTAAAAGTTAGGTATTTTATATTTTTAAAATCTGCACCGAATAAAATAACGCTGCGTAAAAGTCAATAAATGAAAATGACGAAAACTTTTTCTATTATGATTATGATAATGTAATAATGATGACGTAAAATGTACAATGTAACGAGTAAATATATATTTTCCATAATATAGAACAATTTTATCTATAGTAAGTGCAATTTTATTTAATTAATATCAGTAATTTTCATAAATTGAATTTTGACCCGCTAGATTCGCAAAATCTTACACTGTGCGCCGTGAAATGATACATTCGTTCACTATGCTGTAGGTTTTACTTCAATAATAGCATTGTTTAAATTAATATATCTCTGCAAATATAATGCAGTTTTAAAACATTGAGTAATGATTAATACTCTCTAGCGTCATACCCATATACGTAATAGAGATTTATATAATAAGTTTGAAAATTCATTTTTTTAGCGTTTTTAAAAATTACAGAGAAAACAACATTACAAATTTGCTCTTTTGCTCTGCGGTCAGGGGGTTAAATATGGTTGAAAATGTTTCATGCTACAGATAAAAAAATGAATTTCAGAAATATTTGATTCTCTAAACATATGTGTGCTACTTTTACACAAATGCATACAAACATTGTCCTTTGACACCGTTACAGTCTATTTACAGCATCCTATTTTCCAGGATGATTGCAAATATTAT
The DNA here is from genome assembly GCA_963931845.1 of Maratus michaelseni. Classification (NCBI taxonomy): domain Eukaryota; kingdom Metazoa; phylum Arthropoda; class Arachnida; order Araneae; family Salticidae; genus Maratus; species Maratus michaelseni. The sequence goes on from OZ007588.1 coordinate 116,788,204, forward strand.
ATTTTATTCAATTTATCGTTGGCTCCCTAATTGATTTCGTCACTAAATCATAACTGTAAAATATGTAATTGAACATGTTCTTTACCTCCCCAAAGTTCAAGGATGATTCCTCAAGCATTTTTGCAAATATTCGTCGAAACATCTAAAAGCAAACGCGTCCGGCTATTATCCTTAATTTACGAGCATGAATGTATATAAATAACACGTGATTAAAAAAATAAAAAAGGTCTATTAAGAAACATAAATTAATTATAATCTGAAATAAAATACTAAGACCTTTCTAAGAATATTCTTAAATCAATTATTATTATTATTATTATTTGCAAACATATTTTACTTCAGCCATCTGTTTTAGATGATTCAATTATTAGGAAGCTAATTCTTAATAAAATCATCCATTAAAAATATTCAAGAAACAAATAAAATATAACTATTAGGGAGCAAATATTTTGGTTTATTATGAACTTCCTAATCACTAACTTGTGGTTTTAACATGATGAATTATATTTTTTTTAATCAAAAATCTTGCGTGATTTATCTTCGATGTTTAAAATAAATTACTCTGCCAATAAAAAAGTATTTTCATAATGTAGTAAATATTTATAAATATGCGAAATACAAATTGTCAAGATTTATGATGAATTGCTATGAAAGAGATTTGTTTTTAATTACAAATTATAAGTTTTTCGAAACTTTTAATAGAACGTGAAATTCTTTAAAACCTTTTTAAATATGAAATTATTTTTTAGATCAATTCTTCATCGTTTTGGAGATTTCTATATATCATCTCAAACTTGTAACAGGATTTAAATCTTGTATAGTAAAATTAAAATGCGGTTGAAGAATGTATAAGATAATGAAGGTTAAACGTAAATTCCATTTTAAAAGAAAATATAACAAATAATTGCAAAATTGAGCTTATAATTTTCGACATAAACTTTTGAAAAAAAAAAGTGTAATATTGTATAATTATAAATTTAAACTTTTTAAAGTTGTTTAATTACAGAAAAACAGGTTTTACTGAAATTATACGAATGAATTTATACGAAAACGTCACTTGTTTCGATACTGATTAACAATTTTCAACATGTCCATATTTATAAGTGTATGAAACAGATATTTTAAAAATGATAGTAATACAGTATAAATCTCAACTATAACATTTAAATAATGACATTTAAATTAAAAGAAATAAATTAAATCTGATATCACGTATGATAGGATATAATAGAATGAAGAAAACTCTTATTAATATATTTTTAAGTTTTGATCGGATTTTCAGTAAATTTGAAATGACTCGCCAAAAGTCTGCAACAATTTTGTATATTAAATTTCAAACCATTCGGTTGGGTAGTTTTTGCACTGTTATATGCCTACAGACGGACGGGCCAGAAAACGACTATAGGTGCTGCGCATTTATATAATTACGAACACACCTAAAAATTATATCTATATTACGAAGATAGTAAAAAAATACATAGGATTTTTCGAAAAGCGGATTGAAAATAGCATTTACCTATTAGAAACAAAAATGTATATTGTTATTTTATCGTTCATTTTATGAAACCGTTTTCAAAATTTGTTATATTAAAAACTTAAAATAAAAATGAAAATTTTCATTTTATTTATTTCTATGATAAGAATTAAAATTTTTATTATTATATAAGCATTATTCTGCAATCTCATAATTTTTCTTGCAATATTTATTTTTAATTCAGAAAACTTTAGAAACAGAAGAGAGAAAGTTATAATTTTAGTCTTGAATAATCTACCTTTCGGCATTTATTGGTAAAGATAAAATAAAATAAGTTGCCATCTAAATGTTCAATTCCTTTAATAAATTTTCTATAATTTAAAGGAATTCCTTTAATTTGCACCACTTTAATTTGGAAATTCAAGTAAATAAAAATGTATAAAAACATAAAAAGTTTAATTAAATTTAAACAAAGTTATAGTATAAATTTATGAATGAAGTTATAAATAAAAATTATATCTATATTATGAAGATACTAAAAAAAATATGTTTGATTTTTCAAAGAGAGGATTGAAAATAACTTTTATCTATTAGAAACAAAAATCTATATTGTTATTTTATCGTTAATTTTATGAAACCGTTTTAAAAATTTGTTATATTAAAAGCTGTAAATAAAAATAAAATTGTCATTGTATTTATTAAATGAAAAAGTTGTAATTTTAGTCTTGAATAATCTACCATTTCACATTTATTCGTAAATATAAAATAAACCGAATGAACCACCTAATAAAAAGAAAAGTGCCCATTTAAATTGATGGAATTGCGCTCACAGGCTATTCACACTAATTGTATAATATACTCTTACTTCAAAGAATAATGCTCCTCGCAAAGTAAAAAAAAAATCAACAATTAATTAAAGTGGGGGGATTAGCTCCTCGTTCTCCTCCCTTTATACGTAACCAATGAACCCACAAAACTAATTAGGGAAGCGCCTTATCACAATGAACCTATATAGAAAATTTGACGCAAATCGGTTAATTCTGCATGAAAAACCCATTTATCTAAATTAAGGCAGATTAGCCCCTCGTTACACCCCTTTATACTTAACCAATGAACCCCCAAAACTAATCAGTAAAGCGCCTTATCAGAATGAATCTGTATACAAAATTTGAAGCAAATCGGATATTTCTATCAAGAGTAATCGCGTTATGTACATACATACGTAAGTACATACAGAACCTGCGAGAACATTAGCTTTCAGGCTTCGAAAGCCTGTGAACTAAAAAACTGATCAGTCCCTTTAAAAAATTTCTATAATTATTCATGTGTCTCATCGTAAGGACACTTCTTTGTGCGATTTTGTTACAAAGCGGCAAGCTTTATACGCTGAAGATATATCAATGATTCTACAATTCAAAGAAATCTTAATTTAGGAGGATTTTAGCTACGACTTGGCAATTCCGAATAATGCATCACATTTCAAAACTTCTTGTGTAAAATGCCAGCAGGAAGAACAAGTTGGAAATTGTACGTCAAACGTGACAAATGAGGTGCGTTCGTACTGTAGCTAGTTATATAAATATTCAGATCTTGATGATTTTTAATTCTGTGAAATGAATTATATCGTCTGCAGATTAATTTCTGTCATAAAATAAGTATCTCGGTCGCTTGACGATTAAACCTCGGAAGCTCCTCTAACAAGAAAGCACCGATTTTTTTTCTTTTAATTCAAATTTCTTAATAAATAGTTTTATTAATATCTCCTAAAGTTTTGATTCGATTTTAAAAAAAATTGAAATGTCTCGACAAAATTCTGCAAAGATAATATATCTTAAATTCCAAACCATTCGGTTGGGTAGTTTTTGCGTTGTTATATGCGGACGGACGGACCAAGTGACGACAATAGGTGCTACGTGTTTATATAATTACGAACTCACCTAAAAATGTAAAAAAAAAAAAAAAAAAAATACAAAATAGACGTATTTTCGATTTAAGTTACTCTAATCAGTTGAAAAATCGGTTAGTGGGAAATAAAAGTTTAAATATACTATTTAAAAATTACATTTTAATTTAAATGTTTAAAAAATATATAGTATATTTATTTGTTTAAAAATATATAATACATTTAAATTTCTAAAAATCTACAAATATATATATATATATTTTTTAATACTAAAAATTATACTTACTTTAATAATTAGGAATATCATTTTGTTTTTTACATATTTTTTTTTTATTTCTATTTAACTGTAAAATATCAATTTGTTAAATATTTAATTGCTATTTATTTAAAATAGATTCAACATTTAAAGGAATTTGTATTCAATTGAGTATAATATATTTGAATTTTTCTAATATTTAAGTTACAGGCATTAGTGAAATCGGCATCATAAACTCTACTTGATACAGTTTTAATTAAATTCATTTAATCGCATTCTCATCTTAGCTACACAAATTCTACTACGAAATTTTAACTACACAATGTTATTCAAAGTATTTAAGTATATGATATTCCGAATTTCAAAATCTGAGAATTCTGACTCTTAAAGATTTTGGTTATCATCTCACCTAATTTATTAGTTAAATCATGGAGATTTGCGTGTTAAAATTTCTGGGAGTAAATCTGCACACAGACGATTGCTTAAGATAAATAAAACTAGCATAAATACAATTAATGAGACGTAAACATTTAAGTTTTTACTATAATTTTAAACTTTTCATTTAGGAAATAAATTATTTAGCCTGTAGCAACTACTATTATTGGCAAAATAAAAATCAGAGCTCTATGTTTTTATGAGAGTATGTGAAACAACATCTGTTCATTGCTCATCTTATTTCTAGCATAAAAATGTGTTTTTTACTATACATTTCTGTGAATCTACTGAGAAATAAGTGGCGTGATCATATTACATAATATCTGAATTTTTATTCTTCCAAGATGTACTATTGGATAAATATATGGAATGTCACGCAACGAAAACTAGCATCTGTCATAAATATCCTCTTTTTCCCAAAGATTACTCTAAATCTTTTTTTCATGAAATATAGTTTTTAAAATAGTTAACTGCGGTACATCTTTCGTGTGGACAAAAATGTTAGCTTCACTTAATAATGAGAGAAATTGTTTTTATGTTATACCTGTAAATATATGTTTCACATGTACACATAAAAATTATCTGAATTAGGAAGACTAAAAACATCGGTGCAACGTTGAGGTTAAATAAAACATACTTAAGTGTGATAAGATTTTGAAATATTTAATATGGTTATTTCCAAGAAGTCTGTGTATCTAGTTCAAATGCAGGGAAGTTTAATGTTTTAGGAAATGCTTATATCGTGATAAAAGTTTAAAAAACTGAATATTTTTTACAGATTTTTTTTTCTAAATGTTATGACATCTTGAATTAACAATGTTTCATTGTTTTAAAAATATATATCATAATTCAGATAGATGAAATGCATGTCGAACGGAAATAATATAAATAAATAATCTTACTTATAACAAAATCCAAAGGCGAGAATCTGTCTGTAACGGTACCGGCCTGTACCACTCTGGTCTGCGAGTCGACTGTAATTAAACGCCATGTTAGGCTTACTGAAAAAGATATGCTAACACATAACCACTAACTGATAATTTCTTCTATTTGAAATGATGTCTGTTCAGGATATTTTCGTATAAAACATGTATATAATATCCAGTTATAATGTTTTAAGTTTTAAATTAAAAATAACAGATTAAACATCCGATTACCTGATGTAAACAAACGAATAATGTTGCCATTCAAAAACACAAATTCCATCACAAATTCCAAATGAATGACTCTTTGAACGTTTCATTAAAATATCCGATTATGCTCTTAAAATATTTGTAAAAGCATATTAAAGTCTTTAAATAATTTAAAGGATTTCTTTAATCCATATATTTAAAGCTAAACCTTTTTTTTGTCAATTCGTAGGAAAATGGGTTCTATAGGCATACGTGAGCATTCCGCCAATCAGCTAAAGACATTTGTAAACTCCTGTCGCATTGGGTTCTACACGCATGCGTCAGCATTCAGCCAATCAAGTGAGAGGTTGTTACTGTCCCGAGACAGATTTGGAGACAATGAGGTGAGGGCTATTTCCTATCTAAAGATCTTTAGGAAAGATGATTATGGTGGTGTTAGCAATTTTCAAAGTTTCAAAGTTTGGATTACTATAAATATTAGGTATTTTTTCATTTTATCTTTATTTATTTTGTTATATTGAGCTCATGAACATAGAAACACATATGTATTTCTGTGTTCATGATTGAATTCTTTGGATTTGGTTTGGTGTATTTTTTTTTCTTTTTATGTCGTATGTATATTTTGCTACTTTAAATTTCTTAAACCAAAAAGTAATGGTCGAGTTTTTATTAGGATTTATAAAGCTGAAATTTACCTTTTTGGATATAATATTACAGATGGTTTAATAGTTGCATTCGGCTGTAAAAATTGACAAAAAATTGATTAAAAATTCGACCAGCAGTTGCGTGAAAAAAAGAACTTTCACTAACATGGACAAATCCAGAAACTTGCTGAGTCGGCAATTGTGTTTATATATAAAAAAATAACAAAATTCATAGTTTAATCACAATAAAACATCGTGAAATTTATTGGTTGCGGGAAAAAAATCACAAAATTCAACAATCATTCGGGAAAATGTAACAAAATTCTACTAATAACTTGAGCTTCTAAACAGCTTTACTGCCTGTGCATTTTGATGATTTTGTTATGATAGTGTGTATGAATGTGTTTTGCATGGAATTTTTTGGTTTGTTGACAATTTTTTTAAAGGTTTTGGAACTTTAGTATTGACAATTTATAGATAATTTTAGTATATGTGTATATATATGCAGTAGACTCCTTAAAATCCACTCATGTAAACAATGAAATTTACAATTAAGATGTAAGTGTAAAATTTCAGTTTTTAATTTTTTTTATATCATTTAGTACACATTTTTATATGTAAATGGACAGATGGTAAAGCATCTAATGTATATGAATGCATATTTTGAACTGGTTTGTTTAGAGGCTCCTGTTGTTAGTAGAATTTTGTTACATTTTCCTGAATGATTGTTGAATTTCACAATATGTTCCCGCAACCAATCACCAATAAAACATCTTGAAATTTATTGATTGGTTGCGGGAAAAAAAATCACAAAATTCAACAATCATTTGGGAAAATGTAACAAAATTCAACTAATAAAATACACCAGAATATGTATAAAGCATGCTTTATAATTATATTATGGGCATTAAATAATTTCGCTAACAATATACGAAGAATCAAAACATATCCAAAGAACTCAATCATCAACACAGAAATAGATATCTGTTTCTATATCCAATGATTCAATAAAATTAAATAAAGATAAAATGAAAAAACTACCTAATAATATAATAATATAAACTTGAAACTTAAACGCGATAAATTGTACACAATTGTCATTAATACAAGGTGACAGTCAATGCAGAATTCATTTATATACACTAAATACTTTTCCATTTATTGATACGATAACCATTTTGTCAGAACAAAATTAGCACTTGCCTATCAGCGAGCAATACTGTAAGTTGGCGATTGACTTTATTGCCACCTAAAGGTGAAAATAAGCACTCGGCGATAAAACTTGAAAAACTGGCGATTAAAATAATGGAAAAAACTTGCCAAATGCAGGATTTTCTGATTTTTTTTTCCCTTTTGCGTTTTTTCTGAATGCAGTTTGACAAAATTCATGATTTTTCCTCACCCGATCGATGAAATTGATGATTTTTCTGCATCTGATGGACAAAATTTACGATTTGTATGCACTCGATTGAAGAAATTCGTGATTTTTATGTGCCCACTTGACTAATTCGTGATTTCACTCACCCACTTGATGAATTTGTGATTTTTACGTGGCCGTTCTACAAAATTCATGATTTTTATGCACCCGATTTAAGAATTTCATGATTTTTACATGCCTGATAAATGAAACTCATGATTTTTACACGCTCGATTGACGATTTTTTTTTTTTTTTTTTTTTTTTTTTTTTTTTTTTTTTTGCACTCGACCGACAAAATTAATTATTTTTATGCACCCGATAGACAAAATTCATGATTTTTATGTGACGATAGAGGAAATTAATAATTTTTACGTGCCCGATCAACTAATTTCTTGATTCTTATGTGCCCGTTTGAAGAATTTTGTGAAGTTTAGGTGACCGATAAATGAAACTCAGATTTTTACACGCCCGATTGATGAAAAAAAAAATTTCTGCACCCGACCGATGAAATAAAGGATTTTTATGCACCTGATAGACGAAATTCATGATATTTATGTGCCGACAGATGAAATTAATGATTTTTTCAGAAATCTTACGACGTAATTTGTGTTTTTTCAGCAATCATTTGACGAAATTCATGTTTTTCCTGCAATCCTTTGATGAAATTCACGTTTTTTCGTCCTTTGATGAAATTTGCTTTTTTGTGATCCTTTGACGGTATTCGCACTTTCTCTACTGCCTTTTGACGAGATACATGTTTTTTCAGCAATCCTTTGACAAAATGTGCGTTTTTTCAGCGATCCTCTGAAGAAATTCGCGTTTTTTCAGCGATCCTTTGAAGAAATTCACATTTTTCTCACGATCGTTTATGAAATTCGCGTTTCCCAGTGATCTTACTTATAATAAAATCCGAAGGCAAGAAAGTGTCTGTAACGGCTCCGGGCTCGACCACTCTGATCTGCGAATCGACCATAGTTAAACGCCATGTTAGGCTTAATGAAAAAGCTATTCTTCATCCGATTCTGTTGTTAAAATATTTGTAAAAGCACATTAGAGCTTTTAAATATTTTAATTTTGTTTAAAACCTTCAAAAACTATTTCATATAAAACACGTATATCAACATTTCTGTTTACATTTTTTTTCTGTCAGCACTTTTGTTTTCAGAAATAGCAGTGAATTCTTTCGTACAGAGAATTTGAGTGATCAATCCAGTACATTGGCGCCATCTACTGGCGTATTTTGAAATTTTTGCTTCAATCTTAAATACAGTACAGGACCTATTATGCGAAATCCTCTGGACCAAAGGCTTTCCGAGTTTTTAATTTTCCGGATTTTGGGTCCTTCCGAAGTTCACGATTATTTGACAAAATTCATGCTTTTTTTTCGTGATTCTTTGACAAAATTCATGCTTTTTTTCATGATTCTTTGACAAAATTTACATTTTTTTCTGCTATTCTATGACAAAATTTGCGTTTTTCGAAATATAATTTTTTCGTGGTCCTTTGAAGAAATTTGCGTTTTCTCTTTGCAATCCTTTGAAGAAATTTGCATTTTTCTGCGATTCTTTGAGGAAATTTGCGTTTTTTGCTATTCTTTGACAAAATTTACCTTTTATTTACGATCCTTTGACAAAATTAGAGTTTTTTTTCTGAGATTCTTTGACGAAATTAGCGGGTTTTTTTTTTCGCGATCCTTTGACGGAATTCGCATTTTTTCTGTGATCTTTTGACAAAATTTGTGTTTTTTTTTCCCTTCGAACCTTTGACGAAATTCTACTTTTTTCCCGATCCCTTAACGAAATTAGAAATTTTTTTGCAGTGCTTTGAAGAAATTTGTGTTTTTTTTTTCGCAATCCTTTGGAGAAATTCATGTTTTTCAACGATTATTTGACAAAATTCGCGTTTTTTTTAAGATCTTTTAGCCAAATTTGTGTTTTTTTGTGATCCCTTGAAGAAATTTTACATTTTTTCGGAGTCCTTGGAAGAAATTTGCGTTTTCTTCGCAAGCCTTTGTCGGAAATCGCGTATTTTCTGCGATTTGTTAACAAAATTAGCGTTTTTTTTGCAATTCTGCGACGAAATTTGCGTTTTTTGTCAATCCTTTACAAAATTCAAGTTGTTTCCGCAATCCTTTGAAGAAATTGTCTACTTTTTCTTCGAACGATACACATAATTGTTTTTTTCGGCGACGATCGCTCAAAATTCGAGATTTTGTTATGTTCGAATCTTTGGACTGAAAACTAAAATTTTCGAAACCGAATGCCTTAAATTTTTATGAAAATTCGGAACAGAATCACCCTTGATGAAATAAATATATAACTATTTTTTGTTTCAAACGAATCGTAATATAAATTAATTTTAAACTAAAATTTGAGAGAAAAATGATTTGTTTCTAATTTCGGGAAGAAAGTGGGGGGTGGGGGCGTGTTCACCCGCTACCGAAATAACAATATTTTAGTGATTACACACTGAAACACAATGTACTGAAAAAAAAATTAGAAATCTGTAAAATTTTCGAAAAATTTCAAAAATTCTAAATTTTTTGTAAAAATATACAAATTTAGAAAATTTTCGAAATATTTTTGCTGATTTCGGGTTTTTCCGGATTTTGGAATTCCGGATAAAGGGTCATATACTGTAAAATGATTCTTTCTTATCAAACGTAATTAAAATATAAGGAGTACAACGTAATTTGCATTTAGTTTTGCTTATGTAATCAAACAATAAGTTATGTGGTGAGTCAATCGGCTTAGAAACTCATTGATAACACTTTTTTACAAAAACTTTCGCACATGGATTTTTTGTTAATATTTAATTTGAATGTTTTGTCCAATTGTTGAACTACTTCCGAAATTTAATACTGAGTAAAATATATATATATATATCCTCATCATTTTTATTTGTAGAAATCATTTGTCATTTTTAAAATGTACTTTTTTACAGTACAAACCTTTCAATAATAAAGTCTTCATGCTGTTTGTTTGTATGAAGTCTTATGAAAAAGAAACGCAGATCAACAATCTGTCATTTTTGACGGGGTTATATACTAGTATAATAATAAAATAGATGTCTGTCTGCCTGTGTTCTGAAAATACTGCTCTGCACAGGGCTACAAGATTTACAAGGCAGGAGGGTACTTCTGTGTTTCAAGTTATGCACCTCGAAACAAGTTTTTGGATTTTATTTTAATCTGATTTTTTATAATTAATTTTTTATTCGATTTTTAGCAGGTTTTTGTTTCTGTTGCACGTCAGAAAAATGAATCCAGTTTCTATGTTTTAGCCTAATATAGTAATTTTTGTCGTCTTATCAATGAAGGTCATTCGAAATTCGTACAGAACTTTTTGAATTTTTCGTGAATTTTTCTATGCAATTTTTAGAGATTTTTCGCATTTCGCTGCGACTTTTTGACGTTCGTAAAAATAATTATTTTTCTATATTTTAGCCCACAATAGTAAATTTAGGCCACAGCGGTTTTTGACATTTTTGCAAATTTTAAAATTATTATGTAAAGTCTCTATGTTATGCAGTGTGACTAAAGCTGTAGTTCGCTTATTGTATTTGAAATCTGCTATATGTTGTTTCATCCTTGTTTTAAAGAGAGTCTTTACAGATCAATTAAAAAAAAATAATTTGTCCATCAACATTTTATTCCTAATCTGTTATTCGCGAATCAATATAAATCTATCTGCGCCGGATAACATATGCAATGAATTCGCCTCCTTTGGGTTACCAAGAATTTGGCGCCAGTTGCATTATAAATTAACCCTTTATACCCTGAATTAATTTTCCAGCTACTTTTTAATTGTATTTTTGCATCATTGGATAGGTTTTGGTGCAGAATAAACATAGGAAAGAGGAAAATAATTTTTATAGTGTTTTAGTGGTTAATTATGCAACTGTAACCACCATAAATTTTTTACCCTATGATATAAAATAAAATAGTAAATTTCAAATAGTTAACTTCAAATAAAATATAGGAAATGTTCACCAGTAAAGTATAGAAAATATTAGAAAATAATAGTACTAAATACTAAAATTACTCAAATGTAGAACAACATTTATGTCAATTCTATTGCGAAATGGATTTAATGCAAAGAAAGAGGATATGTGCTTGAATTTGCCATATCCTGCTTGCTGTCAGAAATGCATTCTTTGTGCCATTGTGAATACCGTTAGAAAAAACGGTCATATTAAGGATATATAGGTGTTTTATTAACTCCTTGGGGACGAGCGATCCGTATAAGGTGCTCAGAATCCTCGATTATTCCCAACAGTAACTTTTTATTGTAAACTTTGCCTTATTTAATGACAGCATTTCTGAAATTAAATTAGGCGAAAATTTCTGTTTTGAAAAACCGGTGGCAAAAGATTAAGAATTCTGTAAAGGACGCTCGTTGCGAAGGGGTTAAAGTGGTACTTATAAGTACCGTCAGGATAAAAAGGGGTAAAAACAATATGATAAAATAGTTCACGTTTACAGATGTCCATATTTATTAATGCACCTAATTCCATAATACCCATGATCACGTAGTTTTTGTTTAACCAAGTACGTTTTTAAAATTTCCTTGCGAAAATGGTTTACTTTATAATTATTGATCTTGAGAATATCGCCAATTGACTGTACGAAACTACTCGATCTGTTTATTAAAAGGTTTGTATAATCCTTTAAACGCTTTTATCACTTTTAGCGCTTATATATATATATTTTTTTTATGATACTAAGTTATTTTTCTTATATAATTATATAAATAAGGTTTTAAAGTCTCTATTTTTACTGTAATTATTGTAACATATATATTTTATTTTTAAAATATTTTAGTCAAAAATGCATATATTACAGTAATACATGCGAAATACATATGACCGAAAAAAATATTGTAAAATTTATATCATAGCAATTATAAATTGCATACCATTGATTTTTAAACTATCCACAGCATAAAAGGAAACATAAATTGCAAGAAAGACTAAAAATTTCTATTTGATCATTCAACCCCACGTATTTCTGTTTACAGAGCTCATTGTATTTGTAGCTGAAAGATATTTCCTTTGCTGTGTACGCCTGTAAAGCTATTAAGGAACCAGTAGCGTGACCATACATCGTCATATCTAAAATTTTATGGCTCTAAGATTTATTATCGGATAAGAGTTTGCAACGTCACGCAAAGAAAACGAGAATATGTCATGGATAGGGTGTTTTTCGTAAAGATTTCTCAACCCCTTTTTTCGTGAAAGATTGTTTAAAGCATTAATTATTATAGGTCATGGTGTATTCTTTTGCAAAATCGGTGACACATTAACTGCATAGAAAACTAATGAACTCTCAGTAGTAAATTTTTCCTCTCAAAAATAAAGTAAATGCCAGAATTTTATTTTATATCATATGTATAGAAAGTATTATGTATGACAAAAAATGCATTTATATGAAATTTTTAAAAATATATTTCATAATAAAAAAAATATTTCACATCGCTAAAAGAATTTTAATTTTGCGAATTATGTTTAATATCAGGAGTGACATTAAACCTAATGTTAATGAAAAAAATGTTTCATATTCGGTATGGCTATTTCTGAGAAGTGTGTTTAGTAAATTCATATGTCGCAAACTTTAGTTATTAGAATATACTTCTTTCGTGATGAATGTACAAAAATCTGAATTTTTTTATTCTGCATGCAAAGAGTACTTTCTTTGTCAGCTCTTGAAACGACGGGTTTCTTCATATTTTAAGGGGACGGTGGACGTTATAATTTATTTTCATCATAGATATATAAAATTTTGTGCATATATATATTTCACCATAAGTATATAGACTACCTTACAAAAAATGTCTAATATTAATCTAATTTTAAGATTTTTTTAAAAACTTACAATTTATAAACCAAATTTTAAAATGCTCCTGGCGTCTTAATTTTTAAGATATTTCCTCGATTTGGCATTTGAATCACTTAAAACTGTATTACAAACAAATCTGTTTATCAGTTATTTAATACCTTGAATAGTTAATTTTTGAGAGATTTTTTTTCTGAATTCCATTCCGATTTTCATCAAAATTTATCATTTTAATTAGTTATAAATCAAATTTATTTATCTTAACGAAGTCTAATTGTAAAATGCATACACAGTTTCTTTATAAACAGCATCAGAATTCTTCCTTATCAATTTAATGAATTTTGAACAAAAATTAAGACGCATAGAACATTTCAAAAATCTAAAAAACGTGTAAAATCTGTATTGAGAAAAACAGGTATAAAGTTTACTAAAGCACCGAAAAATTGATTGTGTACATAATTCAAACGCTTGTAACTTTGCAAAAAATCCTCACAGCTGCATGCAGTTTTTCTCAAATGGTTCAATATAAACTGAAGAATAATAATACACATGTAAAAAAATTTGATATTTGGGTCGCTTTTTGATCAAATAAAGGTCCACGGTCTCCAGGTATATCAATATATGTCACCCCCATTTAATTAAATAAAGCAAAATTATTAAAATACTGGTTATTTCAAATACAATACCGCATAAAAAGACAATTTCCTTTCGTTAAAAAATATTTTGATGCAATTTAGTTTTCAATTTTTTATGTTGAATAGAAATATTGAATCATATAATATTTACCAAAAATGTCCTTACTAGAAAAATAACGATATAGTTTGCTAATTCTTTTACGTAAATGTAAGATTTGAGTTGCTCAGATTACAACGAGCTGCAATCCTAGTCATACAATTTCACAGGTGTACCATTTAAATTATCACTTTAGTAATTTTTCATATATTTTATGTTTCTTAATTTTTTATGTAGAGAAAAATTTGCAGTAAATTTGCAGATATGTATATCGATAGTTCCTTACACACACAATGTCAAATAAGTTGTAGGTGATCTATTTTATATAAATGTAACCAGACTGTTTAAAGATAGAACATTGTTTGTAACTGATCCATAATTAAAATAATCTTTCTCTTTTAGAAAACGCATTTACGGTTTTTCGTTCAGAAAAAGATTGGCGATAATTAAAGTGCACGTATTTGAAGGAGCAAGTTACAGTATTTGGTATATTTTTAAAGGCTTTGGGATTTATTCTGTTTGGAGTATGCAAAAACGAGTTATGCAATAAAAATGATTAATTCGAAATTTTACCAATAGATGGCGATTAAACGTTGGAGAATATTTATTGGAAAATATTAACAAAAATTACTCATTTTTAATCAATATCTTTGAGATATTGATTTAAACTGGCTTCGATACTCTTTTATAGCTTCGCTATACTAATCATTTTAATAAAAACAATTTATCAATATAGCGTTTTATTTTTTATTTTTTATTTTTATTTTTCTAATTTGTCTTTTTCTTCCTTTTTTTTTTTTTTTTTTTTTTTTTTTTTTTTTTTTTTTTTTGCTAAACTTTTATGGTTTACAGCGCTCTTTATGGCTAAAACTTTAAGCAAGAATCATGTGAAACTTGCAATAAAAAGTTTTAATATTTGGATGGAGCAAATTCCCTATTTTATTTTCCTTTTTTTTAAATTTTAATAATATACAGCGTCATTTTAGGGAAAAAAGTTTTAAAATATTTTTTATTGCAAAACTTTTTTCCGCATAGTCTAAAATGTATAAATACGAAATCTTTTTAAAATATTATAAATAGTTTAGATTGTAGATCCCTTCAAACACGTGCACTTTAATTATATCCATCCGATCCATCTCAAAATTTCTAAAATCCTATTTATCCATATTTATATGTTGCATACCTTACAAAATTTCTTATAGAATTCTATAAAAAATAGTTACAGAAAATGCATTATAGAATCCTATATAATTATGGTTCGTTTTTCTATACGCTTGTTTAACTTAAAGCTATAGAAATATCTGTAGATGTTCAATAGAAATGTCTGTAGAAGATCCATAATAATGTCTATAGAGCTTCTACAAAAATATCTATAGAAAAAATATGGAGCTTCTATAAAAAATATATTTAGAATCCAGGTGGTCACCCTCCGAAATAATAACCCCACTCGATGCTGCTTGACTTCAGTGATAGGACGAAGATCCAATACTTTCAGTATGACAGAGCCATTGACAGTTCCAAAACTCTTATTACACCATTTAACCTTTATTTATTTTGTGATTTGCATTCCCAATCATATATAGTCTTGTAAAAATAGTTAAAAGTCTAATAAATTATTATTTGTTAAAACTAAAACAATTGTTTAAATGTAAGGGGCGTTCAAAAAGAAACGAGCCGGAGTCTGGACTCAGATTCAGATTCAACCAAGCAGGGAGGCCTACCAAATGGTTTTAGTCCCTGCAAGCCTTGCTTGGCAAGTTTATTTTTAAAAAAATTAAATATTTGACAAAGCAGCCCAGCTTAATTTGCAGAAAAGTCATACTCAAAAAGTCATACTAAGCAGAAAAGTCACAATTAATAAGAGTTTAAAAATTATTTGAAATTGTCAGATTTTTAGCGTAAAATATTTTAAAAGTAGAAACAGTAGATTTTTTCAATAAACTTCTTCATCATCAGGAAAAGCATCATCATCATCATCAACATCAATGATGTGTACTGGTGGCATTTGGAATAACAATTGTTTTTTTTTTCTATTAAGAGAATACGCTAGTTACGCGAAGAAACGCTCCAGCTAATGTTAAGTCTATGGGAAGGTTATTGCGCGAATTCTCGCTCGCATTTTAATATTTTTAAATGTTTTTTTTTTGCATAGGATACCTGATGTCGATCTCTACCGTTGTTAGTTTTTACTTTTTTTGATTTTGGTTACGGTTTTTTTTATAAGCGGACATTTTCAATTTTGGAACCGGTTGGAACCGGTTCTGAAATTTAAATTACTCTTATATAAAAAAACTGGAATCAAAATCGAAAAAGTAAAAACTAACAACGTTAGAGATCGACATCAGCTATCCTATGCAAAAAGAATCATTTAAAAATATTAAAATGCGAGCGAGAAATCGCGCAATAACCTTCCCATAAACATAAGATTAGCTTGCGCGTTTTTTCGCATGACTGATGGAGGCTCTTAAGGACATGCAGCTAATTATCTTTTGAAGCAATGAGTGGAATGTGCAAACCGGTGACAGAATGGTAATATCGTTGCGTCAGTAACAAAGAGGGTTTCCGACAAGAGCGCGGAAGTCCACATTTCCACCGCTAGAGGGTCACGAGTGCAAGTCACGTGACTACACAGCTAGCAGAAGCAGGCATCAGTCTTCCAACGCTCATCCCTGTTGTAAGCAGTGAAATGGAGGCGTCAAAATAAGAGCAAAGAGGTGTTGTTCGTTTTCTGACAGCGGAAAGAGTAAGGGGAACGGACATTCATCGAAGAATGTCACAAACTGAAAAGCAATTGACACAGATTTATTCTCACATATATTTCTTAAATTATCAAAAATAGTCATTGATGATAAATGTGTTTCACTTTGAAAAAATTGCAGTATCAAGGCTTTAAAAAATATTATTGACAATTGTTAATATTTTGTGCTTAAAGTATGTATTTAATTATAATATTTCTCTTTTAGTCAAATCTGCTAGAAAAAAATTACCTGTTTATGAGTTATACATTCTAATATATCAAATTCCTTAGGAGGGACTACTGCCCCGCTATCCTCACCCAAATGGCTCCCCGGCTCTTAATAAAGCCATCAGCTCATATCTTGTAGAACAACAGTTCTTAAACTCTTGGTTACGATTGGCCTCTTTTAGGTAGATTTCGTAAAAAAATACTACCTATTACATTCTCCCCTAAGTTGGAATTTTTGAAAAAATTTTGCAGATCTACGCCGATTATGACTCCCAGAACCCAAAATCACCCCCAGTTCAAAACTTTATCTATCAATCTATCTATCTATCTATCTATCTATGTCACTTTTTTATGGACACGATAACGTCAATAATTCTGCACAAATCTCTTCCAAACTGATACATAAAATCAAGGGGCATAAAATCTCGGTCAAGTTCGTTAATGGGAAAAATCGAACCAAGGGGGAGAAATGGAGGGGGGGCTTTCTGTGAAAACAGAAAAAAACCATAAACTTCTTAATTATGATACATATCGAATCCGTTTAAAGTTGTTATTACTTCTAGGAAAAGGGCCGAAAATGTATGTATGACAGATTTTTGATATCATTAAAAATGATCCCAAGGGGGGGGAAAGGGGGGTTTCAGAAGAAAAAAATTCATAACTTTGTCAATTCACAAGATATCAAATCCGCTTAAATTTATTATAAATCCTCTTAATATTATCTAAAACTTTTATATTGACAAGTTTTTTATAGGACCAACCCTTATAGCAAAAAAAAAAATCCCTCCCGGCCCCGCCTGCAAACAAGTTAGGTTTCGAAGTGGGCGGTTCCAACTGTCGCATCATGGCATAAAGGTCATTTCTTCCTCAATTCCCTACAAACAGGCGCACAACGGTCTGCGTCTTCGAAATTTACCTGTGCCTGTAGGCCGAGCCGTCAGGGATTTTCGTATTTCCTGTGTCTTCGCGAAGCCCTGCGATTTATAACATAAATTAGTGATATTCTTTAGTAAATGCAGGGTGCCTGTGGAACATACTTTTAAGCACCACTGTCTACGAATAGTAAGCTTCATCCTTACTTAATCACAGAATGTGTAAAAAATTTCTGCGATTAAATGAACGAATTTTTTTTGAAATAGAGGTGCTCCAAAGTAAAGAATGTATGCATAATGAATATCAAATACATGATATATTAATTAATCCTTAAATATAAACTAATTCTTAATCAAAAAATGTATGAAATAATATAATAATGTCAAAAATAATTAAAAAGTACTTTTAAACCGCATTCCTAGTTTTTTTTCTTTAATTTTCTTTGCAATATTTCTCTCAATATAAAAGAAATTCTTTATATTAAGTACGAGTCGTTGGAAGAACCCCTGATGACGCGCTGCGGACCCCTTACCCTTGGTGGCCGCGGACAATAGTTTTAAAATCGCTGTTGTAAAAAATAGTTTCGGGCCAACAGATGACAGCACATACCGGACACTTTATGCGTCCTTGACACGCGCGGATTGTATCAACCAAGACTCCCTTATCATAGATCAGATTTGACAATCCGGAGAAAGTCTATGGGAGAAAATGTCCGCGGTAATTGCCAACTTATTAATTGACTTTCTCCGGAAAGTATCGTCGCCTGGTGGATACTACCGCACAGTTGCCATGTTTCGGGCTTTTTGAACACCAGTATATTTTTAGAGAAAATGTTGCTCTTTTAAATCCCAGAATTCTGAGATCAAACAAAACAAAATTGTCCCTACTAAAAAACTGGTATCCAAAAAGAGAATAGAAAAATCTATAGAAAAATCTAGCTGGTTTGCTACCGCATAGCTGCCAACTCTTACGCTTTTTTCTTACCACTAAAATTTAATAGAATTTTTTTTGTCATGTAATCACACGATCTTGTCAATTTAATAAGATAAAATTTACTATAAAATTTTAGTGGTAGGAAAACTACTAGTTTATAAGCAAATGCATAGAACAAATGGAGCTGTGAAAAAATTTCGTGTGATTTCGTGTCGTAAATACTATTACTGACGATTGATGGCGCTAGTAGCAGGAAAAGTATAGCGGTCAAAGGCAACTTGCTGATTGAGAGGTCTGATACTATGATAAGGAGGTCTTGGTTTCAACCATAATCGCTACCGGCTTTGTCGTCATTTTTGGACTACTGAATCTTTCTGCAAATCATTGTTGAAAACAGTAAGTAAATTTTCATATGAAAGCAGCGTAAATTGTTGCGTGAATTTTACAGTCGTGGCATGATATGCGAGATAATTTAACGATTTTTTAGAACGTATATAGACAGAGCTGGTTTTATCATTTATGGGACCTGGGGCTGCTTTTGCCCTTTACCCACCACCACTACCTTTTTTTTTTTAATTCTACACTGACAATTTAAAAAATTAAATATGTATATTGCTAATTAAAAACTTCTTTTCTTTTACATTTACTTTTTTCTATATACATAAGATGGAATTATTATAATCAGAAAATTTTTCGACTTCCGTTTTATCTATAAATTTACACGTTTTAGGATGTCCTGAACCATCACCTACTTGACTCTCTACAAAGCCTTCGGACGAATTTGTGACGTCACTGTACGCCGATCGTTTCCCTCAATAGAACTTCGCGCTCTTCTTGTGCGTTAAAAAACTGAATTTTTCCACTACATGATTTTATTTTATACACAATTAAGTCAAACATTTATTTCTCATTTTCTTCCTATTTAGTAAAAAAAAAAAAAAAAAAAAAAAAAAAAAAATATTATTATTATTATTTTTTTTAATATATAAGAATTTGTTTAACGGTTTTCAAATTTGATAAATTCAAATTTTACCAAATACACATTAGAAAGTAAAAGTTTAAATATTTTGCTGGAGATTTTTATTTACAGGAGTTAAATCCCAATAATTAATGTATAAAGAGAAAAAAGAATAAAACATTAATGCATTAAAGAATAATTAAAAAGTGTAATTAGCCAATTTGTAAATTTATTAATAATAATTATACACCAGATATATCTCACACACACACACAAAAAAAAAAAAAAAACTGTTTCAAAATAATTTGTTTATGAAAATACTTTGTATTTTCAACATTTGTTTTTTCTTTTGCAAAATTGTTAAAAGTCAATTTATTTATTTTATTTTCTATGATTGTTTATTTATGAATAAATATAATTTTTCATTCATTTCTGAGAAGTAATATTTAAATCTATTATTGAAAATTTCATTTTTTTTTCTTTTTTTTTTTTTTTGTATGAAAATATTTTATATTTTCACTTTTCCTTCATTTATAAGATTAGTGTTTTACTTTGATAATTCCTAAATTTTCTGTGTATTTATTTACATAACTTCTTTCAATTTGTACTTGCTTTTGGTAATATTGAACATAAATTATTTTAAAATATCGAAGCATATCCATAAGCAAATCCGAGGCATATCATTAAGTATTGTACAATTTTATTATTAAACTTTTAATTATATATATATATTTTTAAAGGTCAATCCAGGCAAAATGTGGGGCCTATTTAGGGGCCCTTCACAAAATTCTATTTAATAATACAGGCCTCCTTCACAAAAATCAATTTAATAAAATGATCCCTTTCACAAACATCAATTCAGGGTTCTGTCTAGATTTTTCTCACAAGGTCCTGTTTTTGTAAATCCCCCAGGGGAATACCTTCTTTAGGTACTTACGTGTTTCGAGACCCCGGATTCCTGAGCGATCTTTCTCCTTTCCTGCCTTCTTCTCTTTTTAGTTGTCTATGCTTTTTTCTTTGTTTCACACTTTTTAATCTTCTTTTTTCAGTTTGTTATGCCTCTTTGTTCTTGTTCATGTTTGATTGTTTTACTAGCTCTTTTGTTCATATTGTTCTTTGTTCTGCTAACGTTGTTTTCGTTCTATTGTTTAAAAAAAAATCAAAAAAGATTGGAAAAGACAAAAAATACACCTTTTTTCTAAGTTTTCTCTCACATTTCTTCCTTTTTTATACAATAGTGGATTTTTTTTTCACGTCAGACACTCTGGGTGCTGAGGTTTTTTAATCTCTTCGACTCGGTTCTACCTTTTTAGGCTGATCTTGAGTCACAGAGTGCAGGGCATTTTCCGAATTCCGGTTCCGTGATCGGAGGACGCCATACATTGTATGGTGGCTGTTAGGACCAACACCGGGAGACTGGTGTCTTTCGGTGGAAGGGGTTGTAGGTTGGACAGAGCCGTAAAGGCTTACCTACTGACTACCTGATTCCAATGTGAAAGAACTAGATATTAGGAAATGCTATCGAGTTTAATCCAACGTTCGAAAAACGTGGAGGTTTGTTGATAATAGTTTTCGCCTTTTTGAGACCTGCGCCCAGAAGTAAGGTTAAAAAGAAGGGTCGGTGACCAGGCCCGACGCCTGGCGTTTTTCTATCTTTCTCTCAAATATGGCCACAACTCAAGGAAATAAAACATGCGAAGTGGTAGCCCCACAACCAAATACGTCCTGGGCTGATAAAGTCGAGGAAAGTTTTCCTTCAAATGCACGTTTCTTTATTGTAAAATGTACTGAAAGCGATTTTGCCCTCAAATCACCTTTCCTGATACAAATAGCTATACAAGGACTTATTGGTGAACCAAAGACTATTAAGAAACTGAGATCTGGTGACTTACTTATTGAAGTCAAAAATTCAACTCAAGCTGGAAATATAAAGAAATGTAAATTCTTTGGAAATATACCGGTTACTGTATCAGCTCATAATTACTTAAATAGCTCACGTGGTGTCATCTCAGAACAAGACCTCACATTTGTCTCAGAATCAGAAATACTTGAAAATCTTAAAGAACAGCATGTTACAGGAGTTCGAAGAATAACAATTAAGAGAGACAATAAAATCATCCCCACAAAACATATAATACTTACTTTTGATATCCCAAACCTACCCACCAACATAAAAGCAGGATATTTGAGTTGCCCAATCCGACCATACATTCCAAACCCATTGCGCTGTTTCAAATGCCAGAAATTTGGTCACTCCAAAAATACCTGCCGTGGAACCGTAACATGTGCTCGATGTGGAGGAAAAGGACATGAAAATGAAAACTGCACAGCTCCTGCTCACTGTGTAAACTGTGAAAAAGATCATCCATCATATTATAAATCATGTGAAATCTGGAAAATTGAGAAAGAAATCCAAACAGTGCGCACAAAACAGAATATTTCATATCCAGATGCAAGGAAAATAGTCAAGTCTCGCACACCAAATACAGGCATAAGTTACTCTGCTGCATTAACTGGTAATAAAAAATATCAAACAATAGCCACACAAACAGAAACAACAAAAGAAAGTCTGTCTACTAATTCTGGTACAACAAAAGAAAACCTGTCTACTAATTCTGGTACAACAAAAGAAAACCTGTCTACTAATTCTGGTACAACAAAAAGATGCAAATCGGCAAAGACACAATCGGTTTCGGCTAAATTAGGAAATTCTCTTCCTCCTAAATCACCACAAAATGTTTCTTCAAAGTCATCACAATCCTTGTTTCATAAAATTCCAATCCATATAAAAACCTTTCAAAATACCCCCAAAACAACAACTATAAAACAAAATCGCAGATCTGACTATGAAAAACATGGCCTACAAACAATTAAATTCTCTGTATCATCTGAAAACCCAGCTAATAAGAGGAAAAAAATTAAACCACCTAAAAAAAAAAAAAAAAACTCAACCAAATCAAAATAATAAAATAAATGTGATGCGTATGCGGGATGAAGACATGGTGGAGCTTCATCCAGAATCGGATGCAGAACTGAACGATGGAGGAGATGGTATGTCTACTACCTCCGAAAATAGTGACGTTGATATATCTATCTAAAACAATCAATCATGACTAATATTATCTCGTGGAACTGCCGTGGTTATCATAATAAACATGCTGAAATCCGTAATATTCTCTCTGACCATCAACCATTATGTTTAGCTCTACAAGAAACACATCTAAAGCCAAATCACAAAACAAAATTACATAACTATACTACCTACAGAAAAGTCTTTACAGCTAATGGAAGGGCCACTGGTGGTGTGGCTCTTTTCATCTCGAATAATTTACCCCATTCTTATCCATATATTTAAAGCTGTTTGGTAATTCTGTCAAATCTATTCCATCGAAATTCGATCGAATACGCATGCGTCAAAAAATCACCGGCCAATGAGGTGAGGGTCTATGACTGTCTCTACAAACGTGTTTGGGATCGTATCATCTGTTGTTTTTTTCTGTTGTCACGTTGCGTTAAACCTAGGAAGATATTTATCTAGAACTCACTGTGGTGTGTTTAGAAGGTATTTATTTTATTTATTTATTTTATTTATTGTAATTTGTATGAATACTTAGATGTCCATTTCGGATTTACTGTTTAAAAATGAATTTAGGCTCATAAGTTGGCGAAATCCCGATGGAAATTTTCTTTTTAGATCTCTATCATTTTGTTTATATAGTACAGAAAATAATTATTCAAACGTGTAGAACACGTAATACAAAATTGGACCACTTATGGTCTGTTTATTATCGGGAATGAATCTTATGGTGTTCCGATTGATAATGAATTCGATTATGTAAATATAATGTCAAAAGACAGTACGCACGGTAGTAATATTTTTATTATTATGTGTTCGAAAAAAGCAGAATCTGAGCATCTGAATATAAGTTATAAAATAAACAGAAATATATTATCTCTATTCGATTTAAAAGTTTTGTCATTACATAAGTGGGCTATTTTATTTGTAAAGAGTATGTATGCATTGTATTGTTTGTATGTATACAAATCTTGAATGTTTTAAATGGGCAAATCTGTAATGTTTTTTCTGTTATTTTTTTTAAATGTCAAAAAAAGATAAATTTTCAAACTTGGTATAAATAACTTAGGTACTTTTCTCTATTATCCCATTGACCACTTTTCATAACAAAACAGAAATATATTATCTCTATTCGATTTAAAAGTTTTGTCATTATATAAGTGGGCTATTTTATTTGTTAAGAGTATGTATGCATTATATTGTTTGTATGTATACAAATCTTTAGAATGTTTTGATTTGCAAACTCTTAATATTTGAATAATGTTTACATTATATTTGTTTGTATGTATACAAACAATATATGTATACAAAGAAGTATATATGCAAACAATGTATATAATGTATCATGTAACAATATTAATATTTACATTGTATTGTTTGTATATATACAAATCTTGAATGTTTTAAATGGGCAAATTTGTAATGTTTTTTTATGTTATTTTTTTTAAATGTCAAAAAAAGATAAATTTTCAAACTTGGTATAAAAAACTTGAGTACTTCTCTATTATCCCATCGACCACTTTTCATAATAAAATACTATCGCCAAACTGTATGATTAAATGCCAAAATTGCAGTCCCATTTACTTGATGTCGAAAACATTATACGTGTTTTTTATGTCATCAAGTGGTTTTTAATTCAACATTTGCGTGTATTTTTCATTATGTTTATTTGATTTATTAGTTATTTCATTAATTAAAATAACAATTGTATCCTTAAATTCTTATATTTTATTTATTTATTTTGATATTCCAATGACAACGTTCTCCCATTTATTTGGCGATAGTTTTTTTTTTATGAAAAGTGGTCGATGAGATAATAGAGAAGTACCAAAACTTAATTACGTATATGAGTATATTCTTTGACAGTATTAATCATTACTCGATATTTTAAAACTGCATCATATTTGTAGAATTATATTAATTTAAACAATGCTTCTATTGAAGTGTGAAGAACCATATACCTCTATGAAGAACCATATATTTACATAATTGTCTTCATTAGCAATGGGAACACCATAAGATTCATCCCCGATAATAAACGGACTATAAGTGGTCCAATTTTGTATTACGTGTCCTACGATATTTTTACATACATTTAAATAATCATTTTCTGTACTATATAAACAAAATGATAGAGATCTAAAAAGACAATTTCCATCGGGATTGATTTCGCGAACGTTAAAAGAGCCTAAATTCATTTTTAAACAGTAAATCCGAAATGGACACCTAAGTATTCATACAAATTATAATAAATGAAATAAATAAATACCTTCTAAACACTCCACAGTGAGTTCTATATAAATACCTTCCTAGGTTTAACGCAAAGTGCAAGAAAAAAACAACAGGAGATGATCCCAAACACGTTTCTAGAGACCGTAATAGACCTTCACCTCATTGGCCGGTCCTACCGGAAGATTTTTTTATGCATGCGTATTGGGTCGAATATTGTTGAAACATTTGACAAAATAAGCAAACTGTTTCCACCTAGGTATTTATACACAATACAACAAATAAAATAAATGCCTTCAAAACCCTTTTGATCATCACATCAGCGTGCAAGACAATTTTTTTACAGGAAACCGTTTGATGAATTTCATTATTTTTCCGTTATCGATTGACAAATTTTACGATTTTACCGCTAACGATTGCTGAATTTCACAATTTATCGACTATTGATTAACGAATTTCATGATTTTTTCCATGAACATTTGTCGAATTGCACAAAAAAAATTAAGAATATCGTCAAATTGTCTTGGGTAAAAAAATTTTGAATATTGTCAAATGCCATCGAGAAAAAAGTCTCTTTGTCAAATGATTTTGAAGAAAAAATCGGGAAATTCACAAAATGGTTTCGGAAAAAACTTCACCAAATGGTTTCAAAATTCTTTGAGTGACAGCGGGAAAAAAAATTTCATTTTACATTCAATCATCGCAATTGGCGAGTGTGACTAAGTTTAGCGAGTGGTGGCAATAACATCAATCACCAATTTCCAGTATTACTCGCCGATTGGTGAATGTTAATTTTGTCTTATATCACAAACTGTATTTACATATACTACTAGATATAATGATTATGAACCATGATTTTTCTGTTATTGGGCGAGATTCATGTTTTTTCAGCAATTCTTTGATGAAATTAGTGTTTTTTCAGCGATCCTTTGAAGAATTTCGCATTTTTCTCACGATCCTTAACGAAATTCGCATTTTCCAGCAATTCTTTGATAAAATACATTTTATTCCGCAATTTTTAGACGAAATTTAGTAAAAAAGCGTGATCTTTTGGTGAAATTTCCTTTTTTGCGATTCTTTGACAAAATTTGCTTATCTTTCGCGATCCTTTTGCATAATTACGTTTTTTCTGTGGTCTTTTAACAAAAGTCATGTTTTCCCATTATCCTTTGATAAAGTAGTGTTTTTTCCTCAATCATTTGACAAAATCTGTTATTTTCCCCCCGCGAAGATTTGTTAGATGTTTTTAGTCTGCAGGTGCCCTAAAAAGTCTGTGACGCCCGTTGCTGCATCGCACACATTCTTCCATGGGGCATCGAACGAAGTAAATTCAACCTAAAGAATCATTGTTTCATTCCTGACATTTCTCGAAAGAAACAACGTTCAACTCATTGACTGAATTGTAAAGGGCGAAATGTGTCAATTAGCAGAAAGTGCGCAATTTGTTCGTTCATGGAAAAAATCGTGAAATTCGTTAACCGATAGTCGATAAAATTCGAAATTCGTCAATCGATAGCGGAAGAAGTGCAAAATTCATTAATCTACACAGTGGAAAAATCGCAAAATTCATCAACTGGTTTCGGGAGAAAAATTTTTCGAATATCGTCGAATTTCTTCGAGAAAAAAATTCACAATCTGCCAATTTCGGGGATGAAATTTACCAAATGGTTTCAAAATTTGTCGCGCGACAGCAGAGAAAAAAAATCTTTTTCCATTCAATCATCGCAATTGGTGAGTGTGACTATTATGTTTGACCAGTGGTGGCAATAAAGTCCATTGCCAAATTTTCAGTATTACTCGCTGTTTGGCAAGTGCTAATTTTGTCCTATACTTCAAAACCCTTTTTATCATCACATCAGTGTGCAGGACAATTTTTTTTACGGGAGACCATTTGATGAATTTCGTGATTTTTCCGTTATCGATTGACCAATTTTACTGCTATCGATTGTTGAATTTTATAATTTATCAACTATTGATTAGCGAATTTCCTGATTTTTTCCATGAACGTTTGACGAATTACGCAAAAAAAAATAAGAATATCGTTAAATTGTCTTGGGTAAAAAAAAATTTAATATTGTCAAATGCCTTCGAGAAAAAGGTTGCAAGTTGAAACGGCTGTGACTTCTTTTTCATGTTATGCATCTCCGGTGTCCATCCCCCCCCCAAGTGGGACACTTTTCTAAATTTTGCACATACCCCTCATGTGATATATCGGTGGAAAAGTCTTTGACCACTTATTCATGTTATGCATCTCCGGGGTCCATCCCGCCCCCCCCTAAGGGGGGCACTTTTCAAAATTTTGTTGACACCCCTCATGTCATACATTGTTGGAAAGGTCTGTGACTGCTTAATCATATTATGCATCTCCGGTGTCCATCTCCTCACTTTGCCCCCCCCCCCCAAAGGGTACTTTCTAAATTTTGCACATTACCCTCATGTTATATATCATTGGAAAGGTCTGTGACCACTTAATCATTTTATGCATCTCCAATGTCCATCTCCCCACTTTGCCCCCCCACCCCCCTAAGGGATACTTTTCTAAATTTTGTTGACACCCCTCATGTCATATATCATTGGAAAGGTCTGTGACCACTTAATCATATTATGCATCTCCGATGCCCATCTCCCCACTTTCCCCCCCCCAAGGGATACTTTTCTAAATTTTGTTGACACCCCTCATGTCATATATTGTTGGAAAGGTCTGTAACTGCTTAATCATATTATGCATCTCCGATGTCCATCTCCCCACTTTGCCCCCCCCAAAGGGTACTTTCTAAATTTTGCCCATTACCCTCATGTTATATATCATTGGAAAGGTCTGTGACCACTTAATCATATTATGCATCTCCGATGTCCATCTCCCCACTTTGCCCCCCTCCCTCCCCCAAAGGGTACTTTCTAAATTTTGCACACAACCCTCATGTTATATATCATTGGAAAGGTCTGTGACCACTTAATCATATTATGCATCTCCAATGTCCATCTCCCCACTTTGCCCCCCCACCCCCCTAAGGGATACTTTTCTAAATTTTGTTGACACCCCTCATGTCATATATCATTGAAAGGTCTGTGACCACTTAATCATATTATGCATCTCCGATGCCCATCTCCCCACTTCCCCCCCCCCCCCGAAGGGGTACTTTCTAAATTTTGCACATTACCCTCATGTTATATATCATTGGAAAGGTCTGTGACCACTTAATCATATTATGCATCTCCGATGTCCATCTCCCCACTTTGCCCCCCTTCCCCCCCCAAAGGGTACTTCTAAATTTTGCACACAACCCTCATGTTATATATCATTGGAAAGGTCTGTGACCACTTAATCATATTATGCATCTCCAATGTCCATCTCCCCACTTTGCCCCCCCACCCCCCTAAGGGATACTTTTCTAAATTTTGTTGACACCCCTCATGTCATATATCATTGGAAAGGTCTGTGACCACTTAATCATATTATGCATCTCCGATGCCCATCTCCCCACTTCCCCCCCCCAAAGGGGTACTTTCTAAATTTTGCACATTACCCTCATGTTATATATCATTGGAAAGGTCTGTGACCACTTAATCATTTTATGCATCTCCAATGTCCATCTCCCCACTTTGCCCCCCCCCCAAGAGATACTTTTCTAAATTTTGTTGACACCCCTCATGTCATATATTGTTGGAAAGGTCTGTAACTGCTTAATCATATTATGCATCTCCGATGTACATCTCCCCACTTTGCCCCCCCCCCGTTAAGGGTACTTTCTAAATTTTGCACATTACCCTCATGTTATATATCATTGGAAAGGTCTGTAACTGCTTTATCATATTATGCATCTCCGATGTCCATCTCCCCACTTTGCCCCCACCAAAGGGTACTTTCTAAATTTTGCACATTACCCTCATGTTATATATCATTAGAAAGGTCTTTGACCACTTAATCATATTATGCATCTCCGATGTCCATCTCCCCACTTTGCCCCCCCTCCGTACTTTCTAAATTTTGCACACAACCCTCATGTTATATATCATTGGAAAGGTCTGTGACCACTTAATCATATTATGCATCTCCGGTGTCCATCTCCTCACTTTGCCCCCCCCCCAAGGGGTACTTTCTAAATTTTGCACACAACCTCATGTTATATATCATTGGAAAGGTCTGTCACCACTTAATCATATTATGCATCTCCCATGTCCATCCCCCCACTTTGACCCCCCAAGGGTGTACTTTTCTAAATTTTGCATACACCCCTCATGTGATTTATCGATGGAAAAGTCTGTGACCACTTAATCATATTATGCTCCCCACTATGAAATTTGTCAAGTTAAAGCAACTATAAATTTTACTTTTATGGTATTATCAAGTTGTTTGCCGTCAAATTTTGACGGGTTCCATCTAGTATATCTCTAAATTCAAACCTACAAGCTGTTTCAGTCCGTGCACATATTAAACAACTCATAACAATATGTACCATTTATTTACCTCCAAACCAAACTATCCAGTCAGCACATCTGAATAATCCTCTTCTCCAACTCCCGACTCCATATATCCTTATTGGAGATTTTAATGCACACAGCCAACTTTGGGGCAACCGTGATTCTAACCAACGTGGTGATATTATTGAAAAAATTATTTCAGACAACGGCTTATGCCTGCTCAATATCAGTGATCACACTTATTTTCATGAGCCAACCCGTACTTTCCATGCAATAGACCTTACAATTTGCTCCCCAATACTCTATCCAATTTGGAATTTCTGGGTCTCTAATGACCTGCACGGTAGTGACCACTTTCCCACTTTTATTACATTGACTACTCTTCATAGGGATTGTAACAGTTCTGCCAATCGTTATATATATGACAGAGCCAACTGGCCAACATTTACAGCACTTGCCAATATCACAACTGACATGATACAGGGGAATATTGACAATGCGCTTGATAATATAACTCAATGTATTATCAGTGCTGCAGATTCTAGCATTCCTAAAACATCATCTAAACATAAACATAGAAAGCCATGGTGGAATAGTGATTGCCAAAATGCAAAGAAAAAACAACAGAAGGCTTGGGGTCTATTTCGGAGGTACCCAAATAATATTAATTATATGGCATATAAAAAAGCAAAGGCTGAAGCTAGAAGAGTGCGACGCAAAAGCCAACGTGAATCCTGGATCAACTACATGTCAAGCATTAATTCCAATACATCAAGTAAAGAACTGTGGAACAAAGTAAGAAAATGTATGGGTGTCTACTCTGATCATCATATTTCTCTTTTAAAACACAACGGTCAAACCATCGAATCACCTAAAAATATCGCTGAGACAATAGTGAGTACCCTAGCATCCATTTCAAGCTCTGACTCATACCCAGAACCTTTTTTATCATATAAAAGACAAACTGAAAGAACCAGGATTAATTTTAATTCTCATCACTCATACGCATATAATGAACCACTTATTAAATCAGAGATGATAAAATGCTTGAGAGATAGCCATTTATCTGCCCCAGGTCACGATGGGATTACATAAATTCTGCTCAAGCTGTCCTTGAATAATCTTCTCTCCTTCTTTAATAGGATATGGATGGAGCAGACATTTCCTAATGCTTGATGCAGAGCTATAATAATACCATTTCCTAAACCAGGAAAAGATGCTTCCAATCCCAATAATTACAGGCCAATTGCAATCTCTAGCTGCCTTTGCAAACTTCTAGAAAAAATGGTTAATTGCCGCCTCGTGCATATTTTATAAACAAACAATTGCCTTGCTGCATTTCAAAGCGGATTTCGACGTGGTAGGTCTACTATCGATAATTTAATCCATTTGGAACATCACATATGGACAGCCTTTCTAAAACGCAGCCATTTGGTCTCAGTATTTTTTGACATGGCGAAAGCTTATGACAGAGCATGGCGTTATGGGATTCTTTGCGATCTTTTTAAATTGGACATTCGTGGGAACCTTCCAATTTTTATTAAAAACTTTCTTGCCGTCCAACGATTTTAAGTTCGAGTTGGTGGAATTCTATCCAGTTTTTATGTACAAGAAGAGGGTGTACCTCAGGGCAGTGTCTTGAGTGTCACCCTCTTTGCTATTAAAATAAATAAGATCATGAAACAACTACCTCCTTCTGTGAAAGGAGATCTCTATGTTGACGACTTCCGCATTATGTGTATGGGACAGGATATTCGTTTTATTGAAAGACAACTGCAAATAGCAATCAAAAGTATTCTTAGCTGGACTAACAAAAACGGTTTCTTAATATCTCATGACAAAACATCTTGTGTGCATTTCTGTAGACGTAGGGGTCTGCGTCCAGATCCTGAAATTTTTATTGGTTCATCTCAAACTCCTGTTGTGGACAATGTTCGATATCTTGGCCTACATTTTGACAAGAAACGTACATTTTTACCACATATTTTACACTTAAGGACAAAATGTGAAAGATCGCTTAATTTATTGAGGGTACTGTCAAATACTTCTTGGGGAGCAGACCGTACCTCTCTCTTAAAAAATTATCGAGCTGTGGTACGATCTAAAATGGACTATGCCTGCCAGGTCTATGGTTCAGCACGAAAATCTGGTCTAAAAAACTAGACACTGTGCACCATAGTGCACTCCGTGTCTGCTCTGGTGCATTTCGTACATCCCCGGTTTTGAGTTTATATGTTGACTGTAATGAACCAGCATTACACCATACTCGTGAAAAACTTTCACTAGAACTGTATTACCGTATCCTTTCTCATCCTGGTCATCCTCTTCACACCTATCTTTTAAATACTGACAATGATATCCTTTATCAGCATCGACCATCTTGCATCCCATCTTTTGGAGTCAGAATGAGAAATATTATCAATAATGGCCCATTGAATAATATCGAGGTGAGTTCACGTCCTTTGCATGTGCTTCCTCCTTGGAATCCTCCTAAAATTACATCTCTCCATCCTTGTAAAGGTTATGACAAAAACAACTTGGCTTCTACTGTTTTCCAACAATTATTTGCTGCACATCGTACAAAATATAATAATTATACTGATATTCATACAGATGGTTCCAAGAGTGGGGATATTGTTGGTTGCGGGGTTTTTGTTGATAACACTAGTTTCAGTTATCGGCTTCACACTTCAATTTCTGTCTTTACGGCAGAGTTGATTGCGATAGAGAGAGCCATGTTACACATATCTCATCATCATAAAACATCCTTCATCATATATACTGACTCAAATAGTTCTATTGACGCAATTAAATCTTTTAAAAAGCATCCTTATGTCTCAGCCATCCTGGATTTTTATTATAAATTGACTAGACGTAGCTATAATATTTTATTTTGCTGGGTACCTGGACACATGGGTATTCCTGGAAATGAAAAAGCAGATGAGGCGGCAAAACTTGCTCTTAATCCATTACACCATAAATTCCATTCTCAGACATTAAACTATTTATAAAACACTTTATTCATAATAAATGGCAAGAAAATTGGGATTTAGAATACAATAATAAGCTGCACCATATCAAACCCACAATCATGACCTGGCCTCCGAGTTATCCAAGAAAAACAGATGTACTTCTGACTCGTCTGAGAACTGGACATTCAAGGATCACTCATAAACATCTTTTACTTCGGGAGGACACACCCATGTGTCCACACTGACATTTTGATTGCTTGACCATTTATCATCTTTTAACTGACTGTCCGGGCCTCCGGCACTTGTACAGAATTTATTTTAATTCATCATCAGCATTCTTGACTAACCTCATTGGGGAAACACCTCATGGGGCACTCTTTAATTTTTTAAAACATTCTGGCTCTTATTTTGAGATCTAGTTTTTATATACCTTTCATGTTTTATATATAACAATGTTAGTGTTTACTTTTTCAACTGGACAGCTGGATGGGGTGACCCCATCCAGATGATATTTCTTAATGTAGTATTTTTGTACATTACTTTTTTAAGAATGCTTTATTTTTTTTATACACTTGTGACTATATCTGGATGGGTAACCCCATCCAGATAATGTTCTCATTAAACTTTGTTTCCCTTTTGGTTTTGTTCGCATTAAATTTTGTGGTTTTTTAAAAATATATTTTTTTCTTTGGCGCAGCTTTTCCCCAATGGGACCTTGTGCCATTAAACTCTATACAACCAACCAATCAACCTGTTTTTGTAAAATTGAGAAAAGTTTTTTAGAGTTTTGTAGAGAGTCAAAGTTGGTGTTGCCTGAACACGATTTGAAAAATTTTGAAAATGTCTGTTTCTCTGTCTGTGACACAAATTTTCTCGCAGCTCTACCTCAAGAACTAATGAGCGGAATTCAATCAAATTTCATATTCTGTTATATCTTGCCATAAATACGTGGATGCTGTTAAAAGTTAGATGTATATCGCCCGTTTCTCACGATTTTCGGAATGGCTATATCTCAAAACCTAATACACAAAATTTCATCAAATTTCATATTCTATTAGACCTTGAGATAAATAGATGTTGATTAGGTTTGGGTATGTACTGTCCAAGAGGTGACGCTGCTATGCTGTGTTTTTAACGATTTCCATGATATCTATATCTCAAGAACTAATACTAGGAATTTCACCAAACTTCGTGCTTTATTAGACCTCTGCATAGATAGATTGAGATTATGTTTGGGTGTATATAGACCTACAAGTGTCTCTCCTTTATTGCATTTTTCATGATTCCCGATAGCTATAGCTCAAGAACTAATGGACGAACTTTAACCAAACTTCAGATTCAGTTAGACCTTGACATAAATATATGCTTATTAGGTTTGAGTGTATATCGCCGAACAGGCAGCGCTGCTATTCTGCAATTTTCATGATTTTCACAATAGCTATACTCAAGAGCTAATGCACGGAATTTCATCAAACTACATATTATGTTAGATTTTGACATAAATAAATACTGATTCAATTTTGACTTCGATTACTCAACAGAGGGCAATCCTATCCTATGCTTGAGGCAAGATTCCTAATCGGGTCCACAAGCAATTGATGCAATTTACCGAACACAGTTTTCAGTATTATTAACTCCATTATTAATTCTTATAACTCTCACACTTTTAATCACGTTGTTGTCAGAATCGCTTATTTTTAGCACCTATTTTTGGCTGTAGACACAATTACAGAATATTAGCCCTAAGCTTTTTGCAGTGAATAATCTGTCTTACCTGTTCTATTGTGTAGAAATGCACCAAATTTTATATTTGAGTTTAATGATTAAAAATGTTTATCTAATAATAAATTTTAATTCCCAACTGGAGGCGTTGTTCTTTTAATTCACTGATCATTATAACTCCCTGTCAAATTCGAAGAAATGCCACTGTACTTTATATGGACCCCATCAATGGTGACGTGTCAAGCAACTCAACCCCACGAATCAACCTCAAATTGGTTCCAAACAAACCGCTGCGAAAGAGTGTGTCATTATTTGAATGGTTTGTATGGAACCAATTTACGGTTGATACATACGCCGAGTTGAGTTCTCTGCGACGTCACACTGATGGGGTCCGTTAATAATCGTTGATGCTATTATAAATTATTACATTAGAATGATACTAGATGGAACCCGTCAAAATTTGACGGCAAACAACTTGATAATACCATAAAAGTAAAATTTATAGTTGCTTTAACTTGACAAATTTCATAGTGGGGAGCATAATATGATTAAGTGGTCACAGACTTTTCCATCGATAAATCACATGAGGGGTGTATGCAAAATTTAGAAAAGTACACACTTGGGGGGTCAAAGTGGGGGGATGGACATGGGAGATGCATAATATGATTAAGTGGTGACAGACCTTTCCAATGATATATAACATGAGGTTGTGTGCAAAATTTAGAAAGTACCCCTTGGGGGGGGGGGCAAAGTGAAGAGATGGACACCGGAGATGCATAATATGATTAAGTGGTCACAGACCTTTCCAATGATATATAACATGAGGGTTGTGTGCAAAATTTAGAAAGTACGGGGGGGGCAAAGTGGGGAGATGGACATCGGAGATGCATAATATGATTAAGTGGTCAAAGACCTTTCTAATGATATATAATATGAGGGTAATGTGCAAAATTTAGAAAGTACCCTTTGGTGGGGGCAAAGTGGGGAGATGGACATCGGAGATGCATAATATGATAAAGCAGTTACAGACCTTTCCAATGATATATAACATGAGGGTAATGTGCAAAATTTAGAAAGTACCTTTTTGGGGGGGGGCAAAGTGGGGAGATGTACATCGGAGATGCATAATATGATTAAGCAGTTACAGACCTTTCCAACAATATATGACATGAGGGGTGTCAACAAAATTTAGAAAAGTATCTCTTGGGGGGGGGGGCAAAGTGGGGAGATGGACATTGGAGATGCATAAAATGATTAAGTGGTCACAGACCTTTCCAATGATATATAACATGAGGGTAATGTGCAAAATTTAGAAAGTACCCCTTCGGGGGGGGGGAAGTGGGGAGATGGGCATCGGAGATGCATAATATGATTAAGTGGTGACAGACCTTTCCAATGATATATAACATGAGGGTTGTGTGCAAAATTTAGAAAGTACCCCTTGGGGGGGGCAAAGTGAGGAGATGGACACCGGAGATGCATAATATGATTAAGTGGTCACAGACCTTTCCAATGATATATAACATGAGGGTTGTGTGCAAAATTTAGAAAGTACGGGGGGGGGGCAAAGTGGGGAGATGGACATCGGAGATGCATAATATGATTAAGTGGTCAAAGACCTTTCTAATGATATATAATATGAGGGTAATGTGCAAAATTTAGAAAGTACCCTTTGGTGGGGGCAAAGTGGGGAGATGGACATTGGAGATGCATAAAATGATTAAGTGGTCACAGACCTTTCCAATGATATATAACATGAGGGTAATGTGCAAAATTTAGAAAGTACCCCTTCGGGGGGGGGAAGTGGGGAGATGTTCATCGGAGATGCATAATATGATTAAGTGGTCACAGATCTTTCCAATGATATATGACATGAGGGGTGTCAACAAAATTTAGAAAAGTATCCCTTAGGGGGGTGGGGGGGCAAAGTGGGGAGATGGACATTGGAGATGCATAATATGATTAAGTGGTCACAGACCTTTCCAATGATATATAACAGGAGGGTTGTGTGCAAAATTTAGAAAGTACCCTTTGGGGGAGGGAGGGGGGCAAAGTGGGGAGATGGACATCGGAGATGCATAATATGATTAAGTGGTCACAGACCTTTCCAATGATATATAACATGAGGGTAATGGGCAAAATTTAGAAAGTACCCTTTGGGGGGGGGGGCAAAGTGGGGAGATGGACATCGGAGATGCATAATATTATTAAGCAGTTACAGACCTTTCCAACAATATATGACATGAGGGGTGTCAACAAAATTTAGAAAAGTATCCCTTGGGGGGGGGGAAGTGGGGAGATGGGCATCGGAGATGCATAATATGATTAAGTGGTCACAGACCTTTCCAATGATATATGACATGAGGGGTGTCAACAAAATTTAGAAAAGTATCCCTTAGGGGGGTGGGGGGGCAAAGTGGGGAGATGGACATTGGAGATGCATAAAATGATTAAGTGGTCACAGACCTTTCCAATGATATATAACATGAGGGTAAGTTGCAAAATTTAGAAAGTACCCTTTGGGGGTGGGGGGCAAAGTGAGGAGATGGACACCGGAGATGCATAATATGATTAAGCAGTCACAGACCTTTCCAACAATGTATGACATGAGGGGTGTCAACAAAATTTTGAAAAGTGCCCCCCTTAGGGGGGGGGGGGGTGGGATGGACCCCGGAGATGCATAACATGAATAAGTGGTCAAAGACTTTTCCACCGATATATCACATGAGGGGTATGTGCAAAATTTAGAAAAGTGTCCCACTTGGGGGGGGGGGGGATGGACACCGGAGATGCATAACATGAAAAAGAAGTCACAGCCGTTTCAACTTGCAACCTTTTTCTCGAAGGCATTTGACAATATTAAATTTTTTTTTACCCAAGACAATTTAACGATATTCTTATTTTTTTTTTGCGTAATTCGTCAAACGTTCATGGAAAAAATCAGGAAATTCGCTAATCAATAGTTGATAAATTATAAAATTCAACAATCGATAGCAGTAAAATTGGTCAATCGATAACGGAAAAATCACGAAATTCATCAAATGGTCTCCCGTAAAAAAAATTGTCCTGCACACTGATGTGATGATAAAAAGGGTTTTGAAGTATAGGACAAAATTAGCACTTGCCAAACAGCGAGTAATACTGAAAATTTGGCAATGGACTTTATTGCCACCACTGGTCAAACATAATAGTCACACTCACCAATTGCGATGATTGAATGGAAAAAGATTTTTTTTCTCTGCTGTCGCGCGACAAATTTTGAAACCATTTGGTAAATTTCATCCCCGAAATTGGCAGATTGTGAATTTTTTTCTCGAAGAAATTCGACGATATTCGAAAAATTTTTCTCCCGAAACCAGTTGATGAATTTTGCGATTTTTCCACTGTGTAGATTAATGAATTTTGCACTTCTTCCGCTATCGATTGACGAATTTCGAATTTTATCGACTATCGGTTAACGAATTTCACGATTTTTTCCATGAACGAACAAATTGCGCACTTTCTGCTAATTGACACATTTCGCCCTTTACAATTCAGTCAATGAGTTGAACGTTGTTTCTTTCGAGAAATGTCAGGAATGAAACAATGATTCATTAGGTTGAATTTACTTCGTTCAATGCCCCATGGAAGAATGTGTGCGATGCAGCAACGGGCGTCACAGACTTTTTAGGGCACCTGCAGACTAAAAACATCTAACCAATCTTCGCGGGGGGAAAATAACAGATTTTGTCAAATGATTGAGGAAAAAACACTACTTTATCAAAGGATAATGGGAAAACATGACTTTTGTTAAAAGACCACAGAAAAAACGTAATTATGCAAAAGGATCGCGAAAGATAAGCAAATTTTGTCAAAGAATCGCAAAAAAGGAAATTTCACCAAAAGATCACGCTTTTTTACTAAATTTCGTCTAAAAATTGCGGAATAAAATGTATTTTATCAAAGAATTGCTGGAAAATGCGAATTTCGTTAAGGATCGTGAGAAAAATGCGAAATTCTTCAAAGGATCCCTGAAAAAACACTAATTTCGTCAAAGAATTGCTGAAAAAACATGAATCTCGCCCAATAACAGAAAAATCATGGTTCATAATCATTATATCTAGTAGTATATGTAAATACAGTTTGTGATATAAGACAAAATTAACATTCACCAATCGGCGAGTAATACTGGAAATTGGTGATTGATGTTATTGCCACCACTGGCTAAACTTAGTCACACTCGCCAATTGCGATGATTGAATGTAAAATGAAATTTTTTTTCCCGCTGTCACTCAAAGAATTTTGAAACCATTTGGTGAAGTTTTTTCCGAAACCATTTTGTGAATTTCCCGATTTTTTCTTCAAAATCATTTGACAAAGAGACTTTTTTCTCGATGGCATTTGACAATATTCAAAATTTTTTTACCCAAGACAATTTGACGATATTCTTAATTTTTTTTGTGCAATTCGACAAATGTTCATGGAAAAAATCATGAAATTCGTTAATCAATAGTCGATAAATTGTGAAATTCAGCAATCGTTAGCGGTAAAATCGTAAAATTTGTCAATCGATAACGGAAAAATAATGAAATTCATCAAACGGTTTCCGGTAAAAAAATTGTCTTGCACGCTGATGTGATGATCAAAAGGGTTTTGAAGGCATTTATTTTATTTGTTGTATTGTGTATAAATACCTAGGTGGAAACAGTTTGCTTATTTTGTCAAATGTTTCAACAATATTCGACCCAATACGCATGCATAAAAAAAATCTTCCGGTAGGACCGGCCAATGAGGTGAAGGTCTATTACGGTCTCTAGAAACGTGTTTGGGATCATCTCCTGTTGTTTTTTTCTTGCACTTTGCGTTAAACCTAGGAAGGTATTTATATAGAACTCACTGTGGAGTGTTTAGAAGGTATTTATTTATTTCATTTATTATAATTTGTATGAATACTTAGGTGTCCATTTCGGATTTACTGTTTAAAAATGAATTTAGGCTCTTTTAACGTTCGCGAAATCAATCCCGATGGAAATTGTCTTTTTAGATCTCTATCATTTTGTTTATATAGTACAGAAAATGATTATTTAAATGTATGTAAAAATATCGTAGAACACGTAATACAAAATTGGACCACTTATAGTCCGTTTATTATCGGGGATGAATCTTATGGTGTTCCGATTGCTAATGAAGACAATTATGTAAATATATGGTTCTTCATAGAGGTATATGGTTCTTCACACTTCAATAGAAGCATTGTTTAAATTAATATAATTCTACAAATATGATGCAGTTTTAAAATATCGAGTAATGATTAATACTGTCAAAGAATATACTCATATACGTAATTAAGTTTTGGTACTTCTCTATTATCTCATCGACAACTTTTCATAAAAAAAAAAAATATCGCCAAATAAATGGGAGAACGTTGTCATTGGAATATCAAAATAAATAAATAAAATATAAGAATTTAAGAATACAATTGTTATTTTAATTAATGAAATAACTAATAAATCAAATAAACATGATGAAAAATACACGCAAATGTTGAATTAAAAACCACTTGATGATATAAAAAACACGTATAATGTTTTCGACATCAAGTAAATGGGACTGCAATTTTGGCATTTAATCATACAGTTTGGCGATAGTATTTTGTTATGAAAAGTGGTCGATGGGATAATAGAGAAGTACTCAAGTTTTTTATACCAAGTTTGAAAATTTATCTTTTTTTGACATTTAAAAAAAATAACATAAAAAAACATTACAAATTTGCCCATTTAAAACATTCAAGATTTGTATATATACAAACAATACAATGTAAATATTAATATTGTTACATGATACATTATATACATTGTTTGCATATATACTTCTTTGTATACATATATTGTTTGTATACATACAAACAAATATAATGTAAACATTATTCAAATATTAAGAGTTTGCAACTCAAAACATTCTAAAGATTTGTATACATACGAACAATATAATGCATACATACTCTTTACAA
This sequence comes from Maratus michaelseni, assembly GCA_963931845.1. Taxonomy (NCBI): domain Eukaryota; kingdom Metazoa; phylum Arthropoda; class Arachnida; order Araneae; family Salticidae; genus Maratus; species Maratus michaelseni. Next base: position 116,828,171 of record OZ007588.1, read on the forward strand.
ATAAAATAGCCCACTTATATAATGACAAAACTTTTAAATCGAATAGAGATAATATATTTCTGTTTTGTTATGAAAAGTGGTCAATGGGATAATAGAGAAAAGTACCTAAGTTATTTATACCAAGTTTGAAAATTTATCTTTTTTTGACATTTAAAAAAAATAACAGAAAAAACATTACAAATTTGCCCATTTAAAACATTCAAGATTTGTATACATACAAACAATACAATGTAAATATTAATATTGTTACATGATACATTATACATTGTTTGTATATATACTTCTTTGTATACATATATTGTTTGTATACATACAAACAAATATAATGTAAACATTATTCAAATATTAAGAGTTTGCAAATCAAAACATTATAAAGATTTGTATACATACAAACAATATAATGCATACATACTCTTTACAAATAAAATAGCCCACTTATGTAATGACAAAACTTTTAAATCGAATAGAGATAATATATTTCTGTTTATTTTATAACTTATATTCAGATGCTCAGATTCTGCTTTTTTCGAACACATAATAATAAAAATATTACTATCGTGCGTACTGTCTTTTGACATTATATTTACATAATCGAATTCATTATCAATCGGAACACCATAAGATTCATTCCCGATAATAAACAGACCATAATTGGTCCAATTTTGTATTACGTGTTCTACACGTTTGAATAATTATTTTCTGTACTATATAAACAAAATGATAGAGATCTAAAAAGAAAATTTCCATCGGGATTTCGCCAACTTATGAGCCTAAATTCATTTTTAAACAGTAAATCCGAAATGGACATCTAAGTATTCATACAAATTACAATAAATAAAATAAATAAATAAAATAAATACCTTCTAAACACTCCACAGTGAGTTCTAGATAAATATCTTCCTAGGTTTAACGCAACGTGACAACAGAAAAAAACAACAGATGATACGATCCCAAACACGTTTGTAGAGACAGTCATAGACCCTCACCTCATTGGCCGGTGATTTTTTGACGCATGCGTATTCGATCGAATTTCGATGGAATAGATTTGACAGAATTACCAAACAGCTTTAAATATATGGATAGAAGAATTTTTTCTGATGGCCACATCATACTAGTTTCTTTTCTTTTCTTTTCTTTTCTTTTTTCCTTTCTTTTCTTTTCTTTTCTTTTTCTTTTTTTTCTTTGTTAACTTCAATGGTGTTCTTAATTTTTTTGTTTAACACATACCATTCAAAAATACTTTATAACCATTCCAACAGAAAATAGAAATATTCCAGCCCTATTAAAACTGACTCTTTTTATTTATATAAAAATACCTTTAGTTACACATTTAAACACTTTTATTTTGTACATGTTATTTTTGCTTTTCATTATTATAAAACAGGCTAATTAAAATAACTTTTCTTGCCTCTGAATTAGCAAATAATTGCAGGAGATCCTGCTGGATAACGTTCCAGATGAATCTGGATAATGTTCCAGAGACATTAGCGTTGAACCACTATGTCTGGGCTCCAACATTTATGATCGTAGTCTGATTTTCATTAGTTTTAAGTTTTGAAAACGATCATTCTGCTTCATAATTTGTTACTAGTATTTATTACATATATAAGTTCGGTCTCTTTTTTTTTTTTTTTTTTTTTTTTTTTTTTGAGCCCGAAATTTGTTACTGGTATTTATTACATACATAAGTTCGGGCTCTTTTTTTTGGGGAGCCCGAGTTGACGATCTGAAATCCAAGCCCGAAATTTTTTTTTGGCATCAGAACCCGAGCCCGATGCCGAAAGTATTCAGTAAAAAATTGCTAATAATATTTTTAAATTGTTTGAAGATTAATTTTCTCATTTAAAAATCTCTTCTTACATAGAAGTATAAGTATTAATCACAAATCCTCCCTCATGACAACGTTTCGGAATTTCTATCTCTATTTCTATTCTCGTTATAATAGAACATTTGTTATTTGCTAGTGGTTGGGTATACCCAACCACTGGCAGAAATCTGCATAGGTCACGATTCTTATTCTTTTAAAATATCATTGTACAACTATGGCAGAAAGACATGAGTTCTGTTTTCGAGTAATTCTCGAAAAGGACTTCAAACAGAAAACAACGGTAGGCAATAGATATCCCGCGGCTTCTTAAAGTGCATTTAGATTATCGTCTTAGGCGTTGGCGATCCTGTTGTTAAACAATAAAACCACAACCAATCAAGTTTGTTATTTGTTGTTTACGCTGCTGATGATTGGTTGAGTCTTATTTTTTAGCGCCAGAAACGCCAACGCCTAAGAAACGCCAAGCAAACTGTCTAAGAAACGCCAACGCCAACGCCTAACGCCGATATCACTACCGGTTTATCAAATCAATTTTAATGAAAAATCATCTAAATCTCAAGAAAAATTACAAGAATATTTGAGGGGGTCGGAGCAAGAAAGTGCCAAGCCACATTTTTGGTGAAATCAATCTAACACTGTAATCTGTTGCTTAATATTGTAAATTATAATATCCAACATTTTAATTTGTTTCTAATGTGACTTGGTGGCAGCATATGTGACAGGTTTCATTTTTGCCCCAGATTGTTATGCCCCCAATGAAGAAAGCTAATTTACAAAAAAAAAAAAAAACGTAATATTAATATCATTAAAGTAATGCCACATTGTTACTTAGAATATCTCAAATGTTACTAATACATTGGCGAAAAAACTTTTTAGGTTATCTGTCTTGATTTGAGTATTTGATCCAATTTTCAAATTGAAATATCTCAGAAGTTCAAAAATGTGGCTTGGCATTCTCTTGCCCTGACCCCCTCAATTAGATTAATTAACGAAAAATACTGTTATGGAAATCGTGCAATTCTTATTAAATGTAAAAAAATGTATTGTGATCCTATCTGTAAATGAAAAAGTTTTTGTAGTTGCAAAATGTTCATATATATATTTTTTTTTTTTTTTTTTTTTTTTTTTTAAACAAAACAAGAACAAAAAATCATGCATCAAGCATAGATTATGAAACAATCTCCAACACTTCCAGAATACTGTAACAACACTTCACCGTTTAATAAGGTGAAAGATGATGTAAACAATTTGAAAACTCAATTTCAGGAATTACCATCAACTGTCTGAAAATATCCAAATTCTTTTCTGCAGTCCTGTATATGATCTCTAGATTTGTATATATACTACTATAGTATGCTTTAGTTCAGTTGGGAAACGTATAACACAGTTGAAAATTGCCCTTCAGCAATTTCCGTCAATAAACGGAAATGTATTCGAGATATTTTGTGCAGCCATGTATAGAATGTATAGGATTTATACACAATAAGTAACATGCAAAAAATTAGTTAAGTTTAAAAACGCGTACCACAGCTGAAAACACATTTCCAGTAATTATTGTTCATAGACATTATTGGAACCGAATTATTTTGCGTGTCCATGTAAATGAACGATAAATGCTAATGCATACCATATTCTATATTAAGCATCTTATAGCGCACCTCAGTGATATATATCAATTTTAATATGTTTGAAATTGTGTAGTTTCATTAAAAATACACCGCAACAGATTTTACTCCATTGACCATAATGTAATGGAATTCTTTTGAGTGTCTCTGTAAATGAACTATAAATGCTACAGACTTCATTTGCAATAGCGTTCTTGCCATCACACATTTTAATAACATAAGGTGGAGGCCCATGATATGGCCATGCTAAAGTTTAAGAATTTTCTTTGCCGTCATTTTGAAATAATCAAAACCGTTTTATTTTTTAAGGGTGTATTCAAATCCAAACTGCTTATTTTGAGACACATTTTTAAATTCATTTTTGCTCTAAAATGCATCCAATTGGCAGGTTCTCTTATTCAGAAACTTTATAATGTCCGAAATTGGTCGATTTTTTGATAAAAGCAGAATATATTTCAAAAAATGCTGTCAAAGTGGACATTTTGAACCGAATTTCCCGAAGCGATAGCGCTGGAAACAACAACAACAAAAAAATATCGTACTGTGAAAATAATTTTTTGTAAATCAATTTCTAATTAATTGAAGGAAAAATAAAAACACAGGTCCCTTATAAATCTCTTCATAAATCACTCTGCCAAGTTTCATGTTTTTACTTTTAAAAATGAGTCTGAAAATGTGTCTCAAAATTTTGAGATGTTGAGCGTGGAAAAATATTTTTTTTTAATACCGCCTTAAACGTTTTCGGGTTAATGTACTTTCATAAAAAATATTTTATTCCCCATGAAAATAGTTTTACTAGTCCAAAAAAAAAAAAAAAAAAAAAAAAAAAAAGGAATTCCAAAAGTCTACTAAGTGGCCATAACAGGAACATGTGCACATGATATGGCCACCATTGTTCCATGTTTCACAAATCGTGATTTTCTTCCATTTAAAAATGCTGTTCTGCTAAATTAAATAATTTTGTTGTAAAATAAATAAACATGATACTCACTAATTCTTTTTTGTAATTCAAAAGTGGATTTGAAACAGGATCAATAATTTAGTTGTTAACAAAATCAACATTACAATTTAAATTTTTATTTAGAAAAAACTGCGAAATCCTTTTAGAGTTTAAAAAAATTGTTAAAACAAGTTTCTTATCGCAATTGTAACAAAAAAAAATGTATTTATTCTTGGATTGCATGATGCAATTGATATGGCCATCTGGATGGCCATATCAGGAGCAGGCCAACTTTCACGAAAATTGTTTGATTTTGAACAACTCGTAAAATATACACCATCAACGACAGAACAAATTGACAGAGCATTAAAAACTGAACAGAGTATGATGATATTCATACAAAAATTTCTTTTAAAAACGTGCATAAGAAAGGGAGACTAATCAAACAAAAAAATCCCTGACGTCTCGGCCTACAGGCACAGGTAGATTTCGAAGACGCAGACCGTGGGGCGCCTGTTTGTTGGGAATTGCGGAAGGAACGACCTTTTTGCCATGATGCCGCAGTTGGGACCGCCCACTTTGAAATCTAACTTGTTTGCTGGCGAAACCGGCAGGAATTTTTTATTTATTTATTTATTTTGCGCATAAGGGTTGATCCTATAAAAAATTTGTTAGTATAGAAGTTTTAGATAATATTAAGAGGATTTATAACAAATTTAAGCGGATTTGATATCTTGTGAATTGACGAAGTTATGAATTTTTTTCGTCTACCCCCCCCCTCTTTTTCGCCTTTGGGACCATTTTTAATGATATCAAAAATCTGTCATACATAAATTTTCGGCCCTTTTCCTAGAAGTAATAACAACTTTAAACGGATTCGATATGTATCATAATTAAGAAGTTTATGGGTTTTTTCTGTTTTCACAAAAAGCCCCCACCCCCCATTTCTACCCCCTTGGTTCGATTTTGCCCATTAACGAACTTGACCGAGATTTTATGCCCCTTGATTTTATGTATCAATTTGGAAGAGATTTGTGCAGAATTATTGAAATTATCGTGTCCATAAAAAAGTGATATAGACAGATAGATAGATCGATAGATAAAGTTTTGAACTGGGTGTGGTTTTGGGAGTCATGCTTGGCGTAGATCTGCAAAAATTCCAATTTAGGGGAGAATGTAATAGGTTAGTATTTCTTACGAAATCTAGCTAAGAAGAAGATATCCACAAAAACATAAAATAGGAAATTGGCGTCAAATTCTACAACCTAGCTAGCTGAATGGCAAGTGATCACAAGATACACTAGGAGGCTCTTTCATGATATGGTCATGCCATTTAGCGAATTTTTTGTTTAGCTAACGCATAACAGGGGGATGGCCATGTCAGGAACATGGCTATAACAGGGGTACCTATATCAATTGCATGGAAATCCCAGTGCATTTACGCGAGTTAGAGCACGGACAAACATACAAACCGAACTCATAAACACTTTTCAATTATGTTGGAAAATGTTAAAAAAAAAAAAAAAAAAAAAAAAACTGCTCCGACGTAAATGGTTTTTAAAATAATCACTTTAAAAATTTTTTATCTTCGACTGTTTCGGTCTGCTTTATAAATGTGATCGAACAAAGTGTTTTGTATGAAAAGTACAATCTATTTTGATCTTTTATTTACAGACGGATTAAGTAAATTATATATTAAACTTTCTTTAATGGTACTTAAAGTATCATTGAAGCAATATAATTTAAAGAAGATAATTAGTAAGGTGGAGTTATTTCTTGATACATAATTTGGGGCACAAAGGGTTTTAAAGTAAATTTCCAAACAACTGGACTTTCTCAAATTTAACATCTCAGAAACAAACTGCTTTATCGATGTTCACGATTGTGGTTTTATCATCGACTATCAATCATCTTCAATAAAGGATGACTATTATAGACTGGAAGGTTTAAAATTTTTGGTATTAAGAGAATTTTACTGTTATTTATGTCCAGTTTTCTTTCATGCGATTTCGGATTCACTTTATGTAAAATAATTGAATTAAACTAGAGCGAGTTGACGTCATCAAAAAGTTGACGTCATGCTTTATCGATGTTCACGATTGTGGTTTTATCGTCGACTATCAATCATCTTCAATAAAGGATGACTATTATAGACTGGAAGGTTTAAAATTTTTGGTATTAAGAGAATTTTACTGTTATTTATGTCCAGTTTTCTTTCATGCGATTTCGGATTCACTTTATGTAAAAGAATTGAATTAAACTAGAGCGAGTTGACGTCATCAAAAAGTTGACGTCATCAAAGCGAGTTGACGTCATGCTTTATCGATGTTCACGATTGTGGTTTTATCGTCGACTATCAATCATCTTCAATAAAGGATGACTATTATAGACTGGAAGGTTTAAAATTTTTGGTATTAAGAGAATTTTACTGTTATTTATGTCCAGTTTTCTTTCATGCGATTTCGGATTCACTTTATGTAAAAGAATTGAATTAAACTAGAGCGAGTTGACGTCATCAAAAAACTGATAATATAATAATGTAGGATAATGTGTTGATCTAACGTGCGGAAGCGTGACGGAAGATGACGTGTCCGGCTGGAAGTTACGATGCCCAGAAAGGGTAAAATATGAAATTCGATGTTAGTGAAAAATTGTCACGCTTTATTGGATGAGGTAATTGGTGCATCTACAAGGCGTCATAATTCAAAAATTTGTTATGACGACCTAGACTCTGTCTATCAATATGAGTAATAAATAAAGTATTGTTGGTTTTTAAACATTAACAATGAATTAATTTCTGATGAAGTCTAATCCTTTTAAGGGGCTAATAAACATGAGCAAAATTCAACTAAAAATGCGAATTTTTGTTTTTGTGTTAAAACTTTTAAAAATGTAAACAACATCAAGATAATGTCATACACTTGTCAGAAAGTGTGTATTCATATTTCTTTTAAAAAATGTAATGGAAATAACATATTATATGTCAAATGTATTTTTCTCAAAAACAAATGTTCGCTGTCTATACATCTTTAAAGTGCTCCATACGTTTTAATTTCTGTTCAAATTCTCATTATGTCTAAGGAAAAAATTTGATGCACACTGCGACAAAGGGATGGGGATGTTGGTTTATTACAGTTGTCAAATTAGTAATAAAGCCTAATAACATGTGAATTTTTGATGAAAATTCAGTTTCGTGCTAGTTTTATCATTATTATTATTATTTTTAGGGTTTCGTTCATCTCACGAAACCCTATTACCCCCGCTCCGTTGTCTGTCCGTCACAGAGCCATTCTCAAAAAGTATGTAACTTACAGAGTTGAAACTTAGTGTATAAATCTGAATAGCAGCTGTAAAGAGCTCAAAATATTAAAATTTGAAAAATTCGTATTATTTTAATAAATAGAGATAAAAAACCAAAATTCTAACAGCCTTTTCCTATTAAATTGAAACATTTTTCGTTATAGCAGATGCCAATGATTTAAAATCCACAATGAAATTCTTTCTACAATAATTAATTTTCTATCAGACTATTTTCACGTGAAAAATGAAAATGAAATAAAAATTTTCACCAATTGAAAAAAAAGATAAATATGAAATAAAATTGATTGGCGTCATAGTCGTAATAAAACGGAAAATGTCTAAGATTTCTCAATAATACAAGGAGTATGAGTATGTACACAAAGCAGATTAATATCACGTCATTAGAGAATTAAAAAGAAAATCTGACGTCATATAGGAAGTTTAACTAATTTTTCAAATGTTTGAGAATAATACAAAGCGAGTATCAATATAAATAATAGAGAACAGTAAATATATGAGTTTGAGAAACATATTGAATCGTGATAAAAATCCGATTATGGAAATATTCACATATTTTAACATTTTGAAGGTGTACAATTTGTTTAATTTTGAAATAATTTTTTTAAATATTGCATTTTGTCCGTATGACGGATATTATTATGATAGAATATAATAGCAGGCTTGGACCGCTATCCGGCTGGTTTAGATAATCGAAAAAAGGAAAAAATAGACCGGTAAATTTTTACTTTATAAAAAACATGGCTTTTTTTTTGTTGTTGTTGTTGCTAAATGAAATTTGTTTGAATTTATTAAAGAAATGATAACGTGTTTTGGAAGGAATATTAAACGAAACCCTTTGAGCGATCTTCGATCACACTTACCCACTTGTTTTAAATAACTGTCAATTCAAGAAATGGATCTAATCCTTCTGAGGAACAAAATTTAAAAACTGGAGAAAATATTTTGAAAATTAGAAAGCGTGGAGCATTTTCAAATTTTAAACAATTAAAAGTTTTATTTATTTATTTATTTTTTAATAAATGGAATTTATTTTTTTAAATATTAATTGAAATTATGGTTACAGAACACTTCCTTGGAGAATTAATTGTTGGAATAACATAAATAATGAAAAATAATTTTTAACGCCCACCTTACCTTTAATTAGCATTCCTCAAAATATTTTATCTGTGACAGTATATTTGTTACATTCCCATCCCAAGCCTCACACTTAGGCTGGGCCCGATTAACCTTTGAAGATAAGAGAAGCACAATATTACTTTTTGGGGGCCCTTTTATCCAGGGAAAGTTTTCTAAAATCCACATGCATATAAAAAAAAGTATTATAAAAGGATTTTCTGATGTAGTTTGAAGATTTTTTCTTGTTTTAAGCAAACTTTCACAATAAATAAATAACCGTTTAAAAAATGCTACGTAAAAAAATAAAAATGGGAATTGCTGACCTCATTTTTCAGTCATTTTTATGCCCCCCTTAAATGTTAAAGGGGAAGCTCGTGCTTCATGTTCCTATTTGGTAATCAGGCCGTGCACTTAGGGAAAGAGATTTAGACAGGGTACTCTTGAAGAAAAGAAGAAAAAAAAGGTAGGTACACTGATTTTTTTTTTCATTTTACGGTATAATACTGGAACTCCAGTTGCTAGTATTATACCGTAAAATCTTTTTTTTTTTTTTTTTTTTTTTTGCAGAGTAGTAACTATAGTTAAATTTCATCAACATAAAAATATGAAGTTACTTTTTTTTTCATATTTAGTAATTAGTCATTATTTTATTTTATTTTACTGTACTGGAATCACTAGTGTTACTTAAAAAAGAAAAAAAAAATCCTGAAAAATAATTACAATGAAAAGTGAGAAAAATATAATTTTTCTACAATCTCACAATATTAATTACAATACATTAATTACATTTTATCACAATTTATTACAAGAGAGGGACAGCAAGAGCTTCCTCTCTAAAATTTAATAGGGTCCCCAAAATGACAGGAAAAATGAGGCCTCTGATACCCAATTTTATTTTTTACATTGCATTTTTTTCCCTTGAAGGGAAAGTTTTTGCATATTGCAAGAGAAAATCTACACTACTGCAGGAAACTAACCTAACCAGGAAATCTGAATATAATCAATAAGCTGTTAACCAATCATATGGCAGTCTGATGTGCTGATTAGAAACCACGCAGATGTCTGAACATGCAACAAAAACAAATATATGTACTACAAATATACTCTATCTATGGACTATTAGTATATATAGAAACAAACAAACAAAAAAAAGCTGCTTAAAGAAATATATAATTCGCACTCCCTGGAATAATATTTGTAGCGTTGATGAATCTCTTCATATATGTAGAATATAGAAAACTTTATCCGTCCGCATGAAAGCGCCGCCCTCCCCCCCAAAAAAATAAATAAATTATACTGTGCTTTCCCTAGTTTCAGAGGTTAATCGGCCCCTGTAAACATGAAGAAAACGCTATATATTTCTTTACTTGAGATTAAAGAATATTTCTTGGCCGACTTTGAGTTGTTAATTCGGTTTCTACCTATCTCAAATATTACCTATCAAAGTTTTGATTTATGATTATTTTACTTGTACTTTTTTAATGCTGATAAGTTTAAAAATAAGTCTTCAATGTATTAAAAAAATTTGCAGTTGTTTCAATCTAAAATACAAACAAAATAACCATAAATATTCTAAAAGATGTCATGTGACACCGCGTTAGAAATAGTATTAAATATATCTTTTATTTTTTATATATATTTTTTTTTCGAGTAAAACCTCAAAATGCAATTCACGTGTGTCACAAAATTGAGTACAGTTGTTAAAATGCACAATGAGGATCTATTTTCAAATGTCCAAATTTACCAGACATTTTGCGTCGGGATATTCATGCAGTGGATTAAAAAAAAAATGTTGAATCCATACCGCACTCGAATGAATCATTCTAATAAAAAGAAAACTACCCAGTTAAACTGAGGGCATTGAACTCACAGGCTATTCACACTAATTGTATATTATACTCTTATTTCGAAGAATTTGAAATAAGCCCCTCGAAAAATAAAGAAATCGACAATATATTAAGGGGGATCATCCTCCCTTATAAGTAACCAATGAACACCCAAAACTATTCAGGGAAGCGCTTTATTACAATGAACATATATACAAAATTTGAAGCAAATTGAATAATTCTGCATGAAAAATCCATTTATCTAAATTAAGGGGGATTAGACTCCCGTATCCCTCTTTATACTTAGCCAATGCACCCCCAAAACTAATTTGCGATCACAATGAACCTATATACAAAATTTGCAGAAAATCGGATAATTCTGCATGAAAAAGCCATTTATCTAATTTAAGGGGGTTAGCTCCCCCGTTTCCCCTCTTTATACTTAACCAATGGACCCCCAAAACTAATCAAGAAAGCTCCTTACCACAATGAACCTATATACAAAACTTAAAGGAAATTGGAAAATTCTGCATGAAAAACCCACTTATCTAAATTGAGGGGTGGGGTTAGCCCCCCGTTTCTCCCTTTATACTTAACCAATGAACCCACAAAACTAATCAGGGAAGCGCCTTATCACAATGAACCTAAAAACAAAATTTGAAGCAAAACGGTTATTTCTATCAAGAGTTATTGCATTACGTACATACGTGCGTACATACATACGTACATACAGAAGGGGCGGGCACATTAGCTCTCAGGCTTTGATAGCCGGTGAGCTAAAAAAATGGACAGTCCCAATCAAACGGTTGGCAACCTTAGGTATACTAAATCTACATAGTAATACAAAAATAAATCAAATTATCATTTTATTGTTTTAATTGTCGTCTTTTAAGTTTTAATTCTTTGATGATTTTTTCTGCTTCGCCACTGTCCTGTAAGACAGGGCTTTCCAATTCGGCGCACGCGGGCGCCATACCACTCTTTGAATGTTTTTTTTGGCGCCCTTTTGTATGTCTCCAAGTTTTTATAGGAATGAAAATCCATTTTAAAGATTACTTTTTAATAATAAGTAATATTTGCATATTTTTTTACTTGTTATTAGAACAATTAAGGTTTCAGGCTCCTTCCCCTACACTTACTCGAACTTGCTGACATTGCAGATATCTCAATAGACCGTGTTCACCACATTTTACAGGATGATTTGCGTATGAAAAAGCTTTCCTCTCGATGTGTGCAGCGTTTGTTGAACGTCGACCAAAAACGCGAAAGAATGAACATTTCTCAAGAGTCTTCTGAAATGTATTATGTTGTAAGTTGAAAAATAAAATGAAATATTGTCAAAAATCTCCTATTTTCTTTGTTCGACCGAGAACTTTTCGAACCACCCTCGTACAGAGGGCTGCACTATAAAATTCGCACACACGAGTGTGTCTTAAATGTATTAAGTTGCAAGGGGACTACATTGAAAAATAATATGAATTTATGTCAATAATTTTTTACTTTCACTGGCAGACCGAGAACTTATCAAACCACCTTCGTAGAACAGTGAGGAATTATTGTCGCATGTTTTAAGTCATGTGAATAATGGCGTCCTTCATTGTTTGTAACCAGGTGAGGGGTGCCCCTGTTTATTGAAAGGTTGGACAGGTCTGCTGAAATTTTTTTCTCTGTATTCTAAAAAAAAAAAAAGTTGGATCATTCCATGGTAGCTTAACACATGGGCTGATAAGTTCCCGGTCTGGCACACAGATGGCGTTGCAATCGCCGAACCGATGTTTTTTTTAGTAAATACTAACCTTTGAAAGGTAGTAGAAAAATGCCATGACGATTCGCCGTGTGGATAAAACGTTAGATGGGTTTTAGTTGAACGACTTTGTTGATAAACAAAAAAAGGGATAACAAGAATTTCAAGAATTATTATTTGATGGGGAAAAAATACCGTTCAAACAAAAGCTTGGCTAGATAAGCGTTATCCGGACACTGCACCAGGTAAATCAACCCTTATTGACTGGTTTGCTGAATTTAAACGTGGTCGTACGGACACCAGTGATGCACCATGCAAAAGAGGTGGTTACTCCGGAAAACATAAAAAAAGTCCACAAAATCGTTTTGGGGAACCGTAAAGTGAAGTTGCAGAAGATAGCTCAGACTCTGAAGATATCCAAGGAACGTGCAGGTTTTATTTTGAATGAACATTTGTCTATGAAAAAGCTGTTGTCAAAATGGCTGCCGCGCGTGTTGACTTTTGACCAAAAACAACAACGAGTTCTGAGCACTGTTTGGAGCTTTTTCGTTATAAAATTATATTATTTATTATTAAATTATTATTATTAATCATTTATTAAATTATTATTATGAAATTATTATTATTAAATTATTTTTTAAATTATTATTATTAAATTATTATTTAAAAAATTATTATTTTTAAATTATTATTATTAAAATTAAATTATTATTAAAGTTATGTTATTTATTAAAGTTATAAAGTTATAAAGTCATAAAGTTATAAAGCTTTGTTAAAAAGTTGTGTTTTCTTTATTAGACCGGGAACTTATCAGCCCATGTGTTACATTACATTTAGAATAATTTTCTTGTCAAGAACCGTTAATGATAAATGGCTTAAACATAGAACAATGTCTTTTTCAATTACTTTACTCTACTTTTTATTTAGAAAATTTGAATTTTTTTTCTTTAAAAATAGGATTTAAAAAAAAATTACATCTTTTTTTTTTATTACTTTAAATATTTTAATTTTTTTTTTCAAAATTAATATAAAAAAATGATGAATCATAATTTTCATAATATAACACCAAAAAATATTGAAAATGTAATGTTGATATGATTTGTTAATTAAACCTATCCAAAGCGAAATTTGGATGAAAATTACCTACCTTTATTGCTATTTTTCGAACACTGGCCATTATATTTATTTTGGTAACTTACGTTCTTTTTGTCAGAAACGTAAGTTACCATAGTAAGTATAATTTTTAGCGTTCAAGAAATAGTACTAAATTTAAGTAATTTTTATCCAAATTTAGCTTTGTTAGGTTAAATTAACAAATCAAATAAACATTACATTTTGAATATTTTTTAGTGTTATATTACTAAAATTATTGAAGCCAATTATTCTAAATGTAACGTAAGTTTCATGGAATGACCCAGTTACTAACGCTACCGCTGTCGCAGTTGAATCTAGAATCTAGACCCCTTCATTTTCTCGGATTATCCTGTAAAAATTATTGCGTATAAAAACGTGAAAACTCGAAGTTTTATAGAGAAATATAAAATAAACACGCTGAAGCAGACAGTTTTTTAATCGAAGAATTATTTTAAGCGCTATTCCATGTTGAAATTGGTCAAGATAGTTAAGTTAAATAAGTTTTATATGATTAAAAACTATGAATAGTAATTTAACTATCTTTTGTAGGGACATACTTGACTAGATTGTGATGTGCAGTGTCCAATCATTTTTTTAAAAAGTCCAATTTTTAAAATTTTCTTTACCAATTTTTTAATTCAAATTTCGTTATTTGAATAAAGATTTAATTCATATTTTGAAATAGCCGTTTTTATCTACTGTTGCCAGTTGCCAGATTTTAAAAAGTCCAACTAATAATATTTCCAAACAGTGCGTTTTCAATTGAAATATATATTTACATGTGAATATTGAAAAAGCAAGAAAACTTTTAGATGCATAAATAACATGTGAAAAACATTTAACCGTGAAAATTATATCATATTTAAAGCGAAATGTTTAAAACGATTTTCTTATAGCGTTGAGAAGAAAATTTTTCTTCTAGACGTTATAATAAACCAGGAGATAGCGACATTTTTTGCTTAATCATTTTAAGGAAAAAATGCTGATTTTCAAATATGCAATTCATCTTATACTTAATAAATCACGAAAACAAATGTCAGCTGTTGCGACAGCTGTGGATGAGGCCTTGGGGGCCAAAAAAATGAATGGCAACCCGATTACGGAAGACAACCACTAATCGTGGTAACATCTTTGAATCTTCCGTAATCGGACAATCTTCTTAAAACAGAACAAATTAACGTATTTTTAGAGCTTGCATGGTCTGAACGGGGGGTTTAAGAACGTAGTTGATTGGGCTCAGAGCCACCAAGTGTATTAAAAATAAATAATCAGATAATAATAAGAGTCCCATTAATGCGTTATTGCAAATTTCAGCGCATGTTAATTTTAATTTTATCATTTATGCAAAAGGCAAATGTATTATGGATGAAATTATGTCTTGTGAGAATTTACCATCTTTAGTTTTAATATTAATGATCCTCCGCTGACCGCATGTGGCACTCGAGTTCATTTCGTGTAGCCCCACAAATATTAAAAATAGAAAGAGCAAAGTTCATTTTTCCGGGGTCGGAAGTAACGCGCTACAAGTAGCGAAACTACTGTAGTCGCTACATTTTTCAGTAGTTTGTAGTGTAGTGCGCTACATTTTGAACACTATAGTGCAGCGAGTAGCGCGATACAAAAAATCAGTAGTTTGTAGCGAGAACCGACGCTACTTTTACCGCTACTTTAGGGGGGAAATGAGCCATTCTTCAGATCATGTGGCCGAAACTTTCTTTTGTGCAAAATCTGCTCTGCTCAACAATTTACGAATCTCAGCTGCAGTGAATAGCAACGCATCGCATGAAGTCATATATTGTTACCATTGCCATTTTCTGCTAAAATAAAGTACTAACCCACCAAATGAATTAACTTTCTTGGTGGCAGCACTTGTCTATTTATTTATTATTAGGTCTTCAAGTTTTAACGACGGGTTTCTTATTATTCGGAAATGCTTTATCAGATTTGTTTATTGTTTGCATTTAGAGTTGTTTTTCTGTAATGGTCTCCTTAATTTTGCTCAGAAATTCCTAATGTGTGTATAAACTAATATTTTGGAGACAAACACAAAACATTTCAATGTATGTTATCTTTCTTAATTTTTTTAATGCCCCCGGTTATATCGCATTTATTTAATTGTATCCCCGCGATATAACGAGGGGTCGTTTTTTTATTTAATCCGTGTCTTCAATTTCTAGTGCAAATTGAACCCTGTGGCAAAATCGGAAAGTAGCGAAATAGTGACTACTTTTGAAATGTAGTTTGTAGTCGCTACTTTTTAAAACAAGTAGTTGTAGTTGTAGTTAACTACATTTTCAATAAAGTAGTTGTAGTTGTTGTTCGTTACAATACAACAGTTTTTCCCACCCCTGTCATTTTCTGATAACAGTTTGAAAGGCATTAGGGAGAACTAATTTGCGAACATTCAATAATTGATAATACAACGCTCCTTCTTTTATGACTTAAATTAATTCTTGTTGCCACATGAAACTGCTATATCTGGGTAATTTTTTTTTTTTAAATCTCCATGAAGGTTGTCTTTTTTATGGGAGTACCAATTGCTAGGCTGAAGAAAGATCAATTGTTGGGTCATTCTATGGTAACTTACGTTACATTTAGAATAATTAACTTCAGTAATTTTAGTAATATAACTCCAAAAAACATTCATACTGTAAAGTTGATGTGATTTGTTAATTAAACCTGTCCAAAGGAATATTTGCATGAAGATTACTTAAATTTAGTGCTATTTCTTGAACTCTGGAAATTATATTTACTATGATAATTTACGTTACAGAAAAAAATGACGTAAATTACCATAATAAATTTAATTGCCACTGTTCAAGAAATAGCACTAAATTTGGGTAATTTTCATTCAAATTTGAGTTTGGATAGGTTTAATTAACAAATCACATCAACTTTACATTTTGAATATTTTTTGGTGTTATATTACGAAAATTACTGAAGTCAATTATTCTAATTGTGACGTAAGTTACCATGGAATGAACCTGTTGTTTAAATTAGGTTTATTAAGTTTATTGCAGTTAAAAAAAACAGATCATTAGCAGGTGTGTACAAGTTTTTAAGTAAAATATGAATTAACGAGTAACGACCCCATTAAAATATATCAAAAAATAATATTTCACAAGCAATAATACAGTGTTGTACTTTTGTATAATTTGTTTTGTATAATTTGTTTTTTAAATATAAAGCTACTTAAAAAAAAGGGTAAGAATAAAATAAAAAGTAAATGCATGAGTGTCGCTTAAAAATGTTCTAAATTTCTCTATTTTTCAGCATAATTGAAAAGTAACAGCAGTAAAAAAAAAATGCATTTCACTGAGTAATCATTTCACTGAGGAAAGTACACGTAATTCATTCAAGAAATGGAGTTATGTTGTTGTAGCTCTGCTACTCAGCGGACCGTGAAGAAATAAAAAACGACATATTGTTTCTCTTCCTTTTCATTCAAGCTTTTTTCCACGAATAAGTCAGTAGGCAAATACTCTTCAAAGCGGGAAATACGGATGAGCTCTACACGAACTGAGTCAACAATTTAAATCATTCCAAGAAATTTCCCAGCGTCCGCCGTTGCCTGCAAAACTATATATGTGTATACATTTTTTTCCCATCTTACTTTTGTGTTTGCATACCGTTTTGTTTAGCTTCTGTTCCTGCTGATCTACGGAGGGACACTAGTCACGCGTAATGCGTAAAATCGAAGGACATCCTGTAGGTAACACAGTTAAAACTGTAAAAGGATACTATGTTAAAAATTGTCACCGATAAAAAATTAAATAATCGTTTTTTCGGTATTTGAGAAGTCTGGAGGTTTGCGCTAGAGATGAGACGAGCTCAGCTCGCAGGACCGAAAATAAGGGGTACGGGGGGGGGGCAGAGGGCTATATGTACGTCCGTACGGAAGCCGGAGGAGACGCCAGATGAGCATTTGGTTTGTCGTTTTATACTAAAAAAATATATTTATATGAAATTTGAGTAAAACTGTTTTGCAGCTGGAAAATCCAAAAGAAAAA
This sequence comes from Maratus michaelseni, assembly GCA_963931845.1. NCBI lineage: Eukaryota > Metazoa > Arthropoda > Arachnida > Araneae > Salticidae > Maratus > Maratus michaelseni. Next base: position 116,845,715 of record OZ007588.1, read on the forward strand.
TTGAGCCAAGCGCATTAAAATTGGCAAATAGATAAAAAGATTGGTGAGGTCGGGTGACTTCACGGGATAGTTTACTCTACAAAAGTTTCGAAAATTTTAGATGCAGCGATTCCCAAAATAGCATCACCCATAGCTTGGAACCACGACCGCCGATAGTCGCAACTAGCAAGTGGGTCGCGAGCGATGTTTTGGTAGATCGTGGAATGATCTGTCGGTTCTTTAAAAAATATATTACAGCAGGGGTGCAAAAATCTAGGCGCCAATCGACTGATTCCCATCACTAAATTTTATTAGTATTCTTCGTCAAATTTTATTAGTATACTTTGCCTATATTTTATCAGTATTCTTATTAGGCGAAGAATACTAAAAATTTAGTGGTGGGAATCGGCCCCTTAGCGCCTAGATTTTTGCACCCCTGTATTACAGTAAAATCTGTGACACCTAACTTGTTTGTAACGGAATCCATCCTTAACCGGAAAAGTTTCATAGTCCAAACGGAAAGGAAACCATACAATAAACTTTCTTAAGGGCGCCCGGGACACAAAAGTCTTCAAATTTTTAAAAAATATTTTATTGTATTAAAAAATTTTCTGATTTTTTTTCTACATAAAATAACGTTTAAATCATGTTTCTATCTTAATCAGAATAAGATATATTATTTTTTTTCTTTCAAAATCTAGACTTCATGTAGTGGTTGTCATGGAAACGTTTTGCGTTTTTCTCCATGATGTCTTTTTTCACCAATTCTCGTCTTTAAATTGTTATAAGTCGAGAACCGTTCAACATAAATGGCTCAAACATAGAACATGTCTTTTTCAATTACTTTACTTTATTTTTTATTTAGAAAAATTGAAAAAAAAATTATTTTTGAAAATATAATTTTTTAAAAATATGTTACATCTTTTTTTTTTAATTACTTTAAATATTTTTAATTTTTTTTTTCAAAATTAATATAAAAAATTATGAATCATAATTAAAATTTATATATTTCTGTTTAATTAATTGGAAAAAAAATTCAAATTTAACGAATAATATTTCGAGTTATAACTATTTTAAATTACCCCACTTTTTAAAAAATTTTAAATTATTTTTAAAACTTTATGAGAAGTTTTGTGATTTTATTTTATTTACAAATTATAAGGTTAACCATCACAAAAAAACCCTCAAAATTTTAATTCAATAAATGAAATGTTTTTAAAATGCGTACCTCATCCCCCCCCCCCCTTAAATGGAATTTTGTTCCACTCACCTATATATTAGGTAGGTAAAGAAAAATTTCAAATTTTATGGTGGGCTGCATACCAATAAAGTTTGGGAACCACTTCAGTCGATTTTAACCTTCAAATCCTCCTATGATTAAGAAACTGTGGTTTTAGCAACTTAAAGGTGTTCAGAATAAAAAGAACAGAGGCAGATTCTAATAACTTTAAATAAAATATATATTAATGAAAAAATTTATTTACAACATCTGTTTACACAGAACTTGTTTACATAAAACAAAACATTATGCATTTTATTGTAGGGCCTTCTTAGTCCTTGTTTAAAAACTCCAAATAGTCAACGGGTCATCTTCCACGTCAAACAGCGAAATATTTTTCCACGATGCTGCATTCTGTTCTGCCAACCTCATTTCTGTCTGACACAGTACAATATAACCTTCTGTTGTCAATCCAACGTATCAGAGAAGATTTCGTCATTGAAAACCCATGTAAAAAAATAAAATACTGCCTTATAGGACTTTCTGAACATGAATCTGTCCTCAGACATGAAGAGCTCCTTGCACAACTGTTCGGAAGTTTCTTCATCAAAGAAGAAATAACATCAATTCGTCTTCAATAGCAACACGTATCAGGTCGTCATCTAGCAACAGATCTGAAAAAGAAGAGAAAAAAAAACAGCAGTAACACGTTCAAATTTATGTCGTTCTAACTTGTGTTTTTATTTTATTTTTTATTCGTAAGGATAGGCAATAGCGGATCCTATTTTTTCGCGTTTTTAGAAGCCCGCATCGATTTAACTATTTGAAATACGGAAAATCTCCCACTATGTTGCCTTATTTTAACATAATTTGTAAGCAACTTAAAACGTTTTGATCTTGTTTGAGATATAATTACTTTTTTGAAAAACGAAAAGAGTGCAAAATGAAACCGAACACCGGATGCTATTGCAGTCATAATATTACAATAGCGCGAAAGCTACCTAAAAGACAATTCTGCAACCCCCGCATTCTAAATTCTGTGCCATGTCCCGCCAGTTTTGGAAAAATAGGAAAATTAAATTTTCTCAGAGTTTTATTTTTTTTTTAAATATATTATTATTCGTAAAAGAAGAGACTATGGCAATTAACATTATAGTATTTTTTCCTTTGTGATATTCAATTAACAAAATCAAGCACTCCCACCAACTGACACTAAATTCACTTATCTTTACGATTATAAGAATGTCATTTGTGTGTGTCCGTGTTTCCGCGATGGCTGGGAAAATCTATCGCACGTCAATTTATGAAAATGTTGATGACGATACTCCAAGGCTTGTTCGAATTCATGTGTGGCTGAATTTTTTACGTTTTGATAATTAGCCAAACTATTAAACCACAAACAAAGGTAATCATAAATACATTCTTTTTCTAAAAATGGAGCGGGTTGGCTGTTCCGGGAATCGCAAAGCGGAGGACATAGGATGGGCAAAATGGAATTTTTTTTTCGAGTTTCTAAAACTCTGGATTTTCCTAACAATTTGAAATACGAAAAATCTCCCACACAATTGATTTCGTTTAAGATAATTTTTTAAAAGATGAAACGTTTAGATCTATATTTAGGATTTAATTACTTTTCTGAAAACCGAAGAAATTGCAATGTGAAACGTCAAATGTGGGAGGAGATCTAAAACTCTCGGCTGACGCCGTTGCAGTCCTAAAACTACAATAGCCCGAAGGCTTCCTGAGAGCCAGTTCTGCAATCCACACATTCTAGATTCTTTTGCCATGTCTCGTCAGTTTTCAAAAAATTAGAAATAATATATTACAAAAATTAAATTTTGTTCGAGTTTTACTTTATCAAATATATTATTATTCGTAAAAGAAGGGTCTTTGGTAATTAACATTACAGTATTTTTTGTGATATTCAATTTAGAAAATCAACACTTCCACTAACTCACACTCAATAGATTTATCTCTACAATTATAAGAATGGCAGTTTTGTGTATCCGTGTTTCCGCGATGGCAGATAAAATCAATCGCACGTAAAGATATGAAAATTTTGATGAGGATAGTCCAAGGTTGGTTTCAATTCATGTGTGGCTGAAGTTTATTACGCTTTGATAATTAGCCAATATATTAAACCACAAAGAAATATCATCATTAAGACATTGTTTCCCTCAAAATGGCGCGCGGTGGCCGTTACGGGAATCGCAAATCAGAAAAGATAGATTGGCCAAATTGGAACTTACTTTTCGGGTTTCTAGAAACCTGCATTTGATTACTGTTCAAAATTTGGAAAAACTCTCACACAATTTATTTATTTTAATATATATTTTTTTTAAACTGAAACGTTTAGATTTTTATAAGATTTAATTACTTTTTTGAAATTCGAAGAGAGTGCTAGAAGATACGTTAAATGTGGGTGGAGATCCAAAACTCTCGGCTGACGCGCTGGCAGCCCTAAAATTACAATAACCCGAACGCTTCCTGAAAGCCAGTTCTGCAACGCACACATTCTAGATTCTTTTGCAATGTCGCGACAGTTTTCAAAAAAATTGAAAAATTATATAACAAAAATTAAATTTTGTCCGAGTTTTATTTTAGTAAATATATTATAATTCGTGAACGAAGGGACTTAATAGCATTACAAATTTATTTTCTTTGTGATATTCAATGAACAAAATTAAACATTCCCAACAACTCACAAGCAGTTGATTTATCGATACAATTATAAAAATGACATTTCTGTGTATCGTGTTTCCGAGGAGGCTTGGAAAATCTATTGCATGTACAGGGGTGAGAATTTTGATGTGGATAGTCCAAGGCTGGTCCGAATTCATGTGCGGCTGAAATATATTAAGTTCTGATTATTAGCCAATATATTAAACGACAAAAAAGTATCATCATAAAGACATTGTTTTTCTGAAATTGTCGCGCGGTGGCCGTTCCGGGAATCGCAAATCGGAAAAGATACGTTGGACAAATTGGAACTTACTTTTCGTGTTTCTAGAATTCCGTATTTGCGTAACTATTCGAAATACGGAAAAACTCCCTCACAATTGATTCATTTTAAGATAATTTTTTTAAAAACTAAAACCTTTAGATCTTTTTAAAGATTTATTTTCTTTTTTGAAAACCGAAGAGAGGGCAATAAGAATCGTTAAAAGTGGGAGGAGATCTAAAACTCTCAGCTGACGCCCTTGCAGTCCTAAAACTACAATAGTCCGAAGGCTCCCTGAAAGCCAGTTCTGCAACCCACACATTCTAGATTCTTTTGCCATGTCTCGTCAGTTTTCAAAAAATTGGAAAAATTATATAACAAAAAAAAGAAATTTTGTCCAAGTTTTATTTTAGTATATATATTATTATTCCCGAAAGATGCGACTTTGGTTAATAACATTACATTTTTTTTGTGCTCAAACAACTCACACGCAGTTGATTTATCTATACAATTAAAAAAATGACATTTGTGTGTATCGTGTTTCCGCGATCGCTTGGAAAATCTATTGCATGTACAGATGTGAGAATTTTGATGTGGATAGTCCAAGATACGTCTGAATTCATGTGTGGCTGAAGTTTTTTACGTGTTGATAATTAGCCAATATATTAATCCGAAATGAAAATTCATCATAAAGACATCGTTTTTCTCAAAATGGCGCGCGGGGGCAGTTTCGGGAATCGCAAGTCGGAAAAGATAGCTTGCCCAAATTGTGATATATTTTTCGCGTTTCTAGACACCCGCGTTTGCTTACAAATAGAAATACGGAAAATCTCCCTCACAATTGTTTTAGTTTAAGATATTGTTTTTAAAAACAAACATTTAGATCTTTTTAATGATTTAATTTCTTTTTTGAAAACCGAAGAGAGAGCAATAAGAAACGTTATATTTGGGAGGAGATCTATAACTCTCGGCTGACGCCCTTGCAGTCCTAAAACTACAATAGCCCGAAGGCTTCCTGAAAGCCAGTTCTGCAACCCACACATTCTAGATTCTTTTGCCATGTCTCGTCCGTTTTCAAAAAATTGGAAAAATTATATAACAAAAAATTAAATTTTGTCCGAGTTTTATTTTAGTAAATATATTATTATTCGTGAAAGAAGGGATTTTGGTAGTTAACATTACAGTATTTTTTTTTTGATATTCAATTAACAAAATCAAGCATTCCCACCACCTCACACTCAATCCATTTATCTCTAAAATCATAAGAATGGCAGTTTTTTGTATTAGTGTTTCCGCAATGACAGGGAACATCTATCGCACGTAAAGATATGAAAATTTTGATGAGGATAGTCCAAGGCTGGTCCGAAGTCATGTGTGGCTGAAGTTTTTTACGTTTTGATAATCAGCCAATATATTAATCCGCAATGAAAATTGATCATAAAGACATCGTTTTTCTCAAAATAGCGCGCGGTGGCAGTTTCGGGAATCGAAAGTCGGAAAAGATGGCTTGCCCAAATTGTGATATATTTCTCGCGTTTCTAAACACCCGCGTTTGCTTACAATTTGAAATACAGAAAATCTCCCTCACAATTGTTTTAGTTTAAGATATTGTTTTTAAAAACATTTAGATCTTTAAACATTTAGATCTTTTTAATGATTTAATTTCTTTTTTGAAAACCGAAGAGTAAGCAATAAGAAACGTTAAATTTGGGAGGAGATCTATAACTCTCGGCTGACGCCCTTGCACTCTAAAACTACGATAGCCCGAATGCTTCCTGAAAGCCAGTTCTGCAACCCACACATACTAGATTCTTTTGCCATGTCTCGTCAGTTTTCAAAAAATTGGAAAAATTATATAACAATAAATTAAATTTTGTCCGAGTTTTATTTTAGTATATATATTATTATTCCTGAAAGATGGGACTGTGGTAAATAAGAGTACAATTTTTTTTTGTGATATTCATTGCACGAAATTAAACATTCCCAAAAACTCACACGCAGTTGATTTATCTATACAATTATAAAAATGACATTTGTGTGTATCGTGTTTCCGAGATGGCTTGGAAAATCTATTGCACGTACAGATGTGAGAATTTTGATGTGAATAGTCCAAGACTGGTCCGAATTCATGGGTGTCTGAAGTTTTTTACGTGTTGATAATTAACCAATATATTAATCCTCAATGAAAATTCACCATAAAGACATCGTTTTTCTCAGAATGGCGCGCGGGGGCAGTTTCGGGAATCGCAAGTCGGAAAAGATAGCTTGCCCAAATTGTGATATATTTTTCGAGATTCTAGACACCCGCGTTTGCTTACAATTCGAAATACGGAAAATCTCCCTCACAATTGATTCAGTTTAAGATATTGTTTTTAAAAACAAACATTTAGATCTTTTAAAAGATTTAATTTCTTTTTTGAAAACCGAAGAGAGAGCAATAAGAAACGTTAAATGTGGGAGGAGATCTATAACTCTCGGCTGACGCCCTTGCAGTCCTAAAACTACAATAGCCCGAAGGCTTCCTGAAAGCCAGTTCTGCAACCCACACATTCTAGACTCTTTTGCCATGTCTCGTCAGTTTTCAAAAAAATTGGAAAAATTATATAAAAAAAATTAAATTTTGTCCGAGTTTATTTTATGTTATATATTATTATTCGTGAAAGAAGGCACTTTGGTAATTAACATTACAGTATTTTTTCTGTTTGACATTCAATCAACAAAATCAAGCATTCCCACCACCTCACACTCAATCCATTTATCTCTAAAATTATAAGAATGGCAGTTTTGTGTATTAGTGTTTCCGCGATGACAGGGAACATCTATCGCACGTAAAGATATGAAAATTTTGTTGAGGATAGTCCAAGGCTGGTCCAAAGTCATGTGTGGCTGCATTTTTTACGTTTTGATAATAAGCCAATATATTAATCCGCAATGAAAATTCATCATAAAGACATCGTTTTTCTCAAAATGGCACGCGGTGGTAGTTTCAGGAATCGCAAGTCGGAAAAGATAGCTTGCCCAAATTGTGATATATTTCTCGCGTTTTCTTACAATTCGAAATACGGAAAATCTCCCTCACAATTGATTTAGTTTAAGTAATTGTTTTTAAAAACAAACATTTAGATCTTTTTAAAGATTTAATTTCTTTTTTGAAAACCGAAGAGAGAGCAATAAGAAACGTTAAATGTGGGAGGAGATCTATAACTCTCGGCTGACGCCCTTGCAGTCCTAAAATTACAATAGCCCGAAGGCTTCATGAAAGCCAGTTCTGCAACCCACACATTCTAGATTCTTTTGCCATGTCTCGTCAGTTTTCAAAAAATTGGAAAAATTATATAACAAAAAATAAAATTTTGTCCAAGTTTTATTTTAGTATATATATTATTATTCCTGAAAGATGGGACTTTGGTAAATAACATTATAATTTTTTTTGTGCTCAAAAAACTCACACGCAGTTGATTTATCTATACAATTAAAAAAATGACATTTGTGTGTATCGTGTTTCCGAGATGGCTTGGAAAATCTATTGCATGTACAGATGTGAGAATTTTGATGTGGATAGTCCAAGACAGGTCCGATTTCATGTGTGGCTGAAGTTTTTTACGTGTTGATAATTAGCCAATATATTAATCCGAAATGAAAATTCATCATAAAAACATCGTTTTTCTCAAAATGGCGCGCGGGGGCAGTTTCGGGAATCGCAAGTCGGAAAAGATAGCTTGCCCAAATTGTGATATATTTTTCGCGTTTCTAGACACCCGCGTTTGCTTACAATTTGAAATACGGAAAATCTCCCTCACAATTGATTCAGTTTAAGATATTGTTTTTAAAAACAAACATTTAGATCTTTTAAAAGATTTAATTTCTTTTTTGAAAACCGAAGAGAGAGCAATAAGAAACGTTAAATGTGGGAGGAGATCTATAACTCTCGGCTGACGCCCTTGCAGTCCTAAAACTACAATAGCCCGAAGGCTTCCTGAAAGCCAGTTCTGCAACCCACACATTCTAGACTCTTTTGCCATGTCTCGTCAGTTTTCAAAAAAATTGGAAAAATTATATAAAAAAAATTAAATTTTGTCCGAGTTTATTTTATGTTATATATTATTATTCGTGAAAGAAGGCACTTTGGTAATTAACATTACAGTATTTTTTCTGTTTGACATTCAATCAACAAAATCAAGCATTCCCACCACCTCACACTCAATCCATTTATCTCTAAAATTATAAGAATGGCAGTTTTGTGTATTAGTGTTTCCGCGATGACAGGGAACATCTATCGCACGTAAAGATATGAAAATTTTGTTGAGGATAGTCCAAGGCTGGTCCAAAGTCATGTGTGGCTGCATTTTTTACGTTTTGATAATAAGCCAATATATTAATCCGCAATGAAAATTCATCATAAAGACATCGTTTTTCTCAAAATGGCACGCGGTGGTAGTTTCAGGAATCGCAAGTCGGAAAAGATAGCTTGCCCAAATTGTGATATATTTCTCGCGTTTTCTTACAATTCGAAATACGGAAAATCTCCCTCACAATTGATTTAGTTTAAGTAATTGTTTTTAAAAACAAACATTTAGATCTTTTTAAAGATTTAATTTCTTTTTTGAAAACCGAAGAGAGAGCAATAAGAAACGTTAAATGTGGGAGGAGATCTATAACTCTCGGCTGACGCCCTTGCAGTCCTAAAATTACAATAGCCCGAAGGCTTCATGAAAGCCAGTTCTGCAACCCACACATTCTAGATTCTTTTGCCATGTCTCGTCAGTTTTCAAAAAATTGGAAAAATTATATAACAAAAAATAAAATTTTGTCCAAGTTTTATTTTAGTATATATATTATTATTCCTGAAAGATGGGACTTTGGTAAATAACATTATAATTTTTTTTGTGCTCAAAAAACTCACACGCAGTTGATTTATCTATACAATTAAAAAAATGACATTTGTGTGTATCGTGTTTCCGAGATGGCTTGGAAAATCTATTGCATGTACAGATGTGAGAATTTTGATGTGGATAGTCCAAGACAGGTCCGATTTCATGTGTGGCTGAAGTTTTTTACGTGTTGATAATTAGCCAATATATTAATCCGAAATGAAAATTCATCATAAAAACATCGTTTTTCTCAAAATGGCGCGCGGGGGCAGTTTCGGGAATCGCAAGTCGGAAAAGATAGCTTGCCCAAATTGTGATATATTTTTCGCGTTTCTAGACACCCGCGTTTGCTTACAATTTGAAATACGGAAAATCTTCCTCACAATTGATTCAGTTTAAGATATTGTTTTTAAAAACAAACATTTAGATCTTTTAAAAGATTTAATTTCTTTTTTGAAAACCGAAGAGTGTGCAATAAGAAACGTTAAATGTGGGAGGAGATCTATAACTCTCGGCTGACGCCCTTGCAGTCCTAAAACTACAATAGCCCGAAGGCTTCCTGAAAGCCAGTTCTGCAACCCACACATTCTAGACTCTTTTGCCATGTCTCGTCAGTTTTCAAAAAAATTGGAAAAATTATACAAAAAAAATTAAATTTTGTCCGAGTTTATTTTAGGTTATATATTATTATTCGTGAAAGAAGTCACTTTGGTAATTAACATTACAGTATTTTTTCTTTTTGACATTCAATCAACAAAATCAAGCATTCCCACCACCTCACACTCAATCCATTTATCTCTAAAATTATAAGAATGGCAGTTTTGTGTATTAGTGTTTCCGCGATGACAGGGAACATCTATCGCACGTAAAGATATGAAAATTTTGTTAAGGATAGTCCAAGGCTGGTCCAAAGTCATGTGTGGCTGAAATTTTTTACGTTTTGATAATAAGCCAATATATTAATCCGCAATGAAAATTCCTCATAAAGACATCGTTTTTCTCAAATTGGCACGCGGTGGTAGTTTCAGGAAACGCAAGTCGGAAAAGATAGCTTGCCCAAATTGTGATATATTTCTCGCGTTTTCTTACAATTCGAAATACGGAAAATCTCCCTCACAATTGATTTAGTTTAAGTAATTGTTTTTAAAAAAAACATTTAGATCTTTTTAAAGATTTAATTTCTTTTTTGAAAACCGAAGAGAGAGCAATAAGAAACGTTAAATGTGGGAGGAGATCTATTACTCTCGGCTGACGCCCTTGCAGAACTAAAACTACAATGGCCCGAAGGCTTCCTGAAAGCCAGTTCTGCAACCCACACATTCTAGATTCTTTTGCCATGTCTCGTCAGTTTTCAAAAAAATGGAAAAATTATATAACAAAAAATTAAATTTTGTCCAAGTTTTATTTTAGTATATATATTATTATTCCTGAAAGATGGGACTTTGGTAAATAACATTACAATTTTTTTTTGGGCTCAAACAACTCACACGCAGTTGATTTATCTATACAATTAAAAAAATGACATTTGTGTGTATCGTGTTTCCGAGATGACTTGGAAAATCTATTGCATGTACAGATGTAAGAAAATATTGATGTGGATAGTCCAAGACAGGTCCGAATTCATGTGTGGCTGAAGTTTTTTACGTGTTGATAATTAGCCAATATATTAATCTGAAATGAAAATTCATCATAAAGACATCGTTTTTCTCAAAATGGCGCGCGGGGACAGTTTCGGGAATCGCAAGTCGGAAAAGATAGCTTGCCCAAATTGTGATATATTTTTCGCGTTTCTAGACACCCGCGTTTGCTTACAATTCGAAATACGGAAAATCTCCCTCACAATTGTTTTAGTTTAAGATATTGTTTTTAAAAACAAGCATTTAGATCTTTTTAATGATTTAATTTCTATTTTGAAAACCGAAGAGAGAGCGATAAGAAACGTTAAATGTGGGAGGAGATCTATAACTCTCGGCTGACGCCCTTGCAGTCCTAAAACTACAATAGCCCGAAGGCTTCCTGAAAACCAGTTCTGCAACCCACACATTCTAGATTCTTTTGCCATGCCTCGTCAGTTTTCAAAAAATTGGAAAAATTATATAACAAAAAATTAAATTTTGTCCGAGTTTTATTTTAGTAAATATATTATTATTCGTGAAAGAAGGGACTTTGGTAGTTAACATTACAGTATTTTTTCTTTTTATATTCAATTAACAAAATCAAGCATTCCCACCACCTCACACTCAATCCATTTATCTCTAAAATCATAAGAATGGCAGTTTTTTGTATTAGTGTTTCCGCAATGACAGGGAACATCTATCGCACGTAAAGATATGAAAATTTTGATGAGGATAGTCCAAGGCTGGTCCGAAGTCATGTGTGGCTGAAGTTTTTTACGTTTTGATAATCAGCCAATATATTAATCCGCAATGAAAATTGATCATAAAGACATCGTTTTTCTCAAAATGGCGCGCGGGGACAGTTTCGGGAATCGCAAGTCGGAAAAGATAGCTTGTCCAAATTGTGATATATTTTTCGCGTTTCTAGACACCCGCGTTTGCTTACAATTTGAAATACGGAAAATCTCCCTCACAATTGTTTTAGTTTAAGATATTGTTTTTAAAAACAAACATTTAGATATTTTTAATGATTTAATTTCTTTTTTGAAAACCGAAGAGTAAGCAATAAGAAACGTTAAATTTGGGAGGAGATCTATAACTCTCGGCTGACGCCCTTGCACTCTAAAACTACGATAGCCCGAATGCTTCCTGAAAGCCAGTTCTGCAACCCACACATTCTAGATTCTTTTGCCATGCCTCGTCAGTTTTCAAAAAATTGGAAAAATTATATAACAAAAAATTAAATTTTGTCCGAGTTTTATTTTAGTAAATATATTATTATTCGTGAAAGAAGGGATTTTGGTAGTTAACATTACAGTATTTTTTCTTTTTGATATTCAATTAACAAAATCAAGCATTCCCACCACCTCACACTCAATCCATTTATCTCTAAAATCATAAGAATGGCAGTTTTTTTAATTAGTGTTTCCGCAATGACAGGGAACATCTATCGCACGTAAAGATATGAAAATTTTGATGAGGATAGTCCAAGGCTGGTCCGAAGTCATGTGTGGCTGAAGTTTTTTACGTTTTGATAATCAGCCAATATATTAATCCGCACTGGAAATTGATCATAAAGACATCGTTTTTCTCAAAATAGCGCGCGGTGGCAGTTTCGGGAATCGAAAGTCGGAAAAGATGGCTTGCCCAAATTGTGATATATTTCTCGCGTTTCTAAACACCCGCGTTTTATTACAATTCGAAGTACAGAAAATCTCCCTCACAATTGACTTAGTTTAAGATATTGTTTTTAAAAACAAACATTTAGATCTTTTTAAAGATTTAATTTGTTTTTTGAAAACCGAAGAGAGAGCAATAAGAAACGTTAAATGTGGGAGGAGATCTATTACTCTCGGCTGACGCCCTTGCAGTCCTAAAACTACAACAGCCCGAAGGCTTCCTGAAAGCCAGTTCTGCAACCCACACATTCTAGATTCTTTTGCATGTCTCGTCAATTTTCAAAAAATTGGAAAAATTATATAACAAAAAATAAAATTTTGTCCAAGTTTTGTTTTAGTATATATATTATTATTCCTGAAAGATGGGACTTTGGTAAATAACATTATAATTTTTTTTTGTGCTCAAAAAACTCACACGCAGTTGATTTATCTATACAATTAAAAAAATGACATTTGTGTGTATCGTGTTTCCGAGATGGCTTGGAAAATCTATTGCATGTACAGATGTGAGAATTTTGATGTGGATAGTCCAAGACAGGTCCGAATTCATGTGTGGCTGAAGTTTTTTACGTGTTGATAATTAGCCAATATATTAATCCGAAATGAAAATTCATCATAAAAACATCGTTTTTCTCAAAATGGCGCGCGGGGGCAGTTTCGGGAATCGCAAGTCGGAAAAGATAGCTTGCCCAAATTGTGATATATTTTTCGCGTTTCTAGACACCCGCGTTTGCTTACAATTTGAAATACGGAAAATCTCCCTCACAATTGTTTTAGTTTAAGATATTGTTTTTAAAAACAAACATTTAGATATTTTTAATGATTTAATTTCTTTTTTGAAAACCGAAGAGTAAGCAATAAGAAACGTTAAATTTGGGAGGAGATCTATAACTCTCGGCTGACGCCCTTGCACTCTAAAACTACGATAGCCCAATGCTTCCTGAAAGCCAGTTCTGCAACCCACACATTCTAGATTCTTTTGCCATGTCTCGTCAGTTTTCAAAAAATTGGAAAATTTATATAACAATAAATTAAATTTTGTCCGAGTTTTATTTTAGTATATATATTATTATTCCTGAAAGATGGGACTGTGGTAAATAAGATTACAATTTTTTTGTGATATTCATTGCACGAAATTAAACATTCCCAAAAACTCACACGCAGTTGATTTATCTATACAATTATAAAAATGACATTTGTGTGTATCGTGTTTCCGAGATGGCTTGGAAAATCTATTGCACGTACAGATGTGAGAATTTTGATGTGAATAGTCCAAGACTGGTCCGAATTCATGGGTGGTTGAAGTTTTTTACGTGTTGATAATTAACCAATATATTAATCCTCAATGAAAATTCACCATAAAGACATCGTTTTTCTCAGAATGGCGCGCGGGGGCAGTTTCGGGAATCGCAAGTCGGAAAAGATAGCTTGCCCAAATTGTGATATATTTTTCGAGATTCTAGACACCCGCGTTTGCTTACAATTCAAAATACGGAAAATCTTCCTTACAATTGACTTAGTTTAAGATATTGTTTTTAAAAACAAACATTTAGATCTTTAAAAAGTTTAATTTCTTTTTTGAAAACCGAAGAGAGAGCAATAAGAAACGTTAAATGTGGGAGGAGATCTATAACTCTCGGCTGACGCCTGTGCAGTCCTAAAACTACAATAGCCCGAAGGCTTCCTGAAAGCCAGTTCTGCAACCCACACATTCTAGATTCTTTTGCCATGTCTCGTCAGTTTTCAAAAAAATGGAAAAATTATATAACAAAAAATTAAATTTTGTCCAAGTTTTATTTTAGTATATATATTATTATTCCTGAAAGATGGGACTTTGGTAAATAACATTACAATATTTTTTTGGGCTCAAACAACTCACACGCAGTTGATTTATCTATAAAATTAAAAAAATGACATTTGTGTGTATCGTGTTTCCGAGATGACTTGGAAAATCTATTGCATGTACACATGTAAGAAAATATTGATGTGGATAGTCCAAGACAGGTCCGAATTCATGTGTGGCTGAAGTTTTTTACGTGTTGATAATTAGCCAATATATTAATCTGAAATGAAAATTCATCATAAAGACATCGTTTTTCTCAAAGTGGCGCGCGGGGACAGTTTCGGGAATCGCAAGTCGGAAAAGATATCTTGCCCAAATTGTGATATATTTTTCGAGATTCTAGACACCCGCGTTTGCTTACAATTCAAAATACGGAAAATCTTCCTTACAATTGATTTAGTGTAAGATATTTTTCTTAAAAACAAACATTTAGATCTTTAAAAAGATTTAATTTGTTTTTTGAAAACCGAAGAGAGAGCAATAAGAAACGTTAAATGTGGGAGGAGATCTATTACTCTCGGCTGACGCCCTTGCAGTCCTAAAAGTACAATAGCCCGAAGGCTTCCTGAAAACCAGTTCTGCAACCCACACATTCTAGATTCTTTTGCCATGCCTCGTCAGTTTTCAAAAAATTGGAAAAATTATATAACAAAAAATAAAATTTTGTCCAAGTTTTATTTTAGTATATATATTATTATTCGTGAAAGAAGGGACTTTGGTAGTTAACATTACAGTATTTTCTCTTTTTGATATTCAATTAACAAAATCAAGCATTCCCACCACCTCACACTCAATCCATTTATCTCTAAAATCATAAGAATTGCAGTTTTTTGTATTAGTGTTTCCGCAATGACAGGGAACATCTATCGCGCGTAAAGATATGAAAATTTTGATGAGGATAGTCCAAGGCTGGTCCGAAGTCATGTGTGGCTGAAGTTTTTTACGTTTTGATAATTAGCCAATATATTAATCCGCAATGAAATTTGATCATAAAGACATCGTTTTTCTCAAAATAGCGCGCGGTGGCAGTTTCGGGAATCGAAAGTCGGAAAAGATAGCTTGCCCAAATTATGATATATTTCTCGCGTTTCTAAACACCCGCGTTTGCTTACAATTCGAAATACGGAAAATCTCCCGCACAATTGTTTTAGTTTAAGATATTGTTTTTAAAAACAAACATTTAGATCTTGTTAAAGATTTAATTTGTTTTTTGAAAACCGAAGAGAGAGCAATAAGAAACGTTAAATGTGGGAGGAGATCTATTACTCTCGGCTGACGCCCTTGCAGTACTAAAACTACAATGGCCCGAAGGCTTCCTGAAAGCCAGTTCTGCAACTCACACATTCTAGATTATTTTGCCATGTCTCGTCAGTTTTCAAAAAAATGGAAAAATTATATAACAAAAAATTAAATTTTGTCCAAGTTTTATTTTAGTATATATATTATTATTCCTGAAAGATGGGACTTTGGTAAATAACATTATAATTTTTTTTGTGCTCAAAAAACTCACACGCAGTTGATTTATCTATACAATTAAAAAAATGGCATTTGTGTGTATCGTGTTTCCGAGATGACTTGGAAAATCTATTGCATGTACAGATGTAAGAAAATATTGATGTGGATAGTCCAAGACAGGTCCGAATTCATGTGTGGCTGAAGTTTTTTACGTGTTGATAATTAGCCAATATATTAATCTGAAATGAAAATTCATCATAAAGACATCGTTTTTCTCAAAATGGCGCGCGGGGACAGTTTCGGGAATCGCAAGTCGGAAAAGATAGCTTGCCCAAATTGTGATATATTTTTCGCGTTTCTAGACACCCGCGTTTGCTTACAATTTGAAATACGGAAAATCTCCCTCACAATTGTTTTAGTTTAAGATATTGTTTTTAAAAACAAACATTTAGATATTTTTAATGATTTAATTTCTTTTTTGAAAACCGAAGAGTAAGCAATAAGAAACATTATATTTGGGAGGAGATCTATAACTCTCGGCTGACGCCCTTGCAGTCCTAAAACTACAATAGCCCGAAGGCTTCCTGAAAGCCAGTTCTGCAACCCACACATTCTAGATTCTTTTGCCATGTCTCGTCCGTTTTCAAAAAATTGGAAAAATTATATAACAAAAAATTAAATTTTGTCCGAGTTTTATTTTAGTAAATATATTATTATTCGTGAAAGAAGGGATTTTGGTAGTTAACATTACAGTATTTTTTTTTTGATATTCAATTAACAAAATCAAGCATTCCCACCACCTCACACTCAATCCATTTATCTCTAAAATCATAAGAATGGCAGTTTTTTGTATTAGTGTTTCCGCAATGACAGGGAACATCTATCGCACGTAAAGATATGAAAATTTTGATGAGGATAGTCCAAGGCTGGTCCGAAGTCATGTGTGGCTGAAGTTTTTTACGTTTTGATAATCAGCCAATATATTAATCCGCAATGAAAATTGATCATAAAGACATCGTTTTTCTCAAAATAGCGCGCGGTGGCAGTTTCGGGAATCGAAAGTCGGAAAAGATGGCTTGCCCAAATTGTGATATATTTCTCGCGTTTCTAAACACCCGCGTTTGCTTACAATTTGAAATACAGAAAATCTCCCTCACAATTGTTTTAGTTTAAGATATTGTTTTTAAAAACATTTAGATCTTTAAACATTTAGATCTTTTTAATGATTTAATTTCTTTTTTGAAAACCGAAGAGTAAGCAATAAGAAACGTTAAATTTGGGAGGAGATCTATAACTCTCGGCTGACGCCCTTGCACTCTAAAACTACGATAGCCCGAATGCTTCCTGAAAGCCAGTTCTGCAACCCACACATACTAGATTCTTTTGCCATGTCTCGTCAGTTTTCAAAAAATTGGAAAAATTATATAACAATAAATTAAATTTTGTCCGAGTTTTATTTTAGTATATATATTATTATTCCTGAAAGATGGGACTGTGGTAAATAAGAGTACAATTTTTTTTTGTGATATTCATTGCACGAAATTAAACATTCCCAAAAACTCACACGCAGTTGATTTATCTATACAATTATAAAAATGACATTTGTGTGTATCGTGTTTCCGAGATGGCTTGGAAAATCTATTGCACGTACAGATGTGAGAATTTTGATGTGAATAGTCCAAGACTGGTCCGAATTCATGGGTGTCTGAAGTTTTTTACGTGTTGATAATTAACCAATATATTAATCCTCAATGAAAATTCACCATAAAGACATCGTTTTTCTCAGAATGGCGCGCGGGGGCAGTTTCGGGAATCGCAAGTCGGAAAAGATAGCTTGCCCAAATTGTGATATATTTTTCGAGATTCTAGACACCCGCGTTTGCTTACAATTCGAAATACGGAAAATCTCCCTCACAATTGATTCAGTTTAAGATATTGTTTTTAAAAACAAACATTTAGATCTTTTAAAAGATTTAATTTCTTTTTTGAAAACCGAAGAGAGAGCAATAAGAAACGTTAAATGTGGGAGGAGATCTATAACTCTCGGCTGACGCCCTTGCAGTCCTAAAACTACAATAGCCCGAAGGCTTCCTGAAAGCCAGTTCTGCAACCCACACATTCTAGACTCTTTTGCCATGTCTCGTCAGTTTTCAAAAAAATTGGAAAAATTATATAAAAAAAATTAAATTTTGTCCGAGTTTATTTTATGTTATATATTATTATTCGTGAAAGAAGGCACTTTGGTAATTAACATTACAGTATTTTTTCTGTTTGACATTCAATCAACAAAATCAAGCATTCCCACCACCTCACACTCAATCCATTTATCTCTAAAATTATAAGAATGGCAGTTTTGTGTATTAGTGTTTCCGCGATGAGAGGGAACATCTATCGCACGTAAAGATATGAAAATTTTGTTGAGGATAGTCCAAGGCTGGTCCAAAGTCATGTGTGGCTGCATTTTTTACGTTTTGATAATAAGCCAATATATTAATCCGCAATGAAAATTCATCATAAAGACATCGTTTTTCTCAAAATGGCACGCGGTGGTAGTTTCAGGAATCGCAAGTCGGAAAAGATAGCTTGCCCAAATTGTGATATATTTCTCGCGTTTTCTTACAATTCGAAATACGGAAAATCTCCCTCACAATTGATTTAGTTTAAGTAATTGTTTTTAAAAACAAACATTTAGATCTTTTTAAAGATTTAATTTCTTTTTTGAAAACCGAAGAGAGAGCAATAAGAAACGTTAAATGTGGGAGGAGATCTATAACTCTCGGCTGACGCCCTTGCAGTCCTAAAATTACAATAGCCCGAAGGCTTCATGAAAGCCAGTTCTGCAACCCACACATTCTAGATTCTTTTGCCATGTCTCGTCAGTTTTCAAAAAATTGGAAAAATTATATAACAAAAAATAAAATTTTGTCCAAGTTTTATTTTAGTATATATATTATTATTCCTGAAAGATGGGACTTTGGTAAATAACATTATAATTTTTTTTGTGCTCAAAAAACTCACACGCAGTTGATTTATCTATACAATTAAAAAAATGACATTTGTGTGTATCGTGTTTCCGAGATGGCTTGGAAAATCTATTGCATGTACAGATGTGAGAATTTTGATGTGGATAGTCCAAGACAGGTCCGATTTCATGTGTGGCTGAAGTTTTTTACGTGTTGATAATTAGCCAATATATTAATCCGAAATGAAAATTCATCATAAAAACATCGTTTTTCTCAAAATGGCGCGCGGGGGCAGTTTCGGGAATCGCAAGTCGGAAAAGATAGCTTGCCCAAATTGTGATATATTTTTCGCGTTTCTAGACACCCGCGTTTGCTTACAATTTGAAATACGGAAAATCTCCCTCACAATTGATTCAGTTTAAGATATTGTTTTTAAAAACAAACATTTAGATCTTTTAAAAGATTTAATTTCTTTTTTGAAAACCGAAGAGTGTGCAATAAGAAACGTTAAATGTGGGAGGAGATCTATAACTCTCGGCTGACGCCCTTGCAGTCCTAAAACTACAATAGCCCGAAGGCTTCCTGAAAGCCAGTTCTGCAACCCACACATTCTAGACTCTTTTGCCATGTCTCGTCAGTTTTCAAAAAAATTGGAAAAATTATACAAAAAAAATTAAATTTTGTCCGAGTTTATTTTAGGTTATATATTATTATTCGTGAAAGAAGTCACTTTGGTAATTAACATTACAGTATTTTTTCTTTTTGACATTCAATCAACAAAATCAAGCATTCCCACCACCTCACACTCAATCCATTTATCTCTAAAATTATAAGAATGGCAGTTTTGTGTATTAGTGTTTCCGCGATGACAGGGAACATCTATCGCACGTAAAGATATGAAAATTTTGTTAAGGATAGTCCAAGGCTGGTCCAAAGTCATGTGTGGCTGAAATTTTTTACGTTTTGATAATAAGCCAATATATTAATCCGCAATGAAAATTCCTCATAAAGACATCGTTTTTCTCAAATTGGCACGCGGTGGTAGTTTCAGGAAACGCAAGTCGGAAAAGATAGCTTGCCCAAATTGTGATATATTTCTCGCGTTTTCTTACAATTCGAAATACGGAAAATCTCCCTCACAATTGATTTAGTTTAAGTAATTGTTTTTAAAAAAAACATTTAGATCTTTTTAAAGATTTAATTTCTTTTTTGAAAACCGAAGAGAGAGCAATAAGAAACGTTAAATGTGGGAGGAGATCTATTACTCTCGGCTGACGCCCTTGCAGAACTAAAACTACAATGGCCCGAAGGCTTCCTGAAAGCCAGTTCTGCAACCCACACATTCTAGATTCTTTTGCCATGTCTCGTCAGTTTTCAAAAAAATGGAAAAATTATATAACAAAAAATTAAATTTTGTCCAAGTTTTATTTTAGTATATATATTATTATTCCTGAAAGATGGGACTTTGGTAAATAACATTACAATTTTTTTTTGGGCTCAAACAACTCACACGCAGTTGATTTATCTATACAATTAAAAAAATGACATTTGTGTGTATCGTGTTTCCGAGATGACTTGGAAAATCTATTGCATGTACAGATGTAAGAAAATATTGATGTGGATAGTCCAAGACAGGTCCGAATTCATGTGTGGCTGAAGTTTTTTACGTGTTGATAATTAGCCAATATATTAATCTGAAATGAAAATTCATCATAAAGACATCGTTTTTCTCAAAATGGCGCGCGGGGACAGTTTCGGGAATCGCAAGTCGGAAAAGATAGCTTGCCCAAATTGTGATATATTTTTCGCGTTTCTAGACACCCGCGTTTGCTTACAATTCGAAATACGGAAAATCTCCCTCACAATTGTTTTAGTTTAAGATATTGTTTTTAAAAACAAGCATTTAGATCTTTTTAATGATTTAATTTCTATTTTGAAAACCGAAGAGAGAGCGATAAGAAACGTTAAATGTGGGAGGAGATCTATAACTCTCGGCTGACGCCCTTGCAGTCCTAAAACTACAATAGCCCGAAGGCTTCCTGAAAACCAGTTCTGCAACCCACACATTCTAGATTCTTTTGCCATGCCTCGTCAGTTTTCAAAAAATTGGAAAAATTATATAACAAAAAATTAAATTTTGTCCGAGTTTTATTTTAGTAAATATATTATTATTCGTGAAAGAAGGGACTTTGGTAGTTAACATTACAGTATTTTTTCTTTTTATATTCAATTAACAAAATCAAGCATTCCCACCACCTCACACTCAATCCATTTATCTCTAAAATCATAAGAATGGCAGTTTTTTGTATTAGTGTTTCCGCAATGACAGGGAACATCTATCGCACGTAAAGATATGAAAATTTTGATGAGGATAGTCCAAGGCTGGTCCGAAGTCATGTGTGGCTGAAGTTTTTTACGTTTTGATAATCAGCCAATATATTAATCCGCAATGAAAATTGATCATAAAGACATCGTTTTTCTCAAAATGGCGCGCGGGGACAGTTTCGGGAATCGCAAGTCGGAAAAGATAGCTTGCCCAAATTGTGATATATTTTTCGCGTTTCTAGACACCCGCGTTTGCTTACAATTTGAAATACGGAAAATCTCCCTCACAATTGTTTTAGTTTAAGATATTGTTTTTAAAAACAAACATTTAGATATTTTTAATGATTTAATTTCTTTTTTGAAAACCGAAGAGTAAGCAATAAGAAACGTTAAATTTGGGAGGAGATCTATAACTCTCGGCTGACGCCCTTGCACTCTAAAACTACGATAGCCCGAATGCTTCCTGAAAGCCAGTTCTGCAACCCACACATTCTAGATTCTTTTGCCATGCCTCGTCAGTTTTCAAAAAATTGGAAAAATTATATAACAAAAAATTAAATTTTGTCCGAGTTTTATTTTAGTAAATATATTATTATTCGTGAAAGAAGGGATTTTGGTAGTTAACATTACAGTATTTTTTCTTTTTGATATTCAATTAACAAAATCAAGCATTCCCACCACCTCACACTCAATCCATTTATCTCTAAAATCATAAGAATGGCAGTTTTTTTAATTAGTGTTTCCGCAATGACAGGGAACATCTATCGCACGTAAAGATATGAAAATTTTGATGAGGATAGTCCAAGGCTGGTCCGAAGTCATGTGTGGCTGAAGTTTTTTACGTTTTGATAATCAGCCAATATATTAATCCGCACTGGAAATTGATCATAAAGACATCGTTTTTCTCAAAATAGCGCGCGGTGGCAGTTTCGGGAATCGAAAGTCGGAAAAGATGGCTTGCCCAAATTGTGATATATTTCTCGCGTTTCTAAACACCCGCGTTTTATTACAATTCGAAGTACAGAAAATCTCCCTCACAATTGACTTAGTTTAAGATATTGTTTTTAAAAACAAACATTTAGATCTTTTTAAAGATTTAATTTGTTTTTTGAAAACCGAAGAGAGAGCAATAAGAAACGTTAAATGTGGGAGGAGATCTATTACTCTCGGCTGACGCCCTTGCAGTCCTAAAACTACAATAGCCCGAAGGCTTCCTGAAAGCCAGTTCTGCAACCCACACATTCTAGATTCTTTTGCATGTCTCGTCAATTTTCAAAAAATTGGAAAAATTATATAACAAAAAATTAAATTTTGTCCAAGTTTTATTTTAGTATATATATTATTATTCCTGAAAGATGGGACTTTGGTAAATAACATTACAATTTTTTTTTGGGCTCAAACAACTCACACGCAGTTGATTTATCTATACAATTAAAAAAATGACATTTGTGTGTATCGTGTTTCCGAGATGACTTGGAAAATCTATTGCATGTACAGATGTAAGAAAATATTGATGTGGATAGTCCAAGACAGGTCCGAATTCATGTGTGGCTGAAGTTTTTTACGTGTTGATAATTAGCCAATATATTAATCTGAAATGAAAATTCATCATAAAGACATCGTTTTTCTCAAAATGGCGCGCGGGGACAGTTTCGGGAATCGCAAGTCGGAAAAGATAGCTTGCCCAAATTGTGATATATTTTTCGCGTTTCTAGACACCCGCGTTTGCTTACAATTCGAAATACGGAAAATCTCCCTCACAATTGTTTTAGTTTAAGATATTGTTTTTAAAAACAAGCATTTAGATCTTTTTAATGATTTAATTTCTATTTTGAAAACCGAAGAGAGAGCGATAAGAAACGTTAAATGTGGGAGGAGATCTATAACTCTCGGCTGACGCCCTTGCAGTCCTAAAACTACAATAGCCCGAAGGCTTCCTGAAAACCAGTTCTGCAACCCACACATTCTAGATTCTTTTGCCATGCCTCGTCAGTTTTCAAAAAATTGGAAAAATTATATAACAAAAAATTAAATTTTGTCCGAGTTTTATTTTAGTAAATATATTATTATTCGTGAAAGAAGGGACTTTGGTAGTTAACATTACAGTATTTTTTCTTTTTATATTCAATTAACAAAATCAAGCATTCCCACCACCTCACACTCAATCCATTTATCTCTAAAATCATAAGAATGGCAGTTTTTTGTATTAGTGTTTCCGCAATGACAGGGAACATCTATCGCACGTAAAGATATGAAAATTTTGATGAGGATAGTCCAAGGCTGGTCCGAAGTCATGTGTGGCTGAAGTTTTTTACGTTTTGATAATCAGCCAATATATTAATCCGCAATGAAAATTGATCATAAAGACATCGTTTTTCTCAAAATGGCGCGCGGGGACAGTTTCGGGAATCGCAAGTCGGAAAAGATAGCTTGCCCAAATTGTGATATATTTTTCGCGTTTCTAGACACCCGCGTTTGCTTACAATTTGAAATACGGAAAATCTCCCTCACAATTGTTTTAGTTTAAGATATTGTTTTTAAAAACAAACATTTAGATATTTTTAATGATTTAATTTCTTTTTTGAAAACCGAAGAGTAAGCAATAAGAAACGTTAAATTTGGGAGGAGATCTATAACTCTCGGCTGACGCCCTTGCACTCTAAAACTACGATAGCCCGAATGCTTCCTGAAAGCCAGTTCTGCAACCCACACATTCTAGATTCTTTTGCCATGCCTCGTCAGTTTTCAAAAAATTGGAAAAATTATATAACAAAAAATTAAATTTTGTCCGAGTTTTATTTTAGTAAATATATTATTATTCGTGAAAGAAGGGATTTTGGTAGTTAACATTACAGTATTTTTTCTTTTTGATATTCAATTAACAAAATCAAGCATTCCCACGACCTCACACTCAATCCATTTATCTCTAAAATCATAAGAATGGCAGTTTTTTTAATTAGTGTTTCCGCAATGACAGGGAACATCTATCGCACGTAAAGATATGAAAATTTTGATGAGGATAGTCCAAGGCTGGTCCGAAGTCATGTGTGGCTGAAGTTTTTTACGTTTTGATAATCAGCCAATATATTAATCCGCACTGGAAATTGATCATAAAGACATCGTTTTTCTCAAAATAGCGCGCGGTGGCAGTTTCGGGAATCGAAAGTCGGAAAAGATGGCTCTCCCAAATTGTGATATATTTCTCGCGTTTCTAAACACCCGCGTTTTATTACAATTCGAAGTACAGAAAATCTCCCTCACAATTGACTTAGTTTAAGATATTGTTTTTAAAAACAAACATTTAGATCTTTTTAAAGATTTAATTTGTTTTTTGAAAACCGAAGAGAGAGCAATAAGAAACGTTAAATGTGGGAGGAGATCTATTACTCTCGGCTGACGCCCTTGCAGTCCTAAAACTACAATAGCCCGAAGGCTTCCTGAAAGCCAGTTCTGCAACCCACACATTCTAGATTCTTTTGCATGTCTCGTCAATTTTCAAAAAATTGGAAAAATTATATAACAAAAAATAAAATTTTGTCCAAGTTTTATTTTAGTATATATATTATTATTCCTGAAAGATGGGACTTTGGTAAATAACATTATAATTTTTTTTTGTGCTCAAAAAACTCACACGCAGTTGATTTATCTATACAATTAAAAAAATGACATTTGTGTGTATCGTGTTTCCGAGATGGCTTGGAAAATCTATTGCATGTACAGATGTGAGAATTTTGATGTGGATAGTCCAAGACAGGTCCGAATTCATGTGTGGCTGAAGTTTTTTACGTGTTGATAATTAGCCAATATATTAATCCGAAATGAAAATTCATCATAAAAACATCGTTTTTCTCAAAATGGCGCGCGGGGGCAGTTTCGGGAATCGCAAGTCGGAAAAGATAGCTTGCCCAAATTGTGATATATTTTTCGCGTTTCTAGACACCCGCGTTTGCTTACAATTTGAAATACGGAAAATCTCCCTCACAATTGTTTTAGTTTAAGATATTGTTTTTAAAAACAAACATTTAGATATTTTTAATGATTTAATTTCTTTTTTGAAAACCGAAGAGTAAGCAATAAGAAACGTTAAATTTGGGAGGAGATCTATAACTCTCGGCTGACGCCCTTGCACTCTAAAACTACGATAGCCCAATGCTTCCTGAAAGCCAGTTCTGCAACCCACACATTCTAGATTCTTTTGCCATGTCTCGTCAGTTTTCAAAAAATTGGAAAATTTATATAACAATAAATTAAATTTTGTCCGAGTTTTATTTTAGTATATATATTATTATTCCTGAAAGATGGGACTGTGGTAAATAAGATTACAATTTTTTTGTGATATTCATTGCACGAAATTAAACATTCCCAAAAACTCACACGCAGTTGATTTATCTATACAATTATAAAAATGACATTTGTGTGTATCGTGTTTCCGAGATGGCTTGGAAAATCTATTGCACGTACAGATGTGAGAATTTTGATGTGAATAGTCCAAGACTGGTCCGAATTCATGGGTGGCTGAAGTTTTTTACGTGTTGATAATTAACCAATATATTAATCCTCAATGAAAATTCATCATAAAGACATCGTTTTTCTCAAAATGGCGCGCGGGGGCAGTTTCGGGAATCGCAAGTCGGAAAAGATATCTTGCTCAAATTGTGATATATTTTTCGAGATTCTAGACACCCGCGTTTGCTTACAATTCAAAATACGGAAAATCTTCCTTACAATTGACTTAGTTTAAGATATTGTTTTTAAAAACAAACATTTAGATCTTTAAAAAGTTTAATTTCTTTTTTGAAAACCGAAGAGAGAGCAATAAGAAACGTTAAATGTGGGAGGAGATCTATAACTCTCGGCTGACGCCTTTGCAGTCCTAAAACTACAATAGCCCGAAGGCTTCCTGAAAGCCAGTTCTGCAACCCACACATTCTAGATTCTTTTGCCATGTCTCGTCAGTTTTCAAAAAAATGGAAAAATTATATAACAAAAAATTAAATTTTGTCCAAGTTTTATTTTAGTATATATATTATTATTCCTGAAAGATGGGACTTTGGTAAATAACATTACAATATTTTTTTGGGCTCAAACAACTCACACGCAGTTGATTTATCTATAAAATTAAAAAAATGACATTTGTGTGTATCGTGTTTCCGAGATGACTTGGAAAATCTATTGCATGTACACATGTAAGAAAATATTGATGTGGATAGTCCAAGACAGGTCCGAATTCATGTGTGGCTGAAGTTTTTTACGTGTTGATAATTAGCCAATATATTAATCTGAAATGAAAATTCATCATAAAGACATCGTTTTTCTCAAAGTGGCGCGCGGGGACAGTTTCGGGAATCGCAAGTCGGAAAAGATATCTTGCCCAAATTGTGATATATTTTTCGAGATTCTAGACACCCGCGTTTGCTTACAATTCAAAATACGGAAAATCTTCCTTACAATTGATTTAGTGTAAGATATTTTTCTTAAAAACAAACATTTAGATCTTTAAAAAGATTTAATTTGTTTTTTGAAAACCGAAGAGAGAGCAATAAGAAACGTTAAATGTGGGAGGAGATCTATTACTCTCGGCTGACGCCCTTGCAGTCCTAAAAGTACAATAGCCCGAAGGCTTCCTGAAAACCAGTTCTGCAACCCACACATTCTAGATTCTTTTGCCATGCCTCGTCAGTTTTCAAAAAATTGGAAAAATTATATAACAAAAAATAAAATTTTGTCCAAGTTTTATTTTAGTATATATATTATTATTCGTGAAAGAAGGGACTTTGGTAGTTAACATTACAGTATTTTCTCTTTTTGATATTCAATTAACAAAATCAAGCATTCCCACCACCTCACACTCAATCCATTTATCTCTAAAATCATAAGAATTGCAGTTTTTTGTATTAGTGTTTCCGCAATGACAGGGAACATCTATCGCGCGTAAAGATATGAAAATTTTGATGAGGATAGTCCAAGGCTGGTCCGAAGTCATGTGTGGCTGAAGTTTTTTACGTTTTGATAATTAGCCAATATATTAATCCGCAATGAAATTTGATCATAAAGACATCGTTTTTCTCAAAATAGCGCGCGGTGGCAGTTTCGGGAATCGAAAGTCGGAAAAGATAGCTTGCCCAAATTATGATATATTTCTCGCGTTTCTAAACACCCGCGTTTGCTTACAATTCGAAATACGGAAAATCTCCCGCACAATTGTTTTAGTTTAAGATATTGTTTTTAAAAACAAACATTTAGATCTTGTTAAAGATTTAATTTGTTTTTTGAAAACCGAAGAGAGAGCAATAAGAAACGTTAAATGTGGGAGGAGATCTATTACTCTCGGCTGACGCCCTTGCAGTACTAAAACTACAATGGCCCGAAGGCTTCCTGAAAGCCAGTTCTGCAACTCACACATTCTAGATTATTTTGCCATGTCTCGTCAGTTTTCAAAAAAATGGAAAAATTATATAACAAAAAATTAAATTTTGTCCAAGTTTTATTTTAGTATATATATTATTATTCCTGAAAGATGGGACTTTGGTAAATAACATTATAATTTTTTTTGTGCTCAAAAAACTCACACGCAGTTGATTTATCTATACAATTAAAAAAATGGCATTTGTGTGTATCGTGTTTCCGAGATGACTTGGAAAATCTATTGCATGTACAGATGTAAGAAAATATTGATGTGGATAGTCCAAGACAGGTCCGAATTCATGTGTGGCTGAAGTTTTTTACGTGTTGATAATTAGCCAATATATTAATCTGAAATGAAAATTCATCATAAAGACATCGTTTTTCTCAAAATGGCGCGCGGGGACAGTTTCGGGAATCGCAAGTCGGAAAAGATAGCTTGCCCAAATTGTGATATATTTTTCGCGTTTCTAGACACCCGCGTTTGCTTACAATTTGAAATACGGAAAATCTCCCTCACAATTGTTTTAGTTTAAGATATTGTTTTTAAAAACAAACATTTAGATATTTTTAATGATTTAATTTCTTTTTTGAAAACCGAAGAGTAAGCAATAAGAAACGTTAAATTTGGGAGGAGATCTATAACTCTCGGCTGACGCCCTTGCACTCTAAAACTACGATAGCCCGAATGCTTCCTGAAAGCCAGTTCTACAACCCACACATTCTAGATTCTTTTGCCATGCCTCGTCAGTTTTCAAAAAATTGGAAAAATTATATAACAAAAAATTAAATTTTGTCCGAGTTTTATTTTAGTAAATATATTATTATTCGTGAAAGAAGGGATTTTGGTAGTTAACATTACAGTATTTTTTCTTTTTGATATTCAATTAACAAAATCAAGCATTCCCACCACCTCACACTCAATCCATTTATCTCTAAAATCATAAGAATGGCAGTTTTTTTAATTAGTGTTTCCGCAATGACAGGGAACATCTATCGCACGTAAAGATATGAAAATTTTGATGAGGATAGTCCAAGGCTGGTCCGAAGTCATGTGTGGCTGAAGTTTTTTACGTTTTGATAATCAGCCAATATATTAATCCGCACTGGAAATTGATCATAAAGACATCGTTTTTCTCAAAATAGCGCGCGGTGGCAGTTTCGGGAATCGAAAGTCGGAAAAGATGGCTTGCCCAAATTGTGATATATTTCTCGCGTTTCTAAACACCCGCGTTTTATTACAATTCGAAGTACAGAAAATCTCCCTCACAATTGACTTAGTTTAAGATATTGTTTTTAAAAACAAACATTTAGATCTTTTTAAAGATTTAATTTGTTTTTTGAAAACCGAAGAGAGAGCAATAAGAAACGTTAAATGTGGGAGGAGATCTATTACTCTCGGCTGACGCCCTTGCAGTCCTAAAACTACAATAGCCCGAAGGCTTCCTGAAAGCCAGTTCTGCAACCCACACATTCTAGATTCTTTTGCATGTCTCGTCAGTTTTCAAAAAATTGGAAAAATTATATAACAAAAAATAAAATTTTGTCCAAGTTTTATTTTAGTATATATATTATTATTCCTGAAAGATGGGACTTTGGTAAATAACATTATAATTTTTTTTGTGCTCAAAAAACTCACACGCAGTTGATTTATCTATACAATTAAAAAAATGACATTTGTGTGTATCGTGTTTCCGAGATGGCTTGGAAAATCTATTGCATGTACAGATGTGAGAATTTTGATGTGGATAGTCCAAGACAGGTCCGAATTCATGTGTGGCTGAATTTTTTACGTGTTGATAATTAGCCAATATATTAATCCGAAATGAAAATTCATCATAAAAACATCGTTTTTCTCAAAATGGCGCGCGGGGGCAGTTTCGGGAATCGCAAGTCGGAAAAGATAGCTTGCCCAAATTGTGATATATTTTTCGCGTTTCTAGACACCCGCGTTTGCTTACAATTTGAAATACGGAAAATCTCCCTCACAATTGTTTTAGTTTAAGATATTGTTTTTAAAAACAAACATTTAGATATTTTTAATGATTTAATTTCTTTTTTGAAAACCGAAGAGTAAGCAATAAGAAACGTTAAATTTGGGAGGAGATCTATAACTCTCGGCTGACGCCCTTGCACTCTAAAACTACGATAGCCCAATGCTTCCTGAAAGCCAGTTCTGCAACCCACACATTCTAGATTCTTTTGCCATGTCTCGTCAGTTTTCAAAAAATTGGAAAATTTATATAACAATAAATTAAATTTTGTCCGAGTTTTATTTTAGTATATATATTATTATTCCTGAAAGATGGGACTGTGGTAAATAAGATTACAATTTTTTTGTGATATTCATTGCACGAAATTAAACATTCCCAAAAACTCACACGCAGTTGATTTATCTATACAATTATAAAAATGACATTTGTGTGAATCGTGTTTCCGAGATGGTTTGGAAAATCTATTGCACGTACAGATGTGAGAATTTTGATGTGAATAGTCCAAGACTGGTCCGAATTCATGGGTGGCTGAAGTTTTTTACGTGTTGATAATTAACCAATATATTAATCCTCAATGAAAATTCACCATAAAGACATCGTTTTTCTCAGAATGGCGCGCGGGGGCAGTTTCGGGAATCGCAAGTCGGAAAAGATAGCTTGCCCAAATTGTGATATATTTTTCGAGATTCTAGACACCCGCGTTTGCTTACAATTCGAAATACGGAAAATCTCCCTCACAATTGATTTAGTTTAAGATATTGTTTTTAAAAACAAACATTTAGATCTTTTAAAAGATTTAATTTCTTTTTTGAAAACCGAAGAGAGAGCAATAAGAAACGTTAAATGTGGGAGGAGATCTATAACTCTCGGCTGACGCCCTTGCAGTCCTAAAACTACAATAGCCCGAAGGCTTCCTGAAAGCCAGTTCTGCATCCCACACATTCTAGACTCTTTTGCCATGTCTCGTCAGTTTTCAAAAAAATTGGAAAAATTATACAAAAAAAATTAAATTTTGTCCGAGTTTATTTTAGGTTATATATTATTATTCGTGAAAGAAGGCACTTTGGTAATTAATATTACAGTATTTTTTCTTTTTGATATTCAATTAACAAAATCAAGCATTCCCACCACCTCACATTCAATCCATTTATCTCTAAAATCATAAGAATGGCAGTTTTTTGTATTAGTGTTTCCGCA
The DNA here is from genome assembly GCA_963931845.1 of Maratus michaelseni. Lineage (NCBI taxonomy): Eukaryota > Metazoa > Arthropoda > Arachnida > Araneae > Salticidae > Maratus > Maratus michaelseni. The sequence goes on from OZ007588.1 coordinate 116,876,199, forward strand.
ATGACAGGGAACATCTATCGCACGTAAAGATATGAAAATTTTGATGAGGATAGTCCAAGGCTGGTCCGAAGTCATGTGTGGCTGAAGTTTTTTACGTTTTGATAATCAGCCAATATATTAATCCGCACTGAAAATTGATCATAAAGACATCGTTTTTCTCAAAATGGCGGCGGGGGCAGTTTCGGGAATCGCAAGTCGGAAAAGATAGCTTGTCCAAATTGTGATATATTTTTCGAGATTCTAGACACCAGCGTTTGCTTACAATTCAAAATACCGAAAATCTCATTCACAATTGATTTAGTTTAAGATATTTTTCTTAAAAACAAACATTTAGATCTTTTTAATGATTTAATTTCTTTTTTTAAAAAAACCGAAGAGTAAGCAATAAGAAACGTTAAATGTGGGAGGAGATCTATAACTCTCGGCTGACGCCCTTGCAGTCCTAAAACTACAATAGCCCGAAGGCTTCCTGAAAACCAGTTCTGAAACCCACACATTCTAGATTCTTTTACCATGCCTCGTCAGTTTTCAAAAAATTGGAAAAATTATATAACAAAAAATAAAATTTTGTCCAAGTTTTATTTTAGTAAATATATTATTATTCCTGAAAGATGGGAGTTTGGTAAATAACATTACAATTTTTTTTGGGGCTCAAACAACTCACACGCAGTTGATTTATCTATACAATTAAAAAAATGACATTTGTGTGTATCGTGTTTCCGAGATGACTTGGAAAATCTATTGCATGTACAGATGTAAGAAAATATTGATGTGGATAGTCCAAGACAGGTCCGAATTCATGTGTGGCTGAAGTTTTTTACGTGTTGATAATTAGCCAATATATTAATCTGAAATTAAAATTCATCATAAAGACATCGTTTTTCTCAAAATGGCGCGCGGGGACAGTTTCGGGAATCGCAAGTCGGAAAAGATAGCTTGCCCAAATTGTGATATATTTTTCGCGTTTCTAGACACCCGCGTTTGCTTACAATTTGAAATACGGAAAATCTCCCTCACAATTGTTTTAGTTTAAGATATTGTTTTTAAAAACAAACATTTAGATATTTTTAATGATTTAATTTCTTTTTTGAAAACCGAAGAGTAAGCAATAAGAAACGTTAAATTTGGGAGGAGATCTATAACTCTCGGCTGACGCCCTTGCACTCTAAAACTACGATAGCCCGAATGCTTCCTGAAAGCCAGTTCTGCAACCCACACATTCTAGATTCTTTTGCCATGCCTCGTCAGTTTTCAAAAAATTGGAAAAATTATATAACAAAAAATTAAATTTTGTCCGAGTTTTATTTTAGTAAATATATTATTATTCGTGAAAAAAGGGACTTTGGTAATTAATATTACAGTATTTTTTCTTTTTGATATTCAATTAACAAAATCAAGCATTCCCACCACCTCACATTCAATCCATTTATCTCTAAAATCATAAGAATGGCAGTTTTTTGTATTAGTGTTTCCGCAATGACAGGGAACATCTATCGCACGTAAAGATATGAAAATTTTGATGAGGATAGTCCAAGGCTGGTCCAAAGTCATGTGTGGCTGAATTTTTTTACGTTTTGATAATAAGCCAATATATTAATCCGCAATGAAAATTCATCATAAAGACATCGTTTTTCTCAAAATGGCGCGCGGGGGCAGTTTCAGGAATCGCAAGTCGGAAAAGATAGCTTGCCCAAATTTATTTTAGTATATATATTATTATTCCTGAAAGTTGGGACATTGGTAAATAACATTACAATTTTTTTTGTGCTCAAACAACTCACACGCAGTTGATTTATCTATACAATTAAAAAAATGACATTTGTGTGTATCGTGTTTCCGAGATGGCTGGGAAAATCTATTGCATGTACAGATGTGAAAATTTTGATGTGGATAGTCCAAGACAGGTCCGAATTCATGTGTGGCTGAAGTTTTTTACGTTTTGATAATCAGCCAATATATTAATCCGAAATGAAAATTCATCATAAAGACATCGTTTTTCTAAAAATGGCGCGCGGGGGCAGTTTCGAGAATCGCAAGTCGGAAAAGATAGCTTGCCCAAATTGTGATATATTTTTCGAGATTCTAGACACCCGCGTTTGCTTACAATTCAAAATACGGAAAATCTCCCTCACAATTGATTTAGTTTAAGATATTTTTCTTAAAAACAAACATTTAGATCTTTTTAATGATTTAATTTCTTTTTTAAAAACCGAAGAGTGTGCAATAAGAAACGTTAAATGTGGGAGGAGATCTATAACTCTCGGCTGACGCCCTTGCAGTCCTAAAACTACAATAGCCCGAAGGCCACCTGAAAGCCAGTTCTGCAACCCACACATTCTAGATTCTTTTGCCATGTCTCGTCAGTTTTCAAAAAATTGGAAAAATTATATAACAAAAAATTAAATTTTGTCCGAGTTTTATTTTAGTAAATATATTATTATTCGTGAAAGAAGGGACTTTGGTAATTAACATTACAGTATTTTTTCTTTTTGATATTCAATTAACAAAATCAAACATTCCCACCACCTCACATTCAATCCATTTATCTCTAAAATCATAAGAATGGCAGTTTTTTGTATTAGTGTTTCCGCAATGACAGGGAACATCTATCGCACGTAAAGATATGAAAATTTTGATGAGGATAGTCCAAGGCTGGTCCGAAGTCATGTGTGGCTGAAGTTTTTTACGTTTTGATAATCAGCCAATATATTAATCCCCACTGAAAATTGACCATAAAGACATCGTTTTTCTCAAAATGGCGCGCGGGGGCAGTTTCGGGAATCGCAAGTCGGAAAAGATAGCTTGCCCAAATTGTGATATATTTTTCGAGATTCTAGACACCCGCGTTTGCTTACAATTCAAAATACGGAAAATCTCCCTCACAATTGATTTAGTTTAAGATATTTTCTTAAAAACAAACATTTAGATCTTTTTAATGATTTAATTTCTTTTTTTTAAAAAACCGAAGAGTGTGCAATAAGAAACGTTAAATGTGGGAGGAGATCTATAACTCTCGGCTGACGCCCTTGCAGTCCTAAAACTACAATAGTCCGAAGGCTACCTGAAAGCCAGTTCTGCAACCCACACATTCTAGATTCTTTTGCCATGTCTCGTCAGTTTTCAAAAAATTGGAAAAATTATATAACAAAAAATTAAATTTTGTCCGAGTTTTATTTTAGTAAATATATTATTATTCGTGAAAAAAGGGACTTTGGTAATTAATATTACAGTATTTTTTCTTTTTGATATTCAATTAACAAAATCAAGCATTCCCACCACCTCACATTCAATCCATTTATCTCTAAAATCATAAGAATGGCAGTTTTTTGTATTAGTGTTTCCGCAATGACAGGGAACATCTATCGCACGTAAAGATATGAAAATTTTGATGAGGATAGTCCAAGGTTGGTCCGAAGTCATGTGTGGCTGAAGTTTTTTACGTTTTGATAATCAGCCAATATATTAATCCGCACTGAAAATTGATCATAAAGACATCGTTTTTCTCAAAATGGCGGCGGGGGCAGTTTCGGGAATCGCAAGTCGGAAAAGATAGCTTGCCCAAATTGTGATATATTTTTCGAGATTCTAGACACCAGCGTTTGCTTACAATTCAAAATACCGAAAATCTCATTCACAATTGATTTAGTTTAAGATATTTTTCTTAAAAAGAAACATTTAGATCTTTTTAATGATTTAATTTCTTTTTTTAAAAAAACCGAAGAGAGAGCAATAAG